>OX328096.1:50081615-52895034 GCA_946811185.2 Hippopus hippopus
ACTGGGATTATTGGCCTACTTTAACTCTTCACCCAGACGTCAAAATTTTTGACTTCTCCATACTGAAAACAATTTTAGACGACAAATTAAATTTGGCTCAAATTATGGTCTCGTCTGCAAAGGTCAAGAAACTTTTTAGGAAAAAGAGAAAATGCTGGTTACCCAGCATTTTCTGCTTTTCCAACAATGTTTTCAAAAGCCTTTTTCATCAAGGTCTTTAAAAAAAAGAATTGTTTAGTAAAGGCTGAAATGAAAATCTCCTGAAATAAATTTGCAGCAGAAACCTTTAAAAAATCCAACTGCAATACGGGCAACTAAGAAGAATTAATGTTGAATGAAAACATTCAAACAGAAGGAAAAGTGCATGCAGCCACAAAAAATTGGTCTGCTGCGAAACGAAAGAAAGTTGTCTGCAGGTGTTTATGTTGTGATGTAAAATGTTGCTGCACAAGGTGTTGCAGATTCACCCCGACACAAGTGCTTTTTTTGTAATAGTAAGTTTCAAGCTGGCGAACTAGATTTGCGTTTCTGTTCTAAGTGGTTTTATGTCTAACAAAAGAACAACAGCACATGATATCAAGCTGTTACAGATTTCTAATTATGCAACCATAGTGGACACAAACCTTTCACCATCAGAGAAAACACTGTTTCTAATGTGATTCTCCCGACTTCAAATGAAATACGTGTATACAAATCTAATTATATTTTTTCTTTGCAATCGTATAAAATTTACTGATAAAATCAGTGAAAATATATAATTTTGAACTTTTGATAACGAGATGGTCATTTAGCAATCGGTAACTCCGATCTAGTTTTTAAACATCAGATATGAGGTCATCATACTGATTTGAATATGGATCCTCGTCATCGACGTGTGTTATTGATGTGACATTCCATCAATGCTTTACAAAAACTCTGGAGCGAAATCTAGTTGTATTTATCGCTGGGGCGAAATCTAGCTGTGTTTATCGCTTTTTCACACGAAACTTTCATTTACGGCATAATTCAACAAAACAGCACCCTTTTTGTTATATTATTATGTTATTTCGATGAATTACTCGTATCTTGTAGTCTGGCGGCATACCATCAACTATTTTTGTCATATCTTTAACACCCACAATATCCTAGTAATTAAGTCTTTAAAAGAATTGCCTCTTCATATTTCAAACCTTCCTCCGCTTACTTAATGCTGAAGAGCTTCTAGAGGAAACAAACTTGTGCAAAATTTTTGTTTGTTTGTTTGTTTGTTTCAGATGTAGCAACTTATTGCGCAAACGACAAAATGTATTCGCTATACAAACATGCGGATGGCCATACGCACGCCCATGAGCATTTCCGAGTCGCAGATCGATATTATTTTGCTCTTGTCCATGAAATCTAAGATAAAATGTACAATGCAGATATTTATTGCCGTCTAACACAAGTACATAAATCAGGTATACAAAGGAGGCAGACAGATATAGGTGTGTAATGACCGTCTGAAAATAGAACCCAGACAAACTTACGACCGTCTAATGACCACAAGAAATTTTTTTTAAAAAAAGCACGACTTATTTGCACTTCACATGTTTGAACTTTAACCATCTTTGTCAAATATGATTGTATAATTTGTGATAAGTTCATTGTTTTTCATGGTTTCTCAATCTTCATAGCATTTTCAGTCTAAATTTTTATAGCGAATAGACTTTAGAAAGTAACATATTTTTCAATGGACAATCAGAAATTGCGTGACCTTCACATATTGAAGAGAGAATTAGACAAAGAAATCAATTAAGAATAGTTTGTGAATAGGAGCCGAGAAAGTCCTTCACCGCCTCAACCCGCCTGACTGACGGCACTAGTTTTCCAAGTGCCCTTCATCCGACTGGGTCGTCCGCTTACAATTGGCGCGTCCGTTTATCGCAATTGTAACCCCTTTTCCATATATACTATCCGACCACAATAGCTGTTTTTGAAATTGATCTTGAACAGCAAACATGTCGGATGAAACAGAAAAGAGTTTGTTGTCAGCTTGTTGTTGATGATTGGTGCCATATATAGAAAACAAAAAATCGAAACACGGATGGTAGGTGAGAGGTTTCAAAGGGACAGAAACGACTATGGCACATGCTATCATTTAGTACGCGAATAGAAATTTTAAAATTGATGAAGACTTTCCTTGTTACTTTAGACTGAAAAGAGTCCTATTTGCCGTCGTTCTAGAATGTGTTGAAGCCGAAGATCGACCACAAGAGACTCGATAAGTGCAAAACAACGACTTTTGTTTTCATTTTGTTTGAAATGCCGTCCGATGGTCCGTTGGGATGAAAAAGAACGCTGCATGAGGCGAACTTTATTGTCGCAATCGGACCGTCGCACTGACGGACAACGCAGTCGGATGCATGAGAAAATTCACTTTGAAAATATTGTGATCCGAACTTAGGTCCAAAAACCGCACTGTCGCAAACGAATAACGCAGCCTTACGTTGGGAAGGCTTACGGTTAAACTCTGAAGAGCCCCAGCCTAGAACTAGTGGATACAATGAAAGCCAAGAATGAATGAGCTTTTGAAGGAGAAGGGTCATCACAGGTAACAGAATCTCATGTCAGACTTGGATAGTCCGTTACGAAGCCTGATCGGGTAATCTTTTATTCTTTGTAGAACTTTGTTATCCCAGATGAAGATTAAATGACGTCCCTGGCAGACAAAGCAGAACGAGTCTCATTTTGGACAAAAACGTCTCGAGTAAAGTTCCCAAGGGCTTTAAAATCAAACACAACCAAGATTTGTCTTTTCAGCCTAGATTTAGGAAATAGAGAAGCGGCTACTATTTAGTGATCAGTTTTAGACGGCAACTTAAAGTTATTCACACGATATGAGTACCGGTCAACAGTAATCTTGTAATCTGACATAGATCTACTTTATACATACTCTGGTGTAAAAGAAAGTGTACAGGTCGGTTTTATCACAGAAACAGTATTGTTTTTTTTTTCCGGAAACGTAATGATATATGGTATCAAGATGTTGAGAAAAGAGTGCCAAATTTACTGTGGATTTTGAATTCCGAAATTATTGCCATATATATGGGGATATTTGCTGGTCAAAGGCAATGGCGGTCAAAAACAGAAGATGCAAGTCGCCATATAATCAAATAACGAAAAACTAAAGGAATGTTTTCAGGTTTTACTTGACCTTTTGAAGATTAATTTCATTTGAAATATTGTGTGTGCCCACCTTTTCTATCGGCGAATGACGTCATGAAGAATGTTATTCCATTCTTGAAAGAGGAGATTTTTTCGGAGGAAATTCAGATTGTTATTACCAGCTCTTTTAAGACCTAACACTCCGATCAAGCTCGTCCCAGATATGCTCAATAGGGTTCATATCTGGCGAGAGCGCAGGCCAAGGCAACACGTTGACACCGTTTTGATTGATGAACTGTTGAGTGATGCATGCTACATGTGGGCGAGCATTGTCAAGCATTAGAATGGTAGATGTGTGTCCCTGCAGATATGGAACAGATTCGGGTCGACGAATCTAATTCACATAGCCCTGAGCATTGGATTGCCCTGAACAGCAGTACGTGTTTACTGTCCTGTGCATTTTCCTCGAGCAGCACGAGCAGATCTGGCAATTCTACATACTCGGTTAATTCATGAAATCATAAATACTTCAGAGCAAACAGTTTACGTGTGACTGATAGTAGACTCTACGTGTAGACAGAGTTGTAAATTTGTGCTCGATGCGCCTTGGGGAAGAGAAGATATTCAAAGAAAAAAAGTGCACACTTTCTTTTGCAACAGACTATATTTACGAAACGCCAACTTTCTTTGAATTTCACCTGTTTCTAATTGTGATCCAGCTTCGTTATAAACATTTCAAATAAAGTAACACAAAATACCTCCAGTGTCTTTATTTAGAAGTCAAAACTGTAGTCAATGGTATTGTTTCTTGATGACGATCATGTATTTTTCTTGAGGACAGATTGTTTAAGTCTGATATTTACAATATATTAAAGCATAAATGATAAATTGATTATCCAACGTTTTTAGTACAGATACCTGCCCCCAAAGGCGATGTTACTCTTTGACTGGTCGCTTTTGGGTACAGAAATGATCGTGAAAAAAATACAGTTGAGATCTCCGCACAGATTTAGTGCGCAAGTTTGAACTCTCATAATTTCACAAATAGAGCACAAAACTAGGATTTGAACATATCTGTTGCTTGCGTATTCAATAACCGTTCGTTTGAAATACAAATATTTTCAATTTAAACGCTGAATTTAAGAAATAACAGTTCATTTCATCTGTTACTCGAGTTGTTCACGTTCCCGAAAACACACAAAATGGCCGGCACACACGATAAATTTCGTCAGTTATTGTTTCGAGATTTACATATTATAAACGACTTCTGCAAGCTCATTAGGTAATGAAAGGTTTAATAATTTGTCTTTGGTCATGTTTGTTACTGAAAGTTATTTGCATTTAGCTGGAATACAGATTAAACCGGTGAAACAGAAAGTCAGTATAGCGCACTATCTTTGCTACCGGAAAATTTACGAAGGACCTGTGACAGTACGGTGCACAATAAATGTCCAAATATGGAAAAAAAATCACCGTAGCGTCTCATTATTGAGACTACAACTTTCTACACCCTTCTTTGCACCCTAGTACTGAGAGTCAGTGCGTAAGGTTAAAGGTTATTGGCGCAAACATGAACAAATACTTTGAAAGCTAGTTTCAAAGAAGTCCAAAATACTGTTACGATGACCACTTTGAACAATGAAGTGACAGCACGAAACTGTACCGGTAGGTGTAACAATAGGCTTAAAAAGCACAATATTTCATATTCACCATGAGTTCAGCATCTATGGGAAATTTCACTATGAGTTCATTGCCATGGGATATCTGGATATTGTACCCCCGTCACACCAAACTCGTTCTCACTCCGTTCCGAAAAATGGTGCCAAACGGACTTAAGCTGTGTTCGGACGGAGTGGACGTATTAGCAACCTTTTACGATCTGTTTACGAACTTAATGGACGGGTTAGGACGGGAAGGGTGCTCCGGAACTTTGAGCCTGCTCAAAATTTTTTGCCGTCCATCCCGTTTTGTAATTAGGCGGAGTGACAACGTACTTAAAACGAGATGGACGTACTACAAAGGCAACTGCCGTGCTTCGATCCTATTGGGGACGCGGTGCAGTTGGGCATCAATTTAGCAGTGCGTTTGCATTGTACCGACCGAAATTACATGTCCTATCCCGACTGCAGCCCGTTTTTCAATTTTGTTGACCGGGGAAAGACTTTCTAGGTACAGGTTTGGTGAAACAAGGGTTTCAGGCATTATCAGGCCAAAATTAAACGTTCTACCCCGACCGCAACCCGTTTTCCGATTATGTCAGGACGGGGTAAGATGTTCTAAGAACTAGTTTGGTGTGACAGGGGCTTTAGTTTGCTGTCATGGGATATCTCTTTGTTTGTTCACAGTCATGGGAGAAAAATCAATACTTGCATATCTGGCTATTTGGTCAGTGTCAATAAATATTATACGGTAAGTTCACTTTCATGGGATACCTGACTTTCAGTTAACTGCCATAGGATATCTTACAAAGGAAATCGGAAAACCCTGCATTGTGGGGTGAAAATACTCATAAATTAATGACGCAATATCCGTACTTTGTGCTCAAGTTTACAAACAAGGCATTTGTCACCTGGCGTAACTGGCAGCAGATTTATGACAAAAGATAAATGTTTGGTAATCGTGATATATACTGGATGACACTTTCATGTCTTTTCCGTACATTATTATTGATTTGTCCAAATTAGAAGCATTTGCAGACGACAGAGGAATTGTGACCAAAGCCTGAAACTTATCTTTTGACGGAAAAACACCCGTTGTTTAAAAAGGAGAAAATGCTGCTACCACAATGTTTTCAAGAGCTTTGTTCTTCAGCGTCGTTAAAACTCGGGATTATTTGGTTAAGAGTTAATTCTTAGTTAAAATGATTCAAGTAAAAGGGGTATACAACAATGAGTATTTTTACTTTGGACCAATCCATAACCGGACTCACTGACAGACTGGGATCAAATTTGCGTGGAGGGTTAGTCAAGGGAAAAGGAATCGAGCAATTTATATTTTCTTGCCAGTCGAGTCCCACAGATGCGTGAAAAAATTGTCTAATTGGAAAGAGAAACACCATCGTTCTATAAATGTCACAGAGGCAAATATATGAGAAAAAGAACACCTGACTCCAGACCATAAACAAAGCACTCTTTATGCTTGTCACCGACAGCTGTGCACATGTCGTTGTTTTAAAAAAGATATGTTGCCTGCATCTCTCTCTCTCTCTCTCTCTCTCTCTGTGTCTCTGTCTCTCTCTCGTTGTTGCTCCTCCCATCCCCAAGTGTCTACAATGCTTCAATACAATTATCTGAGCGGCGCTTTGGCAAAAGGAAGTTTAATGCATCTCCGTGATGCATTATACCATGCAAGTCATCGCATAATTATGGATCTTTACAATCCATTTTCTCTAATAACCGGCTGAATGAGGTAAACCTATCTTTTAACATGCAAAAATGGACCAAGAGCAAAAGGTTTCGACCAAGGTCATCCTGCGCGGGCTGTAGATGCATTAAACCCCCTTTTCACTCAGCATGGCTTATTTTCAATTATACTCTTCGCTCACTAGCGATATACTTATGCAATTACACGGTTATCTCCTTGTCTCTAACAGGCTTTAAATTGTGTCTTGTAGCGCTTGTAGCATAGAAGACTTGCAGCAAACAACATTGAGACTCATAACGAGAATTTCCCCTTGTTCTCACGATGTCTTAGATGTTTCGTTAAAGGCAGACTGGGGTCCAAAAGTAAACAAAGCAGGATTCAAAATACAGACAAAATCAATTGATTGGTTGATTGAATGGTGTTTACGCCGCTTTCAACACTATTTCAATCATGTCACGGCGAAAGCTAGCATATTCATGTATTTCCTGGGTTTCACCAATACTAGGCTGGGGCACTGAAGTGTCTTGCCAAAAGGACAAATTCAATTCATATCATTTAAAATTTAAAGGTGTGGATATTATCATGATTCTGATAATGTGTAACTGTATAATCTGTCAAAGTTCCAGCTGCTGGAAGAAAATTGAATCTTAACCCCTATCCTGCTATATAAGGGAAATAAAACTTTTAAGCCTATGGTAAATGCCCAAATTTTGCTATTTCAAAGGTATTTTGTGAGGGGGAAATATGATTTTATCGGACAGTGTAGATCAAAGATCAGACTGCACGTTCTGTGCAGTCTGATCTTGATCTACACTGTCCGCCAAAGGTCAGTAAGTCGCGCTTAGCAATCTAAGTGTTAAAACTAGAAATGAAGTTTCAAAGTTTTGTTCTAGTTTTACAGAACATTTTTCTGTCAGCGACTGGAACTTTAACAGACTGCATTGTAACACACAGACTAATAAAAATATCCATACTTTTAACCCTTATCCGACTAAATAAAAGAAATGAAACTTTCAAGCCCATAGGAAAAAAACCTTAATCTTCCAATTTCAAAGGTATTTCTGGAGGAAAAGTATCTCGTTATCGGACAGTGTAAATCAAAGATCAGACTGCACGTTCTGTGCAGTCTGATCTTGATCTACGCTGTCCGCAAAAGGTCAGTGAGTCGCGCTTAGCAGCCTAAGGGTTAAGAGGTAAAAATTAAATTTGTCTGCAATTTGCTGAATTATATTTATCTGCAAGTTAAGTACCCTTTGTTTACGTTTGGCAGCACGTGGGTCTTTAAGTTGGTTGTCTTCAGAACTGAGGATGTTCTCAAAGTATCTGCGGCAAATTGGTTATCACAGGTTAACCTTTTCGGCGCAAAAAGCTGATACAGGGGCTGTGTGATAAGACTGCCAAGCCTGCAAGGTAAAATTATATTTAAGTTACGGTGGATTGTATTTTTCGGCCGTCCGAAAAGGTCGAGTTTGTGTATTTGACGCTGAAAGGCATTCGGCATACTTCGGGTGATGGGAGCCATCATATCTAATGTAGATGTAGGTACGGAATCGGCCGAGTTGTGACGAGTGGCTGAAAGTGTTATTAATATTTGTTTCACAACAACTTCCGGGTGGGGGCGGGTAAAAAACGAGGCTGTGGTCATAAACCATTGTAAAATGCATATAAAATTTCATCGTTTTTCTAATTTTCGCATTTACCTTATTTCGAATTGGCTTAACCAAATCGTGTAGCCAATCAGAATTTGTGTTACTTTAGACATGTATAGTTAGACTTAGACTGTAACTAAGAGTGGTCAACGCTGATACGAGCCCGTATTCATTAACTACATTTAAAAACAATTTTGTCTAACCATCTCAAGAAATTTCTAAATTTAAAAGTAACGCAATTTTTGATTGCCTAGACCAGATGGTTTAGCCAATCAGAAAATGTGTTACTTTTCACAATTGATTACACCCAGACTGTTATTTAGAATGGCTGATGACTACGGGTCCAGATGCACTACCAATGTCACCGTTTGTGTGTGTCAAAGTCACAGATGTTTAGATAGAAAAGTCATTTCATTTTATAAAGTACGTAGACTCTCATTACATACAAATGAGTTCTCCATACGACATGACATATCAATATACAACATCAAAAGAAAATCAGTATCTCACTAATAACATTACTGACAGCTCGCGACCGTACTTTAATGTAATTGTCCACGACTCTATCGCACGAAAAACCTCAGACTCGTGTTGAAATTACCTGTACTCTGCACGCGACAACAGCATGAATAATGAAAGAACTTCTCGGTGAAAGAACGGAAACCGTTGTGGGGAAAATGAGAAAATGCTTTATACCATCATTTTCTCCTTTTGCCACAATATTTAACAAAAAAATTCTGTCCAGGCGGGTTGTGAAAAACGAGGTCATTTGGTAAAGGCTTGTGTCATGTAAAGTAGGCTTCATTTCTTCTTGACCCTTCACCACACAACCTCGACTTTTAACGACCCTAAAGAAGAAGGCTTTTTGAAAGCATTGTGGGAAAAGGAGAAAATGCTGTTAACTAGCATTTTCTCCTTTTCTCCACAATGTTTTCTACCCTATCAAAGACAGAAATAATAATTTGCACTACATTTAATTTGTCGTCTGGAAATACTTTCAATTTGATCGAATCCAAATCAGTTTGTCGTTTGGTAGAGTTAAGTACATGTTCTTGTCTACTGAAACAAGTACCAACAGAATGAATACAAATCGCAAATAAATGCAAATCAAATGGGTTTCTTGAAAAAAAGGGGCAAGTATAATTACTCGAATGAGCAGTTAGCGCCACTTTTACAACCATGCTACAAGAAATGTCTGTTATGTATGTAAAGCCAATATTTTTGTTTGATCTTTACAAGACGACCAGACTCGTCAATATTGAAGGCATTTGCAGACAAAAATTTAAATGTGGCACAAGTAATGGGATTTGTCCGTGAAAAGTTTGAAAATATTGTGGAAAAAGGAGAAATGCTAAATGCCAGTATTTTCTCCTTTTCCGACAATGTTTTCAAAAACCTTCTTCCCCAGGATCATTAAACCACCCGCACGGGATTGTTTGTTACAGGATTAACCGAACTACAAACTAATTGTAATTTTGAATGATACAATCTTTAGTATGAGCCTTTTTGAATTTTACAATTTACATAAGTTACATATCACAGAGAAAGCTTACCTACTTACTTTTTTCCCGAAATTCTCCCACACTTGGCCAGGGGTTCTGCATTACCTTGTTCCGGGATACTCCCACATGACAGGCACCGCCAGCTGGAAAGTGTGAATAGAACGTGGAGTCTGATCTTTGGTCTATACTGGATTAATGAAGCACATAAGATGGAAAGCATTCTGGGTTTCAGTGGACTGTGTTTGCAGCCCTCGAAAGAGGTCGTGTTTATACAGTTGACGCTGAAAGAGTTGTTTTGCGAAATTCTCGCATATTTTCATGTGTATACGACATGATTTTCGTATTTACACAGACATATTTCGTAATGACAACACACTTCGTAAGGAAATTATCATATCAGATATTTGCATATTTTAATTATAAAAAGAAACAAATTTTTGCTTATATCTGTCGAATGATAGAGTCATATGGTGTGTTTTATAACCGGATCGATAACAGAGAACAAATGGGTGGAGCGCTGGCGTAGTGGTAAACTAGGTAACTACCAATGCGAAGGTCACAAGTTAAATTCTCATCCTGTACGTGAGTTTTTCAAAGACACTGTTTCTCGCTAAACTAGAGACAAATTGGAACAATCCCCGCGGCAGTATAATGTGAATCAGCACTCTACATAGGGGATGTAAGAGAACCAATGCGTCTATTTGAAAAAGAGCCAAGGTCGTGTATCGGACTTCCTTTCATCCGATTCGATCTCTCTACATTATGGCTTTAAACGGTCTATACCCAGTGTACGTGGAGCAAGGAGGACCTAAATACTCACCCTACGCAAGTAACTCTATCAGTTCAAAATGAGTTCGTGATTTTTTTCAAAGCATTAGTATGATATTATATAACAGCGTACCTTTTTATTTTTTTAATATCTGCTAATTAGAAACGCGGCACGACTGATACGGTTTTGTTTCGAGACTATACAGGTGACAAAAATATGGTCAAAAGTTCAGAATCTTATCAATATATTAGTTATCGTATCAGCTTCACAGGTCTATATTATTATACTTGCCTGATTTGGTGTAATCTTTGGTCTGCTGAGAACAGTGTGAAGCATATAAGCCATGCTCTGTGAAAAGGGTCGAAACTTTTTACTTTTAATTAATTTTCTGTATGTCGAAGGACCATTCTACCTCAGGATTCTACCCATTATTACACAAAGTAGATTTTATGGATCCATAATAATGTGATGACTTGCTTGGTAGAATGCTTCACTGAGATTTATTAAACCCCCTTTTCCTTGAGGATGGCTTAACTATTATTGTTCCCTATCAATGTGGATTAAGATCAGATATCAAGAGAAGCTGCTGTCTGAAATTTGATCTACAGTGTCTTCCAAACACCCTTATGCTGTTTACACTAACAAAATCCAATACAGTTCAAATTCTAAATTCCAAAAACTAGCAATGTGATTGCCTGAGACAGAACATGTTAACTAGCCAATCACATCATGGCCAGTTTTAGAATTTTGAATTCGATAATAGGACCCTACATAGAACTGTCAGAGAATACAACGTTTGGCATTGAAACATTGAAAATGCACTATGTAGGAATTTTTCTCCTCGATAGAAAATGCTTTATTTCATTTACATTAAAGTTGAGATAATGATTACATCAGCAGCAGACGGATTAGTGAACGCCTAGAGCAACGCACTTGAGCGGCAAAAACCTGTCGCTTCTGATATTGGATTTAACCGCACACACGACACAGTTTCCTTTTATTGTTGGTTTTTTTGAGGCAATGAACAGAAGCTGAAATTACGTTTAACATGCAATGACTGTGATTTACAATATTTGTAATGTAACGAAAAAATATCTGATTATGGAACGATTAAAAAAAAAGAGAAATGGAAATTTTGGCAGTTTTTGAATTCGGTAAAACTGAGGCTGTTCAAAGGAAATTCAAATACAGTACACTGTGGCATTGCTTTGCTTTCATTGTGATACGGTTTTGCTAAGGAGATAAATAGAGAATTGCAGGTGCTTTCCTTTATCAAAGACTGCCAGAAAGATCAAATGTTTGTGTTCTTCTGTACAATATATTATACATTTTGTACTTATAAGTAAATATAGATAATTATCTGATTTATTGAAACAAAGGTTGCGATTATGCAGTAATCTTAATCGTGCAAGATGAATCTTTCATCGTCACAAGCTCTGAATCAGACTTTGACAGCCATGAACATTTCTAATTTTTCTCGTTACGTCATGGATGACATCATGATGGATGATGGATATGGATTGGCTGCAGAAGTTCAGATCAGTCTTGTATGCATGTATGCACTTACAGTGCTGTTATCAATAGGCGGCAATACACTTGTTGTTTATGTAGTCTTCTCTTTACAAAGACTTAGAAACGTTACAAACCTGTATATTGTTAATCTATCCTGCAGTGATATCATCGTGACATCATTATGTATACCATTTACCGTGATTTCTAATCTGATATACTACTATTGGCCATTTGGTTCGTTTTTGTGTCCGTTCGTGATGTACCTTCAACTGACAGCAGTGCTTCAGAGAGCATTGACCTTAGTCGCCATGACACTAGATCGTCATTATGCCATCTGGAAACCATTCCAAAGAAGGTGTTCTAAACGTGAAGCCAAGTATGTGATTGCTTTAATATGGATTACATCGGCGTTTGTAGCCTTACCAACAGCCATCAGCACCAAGATAATCTATCTACCGTACGAGCCCGGGAACAAAGGCTTGTGCACGGAAGTATGGGACAGTCAAGCGTCCCAGTACACCTACAGTATTAACATTATGCTCCTGCAGTATTTCATTCCTTTAATCATCATGTGTGTTACATATGTACATATTGCTATCATCATTTGGGTAAAGAGACCGCCTGGCGAAGCCGATAATAACAGAGATACGCGACTGGCAGCGTCCAAAAAGAAGGTAAACTGAATGTTTTAAGTAACGTTGCCACGTGCACACGAGTTTGTTTCAGTCTTAAAAAACCTCTGAAAACTAATACTTTGAATACGGAAGATGTTGCCAGCAACAAGTAATTTCTCTTTCTTCCATAATGTTTTCACATGTATTTTGATATTAAGCGCTTACCAAACAATCTCGTGTTTTAATGGCCCAAAAACGGCCGAAAAGATAAGGCAAGGATTTGAATTTAAATCATACTATACCAGTATGGGAAATGGTATGAAGATGACAATTTGTTATAGTGTAGTCGGTTCAAGTTTTAGTCGCTGGTAGAAAAATGAATTTTAAAATCAGGCAAAAAGTAAACAATAGATATAGTGATCTGGCAACTTTTAACCTAGTTTTGAATTTTCTCTGTCAGCGACTAACACTTTGACCGACCGTACAAAAACAGATTGTCATCTTCACCATAATTTCCATACTTTTAAATGATTTGATTTAAACTTAAGTGCATTTTAACACCTGCTTTGTTTACTTTTGGCGGCTATTGTTACTTTAACGAAATCAAGAGTATTAGAAAAGGAGAACTTTTCCATTTTTCCACATGTTTTCTTCCCGTTCGATAGAAAAACTCACCCTATTTCAGCCTTATTTGATTGGTTCCCTACGGATGCTTACAATACGGAAGAGTCTAAAATTTTGTAGCTTAATCCTTTGCCACACAATCCCGAGTTTTAACGACCCTTTGTAGCCTTTCAAAACAATGTGAGAAAAGGAGAAAATGCTGGTTACCAGCATTTTCTCCTTTTCCCACAATGTTTTCTACCCAATCAAAGACAGATGTACTCTGTTTAGCAACATTTCATTTGTCGTCTGCAGATGCTTTCAATTTAATCCTGTCCAAAATTTTGTCGTTTGGTAAAGAGTTAAAAACCTTCATTTCATGTTGACTATCCATATTTTACGAGGAGATTCCCAAAATTGTCTGCTGGAAATTTGTTATAAAAGATAATGAATTCAAGCATGCAATTATTTAAATACTCGAACAATCGTTTACAACACAATCCCGGGCTTAAACGCCATGAGAGAGAAGCCTTCTGAAAACATTATGGGAAAAGGAGAAAATGCTGGAAACCACCATTTTCTCATTTTTCCACAACGTTTTCTACCCTTCCAAAGACAAATTCCTTCATATTACACATTAAATTTGTAGTCTGCAAATCCATACAATTTGGACAAGTCTAAGAATTTGTCGTCTGGTTAAATTTTTTGTTGGAACGGACAAACATTTCTCGAGAGGAAAATGTGTGGAGATAGTTTTGTTTGCTCTCTAATCCTGGAATATTTCGTGACTTAACCTATTAGATCTATAGATAATAGAAATGGAAATATTCAGGAGAAAAATAATTAAAAAAATGGTCTAAATATTGTTTTTTTCAGTGCTTTTATTTGCCAGAACATTTTACCAAATCTAGAGTGTTGATCTAAAGTAAGACCGCATTTTCTGTGCAGTTTTATCTTAGTATGATATTATGCTGTCTGCGAAAGCAAACAAAACAGTACCGTATTTTAGAAAGAAGACTTTTGAAAACCACCATTTTCTCCTTTCCCCACAATGTTTCTATAATAGGAGAAAAGAATCCGATTATTCGAGTCATTTAATTTGTCGTCTGCATATACTTTGAATATGGAAGTGTCTGAAACTTCATCGTTCGGTAAGGGCTTAAGCCTATGGTAAATGACACACTAGTCGTCATTTTCAGCAATCTGAAGACCTAAATAATGTAACTTAGAGGCTATTTCGTTCGAAACACCTTACAGAGAGTGCAATAGTGTCTTGATCTACACTGTATGCAAATCAACTGAAGTTGTGGTTATTGCTCAAAGGGCTTGTTTTTCATCAGACGACAAAATTTTGGACTTTTCAAAACTGAAAACATTTACAGACGACAAAGTAAATATTGCTTAAATACGGGAATTAGTCCTTTATAGGATAGAAAACATGATTGGAAAAGGAAAAAATGCTGGCTACCGGCATTTTCTGCTTTTCCAACAATATTTGTTAACACCGTCATTCTCAGGGTCGACGAAACAGGAGCCGTTTCGTAAGGGGGTTAAATAGTGTTGAGAGTGAACTCTTGGTTTCTGGGCACTTCTTCCAATTAGCAAGGCTATTTTTTTAATATCATCTTTATATATTCGTAAGTTTATTTACCCTTTCTGTGGAGCATAAAGCCTCTTAGCGTGCAAGCCTCAACCAATTACATAGTAGGTTTTATAACTTACATGGCATTGAACTAGTATGATAGTAGAAAGCTTATAAATAACAAACTATAGGCGTGTCCTTTTTTCTTACAGAATCGAAATCTTTAGCAAACGACAGAACTTTAAACCGGTCCAAATTAAAAAAAAAAAAAAAAACGCAGACAACGAATTAAAAGCTGGTGTAATGGAACCTGCTTTCAATCTGGACGAGTCGAAAATGTTAACGTCTGCTATAGAATTAAACTGGTCTTGTAATTCAAGTAATCCCGTCTGAGCTTTTACATGAAAAATTTAAGCACTATCTGGGTTAAGCGTTAGGCTGCTTATCAAGACTCAAGAATCGTTTGCGGACAGTGCAGATCAAGATCAGACTGCACAGACCGTACAGTCTGATCTTGGATCTACTCTGTCCGATAAGGTAATATCATTCCCCCAAAAAATACATTGGAAATTGCCGAATTTGGGTTTTTACTGTCGGCTTGAAAGTTTCGTTTCACTTATTTAGCAGGATAAGGGTTTAGACTTGTTTCTCTTTTGTACTTACAAATAAAAGACTTGTTATCGAAAGTGTGTAAGGAGACAGGGTAGATCAAGATCTAGCTAGACAGACCATGCAGTCTGACTTTGGACCAACACTTTTCCACTATTTTGTGACCAAAACTGTTCGAAATGTGTGCTATCTAGATCCGTCTCTTTCCCCCAGTACCGTTCCTGACCCCTATTTTGAAAGTGTTATTGCTTTCTAGTGATTTAACGCAACCAGTCGACAAAATTATGCCCTTTTCTTAAATCAAAGCCATTGCAGTCGACAAATAAAAATGTAGCGCAAACGATGATATTTGTTTTTAAAGGTTGTCAAACATTATAGAAAAAAGGAGAAAATGTTGGTTTCCAGTATTTTCTTTTTCTCACACCATGTTTTCAAAAATTTTCACCTGCAGGAATTTCAGGAAACTCGGGATTGTTTGGTAAAGGGTTAAGGGTTAAACTAGGTGGAAGTTTAGGTACATCTTCATGCACTTAATGAGATGTCAGATCACCCCAGTAACCATTGAGGTTTGAGCGGCAGACAGGAGGAAGGACTCTCGAAGGTTGTCCGGTCCAAGCCTTGAACTGAATCCTACCACGTACCATATAATAATAAAAACGTTGCAAAACTAGTTAGGCTTCGTTACTTGGCGTTCAGAATTCAGCGGTCAGCATTCTCGGACTGATGGTTCAGTACGAGAAAAAACGAGACCGATTTAAGTGTTTGTCAAAAATAGTCCATGTAACGTTGTTTTTTTTTCTAATTATGCGCAAGTTATTCTCACCATTAACCTTTAGAGCACGTAGCACAACTTCGAATGATGTTGTCGACAAAGTAGATCAAGACCATACTGCCTTTTGTGGGCAGAAAACAGGATCAGACTACACAGAGCGTGTAGTCTGAGCTTGGGTCTTCACTGTCTGCTATTTTTTTTTTGATATATACTGGTTGAAACATCCTTGAATTCTTTATTCTCCCTGTGGAGAATGTCAGTTTATTTAGCGTTTAACCCTCAACCTACTGAAAAAGTTAAATAAAACTTTCCAGCCGATAGTAAAAACCCGAATGATGTTATTTCAATTTGATTTTTTGTAGAAAAAATATCTCCTTGTCGGACAGTGTAGATCCAAGATCAGACTGCACGTTCTGTGCAGTCTGATCTTGATGTACACTGTCCGCAAAAGTCAGTGAGTCGCGCATAGCAGCCAAAGGGTTAAGAGGTAAAAAATCAGACTAGAATCGGCGTGTAATGCTTCTAAATCGGCGTGTAATGCTTCTAAATTGGCGTGTAATGCTTCTAAATCCGCGTGTAATGCTTCTAAATCCGCGTGTAATGCTTTTAAATCGGCGTGTAATACTTCTAAATCCAAGATTACGACCTTGATTATCACCAACCATCTCAAACTCAATTCTAATCTGAAACTCCAAGAACATCCATCTCATTGGATGATATCGTTGATAAGATGTCCAGTCTTGGAATTTAAGATTTGGACATTATATAGAACTAGTAGTAAATACGGCCGCAGGAAAACTGAATGTCTCCATTTAACGACTGAAATATAGTTTTTACGGCATGTAGCCATAGGATGCTATTTTCCGGTAAGAGGCTGTCTCGGATCATGTTAATGTTCATGTTGTCGTTTTCTACGTGTGTGGTAAACTAATGCATGATCATTGCGCATAGGATACTTAATAACCATTGCGTAATTTCTGATATTTCAAAACTGGGAAAATAATCCATTTCCACCTCGTAACTGTCATCCTTGTCGAAAAATGTCCGGCGAAATGTGGGCATTATTGTCTCCTGTAAGATGTACGCAGTCATTAAACGGAAAGAATTTTGTAGGACTCACAATTAGGCCAGAATTCCTTAGCTTTACCACGTAGACTGGTATCAGTCCGTTAAATACAGCAATTATTGGGGGAAAAAAACTGCAAAACATAAACACTAGTAACGTTATAATGTTCTGAATCTCTGATTTAATTTGTATTTTATATAAAGGGAAAATAACAACACACATTTCTGTGGGTTTACTGTAGTTGTGTACCTTGTTTATTAGAATGACTCAAATGCAGGACCTGAATGCCAGGCTACTTTACCACTTTCTTCTGTAATAGATTAAATCTTTATAACACTTCAAAAAATTTTGTATTAAAATGTAGCAATATCAGGGCTCATATTTTCCCCATAAGAATATCTCACAAAATATTGAATGTTGTAGGTCCCAGCTGGGCCCGGTTTCACGAAAAAAAGTTAAGTCACTTCATGAATTCTGTTAAATCTGCTAATGGACTCACTTTCTAACTTTAGTCGAGTTCGTTATATGAGACGCATTTCACTAACATTATCAGACTGAGGTAATTTTCTCAAATCTTTAGTTGACACCATGTTTAGGCTTAAGTTGGCAAAGTAATGGACTTCAGTCTGTGACCTGAATTCAGTCCGTCTATTTTGCTGAGTTGAGTCTGGAATTAGGAAAGTTATGTAAGCTAAGGATTTTGAGAACGTTACAGAGGTCTGTAAATGTGTCTCATACAATCAAATCAACATAAGGCGAAATATGAGTCTTTAAGCGAATTTTAGCAAAATAACAGACTTAAGTGTTTTCGTGAAATCGAATCCTGACCTGAAACTGCGGTTTTAAGAGCTTGATATTAGTTTTACACCACTGTCTGAAAGACAAACTCAAGTTGATGATGGCTTCCTTTTCGTGAAACGACAGTTGTTAAATGATGAGAACTGTCAAAAACACATTGTATCGAAATAATTAAAGTTTTGGATGCACTAAAAGCACTTATTTAATATCACAGATTCTTGTCTCCTCTTTCAATATATATAGTTCACAATTCTATCATAAAATTTACTGAAATTGGGCTTTAAATAGTGGGCTATTATTATAGTGTTTCACTCTGTAATAGGCAGCAGAATTATAAACCTATAAATATTGAAAGCATTGGCAGACTACAAATTCAATGCGTATCAAACGACTGGGTTTGTCTTTTGAAACATGGAAACATTGTTGGTAACAAACGTTTTCTTCTTTTCCAACAATGTTTTCAGAAGCCTTTCCCGAGGTCGAAAAAACATGGGGTCGTTTGATAAAGGGTTAACCACAAATATAAGACCCAATACATTCGACAAAATATATTTCCGCAAATAAATGTAAATCTTTTATGTCCCTCGTGGAAGATAATGTTTCTAAACTCTGTTTATACATTTTTCTACAGAAAATTTGAAAAAAAAAAAAAATCCTGCTATTTTGTACCTTGATATTTTACATGAAAAAAAAGGGAGAAAAAAAATTCAGGGCTCGTATTTACCAACCATTCTCAATATCTTTTTGAGTCTACATCCCAAGAATTTCGGAGTAATACGAATTCTGGTTGGTTGAACAACAAAGAAAAAAAGCTTACTTGGTATTTTTGTCCCTATCATGAAGTCGATAACCTTTAGACAGCAATTGATTTAACCCCTAACCAAACTATCCAATGTATTTACAACAATGAGAAAGAATGCTTTTTGAAATCAGTGTGGGAAAAGGAAAACATACTTGTACATGTAACCAGCATCTGCTCTGTTTCCCACTATGTTTTATACCGTTTAAGGAAAAATCCCATCATTTGATCCGCATTTGTTTTGCCGTCTGTAAGTTCTTTTGTGATGGACAAGTGTAAAATTGTGTGGTCTGGCAAAGAGTTAAGGTGCAATAAAAACCGGCTTATTAATGCTTTATTGAACTTTTGATCCGGAGAAATAATGTGTGGTCTTTTGAAAGCAAACAAAATACCATGGCTGTACCGTGTTTTGACGACCATTTGAAAACATTGTGGGCAAAGGAGAAAATGCTGGTAACCAGCATTTTCTCCTTTTCCCACAATGTTTTCTTCCCTTTACAAGACAGGTCTCACCACCGGGACCACGTCTAATTTGCTGTCTGCAAATGCACTTAGTTTAGACAAGTATAAAGTTTTGTCATCTAGTAAAGAGTTAACCTCTGAGCTTAATTTCAGAATACCAGAAAAGGAGAAAAATATAAGTAAATGGAAATATATCTAGTCTTTTTTCAGTGCAATAAAAATTTGTGATAAGAGAAGGAATTGTTTTTTCACGACTTATTATTCCTTTTCCCAGAATATCTTCACCATGTCTTTTTCGTTTTTTCCCAGTATGACACTTTATCATAGATTTCTTGCCGTTTTATTTTACTTACATTTGAACACTCTCAGTGGATAGGGGCTTTTGTGAACGGCAATGATTAAGATCAAACTGCACTGAACGTGCAGTTTTATATGGAATATACACTGTCCGGTTGTTTAGTCAAGCCTGTAAGATAAAGATCGTTATGATTATCAGTAGATTGTATTTTCAGCCGTCGAAACAGATCGAGTTTATATCATAAGCCATGCTCTGTGAAAAGATAGTTAAATACATCTGCAAAAAGTATCGACCCAGGTCAGCCTGCGCAGGCCGCGCAGGCTGACCTGGATCGAAAATTTTTGCTTTTGGTCAATTTTATATATATGTCAAAGGACCAGTTTACCTAATGATTCAGTCGGATGTCGGACCAAAATGGAACTTACGGCTGCAAAAATATAACATTATTTATACTTGGTATAATGCATTAGAGTGATGCTTTAAACCCCTTTTTACCAGAGCACGAATCATATGAGTCATGCTCTGTGAAAAGGGGGCTTAATGCATCTGCGAAAAGTATCGACCCAGGTCAGCCTGCGCAGTCCGCGCAGGCTGACTTGGGCCGAAACTTTTCGCTATTGGTCACTTTTCTGTATGTCCAAGGACCAGTCTACCCCAAGATTAAGTTGATTGTTAAAAAAAGTGGCTATTATGGATCCATAATTATGTGATGGCTTGATTGGTATACTGGATCACGGAGGTGCATTAAGCCCCCTTTTACCAGAGCACGGCTCATATATATTTGGCGCTGAAACAGTTAACGCATCTCAAATGGTGACAATGTGAAAATGATAACTCTCTGTAGAGAGGCATTAGTTCCTGTCCCTGTCCTGAAAGTGGCTTGTAGGACTTTGAACTTCCTTTTTTCGTTTTTGTCATCGTGCAAGAATGGTTGAAATACACAGAAATTACCGTCAAGAGATACGAGTACATAAATAATAATAATAAAAAATGCATGCTTATATAGAGAAATAAAAATAAAGCTAGGTTTTGTCTAAGATCTGGCGTGGATTCCTACTACGTCCCATGGGATCCTCACTATGCGAAGGAATTTTCAATACGGTGTTTACTTGATAATGTCCCTTGTGTGTTCAAGTCTGGAATTGCGTAACAAAGGAGGCTTTTTTTTCTTCGCGCGAGACACTCTAGAACTATGCCATATCCCTCATCTATGTAGTTTATTTTTTGCTGTTTCAGACGCTTTCATACGACCAGAAATTTGGGACAGATAAACATTTAGATTCAATTAAAGTCACTATAACATTGAAATAAATAGAAACAAAATTTAGGCTGAATATGAAATATTGTCTAACAGTAGCTACCGAGATTGCTCGCTTGAATTCCTAAACACACTCCCGAAACATTCTTCGACTCTAAAAAATTTTAATTGTATAGTCCCAGATTAAATTTTTGTCTGTTATCGATCAGGCTTTTTTCATTCCCCTGTTGGATATCGATGCCATTTCACTTTTTGTCTAGTTTGTACGTCGGTATCTACCATCTGACGAGATACAAGGACAATTATTTCACGACCCGGGGATGCGTTTCTATTCTTACTGGGAAAATGACTTTAACGCCTAGGCTACTAAGTGTGACTCAATGCGCTTAAATTGCGGACAATATAGATCAAGATGAGACTACACAGATAGTGCAATCTTATCTTGGATCTACGCTTCTCGATGCTGAAGCATTTCTTCAACGAAATGAACTTTGAAATCGCAGTTTTTGGCTTTTAAATATCAGATATGAATTTTCATTAAAATTGCTTTGCAGTTTAAGGATAAAAATACAATAGCCTCTTCCTTCAATGTACGGTTCGAGAAGGTCAGGAGAGGACATTCTCTTTTACCAAGGTTGAAGCATTTCTTTAGTGTATATCTTTATGCTTAATACCTGGACGGATAAATTATGCTGGTAACCACAACGTTTTCTACTGGGAGAGAAAGATGTGTTGGGGACTGGATTGGGATAAAAATGGAGTAAACCTAACTTGTAGATTTAATAGATTTAATCTAATTCAGAGCAATGGGAGGGGGGAGTGGCTTCGTCAAGAAAAAGTTGTAAGATTAACATGTAAATTATGAAAATCACCGGTGATTTCATTAGGTTTTAATTTACTGCTTGATTTTCATAAACCACTAAGAAGCATAAAAGATAGTGGATTTAACGTTTCATATCCAGAAGAATAAAGTTTATGAAAATGTTGTTGGCAGGCGGAAAACGATACTTTCTCCCAGTTCTCACAAACTTTGCTACCCTTTCACAGACAAAACTCACAGTTAGGAGGCTAGGTTTAATTTGTCGCCTGCAAAGTGTTCTATTTTAAACAAGTCTAAGATTGTCATTTGGTAAAAAATCTAATTAGAATCCGATCCTTGGAGGTTTTAATAACCAGTAAAGTCCTGTATTTTGAGACCAATGTTACGCCAGGGGGAAAATCTGCAAATCAAGCCATAATATACAGACGACATTGTTTCTTTCATATAATGCGTTTTTATGGCTGTTTTGTTCTTTTATCCTGTATTTAACTTGACCCTAATAACGGTGGTCATCTCAGTCGTAAGGCATAATTTAGAAAATTGGCTGTGACATGAAACCTTTGAAAATTATTCATATGGCGATCCGTCTGAGACAGGAACATTAATGCTAATTTGAATGTCAACAAATGTCGCTAATAGTGCACTGGATTACAAAACAATAGACTGTTTTAAATATAACTCTTGCAGCGCCATTGACGAACACTGGAGCATTAGCGGGCGGCATTGATCAGGATCAGACTGCACAGAACGTGCAGTCTGATCTTGAATCCATACCGTCCGCTTGTACCGTCAACCCTTTAACTCTTTACCAAACTATGAAATTTTGGACTCTTCCAAATTATAACCATTTAAAGAGGGCAAATTGAATGTAGCTCAGATGATTATTTCTGTCTTTGATAGGATAGGAAACAATGTGGAGAAAGGAGAAAATGCTGGTTACCAGCATTTTCTCCTTTTCCCACAATGTTTTCAGATGTCATCTCTTTCAAGGTCGTTAAACTCGGGATCGAGTGGAAAAGGTTCAAATAAAAAGCTATCCGATTTTCAGCAGAATGTTTTTTCAGCTGTTGAATGTTGAAGTAAGTTGAGCTTATATGTTAAGCGCTGAGAGATTGTTAACATAATTTGAAAATTTGAAATGTTTTACATCTAGGAACTTAAAACTCACATACGCTTTCTATCGTTTCGCAGCTTAGTAGTTTCGAAAGCATTATATTTTCGAATAATAAATCGGTTATAAAAAGCAATTTTTCATTCTCTTACAATGTTTTCACATAAATACATGTATTAAACACCGATTTACATCGATTATCTGTATTTTATAGGGAACTTTAAAAAAGTCGCCTGCCGCAAATTTGTTTCAGGTGATGATGTGCTTATTACAACTACAGCTGCTGCACAGCAACTATGTTACAGGATGTCGTTAGACAAATAAAAATAGAACACCCTTGCGTCAATTGCCCGCTAGAACCGTTTAATTGACACCATTCTGATATTAGCTAGCGAAAGAAATAATAAGAGCCTGAAAAGTGCCATTTCCATATTAGTTACCGAAATAAATAAGAAAAGTGCCATTCATAATATTAGTTACAGAAACAAATTAAGGGAAAGCGCCTTTCTGATATTAGTTACTGAAACGAACAGTAAGAAAAGCACCATTCTGATATTAGTTACTGTAACAAGCGATAAGAAAAGTACCATTCTGATAGGAGTTACCGAAACGAATAAGGAAAGTACCATTCTGATATTAGTTACAGAAACGAATACAAAAATTAATAAAATATGTACCATTCTGATAGAAGGTACCGAAGAAATAACACGATTTTAAAAAAAGCCATATAGAGACGAGGTCTCTCACACTTTTAAAAATATTTGTTTGGGGAGTAAGATTTCTTTAAACCTTTACCAGACGACAAAATTTCAGCTTTTTTTCAAATTAAAAGAATTTACAGGCAACAACTTAAATGTTGCACAAAACTTGAAAGTTGTTCCTGAAGGAGTAGAAAATGCGATGGGAAAGAGTTTAAAAAAAAAAAAAAAAAACATTACGGGAAAAGGAGATAATGCTCGTTACATGCATTATCTTTATTTCCCTCAATATTTTCAAATGCTTTCTTCGTCAGAGCCGTTAAAAGTTTGGGTTTGGTAAAGGATCAAGCAACTACATCTTTTCACATGACATTTTCCTTATCAAAGAATGGAAGAATAAATAAATGATCCATGCTCTGGCAAAAGGGGTTTTAATGCATCCCCGTGATTCATAACACCAAGCAAATCATCACAAAATTATGGGTCCATAAAATACATTTTGTTTCACAACCGACTGAGTCGTGAGATACAATGGTCCTTTGACACTCAGAAAAAATGACCAAAAGCAAAATGTTTTGACCCAGGTCGGTCTGTGCTGACTGAGCAGGCTGACCTGGGTCCATACTTTTTGCAGATGCTTTAAGCTCCCTTTTCACAGAGTATGGCTAAAATAAAAGTACAGTTTCCTTCCCTTTCAAATGATTCGTCTCTGCCTTAAGTGTACCAGTTTTGAATATGACCACAACACCCTAGGTAGTAATCGGTTTAGATGTCTAGAATAATCACTACCGAAAAAAGAGTGATTCAGACTCTGTCATTCGATATTTATCACTATTAAAATTGCACACATCAACATACTTATTTGCAGGCACCTAAAGCATTCATCGTACCACAGAAAAGCGAAACTGCGGAGTCTTTTTACAAATTGCATTAGGACATTTCGGAAGCTCTGCTTTGGCTGTGCACGTTTCTAAGGAATCCCTGTCTCGTGGTGATATTTTTCTCTTCGTTGTTCTTGATGGCATATCACGTGGTTTGGAATAAATCTTGGACGAATTTTTTACTCCAGAGCTGAGGAATTCAATGACACAAAAGGGGGCGGGAATAAAAATACGAACACTTAAAGTAATTAAGCCACCTCGTTGATTCAATTATCTCCTTTTAGCGGATTTGCTTTGCCTTCCAAATCCGCTTATAGTGATCGTTCTGACCGGAAACAAACGTTCTCACATGTGTATGCATGTGCTCTGACTTTAAAATTTCCATTCACATTTTATGTGTCGTCTACAAAATTATGCTTTTAATTTGGACAAGTCTAAAATTTTCCGTTTGGTAAATGAGATACTTAGGTCATAGAGATCAACCTTTTATTCGTTTTGCATTCATCTATTGATGTGCAATTTTGAAAACACTAACAACTGTATTTAATATTCCTTTTCTCTTTTCAGACGGTGAAAATGCTGATTGTTGTCGTGACCACCTATTCTCTTTGTTGGTTACCACTCCACGTGATCACAATAATTGGTGACGTCAACCCAAGCATTTATGATTACACACATGTACACACGCTTTGGATGTTTATACACTGGCTGGCAATAAGTAATTCCTGCACCAATCCAATCATCTACTTTTGTATGAACAATGCCTTCCACCAAGGATTCGTGTTGGTTTGTAGGGGGATGGTGTGCAGGGATTATAAAGGTTTGCTACGAAGATCGTCGGCTCAAAATACAGGGAGTACCAGATCGAACAAACCGAGTAACAGAAATAACAACAATGAACCGTTAAAACTTGTGTTCTTTTCTCGCTATGCTTGAAAAGGACTAAATGTGTTTAGTTCTGTTCTGTTCTCTTTATGGTATCCTACCATACGAATACTTGCTGTTTTCAGTCAAGGACCCATCACTTTTAAGCTTACGTGGAACAAGGGGTAAATATTCAGTGCATTCTTTGGGAACCTTATGAAAAACCTTCCGGGGATTTGTACGTTGGAATGTATGGTGTTTAACAGTGTTACAACATTATTCCAGTCATATGGCGGCGGCAAGTGCACCTATCCATGCTTTCCTGGATTAATATTCCGTAGCCACTGGCTGCCTTCTCACATTTGACCATCTACGAAACGATGGTCAGCGGTGGAAGAGGAATGAATCTTGTCGCAATGACTATCATTATTTCTCGGAAAGACATAAACCGAGCTGGCGATTTAAACATGCAATTCCTTGCTTTCAAGCCTGTGCGGTACCAACAACTGTGTATCAAGAGAGATGGCTCCTTTTTCTACGATATTTTCAAGAAATCGTCGACAGCAGATTTCAGTTATTGTAACGTGTTTTCCACGTAAAAAGTCATTTATTTTATAAAGAATACACACAGATACATAATTATGTGTATTTGGATCATGGCCTTTCGCGATCCCACATCCCTGCGACCTCGATGAAGCTAGAGTTTGAAAACATTGTAAAGAAAGGAGAAAGTGCTGACAGCAAGCATTTTCCCCTTCGCCTGCAATGTTTTCCACTCTTTTAAAGTGACCACTACCATCACTTTTAATTTGATGTCTGCAAATGCTTCTAGTATGGACGAGTGTAAAATTCTGTCATCTGGTTGAACGTTTTTTGGATAAGTTTCGACTGAATTTCCGGTTTGCCTTATACTGTGATAATATGTGCATTTTTGTGCCACTTATATTAATGGATGACTGAGATGTAACTGTAAATAACTCATTTCTAGACAAGTACAACATTTTACGCCCCATGAAGTAGAGTTTTGAAAACAATGCGGAAAAAAGAGTAATTTAAACTTAAATTCAACAGTGAATTTTCCTTTGCTTCATGCGTGGTTCCTTTTTGCACTCAATAGTGTTATTAAATCTAGAATAGGCTTAGCCATTATGGTAGGCTAATGTAAAAACTCTTTCAGCGCCTATATACATGTACATGTATATATACTCGACTTTTTTGGGCGGCTGCAAGATACAATCCATTGAAACTTTATAAAGTTTCCTTCTATAAATTTGACTAAACAAGCGGACGGTATAGATCCAAAATCAGACTGCACATTCTGTGCAGTCTGATATTGATCTTTGCCGTCCACAAAAGTCTTCGTTATCGCCTAAGGCGCTGAAAGGATAAAGCTATGGGTCGATCCATAACATCTGTATGCGACCAATTCTCAAGCTGTCTAATGGCCCCAAAGTGAGGCATCTTCCGGTGTTCTTATGCCGTAATGGCGAACTTATCAATACGAGATGCTTCTAAACCGGACTCTTGAAACAGACAGAAGGAGGTTATACCCAATAACTCATCATCCTTGGCAGACGATACATCCTTTTTTTTGTCTCGCAGTGGACTATGTTTTGAAACATCTCGGCGAATTTAGAAACTGATCGTTACGGGATCTTGTCTCCTTTTGCCACAATGTTCCTACAATGTATATAAGTGATAAATCTATGGTGTCTGAATGTTGCAAGTTGCGCTTAGCAGCCTAAGTGCTCATGGAACTGCTCAGGCGCATTGCATTATCAGTATTAAAAGGGTTCTGTTACTGACCTGTAGTTTGGCTCTCAACAAAGCCTTATGGTTTGAGCCGGTTAAGAAGAATATTGTAGTTATGTACAAATACTGTAATAAAAGTTTTTTTTTTTTTAAGATTGATTTTAGTTTTCGGTTTTGTTTTACTTTTCTCAAACATTTTTTTTTTCAAACAAATTTTATTAAGAAAATGGTTTAAAATGGATTGTTGCCCTTAACAAGTCTTTGGACTATCGGGTTCGCAAATTGTTTATCGAGGACAAAAGTTAGTGACGTCCCCTATTAAAATTTGGTAATGTGATCATTCATTAAGCGTACGATGTAAAACACAAAGTTTTGCTATGCTACTGTTATATATCAAAATAAAGGTATAAGATTGCAGGTTTCAATGGTGTTATTATTGAATGAATATATTGACTGTCTGCGTAGAATTGTCCGTGCATATCCCAAATGATTGGTAAAAATTTACATGTCCCATGTTACATTTGCGTCAGGACCTCATCGAAACTTTCTTCGTGCAGACAATAAAGGCGGGAAAACTCACTATTGTTGTCTGCAGTATCAATGTGACGTCATTTCCGGACGTTGTATTCGAATTTGTTTGGTTGTACGGCGATACCTGAGAGCACTGTAGCGAGTTTTATTATTGAGGGGAAAGTGTCCCACATGCTATAAAAATTTGTAAGTAAAGTTTTTTATAACATATTTAAAATTGAAAGAATCATCACCAAACATTTTTATATTTGCACGAAAATACGTTTTTTGTTTAGTTTTGAAATATGGTCTCGTTTTAGGAAATTCCAGTTACATATTTCTAAAATTCGAAAAATAGTTTGTTCTCTCAAATGTCCCTTATCAAGAAAAATAACGTCATTTTTTTCATTTAACACACTTTTAAGCTTTTAATTGAAAAACGTAGTCCTCTATAATAATAAATGCTTTCTGTAGGAAAATACGCTTTTTCTTGCGATTGTAATGATATACAAATTAAGGTATGTTTTTATTTACTAATGTTTTTGGAGGTAAATTAAGTCGTTCCCATGAAATGTCCCCAGACGTTAATTTTCCAATAACGCTGACGTTAAAAGATATTGATTACCTTAATGAAATGCTCTTTATAAATAGTCATTTTTAAATTTGTAAAAAAAAAATTGAAAAGAAAATATTCATGCGGCTAGAATTCGTAACATAGATACTTCTGATATTCTTGTCTTTTTAGTATGGACGTCTACTTTTCCTGACCTACTGGTACAACACTTAATTAAGGGCTTCTTTTTCAGTGGTCGCAATACTTATGACGGCACGGATTTATTCTTCACTCGGTTTATTTTCCCTTACTCGTTAGTCCTGGATTGTTCAATTAAATACGAATCCGTTTCTCTACCCTTCTTGGTGTGGTTTCGAAGGTCGCGTCACTTTGAAAGCGTTAACAAAAGTTCCAAGTAAGATTTTGTTCCCATTCCTTGAATTGCTTCCAGGTTGTGTTAGCCTACTTGTACTAGTCAGCTGTATATCTCGGAATAGTCTGTCCAGTTAACCCTTTGGCTGCTAAGCGCGACTCACTGACCTTTTGCGGACAGTGTAGATCAAAATCAGACTGCACAGAACGTGCAGTCTGATCTTGGATCTACACTGTCCGATAAGGAGATATTTTTCTCCAAGAAATTAGTTTGAATTAGCATCATTCTGTTTTTTAACTATCGGCTTGCAAGTTCAATTTAACTTATTTAGCAGGATAAGGGTAATTAACCCTTTACCACACGGCAAAATTTAAGACCTATCCAAATTGAAAGCATTTGCAGACGACAATTTCATAGTGGCTCAAATGACGCAACTTTTCTTTGATAGGGTAGAAAACTTTGTGGGAAAAGGAGAAAATGCTGGTTACCAGCATTTTCTCCTTTTCCCACAATGTTTTCAAAAGGCCTCTTTTTTAGGGGCGTCAAAAGGCGTCATTGTGTGGTAAAGAGTTAATTGCAAACAATTGGGAATACAAGACATCCTTATTGTAGCCTACGTGTGATAGTCAAGTCAAGTCAAGTCAAATCCTTTATTTGGCGAAAAACATTATAATGTTTTATTGCCATGTGCAAAGGCAGAACATGAATACACATGGTATATTATCAATTGCGAGAAAAGTATAATTGAGGAGATAATTGTATCAGTACAAATATGTCTAAAAAAAAAAGATGATAAAAAGAGTCGTATTTACCAGGCATTCAAATTCTTTTTCTATACTAGTATTTCAAAGTAACACAGTATAATTGGCTAAACCAAATGGGTTAGCCAATAAGGAGTTACTTACTACATTTAGAACACACGCAGTTGTTTTTTGACAAACTTCTGGCTGTATCCCTGTGCAAAAGACTTCTTATGAATTAGGTCACAGAGGGCGAATTTCGTCCGGAAAGAGTACCTGTGATTCAAAATTAGACGGAGAATGCAATTAAGATTATAGTTGGTGAATACAGGCCAAGGATATTCTGTTTTGACAAAGCTTTGTTCCTGCTCAGATAAATCCATAAACCCTTTACCACACAATCCCAACTTTCAACGGTCCTGAGGAAGACGGATTTTGAAAACATTGTGGGAAAAGGAGAAAATGCTGATAACCAGCATTTTCTCCTTTTCTCACAATGTTTTCGACCCTTCCCCCAAAAAGTTTTAACTTCTAGCCATTTCTATCTTGTCGTCTGAAAATGCTTTCAGTTTCGGCAAGTCTAAGTTTTAGTCGTTGGGTAAATCCATTAACGAAATTGCAGTGAAACATCAACAATCCAACCTCGCGCTGATACCTAGAGTTGACGAGATTTAGATATAACACATCTCTCTACTTAAGGGATTGACTGACTTTCAAATGAGACACTTGATATTCATTGAAAATAAGAAACTTACAGAACTTATCATTCATTAGACATGTAAATGAAATACAGCAGTAATCTGTCGATTGAGAAGGTTATGAAATAACAGGAATGTTTGTCTAGAGAAGTGATTTGTCTCAGACTGTATCCTGACATATGCCTCCAAAAATGACAGGTCTTCGTCTGAGAAAATGACCAAACGACATCTTTCGCCTTACAGAATTTCACTGTTAAAAGCATTATGGCGAATGGATAATTTACTCTTTACGAGCTGTTTCTGACTTTGCCGCCGTGTTTGCACATCGTTTCATGTTTGTAAGCCTGACTTCACGTTGAGTATTCATCTTTTACAAGAATAATTCCAAAATCGTCTGATACAAACTTGTTTCAGGAGTTATCTCTTTCACTACCATTGACATAGATCAAGATCAGACTGTACAGAAAATGCAGTCTGATCTTTTATCTACGCGATCCGCTATCTGACCTAGACTATGACCTAATTCATCCTCAACAGCAGTAAAAAATGCGTCGGTACTAAAAGAGTTAATAAGGTAAGAGATGGCACTATCAATTTTACCCTTTCCCTAACGATGAAGTTTTAGACTTGCCAAAATAGAAAGCTTTTGTGGGCGACAAAATAATTGTGACTCAAAAATAGATTTTCGCCTTTAGATAGAAAACTTTGGGAAAAGGAGAAAATGCTGGTTACCAGCATTTTCTCCTTTCCCCAAAATGTTTTGAAAAGGCCTCTTGTGGATGAAAACTCGGGATTTTTGGAGTGAAGGATTTAAAAACAAATGTAAACAGCTTCCATAAAGCCCTTTGGGACTTGCAGTACTTTGACTAGGTTGCTGTGTTATTGCGAGCAGATATGCCTTTCAATATCTGTATAATTATTTAAAAACAAAATAGGATTTTTCACCTGCCCAGTCGTTGATGATGAAATATGAGGCTATACTACTTTTGGACTTTGTTACTGTTCGATAAAGTGAGTATAAGAAATTACGTAAAGCCATCACAATTACTGAAATCTAAGGAAGGGACAGGGACAGATTTTTCTTCGAGATCTTAAATTCGTGGATTAAACTTTCCTTGAAATCAACGAAAATCAGTACCCAACGAATATAACTGATTTCACTGTACTTTTATTTCTTCCATTTATCATTTTCATCTCGGCTTGGACTTACACTTGTCACGTCGTTCAATCTAAGGTACCTGGTATCTGTATATCCTATAGCGTCAGGGACACTTACAGATGCTGAAGGTTTAGCTATAGAATTATGAATGGCTGACCAATGAAAGGAAAAATTCTTACAATCACGAGGGACAAATCTTACACAAAACTTTATTGGCTAACAATGTCACATGATCTGTGGACATTAATTAGACGTAAAAGTAAATTACTAATGTAACCATAAGCTGCATACTTTTAGGTATTTCTCTCTTTAGTAATAACAGTAAGTCTTTGAGTTTTATCCAATGAAGAAAATGATACAAAGAATTGGGAGGGGGCTTATTTGCAACGAATATCTCATCTAATGTTCCTGTGATAGCAGACAGTGTGAGGAAATAGTCTCTATTACAAACTTCCCACCGTCCACTGAGATCTTCATAAGAAAACTAGCACAGGTCAACTTTTGATCCCAATCTGTAATCTCCGGTGTGATTTAAAAATAAGAGCATGGAGCGCTTGGGAAATACATAACATCCGATGTTGGTCTCTGGCTTTAACATGATAACACCATGTGGGCAATAATCATGATTTCCGCAACTCTAACTGGATTCTTTCTCTGACAATGGCGATTTAAATATTTTTGCGGACGATGTAAATCAAGATCAAACTGCACGTTCTGTGCAGTCTGATCTTTGATCTAGATTTACACCGAACGCTTCCTGGTGCTAACCTATAACTAAATTCATCTTCAGTTGCAGTGTAAAATTGTAAGTGTAATATTTTACTATCAGACCTCGAAAAAAAAACGGCTTTTAGTTATAAAAGTATTTGGATAGGCCTCGAATAAAAGTCTTTGGTTGGCAGAACACTTATTTCGGCATATGCAACACAGAAACTGTTGCGACGAATATGATAAACTACCCAAAATAAGCAATATCTTCATTTTTCAATAATTATATTCTTAATTCTTTTGTTACACACAAATACCGAAATGCGCTTGGGTATAACAAGAAAAGTTTTCTTTTAAAACCGGCGCTTTTTCCATAGTCATAGAAGCAACTTCTAATGGAAATAATAAGCATCATAGCATCTATAATCCTAGAGTACTGCACCCCAACACAATTTCAGGTCTGCGCGTTAGCATCGGCAGCAGCCATCATTAAGCCCATTTCCGGACTGAAAATTGAAAATACCGGCATCGTTTCAAATTAGTGTATGGGTCAATCCTTTTTTTTTTTTTTTTGTTAGCTAATAATTAATAATTAATCTTTACAAAAACATCAACATAATGAGAAAAATAACTGTTACCTTCATGCAGTGTCAGCTTTTTGAAATGCAAACAACCACTGACATACATGTACTGTCAAGGAAATCGGAACTAGTCTTGACACATACAGCACATGTTTCAGAAGTCATTTCAAGCACAGTCAAGGTTTCTTTTGTATACTTTAATCGGTTTTCTTTAATATCAGCTTGTGCGTGGAAGAGGAAACTAAAATGTGCTGAAAATTTCTTTTATGAAGAGTCACTCTTACTCCCTAAATTGCTGATTATATGGATTGATTGTTTGGTGTTTAACGCCGTTTTCAACATTATTTCAGTTATATCGCGGCGGCCAGTGCACCTATCCATGCTTTCCTGGAGTCTCTTTTACCAGTACTCCGCACAATTTTCTTTCCAAGCCACTGGCTGCTTTCCCACATAATCATTGTCGTAACAATGGTCAGCGGTGGGAGAGGAATGGTTCCTGTCGCAATGACTATCATCGATCCTCGGAAAGAAATTGGCCGAGCCAGGGATCGAACCCACGACCCCCTGTTCTCAAGTCCTGCACGCTACCGACTGAGCTACCGGGGCTTGGCTCTGATCATATGGAACTATTTTTTCAAGTGCAATTGAACGCGCTTGCGCAATCAACTGAATTGATAATGAGCGTTTGTTTACAAATTAACCAGATGTGTTTATCTCAGAAGACAAGGTAAATTACGATAAGATCGATGAAAATCCTTTACTAAACTCGGTGTCATTGTGAAGTTAAATCATCTATCTATCGATATACGCCTATTTTCATTGTTGACAAGTATATTAAAGACACATACAACTTGCTGAAAGATGACCGGTGAGATTTTTGAAAATTCCAGAAGCATATAAAAATGGTTGCTGCTAACATGAGGTGAGAAACAACCACAAAAATAACATCGGAGCTACCCTTCGTACTGAAGGTATTGTGTATTAAGCCCCTTCATGTCCTGAAAGCAGAACAAGACCAGCCTACATTTCCATGCAGTCTTACCATGGCCTTCTCTCTTCAAAATCTATATAACGGTTTCATAATTACTTTTTCTCTGTTACTATCAATAAGACAACAACTGTCTCTCAAACAATGATTAGTTACGACTATAGCTTAACCGTTAGTACTCAGACGACCTTTGTCATCTCGGGACAGACTGCTTTTGAGAAAGCTGATGAAAAAAAACCTGATATGTTCGTAAGGAGCAACATTTTCCTTTTACCACAATGTTTTCACGTGTATTTATTCATTTATTTATTCAACCCTAATTCATGATGATTTTTTTTTCTTGATTTCCAACGCTGATTCCAAAGACGTCTGCTGCAAATGGGTTTCCGGAAGTAAAGGTCATTTGACCTGGTGGACTACGTCATTCGCCATTGCAACACGTTCAATATCAATTAAATGCCTATCAGTTCCCAACAAGCAAATAATTACGTAAAACACCAGATTGTTTTAAGTGACACCAGCCATCAATATTTAATCTTGAAAATAACTTCTTATGGACTGAAAGTTGTTTCGAGGAAGTAAAACTACGTACCCCTTAAACCTTAGAGTGCCGAATAAACCAAACTGACATTTTCAGTCAAAAATAAGACACAAATAATTGCAGTTTCATAGTTGCTTTTGTCTGTAGAGGTTAAGCAAAGACATAAAAAAAATCAAAGAACACGTTTTGTGCAGTCTGATCTTGATCTACACTGGTCGCAAAGGCACCTATAGTCGTGAAGAGCACTGCAAGGCTTAATGCCGTGATTTAATGAAATGCAAAATATTGGAAACATAGCAATTTCAATGTTTGTGTGACCATAAAATAACATGAGAAAGAGGCTGCTAGTGTCGATCAAATATCACACTGGACGTTCTGTGCAGTCTGATCTTGATCTTAACAATCCGCAGAAGCATCATAACTCTGCTTTGCACTCCAAGGGTGAGCAACACACAGGAAATGGATACGTGTTCCTGTTAAGTAGGACCATCACGCAAGCGGAGTGATACAATATGGAGAGTCCTTGTTAAAAGTCCTTGACTTCCCAATATTTTGATCATTGTTTATCGTATTTTATTTCAGCTTGATACGCTTAAATTAATGATTTTTTTCAAGCCACAGAGACCTATTTCATGCAATCCACTGTATATTAACACGAATCAACCCTCAAATGCTGCTCTACAGCACGAAAGCAGACAGTTTGAAAGCAGGCACAGCGTTTATGTCAAAGGAACGAGTTCTCTGATCTAGGATTGATACCATCCGTTGTTTATGAGCTAAAATATGTTATTTATTAACACTTTCAGTGCCGAATTTATAAACTTGACCTCTTTTCGATGGCTGAAAATACATTTCAGTGAAACTAAGAGGGATGCCTATCTTATGAATAAGTTAGACTCAAACGGGCGAAAACGGGGGCGTTTGCTGACGGTAAAGATCAAGATCAGACTATACGTTCTGTGATTCGCACTGTTTGCAAACGCCCCAGGTTTTCGCCTATGGTGCTGAAAGGATCTATATATGGCTTGCAACACGCGAAAAGGGGCATTCGGACATTTGCGTAAAGTGTCGTCTCGTATCAGCCTGCGCAATCCGCGCAGGATAATCCGAGACGACACTTTCCGTTTTTATGTAATTTTCTGTTTTGCACAAGTCTACTGTAACACAAAATCTAATGTAGTCGTAAAGTGCCGTCTCGGATAAGACTGCGTGGACTGCGCAGGCCAATCCGAGACGACACTTTACGCAAATGTCCGAATGCCCCTTTTCGCGTGTTGCAAGCCAATAATAAGCCATGCTTAGTGAAAAGGGGGCTTAATGTATTTGCAAAAAGTATTGACCCATGTCAGCCTGCGCAGGCTGACATGAGCAAAAGCTTTTTGCTATCTTTAAATTTTCTGCATTTCAAAGGACCGTTCTACTTCATGATTCAGTCGTTTGTTAAACAAAATGGATTCTCAGGATCTATAATAACATAATGACTTGCATGGTTAAATGCATTATGGAGATGCATTAAGCCCCCTTTTGCCAGAGCGTCGCTCATATCATTTATAATTCACGTTGTATAATTTAAAAAAAGAAAGAAAAACATACACATTTTAATGATTCACATGACTTACTCGCAAAATTAAGTTTTCCAGGATGATTGCCACTTGTTTGTGTTCACTTTAAAAGTCAAAATATTTGTCTGTCCTTTAGTCTAAAAGTACTTTTTGGCGGACATCTGTTTTTTGACACTAAATGCTAATCGACTATTTACGTTTATCATAGTATTATTCCCAACGGATGATTTTCTTTTCGTTTTGAAGCAGCCCGCCTTCAAATCAATCGTGGAAAGAATAAGAAATTTCTCGTAACAGAACAGAACAGAACATATCTTTTATTTACACCCAGGTATAGCAAATATACAACATGGGCAAATGAAATAATAAACATGAATATGCCCTTTGTCCCAACTGCGTATAGCTGCCTTAATTAGAAAAAATAACTGTAGATTCAGTGGGTTTAAATAACAATGCAGTTGGGACAAAGAGCTGTTAATTGTATATACATAACTTCCAGGTATCAATTTTTCTGAGAGAGCAAGACGGAGGAGGGAGGTAGTGGTAGAAAGGGAGAGAGAAACAAAGATAGAGAGAGCCTTTGTGGGTGCAGCATCCTTATGGAAACTGCAAATACAAAGACGCTCCCGTCTATTTATGGGGGATAGAATTTTATAATTTCAATAAACCTTTTTGATAGCGAAAACGGGATTTATATATACTTGAACATTTGGGAAAAAAACTTGTAAAACAACGAAATAATGCGAATATTGATTTCTACAAGATCTTTCATAACAAAGATCAGAATGAAGTATCAAAAAACCTGCTCTGAATATTTACATGTCAAATGCTGCACGCCTGTGTCACACACTAGAGCCATTCCATAGGTTTATTCAGAGCAGGAGGGAGGGAACAAAAAAAAAAAAAGTGGGGACAACGGTAAAATGAAAATTGGTTGATCAATTGCCGGATAGAGCGTTCATAGAAAATAATATATTCTTTTTGGGAAATTATATATACATGCTATTTTGGAAAATTATATATACATGCTAAGTCAGATAGTTAAAATAAATCTCATGTGCATCACTTGACCGCAAAGTAAACCAAATGTCACACACGATTGGTCAGTTAAACCAGTCACAACATTGCGCGGAATGATCTGTAACCGACCAATCGTGCGAAACTACTCATCAGATATTTACAGTACGCCTGTATCAACACGTTCGGTCTATCAGTGCATGCGTATCCCGTTATTTATGTCTAGCTTTGAAACAGTTTGACAAAGTTAAGTTAACAAAGGTAAGTAGGAAATGTTGTTCTCTGTCTATGTGAAAGTTTCTTGAAAAAACAAAAATAATAAGTTGGACGTATTGCTACATTGTTGTCTAAGAGTTACATTTTAAAAACTGGATAGGTCAAGGGGGTTGAGTGCATATACAATGTACTAGCTATTACGGCGGTCTTGCACCGCTCAAGATATAAACATGACTTAACGATATATAATACATTATAGGAAAACGACAAAGGGAGACATCAGATGTCGATTATCTCGTGAAATTTTGCATAATACAGTTAACGTACTGGCATAAATGTTTGAGTTTCACAACTGATTTGAGGTTGAACATATCTTTGACATTTAATTCATGTCGACTGAAATTATTTAACAAAAACATTTCACGTTTATCGTTAAAAAAAGAGCAATAAAAAAGATAGTGTATTTCTGAACCAACAGCGTTTGAGTTACATAGAGTGCATGTTCGATCTTCCAAGGGAGTACCGTCATAACGTCCGGTCTCAATCGGCAGTAGATGATTTGCTGTTCTGAATTTGAAAAGTTGTAGGTACTCGCGTCGGTTTAGTTGTGTCAAATAGTCTTCAAATTCGTGAGTCATTTTAAAGTTACTATATATTTTGCCTTTATTTGATTGTTGTAATTGATCGTGCCAGTTTTGTTTGAACTGGTCGATTAAAATTTGCTTTACGCCTTTGTGTATGTTTTTTTGTTCGATTAGGAACTGGTTTACCCAAAGATCCAGTCTTCCAACCGAGGTAAGTATTTCTTTAATTTTATCCAGCCATTTGAAGCTTCCTTCGGGTAATGATAACATATACTTATATATTTTTGTGCAATATTTTTCACTCTTGCCAAGTAATATGCGATTCCAGAAAGAGATCATTCGGGATTTTATAACGATAGAGATTGGGTATCGCCCTAATTCACCGTAAAGAAAATGTAGTGGAGTAGATTTCCTACTGTTAGTAATTTTCCTGAGGAAGTTAGTGTGTACTTTTTCAAGAATTTCTAAGTTTTCAAATCCGAACACTTCGGAACCGTATGTTAGAATAGGTAAGACTGTATGATCAAATAACTTTAGTACTAAATCAAGAGGAAGATCAGAGTTATTTATTTTTGTGTATAGAAAATGCATTGCTTTATTTGCTTGTTCCACTAAATGCTTACGTGCATGCAAGAAGGAACCATTGTTGGAAAACGTAACACCCAAATAATGATATCTGCTGGTTATTTCAAGAGAACTTTCTCCAAGTTTGAAATCATATTGACTTGTTTTTCTCGCTCCGAATACAATTACTTTTGTTTTATTGATATTAACTTTGAGATGCCAATTGTTACAGTAGTTATTGAAAGTATTTAAACTGTTTTGAAAGTCGGTCTCATTATCGGATAAAATAACGGTATCGTCCGCGTAAAGCAGTATTAATAGTTTTAGCCATACCGTACTGTCAACAGGTTCATTTAACTCTACACCGACGGCACCGTTAGATCTCATGTGCGTTTCTAAATCATTGAGAAAGAGAGAGAATAGGACAGGTGACAGATTTTCCCCTTGACGCACGCCCATTTCTGACACAAAATTTGGGGAAAAGTGTCCGTCTAGCTTTATGCAAGATTTGATATTATTATACATATTTGTAATGACATTGGAAAATTTACCATTTATGTTGTTTTGCAACAACTTATACCATAGCCCTTTTCTCCAGACTTTATCAAACGCCTGCGAGAAGTCAATGAAAGCTACAAATAATTTCTTTTTTCGTTTCCTTATGATTTCAAAAAGAGAATGGAGGGAGAAGATATGATCAGTACATGAATAATTTTTTCTAAAGCCAGCTTGATTTTCATTCAAAATATTGTTTTCATTCAAATACGAGGCTAACCTATCATTTAGTACAGATGTAAATAATTTTCCGAGACAGCTGAGGATTGTTATAGGCCTATAATTGGAGGGGTCTTTTGGGTCCCCTTTGTTTTTGTAAATTGGTATGATAACCCCTTCCAGCCATGACTTTGGTATGTAACCGGTATCGAGAATACAGTTAAATAACTTGCAATACAGTGGCATGAAAATTGTCTGTGTTGCTTTAATGTATTCATTTAAAACGTTGTCAAACGGGCTTGGTGTTTTAGAATTTTTTAACTTTGATATGCAGCGACAAATTTCGCTTTCAGTAATTTCTGAATTCAGTTGGATATTTACATTTTCAGCATTTTCAAAAACAGCCTGATATCTGTTATCATTTATTGTATTTTGATTAATTTTATGAAAGTGATCGAAAAAATCGTCTAGTGAGGGATGCTCAGTAACTTTTTCTTTTGGCTTTAAATTATTTAAAAATTTCCAATATTTCTTGGGATTTTTTTCGCTCATTTTTCTTAATTTTTTAGATTGATTTTCTTTGTGCTTTTTGATGTAGAAATTCATTGTTTTTTTGTACTCTTTACTTGCAAAATTTAATTTTACTTTATTCTCAATAGTTTTGTTCCTTTGATAATCGTTTTTTGCTGCATTATATTTTTCTCTTGCTTTGTGACATTTTGGGCCAAACCATTCTTTATTATGAGGAAACCGTTGATTAAAAGATTTTTTATCTATTGCAGGAAATGTTAGTGTTGCAGAATTATGAAAGAGATTACGGATTTCGTCTGTGATGTATTCGATGGTGTTCGAGGACTGGGGGTACGTATTTAATTGATCTTTAAGATTATTTAAATGTTCGTAGTTAATATTTTCAATAAAGCATGGCTGCATACTAGGAATCCAGATTGGCCGTGTGTAACTGGCTTTTGGTGCCTCACTGTTTGGCTGAGGGATCGATTGGACAAGATCTATTTTCCATGATAACAAATTATGCCCATCTGAGAAGAGGGGATCTGTATCGATTATGTCAAAGTCAGATAGGTATTTAAAGCAATCTGCTGTAGAAATTACATAATCTAAAATGGATTTATCCCTAAATGTAAATTTACCTTCGTCTTTATCTTTAAATGATCTACCATTTACTATAAAAAGATTATTGTTTTTGCACAATTCAATTAATTTAAAACCGTTTGTATTAATCTTTTTGTCACGTGAATTTCGTTCTAGGTTGAAGTATAAGTCTTCGAGAATTTTGTGTTTATGAAGATTAAACTGGATTTCATCGTCAATTTCGACGGCGTTGTTTAGATGAGGATCAGAAAGGACAAAGTCACGCATACTTCCTACTCGACTGTTTGTATCTCCTACCAGGTAAACATACTTGTTTTCGTCACATTGCTTACTGATTTCGTTTTCTAGTAAAGAAAAATGTTCTTCAGTAAAGAAACGCGAGTTTTCAGGTGGGACGTAAAGTGTACATAAGATCAGATTTTCATCATAATGAGTGAAGTCTTTTGAAATTGAGAGCCATAATGCATATTCTGATTCATTCGGCAAAACTTGTACAAAAGGAGTTACTTCATTTCTGACATAAACACCGACGCCTCCCGATTTGCGTTTATAGGACTGCTTTCTATTTTTAGCAATAAAGTTGTAATTTTTGATATCGACAATGTCGGTATCATCAATATGTGTTTCACATAGACAGAAAACATCATAGCTACTTACAAGATCGGTAAAGTCCGGATAGTGTAAACGTTTTTTAAGTCCGTTCACATTTAAACAAGCTAATTTCAATACTTTTTTTTCCAGATCAGAGTCTATCCCCCCATTATCCTAGTGGGGTAAATTGCCCAACAAAGATTGTGTATGAAAGTTCTGTGACTGTTGACTGGAGTCGGACGCTGTTGGTACCGATGGTGGATTGGCCCATGGTCGCTGAAAGTTCTGGGTCGATGGATGGTTTTGAGATCGCTGAGATACAGGGGCGTGGCTGCGGCGTCTGCTAGGGTGAGGTGACTCAGATTGGACTCGCCTGGACCTACGTTGTGTATTTCCAGATTGCCTAATGTGTTGATGACGTGATTCAGTGTTTATATTATTGACACTGGATGTATTTTTAGTAGTGTTCACACGTGCGCGTTGTTGTTTTGGCGAGACATGAGGCTGCTCACTTGGGCATTCGACCTTTTGTGTTGGTAACCTGCTGGATTGCATCAAAAGGTTCCACTCAGGGAATTCGTCTGCTACTGTCCGTCCGTTGGAGACAAGTCTGGCAGGATAAACGATACTCGTCTTGCTATCGGGGTCAGTTTGGCGCAATCGTTTAAACTCAGGCCATAGTCGTTTGCGTGCATTGGTGATTTCTTTAGGAAAATCCCTATTGACACTGAATTTAGTCCCTTTCAGTTTGTTAGCTTGTGACAAAATGTGCACAGTGTCCCTATAATCAAGGAAGTATACTATAATTGGTCTGATGTGGTCCCGTTTATATTTTCCAAGACGGTGAGCACGTGGGATTTGTGGACAGTTATCTATTTGAAGTTGTTCACGTAAGAACTGTTCAATACGCGATAAGCAATTTTCATCCCTTGACTCAATTATACCATTAAAAAGCAGGTTGTTGCGACGGGATCTGGCAAAGGATCAAGCAACTACATCTTTTCACATGACATTTTCCTTATCAAAGAATGGAAGAATAAATAAATGATCCATGCTCTGGCAAAAGGGGTTTTAATGCATCCCCGTGATTCATAACACCAAGCAAATCATCACAAAATTATGGGTCCATAAAATACATTTTGTTTCACAACCGACTGAGTCGTGAGATACAATGGTCCTTTGACACTCAGAAAAAATGACCAAAAGCAAAATGTTTTGACCCAGGTCGGTCTGTGCTGACTGAGCAGGCTGACCTGGGTCCATACTTTTTGCAGATGCTTTAAGCTCCCTTTTCACAGAGTATGGCTAAAATAAAAGTACAGTTTCCTTCCCTTTCAAATGATTCGTCTCTGCCTTAAGTGTACCAGTTTTGAATATGACCACAACACCCTAGGTAGTAATCGGTTTAGATGTCTAGAATAATCACTACCGAAAAAAGAGTGATTCAGACTCTGTCATTCGATATTTATCACTATTAAAATTGCACACATCAACATACTTATTTGCAGGCACCTAAAGCATTCATCGTACCACAGAAAAGCGAAACTGCGGAGTCTTTTTACAAATTGCATTAGGACATTTCGGAAGCTCTGCTTTGGCTGTGCACGTTTCTAAGGAATCCCTGTCTCGTGGTGATATTTTTCTCTTCGTTGTTCTTGATGGCATATCACGTGGTTTGGAATAAATCTTGGACGAATTTTTTACTCCAGAGCTGAGGAATTCAATGACACAAAAGGGGGCGGGAATAAAAATACGAACACTTAAAGTAATTAAGCCACCTCGTTGATTCAATTATCTCCTTTTAGCGGATTTGCTTTGCCTTCCAAATCCGCTTATAGTGATCGTTCTGACCGGAAACAAACGTTCTCACATGTGTCTGCATGTGCTCTGACTTTAAAATTTCCATTCACATTTTATGTGTCGTCTACAAAATTATGCTTTTAATTTGGACAAGTCTAAAATTTTCCGTTTGGTAAATGAGATACTTAGGTCATAGAGATCAACCTTTTATTCGTTTTGCATTCATCTATTGATGTGCAATTTTGAAAACACTAACAACTGTATTTAATATTCCTTTTCTCTTTTCAGACGGTGAAAATGCTGATTGTTGTCGTGACCACCTATTCTCTTTGTTGGTTACCACTCCACGTGATCACAATAATTGGTGACGTCAACCCAAGCATTTATGATTACACACATGTACACACGCTTTGGATGTTTATACACTGGCTGGCAATAAGTAATTCCTGCACCAATCCAATCATCTACTTTTGTATGAACAATGCCTTCCACCAAGGATTCGTGTTGGTTTGTAGGGGGATGGTGTGCAGGGATTATAAAGGTTTGCTACGAAGATCGTCGGCTCAAAATACAGGGAGTACCAGATCGAACAAACCGAGTAACAGAAATAACAACAATGAACCGTTAAAACTTGTGTTCTTTTCTCGCTATGCTTGAAAAGGACTAAATGTGTTTAGTTCTGTTCTGTTCTCTTTATGGTATCCTACCATACGAATACTTGCTGTTTTCAGTCAAGGACCCATCACTTTTAAGCTTACGTGGAACAAGGGGTAAATATTCAGTGCATTCTTTGGGAACCTTATGAAAAACCTTCCGGGGATTTGTACGTTGGAATGTATGGTGTTTAACAGTGTTACAACATTATTCCAGTCATATGGCGGCGGCAAGTGCACCTATCCATGCTTTCCTGGATTAATATTCCGTAGCCACTGGCTGCCTTCTCACATTTGACCATCTACGAAACGATGGTCAGCGGTGGAAGAGGAATGAATCTTGTCGCAATGACTATCATTATTTCTCGGAAAGACATAAACCGAGCTGGCGATTTAAACATGCAATTCCTTGCTTTCAAGCCTGTGCGGTACCAACAACTGTGTATCAAGAGAGATGGCTCCTTTTTCTACGATATTTTCAAGAAATCGTCGACAGCAGATTTCAGTTATTGTAACGTGTTTTCCACGTAAAAAGTCATTTATTTTATAAAGAATACACACAGATACATAATTATGTGTATTTGGATCATGGCCTTTCGCGATCCCACATCCCTGCGACCTCGATGAAGCTAGAGTTTGAAAACATTGTAAAGAAAGGAGAAAGTGCTGACAGCAAGCATTTTCCCCTTCGCCTGCAATGTTTTCCACTCTTTTAAAGTGACCACTACCATCACTTTTAATTTGATGTCTGCAAATGCTTCTAGTATGGACGAGTGTAAAATTCTGTCATCTGGTTGAACGTTTTTTGGATAAGTTTCGACTGAATTTCCGGTTTGCCTTATACTGTGATAATATGTGCATTTTTGTGCCACTTATATTAATGGATGACTGAGATGTAACTGTAAATAACTCATTTCTAGACAAGTACAACATTTTACGCCCCATGAAGTAGAGTTTTGAAAACAATGCGGAAAAAAGAGTAATTTAAACTTAAATTCAACAGTGAATTTTCCTTTGCTTCATGCGTGGTTCCTTTTTGCACTCAATAGTGTTATTAAATCTAGAATAGGCTTAGCCATTATGGTAGGCTAATGTAAAAACTCTTTCAGCGCCTATATACATGTACATGTATATATACTCGACTTTTTTGGGCGGCTGCAAGATACAATCCATTGAAACTTTATAAAGTTTCCTTCTATAAATTTGACTAAACAAGCGGACGGTATAGATCCAAAATCAGACTGCACATTCTGTGCAGTCTGATATTGATCTTTGCCGTCCACAAAAGTCTTCGTTATCGCCTAAGGCGCTGAAAGGATAAAGCTATGGGTCGATCCATAACATCTGTATGCGACCAATTCTCAAGCTGTCTAATGGCCCCAAAGTGAGGCATCTTCCGGTGTTCTTATGCCGTAATGGCGAACTTATCAATACGAGATGCTTCTAAACCGGACTCTTGAAACAGACAGAAGGAGGTTATACCCAATAACTCATCATCCCTGGCAGACGATACATCCTTTTTTTTGTCTCGCAGTGGACTATGTTTTGAAACATCTCGGCGAATTTAGAAACTGATCGTTACGGGATCTTGTCTCCTTTTGCCACAATGTTCCTACAATGTATATAAGTGATAAATCTATGGTGTCTGAATGTTGCAAGTTGCGCTTAGCAGCCTAAGTGCTCATGGAACTGCTCAGGCGCATTGCATTATCAGTATTAAAAGGGTTCTGTTACTGACCTGTAGTTTGGCTCTCAACAAAGCCTTATGGTTTGAGCCGGTTAAGAAGAATATTGTAGTTATGTACAAATACTGTAATAAAAGTTTTTTTTTTTTTAAGATTGATTTTAGTTTTCGGTTTTGTTTTACTTTTCTCAAACATTTTTTTTTTCAAACAAATTTTATTAAGAAAATGGTTTAAAATGGATTGTTGCCCTTAACAAGTCTTTGGACTATCGGGTTCGCAAATTGTTTATCGAGGACAAAAGTTAGTGACGTCCCCTATTAAAATTTGGTAATGTGATCATTCATTAAGCGTACGATGTAAAACACAAAGTTTTGCTATGCTACTGTTATATATCAAAATAAAGGTATAAGATTGCAGGTTTCAATGGTGTTATTATTGAATGAATATATTGACTGTCTGCGTAGAATTGTCCGTGCATATCCCAAATGATTGGTAAAAATTTACATGTCCCATGTTACATTTGCGTCAGGACCTCATCGAAACTTTCTTCGTGCAGACAATAAAGGCGGGAAAACTCACTATTGTTGTCTGCAGTATCAATGTGACGTCATTTCCGGACGTTGTATTCGAATTTGTTTGGTTGTACGGCGATACCTGAGAGCACTGTAGCGAGTTTTATTATTGAGGGGAAAGTGTCCCACATGCTATAAAAATTTGTAAGTAAAGTTTTTTATAACATATTTAAAATTGAAAGAATCATCACCAAACATTTTTATATTTGCACGAAAATACGTTTTTTGTTTAGTTTTGAAATATGGTCTCGTTTTAGGAAATTCCAGTTACATATTTCTAAAATTCGAAAAATAGTTTGTTCTCTCAAATGTCCCTTATCAAGAAAAATAACGTCATTTTTTTCATTTAACACACTTTTAAGCTTTTAATTGAAAAACGTAGTCCTCTATAATAATAAATGCTTTCTGTAGGAAAATACGCTTTTTCTTGCGATTGTAATGATATACAAATTAAGGTATGTTTTTATTTACTAATGTTTTTGGAGGTAAATTAAGTCGTTCCCATGAAATGTCCCCAGACGTTAATTTTCCAATAACGCTGACGTTAAAAGATATTGATTACCTTAAGGAAATGCTCTTTATAAATAGTCATTTTTAAATTTGTAAAAAAAAAATTGAAAAGAAAATATTCATGCGGCTAGAATTCGTAACATAGATACTTCTGATATTCTTGTCTTTTTAGTATGGACGTCTACTTTTCCTGACCTACTGGTACAACACTTAATTAAGGGCTTCTTTTTCAGTGGTCGCAATACTTATGACGGCACGGATTTATTCTTCACTCGGTTTATTTTCCCTTACTCGTTAGTCCTGGATTGTTCAATTAAATACGAATCCGTTTCTCTACCCTTCTTGGTGTGGTTTCGAAGGTCGCGTCACTTTGAAAGCGTTAACAAAAGTTCCAAGTAAGATTTTGTTCCCATTCCTTGAATTGCTTCCAGGTTGTGTTAGCCTACTTGTACTAGTCAGCTGTATATCTCGGAATAGTCTGTCCAGTTAACCCTTTGGCTGCTAAGCGCGACTCACTGACCTTTTGCGGACAGTGTAGATCAAAATCAGACTGCACAGAATGTGCAGTCTGATCTTGGATCTACACTGTCCGATAAGGAGATATTTTTCTCCAAGAAATTAGTTTGAATTAGCATCATTCTGTTTTTTAACTATCGGCTTGCAAGTTCAATTTAACTTATTTAGCAGGATAAGGGTAATTAACCCTTTACCACACGGCAAAATTTAAGACCTATCCAAATTGAAAGCATTTGCAGACGACAATTTCATAGTGGCTCAAATGACGCAACTTTTCTTTGATAGGGTAGAAAACTTTGTGGGAAAAGGAGAAAATGCTGGTTACCAGCATTTTCTCCTTTTCCCACAATGTTTTCAAAAGGCCTCTTTTTTAGGGGCGTCAAAAGGCGTCATTGTGTGGTAAAGAGTTAATTGCAAACAATTGGGAATACAAGACATCCTTATTGTAGCCTACGTGTGATAGTCAAGTCAAGTCAAGTCAAATCCTTTATTTGGCGAAAAACATTATAATGTTTTATTGCCATGTGCAAAGGCAGAACATGAATACACATGGTATATTATCAATTGCGAGAAAAGTATAATTGAGGAGATAATTGTATCAGTACAAATATGTCTAAAAAAAAAGATGATAAAAAGAGTCGTATTTACCAGGCATTCAAATTCTTTTTCTATACTAGTATTTCAAAGTAACACAGTATAATTGGCTAAACCAAATGGGTTAGCCAATAAGGAGTTACTTACTACATTTAGAACACACGCAGTTGTTTTTTGACAAACTTCTGGCTGTATCCCTGTGCAAAAGACTTCTTATGAATTAGGTCACAGAGGGCGAATTTCGTCCGGAAAGAGTACCTGTGATTCAAAATTAGACGGAGAATGCAATTAAGATTATAGTTGGTGAATACAGGCCAAGGATATTCTGTTTTGACAAAGCTTTGTTCCTGCTCAGATAAATCCATAAACCCTTTACCACACAATCCCAACTTTCAACGGTCCTGAGGAAGACGGATTTTGAAAACATTGTGGGAAAAGGAGAAAATGCTGATAACCAGCATTTTCTCCTTTTCTCACAATGTTTTCGACCCTTCCCCCAAAAAGTTTTAACTTCTAGCCATTTCTATCTTGTCGTCTGAAAATGCTTTCAGTTTCGGCAAGTCTAAGTTTTAGTCGTTGGGTAAATCCATTAACGAAATTGCAGTGAAACATCAACAATCCAACCTCGCGCTGATACCTAGAGTTGACGAGATTTAGATATAACACATCTCTCTACTTAAGGGATTGACTGACTTTCAAATGAGACACTTGATATTCATTGAAAATAAGAAACTTACAGAACTTATCATTCATTAGACATGTAAATGAAATACAGCAGTAATCTGTCGATTGAGAAGGTTATGAAATAACAGGAATGTTTGTCTAGAGAAGTGATTTGTCTCAGACTGTATCCTGACATATGCCTCCAAAAATGACAGGTCTTCGTCTGAGAAAATGACCAAACGACATCTTTCGCCTTACAGAATTTCACTGTTAAAAGCATTATGGCGAATGGATAATTTACTCTTTACGAGCTGTTTCTGACTTTGCCGCCGTGTTTGCACATCGTTTCATGTTTGTAAGCCTGACTTCACGTTGAGTATTCATCTTTTACAAGAATAATTCCAAAATCGTCTGATACAAACTTGTTTCAGGAGTTATCTCTTTCACTACCATTGACATAGATCAAGATCAGACTGTACAGAAAATGCAGTCTGATCTTTTATCTACGCGATCCGCTATCTGACCTAGACTATGACCTAATTCATCCTCAACAGCAGTAAAAAAAGCGTCGGTACTAAAAGAGTTAATAAGGTAAGAGATGGCACTATCAATTTTACCCTTTCCCTAACGATGAAGTTTTAGACTTGCCAAAATAGAAAGCTTTTGTGGGCGACAAAATAATTGTGACTCAAAAATAGATTTTCGCCTTTAGATAGAAAACTTTGGGAAAAGGAGAAAATGCTGGTTACCAGCATTTTCTCCTTTCCCCAAAATGTTTTGAAAAGGCCTCTTGTGGATGAAAACTCGGGATTTTTGGAGTGAAGGATTTAAAAACAAATGTAAACAGCTTCCATAAAGCCCTTTGGGACTTGCAGTACTTTGACTAGGTTGCTGTGTTATTGCGAGCAGATATGCCTTTCAATATCTGTATAATTATTTAAAAACAAAATAGGATTTTTCACCTGCCCAGTCGTTGATGATGAAATATGAGGCTATACTACTTTTGGACTTTGTTACTGTTCGATAAAGTGAGTATAAGAAATTACGTAAAGCCATCACAATTACTGAAATCTAAGGAAGGGACAGGGACAGATTTTTCTTCGAGATCTTAAATTCGTGGATTAAACTTTCCTTGAAATCAACGAAAATCAGTACCCAACGAATATAACTGATTTCACTGTACTTTTATTTCTTCCATTTATCATTTTCATCTCGGCTTGGACTTACACTTGTCACGTCGTTCAATCTAAGGTACCTGGTATCTGTATATCCTATAGCGTCAGGGACACTTACAGATGCTGAAGGTTTAGCTATAGAATTATGAATGGCTGACCAATGAAAGGAAAAATTCTTACAATCACGAGGGACAAATCTTACACAAAACTTTATTGGCTAACAATGTCACATGATCTGTGGACATTAATTAGACGTAAAAGTAAATTACTAATGTAACCATAAGCTGCATACTTTTAGGTATTTCTCTCTTTAGTAATAACAGTAAGTCTTTGAGTTTTATCCAATGAAGAAAATGATACAAAGAATTGGGAGGGGGCTTATTTGCAACGAATATCTCATCTAATGTTCCTGTGATAGCAGACAGTGTGAGGAAATAGTCTCTATTACAAACTTCCCACCGTCCACTGAGATCTTCATAAGAAAACTAGCACAGGTCAACTTTTGATCCCAATCTGTAATCTCCGGTGTGATTTAAAAATAAGAGCATGGAGCGCTTGGGAAATACATAACATCCGATGTTGGTCTCTGGCTTTAACATGATAACACCATGTGGGCAATAATCATGATTTCCGCAACTCTAACTGGATTCTTTCTCTGACAATGGCGATTTAAATATTTTTGCGGACGATGTAAATCAAGATCAAACTGCACGTTCTGTGCAGTCTGATCTTTGATCTAGATTTACACCGAACGCTTCCTGGTGCTAACCTATAACTAAATTCATCTTCAGTTGCAGTGTAAAATTGTAAGTGTAATATTTTACTATCAGACCTCGAAAAAAAAACGGCTTTTAGTTATAAAAGTATTTGGATAGGCCTCGAATAAAAGTCTTTGGTTGGCAGAACACTTATTTCGGCATATGCAACACAGAAACTGTTGCGACGAATATGATAAACTACCCAAAATAAGCAATATCTTCATTTTTCAATAATTATATTCTTAATTCTTTTGTTACACACAAATACCGAAATGCGCTTGGGTATAACAAGAAAAGTTTTCTTTTAAAACCGGCGCTTTTTCCATAGTCATAGAAGCAACTTCTAATGGAAATAATAAGCATCATAGCATCTATAATCCTAGAGTACTGCACCCCAACACAATTTCAGGTCTGCGCGTTAGCATCGGCAGCAGCCATCATTAAGCCCATTTCCGGACTGAAAATTGAAAATACCGGCATCGTTTCAAATTAGTGTATGGGTCAATCCTTTTTTTTTTTTTTTGTTAGCTAATAATTAATAATTAATCTTTACAAAAACATCAACATAATGAGAAAAATAACTGTTACCTTCATGCAGTGTCAGCTTTTTGAAATGCAAACAACCACTGACATACATGTACTGTCAAGGAAATCGGAACTAGTCTTGACACATACAGCACATGTTTCAGAAGTCATTTCAAGCACAGTCAAGGTTTCTTTTGTATACTTTAATCGGTTTTCTTTAATATCAGCTTGTGCGTGGAAGAGGAAACTAAAATGTGCTGAAAATTTCTTTTATGAAGAGTCACTCTTACTCCCTAAATTGCTGATTATATGGATTGATTGTTTGGTGTTTAACGCCGTTTTCAACATTATTTCAGTTATATCGCGGCGGCCAGTGCACCTATCCATGCTTTCCTGGAGTCTCTTTTACCAGTACTCCGCACAATTTTCTTTCCAAGCCACTGGCTGCTTTCCCACATAATCATTGTCGTAACAATGGTCAGCGGTGGGAGAGGAATGGTTCCTGTCGCAATGACTATCATCGATCCTCGGAAAGAAATTGGCCGAGCCAGGGATCGAACCCACGACCCCCTGTTCTCAAGTCCTGCACGCTACCGACTGAGCTACCGGGGCTTGGCTCTGATCATATGGAACTATTTTTTCAAGTGCAATTGAACGCGCTTGCGCAATCAACTGAATTGATAATGAGCGTTTGTTTACAAATTAACCAGATGTGTTTATCTCAGAAGACAAGGTAAATTACGATAAGATCGATGAAAATCCTTTACTAAACTCGGTGTCATTGTGAAGTTAAATCATCTATCTATCGATATACGCCTATTTTCATTGTTGACAAGTATATTAAAGACACATACAACTTGCTGAAAGATGACCGGTGAGATTTTTGAAAATTCCAGAAGCATATAAAAATGGTTGCTGCTAACATGAGGTGAGAAACAACCACAAAAATAACATCGGAGCTACCCTTCGTACTGAAGGTATTGTGTATTAAGCCCCTTCATGTCCTGAAAGCAGAACAAGACCAGCCTACATTTCCATGCAGTCTTACCATGGCCTTCTCTCTTCAAAATCTATATAACGGTTTCATAATTACTTTTTCTCTGTTACTATCAATAAGACAACAACTGTCTCTCAAACAATGATTAGTTACGACTATAGCTTAACCGTTAGTACTCAGACGACCTTTGTCATCTCGGGACAGACTGCTTTTGAGAAAGCTGATGAAAAAAAACCTGATATGTTCGTAAGGAGCAACATTTTCCTTTTACCACAATGTTTTCACGTGTATTTATTCATTTATTTATTCAACCCTAATTCATGATGATTTTTTTTTCTTGATTTCCAACGCTGATTCCAAAGACGTCTGCTGCAAATGGGTTTCCGGAAGTAAAGGTCATTTGACCTGGTGGACTACGTCATTCGCCATTGCAACACGTTCAATATCAATTAAATGCCTATCAGTTCCCAACAAGCAAATAATTACGTAAAACACCAGATTGTTTTAAGTGACACCAACCATCAATATTTAATCTTGAAAATAACTTCTTATGGACTGAAAGTTGTTTCGAGGAAGTAAAACTACGTACCCCTTAAACCTTAGAGTGCCGAATAAACCAAACTGACATTTTCAGTCAAAAATAAGACACAAATAATTGCAGTTTCATAGTTGCTTTTGTCTGTAGAGGTTAAGCAAAGACATAAAAAAAATCAAAGAACACGTTTTGTGCAGTCTGATCTTGATCTACACTGGTCGCAAAGGCACCTATAGTCGTGAAGAGCACTGCAAGGCTTAATGCCGTGATTTAATGAAATGCAAAATATTGGAAACATAGCAATTTCAATGTTTGTGTGACCATAAAATAACATGAGAAAGAGGCTGCTAGTGTCGATCAAATATCACACTGGACGTTCTGTGCAGTCTGATCTTGATCTTAACAATCCGCAGAAGCATCATAACTCTGCTTTGCACTCCAAGGGTGAGCAACACACAGGAAATGGATACGTGTTCCTGTTAAGTAGGACCATCACGCAAGCGGAGTGATACAATATGGAGAGTCCTTGTTAAAAGTCCTTGACTTCCCAATATTTTGATCATTGTTTATCGTATTTTATTTCAGCTTGATACGCTTAAATTAATGATTTTTTTCAAGCCACAGAGACCTATTTCATGCAATCCACTGTATATTAACACGAATCAACCCTCAAATGCTGCTCTACAGCACGAAAGCAGACAGTTTGAAAGCAGGCACAGCGTTTATGTCAAAGGAACGAGTTCTCTGATCTAGGATTGATACCATCCGTTGTTTATGAGCTAAAATATGTTATTTATTAACACTTTCAGTGCCGAATTTATAAACTTGACCTCTTTTCGATGGCTGAAAATACATTTCAGTGAAACTAAGAGGGATGCCTATCTTATGAATAAGTTAGACTCAAACGGGCGAAAACGGGGGCGTTTGCTGACGGTAAAGATCAAGATCAGACTATACGTTCTGTGATTCGCACTGTTTGCAAACGCCCCAGGTTTTCGCCTATGGTGCTGAAAGGATCTATATATGGCTTGCAACACGCGAAAAGGGGCATTCGGACATTTGCGTAAAGTGTCGTCTCGTATCAGCCTGCGCAATCCGCGCAGGATAATCCGAGACGACACTTTCCGTTTTTATGTAATTTTCTGTTTTGCACAAGTCTACTGTAACACAAAATCTAATGTAGTCGTAAAGTGCCGTCTCGGATAAGACTGCGTGGACTGCGCAGGCCAATCCGAGACGACACTTTACGCAAATGTCCGAATGCCCCTTTTCGCGTGTTGCAAGCCAATAATAAGCCATGCTTAGTGAAAAGGGGGCTTAATGTATTTGCAAAAAGTATTGACCCATGTCAGCCTGCGCAGGCTGACATGAGCAAAAGCTTTTTGCTATCTTTAAATTTTCTGCATTTCAAAGGACCGTTCTACTTCATGATTCAGTCGTTTGTTAAACAAAATGGATTCTCAGGATCTATAATAACATAATGACTTGCATGGTTAAATGCATTATGGAGATGCATTAAGCCCCCTTTTGCCAGAGCGTCGCTCATATCATTTATAATTCACGTTGTATAATTTAAAAAAAGAAAGAAAAACATACACATTTTAATGATTCACATGACTTACTCGCAAAATTAAGTTTTCCAGGATGATTGCCACTTGTTTGTGTTCACTTTAAAAGTCAAAATATTTGTCTGTCCTTTAGTCTAAAAGTACTTTTTGGCGGACATCTGTTTTTTGACACTAAATGCTAATCGACTATTTACGTTTATCATAGTATTATTCCCAACGGATGATTTTCTTTTCGTTTTGAAGCAGCCCGCCTTCAAATCAATCGTGGAAAGAATAAGAAATTTCTCGTAACAGAACAGAACAGAACATATCTTTTATTTACACCCAGGTATAGCAAATATACAACATGGGCAAATGAAATAATAAACATGAATATGCCCTTTGTCCCAACTGCGTATAGCTGCCTTAATTAGAAAAAATAACTGTAGATTCAGTGGGTTTAAATAACAATGCAGTTGGGACAAAGAGCTGTTAATTGTATATACATAACTTCCAGGTATCAATTTTTCTGAGAGAGCAAGACGGAGGAGGGAGGTAGTGGTAGAAAGGGAGAGAGAAACAAAGATAGAGAGAGCCTTTGTGGGTGCAGCATCCTTATGGAAACTGCAAATACAAAGACGCTCCCGTCTATTTATGGGGGATAGAATTTTATAATTTCAATAAACCTTTTTGATAGCGAAAACGGGATTTATATATACTTGAACATTTGGGAAAAAAACTTGTAAAACAACGAAATAATGCGAATATTGATTTCTACAAGATCTTTCATAACAAAGATCAGAATGAAGTATCAAAAAACCTGCTCTGAATATTTTAATGTCAAATGCTGCACGCCTGTGTCACACACTAGAGCCATTCCATAGGTTTATTCAGAGCAGGAGGGAGGGAACAAAAAAAAAAAAGTGGGGACAACGGTAAAATGAAAATTGGTTGATCAATTGCCGGATAGAGCGTTCATAGAAAATAATATATTCTTTTTGGGAAATTATATATACATGCTATTTTGGAAAATTATATATACATGCTAAGTCAGATAGTTAAAATAAATCTCATGTGCATCACTTGACCGCAAAGTAAACCAAATGTCACACACGATTGGTCAGTTAAACCAGTCACAACATTGCGCGGAATGATCTGTAACCGACCAATCGTGCGAAACTACTCATCAGATATTTACAGTACGCCTGTATCAACACGTTCGGTCTATCAGTGCATGCGTATCCCGTTATTTATGTCTAGCTTTGAAACAGTTTGACAAAGTTAAGTTAACAAAGGTAAGTAGGAAATGTTGTTCTCTGTCTATGTGAAAGTTTCTTGAAAAAACAAAAATAATAAGTTGGACGTATTGCTACATTGTTGTCTAAGAGTTACATTTTAAAAACTGGATAGGTCAAGGGGGTTGAGTGCATATACAATGTACTAGCTATTACGGCGGTCTTGCACCGCTCAAGATATAAACATGACTTAACGATATATAATACATTATAGGAAAACGACAAAGGGAGACATCAGATGTCGATTATCTCGTGAAATTTTGCATAATACAGTTAACGTACTGGCATAAATGTTTGAGTTTCACAACTGATTTGAGGTTGAACATATCTTTGACATTTAATTCATGTCGACTGAAATTATTTAACAAAAACATTTCACGTTTATCGTTAAAAAAAGAGCAATAAAAAAGATAGTGTATTTCTGAACCAACAGCGTTTGAGTTACATAGAGTGCATGTTCGATCTTCCAAGGGAGTACCGTCATAACGTCCGGTCTCAATCGGCAGTAGATGATTTGCTGTTCTGAATTTGAAAAGTTGTAGGTACTCGCGTCGGTTTAGTTGTGTCAAATAGTCTTCAAATTCGTGAGTCATTTTAAAGTTACTATATATTTTGCCTTTATTTGATTGTTGTAATTGATCGTGCCAGTTTTGTTTGAACTGGTCGATTAAAATTTGCTTTACGCCTTTGTGTATGTTTTTTTGTTCGATTAGGAACTGGTTTACCCAAAGATCCAGTCTTCCAACCGAGGTAAGTATTTCTTTAATTTTATCCAGCCATTTGAAGCTTCCTTCGGGTAATGATAACATATACTTATATATTTTTGTGCAATATTTTTCACTCTTGCCAAGTAATATGCGATTCCAGAAAGAGATCATTCGGGATTTTATAACGATAGAGATTGGGTATCGCCCTAATTCACCGTAAAGAAAATGTAGTGGAGTAGATTTCCTACTGTTAGTAATTTTCCTGAGGAAGTTAGTGTGTACTTTTTCAAGAATTTCTAAGTTTTCAAATCCGAACACTTCGGAACCGTATGTTAGAATAGGTAAGACTGTATGATCAAATAACTTTAGTACTAAATCAAGAGGAAGATCAGAGTTATTTATTTTTGTGTATAGAAAATGCATTGCTTTATTTGCTTGTTCCACTAAATGCTTACGTGCATGCAAGAAGGAACCATTGTTGGAAAACGTAACACCCAAATAATGATATCTGCTGGTTATTTCAAGAGAACTTTCTCCAAGTTTGAAATCATATTGACTTGTTTTTCTCGCTCCGAATACAATTACTTTTGTTTTATTGATATTAACTTTGAGATGCCAATTGTTACAGTAGTTATTGAAAGTATTTAAACTGTTTTGAAAGTCGGTCTCATTATCGGATAAAATAACGGTATCGTCCGCGTAAAGCAGTATTAATAGTTTTAGCCATACCGTACTGTCAACAGGTTCATTTAACTCTACACCGACGGCACCGTTAGATCTCATGTGCGTTTCTAAATCATTGAGAAAGAGAGAGAATAGGACAGGTGACAGATTTTCCCCTTGACGCACGCCCATTTCTGACACAAAATTTGGGGAAAAGTGTCCGTCTAGCTTTATGCAAGATTTGATATTATTATACATATTTGTAATGACATTGGAAAATTTACCATTTATGTTGTTTTGCAACAACTTATACCATAGCCCTTTTCTCCAGACTTTATCAAACGCCTGCGAGAAGTCAATGAAAGCTACAAATAATTTCTTTTTTCGTTTCCTTATGATTTCAAAAAGAGAATGGAGGGAGAAGATATGATCAGTACATGAATAATTTTTTCTAAAGCCAGCTTGATTTTCATTCAAAATATTGTTTTCATTCAAATACGAGGCTAACCTATCATTTAGTACAGATGTAAATAATTTTCCGAGACAGCTGAGGATTGTTATAGGCCTATAATTGGAGGGGTCTTTTGGGTCCCCTTTGTTTTTGTAAATTGGTATGATAACCCCTTCCAGCCATGACTTTGGTATGTAACCGGTATCGAGAATACAGTTAAATAACTTGCAATACAGTGGCATGAAAATTGTCTGTGTTGCTTTAATGTATTCATTTAAAACGTTGTCAAACGGGCTTGGTGTTTTAGAATTTTTTAACTTTGATATGCAGCGACAAATTTCGCTTTCAGTAATTTCTGAATTCAGTTGGATATTTACATTTTCAGCATTTTCAAAAACAGCCTGATATCTGTTATCATTTATTGTATTTTGATTAATTTTATGAAAGTGATCGAAAAAATCGTCTAGTGAGGGATGCTCAGTAACTTTTTCTTTTGGCTTTAAATTATTTAAAAATTTCCAATATTTCTTGGGATTTTTTTCGCTCATTTTTCTTAATTTTTTAGATTGATTTTCTTTGTGCTTTTTGATGTAGAAATTCATTGTTTTTTTGTACTCTTTACTTGCAAAATTTAATTTTACTTTATTCTCAATAGTTTTGTTCCTTTGATAATCGTTTTTTGCTGCATTATATTTTTCTCTTGCTTTGTGACATTTTGGGCCAAACCATTCTTTATTATGAGGAAACCGTTGATTAAAAGATTTTTTATCTATTGCAGGAAATGTTAGTGTTGCAGAATTATGAAAGAGATTACGGATTTCGTCTGTGATGTATTCGATGGTGTTCGAGGACTGGGGGTACGTATTTAATTGATCTTTAAGATTATTTAAATGTTCGTAGTTAATATTTTCAATAAAGCATGGCTGCATACTAGGAATCCAGATTGGCCGTGTGTAACTGGCTTTTGGTGCCTCACTGTTTGGCTGAGGGATCGATTGGACAAGATCTATTTTCCATGATAACAAATTATGCCCATCTGAGAAGAGGGGATCTGTATCGATTATGTCAAAGTCAGATAGGTATTTAAAGCAATCTGCTGTAGAAATTACATAATCTAAAATGGATTTATCCCTAAATGTAAATTTACCTTCGTCTTTATCTTTAAATGATCTACCATTTACTATAAAAAGATTATTGTTTTTGCACAATTCAATTAATTTAAAACCGTTTGTATTAATCTTTTTGTCACGTGAATTTCGTTCTAGGTTGAAGTATAAGTCTTCGAGAATTTTGTGTTTATGAAGATTAAACTGGATTTCATCGTCAATTTCGACGGCGTTGTTTAGATGAGGATCAGAAAGGACAAAGTCACGCATACTTCCTACTCGACTGTTTGTATCTCCTACCAGGTAAACATACTTGTTTTCGTCACATTGCTTACTGATTTCGTTTTCTAGTAAAGAAAAATGTTCTTCAGTAAAGAAACGCGAGTTTTCAGGTGGGACGTAAAGTGTACATAAGATCAGATTTTCATCATAATGAGTGAAGTCTTTTGAAATTGAGAGCCATAATGCATATTCTGATTCATTCGGCAAAACTTGTACAAAAGGAGTTACTTCATTTCTGACATAAACACCGACGCCTCCCGATTTGCGTTTATAGGACTGCTTTCTATTTTTAGCAATAAAGTTGTAATTTTTGATATCGACAATGTCGGTATCATCAATATGTGTTTCACATAGACAGAAAACATCATAGCTACTTACAAGATCGGTAAAGTCCGGATAGTGTAAACGTTTTTTAAGTCCGTTCACATTTAAACAAGCTAATTTCAATACTTTTTTTTCCAGATCAGAGTCTATCCCCCCATTATCCTAGTGGGGTAAATTGCCCAACAAAGATTGTGTATGAAAGTTCTGTGACTGTTGACTGGAGTCGGACGCTGTTGGTACCGATGGTGGATTGGCCCATGGTCGCTGAAAGTTCTGGGTCGATGGATGGTTTTGAGATCGCTGAGATACAGGGGCGTGGCTGCGGCGTCTGCTAGGGTGAGGTGACTCAGATTGGACTCGCCTGGACCTACGTTGTGTATTTCCAGATTGCCTAATGTGTTGATGACGTGATTCAGTGTTTATATTATTGACACTGGATGTATTTTTAGTAGTGTTCACACGTGCGCGTTGTTGTTTTGGCGAGACATGAGGCTGCTCACTTGGGCATTCGACCTTTTGTGTTGGTAACCTGCTGGATTGCATCAAAAGGTTCCACTCAGGGAATTCGTCTGCTACTGTCCGTCCGTTGGAGACAAGTCTGGCAGGATAAACGATACTCGTCTTGCTATCGGGGTCAGTTTGGCGCAATCGTTTAAACTCAGGCCATAGTCGTTTGCGTGCATTGGTGATTTCTTTAGGAAAATCCCTATTGACACTGAATTTAGTCCCTTTCAGTTTGTTAGCTTGTGACAAAATGTGCACAGTGTCCCTATAATCAAGGAAGTATACTATAATTGGTCTGATGTGGTCCCGTTTATATTTTCCAAGACGGTGAGCACGTGGGATTTGTGGACAGTTATCTATTTGAAGTTGTTCACGTAAGAACTGTTCAATACGCGATAAGCAATTTTCATCCCTTGACTCAATTATACCATTAAAAAGCAGGTTGTTGCGACGGGATCTGGCCTCTAAGTCAATAGATTTGTATTCAAGGACTCTCAAACGATGATCATAATCTGACAAGGAACGTTCCATGTTATGTACTTTACAATGAAGTAAAAGACTATCATCTACCTTCTGGCTGATACATTTCATTTCTTTAAACATAACTGTTAATTTAGCATCTGTGCTCATTTCGTTGTATTCATTGTCACTAATGTTTTGCGTACTTTTTCCATCAGTATTTACACGTTTCCTTTTAACTGTTGTGTATCCATGTTCACAATTATTTAATAAATGTATTCCATTTTCAACATTTTCAACATTTTCAGCTTCACTTAAATGTTTACTTTGACCTTCTACCATCATCTCATTGACTGTATATAATCCATTTTCTTCTTTGTTCGGGTTCCCGCCATTCCCGCCATTGAGTAGTTCAAAACGATTTTGCGTAAAAAACACGTTTTCATGCGAATCTTCATCAGATTTATCATCCCCGTAGGTTAAATCCATTGATGCCATTGTTAAGTGATAGAAATAAACTTATAGCTCCTCTTTTTTGTATGAATTTAATATTTCTTTAATTTTTTTTTTTCCACTCGCTGTAAAAATGGTGGCCATTCACATTCAACCGGAAGATTTCTCCTATGGTCATCATATTTTACACATTTTTTTTTATGAAACGTTTATTCATACCGACAATGCACATTCTACAAGGATTATTTCAAAGTCACTTGTTTCAAAGTTTATTTATGCGGAAGTTGGTGAAACTAGGGTGGAAAGACTGAGGGCCATTGAATTACCATCTCAATTTACATAGACGAATTTCCATCGACAACTCACGCTTTTTATCTTCTATTGTTTTTTTATCTTCAATTTGTTTTTTCTCCAATTATCGCTAACCTATATTCCGCTTTCCGCGAAATTTTTAGTCCGTTGCAAAAGCTTTATTTGTTTGGTGCCGCTTTCAATATTACTTCAGTTATATTACCTGTGCTTAACGCCGCTTTCAATATTATTTCAGTTGTATCACCAGAGCTTGGCGCCACTTTATCGCCGGTGTTTTACCCCGCTTTTCAACATTTCAGTCAAATCACAGCAATAGCTTCACTCCCTCATGTCTTTACTTGTTTTTAAAAGGACTAGGTTAAGTCTCCACATTGCCTTGCTTGAGAGCAATCCCGGGTGACCATCATCTTCGCGTGGGGGTAATAAACCAGTTTGTGTCCGCCGTTTCAATCATTTGACCTTTGGTGACCTTGTAATGAAATGATTTCATGTTCCAAAATCTATTATTCTACATCAAACTGAATGATCTTTCCATGATTTAGACGTACATGCCATGTAACGTCAGAGCATTATGAGACACGATTTCTTCACATTTGTCTGCATTATCTAACGAGGTGAAAACTACTATGCCGTAAATAAGGAAGTAATAAAGTAGGATAATCATACCTAAGTAGTGTGTCAGGACTCTGGTGCAAAATAAACGTGAAACCATTTCACTGAGAAGGGAAAAAACCGATAGACCATCTTTCATTAATATAGTTCTTGATACGGTGGACAGTGTAGATTCAAGATCAGACTGCACTTTTCATACAGTCTGATCATGACCTTTACTATCCGCAAAGGCAACCTTAACAAAAAGTGTTGGAGGCACATAATCTGTGAGATGAGTACCACAAGCTTACAAGCGCGCCATGATTACGATCGTACAGAGTACGATTTACAGTTAAGTTTTAGTTTGCGATAGGGGTATCATTATACGCTGCTTTGGCGTTTAAGGACAGTGTAAATTAAGATCAGACGGCATAAAATGTTCATTCTGGTCTTGGATCTTTGTCCCTCGGTATTTTTTGATATTCTGACGAACAGGGCCATGAAATTAGAATATTCAGGTCTGGTGAACTGAGTGAATTAATCCTTTTAAGACTAAATGATTTAGTACTAAACGATTAAGCGCTAAAAAGATTAATCCCTTACCGCTTTTACCACACAATCTCAAGTTTTAACGATTCTGAAGAATAAGACCTTTGAAAACATTGTGGGAAAAGGAGAAAATGCTGGTGATCAGCATTTTCACCTTTTCCCACAACGTTTTAGAGCTACTCTTACAGACGCATATACCATCATTTGGGCTACATTTGATTTGTTGTCTACAAATGCTTTGAATTTGGGCCAGTCTACAATTTTGTCGCTTGCATGGTAAAGGATATAAGTATTTCAAGAGTTGCCAGAAAGGAAAAAAAAAGAACTACGAAGAAGAAAATGGACAAGAAAGGAAAGACACCACAGAGTGGTTGAAAAATTGTCGCAGGAAGGTGTATCAATTAGAGTGTGTGCGGCAAATACAACTTTTCGCAAATTGATGTATATGAATAAAAAAAATGTGGCTATGAATACATGAATATGTCATGTGAAATACCTTTTAAAAGTTTTACTCTTGTTATATAACCCTTTTCTGTGCATGCTAATTTTGGAAAAATGAAAAATAAATCATTTACAAAAGGGAGACACTTTTAATGAAAAGAAAATAATTTTCTAATCATGTTTTTAAAGACAATAAAGACAACACCCACCAAAAAAAGGAGCTATAAAACTATTAAGACCTGATGTACTGGTGTCTCTTTCCCAACTTTTTTTTTTTTTTGAAGGGGGGGGGGCGGAGAAAGAGGGTGGTTAGGTTTTTCGAAGCACATGGATAAATGGATAAATCTAAGAGGACTATTTAAGACTTGCCAAAAAGAACTTCAATTATACGAAGGATATGTATATTTGTAGGATAAGAAAGTTTTGTTTTTCATCAATTTTGAATTTTGAAATATCGTGAGAAAAAGAGCAAAGACTAGTTACAAGCCATTGCTCCTTTTCCCACTATGTTTCCCAAAGATAGCGACTACAGGTCTTAAAATGTATTTGTAAAGTGAAAGGTTGAACACACGTGTCTATATGGTACCAGGTAAACAAGCTTGTCACGGAATTAACGCATTAAAAGGTTATTACGGTTACATTTAACCTTTCATCACAAACACTATAATGTAAGGTCGTCTAAAAACTGGTACAATGTCTCATAACACCATTTAGGTAACTTAATATAATTATTGTAAATTGTGCGAAAAAAATTGAAACAAACAAACGAACATACAAACACATGAAATTTCATCTTATACTATATGAACACGATAACATGTCAACTGTATGTCCGCCTAGGTTAAAAAAATGACACAGAACAGGTTTTATTTAATTAATTCCGAGACTAAACGTATAACGTACATTCCGATGTGTTCTTCACTACTAGTAAGATTTTTAAAAGTGCACTTTTATATCTACTCTTCCTAAATTTCAAATTGTTTAACCCATACCATGTGACACACTATCTCCGTCAAACCATAGTGGGATGATGTTACGGGTAAAAGAAAAATTATAATAAATTTGCCATTCTCTGTGAATAGAGGGCTTAATGCATCTGCAAAAAGTATCGACCAAGGTCAGTCTGCGCAGTCTGCACAGGCTGACCTGGACCAAAACTTCTTGATGTTGGTCATTTTCTGTCTGTCAGAGGGCCAGTGTACCTCATGATTCAGTCGGTTGTTATTCGAAGTGGATTTTATGGAACCATAATTACGTGATGACTTGCTTCGTACCATGAATCACGGAGATGCATTTTAAGCCTCCTTTTCCCGAAGCATAGCTCATATTGATATTGTACAACACCGTGCCACATTCGGCCTACATGCCACTTGTATTATTATTATTATTATTATTATCATTATTATTATCATTATTGAAGTAGTTGCTGTTGTTTTCATTCACGCACACTGGCATTCTTCATCGTCAATAAAGAAGCATTCGTTCGTTATGTACAAGCAGTTTCTACTTCTACCTTCATGTTTTCAAACTGCGGTTACTGCTGGGGTGTGAAAAGTCGAATTTAATGAATCAATTTGCGCTTATTTCTGTTTTACGAGGGTTTTTTCAAAGTCGTCTGCTGCAAAATTGTTCCGGTGGGAAATGAGTTAAGTGAAAACAATGAACATAAGACTTATCGTCGTTTGTCACAAATACTTTCAGATTATTTGGTCCAAAATAATTGAGCTCGAACTTTTCGTCACATTTCACTTGTACATAACTGTCAAAAGTAAGTAGCAGACGACGTAGATCAGAGATCAGACTGCTCATTCTTTACTGTTAAATTAAAGGGAAGTATTCAGTGCAGACTGGCCTAAACCCTTAGGCCGCTTAGCGACACACTGACCTTTTGCGGACAGTGTAGATCAAGATCAGACTGCACAGAACGTGCGACTCAGTCGCTTAGCGACTCACTGACCTTTTGCGGACAATGTAGATCAAGATCAGACTGCACAGAACGTGCAGTCTGATCTTGATCTACACTGTCCGATGAGGAGATATTTTAAAAAAACTGAATTTGAAATAACATCAATCGGGTTTTTACACTCAGCTTCAAAGTTTCATTTAATTTATTTATCAGGATAAGGGTTAATTTATATTGTTTCCAAAAACTACGGCAGTTCTGCTCAGCTCTTTAAACCTTTCCACAAGGGCGTCTTTTTGCGATCCTAAGAAAGATAGGTTTTATAAACATAGAGGGAGTAATACTGGTAACCAGTATTTTTTCCAAATTTCTGTGTGTTTTTTACTCTCTCAGAAACAAATTTCCTCGCTTGAATTCTAATCAACTTGTCGTCCGCAAATGCTTTCAATATGGACGAGCAAAAAATTTTGTTATCTGGGCTTCTTTCAGTAAACTGCGTGTGCACGAAATTTACCAAGTATTAAGTCTGAAAACAAGTTTCACTAAACTGCATACGGTTTGAGTAAATATTTCAATAACTTTATGCCAGCTCATACCTTAGGGTAAAGCAGGGATCGTATATTTCTGTATATGAGGCATGCTCTGGGAAAGCGAAAAGTATCGACTCACGTCAGCCTACGCAGTCCGCGCAGGCTGACCTCGGCCGAAACATTTCGCTATTGATCAATTTTCTGCGTGTCAAAGGACAAGTATCCCTCACAATTCAGCTACTTTTTTTATGGAAAAAAAGATTTCATGAATCTATAATGATGTGATGGTTTGCTTGGTACCAAGCATCACCGAGATGCATTAAGCGCCCTTTTGCCAGAGAATGGCCCATATATAGATATACAACCCCAAATAATTCGCGTAAATCGACGCAGTTTATTGAAACGCAGCCCTGTGGAAGCAGAAAATTGATATAGAGCTCTTTCAATACAGACACGGTAACACTGGTTTACTAATTATAAAACGACATTGTCAGCGCTTATCTGTTTACATTTGGCATGTAGATTTAAATCAATGTGAGATTAACCCAGTTGGTCGTTGGCCAAATTAATTAATAACTTTTATTCTCTTTCAGATCAAACCTCTTCTACCTCGTGCCACCCCAGTTTGGCGTCTTGTATGTAATCTTTTTAAACGTCGTCGAAATTGTTTGCTCTCAACCAATTATCAAAGAAGTGTGGCTGAACCTGGCTCTAGCGGCATTTTTGTTAAAGCATTCTGGATAAAGAGCCATTGGTTGCACTAATTAAAATCTTCGTAATAAATAAACTATTTCTTTCGATCATTTCCCCTTTTTGCGTCAGTATGTACTAGGCTACTTAGTTACATTTTAGCAACAAAAAAAGATTGGGCTGATTTTCCGCCATGATTTCTTTCTTGACCGTTTCTTTTCGACGAGTTGGCCGCTTCATATTTTTTTTTATAACATCGAAGTCTTCCGAACTGGGTTTTGAGTACACGTTTTTCAAAATAAACCAGTATAGAGATAATTGCAAATTTTGTGCACGGTTTAGGCCGAGATCAGACTGACCAGAAAGTACAATCTGTTCTTGGATCTACACTACCTGATATTTTGTGAGATAAGCCGACCAAAATTTTTGGTATTTCAATCTCTGTACTTCTTTACCGACCGAACACATAAAAATGAGTCATGCTCTGTGAAAAGAGGATTTGATACATCTGCAAAAAGTATCGACTCATGTCACCCTGCGCAGTCCGCGCAAGCTGACATGGGTCGAAATTTTTTGCTCTTGCTTAATGTTCTGCATGTCAGAGGACCAGTCTACCTTATGATTCAGTCGGTCATTAGACAAAGTGCTTTCTATAGATCCATAATTATTTGATTAATTGCTTGGTACATGCATCACGGAGATGTATTAAACGCGCTTTTACAGAGCGCCGCTAAAACATTGATTTGCGCTCAGAAGTAAAGAATGTATACAGTGTACTTGTAATTAACCTGGTATTTCAGTAAAATGAATATTTACAAAGGAAAGGAATCGGTCTACAGATAAACTGAAAAAAAAAAAATAAATATGAGCCATGCTCTGGCAAAAGGGGGCTTAATGCATCTCCGTGATCCATGGTACCAAGCAAGCCATCAAATACTTATAGATCAACAATAGCCACTTCTTTTACCAACCGACTTAATCATGAGGTAGACTGGTCCTTGTAAATACAGAAAATGGACCAACAGCGAAAAGTTTCGGCCCAGGTCAGCCTGCGCGGACTGCGCAGGCTGAACTGGGTCGATACTTTTCGCAGATGCATTAAGCCCCCTTTTCACAGAGCATGGCTCATATATAATTAAAACATATTAATTTATTCAATCAGCATACTATAAAAGAGTTTACAAAGGGCATGGCAAAAAGTGTTGTTTCGCGCATTTATAACATTTTTTTTTTTTTCGGTTTTGTCGTACTTACTAGTGCATTTACTGTCTCCCAACATCGAGCTTCATTTGGCAGCCGCAGCCTTGCCCATCGGTACTCTCATGCAATAATCGAACCTACAACCTTTATTAATAAATTAATACGCCTTAACTTCTTCGCCACAAAGGGCCAAAAAGTGCTATTATCTTTGCAGTAACAGTTGGACACATAAACTCACATCAATTAATCGGGTTTAAAGCGTTCAAAGCAAGTAAGGATCCACTTAAATGATGTAACTGTAATTTTCAATATTGATTTCAAATAGAGCTTTGGAATAATGAAGATCTTAGACCTGACTGCACACAAGGTGTAGCCTGATCTTGATCTTTGTCCCAAACAAGATAAAAGGTTTGAGGGAAGTACCTCGACCTCTCGGTTTGTAACAGTAATGCCACTAAACCGATAAAACTGACCTCAACAGTCGACACGTTTAATCCTTTACCATACAAACTGAAAATTGAACGACTCTGAGAAAGAACGATTTTGAAAACCTTGCGGGAAAAGGAGACAATGTTGGTGACCAGCATTTTCTCATTTTCCAGTAATGTTTTCTATTCTTTCAAGGAAAAATCGCATTGATTGAGTCGTATTTAAATTTTCTGATAAAACAAATTTCACGTTTTGAGAAACATTTAATATGCCGTATGCTATCAGTTATAAAAAGGCTAAAATTTGCCGCCTGGTAAAGATTTACTAAATACACATTTTGCATTACGGAAAAAAGGTAAGGATGATGTAAAAAGATGATTATATAAAAATGTTCCCACCCTTTCGCAATAACTTGATCGTTTTATATATAGTTTCACATTCTTTCAATTTAAATACGGGAAACGTTTCAAAAACAAGGATTTAGCGCAGAGAATTGATCTGAATGTATTATTTCCTACTTGAACTTTTCATATTTCAATCTGTAATATTTAAATCTTTTCTCTACGAACACTTACAGGATAACGAGTGAATTTCTTGTATCATTCTGCGTTCATATCTGAACCAGTTCTTAAGAAAATGAACCTTACTGAATCTACGAAAAATATCGACTTGTATCGAGTTCATAGTCCGCACAGGTTGATCGCAGTCGGAACTGTCAGGAAAGCCTGACTCTCAAGTAGAAGACAAATGATTCTATCCCGTGAGAAGCAATGAGCATACCGGAATCAGCCTAAATGAGCTGCCAAGACTGATCTCAAATCGATGTACTATATGAAAATACTTACATAGTCCCTTTTCTTACAAACTGGTCCAATTAAATTCTAATCCGAAATCTTTAACTAGCCCTCATTCCTTCAAACATCGGCTTGATTGCAGAATGTCGTCTCTTATCCAGAATGTTATTTGAGCGCCTTAAAGGTCTACAACAATTGCTAACGGTCAAGGGCAATGCTCGAGCGGCTCCATTAGATTGAAACATGAATCTGATATTGCAAATTTCGACATAAGGGTGAAAATCGTAGATCAAATTATAACAAAAGGTAAGTTCGTTGACTGATTTTTAACACTGAGAGCAGGAAGGGTTACAAAATCTACCCTATAACTTGGGAAAGCGTTGGATAGTGATTATGTATCGTTGAATTACTGAGCAGTTTAAAACTAGGCCCATACGAAAACTCTATGGCATAATTCATATGAAAAGTCTGGAATATTATAAAAGTTTGTAGACTTCATAATTCCTTTTGATAATTTCACGATTTGTTTTCCATCGATCTTATTCTCTCGGTTTTCTATTTATAAAATTTATTAATGACATCCTGATAAATACTTTATTAACCAATACCGATTTATAACTTTCTATTCATTTAACACATGACCCTCTTTGTACCGCAACAGATCATTTTTTGTTAGCGATTCTTCTTTTCTTGCCACATCGTTTTCAAATAGCATTGTCCTAACCCTTAGGCTGCTGAGCGCGACTCACTAACCTTTTGCGGGCAGTGTAGATCAAGATCAGACCGCACGGAACGAGCAGTCTGATCTTGGATCTACACTGTCCGATAGGGAGATATTCTTCTCAAAAAATAAGTTTGAAATAACGTTAATTGCGTTTTTACTATCGGCTTGAAAGTTTTATTCAACTTACTTAGCAGGAAATAGGTTTATGTAATAAACATTGATTCACATTGGTTATCGATGCATATTTTAGAGGAACCTTTTCAAAGTCGTGGCAAATTTATATTGAGAGATCATTAGGTAATCGAATCTCGAGTGTTTCAATTCTTCGTCACTAAGTTAGTGATTTTTTTTTTCTTTTTCGTCCAACCTCCCCAGTCAGTCATTGATTCAAGATTTGAAGATTTGAAAAGAAATATGAGAGAGAGAGAGAGAGAGAGAGAGAGAGAGAGAGAGAGAGAGAGAGAGAGAGAGAGATAAACACACTATGAGGACCAGAGGACCAGTCTAAACAAAACCATGCTAAACAAAAGAGATTTTTATGGATCCAAAATTTAGATATGCTGACTTGCTTGGTATAAATATGATGACTTGTTTGGTATAGGGCATCATGGAGATGCATTAAACCTCTTTAGCCAGAGTGCCGCTCTTATACTTGTGCGAATACATGGATTGCGTAGCATACAACGTATTTTTGTATAAGCTACCAAAAGGTCATTTAGAACTAGTATAATTATATGTAAAGTCTGCATCCCACAGTATTGACTTTTAAAGGTTTACATATGGCACACCTGGAGGACGTTGTGGTGAAGGGAACACTTGCTTTGATAAGCAATTGCTTCTTTTACCGAGGCCATTTATTGAACTATTTTCTTTTGTTTAAAGCATTGTGTAGTCTACATACACTATTTGCAGTACTCATTATTTACTGGAAGCCGTTTTGGACAGAGCATTCGCTTTTAACAAGCGAATTCTTTTGCTCAAAACGACTTTCACGTTGATAGCACTTATCTTCCTTGTAATGATTTTCACTAGTAAAATTTGAGTATGATTGTACGAATTACTGGCAAATATGCTATACTGCTTCTCATTCTCTAATGTGCTATGTACTTGTTTTAACATTATTCGTATTTACAGGAGGTCACTTTGGACGGAGCATTCGCTTTTAACAAGTGACTTCTTTTGCCAAAACGACTTCCGTGTTTATAGTATTTAACTGCCTTGTAATTTATCTCCCTTGTAATGATTTCCACTGGTAAAGTTTGACATCTTACTTACTTGATACTTTTCATTCTCTAATGTGCTATGTACATGTTTCATTTTTAGTATTCATTATTTCCGCATTCGTTTATTTATTTCAGGATACCAATTTGATATCATTTGTTTTTTGTTTGTTTGTTAGTTTGTTTTGTCCATACTCATGTATGTATATACAATTTATGTGTTCGGCGATGAACCTTATGTGTTCAAGCCGATATTATGAATAAAGTTTCTGTTCTGTTCTGTTCTGTCATTTAGAACTACTGATCATGTTGAAAACAAATACGGAACAAACTTTTTAAATTATACATTCTAATCCTTTGCTGCGCATAACTCTATGGACTCTCCTTTTGATTTTTTTTTTTTTGCTGACAACGAATCATTGCCCGGATGATGGTATCTCTCTTTGAGAAATCAGAAAATATTGTGGGGAATGGACAAAATGATGGTTACCAGCATTTTCTTCTTCTTGTGCAACGTTTTCAAAAGAGCCACTAGGTTCGTTTAAACTAGGAAATGTTTGGTAAGGAGTAAAGGGCTTTAACTAAAGGGAAAATAACATGTTTCTTGTTTCAGGGCGACAAAATGTGGGTTAACTTTAAATCGGATTCCAATTCGAGTAGTGACAATACTAACAAACTGCAAGTCCACAACAGTCTGTCCCGTCAGAACAGTAGAAGCAGTCGAAAGTCAAACAGGTAATTATTTCTTCACGAGGTATTCCAAACAAAAAAATATGAGCCATGCATTTTGAAAAGGGGATCTAATGTATCTCTAAAAAGTATCGATCCATTTCAGCAGGCTGATCTGTGTCGAAACATTTTGCTTTCGGTCAATTTTCTGCATGCCCAAAGACTATTCTACCTGTTCATTCAGCCGGTTGTTAGAGAAAATGGATTATATACATAGATCCATAATTATGTGATGACTTACTTGGAATAATGCACCACGGAGACGCATTGCACACCCTTTTGTTAGAGTATGGCTCATTTTGTTCGGCTGATTTCTCAGACGACATTTTCGACTAGTTCAAATTCACAGCTCTTCCAGACGACAAATTGAGGACAGTTCAAATGATGGAATTGGTTGAGAAAGTGTTGAAAACATTGCGAGTAAAGAGGAGAAGTGTTTTCAAAATCCATTTCCTTGCGTAGCTTAAACGCGCGATTGCTTCGTAAAGGGTGAAAAACAATGTCGATAAACTATTTTAACCCTTTACTACACAATCCTCAGTTTTAACGACCCTGAATAAGAAAGTTTTTGAAAACATTGTGGGAAAAGGAGAAAATGCTGGTAACCAGCATTTTCTCCTTTTCCCACGATGTTTTCTACCATATCAAAGACAAATTCCATCATTTGGTAACCAGCATTTTCTCCTTTTCCCACGATGTTTTCTACCATATCAAAGACAAATTCCATTATTTGGGCCACATTTAAATTATCATCTGCAAATGTTTTGAGTTTGGTCGAGTCCAAAGTTGTGTCGTTTGGTAAAGAGTTAATGATATTTAAGGTCCAGTCTCTTTGTGTCTGAATAAAATTGTTGATTTTATATAGCTATGAATATGTTTTCATATTCAATGCAAAGAAAGGCTCTAACTTATCACTGTAATGCCAGGCTTTGTTGGTATGGTATTTAACGCCGTTTTAACATTATTTCAGTTATATCACGGCGGCTAGTGTACCTATGTCATGTTTTCCTTTTTTTACCAGTACTTCGCACAATATTCTTTCCAAGTGACCGGCTGCTTACCAACATAAGTAACCATCGACGAAAAAATGATTAGCGGTGAGAGAGGAATGAATCCTGTCGCGTTAACTTTCATCGATCTTCGGAAAGAAATCAGCCGAACTGGGGATTCGATCCAGCAACCCCTAGTCTGAAGTCCGATAATGTCTGGGACCTTACAACTCGATTCCTACGGATGAAGCTCAGCTTACTTGTCAAATTTGTTGCTGTAAAAAAAGGAAGGCAAGCGTCGTTCATTGTCCATAGGACTTAATTTAAAAATCAAGTTACTGCCTCCATTAAATTTTCATTTGTACATGTAACTCTTCACCAGCCGACAAATTTTTCGGCTCATCCAAATTCAAAGCATCTGCAGAGGACAAATCAGATGTGGCTCGAATTACTGGATGTGTTTTTCAATTATAGAATGCATTGTGGGGAAAAGAAGAAGATGCTGGTTTTTACCCTTTTTTCACCGTTTCAGATGCCTTTTTGTTTAAGCTTTCACCTAACAGGGTCGTAAAAAGTCGGGTTTATTTAATAGAGATGTAACAAACTGTGTTCGAAATTAGTATGTGAGGGCCAGGGTTATCCCTCATCATACCTTACGATTCGATAAACGTATCACCAAACGTAAACAAATCAACAAATATGACGTAAATAATGCATAATCATGAATACCAAAATAGTAACACATATTCCTTATTATAGAGTATCTAATCTCTTTATTAGTATACTTTTGTTTGTAATACTTCAGATGCTCTCAGTTGATAAGTTTTTTCTCCCTTCCAGTAAAATCGAGATAATCCTAGACAATTATTATCAATCCTCTAATCTTATGGCAGCTACTAGTATTATTTGTTATCGTTCTCCTAGCACTAGATCCTGGCGAGCTACAGCTCACCAGCTCCTATATGAAAGTGAATCGTGCTTTTAATTTTCATCCGAACAAAGATTTTTTATCTACTGATTTTCAATTAAATATGATATCGTTTTGGCAACTCAAAAAAGAGAGCTCAGCAAAAGAAAAAAAAAAAAAAAACCATGTTTAAACTAGGCAAACAGATTCTACACACAACAATCGTTTAATCTCCAACGTTGCTTCATGTTCTAGATACCCGGAACACGTTCGATTAAAACTTTAAATAATAACAGAATATCTGTCTTCTTGAGCAGTCACCCAGCTCTGCGTGTAAACAGAACCCTACGTATACAACCTCAAACAATTTAAACTGTTCGCTACCTCGTAACATTATTCTGACCAAAACAACATTTGAAAAGCAATACTTTGGCTGTTCTAAATTCAAAAGATACATTTCATTTTTTTAGCGCTCGAAGGTTAAAAGGCTTTGGGGTTTCCCGTTCACTTTCCTTGATTACCGTTTGATAAATAGAGTTTATTTCATCAGCTTGTGGTTAATATGGGGAAATATTTGCCGAAAAAGGGAAAGGTATGCGAAAATAACGAGTGCCGTAAGGCACGAGTTATTTTCGCGGACCTTTCCCTTTTTTGGCAAATATTTCCCCATATTAACCACAAGCTGATGAAATAAATTATATATTATATTTCCTCTGATTATTTTGTCAACTAATGCAACTTTTAAAACTTAAAAACTTAAAAAACTTAAAAAAGTAGTTCCAGATTTTCGGCAGGAGGAAAATATTCACTGTGACGGGGAAATAATTCCCCCCAGCTTAAATTACGACATTTCTTTACCCATAACATTTCTAAAAATAGACACATGAAATATAATATAAACCGATTCTGTATTGTATTATCGTCATACACAGTTTTCTTGCATTCTTTAGTTCGACAAGCCAGTTACAGAAAAAGATAGAAGAATATTGTTTCAAAACAAACACAGAAGAATGGAAGAAGCAGCAAGAGTACAAGGAAAGGAGGCGGAAACGGAAGCAGTTGAAGAAAAAACTAAAAGCACAAATGAAAATGAAAACCGTCCGAATGTCTCACATTCCTGCAGTTTTCCTAATGCTTTTCGGAGTTGTTCTCACAATAGGAGCATGTACTCGTTCTGTATCGGAGGGTACTTTTATATGGGAGTACAGAGAAGTAGTGCGAATCATTGGACCCATCGTGCTGAGTGTAGGAATTATCCTGTTAATGATAGCTGTCGCTGTACATGGTTATATCAGAGCGCAAATCAAAATGGACGATTCGTTTGCCATTCAACCGTTTATTCATCCAGATTTTCATCTGCAAAGACATTCTATTTCTAGACAATCTTCGGGTGCCACATCCTTTGACGCCGATGATTCATATAACGCACTTATACACCGAGATCCTGTACAGCCGGGTTGTAGGTGGTATGAGTGCACGCGCTTCAGTTCAACCATCAAGTCTGATGACAGTTTCTGGAGTTCTAGTACTACCTCCAATACAACATCAGACGACTTCCACCATGGCGCAATACAATGGGAGAATATTGTCGCAGTGCGTATTCCAGAGGAATCTGCGAAAGATTTTAATATTAACACGGATTCTCAGCAACTTGAAGACCGTCTAACATCGACCACAATATGCAATGTACACAGAACTCTAAATGATAGTCAAAACGGGAATAATTTGAAAGACGACATCCTTAAATCTGGCCTCGTTTATGGAGCTGATACACGCATTTTTCCTCGTTATAGTGTAGATTCAATGGTACGTAACAATAATGTGGACGCAACAGAACGGCAATATCTCGAAAGTTTTGCTACTGAAAATATCAGTGTTGTATGACTGGGTAAATAAGCGACCTGTTTTCCTTTTGCCAGTGAACTCAAACCTAACACAAATAAAATACTTACATGAAAATCATGAACAAGACAGACATAATTGTGCAAGCTCTATTGCTTCAAAAAGTCATGGAAACAGGGAAAGCGTTATAAAAGATGGCGTACGCTTTAATAATAAATGTGTAAAAAGAGAAACTGGAAGCAAAAAGCAGGTGCACCTTTAAGTTTTACAACAGTGTTTTTACTTGCATTTATATATATATATATAAATCTAATTCATGTTAATCATCTATTTGTCATCAGAACTAGTACGTTTTTAATGTTTTTTACTGCAGATTTATTTCAGGATATTAATGGTAAACCGGTTATCGAAATAATCTGCGTGCCACGACGATGATGGAGAAAACTTTTGAAAGCATTTTGGGAAAGTGATAAGCAGCATTTACTTCTTTATGTGCAATACAACGTTTTACAGCCTTCAAAGCCCAATCCTGTAATTTGGACCACAGTTAATTTGTCGTCAGCAAATGCTTTCATTATAGACAGGTCTGAAATTTTGTCGTCTGGTATACTGGTAAAGTTATTATTGCTTGATAACGCGATTGCAGTTCCAAGTTACTGAGAATTCATGCTGCCATGACACCAACAGCCTTTTGTGGGTCATTTGGTGCGCTGAGAGCACGAATCAGTAGTACTTAGAAGTACGTGTTCATCAAGGGCTGTTTCCTCCGCCGACTTTTGCCTGATATGGAAAAAATGTCTATAGTGATTCTTTGGAAAGACGAGAAGTAGAATCAATAAGTCTATGGGACACTTGTTATTATCATTCTCATCAGTATATTATCATCCTGTCTTGTCGCTGTCATCATCACTATCTTCGTCGTCGTCGTCGTTGTTGTTGTTGTTTCTGATTTTGTTAAATCTTTCTATTGCTGTTGTTATTAATGATATTATCATTGCCCAGTTTTTACTTTTTAATCACACAAGCGGAGTAAAAAACAGCTTTTGGTAAGTTTATGGAGGTCTTTAGTAGTGTTATATTAAAACCAAATGAATATCTGACATGAATGGCTTTTGCACCAAGACAGTGCCCTGAGTGTTGAAATATGGTTTAATTTTTTTTTATGTTCCTATCCACATCGACTGAACTTTTTTTTAAACAAATAATGCAGAATATCATCTTGTTTTTGAGATCCTGTCACGTTTAGCATGTTATTGCACAACTTGCCGTGACTGCACCCGAGGATACTGTTAATATTTGCACTGATTAATCAGCGAAGCAATGAAAGGAAAATGCAACGCTCTGGAGAGAGAGAGAGAGAGAGAGAGAATTTTTTACAATAAGTAAACATTTGTATAATTAATAGAAAAGAAATATTTACCAAGTGGCTGCGACACATCTTATTTGAGCAATGATCTGCGAAAAGAGGGTTTAATGCATATGGAAAAAAACATCGACCCAAGTCAGCCTGCGCAGTTCGCCCAAATTGATCTGGGTCGCAACTTTTTCTATTTGTCAATTTTCTGCTTGTCAAAAGACCATTCTACCTACTAATTCAGTCGGTTGTTATACAAACTGGGTATCATGGATACATAAATATGTGATAACTTGCTTGGTATAATGCATTACGGAGATACATTAAACCCTCTTTTCACTGAGCATGGCTCATTTATTTATACAGAAATGTTATCGATTTTATCAGATTCTATTATCTCTTTGACTTGAAAAAAGTAGAGAACTTATGAATGATCTAAATATTGCATTTTAAGACTGATTGTTAGACTGAGTGTCTTGCGAGTCAGTGTAGGTCTAAAATCAGACTACACGTCCTATGCAGTTTGATCATGATCGCTATTGTCCGAAAGAGCAATAATAACTGTGCTGATAATGGCATCTAACCCTTTCGCTGCTAAGCGCGACTCACTGACCTTTTTGCGGGCAGTATAGATCAAGATCAGACTGCACAGAATGTGCAGTCTGATCTTGAATCTACACTGTCCGATGAGGAGATATTTTTCTCTAAAAAAAAAAAATAGTTTGAAACAATATTTTTCGGGGTTTTACTATCGAATTGAAAGTTAAAATAAACATATTAAGCAGGAAAAAAAGGGTTAGGTTTTAAACCGCACCATGCTCATAAAAGAAGTATTATTGTGTTTCAATATCCTGTATTGGCCTCTAAACCTTCTTTCTTAATTTGTTCAAATTAACTCCTTAACCTTAAACATGATGTTGGCAACAAACTATTAATGTCGAATGATGTAGACCTAGATCAGACTGTACTGAACGTTCAGTCTGATTTTTGATTTACTTAACCTCAAATCTTTCTCGAGTTTTCTTTGTTAAAATTATCCATAATATATATTTTAAAATTGATTATTATTCTACGGGTTTTTTTAATCGGCATTTAAAAGGTTTGAAAGGTATTGAACCGTAAATGTAAATCATAAATCTGATTTTTGTACATGGGTAATTAATAGCTCTTTTGATCTGACTTCATGCGATAAAAAAAATGTGCATTGTAAACCCTATCTTTTACGTATGCTGTTTGTTGGCTAGATTTGTTATGTTGTTGGTCTTATTCAGTGCTAAATGTAAATGTATATTTCTGAATAGAGGAAATAAGTTAAATATTTACATTACATGTGTAGCTACATCACTTCTAGATAAGGGTACAAATACACAGAGTTAATCAACGGGCCTGTAATTCTAAACTGTTGAAGTGTTTAGACACAGGATCGGACTGATATTAGCTGGATCTAAACTGTTCGATGTTTTGATAAATATTCAGATAGGTATTTGGAAAAGCATTCTACGGGAAAAGAAAGGCCTTGATAGTGCAAACTATGGGGTTTTCTGGTGACTCCAAAATATTTACATCATTTATGTTACTTTTTAACGGTTAAAAGGCTTCAATATGGCTTGCAACATGCGAAAACGGGCATTCGGACATTTGCGTAAAGTGTCGTCTCGGATCAGTCTGCGCAGTCCGCGCAGGCTAATCCGAGACGCCACTTTACGACTACATTAGATTTTGTCCTTCAGTAGACATGCGCAAAACAGAAAATTACATAAAAACGGAAAGTGCCGTCTCGGATCAGCCTGCGCAGTTCGCGCAGGCTAATCCGAGACGACACTTTACGCAAATGTCCGAATGCCCCTTTTCGCGTATTGCAGGCCATATGGCACTGGTGGCCGGGCGGACATCGACTGCTGGATTTGGGAGGTCACGCAGATCCACCATCTTCGAGGATCGTCGGTAAATTACTTCTACTTCAGTCGTGCTCTGTGAAAAGGGGTTTAATGCATCTGCAAAAATCATCGACCCATGTCAGACTGCGCGGACTGAGCAAGCTGACATGGGTAGAAACTTTTTGCTTTTCGTAAATTTGCAGTATGTCCAAGGACCATTCTATCTCAGGATTCAGTCTATTGTTAGACGAAATGGATTGCATGGATCCATGAGTATGTGTATAATTACGAACACTTACTTGCTATAATGAATCAAAGAGATGCATTAAACCCCCTTTTGCCAGAGCATGGCTCATTTGTATCTTCCTTAACCAACAAACCGTAAAATAGGTTACATGAAAATTTCCAGCCTACAGTAAAAACCCAACTGTTGCGATTTCAAAGTTCTTTTCACCTGAAAATCTGTCTTGGAAGTGTATGTCAAAGATCGGACTGTATGTTCTGTGCAGTGTTATCTTGATTCACACTGTCCGCAAAAAGCCCTTAAATCGCACTTTGCAGCAAAAGGGTTAATTACTTTCTACATACGAGCATTTCTGAGATATAAAACTGACTGGCACAAAAGTGGCACGAGGCAGAAATTTTAATGAGAGGGACAATAACTTTTTGTCTATCACGGAAGCATTATCAGAAACGAATTTCATCGGTTTTACTATATTTTCTATTTGCCTTTTATATCATTAATTACTCTCTCTCTCTCTCTCTCTCTCTCTCTCTCTCTCTCTCTCTCTCTCTCTCTCTCTCTCTCTCTCTCTCTCTCCCCCCCCCTTAGCTTGAATGATACCAGGAAGCCCACAGATATATACTGTGGCTGCCATATGGCATGTTCTTGCTCAAAGTACCGCAAAATAAAATTATTATATACCAGTATGTATTGCTTTTTGTATTTCCTAATCTTTTTTATTGTATTTATCGGGCAGATTGAGCATAAACGTGAACGACCAAATGTGTGGATGTCTCCCCAATCTTCAAAAACCAGCAAAGAAAGGAAAGCGTAAAATTCTGAAGGAAAGAATTCGTCAGTTCAGTATTTGGTACTTTGAGAATGAGGATCAAAAGGAGGTAGAACACGTAAAACGTCGCTTAGAAAGAAAAAAGAGACGAAAGACAATCCGGCAGGTGAAAGAAATTCGATACCTGCGATGGCTGTACTTTTTGGATGGTGCAGTATGGACTGCCGGTATAATGTTTACATTGTGCAGTACAGTAGGAACTTTAGGTGAACACACGCCGTTTTATAAACACAAGGAAATGTACCGTATCGTTGGTCCGTTAACTATGTTTTTGGCTATGGTTCTCTTGGTAGTTCTGTCTATATTGAAGAGAAAATTTCTCAAAGCCAATAAAATGAACAAGCCTGTACGGCGGTTCTATATCGTACCGAAGAAGATAAAGAAGAATCAGAACAGAACTAAGACAGTTGAAAGATCTCAGACTTCTGACTTGTTTGATACAGACGATTCCGGGAATGTTGAGGATATTGACTCAGATCAATCTCAAAAGAAAGATAAGTTCTGGGAAAGGAAAAATAAAGAGGCGGTCGGTCAATATTCGGCAAATGCCAAGAAACCCGGTGGTACAGCAGTATCGCAGTCAGACACGCTGCCTAGCGATCTACATAAGACATTACCAGCCAATATCATGAGTCGAGCTGATAAAAGAAAAGCATGGGCGAAGACAAAATGGATGAGAATGAATATTTCTGCAGAGTCGAGTGAATCTTTCGACGACTTTATAACCATGGAAGGTCAAGCCCAAACTCGCAGAACTAGAATTTTAGAAACAAAAGATTCACTTGAAAGGTACCCTATCTTGACTTCCGTCTCATTGGACTCTGAATCACTTGATACTGTCAGTGTTTTGAAGGAGGAACAAACCATAAAGAGGGACTTTTCGACGAAGTCCAAAACTTCGGAGGTTTCAAATTTCAGTAACTTCTCCGAAACTGCACCTCTAGTAAAAAGGTGATATTCAAACCCTCTTCAATGGATGAATACACGTATCTTGCGTAATTACAAAATAAAGCACAAGGCGCATCTCAGTCCTACTTTGAATCTTTCAGTGCCAAATATACAAACTCGATAGCTGAAAATATATGACATGCTCTGTGAAAAGAGGGCTTAATACATCTGAAAGAGAAAAAAAAAAAAAAAATTATCGACAAAGGTCAGCCTGTGCAATCCTGTGTCGAAACCTTTTGCTTTTGGTCAATTTTCTGCATGTCCATTGACCATTTTACCCAAGGATTTAGCCAGTTGTTAGACAAAATGGATTTTATGGCTCCATAATTATGTGATAAGTATAATGTATCACGAAGAAGCATTAAGCTACCTTTTGCCAGAGCATAGCTCATAAATTCGATTGCTGAAAATATAGTCAAGTGAAACTCAGAAAGATTTGTATCTTAAAGGTTTGGCTAAAAATAGGCGGACGGAGTAGAATAAAGATCAGACTGCAGTTTTTGTGCAGTTTGATCTTGATCTATGCCCCTTTTTTTCTGCATCGGCACAGAGATGATTAAGGTATATCCTACAGTTTCGCGATGTATTCAACCCATTACTCCCTCTAGACTTAAAGCGTCATGTTGCAAAAAGAAAAGAATAACATTGTTGCAATAAAGGGAACTGCTTATTACGCTGTTATTCTTGTACATATTTAGTCTTTCCAAACATTAACAGATAGCAAAATTTTAGACATGTTGAAAATGGAAAACATTTGCATACGAAAAATTAAAGCGTGGCTGAAATTATAGGATATGTTTTGAAAAGGGTACGAAACACTGTGGGAAAATAAGAAAATGCTGGTAACAAGCATTTTCTCCTTCTCCCAAAATGTTTTCAAAAGCATTCTTCCTCGGGGTTGTTTTTTAACTAAGAGTTATTGGGTAAAGGGTTAACCTTTAGCCTGCTAAATAAGTCAAATGAAACTTTCAAGCCGATAGTAAAAACCAAAATATTGCTATTTCTAGGGTAGTTTTGGGGGGAAAATATATCCGTGTCGGACAGAGTAGATCCAAGGTCAGATTGAACGTTCTTTGCAGTCTGATCTTGATCTACACTGTCCGCAAAAGGTCCCCGAGTCGCCCTTAATTGCCCAAGGTTTAATTCATGTTGGCTATCCAAGTCAATAATCCATGAGGATGTTGTCAGAGGCGTCTGCTGTAAAGCTGTTTCTGGAGGTAATGGGGTCAAACTGAAACCACAGGCATTTGAAGCTCCATTGGTGTATTCCGAAGCCCGTATAAGTTTGAGCATAGGCCACTCAATTTCCATTGGTCTGTCAAGAAACATCAAAATTTTCATTGCCCGATCATCGGTCAACGTTACCTTAAATAGCACATTTTTGCATCGCCTTTATATCTTATACAGTGACCGATGGAAAGTCAATGGTCTATGCTCAAACTCAGTGGCGATGGAACTGAACTCAGTGGCGATAGCGCTGAACCGTACTAAAGCAACTCACAGGGAATTGAACAGAGCAGTCCAGTATCTCTGCATATTCAGATCTTGATCTATACTCTTCGCCAAGGACATCAGAGATCGCTATATTCACTAAATGCTTAAAAATATCCCGAAATTTAACGACTCTGAAGAAGAAAGCTTCACCCTTCACCACACTGTCGTCTATTTCGAAAGCATGATATTGAGAGGCCGGGAAAATGCTGGTTGCCACAAAGTTTTCTACCCTTTCAAAGACAAATCCCTTGATTTGGATTTATTTGTAATATGCAAATTTATACCTTCAGTATGGGCAAGTCTACAATTTTGTCTTCTGGTATTTACCACACGTTCCCGAGTTTTAACGACCCTGAACAGGAAGACTTTTGAAAACATTCTAGGAAAAGGAGAAAATACTGCTAACCTGCGTTTTCTCCTTTTCCTACAATACTTTCTATCCTATTAAAGATAGGAATCATTACTTGAGCAACATTAAATTTGTCGTCTGCACCCCTTCCCTTTTGGAAAAGGCTAGAACTGTGTCGTTTGATAAAGAGTTAAAGATTTAACCAAAAGTTCCACCAAGATAATTATTTTATCTCTTTGCAAGACGTCAAAAACTTTGGACTCGTCTATTTTGAAAGCATTTTGCAGACCTCATATCTAATGTGGCTCATATAATGAGATTTGTCCTTGGAAGGATGCAAAATATTGTGGAAGGGGATGGGGGTAGAAACTCTTCTTCAAAGTTCCCCTTACTGCAAGTTTTCCTTTAATTGTCTCTCTCTCCCTTATCCCCCCGTCATATTCTTCTTTTATTTACCAGGTATTGAATAATTATGTAACTTAACTCTCTTTTCTGCAGATCCTTAATCCTTTACCACACAATCCCGAATTATAACGACCTTGAGCAAGATAGCTTTTGAAAAATTACAGGAAAAGGAGAAAATGCTGGTAATGAACATTTTGTCCTTTTCCCACAATGTTTTCCACTCTTTATGATAAAAGCCCCATCTTTTGTGTCACATTAAATTTGTCGTCTGCAAATGCTTTCTTTTCAAGCAAGTCTAAAATTTTGTCGTTTAGTAAAGTTTTAAATTGATTGTGTTCTTCTTTTTTTTTTTAATAACACTCGCGGTGTACTGTGTAATAAAAGGAGTAATTTTATTTTTCTAACTTACACTTTTGCTGTCATTTTTTTTGTCATTCCCCCGGCGCAAATAGCAGGTAAGTAGATAGTTTAGTTTAAACATATTTTATTTCATAAGTTGAAATGGGGTTGGGCCACAAGTTCTCACAACTTAGAATTGGCCCTTCCCCTACAGCACAAATTATAAAGTTCTAACAGCGGTATGTACAAATACAACAACGTTGAAGTATGAGAAAGAAAAGAAACGCAGTAAGAGAGAGCTAAGAGTTAAAATAGAAAGATTACAAAGAATAACAAAAAAGAAAAGTTCAAAACAGGAAAAAGAAAAAAGATGGTGTTCTCTGTGATTGCCTAAAATTTTAAAAAGTTGTCATTAACAGTTACAAAAATAGACTGAAAATTACGAAAAACGTTTAGATTCTTTAATGTACAACTGAACTGCTTCAAATAATAAACAATTTTGGTCGTGACTTAGGTTAGCACTGCCGAAAAGAAGTTTTATAGTATTTAGAGGATGAAATACTCTGTTGCTTGGAAAAGTGAGATTCTTATGTCTGTAAAGCGAGAGCACTTGAAAAAATAATGTTCAGCATTTTCAATGCCATTACCACAGTCACATGTAGGGTCTGGTTTTAAGTGATTCTGAAAAAGGTCCCGTTTAAATTACTACAATTGTTCCTTAATCGAGCATGAATTACTGATATATATCTATTACCAATACAGTAGAGACTTAAAACTCTCGCGGGCCCAGTATGTATTCTTAATTTTGATTTAAAAGAATGGTATGTTGTACTACATCGTATTTCTTGTTCGAGATTATTCCATAGAGAAATTGAGGATGGGATACATAACTTTTGTAACAAACTTGTTCTGGTGCGGACGTTTTCATAATTTTGGCTGTCTCTCAATTGGTATTGAGATATATTTCCAACTAATGGAGGAATTAATTCTGCTATGTAATGAGGAACAATATTGTTTGACACTTTATACATAAAACAGAGCTTAGAATTTTTCCTTCTAGATGATAAGATTTCCCATCCACATTCTTTGTAAAGATTTTCAAGAGATACTGATCTTGTGAGGCCTGTTACAATACGTGCAACTTCATTTTGTAATTTTTCAAGTAATTAAGATGGTGAACACATTGAAAGCAAGATAGCTGTGCACAGTCTGATCTTGGATCTACACCGTCCGGTACTATGTGAGATCTGGGTACATTGCCCATTCCGTCAAATTTCTGACAGATACCCCTTGGTTAAGCCTCCAGAGCCTGTATATGTATACTTTTTTCTGCTGCCGCAGAAACAAATGTACATGGCTTCAAACCCAATACAACCTTTTCCCAAAGTACTCTGCATATTACGATCTCGAAGAAACGGGCTATTGAAAACACGGGGAATAGGGGGGAAAAATTATACAAGCTTTTTCCCCTTTGCCTGCATCATTTTCTACCCTGTCGAAGACAAATCACATTATCTCGGCAATAATAATGGTCGATTTCTCTTAATTCGCGGCCATTTATTTCCTTAGCGGTCAGTGACTTCCCCTCACACTGGTACCTTAGAACTGTGCTCTTCAAAGTCGCCTACCCAAGAGCAATTTCAAACTTTTTCCTACTCCTCTGAGTAACTATAATCCTTCATCCCCCATTACCATTTGCGTTACTTGGACGAAGTGATTTTCGAGCACTAAAAATCCGAAACATGGGTAAAAATCTTACATGGGGCGATGGTGTCTTCATCTTCGCTTCCATGCCCATTCATTATTAAGTGTTCGTGTGTTACGCGAGTTTTTTTGACGTTTGCAGGATAGAAGCTGGTTTGATCCGTTGCGTGTTGGCTTTATTTTTTGTGTGTGTTTAAATATGTCCTCTCAGTATTAATTCAGCCATGTAATGGCGAGCAGCGTACCTGTTCATGTGTTCCTAGAATTTCATATTCTTATTTACGCCGCTGGGTGTTTTCTCCACAGAAACACCGTAGATCATGGACAGGTCCTTAAGAGGCTGAACTTGATTTGCAGCCCTGCAAATACATCTAAAACTTACCCCGGCGCCGTTAGGGTCAATGCGGACTTCTACGACCAAACTTGTCCCCGTTGTTCATACATGTATATAGATATATTCAACTGGTACAGGCTATTGTGACGATTGTTTTCATTGGATAGCCTAAGCTAGATTAGCTGTATTAGCCAATCGTAATGTCTTATATATACATGTATCACATATTGCTGTGACAGATTGCCGTGCTGTTGGGGTTTTCTTTTACTGCGATGCGTTTTGGTGTATTTCTCTCCTTACAAATTAACCCTTTACGAAACAATCCCGGGTTTTAACGACCCTGACAGAGATTGTATGATTGATTGTATGGTGTTTAACGCCGTTTTTAACATTATTTCAGTTATATCACGGCGGCCAGTGCACCTATCCATGCTCTCCTGGAGTTTCTTTTACCAGTACTCCGCCGAGTATTCTTTCCAAGCCACTGGCTGCTTTCCCATATAACCATCGTCGAAAAAATGATCAAAGGTGAGAGAGGAATGAATCCTGTCGTAGTGACTATCATCCATGAATCCTCCGAAAGAAATATGCCGAGCTGGAAATCGAACCAGCGACCCCCTGTTCTTTGGTCCTGTGCGCTACCGACTACGCTACCGGGGCTCGGCCCCTGACAAGGAAGGCTTTTGAAAACATTGTGGGAAAAGGAAAAATGCTGGCAACCAGCATTTTCTACCCTTCCAAGGACGAATTTCAGTTTCTATAGTCACATTTTATCTGTCATCTGAAGATCTGGACCAGTCTAAAATTTTGTCGATTGATAAAGGGTTTAACAGCATGCATCGTGGTTTGTACCTGGATAAGTACGGACCAAATCGTTACACGTTACAAAAGTAAAGGAATAACATATTTCTTACAAAATTAATTTTAAAAAATTTGCAAAGTTTAAGTTAACATGAAAAAATCACTTAAATTAATCTGCGTAAGAGAAAACAAGAAACGAGGGTGACCTCTCCTGAGAGTAAAGTAAACAAGAGAGACCTGCCATCATTCTAAATAAAAGACGGACAGAATTCTACCCGTTTTCAGTAGCCTATACTTGCTGTGTCAGGGGAGGTAATCAATCTATTCGACTACCCGAGTACTCACAGTACTTTGATTATTTGCCGTTTTCGCCCCGTTTTCTCGCCAAGCACTTTCAACAAAATACTGTTTCGAGCTTCGGCTAAATAGCGGAATTTATCAAGCTTACTATCATTCTTTCTTCAATTAAGAGGGAGGGCGATAAAATATTTAGTTGGTTATGTCATATTCACTTCAGAAGTAGGGATAAACAAGGAAACGAGAAATCGTTCGCTTTTTGCGTCAAATTTTAACTAAAACACAATTTTCGATTTCTACAGCGTTTACCCTTGTAGAAAGTATAATAGTTTCAGGACTAGCTTGTATTTGTGTATTTATGTTAAAACCAAAATAGGGTCCAGCAGTTTAAAGAAAAGTTCATTCTATGATTTGTAAGAAAATATGTTCTACCAATCATTCTTCAGCGGCACGTCGCTATATAAGCAACTATCTAACATTCTTCTTTACTGTGTCTTTCTTCTACAAGAAACAGTATAAATAGTAAATTGTCTAGATGTGCTAACTAATATGACAGAAAGTAAGAGATATGAATCGTGCTTTGCACAAAAGTTTGACCTCACAACGCCTGCACTGCTGAACACAGGGCTATAGATGAACTCTAAAAGATATATAGATCTGCATGTATTCGATTCCCAGTGTTTTCATGGGATGGAAGGATCCTCCGTCCCGACGATGAAGGGGATTTTTCTCGCGCACAGTCCAACCTTTCGCCTCCTGTGCCCGTTAAACCCGCCCCTAACCCCGCCCCCTTCAGTCAGAAATTTTAAATCGTTCCGACGCCCAAGATCACACGATATTTCATTAAACCCGACACTGCTAGAGTATTTTCACCTAAACTAGACCAGCCATCATATAGATGTATTCGATTCCCAATGCTTTCATGTGGAGGGGGATCCCCCGTCCCCGACGATGAAGGGGATTTCCCTCTCGCCCAGCCCCTGCCCCCCCGCCTTTCGCCTCCTGTCTGTGCTCGTTAGCTCGGACTCCCCCCCCCCCCCCCCCCCCACACACACACACAAACTCGTTCCGACGCCCAAGATTACACGATATTTTATTGAACTCTATGCTGCTTGAGCATTTTCAGCTAAATTGAACCAGGTATCGTATATAAGTACGATGCCTGTCTAGACCTAAATTTTGCAGTTTATTGTAGTGTAGGCCTAGATCTATATTTATTTAGCAATCTCACAAGTGTTAAATTTCGGATTTGGGTGAATAGATCTAAGACTAAAAACAAACCAAAAAACTTGAACAAACTTTGGTAGATCGATCCAGTGATATTTTTTTTTTTTCAATAGCGATCTCTGTACGGAATTAGCGAAGTTTTTCTGAATTTTCGTTTCGTCATATCTTGTCATTGTTTCCGATCAGTGACATTCTTGAAAGTGTCAGCGCCCGGTCATCAAAACCGGTAGGCCTAAAGTATGCATTGGAATTTTTTGACGAAATGGAAATCATCATGGTCTAAAACTGATAGATTATTCGATTTGTTTTACAAAAAGTTATGGTATGGTGTCATTAGAATAATTGTGAAATGAAAATCATTTAAGAAATTTCGTAAAATCTTTAACCTTTCATTTTTTTCTTTTTTTTTTCACCTTTGCGATATGGAAATGGATGGGCATGATGGAAATCAACAGTGGCATGAAATTTATTGGGAAATGAATTGGGCACCAAAACTTGTCACTGGATTATTTTGTTTATTTAAGTTTTGTAAATTTGATTCAATATTAACTTGGCAATAAAATTTGTTACACGAAACATTGAATGGAACTTGGAGTGGTAGGGCTAAATAGAAACCACTGTGCAGTGTATAGCTGAAAAATAATGACCCACAAGAATTGTCCTTTTCTTATGAATGCACGAAAGTTACATCCGAGCAACCCTTCAGACTGAATGTAGGCTCCCACAACTTAGCTGGACGAAACTGATACAACAAAAACAACAATCGCAAGAACTACAACAACAATACTGTTCTTCAAAAAAGAGGTATAATAAGCAACGCGGGAAAAGCGAAGAAGATTTTCCTGTCAATAAAAATGTCAAATCTTGAAAGAATTGGAAAACACCGTTTTTCGTAAGTCATACTTCTAACTTTGTATGGGAATGTGATTGAGTCGACCTACTGTGTGCATTTTACTTTAAGATTTAAGTTGCAATGGAATAAATCGGTCCTGATTTACGGCTGTCAGATGATTCGGACCCAAGAAGATTCGGCCCAACGCTGACTAGTGAGTTTTCGAGAAGATTCGGCCCCAAAGTTGAGAAGATTCGGCCCTGAGTTTGAAAAAAAAAAAAAAAACGGCCCGCGTTGTTTAATCGCATTTTTAGGGAAATACCTGGACAAATACATTGTTCAATCCAGAGCGTGCCATTGTGCCATAGGCCCCCTAAAGTCCCAGATGGCCCAATTTTAAACCAACCTCGGGCCCGTCGGGCGCACACAAAATCGTGAAAGTGTTACTCCACGAATTGGTTTCCTTTCGTCTGGTTCTACTTTTTTTCTGCTCAATAAACATAATGCCGAGCTTTCTAGTGAGAATATTATTGCGTAAATCAGATTATAGAATTGAAATTCATGTAACAAATGTTGGTTACACGCGAGACCTCATGAAAGATAAAACATGGACAAAAAAGGCCTTTATCCGCGTATCTTGTGTAAAATGACAGGTTGTGAAGTCACTTGTTATCCTTATTGACAAAATTGTGTCAAATCATGCGGAAATACCTATCCAGAAATTAACAGACATGAAAAATCGATCAGTGCAAAAAATGTGGAAACCCATAACACAACAAAATGTCTTTGACATTGTCTGATCAGAGTCACTTCAGACTGCCTTTTCAGTTTTTTAATGACTTTAGGCAGTAAATGTACATAGTTATCTTAATATAACAGACTTTTTTGTTGCAAATCATCAATATGGATTGCTTTAGCTCTAGTTCAGGACCATTATTGTCATACCCTCTAATATGAAATCTTAACCCCAGATTTTCAGCCCAGGGGATAAATGTACCCTTTGGTTAGTTTAACTAAGGTAATAAGGGATGGCCATGACCCTCATATTCCAATGGACATGGTGAATAAAAGTAAAAAAGAAAAAAAAAAATCTTAAAACATGGTCTGAATGTTTGTCTTGATGATATCTCAGATGAGTTAAAAAATGGGTAATGTTGGATCAAAAACTAGGTCACCAGGTCAAATCTCTGAAAAACCTGGTGTAAACCTACAGACCACATTTTCTTTCAAATACTTATGAAAGGTGGTCAAAATGTTTGTCTGGATAATTTTTGCAAGTTTGAAAATAGGCAATGTTGAGCTAAAAAGTAGGTCACTGAGGCAAATTCTAGAAAAACCTTTGTGTACACTGTAGAGGCTATATTTTAAGTCCAATAGTAATGAAAATTTGTCAGAATGTTTGTCATTATATCTCAGAACAGATCGGAAATGGGTCATGTTTGGTGAAAAGGCTCAGGTGAGCGAGTTGAGGGCCATCATGGCCCTCTTGTTTTTGTTTTTCAATTCAGGGCATCTTTTATAATTGGGCAATATACACATCTTTTTTTTCGTTTTTATAGTACTGTCATCTTTATTAAATATTATATTTACAATAAATTTTCAATGTTCACAGTAAAGTTTGAAGCTCAAAATTCTTTACAGTAAATACTTAAGAGCAATCAATTAACTTTAAAGGGATTAACCTTTCAAAGGAATCACTTCTCCTTTACAAGGTTAAACCTTTTAAAGGGATTCTTAATGTCTTGAGAAATGTGTTATTAACAAAGCGTTCAAGTGGAATAAATTCAATCCATGAAAAAGAAATTCATACATTGAAATAATGATCAACAACGAATCACCGAATTATCACCGAAATACCCCTATATTTATCATTGGGTTCATGTAACTGATAAAGGTATGCAGGATTTTTCTGTTTTTTTTTTCAGAAAACACACTAAATCAAAGTATTGCTCATTATTGAGAAGAATGATTTTGTTGATATACATTGATCATTGATTCACGCGGAGAACAATCACCGAAACACTCGCGTGTCTGTCCTGTAGCTGTACGCCAATCTAGACTGAAGAATAATCAATGTGACATTATTACTTTCATTTATCATTATGTCTCCCCCCGTTAGGTCAGGAGACATATTGTTTTTCCCCATGCATCCGTCAGTCTGTCTGTCTGTCCGTCACAAATCGTGTCTGCTCTATAACTCGAAAACCTTTTAAGATATTTTGATAAAACTTCACACATGTGTAAAGCACCATGAGACGAAGTGTCATGCACAAGAACCATAACTCTGGCTTGTATATTTTTCGAGTTAATTCCCCTTGGTTAATTTCCAACACAAATCGTGTTGCTCTATAACTCGAAAACCTTTCAAGATATTTTGATAAAACTTCACACATTTGTAAAGCATCATGAGACGTGTCATGCACAAGAACCATAACTCTGGCTTGTATATTTTTCGAGTTATTTCCCTTTGATTATTTTCCTTACTTATTTTATGTACAATTTCGTGTCTGTGTCTCCCCCCGTCAGGGTCGGGAGCAGGGCTTTTTTTTCCTTCTATAATTGAGGCCGATATTCGGTGACTTCCCAATTGCAAAAAGCATCATTTTTTCCCAATTGTGGCGGAAGAATTTCCCAATTGTGGCGGAAGAATTTCCCAATTTTGCTGAAAGGATTTCCCAATTTTGCTGGAAAAATTTCTCATAATACGATGCTGAAATTCCTAATAAGTTAAAATACCAATTTCTCAAAAGCTATTTCAAATGACCAGACACTAAACTCGTTATTTAGCGGTGACTGAAACTGAAAGCAGGTTTTTTTATTGATTTGTACCGAAATGACTCAGCTGACTGCGCTGCAGTACAGCCGAAATGTTGCGTTTTCTTGGCGCCATTTGGTTTGTTTAATGGAGGCACTCTTAACCGAACCGAGTTATTTTTTGCGCATTATAACACCATACATAGACTGAACGCGGTTGCCATTTCCCTATCATTCAATATTAAATCCTTTGACATGTTATATAATTGTTTGTCTTTCGTAAAAACTTACAGCTGACAAAAGAAGTTTGCTTAACACTGTGGAACACATTTGTACTCGGTTGCAGTCAACGTACTGAAAAAAAAAACAAATACGCTGTATCCAAGCTAAACATGTCAAGAACCGGGAAATATTACAAAAAGTTCGTTAAATAAAATGGCTGCAGATGATAAAGGCCGGCGTAGCCTTTTTACTTTCGGCGTGAAACGTTCGAATTCTTTGCTGATCGATCTACAGGTAATCAAATCTCCGCATATTTAGTCTCAATCTGAAGTGTCGGTTCTGTCGGGCATCGCCGATCTCCCTTTGAAGACTAGACAATTATTATCACTGCACATGATGCAAACTCTACATCTTCAGACATAATATCCAAGCCTAGCCTTGTAACTTCCACAGATAATGATTCCCTTGTATCATATGATGGCCGAAAAGTAGTTCTTCTAAAGTATTAACTCCAGCACCCATGGGTGTACCACAGTAGTGTTAAAAAGGGCTCTAAGCCTATATGTGCAAATGCTGTGAGATATTTGGCCATAGTTTAAACAGTTAAAGTTTGAATATTGAATTTGTTTCACTTGTTAATTAAATTGCTGCACCTTCTATTTACTGTATGTATGTACACTGCCATTAATTTGTTTTATTGATGTATCTTGAAAGTCAGTCTGATTTTTCCCAATTTGGCCAAAATCGCGCTTGAATTTCCCAAAATGAAAGGCTAAGGCCCCTTCCCAATTTTTGGAAAAAAAGCCCTGGGGAGACATCTTGTTTTCCCCATGCGTCCATCTGTCTGTCTGTCCGTCACAAATCGTGTCAGCTCTATAACTTGAAAACCTTTTAAGATATTTTGATAAAACTTCACACATTTGTAAAGCGGCATCAGACGAAGTGTCATGCACAAGAACCATAACTCTGGCTTGTATATTTTTCGAGTTATTTCCCTTTGATTATTTTCTGTCACAAATCTTGTCCGCTCTGTGACTCGAAAACCTTTCAAGATATTTTGATAAAACTTCAAACATTTGTAAAGCATCATGAGACAAAGTGTCATTCACAAGAACCATAACTCTGGCTTGTATATTTTTTGAGTTATTTCCCTTTGATTATTTTCCGTCACAAATCGTGTCTGCTCTATAACTCGAAAACCTTTTAAGATATTTTGATAAAACTTCACACATTTGTAAAGCACCATGAGACGAAGTGTCATGCACAAGAACCATAACTCTGGCTTCTATATTTTTCAAGTTATTTCCCTTTGATTATTTTCCTAACTCATTTTATGTACAACTTCGTGTCCGCTCTATAACTGGAAAACCGTTAGAGAAAAATGACCATTATTTCAGTTAGAAATTACCTTGGTCACATGTCAATCCTTCTGACACCAAAAAGGGGAGAGATATGTTTTTTTTTTTTTTGTAGGAAAACAAGTTCTAGTTTCTTTGATTGATAAACATACACAAAAGAGAACGCTTGTCCACTTCATTTGCGAAAGAAGTAGACCCAAATCAGACACTGCATGATGTAGGTCCCAGATCAGTCGAAACATCCAAGTATCTCGGCATGTTCTGTGCTCTTCTGTTATGTTAGAGCGAAGTGATCATAACTGAAGGTGTTCGGCTAACATTATCTAACCTGTTTGATGAGTAGGTTTGTCATTGTTATCTATAAAGTGATACGATTATAAGGTGGAATCATAATTGTATTATCAATTTACGCCTTGTAACAAGTTAACTACAGATTCAAAATGGCTGCCGGCTTCTATTTTGGTGATGTTTTAATTACATATTCCAAATATAAAAAAGGAAAACAGTACTGTTTTTCTTACATACTATGGATAAAGATCAGACACAACAACCTTGTACAAAAGCTTGGATAAAGATCAGACACAACAACCTTGTACAAAAGCCAACTAGTGTAGTGAGATTCCGGAGGTAGGGTCCCTGGATCTACTGATTGTACTACGTAAAGTGGGTATTTCAGTGGACCGTGATTTACAGTAGAGAACGGCTGTTCAGGTGCACATTTTTCACGGCGAGCCTAAACGGCATGTTGTTATTTTGCCACTAGGTTTTAAATCAACCCTCCTTCATCAATATGATAACAATTTGTGTCAAAAACCACAACTTCAGTTATCTGAGATTAATAATTAAAAAATATTAGGGGTGTTTCGGTGATATTTCGGTATTTCGGTGATTTGTCGAACCCATCAACAACATCAGCATCAGTATCACAAAAATAAAAATTTCACGAGTGGCTATTGTTATATAAATAGGATATACATGTAACCTGTTTTCATTTTCACTTCCACTCTTTATACAGATTATTCTAGAAACATAAGGAACATTCATTGGTTTTTCCATTGTGGTTATTTTTAGAAACAGGATTGTTAGTAAACAAGTTGTTTACCAATCCATGTCTATAAATAGCTTGTCATCTTTCTAGAAAAGACTAATCTAGAATTTTCCAAGCTGATATAAATAGGAGTGACTTACTTGGTGATATGATTTTGAACTTAGACTTGTGGCTTTGAGGATACAGAATTATTGAAAAGTGTTGGATTTAATTTGGAATATACATCTGTAAGTTGGAATTATCTTTTTAGGCCTTAAAAAAAAAATAGTTTGTTTAGGGTAACGTCTCCAAAAATCTTAGGTAGGGTAGGGACGAATTTTTTTTTTTTTTTTTTTAATTCCCCCCCCCCCCAAAAAAAAAAAACCATTTTGAAATGGTGGTATTTGCTTTCGAAAATGGAAAAAAAAGAGAAAATGGTGGCTACCAGCTCTGAGTCCCTTTTCTCATTAAGTGTTCAAAAGACCTCTAGTCTGTCACTAACTTTCTGATTGTGCGGTAAATGGTCACATTCTATCTAAACTATACTTCTATATTTGCATCTTTTTTCCCCACTGAATGCTGTCCACTTTTGTTTAACTCTTTTCTGAATTGAAATTTTTTAGATTTGTCCAAATTAAAAGTATTTGCTGACAACAAAACAAATGTAATTCACAAATTGAAATTTGTTTTGGGAAGGGTAGAAAACATGGGAAACAAAGAAAATATGGGTTTATAGCATTTTCTCCTTTTCCCCCAGTTTTCCCACAATGTTTTCAAAAGTTTTTTTTTAAGGATTGTTAAAACTGTGGATTGTGTGGTAAAGAGCTAAAACAGCTGAAAAAGTGAAAAACATTTATTTGCAAGTTTCTAAATAAACTGAATAAATACTAGAATGTTTTGTTTGTTTTTATGTTTAATACCCTCCCCCTCCAGAACACTTTAGAGGACTATATATATTATACTGATTTAAAGTAAACATTTTATCTGTAGAAAAGTTGGGTTAACAAAGGTTATGCATATTGTTTTTTATCTAGAACACACATTTTTGACACAACTTTGAAATTACAAGTATCCACTTTTGTAGTCCTTCAGAGTTATAATGTGAAACAAGAGTGTCGTCACCACAATATACGCCGCCACATGGCTGCTATTTCAAGCAGCTAGCTTTAGAGACTAAAGTGTTGGAATTTCTAGCACCTACCTGGGTAGCTCAATGGATATATTGTGTTACTTGTGATCTAAAAGTTTTACGCATGGACTGATGGATGGACAGACGGACGCACAACGGACTCATTGGTCATTGGCTTTGATTAAGCAATAAAAATATGAAGTTTCATGAAATTATGTCCATTAGTTGGAGATACATTGATGAAAAACTTTTTTTTTTCCCATGACAGCAATAAATTCCAAAACCCTGACAATATGCACTACGTCACATGATCTGTGAAAATTTCATCCAAATCCATTGAGATATGTCAAGTAATTAAAGAGATATTGGTGAAAAATGAAATATAACATGAAGCCCCCTTTTTCCATGATGCAACTATAAATTGCAAAACCTTGACAATCTGCACTAGGTCACATGATGAGAAACATTCTATGAACATTTTATCCAAATCCATCAAGAAATGTGGGAGGAGTTGCGTTCACAAGAAACAGACTTTTGTAAGGATGGACGCAGTTTAAATTTGACATGAAGCCCCCTTTTTCCATGACACAGTAATAAATTCCAAAACCCTGACAATATGCGCTAGGTCACATGATCTGTGAAAATTTCATCCAAATCCGTTGATATATGTCCAGTATTAATTAAAGAGATATTGGTGAAAAATGAAATACAACATGAAGCCCCCTTTTTCCATGATGCAGCTATGAATTGCAAAACCTTGACAATATGCGCTAGGTCACATGATGAGAAACATCCTGTGAAAATTTTACCCAAATCCGTCCAGAAATGTGGGAGAAGTGCTGCTGCTCCTCAATTTTATATAGATCAGACACATTTTACCTGGAAACTAAAGTGGCATCACTTGCCGAAGTGTAGGAGAGATTAGAAAGCCTTGGAAAATTTCTGCATAGCGGCCCCTAGCCTAGGCAGTTTCAGGTTTTTCTTTACGACCAGGTAGGGTAAATCAAGCTGAGTGAAAGGGGGGGGGCAGAGCGAGAACAAGGTAAGTTTGGGTAGATTTATATTTTCCGAAAGAAATTATTGTTGCCTCATTGTAACAGAGATAGAAAAAAAATATGAAAATACCTGTCTAATATGAAGACCTATCGACGCTTGATACAAATCTAAACTTCTATCGTTGCCGTCATCTAGTTTAGTCCACAGTCCGTCCTGTCAGATAAGTTGCAAGAGAAACGTCTATTAAAATTTTTCGAATGTTATATCTGCATTGAACACCTTAATTGTTCGTAGTTCTGGAGCATGCTAGCACTTTTGCCGAATGAACAGAACTTGTTCAATCTGAAATCTAGCAAACCGAAAGTAGCGACAATGCACTACAGAACCGGAAATGCGGTGATGACAACAGAGATGACGGGATCCTGTCTATATTTTACGCGAAGAAAAGCGAAAATCACAAGTAAAAGTTCGCTACACAGTCTGTATAGTACCGCAGTATTTCGGGCGTGATTTGTTGTAGAAGATAAAACTGGTACCCGTTTGTCTTTTGTAACCGTGCGATAGGATACGAACGTTCGATAAACAGAAGTTCCTGTGTGGAGTTAGCGAAAAAGCCCGATCTCTCTGCCTGCTTGTATGTATTTTTAGAAATGGAAAACCCACGTTATTGCGTTTGACAATTTGTGTTTAAGGTCGGTTCATTATACTCCGATACAGATAGCTTTTGTACAGGCGTAGGAGTTTTCATGCATAATTATGTATGTAGTAGTACATGATTGTACACCTATAATATAATGCGCAATATTTGCCGAAACAGGCGTCCTGTGACACAGTATGACAACAGGCTGATTTTTTTTTTTATCGTAAGACAAAAAAAAAAAAAAAAAATTAGGGTCGGGGCAAAATCTCTAGGTAGGGTCGGGTTACCCGAAACAAACTATTTTTTTTTTTACGCCTTATCAAACAGGTTGCTCATATCTATCTGCAAGTTAAAACTATTGTTGATTTAGGTTTTAGGAACCAGAAATTTCATACTTTTTGTAGTCTAGTCATAATTCTTAATTTTGAGGGACTTATTCTACTTTTTGTTCTAAGATTAAAAATTGTCAAAATTTCATTCAAACTTAACTCTTATTGTATTTCTTTTGTCTGTATTCATTAATAGATATTGTTAATTGTTAAATGCTTGTTGCTGGTTTTCTTTCTCGTTACGCTTGTCTCGTAACACTATTTTCCTAGGGGGCATTTTTCCTATGAGGGCAGATTTCCAGGGTGTAGTTTTCCAGGGTTTTTTTTTCCTGATACCATAGATCAGACTGCACATTTTGCAGAGTTTGATATTGATCTACTACTGGCCGCAAAGGCAACTATACTTTCAGTCTGAAGGCTTGCTCAGATTCATTTTTTTATTGTTTCTTCGCAAACCATCATAGCAGTGATTATTTGAATGCTTCTGGAAATTTAAAAATATTACTGGTCATCTTTCAGATGGCTGAATGTGTCTTTAGTCTGCGTGTCAGGTATGAAAATGGACATGAATCAATAGATAAATAATTTAACTTCACATTGACACCCAATTTAGTAAAAGGTGTTCATCAATCTTTTTGTAATTTACCTATTATTTGACATGGAAACATCTGGTTAATTTGTAAACAAACACTCATTATAAATTCAGTTAACTATGCATGCATGTTCAATTCCATTTGAAAAATAATAAAATTTTGTGATCAGTCATTCAAGTGATTAGTATGATACCTTGTAAATGAAATACATGCAGTGTATTTTTGTTTCCGTTTCCATACCCAAGCTGATGAAACAGAAGCTGAAAAAAATTACTGTACTTGAAATGACTTCCAGAACATGTGCAGTAAATGTCAAGCCTAGTTTCGATTTCCTTGGAAGTAGGTCAGTGGACATTTTTATTTCAAAAAATGGAATTACAAGGAGGTAACAGTAACATTTTTCAATTATTTTGGTGTTTTTGTAAAGATTAATTATTAGTCTATTGATTAAGGACCTTATTTTTAGCTGACAAAGAAAAGACTTAAGCACACAGCAATTTGAAATGATGTGTTTTCGTTTTTTCAATCCATAATGAGCATAAGAATGGCTGCTACAAGAGATAGGGGAGACACAATCACGAAAGTAACATAGGAGCTAGTCACCCAATCGGTGGTTAGGCAACTATAGGTGTGAAAGATGCTGTGGGAGTTATTATGAATCCGATATAAAGATTAAGCAGCAAGATCATAACCATTGTAACACAAGATACATGGCTTTGATTTTGTCCAAATACATACCAATGAAGTGAATGTTAAGTAAATAACCATAATAAAATACTTTTTATTTTGATCAATATGAGCAATGTACATTTATCAAAATACAAATGATTCAATACAAAGTTGAGAATGTTGATTTTACTCCAGGCGCAGACAAATTACAAAGAGAGCTTTTCAAATTGGAAGTGATGTTAAAAGGAAACCTGCCAGTGGGAAGAAGGAGAAGCTGGTAAGAACCTTTTTATTTTCCTGTTAATGAACAGAATATAGTTGTCGGCTTGTGGCAATGAAAGATGGCTTCTCTTTGAGTTTTCCTTTTATGCTATAGTAGTTTCATGTCGTACAACACCTTTTCAAAAATATTAATTCAGTTCATCTTTAAGGGGCATGTTGTTAAGGTCTCTTTTTTTGGCTTGTAACAATATTAGAAAAAATTGTCTCCAAAAATGAAGTACTAGTGAATCGACTTGCAACAAGTATCTGCATATACATGATTCTTGAAAGATCTAAACTCCATCATAGACAGTAAGTTTCAAGTGTGAAGTATGCACGCCACTGTTTGTCACAGCTAGTCAAGCTGGCATGTAGGTAATGAAAAAGTGATAAGGATGTTCAGTTACTTATTTAGTGTAAAATGACAGGTTTTGAAGTCACCTGTTGCTCTCGTTGACAAATTCATGTCAAATCATTTGAAACAAGAGGGCCATGATGGCCCTGAAGTCGCTCACCTGAGCCTTTTGATCAAACATGACCCATTTCCAATCTCTTCAGAGATGTTAAGACAAACACTCTGACAAACACTCATTAGTATTGGGCTTACAAATATGGCCTCTAGAGTGCACACAAGCTTTTTCTAGAATTTGTCTCAGCGGCCTACTTGACATGTAGAAATTATCCAGACATACATTCCGACAAACTTTCATGAGTATTTGAGAAAAAATGTGGCCTGTAGGGTGTATAAAAGGTTTTTCCGAGATTTGACCTAGTGACCTAGTTTTTTATCCAACATGACCCATATTCATACTAGTCTAAGATATTATCAAGGCAAACATTCAAAGCAAATTTCAAGATTATTGGACTGAAAATGCGGCCTCTAGAGCATACACATGGTTTTTCAAGGATGAAACTTGGTGACCTAGTTTTTATTCCACGTGACCTATTTTCAAACTCATGCAAGATATCATCAAGACAAACATTCTAACAAAAGTTTAAAGACTGTTGGACTGTAATTATAGTACAAAAGGTTTTTTTTCGAGATTTGACCTTGTGACCTAGTTTTTTATCCAACATAACCCATTTTCATACTAGTGTAAGAAATTATCAAGACAAACATTCTGACCGAATTTCAAGATTATTGGACTGAAAATGTGGCCTCTAGAGCTTACATAAGGTTTTTCTAAGATTTGACCTGGTGACCTAGTTTTTGACCTGACATGACCCATTTTCAAACTCATCCAAGCTATCATCATGACAAACATTCTGACCAACTTCAAAGAGCATTGGACTGAAAATGTGGCTTCTGGAGCGTACACAAGGTTTTTAAAAGATTTGACCTAGTTTTTGACCCCACATGGCCCACTTTTGAACTTGTCTGCGATATTATCAAGACAAACATTCTGACCAAATTTAAAGTGTATTGGACAGAACATATGGCTTCTGGAGCATACACAAGGTTTTTTTAAGATTTGACCTAGTGACCTAGTTTTTGACCCAACATGGCCCGTTTTCAAATTTGTCAGAGATATCATCAAGACAAACATTCTGACCCACTTTCAAGAGTTTTGGACTGAAAATGTGGCCTCTAGAGTGTACACAAGGTTTTTCTAAGATTTGACCTGGTGACCTAGTTTTTGACCTGACATGGCCCATTTTTGAACTCGTCTGAGATATCATCAAGACAAACATTCTGACCAACTTTCAAGAATATTGGACTGAAAATGTGGCCTCTTTTGCGTACACAAGGTTTTTCTAAGATTTGACCTGGTGACCTAGTTTTTGACCAGACATGGCCCATTTTCAAAGTCGTCTGAGATATCATCAAGACAAACATTCTGACCAACTTTCAGGAGTATTGGACTAAAAATATGGCCTCTAGAGGGTACACAAGGTTTTTCTAAGATTTGACCTGGTGACCTAGTTTTTGACCCAACATGGCCCATTTTCAAACTTGTCCGAGATATCATCAAGACAAGCATTCTGACCAACTTTCAGGAGTATTGGACAGAAAATGTGGCCTCTAGAGCGTACACAAGGTTTTTCTAAGATTTGACCTAGTGACCTAGTTTTTGACCCAATATGACCCGTTTTCAAATTTGTTAGAGATATCTTCAAGACAAACATTCTGACCTACTTTCAAGTGTTTTGGACTGGAAATGTGGCCTCTAGAGTGTACACAAGGTTTTTCTAAGATTTGACCTGATGACCTAGTTTTCGACCTGACATGGCCCATTTTTGAACTCGTCGGAGATATCATCAAGACAAACTTTCTGACCAACTTTCAAGAGTATTGGACTGAAAATGTGGCCTCTAGAGCGTACACAAGGTTTTTCTAAGATTTGACCTGGTGACCTAGTTTTTGACCTGACATGGCCCATTTTCAAACTTGTCCGAGATACAATCAAGACAAACATTCTGACCAACTTTCAGGAATATTGGACTAAAAATATGGCCTGTAGAGGGTACACAAGGTTTTTCTAAGATTTGACCTGGTGACCTAGTTTTTGACCCCACATGGCCTGTTTTCGAACTTGTCCAAGATATCATCAAGACAAACATTCAGACCAACTTTCAGGAGTATTGGACAGAAAATGTGGCCTCTAGAGCGTACACAAGTTTTTTCTAAGATTTGACCTATTGACCTAGTTTTTGACCCGACATGACCCATTTTCAAACTTGTCCCAGATATCATCAAGGCAAACATTCTGACCAAGTTTCATGAGTATCAGACTAAAAATGTGGCCTCTAGAGCGTACACAAGGTTTTTCTTAGATTTGACTTAGTGACCTAGTTTTTGACCCGACATGACCCATTTTCAAACTCGTCTGAGATATCATCAAGACAAACATTCTGAGCAAGTTTCACAAGTATCGGACTGAAAATGTGGCCTCTAGAGCGTACACAAGGTAAAAGTTGACGACGGACGACGTACGACGCACGCCAGACACAGCACGATCACAATAGCTCACCATGAGCACTTCGTGCTCAGGTGAGCTGAAAAAGATTATCCAAAAGTAGATTTACTTAAAAAAATAGATTGCTGCAAAAAAAAGCAAAAAAAGCATAACAAAACAAAATGTCAGTTTGACATTGTCTGAACAGAGACAATTCAGATTGTCTTTTCAGCTTTAATAATGACTTTAAGCAGTAAATTTACATAAATATCAGTATAAAACAAAAACATGAATAAGCAGTTGCTTATTTTCTGTCTGTCCTATATGAGGAAGAAAAAATCGGTGATTTAATGAAACAAAAATATCGAACATCTTACAAGATGGAAGGGAAGGGTAGGGTCAGGCCTTTTGTCTTACAATGATAGCACTGAAACAAGTGTTGAAGACAAAGGTACAAGACATTCATAAAAAGAAAGAAGGCTGAAATAAAAGGACCATTAATAGATGTGACCTTTATCATTTTTCCAAAGACAAAAACAAATGATGAGATAACCCTTTACCGCACAATGACGACTTTGTCCGACCCTGTGGAAGAAGGCTTTTGAAATCATTGTAGAGAAAGGAGAAAATCATGGTAATCAGCATTTCTCCCTTTCCCACAAAGTTCTAACACACAAATGACAATCCAATAATTCAATCTGAATTGTGATCTGCAAATGCTTTCAATATGAATGAGTCAACAATTTTTTTGTTTGGTAAACAGTTAAAGGTTGCTTAATATGCTCATTTATTCATAATGACGAATTGCATTCTAAGACAGCAATTTAAAGTCTGTAGGTAAAATAAGGTCTACCGGTATTCTGGTTTTATTTTGGCCAAATTTCTCCCTAAGCTTGGATTACAGCCAACTGAACTTTGTCTTTTTTTTTTTTTCAAGAAAAAGTTGGTTGCCATTATTTTATTTGGGCCAGAGCTAGCATTGTTTATCCTAAAACAGTAAAACACTACCATATGTACAATCCTTTGCAAGCTTAAAGGCCCAGTAAAGGCCAAAATATCAAAGCAGGTGTCATAATACATTTAAATTTAAATCATACCATTTAAAAGTATGGAAAATATTGTGGAGTTGACAGTCTGTTATTTTGTGGTTTGGCCATATGTTAGTCGCTGGCAGAAAAAAGAATTTTAAAATCAGGCAAAAAGTAAACAAAAGACACAGCAGGTTTTAACCTAGTTTTGAAATTAATTTCTCTGTCAGCGACTAACACTTGGACCGACAGTACAATGACATATTGTCATCCTCACAATAATTTCCATACTTTTAAATGGTATAAATTCAAATGCATTTAAACACCCGCATTGTTTACATTTCGATTTGACCTTTATTGTTACTTTAAAGAAATTGGATGGTTACATTCAGGATAAAGGTATGACATATTTTTGAAAACAGGGTGTGTCATTTTGCAATCAGTAACTTGGTCTATTGTTATGAGAGCAGATATGATGTCATATAACAGGTACCTTATTGAATATATGCCCCCCACATAATTAACACATCAGGTGTCATTCCTACAAGCATTTGAGAAATTCTGATACAAGATCTAAAAATACAGTCTACATATGATTAAACCTAGGTTAAGCAAGCACCCAAGGGACACTCAAGATGCGCATGCTGAAGACAGTTGTTTGTTTAACTCTTTACCAAACAATCATGACTTTTAACCCCATGAAGAAGAAGGCTTTTGAAAACTTTGGAAAAGGAGAAAGTGCTGGTAACCAGCATGTTTTCCTTTTCCCACAATGCTTTCTACCCTATCATTGACTACTTTCATCATTTAAGCTACCTTCAATTTGTCTAGTAGGCCTCTACCAAGAGTGCCCAAATTATAGCCCTGGGGTCAAATTTGGCCCTGCCCCAGGCGTCACAAGTCTTTTCGAACGTAACCATAAGGCTTAGGGCTACCAAATTTTGCATGTAGTTTTATCTAATGGGCCTCAACCAAGAGGGCCCAAAGTATAGCCCTTGGGTCAAGTTTGCTCCCACCCCAGGGTTTACAAGTTTTACATTGGCTTATATAGTGAAAACTTTAGAAATCTTCTTGTTACCAGCCATAAGACCTAGGGCTACTAAATTTAGCCCTGTCTCAGGGGTCTCATGTTTTACAGGGCCTTTTATTGAGGAAACTGTAAAAATCTTCTTGTTTATAACCACACATTCTAGACCTGTGTTACTTAGTATGGGGCTTTATCTGGTGGACCTCCACTAGGATTCTCAAGTAATTATAGCTGTGTGGTCAAAATGGCTTTGCCCTAGGTTCATAACAATAAACATTCTTGTAGGATTTATGGAAAAAAAAAAATGTTTATCTTCTAGTTTGAAACCAATTGGCCAAGTATTGTAATGTTTGGCTTGTAGAGTTTTTTAGCTCACCTGAGCACGAAGTGCTCAAGGTGAGCTTTTGTGATCGTGCTGTGTCCGTCGTCTGTCGTGCGTCATGAACTTTTACCTTGTGTATGCTCTAGAGGCCACATTTTTTGTCTGATGCTCGTGAAACTTGGTCAGAATGTTTGTCTTGATGATATCTCGGACGAGTTAGAAAATGGGTCATGTCGGGTCAAAAACTAGGTCACTAGGTCAAATCTTAGAAAAACCTTGTGTACGCTCTAGAGGCCACATTTTCAGTCCAATACTATTGAAAATTGGTCAGAATGTTGGTCTTGATAAGATCTCGAACGAGTTTGAAAATGGGTCATGTCGGGTCAAAAACTAGGTCACTAGGTCAAATCTTAGAAAAACCTTGTGTACGCTCTAGAAGCCACATTTTCTGTCCAAAACTCTTGAAAGTTGGTCAGAATGTTTGTCTTGATGATACCTAAGATGAATTTGAAAATGGGTCATGTCAGGTTAAAAACTAGGTCACTAGGTAAAATCTTAGAAAAACATTGTGTATGCTCTAGAAGCCACATTTTCAGTTCAAAACTCCTGAAAATTGGTCAGAATGTTTGTCTTGATGATATCTCAGATGAGTTTGAAAATGGGTCATGTCCGGTCAATAACTAGGTCACTAGGTCAAATCTCAGAAAAACCTTGTGTACTCTCTAGAGGCCACATTGTCCATAATTCTTGAAAGTTGGTCAGAATGTTTGCCTTGATGATATCTCAGACCACTTCAAAAATGGGTCATGTTAGGTCGAAAACTAGGTCACTAGGTTATATCTTAGAAAAACCTTGTGTAGGCTGTTGAGGCCACATTTTCAGTCCAAAACTCTTGGAAGTTGGTCAGAATATTTGTCTTGATTATATCTTGGATTAGTGTGAAAATGGGTCATGTCTGGTCAAAATCTAGGTCACTAGGTCAAATCTTAGGAAAACCTTGTATACGCTCTAGAGGCCACATTTTCAATCCTATACTCATGAAACTTGGTCAGAATGTTTGTCTTGGTGATTTCTTGGACCAGTTTGCAAGTGGATCATTTCGGGTCAATAACTAGGTCACTGAGTCAAATCTTCAAAAAACCTTTTTCAGTCACATACTCAGGAAAATCTTGGTAGAATGTTAGTCATAATATCTCAAAAGAGATTGAAAACGGGTCATGTTTGGTCCAAAGACTCAGGTGAGCGACTTCAGGGCCATCATGGCCCCCTTGTACTTATTAGCCAGTGGAGCGATACAGGGCCATCATGGCCCTCTTGTTTGTTAATGATTTGCAAACTACTGCCTTACTGAATGAGGTGATAAACATATTTTAATTTTGATATGCATAGTAAAATCTGAATAGCTACATTTGAAAGTGTACAAGTCAGGAAAAAGAAGAGAACATTTGAGGTGTAATTACTTGGAATCTTGATTACAGAAGTTTGACCAAGCCAAGTGGCTGAATTAAGCATAGAAAGTAAATAAACATTTTGTCAAAGAAATTCATGCTATATGATTACTTTGACCACAGGCCTTTCAAGCTCTATTGGTCTATCACGGTCTATCACGGAACACTAAAATTGTCCTTGGTCGATCATCGAACACTTAACGCACATTGGTGCATCACCTGTATATCACGGAATATATATTAAAATTTTCATTAACAATGTTTCTATAAATAGCATATTCATATATTGGCGACTCCCTCTATATCATTTATAGTAAGATAAGGTGTGCAATGAAATCGAAAAAAAATTGACCCCTGTCCCCTTTCAGAGATAATATTTAACAGAAAATGGAAAAATAAACCTAGTTACCGGTGCAGATGGGTTCATTAATGATTTTTCTTCTGTACCCTGACCCTTGAAAGTTCCAAACGGCTCTTGCCATCAAGCAGTAGCTCTCATCTCAAAAAAATTAAAAAGCATCCACATTTTCCAGATCGCCATGCGCTGACGTCACACAATTCGTTATGACGCAGTGAATTTTAACTCACGTGAATTTGCTATCAAAAGACGTGCCAAAGCTTTTGACCAATGAACGGTAAAAATGCATTTGAAAATATGCGAAATGGGAGATGAAAATCATGAAACTGGATTAGATGAAAATTAAATTATATCAGACGAAATATTAATTTAATAATATCATCAATACACTAACAAAAAAAAAAAAATCGATCTATGTTTGAAAAAAAGAATTTAATTCTTATTCGCTGCAGGATTACAAATCGTGTGACGTCAGCGCATGGCGATCTGGAAAATGTGGATGCTTTTTATATTTTTTGAGATGAGAGCTATTGCTTGATGGCAAGAGCTGTTGGTAACTTTCGAAGGTCAGGGTACAGAAGAAAAATCATTAATGAACCCATCTGCAACGGTAACTAGGTTCATTTATCTGGTATCATTTGAATATTATCTCTGAAAGGGGACGGGGGTAAAATTTTCTTCGATTTCGTTGCACACCTAGTCTTACTATACATGATACAGAGGGAATCCCCAATGTGCTATTTATAGTAACAGTGTCTGATAATGAAAATTTCGTTATCCCTTGATAGACCAATGGAGTTTCAGAGGCCTATGCTTTAACTTACTCTCGCTAGTTTATCAGGCAACAACCGTATAAATAATAGATCAGACTAAAATTACCAAAACTGTATGTGTTAAGTTCTATAGACTGTGGCCTGACTTCTTGATGGACCATGAAATGAAGGCTACATGCAGCAGCATTATGCTATTTTTTGACACATTCCTTATCGGTATAAATAAGATACTTTAGGGAAAAGCAAATACGTTATGATAGACAGAAAGCATTGTGAGAAAAGGAGTATTTGCTTGTAAGTAAAAAAGTAATGAGCATTATTGCTCCTTTTTGCAAAATGTCTTTCCAACCAGTATTTCTACTTCCCCAAAAATGTCAAACTCGTATGGTGAAGCAAAGCTTAAATTTACTACAGATCTGCATTTTGGTGAAAAAAAATCTATAACAGAATATTCTTCATGTTTTTCATCTTGTTTCCAATATATTCTCATCTGAATAAATCATATCTCATAAAAATCACAATTTCTCATTATTCTGCACAGGTCAAAACACCAGCAAAAGACAAACAACCAATAAAAAGGACCAGATATGTTGAAGAAACACCCCCAGGTTTGCAAGAATGTAGCGGTATTGGAAATGTTTCGGTATCTGTATGTGTATTTCATTTTGTACTTAATTCAAGTAATTTTGTAGCTCGGCTGTTTTCGAAAAAAAAAAGTTGAGGTATTGTCATAGCCCTGGCGTTGTCTCTATTGTTGTCATCTGTGTCTACATGCAAAATCCTTGACATTTTATAATATGTATTTCTTTTACTGCTGAAAATATTATCTTCAAACTCAGAATAGTTATTAACTATCAAAATGGAAACTAAAAGCAACTGCAACCGAGCGTAAGCACCAGCATGCCATGCCCTTGTTATTGCTGCTACTCTAGAAATGTAGAATTTTATGTTGAATCAATAGCTTTTACTGCATATTTCAGAAAAAAAGATACATACACTTACCAAAAGTAGTACCCCAAGGTAGAACATTCGAAGAAAAAGAAAATATATTTTTTGTACAGTAAAGGAGCAATATGCTGGTGACAAGCAAGCACACAGTTTCCAACAGTGTTGTAGAGATGTTAGAAGTTACTCATGTATTTACATGTATATAGGAAGGATTGACAAGAAATTGCTAGTAGTTTTTTTCATGATGGGTAAACAGGAAAGAAATGAATGAATACTGGTTAGAAAAGGTTTTGTGAAACATTCTATTGACAATATCAGCAGCACCTGTTCTGTAACTGAATTCAGTTTTGTTTCGTTTCAGTTTTTAGCCAGTACTCCAAAGCCTGGAAAAACTCAGTTGTCACGTAGACGTCCTCTTTCTTCAGTTCAAGAATCTGAGATATCAAAATCCGGATCAGGGCTAGAGAAAGCTACTCAAAAGACAAATTTACTACCACAATTAATTGACAAACAAACAAATAAGTTGTCACATCCTACTAATGTATCAGATGCAGCACATAATTTAAAGAGGAAATCTTTGTCAAGGTCGAAATTGTCAGAGACAAATGATTCTTCCACAAGATCTTCATCTGTGAACATATCCAAGCGTATTACTGCAACATCTCACCCCTCAAAGTCATCCACAGTAATAGACAAAAGTGAAGATCATATGACCCCTCATACGGAGAAGATAAAAAGAAAACAACCAGATATTCAGGATTCTGGTAATACAAGAACAGATGATAGTTACAAAAAGCCAGATTCAAGCCGTATGCAAAAATCGAATGATCTGATAACAAGGAAAAGAGTATCAGATGTTGCTCCTGCAGTGGCTGCAAAAAAGAGAAAAGTATCACACTCAGAAACATCAGTTCTTGTCAGTAGTTCAAAAAATCCATCATATTCCTATCCTTCTGGTTCCAGTAAAACTGTTCAGATGAACAAAAATAGTAAGCAGACAATAGGAAAGAACACAAGAGATGAGAAAGAGAAAGTACCAGAAAATAATGATTTAACTGTTGTGGATATCTCTGTAAAGAACAAAGGAATTAGTCAGGGCATCAAAAATAAACATGCAAAATTAAGTAAAATTGGGGGTTTGAAACAAAGCACCACAAAAGCAAGAAATGAAGAAAAAAACATACCAGGTAATGACTGTTTAAAGGTTTGTTATTGCACCCTGTTTCTAGTTATACCTTTACCACACAATCCCCAGTTTTAGCAACCAGTGAGATGTGGGTTTTTTAAAAACATTGTGGAAAAAAAAGAAAATGCTGGTGAAAAAGAGAAAATGCTGGTAACCAGCATTTTCTTCTTTGCCAACAATGTTTTAACCCTTTCTAGGACAAACACCATCATTTGAGCTACATTGAATTTGTTGTCTGCAAAGGCTCTCAGTTTGAACCAGTCTAAAATGTTATTGTGTTATAAAGAGTTAAATAACAACTGCATAACAGTTTCAGCCTGTAGCCAAAGTGCTGTAACTTTTTATGGAAAAGGAGCAATTGCTTGTTAGAAGCAATTAATGCTTTTGCCAGTATAACTGCCATATCATTTAAAAAAAAAAGTAGTTCTGTACATTCAGTTTATATGTCGAAGGACAAAGGCTGTGTCTTAACTGTTTACTGTATGACAGAATTTTAGACTTGTCCGAATTAGAAGCATTTGCAGAAAAAAAGATTATTGAATTTATGACATTAAGTCTATGAAAGGAAACTAATCATATTTTTTTATCTCTAGACAAATACCAACAGTACATGTAAAAAGATACTTTGATCATTTCATTTATCAAAGGGTAGAAATCTAGAGGATGGCCATCCTGGTTTAATCCCTGCCTGTCATATGAGACTGTCCGAGGGCCAAAGCTTCTGCCAAGTAAAAGAATCCCATTAAAAACATGAAAAAGGAAGCTGTCACCATTATTTGTCTGAAATACTGTTGAAAGCCAAATGACATTAAAAAAAAAAAATACCCAAAGTATTTGGTACCTTTATCATTTAGTTCAGACAGTGATGGTGTATCAGGATGGGGGGAACCATAAGAAAAGTGATTTGATGGATTTGGATGTAGCCTTAAGCACCGTTACAGAAATTGTACGGACCCAGCTGTAAGTATGGTGAACACCTTTATCTCCAGTGTACAACTAATGAAACTACATTGTGTTGACAGGAGTAATTGTTGGCAATGGACAATTTCTCCATTAACCAAAATGTTTTCACATGTGTTTATGCACTTTTACAGGCACACTTACAAAGGCAGTAAGGATCAGGATGAAAGAAATGATGAATTCACCACCACCTGCAGAATACTTATTGCATTTTGCTGCAGACCACCTTTGAAAACAATTGGCAAATTTAGAAATTTCTTGTAATGTGCAATATCTTCTGTTATATTTATGCCAGTAGCTTTTCATATAACCCTTAAAGTGCCGAATAAACCCAATGGACATTTTTATTTTAGAAAGAGACCCAGATTTTGTGGCTGAATTTTGTCGGTAGTGTTTAAGCAAAGCAGACAGTTTTGGTCAAAGATCAGATTGCATGTTTTGTGCAGTCTGATCTTGATCTACACTGGCCACAAAGGCAACTAAAGTAGTGAAAGGCTCTTTAACCCTTTACCACACAATCCCGACTTTTAATGACCCTGAGAAAAAAACCTATTGAAAACATTGTGGGAAAATGATAAAATGCTGGTAACCAGCATTTTATCCTTTTCCCACAATGTTTTCTACCCTTCCCAAGACAAATTTCAACTTCTGAGTCACTTTAATTGTGTCGTCTGCTAATGCTTTCAATTTGGAACAGTCTAAAATTTCCTCATTTGGTAAAGGGTTAAGGGTTAAGCTACTTTTGCAGCTGCTTTCTATTTATATGTGTTCAGGTAAATTAGATGGAAGTGACGAATGAAAGACAGGTTTCTCATAGTGTTTGTAAACCATGATTAATGAAGAAAATGTTGGGAAGTAGGTGGTTGAAGCATGTTTATTGTCTGATCAAATCAAATTGCAGGGATGACTGTGAGACTCAAAAGGAACAAGGAGCTGTTCGGTTGCTGGAGAAGTATCTGGTCCAAGATATATCTCGGATGGTCAGTTATCCTCAAATCAAAAGAACCTTTCTTATTCTAATCTCAATTGAACTAAATTTGAAGCTAATGACTTCTTGTAGAATGGGGATAACCAACGCAAATTGAGATTTAAATCCATACCAAACAACAAAATATTAGACTAGTCCAAATTGAAAGCATTTGCAGATGACCTAAATAAAATGTTGATGCAAAATTGAAATTTGCTTTTTTTTTAAAGGGTAGAAAACATCGTGGAAAAAGGAGAAAGTGCTGGTTACCAGCATTTTCTCCTTTTCCCACAATGTTTTCAAAAGGCTTCTATCTCAGGGTCGTTAAACGTTGGAGTTGTGTGGTAAAGGGTTAATGAAAAATGGAGATCACCAGCATGCTCTTTTCCCACAATGTTTTCTTTCTTGGGATCCTTAAAAGTTAAAAGTTTGGATTGTGTGGTAAAAGTTTAATACATGAAAAATGGAGATCATACTTTATTTTTTTATCTTGCAGTTTTGAACTGCATACTAGAACTAAACATCCATGATTTCTGAAGTTATGCACTTGCTTGATTCAAGTTTTCAAATTGTACTTTTTTACATTGTATGTCCAGTGATTGGAGATTTCAACATGTCTAGTAAATGTTAAAGTACCCGACGCTCTTAATTATTGTTTTTAATGAAATTAAATCATTTTGAGGACAAGTTTGTGAAAAAACTTGCACATTATACTCTTACCTTAAGTAAAATCTGAACCATTTTTTGGCCATTATCAGATTAATTAATAAATTCCTTACAAATACATAATGCAGTATGAAATAATGGCATTCCACTATTTGTCTAATCTCTTTACCAAACAATCCAGACTTCGAAAGATCCTGGGAAAAGGGCCTTTTGAAAACATTATGGGAACAGGTGAAAATGCTGATAATCAGCATTTTCTTTATTTCCCACAATGTTTTCTATCCTTCACAGGCGCATTTCTATGTTTAAGTTATGATTATTTTGTCGTCAGCAAATGCATTTAATGTGGTAAAGAGTTCAATCATCACCTCCAGCAAACATCTTTTTCTGTCTTGCTGTAGATCACTAGAAAATATAGTGACAGAAGGAGAAATTTCTCATATGTGTTAACACATTTTTTCAGATCAGTGATATGCAAAGAGTGAAAAAGCTTCAAGGAAACATAAAGAAGGTATGTAGAATGAAAAGATACTAACTACACTTACCAGCTTAAAACCCAATCATATCTTTGTTTTACTGGGGCTATCATTTATCATAAATTTGTGATAATACATGTATAAGCAATGTAATGATATGCCAAATAGATAGAAATACAAAAAAGAAAGAGGAAATACAAAGTTACATAATATGAATTTTTGAAAATGTCTTCTATGAATTATATAGAGGCATTGTTTGAAAAACAGTAAACTGGAACTATCACTTATCATAAATTTGTTTTAATGCAATGCAATAGCATGACATACCAAACTCTTAATTCCTGAAAATGTGTTTTTTGAATTATATAAAGGCATTGTTTGAAAAATAGTAATTGCTTACATTTGCTTGTGATAAGAATCTATAAGTACTTATTACTTTATACCACGCAATCTCGAGTTTGAACGACCTGAGGAAATAGCCTTTTAAAAATCTTGTGGGAAAAGGAGAAAATGCTGGTAACCAGCATTTTCTCCTTTTCCCACAAGATTTTTTACACTTTCACATACAGGTAAAATTATCATCATTTCAGACATATTTCACTTCAGGCCCGTAATTGCTTTGTACAAGTCTAAAATGTTATTGTTTGGTAAAAAGTTAAAATGGTTTTGGCCAAAATATCTGTGACACAAACTATGGCACAATGTATCTCCAATATTAGACAGCACATGTTGTAAAGTCTGATCTTGATCTATACCACATACAATAGCAGTTAAAGCTAAGCTTTGAATTCCAAAAGTTAATGTTATCTTGAAGTGGCATCCAACTAGATTTTGTTTCTGACTTTTTTTTTTAAATCTCAACAAAGAACTGAAATTTTAAAACTGAAATCATTAAACTTTTCTTGCTATTCAGTTTATATCATATTTTCTTGTTTTGAAGGGCAGACAGTCTATAAAGGAAAGACAAAAGACCTTGATGTCTTTACAGATGAAGAAGTCAGAGTAAGCAGCCTTTGTCTACTCTTGTCTGTGCATTTATAGCATATTCCTTGTGAAAATTATTGTACTGTGTTGATTAAGCATTGCAAATACTTATCCTTCATATGCCTAGAGTAGGGGTTGATCTTTTTTTTGAGTGGATCAAGACCATACTGCACAAAACTTGCTGCCTGATACTGACTGTCTACATCCTTCATAGAGAGATTTTTTAGGAAGAAAATGCTTTAAATTTACAGTGGTTGGGTTTTTTCTATTCAGCTGTCTTACTTTTGAAAACCAAATTAATGGTCAATATTTTAACTTAACACCGGAGAGGAAAAAGTATTTATCATTCTTTAATGTGTTGTATTTTTATAACTTGAGGACTTTTTCATTGCAACTGAGTTAAAGACAGTTATGCCTATATTTTGTTCAACAGAAAGATTTTGAAAGACTGTAATGCAGATGCATGCCAAGAGACATCAGTGTGGTTAGTTGCTTCCAAGAGCTAGTTTATAAGTGAAAGTTACTACGACTTAATTTTCAGTTTAATGACCATGATAGATTAATAAATGAAAATGTGCATACCTGAACTTTAGTTTTGAAGTAACTTTGCCTTCAAATTTAAGTAATATACACGGAATATTATGTTGTAGTAGCTTTCCAGGTACTTGTATTTGATTCGAGCAGCGTGAGGAAATTTGATATCACGCAAGATAGAAGGTTGAGCGAGATGTCAAAATTTTCTTATGCAGTGAGAAGCAAATACAAATTAATGCATGCTTATTCCATGGGTGAGTTACATCATCATACCATATTTGGAACCTTATTTGAAAGGTTGTAGATACGGAAATTTTTTCTGTTGTGTGCATTATTTTGTCTGTTTGTGATTCATGTATTTGAGTTGGAAAATTTGCTTGTATATTATATATTGTATCTTAAAGCAGTATTATATTGTGCAGATTTTTCATCTGCAAAACGGTTTTATTATTCTTCTGTAGGAGGTATTGAAGTAACCCAAAGCTATGTAGGCAAGTTTTCATGTAAGCATTAAAAGCATTTGGAAACATTTGAAGAAAAGAAATGGTTTCAAAGTTCTGTTTCCCTTAGTACTTTCATTGCATACAAAAAAATATGTATTTTTCTTTTCTCTATGTTACTCTGTATTTTGATTGATCTAAAATAAGTTGTTGTTGTAATGCTGGGACTGTCTTGTGGAGGTGGCTGCTTATCATTAAACTTTAGGAAATAATTTCAATTACATGAATATGTTTCTAATTTCAGATTGTTGGTTAGTAAAAACAGGCAGGGAGATGAAAAACAATCTGCAGAAAACATGAAAGACATAAATGCTTTCCTGGAAAATATGAAAAGCTGTATTGAACAGCTGTAAACTTTTCCATTTTATTACATTCTTGTAAATAAAGGGATGTATTAACCCTGTATCAAACAGTCCTATGTTTTAAGTACCCTGCAGAGAAAGGGTTTTGAAAGATTTTTGAAAAAGGAGAAAAGGCTGGTTTCTAGGAATGTTATCTAATCCTTTGAAAGTGAGTCACATTGTTTGAGCCCCATTTGTCATCTGCAAATAATTTCAGTATGGAGAGGTATATTAGTTTTGTGATCTGGTAAAGAGTTAAATTTTTACCAAACAATTCTATGTGTAATTAAACTGTGGAACAAGGCTTTTGAAAGCATTATGGAAAAAAGAGAAAATGATGGTACAGCATTTCCGTATTTTACCAAAGTGTTGTCTACCCTTTTAAAGACAAACTTTATCATTACAGCTACATGGATCTATAACTTGTTGTCTGCAAGTGCTTTCAATTTGGACAACTTGTAAAATTTGTTTCCTGGTAAACAGCCAAATCTGATTCTTTACTGTGTTATGTTACTTTTGTATAGTTATTTGATAAAAATTATGATGCTTTAGATTTCCAAATTCGAGTTTATCTGTTAAATGAAAAATTGTTGAAATTAAAACAACTGTGATGAATAAGCAATGGTTTAAACATTTTGTGGTTATAACATATACAGACAAGAGCGGCAAATTGTTGCAAGATACGCCCGTCCCACCACCAGTTGTCGAGGGGGTATAATAATCGTAAAGGGCAGGTAATGTAACAAACATGTTTACCAAGTCTCAAGCCAATTTGACTTGAGATGACAAAGTTCCGTTCCAGACAAGCAAGAAATACTGTAAAAATGAAGATCAAAGTGGAATTACTCGAAATCCGCACTAGGTAGAGTTATTGTTCTTGCGCACTGTACTCCGTAATATTGCAACAAACATGCATACCAAGTTTGAAGTCACTCTGACTTGAGATGACAAAGTTATATTCCGGACAAGCAGAAAATGCTGTAAAAAATGACTATCAAAGGGAAATAACTCAAAGACAGCACGAGGTAGAGTTATGGTTCTTTTGCAGTGCACTCCGTATTATTGCAACAAACACACATGCCAAGTTTCAAGTCAATCAGACTGGAGATGACAAAGTTATGCTCTGGACAAGCAGAAAATACTGTAAAAAATTACTATCAAAGGGAAATAACTCAGACAGCATGAGGTAGAGTTATGGTTCTTTCGCACTGCACTCTGTATTATTGCAACAAACACACATGCCAAGTTTCAAGTCAGTCAGACTGGAGATGACAAAATTATGCTCCGGACAAGCAGAAAATGCTGTAAAAATGACGATCAAAGGGAAATAACACAAAGACGGCACGAGGTAGAGTTATGGTTCTTTCGCACTGCACTCCGTATTATTGCAACAAACACACATGCCAAGTTTCAAGTCAATCAGACTGGAGATGACAAAGTTATGCTCCGGACCAGCAGAAAATGCTGTAAAAATGACGATCAAAGGGAAATAACTTAAAGACAGCACGAGGTAGAGTTATGGTTCTTTCGCACTGCACTCCATATTATTGCAACAAACACACATGCCAAGTTTCAAGTCAATCAGACTGGAGATGACAAAGTTATGCTCCGGACAAGCAGAAAATGCTGTAAAAATGACAATCAAAGGGAAATAACTCAAAGACAGCATGAGGTAGAGTAATGGTTCTTTCGCACTGCACTCCGTATTATTGCAACAAACACACATCCCAAGTTTCAAGTCAATCGGACTGGAGATGACAGTTATGCTCCGGACAAAAAACTGGACACCGCCGGTACGCCATGGGTGATCCCATAATAACGTCCCGTCTTCGACGGGCGTATAAAAAGTATTTCCATTTCCAATAAATAATACCCCAGCTGCTGAATCATTTACTCTTCTATATCTTAAGTTTAACCCTTTATCAAACAATCCTATATCTTCACAACCCTGAATAAGAGAACTTTTGAAAACATTTTAGGAAAAGTAGAAAATGCTGGTAACAAGCATTTTCTCCATTTTCCATAATATTTTCCAACCTTTTTAGGACAAATGTCATTGTTTGAGCCTCATTCAGTTTGCCAACGGCTTTCACAATGGACTCGTCTAAAATTCTTTTGTTTTGAAAAGAGTTAATAAACACTAAGACTAGAGAGACAAGTTTCAGCAAGAAATCAACAATACCTTTTGGTGCATGAACTTGAATTATGATAAGGGTAAAACAAAGCTTCAGAAGAACACTGTGTGGAGTACTGATAAGAGACTCGAGGAAAGCAATAACAAGCACTGGCCACTGCAATAGGACCAAAATGATGTTGAAACCTGCAAAAATCACTATACATACAAATAAATCTCTAAAGCCCGATACACACAGTAAAATTAATCTCAGAGATTTTTGAATTGGAGACAAATCTTACTGTGTGTACATTCCTAATACATGTTTTATAAGATTTTCTGGAGTTTCATGAAACTGTATTAGGTTTAGAGCAATGCTCTATTTCCTAAGATTTGTATTAGAGTATTATCCAGTCACAGCTTAGTATTTCCTGGAAGGTGAGTTGTAGATTTGGTGACACTGTAAAGTGTATATACATTGAGTAAGCCAACTTCTGATACGCAAAAATGGCAGACAGTGTATTTTCTACGTATTTGGTCCGTATTCATCAACCATTCTTAAGAACGTTTTTTGTCTTATTCTCCAAAACTTGCCTGATTTCAAAGTAACACAACTTCTGATTGGCGGAATCATTTCGTTTAGCCAGTCAGAAGGAGACTTTCTTTCAAATTTGGAAAAATCTGGAAAATAAGACAGAGAACGTTCTTAAGAATGGTTGGTGAATACCGATCCAGAGGTCCAACATCTTCGCATCAGGAATGGTCCGTCCAAGTTTTCCAATACAATAGTAATAATTATCTCGCATAATGCCATGATCATTTCATCTTCATATTTGCAAGAACTTGGTTTAACCCTTTAACACACTGTCCAAGGTTTTAAAAGCCTTATTAAAAGCATTGTGGGTAAAGAAGAAAATGCTGGTATCCAGCATTTTCTTCTTTTCCCACAATTTTTCCTGCTCTTTTACAGCAAAATTTCATTATTCTAGCCACGTTTACATTGTTGTCTGTAAATCCTTTTAGTTTGGATGACTACAAATTTTTGTCATTTTGTAAAGACTTAACACATTACTATTCAAGTACAACTTTTTTACATGCTGTGGTAGATAGTGTTTTTAAAAACATTGTTTGAAAAAGAACAACTGTACTTCAAGCAAATGTTCCTTATTTCAACAATGCTTTTAACACAATACAGACAAGGCAGTTTTCCTTATCTCATACTTTTGATAACAGACTAACGTCACCTTAACAACAACTCTATTCTACAGCAGAGCAGAGCAGTAGCTGAGTTGATAATTTACAGGTCTTGTAATCCTGGAGCACTGAGCTATAATTCCAGCTCAGCCAAAAACATTTTGAGGACTGATGATATTCCTTCCATTTAGAGTCATTCCTATCTTCACCACCGAACATTTGTTTTATGAAAGAGTATCCATTTGTTTGGATAGAATATTGTGCAAAGAACTTGAAGAAAACTTCTTGGAAGACATGAAATGGTTCGATGTACTATTCTGGCTGAAAAAATGTTGAAAATGGTGTTGAACAAAAACAAAACTGGAATTAAACACTAGCCACCTGATCAGATAATCTTTGCAATCTCATCTGGGAAAGGAACTTAAATGAAAAGGAGGAAATACTGGTTAATACTTTTCCCACAATGTTTTTCAAAAGGCTTCTACCCTGGGTTGTTAAAACTCTGGATTGTATGGTAAAGGGTTGATACCGTATGTAATTTGGGATGATCCTAGTCTACAGCCGTCTTGGATGTAGTCAGTTATGTAACTCTTAACCTAATATCAAAATTTTACACTTGTCAAAACATGAAAGTATTTGCAGATGACAAACTATATATGTCTCAATATACTTTGTTTTGGAAAGGATAGAAAATATAGTGGGAAAAGGAGAAAACACTGATTATCACCATTTCTCCTATTCCCACGATATGTATTTTCAAAAGCCTCTTTCTTAATTCTCTACCTTAGTTTTAACAACCCTGAGAAGGAAGGTTTTGAAAACATTGTGGGAAATGGTAACCAACATTTTGTACTTTGCTAACAATGTTTTCTACCATATCAAAGATAACTTCCACAATTTGAGCCACACTTAATTTGTGGTCTTCAAATGCCTTGGGTTTGGACAAGCCTAAAATTCTGTCAAAGGGTAAAGGGTTAATTAATTAATTGAATGATGTTTTACGCAGCTTTCAACATTATTTCAGTTATATCATGGCAACAGCTCATAAATTCATGTATTTCTTGGGTTTAACCAGTACTAGGCTAGGGCTCTGAAGCGTCTGCCCAAGGACACTCCTACAAAAAACCCGGTGAGGCTTGAACCTGGGGCCTCCTGGTCACGAGACCTATACTTTACCACTCAGCCATGCAGGACCTCGATAAAAGGGTTAATGGTGGCTGAAACTTTTGATGGTGTGGTAAAGGGCTAACACTAACAGAAGACAATTTTACTCCTGTCCAAACAGAAAGCAATTGCAGACAACTTACATACATGTATGCTTCACTGGGTTTGGTGTGGTGAAGGTGCAAGATTTGTAACTTGGAGGCCAAAGGCTCAAACTTCACTCCTGGTCCTGGATTTTTCTGGGAGTGTCTAAGGTCAAGACACTTCAGAGCTCTTCCTTGGTTCTAGCTTAAACAAGGACACACATGAAAAAGCAAAGTCTTGCCATAAAACAACTGAAATAATGTTGAAAGCAGCAAAAAACACCAGTCGATCATAAAATCATGTGGCACAAAAGGTGGGGATGTTTCTGTGAAATGGCAGAAAATGTAATGGGTAAAAGAGAAAATACTGTTTACCAGCATTTCTCCTTTTACCAAAGTGTTTTCAAGACCCTTCTAGATCTACCTCAAGGTGGTTGTAACTGGATCGTTGGGTAAGCGATTCGTTTTAGCTGAATTTTCCAGGGTCATTGTTCAAAGGCCTTAACTCATTCCACACCTTAGATAACACCAGAAGCTTTTGTGGACTGTGCTGATCAAGATCAGACTGCACAGAACGTACAGTCTGATCTCTGATCTACACTGTCCACTACTTTATTCTAGATTATGACCAAGCTGTTTTTTTTTTTAAATCTTGCATTAGAACTGTATTTGTATCCTTTGAGAAAATGCAATTATTTATTCATGTATTCAGTGTTGAAAGTGTTATACCTGTATTTTAGCCTTACACTTCAGAGCCTGTTGAAGGAATTTGTATTTGGCAATGTCATCTTTATTCTTCACTAGACGATAAAATTCTTGAAACTGAAAAGAATTTTCAAAATGTTGCTCAGTTGAGTAAAAACAGCGTAAAATAGAAAAAAAAAATGTTACTGATTACCGTCAATACATACATGCACTACCCCTGCTGGTTCAACCAATTTCCGTGTTTTCAACCTTTTTTCATACACTGGTGTACATATTCGAAGCAGGAAAATGTTCCTTTTTTATTACCTGTATTACGTGACAGGTGAGGCGACCTTAGAGACGATAAGGATATTATCCTGTAAAATGATTCTACCACATTATTGTTGTTTAGACATTCCGCCATGATGTTTGTTTAGAAATGGCTGCCAAAGTCAGCAACTGTCATTGACCTAAAAGAATTTTGATCAAATAAAGGAAATTTAATTGTATTTGTAGGTCGAGCAAAAAGTTATTGTAAACTTGCAGTAGTAAAATCCAATATTTGTCACTTTTATATTGCTTCTTCGTTATATCGTCTCCGGAAAGGCTTTTATTTCTGTAGCTAATGCCAAAACTGCAACAGCGCTCGAGTACCAGTGTGCTTATTACGATGGTATAAGGGTAGCAATTTTTAACTGTATTTTATAGCATGGACATGATTTATATCGACAGTTTTGATACTTGTAGTAAAGTTATATCGTATGCGTAACCATGGATTCATGCAGTTTAGAAGACACAACCTAGTGTCACTCTCCATACAGTCTGCAGCATGATCTCGGATTGGAAACGATGACAGGCAGATATATGAGAAAAACGATTCCACTTGAAGTGTAAGTGACTTTTTTTTTAATTAGAAAATGGAACTGATGTACATTTGTGCCAGTTCTTTTCGATGATATTTCAAGTAATAGTTTCCCCTTTATAAACAAATATCTTATGAAAGAAAAGCCACTTTTTTCAACTCTTTAGCTGACCCGGCCCCCAACCCCCTCTCCACCCCCCCCCCACTCAAAAAAAAAAAAAAAAATGTGCAACTGATGACTTTGATAGTTTAGTGGCTGACAATGTAGATCTAAGATCATATCAGAACAAAACATGCAGTCTGATCTTGTTCTACACCATTCTCTAAAGCTGTGAAGAAGCCATTGGCAAGAGATAGAGTTTACATGGTGTTTTAGCTATTTTTAAGGTTTTAGTTAAGTCACAGCTATCTATGATCTCCTGGAGTTTCAGTTCCAAGTACTTTGCACAGTTTTCATTTTAAGCCATAGGCTGCCTTCCCACACATACTTTGTTGAAAAAGAGTTAAGGGGGGAGAGAGAGAGAGAGAATGAAGTATATTATACTTTCAGTGCAAGTTTATGGTGAAAAATACACTACATAAGGCCTTCTCTTTGATTACTTGCTTTTCATCATCATCTGTGAAAACAATTTTAAATGGTGATAGAAGAATGAATGCTAATACTATGATGTTTTTTTAGATGTTTGGAAAACAAATTTTTAGAACACATCTTACTCAGCCTACGTATTATTTGCTGATCTAGTAGGTTTTGTTAATTCTCAGTTTAAGTGCTATTGGTCTTGAATTGGATTTACTTAATTCATTTCATTCCTAATGGAAGATTTTATGCCAGAATTGCCTATACCCTTTTCTGCAAAATTCTAAATTTTGATGACCTTGAGGAAAAAGGCTTTTGATAACATTGGGGGGGAAGGAGCAAATGCTGGTAAATAGAAAAGGAGAAATTGCTGGTAACCAGCATTTTTTTCTTTTCCAAAAGTGTTGTATGCCGTTTCATTGACCCATAAATTACATTTACCATTTGAGCCACATTCTATCTGTTGTCCGTAAGTCCTGAAAATTTGGAAAAGCCTGAAATTTTATTGTTAGGATGTACATGTTTAAACTTTTTTGTCAGGCAGGAAAATTTCAGACTTGTCAGAATTGAATTTTCTTGCAGAATGAAATATACAGTGTGGCTACAGAGATGATTTCTGCCCTCAAAATGGTAGAAATAATTGAGGGAAAAGGAGAAAATGCTGTTAACCAGCATTTTCTCCTTTTCCCACATCAATTTCAAAAAAGCTGACTACTTCAGGGTCACAATCAGTAGCACACTGGAGACCAGGGTTTACTTGTCAAAACCCAGGCTCCACTGATTTTTCTCCAAGGATTGATGATAGTTATTGGGACTGGATTCATTCCTTTCTCACCACCGGTTGTTTGGTCATGTTGGAAAGCAACGTGGCTTGGAAAGAATATTGTGTGAAGTACAGGTGAAAGAAACTCCAGGAAAGCATGGATAGGTATATTTGCAGCTTCAATATAACTCGAATAATGTTGAAAGTGGTGTCAAACACCAAACGAACTACCTCAAGGTCATTGAAATACGGGATTGTATGGTACACAGTTTACCTAAATACTGTTAACTCTTTACCAGACGACAAGCTTTAGACTGGTCCAAATTTAAAGAAGTCGCAGACCACAAATCAAGTATACCTCAAATTATGGAATTTGGCTTAGAAAGGGCAGAAAACCTTGTTGGAAAAAAGTTTTGATAAGATTGACAAAAGTTTGCTATTTGCTAAACTGGTTAATGAAAACATTAATTCAAAATCGATTTCGGCCATAAAAAGTAATGTATTCAGTTGTAAAATTGAAGATCAGGTACAACACTGAATTATTTCCTTTTATGGAATCAAACATAGGCATGAAACAGGGAGATCCCTGCTCCACGATTTTGTTTTTATTCTTCATCAACGACATTGTGAGGAAAAGGAGAAAATGCTGGTTTCCAGCATTTTCTCCTTTTCCTACGAGGTTTTCAAAAGGCTTCTTCCTCAGGGTCAGTAAAAGTCGTGATTGTGTGCTAAAGGGTTAATAGGTGTAGGTTTACTATTCACTAGTCATAGATTGCCAAGAAAATTAAGTTACTTTTCAATGAAAACCAGACAGCATATCTCATGTGTGTGAAGGGGGGGGGGGGGAAAGAAGGAGGTAATTTTTTCATCGTCAAAAAAATTCTGTAATTGATTTAAGTTCATGTATTAAACAAAGAAACAAGATTGAAAATGCAGTCCACATTAATTGCAGGAGATGATTTAATTCGTTTGCAGCAAACCATTTATGAAAATGTGATGACAAAATTAGGGACAATTGCTCATTAGAGCAATTTCACCTTTTTGTCACAATGTTTTTCAGTGTTGTCATGACTGCATTAAGCCTAATTTGTTGGGTTTTTTTCCCTTTGAAGCTAAATTGTGTTGCATTTTTTTTCCTTTTGATCAGAAATGATATTGTGTAAATGAACAGATCACTCCTATCAATACAGAAAGAGGTTTCAGCTCATCCATGAAGAGAAAGGCTTTTGAAAACAAAGTGGAAAAATGAGAAAATGCTGGTAACCAGCTACTTCTCCTTTTCTCGTAACTTTTTTTACCCTTCCTAGGTCATTTTCTAATGTTTATGCAACATTTTATTTCTTTTCCACCAAAAGTGGACAAGTTTGAATTTTGTCTTATGATAGAGTTAAAATACCCTTTTCTTTCATTTGGTACTTTTGGGGTAGGGGTTTTTCCCCTTCTTCTATACAAGGGAGAATATTCATTACAAATTTACTTTCATTTTGTTGGTTAACAAAGGTTTGTTTTCTCCCTTGCAACTTAAGAAATAGTAAGTACTTAAATAGTTTCACTGTCTGGGCATAATGTATCTGCTGAGGGTACAGATAGAATCAGAATGTAAAGAAAGCCATAGTATAAAATTTTCTTGTGTTCGTTAAGCATAAGGTTTTGACTGAATAGTTAAGTATGGAATTTAAAGACAAATACTTCGAACTGGTTTTAAAATCGTATTTTAAATAAAAAGGAAATCCTTTTTTTGTCAAGCCTTCTGTGCCATATCAGAATTGCCTGAGGCTATTTTTTAGCTGCTAGAAATATTACAAATTTTCAGGCAAATTATGAACATGCTATGAACAAGGAGGGATTTTTGAGGATTCCTCACAATATTTTTTTAACCACCCATAGTGTACTTTTTTATCGCTGTATCTTTATGCCCACTTTATGGTTTATTCTTGTGTCTGTTGAGTAATTAATGCAAAGCATTCATGGTAACAGGTTAATTGAGCATACTCAGGTCTCATAGGCTTGGTGTGAGACATCTTTATTATCGATTCAAAAGTTGCAGTAATACCTCTTTACCACACAATCCCAAGTTTTCATGACCCTGAACGAAGGAGGCTTTTGAAAACATTTTTGGAAAAGGAGAAAATGCTGGTTACCAGCATTTTCTCCTTTTCCCAATATGTTTTCTACTCTTTCAAAGACAAATCTCACCATTTGAGCCACACTTAAATTGTAGTCTGCATATGCTTTCAATTTGGACTAGTCTAAATTTTTGTTGTTTGCTGAAGAGATACCACATGCAGATAACATTTTTCATCTTGCAACGAACAACTTTTGAAAACTTTGTGGTATGATAAGGAGTACCTTATTTTTGCCAATATGTTTTCAGATATATCTGTTCTTTCATTCAATCTTAAGTCATGCTGATGATTTATGTTTTGTTTTTTTTACAATGAATTGTCAAGATGTCTGCTAAAAATTTGTTTCAAGAGGTAATAAGGTAGGTAAAAGGTAATGCAATCAGTAAAAGAGTCTCATGAACTTTTTCAATGCAGAGCCATTCCATTCTAATGCACTTAGACTTTAATGATTGGTAATGTGCAATCTGACCGTAAATCCCTGTGTAATGCACCATTAAGAAATTGTTATCTCTGATTAAACTGAGTGCACTATGTCTTTATGCAATTGTTTATTCTGCAGAATAGAATAGGTGGTCTGTAATAAATATCTTTGCCTATTGTTTTATAGTTGAGTGTAACTCTTATGCTGCCAAAGTAGTAAATAAAATTTGACTCTTCTTGTGGTTGAAAGTGCAGTCTCACTGCAACTGAAGAGACTTCTGTGTCATCAGTTGAGACTTTCTTGCTACGTGGTGTAGATCCAAGCACAGACTCTTAATATTTTGTCCAATCTGATTTTTGTCTACACTACCTGTTAAAGCTAATCACAATGTCCTTGACAGATGTATGTGAAGAGATTAACTCTTTACCAAATGACAAAATTTTAGGCTTGTCCAAAGTGACCACAGTTTGACTGTGACTTGGCTCTGAAATGGTAGAAATTATTGTGGGAAAGGAGAAAAAGCTGATTACCAGCATTATCTCCTTTTCCTACGATGCTTTCAAAAGCCTTTTTTTTGGTTGGTGAAGACACAGGATGGTTTGGGAACGTGTTAAATCTTTGTGTCTTTCAGAGTATTTGCAGATGACTGAGCATCAGGCTGTATAATGGCTGGCAGGAAAGGGTTATTTCACATTAATCATACAAATATAGTCTGAAGCCTTCATATTTTGAGTGATTCCTTTTTAACTCAATTATCTTGTACTGACTTGATTCATTATCTTCTGAAATGAAGTTATTGCAGATAACTTTGAAAACATACTTTGGCAGAATAACGAGAATAGCGGTACTTTGTAAGGTTTATTACATAAATGAACAAATGTGAGCAAGATTTCGAAAGTGGTCTGTAATAAGACAATAAAAAAAGTTGTCTGCATACAGGACTGTGTTAACTCTTTACTAAATGACAAAATTTCAGACTGTTCCAAATTGAAAGCATTTGCAGGTGATAAATTATTTGTAGAACAAATGATAGTATTTGCTCTTGAAAATGACAAAAAAAAACATTATGGAAAAAGGAGAGAATGCTGGTTACCAGCATTTTCTCCTTTTCCTACAATGTTGTCATAAAGCCTGATATTCAGGGTTGTCGAATCTTGGGATTGTGTGGTAAAGGGTTGAGAGAGAAAACTTTTTGATTCTTTACCAGACACTGAATTTTTTACTTGATCAGATTGAAAGCATTAAGCAGACAGTATATGTTATCAAATGATGGGATTCATCTATGAAAGATTAGAAAATATTCTAAGATAAGGAGAAAATACTTATTGCAAGCATTCTCTCCTTTCCCACATTGTTTTCGAAAAACTTGCTTCTGAGGGTCATTAAAAGTCAGGATTGTGTAGTGAAGGGTTACCGTAAGCGCTTAAATTATGGTGTCACATGTTGCTCTTTTAGAATTCTCTAACATGCTGAAGACAAGAGGTAGTTTTTCAGACAATTTGCTCTACAGTCTTGTGGGAAGTCATACCTGACTGCACTGTAAGGATCCCTCCTATGAAATGAACATGTCCATACTTCATACAAAGTGTTAACAGCCTATCAAGTTTCCTGCTTGACAATCAATTAGCACAATACATGCATAGAATGAACTTTCGCATGATTTCATTGCCTATAGTAAACACTTTTGCTCTCTGTCACATCTAAAGCAGGAAAATTCAATAAACAAATCTTTAAAAATTGCAGTTTTACCAAAAATCCGTAACTCCTTTTTTACTTTTGACCATTTTCATAATTTTATTGAGACTAAGAAATAAAAGTTTCTTTTTGCCTATGCAGATATCTTCATTTCTTTATGGTTAAATAACACAAGGTAGTGGGAAGAATCAGTACTACTGAACTTGAACATGAGTTAGTAAATGCCTTTGGATTTGTCAGAAAATGCATGCATTTTCATGATTATAGATCTATGTTCTTCTATAACAGTTAATTTTTAGGTTAGATACGGTGTCATTCAACCAATCATAGAATTGATTGTTTCTAATCTTTTTTGTTCCTTTAAATCTTTACTACACAATCCCGACTATAAACGACCCCAACAAAGAAGCCTTTTGGAAACACTGTGGGAAAAGAAGAAAATACTGGTAACCGGCACTTTTTCTTTTTCCTATAATGTTTTCCATCCAACAAATTTCAGTTTTTAGCTCCACTGGCGGAAGGCCAGAGAGCTATTGTCATGGCGTTGTGTCCGTCGTGCGTCCGTCCGTCCGTCCGTTCGTCCGTGCGTGCGTCCGTAAACTTTTTCTTTAAAAAACTTCTCCTCAGTAACTATTGACTGGATTTTTACCAAATTTCACAGGAATGTTCCTTTGGTGGTCCTCTTTCAAATTCCTTCAAATAATTGTGTTCCATGAAGAATTCTGGTTGCCATGGCAACCAAAGTAAAAAACCTTTAAAAATCTTCTCCTCCCAAACCGCTGTTTGGATAGCATTATTATTTTGCAGGAATGTTCCTTAGATACAGGTTTACAGAATTCCTTAAAAAAAAAAAAGATCTGTCAAAAAACATGGCTTTTATGGGAGACTCATTTTCCTTTTATGGTATAAAGTAAAATCTTTGAAAAATTTCTTCTCTAAAACTATTCATTGGATTTCATTGTTGTTTTGCAGGTAAGTTCCTATGGTGGTTGTCTACCAAATTGTTTCTTCAGTGAGCTAAAATGCAGGATTGAATGATAATTGTTAAAAACTTCCTTTCGCTATTATAGAAATATCAGGCCTGTGGAGCGATACAGGCGCTCAAGCGCCTCTAGTTTAGTTTTAGGTATTTTACCATCTTCAAGTGCTTCCTATCTGGACTAAACTAAAATTTGGCTGTTTGTTAAAGAGTTAAAGATTGATTTCTCACTTCCAAAAGGAATTTAAATCAGACAAGTCTGTAAACAACATGAATTAAGGACATTTTCTATAGTTTTAATTTTCCCATAGATTATTTTTGTTTGCTTGAAAAGATAATAGCATTGTCAGACAGCTTTGGTTTTATGATTCATATGAAATCAGAGCTAGATATTTGTATGTATTCATCTAACATTAAAAAATATCATTTTCATTTACATTTTTGTAGAAAAGGTCATTTTTATCACAATTTTGTATTTACAAAACGGGGAAAAAAATTAAGAGTTCTGCTAGTAAAACTGAGTTATCAAGAAATACCCTTCCGTAGATTTTGTCCATTTTGTCTGTTTAGAATCCTTGAAGTATCTTCTATTCAAAAAAGAATATTTTGAACATATTCAAATTTTTACAAAATTACAGTTTCCATTGCAACCATAAAACATTTTAACACAAAAACTCCTAGTTTTGCAGAAAACAGACTATGCAAAGTTACTTTAAAAACATGCAAACATAAGTCATCTATTAGAATACACAATAAAACATTTGATGAGTCAAATATAGGTAACAGATCACCTATTAACAGAGACCACTCATAAGTGAAGATCCGTTAGGGTAAACACAGTAAATTTTCAAATTTTGTTGAAGTGGGGCTTGTAAAATGGTTGAAGTTTGTAAGCTTGGTATAATATGCATTACTTAACATCAGGTAAGTATAAGCCTGGATAAGTAACACCACTTTATCCTTTCAGCGCCATAGGTGAAAACAGAGGCTTTAGCAGATGGCATAGATCAAGATCAGACTGCACAGAATATGCAGTTTGATCTTGGATCTATACCAACTGCTTGTTTAGTCAAGTCTGTAGACTAATAGTTTGACATAGGCTACCAATTAGATGACCACTTTTCCATGGCTCTTTGACAATATTGATTTCTCATCGCAAGAACACTTTTCTGTACTCTTTGCATTTGTAGAAGTTGATGGGATGACCTTTGTTTCTTTGCATTGCAGGGCTTCCCCTGCAAATTTTAATTTTTGCGCTATCAAATTCGCCACCTCATAAAAATTGGGGCCAGTAGGAGCCAACTAAAATAGCCACATAGTACATTAGACACTTCATTTTATTGGCCAATGTTAAAGCTACTAAATCCATTGCTCAATAGTGCTGTACATGCTTACTTATGTTCCTTCCCCCCACCAGGGTTTTCAAGGTTGTGAGCTACAGGGACATAGAATCTGTATTTGAAAAGTAATACAGCACTGTAATTCTATAACTGCCAACCTGTTATAATTCCTTAAGTTTTAATGAAATTATGGAAGAAATTTGGGATTGTGAGGTAAAGGGTTAATACATCATTTCTTTTATCCTAAAAATTACTAAAGGTTTTATTTGTTAAAAGGTCCTTTTATTCTGGTCTTTTTCTCTCTGTATGAGTGTCCTCTATAGTCACTTGTTCCAGCGCTAGATCTATCACTGTAAGACAAAGTGGCCTACAAAGTGTAAACCCCCCCCCCAGCCATCATTCAGCATTTTCATGTCATAAAATCACCCGAGTTTTTTTTCTCATTATTCTAGCACCTACTTACAGTTTTATACATATATTTGTGTAAATTTATTGCTTGAAGTCACTATCAAAGCTATAAAGACAGTCCGAAGTGCTTCTGATCGGACAACGTCAAACTGACATGTTGTGTCATGGATTTTCACGTTTTTTTCGACGATCCATTTTTCATGTCGGTAAATTTTCAGAAAAAAAAATCGGCATTATTTGATACAAAATTTTCGTTACAGGTAGCAACTAACTTCAAAATCTGTCATTTTTACGCAAGATAAGCAGATCAATACCATTATCACGTTTTTCATTAACAACATCGTTAAATACAGACAATAAAATGCTAGCCAGTGAGAGGTTGCTGACCAGGTAAGGCATAATCAAGGCGTGGCTTTAGAAATTATAGGCGGTAATTAAATCTTGTATCTGATTTCTGATTGGTTCGCAGTAGATTCTGTGTGCTCAACGGGGCGTGGCGAAATCGATATTTGATTGCGTGGTGCGTATGCAAGTATGGTGTGTAATTAGACAAGACCGTTAGTGAATACCAGCTTGATTATGTGTGATAAACAGTAATGCGGGCTTCCTTCACACTTGATACATACTATTTATGTCAGAGTTATGATCTTTTAAGAATAGTTTATAGACATTTACTTGTTGCCAGTACATTCGCCAGTGCTTCATTTTTGGTGCCATTTTTTCTTAATTTTCGCATTTGGCGCCACTGGCGATCGACAGTGGGAGCCCTGCATTGCTAGTTGTATACAGTTGATATTCTTTGTAGTATCATTTCTTGGAAATGTAGACTGAACCCTTGAAATACCGTCTTAGATTTCCTTGAAAAATTTCCTCTAAAGCGAAACATGTTTATGCTCTTCTTATGATTTTATGCGGTATGGTGAAACTGTCCGAGTACTACTCAACTATTTCTTCGCGAAAAGTTAGATATAGTCCTTTACACTGCCCGGGATGAACAAACCCATACAAACACGCACAGGCGAACAAGCCGGGGAATAAAAGAGCAAGAAAAAATGTTCCCATGCACTATAGTTTGCTGGAAGAAAACTATTAAAAAGGTCCTTAAAATTCTATTCATAAATATAAATGTGTATGAAAAAAAGTGGCAAATGCAGAAAATGCTGTTCTCTTTCCTGTCTAAAGCTTTGGCTCAGCAATTAGACAATAAAGCACATTAAATATTAGATTTCCTGACGCTACTGTCAAGCAACAATTTTGGACACCTCTATGAAAGGCTGAACCTCATTCGGACACTGTTTTAAGTGTCAATCTCTGATAAGGGGGAAAAGTATTACATTGGAAATTCTGAAAGAACTTTTTTTTTGTTATTGGTCACAAGTATATAAGAAATGGGTGACAATTCTGTATACTTAATGAGTTCAACTTGCTATAAATAACAATACTAGATAGTTTTGTATTACTCTTTATCTTTTTTTGTTTTTTTTTGGGGGGGGGGATTTATCATATCAGCTAAAAAGTTCTTTGTCATTGAGTCTCATCTTGTACAATATTTCAATTTAGGTTAAGATAGCATGGCACCATTCACATATTTCTGGCAGTTGTAGCTTTCTTTGAACTGTTTCAGCTTATAAGGTGAAATATTGTTGATGTTGTGTCACCAAAAGACCCCTGCTCAACCCTTTCATCTTTATAGGGGATATAAGAAGCTTTGAAAGAAGGTTAGGATCAGACTACACAAAATCTACAGTCTTACCTTGAATCTACATTTGTGCTGTTTGACTAAACTATTACCCAATTTCTCATTGTAATATATGAACCTCCCACAATGTTGTGGAGGGTAAACTGGAATCAGATTGTGCGAATGTCAGTCCAGGAGACACAATTCTTCTGCTACAGTTTTTAACCAGATTAGCTCAAGTTCGTGTGGATGTCTTTCCACCATGGAGGTTGTACACCTCCAATTGTTGTAACTGTTGGTTTACCATAACATGAGCTAAAGTCACTTGAATATTTTGCCTGATCTAGCCCTTGACCAGATAATCCAGAGTTTTAGAAACCCTGAGAAAGGGTTGAAAACATATTAAGAAAAGGAGAAAATGCTGGAAACTAGCATTTACTCCTTTTCACACAATGTTTTCTACCCTATCAAAGTTCCATCTTTTGAGCCACATTCAAATTGTTGTCTGCAAATGCTTTCAGTTTGGACAGGTATACATGTTTGTTATGTGGTAAAGAGCTTCTGATAAGGCAACCGATTGGGGAGGGATCTACTGGCTAGCCAAAGATCCATAGAATCATATTTTCAGAATCATATTATTAGTTTAAAAAAAAAGAATCGATTTACGGAGAGAAGTAAAGGTTTTCCATGGCTGTCAAGTGTATTCTGGTAATTTGATGTTGGTGTGGTGAAGGGTTAAAATGAGGTTGGAAGGCAGAAATGATTTTGAACAGAACCAAAGTGTTGAAAACACTGGAGTGGCATTTGTGAAGGAAGCCATTGTGGAATTAATAATTTGAAAGAAAAAGAGAAATATTATTCAAATATTGGCTTGAAAGTCAACCTACTAAGCAAATTAATACCTTTTTGATTGAAGGGAGAGTACTCATGACAAAGTTAGGATTATTATAAGCCCATCAAAGACGGGCTGTATTATGGGATCACCAATGGCGTAAGGGCGGAAGGGCGGGCGGGCGGGCAGCATCCAGTTCTTTGTCCGGAGCTTAACTTTGTCATGTCCAGTCTGATTGACTGGAAACTTGGCATGTGTGTTTGTTGCGATAATACGGAGTGCAGTGCGAAAGAACCATAACTTTACCTCGTGCTATCTTTGAGTTATTTCCCTTTGATTGTCATTTTTACAGCATTTTCTGCTTGTCCGGAGCATAACTTTGTCATCTCCAGTCCGATTGACTTGAAACTTGGCATTTGTGTTTGTTGCAATAATACGGAGTGCAGTGCAAAAGAACCATAACTCTACCTCATGCTATCTTTGAGTAATTTCCCTTTGATCATCATTTTTACAGCATTTTCTGCTTGTCCAGAGCATAACTTTGTCATCTCAAGTCAGAACGATTTCAATTTTGGTATGCATGTTTATTGCAATATTACGGAGTACAGTGCTCAAGAACAATAACTCTACCTAGCGCAGATTTTGAGTTATTCCATTTTGATCTTCATTTTTACAGTCCAGTTCTTTGTCCGGAGCTTAACTTTGTCATCTCCAGTCCGATTGACTTGAAACTTGGCATTTGTGTTTGTTGCAATAATACGGAGTACAGTGCGAAAGAACCATAACTCTACCTCGTGCTATCTTTGAGTTATTTCCCTTTGATTGTCATTTTTACAGCATTTTCTGCTTGTCCGGAATATAACTTTGTCATTTTTAGTCTGAACATCTTTAAATTTGGTATGCATGATTGTTGAAAAATTACGGAGTGCAGTGCACAAGAACCATAACTCTTCCTAGCAAGAATTATGAGTTATTCCCCTTAGATCTTCATTTTTATAGCATTTCCAGAGCATAACTTTTTCATCTTAAGTAGGAATGACTTGAAATATGGTATGCTTATTTGTTGCAATATTTGGAAGTGCAGCGCGCAAGAATTGTAACTACCTCGTGCTGTCTTTGAGTTATTTCCCTTTGATCGTCATTTTTACAGCATTAGTGCTTGTCTAGAATATAACTTTGTCATCTCAAGTCAGAACAACTTCAGACTTGGTATGCATGTTTGTTGCAATATTACGGAGTACAGTGCGCAAGAACAATAACTCTACCTAGCGCGGATTTTGAGTAATTCCACTTTGATCGTCATTTTTACAGTATTTCTTGCTTGTCCGGAAGGGAACTTTGTCACCTGAAGTCAAATTGACTTGAGACTTGGTAAACATGTTTGTTGCAGTTATGAAAAGTGCAATGCACTGGAGCCGTAACCTTACCTAATGCCCTTTTGGAATTATTCCCTATTCATTATTTTTTTTTTTACAGCTTTTCATGCTTCTCTACAATATAACTTTGTCTTTTCATGTTGGAATGACCTGAAACTTTATATGCATGTTTCCTTAACATTAGACATTCATGCCTGTTTCAATCACTTACATGATTTCTGCTGCACTACTATTTTCCTCTACCTGCCCTTTACGATTATTATTCCCCCTCGACAACTGGCAGTGGGACGGGCGTATCTTGCGACAATTTGCCGCTCTTGTTTTTGTATTGGTGGCCTCCCTTTGATCATTCAGGAGGACTCAGGGGTAAACTCCCTTGACAGTAGGATGCATGATGGGTAGAGAGAGAAACCATATAGATTTATCGAATAAATTTAAGTTTTGTACCTGAAAACAATGATTCTGAGATACCTTTGGTTGTAAAGATCTAATTCCCAACAATACAATCAATTATATCGATATATGAATATTCATGTGCAATCAAATAGAGTAGCGCGCAATCATGGGACGAACAAGCCCAAGGACGACCTGGTTTTGGAACGAAAAAGTCCGGGACCAAGCGGTCAGTAGACAAATTTTGTGTATATCATTGCGCCAATAGAAGGCTATGAGCAGGTGAAGCTGTTTTCAATCAAAAAGAAGTATTTCCACAATTGATGGCCTCACCCAGTGTATCTTAACATGCGATTTCCAATTACATATCTGAGTGCTATCAAAAAACTCATTTGTCTGAGAAAAATTTAGTTTAATTGGGTTTATATCCTTCGGCTTTGCACAAAATACGATACATGGTCTTCAAAATTCAATATTGAACTCATAGTGGCATTGTCTTCGATAAACGCCACAAAAATCCTAAAGTGTTTCTAATGAGTACTCCATTTACAATAGATCATTTTTGTACCTTTTGGGTGATAAGATAAATTAACCATTCTTACACATGGAGATCTTTAGAAGATAGTTAGTCATGTGTTTAACACTGAAACATAAAACATTTCATGCTTGTTGTTTTGTAATTTAAGAGAATAGTGAGTTATTCACCCTTACAGTGCCCAATATACCTCTACTTGCATTTGCAGACAGTGTAGATAAAGGTCAGACTATACAGAGTATGCAGTCTGATCTTGGATCTTTACAGTCTGGTAAACCATGAGAAAATCTGACAAAGTCCAGCTTGAAACTGAAAGTTATCTCTTTATTGACTGTGAAATTAATATCCATTTTATTTATAAAGCTCTCTAAGGGTAAAATCTTTTAATACCAAGTGACCCTTGGAGAAAAAATTACTTTTTTAGCTCCACTGGCCGAAGGCCAGCGGGCTTATGTCATGGCCTGTTGTCCGTCGTGCGTCCGTCCGTCCGTTAACTTTTTTTAAAACGTCTTCTTCTCTGAAACTACCCATCCAATTTTGATGAAACTTCACAGAAATGATCCTGCCATGGTCCTCTTCAGAATTTCTTGAAAGAATTTAATTCCTTCAAAAACTCTGGTTGCCATGGCAACAAAACTGAAAAATTTTGAAAATCTTTGAAAATCTTCTTGTCTGAAACCGTAAGGCCAAGGGCTACCAAATTTGGCATGTAGCTTTATCTAGTGGACCTCTACCAAGTTTCTTCAATTTATAGCCCTGGGGTCAAAATTGGCCCCGCCCCGGGGGTTACAAGTTATACATGGGCTTATTTAGGGAGAACTTTAAAATTCCTCTTCTACCTAGCCATAGGGCCTAGAGCTACCAAATTTGGCATGTAGCTTTATCTAGTGGACCTCAGCCAAGATTGTTCAAATTATAGCTCTGGGGTCAAATTAGGCCCTGCCCGGGGGTAACAAGTTCTACATGGGCTTATATAACAAGTTTTACATGGGCTTATATAGGGAGAACTTTAAAATTCTTCTTTGACTTAGCCATGGGGCCTAGGGCGACCAAATTTGGCATGTAGCTTTATCTAATGGACCTGTACCAAGGGTGTCCAAATTATAGCCGAGGGTCAAATTTGACTTCGCTCCGGGGGGTAACATGTTTTACATGGGCGGCTTATATAGGAAAATCTTTCGCATCTAGCTATAAGGGCTAGGGCTATCAAATTTTGCATTTAGCTTTATCTAGGGGGTCTCTATCAAGGGTGCCCAAATTATAGCCCAGGGGGTCAAATGTAGCCCCACCCCAGGGGGTCACAAGTTCTACATGGTCTTATATAAGGAAACTTTAATAATCTACTTGTACATAGCCATATTTAGGCCTAGGGCTACCAAATTTTGCATGTAACTTTATATAATGGGCCTCTACCAAGAGGGCCCAAATTTTAACTTTGGGGGTCAAGTTTGACTTCACACCAGGGGTCACAAGTTTTACATTGGCTTTTATAGTGAAAACTTGATAAACCTGTGTCATGGATCACATATTTTACAGGGCCTTTTATTCAGCAAACTTGTTTTACATGACTTTTTATTGGGCAAGATTAAAAAATCTTTTTGTTTATAACCACACATTCTAGTTTCATATTGTAGGTCTGGGGTCAAAATTGCCTTCATTCCAGGGATCGCAAGTTTAACATGGGCTTCAAAATATTGTCACTTCAATTTAAACACTAATCAAGGGAAATAACTCTTTTTATGAAAGATAAAGTTCGTTACTATTTACCTCCCTTGATTATCAAGCTGCAGTGATACATGATTGGTGCTAGACAAGTTTTTTAGCTCCACTGGCCGAAGGCCAGCAGGCTTATGTTATGGCCCGTTGTCCGTTGTGCGTCCATCCGTATGTTAACTTTTTAGCTCATTTGAGCACAATGTGCTCAAGGGGAGCTTTTAGCATTTGTTTCAACTCAATAAAAGAATTTTCAATCATACACCAAAACAAAAAATTATCCTCCACATATCTGACTGTGTTTACAAACTATGAAGTGTTCATATTAATACACCATGTCTACTGTTTGATGATGACTAGCTTAGAAAAAGTATTAATAAAATAAGTTTGAAAAAAAATCTTAGTGATTTATTATGACAATTGTTAGCACACATGTAACTCATTACCAAACGGTAATATTTTAGGCTTGTCTAAATCGAAAGCACTTGCAGACGACAAAATAAAAGTGATTGAAAATTTGAAATTTGTTTTGTGAACAGTAGAAAACATTGTAAGAAAAGGAGAAAATGCTTTTCTAAAGCCTTCTTTCTCAGGGTCATCAAAAGTAGGGATTGTCTGGTAATAGGTTAAAAAGATATATTTCAAACTGAGATTGATGTATATACTTGTTTTTTACTGGCACTGAAGGTCCGTCCGTCCATCTGTCCGTGCGTGCATTAACTTTTATTTCAAACATCTCTGAAACTACTTATCCAATTTTGATGAAACTTCAAAGAAATGATCCTGCCCTGGTCTTCTTTAGAATCCCATGACAGAATTTTATTCCTTCAAAAACTCTGGTTGCCATGGCAACAAAACTGAAAAATATAGAAAATTTTCAAAAATCTTCTTCTCTGAAACTGTAAGGCCTAGGGCTACCAAATTTGGCATGTAGCTGTATCTAGTGGGCCTCTACCAAGTTCCTTCAAATAATAGCCATGGGGTCTACCAAATTTTGCATGTAGCTTTATCTAGTGGGCCTCTACAAGGAGGGCCCAAATTATAGTCCTTGACCCAAGTTTGTCCCCACACCACGGAACACAAGGTCACCAGTTTTACATGGGCTTTTGTAATGAAAACTATCTTAAGTCATCATGTTACTAACCATTATAAAGAGTAAGGCTATTAGATTTAGCCCTGTCTCATGGGTTTCATGTTTTACAGGGCTTTTCATTGAGAAAAATTTGAAAATCTTCTTGTTTATAACATTCAAGAACTGAATTATTTGGTATGGAGCTTTATATTGTGGACCTCCACCAGGATTCAAATAATTATAGCTTTGCGATCAAAATTGGCTTTGCCCATGGATCACAACTTTCTCGTAGGATTAGATAGAAAAATGTTTGCATGTCCTCGTGTTTGAAATCAATTTGCTGAATATTGTAATGTTTGGCTTGTAGTGTTTTTACTTAATAGCCAGTGGAGCGATACAGGGCCATCATGGCCCTCTTGTTTCTGATTGTCGTTGTCAAGAGACGCATGCAAGTTGCCTATGATTATGTTTCAATTGAGTTTCAATTTACTTGTCCTCGAATGCACTTTTAATACTAACAGTTTTTCAACAGTAGTCTGCTGCAAGTCAACTCTAGAAACAATTTAATTTAAACCACTGTTCATTATTAACAGTAAATTAACCCTTAACTTTTTACCAAAGACAAAATTTTAGGCTAGTCCAAATCGAAAGCATTTGCTGACAACAAAACAAATGTGACTGGAAAATTGAAATCTGTTTTGGGAGTGTAGAAAATATTGTGGGAAAAAGAGAAAATGCTCGTAACCAGCATTTTCTCCTTTTCCCACAGTGTTTACAAAAGCTTTCTTTCTCAGGGTCTTTAAAACTTGGGATTGTGAAGTAAATGGTTAAAGTGCCTTTCACAACTATAGTTGCTTTTGCGGCCATTGTAGATCAAGATCAGACTGCACAAAAGATGCAGTCCGATCTTTGATCTTGTCTGCTTTGCTGAAACATTACAGACAAAAGGCAAGCAATGAATTGCTGTTACCTGAGACTTATTCTGGAATGAAAATGGCCTTAGGGTTCATTCGGCACTTTAAGGGTAATGATATAGAAGTTTTGAGTCACTATGTGTTACATAGTCAAATCATCACTGTCTTTATTGCGGCAGAACATCTCACAAAGTATTGTAAAGTGTTGATTTAAGATTTGGCTGTACATCCTGAGTAGTTTGATCGTGATCTTCAGTATCTACAAAAGCATCGAACAATCCCATTTTATAATGACTTTCAGCCAAGATTTCTTTTGAAAGACATTGTGGGAAAGAGAAGAAAATGCTGGTTACCTGTTCCATTTTCTCTTCCCGCAATGGTTTTTGATCTTTCATAGACAAGTCTCATCAAATTTTTTACACTCAAAAGGAAATATTATGTCATGCAGCAGCTCATCATCTCTGTCAGTCCTTCTACTTGTCTATCTGTCTGTCTGTCTGTCTGTCCTTCGTCTGTTTGTCCATCCGTCTGCTAGGAATTTAGTGTCCACCTTGGTTAGGCGATGGGGAGAGCAGAAGATGCTTCAGGGTCAAGGGCTCACAGCACGGGGGGGCGTCAAAGTTGACATGCTCTTGATAGCTGCCTTCAGGCATATATTGCTCTGCTTTGTTGAGCTTTGTTGTCACTTGCTGTCTTCTGAAAGTCCTTGCAGTTTGGACAAGGCTTGACTTTTGTTTTTATGTTCCTAGAATGAAGGATATTGTCAACAACAGTCCAAAGTTGAGAAAAGGTTCCCTTCATTTCTGTGAGGAATGATGAGTCAAAGAGACAAGCAAGGAACAGAAAGAGCTGAAATGAAATAATGAAGAGAGAATTTCTTTTGACATGCTGTAACTAGAAGCATTCTATCAAAGTAATGTTCTTGTAACTGAATGCCTGATTTCACTTGAATAATATCTCTCTATTGATCTAATATTTCATCCCACCGTCATAATTTTGATTAACTTTTCCCTTTTGTATGCTTTATTACTTGTAATAGCCAAATAAAAGGGATGCTATTTTAAATGCACAGCAATCCTTGCTCATGTAAATTATTGTTTCCAGCCTTTTTAACCTTTTCTTTTTAACAATCATGAGTTTTAACTACCCTGAGGAAGAAGGCTTAATGAAAACATTATCAGAAAAAGAGAAAATGATGGTAACCAGCATTTTCACCTACTGTCCACAATGTTTTGCTTTTTCTGAAATACAAATCCTACTTTTTTAAGTAACATTCAATTCTTCATCTGTAAAATGCATTCAATTATAACAAGGATGAAACTGTTTTGTCTTGTAAAGAGTTAAACTTGGTTTCTCAGAGAAAAAGATTATTTATTAAAAGTTATTTGTTCATCACATGCCCTGTTGCAGACAACTCCTTGCAGGGGGCTACTTTGAAAAAACTATGTGACCAAAAGAGATTTTCTTTATCATATGCAATATCTGCATGTGTCTTTAAAAATCTTCTTGTCTGAAACCATAAGGCCCAGGGCTACCCAATTTGGCATGTAGTTTTATCTAATGGACCTTTAACATATTTCTTCAGTTTATAGCCCTGGGGTCAAAATTGGCCCCATCCTGGAGATTACAATGCTAAAACAGGCTTGAAGTTGCTTGAATTGCAATACCATTTTTTTTTTTTTCAAACAAAATGATTGCTATATTTGAGTCGTGCTGTAAAAAATTACAACCACAGATAGCTTCAGAGAATATTGTGGCAAACCAAAAAATTCACAGAATCTGTAGTTCAGTAGTTTGTAGCTGTGTTTTTATTGATGCTTTGTCAAATTTACACTTTCAGTGTCTTTATTTTTCATCACATGTCATTTTTATGGAAAAACTTATCACAAGAAAAAGGTCAATATATATGTATTAGTCATGCTCTGTGAAAACATGGTTTAATGCATCTGCAAATAATATTGGCCCATGTCAGCCTGTGCTGATGGAAACTTATTGCCGTTGGTAAATTTTCTGTAGGTCAAAGCATAATTCTACATCATAATTCAGCAGTTTTCTGTTTTTCAACAAAATGGATCCATAACTTGCAACAACTTGCTTGGTGTAATGCATTAAACCCCCTTTTCTCATACTGCCACTCATACATAATTTTCTATGTTATCTAAGATTGAAAATTCACTTATTACTGCCTAATTTTTGACATTTTGCCTCCTCAGAAATATTTTGAAAAGGAAATTGAAACACTCGCAGTATGGGACAATTTTAAGCCAATTATGTGAATGAAAATCTATTGAAGATCATGAATGGTAGTTTTTTTCCATCAAGATTGAAGATCATACTATACACTTATGATATACCTTCAGCTTATTTTGTAATGCAAAATTTCCATTTTGTTCCAGCAGATTCTTCAACTCTTTCAAAATAGAATCATTGGAAGAGAATGTAGAAAAAATCATGAAAACATAGTGACAAATACAGACATTAGCAGTTTTGAATAGTTTCTTCTGTTGTCATATTGCTTCAAAGGATGAGCCCACAAATATATATTTAATACTTAAAAGGGAAATTTTAAAATGATAAAAGAGCTCTTATTTTGTTCCTTCAGAGATGTGCAAATTTTTCTCCATAGAATAATTCAGTTTATGTTTAAAAAAGACCAAAGAAACAAATGTTTGCTATTGTACCTTTAACTCTTTTTTCACCGCTCTCAGTGTTTTGTGATATTTTTGTCACTGTTTTGATTCTTAGAAATTAAGCTATACATGAAATGAATATACTAGTATAACACATTGAGTTAAAATACTAATATACATGATGATGAAAAAGCACCATTAATTTTGGATTATTATCACCTCTATTCCTGTTTGCAACAGACCAACTTTGAAAAAATTGTGGCCTAAAGGAAGACTGTTGGGGAAAATTCTATCTATTAATGAAATGTTTTTATAATCATGTATTTATGCATACAATCTTAATTACTATTGATCACCCTTGTACAAGCGTATATTTGAAATATACTGCTGCAGATTTGTTTTATACGGTGGCACAAAAGTGACATGGAAGATATATTTTATACTACGTGCGCATGCAGTAGCTAATACGTGGGCACGTAATAAGTAATACGTGCGCATGCAGTAGTATTACGTGCGCACGCAGTAGCTAATACGTGCGCACGTAATAACTAATACATGCGCACGTAATACTATTGCGTGCGCACGTATTAGCTAATACGTGCGCACGTAATAGTTATTACGTGCGCATGCAGTAGCTAGTACGTGCGCACGCAGTAGCTAATACGTGCACACGTATTAACTAATATGTGCGCACGTAATAACTATTACGTGTGCACGTAATAATCGACCAATCAGTTTATAAGGATCAATAAATGTCTATCTTCCACTTCCATCTTGAAAAATGGCTTCCGTTCATGATTCTGATTGGTAGATTATTATGTGCGCACGTAATATGTAATACATGCGCACGTATTAGCTACTGCGTGCGCACGCAGTAGCTATTACGTGCGCACATATTAGTTATTATGTGCGCACGTAATAACTAATACGTGCGCACGTAATACTACTGCGTGCGCACGTATTACTTATTACGTGCGCACGTATTAGCTACTGCGTGCGCACGTAATAACTAATACGTGCGCACGTATTAGCTACTGCGTGTGCACGTAGTATAAAATATATCTTCCATGTCACTTTTGTGCCATCGTAGTTTTAGGAGTAAATGAATAAATATGTACTGTAAGTGGTTATCAGGGATTCAGTTTTTCAATGCTTTAACTCTTTCATTACTGAATAAAAAAATTTGTATTTTCTCAAAGGCTACAGATACAGTCTGGCTGCAAAACTGAGAGAGAGAGAGTTCAGTCATAGACTAGAATAAAGCAGTGGACAGTGTAGTTCAGAGATCAGACTGCACATTCTGTGCAGTCTGATCTTGATCTACACTGTCCACAAAAGCTTCTGATGTTGTCTATGGTATGGAATGAGTTAAAACGTACAGAGCTGAATGAGTGAAATGGACTTTCTTCATCAAGAAGAAAGACCAATAAAAATTGCAAAGTCAAAGGTGTCTTTGCTACGGAACCCCTAAAGTGACATACTCGACTTTTTTTTAATATGCAAATTTCTCAAGTTATTTCGTTTTTACGAAATATTATTTCGTAAAAACGAAATATTATTTCGTAGATACGAAATATTATTTCGTATATACGAAATATTATTTCGTTTTTACGAAATAATATTTCGTTTTTACGAAATAGTATTTCGTAAAAACGAAATAATATTTCGTAAAAACGAAGTAATTATTTCGTTAAAACGAAATAATTATTTCGTAAAAACGAAATAATCTGATAAGTTGAAATACCGACATCCTTGGTTCGACTCGGGTTCGAGGCACTTTGACTGCCTTGCGATAGGGCTACATTGTAGGGTTGATTGACAGCCTCTCACACTATAGGCTATAGATTTGAATTCCGAGTTGAGCTGTCCTGAATTGCCTACAGTGGGGTCGATACTCTGCAAATCCATTTTTAAGACTTATAATATGGTATTAAAAGCGCGTTCCTTATTTCTTACCTTCTTTGCTCTTGGAAAGATGGGATAACATTACGACTGTCGCTTAAGAATCAGGGTAAAGAGATTTGTAGAGTGATAATTAAGACAGACAGACAGACAGACAGACAGGTAGTAATATCACGGTGATAAGCGATGCAGCCATGTGTTTCCTGGCTTTCTCACACCAGTAGTGACAGAACATTCTTTTTAAACTAAGAGACGGAGAGACGGAGATCAGATTCTTAAGAGACCGCCTCGGGGGTAGAGAACAGCGAGGGGTAACGTTAGTGGTTTCGTGCTGATACAAACAAATTCTAATATGGTAGTAATGGAATTCCTTCCTTCGTACTCAGGGCCTCTAGGACAGCACAATGATTGCCTCACTTAAATTTAAAAGATTGATGCGACGTAAAACGCAAATCAATCAGACATGATTGGGCCGTGCTTCATGAAAAGGGGGCTTAATGCATCTGCATGATCCATGGTATCAAGCAAGACATCACCTGATTATGCATAGACGGATCAGCGTGGGGGTGGGGAGTGGGGGGTTGAGGGAGGAGGCATCCGGTCCCCCAAATTCTCTAGATCTATGCAAAGACATAAGTCAAATCGACAAAGGACTTCTTCTAACTAGCTGAATTGCGTCAAGGAATAATGTTTAAAGTTGTACGCAGTAACGTTAGCAAATTTGAAATTGAGCCATGCTCTGACAAAATGAGGCTAATTGAATCCCCGTGATCTATGACACCAAGGAAGCCTTCACATACATAGAAAATCTATTCACTTTATCTAGAACGCTCGACGGAATCATATAGTAGTTCTAGTCCTTTGACATACTGAGAATTTATTGATAGCGAAAAGTTTGGCCCAGATCAGCCTGAGCAATCCGTGCAGGCTTTCCTGGTCGATACTTTTCGCAAATGAGTGATTCCATGTTATGCAAATGAGTGATTCCATGTTATGGATCCATAAATTCCATTTTGTCTAATATGAGCAAGCGAATAATGAGTTCGAATATCCCTTTGACGTGCAGAAAATTGGAAGACCATATTGAAAAAGTATCGGCCCATGTCAGCCTGCACAGACTGTGCCGGCTGGTATGTGTCGATTTTTTCCTCAAGTGCAAAAAGCATCCTTTTCAGTGAGCACAATTTATTATGTATTTGCATAGATTTAGAATAATAATGACAGCGGCGTAAAAACCAGTCAAAAATGTGATTCAAGGCTATGTGGCCTCATTGATATACAGGCTGGTAAAATTATTTCGTAATTACGAAATAATTATTTCGTATTTACGAAATAATTATTTCGTTTTTACAAAATATTATTTCGTATTTACGAAATAATTATTTCGTATTTACGAAATAATTATTTCGTTTTTACGAAATAATTATTTCGTAAAAACGAAATAATTATTTCGTTTTTACGAAATAATATTTCGTAAAAACGAAATAACTTGAGAAATTTGCATATTAAAAAAAAGTCGAGTATGTCACTTTAGGGGTTCCATACTTTGCCAAAATGTTTCACAGAATAGAGTATGCAATCTGATCTTGATGTTCGCCCGCCGGGGTGGCTCAGTGGTGAGTGTGTCGGACTCATGACCTGGTGGTTGTGAGTTCGATACCCGGTTGAGGCGAACTTTCTTTCCGGCGTATTTTCGCCTCTCACCTCTGCTGAAGCATGTGAGAAAAGTAGTCGGTGGCTTTGGAAAGAAAGTTGTGTTAGTACTGGTGTGAGAAAGCCAGGAAACACATGTGCGTCACCGACCGCCATGATATGACCTTGATGTTCACCTTGCTTAAGACAGTTGAATGTTGATCTTCACTGGCTACAAATTTAGCTAAGCACTCTATGGGTGAGCTGAGCCCCTGTAGTACAGTTGGTAGCACGCTACTGGACTTGAGAACTTGGGGTCACTGGTTCAAATCCCCAGCTTGGACAATTTCCTTCTGGGAATTGATGATAGTCATTGCAACACAATTCATTCTTCTCTCACCACTGATCATTGTTTTGATGATGGTTTTGTGAGAAAGAAGCCAGTGGCTTGGGAAGAATATTGTGCCAATCACTGGTGAAAGAAACTCCAAGAAAGGATAGATAGGTACACAGGCTGCCATAATATACCTGAAATAATGTTGAAAACATTGTTTAATACTGTAAAACCAATCAAACAACTGTAAGGGTTAACTCTTCTTGTGTTTTGTAATTTACTAAATATTTGTATAATTTTTTGTTAGCTCGCCTGAGCACGAAGTGCTCATGGTGAGCTTTTGTGATCGTGCTGTGTCCGGTGTCCGTCATGTGTCATCCGTCGTCAACTTTTACCTTGTGTACGCTCTAGAGGCCACATTTTCAGTCCAATACTCATGAAACTTGGTCAAAATGTTTGTCTTGATAATATCTCGGATGAGTTTGAAAATGGGTCAGGTCGGGTCAAAAACTAGGTCTCTAGGTCAAATCTTAGAAAAACCTTGTGTACACTGTTGAGGCCACATTTTCAGTCCAGTACTCTTGAAAGTTTTTCTGAATGTTTGTCTTGATGATATCTCAGACAAATTTGAAAATGGGTTAGGTTGGGTCAAAAACTAGGTCACTAGGTCAAATTTTAGAAAAACCTTGTGTACGCTCTAGAGGCCACATTTCCAGTCCAATGCTCCTGAAAGATGGTCAGAATGTTTGTCTTGATGATATCTTAGACTAGTTTGAAAATGGATCAGGTTGGGTCTACAACTAGGTCAAATTTTAGAAAAACCTTGTGTATGCTCTAGAGGCAACATTTTTAGTCCAATGCTTTTGAAAGTTTATCAGAATGCTTGTCATGATGATATCTGGAATGAGTGTGAAAATTGGTCAAGTTGGGTCAAAAACTAGGTCATTAGGTCAAATCTTAGAAAAACCTTGTGTACGCACTAGAGGTTACATTTTCTGTCCAATACTCTTGAAACTTGGTCAGAATATTTGTGTTGATGATATCTTGTATGAGTTTGAAACTGGGTCATGTGGGGTCTAAAACTAGGTCACCATATTTAATCTTTGAAAAGCCTTGTGTACACTGTAGAGGCCACATTTTCAGTCCAATAATCTTGAAATGTTTGTCTTGGTAATGTCTTAGACTAGTATGAAAATGGTCATGTTGGATGAAAAAACTAGGTCACTAGGTCTAATCTCAGAAAAACCTTCTGTACACCCTATAGGCCACATTTTCTCTCAAATACTCATGAAAGGTGGTCAGAATGTTTGTCTGGATAATTTCTGCATGTTTGAAAATAGGCAATATTGAGCTTAAAAGTAGGCCACTGAGACAAATTATAGAAAAAGCTTGTGTACACTCTAGACGCCATGTTTGTAAGTCCAATACTAATGAGTGTTTGTCAGAATGTTTGTCTTAATATCTCGGAAGAGATTGGAAATGGGTCATGTTTGATCAAAAGGCTCAGGTGAGCGACTTCAGGGCCATCATGGCCCTCTTGTTGGGGAGAAAGGGCACATAATTATACTTTCTTTTTTATACAACTTCTTTTTATCTGTTAAAAAAGTGTTCACTGATAATGTCTTGTTTATCCTTGAGGTTAGAATAGCTTTCCTCTCACAATACATACCGGTAAATATCATTGATTTTTGTTGTCATTTCTTTTATGGAAATTGCATACTTTAAAATTCACTGGCTTAACTCTTTACCAAAATATCCCATGTTTTAACAAACATGAAATAGTAGGCCTTTAAAAACAGAGTAACCAGCATTCTCTGCTTTTCCCCACAATGTTTTCTACCCATTCACAAAGCATATCTCTTCGTTTCAGTAACATTAATCAGTGGTCTGGGAGTTCTTTCACTTTGGCCATTTTTTAATTTCATGGTCTGGTAAAAGGGTTAACTCTCTACCTCACAGTAAAATTCAAGACTTGTCTATATTGAAAGCTTTTACCAATGAAAAATCAGATTTGGCCATGGTATTTGTCTTTGAATTGGTTTAAAATTTCTCAGGGTCATTAAAATTGAGGATTGTGTGGTAGAGGGCTGATTTGTTACCCACTGCTGACAACTCTTTCAGTTTTGCAGCTGCTCACTTTTGAAAAGAGTTCTGCAAAAGAAGATATAAAATTTCTTCTTTGCCACAGTGGTTTGTCTTGTTCATCTGTAAATGGTTAATCCTTTACCAAAACCAAACAATTTATTTTTATAATGACCCTGACGCTTTTGAAAACATTTTGAGAAAAGAAGGTAATGCCGATAGTGTGCATTTTCTTCCTTTCATAATGTTTTCTATCAAAGACAAATCCTACCATTTGAGCCTTATTTGGCTCAGGTGTCTCCAAATGCTTTTGTTGTTTGGTAAAGTGTTAAAGAAAGATGTAGAGGCTTTGGTCAACTCTTAGAGTTGGGATGTTTTGGTGTGTTTGAAGTTATGTTTTTTCATGTATTAACCCTTTCACAGATTATTTGCTGTTGCAAACTGTCAAAATTAGATTGATCTTGGATCTACACTGTCCATTATGGTCTGGTCCTTTAGTCAAAAGAGCCTTGATACTACAATAACTCAACTTTTTTTTCGACTGAAAAGGGGCTCTTATTTTTTGGGCTCTATGGGATCAGTTTTGTTGCCTGCTGAAGAGGAAACCCTTTAGCAAATAATCTAGTGTTTTATTACCCCTTAGAAAAAGAAATTTGGAAAACATTGTTGGTAAAGAGGAAAACGTTGGTTACCAGCCATTTCTCTTTTTTTCACAATGTTTTCAACCTTTTGAAGATAAACTGCATCATTTCAGTTACATTTAATTTGTCCACTGTAAATGCTTTTAATTTTGGACAAGTCTAAGATTTTGTGGTTTGGTAGAAGAATTAATCCATGTTACACAAAATCCTTTTATTGAGTTGCTATAAATTTACATTTGGAAGCAGGACTATAAGGTAGAAGACATAAATCTATCAAACTGTACAAATAGTATTACCATAAAAGGATTTGATTTTAGAACAGACCTGCTGTCGTTGATAAAAGTTGAAAGCAAATTTTAAAGCTATTTATTTCATTAAACCTGTGACTTTGATATAAGTAAATGCTGGGCCCCTATTATTATACATAATTTTTTTGGTAAATAGCGCCTCTTATACAACATTTACCACATATAGAATTACGTATTTTCATTATTCCAGAATGCAACTCTGACAGCATTTGAACTTAATTGCAGGAAGAAAGTCCATAATCACTAATAACTTCTAAATTTGCATTCTTATAGTCATACTGTGGATTTTGGACACTGACACAAATTTCAAAACATATGTATTTGGTTTTATAGAGGATCATATTTTTTTTTTTTTTTTTTTTTTGGGGGGGGGGGGGGGGGGGAAAGATTGAAATTTATTTCGAGTGAACACTATCGGTAATATTTTCACGAGTGCTGCAGCCACAAGTGAAAATATTATCGATGATGTTGGACAAGAATCTAAATAAATTTTGATCTTTCACTAAAAAGAAAAAAAATATTTTATTGATTTCATGCTTCTAGCCTGGTTGTTGTTTGGACATTCATCAAAATCCAGTACAGCTGCTTTTGGTAATTCCCCGTCGCTCACCCCTACACATAACAACACATTATAATATTATAAAAAGAGCAATAAATGTAGGGTAAATGCACATAAATTATGTTATATTTCTGTCTGGTTGAATGGCATGCACTGTTTACCTAGGTAACTAGTGCATGGGCACTACTGTTTCCGCCTTCAATTGAAGAGTTACGGAATTATGGTAAATTTCACTGGTCATAACCATGAATTATCAAACCTTATAATTCACCAATATTTCCAGATAAACTACTGAAAAGCATGAAATAAATATGAATTATGCTCTGTGAAAAGGGGATCTGCAAAACTTATCAATTCAAGTCATGGTGGGCAGTCAGTGCAAGCTGACCTGGGTTGAAAGTTTCTGCTATTGCACAATTTTGGCAGCTCAAAGAACCAGTTTACCTCATGATTCAGTTGGTTGTAAGACAAAATGTATTTTATGGATCAAGAATTATTTGATGACTTGGTATAATGCATTATGGAGAAGTATCTAAAACCCTTTTGCCAGAGGTCCACTCATATATTACAATAATAAAAACAAAACCCATAAACAATTGAGCCAGTGCAGTGGTGTGACAGAAATGTTGAAAGTGGTATTTATACTGTTACTAGATAACAATATTTTAATGTCCAGGAGAAGAGAAGCTTTTTAAAACATTGTGAAAAGAAGAGATAGGAGAAGGAAAAACTAATGGTCACCAGCATTTTCTCCGTTATCCACAATGTTTTTTTTACCCTGTAAAAAAACAAATACAATCATTTTAAGTCTCAATTAGTTTGCCATTTGAAAATGCTTTGAGTTTGGAGAAATCTACAATTTTGTTGTCTGGTAAAGAGTAAACACCATTCAAACAAACAAAGCTTTCCCTTTGATATATATTCGCAGCAGCTGATTTTAAAGGCATATTAGTGAAAAAGGGATGTAACAGCATGATTGTCAGTTTGATACTTAAAAAAAATGGAGAATTTACTTCATAAAAACAAATTTCTCTCTGCTAAAATGTTTCAAATAGTGGTTTGCTGCAGGTAAAAAAGAGGACAGTTTGTTGTGAGACCAAAAAAGTTACCTGCTCAACATAATTTGTTTATGCTATTTTCTTTAAGTATACATGAACTAGTTCGTAAAAGTTTAAAATCTTCAAAGGGGGATTTATGTCTTACCAGTCCTTTCCTTTTCCTTTACAAAAGTGTGATCAAGTCCATGATTTTTCTCTGTAAAACCCTTATCAAAACATTGCTGTGTTCAAAAACCCAATGGAAGAAGGCTTTTGAAAATAAAAAATTGTGGGAAAAACAAGAAAGAGATAACAGCTAGCATATTTTCCCGCTATTTTTTCACCTTTGACAGAAAAATTTCATGTTTTTAGTAATATTTAATGTGTCTGAAAATACTTTAAATATAGAATTGATAATTCTAAATCATTTATGTCTAGTGAAGGGTTAAAAAAATGATGCTCTGTAATATCTTTGTTTTTTAACGAATATACCCGGTAGGTACATAGAAGTACATGTGTATACTTATGGTAGCTGAATTTAAATCCTATTTGATATCTGAATGAGTCCTTTGAAAACTTTTATTAACATTCTGTTAAGTGTAGAGTATACAAGATCAATAGAGCTAAGTATTGAACATAATTTTACTGATCTGGAACGGCTAAGTATGAAGTCACAAATTCGAAGATTATTCTTCAGGTCCTACAAAAGGACGGATTGAAATAAGTATTGTATTGTTCCAATAGACTCTTTATGTTCCCTATACTAAACTACACAACTTAGAAAGAATTGTTTATAGGTATGGAATAGAAATTGGTTTGTCAGTGTGACAATTTGTATTTGATAAACACAATTGGTTTAAAATGTTTTATTGAATATGTGACAGTAGGTATAAATATTGAAACAACTGAGAAGAATAGATGGCTGAGGAAATGAAGTGGTGACTAGTTTGATTTTGATGAAATAATATGTGTAAAAGACAATTTCTGGATTGCTTTGTGAACTTGTGGAAATTTTAAGAAGGATTTTTGAAGTAAGGCTATGTTAACTCATTACCGTCTGCAGATAACTTTTTGTGTTGCTGTGATCTACCGTAATAAGCATTGTGGTGAAAGGAGAAAATGCTCCTAAAGAGCCATTATTCCTCTTACTACAAAGTTTTCTCTTGTATTCGGTTCAAGTTTTAACTCTTTACCAAACAACAAAGTTTCAGACAGGTCCAAATTGAAAGCGTTTGAAGACAATGACATAAATGTGACTGAAAAAATTGACATTTGTTTTAGGAAGGGTAGAAAACATTCTGGAAAAATTTAGAAAGTACTGTTTACCAGCATTTTCTCCTATATCCACATTGTTTTCAAAAGGCTTCTTTCCCAGGGTCCTTAAAAGTCTGTATTGCGTGTTAAAGGGTTAAGCATTGACTCATGCTGATCATCTACATTGTGCAAGGATATTTTTTAGAGTTTTTATTGTTTGAGGAGGTAGTGAGTCAACCATTATTATTCTATCATGGACTGCTGGACAAATGAAATTTCTGTGCTTGTAGTCAAAATTTTGTGAAAAATTTATTTGTCTGTTTGTAGCAGTTGAAAGATCAACCAATTGCTGACAATCATGGATGTTTGTGTGTAGATCTGAATTCGGCTAATATTAATATAATATTCTCTTATAGAGAATTAGTTCTGAAAGTAACCTGAATTTAACTTTGCGAAATTGGAAAGCCTGAATTAGTAGGAAATTATCAAACGAAATTATTGAAAAACCTGTTTATTGTGTATTCAAATTGACTAAAAAAAAAAACTGTTTATGAAAATTAAGTATATAAATATTTGCCTTGGTATATCCTGTTCAGAAAATATTGAAAAGGTCTTATCAAAAAAAAAGCTGGAGAGTTCCCAAAGATTTTTACCATGTAAACATTTACTGTCACTGGAGTATTAACAATTTGAAAAGCAGAATTCGATGACAGAAATTAGACTTGTAAATATCTGTGAAGGACCATAAATTGTACTTTTACCATGTAAGGGTCTGAAAAGGTTGGAGTTTGATCATGTTACATTTAGAGGTTGTGGGTATGAGCCCACGCACCAGTGTGCCAGTGAGGATTGGATATGCCGATAGATCATCGAGTGTCACACCTACTCAGCGACATACACCATTACTTTCCTTGTCCAGGTAAATAAATAATTCAAGTAGTATGTTCCCAGTTTCGAAGTTTGTTACCTCATTACTATATAAATACTACTTTTATACCCCTGAAATTGATAGTTTTGGAAATTGTGGAAAAAAGAGCAATTGCTTGTAACAAGCATTTCCTCTTTTTCCTTTGATTTATACTATACAGACCAAGCTTTTTTTTTTCTTTTCTTCCACTATGATATTTCCCAATTCCTCTTTCTGTAACTGTAGAGTTATTGGTCTATCCTATACTTCATTGGGTAAATCTTTACCTTATTTGCAAAAATGGAAAATGTTGAAAAAATTGCTCCTACTTCTGGAGAGTACAACTAATGGTATATGGTTTTTCTGTCAGTTTGAAAAGTTAACTGAAAGTATAATACCTAAGCATTAATTTTTTCTCAGAATATGTCACTATACTTGACTATACAGATTCAAGACATGACTGTACGCCCTGTCATGATGTAAACTATCTGCCAAAGTAATATACATTGCTCTCAGCATTTACCACTTTCAGCACCAAATATATAAACTATACCTCTTTCTACTGCTATTAATATACAATCCACTGAAACTCAGAGAGATTCCTTATCATATTACAGGCTTGACTTAACAAACTGATGGTATAGATCCAAGATAAGACATCGTTAGGTGTCTTTGAACACCGAATGACTTACTCTTTACCACACAGTCCCAAGTTTTACCAACACTGAGAAAAATTTCTAAGCCATTTGAAAACATTGTCGGAAATGGAGAAAGGGCTGGTTGCCAACATTTTATCCTTTTCTTATAATGTTTTCTACCCTGTGAAAGACATTTTATCATTTGAAACACATTTAAATTGTCCTCTCCAAATACTTTCAATTTTGACAAGTCTACATTTTTATCGTGTGGTAAAGAATAAAATGAGTTTGCAGACAGGGCCCCTATGATTACACAAATTCATTAGGAATGATCAGCATCCCATAGAATCAAGAACCAAAAGGAGTAGATCCAAACTCTGTATGTTCTGTGCCATGTCATGTTGGCTTATCTGAACATTATTCTTGTCCTCAGACAAAAGTTTATATTGCATAATGGCATTGAAAGAGTAAGGACTTGTTTTTTTTTTAACTCTTTAACCGACAACCACACTTATCCAAACCATAAGCAGTTGCAGATGGCAAAAGAAATGTGACTCAAATGACAGGATTGTCTATGGAAGTGTGAAAGATCTTGTAGAAATTAGTTGTCAGTAGCATTTTTTCATTTTCCCCACAATGTTTTTAAAGTACTTCTTCAGGGTCATAATTATCAGCTGTGCTTAATGGTATAAATTGCCATGTATCCCAATATCTGAGCTCAGAAAAGTAAAGATAGCACCCTATTATAATGGTAGAAAGTTACAAAATTCTGGTAGTAGGAGTGGGAAATCATAGTTACAGACTTCATTAGTCGCAATCTTTTCAGAAGTTGTCAACTATTATAAATGCATCAAAGTGCATGTAAAGATTGGTATTAGGGATTAAAACTTGAATAGCGTAAATCCTTTGGACATGCTGCAATCAATGATTGATTTATTATTGGTTCAATGTAATGTGCTAAAGTTTGCCATAAAATACTGATCTTTGGAGGTTCAATTGTATCAATTACTTTATAATTAGAATATACCAAGTCATTGTTATCAAATGATCATCAGAGTTCATGTAAAGTGGCAATTTCCCATGATATTTATTTCATATCTGTCCATGCACTGTTCTTTTCAAAATGTTTTCTACTCGCTTATTTCTTTCTTTTATTACACTGTTTTACACTTTAGGGAACTGGCCAGTCAATCAGTACAGTGAATGTGAGCTTACAAAGATATTTTTGCTTTTGCTGTCATTAGATGGCATACAATGAGCAGTGTTCTGCCAAGGATTTTAAAAAGTAGAGACAAATGTCTCACTCACCCAGAAAAGTTTGAGACATTTTTGAAAATTTGGGGACAATATTTTGTATGCATTAAAATGGTTTAAAAATAAGAAATTGAAATTAGTTCCCCAATACCCATACTTGTTAATTGCTATGTTCTCTTTCACCAGCCAAAATGTGGATTTAAATGCAACTAACACGGCTGATTATTTCTCATTGAGACTTTCCCTACCGTACAGTAGAGTTTTCTTAAAATCCCCCTGAAAAGACTCGGCCATGACGGCTGATCTACGATAGACGTTCTCTGCACGTCGTAGATAAGAGTAGAAGTTCTGAAGTTACATTTTTTTTTTTTCAGTAAATGCGTACTTTTTTTTTTAAACACATTTTACAACACAAAGTCGAGGTCGCTATCATACTCCAACGAAGAATATTCTTTTAAATACTAAGAACTGTCATACAGGTATTTTTTACTATCTTCCGACGATGTTGATTGAGTGGGAGGGGTACTGGGCATCAGAACATTATTGACTTTGAGCTCTGATAGTTGGTATGCTTTGGCTGACCATAGAAGCTTAGGATAATACCTGGCTTTTTCGCCGCAGCGACGAAACCATTTTCCGACTGAGATTGCAGAAGATACTACGTCATGCCAGTAAAGTACACGATCAATACTTGGTTGATGTTTTCGGTCTGCGTCCAATCAAATTTCATTTTGCATATACGCACCTTCGGCCCTCATGAAAAACACTAAATTGTAATAGTTACGCGGCTGATTCCACGATTTTTGATATGCGACAGGAATCGCCTTTTACTGATTTTTTCTGAGACATTTTGAATTTTTTAGCGAGAAAATTGCAAATACGCGGCCTTGGCAGAACACTGAATGAGGTTCATAAGCTCATTGTTTCCAGTTTGTTTGAACCAATCAAGTATAGCCAAAAGTTTATGGACAAACACTATTGAATCGACATCGTTGGAGCTCTACTGATATTTTTTTCACATCATTTAACAAAATCACTGATATTCACAACAAATTGCTGAATAATGCAATAAACAGAAATTAAATTAGGTACATATAACAAACATAACCATACATGCACCGGCGCAGCTGACATTATGAATTACAACGTCTGCTTTATTCTTTCTCAAAATATTTACCACCAACTTCTTCACAGCGGGATTGTTTATCCTGGCTTGATAATGAATGTGGCACCCATCATAGGCACTAACATGTCTCATTTCAAGTTCTGTTATTATACAGCAAACTGTGCATTACCTCGTATCAACTTTTGGTACTGATTTTGTGTAGATGAAAATGTATCGCTGGTCTTCATTAACCACATATCTGACCAGTTCAGAGTCATTTTCCCTACAACCCGAGAGTGGACAGCCACTCCACTTCATGTCACAAATAGGTTTTCTTCCCTCGCTAAACCTTTTGTGCCACTTGTATACAAGTGATCTGGCAACTGTGTTCTTTCTAAAAGCAATTTCTATCATTTTCATGATTTGAATGGTGTCTTACTCAAATTTACTCAGAATTGTATGATGGACTTAGTTTTCAGTTTATCTTCAGGCATCATTTTTACTCAGCAACAAAAAGAAATCTGTTATTTGAGATTGATTAAATTGAAAACTAGACGGTGCACTTGGACAGAATTTGTTGTCATGAAAGAAAACTGACCTAACGCTATAATCATCATGTTTCCCTCCAATTGTTCATGTCTGGGACTGCTATATTGATGGAATATATACAAATGCAAATGATTATTCTCTACCGAAGGTGGAGGGATTTAGTGTTTTCCGTCCTTCCTTTTGTCTGTCTGTCCATCCGTCAGTCCGTGTGTCCGTCTGGGAGAATATTTCCAATACCATTGGACGGAATTTCATGAAACTTAATACACGTGTACAATAACCCATTCCACCGAGGCACTTTTTTTTTTTTTTTATTCGATGAAAAATGGCCGACTGGGAGTGATTTTAAGTTACGCGGTCAAGTAAATTTTTCGGCGGGGGATATCATTTTAACGAAATTGCTTGTTTTAACTTCAACTACAGGTTACCATAGTGACCTCCAATCATATGTTTTTTTCCACAATGCAATTATTTAGAACATACATGTATTCCTGGAAATATTTTTTCTATAAAATGTCATAATATCAAGCTGTTTGTTTAAGGAATGAAAAAAACTTATAGCTTTTGTCCACAACTTTTGGCTATATCCAGTTACATTGTCATAATTATGTTAATTGTTGTTTGGTCAGTGCATCAAAAATGTGTACCAAACAAGCCAGTTTATTTGATGTCATTTACCATTTTTTACCGTTGTATATTGTATAATATCTTATTTCAACAGTTTATGAATGCAATAATTATTTGAACACTTAACTACCTTGCTGTAAATAAATAAAAACAGAGAACCAGTATACTGCTTTTCAAGGCTTAGCACTTGAATGCGAGTGGAACACCTAACTACTTCTCTGTAATTAAACAAAAAACAGAGAACTAGTATAGTGCATTATTTAGTGGAAATTCAGAAATTCATGGTGGTATTTGGTTAACATGATTTGTGTAGCCTGATCCTGGTACACTATATGCTAAAACAACTAGATTTTTTCTGAGCATTATCTTAAATCAGCAAAACCAGATCCAACCAAAAGAAAAGCAGCTTAATTACAAGGTTTTTGTTGACAGAATATGTCTATTTAATATGTGTAACCAGCCCAGGGTAAACCTGACCGAAAGCTTCTATATTTGGCCAAAAGTTTTCTGGTAACAAGCATTTTCTCCTCTTCCTGCAATATTTTCTACTCTTTCAAAGACAAATTATGCTATTTGAGCCACCTTTAGTTTGTCTCATGCAAATGCTTCAATTTGGGCCAGTCTAGAACTTTGCTGTTTGTTAAAAGACATTTTTCAGTTAGTAGATCACTCTTGTTAAGCCATGAAAACCAGAAAATTCCAGAATATACTGGACAGTGTAGATATAAGATCAGACTGCTAAGTTTGATCAGGATTGTCTACAATATCACATAGATTAATGTACAGCATTAAAAAGGGTTAACAGGAAATTGCCTGTGAATATTGAAAATTCATTAGCTTAGGCAATGAGAAATTTATAGTCAGGACTTCTGCCTCCTAGCAAATTTTATGTCCATGATGGACCTGACAGCTTTATTTAAAGCCAAACTACCTCATATTCTTTTTTAATCTTTACCAAACAATCTGGAGTTTAAATAACCCTGTGAAAGAAGACTTTTAAAAGCATTGTAGGAAAAGGAGAAAATGCTGGTAACCAGCATTTTCTCTGTTTGCCATCATGTTTTATACTCTTTTACAGACTAATCCCATTGTTTGAGTCATATTTAATTTGTCCATCTGTAAATGCTTCGAAGGTTGACAAGTCTAAGATTTTGTCGTTTTGTAAAACTCCCACAATCTTTCACTTGGCATTAAACAACAAAGTAACATATCTCTTGTGGTCAGCTTTTAATGGATTTGTGTCTAAGGATATACATTCTGAGAGTTATTCTGCACCATGGACAAAAAAAAAGTTTGCTCAAACTTGTGTTTAAGAAAAGGCTGAATATGTTGAAGTTACAAGTGATGGATATCATCATTATGTTGTAGGACCTAAGTTAGACAGGAAAGGAACAAATTTCAACATTCTTCTAAACATAGGTCTGTCTCCTTGATTACCTTGATGAGTTGCCACTACATTTTTTCACAAGCTGTTCATGCACATGGTTATTTGAATCTGCAGGGTTCATGAAATCATGGTCTGGGCCCTGTTTCACGAATAAACTTAACCCAAGCAGAATGCTGTATAAATGAAATGGACCTTTTCTGTGAGTCAATACAGCCAAAATTTTGGTATTTTAAGGTTGTTTGGGCCATAGTATGTTACAAAGTAGAGGACAGAGTAGATCCAAGGTCAGACTGCATGTTCTGTGCAGTCTGATCTTGATCTACACTGTCCACAAAAACAACTTAAGTTGGTTCCAGCATTCTAGGGGCTAAGGCTCTTATTTTACTCAAATCTGCTGGCAGACTTATTTTCTGCCTCAAGTTGAGTTCGTTATTTGAGACATACTCTCCAACATTACCGATAACAGACTCGACCCTTCACCACACAATCCTGAGTATTAACAACCGTGAGGAAGAAAAGTTTTGGAAACATTGTGGGAAAGGAGAAAATGCTGGTAACCAGCATTATTTCCTTTTCCCACAATGTTTTCTTCTCAACTAAAAGAAAGTTTCATCATTTGAGCCACCCTTGAGTTGTTGTCTGCATATGCTTTCACTTTAGACAAGTCTAAAATTTTGTTGTGCAGTAAAGAGCTAAGTAACATTCACAGTAGAATAATGGACTTAAGTCTTTTTACTGAATTTAGTCTGTTAATTTTGCTGAGTTGAGTCTGAAACATTGTGTCAACTCGGGATTTGAGGATGTCAGTAACAGTCTAACTTAATGTTAGTGAAATGCGTCTAAAATAAAACACTTTAGTAACTGAAGTGAGAACCAGAGACCATTAGCAGATTTGAGTAAAATAAGAGACTTTAGTTTTTTAAATAAATTCAGGGTGTATTCTTTCTAATAGCAGTCCTTTATATTACTTGATAAATTGTAGATTTCTTTGTCATAAGTACTTTTACCTTTTTCAAGTAAGAACCAGGGTATTGTAGATGATGCCACTCAAGATGTTATTTTTTTGGCACTCTCTTGGTGTTTCTGTTGATAAATTTCAATTTAGAAAAGATCTAAAGATAAACTTGCTCATGGGAACCAGAGTTCAGTCAGGTAACAAAAAAATGTGCACATTTTTACTTTTTCTTAGATTTCTGTGTCATACAGCTTCATTGACAAAAGATCTGAATGGCTTTTTTGGAGCAAAATTGCATTGTTCCTTTTACCTTAATGTATTCAAATCGTGAAAAAAAGGTGTTCCCACCTTCCTTTCAAATCTTTTTTCCTTTAGGTAAGTTTAACTTGTTTTTTGCCTTATTAGCCTTTTTGGTTTGATTTTAAAGTAATGTTCCATACTTTACCAAAAGTAGATAAATTGGGCGTTAAAATGTTTTTTAAATTGAAATCATACCATTTGTTAGTATGGAAATTATTATGAAGATGACAGTCTGTTTGGTCGGTCCCAGTGTTGGGAGGGTCGTTCAATATATAACGTGAACTATCAATTATCTTGGAAAGTAGTAATGATTACTTAACAAAACTTTGTCAATATATCCATCAAATCAATTTCGTTTTTTCCTGCCAAAATTCATTACGTTAATGTCAATAACATCATCAGCGCGCGCTTTTCCTTGACGTCACTCAAAACAACATGGACACGGTAACATATCATGACCAACATAGTTACATTTAAATCGAGTGCAAGGGAAATTTTTGTTGCCTTACAAGAAGCTTGTGGCGGATGTTACCTTTCATATTCTCAAGTAGTGAGATGGTTAAATGAATTTAAGAACGGCAGAATATTGGTGGAATATCACCAGTGTGCTGGATGGAAAACTAGTGCTACGGACACATACAGTGTAGAAAAAATGAGAGAGTTATTGAAAACAGATAGAATATTTACATATGAGGAGATAGCCCAGAAAATAGACATTATTGTTCAATCAGTTAATACAATTTTAAGGAACAAGTTAAAAATGCGCAAGGTTTCCACGTGGTGGGTGCCTCATTGTCTGACATCTGAGCAAGCAGAACATTGCCTTCAAATTTGCTGTTGTGCAGAGGGACAGAACTTTCTATCCAAAATTGTAGCCATAGATGAGACGTGGATAAGATCATACGAGCCTGAAACGAGACGACAATCAGCAGAATGGCATACTTCGAACCCTCCCAGATCAGCAAAGTTTTGTCTGGTGCAAGGGAAAATAAAGCAACTGATGATATTTGCATATGATATTCGTGGAGTTCTGACAAGTCACAGGGTTCCAGTCGGTCAAACTGTCAACAGTACATATTACAAGGAGTATATTCAAAAACGTCTTAGACCAGCAATTCGTGAAAAGCGCCCAGAACTTTTGCAAATCGGACCGATCATACTGCATGACAACACAACTCCTCACACCTCACAGAGCGTGACGTCATTGATTGCAGATTACGCAGATTATGAGTGGGAAATGCTTGATCATACACCATATTCACCTGAAATAGGTCCTTAATGTGATTACAACTTGTTCCCTAGACTAAAAGAAAATATGAGGGGTATTTGATTTGCTGACCAAACTGACATTGAAACTACCTTGGCCGAGCAGGTTAGGGTGTATGAGAGCATGCCTAGCAACAGGAATAGAAGATCTTCCGAAAAGATGGAAGTTGGTCATTGATCACCAGGGATGTTACTTTGAAGGATTCTGAAAAGGTTAGAACAATTCTTGCTTTTAGTTAGAAATTATGTGGTAGTTTGCATTATATATTGAGTGGCCCTTGTAGTTGCTGGCAGAGAAATTAATTTCAAAACTAGATTAAAACCTGCAAGGTCACTCTTATCTTTTGTTTACTTTTTGCCTAATTTTGAAATTAAAATGACCACGCAATAACAGATTATCATCTTCACAATATTTTCCATACTTTTAAATGGTATAATTAAAATTTAAATACATTTTAAAACCTGCATTGATTGTTTGGCCAATATTGAGCCTTTAATTTTAGCTGACAGTGTTTAGTGTTTTTATGGGAAGACAATGCATTCTTTACCAAGGCTAAGGTCACCATGAATTCTTAAAAAATTAATTTGTGAAGAAATGGACCATCGTTTTATTGAAATTCTTAAAACACTCAAGTATTATCAGTAAGTGTCCATTAGTACTTGATATGTTGGTGAAGTGGTTAAATAACTCGTCACCTCTTGTTTTTTGGCCTACCGTTATGCCTCCCCATTTAATTAACACTCCCCCAGCCTTTTTCTAACCAAAAATGGGCTTACCAGACAGCCAAGCTGTTGCTAAAATTGACATAAATTTGCTGGAATAAACTTAGAGCATTGACATAATCCCAATTACTTCACAAATCAATGTCATTAATACCTATCTATATATATCTGGTAACATTACAACCTTCCAGTAATACAAATTTGTTCACTAACTTGGAAAAACTTTAAGAAATTGAAAGTACCAAAGACTGATGCCTCACATTAATCGTGAATGCTATTTACAAGGGCTGTTTGATATGTAAAGTGTATTGTACCACAGCGCGATAACGCTTTGCACGATTTCGTGGATGATGATATGCTTGAATAGCTCTATTCAATACCTTTCCAATGGTATAAACACGAGCCTTCAGCTCCACATAGTTTTAAACTTATAGTAATTTCAATAGAGCTTGTCGTTGACCACTATTGTAAAAATGGTTGGGAAACGGATTAAGAATATTGAAGAAATTAGAGCTTATATAAAAGTTCGCACAAAACTCGGTCATTCGGTAATGCAGATTTTTACTGAATTGGGGGAAGTTTATGGGTTTGATAAGGTATCTTATGAGACAGTTCGTAGTTGGAGAAAGAAATTTCTGACTGGCACAGAGTCCGTCAAAGATGCAACAAAATCTGGCTGACCTGTGACTTTAACAGGCCAGGCAAATGTCTCAAAAGTCAGGGAAATAATTGAAAGTGATGGCAGATACACGATTTGTGATACTGCCAATGCTGTTGGCATATCGCTATCGCGGGTGCATTTCATTTTGAAGCGTATTTTGAAAGTACAAAAGATTTCTGCCAGATGGATACCGCATATATTGACAGATGACCAAAAACGGATAAGAGTACAAACCGCTAAGCAATTGCTCAAAATGTTTCCCAGATTCAATCAAAGACAATTTGCAAACATTGTTACTGGTGACAAAACATGGATTCACTATTTCGAACCAGTAAGAAAAATTGGAAACAAAATATGGCTAACTAAACACGGTAGAAGGCCTGTAGTTGCCAAAAGAAGCACAAGCACAAAGAAGGTTCTTTATTGCATATTCTTCTCATGTGATGGTATAGCCGTACAAATTTCGGTGCCGAAGGGCAAAAGTATTACAGGTCGGTATTACCGAGATGTTATACTAAAAAAGGTCAAGAAATATTATCTTAAACGACGCCCTGTGTCAGGATTTAGGCATGTTCGTCTACTTCATGATAATGCTCCATCACATACATCTGAGCTGGTGAAGCAATTTTTGAAGTCGGAGAAGGTTACTGTCTTGCCACACCCACCATACTCTCCAGATCTAGCCCCATGCGACTTTTTTCTTTTTCCAAAACTTAAAAAGTTCTTATCTGGTCGTCGTTACAAGTCCCGACAAGCCCTTTGCTCAGCCATCAGTCAGTGCCTCAGAGGTCTACCTAAATCAGCGTACCATGACGCATTTCAGAAATGGATTCAGAGATTGAAATTATGTATTTCAAACCGCGGAGAATACTTTGAAGGGATGTAATGTTCATCTCACTATTTGAGTCGAATGCTTTTGAGATATCGTACAATACACATTACATATCGAACAACCCTCGTAATGTCCAAATGAATCATGATCAGCGGTAAAATTGATATTCTGCATTAAGGTCTACGGCCCCTTACTCATCTGTAAACATCGACATTTGCATAAAGGCTATTTGGCCAATATCGGCAGCATCTGTCTCTTAATATGAGAGTTAGGGGCCGTAGACTCACTAACTCATAGGTAAATATCGTGTAACATTGACATTTTCATAAAGGCTATTTGGCCAATCTCGGCAGCTTCTGTCTTTAATGTGAGAGTTAGGGGCCGTTGACCTTAATGCAGCTGGTTTCTCAAATGATGATCACTTTGCATGCGGACTACTGACTAAAATCCGGACTGTAATATTATCATCGTCCTCTGTAAATTCTCTGTCATTTTACCTCTATTAATCGCCCCCTTTCGGAAAATTTAATGCCCCAGGGGGGCATTAAAAAGAGACAATACAGTATGTTGCCTGGACTTTTATGTTGAAATTTGGAATATTTTACATAGAATTGGTGTGGATCAAGATCAGCAGAATAGAACAGTGCTGTCTTGTTGGATCAACATTACCCAAAACACAGTCCAAAAATTCATTTAAGGGAACTGATTGAATCTCAGGAATAGATTACATGTACATCAGATTTGCCTTGATCTTATACTTAAGAATAATATTTGTTACAGCTAAAGTTTCTTTTATGAATAGTGGTGATCAAGATTAGACTAGATAGAACTTGTCCAATATTTAAGGAGATATTCTAGAAATAGCAGCCTTACATTTAGTCTAACTGTGTATGGTTTTTGTCTTTTTATCATTTGAATGAAAGCATCAAATCCATTTATCATTAAAAGCCCCCTTCCTTTCCCCAGTAAAAAACCTACAGAGTTTTTCCTTTCCAACAATTTTTGTTTACAAGTCTATTTAAGTTTTTTTCATCTGATAAAGTCACTCAATAAAGAATAATTAAAAAAACTAAATCCGATCATATATAAATGTATTTTTTTAGTCTTTAATCACACAGGATTTTTTTTTCAGTTAAAGAAATCTCATCTTTTTTTTATCAGATTCTTGTAGATTTTTGTGTTTGTGACATTACTGTTCAAAAGAGTTTGATGACATTTGCATGTACTTGGTGAAAAGGACCATTGAGATGTACTCACACTTCTGAATATTGGTAGCTTTTCAGTGGTTTATTTACTCTTCCTGAAGTGGCAGAAGATTTATACATCAAGCACTCCAAAATAAGCCATCTAGAAAGATAAAACACTTTTACCTGTGCAATTTATTTCTTTCACTGGGTTTGGCCCTTTGATAAGTATACTAGGTGAAGAAAGAACCTTCCTGGTAACTAAAAATCTGTAATTTGCTAATAAAACCCTCATCAGATGTTGTGTATATAATCCACAACTTTGGTCTCCCAAATACTTTTATTATTTAAGTAAGTTCAAATACCAGACAAGTCAGGTTATTGTTACTTTACTCTTCACTAGCCAACAAAAATTCTGATGTCATATTTGAAAGCTTTTGTAGATGGCAAATGAAATGTTCTCAAAAGCCTTCATCCTCTGGGTGCTTAAACAAGGGATTGCTCGGTAAAGGGTTTGATAGTGTATGGTGCAGGTGAAACACATTCTGTCAATGAAGAAGACTGAAATGATGCATTTAAATAGCTTTTAAAGATGTCTTAAATTCAAAATTTCTAGGTGGAGGTTCCTTGAACCCCCCCTTAAGTCTCTACCAAACAACAAAGTTTTGGACTGGACCAAATTGAAGGCATTTGACGATGACAAGTTCACTATAGCTCAAATGATGAGTTTTGTCTTTCACAGGGTAGAAAATATTGTTGAAAAAAGAGAAAATGCTAGTTACCAGCATTTTCTCCTTTTCTCACAATGTTTTCAAAAGCCTTCTCTTTCAGGTTAGAACTCCGGATTGTGTGGTAAAGAGTTAAGATAGCGGAAATTCCATCCCTCACGGGCCCCTCTCTACACTGGACCCTGTGGCACTTTTTTTAACTAAATGAGATTGTTGCCGTAAGGGATAAGAAATAAAGGTGATTCAAATCTGTGGTATGTAAAATAGCAGATAAAAACTGAAGAAGAAAACCCATCCATTTTCTATATGATGGCCTTTTATTTGAATTTCTTTTTTGAAGAAGGTAAATGAAGCATTTTAAAATGGCATTAAATTCAACTGCAGATTTTTCCTTATTGAAATAACCCTTTGAGCTCTGAATTAATGAAAAGGACATTTTCAAGCTGGAAAAGCAGTCAAAATATGGCTATTTCAATGTTGTTTTGGTCAGAATATGAAGTAAAATACCAGATAGTATAGATCAAAGATCAGACTGCATATTCTGTGCAGTCTTATTTTGATCTACACAGTCTGCAAAAGCACCTTAATCTGGGCCCAGCACTAAAATGTTTAATCCCCCTTTTTTTTAAAAGGTATTTTTAACCCCTCATCTCAAGCATGTTGGTATAATTAAAGAATTATTGGTTTAGGCATATCTCTATCCTTTTGAATATCAAACAGTTTTTGATTTGTGATGTTTCATTTCTCTGAGTGATCTATGATTTTAAAATCCCTGATCTGTACATAAATACAGAAGGCCAAATGGTACAAAATATCTTTCGGCCATTAGCAAGCAATTCCATGAAGAAGCAGGCTATTGAAAACAGCTTGGGATAAGTAAAAAACGCTGTTAAATAACATTTTCTGCTTTTTCCACTGTTTTCTTCCCAGTGTCCAAGACAATGCCACCATTTCAGTCACATTTGACTTGTTGTTTGCAAATGCTTTTGGTATAGACAAATTTAAATTTTTGCCACCACGTAAAGTTTAATCCTTAAGATATATCTACACACTGCAGGTGCAAAAACCCAAAACGAGTTGAGGTGCTTTTGACATAGCATTACACTGGATTCCCTTCATTTGTAATTCTTCTTTGTTGGACAAAAGATTGCATTCAAGCAGTTGTAGCAACTAAGCAATGCCTTTTTTTTCAAATAGGAGTTAAAGCAGAAAATATGATCATCTTTAGAGCTTGGCTATAAAATCACCTATGGGAAACTGTTTTTCTAGATCCACATTTCCATGGAGTCTTCCCCTGATCCAAGTTATCAGTTAACAGCAACCTGAAGTTACATAGAAAATACAATCAGCTTTAAAGCTTGGCTATAAAATGACCTTTGGCAAACTGCTTTTGTAGATTCACATTCAGTCTCCTCCTGATACATGATGTGAGTTAAAAGCAACCTTAAGGAGAAAATACAAACAGCTGAAAAGTTTGGTTATAAAATTATCTTTGGCAAACTATTTTTGTTGATTCACATTTAGTCTTCTCCTGATACATGATGTCATTTAAAAGCAACCTTAAGTTAAGGAGAAAATACAATCAGCTTTATAGCTTGGCTATAAAATGACCTTTGGCAAACTGTTTTTGTAGATTCACATTCAGTCTCCTCCTGATACATGATGCCAGTTAAAAGCAAGCCTAAGTTAAGGAGAAAATACAAACAGCTGAAAAGTTTGGTTATAAAATTATCTTTGGCAAACTATTTTTGTTGATTCACATTTAGTCTTCTCCTGATACATGATGTCATTTAAAAGCAACCTTAAGTTAAGGAGAAAATACAATCAGCTTTATAGCTTGGCTATAAAATGACCTTTGGCAAACTGTTTTTGTAGATTCACATTCAGTCTCCTCCTGATACATGATGCCAGTTAAAGCAACTTCAAGTTGAGGAGAAAATACAATCAGCTTTAAAGCTGATGGCTATAAAGTCACTGTTGACAAATTGTTTCTGCAGATCTCACACTGTCAGTTAAAAGCAACCTGAAGTTAACCCTTTACAACACAATCCCAACTTTTAATGACCCTGATAGAGAAGGTATTTAAAAACATTGTGGGAAAAGAAGAAAATGCTGGGAACCAGCATTTTCTCCTTTTCCTACAATGTTTTTACTCTATCAAAGATAGAAATCATCATTTCAGCAATGTTTAATTCATTGGCTACTAATGCTTTCTCTTTGGCCCAGTCCTAAGTTTTGTCATTTGGTAAAGAATTAAGTAAAAAATGCAATAACAATAAAGCCCAAAAGTAAACAAAGCAGGTGTTTAAATGCATTTGAATTCATATCATACCATTAAAAAGTATGGAAATTTTTGTGAAGATGACAATCTATTATTGTACGGTTGGTCCAAGTGTTTGTTGCTGACAGAGAAATTAATTTTAAAACTAGGTTAAAACCTGCCAGGTAGCTGTGTCTTTTGTTTACTTTTTGCCTGATTTTAAACTTCTTTTTTTCTGCCGGCGACTAACATATGGCCTGGCAGCATGATAACAGACTGTCTTCTCCACAAAATTTTTCATACTTTTAAATGGTATGAATTAAATTTAAATGTATTATGACACATGCCTTGATATATTGGCCTTTACTGGGCCTTCAAAGCTTGACTTTAAAGTCACCTATGTCAAACTGTTTGTTTTCTGTAGATAGGCATTCTATGCAGACATCTCCTGATCCACACTGTCAGTTAAAAGGAACCTAAGTTGATCTTAGCATAGTAAGACTCAAGTCTGCAAGAACACAACTCTCGGTGAGAAAACAGCACAATAAATTCTTGTGCTGTATAATTAACAAAAATTTCGTTACCAAAACAAAAATATGAATATAAGCCGCAGTTGTGAAATATGAAAGTTAACTACTTGTAGTAACTACCAGTAAGTGTGATACCTCTTGTAAATTTTTACTAATTGGATATTTACTCGTATCATTTTACAAAGCTGAAAGTATTTTAATTGGGCAAACAATTGTTGAAGTGTTACATGGTAACTAATAGCTTTGAAGAATCCTCTTGTGGCAAAAATTCTATTCAGATGGGCTTTGCTTTGATGACAAATTTTGAAAAGATCTGACCAATCTGATCTGAGATAAGATTGAGTATGATGGTCATTACTGGAAGGAAATTTCAACCTAAAATTTGCATTCTAGGGGCAATATTCAAATATTTGAAGCACCTAATTCTTTTTACAATAAAATCTTGGACTTGTCCAAATTGAAAGCATTTGCAGACATTAGAAATTACAAGGGTTGATTGGGAAGTTTGTAGACTGTTTGTATTAAGGATAGGGCACCCTAATGTGATTCGTATAACATCGCCTTTCATCGTATGGTTTCGGCTAAGACTCGGGTAATCCGTAATCGATGCAGGTAACCAGCATCCATCAGCCGATCGATTACAGATTACTGGAGTCTTAGTCAAATCCGTACGTTATTTTGCAATGAAAGGCGATGTTACAGGAATCCACATTAGGGTGCCCTATCCTTAACATCTACATTATTGATCACCTTTCTATTAAAATTTCAGTTATCTAAGATCATACCTTCTTACAAGCATGCAAATGAAAAACAAACAACTCTTTACGTATTTGCTGAACTACCAGTGTTCATAGGTACGTTACATTGGTATACCCAGAGCACATAAAAAGTAAACAGACTTTTGAACAAGCCCTACACAGATCTCTGCCTACCGCATTTGCATGCTTTTGCCTTTTGCATATGACTCTATGAAGTCATCTGTTGTCTGCTGCGTTCCTGACTTTGTACCAGGAAATTTTGAAGTTTACTTTAACTTTCGTTTTTTTAAGTTATAAACAATTTACAAGGCTTTATCACCAACGGAAATTTCAAAATCATGACATCAACTGGCAATGCTGAGTTAAGGGCAGAAGTTAAATTCTGTGTGGGATTAGACAAAAACACCTATTGCTTAAAAGTTGTTGCAATGTTTAAGTACGATGAAGAAAGCATGCAAATGAAAAACAGATCTTTATGTATTCGCTGAACTACCAGCAGGGTGCTTGTTTTTAATTGGCATCATAAAGGAAGAAGTTCTGTTGAGGATGACAATCAGGCTGGACTTTACAGTTTTCCCTGAGATCAAGGCAGTGCTTGGAGTTGTGGTATTTGAGGATGCTAGTGAACTCCGCTTGTGTACATAAAGCATTAAAATCTTCATTCAACTGTAGCTGGCACAATGATAATGCAATACATGGTCACAAAGACACAGAAAATGTACAGTATTTGAAATCAGAAAGATTACATTGAGAAGTGTGATTAAATCTTTGACCTTGTTACAACCTTGCAACCGCTCTGGCGTGCTCTGGGTACGTGTTACTGCTTATTGTTAGGCACTGTAACTTTTTTATTGTTGAACATTTTTACATAGAGTTTATGCATCATAGAAAAAACATATAAACTTTGAAAAATATATATGAAATTCACGATCACAGATTAATGTTTTTATGTCCTTGCAACAGTCTACAAACTCTCTGATCAACCCTAGTAAATGCGACTCAAAAATTGTCTTTTTTTTTAGGAAGGATATAAAAGTTGTGGGGAAAAGGAGAAAATGCTTGTTGCCAGCATTTTTTCCTATTCCCATAATTTTTTCCGAAGCTTTTTTTTCTCAGGGTTGTTAAAAATCTGGATTTTGTGGTAAAGGGTTAATAAATGGAATAAATATGTTTACAATTAGGAAAATGACCCATTCTCTGCAACGTTCATGTCGTTTTTGCCAGAATATTTCACAAAGTAGAAGACCATGTGGGACAAATATCAAACTGCAAAATTAATTGGAATGGTTTTCCTAATTGACAAGGTCCATTTCATTAATTCAGCACTCTTCAGGGTTCAATGTATGGAAAATTACCTTTTACAGGGGTCCATCAGGCATGATGGGCTCCAGTAGGGCTGAATTAGAGACTCTTGGGTCAGCAAAACATCAAGAAATATCTGAACCTGTTACCAAATGGCAAAATGCAGACTAGTCCAATTTGAATGCCTAAATTTCAGACAACAAACGAATGTGACTCAAATTATGTAATTTTTTTTTGAAAGGGCAAAAAATATTGTGGATAAAGGAGAACATGTTGGTTTTCAGCATTTTCTCCTTTTCCCACAATGTTTTTAAAGGGCCTTTTCCTCAAGGTTGTTAAAACTCTGGATTGTGTGGTGAAGGGTTAAGCCTTTACCACATAATTTCGATTTTTATCAAACATGAAGTAAAATTCAAATAAAGGGACAAATACTACTGTTATAATATCTAAGTTTCAAAGGTAAGGTTTGAGGTGTGAGAGAGGACATTTTTTTGTTCCAAAGATAATACCCATGTGACATGCCAATTGTTTAGTTATTCTTTTGTTGTAGATTGGACTTAGTATTTTGATAAACAAAAAAGCAATGATCTTGTACTTGGTATGAAATATCTGTAAATGGATCAGCCAATGTTACACATGTCATAGCAAAGGGTCCACAGCTCATACTTTTTGGCACAGCTGTTTGAGGTGGCTTTTACCAACTTCTTAGTATAAATTAAATTGAATAAATAGATGTTAATTTGTGGTTGGTCAAAAATGTGCACAGTCATCTTTATTTGGTGGGCCCGTGCTGGCCTATTTACTCCAATATTTTTGACACTTATATACAATCGATGGAACCACAAATCAACACCATAGGGCCTTTTTTCACACCGTTGCAGCATCTTCTCAGCGATGCGCACTGAATGCTTGGATGGGTGATCATAACTTGATGTGATTCTGAAATGTGTTGGTGCAATTGTTAGCTCCTAGCTGGCCAAAGGCCAACAAGCTTATGTCATGTCCCTATGTCTGTCTTGCGTCTGTCCATGCATCTGTTCATGCATCCATGATGCATTAACTTCTATTTCAAACATCTTCTCTGAAACTACCCATCCGATTTTGACCAAACTTCACCAAAATTTATTAAAAGAAATTAATTCCTTTAACTCTTTACCAAACGACAAAATTTTAGACTTGTCCAAGCTGGAAGCATATGCAGACGACAAAATAAACATGATTGAAAAATTGAATCTTGACTTTAGAAGAGTAGATAACATTGTGGGAAAAGGAGAAAATGCTGGTCACCAGCATTTTCTCCTTTTCCCACAATGTTTTCAGAAGGCTTCTTCCTCTGGGTCGTAAAAACCAGGGATTCTTTGGTAAAGGGTTAAAAACTCTGGCTGCCATGGCAACAAAACTGAAAGATATTGAAAATCTTTTAAAATCTTTTTGCATGAAACCATAAGGCCAAGAGCTACCAAGTATGGCATGTAGGTTTATCTAATGGGCTTCTACCAAGTTTCGTCAAATCACAGCCCTGGGGTCAAAATTGGCCCTGCATCCCGGGTCACAACTTTTACATGGGCTTAAAAATGTGTATTAAAAACTTTAAAAAATCTTCTAGTTCTAAACCATAAGGTCTAGGGCTGCCAGATTTGGCATGTAGCTTCATCGAATGGACCTCTACTAAGATCTTGAAATTGTAGCCCTGGGATCAAAACTGGCCCCATCCCGGAGTTACAAGTTTTATATTGGATTCTATAGTGAAAATTTTAAAAATCTTCTCACTCCTTACTATTTGACCAAAGGGCTAACAAATTTTCCATGTGGCTGTACCTGGTGGGCATCTACCAAGAAAGCCCAAATTATAGCCTTCGGGTCAAATTTGGCCTCATCATGGCAGTCACAAGTTTTACATGGGCTTTTATAGTGAAAATCTTTCAGTTCCTAACCATTAGACATAGGTCAACAACATTTTGCATGTATATTCATTTAATAGATCTCTACCAAGAGCTTTCAAATTTTTGTCTTGAGGTCAAAATTGACCCCACCCTGGCAATCACAATGTTTAAATGGGCCTACACAGTGAAAACTTTTAAAATCTTCTCACTCGTTCCTTACCATAAGACCTAGGGTCACCATGTATATATCTTTCTAATGGACCACTACCAAAATTGTTCAAATCATAGCCTCAAGGTCAAAATTCGCCAAGCCCCAGAAGTCACAACTTTTACATGGGCTTATATAGTGAAAACTTTAAAAATCTTCTTGTTCCTGACCTTGTTTATAACCACATGGTCTAGACCAGTGTTATTTGGCATGTGGCTTTATCTTGTGGACCCCTACCAGAATTCAAGTAATTATAGCTCTTTGGTCAAAAATGGCTTTGCCCTGGGGTCACAACTTAAATATTGGCTTTTGAAGAGATTAAACTTTTTAAGTCTTTTTGTTTGAAACCATTTGGCCTAGAATTGTAATGTTTGATATGTATGGTTTGTACTTATTAGCCAGTGGAGCAATACGGGGCCATAAGGCCCTCCTATTAACTTTTTTCCTTTACCATCAGTGATTGGGATTCACTTGTAATCTTGAAATATAGAACTAATAAAGAATTCCACTTCTCAACAAAATGAAAAACAGTGGGGAAAAAGAGGCAGTTGCTGTCAAGGTTATTTTTTTACTAGTTTTCTTCATATTGAGCCACAAAAAAAGGAGTTTGGGTATTCATTTTTCAGTACCTCTTATGCCATTTGTCTTTTTCTAAATATATTTCTTGTAATGCATCCCAGCAGCCTCCAAGGCAGAAGCTTTAAGCTACATTACATGGTATAAATCCTTTACCTCACAATTTCTGCCTGTAACTCTTTAGCAAATGAACAAAATTTTTGACAGGCCCGAATTGATAGCATTTGCAGACAACAAATCAAAGGTTGCCCAAATAATAGAGCTTGCCTTTAATAGAGTAGAAAACATTTTGGGGAAAGGAGAAAATGCTTGTTACCAGCATTTTCTCCATTTTCCACGATGTTTTCAAAAGCTGTCTCCGTTAGGGTCATTTAAAGTCGTGATTTTGTGGTAAAGGGATAAGGACCCTTCAAGAGGCAACTTTTGAAAACATCGTGGGGAAAGCCTGAGAAAATGTTGGTAAGCAGCATTTTCTCCTTTTCCCACAATGTTTTCTTTCCTTCTGGAAACATTTTTCAATTTTTGATTGCCAGTCATTTTGTCCTGTGCAAATGCTTTTAATTTGAACATGTCTAAAACATTGTCATTTGGTAAAGAATTAATGAGAGATCTATACTTCCAATCAAAGAAAGTTGAACAAATACGCTGGATTATCTCAACATCGTTGTGCTGAAGATTATTCAGGACGGGGATATCTGCCCCAACATCATGAAGAAATAAGGGATACTTTTGAAATAATTGTGCGAGAAAAAAATTACTATGGTCAAAAATATGAAGGCATTTGCAGATAACAAAATTAATGGGCACAAATGATGGGAATTGTATCAGAAAGAGTAGAAAACTTTGTGGGAAAAGGAGAAAATGCTGGCTACCAGTATTTTCTCCTTGTTCCACAGTGCTTTCAAAAACATTCTTTTTCATGGTTGTTGATATTCCAGGCCAAAGATCAACAGTAAAATTTTGCTCTCGTCTAACCCTCCTCAAAACAGTCCTGTTTTATGATCCAAAGGAAAAAAGGTTTTTGAAAAAATCTTGGAAAAAGGACATGCTATTAACCAGTATTTTTCTGCTTTTACCACAAGGTTGTAACCCTTTCAAGGGCCATTCCCATCCATTTGCCGCAATGATTTTTTGCTATCTGTATTACTTGATAAGCAAAGTCTCCATTCTTGTTGCTGTTCTTGTGCTCTCCTTTTTAGAGTCGTTCAATGTGTCGATGCAAATTATACAAGGAGAAATGTTAAGAGAGGGCAGAGGTCGTAAACAAAAAAGAACACACTCATGATCAGAATGTTTTCCATTTACCACAATGGTTTTAATGATAACTGATGAATTTGAACGGTCCTGTTGGAGATAAAAGGGTTGAAAAATTAGACCATAGTTCAGAGCTTCTGTTTGAACACTGAATTGATTGTGGTTCTTGTCCCTGTTTATTTACATTATAACCAATTTTCTCATATCAGATATTTAGACTGTTCCAGATTATAGAATAATGGATCGTAAACAGGTTTGAAAAATATATGAGCCGCTCTCTGTGAAAAGGGGGCTTAATGCATCTGCGAAAAGTTTCGACCCAGGTCAGCCTGCGCAGTCCGCGCAGGCTGACCTGGGCCGAAACTTTTCGCTATTGGTCGATTTTCTGCATGTCAAAGGATCAGTCTACCTCATGATTGAGTCGGTTGTTAAAAAAGTGGCTATTATGGATCCATAAGTATGTGATGGCTTTCTTGGTATTATGGATTACGGAGATGCATTAAGCCCTCTTTTACCAGAGCATGGCTCATATGCTTGAACAATAGTGCAACAGCAGTTTTTTTTGCTATTTGACTTGCTGCTTTGCTTTTTTGTCACACAGAACAGCATCCTCAGTCACCGGCACATCCTTTTGTTGGCTCCGTTTCATTATCCAGGAGACATCTTGTCTGGCTTCTTGAAGTTTGAATGAGACATTATGATTGTTGATCTGAGTATTTCCATTAGAAATTTTAGTCTATTTTTATCATTCACAGGCTGTAAATAACATCAACATAAGTAACATTCTATCTTTACTTTGCCAATATCCAATCATCTTGCTTGTTGCTATACTTAAATGCCTGAATAATGTATCAGGAAATCTTTCTCTGAAGATAGCTCTTTCATTAGACTTTTGTTTGAGTCCAGAGACCTCTTTGTGAAATGAGTGGATCAGAACCTTAGAATTTTTGTAGGAATGGGTTTGTCAGCTCCTTACAGGACAATCCTGAGTTTAAACTACCCTGAAGAAGAAGGGTCCAAGGGGAAAAATGCTCTTTTTACACAATTATTTTCTATTCCTTGAAAGTCACATCTCATTATTTTAGCCACATTCAATATGTCGTCTGAAAATCTGTTGAAAGTGGGTAAGTTTGAAATTTTGTCCCCTGGTAGAGGGATAATCGCTGTTTAAACTTATCTCTTGCAATCAAAAATGATTTGTTGATATTTTAGTTGACAGGTAAAGTCTTCTGATCCTTATAAACCTAATGGCTCCAGGAGGACCCTCCAATACTTTCATCCTTGGGATTAAGATATTTCCCTCACAGTCCATGTTTCCTTTACATTACACATACATTGACTCTCTCATAGTATAGTAAAGCAATACAGCATTTGTGTGCCCCTTGCTAAGGGTTTAACCAAATGTTTTGTTTTCTTGTAGAAATATGTGAGCCATGCTCTGGCAAGAAGGTTTAATGCATCTCTGTGACGCATTATACAAGGCAAGTCATCATAGAATTATGGGTCCAAAAAACCCATTTTAATCTAACAATTGAATTATAAGGCAGAATGATCTTTTGAAATGCAGAAAATTTATCAAAAGCAAAAAGTTTCAACCAAGGTCAGCCTTGGTGGACTGCACAGGATACTTTTTGGATATGACTGTATTAAATCCCATTTTTTACAGAGCAAGGCTCATATAAAATGAAACCTAGTACACAATAAATTAGATTCCTAATCATGCAATAATTCTGAAATTCACTATACTTGTTTGATGTTTTTCTTTTGTGGGATTTTTTTTTGTGATACAAGTGACACAAGTTAATTGTTTAAGTATACCAGAAATTGTATTTAGGACAGTTGTTTATTTCACGTTATACATGTTTTGAATGCATAGAGAAAGAGATCTCCACAATTTAAGCTCATGATCAGACCACTCGTACATGTGAGTATTATATTAACTCGACCAGAGGCTGGGTCCTATGCGTAGGAAAATATATGACTCATGACCTGGAGGCTACAGGTTCGAGCCTCACTTGATTTTCATTGGAGTGGCCTTGGCAAGACACTTCAGAGCTGTAGTCTGATATTGGTGAAACCCAGGAAATACATGTATACATAATTATATGAGCTGTCCCTATGGTATGACTGAATTAATGTTGAAAGTGGCTTAAAACACCATTCAATCAATCAAACTCCTCCATATGACGAAATTTGAGATTGTTGAATTTGAAAGTATTGCAGCCGACATGTTAAATGTGGCTCAAATGAAGCTGTTTGTACCTGGTAGGGTAGAAAATATTTTGTGAAAAGGAGAAAATGCTGATTACCAGCATTTTCTCCTTTTCCCACAATGCTTTCAAAAGCCTTCTTCAGTGGGATTGTCAACACAGGATTGTAAAATATCTTATCTTCTTTTTTTTGGCTCTCTATGAGGTAAAGATCAACATTATTCATAAAAAAGCAAATGGGTAAGAAATAGCTGAAACCAAAATGTCAAATCCTTATCAATAAAGTCTCAACAAACACCGACACTAGCACAGCACGTTGGTTAATCCTCAATTTTAATATGTAAAGGTCTGCCAAATGGGATTAGAGTGAAAGGCTTAGGCATGAAAAAGGTCCAAATAATTCTGTTCTACACTTTACCAAAAAGTATTTTAATGTCCTTGACAAAGAAAACATTTTAAAAACATTGTAGAAAAAGGAAAATGTAGGTAACCAACAATTTCTGAAAAAAGAAATGCTGGTTACCTGCATTTTATTCTTTATGTACAATGTTTGCTTCCCTTTCTAAGAATCTAATTATTTGAGTCACAATACATTATGATCTGCAAAATTAATGCTTTCATTATGGATAAATTTAAACTTTTGTTGGTTTGGTAAAGAGTTAACCCTTTAGCATACAATCCTGAGTTTTTACGACCCTAAAGAGAAGGGCTTTTGAAAACATTGTGGGAAAAGGGGAAAATGCTGGTAACCAGCATTTTCTCCTTTTCCCGCAATGTTTTCTACCTATTCAAGGACTAATACTATCATTTGAAAAAAAAAAAGAATTTACATCAGTAAATTCTTTTAGTATGGAAGAGTCTAAGATTCTGCCATGTAGTAAAGGGTTAACTCTTTACCTGAGGGCTGAGCTCAGTGGCCTACAGGACTTGAAACCAGGGGATTGCTGGTTTGAATCCCCAGCTTGGCCAATATCTATCAAAGGATTGATGTTAGTCATTGCAACAGGATTCATTTCTCTTTTACTGATGATCGTTATTGCAACAATGGATAAGTGGGAAAGCAGCCAGTGACTTTAAGGAAGAATATTGTGCTATGTACTGGTAAAAGAAATTTCAGGAATGCATGGATAGGTTTACTGGGCACTGCGATATAACAAAAATAATGTTTAAAATACAAATAAATAGTAAATAAACTTGACCAGAGTTTTAGCTCAGATAGCGAGATTCATCTCTGGTAGAGTTTATTTTTTAATTATTAGAGTTTTAGTTCAAATAGTGAGGTTCATCTTTGGGAGTGTAAGGTCATGTGGGTATAGGAGAAATTTCAGAACAATTGCTGGTTACCTGCTTGTTCCCCTTGTGCACATTGTTTTCAAAACCTCCTTCCTCACCAAAACACAAGATAAGTTGGTAAGAGTTAACGTTCGAAGAGGTTGAGTATTTATACTCTATTGTGATGTAATTGCTTTTGCTGGCTGCTTGATGTGCAAATTTTGTGCAGATTATTCTTTCACTGAGTAGAATCGAAAATAATACAGTTTTAGCATGCTGGTTCATTCTTTTATGTTCCATTTGATTCCCAGCATGATTCAGCCTGCCTGGATCAGTGGATTTCAAATGCGCTTGACACTCAATGGTGAAATACAATAACAGTATTCAGTTTAGTTATCAATTTTTTAAGATTTATTTGATCCCCTTTGACAAAAATGAAATGTCATAACCTGTATTGAATCTTTCCTTTGCATGAATTTATAAACACCCAAAAGTGGGTAGATGACCTTTAACACATGGAGCGCTGAATTAATGAAAAGGGCTCATTCAATTAGGAAAAACACCTGACATATTTTCATTTCAAGATTGTTTTGGCCATACTACATAAAAAGACAACAGACAGTGCAGATCAAAGATCAGACTGCACATTCTGTGCAGTCTGATCTTGATCTATACTGTCCGCAAAAATAAGTTAAGTCGGTTCTATGGTTTAATGAGTTAAGCATCTTGCTGCTGTCAACTTTTGAAAAAATTGTAACAAATGTCAAAACTGTTCAGAACGTGTGTGGTTTAAGCCTAATTTCCTATTGATAATTATCAGAATATACTTATGTGGATACTTTCAAAATGGTTTTAACTCTCTAATAGACAAAAAATTTTTAGACTTACACAATTTGAAAGCATTTGCAGTTGTCACAACAAATGAAACATGGCTATAAAGATTGAATTTGTCTTAGAATGGGTCGAAACCATCGTGGGAAAAGGAGAAAATACTGGTAACCGATATTTTCTCCTTTCCCCACAATGTTTTCAAAAGCTATCTACCTCAGGATTATTGGTAATAGGTTTATTGGTAAAGGGTTAAACAAGTTTCAACAGTTTTAGTCATATTTCAGCCACAGTTGAAAGGAGGGGGGGGGGGGGCTTTGTATTGCAAAGCCAAAGACTTTCATGTGACCTGCACCACCAATGGGGATGTAGAGGTGTTTGACTGCAAAGAAACTCGATGAAAGCATCGATATGGTTGATGCGGTATGTGCACTGGCTGCCGGGAAATATGATATGATATTGAAAAGAGTATTAACCCTTTACCACACAATCCCGAGTTTTAACGACCCTTAGGAAAAAGCCTTTTGAAAACATTGTGGGAAAAGGAGAAAATGCTGGTAACCAGCATTTTCTCCTTTTCCCACAATGTTTTCTACCCTTTAAAAGGCAAATTTCATCATTTGAGCCACATTTAATTTGTTGTCTGCAGATGCTTTGAATTTGGACTTGTCCAAAATTTTGTCATGTGGTAAAGAGTTAAACAACAAACAAACTAGTGAAAAGAAGGTCCTAAGGATTAGTATGTACAATAACTGGTCAATGATTTGCTTCTAATTCTGATAATTGTAACAATTCTGAGTTGCAAATTTTTAACCAGTTATAAGACTCAGGTATTATAGTTTCAAGACAACTTTTATCATAAATTCTTACAATAGATTCGACATAGCAGACTACACTGTCTGCACAGTTTAACAGTGATTTGTATGCTGTCTGCAATAGGTTACTCCTGTTTAGATTTGGTGTTAAAACTACCATCCAAGACATTGTAAATAGAGTTATTGAATATTCTTAAAATAGGTTTTAACTTTTATGATGAACTTTCTAAAAATAGAAGTGAACTTTTGTAATGAGTTGAATGAATCTTTCAGTACTGATAAAAGGAGAAAATTAATTCATATTCATTTCATTGTTGTCAAAGCTCATGTAGTGAAGAATGATTTGCTATCTTTATATAGACATTCAATTCATTGAAAAATCAGGCTTCCGCTTTTAAATCTTCATATATACCCTTCATCTCATAATCATGGATCCATATAATTCATTTTGTCTAACAACCAACTTAAGGCTGGTACACACAATATCCCTATGTTTACACAATGTTCCCGTCAGCCATGGCAGCCCTGTTTGTCCGAAATGTGGTGTGCCGTGAGATTTTGTTTGTGTTTTTCTCCATTTACCAAGTTTAGTTAAGTTTCTTTATGGTATCTTGCGGTATCCGTAATAAACCATGGAGGGAACCCTACGTTTACACAATATTCCTGGCAGCCACGGCAACCATGTTTCTGACAACCGTGGACAAAATGGGATTGATGTAATACAATGCAAAGGAATGGGATAAGCAAACCTGTCAGACCATGATCGCCTGGGTTGTCGTGCCAGATTTTTTGACTGTCAAAAAATTTGCCATGGCGATCCCAGTGCTGATGAGAAACCTCAAAGACCGGGTTGATTGTTGCTTTCTACTACGGTAAGTAAGATTTGTTCTAGACACAAAAATCTCAGAGATTAATCTTACTGTGAGTACCGAGCTTTAATCATGAGGTAGACTACTCCTTTGACAAGCTAAAACTTGATCAAAAGCAAAAAGTTTCGTCCTAAGTCAGCCTGTGCTCACTTGTATTATATCATGCAGCATTAGAACCTAAATATACCTTTGGTATGGGTATATGGGTAAAGCAATAAGTGAGAGTTTGGGCTGATCCAAATTTTGTGAGATGACGCTACTTACCATTGACCAAGCATCAAGATGGAAAGTTGCATTACATGTACTTTTGAAAGTGGAAAGTGAGTAATCTAGAGAAGTAGCATTTACTTTTGTAATGTGAATGGGATGTGCTTATACACACGCTCTTTCCTGCTCCTTTCACCTCATTACAATATTTCAGATCTTACTTCAAATTATGTATTACAGGGGATTTCCATAATTGAGTTAGCGGTATTTCAAATACAAGTTTTATGAATGAAAAAAATAAAACATTATTTTCTTCTTTGAAGTGTTGAAATTATTTGCATATTGGCTTACCTGGTAGTCTATTTTCTGTGCCATTTGAAAACATTGAAAAGGGTATGTCAGGCTTTAACTCTTCACCACACAACAAAATTTCAGACTTGTCGAAATCGAATGCATTTGCATTAAGACAAATGTGATTCAGATCATGCCATTGTTTGTGAAAGGATATAAAATATTGTGGGAAAAGGAGAAAATGCTGGTTACCAGCATTTTCTCCTTTTCCCACATTGTTTTCAAAAACCTTATTGCTCTGGGTTGTTAAAACTCGGGATTGTGTGGTAAAGGGTTAACTCTTTACCTGACAGCAAAATTTTAGACTTGTCCAAATTCAAAGCATTGTGAGGAATGAAACCTACCCAGCTATTACTGATTTTCCAAAAAAAATGTTTTCCTTTACTTTACTTTTTTCACCATTTATTTCTCATGTCTTGTATGTCAAAAATAGTCTTAATAATGATCAGGCAAATTTTAAGAAGGAAAAGGAGAAAAGAAGCATGCCAAATAATGAATGAAGAAAAATTTAAGAACATTTAGTCAAATTATTCAGGAATGATCAATGAGTTGTGGCCACCAATTCAGATGAATGACAGTTTTTTAAAAAGATTGACAGCCCTTTTATAATTTAATGGAAGAAATTTCAAATATAGACAAATTATGAAGTTACATTTGAATACATGTTATTACAAAGGGCAAAATTTTTCTCACAGTACTAATATGTTTTCCATTTTGTGACATAATCCACTGTGAATGGTGTCCAAAGCATGTATTTCCTCCTTTCTTAAATTTCTTTTAATATAATTGTATCTTTAGTATTATTAAGATACATGTTTTATATTTTAACAGGCCATCTTTAGAAATTCTGGTAGACAGAAAAAAATAGTACAAAGGAGAGATCTTTGAAGGAAAAGAAAATGACTCCTGTGAATGATTGAGGAAACGTTATGGGCGATGGAGAATTTACATGTCAGGAGCAATGGCTCCTTTCTTTAAAATGGTTTTAAAGCTAACTAAATATCATACTACTAGGGCCGTAAAAAATTCATAAGACTGTAATGGGTAAGCTCTAATCAGCTGTTTAATCAATCAAGGTTAGATCTATTGTTGAAGTATGACACTGACAAGAGTGAAATATAGCTAATTCTAGTTTTTGAAATATAGATAAACTTAATGAATTTTGACACAGAAATCATTATCAACCCACTACCATACTTGTATAGCCCTGAACAAGAGGGCTTTAAAAGTGAAAACACGGTGAAATTAAATTTTGCTTTACTCAGGGTAAAAACTGTCAGTCTTGCCAGAATAAATAATAAACCTGTATCAATTAACCCTTGAACAAACAGTCCTAAGTTTTGATGACCTGTCAGAAGAAAACACTGTGAGAAAAGAAGAAAATGTCAGTATCCATCATTTTCTCATTGTCCCACAATATTACCTCTCCCTGAGGCAAATTTTCCACATGAGTAGTCTAAAATTTAGTCGTCTAGTAGAAAATTAAATATCTTCATGCCATAGTTTTACACAATAGATGCGGTAATTTGTATACCCCAGAAAAGAATTTTTTGGCGACATATGATTTTCATTTAGTCCATCCTTAGGTTAAAGGTAAAGGTCACACCGAGATCAAATGTGTTTTTGGGAGGTAGCATGTGTGTCAGGCCTATAACTTTTTAAACTTTGAATGAATTTCAGTTTAAGTTAGCAGAATTGTCAACCACATATAAGCAGTGTGTTGCACTCAAGAATCACTTCAGTAAGTCAAAAGTCAAAGTTACAGCAAAGTAAAATTATTTATATAAAGAGAAATTTTGGGGGATTATGTCCATGTCTGGCCTGTAACTTTTTTAATTATGAATGAATTTCAATGTGACTGAACACATAAAGATAATGATGTGTCATGAGCAAGAATCATTTCTGTATACATATAAAGGTCAGAGATCAAAGTCATGGCAAGGTCAGTTTTCATTTCAAAATGCGTGCAAAAACGTTAACCACATGGAGATGATGTTTCATAAACAAGAGTCATGTCTTCTGTAGGTTGAATGTCAATGCCACAGCAAGGTCAAAGGTTTTTTTGGGGGGGATGCAGTGTTCATGTCTGGCCTGTAACTTTTTGTGATCATGCTGTGTCCGTCGTCTGTCTTGTGTCGTGCTTCGTCCATCATCAACTTTTACCTTGTGTACACTCTAGAGGCCACAGTTTTTGTCCAATACTCTTGAAACTTGGTTAGAATGTTTGTCTTGATGATATCTCGAACGAGTTTGAAAATGGGTCATGTCAGGTCAAAAACTAGGTCACTAGGTTGAATCTTAGAAAAACCTTGTGTACTCTCTATAGGCCACATTTTAAGTCCAATACTCTTGAAACTTGGCAAGAATGTTTGTCTTGATGATATCTCCCATGAGTTTGAAAAATGGGTCATGTCGGGTCAAAAACTAGGTCACTAGGTCAGATCTTAGAAAAACCTTGTGTACACTCTAGAGGCCACACCTTCAGTCCAAAACTCTTGAAAGTTGGTCAGGATGTTTGTCTTGATGATATCTCGGTCAAGATTGCAAATGGCTCATGTCGGGTCAAAAACTAGGTCGTTAGGTCAAATCGTAGAAAAACCTTGTGTACACTCTAGAGGCCACATTTTCAGTTCAAAACTTTTGAAAGTTAGTCAGAATGTTTGTCTTGATGATTTCTTGGATGAGTTTGCAAATGGGTCATGTCTGGTCAAAAACTAGGTCACTGGTTCAAATCTTAGAGAAACCTTATGTACCCTCTAGAGGCCACATTTTTAGACAAATACTCATGAAAGTTGGTCAGAATGCTTTTCATAATGATGTTTTGAATGACTTCGAAAATGGGTCACATCAGGTCAAAAACTAGGTCACAAGGTCAAATCTTTAAAATAGCTTGTGTAGCTCTAGAGTCATCATTTTCTGTCCAATACTTATGAAAATTAGTCAGAATGTTTGTCTTGATGATCAATATGATGAAATTGAAAATGGCTGACATTGGGTAAAAAAAAAACTAGGTCACCATGTCAAATCTTGGAAAAACCTTGTGTACCCTTTAGAGGCCACATTTTGTGTCCAATTCTTATAAAAGGTGGTCAGAATCTTTGTTTTGATAATATCTGCAATGGGAAAATGGGCTATGTCTGGCTAAAAAGTAGGTCACTGAGAGAAATTCTAGAAAAAGCTTGTGTACAAGCTAGAGGCCAAATTTTCAATCCAGTAATTATGAAAGGTTTGTAGAATGTTTGTCAAAATATCTCGCAAGAGATTGAAAATGGGTCATGTTTGGTCAAAAGACTCAGGGCCATCATGGTCCTCTTGTTTAGTTATGAATGAATTTCTGTATAATTATGCAAGATTGTCAACCACATATAACAGTGTGTTTGTGCAAGAACCATGTCAGTAGGTCAAAGGTCAGAACACAATAAAGTCCAATATGTTTAAAAAGAGAATTTTTGGGGTTATGTTCCTGTACGGCCTATAATTTTTTTAATTATGAATCAGTTTCAATATACATGTAACTGTGCAGAAATGTCAACCAAATAAAGACAATATTGTGTGCAGAAAACATCTCTATAGGTCAAAAGTTAAGGTCATGATAAGTTCAGAAGTATTTGTAAGAGTTGAGTTCATAAGTCATTGTCTATGTTCATAGCTCACAGGAAAAGGTTATATTGTTTTCAGGGCATCAGTCACTTCTCAGTTAAACATCTTACTTCATTCATGCAGTTTTGTTTTCTTCTTACAAAACCTTTGTAACATTATTGGAGAGTACATAATACCTTAATTTCTGGCCTGTTTGTCAAATTTTGTTGATTTTTTAATGTTTCATTCAAATACTATTTACTTTTAGTGAAAGTGTAAATAAATCAGAACTGTCAACCCTTCAGTGCAAAATAACTAAAACAGTCATTTTCAGTCTAGAGATAAGACCTAGATGATTGAAATATCGTGGTTGCTTCTGCCCATTGTGTTTCAGCAAAACAGACAATTAAGATCAAAGATCAGACTGCACATTTTGTGAAGGCTGATCTTTGATCTACAGAGGCTGCTAGGGCATCTATAGCAGTGAATGGTGCTTTAAGGGTTCAAAGATAAAAGACAGGAAATAGGGCGAAGTATACTTAACCGATTTCTGTGCAAGCTTTATTTAGACGGGCCAATGAATTGTTGAAAAATTATATACAGGACAAAACTTTGTAAGAATTGAAAATATTAGCCAGCATCAAATTAGAAAATGTTATAGAAAACGAATAGAAACAGTTTGCTTGTAACAAGCTAATCCTTTTTCCACAATGTTTTGCAAAGCTGTCATCTTCAAGGGCATGTAAAGTGATATTTGTACAGTTATGGGTAAATTAAAATGCTAGCAGTTTTTTTACTCTATTTCTTACAGTTTAAAAATATAAATGTTAGAAAATCAGTTTTAGTTCAATGACAATGTTTTTACCTTCTGCCTGGTCCACAAAAGAAAAGCAAGATTCCTTTGAAAAAAAAATTAGCAATTTTGGCCAATAGACATATTACCAGGCTATGGAAAACAAATACCTGTTATAAGATGGACTGGGTAAGACTAAAGAGGAGCTGGAAAATGAATATTGAAATGTTGCTTTTGTCACTCAATATGAAGAAAAATAGTAAAAATTACCTGCACAGCAATTGCCTCTTTTTCCTCATTATGTTCATTTTGTTGAAATTTGGAATTTTTAATTAGATATATGTATATTTGTAGGTTACAAATTTATCCCAATCATCGTTGTAAAAGGGAAAAAAGTTAAAATATTGTTCGAACACACTTCAGAATTACTTCATGATATTGTCATCCATTGAAGCACTAGCCTAAGCTCTTGTTGCTTAGCCTCATCTGAGGGCCGTGCATCATACTGTACCGCTGTGACACCTAGTTGATCATTAACTACGCTTTAGGAGCTTATAAAGATATTTCTGCTCTTCAATATGTTCCCATGCAGACATTCAGCTGATTCTGACATCTAACAAGGTTTGTTGAATCACACCCCTGTAGACATAATAGTATAAGGTTTACCATATAGTACAGGAAAAAGATCATCCTCTGTCATATTAGTTTGCTGTGATATGAATAAAGGCCCAGGGGTATCAATAAGCGCTACCAAAGCTTGTACGTTAGTGCCATAAATGTTTTAGCAAATAGGCCAAGAGGGACCCACCAAATGAAAATGTGCACATTTTTGACTAATTGCAAATTACCATTCTGTTCATTTGATTTCATTATACTGAAAAGTAGGTTAAAAACCATCCTATTTAGCTGCGCAGTAAAAGACAATGCTAAAAGGCTGTATAATGTAATTTTCAAAAATCATGATGAGTAGGTAAGATTTCCAAAGAAGATTTCTTTCCTCAAGTAATGGACAGTGTAGATCCAAGATCAGACTACATTCTCTGTATAGTCTAATCTTGACCTACACTGTCTGGCTGCAAATCAGACATTGAGCTGCACTTACTATGTTAACTCTTTACCACAAAACAATATTCTACAGAGGTCCAAATTGAAGAATTTGCAGATGACAAATGTTGCACAAATTATGAAGTCTATCTTTGAAAGGGTAGAAAACATTGTTGGAAAAGGAAGAAAATCTTGTCACCAGCATTTCTCCTTTTTCCACAATGTTTTCAAAGTTCTTATCTTTGGAAAATTGTAAAAACTCAAGATTATAGTTAAAGGGTTAAGGATTAAAGTAACCCCCCCCCCCATCAACAAGGGAAGTAATCAGTATCTGCCAAAAAGAAGGTCAAATGCAATATTACTTCCCTTGGCATAATGTAAGCCCCCCCCCCACCCCTTTTCTCAAATTGGAGTTCTGCATTTTTCTGTGTTTTATTTACAGATTCATTCTTTTCATTCATTCTGTGAAATGAATGCCTTTGAATGTTATTTTTCCCATTGATACAGATTAGCAATGAAAAATTTTATTGAAGTAATACCATTCTGTGCTTGTTTTCAAACTTGACTTGGTAATTTTGTGAAAAGTTTGGTGCAGCATTGTAATCCTTGGCATGGTATCTAGGGCAATATTTTGTGCTTGAAAAGGACAAAGGGTAAAGATCAAACTGCTTATACTGTCTCAACCAATGGTCGGATCTAATGAGATACTCTCTGGCGGTGAACTTAACATATTTTTGTCACACAAGAGAAACATTAACCCTTGACCAAATAACAAATTTTTTGGACTAGCCCAAATTGAAAGTATTATGCAGACAACAAATTAAATGTGAGTCAAATGATGATATCTGTCTTTGATAGGGTAGAAAGCATTGTGGAGAAAGTAGAAAATGCTGGTTACAACAGTTCATGCAAAACATGAAATTTATCGTTCAAAGGGTAGAAAACATTGTGGAAAAAGGAGACAATACTGGTTATCAGCATTTTCTTCTTTTCCAACATTATTTTTTTAAAATTTCTTCCTGAGGATGGTTTATTGTTGGGAATCCTGACAATATTTTTGAAAGCTTTCTTCCTCAGGGTGGTTAAATGGCAGGATTGTTTGATAAAGGATTAACACATTGCATTAGCCCTATACCAAAAATATTCTATTTAACAACCCACAGGAAGAACTTTTGAAAACATGGCTGGAAAAGGAGAAAATGCTAGTCACCAGCATTTTCTTGTTTTTCCACAGTTCTACCAATTTAGCAACATTCAATTGTTGTCTGCAAATGTTATCATGGACCTCTCTAAAATTTTGTTGTCTTGTAAACAGTCACACTTTTATTCCTGTTGATTATTAGGAATGTTTTTTCTACAAGAAATTTCTCAAAGAAGGTGGTGAGTTAATTAATTAGAACAGTATTTCCTGTTTTCAAGGATGTTACATGCCCAATAAAATAATTATGATATCAATAATGACAGTAAATCAATACATGTTGATAAATTGGAAAATTCATTAGCAGACTTTTATGTCATATTTGTTATTCATTACACACCTGTCATGTTATTAAAGGCTTGGAGCAATGGAACAAAAAAATGAACTCTTCACCAGACAATACAATTTTTAGAAGGCCTTATTTAACCCTGTACCACACAATCCTGAATTTCAATGACTCTGAGGTAGGATGCTTTTGAAAACATTGTGGGAAAAGGAGAAAATGCTGGTAACCAGCATTTTCTCCTTTTCTTACAATGTTTCTAACCTTTCAAAGACAAATCTATCATTTGAGCTATACTAAATTTGTTGTTTGCAAACGGTTTTTATTTGCACATGTCCATAATTTTGTTGTGTGGTAAAGCATTTAACAAATATGCAGAAGACAAATATGGCTGAAATGATGGGGCATGTCTTTCAAAGGGTAGGAAACATTATGGGGGAAAAAGAGAAAATGCTGCTTTATCATCATTTTCACCTTCTCTCACAATGTTTGATATATAGGTCAGATGTCATAGATGAGTGGAATATTGAATGATTCTTTCAACAAAAAATTATTCATGCTACTAAAGCAAAAATTTAGACTGCTGTTTATCAGCCTTTACTCCTTTTTTTCCTATGATGTTTGTACATTATATAAGTATTTTCATTGTTGTTTTTTTAGTCATATGAACACTGCTTTGTTTTGTGTAGGGATAAATGCTTGTTTTGTATATTGCAATAGATTGGTGAATGGAAATGACAAGATTTTGTTTGGTCAAGTTTATACATGTAGAAATTATCAGTTGCCTGAAAACTATCATACTGTAAACTTATAAATATTTGTTATAGGATATCGCAGATATGTAATCCCAATAGTTACAATCAATATATAGTAAACAGACCTCTGGTGAACATTCAGAGCATTAAATTTTTTTCGAAAATGATTTTGATAGTTGTGGTTTTTCATTAAGGAAGAGAGATTTGGGAAACATTTTGGGGAAAAGAAGTAAATGCTGATTACCAGTTTCCCATCCAATTTTTACAAAACTTCACAGAACTGATCCTGCCATTGTCCCCTTCAGAATTTGTTTAAAGATTTGATTCTAATTTAAAATGGTTACCATGGCAACAAAACTGAAAAATATAGACAATTTTAAAAAATCTTCTTGTCAGAAAGGGTTCCTGCATGGCTCAATGGTAATGTGTAAGACTTTTGACCTAGGGGCCTTGGGTTTGAGCCTCACTGGATCCACTTGGTTTTTTATGGGAGTGTCCTTTGGCAAGACACTTCAGAGCCCTGGCCCAGCACTGGTGAAACCCAGAAAATACATAAATATGTGAGCTGTCGCCGTAATATGACTGAAATAATGTTGAAAACGGCATAAAACACCATTTCAGCAATCAATCAGTCAATTCTTGTCAGAAACTTCTTATGATATATAGCATCAATATGAACTAAGCAAGAGAAATAACTCCAGTTCACTCATAACAAATACATGTAGTTTGTTTAACATTTACTTTCACTGATTATCAGCCTGCACTGTTACATGATGGATGTTTGGTGTTCAAATTTTTTGGACAGAAAAGGTTCAGTTTTAAGTGAGAGTGATTTATTTTGATGTTAATTGTTATGCTCAGATGAGTTGAATATGTAATCTTGTCAAAAAATTCTTTGTTAGAGTTCATTGATATTTGATATAAATGATACTTGTAGACCTGCTTTTTTCACTGACATCACCTTTGCATTTGAAAAGATATGACTTTTAGGCGGAGGGGTGGGAGGATGTGGCAAGACTATGTTCTCTATGAAAGTTTATTGCCATACAGACTTCCTGTAATATGATATAATGTCTCTGTCAGTGCTAATTAACTCTTTACCACAATCCCGAGTTTTAACAACCATGAGAGAGAAGGCTTTTGTAAACATTGTTGGAAAGGAGTAAATACTGGTAATCAGCGTTTTCTCCTATTCCCACAATGTTTTCTACCCTATCAAATTCAGAAATCATTATTTGAACTACATCTAATTTGTCGTTTGCAAATCCTTTCAATGCGGTCCAGTCCAAAATTTTGTCATTTGGCAGAGAGTAAAGTGGATGATACATTTGTTTAGAAGGCAGTGGAGCGGTACAGGACCATCATGGCCCTCTTGTTGTGGCAAGCAATTTCTTTATTTTATTTCAATATCTCCTCATGTGTTCCTGTGTTCTTGGTATTTTATATTTTACAAGGATATTGGCAGGATCATCTCCTCCAATACCAAATATATACATGTATGATCCATGCTCTTGCAAAAGGGTTTCGACAATGATTATGTGGGAAAGCAGCCAGTGGCTTGGAAAGAAAATTGTGCAGAGTACTGGTAAAAGAGACTCCAGGAAAGCATGGATAGGTGCACTGGCCGCCGCGATATAACTGAAATAATGTGGAAAACGGCGTTAAACACCATACAATCAATCAATCAATCTTGCAAAAGGGGGTTTAGTGCATCCTCACGATATATTATACCAAGCAAGTTGTCACATAATTATGGATCCATAAAAACATTATGTCTTACAACCAACAGAATCATTGGGTAGAGTGTTCCTCGGAAGTGCAGAAAATTTACAAAAAGCAAAAAGTTTCATACTGATCAGGCTGAAATGGATTGATACTTTTTGCATGGGGATTAACCCTTTACCACACAGTCCCGAGTTTTAACAACCCTGAGTAACTGAGATCTTACGAAAACATCGTGGGAAAAGGAGAAAATGCTGGTAAGCAGCATTTTCTCCTTTTCACACAAGGTTTTCTACCTATTCAAGGACAAATACTATCTTTTTAAAAACATTTGAATTGTTGTCTTTAAACTCTTTCAATATGGATGAGTCCAAAATTTTACTGTGTGGTAAAGGGTTAAATCTTGTTTTCAAAGAGCATGGCTCATATCAGGTACCCAGAGGTTTTCCCTCCCAATGAATTAATCCTTGAGATGGGCATCAAATTTACCTTACTATTGGTATATATGAGATTTTTTTCAAAGAGAAAGTTGCATGCTTTGACTCTTCACAAAAAAATCTTACGTTTGATCAACCCTAAAATTGATAGCTTTTGAAAGCATTGTGAGAAAAGGAGAAAATCCTGGAACCCTGCATTTTCTCCTTTCCCCACATTTTTTTTTCTACCTTTTGAAAGACAAAATTTAATCTTATCTTTTAAAAACACACCTAATTTGTTAAATTCTGCAATTATTTCAATTTGGACAAGTCCAAAATTTTGTTGTTTGGTTAAGAGTTAAGAGTAACACAGAACCATAAACATTTTGACGGAAAGCTGACTGAAAAGGCTAAAACAGATATTTTTTTTTTTCTAATTCATCTTTCTATTGTTTTATGAACACATTTTTATATGTACAATGCCAAATAAATGACACAGAGTAGATCCCAGATCAGACTGCATGTTTTGTGCAGTATGATCTTGATGTGCACCTGTCAGTAAGGCAACTAAGGCATTCTAAAGGTTTTCCTGATCAATCATCTGATCACTGATCAATTACTGGTTGTTACTATGGTAACATTGTCAGACCAATAAAAATACTTTTCATGTACAAAATGTGCAATCTGATGCTAGATCTGCTTCATCAAGCATTATTGCACAGGTCCATGTGAAATTGTTTAACTTTTTACCAAACAACAAGGTATTAGATTTGTCCAAATTGAAGCATTTGCAGAGGACAAATAAATATAATTCAAATTGTTTATGTTTGAAAGGGAAGAAAACATTGCCCGAAATGGAGGAAATGCTTTTTCACCCAATGTTTTTCAGTTACCACCTATGTCAGGGGTTGGTAAAACTGAGAATTGTTTTGTGTGGGGTTAAGTCAAGTGTTTATGCAAAGTTTTTTAAGATTTTGTTAAAATGAATACTAAACTGTTTTCTTTAGCCTACAGGCTTTAATGTAAATTTTGAAACAGTTGTTCAAATTTCTTTAAATTTTCCTAACATGCTTTCAAACATATTTGACTGATGTACAAAATATTACTGTTTTTCAAATGTTGTGGGAATAGGGGTGATAGCTTGTTTCAAGTTGTTATCCATTTCCATGAGTGTTTTCCATTATGGTAACCACTGAACAACAATGGTTTTAATTTTTTCTCTCCATTCTTTTCCTTGTGATTTGTACCAGTATCTGAGAAGCCTAGAATGTAAGCCTATGCAGTTAAGGGTATTTGACAATTTTATGGCCATTTTGGGCCTAAAATACCATGATAGGGATAATTGTATGATGATATATGGTCAGATTTATGTTGATATCTGCATGTTAAAGTACAGTACATTATGAACAATAAATCATGCTTATTTGACCAGACTCATAGGGGGATTTATGAATAATAAATCATGCACTTGCCCTAAGCACCATCTGTCATAGTTTTTATCATTTTTCAATTGATTCATAAAATGTGAAATGTGAAGTGAATCTTTTGATCTGAATATTGTTTTCAGTATTGTATTATGTTTCTACTGGAATCTGACAAAGAAAATAAATGCTCAAAAAAGAATTTTAACCAATGAAACAACAAGACGAAATCGCCAAAATAATTTGAAAATCCAATACCAAATTTTATTGGTTACTCATGTCATGTTCACTTATTTAGACTTGCAAAAGAAGTAAATTACTGTTGCATTTTATGCCCAAATTGTATGCATGGGAGGTATAAAAAAGAAATTTATAGGGGCTTAATTCCCTTTTGAAAATGGATAATCAATCAATATTAGTGGTCAACATGAGTATTTTGTTTTTTACTGAGGTTGATAATTTTGTAACTCCTCCCACTGGCTATGATGTGTTTAATACACTGTTAAAAATTCTGTTACATATTACAAAAAAAAATCATTTTGCCAGTCCCTCAAGAATGATCACAGCACAGTTGATAATATATATGTAATTATTTGTCTTGACGTTGTTATGGTCATTTACTTTGGTTAAATTGTCTTTACATACTGTAGGTTATTTATTTAGAGCTAATTTCAAAACTTGGTATGAAAAATCCAGCATTGAAAGTATTTCTTACTGCTATATTTGAAAGCCTGAGGTTCTACGATATTGAATCATATATCTCTAGCATTTCCTTCTGGACTGCATTCAGTGCAGGATGCTTAACCATTTACCAAACAACAAAATTTCAGACCTGTCCAAATTAAAAGCATTTGCAGACAACAAATTGCATGTGGCACAATTGATGGCATCTCTGGATGAAGCAAGAAGTCACATATTATTGGTAATTAATAAGGAGGTGGGAACCTCTTGGTTATTTATGTATCCAGACACTTGGACTCATTAATCCTTTGCCAATGATAGACAGACCTTGATGCATCAACCACAGAGCAGTAATTTTGAAATAAAAATATTTTTTTTAGAAACAGTAAAATAAATCAGAATTGAAAATTTTCTTAGTGTTGGTCATTGTTCCCATAAGTATTTTTTTCATGTGAATTATATTTGCATATACGGATATTTTTATTTTAACTTTCCTTAATTTGAGTCTCATTTTCATAAGATGTCATGGGGTTACTTTGTTAATAATTTATGGGTACGTCAGCATAGAGTAAGAAATAAGATTGTAAACATGAAAAGAAATTAAATACCCTTATTTGTGTTTTAATGAGGAAAACTGTCAGAATACCTTTTGATGAGTACAATTTGGTGTACTGGCAGATTTTGCTGTATATGACATGTATTTTATATAATCTCAAATGATTATACCAAAGGTGTCAGTTGCAAGATTTAGAGTTTCAAATTTAGAGGAAATTTTGATCATAAAGGGGTAAGTTTTTTCAGCTCGGTTTTTGTCATACATTATGATCCTTTGTCAAGAAGAAGGTGTTTGAAAACAGTTTTGCCCACACTGATTTTTTCATTTTTCATTCTTTCAGACACAAATGCTAATATGTATTTTGAGCATCATACTTTATCTTATGCAATTTTTTTGCTGTAAAAATCAGTCAGTGTTACTAAAACCTGCAGGTGTTTTATCACTCCATTAAGACTTCTGAGGTTCCTGTACTCAGCATCTCTGTTGATAATAATTTTGAAAATTAGCAATTGTCTTGTAAATAGTGATATGCTTCCATATATTTAATACCTACAGAGTACAGTACATGTTGTGTTGTGTGATTTTCTTTTTATTTTAATCTGTTTAGTAGCAAAGCCCTTTAAAGGGAGTTTTTTTTTTTCCATAATCCAGTGCCTGGGCAATGTTTTCTATTTCTGATCCAGTGCTGGGTTATAGGGTAGTTCTAGTCAGGTTCTGTAGTTTCTCAGGCTACAAGTTTTTGGTGTCCTAAAATAAAAGTTTGGAAAGGTTGAAGCTACTGTCAAGAATACATGCATTCTATGGCAGCTTGTTTATCTGTTGGTATCATTCATTACCTGATACCATTTTAGTAATTTGTTTCAAAGAATTTGTTTGATATCAACTAAGCTTTCCCTCTATTGGTACATGTTTATATTCTGACAAAGTCTACATACAAGATGACATGTGAAAGATTTTTGTGCAAAACAGGTAGTTTCTTCACATGACTGTACTGTTGACCATCAGCTCTTTTCTTTAAGTTCTACACCAGACCAGAATTATTTACATTTATCACATGAAACCGCCTCCAGCCGTGAATTAAACCCTTAACTTATTTTGATAATACACTAGTGTATTATTGTTTTTTGGGTCCCAATACTGGTTATTTTTGTAGTTGTGAGCATGTGATGCCAGCCAAACCAGCTGCAGCATGTGCAGGAATTTGTACTACTGCACCATTTCACAGAAAAATGACGTCTTTGTTGCTAAGACGTATATGTGCTGAAAGATACTATGATTTTCATGTTCAGTAAAACAAGAAATGCAGCATAAGTAATTTAAAGTCGAGAAAATCATGGAAATAGTTGGATTTACCCCCTAATTTAAACTACTTCATTCTATTTTTGATATGAATATCACAGAGCTATCTTCTTGTACATGTACACATTTCAAGCCGAACTACATCTGTAAACATGGATCTTTAAACGGTATATAGGTTGAAGGTGATGATGGAGGATACATATTTGTCTTTCATTCATTTTATGTGATAAATAGAATCTCACATTCATGTTTATGTACTATCATTTTTATCAAACTCATTGACTTAAATGTATATGATGCTCACCAAGGCTCACATCATATAATTTGAGTCAACGAGTTTGATAAAAATTATAATACATAAACACTCATGTAAGATCCCCTATTTGTCTTTTTTCCTATATAATTTTTTTGCTCAAGTTACCAACAAGTGATGCTAAGGGCCATAAGTTTCAGCACCAGTATTTCAGACATCTGTCGAGTAAAAAGAAAACATTTGAATTTTTTTCTTTTTGATTTTTAGGTGGTCAGGGCACACTGTGGTAAAAATTGTCTATCTGGAATAAGTTCCATGTTTAGCTCAGATGTCATGCTGCAGAACAGTGTAAATTGCTTGCAGATAGGGGAGGCCAGGGAACCCTTTGTTACCCCGGCTAAACCTAAAGGCTTGGTCAGACCGGCTAACGGATATGTAACGGTGGGAAAACGGACAAAAACATGCAGAATTTGGTTATCCGGTGACAAAATTCATCTTCTCTGTCGCTCGAGGCTCACGCGATTGGTGTGCGAAGCGAAGAAGCCACACAGTGACTGCATGAGTACCGCACATGTAACGGAAAAAACGCATGTTTACCGGATATGTACCGGATAATAAACGGTCTATTAACGGATATCACCGTACGAGTAACGGACTTGTACCGGATAAAACGGAAGTACAATGCATGAGAACCGGACAAAATGTTCTTCCAACGTACGATGAACGGAAATGTACCGAACACCAATGTACGAGGAACGTACCAGACACAAGACATGCCGAGGGTATAAATAGACAGATGCATCCAAAGTCTGTCATTTGCATGTCTCTGTCCGTTTTGTCCAGTGGAAATTTTGAACATGCTCAAAACTTCCCACCAGATGGAACGGACATCACCTGACGTCGCCGGACAAGTAGCGTATTCACTGGACAAGAAAAGGACATAAAACGGATACGAACGGACACCATGATTTTTTTTCCATTACTTGTCCGTTAGCTCAGTGTGACCAAGCCTTAACAGATATTTATAGTCTAGAAAAAAGACCCCAATACCGATAATTGCAAATTCAACATTGCTAAAGGCTTGTCCAGAATGACTCTGAGCAAAGCAGACAGTGAATGCACTGATCAAACATATAACTGTAAATACAATACACTTTGTGTAGTCTGATCCTGGTTTACATTGACCACAAAGGTAGCTAAACTTGTTGAATTAACCCATAGGGATAAATGAAATGGCTGTATCTTTGGTTCCCTAATTTAGTATTGTGTCTTTGTTCTGGAACCTTGTCAGATAACAGGTTGTTTACCTATTAAACAGTTATCATTGGCTGGTAAACAGCCATGTTTGATAACTACCTCATTTGTGCCTGAGCAAACCTTTCACCCAATACAAATTTGAGCAGTTTTCTAAATAGATTAACTGTGAGAAATTGTACATGAAAGGTTGTGGCAGATAATTTATTATCACTTTGGTAGGACAACAATGATGATTTGTTTATCACTTTATTGTATTACACAGTCGGAGAGTGTAGGTCTTGACTTGAACTAATTTATGGATGAAAAAAATTTTGACATATGGTTGGGTGTAAAGCGTGGGTCATACCCATTCCTGAAAAAATCAATTTATTTAGATATGGTCAAACTTGATTTAGAAGGTCAATTTCACGTTTTGTTGATAGTAAAAGTATGATGAAAAGCTCCAGTAGAAAATATAATTATCATAGTGTCCTGGAACACATCAATTGATGATTTCTACCAGTTATTGCCATACAAAATATGCCTTTTTGTGGTCTTGCAGTCTTTTACAGCTTATGAAACATGGTTGCAATGATTCCCATAGAATTCACAAATGTTTTTTTTTTCAGTGTTTCTTTAACATATTTCTCGTTGGTATGAGTAGCCCCATGCCAGTTGGAACAGAGTGAACTGTTGGTTAGACCCTGTCAGTCCTCTCAACTCTTCTCTTTGTCAGCCTGTCTGTCTGTTTGGCCATCTGAATATGAGCCTGTCAAATACTTAAAAACAATTAGAATCACGGTCGTTCACAGTACTTACTGAAATGGAACAAAACGGTTTCGGATGAATCACGTAGTGCGAAATTAGCAAAAATTGAAAAAGAAAAGTTACTGGTCAGCGGCCATTACATAGGGTTGGTTGGTTCACCTGAAATACAGGTATTTTTTTCTGGTGTGATAAGGAGTCATCACAAATTACCCTAATTTTTGGGTGACAACTTTGATCATTTTCCACACACAAAATCTAAATTCTGATACAAGGAGTTACTGCTAATGCTGACATTGCTAATGTCTAAAGTCTGACTTCAATGGTTATTTTTGTGGAATGTGGACTAGAAGCTATTTCATAGGGCATTCAGTAACTCATTATATTCCTGCAGACTGACACTTTGTAGCATACAGCCGACTTCTTCAGCTCTTTACCAAACAATAAAATTTATGACCTCTCCAAGTTGAACAAATTTTGGAAACGTCAAAAAAAAAATGACTCATAATTGTAATTTGGTTTGTGAAATATTGTGGGAAAATGAAAAAATGCTAGTTACCCACATTTTCTTCTTTTCCTACTATATTTTCAAAAGCCTTCTCCCCCTGTGTCATTAAGAGTGGGGTTGTTTTGAAAAAGGGTTAAAAATTATTAGCTATATGAAAAACATAAATGATGAACTGTTATCTTGTCAAGAAGTATTTGCCTTTATCATGGTAGTATTATCTCAATTTATTTTGACCATCCATAATTTACAAAGGTGCTGTTTCCGGAGGTAGATTTCAACAATAATAGTTGTCTACTGGGGACTAGAATTGTCCAAAGCTCACTCAGAAGGCATTCTGTCTATACATGATTTTCAGGTTACAAAGTTCATAAACTGTACAGGGTTTCTGGAATGGTTACTATAGAAATTGATATGAACCAACTGCTTAGATTCTATTGGATTTTTAAGTTAGCAAGCCAAGTAGAAAATGCATTTGACAGCAAACAACGCTCACACACAATAACTGTTAAGTGATACTTTGTGCGGAAGAGATCTTCTTTATGTTAACCTATCACTAACTATTCGTTCAAGTAGTTCCTTTGTGCAAACGTAAATGCTCAAATAACTTTCAAATCAGCTTTATTGAAAAAATTTTCATCACTTGGATTTTATCGAATCAACAATTTGGGCTGTGGAGGATTCATACATCAAAGTTGACAGAACATAAAATGATTCGGAAATGTTTGTAAAGGGCATATAAAGATATTTACTTTTATTTGGTGTATATTGATAAGACCTTTGGTCAGTTCAGAAAGTTGTTGGGATAAAAACATTGTGTCACAGTCATGGATACAAATCACTTTACTACCTGTGTCTTAACTCTTTACCAAACGACAAAATTTTAGACTTGTCCAAATTGAAAGCATTTGCAGATGACAAAATAAATGTGACTGAAAAATTGAAATTTGTGTTTGGAAGGGTAGAAAACATTGTGGGAAAAGGTGAAAATGCTGGATTCCAGCATTTTCTCCTTTTCCCACAATGTTTTCAAAAGGCTTCTTTCTCAGGGTTGTTAAAACTTGGGATTGTGTGGTAAAGAGTTAACTCTTCACCAGGTGACACATATTTTTAGTCTTCCCTATCAAAAGTATTTCCAGATGCATAATTAAATGTTGCTATAACTATGGGATTTGTTTTTGAAGCGGCAGAAGACATTTTGAAAAAATGGGATACTGGTGGCTAGCATGTTTTTCTAATGGCCAAGGATGTTTTCTAATTAAGCCTTCTTGAACCTTGGGATTGTAACATTATGAGATTGTTTGGCAAAGGATGTGTGCTGAACTTAATTTTAGTCGGGGTTGTTTTATTTTATGGGGCTTTGCAAAAGTTTCATAAACAAGCTTAACATATATAGTTTGTTGCATTTTTGCAAACTGATAAATCAGCAAATGGAGAGTGCTTTTTAAGGATTTAAGAACCACTTTGCCTGTGTGTCTTTGTAAAAAAACATGTTTTCCCATAGTTTTTATCTTAATTTACAAAACATAATTATATGCTTTTGAAAATTTTTGAAGCTTTTGGGAATTTCTTGCACTATTGTACCAAAACTTGAGAAAAATTTTCTTGAAATTTCTTTATTTTTTTTCACTTTAGACTTGAAGTTTTATGTTTACATTCTAGTCATATTCTAGTCCATTTTTTAACAAAATAGTGATTTCATCATCACTGAATTGCAATTTTAACCCTTTGGCTGCTGAGCGCAACTCCCAGACCTTTTGCGTACAGTGTAGATCAAGATCAGACAGCACAGAACGTGCTGTCTGATCTTTTATTTACACTGTCCGATAAAGACATAATTATTTTCCTCCAAAATATACCTTTGAAATAACAAATTTGGGGTCTCTATTATCGCCTTAAAAGTTTCATTTCAGTTATTTAGCAGGATAAGGGTTAATACAAAAAAAAAGTTGTTGGATGAGTTATTATCTGGGAATCAGATAGATAGATGGTGGACATCAAGCTCTTCTTGAAACATCTCATCAAACATTGAACAGAGACTTTCTAATATGATAAGCAGAGTAAAGGATTGAAGTAAAAGAAAGTTAACCCTTTACCACACGGCAAAATTTAAGACCTATCCAAATTGAAAGCATTTGCAGATGACAATTTCATAGTGGCTCAAATGACGCAACTTTTCTTTGATAGGGTAGAAAACTTTGTGGGAAAAGGAGAAAATGCTGGTTACCAGCATTTTCTGCTTTTCCCACAATGTTTTCAAAAGGCCTCTTTTTTAGGGGCGTCAAAAGGCGTCATTGTGTGGTAAAGGGTTAAGACAGTGTACCAATAGGATTTTGTTTTTATGTGGCTCCCCTCCGTCACTCATGGTTTTGTGTTTGTTGATGGATTAGAACTTATGTACAAGAAAGATGTCTACAATAAAAGTGCTACAAGTCAACAGTTTTCAGATATTCAACTAGGAAGGGCATTGACATTGTGTTAAAGTTTAATTTTGTTGCTAATTATAGCCTTTAGTTCAACATTTTATTCTCATTACACTCTCGATGGACTTTTAATAGATGGTTTGAACTCCAAATAGTTTTGTTATATGGAGACTTACTGGCTAAGACATATTGATAGTGTTCAAGTTTTTCTTATGCCTATGCTTTTTAAAAATCTGACATGGTTTTAGTGTAGTAAAGGAATTGTGAATGATGAAAAAGCCATGAAATTAATTTAAGACATGTAGGGATCAGTTACAGCTATGTCAAAGAATGTGTGTGATTTTCATGATGTGTCGATAAAAAAGAAATATTTTCCCAAGTGCTATAAACATACCTGACAAATGGGTTGAAACAATAAACAGGATAAATATTTAAAAACAGCTTAGGGTAGAGATCTAATGGGAACAGAAGTGGCTGCAAGGCCACCTTTACCTCCGGGCTTGACCTTAGGGTCAAACTCCCAAGGTCCGGGAAAGAAAAAAAGAATAAGAGAAAGAACATTATCCAGCTCAGACCGTATTGGGAGTAGCTCAAGCTCTAGGTCTGGAAGACCAATTTATAGCAGAGATTATCATTTAAGAATTCAGGGAAATAAGTACAGTCTGTCTTCCGCAATTGTTTGCATCGGTGCTAAAATTCACAGTAGATTGTCACCCTCCCCATCACAGGAAGCAAGGTAGGCAACTTAATGTAAGGTTTAAGGAAGTTTTGAAAGAAATATTTCGTGCAAACACTTTTGTTTCCAACTTTTCTTGTACTGCAAGCTGTCATATATCCTTTGGTTTACAACAGATCCTTAGAAGACTTTTTAGGGTTACATTTCAACCAGCGTGCAGTCTGATCATAGATCTGCACAATCTTTTAAATGCTGTATTAAGTATCCCAAACACACCTTTAACTCTTCAAAAAATATTAGATTAGTCGAAATTGCAAGCATTTTACTAAAACAACAAATTGAATGTGACTCTAGTAATGAGAATTATGTCCTAGAAAGGTTAGAAAACATTGTTGGAAAAGTAGAAAATGCTGATTACCAGGGTCATTTGAACAAAGGGTTCTATGGTAGATGGTTAAAATCATAGCACAGAAACTTTCTCAGCTTTATATAGCTGGTAAGCTACAAAGTTTAAAAAACAGTTTTCTTTTCGAGATGTGCCAAACCCCAATAGCGCAGTTGGTTGCATACAGCACTTAATTGAGAGCAGGGAGTTGCTGGTTCAAAGCCCCAGCTCAGCCAGTTTCTTTCCAAGGATTGATGGTAGTCATTGCAACAGATTTATTCCTCTCTCTCTGCTGATCATTGTTTCGACAATGGTTATATGGAAAAGCAGCTATTGGCTTGGGAAGAATATTGTGCTAGGTACTGGTAAAAGAAACTCCAGAAAAGCATAGATAGCTGCACTGGCTGCAGTGATATAACTGAAACAATGTTGAAAAGCATATTACACATCAATCAGTCAATCAATCAATCAACCAGCCAGCCAACCAAACAAACTACCAACCAATCAACCAAGTAATGAATCAGATTCTTTTACATGTGCAAGCAATGAACACATTAAAATCACATGTAAATATTTTACGTTTAATTTTTGTATCGTTTACTGAAAATTTTGCTTGTTTGTTTAGTGTCTCATTATTCCAATTTTAGATAACAGGTAAAATGAGTATTTGGTGAAATTGCTTAGAATACTTCCGCATTCGTCAACAAAGGCATTGAAAAAGATGGCTGCATACACAATAATATGGTTTGTGACTGAATGATGATTGAAATAATTTACATAAAAAAGCTCACTTGAGGGATTTATGCAAGCAAGGTCATTTTGTCGCTAATCATTTCACTAAATTTAAATCTTTCTATGCTTCAAAAACACAACCAAGACCCATGAAAAATATTTGCTCTCTTTTTATCAGAGGGTTTCTCGTGAAAATACCCACATAAATTTTCATAATTTCATCAAAGGACTAAGTTTAGGAAATTTCTAAGCCAAGGAATTAAATGTTATATAAAGTGAATTGTTCTTGAAAAAGATAACCCTTTACCTTTAGCATCCCTGGGTAAATGAATGGTAATATATAATATTTTCTGTACATAACTTATCCAAGACAAACTCCATTTTCTTACCTACATTTGTCATCTTGCATTTTATACTTTAAATACTGACAGTTATTGTAAAATTTGGTTGTTTGGTTTGCCCATTCAGCACTTTGTGATGACATACAAAAGGAGGTTTTGCAGATGGCAATTACGTCAAGAAAAGACTGCACAGAATTCTCTGTTTGGTCAAGCCTTGTATGATAAAAAAATCTTGTTCATTCACAGTGTACTGTACTTTTGGCCTTTGAAAAAAGTGAAATTCATTCATTTGGCAATAAAAGATTTACATTTTATTGGGAGCCAAAATAGTTTTTGATCTATACTGGGGACTTGTTGATTCAAGTCTGTAATGTAACTCTTTTTGATTTCAGTGGATTCTAATTCTTGCTTTAAAAAGAAAAAGTGGAATTTATTAATTTGGTACTAAAACATTTACTAGTTGGTGCATGACTGAACTAGTTGCATCCTTTATGGGCATCATTAGGGTTTTATTTTTTTCCCCAGATAGTCTAGTCAGCATCAGAGTAGACCAGATAGCAATGTATTCTTGAAACCACACTTTCTAACATCTGGGTCATTTTGTAATGTCCTTACCAAAATACCCATAGGTTTGCAGCATTTTTGATATCTATTTTGTATATGTACCTTTCTTATAAACTGTAATATGCAGTGATCTTGGGACATATTCACCTCCCATTCTAAATACACATCTTGCTATAACTGATCCAGTTTTCAATCAGTTGTTTATAAACTGGTTTTGGTCCTGCTTAACCCTTTACCGCACAACCCTGACTTTTCACGACCCTCAGACAGAAGGCTTTTGAAAACATTGTGGGAAAAGGAGAAAATGCTGGTAACCAGCATTTTCTCCTTTTCCCACTATGTTTTCCACCCTTCCCAAGACAAATTTCAATTTTTGAGTCACATTTATTTTGTTGTCTGCAATTGCTTTCAGTTTTGACCAGTCTAAAATTTTGTCGTTTGGTAAAGGGTTAAGCAACACATTCAGATCCCTCCATGGGTATGCTGTCCTGGGACAAGTCACACTTTTCTTGGCCACAAGCTTTGGAGCACAAAGAAATTTATCAGGCACTTTATTAGTATACATTGCAGGCAGCTTACAGCAAGATTTCACAGTACAGAATAATTGTAGTCTAATCTTTCATCTACCCTGTCTGTTCAGTCCACTCCATCTGAGGGAATAAGTCAAATAAGTCAAACTTATTTGTGTGGCGCTGAAAAAGTTTAGTTGATTTGAGCCACATCATTATCCTGTTGTTAAAATCATATCAAACCAAATTTAATGGTATTTTAATTCACCATATTTTACAAAATGTCAAAATGACATGACACACCCACAATTTATTGCTCGAGTTAATTTCATTTTGGTCAATTGAATAGTTGTAACATAGTGCAGCCATTGTGAATGTTTGTGTTCTTTTTATAATTTGTCCTCTGCATTTGCATTTCCAAGTCAAATGAAAGCTGTTAAATGTATGTCAGTCTTTACCAAACGATCAAATTTTGGTCTCTTCCATATTGAAAGTATTTACAGACAAAAAGTAAAATGTGTCTCAAAGTATAGGATTTATCTATGAAAGGACAAAAAACAGTTTGGGAAAAGGAGAAAATGCTGGTTACCAATATTGCCTGAAATATGTCTATGCCAAAAAACAGAATTTTTAGACTTGTTCAATTCCAAAACATGCAGATGATAAATGTTTGGGAAAAGGAGAAGGTGCTGTTTACCATCATTTCTCCATTAACCCACACTTTTTTAAGGCCTTATATCCGTGAGTATTTAAAACTTGGGATTTTGTGGTGTAGGGTTATCAAGGCTTTATTGACAAGGGTTTTGAAGCTGGTAAAATGTGATCCATTGGAGATCCAACAGTTTTAATTATAATGAACTGCTGGGGAGTTTCTAGGATACAAAATAGATATCACTGGGCACCAGGAAACTGTGTACCATGGTCTGACTTTACAGTGATTAGATTTACTTTGTAGTCATTGACCCTTCATTGGCATGGTTGAACATGATCGTCGGTTGTGAATATCATGTCTGTGACCTTTTCGATAGGCATGGTTTTCATCTTATAAATAGATTGTTGCAGTAAAACTAGCTGTTTTCACTTGCAGTCTGTTCTTAACCCTTAACCACACAATTCCAAGTTTTAACAACCCCATAGGAAGAAGACTTTTGAAAATATTATGGGAAAAGGAGAAAATGCTGGTATCCAGCATTTTCTCCTTTTCCCACTATGTTTTCCACACTATCAAAGAGAAAATTCAGTTTTTGACTCATTTAATTCATTGTCTGCAAAATTAATACTTTCAATTTGAACAGTTTTAAAATTCTGTCGTTTGGTAAAGGTATAATCTTTGCTGTACTGTGGAGTGCTCTGCAGTTGCTTTTAGGGAAGATGTACCAAAGACATGATTATGCAAAATTTGTGACGCCTCAGTCTGTAAAATGCTGCCTCTGCTGAATCTTAGGTGTCCCTCCAAACATTTTTGGGTCAAACGTCTTGTTGTGGGACACTATTATTGTTGACTCCTGCCATATTTTGAGACTTATTCTAGCCATGGTGGGCTTGGAGGCTTGCAATATGATGATTATAATGCTAGCTTTGTTAAAACAAACCACTTACCTTAGGTGGCGCTAAAGAGACGTTTTCTACTTTTAAAACATCCAGTCTGATCTTTAATCATCACTGTCTGCTTTGCTGACATAAGCAACCGTAAAATTACAGTAATTTGCCTATTTCTTCACTGGAAATATCTGTTGGGTTAATTCTGCCTTATAATGCTTAGAAGGTCTAAGATTTTGCTGTCAAGTATAGGAGAGTATTTCAGGAGACCAAAGAAAATAACAAAAAGAGGAGAAAACCATCAACAGCTTCCTCCAGGGAATGGCAGTTACCTGTGGTCACATAGCATGTCACGGTAACATACCTGACATGTGAAATACATTTTACATAATTAAACTGAAAATATTGACTGTGTAATAAAGATGGTATTGATGCTTTCATCTCAACTTTAAAACAAAGAGAGCTTACCTTTGAAGTGAAGGTTATGTCTTTCAAGCATGTGAGTAGGGGATTTTAACCCTTTTTCTCATGGTTCATGTTCAAAAGATGACACTAGAATTTTGGTAAATTAGTCAATATGCTATATAACTGACTGAAGATTCTTTGGCTGGCATTTTAGATAAAGATCAGACCATGCAGAATGAACGGTCAGACCTTGGGTCAACAAGGTCTTAATTTTTTTGCTAAACTAGCCATGAAAATACATTGGGGTATCTGTCAGTTCCTGAAAAGTTCATATAACTTCATTGTCTAGAATAAAAGGAGGAAAGCAATGATAAGTCATAATTTTGAGGCCTGGAATGCATAGCTTCATGTGAATTTACAGTGAGAGTATATTGAGATCAGACTACACATAATAAGCAGTCTGATCCTTGATCCATATTGTCTTATGAAATACTTTCCATCAGTAGCTAGAATGACATCATTTTGGATCTTATCAACTGACTGTACAGATCTTTTTTTACAGTTATCCCTTTGCCACACAATCCCAAGTTTTACGACCCTGGGTAAAACAGGTTTTTGAAAACGTTCTGGGAAAACAAGAAAATGATGTTAACCAGCATTTTCTCCCATTCCCACAATGTTTTCTATCCTGTCCAAGACAAAGCTGGCTATTTAAATTGTCATCTGCAAATGCTTTTAATTTAGACCAGTCAAAAATTTTGTTGTTTGGTAAAGAGTTATTCAGGGCTAAAACAATAAATGATTCTATATAGAAAATTACTGCAGCCATTACCTGAGACCAAAGGCTCAGATATGTGAATGTTATCAGAAATAGTTCTTTCATCTTTCTAGCAAAAATGGCGTTTCAGTTTTGTAATTTCCTTAATCCATGCCATGTTATTGTTTTGTACCTGATTGTTCCATGTAAATTGTTACATAGAGTTTCTCGCCACTGTAGTGTTCAGTTTCATTCGCCCTATTCCACACAATTCAGAATTTTAACAACCCAGAGGAAAAAGGCTGTTGAAAACATTGGTGGAAACGGAGAAAACGCTGGTAACCAGCATATTCTCCTTTTCCCACAATGTTTTCCAACCTTATATACTTTAGTTTTTTGGTCACATTTAATTAGTTGTCTGCAAAAGCTTTCAATTTGGAAAAGTCTGAAACTTACCATTTGGGAAAGCCTAGACAATATAGATTACTTTTTGGGTCTTGCAGCAGATCAGTTTTGAAAACAGTTTTGCAATGGAAAAATTCTTGAAAATATGCAATTTCTCCATTTTACACAACATAGAATTGTGCTACCTCTTTGTGATCCAGGAAATTGGAATTTGATTATCCCTTTACCTGATTAAGTAAGCCAGATTTAATAACTCTGAGGAAGAAGGCTTTAAAAACCGTTGTCAGAAAAGGAGAAAATGCTGGTAACCTGAACATTTCCACCTTTTCCTGGTTTGATAAAGAGTTAACCCCTTACCACACAATCCTGAACTTTAAAAACCTTGGAAAAAATGCCATTGAAAACATTGTGGGGAAAAAGGAGGAGATGCTGGTAACCAGCATTTTTGCCTTTCCTAACATGTATTTCTCCTCTTTCAAAGGCAAATTTCAGTTTTTGCCACACTTTGACATTTGCATATTCTCTAATTTGGACACTCTAAAATTCTATTGTGTGGTAGACAGTTAAAGGCCCAGTAGAGACCAAAAGTAAACAGTGTTGGTGTTGAAATGCATTTAGATTTAAATCTTACCATTCATAAGCATGAAATAATTATTTTCTGGGTAAAAAGTTGCCAAGTCCCTTCGTCTTTTGTTTACCTTTTACCTCATTTAAGATTCATTTTTCTGCTAGAGACTAAAACTTGGACTTACCGTATAATAACAGACTGTAATCTCTACAGTAAGTTTCCATACTTTTAAACAGTATGATTTTGATTTAAATGCATTTCAACACCATCATTGTTTACTTTGGGCAACTACTGGGTCTTTACCATAGTCTGAGCCCTTGTGATAACATGCCAGAAATTGTAAAACATAACTGTTTTATAGAATATTGCTACCTCATGGTGATAAAAAAAATTAGAAATTTGATTAAATCTAATCATAAATATTGAACACAATGTACTTGTTGTAGCCAGAACAATCAGCATCTTTGTGATGCATTTATGATTATTGATTTCACATTCAGGTGTTTGTTTGTGTATTTATCTCCCAAAGGACATGTTTTATATCAACCTTTTAACACTGTACCAGATAGCAAAATTTTAGATGGGACCAAACTGAAAGCATTTGAAGATAACAAATTTTGGGTACCTCAAAGGGTGATTTCCATTTTTGAAATGGTAGAAAACATGGTGAGAAAAGGGGTAAATGCTGGTTTCCACTGTTTTCTTTTTTTAACAACTGTCTTTAAGGTTGTTAAAATATGGCATTGTTTATTGCTTAAATGGAGGAACTTGTCTTTGAAAGGGAAGAAAAAATATGTGGAGAAACAAAAAGAACATGCTGGATACTATCATTTTCTCTTTTTTCTATAATGTGAACAAAAGCCTTCATTGGGTACATAAAAAGCACAATAATATGTCAAAGAGCTAACAGAGACAAATTATGAAATGTGCAATGTGAGATGGGAAGTGCTTTCTTACCACCAAATGCTTTATGTCACTGGCACCAAACAAAGCAATGACTGATAAGGGTAATTGTTATAAAATATAGAGATGAATTGACATGGCTAAGACGAAATTAACTCCCATGTTGACTTAATCCTGGACAAATATCATCGCAAAATACCTTTATTGTTCAAATATTTTTCAAATAAAATGGTATGAGAAATATGAGGTACAGATTAACCTAGTTCACAGCTGATGTTCCCTAATAACCTTTTAACCCTGTACCAAATAATCCTATACTGTAATGACCCTGAGGAAAGTGGCTTTTGAAAACATTGTGGGAAAAGGAGAAAATGTTGGTAACCAGCGTTACACAATATCTTACACCTTCTCAAAGCCAAGTTCCATCATCTGAGCCAGATTTGATTTGTTGTCTGCAAATCCTTTTAATGTGGACAAACCTAAAACTATGTCCTTGTACCCTTTACTACACAATCCTGAGTTTCAACCACCCTCAGAGAGACGGCTTTTGAAAAATTGTGGCAAAAGGAGAAAATGCTGGTTAATAGCATTTTTTCCTTTTCCCACAATGTTTTCTAGCCTCTCTGTGACAGTTTCCATCTTTTCAGTCACATTTAATTTGTTCTACATAAAGGCTCTGAAATAAAAAAAGTCAAAAACTTTGATCTTTGGTAAAGGTTTATGACAAAATTTTAGTAGTGTCCATGGTTGTGAGGTAGAGCATCATGGCTTCATAACCATAAGGTCCCGAGTTTGATACCCTGGATTTAAAATAGATACGCTTATTGGCCAAAAGTGAGTTCCCATTGTTATGTATGTTTCAACTAAACTGAACAAAATTTTAGACTTTTCCATATTATAAGCATCAGCAGGCAACAAATGAAATGCAGCTCATATGATTGGGTTTTCTTTTGGATTGCAGAAAACATCTTGGGAAAAGATGGGTGAATCAATCTGTGAGTTTTACTCAAGACTTAATACATGATTCTTTAAAATGAATGAATGCATGAATTACGTTTGGCAGTTAATAAGTATTTCATTTTAACATTTCAGACGAGGGTTATCAAAGGTCACTCTTGGTGAACATCCAACCACATCCCTAGATTTTGTAGAACAGCAAACTTTTCCACAAGAATTCTCTCATAAAGTCACAGAGGCAATTAACAGGTAAACAGAAACTTTGATTATTTATTGTAAATGGAAATTCAGAGCTGCAGATGCTAGAGGTATTTCGTTATACTAAGAGTAATGTATCTCTAACCTGTTACTGAACTATCCTAAGTTTTAACGACCCAGAGGAGAGGCCACAATGAAAGCATTGTGGGAAAATCAGAAAATGCTTATAACCAGCATTTTCTGCTTTTCCCAAAATGATTTCTACTATCCCAAGGACAATTCTCATCATTATTGCTACATGTGGTTTGTCTTTTACGAATGCTCTCAATTTGGACGAACGTAATATTTTGTCATTTGGTACTGAGTTGATGTCTTCACTAAGGTAGTGTGTGGATACTTATTAGAATTGTTTGATTGAAGTAATTCTAATTAATCCCCATAAAAAAGTCAATCCTTTACCAAATGATCGGAAGTTTTAGTGACCCTGAGGAAGAGGCCTTTTGAAAACAATAAAATGGAGAAAGGGCTGATAAACAGCATTTTCTGTTTTTTCCACAATTTTTTCTACCCTTTTGAACACAAATTCCATCTTTTGAGTAATGTTTAGCCTGTTGTCTACAACTGCTTTAAGTTTGGAACGATCTAAAGTATTGCTGTTTAGTAAAGAGTTAAGTGATGAGCATAATGCTTCAAGAATATGATAAATGCCCTTTAATTGGGAGTTTATCTGAATGGTTCACCTGTGTTGTGGGTGCTCTTGGAGACAATTCTGAACAGTAACCTCTTGGCATACCAGGTAAATTAATACCAAATTATGAACTTGTGTTTTATAAAACCCTGTCCTTTCATTTGAAGTTTCGGAAATTGTTCAGAGATTGACATGATAAGAGCCTCAGCCATGAACTGCCATTTAAAAGCAGCAAGTTAACTCTATAGGCAAAGTTTTAGGCTCCTCCATTTTCAAAATTGTTGCAGACAAGAAATTAAATGTGGATCATTTAATGAAATTAGACTCTGTAGGGGTAAAAAACATTGTGGGAAAAGGAGAAAATGCTGGTTACCAGCATTTTCTCCTTTTCCCACAATGTTTTTAAGAGACTTCTTATTCAGGTTCAGTAACACCCAGGATTGTGTGGTAAAAGGTTACGAGTCTAGGACAAGACTGTTGGAGTTTTGGAGGCTGTCTTAGATTTTAGTTCTTATTATTTCAGTTATTTAATTATGACAATTTGCATGTTAAAGCGGTTATTTACTGTTTCAGCTTTCTTATTCTTTCCCTTTAATGGTTTCTAATTAGAGGACTATTAGACATTGCATACAAAGCAAAATATAATAACTGTTGGTTTTTTTTTTTTCCAGTTACCATGAGACATCATCCAGCAGTAATCGTTCGTCACCCACCATCACTGAAGAAATTCCATGTTCTAGTCCATCAGTTGTTCATGGAGATCTATGGGGTACAGGAAACACTACAGAACGCAGTAGTGTGGATTCCCAGTATTCTTGGGATGTATGTATACTTGCGTTTAGTATTTGAACCGTGCTCTGGCAAAAGGGTATTTAATGCATCTCTCTGATACATTACACCAAGCAAGGTCATCATATCATTATGGATCCATAAAATCCATTTGTCTGCAACAGAGTGAATCATGAGGTGGAATGGTCCTTAGACATGCAGAAATTTACAAATAGCAAAAAGTGTGGACCCATATCAGCCTGTGCAGGCTGACATGGATCACTCCTTTTTGCAGTTGCATTTAACCCCTTTTTCATAGAGCATGGCCCAATTGTTTGCCAATCGTCTTGAGTATGCAAAGGAGTAAATCCATTTGTCATGAAGAGACTAGGATGTTAGTGCATTTGAGTATATGTATTTCGTAGGAACCAGAAAATATTGAAGAAAAAGGAGAAACTTTTCTCCTTTTTCCACCATGTTTTCAAAAACTTTCTTGTACAGCATTGTTAACATTTTACCATCTACATTGTATACATTGCAATTGCTAGATGTGGTAAAGAAGCATGAAATGCCCAAGGAAATGAGTGACATCTCCAGTACTAATGGATATTTCATGTTTCATTGTCCAATACTGAAACTTCACACAAGGAGGGTTTACTTGAATCTGTGGAAATACACAGCAGGTATAGCCACATCAACTGCAGGTGTCAACAGTCAGATCATAGAAAAAAAGAGTTAGAAAGCCTCATTGGCTTAACCCTTTACTACACAGTACCAAGTTTTAACAACCTTTAGGAAAAAGTATGTTGAAAAAATTGTGGGAAAAGGAGAAATTGCATGGTGAAGAGTATAAAAAGGTATAATTTTTTTGTAATTAACGATGTATATCACAAAATTTTCTAACAGACAGATTTTTTCAAAACTGCACATACAAAGCTCATCATGTCTCTAGGAGATTACATTAAAAAAGATAAGGGTTTCTGTGCTCGTTTCTAAGAATTTTACCTTTGAAAAAGGTATATACAGTTCCAAAATTCAGCTTATATTGGATTAAACATACCTTTCTTTAATAGTCAGTTAAATAGGAAAAGTACCAGTAGAATATACAAATATACATCATTTTACTGAAAATTCATTTAGTTTTGCACAAAAAGTATATAAAAGCCTGGTTTTGAGCATGGTAAAAGTACAAAATTTATACATGTCATAATGTAGACCTTTGAGTTAAAAGGGGAGATAATATGACCTAATTAAGGGTTAATCCTTAATAAATACATACTTTCTAACGGACAGATTTGTCTTAAAATTCCCACACTTATAGTAATTATAATTCTAAACATTAAGAAAAAATAAAAATGGCACCAATCCATGCTTATTTCGTCAGAAAACAAGGATGAAGGTCGCTGTGGAGGTAAATTTTTTCAAGAAAAAAATAGGATAAAAGCTCTGCAGATATGGAGGAATTGCTCATTAGGAGCGATTTCTCCTTTTCCAACAATAATTTTCATAGTGGAAACAGCTATACTTCCACAGCTTTAAATGTCCTGCCTGTGTTTGCTTGTTTGGTGCGTAATGCCGTGTCAACAGTATTTTGATTATTTCACGGTGACAGTTCATAGATCCATTTTTTTTTTGTCTTTACTAATACTACCCGAAGAAAATGCTACTTGTTTCAGTGCACCAGTAGTATTACCATATGTGCAAAAAATACATAGGTGCACTTTTGATTCACCATCCATGACAAAAACACATGTGCAGTAAGATGCACAAACATTTGTGATATACGTCGTTAAGTGTGTTTTGTCAGAGTATCTCAAAGATAGCTGTCCTATGCTGTATGTCATTTTATCTTTCAACTAACCAACTATCCATGCAATAATACCTGTGCGATATTTATTTTTTGATATACTACGGATATCTATAGAACATAATTGTTTTCATATACCACAGATATTTATAGCACATGAATGGATTTTCTGCAGGTAAACGTCATGTTTTATGACATAGTCAGCATCATTCATGCCATCATTATTATAGCTAATCTATATCCATTTCATGTTTTTCATTGTTAAAAATAATGAACAGCAACAAATCAGACATTAAAAGATAAGTATAGTACTTACATATTGTTGTCATATATCAAGGCTAGACAATTACCAGTTCTCCCAACCTGGCAAATATTTTTCATATATGACAACACTATGTGTGTATTATATATTTACAGTAAAAATTAACTGTACCAGAGCACAAAAGTATAGACTTACCCAAATTGAAAGCATTTGTCTATGCACAAATTATTATGGCTTAAGTTATGGGATTTTTTGAAAGAGTGAAGGGGAAAATGCTGGTCACCAGCAATTTCTTTTTTTCTCACAATGTTATCAAAAACCCTCTTTGTCAGGTTGATCATTTAACATGAGACTGTTTGGTAAAGACTTGTCAATCTGTATGAATAGCCATATGAACGAAATGAACATTTTAGGTTTGTTAATCAGACCAGAATGGTTGCATTTTCAAGGCTGCTTAAGGCCAGAATGTCCCACCAAGGCAGAGAAGTAAGATCCCTTATTTGGCTTTACTGACAGCACAAACCAGTACACTTTTAAAAGTTGCCTTGACTGTAGTTGTTGTTTTTACCTGAAATAATAATTGCTTTCTGAGCAACTTAGCCTTGGCCTATCAATAAGGAGCATTCTACTGTCTTTAAGTTCCCTGAGCAGTTTGGCCATATTTTACATAACAGAGCTGTCTTGGTGTTAAGTCATAATGGCTTTTGGTTATGTCATCATCAGGCTTGTGTCCCAAAAATTGTAATACCCTTGATTCCTTGTAATGGCATCCATTTTGAATCCAAAAGGAAGTGACACCAGGTTATTGATGATGTCATTACCAAATAATGTTCTACTTCATACATGAACTTGCACCATGAAATATGGAAAATTCTAGATTTGAATAGAGAACATGCTATGTTGTCAAGGTCTGTTTTTATTATGATGGTTTGTTTTCATTACCGATGCTAGAATGAGCTTCTAATTTATTGTGACAAGGTAAGGGGACTTTCATTTAAAATTCCATGTTTCGAGACAACATAAAAGGAGTAATGTTAGCATATCATTGTCATGGGAAACATGAAAATTTTATGGTTGGTCTGGAAGTCTCCTAAGTTTAATTATGTAACACCTAAGTTGAAAAGATTAACTCTTTACCAGACGACAAAATATCAGACTGGTCCAAATTTTCAGACAACAAATTTAAGGTAGCCCAAATGACAAAATTTGTCCTTGATAGGGTAGAAAACATTGTGGGAAAAGGAGAAAATGCTGGTTACCAGCATTTTCTCCTTTTCCCACAATGTTTTCAAAAGCTTTCTTCCTCGGGATCGTTAAAAGTCGGCATTGTGTGGTAAAGGGTTAATTCTTTACCTTCAGAAACAAATTTTTAGACAGCTGTAATAACATCCCTGTAGTTGATGGATTATCAAACATTAGAAATATTTGAAATGATAAATCATGTAGAAACATTGTTAGAAAAGGGAGAAATTACTCCATGTAATTGTCACAGATTTAAATATGGTGTGCTAGGAACAAAACCTTCTTCTGCAAGAGGTTATTACTTGAAATTGTCTGTATTGAAAGCACTAAATCTTGCAGACAACAAATTAAATATGGCTCAAATTATGGAATTTGACATTGGAAGTGTATAAAACATTGTTGGAAAAGGAAAAAAAAAAAGCTTGTTACCAGCATTTTCTCATCTTCAGCAATATTGTCAAAACCCCTTTTCTTTGCAGCTATGAAAACAGGATTGTTTGGTAAAGGGAGCCCATCAAATGAGGTACAAAGATATAAACTTTCAAGGTGACTTCATGTTGCCAAGGTGAAGAATCATAACATCATAAACATTGCATGCAAAATGTAGTCCCTTCTGGATATTTGCAATTTAATCAGTCTGGAAACACAGACAAAAATAAATAGCAACATGTTTTTTATATCATTGTGCTAACCCACTGACTTCACTTACTAAATAAATCAAATGGAGATTATCACTCATTCATAAAACAACTGAGTATTATGGTTCTAAAAATTTATCTTGGTCAGGAGTCTTTTCATATCAGACCATATAGATCCAAGATCAGATTTCACCTACCTGTGCTCTTTGATCTTGATCTAAACTTTCTGCAGAAGTATGCAGGGATGCTGTCACTCCAAAGGTTAAATTATTGATCAAGTTTGGCACCAGCTGAGATCTGATACCAATAGATTTTGTCATATGATTACAATAACATGATGTTCTCTTGTCATGACATCCTTGTGCATGCAGAAAAAAGAATGATTAGAAAATGCTGTGTTTGCTGGAGCATTCAAATTTGGTATCTTACCGACCATCTTACAAGACTTCATGACTCAATCAAAATATTTTCATAATATGAAGAAATGCAAGCCTAAATACCATTGTGAAGAAAACATGGATAGAATAAGGAAAATAAACAATGTTTCAAAATTATAAACTCAACAAAAAGCATTGCAAATTCAGAATCACACAACTACAAATTTTGTTCAGTCAGATCTTTATACAGACTGTCTGCTAAAGTAGCTAGAGATGCCACCAACTCCAAAAGGGTGAAAAGATCGCAAGAAACACTAGTATGGCTTTCGTTATGTATCAGCATTTGAGTATTTTTTACTGTTGCTCTCTTACAGGAATTTGATAAACAAACAGCAAAACAAGTACAAAATTTGTTTGATGAAATAGATGCTCTATTGTACGAGAAGAGAAAAAATCAAGCAGAGTACATCTATAACGAGTGCCAAGAATGGGGTTCACAGTTTCCACATTTACGGTAAAAATGCTACATCATTCTAACCAGTGATTTTTCATTTTATCTCATGCAGTCAACAGGCAATCTGACTTTCTGTAAAAAATGAATGTGTTACTACTGGCATTATTATGTTGTCATGGCGTTTAACCCTTTACCAAAACATCCCATGTTTTGACCACCCTGAGGAAAAGGCTTTTGGAAACACTGTGGAAAAGGAAAAAAATGCTGGTAACCAGCATTTTCCTCTATACCCACAATGTTTTTCACCCTTCGAAAGACAAATTCCAGTATTTGAGTTACATTTGGTTTGTTGTCTTCAAATGCTTTCAAATTTGAGAAGTCTAAAATTTTGGTGAAGAGTTAAAGGGTTTTACATTTTACCATCCCTGTTATTTCTCCTTTTATTTGCATATTGTATGACATGCACTGAGTGTCAAACTAATCATCAATCTTTTTTGACTGCCCTGCATTCAATAGCACAATACAATGTTATGGAAACCTCTGCTGTTAAAACAGAAATAACTTTGATGTTTGTATGTCTGTTTATCAGAAAAACTTGTTGCATCTAAATTTTGCAACTTGCAATATCATAACAGATAAAGAAATTGCTTGATAAGGGCAATTTCATCATTTGACACAATGTTTTATGTACTGTCTGAACAACAGTTACTGTCATGCCTGAGATTTTTATGAAGAAACATTACCTTATGCAGACACACAACTTTTTTGTCTTGTAGCCGATAACTGTTGAAAAAGTTGTGGACAAAGGAGAGACTGCAATGTATGCACTTATACAGCAAAACTTTAGACTTGTCTAATTTGAAAGCATTTTGCAGACAAAAAATGAAATTTGGTTCAAGTGAAAGGACAGAAACCATTGTCCAAAAGACATTTTTCAGCATTTTCTTCTATTTCCAGATTATTATCAGTAGCTTCTTCCCTCAGGGTTGTTGAAACTATGGATTGTGTGTTACACATCATTTCCTATTGATTATTCATGTTTTATATAAACTTTCTTTAAAGCCATCTGCCCTGATTTTGCTTCAAGAGGTAATGAGAATATCTTAAGACTGTTTATCTTTATCTTGCCATTATTTCTATGACCAGGATACTGGGGCGCCAGATACTGCCAGTTCTGGAGACAGGGTACGAGCTGATTGCCAGGGACATGTCAAGGCCAACCACAACCAGCAGTATGGGACTTATGGATATTACAGATCAAGATTTGTCAGGCTCACAGGACTCTCACGGGTATGTTCTTTGTTATACCCAGGAAGGTAAAACAGTTTGGTTTTTTCTTGAAATAAGCCTGTACATCTTTTAATGTGTTTGTGGCATGGACAAAGATATATTGGTGTCGCCACTCCCTCTGTAGTGTCAATGTATAGAATGTTTGTATAACCACTGACCAGAAAACTGTTATTGTGTAAGAAACAATTTTTGGACAGTATTGCTTGCAATGCTGTCCGTAGGTAACATCAATTTTGAAACACCAAAAGCCTAAATTCTAAAAATAGTAAATTTTTGGCTAATGGTACTGCTTTCAAAGGAATCTACACCTTGTATCAGGGGAGGTAGCCAATCTATTTGCTTTTTTGCTTGGTTTAGAAAATTGTTCCCTACATCCACATAGATGCTTAGTTTTGATTGAAAATATGCAGCTTATAACTGTAACAAAATTCTGACAAAAAAGGAGCCTTTTTATTATCCCCCGCCGAAAAGGCGGCGGGGGATATGGTAATAGCAGCCATCCGTCCTTCTGTCCTTCCATCTGTCCGTCCTTCCGTCCCATTTTTTGTCCAGAGCATAACTCAAGAACTATAAGAGGTGTAAACATGAAACTTCACAGGTGGATAGATTTTATCAAGGAGAAGTGCAGTGCACAGGAACCATAACTCTGGATTGCATAATTTAGGAGTTATTGCCCTTTGTTATTTTTCTTACTTAAATTTTATCCAGAGCATAACTTGAAAACTACATGAGATATAAACACAAAACTTCACAGGCTAATAGATCTTATCAAGGAGAAGTGCATTGCACAAGAATTATAATTCTGGATTGCTTAATTTAGGAGTTATTGCCCTTTGTTATTTTTCATACTTAAATTTTGTCCAGAGCGTATCTTTAAACCTACATAAGATATAAACATGAAACTTCACAGGTTGATAGATGACATTGAGGAGAAGTGCAGTGTACAAGAACCATAACTTTCACTGCCATGCTTTAGGAGTTATTGCCCTTTGTTATTTTTCATACTTAATTTTTTTTTCGGAGCATAACTCAAAAATTATTCGAGGTGTAAACATGATACTTCACAGGTGCATAGATAACATTGAGAAAAAGTGCAGTGCACAAGAACCATTACTCTTGGTTGCATAGTTTAGGATTTATTGCCCTTTGTTTTTTTTCTTACTTAAATTTTGTCCAGAGCATATCTTGAAAACTACATAAGATAGAAACATGAAACTTCACAGGTTGATAGATGACATTGAGGACAAGTGCAGTGTACAAGAACCATAACTCTTGGTTGCATAATTTTGGAGTTATTGCCCTTTGTTATTTTTCATACTTTCATAATTTTGTCTGGAGCATAACTCGAAAACCATAAAAGGTATTAATGTGAGACTAAGAAAAGTGTACCTTGTTGATGTTTTTATTGTACTTTGTATTTAGCAGTGCTAGAAAATAATTCTGAAATCTAGCTGTTTTAGCCTTTAAACCAACCTACAAGACACTCATCTTCTATTGAGCAAGCATTCGACGGGGGATGGCCATGTCAACATGGCTCATGTTTAAAAAAGGCTGACTTTTCAGCACTTTGATTTTTTTATGCATACTCAAAATTGTTTAAGAGTAATCCCCCTTGAACTAGGGTGTGGTTTTTTTTTTATGCTTAGTGCAGTTTTTATGACAGGTCTAAGTGTGTTTGATAAAAAAGCCTATTAGACCTGCTTAACCAATTTGTAAACAGGCTATACTTTGACCCATGGAAAAATATTGCAAACTGCTCAATTGCATGTTTGTCATTGAAACTGTTCCTACCTGCTACACTGAGAGAAGGGTGATGTTGGCTGAAGGGAGTGTTTGATATATAACACCTATTTAACCCTTTACCAGACGACAAAATTTTAGCCTTGTCCAAATTCAAAGCATTTGCAGACAACAATTACAATGTGGCTCAAATGGTGCAAGTTTTCTTTGATAGGGTAGAAAGCATTCCCACAATGTTTTCAAAAGGTTTCTTTCCCAGGGTTGTTAAAAGTCGGCAATGTGTGGTAAAGGGTTAAACAGTAGGTCAGTTATACCCTGGTAAACAGTGCACTTAAACTATCTTTGAGTTTCATTATAGATTTGTCCTTGTTGAAAGCACTTTTTAGATGACAAATAATAATAACTCAAAAAATTTGTATTCGGAAAGTTAGAAAACATTGTTGGAAAAGGAGAAAATGCTGGAATCGGCATTTTCTCCTTTTCCCACTTTGTTTTTAAAAGCTTTTCTTCTCAAGGCCGTTAAAACTCATTATTATGTGGTAAAGGGTTAAAAGAAAAAAATAGAAGAAGAAGAAAAAATGTAGTTTTGAAACAGCGTACAGATATGATAGAGGAAGCGATTTTATCTTGAGATAGGAGCAGATTTTGAACTAATACAACACCTTGATTATTAGCCCTGCTTGTTGCAACTTAGCTGCCAGAGCTTGGTTTTTGTCTCATGGAGAAAAAGTGTAAGTTGCAGAATAACATCACCATGTTGATAGTTGTGTTGATATTTACTTTGAAACTTTTTTATTCTGTAACTCTTTACCAGGCAACTTCAATCTAGACTTATGCAGATTGAAAGCATTAACAGATGACAGATTAGATGTAGCTTAAATGATGTAACTTGTCTTTCTAAGAGTGGAAAACGTGTAAGAAAAAGAAAAAATGCTGGTTGCCAGCATTTTCTCTTTTTCCCACATTGTTTTTTTAAAAGCCTGTTTCCCTAGGATCATTATGTAATGGGTTTGTTTGATAGAGAATGAAACCACATCAAATAACGGGATGAATGTTTATTTAGGGGTTTTAAATGCATTTTATACTATCAAGAGTATCATTGGTATGGTTTAAAAATTAGTGCATTAATCATTAGGAAAAATTAAAGCATTAAAATCAGAAAGTCTCTTTTTTCATTTATAGCATACTTTTGCATTGAAAAAAATATAAACAATGAAGCGGAAACAAAGGCTTATTTGCTGCTTTTATTCTTGACTAAACAATTCAGTATTTAGCAACCTTGATGAGAAAGACTTGAAAACGTTGTGGGAAAGGGAGATCTCATTACTAGCTTTTTCTCAATTTCCTACAATTTTTTTGCTCTTTCAAAGGTAACTCTAATTATTCCAGCTGCATTGAATTTGTGGTTTTCAAATGCATTAAATTATGTTGTCTGGAAAAGATTTAATCTATTTGGTCACTTTGTCTATAGTTTTATGGGCACTTAGGAAATACAAGAGGGCATTTTGTTAAAGCAGCTTGGATTCCTAATATTGTACAATAGTTTGAATTATTACCTCTAGAAACAAATTTGCAGTACATGACTTTCAAAACATTGTGGTAAAATATGGTTAAATAAAATGAATTATGGTCTAATACCTGGATTCATGTTATTTGGAAAAAATGTAGCAGAGAGTAACGTTCTGAAAAATGTTCACCAACTTACTTTTATTTTTTTTAGAAAGAAAAAATTTCAGACTGGTCCAAAGTGAAAGTATTGGCAGACGACATATCAAATGTGGCTCAAATGACGGATTTTATCCTTGGTAGGGAGGAAAACATTGTTGGAAAAGGAGAAAATGCTGGTTACCAGCATTTTCTCCTTTTCCTACAATGTTTTCAATAGGCTTCTTTCTTAGGTTCGTTAGAACTCAGTATTGTGTGTTAACCCTTTACCAGATGACAAAATTTTAGCCTCCTCCAAATTGAAAGCATTTGCAGACGACAATTTCAGTTTGGTTCAAATGGTGCAATATTTCTTTGATAGGGTAGAAAACATTGGGGGAAAAGGAGAAAATGCTGGTTACCAGCATTTTCTCCTTTTCCCACAATGTTTTCAAAATGCTTCTTTCTCAGGGTCGTTAAAAGTCGGGATTCTGTGGTAATGGGTTAAAGGATCAAAAGCTCTTTTTAATTTCATTTTGTATATTCTTTTTGGATTTAACCCTTCACCAAATAAGAACATGTTTTAACAACTCTGAAAAAGGAAGGCTTTTGAAAAGATTTTCGGGAATTGAGCAAATGCTAATAACCGGGACTTTCTCCTTTGCCCACAATGTTTTCTAACCTTTCGGAGACAAATTTGTGCAAATTTGTTTCTCATGTGCAAATACTTTCAAATTTGACCAGTCTGGAACTTTGTCATACGGTAAGGAGTTTATGATTAATGAATCTTTGTAACTCAATGCCATTTCTGCCCTCATTGTTTTGTGCAGAATGAAAATATATAATGTATGGTATAAGGATAGTTTGTATGAAAATTTATAATTGTTTTCAAAGATGAAAGCCAAAAATATACTTTAATGTTAGAAAGATGATCATATTTGGTCCACTTCAAATGTTTGACATAGATAAGGTTACGAAATATCCATCCAAGTTATTTTCCTAATCTTTCTTAACTTAGAAAAGTAAGAAAATTTTGATGGGGCTATTTTAAATAAAGCAAAACTTGTGCTAAGGTACACTTGCATTTACCCTTTGTCTCACGAACCCCTATTTCAACAATTTCCAGAGGAAAAAAGGCTTTTGGAAATGCTGGTAACCTACATTTTCTCCATTTCCCACAATATTTTTACCCTTTTAAGAATAATCCAATCAGATCTTTTTTTGTTTGCAAATTCTGTTCATTAGGATTATGCCTAGCATTTTGTGTTTTGGTATGGAATTAAAAAATCTCCTTTTACCAATGACCACAGTTTTTCTTAGAATATAACTGGATGCAGCTAGTCCAATATTTGGTGTTTTCATGTTACATTTTGTATAAATTATTAGATGATTCAAACCGAAACTGAATATAGGCAAGAGTTAACCCTTGTGCATCGTGAATGAAATGGGCATTTTCAGTTAAAGTATAGAAGGACCTGAATATTGAAAATCAAAATCAAAAAAGTTTTTGGCTTGAATTTGTTAAGCTATAAGAGACTGTAAATACAAGACTTAGAACTGACTTTCTGTAATTCTGATTTTGATCTGCACAGTCTGGAGAAGCAACTGGATATTTCTGTAGTATTGTAAAGGTCAATCTTGTTTTGTGAGAAGGTTTGGAAAAGGTCGAATCAAGAGAGGGCTGTGTCATCTTAATCCATTACTTTTAAAAAAAAACAGGTTACAGTGCTGAATTAGATTAGAACGCAACAAGCAGATGCTGCTTGTCCAAAGTTGTTTCTGGATTTTTGAAAAAAAAAAACAAGTTTTACTTTTAAAACAAATAATTCCCATCTTATTTTCATTTTGCTAGTTAGTGGGATACTTGGATAGCTGAAAATATACTGTCTGGTTGTGGGTAAACGAGGAGTAAAGGAGAAGAATCTTGTAAACTTTCAAACAAGTTCTTGTTTGATGTAGTGTTTGTCTCATACTTATGTAGAAGAGACTTGTTTAGAACTATGATGTGAAAACAGTTTAAAAGTGAATTCTAAACAGATTTTAAAAAAAAAAATGTATTTTGATCTTACCTATCATGTGTCCATGTGCTCATTCTTACATCTTCATAGCATCTGACTGTACAATTGTGTTTTAGACTGAGCAATTTCTTTCCTTGCCAATCAAAAGAGTTTTCTTTCTTATTTTTAGCTCACCTGAGCACAACGTGCTCAAGGGGAGCTTTTAGGATCACCCAGTGTCCGTCGTGCGTCGTCAACAATTCTTTAAACATCATCTCCTCCTAAACCGCTTGGCCAATTTGGATCAAACTTGGCTGGAATGTTCCTTGGGAGGTCCTCTTTAAAAATTGTTCACAGAATTTGATTTCATCAAAAACTGGTTGCCATGGCAACCAAATGGAATTTTCTAAGAATTCTTTAAATATCTTCTCCTCTGAAACCGCTGGTCAGATTTTGAAATAATTTCACAGAGATGTTCCTTGGGTGACCCTTCTCAAAAATTGTTCGCAAAATTTTGATCCGTCGAGAAACATGGCTCTGGTGACTGGGGGCTACTTGCACTATACGGCCATGAAGAAAATCTCAAAAATTCTTCTTCTCTGAAACGGCTGGTCAGATTTTGAAATAATTTCACAGAGATGTTCCTTGGGTGACCCTTTCCAAAAACTGTTTGCGAAATTTTGATCCGTCAAGAAACATGGCTCTGGTGAATGGGGGCTACTTGCACTATACAGAAATTAAGAAATTCTTAAAAATTCTTGTTCTCTGAAACGGCTGGTCAGATTTTGAAATAATTTGACAGAGATGTTCCTTGGGTGACCCTTTTCAAAAATTGTTTGCTAAGTTTTGATCAGTAAAGAAACATGGCTCTGGTGACTTGGGGCTACTTGCACTATACGGCCATGAAGAAAATCTTAAAAAGTCTTCTTCTCTGAAAAGGCTGGTCAGATTTTGAAATAATTTCACAGAAATGTTCCTTGGGTGTCCCTTTTTGCAAATTGTTCGAAAAATTTTGATCCATCAAGAAACATGGCTCTGATGGCTGTGGGCTATTTACACGATACGGACGTGAAGAAATTCTTAAAAATTCTTCTTCTCTGAAACCGCTGGTCAGATTTTGAAATAATTTCACAGAAATGTTCCTTGGGTTACTCTTTTCAAAAACTGTTCGCAAAATTGTGATCTGTCAAGAAACATGGTTCTGATGGTGAGGGCTATTTGAACTATAGGGACATGAAGAGGATTTTCTTAATTCTTCTTCTCAGATTCTGAAATAATTTCACAGAAATGTTCCTAGGGTGACCCTTTTTAAAAATTGTTAGGGAAATTTTTATCCGTCGAAAAACAACAGCCAATTGTTGGCACCTGCATGTGGTGCTCTTGTTCGACATATGTTTTTAGTCACTATCGAGCATGTGCTCTTCTTCAAGAAATTGTCAAGAAATTGTCCTTGGGTGATCTATCCAAAAATTTATTTGTAGAATTCTGATTCATTTTGAAACGACTTTTACAGGTGACCCTTTCAAAATTGCTTGGCAAAATAATGATTTTGTTTCCAAAGTTTCAATACCTCAAAAAAAATTGGCTATGGTCCTCTCAAAAATTCAGGTGAGTGATCCAGGGCCATCTTGGCCCTCTTGTTTTAACTTTTTTTTCCACAGAAGGTTTACCCAAGATAATATACAAATGATTCCTTAAAGGCCCAATAGAAGCCAAAAGTAAACTATGTGGATGTGAAATGCATTTGAATCTAAAAAATACCAATTAATAGTATGAAATTGATTATCCCTCGCCGTAAGCGGAGGGATATAGTTTTAGCGTTGTCTGTCCGTCCGTCCTTCCGTCCGTCCGTCCGTCTGTCCGTCTGTGTGTCCGTCCGGGACAATATCTCCAATACCATTGGACAGAATTTCGTGAAACTTTATATGTGTGTGTAATAACCCATTCCGCTGAGACACTTTTTTTTTTGATTCGATGCAAAATAGCCAACTGGGAGCAATTTTAAGTTACACGGTTGAGTAAATTTTTGATCTTTTGAGTCATATCTTGAAAACTATACAGAGTTTTTACATCGAACTTGTCACATCTATCATCCACCATTTGGAAATGCAGGACAAAAACTTTAACCCAGATTGACCATGCAACACCACAGTTATATACGCTTTTTTAATGCGGTGTCATGGAAAAAGGGGGCTTGATGTATATTTTCGTCATGGACCAGGATCTCTTTAACTACAGGACAAAATGTTATGAAACCTCACTTTTATATTGTTTATCACAAGCCACAGACAATAGTTATTTGTTTCTATTTCATGAAATGCCACGTCATGAAAAAAGAGGGCTAAATGTATAATTTCATCATGGACCAATGACCATCTCTTTGTCCGTTTTTCCGGACAAAATCCTAGACAAAAACTAATGGAAATACATACAGGTGTTCCATTCATATGTTATTTACTATATACTTATAGTTAGGCAATATAGTAAAAAGATAAACATGTGTGACTTGTGCTATTTTTAGAATACGGATGGTCGTTCCATCTCATTTTCTACATGATGTTAAAGATGAACCTTTTTTTTCCCCCTTATTTCCTTTTTTACCAAAGATTTCACTTAAGTATAAGAAAAACCTACCCAACTGCGGCTAAAAACAAAAAATCAACTACCCTTTATTCCATATCTATAGAAATTATTACTTCATAAAAGATATTTTAAAGTTAGGCAATATAACCATACTACATGGAGTCAAGGTTGACCCTACAAGAAATACTACGTGTTCATGGTTAGGCAATATAGTATAAGTGATAAACATACAACTGTAGTTATTTTTAGAATAAGGCTTAGAATCACGAGTACACTTACGGCACTTAAAACATATTTGTCGGTGAAATGAAAACAATTTACTTTTTTTTTTCAAAGACACTAGCATTAATAAATTACCCCGTTACTGTATAGATTTTTATGTGTATAGTGCATACCCACACTATGTAATCATTTTGCTTGCTCAGTCCTGTTCTTCAAGGGGAATGGTATTCATGGATGGTTCGGATGAGGGTCAACACCACCCGACATGTTTTCTCAGGACTGGCGTGGCCCTCATCCGTACCATTCGTGTTTATAACAACACGCCTTCCCCAGTACCCTACTTGCCCGTCTGTCTGTCTGTCTGAAAATATTTCATGATTATCATGTGACACAGTTATTGATTTAATGAAACTGTTTATTTTCCTCATGTATCTATGTATTGTAGATTTGAGAATAAAAGTATTTGTCTGTCTGTCTGTCCTTATGATGTCCTCCGATATTGATTTTTTTTTGCTTTTTTGATATTCAATATGGTGTTGCAGAAAAAGGGGGCTTCATGTATATTTCCATAATGGATCAATATCTCTTTAACTCCAAATCCTTGACGAAAGTTAATGAAACTTCATACGTGTGTTCCTTATGATAGTCCGCCAATATCATTATTTTACCTTTTTTCATTAAATGTCGTGTCATGGAAAAGGGGGCTTGACGTATATTTTCATTATGAACCAGTATCTCTGACTACAGGACAAAATGTAATTAAACTTCATCTTTATGAAGCCACAGACAGTAGTTATTTGTTTTTATTTCATGAAATGCCATGTCATGAAAAAAGGGGGCTAAATGTATAATTTCATTATGGACCAATAACAGTCAGTTCGCCCATCTGTCCGCCTGGACAGATATCTTCTAAAGTCCTTGACGAACATTTATGAAACTTCATGCATGTCTTCCTTAGGATAGTCTGTTGATACAATTTTCTTCTATATATAATGATGTGTCATGGAAAAAGGGGGCTTGATTTATATTTTCATTATTTGTTTTCTTTTAATGAAATGCCATGTTATGGTAAAAGGGGACTTCATGTATAATCTCATTATGGACCACTTATATATTTTTTATTTAATGAAATGCTGTGCCATGGAAAAAGTGGGCTTAATGTGTAATTTTATCATGGACCATTAACAAAAAGGCCACATGTACATGCAACACACAATACCTCTAATATGTTTGTATCAAAAAAGGTCTTTTTTGGCGGGGGATATCATTTCAACGAAATTGCTTGTTGTGAAGATGACAGTCTGTTGTTATGTGTACGGTCAGGCCAAGTATTAGTTGCTGGCAGAAAAATGAATTTGAAAACCATGTAGAAAGTAAACAAAAGATAGAGTCGCATGGCAACTCTTTACCTAGTATTCAGATTTATTTCTCTGCCAGCAACTAAATCTTGGACTGACAGTACAATGACAGATTGTCACTGCCTCTTCCGTGCAGTCTGTGATCATGATCATTATTGTCAATATGCCCTTTCTGCCATCGGGTTTAACTTTTTACCATACGACAAAATTTTAGACTTGTCTAAATTGAAAGCGTTGCAGGGCCCGTATTCACCAACCATTCTTAGTTTAATTCTTAATCTTATTCTAGATTTGGAAAGTAACACACTTTCTGATTGGCTTTGTCACTATAATGTCCATACTTTTAAAGTTGAATTTAAATTCAGCCTTGTCCAAATTATTAGAAAACAAAATTTCAGCCTTGTCCAAATTGAAAGCATTTACAGACAACAAATGTTACTCATAAAATGAAATTTGTCTTTCAAATGATAGAAAACATGGTAGGAAATGGAGAAAATGCTGGTTACCACAATGTTTTCAAAAGCCTTCTTCCTCGGGGTTGCAAACAAATATCGGTGGGTAAAATTTGGCTTTGTAAGATGGCTAGCTGTCCCATTTCATAATGTCTGTAGTCACTTGTACCTCTGTTTTATTTTGTCAGATAAAGTGTCAGTTATGATGGCACCTTTTGTCTCCAATTATCTATTATTATCCACAATTTCATGGTCGCTGTTCCTGAACAAACAGACGCTATCAGTAAGCATCATCGGTTACAATGAAAATCAATAGAATAAGTCAGGTACTGCCAACAAACATATTGATTGAACATCACCACAAAGCAATTGTCATGATTGTGAAATTCTCACACCATATCAAATAGTATTAGTAAGCTACCTTACCTTTTCTAGGGAAAACATGACCTCTGTTTCTCAATGAAAGTGATGGTTAAATGCAATTATTGTAACTATCCGAGATTGTCAATCTCAAGTTAATCATAATTACAATACATTAATGTAAATTATTCTGAATTACTCAAAATTTGATTGTGTTTGTATGACTTTAGTAGATAATATTTGGTTAAGATAAATAATTTGGAAATCAGTTTGGAGGAAATAGTAAAGCAATCATCATGGGCATTTAACCTCTGACATAGTTAGGAGGGAAAAGAGAAGCTCACTTTAAAATTGTTTCTTGCATATGAAGTAGAATTGGAAAGGGATTGTTTATTGTGTTCAAACTTGAGATTTGAATAGATAAGGTTTCAGATTTTGAGAGAAATAAAGATATCAGATATTGAGATAAAATAAAGTTGCGCTAACCCATGGGCCGCTTTCCTACGAAGACAACTTTTTTTTTTATAGCAGAGTGCTTTTGAAAACATTGTACCAGAAAGTGAAATTGCTCACAAAAATCAATTCCTCTTTTTATCACAATGCTTTCACATGTATTTGTGTATGAAACCTTGATTATAAGGATGTTTCCAAGTTCTCTGCTGCATGCAGTTTAACTTTTGATCTGCATTGTTGCCTTAACCACTTACAACACAATCCCGACTTTTAACGACCTTAAGTAAGAAGGCCTCTGAAAACATTGTGGAAAAAGGAGAAAATGCTGGTAGCCAGCATTTTCTCCTTTTCCCACAATGTTTTCTACCCTATCAAGAGTAAGTTCATCCTTTGAGCTATAATTAATTTGTTGTCTGCATATGCTTTCATTTTGAACCAGTCTAAAAATTTTTGGTAAAGAGTTCACAAAGATATTTTGGATAAATCCAACATTTCAGTTTTAATTATTTTGGTCTTTTTGGGTCTGACAATGTCTGTTGGCTTTGTTCTGTGCTAAGTGACTTGATATCCCTGTACGAAAAAAGTGTTATAGGCTGATTATTTTTCATGTAATCTTCAGATGATTTATTGGCATCTCTTACTTGGAATAAGACTCTATATGCTGTTAAGATACATGTCCACTTAGAACATTCTTGTTGTACATGTAATTTGTCATTGATGATCAATGAAGCTCAGGTCTTCAGTTTCCCACTATTAGAAAGCTATGAATAATCATGATTTCATGTCAAAAATGATTATATGTCAAAAAACTGCCATTGCGTAGCTTCTGGTTATCATTTCTGTTTTAAACATTGATAGAAATTAAAAGACTTTAAATTTCCCAGGAAGTTCTTTCTTTGTGATTATTGATTTCTGTTTTCTCTTTTCAAAATAACCAGAGCTCATAGTTTGATTTATTCAGTAAGTTGAGGGGTCAGTCAGATGGCAAAATTGCAGGAAAAGATGATTATCTTATTTGAAAGAGCTTTCAAGTGGTCATACATCAAGCATTTTTCAATACCCTCAGCAGCAGAAAAAATAGTCCCATAGGATATCATGCCATTTCACTTTCTGTGTATTCACACTATCATACAGGTAGCATATATAGGTGAAAAAAAAACTTTACTGTTTCCTTTACTCTGAATTGATGGTATTCAATTTGCAAGTGTATATTCGAGCTTGTTTGAGTGCTTTTATTCCTTTACGAATCAATCCCATGTTTTTACAACTCCAACTTAGAAGTCTTTGGAAAACATTGTAGGAAAGGAGAAAATGCTGGTAACCAGCATTTTCTCCTTTTCCAACAATGTTTTCTTCCCTTTCAAAAGACAAATTCCTTCATTTGAGCCACATTTGGTTTGTTACTTGCTACTGCTTTCAATAAAGCTGTTTCTAAAATTTTGCCGTTTGGCATAATTAAAGGGTTTTGAAAACATGGTGTCTCCTAAACATTAAATTGAGAGTATCTGATTGCAAGTGTAATCAAGCTTTTCCAAGTGCTTCTAGCCCTTTACTAAACAATCATGTGTTTTTACGACCCCCAATAAAGAAGCCTTTTGAAAGTATTGTGGAACAAGGAGAGAATGCTGGGAACCAGTATTTTTTCCTTTTCTAACAATGTTTTCTGTTCTGTTTGAAGAAAATTCCAATTATTAGAGCCACATTGAATTTATCATCTGCAAAATGCTTTCACTGCAAGTCATGTATTGTGTAAAGCGCCAGCATCTTGAATAGTGTTGGCGCATTACCATGTGACAAAATTTTAGACTCATCTGTATTGAAAGCATTTATAGAGGAGAAACTAAACTTGGCTCAAACGATGAGGTTTGTTTATGGAAGTATAGAAAAGATTGTGGGAAAAGTAGAAAATGCTGGTTACCAGCATTTTCTTCTTTTCCCTCAATGTTTTCAAAAGCCTCCGTCCTTAATGTTGTTGAAACTCGTGATTGTGTGGTAAAGGATTAAGGGAAAAACTGAAGGTGGGATAATTTAGAAAAGATTAGAAAGCTAAAGCTTGTTACATTAAATATCACAACTCATTTGCTTCCCAAAGGTATAATCAGGCTAAAATACTGAGTGGGCTTTATATTGCATGTATCCCTGACATCTCTAAAGTTCCTGTCAGATACTGCTAGAAAAATTTCTTGTTTTCTTGTGTTTTGATTATTACCATGGTAACCAATAATGAACAATCTCTCTTGTCTGACATGTTTTCTTTAACCTTAAGCATGCATCAGGACAGGCTTATGTGCATTTTAGACTCAGTAAAACCAAATCAGACAGCAGAGGATGTGCTGTAATGTTGAATGAAGGCTGTCCATTATATTTTGCAGTTATTTCATTACTGTCTGTAAATACAATATTTGGGCTTGCTTTACAGATTAAAAGAGTCCTTTCTGTCTATTCAGAGGTTTGAAGGTTAACCAATGAAAGTATCTGCTAGTGACAAATAGGATAGGATAGAAACAGGCTTTTTTCCAGTATTATCTCCTTTTCCCAAACATTGAATGCCTTGTAAAGTAGTAGAATTATTCTCCAGGGATGATAAAAAGAAACACAGGGCTTGTTTTCTATGGTATTAACCTTTTATGAAATGACAAATTTTTTTACTTTTCTAAATTCAAAGCATTTGCAGATGACAAATAAAATGTGGCTCAAAGGATAGAAATTGTTTTTAAAAGGGTTGAAAGAAAGTATTTTAAGAAAAAAAGAAAAGATGGTGCAACCAGCATTTTCTCCTTTTCCCGTAACGTTTCCAAAAGCCTCCTATCTCAAGGTTGTTAAATCTGGGGATTGTCTGGTAAAGGGCTAATGAGCTTTTCATTTAATCAGAAAGTCTGATATAGTTTGTGGCAGTGATTGCAAAATTTAGATCAAAGTTGATGAAAACAACATTTTTATTTACTTACAATACTATCGATCTTTTTATGCTTCTGCTAAAGGTGTAAAATAAGATCATACGGCAAGTTCTTTGCATCTGATCTTCAGTTAACCTTATCATTCTGATATATTTATTTTGTAAGAAAGAAGAAACTAGGAATCAATCTTTATAATAATTTGATTGGTTTCAACACTGAAAATTTGTAGTGTATGGATTTCCTCCCAACTCTTTTACATAATACTACTCAAAATTTGCTAGGGGTCACCATGTTTCCTGCAATCCCCTTTAATTTCAGAAAATCTGTTTAGATAATTATAAAGAACTAGTGCATATATTTTAAGTGTGCTATATTTTGGATACTTGAATAATTCAGTTTGACTCTGATTAAAGCGATTGCTGTGGAAACAAATGTTTTTCTGATGCAAAACTGAATTGTAATTTTTTTTTGAAATACCAAAATGATCCCAATCAAAGTGTGAGTAGTATATGTATTTCCTACGACTTTGGAATCAAGTGTTATCAAAGTCCTGATAATCTTTTTCTGTTGTATTTTCAGGTTGTCAGTCAGTGGGAAGTCAATGCAGGCCATCATCCCGCCGGTGGAGGCTCGATCACGGAACTCAGGGACACCATCCACTCAATCCTCAGAATACTCCTATCTTGAGGAGGAAGTTTTTGCTTCAGAGGGGGATTATGAGGAGATTATTGCTGTTGATTACAAAGATATGTTAGTATTACTTTCACTGCCCTCAGCTATGGTTAAATCTCGAAGCTTAATCTTTTTCTGAAACAATTTCATGTTTTAACAACCCTGAAGAAAAAGCCTTTTGAAAACATTATGGGTAAAGGAGAAAATGCTGGTTACCAGCATTTTCTCCTTTTCCCACAATGTTTTCTACTATTTCATAGGCTATCTCATTATTTGGGCCACATTTAGTCTGTTGTCTGTAAATCCTTTCAGTGTGGACCACTTCAAAATTTTTTTGTTTGAGATAGGCTTTACTCTTTTCTCTTCACTACATTGGAAAGAAGGAAAGAATGCTGGTTAATGGCATTTGTTCTTTCTCCTGCATTGCTTTCAAAAGCCTCCTTCTCAAGGGCCATGAAAGAAGTGATGGTTTGATAAAGTATTAACTTTTTACTAGATAACATGATTTTAGCACTTTTCTTTTACCAGTGTAAAGCAAGATCAACCTGAACGGAACATTATGCTGAAAATGTTTTTAAAATGGTGTCAGTTACAACAATGGAAAATTCGTATTATCTGATTTTGTGTCTCAGATTGCAGTCACTTTTCCAGAACTTTTGTTACAACTTACAGAGTTCTAATCCTTTACCAAAAAATACCGTTTTTACAACCCTAACAGAAGAGGCTTTGGAAAACATTGTTGCAAAAGGAGAATATGCTGGTAACCAGCATTTCTTCCTCATTTCACAGTGTTTTCTACCCTTACTAAGATTAAATAATAGGATTTGAATTTATCATCTGCAAATGCATTCAATATAGATCAGTTTGCAGTATTGTTATCTGGTAAAGAGTTAATACATGTAACTTACAAGATAGAGATAATTTTGTCCATTTTAGTCTCAATAATAAATTTTTTTGAGAATTTCAATGTGTATATGTATTTTTTTGCCATAAATTACAGTTATGAAGACACATCAGACAGCAAAAAACAACTGACACCTCGTCGACGACGGTTTGATTACCCACCTGTTACGCCAAATGCTTGTCTTAAAGACACTGTGGCCAGTTCAGCATTCGACTGCTTATGGCAAGAGGTTGGTAGAAAGAAGTTTTATTCTCTTTAATTTTGAAATACTGTAAAAGTTTTGCTGATTGACACAGAATTTGGGCATATGGCGGTCTGCAGCATCAGAATGATGAAGTTTAACTCATTAAAGACCGTTGATTTTTATACGAGTAGGGTTACAACTATCAAAAGGTACATGTATTCATTCAGAACCAACACAAACCTCTCTGTAAATTATTTTTCCAGTTGATGATGTCATCACAGTGATATCAATATTGTTTGTTTTTCTAGATCTTGAGTAAACTTGTAAGATGAAGACCTGATTGTAGTCATGTTGAAACTTGATTGGTCACTGTTTATCCTGCTTACAAAGATGCCCTCTAAATTTATAGAATGTCAAAAAATGAGATTGAGTTTAGCGACCCTATGCCACTCTGTATCTCATTATACTGGCCTGGAACAGGCACAACAAAAAAATGCATGTGCAGTTGTTCTGCTGAGTGTGCTCCTCCTGTGCTTCAAACTCATTTTTTTTTTTCCTTGGCTCAAGCCGGGACCCTGGGAAAGTGTTGGAACCCTTGCACTCACCCTCTGTGAAAAACTGTACTTAATTATTACATTGAGGATAGTGATACAAATTGAACAAGGATGTTTCCAAATTGTCTGCTCCAATTCTATATTAAGAATTATTTTTGCTAAAAGTAGGTAGTCTTTGAATTAACCCTTTACCACACAATGACAACTTTTAACGACCCTGAGGAAGAAGCCTTTTGAAAACATTGTGGAAAGGAGAAAATGCTGGAAACCAGCATTTTCTCCTTTTCCCACAAAGTTTTCTACCCTATCAAAGAAAAGTTGTGTCATCTGAGCCACTATGAAACTGTCGTCTGCAAATTCTTTCAATTTGGATAGGTCTAAAATTTTGCCGTGTGGTAAAGGGTAAAGAAGACAACTACATTTTCTCTTTCCAGATTATTTCATGGATCAAACCATTATTAAAGAGGTACACAATAGTTGTACTAGGTAATTATGCTTTTGTTTGTCTATTATTCATTAAACTATGATAGAATCATTCCAAGATTTAACTAACTCAAAGAAGAAAGATTTTAAAAATATTGTTGGAAAAGGAGTAAATGCTGGTAACCAGTATTTCTCCTTTTCCCACATCATTTTATATCCTTTTAGAGACAAAACCCACTGTTTGAACCACATTTTAAATGTCATCTGCAAATTATGTAGATTACCAATGCCAAAACTTTTGTCATTTGGTAATGGGTTAAAGAGTTCAGTCAGTTGCCTGCAAACAAACAATTCTGTGTGTAAATGTGAGTATAGAGAAGGCCTGTGGAAAATATTGTTTAGATTGTAAAAATTTTTCTATATCCACAATGTTTTCTACATTCAATGCTTTCAATATGGACAAGCCTAAGACCCCTTGGGAATGGATGGGATGGGATAGAATCAGGTTAGGTGGAATGGGATGGGATATTGCAATTTAAAGACTTTTTTAGTAAAATCTTTATCTTCAAAATATTTTAACTTTTAACCAGAGAATACAGTTTGAGAGTTACATCCATTTTTAAAGTATTTTGAGGTGATATGTGTTAGAAATAATGGGCTTTGTTGGTAAAGGAGTAGAATATAAAATAGGAGAAGGAGAAATTGCCGGTAATCAGCATTCTCATCATTTTCCACATTGCTTACTACTCTAGGGAAGACCAATTCCTTGACATTATTTTGATTTACAAATAATTTTTTGTCTGCAATGATTTCACTACTGATGGTTCTAATACTAGTATATTGTAACTTTTTAAAGAGATAATCTATGGTATTTTCCTTTTGTTGTTTATTTTAGATGACAGTAAACACACCTCACTTCATCAAAACATGTCAATAGATCGTCTTATTTCTACACCGGGTCCACAGTCAAGGGAGAATTCATTTCATCTACAAAGGGTAAGGATAGAAAAATTTGGCAGTTTCTGTTTGTGTCAGTGTTTCTTTTAGTTTCAGAAAGAAATTTGTCAGATTTTGGCCAGGATATTACAGCTTTTCACAAATCTGGCAACTGATAATTAACCCTTTACCACATGACAAAATTTTAGACCTGTCCAAATTAAAAGCATTTGTAGATAACAGTTTTAATGTGGCTCATATGAAATGATTTTTCTTTGATAGGGTAGAAAACATTGTGGGAAAAGGAGAAAATGCTGGTAACCAGCATTTTCTCCTTTTCCCACAATGTTTTCAAAAGCCGTCTCTTTCAGGGGGCGTTAAAAGTCGTCATTGTGTGGTAAAGGGTTAAGAAAAGAATGACTTTATTAACCTGTTGTGGCTGACAATATTACCTGCTATGAATTGGTGCAAATGGGATGGCTTAACCCTTTACCACACAATCCAGAGAAAGAAGCATTTTTAAAACACTGTGGGAGAAGAAGAAAATGCATGTAACCAGCATTTTCTCTTCTCCCACAATGTTTTATCCCTTATCAAAGACAAATCGCATCATTTGAGCCACATTAGATTTGTAGTCTGCAATTGCATTCAAATTGTTTTTATAAGTCTAAAATTTTGTTGTTTGGTAAAGAGTTAAGACAAATTGTTTAGGGTGCTTTTGTAGGTATATGAGCTGAGGCTGAAGCATTTCTATTGCAGTGACAGATATCTCAGTCTGTTTGTCTGCATCAAGTGATCCAGCTTGGCACTTTGGTTGCATTTGTCTGGCATGTCTTATTTACTTTTTGTAGCAACTGTGCTGATTTTTATAACTCTTTACAAAAAAAAGCAATCCTGTTTTAAAAACCCTGAGGAAATAAGCTTATGAAAATGTTAATGGAAAAGAAGAGAATGCTGAGATTGTTTTCAATTCAGACAAGTTCAAATTGTGTTGTCTGGTTTATGTTTATACTTTTTGTGACATGAAGAATCAATTCCAAAATAATATCAGATAAAATGGATTTAATGGATCCATAATTATGTGATGACTTGTTTGATATCATGCATCACAAAGATGTATTAAGCCCCCTTTTTACAGAGCATGGCTCATTTGTATGTTTTAACACAAGGGGGCCACTATCTCATGTGCTATCAATCATAGAATATGGATTAGGCAGGTTTATTTGATGAAGGTAATCTGCAATTACCAACATTTGCTTTTTTGCGTGGTCTAGACTGTCTTTGAGCAAAAAAGAGTTTCAAGTTTTAAATGAGGTTGTATTTCATGAGAGTTTTATTTTTGCAGTTGTCATTTGGTCGATCCAATACATCGGGCAACATGATGGACAAACGTCACACAGAATCACCAAAGCTTGAAGGTGTTTTAAGTATATCCAAAAAGATTCCAATACATAGGGAAGGATCACACATATTGTATGTCTTTACTATAATTCAATTTACACTTTTAAAAGTTTAGTTTAAACATATATATTCTAACGTGACATGTGAGTTCAGCTCTATAAACATAGTGCAATGGAAGCTTGGTAAAATCAGGACTTCATTCTAGATAGAGTGACGTCATTCTGTATAAATTAAGTCGCCAGTGGCTGTTCTGTGTTATGCCCTCTGATATTTTACAATGAAAGTCACTTTACATAAACAAATCGTCATTTTCCCATACTGGACAAAGGAAGAAGGAAGAACTCAAGGATTTGCTGATATTAACTTTGATAAAAATTGACAACAATAGAACTATCTGAAATGTTACCAGAAACATGTGTAAATCAGGAGTCTTTTCATGTTGAAGGTTAGTTCAAAATTGGCCGGTTTTGCATTGGAAATGAAATTGGGAGTAGGTGCAGTATGCTAATAATCAAATCATTCAAAGGGACTGCGACTTTAACTCATTACCAAACGACAAAATTTTAGGTTTGTCCAAATCGAAAGCATTTGCAAGACAACAAAATATAAGTGACTGAAAATTTGAAATTTGTTTTGTGAAGGGTAGAAAACATTGTAGGAAAAGGAGAAAATGCTGGTTACAAGCATTTTCTCCTTTTCCCACAATGTTTTCTAAAGGCTTCTTTCTCAGGGTCGTCAAAAGTAGGGATGGTGTGGTAATGGGTTAATGCTTGACGATACATTCATTCTTCTTTATCACTGGAAAGGGAGAAAATATAATAGTAAAATGGTGTGGTCTTTTATTTTGTGTTTGATGCCTAGAGGTTTTAATGAAATTTTGATTCTGTTTATATTTATTGACTAGGCAGTGGGGTTTTGTTTTGATTAGTAAGAGGAACAGCTGTGGTTTATTCAAGGGAATATAATCTGCATCCACTATATATGAATTTGTTTTTCTTTGATTAAGAATTAGTCATGTTAGAATCAAAATAGTCTTCTTTCTGTCACGGTTTATCGTTCAGTAAACCATGTTGTGAGTTATAAGGCGCAATGAAGAAACCACTGGGGCTATCACCCTTGTGGATTATTTATTGTGCCTCATATCTCACAACCATGGTTTATTGAATGATAAAGCATGATAGAAAGAAGATTATTTCTTAATTTTACATTGATTGAAAAACAAGTTCTTGCAACTAATACTAATCTCTCTCAATTCTGCCACCTGGAAACTACACCAGTATTGTCGCCAAATGTGTGAGCCAATGAAAATCTGAAGTTGACACCCTCTCTCGAGATTTGAACCCAGAACCTTATGGTTACCAGGCCAACGCTCTACCTTACAACCACAGACACACTTTTTATTTTTTTTGTTCCTGATAAAATGAGCGGCAAAGCTTAACCCTTTACCAAACAATCCCTGGTTTTCACGACCCTGGGAAAGAAGGCTTTTGAAAAAAATTATGGAAACAGGAGAAAAGGCTGGTAACCAGCATTTCCTCCTTTCCCGAGAATGTTTTCTGCCCTAACAGAGAGCTAAAGTTCATTTGTACCAATGCTATTGTTGTCTCTAGATGTTTTGAATTTTTAAGAGTCTGAAATTTCTCATTTGGGAAAGGGTTAAGGCAGCACAGAAGAGAAAACCTTTTTTGATTTGTTTGTATTAAAATCAGACTGCAGAAAACATATACTTTGCATTTTAATCTCAAATATTTCTCATTTGTGTCCCGTGTGCTTCTTTGTGTTTGGTACACAAACCCAGTTCCCCGAAAAATAGTCTGTAGATTGAAAATCAACATTGTACAGTTTTATATACCACTTTTCAGAGATGCGGGAGAGTCACAGTTTGTGCTTCCCCAGCCGAGACCAGGCACCAGTATCCCTCTCAGTAGCAACATGCGACCAGGCAGTGTTATAAATAGGGTGCGGAATATTCGTCTTGCCCCAATTCCAATTTCACATGACAGATCTAAAACACCGAGTCAGGTAGGCTGCTCTACCTATTGACACTTAACCAAATGACAGAATTTAAGACTTGCCAAGACTGAAGCCATTTGCAGTCGCCAAATTAAATGTAGTTGAAATAAAAGGATTTGTCTCTTAAAGGGTAGAAAACATTGTGGGAAAAGAAGAAAATGCTGGTTACCAGCATTTTCTCCTTTTCCCACAATAATTTAAAAAGCCTTCTTTCTCAGGGTTGTCAAAATGGGAATTTTGTGATACAGGGTTGACCCCTGCACTAGACAATCCTTTGTTTTTATGACCCTGAAGAAAATGCCTATTGAAAACAAGGACTAATGCTGGTAACTGGAATCGTTGAATCTATTGAAAACAGGCACTAATGCTGGTAACCAGATTTTTTATTTCTTGTTTTTCCCAGAATTATGAAACCAAACTTCTACAGTATCATTTCTTTGATTACATTATAAAAGAATTTCTTTCTTTTCAATTTGATTTTTCTTCTTCGTCTTTTTTAGCTCACCTGAGCACAACGTGCTCAAGGGGAGCTTTTAGGATCACGTTGTGTCCGCCGTTCGCCGTCCGTCGTGTGGCGTCAATAATTCTTTCAACATCTTCTCCTCCTAAACCGCTTGGCCAATTTGGACCAAACTTGGCTGGAATGTTCCTTGGGAGGTCCTCTTTAAAGATTGTTCACAGAATTTGATTCCATCAAAAACTCTGGTTGCCATGGCAACTAAATGGAATTTTCTAAGAAATTCTTTAAAAATCTTCTCCTCTGAAACCGCTTGTCAGATTTTGAAATAATTTCACAGAAATGTTTCTTGGGTGACCCTTTTCAAAAACTGTTCGCAAAAGTTTGATTCGTCGAAAAACATGACCGTGATGGTGGTGGGGGGGGCTCTTTGCATCGTGCGGTGTCAACAATTCTTTAAACATCTGTTCCTCCTAAACCGCTGGGCCAGTTTGGATCAAACTTGGCTGGAATGTTCCTTGGGAGGTCCTCTTTAAAAAGTGTTCACAGAATTTGATTCCATCAAAAACTCTGGTTGCCATGGCAACCAAATGGAATTTTCTAAGAAATTCTTTATAAATCTTCTCCTCTGAAACCGCTGGCCAGATTTTGAAATAATTTCACAGAAATGTTCCTTGGGTGATCCTTTTCAAAACTTGTTTGCAAAATTTTGATCCGTCGAAAAACATGGCCATGGTGGTGGTGGGGGGGCTCTTTGCGTTGTGCGGTGTCAACAATTCTTTAAACATCTGTTCCTCCTAAACCGCTGGGCCAATTTGGATTAAACTTGGCTGGAATGTTTCTTGGGAGGTCCTCTTTAAAAAGTGTTCACAGAATTTGATTCTATCAAAAACCTTGGTTGCCATGGCAACCAAATGGAATTTTCTAAGAAAGGGGGGGGGGGGCTCTTTGCACTGTATGGACTTAAAGAAATTCTTTGAAATTCTTCTTCTCTCGTCAGATTTTGAAATTATTTCACAGAAATGTTCCTTGGGTGCCCCTTTTGAAAAGTTGTTCGCGAAATTTTGATTTGTCAAGAAACATGGCTGTGGTGGTGGGGGGCTATTTGCACTCTACGGACATGTAGAAATTCTTAAAAATTCTTCTTCTCTGAAACCACTGGTCAGATTTTGAAATAATTTCACAGAAATGATCCTTATATTATGCCCTTTTTTTTAGCTTGGCTGTTTTCGAAGAAAATATTGAGGTATTGTCATAGCCCTGTTGTTGTCGTCTGTGTTGTTGTCGTCGTCATTGTGCAAAAACTTTGACATTTTGTTATATCTCGGCTTCCACTCAACACATGTACTTGAAACTTGGAATAATTGTTCACTAGTAAAAGAGCAACCCAACAAGGGCAGACAACTCTAAAATCATTTTGTCCAAATTATGCCTCTTTTTTGACTTAAAATTTTAACTTACTATCCAGCACCAAACAGCCAGTCGTTGGCACCCGCATGCGGTGCTCTTGTTCAACTGAATATTTTTAGCCACTATCAGGCATCTGCTCTTGTTCAAGAAATGGTCCTTGGGTGACCTATCCCAAAATTTATTTGCAGAATTCTGATTCATGAAAAACATGGCTATGGTGATGATTGTAGGGGTGGTGACAGATTTTGAAATGATTTTTACAGGTGACCTTTTCAAAATTGCTTGGCAAAATAATGATTTTGTTTCCAAAATTTCAATACTTCAAAAAAAAAAAAATGGCTATGGTTCTCTCAAAAATTCAGGTGAGCAATCCAGGGCCATCTTGGCCCTCTTGTTTTTTCAATTAACTGCTTACCAGATGACAGAAAATTAGACTTGTTCAAACTGAAAGCATTTGCGGATCACAATTTGAATATGGCTCAGATGATTGGATTTGTTTCTGAAAGGTTAGAAAACATTGTAGGAAACGGAGAAAATGCTGGTGACCAGCATTTTCTCCTCTTTCCACAATATTTTCAAAAGTCTTAGTTTTTAAGGGTAATTAAAACTGTGGTTTGTGTGGTTATGAGTTAATGAAAGTAGCCAATGCTGTAGTGGCTAAAGTTGCTTGCTGCGGGCTTATCTTGAGAACCTCTTGATAATGATAAACCTTATTGATATTCACATACTTGTGTGTATCTTGCAGGATGAAGAGAGAATACCATCCCACCCAGCATCAGGTGCTTTATTGGTCAAGAAAATTAATCCTCCAGGGGCCCTAGGAAGGATTTCATCTCCACCCTATAATGCAAGAAATGGTGCTCTTCCCCCTATTGGTACCCCCCTCGTAGAGCTGGAACCTCACAGATACCAGGTAGATCCAAACACCATTTAGGTTATTTAACACCTCAAAGTTTATCTTTTATTTTTGTATTACTTCACACACATAGAGTATGAAATATAGCAGTAATGCTTGTATTTTAAGTTGGACTTGGTCACCCTTTTTCCAAGCAATGTTTGCTTCACATTAGCGTGTAGGGCTGAACCATTTGCTCTGACTGTAGTAGTCACTCATACAGGACTTGATAGCTTTTGATCAAATATTTTCTGAAACTTAATAAAACATTACAAAGAAGATCTAAAATGTTTCATAGAAATTACCGGGTAATCACTACATAGCCCATTGATGTAAAGGCTGTTTCGGTTTGTACAAGTGACAGACAGGTGATTTAACTCTTTTACCAAACAACAAAATTTTGGACTTATCTAAATAAAAGCATTTGCAGACCACAAATGGTTTGTCTTTGACAGGGTAGAAAACATTGATGAAAAAGGAGAAAATGCACCTTTTCCAACAATTTTTTCAAAAGGCTTCTTCCTCAGGTTCATTAAAACCTAGGATTGTTAGGTAAAGGATCAGAGGAAGAAAAATGTCCTTTGTAAAATGACATGGTACCAAAGGAATGATTCTTCCTTTTTCTTCAAAGAAGACATTTTCCTCCCTCTCCAAATATTTCTCATTTGCATTGCTTTCACTGATAAGTGGTTTAGCTTGAGAGCAAATGTTTTCAGTTAAGAAAGGTAGGATATAAAGACGACCATTATCCTTTTTAGTTAATTCTTATAGTTCAGAAAAACAAAAAGTTTCTAAGATTATATTTGTCTATAATACAGTGAACTGTACTTTTACACAAGTTACTGAAAACTTAAGATAACTTTTACGAAAGCATTTTACCAGGACAGGCTATGGTATCTAAGCCCAAGCATTGAATATTTTTGTTTCAAACTTTAATGGTAAAGTTTGAAAAGTGATGCAATTAATCAGATGCTAACAGATTTGAGATTTTGCAAACAGAATCTTACAATCAGAAGACTACAGATAAAGTACAAGTCATGTCCATGTATCATGTTTATCGCTTTGTAATGGACTCAGCAGTAAACAGAACTGTATGATGTGTAATTTTAAGTGGAAATTTTTTTTTCTTGTTAAAAATAGTCATTTGATAATATTTTTGTGGATTTATGGAAAATTTTCCAGAAAAAGATGGTTTCCAGTCGAGCTAGCAGTGCTGTAGATAAAGATTTAAGGATGGCTCATAAAAACTTTATGAACACTCAGGATACAAGACCCAGTACAACTCATGCTTTTAGGGTATAAAGAATGAAGCATATGTATTCTCTTAATGTGTTCACATCATTGATCAAGCATTCACAAAACACCGATGTGATCACATGACCCATTTAGTCACCTTATTTCTATTTATAGTTTACACTGGACTGGGCACTCATTTCTTTTCTCATATCACGCTTAAACTCTTTCTGCTTTTCTCTCTGGTTATCCTCTTGAATATTTGTCAGTTTTGCTTACACTCAGGGATTGTATGTTACATTTTGGATTGTGCAGGCAAATCCCTGATTTTGAAAACAATCCAGATTAGATTAGTACTGATAAAAAGAGTAGACGTTTTGGTTTATAGATGATGGGAATTTGAAAAAGCTTAACCCTTTACCACACAATGACGACTTTTAACGACCCTGAGGAAGAAGCCTTTTGAAAACATTGTGGGTAACCAGCATTTTCTCCTTTTCCCCACAAAGTTTTCTACCCTATCAAAGAAAAATTGCTTCATTTGAGGCACTATGAAATTGTTGTCTGTGAATGCTTTCAACTTGGATAAGTCTAAAATTTTGCCGTGTGGTAAAGGGTTAAGACAGATAACATGCTGCATTTATTATGCCACAGCCGTTGAAAAATGTGGAATGAAATGGAATATATTTTGTTATTAATAACTTAATCTGTATCAAATTTGCCACAAATGTGGCAACCATATAAGTTCTATCTTTTGATGTAGTTAAATTTCTGCAAGTTTATGGGAAGTTGAAAGATAAAACCAATGAAGTTTTTATGAAGAGAAACTATTTTCTCTCCTGAACTTTATCAGAAGGGTCTTTGATTCATGTAGAACAATATTGGCATGAATTTCAGCGATACCGGTAGTCTTTGTATTTTTTACTTCAGATTTAGGCCTTTAAACAGTAATCTGTGAACATAAGTGTTCTGGTGCTATTGGTTAAAAAGTATAATGAGCAAAGGCTGTTTTTCTTGACACAGCAGACAAATACATGCACGGTAAAACCTCTCCTCAAGACCACCCCGACAACACAAGCAACCAGCTATTACGAATGGTTTTTGTTAGAATGGAATTTTTCCTTCTTCAAGATCAATAATCACGAATTGGGAACTACGAGCACCCCAATATTCCGAAATTATGACCACCATTTTCAGTACCAATGTGAATTTACCTATAGATTTTAAACCCGTGAAACGATGAGTCAATGTTCATAACTTCCTTGCAACCTTAATTTTCACACATCCATAATCGTGAAGTGTAGGCTGTGCCACATGTACCAGTATTCTTGGGTCCGATGGTATTGACAATCAGTTATCGGTCTATTGTTTGTCTATTGACCATTGATTGTGACATGATTGTGTTTAAATTGATCATGATGTTACATAACTTAATCAAACGACATGTGAATTATATCTTCAAGCATTGATCAATACGGCTTTTATGCAGTAGTCAAGCATTTATCACACATCGCTGACGCAGATGAAAAGCATGTTAACATCCAGGTGATCACGATTTATTGTTTATAGCCAGGTGATGTAATTTCATACGTTTGGGTTAAATTATGATCGAGATGGGATCATTATTTTTGTTCTTTGTGACCCATCACACAGATCTAATTATACCGTAAAGAATATGCGATTCGTTAACAAGTAAACATGACGATTGTGAGATCGACTATTAGCAGGACTGTTCGAACATTCAACTCGGATCAAAATGAAACAAAAACAGTTACGGATTAAGATTAACTGTAAAAGTCAAACGCTCAAAGATTAGCGCATATTCGAAAATCTTTGTTTTAAATTGAAAATCGGCACATGGAATATGAGTTCTTGAGACTACACAAAATAAAAAAAGAAGATCAAGGGAGGGAGTATGACAAGTGCTGTCAGTTACATTAAATCATTTAGTCTTCTGATTCATTTTGTTAATTTATGCACATATTTGGCTGTAAGTGTTTAAATAGGCATACAGTGTATGAATTGACATGTTCTTACATATAGAGCTATTAATGAAATTCATGAAACGTATTAACTTTTCAATGACTATGAAAATGTTTTTGTCACTTTCATGTGTGGGCATAGGCTTTCCTAAACAAAATACATTTGCTTTGCACATCATTTAAACCTACACAAGTCTACTCAGAGTCAGGGTTTAATTCAAAATGTAGGTGAGTGAAACCTGGAATTCAGACCACCCTGCCAATAAGACCTAACTTTAAAAGAACCACGGATGGTCTTAATAGAGGAGTTTTACTGTATATCTCATTGATAAGGATCTTAGACTTGCAATTGAGACACAACTATAATTTGCTTTTAAGATTTTTTGTAATGTGTTGATCTCTTTTCACAAACTCCATAGTCTTTGTGTGATGCTCTTTTGTAAGTAAATCTTTCATCTTTATGGTAATCAATAACAAATTTAGTTTAAGAAAAAAGTTAGACTTTATGATAATCAATGACAAATTACAGATTTTGTTAAAAAGCAAAATGCTATCTATTGAGGGGGAAAAAAAGCAAGACTGATTTTAAAAGAAAATACCTTTTTATTTCAGGTTTCATGTTTTCTCAAAATGCAAATTTTTTTTCAATGTTAGCAGAAGTTAAAAGTGTGACTGAGGAAAATGATCTTATTTTGTTACCTTTGCATGAACTTCTTGTGGCAACTTTTGCATGCCTTCTAGATTATCCTTCCCTCCATGTTCTGTTCATTTTGAATGCATGGCTTCTTTTTTACTCTTTACCAAATGACAAAAACTTTAGAATTTCCAAATTGAAAGCATTTGTAGACGGCGAATAAAATGATGTTGAAGGGATAGAATTTGTTCTTAAATGGGTAGAAAACATTGTGGGGGAAAAGGAGAAAATGCTGTTGACAGCATTTTTCTTTTTTTTTTTCACATTGTTTTCAAAAGCCTTCCTACTCAAGGTTGTAAAAACATGGGGGTGTTTGGTAAAAAGTTTATGCATTACATCCTGCATAAAAACTTTAATGAATGCCTCTCAAAACATGATTGGCAAAAGTAAATAATCAGCAAGAATATAGGTTTGATACTTGTGAAAACATTGTGGCATAAGGAGAAATTGCTTGTTGTATGCAATTTGTTGTTTTACCACAATGGTTTGGAAATAGGTCTAGTGCAAGCCAAAGAAAAGTTTTCTACAGGAGGTAGTTTGTTGATGGTAGATTTTGTTTCATTGATATAATTATTTTTTAATTGAAAATAATTGATAAAATTTGATGTTCTTCTATTTGTGTGCATTGCCTTGGAAAGCAAAAAATATTTCAAATAATGTAGACTGATATTCATTTTTAACATTAATGTTGTCCATAATTGTAGAGTATGAAAAATCAGCATAATTTTGTGGGAAGGTTCAGAAAATAGAATATGATAGTGTTTTTCTGAAAATCTTATAAATTATACATGTATCTTGTAATTGTTAAAGTTAAATGACAGTTACAGACTTGTCTCATAATTCTTAAAGTTAACCCTTTACCATTCAAAAAAAAATTTGGACCTGTCCATAATGAAAGCATTCTAAGAAAATAAGGTGGATGCAGCTCAAATTCTGGGATTTGTCTTTAAAAAGATTGAAAACATGGTGAGAAAAGTTTTCCCAATGCTTTACAAAGCGTCCTTTTTCAGGGTGGTTAAAATGGGGTATTGTTTGGTATAAGGTGAAATGACAGCCACAGATTTATCTAAGTACCCTCTGGAATAAAATTTGCGGCTGACAGCTTTGCAGATATCTATGTGAAATATATGTCTACGTGACTTGCATAGATAAAGGTGTATGTAAAATGAGGGCAACATACACAAGTGATAGCTCTTTACCACATGACAATAAGTTAGAGTGGTCCAAATTGAAAACATTTGTAGATGACAATTTAAATATTGCTCAAATGATGGAATTTATCTTTGATATGGTAGAAAACTTTGTGCGAAATACTGTTTACCAGCATTTTCTTCTTTTTTCACAATTTTTTTCATGATGCTTCTTTCTCAGGATCATTAAAACTTGGGATTGTGTGATAAAGGGATAGTGAGTTTAATCCTGTATCAAGAAATATAGTCTTTTTACAACCCTTAGGAAGAAGGCTTTTGAAAACATTGTTGGAAAAGAGAATCATGTTGGTGACCAATAATGGTATATTCTCCTTTTTCCGCAATGTTTTTTAGTGTTTTAGAAGCAAAGCCCATCAGCTGAGCCACATTTAATTCGTCATCTGCAGATGAATTTGATTAGGACAAGACTAGAGTTGTGTCTTCTGGTAAAGAATTGATTGAATTTTGAAATGGATTTGATTCTACTCAAAGTGTTTGAATTAGAAAATCACGAAGTTTAACACCATCATGATTATTTTTGCTTTGATTCAATTATGATTTTTTAAAAATTTTCAGCACCAAATATATAAACTCAACATCTTTTAAAGGGTTGTAAATACAATCCACGAAAACTCTAAAGATTTTTATCTCATAGGCTTGATTCAACAAGCTGAGGGTATAGATCCAAGATTAGACTGCATGTTCTGTGCAGTCTGATCTTGATCCATACTGTCCATTTTCGTGCATGGGGTTGAAACGGTTAATCAAAGAATAGCAGAATACTGAAAGCATTCTGAATTACAAGTAAATGAATTCTAAAATACTATGAGCAGTGATGAATTTGCAATACTCTTTTACCAAGTGACAAAATTTAAAAGTAACAAAATTGCAAAAGGATGTGGCTTAAAATATTGATTTATTGTTATGAGAGTAGAAAACCTAGTGGAAAAAGGAGAAAATGCTTGTTACCATTATTTTTTCTTTTCCCACAATGTTTCCAAAATCTTTCTTCTTGTGTGATGGTCTTTCACTTTGATTGAATAATATGGCATGTTTTCAGGGAATTGAGTAACTTAAAACCTGTCTTCACACCACCTCTTTTGAGCAAACATACATTAATTTCTTAGGGAAGGCAGATAAGCATAATTGTACCTTTACTAAGCAATCGTCTGTCATAAGCAAGTACATTTTGAAATTCCCTTAGATGCTTGCTTAGTACGGATTGAACTGCTGTATTGTAAAACCAGTATGACTGAACTTCTACCAATTTCTAATTACAGTCAGAGACCCCTCAAGGTCGCAGAGCCTCTACACCATTTAACTCAGCATTTAACAGTTTCATGTCAAGGAATTCATCATTTGGTGTGTATATTTATGAAATATCTACCTTTAGTTTTATTTTTAGAATACAAAATTCTTAAAATCAACAATTTAAACTATGACTGATTGGTTGATTGAATGACTTACACCACTACCAACATTAGTTCAGTCATATGGTGACAGCTCACATATTCGTGTATTTCCTGGGTTTCAACACCACTAGGCTATGGCTCCGCAATGTGTTGCCCAAGGACACTCCTACACATACCCAGTGGATCCAGTGAGGCTTGAATCCGGGGCCTCCAGGCCATGAGTTCTACACTTTACCACTGAACCACATAGGACTCCTTTTAGCTATGATGTACCGGAGTATTGGACTTGTAGAATTGATTTTGTTAGAGTATCTTGAGTTACCCTTAGAATACAAAATCAACAAAATTAAGTAGTTCTTTTTGGGAAAAGGCCTGAATATAGCAACATTTAGGCTGTTTTTGGCATCAAAATCTCAATGTAGCAGACATTGTAGGTCCAAGATCAGTTTTCACTCCCTGTGCAGTCTGATCTTATTTTTTCTGATCTTGAGAGGCACAGTATCCACAAAGGCAATGGAAGTGGCTAATTGCACTTGAAGTGGTTCACCTGTAGATTAATGATAAATGAAATCAACTTATGGTGAATGTTTATCATACCAGATGTCATAGGGTTAGACTGTATTGCACAAAATCATCCTTTGGGACTACCAAAGTTACAGGAAGCCATAAGACTGATATGTGTCTGTTGTGGAACTGTAGATATGTAGCTCCATATACCATTTGACGCTTTACCAAACGATCCCATGTTTTAACAACTCTTGAAGCGGAAAAGTTGCTTTTCAAAACCTTGTGGGAAATGGAGAAAATTCTGGTTATCAGAATTTTCTCTTTTCTCCACAATGTTTTGAACACTTTCATTTGATGTTTGAGTATCAATTTGGACAAGTCTAAAATCTTATTGTCTGGTAAGGATTAAAATTAAAGGGTTTAAACTTAAGTGGACAGAAATGTCTCTAAGCATTCTGTGACTCCTTCTATAGCTAAATTATCTTCTTGTAGGCATGGCTCTGTGTACTCTCTGTACTTTGATTGCATTATTGCAGGAAGATTTTATATATGTGTTGCAGGTTCAGGGGGGAAAAGCCTTGACATCCGAGGAAATGGGCTGCAGCCATCACATGACCTGGGTCACCTCAGTAATATTCCACAGGAAATTCTAGAGGACCATGAGGGTCTAGATGATCATATCCATCAAAATCAGTGGAGTAAGTATTTCAAAGAGTATTTTTGTTTGATATTTTTCCTTTTCTAGGGGATAAACTATGTGAATTTTGTTTGAAACTTCCAAGGTGCAGATTAAACTTTGAGTAAAATTTGTGTCTTAAGATGATTTTGAAAAGACATTGATTCAATTTTGATATTTTGAGATGAGTTTTTTGTATGATGAAACCCTTGTTGAATGCCAGATTGGTGTTATATTGTCTAGATGCCTTTACTATACTGTTTTGATGTGCTTGGGTTTATTACAGAGCGTCATGATACATGTTTTATGAAATGTTTTTTCCCTTTTTGCCTTCACTAATACACCTAATTGTTGGTGGACTGTTTGTGTTACACTTTTTTTTGTTGTGAAATTATGATTAACTTGTTACCTCTTGAAACAAATTAGCAGCAGCTGACCGAAAATTTCCTTATAGAATAAGGACAATCAGCATAATATGGGTTTTACATCGAGATACTATTGAAAACATGACTGCAAAAGGTGTAAATGATCTTTAGCTCTTTACCACACAATCCTGAATTTTAACAACCCTGAGAAAAAAGTCCTCTGAAAACATAATGTGAATGTGCTTTAGATGTTATAGTATGATTTGTTGTCATTTCTGATTTTGATTTTCACAGCTAGAACTTGTAGAGGCCAAGTAGTGATAGCAGATGACTAGCTGGTCATTTAAGAGTAATTTTATCATTTAGTTTTGAGTTATAGAAGTGACAGTTTGTGTTTTCTTGTTACTACAAGTTGTCTCTAAATGTTTTTATTACATATATTTGCAATGTGCATACATTTACATCCATTTTGGCACATTCTCAGTACTCAAGAGGAGCAATTTCTCATTGAATTACGAGAGTTTTTACTCTAAGATTGCTAAGAAAAACCCTCAAGTGATATTTGTAAATAATGTCTATCCTCTAGGTATGCCATATACTTTTTAAAGATTTTCTGGCTAGAATTCTTTTAGATACAATATAAGCTGTTGATACTTTTAACTCTTATTTGAGTTGTCTATAGATATCATCCCCTTACCACATCATAAAACTTTGGACCTTCCAAGTGAGAGCATTTGCCAGACTACATATCGAATTTTGCTCAACTCAAGGTTTTTGGTTTCAAAGTGTAGCAGACATTGTTTGAAAAGGAGAAAATGCTGGTTAACCAGCATTTTGTTTTTCCAACAAGGTTTTTCAAAGCCATTTTCTTAGGGTCAGTAAAACATCGAATTGTGTGGTAAAGTTTAGTTCCATATAGAAACCATTTGATTAAAGATAAACATCAAAAGGAAAAAAAAAAGTGTAGATTGAGGAGCTGTTTTGAGTAAAATCTGTCTCTACTCTTACTGTGTATTTTCTACTTTTGTTAGTGTAAACTGATGGATGTTGGCATTGTTTCATACTATACATGTAAAATGTAAATAAATAAATAAAAGAGAGATAATTTGGGACAAAAAAATCTTATATGAAAATAGACCATATGATGTTATTATGTCTCCCCCCGTCAGGGTTGGGAGACATATTGTTTTTTTCTGTGCATCCGTCTGTCTATCCGTCTGTCTGTCTGTCCGTCACAAATTGTGTCCGTTCTATAACTTGAAAACCTTTTAAGATATTTTGATAAAACTTCACACATTTGTAAAGCACCATGAGCCGAAGTGTCATGCACAAGAACCATAACTCTGGCTGGTATATATTTCGAGTTATTTCCTTTTTGATTATTTTCCTTTCTCATTTTACATACAGTTTCGTGTCTGCTGTATAACCCGAAAACCTTTAGAGAAAAATGACCATTATTTCAGTTATAAATTGCCTTGGTGACATATCAATCCTTCTGACACCAAAAAGGGGGGAGACATCTGTTTTTTTGTAGAAAAACAAGTTCTAGTTTTTTTACTGTGTTACATATTTATGCATTAATTCATAGGTTAACAAGAAATGACCCTTTACCAAACAAGCCCCCCCCCAAAAAAAAAAAAAGCTTTTGAAAACAGTGGAAAAAGGGGAAAATGCTGATAAACAGGATTTTTAGCTCACCTGAGCACAAAGTGCTCAAGGTGAGCTTTTCTTATTGTGCTGTGTCCGTCATCTGTTGTGTGTCGTCAACTTTTATCTTGTGTATGCTCTAGAGGCCACATTTTCAATCCGATACTCATGAAACTTGGTCAGACTGTTTGTCTTGATGATTTCTCGAACAAGTTTGAAAATGGGTCATGTCAGGTCAAAAACTAGGACACTAGGTCAAATCTTAGAAAAACTTTGTGTATGCTCTAGAGGCCACATTTTCAGTTCAAAACTCTTGAAAGTTGGTAAGAATGTTTGTCTTGATGATATCTCGGACGAGTTAAAAAATAGGTCATGTTGGGTCATAAATTAGGTCACTAGGTCAAATCTTTGAAAAAACCTTGTGTACGCTTTAGAGGCCACATTTTCAGTCCAAAACTCTTGAAAGTTGGTCAGAATGTTTGTCTTGATGATATCTCGAATGAGTTTGAAAATGGGTCATGTTGGGTCAAAAACTAGGTCACTAGGTGAAATCTTAGAAAAAACTTGTGTACGCTCTAGAGGCCACATTTTCAGTTCAAAACTCTTGAAAGTTGGTAAGAATGTTTGTCTTGATCATATCTCGGACGAGTTAAAAAATAGGTCATGTTGGGTCAAAAATTAGGTCACTAGGTCAAATCTTTGAAAAAACCTTGTGTACGCTTTAGAGGCCACATTTTCAGTCCAAAACTCTTGAAAGTTGGTCAGAATGTTTGTCTTGATGATATCTCGAATGAGTTTGAAAATGGGTCATGTTGGGTCAAAAACTAGGTCACTAGGTGAAATCTTAGAAAAAACTTGTGTACGCTCTAGAGGCCACATTTTCAGTCCAAAACTCTTTAAACTTAGTCAGAATGTTTGTCTTGATGATATCTCAAATGAGTTAGAAAATAGTTCATGTCATGTCAAAAACTAGGTCACTAGGTCCAATCCTTGAAAAACCTTGTGTATGCTCTAGAGGCCACATTTTCAGTCCAAAATCTTGAAAGTTGGTCAGAATGTTTGTCTTGATGATATCTGGGATGTGACCGAAAATGGGTCATATTGGGTCAAGAATTAGGTCACTAGGTCAAATCTTAGAAAAACCTTGTGAACACCCTAGAGGCTATATATTCATTCAGTACTCATGAAACTTGGTCAGAATGTGTGTCTTGATGATTTCTTGGACGAGTTTGCAAATGGGTCATGTCGGGTCAAAAACTAGGTCACTGTTCAAATCTTACAAAAACCTTGTGTTCTGTATAGAGGCCACATTTTCAGTCAAATACTCATGAAACTTGGTCAGAATGTTTGTCTTGATATTATCTTGGACAAGTTTGAAAATGGGTCATGTGGGGTCAAAAACTAGGTCACTGGGTCAAATCTTAGAAAAACCTTGAGTACTGTCTAGAGGCCACATTTTCAGTCAAATACTAATGAAAGTTGGTCAGAATAATGATATCTTGAATGAGTTTGAAAATGGGTCACATTGGGTCAAAAACTAGGTCACCAGGTCAAATCTTTGAAATAGCTTGTGTAGCTTTAGAGTCATCATTTTCTGTCCAGTACTTATGAAAATTAGTCAGAATGTTTGTCTTGATGATCAATATGATAAAATTGAAAATGGGTCACATTCGGTAAAAAGCTATGTCACCATGTCTAATCTTGGAAAAACCTTGTGTACACTCTAGAGGCCACATTTTCTGTCCAATACTTATGAAAGGTGGTCAGAATGTTTGTTTTGATAATATCTACAATGGGAAAATGGGCTATGTTTGGCTAAAAAGTAGGTCACGGAGAGAAATTCTAGAAAAAGCTTGTGCACAAGCTAGAGGCCAAATTTTCAGTCCAATAATTATGAAAGCTTGGTAGAATGTTTGTCATAATATCTCACAAGAGATTGAAATTGGGTCATGTTTGGTCAAAAGACTCAGGTGAGCGACGTCAGGGCCATCATGGCCCTCTTGTTTTCTTTTTCCCCACCATGTTTCTCCCTTTTTGTAGATAAGTTCCATCATCTTTAGCATGTTTACCTTGTTATGTGCAATTGCTGTAAATTTGGAAAAGTCTAAACTTTTATTGTTTTCTAAAGCAATAAGTTGGGTGGGGAAAAGGACATTGTTTTTTATTTTCACCATCATTATCATATTCACAAGAGTCTCAAATTTATTACATCTTTATTTGTGTCCTCTTCTGTTTATTTTCATCAAATGTTTATCTTATTGTGCAACCAATTTACCAATTTTCCAGTGTCACCAGTTCGACAAACCAGTGCACCTATTGTACATTATTATAAAGAAAGGTAAAACAGCTAAGCCCATCCCTTGTTACCATTAACAACCATGTTTGGATCCCTTTTGATGAAATGACTTGCCTAGCAGATCACACATATATATGCAAATTGACATTACTTTGTGAATGCCCTGCATTGCTTTGAAAATGAAAGAGACAGTATGTTATCTGGCATGATCAAGGAATTATCATTTTATGGATTACCGACTGAAACATTTTGCATCAGACAATTTTGGGCATGTCCTAATAAAATATGGAAAATCAAATTGAAGAAACATTAGAGTAAAACATGAACGCAAGTTAGATAGCAATGGGAAAGTAAAATAAATTGAACTTGTATGAATGAGAATAAAACATGAACACATGAAAATGCTGGTAACAAGCATTTTCTTTGTTTCTCGCTATGTTTTCTACCCTTTCTGATACAAATCTGACGATTTCTGCTAAATTTAATTTGTCATCTGCAGATTTTTTTCAGTTTGGACCAGTCGAAAAGTTTGTCATTTGGTAAAGAGTTAACCCTTTACCACACAATCTCAAGTTTTAATGACCCTGAGGAAGAAGCCATTTGAAAACATTGTGGAAAAAGAAGAAAATGCTGGTAACCAGCATTTTCTTCTTTTTCCACCATTTTTTCTACCATTTCAAAGATAGAAACTATCTATTGATTTACATAAAATTTGTTATCTGCAAATGCTTTCAATTTGGATGAATCTAAATTTGCTATGTGGGAAAGAGTTAAAAGACAAAAACCAAGAGACAAAAACACTACAAAAACTGTTCCAAATAGATTCTTCAGAGTTACCTGACCTTACATGTTTTTATTATAGATGATTTTTACTTTGCATATTGTTTGTATTTGCATTTTTGCAACCAAAAAATTGCTATTTCCTTCAACATAGAGAGTGTTAGATTTTTTTATATCTTTCATAAATTGGTTCAGCTACAACTGTAGTCATTTCAGATAAAACTCTGCAAACCATTTGATAAGATAACATTTATCGTGTCAGAACTTAACAAAAAGAGTCAAAAAAGGCACCATGCCTTTATGAAAAGTACTCATCAATTGTTTCTAGTGTGATTCATGTACAAGTTGTAACATCCCTTTGACCATTATTCTTTTCCTTTGCTGTTAACTTGTTATTAAACAACCTCATGGTTTGACAACCTCAAGGGAGAATGTTTGTAAATCATAATGGAAAAAGATGAACAGTGTTTCCTATTTAATATGTTGTCCACAAATAGTTACTGTATGGATGTGGGCACAGACAGATATGTAGATGTGAACTGAATGTTATACTTTAGAAGCACTGAGTTTGAGGGAAATAGTATAAGATTTGATAGTTCAAGCTTTACACATATTTCATACTTAAATGTTTTCGTTATAATCATCCCAAGCCACTGTTTGACAATTTGAATGTTTGAATGTCACACTTTGAATGTTTGATGCCAGTCACTGTTTGAATATGTACATGTTGATTCCTCCATCCAGTTTGCTTTTAAACCCTTTACCAAACATTTCCATGTTTTACCATTCCTGTTGTTGCAGACTTTTGAAAACAAAGCAGAGAAGGAAAGAAATGCTGGTAACCAGCATTTTCTCCTTTTCCCACAATGTTTTCTACCCTTTTAACTCTTTACCACACAATCCTGACTTTTAGTGACCCTGAAAAAGAAGCCTATAGAAAATATTGTGGGAAAAGGAGAAAATGTTGGTAACCAGCATTTTCTTCTTTTCCCACAATATTTTCCACCCTATCAAAGTCAGAAATCATCATATTAACAAGATTTAATTTGTTGTCTGCAGATGCTTTGAATTTGGTCCAGTCCAAAAATTTGTCGTTTGATAAAGAGTGAAAGACCAAAAAAATCATTTGATATACTTGTAATTTGGCATCTACAAATGCTTTCAGTTTGGGCTGGACTAGAGTTTTGTCATCAGGTAAAGAATTAATTTTAAACCCCTATCCTGGATTCAAATGCACTTTTTTTTTCATGAGCATCTTCGGATACTTTTGACATATTGACTTACTGTCTATTTAAAACACATTTACAGCAGATGACATTGAAAGTATTGCTAATAATACGTAATTAATACAGATTTATGCTTAACAAATAGATATGGAAAATGGAGGCAAAAGAGAAATTGTTTAGTATCCTTAGGTCCTAATGTATTGAAAAGCTGTTCTTGCAAAACAAAAAAAAAGTTATCTCTAGGAATGTATGAGTGAATGGTTTATAGCTTTTTTTCTCAAATTATAATCAACCCCAGGAGCTTTAACCCATTACCACACAATCCCTACTTTTGATGACCCTGAGAAAGAAGCCTTTGGAAAACATTGTGGGAAAAGGAGAAAATGCTGGTAACCAACATTTTCTCCTTTTCCCACAATGTTTTCTACCCTTCACAAAACAAATTTTAAATTTTCAGTTACTTTTATTTCGTCGTCTGCAAATGCTTTCGATTTGGACAAACCTAAAATTTTGTCGTTTGGTAATGAGTTAAACAAATGATATGGATACATTCAGGAAAATGGACATAAATATTGAAATCAATTTTTGAGTCTGTGTTGCCTGCAGTAATGCCAGAAGTATCTCATGCAATAATGAGTTAGTGCACAGAATAGATTTCACAAACTGCTCATTTTGTGCAGTTTAATATAAGCCATGCTGTGTGAAAAGGGGTTTAATAGGTCTGCAAAAATTATTGACCCATGTCAGCCTATGCAATGTTTGCTAATCCTTTCAAAGACATGCTCCATTTTGTCAGCCACCTTTAATTTGTCACCTGCAAATGCTTTCAGATTTGACAGGTTTAAAATTTTGTCATTTGGTAAAGCAGTCGGACAAGTAATGAAACAATTGATACAAGCATTTTGTTTTTTTGCCAGAATGTTTTCTTACCAAGCAAGATTGTAAATACTTCCACATTTCTTTCTCTTTTGTTTTCACTTTGAGCAGTCCATATACAATTTTTGTCAGTACTAGGTTATAAGTTGAAGAAAAGGAGCAGTTGCCTCCAATGAATAATAACTCCTTTTTTTCACAAGTTGTCTGTCTATTCTAAGGCCATATCAGTTGCAATTTCATTTCTTTCATTTTATCTCCTTTTTGGTATTTGCACGTTTGTCTAAGATATAGAGGCTATTTATTTCATTGAGATAACATCATCACGAGTGAAAATATGACCAATGATGTTCACGAGATGAAATAAATTTTGATGTTTTACTGAAAAAAAAAAAAACTCAATTATTCAATTTATTGCTTGCTTCTAATCCCTTTTTGGGACTTTCATCAAAATCCAGTACAGTTGTTTTTAGTAATTCCTGGTTGTGTACCTCCCCCATATAAGAATGCATTACAATATTACGTAAAGTGTGAGGAATGTAGGGTTAATGCACATAAATTACATCATATTTCCATCTGCTTGAATGGTGCATAATGTTTACCCAGATAACTAGTGTGCGGGAACTACTGTTTCCGCCTTCAATTGAAGAGTTATGAAAATATTTACGGTTGCAGTAATTTCATGGGTCGTAACCAAGAACTATTTGAACTTTGAATCCACCATTATTTCCAGAAAACTTACCAAAAAGCATGAAATAAAACCTATTATCATGGTGAAGAGTTATAGAGAAATAAACAACTAAAAATGAATACTGACTACATTAACCCTTTACCACACAGTCCTGAGTTTCAATGACCTTGAGAAAGAAGACTTTTGAAAACATTGTAACCACCAATATTTTCAACCCTTTCATTTTATACAAATATCATCTTTTCAGCAACACATATTTTGTTGTCTGCAAATATGTACTTTCAATTTGGACAAGTCTAAACTTTTGCAGTGTGGTACAGAGTTGATTTGCAGCAAGTATGAGGTAGATTAGAAAATTTTGGAACAGTGAATATGTTTTTAGATAAATAGATAGGAAACTTCATTTTAAAGAAAGTAGTATTTTTTTTGTCTGTATTCTGACTGGTAATTTTTGTCATTTCAGCTCCTTCGACGCCTAGTCATAATAATCCTTATTACATGAAAAAGACTCGCCAGAACAGTTCGTTGGTGAGATCGTGAGTGCATCACAGAGACAGATCTTTTTCGCTTTGTAATTGATATTAAAGAGGAATAATGCAGAAGACTTGTGATATAGAGATTCGTGATGATGACATATTGTTGAAGTTTGTGTGCCAAATTGCCAGTTGTGTCAATTTCAGGAAAAAAGAGTTTTATTGCCATGGCAATGATGACTTTTCATTATTGACAATAAATGAACAATAATGAGTTTACGGAGGAAAATGAACATTTTCTTACTCAAAGAACGATGGCAGGGAATACTGAGGAATATACCAGTGTAACACATTGTGCACCATTGATTGTGGAAATGTGAAACAGGTACAAGTAACACCAAACAAACTATCGTGAATAGAAAAGTAGAAATTCTTTGTCTTTTAGAATGTCAATTCTTAGAGCACAGAATAAACCCAACAGATATCCTAAGACAAAAGAACCACATAACTGCAATATTATGGGTGCTTTAGTCAAGAATGTCTCAGCTAGGTGGACCTTTTAGAACAAAGATAAGACCTTATTTTTTGTGCGGTAAAGTTTTGATCTATGCTGGCAGAAAAGGCAACAATAGTTTTGAAAGGCGCTGTAACTCTTTACCAACTGAAAAAAAAAATACAGACTTTTCCAAATGAAAGCAGTTGCAGTTGACAAAATAAAAGTAGCTCAAAAAGAGAAATTTGTTTGAGGAAGGGTAGAAAACATTGTGAAAAATGGAGGAACTCCTCTTTCCACAATGTTTTCAAAAGCCTTTTTTTTTTTCTTCAGGTTCATTAAATCCCAGGATTATGATGTAAAGAGACAATGGTTTATCTATAGAGTGTAAAGATAGTTAACTCTTTACCAGATGACAAATTTGAGACTTCTCTATATTAAAAGCATTTCAAAAGTCAGTGTTGCTCAAATGACTGGGTTTGTCACCGACTGTAAGGTGAAAGGAGGAAATGCTAGTAAACAGCTCTTTTCCTTTCCCAATGATTTTTGCATCTGTCATACTCAGGATAGTAAAAACATGTGATTATTAGGTAAGGGGTAAAACAAACTAACTAAAACTTCTACTTCAGTTTTTAGACTGTTTTTGCTCTAGAATATCAAATTAAATATTGGACAGTGTAAATCTAACATCAGGCTGCATGCTCCGTGCATTCTGATCTTGATCTACACAGCTTGGAAAAACAAATTAGTTGTGCTTAGCACTCAAAAGGTTTAAGACTGTGTGAAAAGCATTTCTGTGATCAAGACTAGATCTGAGACAAGGTCAAGGAAATCTCCCTGAAGACGGTAAAGATGTAGATCTGCAAGTGTAGTTGTAGCCATTTCCTGTTTTTTCATATAATTTTTTTCTTCTTCTGATGGTCTAGATTGAATTGCATACCGTCATTTTTATTCATGTGCAGTTTAGGGCATAAACAATGATTATCATTTGACTCTGAAGCAAACTTGTTTCCTGTTAATATTGTTCCTTGTGCCCATTTTATCCTATGTAAGTTTCTTTTTATACATTAAAATGTTTTTACAAACCTTGCCCAACATATCAATGTAGCTCATATCCTTTTATCAAACAATCCTGAGTCTAAAATACCCTCAGGAAGAAGGCATTTGAAAACATTGTTAGAGAAAGAGAAAAATGCTGTTAACCAGTCAGACCAGTCAGAAATTCTGTTGGTTGGTAAAGAATTAACTCTTTACCAAACGACAAAATTTTAGACATGTCCAAATTGAAAGCATTTGCAGACGACAAAATAAACATGACTCAAAAATAAAAACTTGACTTTAGAAGAGTAGAAAACATTGTGGGGAAAGGAGAAAATGCTGGTTACCAGCATTTTCTCCTTTTCCTACAATGTTTTCAGAAGGCTTATTCCTCTGGGTCATAAAAACCAGGGATTGTTTGGGAAAGGGTTAAGTAAGTTGTCTATCTCTTAACTAAAAGGTCGTAAGTGTGTAAAAATTATCTCCCCTTGAACTGAGATACATTCATGTTTAGTGCAGTGTAGGTTTGAACAACTGTCTTATCATAGCCCTTCAGCTGTAAAAAGGAAATGCTGATTGTACATCATGAGAAAAGAAAAAAAATGCTTGAAACCAGCATTTTCTCCTTTTCCCACAATGTTTTCTAACCTCTTTACCAAGCAACAAAATTTAGACCAGTCCAAAATGAAAGCATTTGCAGATAACTCAATAAATATGACAGAAAAATTGAAATTTGTGTCGGAAGGGTAGAAAGCACTGTGGAAAAAGGATAAAAAGGCTGGTTACCAGCATAGAATTTTCTATGCTGGTAACCAGCAATTTCTCCTTTACCCACAATGTTTTCTACCCTATCAAAGAAAAATTACACCATTTGAGCCACATTGAAATTGTCGTCTGCAAATGCCTTCAATTTGGACAAGGCTGAAATTTTGTCGTCTGGTAAAGGGTTAAGAATGGTTAGTGAATACTGACGCTGTTTACCAGTATTCCTCAAGGTCACTTACACTAAATATTGTTTTGTAAAGGGCTTAAAGTTATAGCTGAATTCTTATTCTTAGGTCCAGGTCAATCATTCTAATTGGCAAAAGTTGTCTCAACCAATCCAGAACTGATATAGCTTAATGTCATATTTTCTCAGGTAGTTTGTCATACCCTTGATATTATATGTTAAATAACCATGACATTTAGTTGCTTAATACATTTAATGTTTCCTCTCATGTTTACCTCTGTAGTGGTTAACTTCATAAATCATTGTGGCAAATGAAGGAATTGTCACTTGTCACAATGTTTGTTTAATCCAGAGAGAGAGACAGAGACAGAGAACAGAGAGAGACAGAGAACAGAGAGAGACACAGAGAGAGAAAGAGAGAGAGAGATGTGTATGCTCATAGGGCTTGGAAACTCTAATTCATTCATTGCTGACTTTATTCAGATTATCTAACATTGTCTTATTTGTGCTTTATCTGTAATCTTTATCATGGTAAATACATGTATATGATATGGACATATTCCTACGATTGCAAAGACCCAATGGATTCCATTTGGCCTAGCCTCTTTAATCAGGAAGCTTTGGTATTATCTCTGGCTAAGTAAGTCAGAACCCCAGTTTTATAGTGGTGAAACCCGAGAGACCTTTATCAGTAAACTGTTTGCTCTGATATGATTGAAATTCTGCTTCATACACAACACAGAAATGATTGAATATCTTTTCAAATGGCTGAAAATCCTCAAATTCTTTTCCAAATGACAACATTTTAGACTTGTCTAAATTGAAAGCAATTGCAGATGACAAAATAAATGTGACTCAAGAATTAAAATTTGTTCATGAAATTGCAGAAAACATTATGGGGAAAGGAGAAAATGCTGATTACCAGCATTCTTTCCTATTTCCACAATGTTTGTAAGTCTTCTTCTCTGGGGTAGTTAAAACTGGGGATTGTTCGGTAAAGGGTTATTCAAACCAAATTATATTGGAGAGTTTAGGTTCCAGAAAAGAATGCATTCTTATTTTTACAAAATAGATCTTTGCTGTATTTGCCTACCATTCTATTATCCCTTCTTAGTTCAAATTCCAAAGACAGCCATTTGATCGGCCAAAACAGGATGAAGCCTGATGGATGGTCATGTATTTTAGAATTAGATTTTTTTTTCAGAATTACTGGTTGAATGCAGCCCCTGAATTTGCCTTCTCCTTGCTGAAGTTAGACATGATGTACATGTACTACCGGTAATTTGTCTTCTTAAAATGCTTTCTTTATGGAAAATCCTTAGATTTTGTCGTCCGGAATAAGAGTTAAAGATAATCCATGTGAATCATTTATGGCTGTCATATGTCCATCCATTTTCCAGAAAAAAAAATGCCATTTTCGAAGTCATTAATGAATTATTGTAACTGCTGCACTCTTTCATGTGACACATGATCATATATCTTGACCTTTTACCAAACAATCTAATGTTTAATGACCTTGATGAATAAAGGGTTTGAAAAAATTGTGGCTAAGGAAAAAATCCTTGTAACCAGCATTTTCTCCTTTTCCCACAATATTTTTTACTCCTTCAAAACCCTTCATTTGTGGCATGTTGAATTTGTGGTCTGCAAAATTAATGCTTTAGATATTTGGAGGAGTCTAAAGTTTTGTTGTTTTTAGGTGAAGTGTTAATCTTAGTTCTAACCTTTTAAATATTTATGGTTTTTCATTAGTAGGACTAAGTATGTGATAGCAGTTTGTGTGTTGGTTATGAGTTACCTACCGTTACGTGTGTATATGTGTATAAAGTTTGTAAATAACTTGACATTGTACATACTTATCAAGTCTTTGAATGGCATAGTACTGTAGATATGAATAGAATACTTCCAAACTAAATAAAGGATGAAAATACCACAGAGTGTTCGTTTATTTTTGACTCTTTGTCATTTACTGTGGTCTGTTTCCACCTTTTTCTACTTTGTTCTTCATGTAGAGACCCTGTGTGATTGTGAAAAATATGGCAACTGTTAAATTCAATGAAATTCTTACGTTTCCTTAACTTTTTCTTGAAACCATTTAACCCTTGAACAGAATAACCCAACATTTGCATATAAAGTACCAGCAATGGTTAAATATATTATCTCAAGTCTTACAAACTCTGTAACTGCCAAATGAACCTAATAAACATTTTGTGTCAAAAAGTCCCAAATAATTACAAAGTCAAGGTTGCTTTTTTCCAGAATGTCTTGGCAAAGAAGCGGAACGTGTAGATCAAAGATCAACCTGCTCTTTTTGTATTAGTCTACCTCACGACAGAGTAGTGTATGTTGTGAGTGGAGCTCAAAGCTTAAATCCTGAACAAACTTGCAGCAGATAAATGTGCATTAAATCAGGGATCGTATATATAGAGTGTAGGTACAATCCCTGATTCAATCTAGAATTATTTAGATAATCAATATGAACTGATATTTTATACATAAACACATTAGATTTCCCCTTCTTCCACCATACATCGATTCGTGTTTATTATAGTTTGGTAGGATGTTTTTTTAAATGAGTCATGCTTTATGAAAAGGGGGCTTAAAACACCTGCAAACAGAATGCACTCAGGTCAGCCTGCGTAGGCGGCACAAGCTAACCCTAGTCGACACCTTTTGCTTTTTGTCAATTTCTGTACATCAAAAGACCAATCTACTTTGTGTTTCAGACATCATCATGGTAGTGTTGGTAAAAAGTAGAATGACACAAACATTGCTCAGTGTTGAATATAAAAACTATCAATACATAACCTAATACATCAACATAAGTCAAGATGACAGAAAACTTCAGAGAAAATTGCAGTCAAGATTGAAGAAGATAACCAAGGGAGATAATTCATCAGTTGAAATGTCATGGAACCATTCAGTTTTTTCCCTTCAACCATAAACAAGAGTGACAAATTGTTGCATGATATGCCCGTCCCACCGCCAGTTGTCAAGGGGGGATAATAATCGTAAAGGGCAGGTAGAGGAAAATAGTAGTGAAGCAGAAATCATGTAAGTGATTGAAATAGGCATGAATGTCTCCTCTAATGTTAAGGAAACATGCATATAAAGTTTCAGGTCATTCCAACATGAAAAGACAAAGTTATATTGTAGAGAAGCACGAAAAGCTGTAAAAAAAAGAATAATGAATAGGGAATAATTCCAAAAGGGCATTAGGTAAGGTTACAGCTCCAGTGCATTGCACTTTTCGTAACTGCAACAAACATGTTTACCAAGTCTCAAGTCAATTTGACTTGAGGTGACAAAGTTCCATTCCGGACAAGCAAGAAATACTGTAAAAATGAAGATCAAAGTGGAATTACTCAAAATCCACGCTAGGTAGAGTTATTGTTCTTGCACACTGTACTCCGTAATATTGCAACAAACATGCATACCAAGTTTGAAGTCGTTCTGACTTGAGATGACAAAGTTATATTCCGGACAAGCACTAAATGCTGAAAAAATGACGATCAAAGGGAAATAACCCAAAGACAGCATGAGGTAGAGTTACAATTCTTGCGCACTGCACTTCCAAATATTGCAACAAATAAGCATACCATATTTCAAGTCATTCCTACTTAGGATGACAAAGTTATGCTCCGGACAAGCAAGAAATGCTATAAAAATGAAGATCAAAGGGGGAATAACTCAAAATTCATGCTAGGAAGAGTTATGGTTCTTGTGAACTGCACTCCGTAATTTTTCAACAATCATGCATACCAAATTTGAAGATGTTCAGACTAGAGATGACAAAGTTATATTCCGGACAAGCACTAAATGCTGTAAAAATGATGATCAAAGGGAAATAACCCAGACAGCACGAGGTAGAGTTACAATTCTTGCGCACTGCACTTCCAAATATTGCAACAAATAAGCATACCATATTTCAAGTCATTCCTACTTAGGATGACAAAGTTATGCTCCGGACAAGCAAGTTTGCTATAAAAATGAAGATCAAAGGGGGAATAACTCAAAATTCATGCTAGGAAGAGTTATGGTTCTTGTGAACTGCACTCCGTAATTTTTCAACAATCATGCATACCAAATTTGAAGATGTTCAGACTAGAGATGACAAAGTTATATTCCGGACAAGCACTAAATGCTGTAAAAATGATGATCAAAGGGAAATAACCCAGACAGCACGAGGTAGAGTTACAATTCTTGCGCACTGCACTTCCAAATATTGCAACAAATAAGCATACCATATTTCAAGTCATTCCTACTTAGGATGACAAAGTTATGCTCCGGACAAGCAAGTTTGCTATAAAAATGAAGATCAAAGGGGGAATAACTCAAAATTCATGCTAGGAAGAGTTATGGTTCTTGTGCACTGCACTCCGTAATTTTTTAACAATCATGCATACCAAATTTGAAGATATTCAGACTAGAGATGACAAAGTTACATTCCGGACAAGCAGACAATGCTGTAAAAATGACGATCAAAGTGAAATAACTCAAAGACGGCAAGAGGTAGAGTTATGCTTCTTTCGCACTGCACTCCGTATTATTGCAACAAACACAAATGCCAAGTTTCAAGTCAATCGAACTGGAGATGACAAAGTTATGCTCCGGACAAAGAACTGGACGCCACCCGCCCAGACGCCCGTACGCCATGGGTGATCCCATAATATGTCCCGTCTTCGACAGGCGTATAAAAATGACATGGCAGCTTATCAGTAAGATAGAATGTGCCAAGGCCACAGCGGCCTTGTTTTTGCTGGATCAAATTTCTGTAATAAATCTAAAAAACATCTGTCCAACAATCAGTTTTGCCAATATGCAGAGAATTTCAACTTGCGGTTTTGGAAATTTATGTGTTTGAAAACTTCAGTTTTGATGCCATTGCAACTTCAGGTCATGATAGGCCATGAAAACTTTTGTTTTGATGCCATTGCAACTTCAGGTCATGAAGGAAGTCTGAAGAGGACCATGTAGGGATCATTTCTGTGTAGTCTGGTCTTTCAGGGCAATAGATGTTTGAAATTACAACAGCACTGCATGTGGTTGCCAATGCTCGGCTTCAGTTACTTTTCAGTGAAAATTCTGTCCAAAAAGGGGCATAACTGTCTCAAAAATATTCCTGGTTAACTGCCCCTACTATATGGGTTTCCTTTTCGATAGTTAATACCTTGTCCAAGTTTTGGGTAAATATCTTTGGTAATAAAAGAGATATAATGTCAACATTTTTGTATGACAACGAAGTTGCAGACAACACTAGGGCTGTGAAAATAACTCCGACTTTTTTTCAAAAACAGCCAAGCTAAAAAAAATGATGCACACATAGATGGATGCAGGACAGTCACCAGTCCATGACTGAACGATAGGGCACCCTAATGGAATTTGTGTAACATTGCCATTCATCGCCAAAATCATACAGATTCGGCTAAGACTTGGGTAATCCTTAATTGATGCTGGGAACCAGCGTGTATTGACCGATGGATTACGGATTACCCCAGTCTTAGCCAAATCCGTACATTTTTTTTTTTTTCCCTGCGATGAAAGGCAATGTTACAAGAATTCCATTAGGGTGCCCTATCCTTAACCCTGCTGTGCATCGGCCAGTGGGTCAAAAACCACAGAAAAATGTATGTTGGAAAACTAAGAGAATACACCACGCTATGGATTACTTTTCAAATATGTTTCATTTCACATAAGGTTCACATAGATCATTTGATCATACTGATACATTTAGCATCACATGACAACCACCTAATATACATACAGATTCACCTGTGATTTGTCTAGTCTATACAATAGCAACCAATGATCGGCAAATAATATATGAAAGCAATCTTTCCTGACCTGTAAACATGTAACTACCACAGTTCAATGAAGGACCTTGTGTTTATAATCCAGAGCATGACTTCTGAAAACAATGTGGGAGAAGGAGAAAATGCTGGTAACCAGCATTTTCTCCTTTTCCCATATTGTTTTCTATCCTTTCAAGAACAATTCCGAAAGTTTCAGCCAAAATTTACTTTTTCATCTGAGAATGCTTTCAAATCGGAAAAGTCTAAAGTACGGACATATGGTGAAGAGCAATGGTAATAATGGTATAATTGACCCAATAGGAAGCCAAACATTTTTAGTAATCAGAAAACAAACACACCTAATTTGACTCCTTACTTTCTGCAGACGACATATTTTCTCCTTGCAGCAAGCCACTTAATGCTTTACCAAACAACAAAATTTGGACTGTACCACACTGACAGACTTTGCAGACAACATATTTACTGTTGCTAAATTGATGATTTCTGTCTTTGATTACATAGAAAGCATTGTGGAAAAAGAAGATGCTGGTTACCATCATGTTTTCAAAAGCCTTCTCTTTCAAAGTTGTTATAAATCAGGATTGTGTGGTAAAGAGTTAAGAAATGAAGGTTTTCGCATGTATCCATGTGCTAACTCTTTGCAAGGTGAGAAAATTTTAGCCCTTTCAAAATAGAAAGCATTTGCAGACGAGAAGTTAAATGCTGCTGAAATGGTGAGACCTGTCATTATTAAAGAAGACAGCATAGTGTTAAAAGGAGAAAATGCTGATAACCAGCACTTTTTCCTTTTCCATAAATGTTTTAATTGAAAGCCTCCATCTTCAGGGTTGTTAAAATTTGGAGTTGTTTGGCAAAGGGTTAAACCTTAAATCATTTTTATAATTGATACTTTAACTCTTTATCAAACAAAAAAAATTTTAGACTTGTACAAATTGAAAGCATTTGCAGACAACAAAATAAATGAGGCCCAAAAATTGAAATTTGTATTTGGATGGGTAGAAAACACTGTGGGAGAAGGAGAAAATGCTGGTTACCAGCATTTTCTGCTTTTCCTGCCATGTTTTCAAAAATGTTCCTTCTCATGGTTGTTAAAACTCAGGAATGTCAAATTCAAGTCTGTTTTTGATAGTATACCTCAAAACAAGAGTGTTGAATCAAGATCAGGCAGCACATTATGCGCTGTGTGATCTTGATCTAAACTATCAACATGCAATAAAGTTTACTTGGTACTTTAAATCCTTATCAAATGACAAAGTTTTAGACATGTCATTTTTGAAAGCATTTGCAGATGACATACCTAGTATGGCTCCAATGGTAGTATTTGTCATTAAAAAGGCAGAAAATTTTGTAAGAAAAGGAGAAAATACTGATTCTTAGCATTTACTCCTTTTCTCAAAATATTTTAAACCCTTTAAAAGACAAATCCCAACACTGAGCCACATCAAATTTGTTGTTGGCATATGGTTTGAATATGGACATGTCTGAATTTTGTCATGTGGTAAAAAGTTTATAGATGTTATCACCAATATCAGAAAAAGTTTATTTCCTTATCACATTTTCTCTGTTACATTTACTTTCTTAAGAATAAAATCTTTAAGTTAAGAGTATTATGTTCACAAAAAAACTGAAGAAGAAATATAAAAACGTAACGAAAAAGACAATGAAAGCTATGATTCTCTGAAAACAATCATGATGCGGGTACACAAAAAAAGCCAATGTTTCACCCATTACCACAATTATGTCTCTTGAAATGATGACTTCAATAATTTGACTGGTATATTTTTCAAAATATGAGAAAGTGCATATCCAAGATCAGACTGCACCTCCTGTGCAGTCTTATCTTGGATCTACACTTTCTGCAAAAGCAACTTCAGTTTTGCTTAGCACTCTAAATGTTAAACTAATCTATGTGGTAATGGGTCACAGAATTAATAAATGCATGTTTTGAGTGAACAAGCACTGTCACAACCAGATAGCACAACACAAAATGAGACATATTGGATCAAACACCTTTCTCCCCACATTACAATATACCATGTATAATACATGTTTTTTGATAGACCTGCAGTAGACCCCCAAGTTAATTACCCCTTGCAGACAATTTACTTCAGTCATATTGCTGTGGCCAGTGAACCTATCCATGCTTTCCCTGTATTCTACATAATTTCCTTCCTGAGGCACTGGCTGCTTTCCAAAACAATCATCATAAAAGAGAGAGGATGGAATTTCAATCCCCTCTGTCGCAAAGACTATAGCAATCCTTGGAGAGTTAGGGATCCCCTGGTTTGAAGACCTGTCTGTTGCTGACTTTGACTGAGCTACTGGGTTTGGAACAATTCAGTGAAGGAAACATTGTAGCTATTTGAAAAATTGGTACGCATAGAAAAATTCAGTGTTTTTGAACATCAATCTACTGCAGGTATGCAAATATTTGTTGGAATAAATGTAAAGGATTAAGACAACACACTTATGAGCATATATAGATCACTAACTGGGTCTTTGCAAAGGTGTATGTTTAGTTTTTATCCCATTACCACCTGAAACAAGTTGGCAGCTGACAACTTCAAATAAAAAATAGGGATAGACAACACATAATTCATCTTGAATACATTAAAATTGAGCCATGCTCTGAGAAAAGGTGGTTTAATGCATCTCTGGGATGCATGATATGAAGCAAGTCATCACATAATTATAGACCTGTTCTGTTTAACAACTGCCTGAAAATTAGGTACACTGGTCCTTTAACATGCAGAAGAGACCAATAGCAAAAAGTTTCGACCCAGGTCAGCCCGTGCAGACAGCGCAGGCTGATATGAGTCGATTCTTTTTGCAGATGCATTAAACCCTCTTTTTACAGGGCATGGCTCAATTACATGTTAAAAGATTGAGGCATAATGGGAGAATTCTCATTACATGAAATTTCTCTTCCTGCTACACTATTTTCACACCTGATCTACCACAAGAAAAAGTCATTTGCAGGTGGTAATGAGTTAAGATAATCCACATAATGATGGGCTCAGGTGTCATCTCACAAGTGCTGTTGGTACCCATATGGGCTTCTCTTGGACTGTTACAATCACATTCTTGATCTGCTGGGTCATCTCTGCCAGGTTTCCACCTTGGATCATGGCTGCAAACAAACCAACAAAAAATCACTTGTTTGTTTGTATTGGAATTTAACGCCGTTTTAACAGCTTATGTCACAAAACAGCGGCCACTGGACCTACCCATGTGTTTCCTGGCTTTCTCACATGACTATTTACACAACTTTCTTTCCGAGCCACTGACTACTTCTCTCACCTGCATCAGAGATGAGAGGTGAGAAATTTACTGGAAAGAAAGTTTGCTGCAATCCGTCTCAAACTCGCAACCACCAGGTCACAAGTCAGATACTCTAACCACTGAGCAAACCAGACAGGCTGTCAATTAGCATTGTAAATTTTATACCGAAAACAGTGATCATGGTCCTGTATACAGTAGACAATAATTGATTTACATGTATTTTGTATTCCAAGGAAAACTGCTATAGGAAACACTGTGGGAAAAGGAGGAAATGCTAGTAACAAGAAGTCTTTCCTTTGTCCTATAATTTTTTCTAGCCTATCAAAAACAAACTTTATTTTAAAGCATTATTTAACTATTTACCACACAATCCCGAATTTTAACGACCCTGAGAAGGGAAGATTTTGAAAACGTTGGAAAAGGAAGAAATGCTGGTAGCCAGCATTTTTTCCTTTTTGAACAATGTTTTCAACCTTTTATACATATTCAATGATTTTAGCCACATCATCTGCATACGCTCTCAAATTGCGCAAATCTAGAATTTTGTCAAAAAAGAGTCAAAAACTTTCTTGCCTGGTAGAGTTCAATTGTTATTCATATTGCCTATCCAAGTTTTATATGGATGTTTTCAAATTCATCTACTTCAAATATTTTTCAGGAAGGAATACAAGCAATGAAAGTTGCAGATAAATGGGCTTATCCTTAGAAATAACAAAACACCAGTTTTGATTGGCTATGCTTGCAATGAGAGCTGCAGCTGCACTATTTTTTAAGGGAAAAATATTTTTCATATACATGTAATATATACATGACAACTAGCCAACTGAAAGATAATTCATTGCACATTGAAATTCATTTGTCTTCTTGAAAATCTGAATACGTTATTCATTGAAACTACTACTGAGCACATTGATTGTTAAATCTTAACTTCTCGTTTGAAGATGTACAGTTTCTATCACTGAGGTTCAACTGTGCCTCACATACATACCTAGTTTAGCCCGTATTTTATAAAAGTCTTAAATATCATGCAATATAAAAATAGAAAAATCATTCAACATACCAGAAATTAAATGCTTGTAATCCTGTTCAGCCTTCTGACAGTAATCAAATAGTTCCTTCGCAGATTTTTGACTAAGTTTTTCTGGTAGGAATTGCACATCTTTTATTTCTCTGAAAAAACATACATCATTTGACAGTAATTAAATAGTTCCTCTGCAGATTTTTGACTAAGTTTTTCTGGTAGGAATTGCACATCTTTTATTCCTCTGAAAAAACATACATCATTTGACAGTAATCAAATAGTTCCTTCGCAGATTTTTGACTAAGTTTTTCTGGTAGGAATTACACATCTTTTATTTCTCTGAAAAAACATACATCAAAAAATAATTGAAACTAGAGCTATCACTAAACGTGATCATACCCCCCACCAGCTCCTTGTCACAAAACAGCTCTTTGTCACAGAATGCAGAATGGAGAATGCAGAAAGAGTTGGGGAAAAAAAAAAACTAGTGGGAATAAAGTTATGGTTCTTGTACACTGCACTTCTCGCTAATGTGACCTATCTGTATATGAAGTTTGAATTTACTAGCTTTTATACTTTGGAAGTTATGCCCCAGACAAAAATCCAAAGATAAAATTTACAAAGGGAAATAACTCTGAAAATAGTGGGAATAGAGTTATGGTTTTTGCACAGTGCACTTTGCTTTAATGTGACCTAATTGTATATGAAGTTTGAAATTACTAGCTTTTGTACTTTGCAAGTTATGCCCGCGATAAAAATCCAAAGTTAAAATTTACAAAGGGAAATAACTCTAAATATAGTGGGAACAGAGTTATGGTTTTTGTACACTGCACTTCTTGTTAATGTGGTCTATCTGTGTATGAAGTTTGAAGTTACTAGCTTTTATACTTGGGAAGTTATGCCCCAGACAAAAATCCAAAGTTAAAATTTACAAAGGGAAATAACTCTAAGAATAGTGGGAATAGAGTTATGGTTCTTGTACAGTGCACTTTTCTTTAATGTGATCTAATTATGAAGTTTGAAGTTACTAGCTTCTGTACTTTGCAAGTTATGCCCCCAATAAAAATCCAAATTTAAAATTTACAAAGGGAAATAACTCTAAATACAGTGGGAATAAAGTTATGGTTTTTGTACTATGCACTTCTTGCTAATGTGGTCTATCTGTATATGAAGTTTGAAGTTTCTAGCTTTTGTACTTTGCAAGTTATGCCCCAGATAAAAATCAAAGTTAAAATTTACAAAGGGAAATAACTCTAAAAATAGTGGGAATAGAGTTATGATTCTTGTACACTGCACTTCTCGTTAATGTGGCCTATCTGTATATGAAGTTTGAAGTTACCAGCTTTTATACTTTGGAAGTTACACCCCCGACAAAAATCCAGAGTTAAAATTTACAAAGGGCATTAACCCAAAAAATAGTTGGAACAGAGTTATGGTTCTTGTACACTGCACTTCTCCTTAATGTAATCTATCTGTGTGTGAAGTTTGAAGTTACTAGCTTCTATACCTTCAAAGTTATGCCCCGGACAAAAATCCAAAGTTAAAAATTTATAAGGGGCAATAACTCTGAATATACTGAAGACAGAGTTATGGTTCTTGTACACTGCACTTATCCTTAATGTGACCTATCTGTATATGAAGTTTGAAGTCACTAGCTTTTATACTCTGGAAGTTATGGCCCTGACAAAAATCCAAAGTTAAAATTTACAAAGGGCAATAACCCCAAAAAATAGTTGGAATAGAGTTATGGTTCTTGTACACTGCACTTCTCCTTAATGTGATCTATCTGTGTGTGAAGTTTGAAGTCACTAGCTTCTATACTTTCGAAGTTATGCCCGGGACAAAAATCCAAGTTAAAAATTTACAAGAGACAATAACTGAATATACTGAAGACAGAGTTATGGTTCTTGTACATTGCACTTATCCTTAATGTGACCTATCTGTATATGAAGTTTGAAGTCACTAACTTTTATACTTTGGAAGTTATGCCCCGGACAAGCTTTTCGTGACGCACGGATAGACAGACAGACAGACAGACGGACGGACGGACAGACAAGGTGACTCCAGTATACCCCTCCAAACTTCGTTTGTGGGGGGTATAAATATCCCAAAATAAAGACTATCTCCTGTTAATCTAAAACATTGCCTTTCACTGGTATAAGCAACAAATTTATCAAGTAACTTTTGCAGATCAGGTTCAGACTGCAATGCATGAAACATCTTCATTTACTATTGTCTTTATTTTCAGCTTTCAAAAACTTAAACAGAACAAAGGGTAATTGTTACCCATCCGTCACCCATGTCTCTTTATCAAGTATAAAGTTTAATACTTGGACTGATGAACGAACTGAAATTTTCAATCAATAAAAAGAGCGCAAACTATTACAATGTCAATCCTGTTTAAAGATAATCCAGAGACATATCCATCCAAAGACAATCTAAGATCAGACAGCAAATTCTGAACCATCCAATCTAGGTTTATGATGTTTGCAAATGCACTATAAATGCCATCAAAATTCAATTTCAACAGGAAAAAAAAAAAGATACTTTTGTTCTATATTTGCAATGTTAAGCCATGATGTCAGTGAAAATGTCTAAGCTTCATAGAAATCACAGTTACTTTTAAATGTAAATCACATTATAATTCACTATTCTGATCCAAGATCCAAACCTTTTGATAATGATTTTTTTTGTGTTTCAGCCTGACAAATTCTGTTAACCAAAAGACTCAGTAAATTCGACATCAGTCTGATATTGGTTTACAGTGCCCTTCAGCCATTTAGTGGTGTTCCAAATGAGTAATATATTTCAATTCTTGAAGATAGAAAAACTGTGTAACATCAGCTTACCTTAACTGTTTAAAGGACTTGTGCCTGGCAAAAATAACTATAGGATAGATTTGTAATCTCTGTAGACGTTCAATGGCCAGTGGATTCACATTCAATATACAGTGAATGTTCTGAAACAAAGGCATTGTGGTTGCTTGAAAATGTTACCAATACACACATTATGTATGTTTCTTTTTGAATGTTTGTCACATAAGAAAAGCAAATAAATAATAAACAAATCTACATGAACAAACAGATTAACAAGAACCTCAACAGAACAATCATAGTTACAATGTTTGAGAGTTTTAAGTGTCTGCTGTATCAAACTAGTGTCTATGAGGTATCAAATCATATCATAAAGAACAATGCTTATTTACCTGCTGCAGAGGAATTTGAAGTCTTGCTGCGTACTACTTTTGAAAACATTGCAGTCAAGCAGTAAAATTGCTTGTCACCAGTAATTTCCTCTTCGATCACCATGTTTTCACTTGTATCCAGGTGTTTAATAGAGCAAATTTGTTGTTAAATATTCATACCATTTCATGCCTTAAAAGTTGTCTACAGAAAACTTGTTTCAGGCGATAATGAGTTAATTATTCATGTCAATCAAATAAGCACCATACCTTATCACAAATGTCTGTCACAGATTTCACACGAATACAATGATAACGGTCATCCTGTAACCAGTAATCAATTATACTGCCATCTTTTAATTCTTTTTCCATTGTATGGTGAGATCCCTGCATCACAGCTGTAAAGAATTATACAATTAAGATACCTGCTTTGTATCACTAAATTAGGACATTCTCTTTCAAAACTAGCATTTAAAGTGCCTTTCACGACTTAAGTTGCCTGTGCCACAAAATGTGCAGTCTGATCTTTTATCTTCACTATCTCCATTCATTAAACATTCAGGAAAAGGGCAGCACTGAAACTGATTTTATGGGGGTCTTATTTCTAGACAGAAAATGCCTACTGTGTTTATTTGGCACTCTACGGGGAAAAACAAAAACCAAAAATAAGAGTTTAGCTTCATAATGCCATACTTCATTGGCCCAAGTAGTTTAGTAAAAACATGATTGGCCAGACATCAGGGTGTGTCTCACACATTTTAATCCCACCATTGCCTTGCTCTTTTCAGAGATTGCTGATAATTATTGCAGTAAGGTTCACTCCACTACCATTGCTTAATTTGTTTGTACTTTCTTTGAAAGGGGAAACAGCTAGCTGCTTGGAAAGAGTGTTGTGTATAGTGCTGGTAAACATAAACACAAGGCGAGCAAGGATAAGTACACTAGTTGCAGACATATGACTGAAATATTTAGCACTTGTAAACACCTTTGAGAGAGATATAAAAGAAGGAAAAAGCAGTTATGACATTCCATAAGCTGCCATTATTTTCTTTTTTTTCTGATATTCCAAAACTTGCCTTCAGATATTTAAGATTTTGAAGAGTAATCAAGTTTATGGAGGCAAAGATATTATGTAACTATATACTACAGGAACACGTTTACTTACTTGGGTCACAATAGTAATATTTATCTGGAGATTCTGAGGACAATTTCTGTATGAGAGCATCGGCAAGAGGGGCAATCAACACAACTGGACGAGTTTTCTTATCTACAAAAGTTGTACTTAGAATTACAACAGAAAATTTTACGTTCACATCAGAAACATGTTTATTTCTTTATTACACAATTCCTGAGTTTTAACAACCCTGACAGAGAAGAGTTTTGAAAACACTGTGGGAAAATGAGATTATGCGGGTAAACAGCTTTTTCTCGTTATCCCACAATGATTTCTACTTTTTCAAAGACAAGTACCACATTTTTGTAATTCATTGTATCAAGCAAGCCATTGCCTAGTACAGAAACATTTTGTCTAAAAACTGACTGAATCACAAGGTAGAAATAGCCAAGTGACATGCTGAAAATTTACTACTGACAAAACATTTCGACCCATTCAGTCTGTGCAGACTGTGCAGGCTGACATGGGTCAGTATCTTTTGCAAATGCAAGAAACCACCTTTTCACTGAGCCTGACTGATATCATTATTGACAACAAAACACATCAATGAGGTATCACAGGTAGGAACAAAAAGTTCAAGTAAAAGTAATAAGAACTGAAGCATTCATTTAGTCTTCTTCTGGCTAAAAGTGTCCACTGATTTAGAACTCTATGACTTTATAGAGCAGTTTTTTTCACGATTAGTATGCCACAAGCACAACGGTCTACATATACCACTGCAGTTAGCATCTTTTGAAAAGTTGTCCAAAATGACTTTCATCAATTGCTTAATTTGTACCTTTAGAATTAGCCTCCACTATAATGGGCTGAGAAGCTTTGAGCCAAGTTGTATTGGAGTACAGGTAACATCTCACTACTGAAAGTAGTGTCTTTTAGAACTAAAACTTCACCACACTATTGGCAGACATACTTTCATTTCGCACTAATCCATGTCATATAAAAGAGGGGCTATGCATTAGTATGGAACTATAATCAATGAACTTTGTATGAAAAAATCATCGCGCAACTTACATTCAATTCTTTCCACATTCATGTAAGTACTTAGAGACAGATCTGAAATAGGAAACATTATTGATTCAGTTCACTGATAGCAATCATGTCATGTCAAATATTTCCAGTCATACAGTTTTAAGGAATAATAAACTTATAACAATGAACCTATAATAATAAACTTAACCAAATCGATTTGTGGAACAGTAAACAACATCACTTTGAATTGATTGATTGTATGGTGTTAAACGCTGCTTTCAAAATTATTTCAGTTATATTGCGGAAGCCAGTGCACCTATCCATGCTTTATTGGAGTTTCCTTTGCCAGTACTACGTACAATTTTCTTTCCAAGCCACTGGCTGCTTTCCCACATAACCATCATCAAAACAATGGTCAGCAGTGAGAGAGGAATGAATCCTGTCACACTGACTATCATCAAGCCTCGGAAAGAAACTGGCCGAGCCGGGGATCGAACCCTAGACCCCCCTCTTCTCAAGTCCTGCACGCTACGGACTGAAACATCAACTTGGAAAGATATGGTTTATATTAAATGACACTAAAAATGTATGTATCTGTATATAGTCTGATTTTGAGTTTATTTTGACCATTAACACTTCAACATTGCTGGTTGAAAATATACAATTGTAAAATTCATGTCTCTTTTACTTTTTCCTGTTCTTTATCTATGTTTAAATGCTGACCCTGACCTAAGTAAAAAACAAATTTTAAAAAAGCCTAAGAATGAAGAAAGACCACATGTCAAATCTACAATGAATAACTAAAGGGAAAGTACCATCCAAAACTGGCAGAGAATCACTATTAATAGACACATCTGAGAAAGAGCTTAATTCTCGACTGTCTTTGGAATTATTTCGTTGATGCTTTTTACTTCTTCTAAAGAAACTGCGTCTTGCTGACCCTGATCCACGTCTAGAATGAGTCTTGTACTCATCTGAATCATGCAGACTAAGGCTTTCCGACAAGCTTCTGTGTAACACAAGATCATCTTCCAATCTAAAATTAACATTTTTTTTTTTAGACTAAAGGAATAAACTTCAATAAAATATGTAAATTCAACAAACTTTTTCATTAGTTTTTTTACCAAATGGAGAAATTCTCCTGAGGCTTGGTGTACGCTGTCAGGAGACTTTGATACTAACTTCTATTGTTTCAATCATACAAATCTTCAAAATTTCATTCTCGTCATTTTACCAAACTTACATTAGAGCCATGCTCTGGCAAAAGGGGGCTTAATGCATCTCTGTGAAGAATGATACCAAGCAAGTCATCATGTGATCATGGATCCATAAAATCCACTTTGTATAACAACCGACTGAACTGTGAGGTAAACTGGTCCTTTGACGTGCAGAAAATTGACCGATAACAAAAAGTTTCGGCCCAGGTCAGCCTGCACGGATTGCGCACGCTGACATGGATTGATACGTTTCACAGATGCACTACACCCCCTTTTCATGGAGCATGGCTCAATTGTATTCTACAAGTCTGTGGGTTTATTCAGACCTGCAAATGAGCCAAAACTAAACAGCTCTGTCATTGTATCTCAACAAAATAAAATAAACTTTTACAATCTTACGCAAATCTTTTTAGAAAGTACAGGAGAAGGTTGATTAATTGCAGCAGGTCATGTATTAACAAAGTAAAGAACAGAAACAAGAGGGCCATGATGGCCCTGGATCGCTCACCTGAGTCAATAGGCGAAATTTCACTCCACGTGCATAATTCAATTTCTGACCAATTGTCAGGTCAATTGAGCTTAAAATGTGGCCGCTAGAGCGTCCACAAGGAATTTCTGTAAGTTGACCTAGTGACCTAGTTTATCACCCCACATGACCAAATTTAGAACTCATCAAAAAATTTATCAAGACAAACATTCTGAACAGTTTTCAAATTAATTGAGCAATAAATGTGGCCTCTAGATTGCCCACAAGGAATTTCTTTAATTTGACCTAGTTTATGACCCCAGGTGACCCAATTTCAAACTCATCCAATATTTCATCAAGACAAACATTCTGACCAATTTTCAAGTCAATTGAGCAAGAAATGTGGTCTCTAGAGTGCCCTAAAGGTCTTTCTTTAATTTGACCTACTGACCTACTTCATGACCCCAGGTGACCCAATTTTGAACTCATCTTAGATTTAATCAAGAGAAACATTTTAACCAATTTTCAAATCATTGAACAATAAATGTGGCCTCTAGGGTGCCCACAAGGTATTTCTTTAATTTGACCTAGTGACCTAGTTTATGACCCCAGTTGACCCAAATTCAGAGACAAACATTCTGACAAATTTACAAGTCTACTGAGCAAAAAATGTGGCCTCTAGAGTGCCCACATGGTATTTCTTTAATTTGACCTATTGACCTAGTTTATGATCCCAGGTGACCCAAATCCAAACTCATCCGAGATTTCATTAAGACAAACATTCTGACCAAATTACAGGTCATTTGAGCAATAAATGTGGCCTCTAGAGTGCCCACAAGGTATTTTTTTAATTTGACCTAGTGACCTACTTTATGACCCCAGGTGACCCAATTTCAAACTCACTGAACAAGTTGTGCTCAGGTGGGCTAACAAACTTAGAACAGGTTCACTACATACCAAATATCAAAGCTCTACGACTTCCAGTTTCAGAAAAGAAGAATTTTAAAGTTTTCCTTCTTTGTTCTTATGTTCGAACTTGTCACTCCCGGGGCAGGGCCAGTTTTAACCCCAGCGGCATCATTTGAACAAACTGATAGAGGTCCACTAGGAGATGCTACATACCAAATATCAAAGCTCTACACCTTCCAGTTTTAGAGAAGAGAATTTTAAAGTTTTCCTTTGTTCCTATATTTGAACTTGTGACCCCCGGGGCGGGGCCAGTTTTGACCCCAGGGGCATCGTATGAACAAACTTGGTAGAGGTCCATTAGGAGATCCTACATACCAAATATCAAAGCTCTACGATTTCTAGTTTCAGAGGAGGAGAATTTTAAAGTTTTCCTTCTTTGTTCCTATGTTAGAACTTGTGACCCCGGGGCGGGGCCAGTTTTGACCCCAGGGGTATCATATGATCAAACTTGGTAGAGGTCCACTAGAAGATGCTACATATCAAAGCTCTACGCTTTCTAGTGGTGTACCGATGATCAGGTGGTATCGATTAGCGGTGTGCTGGAAGCTCCCGATTCTGATTATCGATTGAACTTTGTCACAATCGATCATCGGCATGAAATGGAGGAGTGGTTTGCGAGCCATCTCTGCACTGTGCGGTGGCGAAAGTTTTTCTTTTTATCGGCAATTTCTTCAGTTTTTGTCTCAACTCACAAGATAAGTGGAGAAAGGGTGAAGCAAGAAACAAAAGCTACAGGGCCATATGGGCGAAGAAGTCGCCTTCAATGGCTGAACTTTGCCTCGTCAAGCTTGCACGGGCAAAAAAACTTCACCTTGAAAAAATCCCGACCTGGTTTCATTCATGAAATATTGGCAATCTAAGACAAAGGCTACACCAGTTACCCTTGATCAACTTTGTCAGTTTAGACAAGACAGCAGAGTGTTATGAACCTTATCTGTTACCAATTCGTTAAATCCACCCCTTTATCCCACGAAAACCTGTCTTTCTTTCCACAGGTAAAGCGTCTGCTTATTTGGCTAAATGACGTCAGACGATCAGTATCGATTCTCAATACATGAGTAGTCGTAAAATAAAGCAGAATTACCTCTTTTTACAGCTGGAGATATTCTTTACAAATATTTTTCAATAAATAACAATGATAGATGGTAAACCAAAGGATTAAAATATCTTGAAAACAATCATTTGCCTTCCTCACATCGGCAACTCAAGCAAAATCTATAGTGCAGTGTTCTATTTTTAGCATTCTATTTTTAGAATACTCTACACCTTTTCCTTCCTGTCAGCTAGTTTATTGACTATATAAATTAGTCTCTGTAAACCTTGTTAAGTTTAATTCTTTTAAATTTTAAAAAGTCCTAGCTGTGTTTTTTAATCAAGATTGTGGTTGGTCCTCGTTACAGTCGTGAAGAAGTTTTTTTTTCTTTTCTCATCACTCTGGACATTATTTGTAATCTGGTGAGAAATGTCAGGGTTTGAAGTAATGTGTGAGTCTGCATCAATGGGGTCATAAATTACAAAGCAATCAAAACTCAATGGTCAGATAATGTTCTTTTGAGTCAACAAGTAGAAAAAAATCCTTTCTCATTTTTTTTCTTTGATAAGCAAATCATGTCCAAAAGTGATAGGTAGATTCAACTGTTTTTCACTCATGGTAGGCATACAGAAATTCTTACATCGCATACTTTCTCCTATAAAGTTCATAGAAGAAATACTGTCTACTTTCAGCACAAGTCTGCTTCTACATTTAAACAGAATTTAACTACATTGTGTGTTTTTACCATGTTTTTTTGTTTTGTTTTGTTTTAGGAACCCACACAATGCCAACTTTTTAATGACCTCAATAAAGGAAACTTAGAAAACATTGCGAGAAAAGAAGAAATGCTGGTAACCAACATTTTCCTCATTTTCAAACAATGTTTTCAACTCTATCACAGACAAAAGCAGCTATTTTTAGTCCATAATACATGGGTTTTACAAGGATTAACAGTGAAACATGCATGCATAAGCAAACTTATCAGGAGCCGATTATAATCGAAAGAATCGCATCGACAGCAGCAGCCGATTCCAACCAATGATCGATTATGATTTCCAGCTGATGTCCCACCACTAATGCCTTCTAGTTTCAGAGGAGAAGAATTTTAAAGTTTTCCTTCTTTGTTCCTATGTTCGAACTTGTGACCCCCATGGCCGGGCCAGTTTTGACCCCAGGGGCATCATATGAACAAACTTGGTAGAGGTCCACTAGGAGAAGCTACATACCAAATATCAAAGCTCTAAGCCTTCTAGTTTCAGAGAAGAAGAATTTCAAAGTTTTCCTTCTTTGTTCCTATGTTCGAACTTGTCACCCCCGGGGCGGGGCCAGTTTTGACCCCAGGGGTATCATATGATCAAACTTGGTAGAGGTCCACTAGGAGATGCTACATACCAAATATCAAAGCTCTATGACTTCCAGTTTCAGAAAAGAAGAATTTAAAAGTTTTCCTTGTTTGTTCCTATGTTCGAACTTGTCACCCCCGGGGCCGGGCCAGTTTTGACCCCAGGGGCATCGTATGAACAAACTTGGTAGAGGTCCACTAGGAGATGCTACATACCAAATATCAAAGCTCTATGCCTTCCAGTTTCAGAAAAGAAGAATTTTAAAGTTTTCCTTCTTTGTTTCTATGTTCGAACTTGTGACCCCCAGGGCGGGGGCCAGTTTTGACCCCAGGGGCATCATATGAACAAACTTGGTAGAGGTCCACTAGGAGATGCTACATACCAAATATCAAAGCTCTATGCCTTATAGTTTCATAGACATTTTCAAAGATTTTGCTATTTTTTTTCCTTTTTGTTGCCATGGCAACCAGAGTTATGGGTGGAATTTAATCTCCTGAAAAACTTTGGTAGAGCTTCATCCAAGGAACATCCCTGCCAAGTTTCATCAAGATTAGCCCAGTGGTTTAGGAGAAGATGTTTAAATAAATTGTGGAAGACGGACGACGGACATTGGGCGATCACAAAATCTCACCTTGAGCACTTCGTGCTCAGGTGAGCTAAAAATAGCTAGAAATATAATCACCTATCTTTACTAGGGATAGTGCCACCCTTCATCTTTTTGCCTTCATCATTAATAAGCCATGCATACCAAACACCCTGCTGACCATTATACATGGTGTCCTCCACATGTAACAGGTCATCTTTATGGAAGGTTAGTTCTCCCTCCTTCTCTGGAATGTGATCAAACATTGCTCGGACATACAGGGAATCTCCACCTCCCTTCTTACTGCGAACTTTGTTGTACACTGAAATGAATTGAAAAACATAATAGATTGTTTCATATTCTTTAAACAGTTCAAATATTTCATTAAATCTTGGAAACAGTGTAATGAAAATTTAGCCTTGTTCACGACAAATGACACTGACCTTTTTAGGGTTGTTTTCTAGTTGTTGCAGATATGAGATTCAATCATGATTTTATGACAGTTCTGAAGATAAATGCACTCTAGGCAGAATGAAAGCCCTTTATACATGAACCATACTATGTGAAAAGAGGGTTTAACTCATCAGCAAAAAGTTAAGTATTGACTCAAATCAGTTTGCGCAAACTTTTTGCTGTCAATTTTCTGCATGTCAAAGGACCACACTACTTTATGATTCAGTTGGTTGTCAGACAAAATGGATTTTATGGATTCATATTTTATATGTTGACCTTCTACGAAAAATGTGTCACAGATATGCATTAAACCTCCTTTTGCCACAGTATGGCTCAAATATATCTGATGATACACCAAATTAAATTTTTGTGGTTTTCTACAACAACCTCAGGTTTTGATACCACTAAGTCAAAAACTGTAAAGTAAGTGAAAATCAATGATTGATGTTTTAACTCTGGGCACCAAACAAACCCAATGAAAAATTTCAGCCTTAAAATAAGATTCAAATCATAGCAACTTTACAATTGCTTTTGTCCAGAATGTCTCAGCAAATCAGAGAGTGTAGATCTACAATCAGACTGCACTTTTTCTGCAGTCTTGATCTATACTGGCTGCAAAAGCAACAAAAATTGTCAAAGGTACTTTAACTCTTTATCACATAAAACCTCCCCTGGCAGTGTATTAAACCCATGACTTATTTTTTATAACACACTAGTGTATTATCCTTTTTTGGGTCCCGGTTCTGAATAATTTTCAGTCATGAACGCGTGAAGTTTGAGAAACCAACCATGGTAAATGCCGGAATTTGTACTACTACACCGTTTGTGGAAAAATGACGTCATTGTTGCTAAGGCATATGTGAGTGGACAGTTTTAGATTTTTGTGTTTAATAAAAAGCAAGAAATGCAGCAAAAGCTCTTTAAAAAACAACAAAATTGCTGAATGACTTGCACTTATCCCCCTCTAGAGACTGTTATATTCTACTTTTGGTGTAAATGTCATGGAGCTATCTACTTGTGTATTTATACATTTGAAACCTAAGTACAATTCTAAACATGGACCCGTGAACGGTATACAGGCAAAAGGTGATGAGGCAGGATTATTTTTGTCTGTCATCCGATTTATGTGATAAACAGAATCTCACATTCGTGTTAATGTACTGTCAATTTTATCAAACTCATTGACTAAAATGTATTGGATGCTTGCCAAGGCTCGCATGATACAATTTTGGTCAACTCGTTTGATAAAAATGATAATACATGAACACTCATGTAAGATCCTCTATTTACCACATGGCAAAATTCTAGACTTATCCAAATTGAACGTGTTTGAAAACATCAAATTAGATGTGGTCAAAATAACATATTTTTTCTTTTATAAGATGGAAAACATGGTGGGAAAAGGAGAAAATGCTGGTTACCAGCATTTTCTCCTTTTCGCACGTTTTCAAAAGCCTTCTTTCCCAGAGTCGTTAAAACTAGGAATTGTGTGGTTAAGAGTTCAAGTTAACTTTTTCACATGACAACAACAAATGTACCAGTAACTTACATGAAGGATGATATCGGACTTTGATCCTTACAGATGAGCAGGGTTCATGCAAATGGCGGAATGCTTGCTCAGCTGTGGTTCTGTTAAAATCCTTCCCGTTAAACTGAAAAAAAAAAAGGTATGGGAGAACATACACATTTTTTGATGGCGATTGAAAAATGAAGTGCTCAAAGCCTTTGTTCAATATTAGATGCTGTTTTATTTTATCTATATGCCTCTTTTGTTATGATACAATCAGATACGGTACAGAATTCAACAACAAGCATCATGTCATTCCAAAAATACCTGAACAGGTAACAGCATAAAATTTGCTATACTTCAAAATTCTTTGATAACAGTTCTAGGCAGACATACTTTGTAACATGTTGATAAGTTTCTTACTTCAAGTATTTGGTCGCCACAGTGAAGACCATTGTGACCTCCTGCTGGGCTGTTTTCTTGGACATCTGACACAAAAATTCCCATGGCATTTCCACCAGTAAGGGTGATACCCAAGTTAGCATTGGAATTGGGTTTCTTGAAAGAAATCTTTCGGGGAGCATCATACTTGCCTTGCGAGCTACATAAACGAAAAATTTGTAAAACTAATGATAAAAATCCCGTGCCCTATTTTTCCTGCTTTATCTATCAGGTTGTATCTCAAAATCAGAAGTTCTCTTGCGAGCTACATAAACGAAAAATTTGTAAAACTAATGATAAAAATCCCTTGCCCTATTTTTCCTGCTTTATCTATCAGGTTGTATCTCAAAATCAGAAGTACTCTTTCGATGATTAGGTATTACTGTCAACTGTTCCAGTAAATAAATTATTTTCTGACAAGTTTAACTGGTCTTTTTGCCTCTGTCAGTTACCAGAAAGGTTTACAGAATTAAGGACATGAAAGAGATTTTTATGCCTCTATCAGTTATGAGGTAGTTTCACTGGATGAAACTTTTTAATAATTGACAGAGGCATAATCAGCTCTTTCATGTCCGTAATACCATTCCAAAGCACCATTTACACTTACCAGAAAATAACTTATTTACTCAAACAGTTGACAGTAATATATAAGCACCTAAAGACTACCTTTTTAGGTCTAGCAGCAGATCACCCTTTGAAATTATGGCAAAAGAAAACAATTCCCTAAAGTGGGGTTTCTCTGTTTGCCAGAATGTTCTCCAAAGTGATTCTATATTAACCCTTTATCACACAGTCCTAAAGTTTTGATGACTGTGAAAAAGAAAAGTTTTGAAAACATAGCGGGGAAAAAAAAGAAATTGCTGGTATCAGGGTTTTCTACTTTTTCCATTATGTTTTCTATCCTCTTTGAGACAAACCCCATCTTTTGAGTGATATACAATTTGTCATCTGCAAATGCTTTTAATTTGGACCAGATGGAAAAGATGATGTCATATGGTAAACAGTTAGAACCATAGTTGATAGTGATTCACAATATCTTACATGGGTGTTTTCAAAGTTGTCTGCTGCAAATTGGTTTCAAAAAGTCAAAACAAAATCAAATAAAAGCATCACCTGGGGTTACCAATGCTCAGCTACATGTACTTGATTTTCAGTAAAAATTCTAGGCAAGAAAGTGGTATAAGTGTGACAAAAATATTTTGATGGTTACCTGCCCTTGTTGCATTAGTTTTACTTTTGATACTCAAAAACTTATCCAATATGAAGTAAATATCTTCAGTAATAACAGTAATATTAAAAAATATCAGTGTTGGCACAACGATGGCAAGGCAGATGATACGACCATGCCAGAGCTATGACAATAGCTCAAAATTTTTGTTGATAACAGCTGAGCCCATTTGACCTACACAAAAGCTGAACCACATGATAGAATGGCCCTTTAACGTACAGATAGCAAACAGTTTCTACCCAAGTCAGCCTGTATGGACTGCACAGGCTGATACAGATCACTACTATTTGCAGACGCATTAAACCCCTATTTCACAGAGTAAGGCTTAAATATTTGTGCTGCTGTAACCTTTAGTATCACTCAGAAAAAGCAATTAATGGTTTGATGCATTATGTATAACTATTAAAGGCTTTCTATGATCATGTGATAAAATACCTGATGAAAAAAGCATAAAAAAGGACATATACACTGCAGAAACAAAGTATTCACCTGTGACTATGAACACGATTGGGAGATTTTGGTGAATCCCTGTGAGAGTCTCGACGTAAAATGCCATTGAGATTGACTAGATGTATGTTGTTTTTGGGATCTGGCGAGTTTAAAGGTGATGTATTGGTTGAGCTGGCTGCTGATGACTCGCTATTATTGTCACTGTACTCTGTTAAATAGAAAATGTTTAATTTAACCCCAGACCAAACAATCCCAAGATTCAACGATCCTTGGTGAAAAGGCTTTTTGAAAACTGAGAAAAGAAAAAAATGCTGGTAACCAGCATTTTCTTCTTTACCAACAATGTTTTTCCCCTGTCACAGACAATTTTTGCTATTTGAGCCACAATTACTTTTTCATGTGTAATTTATGTTCTTAATTTGGCCGAGTCTAAACTTTCGTTGTGTTGTACAAGGTTAACCTTTTACCAAACAATTCCCTGTTTTAACAACCCTTTGGAAGAAGCTTTCGAACATTGTGTAGTATTTAATAAATAATTAATTTCTTCTTTTTTCCACAATGTATTACTTCCTTTCAAAGAAAGTTACTGTAGTTACTGTCAACTGTTGTAATGCTTTCAGTTTGGACAAGTCAATAAATTTGTTGTCTAGTAAAGAGTAAATGAGTTAACTTACTACCAAATGACAAAATTTCAGACTGGTCCAAATTCAAAAATTGAAATTTGATTTTGGAAGCATAGAAAACATTGTGGGAAAGAGAGAAAATACTGGTAACTAGAATTTTCTCCTTTTTCCACTATATTTTTAAAAGTCCTCTTTTTTCAGAGTCACTAACACTCCTAATGCTTTGGTAAAGGGTTGACTCAGTTTGAACACTTAGCCATTACGTACAACTTCAGGTGCTCTTGCGGAATGCTGTTTAAGAGCAGACCGCAGAGTCTGATCTGAGATCTACACTGTAAATATTTTTCTTAAGATATTCTGGCAAATACAGCCTTAAATCTTATCAATATTGTCTTTCTTCCTCACTGAAAATATCCTATTCATTTATTATCCCCAGCCGAAGGCGGAGGGATATAGTTTTAGAATTGTCCGTCCTTCCGCCCGTCCGTCTGTCAGCGACAATATCTCCAATACCATTGAACGGAATTTCGTGAAACTTTATACATGTGTACAATAACCTATTCCACCGATACAGTTTTTTTCTTTTTTTGATTCGATGCAAAATGGCCGACTGGGAGCCATTTTGAGTTACACGGTCGCGTTAATTTTTGAAAATGTCTTTTATGGCGGGGGATATCATTTCAACGAAACTGCTTGTTTTTTTTTGCTTTTTTGATATTCAATATGGTGTTATGTATATTTCCATTAGGGATTAATATCTCTTTAACTCAAAATCCTTGACGAAAATTTATTAAACTTCATACGTGTGTTCCTTATAATAGTCTGCCAATATCATTATTTTAGCTTTTTTCAGTAAATGTCGTGTCATGGAAAAAGGAGGCTTGACGTATATTTTCATTATGGACCAATATCTCTTTAACTACGGGACAAAATGTTATAAAATTTCATATTTATAATGTTTATCACAAGCCACACATGGAATGCCAAGTCCTGAAAAAAGAGGGCTAAATGTATAATTTCATTCTGGACCAATAACAGTCTGTTTCGCCATCCATCTGCCTGGACAGATATCTTCTACAGTCTTTGACGAAAATTGATGAAACTTCATGCGTGTCTTCCTTTCGATAGTTCATTGATACAATTTTCTTCTATGTATAATGATGTGTCATGGAAAAATGGGGCTTGATGTATGTTTTCATTATTTGTTTTCATTTAATGAAATGCCATGTCATGGAAAAAGGGGACTTCATGTATAATCTCATTATAGACCTCTTATATATTTTTTATTTAATGAAATGCTGTGTCATGGAAAAAGGGGGCTTAATGTGTAATTTCATCATGGACCAATGTCAAAAAGGCCACATGTTAATGCAAAACACAATACCTCTAATATGTTTGTATCAAAAAAAGGTCTTCTTCGGCGGGGGATATCATTTCAACAAAATTGCTTGTTAACAATCAAAACCTCATTGAATCTGTAGCATACAACGTTTAACATCACATGACAAAAGGTCCTAATACTGTAATGTCACATCAAGTTGTAACAGCAAATTTCATCATATTGCCAGCAATGCTTTCTGCTTTTTTTTCCTATATGGCTAATTTTGAAAAATCCAATACCATACATCCACTAAGAACATAGAATTAACCCTTTACACATAATCCTGACTTTTAACAATTTTGAGGAAGAATGCTTTTGATAATGCTTTTGGTAGCCAGCATTTTCTCCTTTCCCACAATGTTTTCTAACCTTCCAAAAACAAGTTTCAAATTTTGAGTCACATTTCATTAGTCGTCTGCAAATGTTTTCAACTGAAAAAAAGAGTAAAATTATTTGTTTGTTACAGATTTAAAGGTTTATTCTTCTGATCAATTTCATAAAAGTTCATAAACACCAAGAACTACATCGAGACTTTTTGTTTCTCATATTCAGCAAATAAAGTTAAGTTTTTGGCTTACTTTCTGGGTTGTACTGTACAAGCATTGTCAAGTTGTTCCCACACTGTTGTAACACTCTAGCTGCCAAATCATACGTAGCACTTCTCATGTTAATTGCACAAATCTGTTAAAAAGAAAAAATGTGATCATACAAAACTATCATGAACAACAGAAACTGTCCTCTCTTTACCAAACAATCCCGAGTTTAAACATCCTGGAAAAAGGTCTTCAAAAAATATTGTGAAACAAGAGCGGCAAATTGTCGCAAGATACGCCCGTCCCACCGCCAGTTGTCGAGGGGGGATAATAATCGTAAAGGGCAGGTAGAAGAAAATAGTAGTGCAGCAGAAATCATGTAAGTGATTGAAATAGGCATGAATGTCTCCTCTAATGTTAAGGAAACATGCATATAAAGTTTCAGATCATTCTAACATGAAAAGACAAAGTTATATTGTAGAGAAGCATGAAAAGCTGTAAAAAAAAAATAATGAATAGGGAATGATTCAAAAACAGCATTAGGTAAGGTTACAGCTCCAGTGCATTGCACTTTTCGTAACTGCAACAAACATGTTTTACCAAGTCTTTAGTCAATTTGACTTGAGGTGACAAAGTTCCGTTCTGGACAAGCAAGAAATACTGTAAAAATGAAGATCAAAGTGGAATTACTCAAAATCCGCGCTATGTAGAGTTATTGTTCTTTCGCACTGTACTCCATAATATTGCAACAAACATGCATACCAAGTTTGAAGTTGTTCTGACTTGAGATGACAAAGTTATATCGTGGACAAGCACTAAATGCTGTAAAAATTACGATCAAAGGGAAATAACTCAAAGACAGCACGAGGTAGAGTTATGGTTCTTTCGCACTGCACTCCGTATTATTGCAACAAACACAAATGCCAAGATTCAAGTCAATTGGACTGGAGATGACAAAGTTATGCTCCTGACAAAAAACTGGACGCCGCTCGCCCGGACGCCCGCCCATACGCCATGGGTGATCCCATAATACGTCTTGTCTTCGAAAGGCGTATAAAAAGGTGAAATGCTGGTATAGAGCATTTTTTTCCTTTTCCAGCAATGTTTTCTACCCTATGAAAGCCAAATTTCATGTCTTGAGTAACATACAATTTCTTACCTGCAAATCCTGTCTGTTTTAGAAAGTTAAAAAATTTGGAACCAAAAACTTCAGGCCTTTGAACTGTTGACCTTACTATTTCATAAGTTCTTTTCTTTCTACATTTTCAAGTAATACATTATGCTTACAATCACTAACCATTCAAATATGAATGATAGTATGTTTTAGAGATCACTATTTTACTGCAAATATAATATTTATTACAAGAGGACACTAATATTGATTATAACCAACTCCCACCTACCTCCAATAATTGATCCCCTATCACCAGGCCCGCCTGAGCTGCCAAACTGTTTTCATTGACAGAAGAGACAAAGATTCCACCACTTGGACCCATTTCTATCTGAAAGCCCACCAGCTTTGAGGTCTTCTCAATCTTGATGTTTCTGGTCTCACCAGGGTGTGGTCTTCAAGACAGATGCAATCAGAATCAATCAACTCTTTGTCGAATGATAATTTAGTCTTTTCAAACTTTAACCCTTACCTAGCGAAAAAGGCTTTTGAAAACATTGTGGGAATGCTGCTAATCAACATTTTCTCCTTTTTCCACAGTGTTTTGTAACCTCAAAGACCAATTTCATAATTTTGGAAAACATTTAATCTGCATTCAATCCTAACATTTTGCCACCTGATAGAGAGTTAAAGCAACTGCAGGCAATGGGTAAAAAAAGCAACATGTCTTTGACAAGGTAGAAAACACAGTTGACAAAACAGGAAATTCCGGTCTCTTTTTTTCATAATGTCTTCTTCCTTCATGCTATAAAACATGCAATTATTTGGTAACCAGTTCACTCTTTACCAAATAACTAGGGCTTGGACTAGACCAAACTGAAATCATTTGTAGACAATAAAATAAATGCAGCTCAAACTAGAGCTGTCACTGAATGTTACTTAATACCCCCGCCAGCGCTTTGACAGAAACAGGCAATTTAACAAAAAATTTTCTAAGTTCAAGGGGAGATTACCCTGGAATCATAGGGAGTGGATGATTGAAAACTGCGTCTTGCACAACTTCAGTATACAATCAATGTATCAACAAACTTTCAATACAACAGCAGCAAAACTGTAGGAGGAGTTCGCGACACAAAATTACTAGTATTTTGTACACAGACAGACGAACACACGGACGAACACACGGACGGACAGACGGAAGGACGGACGGACAGACAGGCTGATTCCAGTATACCCCCGAAAACATTTGTTTTGCGGGGGAATAATGATGATTCTTGTCTTTGAAATGGAAGAAAATGTTGCAGGTAAAGGATAAAATGTTTTTCTCTTTTTCCCACTATGTTTTCAAAAGCTGTCTCCCACAGGCTCGTTAAAACTCCTGATTGTGTGGTAAAGAGTTAAAACATTACCATACAGACTAATTCTAAGCCTACCATAATACAGAGAAGAAAAATTTGAAGGAAAGGAGAGAAAAAACTTGCCCAAAGTAGTATGAATACATTCTGGGAGAAAGGAGTAATTACTTGTTACAAGTCCAGATTTCACGTCTTGTTTTGTTTACATTTTCTATTCTTGTCTGTACTGTCTTCAAGGGAACTACATCAAGAGCACATAACTCTATGTTCAAACAAAAAATGAACCATATATATGTACATACTTGAATTAATGACTTGATTTTGGATAAAGATGCCAATTATTTAACAAACTATTTAACAGAAGTGCAAAAACATACATACCGTTTTCTGTATAGTGTTGGTTCCATTACAGGGGAGGTAGCCTGCAGCATTTTACCCGTTATATCTGGGAATGGAGAACATGGACTGCTTCTATCTGATACTGAAAATAGCAGAAGAAAATATTTCTAACCTTGTCCAGTTCTGGCTTTTTCCAAGAATTACAGAGAAAGGACAAAAAGTAAACGGAAGGACATATCAGTTTTCTACAAACAAGAAATTATTGTTTGAAAAGTGCAACTGCATATACATGTAAAAGCAAATGACCCTACCACCACAATAATAAAGAAAAAGTTGTAATTGTACAATAAATGGATACTTTGCCTAAAAAATTTGACTCTGATTTACAAGCTATCCAATTTATAGAGACAGAAAGTCTGAACAAATCACATGGCTAGTCCTTAAATCTTTAACTAGAGCATATTTAGATATAGTATGTGAATACGGCCTATAGTATATTGAAAGTTTCATACAAAAACAGTTTTTCATCTACATACCAACTTCAACAGAGCCTGATGTATCAGCTGTCATCACACTGGGTGTGGAGGGTATTCGAATCCGGTTTGGTTTTTCACTGTAAATTCTCCTTGAGATCATGCTCACTTCCTGATCGGACCGTCCCAATGATGGGTATGGATAATGCGGATAGTTATCTATCGGTGTCGGGGTGAATCTACTCTCCACTGAGGATGATATGTTGGATGGACTGTGCGAGCTGATGTCTGAGTGATTATAGGGTGGAAGTCTCTCCAAGTCTGTAATACTATCAGGAAACAGACCATGATGTGGGCTGGGCACCAGTGTGGTTGTCGCCTTCTGCACTGGTATAGTCTTAGCTTTCACTGGCATTGATGGGGTTGGGTAGTTGGGAGAAATCAACACACTGCAACAAAATACAAATATATGTCCATGCCGAAACATCAATGATTGGCATGCTTCTGTAAGAAAAGCTTTCACAGTATTTTAACAGTTTCTGGTAACAAAAAAAAACAAACAGAATTTTAGACTTGTCAAAATTGAAGGACTGAAGACAACAAACTGAATAAAGCTGAAATGATAGGATTTGCATTTTAAATAGTAGAAAACATTGTGGGAAGGAGAAAATCCTGGACTTCACCGTTTTTTCCTTCTCTAACAATGCTCTAAGGGCCTTTATTCTCTTAAATCTTAGGGTGTCTAGTAAAAGATTAATTTACATACATTTAGGAGTGACAGTAATCTGAAATTTATTTTGTGTAATTTTGAATCAAGGAAGCCGTGTCTTACTACATATTAAAAATTTCTGTGGGAATGCACCTTCCAACTGATCTGCTAACTTCACTAGCCAACATTAGAAATTCACGAAAATTTTGAAAGGCTGATGGCTGTTTAGACAATAATATGACAAGGCAGTTTCCTTTTAATCTCAACAAATTTTACGTAAATACAGTCTCATTCACAATGCATTCTGTTTGCGTTTGAATTAATTCCATTATCAGAAATGATCATTTTGAGAAAGCTTCATAAACTATCAGTGTCTGCATGAATATACCCTATTCGATCATGATATGTGAATTTGGCTCTATAAACACAGTGCAACAGAAGCATGAGAAAATCAACATCATTCTATAGTAAGTCGCTTGCACCAGCTGTTCCTATGTCTGGCCTCAGATATTGTAAAATTGAAGTCACTTGACATGAAAAAAGTTGTCTGCTACATAGAGAAAAACTCAGATTTACCTATATTTACTGTTTTTGATAAAAATTGACAATGATGGAACAATTTGCAATGTTAAGTGTCTTTTCCTGTTGAAGATTAACTTCAAAATCGGCTAGTGTTGCACTGAAAATGGGACTGGGAGTGGATGGGATAATATTCGGAGCATTTGAAGGGACCTAGGACTCTAATGATTGACGATACATTCATTTTTCTTTGTCCATTGAAAGGGAGAACACAAAATAGTAAAGCTGTGCGAATCTTTTTCGTAATTGTTTTTGATGCCTAAGGCCTTATTGAAATTTTGATTTTTTTCTTGATATTTACAGACTGGGCAGTGGGGCTTTGTTTTTGTTAGTAAATCAAACAGCTATGGGAATTAATCTGCATCCGCTTTGTATGAACTTGCTTTCCTCTGATCAAGAATTGGTTATGTTACAATCAAAAAAATCTTTTTTCTAATGTGGTTATCATACAATAAACCATGGTTGTGAGTTATGAGGAGCAATAAATAAACCGATCAGGCTATCACCCTCATGGTTAATTTATTGTGCCTAATAACTCACAACCATGGTTTATTGAATGACAAACCACAATAGAAAGAAGATTATTTCTTCAATATACTTTACCAATGAACACCTGAATTGAGGACAAATGCTTTTTGATTAGCATACTTGACACCATATTGGGTTTGTGAGGTCTGATGTCGGCAAACCCTTGGATGATTATGTATTGCTTAACCTTAACCCTTTACCAAACAATCCTGAGTTTTAATGACCTAAAGAAAGACAACTTTTAAATACATTGTGGGAAAAGAACAGATTGCTGGTAAGCAGCATTTTCTCCTTCTCCCACAATGTTGCTACCCTTTCAAAGATAAATCCAATCATTTGAGCAACATTTAATTTACCCCGTGCAATTGATTTGAATTTGGACAATGCTAAATTTGTTGTGTGGTAGAGAGCTGAATACAGTTAAATGTTACTTTATATTAGAAGAATTCATGGCCGTCTCCAACTTATGAACATGACTACTTGTGGGCATGTCTAGAGACAAAAGTACAAAAATTTTTAGCATCACAAAAATGTTTTCTGCTAGATTTAAAGTGGTAATGTATTACTGAACATTAACTCTTTTCCACAAAATTCCAAGTTTCAACCACCCTGAGGAAGAAGGCTTTTAAAAATATTGTTGAAAAACGAGAAAATGCCGGTTACCAGGATTTTCTCCTTTTTCCAAAATATTTGCTTCCCTTTCAAAATTATATTTCAGTTGTTTATAGTCACATGTATTTTGTTGTCTGCAAATGCTTTCAATTTAGACTGGTAAAGAGTTGCACAATGATAACCATAGCAAAACAATCATACCTGTTTGTAATGTTACTGGGTACAGGATGATGCCGACCACCTGGAGGTCTGTCTGTAAAGTTACTAGGCCCTGCAGGGGGTCCGTAGGGTGGAGATCTGGGTTCAGGAGTTGTGTTACTAGATCTTGGACCATATTCAATATTTGGACTAGCTGGGTACAGGGAGTTTGAGTTGGAAATGCTGGGATCTCTTGACGGGGGTGTTGGTCTCGGACGACTGCGACTATTAACAGGATGATCAGATCTCGGCTCTATGTGAAAAGATCCTGGATTTACATGACTTGGAATAGGGGGCATTCTGGGAGGATTTTTTGTGTTGTTTACCCTCGGCCTTTGGTTCTGGTGGCTCTGATTGTATATTGGGTAACTCTGGCGGTGTTCGTTTCTATGGTGATCCATGGAAGTCTCTGGACTGTTAAATGAGCGTTTTGTTGGTATGGGAGATTTGGGAAAGTAAGAAGAGTTTTTATTGGAAGGTAATGGAGATGAGATAGGTGAGGGTGGATGAGAGTTGTATGTGATGGTAGAGTCTGAGTTTTGTGGCGTATGTCTAACAGCCACATAGGAGGACATGGTTCTGTCCGGGGGCTGGGGAGGGATCACTGACAAAGAATTAGTTTCTGTTTCTGGATTTATCACAGCATCAAGGGGAGGTCGTCTTGGACCTTTCTGGGTTTGTACAACAGTACCATTAGTAGATGGATTTGACATCCTAACACATTTAGGCCAAGTGCCTGTACCACTAAGTTCTGATTCTAGTTCTCTCTTACACCCACTTCCCCTACTAGAGGAACCAGAATTCTCTTTTTTATGAGTTGGAAATGCAAACTCATTCACTACATCTTCTCTTGTGTCTATCATTGTCATTGGACGGTGTGGTATAAACATGGCTTTCTCTTCCTCTGACCTCTCCGTACTTTTATGTCGAGGTCGGAAGATTTTATCCACTGTCTCTAAGGCCTTGTCTAGTATGTGAACACTATGACGTCCCTTACTTTCCATCTCTTTGCTTCCCCTACTTTTACGATCTCTACGACTTGTTCCTGGACTGTCCAGACTATCTGTCTGAGAACCACTTGTTTTAATGTTCTTTGTGCTTCCCTTACTACTTTCACTGGTTGACTCCCAGCTCCGTATAATACGATCATTTTTACCGGCAGGAGAAAACACATGATCTGGGACACTAGACATACTGCTGCTGCACTGTCCAGATGGGATTGGTGAGGATCCCGGGGAATTGATTGGTGTCATTTGGCGCCACACTTCTAGCACTATTGTATCATTGCTACACTGATATAGCACTTTCATCAAATCTTCAGGTGACATGTTTTCAACACTGCGACTGTTTACCTGTACACAGAATGAAAACATGATAAGTATGTACTAAAGTTAATTCATTACCATATAGACACTTTTCAGACTTATCCCTATTGAAGGCATTTGCAAATGACAAATTACATGTGGCTCAAACAATGGGGCTTGTCTTTCAGTCTGTACAAAACATTTTCAGAAAAGGAAAAAATGCTGGTTACTACCATTGTCTGCTTTACCCACTCTGTTCTCAAATGCTTTCTTCCTCCTGGCTATAAAAACCACTAAATTGCTTAATAGAGGGTTTACCTTGAACAATAAACCATGCAAACTAACGTATATGCAAACTAGCCTCAAGTGTTCATATTTCATGATGTTTAGGAAAACACATAGTAAGATTAAGAGTCTAGACTAGAACATAAACTACAAAGTACTTTCTTTCATAAGAAATAATTTCTGATCATTTTCATATGAAAATCATAACTTGTATATTACTTTCAACAGTATGGTGCATAATAAAATATACATACTGTCGGCCTTCTTCAGCAAACATGGCATGACCTAATTCCAATAATTTGGTAGAAATTACAGCAGAAAGTAACAGGTCCTTGCATTTTTAAAGAAGGAGAGTTGAACACAAGCACAAACAAAGCGATACTTACACTTACAATCTTATCACCTACAGTAAGAGATCCGTCTGTGGCTGCAAAAGAGCCAGTGTTGATACGACTGATGTACAAGGCATTATCAACCTGTATTCCCAATTCTGTAAATAAAGGACCAAGATATCATTCTCTCTGTACATACAATCCCTAACGTATTTAAAACTTAATGATTTTCAAAAAGAAACAAGAATTTGCCACAGTTGAAGTAAAAAGATAAGATACTAACCCTTGACCAAACCAGACAAAAATGACAAAGTTTTAACAACAAGGAAAAAGGCAATAAGAGTAATCTGAATGTTGGTTTTGTCCAGAATGCTTCAGAAATGCAGAGTAGATCAAATATCAGGCTGCATAAATTTTCTAAGGCACTTGAAGTGTTAAAAATATTGCTGAAAGAATAACAAGCAGATCAAATATCAGACTGCATAAATTGTCTAAAGTACTCTAACAGTTACGAATGCTGTTGAAAGAATAACATTACGTTTTTCTCCTTTGGTTTGTATACAAAATGGGTTTCACAAGTCACCTTTTTTAATTTACATCATATTCGAGATAAAACAGTGTTGGCCCAGGTCCACCTGTGCAGACTGACCTGGGTTGATACTTTTTGCAAATGCAGTATGCCCCCTTTTCACAGAGCATAGCTCATATATAGATCCATACCGTATAGCACGAGACACAGAGCACCACATAATTGGTAACAATAAGCAGCTTTTGCTCTCAGAGTGTATGACGATGCAAAGAATGTGCTTTGATCTTGGATCTATATTATCAACTTCTCAGCTCAATTATGATCAGAATATTTCTTCACATTTGCAATTTCTAGCTCTTGAAAAAAGTAAAACTTATTGACTTGGTTGAAAAAAGGTTGAGACAATCATCTCTAAAAACATTTTCTAGTATGGCTATTTGTTATAGCCCTTTACAAAACAATCTTCAGTTTCAAAGACCTTGAGAAAGAAGGCTTTTGACAACATTGTGGGATAGGAGAAACTGCTGGTGACCAGCAGTTTCTCCTTTTCCTACAATGTTTTCTACCCTTTCGAAGACAAATCCCATCATCCGAGTCACATTCACCTTGTTGTCTACAATTGCTTTGAATAAAGACAAGTCCGTCACTTTGTTGTTTGGTAAAGAGCTAAATAATTTTCTCTACAAACCTTTTCCAGGTGGAATATTCAGTCGAATTGTCTGCCATGACCTTGAGGGTGAGACTTTTCTACGTCTAATGACCTGCTGTAATAAAACACACATCAAATCAACAGTTTTGTGGCAAAACATGTACATATATATATGAGCCATGCTCTGTGAAAAGGGGGCTTAATGCATTTGCGAAATGTATCGACCAATGTCAGCCTGCGCAGTCCGCGCAGGCTGACATGGGCCGAAACTTTTCGATATCTTCAAGATTTTTGTATGTCAAAGGACCATTCTACCTCATGATTCAGTCGGTTGCTTGACAAAATGGATATGATGGGTCCATATTAACGTGATGACTTACTTGGTATAATGCATCACGGAGATGCATTAAGCCCCCTTTTGCCAGAGCATGGCTCATATATACAAGCCATGCTCTGTGAAAGGTGGGTTTAATGCATTTGCAAACTCAGGTCAGCCAGCGCAGTCCACACAGGCTAACATGGGTCAAAACTTTTCACTACTTGTAAATTTTCTGCACATCAAAGGACCAGACTATGTGTACCTAATGATTCAGGCAGTTGTTAAGACATACTGAATTTTATAGATAATCATATGATGACTTGCTTAGTACAATGCATCAGAGAGATACAGTTAGCCCCCTTTTGCCAGAGTGAAGCTCATTTATTTATTTCTAAAAGATACTGTACTACAATAATACAAGTTCTAAGGTGCAGTATAAAAAACTATATTGAAATCTAGCTCATATCATCAAAACAGCCATAGGGAACTGGCTGCCACCGTATGATTGAAATAATGTTGAAAGTGGTTTTAAACAACAAACAACCAAAAGATCTTACTAAATGTCATTCACAGCCTTAATTGCCTATTCTGATGCTTCTGCAAACCAGACAGTATAAGAAGTCAATATTTAAGTCTTTACCCTCTGGGAAAATTGTACACTCATCCATAATGAAAGCGTAAGCAGACAACGAATTAAACATTGCTCAAAAGATGGGATTTGTTTATGAACAGGTAGAAGAAATTGTGGATAAAGGAAACTGCTGGTTATTTCCTCTTCTTACTACAATGTTTTTATCAGCTTTCTTCCTCAGTGTAATATATTCTTTCAAACTGGAACAGTCTAAAATTTTGTTGTCTGAAAAGACCTAAGTAAAATCATTCTTTCAGTGAACTGCTTTATTTTATTATAAGAAAGCATTACAGCCCAATACCGGCTTAAATGAAAACCTTTTACTTCTCACCTGCTTATCACTTTACTGAACGATTGCCTGTTTTACTAACCCTGATTTTATCTTTTTCCCACTATGTTTTCTACCCTCTTAAAGAAAATATCTATCATTTGAGCTACATTCCTTTTTGTCATCCGCATATGTTTTCAATTTTGAAAAGTTTCATTTGGTTATGAACTTTTGACTTTACTCTTTACTACACAATTCCGAGTTTTAACGACCCTGAGGAAGAAGCCTTTTGAAAACATTAAAGGAAAAGGAGAAAATGCTGGTAACCAATATTTTCTCCTTTTCCCACAATGTTTTCTATTCTATCAAAGACAAATTCCATCATTAAAACCACAATTAAATTGGTGTCTGGATATGCTTTACGTCTGGTAAAGGGTTAAATGCATATGATGCTATTCCTTAGATCAAGGCCCCATAATTATGCTCACAATGTAATAATAACATAACCTACCATGTTCACAATACCAGATCTATTTCTCAGAAGCCCAAAAGCAAACCTTACATCATTACTGATGTCTTTACTGTTTATACGAATTATCTGGTCATTCACCCTGAAAAAAGTACTACAAAATTTTAAAGACATACTGACATTCCTTCAAACATAGAACATGTAATTCCTATGGATATATAGTTAGGGGAAAATGAAAAATGAGTAATGTGAGGACATTAATCCTTTACCAAACATTCCAATTGTCTGCAAATGCTTTAAATTTGGACAAGTCTAAAATTTCATCATGAGGTGATGACTTAAAGTTGAGATTCTCGGGAAATACACTTGGGCACAATCAAAGTAACGACAAATTATTATATTTTGAGCACCAATACTTTTTTTTAATTCTCATTTCCTTCCCTCTACTTATTTAAATAATTACCCTTTATGCATGTTTATCTCTGGTCCCTTACTCACCATCCATTCTCAGTTTCATTCTTAATATAATATTGTGGAGAACTTTCTAAATTTCAAAGTAACACTATTGCTGATAGGTGAAATAATACCGTTCAGCAAATCAGGAATTATGTTACTTTCTAAATGTCAAATTAGATTGATTCATTGAATGGTGTTTTACGTCCCTCTCACTGTTCTTTCAGTCATATCACAGCAACAGCTCACATATTCATTTATGTCCCAGGTTTCACCAAGATTTTGCTAGGGCTATGAAGTGTCTTGCCCAAGGACACTCCCACGAAAATTCCAGAGCTGGAACCCAAATATGAATTAGACAAATCAGAAATCAGAATGGTTGGTGAATACAACCTCAGGTGTTTTAATTCAATTTTGAGGACTAAAAGAGTAACATGCAAGACCATAATAAAGTACTGTCGCGAAAACTTGGAAGACCTATAATTTCTGTGACATACTTGAGTTTTCCATCTGCTGGGCTTCCTTTGGTCACATGACTCACAATTATTGAATTAGGAAACTGTAGGTCCCCCTTACCACCAACAAGGTCAAAACCAAGCTCATCTGCATTTAATCCAGCCTACAACATAACAATACAGAGTGTAAGATATAATTTACTGAAATTACATATAAAAGGAGTTGTGCAATACCTGCAGCCTATTATTAACACATACTTCCTATATGCTATGTGACAAGAGGGTTTAACCCTTTACCACACGACCAATTTTAGACCTGTCCGAATTGAAAGCATTTGCAGAGGACAGTTCCACTGTGGATCATATGAAATGATTTTTCTTTGATAGGGTAGAAAACATTGTGGGAAAAGGAGAAAATGCTGGTTACCAGCATTTTCTCCTTTTCCCACAATGTTTTCAAAAGCCTTCTCTATCAGGGGTGTCAAAAGTCGTCATTGTGTGGTAAAGGGTTAATGCATCTCCATAATGTATTATACCAAGCCAGTCATCACACAGTCATAGATGCATAAAGACTATTTTGTCTAACAAGCGACTGATCCATGAGGTGGAATGGTCCTTGGACATGCAGAAAATTTAGGAAAAGTAAAAAGTTTCAACAAATCAGCTTGCGCTGACCGTGCAGGCTGACATAGGTTGATAGTTTTTGCAGATGCATTTAACCCTTTATCACACGGCAAAATTTAAGACCTATCCAAATTGAAAGCATTTGCAGACGACAATTTCATAGTGGCTCAAATGACGCAGCTTTTCTTTGATAGGGTAGAAAACTTTGTGGGAAAATGAGAAAATGCTGGTTACCAGCATTTTCTCCTTTTCCCACAATGTTTTCAAAAGGTCTCTTCTTCAGGGGCGTTAAAAGGCGTCACTGTGTGGTAAAGGGTTAAAGCCCTTTTCAAAGAGCATGTCATTTTCTCAAATTTAGGAACAACAACTAATCATGCCTGAATGAGCAGATCAATTAAGACATGGAAATAATGACTCAAATATGCACCTTCAAAACAGTTTTGGATAAAATGTCCAAAAAGTATCATGTAGTGTCTAAGATATCTGCAAGGTCTGTGATCGGCACTATTTACAAAAAAAAAAAAGCACAAGTTTGGCTATGTACTCTTTGGTTTTCACTCTTTTTCAAACAATCCTTTGTTTTAACAACTCTGACAAAAAACACTTTTTAGAAAACTTTAGTAACTAGCATTGTCTCCTTTTTCCACAATGATTTTCAACCTTTCAAAGACTAATTCCATCAATTTAACTACATTCAATTTGTCATCTGGAAAGGCTTGAAATTGAACAAGTTTAAAATCTTGTCGCTTAGAAAAGAGTTAACTCTTTACCACACAATCCCAATTTTTAACAACCTTGAGAAAGAAGCCTTTTGAAAATATTGTAGGAAAAGGAGAAAATGTTGGTAACCAGCATTTTCTCCTTTTCCCACAGTGTTTTCTACACTTGCCACAACAAATTTCAATTTTTGAGCCATACTTATTTTGTCATCTGCAAATGCTTTCAATTTGGACTAGTCTACAATTTCGTCGTTTGGTAAAGGGTTAAGTTTTCAAAAGAACAGATATTTTCAGCCCAATAATCATGGTGAAAAGTTAAACTCTTTTCCAAATGACAAATTTTTTAAACACAATGAAATTGAAAGCCATTGTAGATGACAAATCAAATGTGAGTCAAATGATGGGACTGTCTTTGAAAAGGTAATAAAAATTGTGGTAAAAGGAGAAAAGGCTGTTTACAAGCATTTTCTCCCTTTAACGCAATGTTTTCAAAAGCTTTTATCGTTCGTAGAGTGGTCAAAACTTCAGAATGATTGGTTAAGGGTTAACCAGATAGTTTTCATGGCCATGAAGACTTAACCCTAATTACCAGTTCAAGGTCAATGGTTTCCGACTCCCATTCCTGAAGGTCAGCATCAATGGCAGAATCTCGACTATGGTTGTGCCCTACAGAGTTGAGCTGGTTTTTCCTTGTCTCTTTCTCATTTGCCATCTCATACTTTTCCCTGCAAAATAAAACAATGGAGACTTTATCAGCTGAATTTTGCTCTTTTGAATTGAGCAATGACCAAGAAATCAATTAGAATGGTTAGTTCATGCAAAATTTGGACTTTAGCCTTTTACCAAAGATCCTAGACTTGATGAACATGACAAAGACGGCTTTTGAAAACATTGTGGGACCCAACTGAAAACCTCTGCCCAAGTCTGAACATTTATCTAGTCATTTCATTAAAACTCTTCAACTGAATTATCTACTGAAACAAAAACCTTCACTAAAGGGTCATAACTCATTGGAAAAATCATTCAACCATAACCAAATTATAATATGCATATCTTAACTTTGTACTGAAACTTCCTATGAGGTTTGATAGAAACCTGTCCTGTTGTTATTGAGAAATAACTGAGACTAAAAAAAATCATTAAAGGCAAAAACTAATCGGAAAATCAATCAACAATAATCAAATTACAACATGCACATCTTTATTCTGAAACTTCCTATGCAGGATGACAGATATCCATCGTGTAGTTATTGAAAAATAGAGCGGACAAAAAAATTCATGAAAGGGCAATAACTCTTTGGAGAATCATTCAACCATAACCAAATAATAACATGCAAATCTTTGCTTTATATTGAAACTTCCTATGAAGTCTGACTGAAATCCATCATACAGTTAAAGAGAAATAGAGCGGACAAGAAAATTCATGAAAGGAATGTAACTCCTTTAAAAATAACTCAACCATAACAAAATTATACAATGCACATCTGGGCTTCATATTAAAACTTCCTATGAAGTTTGACTGAAATCAGTCCAATAGTTATTGAGAAATAGTGAGAGAAAAAAAAATATGAAAGGGCCGTAAGTCATTGAAAAACCATTCAACCATAACCAAGTTATAATATGCACATCTTTGCTTCATACTGAAACTTCCTATGAAGTTTGACTGAAATCAGTCCAGTAGTTACTGAGGAAATAGAGCGGACAAAAAAATTCATGAAAGGGCCATAACTCACTGGAAAATCAGTCAACCGTCACCAAATTATAGTATGCACATCTTGGCTTCATACTGAAACTTCCTATGAAGTTTGACTGAAATCTGTCCAGTTGTTATTGAGAAATAGAGCGGACAAAAAAGCGACCGACCGACACAGTGAGTCCTATATACCCCCCCAAACAAAGTTTGTGGGGGGTATAATAACTAGCCATGTTCAGGCCCATGAAAGACTACCTAAGCAAGTTGGACAGTCTTGGAATTAAAACAATATTTAGAAAGGTGGGCAAATAGAGCCGAGATTTGACTGTACATTCTTTTGTACCATTATGCTATTACAACAATCACCTCCTTTCAGTAACTTCAAAATATGAAACATAAAGTACAGGCTTTATATAACCATTAGGAAATATAAATGAGGAGCATGGTATTGTTGATTACAACACAAATATATGAGATGTACTCTAACAAAAAGGGGCTCAATGCAATACCAAGCAAATCATCAAATATTTATGGATCTCCAAAAAATCCATTTTGTTCAAGAACCAACAGAATCATGAGGTACAATGGTCCTTTGAGCTGCAGAAAATTGAATAACTGCAAAAGTTTCCGCTCAGGTCAGCCTGCTTGCACTGTGCAGGCTGACCTGGGTCAATACTTTTTGCAGCTGCATTAAGCCATTCTTACAGAGCATGGCTCACATCTTTTTATGCTCAAGAGTACAAAGCTGTTGAAAACAATGTAAGAAAAGCAGAACAGCTTGTAACAATTAAAGACCATTTATCCCACCGTAATTTTAATGCAATAAAAGAAAGGTATTTTCCTTCCTTTGAAATGTTTCCAATTTATGTCAGTTGTACAATTTTTTGGCTACTTTAAAAAACATCTGTTTCGATAAAGGGTAAGATACACATCCTGTGCTCCATGTAATAATGATAGAATTTTTCAACTTAACCCTTTACCAAACAATCCAAAGTTTTAACAGCCCTGAGATAAAAAGCTTTCTGAAAATATTGTGGGCAAAGGAGAAAATGCTTGTTACCAGCATTTTCTGCCTTTATCCATGTTTTCTACCCTATCAAAGGCAGATTTCACCAGTTGAGTCACATTCAAATTTTCACCTGCAAATAATTTAGATTTGGATGTGTCCAAAATTACGTCATTTTGTAAAAGGTGAAATTACATTTACATCTCTTGTTCTGAAAGATACAGGCAGACTACAGCCTATCAGATTTTACATAAGAAAATGCACTAAAAAAATCTGTGGTAATTCAGGTTACCTTACTCGAGCAACTCCTTCATTTGCTGGTTCAATTTAGAATCAGATAGATTGAAATGCCAATGCATGGGCAAAGAGTTAAGTAAATCAAGGAAGAAAAGACTTAAAAAGTTTTTTCTTGTTGTTGATTTCAAAGACGTAAAATACTTATCAAAAATAAAATCTGCACAACAAGATTATTTCTTATCTTGCGTTATCAACATGATATCCACTTTGTTTTGTTGAATTTTTTTTAAGTTTTTATTTCCTTCATATGAAAGATACTTTTATCCTTTCCTTCAACAGTGTGACTTTCCTTTCTATCTTACCTACACACTTTTTTTTTTCATTTTAATAACTATCACGCCATTTCGAGTGAATTAAAGTTTAAAGAAAACTTCTTGTAAAACTTTCTCGTAAAAGCACCACATTCTCATCTGTTCTAATTCTTGTTCACCTGATTGTAAGATTTACCCAAAACTGATATTTTTTCTAAAAACTTGGAAAGGCATGGTTTTCATGCAGGCTCATGAGGGATTTAAATCTATCAAAATCTGAGCGTCAAAGTGCTCAATATACTGTCTTATCATGATATGATGTGATACTACTGATATCCGAGAGTGACAATTACACTTAAGTGGAGTTTGAAGAGTTGTTTGTGTAAAAATAAAACTTGCAATTACATTGCCTTTCCTCCTTTAGGATCAAACTCAACAACTTTTCAAGTGTCCAGTTGTCAAGAGGGTAAAAACAACTTCAACCTGTGACCTTATAAATAATCCAACAGTTACAATGAAATTAATATAATTATCTGCATATAAAACTAGAGTGTAATGGCTGACTTCACTTACACGAGTCAGGGTGACTGATCCCGCTTGCACACTAGTTTGGTGCCAGCTGATCCTACTTGCACAATAGGTTTTCATATCTTTTTACTTGATAAAATACTACATGCACCAATATACAAATATAAATCTTAAAAGTACTGAAAGCATTTGCAGAAAATAAACTAAATATTGGGCAAATGACAGGATTTGGCTCAAAGATACATCTATACTGGTTTTCAGCTGGTTTTAGCCCATTCCATCTTTTATTTTATAAAACTATAATCACTCCTGTCTCTTCATGTCAAATGTTGCCCCTGACAGTTGCAAGGTTGCCTAGATTACATTGGATAGAAAATGTGTTTCATTTTTTGGAGACCGTCAAAGAAATAAGTGTTATCGTTTCCAGTTCAAAATTGTAGATTTCTGATATATGTCTGCAATACCCCCATGATATGACACGATAATCATTCTTTCTACCATGTGACTATATTTGACCTTTGCCTTGTGTAATGAGGTACACAAAGAAAATGGATATTAAAAGTGTGGAAAAACGAAATTGCATGCCAATTACATTGTATCCGACTCTTGGCAGAATCCAGCAATAGATTTCTGTGATGCCCCGCCATTGTTTACAGCTTGAACCATAAACCAGTCTACTCACCAAGATAAAATCTCATGAGTTTCTTTATTCCAATAAAGCATATATATCGGTTTTGATTGACTGTATGGTGTTTAATGCCATTTTCAACATTATTTCAGTTATATCGCGGCGGCCAGTGCACCTATCCATGCTTTCCTGGAGTCTCTTTTACCAGTAATCCGCACAATTTTCTTTCCAAGCCACTGGCTGCTTCCCACATAATCATCGTCAAAACAATGGTCACATATATATCGGTAACTTATCTTTGTTTACAAAACTGACTAAGTTCTGTGCCACTCTACAGTCTGTCAAGTTTTAACAGCGTTTTTTCTCTCTGGCTGTAAGGGTGCATCTTTAAATGAGTAGATAACATTGTGGTAACAGGAACAAATGCTAGTTACAAGCACTTTCTCCTTCCTTTCCCACCAGTGTTTTGAAGAGGCCTCTTCCTCAGAGGTCTAACCCTTTACCAAACAATCCTGATTTTTCAGGACATTGAAAAAGAAGGTTTTGAAAACATTATGGGAAAAAAAGAGAAAATGCTGGTAACCAACATTTTCTCCTTTAAGTAACCATGTTTTCTTCTCTTTAATGGACAAATTGCAGATTTTGAGTCACATGTATTTTGTCGTCTAATTTGGACAAGTCATCAGGTAAAAGGATTCAGGAGATGTGTATGCAATTTCCGAGGATCAATAAAACACAGGACCATGTGGTAAAGGGTTAAACTTAAAAGCCAACAGGATAATTTGCAAGCTGTGCTAAAACTTTAAGTCCGGCTTCTTCAACTTTTTGTCAGTAGTGATTGGTCAATAAATAAAAAGAAATTTGATTGGCTGAATCATTGGAGGATATCCCTATTGACCTTTCCTTTAAAGTCCCTTTACTTCCCTGTTGGTACATAGATGCTATTCTAGCCCTTTGCCTGTTATATATCATAGACAATAGATAACAAAATAAGCAGTTCTCTCTTATCTATAATGTCCAATATTTCCAGTTATTTTAAAAAAATAAAATTGACAGTTTAAGTCTGTAAAAACAACACAGATATTTCAATTAACTCTTTACCAAACAACGAAATTTTAGACACGTCCAAATTGAAAGCATTAGCAGACAACAAATTATATGCAACCCAAATGATGAAACTTGACCCTGATAGGGTAGAAAACATTATGGGAAAAGAAGAAAATGCTGGTTACCGGCATTCTTATCTTTTCCCACGTTTTCAAAAAGGCTCCTTCTCCAGGGTCGTTAAAACTCGGGATTGTGTGGTAAAGAGTTAAAGGGCTTTTTAGTTCTGACTGTCTCAACAAAACATTAAATAGCATTATCAAAGATAAGACTGTGCTTTCCATGCAGTCTGATTTTGATCTAAACCATCTGCAAATAGCAACACCTCATGTAAACCTTTGTATCCAAAGCATAAAGCCACAAAAACATCAAAATCTCTTCCAAAAGGCAATGGGAGACCTATTGTAGTACCACAAGTACTTTCATCTTTTATCAACCAATTCTGTGCTCTAATCATCCTGACGAAAAAGGCTTTGGAAAACATAAAGGGAAAATGAGAAAATGCTGGTAACCAGCATTTTCTCCTTTTCAAACAATGTCTCCTACTTTTTCAAAGGAAAATCTCATCATTTGAACACATGTTATATTGTCGTCTGCAAGTGCTTTGAATTTGGACAAGTCTAAAATGTGTGGTAAAGGGTTAAACACTTGACTCCTACTCTGAGTCAAGTGGATTAACACACTCCAAAGCTACTGTTCCAACCAACCACAGCAACTCAAATATGACCTTATCTCTCATGATGGTAAGCTTCTGTTAACTCTTTACCAAATGACAAATGTTGGACTTGTCCAATTTGAAAGCATTTGCAGACGACAAAATAAATGTGACTCAAAACTTGAAGTTTGTTTTGCTAAGGATAGATAACATTGTGGGAAAAGGAGAAAATGCTGGTAACCAACATTTTCTTCTTTTCCCACAAGGTTTTAAAAGCTTTTTTCTCGGCGTTGTAAAGTTGGGATTGTGTAGCAATTGTAAACCTTTTGCCAAGCAATCCTGTGTTTTAACAAACCTGAGGAAGAAGTATTTTGAAAATGTGTGAAAAAGAGAAAATGCTGGTTAACAGCATTTTTTCCTTTTACCACAATTTTTTCTAACCTAAAAAAGACAAATACCTTGATTTTTGCCACCTGTGATTTGTAGTTTGTGAAGGCTTTCAATTTGGAAAATTTAGTCCTTTAACTACACATGTGCACTTTTTTTAGATGTTGAATTTTAATAGGAACATCACAAACTAAACATATGGGAAAAGAAGAGAAGCTCTCTTCGTGGATTCAATGGGAAAATGATACGTTAGTACATTACCTGACATCTTTAAGCTCTTTCACAAGATCTTGTTTTTGTTTCTTGATTTCATCGTAGTCTCTTATAGCCTGTGCCAGATCACTCACAGCTCTGTCTCTATCACGCCGCAAATTGTCGCATAATGTTCTCACACTGTCCCTCTCTGACACAATCTTGTCACGTTCACTCATTGCCCAGTCACGACGGCTTTTAGCAATCTCTGCTTCATGCAAACCAACTGTAAGTAACGAAAGATCATTTATTTTAGGAACAAACAATACAGTGTCAAAAGAATTAAGACCAGTGACAGAAGACTATTTTCGCTAGAATGATTTGATTAATTGAACAAGGTTGTTATGCAGCTCTCAACATTATAGAAGTTGAATGATGAATCATGGCAGAGAGTATCTGTTGAATAAATATTACATAAACTACACAGAAGTATACCAGCACTTAAGTATATAGATAAAGCTTCTGCCTCTAAGATCAAAGGTTCTTGGTCAGACTCCAGTGATGAACCAAGTCAATCTTTGGTTCCTCCCCCATCTTGGTGTGAGAAGTGGTCAGTTTCAATGAAAACAATCATTGAGAGCATTTTATATAATTTGCAGAACTTGCCCGCCACATGCAGGTGCCAATGCTTGGCTTCAGTTGCTTGAATTTGATTTAAAATTTTAAGTTGAAAAAGGAGCATAACTGTGGCTCCAAAATTCATCATTCTGGAAAGGATTAAAACACTATGAAAGATGGATAAATTGCTTGCATGAGGCACTTTCCCCTTTTCCAATTCTACCCTATCAGAGAACTTCAGCTAATTTGTATTACTTCAAAAGTGTCATCTACAGATACTTTCAATATCAACGAGTCTAAAATTTTCAACTAGGAAAAGGTCAAACTTCTACACTTACACTAAAGTACAATTTACCAAACCTGATCAGTTGATTAGTCTTTTCATAATCAAGGTATATTCATAATTAATACTTCACTCACTTTGAACTATTTAGGTTTAAATCTTCACCAAACAACAAAATTTTAGACTCTACCAAATTGAAAGCATTCGCAGAAAACAAATTAAATGTAGCTCTAAAGATGAGACCTGTCTGCGAAATGGTAAAAAAAAAAACAGTATGAAACAAGAGCGGCAAATTGTCGCAAGATACGCCCGTCCCACCGCCAGTTGTCAAGGGGGTATAATAATCGTAAAGGGCAGGTAATGCAACAAACATGTTTACCAAGTCTCAAGTCAATTTGACTTGAGGTGACAAAGTTCCGTTCCAGACAAGCACGAAATACTGTAAAAATGAAGATGAAAGTGGAATTACTCGAAATCCGCACTAGGTAGAGTTATTGTTCTTGCGCACTGTACTCCGTAATATTGCAACAAACATGCATACCAAGTTTCAAGTCAATCGGACTGGAGATGACAAAATTATGCTCCAGACAAGCAGAAAATGCTGTAAAAATGACTATCAAAGGGAAATAACTCAAAGACAGCATGAGGTAGAGTTATGGTTCTTTTGCACTGCAATCCGTATTATTGCAACTAACACACATGCCAAGTTTCAAGTCAATCGGACTGGAGATGACAAAGTTATGCTCCGGACAAGCAGAAAATGCCGTAAAAATGACGATCAAAGGAAAATAACTCAAAGACAGCATGAGGTAGAGTTATGGTTCTTTTGCACTGCAATCCGTATTATTGCAACAAACACACATGCCAAGTTTCAAGTCAATCGGACTGGAGATGACAAAGTTATGCTCCGGACAAGCAGAAAATGCTGTAAAAATGACGATCAAAGGGAAATAAGTCAAAGACAGCATGAGGTAGAGTTATGGTTCTTTTGCACTGCACTCCGTATTATTGCAACAAACACACATGCCAAATTTCAAGTCAATCGGACTGGAGATGACAAAGTTATGCTCCGGACAAGCAGAAAATGCTGTAAAAATGACGATCAAAGGGAAATAACTCAAAGACAGCACGAGGTAGAGTTATGGTTCTTTCACACTGCACTCCCCCTTAATGAGATCTATCCACCCATGAAGTTTCATAACCTTAGCTAGCATAGTTTTGGAGATATGCTTTGGACAAAATTCAAGTATGAATATAAACAAAGGGAAATAACTCAAAAATTAAGTAAGCAAGAGTTATGATTCCTGTGCACTGCACTCCCCCTTGATAAGATCTATCCACCCATGAAGTTTCATAACCTTAGCTAGTATAGTCTTGGAGATATGCTCCGGACAAAATTCACGTATGAAAAACAACAAAGGGCAATAACTCAGAAATTAAGGAAGCAAGAGTTATGATTCCTGTGCACTTCACTCCCCCTTGATGTGATCTATCCACCCATGAAGTTTCATAACCGTAGCTAGTATAGTCTTGGAGATACGCTCCTGACAAAATTCAAGTATGAAAAACAACAAAGGGCAATAACTCTAAAATTAAGCAAGCGAGACTTATGATTCCTGTGCACTGCACTCCGCCTTGATGAGATCTATCCATCCATGAAATTTCATAACCGTAGCTAGCATAGTTTTGGAGATATGCTCCGGACAAAGAATGGGGACGCCGCCCGCCATTCTGCCCGCCATGGGTGATCCCATAATACGTCCCGTCTTCGACGGGCGTATAAAAAAGAATTGTTACCAGCATTTTCCTCATTTCCGACAATGTCTTCAAAATTGCCAAACCTCAATGTCTTCAAAATTGCCAAACCTCAAAGTTCTAAAAATTTGAGATTGTGTAGTATAGAGTTAACTAAACTTACCCATGAGTTCTTGCTGCAGTTTTTCCATTTGTTTTTTCATGTGTTCACTTTCTTTACTGAATTGGTCCATTTTGTCTGCCTTCTCTTTTTGAACCTATGGAAATACATTTATAACTGTGTGTCTTAACTCTTGTAGCTCTAAACCTGGATTCATTGCTTCTGCCAACAATGTAGATCAAGACTGCGCAAAGCATGCAACTAATCTTTGATCTACACTGCCCTCTTCTTTGGAAGGTATTCTGATTGATTGGTTGATTGCATGGTGTTTAACGCTGTTTTCAACAATATTTCAGTTATATCCAGTGCACCTAATCATGCTTTCCTGGAGTCTCTTTTACCAGTAATCCGCATAATTTTCTTTCCTAGCCACTGGATGCTTTCCCACATAACCACCGTCGAAACAATGGTCAGCAGTGGGAGAGGAATGAATCCTGTAGCAATGACTACCATCAATCCTCGGAAAGAAATCGGCCAAGCCAGGGATCGAACCCACGACCCCCTGTTCTCAAGTCCTGCACGCTATCGACTGAGCTACCAGGGCTCGGCGGAAGGTATTCTGACAAAAAAGCTTTGAAATTGCAATATATCTGCATCAATAGTACTGACTGAGAATTCTGAACTCCTTTGTTAAGCACTACACAGGTTTAATTATTACCTCCAGCAGGTGACATTTTTTTTCTTGAGGCTAGCAACTTTCAAAAACACTGGGACAAAATCAGAACCTGCTCATAGCAAGCAATTTTGTATTCCTTTTGCAACAATCATTTAACATATATCCAGATATTTAGCCTTAAGTCTAAGTGTCCAAGTTCTCAATCATTTATGCTTTTACATCCAAAATGATTGCATCACAGGGTTTGTGATCAGGGTGCATGGGTTTGATCCCTGATGGTGCAGGTAATCATAGAACTGTGCTTGGGCACAGATCCTTGTAATGTTTAATGACTCAGTAGGTATGAAATGACTGAACAACCTTGCAAGCCAGATTAGCAGAAGAGTTGCTCAGCTACAGTTACATGATCCAAACTACATGTAAATGCTCTCCTTTAGAAATATAGAGAGAACAATAATCTTCAAAATAGTGCAAAGAAATCAAATCAGACAGAGGACCCTACAAATCATCTTGAAAGTGGAATCCTCCTAACATTCTAGCAAAAGTATAAGTTACTTTCAAAAAGCAACCTTTGCCACTTTGTTTTCATGTGTCTTAAATCTTTGCCAAACAACAAAAATTCTGAGTTGTCCAAATTGAAAGCATTTGCTGATAACAAATTAATTGTTACACAAATTATGAAACCTCTCTTTGAAAGAGCAGAAAACATTAAGGGAAAAGGAGACCAGTACTTTCTCCTTTTCCCCAATTGTTTTCAAAAGCCCTTTTCCTGGGGGGGGGGGGGGGGGGGGGGGTCATTAAAAGTCTGGGTTGTGTGGTACAGGGTTAGACTTTAGAAAGGCTTTTATCATGCTGATTATTCAAAGTTGTCTAGAGCAAGGTTATTTCAAGAAATAATGAGTCAAACACTATGTGAAACTATACCTGATCTCTTTCATATTTTTCTCTCAAAATATGGTCTCTCTCCTGCAAAGCCTCATGTCTCTCTTTCCTTGCAATGTCCCTTTCATGTAGGGCCATTTCATATTCAGTTTTATAACTGTCACACTCTTTTTCAATAACACTCTGTTTGCTAATCAGTTCATTGAATTTATCATTAATTTCATTTCTCTCTTTCACAGCTTTGTCTCTATCCTGCAGAGCTGCTGTTATTTCTCTTTTCAAAGTTTCTACTGAGTCATCTGCTGATTTCTTCTCTTTGAGAATATTTTCAATTTTCTTGCCATCACTACCAAGTTTTTCCTGCAACTGTTCTATTTCTTTATGGACCTGGTCCCGCTCTGACATTACCAATGAATACTCTTTCAAGACTGCATCTCTATCTCGCTGTACCATCTCTAATTCCTTCGTTGATCTGAGCTGACTTGCTAATGCTTGATTCATCTGTTTCATTACATCGTCTCTTTGTTGTGTAATTTTTGTATGTTTTTCTTTTAGATCACCCAACTCACGTAACACTTGATGCCAGTTCCTAATGGCAGCAGTACACTGCTGCTTTAATCCATTTAATTCTAAATTGGCCTCATCACGTTCTTTCAAAGATGTTTCTAACTGATTTTTTAGTTTCTCATTATCTTCACTAGTATTTTGAAATTTACTGACTAAGGAGCTATGTTGACTGACTAGATCTGCGTAAGTTTCTCTTAAAGAATCATACTGCACTTTAATATGATCATACATGTCTAATGCATTTAATACTTCATTTGAACCAGAGTTGCTAATAACATCTCTCTGATGTTTTCTGAGTTCTGCTATCTCACTTTTGTCTTCATCACGCAGTTTTCTCAGGTTTTTAATTTCTTGTTCCATGCGTTTATTCTCGGCTAGTAAATCTTGGTTCTGATTGCGAATTTTGTTTGCTTCTTCCCTGGAATTCTGTAACTGTGCTAGGGTAGACATGTAACTTTGCCGGTAAGAATCTGATTCCTTCATCACTGCCTCATACCTTTTGGTATTATCAGCTTGCTGGTGTTTTAATGCCTGTAATTCCGACATAGCCCTCTCACATTGTGATTTTAACCAATCATAATCTCTGTAATGATCACTATGACGACTTTCACCATTAAATCCATGTTTATAACGCCCTATATGTTTCACTTTGGTCCCTGAATGATGGGAATCACTGCATGACCCATCCTGACTCCCTGGACTCTCTTGAAATTCATATTCATAGGAGGGGATAACTCTTGTATATGTAGACTTTAGGTCTTGAGATTTTGCCTCCCCTGAAACTAGAAAAGAAGAACAAACTAAATTCAACAAAAACTGACTCATCTATATCCATTCCTGTAGAGGAGATGTCTTGAACTATTAAAAATCAAAACTTACTGAAAGAAAAGAACTTCAACAATACTAACAAAGATATCTTCAAGAATATGTAGGTGAAATTGCTCCAAAGAAGGAATTCCTCTGCTATCTCACAATAAAGCATACACAGTAGGTTCAGCTAAGATTCTGAGCAGTCTGACCTTTCTCTGCACTGTCCAGAAAGGCAGATAAGCTGCGATAAGCATCTCAAGAGTTCAATCTTTCCATACCACAGGCGACACATTAAGCTTTTGTAGACAGTGTTGATCAAGGTCAGACTGCACAAAAATTTCAGTCTGATCTCTGATCTACTCTGTACGCTGCTTCATTTTGGATTATAAACTATCTTATCATCATACAGCTGAATTGTATTTGTAGTGATTGAAAAAGTAAAATTTATCTACATGTATTTTGTTGTGAAAAGGTTAAAAGGAAATACATGTATTAGTATTCTTGTCCTATGTTTACCGGTAAAGATATTGCTTATGGGAAAAAATGGCTTCATAGGCAAAAGAACTCTACATAGCAATTAAGGTAAAACAATGAAGCATCTGTACAATATTCTTCTCAAATTCCGACTTTCTTATCAATTCCACGCAAGATTATATTCAACACCATCCTTCACGTTTACAAGTTTTTTCTTCCAAAGAACATGTTCATCTTCAGGTAGATAACAAAATTTCAAAAATAAAACCTACATTCTAAGTTTTAACTTTACCAGACAAAAAACTTTCATACTTGTCAAAACTGTAAGCGTTCAGAGACGGCAAATTCATTGTGGCTTATGTGATTCATGTTAGTGGTAAAAAAAACATTGTGTGAAAAGGAGAAAATGCTGTTAACCAGCATTTTCTCCTTTTTCCACAATGTTGTCAAAAAATTTTCTTTTTTGAAGTTGTTAAAATTCAGGATTGTTTGGTAAAGGATAAAATGGCATCCAACTATACTTTATTTCACAAGTTCTTTTTACAAAATCACGATAATTTCATAGTAATTTGCATTTGTTGCCAAAACTCTTTTAAACTTAAAAATACATGTAGAGAACCAGAGGAATTATCCTGTGGTATTTTTCAGTAAACTGTAAATAATCAGATAGGTGTTCAACGATTTATAAATTTTGAAAATGGATGAACAACAGTTGCCGAGATAGCTCTGTTGGTAGGGTCGCTGAAATATGGTTTTAAAGGTTGTGGGTTGTGGGTTGAATCCTAGCAGAAGCAAAAAATTTTTGCAGTATTGTTTTTTCCCCAATAAACAGTCACATCATTATGATTTTTCCTTAAAAAAGATCAACTCCCCCCCCCCCCCCCCATTTTTGGGTAAAAATCTAGTTTTAAGTTTTTTAACCTCTTTACCCTTTACCACAAAATCCCCAGTTGTAACAACTTTGAGGGAGAAGCCTTTTGAAAACTGGAAAAAGTAGAAAAAACCAGTGTTTTCTCCTTTTTTCATGATATTTTCTACCATTTCAAAGACAATTTTGACCATTTCAGCCACATTTAATTTGTTGTCTGATAATGCTTTGAATTAAGTCGAGTCAAAAATTTTGTTCTGGGATCAGATCTGCAGTCAACTAGTTACATGTAGTTCAAGTGATGTCTCTTATTACTGAAAGGGAACACAAAAACATAGTAAAATGCTGATTTGATCCACATTTCTTTTAAGCTTCCTTTCTCACAGTCACTAAAACTCTGGATCCTGTGGTAAAGCGCTTCTCCTTTTGTGGTCTCAAAAGTGGTCTATCGTAAGTTAAAAAGGTGTGCAGGAAGTAAACATACCACTAACTAAAAAGGCTCCTGTAACAAAACCAAATAATAGTAACAAAAGAAATCAATACAAAGTTGACTCCAACACAGTCTCAAGTTGTATTTGCTTCACAATTTTGTAAACAAAAACCTTCTATATCTACCCCTTTACAAGACAATCCCCTGATTTAGTAACCCCAAGAAAGAAACCCAATGAAAACAGTGTAGGAAAAGGAGAAAATGCTGGTAACCAGCAATTTTTCTATCATTTCAAAGACACACCTTTTACTTGAGCCACACTTAATTTGTTGTCTGCAAATGCTTCAATTTGGGTAAGTCTGAAATTTTGTTGTTTGGTACAGGGTTAAACAACAAGAATGAAGTTTAACCCTTTATATAAACAAGAGTCCATTACATTTGTACAAATATATACAATTTTGGAATACTTGTTAATAGATATTATGGAATAGAATGTACATGTATTGTGGTTCAACCCTAGCAAGCCATATTCTCTTAATTTTTACCTAACAATCCTGTATTAACCCTTTACCACACAATGCTGACTTTTAATGACTGAGGTAGAAGCCTTTTAAAAACATTGTGGGAAAAGGAGAAAATGCTGGTAACCAGCATTTTCTCCTTTTTCCATAATGTTTTTTGCTCTATCAAAGAAAAATAGCATCTTTTGAGCCGCACTGAAATTGTTGTCTGCAAATGCTTTGAATTTGGACGAGTCTAAAATTAAACCCCAGACCACACAATGCCAAGTCCCTCCAGGACTACCAGTTTTGCTCTTTCATCCTTGAACAACATGATGGTTTTATCCTCAATAAATATCTTCAAAGAACTTTCCTTTGATCGGAAAGTTCAAAGTTAAAAACAACCAGTAATTATATCCATATGGCCCTCAATATCCATGTTTTATGAAATTTGCAATCAAGCCTGATTTTTATTGTTTACCTGCACAAGTTCTATGTCCATGAAAGAAACAAAAGTAATCATCTAATTTGTAATCTGTTGACTTGATACCCTATGAAAAATATTTAGACTTCTCAAAACCAAGATCATTTGCAGGTGACAGGTTGAACGTGGCTTAAGGGATTGTAAATGAATTTAGAATGGTAGGAACAATGAGGGAAAAGGAAAAAGTGCTGGTTACCAAAATATGCTGAAAAGCTTACTTCTACAGGGTTGTAAAAATGCCTGATTTCTGGGTAAACGGTTTGTACCAAAAATATGGAAGCATTTGAGCCACTTGAATTTCTTGTCTGCAAAAGGTAAACTAGTAGGACTGTTTATTTCATACTCCATACATAAATTATGCAGAAAACAACTCACAAGTGGCTCAAATTATGACAGTTGTCTTTAATAGAAGAGTAGATATTGTTGCAAAAAGAAAATACGAATTCTGGTTATTTTTACCAGTGACATGTACTGTATTCAAAAGCCTTCCACAGGGCTTAATAAAATATTAGATTCAATGTTAAGTAAGGGTTTAGGAGATATAGTATAGAGTTGAACAAGACAAAAAACATAAACAGACCTCCGCATGCCCTAATAAATTATAATGTAATGGCCAATGAAATAAAGATAATTTCTCTTTTCATTTCCTTGTATATGATTTTTAAATCTTGTGCACAGCTCAAAAACTAACTGGGAAGGTTAACAATCCATACAATTCCTTAGTCTTAATGACCCCAACTATGAATAACTTTTGAAAACATTATGGAAAAAGGAGAAAGTGCTGATATCCAGCATTTTCTCCTTTGCCAATAATGTTTTCTACCCTTTCAAAGACAAATTTCGTTCTCTGAACCACACTAATTTTTGTCATCTGCAGTTGCTTTGAATTTGGACATGTCTAGAATTTTATCATAGTAAGCAGGAGTTTAACATTTTGTCATCTGATACCGAGTTAACCCTTTACCAAACAACAAAATTATGGACTTGTCCACATTGAAAGTATTTGCAGACGACAAATTGAACAAGAGGGCCATTGGCCCTAAAGCGCTCACCTGGGTAAAATCATCCACAATTGATAAAGCTGAAGTGATCCTGTTTTCAATGATGTAAAACACATGAGTGTAAGTGACCTACTTTTTCACCCAACATGACCCAATTTCGGACTTGTCCAAGCTATCATCAAGACAAACATTCTGACCAAGTTTTTAAAATATCAGGCTGAAAATGTGGCCTCTACAGTGCAAAGAAGGTTTTTCTAAGATTTGGCCCAGTGACCCATTTTTTCTCCTGACATGACCGAATTTCGAACTGACCCAAGATTTTATCAAGAAAAAATATTCTTATCAAGTTTCATGAGTATCAGGCTGAATATGTGGCCTCTAGAGTGTACACAAGGTTTTTCTAGGATTTGGTCCAATGCGCTACTTTTTTACCAGACATGACCCATTTTCAAATTTGTCTGAGATATCATCAACACAAACAACCCTGACCTAGTTTCATGAGTATCAGGCTAAAAATATGGCCTCTACAGTGCACACAAGGTTTTTCTAAGATTTGGGCCAGTGACCTACTTTTTGACCTGACATAACCGTATTTCAAATCTGTCCAAGATATTATCAAGACAAACATTCCGACCAAGTTTCAAGAGTATCAGGCTGAAAATGTGGCCTCTAAAGTGCACACAAAGATTTTTTAAGATTTGGCCCAGTGACCTACTTTTTGACCCAACATGACCCAGTTTCGAATACCCAAATTTTTATCAAGACAAATATTCTAACCAAATTTCAATGGTATCTAGAGTGCACACAAGGTAAAAGTTGATGACAGATGACAGACAACCAACGATAGACACAGCACGATCACAAAAGCTCAACTTGAGCAATTCCTGCTCAGGTGAGCTAAAAAGGTTCAAATGATAAAATTTGTCCTTACAAGAATAGAAAACATAGGGGGAAAAGAAGAAAATCCTGGTTTCCAGCATTTTCTCCTTTTTCCAGAATTTTTTCACTTCACTTGTTTTCTCAGGGTCGTTAAAAGTCGGGATTGCGTGGTAAAGGGAACTGAAACAGTTATAAGCAAGGCAATATTCAGATGAAAAAGAGAGTTAAGTCCTTACTACACAACAAATTTTGAACTCTCCCAAATCCGAAGAATTTGCGATAAAAAATTAAATGTGGCTCAAATGCTTGAGTCTGTCTTTGGTGGGAAAGAAAATGTTGTGGGAATTTGGAAAAATACTGGTTCCAGCATTTTCTCCTATTCCCTCAATGTTTTCATAAGGTTTCCTTTCTCAAGATCGTTAAAACTCCGGACTGTGTGATAAAGTATTAATCTTGCATTTGAAATACAATCCAATACACATACTTATCTACTCTCATAGATGAGAGCTGCTATACAGCCAAAGGCTATTATGACATCAACTTCAAGTTGATGTCATAATAGCCTTTGGCTGTATAGCAGCTTACTTGTGTCTGAACTCTATTTTATCAGCCATTATTACTACGTAATTATGTACTTGAGTCAAGCTCTGTAAAAAGGTGGTTTAATACATCTGTAATGAGTACTGACTCACGTCTGCCTGTGAAGTCCACAGATGACCTACATCGAAACTTTTTGCCATTGGTATTATAACGAGCAAAGCTCGTTTTGCAGTAACACCGTTCTAGATTTTTAAAAATGAAATTCCGACTTCGTTCTGGGTTTTAGTCTAAATCTAAATAGGGATGACTAAAAAACTGAGTGTCTTCCGGTTAGTTGCACAGCGTCACACGTATAACAATCTTTCGCACAAGTACCTGATCGGTCAAAAATGACAATAAATATCTACCGATGGAATGATTACTTAAAAATCATTATCAGTTTAATGAGTAAAAATTATCTAATTTCTTACTTACTTTCAGTGTATTAAACGTCTATTTGTGTATGAACATACGCAATGATCTATGCTAACAAATAATGACTTCATAAATCATACTATTCTTACGTCATGCACGAGCCGTTTTTTCGCGGAAAATATTGTGTCGTAGAAATCATGACTAAACTAGTTTATTGACTGTTTCAAAATACTGTTTAGAGAGAAAGCCAGATTTATGATCTGTGAAAAGGGGTCTTACTGCATTTGCAAAACTTTCGACCCAGGTCTGCTTGTGTAGTCTGCGCAAGCTAACCTGTGTCAAAACTCTTTGCTAGATCTATTTTTCAACGTTTTGAATGTCAAAGGACCAGTATGTATGCCTTTCGATTCAGTCAGTTATCATACAATATGGATGTATAATTATGTGATGACTTTCTTGGTATCATGCATCATGGACATGCATTAAACCATCTTTTACCGCAACATGGCTCAAGATTTTTGTTTGTTTGTTTTTTCCTCTTGACTGTATATTCATTGCGGCGGCAAGTGCACCTACCATGCGTTCAGGACTGAAGTTCCTTTTACCAGTACTCTGCTCAATATTCTTCTCAACCTACTGACCGATTCCTCGTAGAAGTCAAAGTCTCTCTTATATAGGTCTAGATCTACATGCAGTGAGGAAATATTCCCATAAAATGGTCTTTACAAGTGTGTGAACCAATAATTATTCCAAGTTATTTTTCTGGACATAAATTAACGAAAGTGTCAAGGAACTGTCTTTCTTTTGTTAAGGAAATCAGGGACATTCACCCTATTTCACATGTACAAATCTACGAAAGAAAAATGCTTTCTACTTTTGACAACGCTCAAAATTAGTTTTGACAAAGCCGAAATTCGAACTCACACCCTTTGATTTCAAGATCTAGAATCTAGCTCGTCATTTGAATTAACAAATCATTCACGTCGCTCGTATTGAGGCTTTGCCTTTTTCATATTATTTTCTTCATGTAAAGGGACCATTTCACTTCACGACAGAGTCGGTTTTATTCAGACAAGATGAATCCATATTAAGCGGTAAATTGATTGGTATAATGCATTAAGAACTTGCATTAAGCTCTCTTTTCCGAGAGAACTGCTCACTTGTACATGTATTTGTAGACAGCAATATGGTGCAATATCAAATTGATCAAATGCATCAATTGCGCAAAATCTCTATAATTATATGCAGTCGACCAATATTACTCTCTTTTTTTCTTGTGTCTCTTTTACAGAATTATTTATATATTTACACATACCGATTGACAAATCAAAATTTACTAAGGTTTTTCACATCACAATGGTCAATGGTGACTTAGCCTTTTAATCGGTTACTTAATACTCCAGCATGTAAACCCATGCTAAATTTATATGCAAGACAATTATACAGTATAACTTAGACTCTATTCCATGGTACTTTCATAACTGCAGATTCAGACATGCTCTTATCAAGTTACAAGGGCTGAACTTTACTGATTTTATTAAGATTAGACAGCATTTCTGTACAGCCTTATTCTCAATTTACTCTGACCAATTTTTGTTAAAAATTCTGAACAAGGTGCCCTTCAAAAACTAAGTAACATGAGTCTACTCTGATAGTGATCTCATGCCTATTTCATTGTACTATCTGCTGGTGCATGCTGCTATCATGGTCCTGTGGTCAAATTTTACAACAACACTCTCAGAAACGTAACAAATAATTCTTCTTTTACCACAATGTTCTCACACATATCAAACCTACATTGAATGATGTCCATAATCTATACTTTACCGCAAAATTTTCTAAAGTTGCTAATTCGTTTCAGGAGGTAATAAACATAATAATAAATATAGGAGAAAACATATATGTCATCAGTCAATTTATTACAATTTTGCCACTTCCTGCCATCCTCGGAGGCTCCTTCCGTCAGTCTATTATTATAGCAGTAATTAACACAGACAATAATTCACTCATTGCCTAACAAATGGAGGGTTTTTTATGCTTGGACCGCCAGGACAGCTTTTAACCCTAAACCTGAGAAATTAGTGAGATGAAATTCTCAAGCCAATAGTAAAAACCCAAATTTAGCTATTCAATTTCAAAGGTATTTAGGTACTGGATATCTCCTTATCGGACCGTGTAGATCCATGATCAGACACCATGTTCTGTGCAGTCTTATCTTGATCTACACTTTCCACAAAAGGTCCTTGTCAGGCAAAGCAGCCTAAATGTTAAATGATTACCAAATAAATCCCCATTTTTTCACAACCTTTAGAAAGAGGTCTTTATATGAACAGTTAGAGAAGGTTACAAGCACCCGCATTTTCTTTTTTTTTTACAATATCAAGCTCCACTGTTCTAAACACATTTCATTTGTTATCTGTGAATGCCTTCAATTGGGCTTGTCTGAAATTTTGCCATGTGGTAAAGAGTAAAGACCTGTACAGTATGTACAATGTGTATGGCACTGGACCATTATTATAGAGCCTTCAAAGCACTTTTCAGTCATCGAGGAGTCCCAATAGCATTGAAATAACCAGATGGTCAGGAACTTCGTCTCTATTTTCTCCTTTTTCCACAATATTTTTAAAAGCCTTCTCAACCAGGGTCATCAAAACTCGGAACTGAATGGTAAATGGTTAAGAGGCTACATATCCAAACCAGAAATTCCATTAAAATACTTTTTTTCTTGCGCTTCTGTATTTCATTCATTAATGGTTTGCCAGCAATAATTATTACTTGATTCTTAGTAAACACTTTTTTTACATTTGGCAGTATTACAGATGAAAAGTGAATAGCCCCCTTTAAACATAACAAGCCAATAAAACACAAATTCAAGATAAGAGACCTTTTCTAAGTCAGTTGTGACACAGAAAAGCCAAGCACTTCTTTCTTGTAAGGTTTGTGTGTGGCGATCAAGCCAGATAAAGGCTTATCAGTGTTGATATCTTATATGTAACCATGGAATCCATCAAAGGCCTACAACTTTAATTTGCAACATTTGATACCACAATGTCTTGAAACTCAATGCTGTATTGTACCCAGGTGTTCTGGATTCCCCTCTGTCTCGCTTTTACTCATATCTGTACAAGTCCACGAGAGAGCCATGAACTCAATTTTTCTTATAATTGTTTGTTTTTTTGTCAACAACACTAGTAACCAAAAACAAGAGGGCCATGATGGCCCTGTATCACTCCACTGGCTTTTTAACCCTTTACCACACAAATCGAAGTTTTAATGACCCTGAAAGAGAAGGCTTTCAAAAACATCGCAAGAAAAGGACAACATGTTGTCAGCCAGTATTTTCTCCTTTTCCCACAACGTTTCCTAACCTATCAAAGACAGAAATAGTCATTTAAGCTACATTCTATTTGTCTTTTTGCAATGGCTTTAAACTTGGTACAGTAAAAAAAATTTGTCATTTCTTAAAGAGTAAAATTAACGTATCATGCACTTAATTGGCATTGACAGAGACATACAGCATAACAAGAGGGCCATGATGGCCCTAAAGTCGCTCACCTGAGTCTTTTGACCAAACATGACCCATTTTCAATCTCTTTTGAAATATCATGACAAACAATCTACTAAGCTTTGATAATTATTGGACTGAAAATTTGGCCTCTAGCATATACACAAGCTTTTCCTAGAATTTCTCTCAGTGACCTACTTTTTAGCAAACCATAGCCAATTTTCCCATTGTAGATATTATCAACACAAAGATCCTGACCACCTTTCATATGTATTGGACAGAAAATGTGGCCTATAGAGCATACACAGGTTTTTTCTAAGATTTGAACTACTGATCTAGTTTCTGACCAAACATGACCCATTTTCGAAGTCATCTGAGATGTCATCAAGCACAACATTCTGACCAACTTTCAAGAAATTTGGACTGAAACTGTGACCTCTAGAGTGTATACAAGATTTTTTTTAAGATTTACCCAGTGACCTAGTTTTTTGCCTGATATGACCCATTTTCAAACTTGTCCAAGATATCATCAGGACAAACATTCTGACCAAATTTCAAGAGTTTTGGACCAAAAATGTGGCCTCTTGAGTGTAGACAAGATTTTTCTAAGATATGACCTCGTGACCTACTTTTTGACCAGACATGATCCATTTTAGAACTCATCCGAGATATCATAAAGACAAACATTCTGACCAAGTTTCATGAGTATCTGACTGAAAATGTGGCCTCTAGAGTGTGCAAAAGGTTTTTCTAAGATTTGCCCTAGTGACCTAGTTTTTGACCCGACATGACCAATTTTTGAACTCGTTCAAGCTATTATCAAGACAAACATTCTGACCAAGTTTCATGAGTATCTGACTGAAAATGTGGCCTCTAGAGCATACACAAGGTTACTTTAAGATTTGACCTAGTGACCTAGTTTTTGACCCAACATGACTCATTCTCGAAATCGACCGAGATATAATCAAGACAAACATTCTGACCAACTTTCAAGAGTTTTGGGCTGAAAATGTGGCCCTAAGAGCGTACACAAGGTTTTTTAAGATTTGACCTAGTGACCTAGTTTTTGACCCTACATGACCCATTCTTGAACTCAACCGAGATGACATCAAGACAAACATTCTGACCAAATTTCAAGAGTTTTGCGCTGAAAATGTGGCCTCAAGAGTGTACACAAGGTTTTTCTAAGATATGACCTAGTAACCTAGATTTTTGCCCAACATGACCCATTTTCAACCTCGTCTGAGATATCATCAAGACAAACATTCTGACCAACTTTCAAGAGTTTTGGGCTGAAAATGTGGCTTCTAGAGCGTACACAAGGTTTTTCTAAGACTTTACCTAGTGACCTAGTTTTTGACCCAACATGACCCATTTTCGAACTCATCTGAGATATCATCAAGACAAACATTCTGACCAAGTTTCAAGAGTTTTGGACTGAAAATGTGGCCTCTAGAGCGTACACAAGGTTTTTCTAAGATTTGACCTAGTGACCTAGTTTTTGACCGGACATGACCCATTTTCAAACTCGTCCGAAATATCATCGAGGCAAACATTCTGACCAAGTTTCATGAGTATCGGACTGAAAATGTGGCCTCTAGAGCGTACACAAGGTCTTTCTAAGATTTGACCTAGTGACCTAGTTTTAGACCCGACATGACCCATTTTCGAGCTCATCCAAGATACCATCAAAACAAACATTCTGACCAAGTTTCATGAGTATCTGACTAAAAAATGTGGCCTCTAGAGCGTACACAAGGTTTTTCTAAGATTTGACATAGTGACCTAGTTTTTGACCCGACATGACCCATTTTTGAACTCGTCCAAGATATAATCGAGGCAAACATTCTGACCAAGTTTCATGAGTATTGGACTGAAAATGTGGCCTCTAGAGCGTACACAAGGTTTTTCTAAGATTTGACCTAGTGACCTAGTTTTTGACCTGACATGACCCATTTTCGAACTTGTCCGAGATATCATCAAGGCATACATTCTGACCAACTTTCATGAGTATCTGACTAAAAATGTGGCCTCTAGAGCGTACACAAGGTTTTTCTAAGATTTGACCTAGTGACCTAGTTTTTGACCCGACATGACCCATTTTCAAACTCATCTGAGATATCATTGACACAAACATTCTGACCAAGTTTCATGAGTATCGGATTGAAAATGTGGCCTCTAGAGCGTACACAAGGTAAAAGTTGACGACGAACGATGGACTACGCATGACACACGACGGACGCCGGACACAGCACGTTCACAAAAGCTCACGAATGAGCACTTCATGCTCAGGTGAGCTAAAAAGTCTGTATGGTAATAAACTTACTTTGAAAACATAACCTCCACCCTGCCTGCCAAACAAAAACAGTCACATCTTTTTAAATGAAAAGATAATGTCAGTGAATACAAGTAGGTTTATTCATTAGCATGAAAGGTGAAGTTCTGAAAAAATTTGAGTGACAGAAACCTTACTTTAAATCAAACATTCCATTCATGTCAGCATAACCATTAGCATCAAAATAAATCACTCTCCCTTAAAACAGAACATTTCCTCTCCAAAAAACTTGAACACCATACTCCAATAATGTATAACTGCAGTTTGATAATCAAGGGAGGTAAATACTAACAAACTTTATCTTGTATAACAGGAGTTATTTCCCTTGATTACTATTTCAAATTACAGTCACTATATAAGCCCATGTTAAACTTGTGATCTCCGGGGCAGAGCCAATTTTGACCCCAGGGCTACAATATGAAGGAATTTGATAGAGGTCCATTAGATAAAGCTACATGCCAAATTTGGTAGCCCTGGGCCATATGGTTTCAGACAAAAAGATTTTCAAAGATGTTCAATATTTTTCAGTTTTGTTGCCATGGCAATCAGAGTTTTTGAAGGAATCAAATTCTTTCAAGAATTCTAAAGAGGACCATGGCAGGATCACTTCTGTGAAGTTTCATCAAATTTGAATGGGTAGTTTCAGAGAAGAAGTTTGAAAAAAAAGTTAACGCACGCACGGACGGACGCACGGATGCGCGACGGACACCGGGCCATGACATAAGCCCGCTGGCCTTCGGCCAGTGGAGCTAAAAATGAGTCATGCTCTGTGAAAAGCAGGCATAATGTACGTGTATGTGAAAAAATATTGACCCATGTCAGCCTGCGCAGACCACTCAGGCTGACATGGGTCGATACTTTTTGCTAATTGTTAATTTAATGAACGTCCAAGCACCATTCTACCTCAGGATTCAGCCGGTTGCTAGAAAAAAATGGATATTACTGACCCTTGATTATGTGATCACTTGCTTCTAGCATCTTAATGCATCATGTATTAAACCCCCTTTTGTCAGAGCATGTCTCATACAAAAAGTTACAACTAAATTGTAAGTTACTAATTAATTCCCCATTCTAATCAAAAGGCCACTTCTGAATAGTTGCAATGAATTAGAAGGCAGTAATGTAGGCACAAAGCATTGAAGCCTCTCACATCTGAGGTTCTGAGTTCAAATCAAATGGTGTGTAAGGTCATAAGTTATTTGATGAGTGGCATCCAAACCTATCTCTTTCAGCAAACTTAGCAAAGATGACAAAATCTTAGACTTGTCCAAATTGAAAGCATTTGCAAATTGCAAATGTGGATTTTGATAATAGAGTTTGTCTTTGAAAGGGTAAAAAAGAAAGCTGTAGGAAAACCAGCGTTTTCTTTTATCTTTCCCCAACATGGTTTCACAAGCTTTCTCCTGCAGGGTCAATAAAACAACGGATTGTTGGGTAGAGTGTTCAATCAAAGACACAAAATCATTTAACTCTGTACCACAAAATATCAAGTTTTAACAACCCTAAAGAAGAGGCATTTTGAAAACATTGTTGGAAAAGGAGAAAATGCTGGTAACTAGCAACTTCTATTTTCCCATTATATTTTCTACCTTTTCTACCTTTTCACAGACAATCTCATCAATTGAGGCACATTCAGTCTGTCGTCTGCAAATGCTTTCAATATTGATGAGTCTAGAATTTTGTTGAAAGTTAAGAGTTAAGTTGTTCCAAATGGCTTCCTACAGGTTAAGGTAACAAGAAGTAACTGATGACAAAAAATATAGACAAAATTGTACAGCCAGAGCCAATGTATGGATTTACAATTAAACATGACAAATGTAGAAAATGGCTAAAATTTCTCTACTGTCATTGGTTTTTACACTTACAGCTGCACTTTCTGATACAGCCATTCATACAAAAAGAATCTTAGGAAAGACTAAGTTTACGTACACAGTAATTATATACTTCATGAGGAATCAAACCATTTACTGTCAGACTGCAGATTTATTCACAAGCCAAAACCTAAAGCTCTACTTCAGTGTTAGAGCACAGCAGTTACTCCTTTACTAGACGTCTAACATTTTACACTTGTCAAAATTGGAAGCATTTGCAGATGACAACATAAATATAACTCAAAATATGTAATTTGTCTATCACAGGATACAAAATGTGAGAAAAGGAGAAAATGCTGGTTATCAGCATTTTCTCCTTTTCCTGCAATGTTTTCAAAAGCCAACATAAATGTAACTCAAAATATGTAATTTGTCTATCACAGGATAGAAAATGTGAGAAAAGGAGAAAATGCTGGTTACCAGCATTTTCTCCTTTTCCTGCAATGTTTTCAAAAGCCTTCTTTCTAAGGGTCGTCAAGAGTGGAGATTGTGTAGTACAAGGTTAATTAGGGTAGGGACTTATAAGGTCTAATCAACATATTTAACCATTTACCACAAAATCCAAAGTTTTAACTCTGAGAGGGAGGCTTTTGAAACCAATAGGGAAGAGATGCTGCTAGCCCATATTGTCACAATGGTTTTTTGCTGCAAGTGTGGCCCATTGTAGCTTGTATGTTAAAAAAGGTCATGTCCAGGAGGTACTATGGTAAATTTGATGGTAAGATTAAAGACAGATTCATACTGAAAGTATTTGCAGATAACAAATTACATGTGGATTTAATGTCATCAGATTTGTTTTTGAAAGGATTGAAAAAATTGAGGGAAAAGGTCAGAAGGCTGTTTACAAGCACTTTTTTCCTTTTCCCACAATATTTTCATGACCCTAGGTTAATGAAAAACTGGAGTCATTTAGGAAAACCAGTTAATCAACATCAGACACCCAAGATGAGGAGGCCTAAATGAACGATGTTATTAGTTCTGCTTTTATTTTGAACAGAATGCTAAATGCTGCAATACTTTACCTTTGCTCTTGAAACTGGGAATGTCCATTGCATGAATCCCAGAGTCAGCAAATAATGAGTTCACACATGAAGTTTTTAACCAAACATTATATTTACATGGAGTCTTTCACCAAACATCAAAGTCACATGAAGTCTTTAACCAAATAACAAATTCACAAATATTAGGCAAGACACATCAGGAAACACTGTATTAAACAGACATGCTTATATTAAAAACCAGCCTCCGACTACAAGCGAGAGTACTTTGTGTTGACGAATACTTTTTTTGGATACAGTAACTCTAGTTTCACCCTTTACAAAACTATCATACCATTTGCAACCCTACAGATGAAGGTTTTGAAAAAAATAGTAGGAAATATGAGCAAATGCTGGTAACCACCATTTCCTCTTTTTCTCCATAATATTTTCAACCCTTTATGAGATGGATATCGTCACTTGAGACCCTCTTAATTGCTTTTATTTTTGGATGATTTCAATTTTGCCTCCTGGTTAAGTGTCAAAACTAAATATCCTGCCAGTAAATGTGCAAAACATTTCCCAAATGTTGATATGAGATAACTATAGAAAATAATTTCTCTTTGGCATTAACTTTGACATTTTTACACCAGCACCCATTTTGCAACAATGAATTCCATGGTTAGTCATCTGATCTAACTCATGCAGCTGGGCAATGCAATATATTCAAAACAAAAACAGGATGATAATGTTACTATAGTTAAATGTAATTACTTAGTTTAAAGTCATTTATTTATCTCACAGTGATTGTGAAACAAGTTCTTACAGCAAAGATTTATCAGTCTAAATGGCTTATTTCTGAAAGCCAGCTCAGTACTTGGTCCATACATACTGAAGGCAGTTTCATAAATTGACCACACTCAGCACAGGATTTGAACCCCAAACCTCAGATGTTTAAGGATGAACAGTACCCCAGCACCATTTTCTCCTGCTTAACCCTTTACCACACAGTGACGCCTTTTGACGCCCCTGAAGAAGAGGCCTTTTGAAAACATTGTGGGAAAAGGAGAAAATGCTGGTAACCAGCATTTTCTCCTTTTCCCACAAAGTTTTCTACCCTATCAAAGAAAAGTTGCGTCATTTGAGCCACTATGAAATTGTCTTCTGCAAATGCTTTATATTTGGATAGGTCTTAAATTTTGCCGTGTGGTAAAGGGTTAACCCATTACCACACAATCCCTACTTGTAACTACCCTGAGAAATTAGAATTTTGAAGAAATTGAGGGAAAGGGAGAAAAAAAGCTGGTAACCTTTTCCCACAATATTTTCTAACCTTTCAGAAACTAATCCAATCATTTGAGCCACATATAATTTGTTGTCTACAGATGCTTTGAATCTGGACTAGTCTAAAATATTGTTGTGTGGTAAAGAGTGAATAAACATTTAAACTGATACTGAACATACTTGTATAGAAGGAAACTTTTCAACAAAGGAAAGCCAGAATGGGCTTTTTTCAGCAATTACCTTGTGCAAACCACACTTATCACTTTGTCACTAATATTACAGATTTTGGCAAGTTCTCCAGCAAATAACCTTTAGAATCTAATTTTGACTTTGACATAACAATTTGCAAGGTGCCATAGTGGTGTCCCTTCTATTTCCACAAATGTTCGTTCTCTGTTATTACTTTACAGACAAGTTACAAACCTTTTACCAACTGCCCACATGTGCTTTTACAGGTGACCAGCATTTTCTTCTTCTTGCATAATGTTTTCTACCCATTCAAAGACAAATTCATTCATTTAAACCATATATACATAAAATTTCTTGTCTGTATGACTGTTACAACTGACAAGTCTACAATATGTTTGTATGTAAACAAATTTCAGGACACTCAAAACCAATCAGTGATTTCAATTAATAATTTCACAAACAATCCAGTATTTCAACAGCCCAAGTGAAGACAGTTATAAATTGAAGTTTGGGAAAAGGAAAAATTGTTTGTAACATGCAATATCTCCTTTTCACACAATGTTTTCAGCCATATAAGAGACTTTCACTTCATATGAACCGTGCTTATTTCAAATAATACCGTATATCAGGTTTTTTTTCACAAGAAGGAAATTTTTGCATTTTTTCCGAGTGGGTCATTCTCGCGAAAATTATATTCGCTAAATATTCCACACAATCTTGAAATCTTTCCTTTGATACGAAGTGAAGTCCATCAGTGTGGATCTTACTCTCGCCAGACTTAAACCTCTCGATGCAAAGTGGCTAACAGATCTTTAAACTCATGTAAAGGAAAAAGCCTGACAGTGTAAGAAATAACTTTGAAAATGCTGGTATCTTGAAAAAATGAAAAAAAATAGACTAACTTAACACAATGATCTATACATGTATAGGGAGAGTTGTAGTTAGATACGGTAATCATTATACTAAAGTTTGAGCAAAGTTGTTTCCCTTAGATACTATGAATTGTGAATAAATAAACTGACTAGGAAATACTGGTTGTCTACGATTTGAATTAATCTTTTTTTTTTATTTATATATACCATCGGAATCACAGGGAAAAGGAGTAATTTTGAGATTATGAAATAACTATCAAGGTTAATCTTGTGATTCTAGCTTTTTTCCCCCATTTTGCAATTGCACTTTTAAATGTGTCCAGTATGCAATACCTGACGTATCAATAGATATTTTTGGATCATTTGATGCTATCATATATTTACCATTTTGCAAAAAATAGAAACATATTAATGACTTCGTGAAAATAAGAAACGTGAAAAATTGATTTTGACAAAACTCGCAAAAATTTTGGGTCGCAAAAAAAACCTGATATACTGTATGCCTGTTAATACTTTCATGCCCAAAATTTGTTGTTTGATAAAGACACAATCCTGAGTTTCAACCACCGACAAAGGCACCATTTGAAAACACTGTGGGAAAAGGAGAAAAGGCTGGTAACCACATTTTCTCCTTTTCCAACAGTTTTCTACCCTACCACAGACTAATTCCATTATATGAGTCACATTTAAATTGTCATCTGAAAATGCTTTCAATTCAAACAAGTCTACATTCTTGTTGCTTGATAAAGAGTTAATGAGAGTCCAAACCAAATGCCATAATTCTCGAACAAGCAAGCAAGGTCATACCAACCTGCATTCTGCGACCTTGAAATCACATCCTCCTCCAGATCCGATGGCAGTGGTATTCTTTCTGAAATGTACCAAATAAACAGTTCCTTTAGCTTCTGTTTGATCTCCCTAAGGCAAATGACTTTTTTATGACAAACATCTCATCATAAAATTTTAAGCAATGAGTTACTGAACTTTTTTGACAGGGTGTCAGCAAAGAGAATGGAGTTTAATGCCACCATCATGATGAACAATGTTTTCTTTTTGCCATCATATTTTTACAAAACATTACAATAGCTATACAATATATACAATAGATATACAATCATTTGATCTGAACTTAATGTTGTCTGCAAAATTAATGCTTTCAATTTCAACATGTTCAAAGTTTTGTTGTTTGCTAAAGGGTTAACCACACAAAAAATTTAGACTTTTCCAACTCAAAGCATTTGCAGACAACAGAGTTACAACATTATCAAAAGGCTTTTTTCCACAGGGTATGTAAAACATGGTAAAAGGTTAACCCTTCAGGTACTACACAATCCCGAATTTTAATGACCCTGAATGGAAGGGGGAATTTGAAAACATTGTGGAAATAGTAGAGAATGCTGGTTACTAGCATTTTCTCCTTTTCCTGCAATATTTTCTACCCTTTCACTGACAAATTCCATGATTTGAGCCACATTCAATTTGTTGTCTGCAAATGCTCTGAAAATGGACAAGTTTAAAACCTTGTCATTTAGTGAAGAGATAAAGCATTTTGTATTTCACTTCTCTTTTTCCCATGAGGTTTTCAAAAAGGCTTTTTCCTCAGGGTATGTAAAACATGGTACTGTTTGCTAAAGGGTTAATTCATTTTGATGACCCATTCTTTAGAAATTTGTTTTCAAGTCCTCTGCCGCAAATTTGTTGTGGGAGGGTAACAAATCCAAGATATGTTTACTATGGTGGCATATTTCTGCTGCGAGATACGAGATAGCTATCATGATAATTTTAGAAAACTATCGTGATAAAACAAAGTTTCCTGGAAATATTATCTAGACAAAAAAATTTTCATGATAAAAATATCGCGATAATTCTACCTGTTATCATGATTTTTTTTTGCTTTCGTGCCCGTAACTGACATCACGATATCTATAATTAGATACGGTTTCAGAACATCTTCGTCTACAACCTTATGAATTCTCCTTTTCCCTGAATGGTTTTAAAGTGTTCGAAGGAGGCATTTCGAGTCGTCTTTGTGATTTTACAGACTTCTGTTCATTTCGAGTCTTGTCAAAATTAAGCTACAATTATTAATTATTCGAACTTTTACTAACTGCAATCTTGTGAAGTCAACTAGAGGCACTTGAGCGCCTGTATCGCTCCACAGGCCTGATATTTCTATAATGGCGATAGGAAGTTTTTAACAATTATCATTCAATCCTACATTTTAGCTCACTGAAGAAACAATTTGGTAGACAACCACCATAGGAACTTACCTGCAAAACAACAATGAAATCCAATGAATAGTTTTAGAGAAGAAATTTTTCAAAGATTTTACTTTATACCATAAAAGGAAAATGAGTCTCCCATAAAAGCCATGTTTTATGACAGATCATTTTTTTTTTTAAGGAATTCTGTAAACCTGTATCTAAGGAACATTCCTGCAAAATAATAATGCTATCCAAATAGCGGTTTGGGAGGAGAAGATTTTTAAAGGTTTTTTACTTTGGTTGCCATGGCAACCAGAATTCTTCATGGAACACAATTATTTGAAGGAATTTGAAAGAGGACCACCAAAGGAACATTCCTGTGAAATTTGGTAAAAATCCAGTCAATAGTTTCTGAGGAGAAGTTTTTTTAAAGAAAAAGTTTACGGATGCACGCACGGACGAACGGACGGACGGACGCACGACGGACACAACGCCATGACAATAGCTCGCTGGCCTTCGGCCAGTGGAGCTAAAAACTACCAAGTTCATCCAAATGATAAATTTTCTATTTATAGATATCGAGAAACAGGTAGAACTATCACAATAATTTTATCTTGCATGTCAGGTTCGTGCACGATTGAGAAATTTTGCGTTAAAATATTAAGTTTATCGTGATTTTTTTTTCAGGAAACTTTTCACCATCTCGATAAAATTTCCAGGAAACTTTAATTTATCGCGATAGTTTTCTAAAATTATCATGATAGCTATCTCGTATCTCGTGGCAGAAATATACCACCATAGTTTACCTGTATCTATCACTCATATTGAAGTTTTTATTACAGTACAGTATCCTCCATTAGTCCTCAAAGGAATAACTTACAATAAGTGTACCTGTATTATATAGTGAAGTCAGGCAGTTCTAGCCATTTATGGACGAAGCAGTGGGCTAGTGATAATACACATACTGCCACAAATGGTTTCAGGTTCAATTCCCAGCTTGGGTGCTGATTTTAAAAAAGGCACAAAATGTTTACCACCATACCTGAGATGACCTGGTAAGAAACCCAAACTAGCCAGAAATATAATAGTGCTTTACACTGGGCATGTACAAGAGTCCGAGATGTCTATTAAAAAAAGGCTAGGGTCTAGTATTCAGCATCCATGATTCTGATTCTTTCTGTATCAAATTATGTCAAGAGCATAGATGGGCCTAAATCCTACAAATTCATTATCATCAAGCCAGGTAGCACAGTCTGTATTTAACTCCTACCAAACAACAAAATTCAAGCTTGTCCAAACTGAAAGCATAATTCTATTATATAGACGAAATATTAAATAAGGCTCACACGATTGGATTGTCCTTTTGAACAACAGAAAAACATTGTGGGACAAAAACATTTTCTGCAGGATCCTTAACTTACAGGACTGTTTGGTGAAAGGTTGAACTTACATGACACAGGGCAAATGTAATCATGTCCCTGAAATTGGAAGCCTTTTAAAATATGGTAGGAAATGGGGCAATTGCTTATATAATGCCAACCCAATAATTGTGGTATTTGTTTACTAATACTAGCTCATTGAAAACATACACACAGGACATAAGTTGTGAATATAGATATTCTTTTACATAGCCAGCAGAGTATACCGGTAATTATGCTACCATGGTACAGTTGTCAGGTCACAGTCAATGAAGTGATTCAAGTTTGATCCAGGTGGATGACAAATTTATTATGTTCAATTGTAACAAGTAATTGTTACTTTATCACAATGTTTTCCATACAGTTGAACATTTTTTTCCTCTCCTGCAAATGGTTTTCCTTAATCTGTAACATACAGTATTACATAGGTGTACATGCATCTTCACAGTAGAAATACAGGTTTGCAAGAATTCTATCTGTAGACTGAGTATCACATAAGCAGATTCACCAACAATTCTACACATTTCTCTAATCCTAAATTCTAAGACCAACCATTTGATTGGCCTAATTTGAATGTCTCCGCCAATTAGATGGCTGTAACCCTTGAAATTGTGATTTAGACTTCATAGAAGTTTATAAAAATGTTTGGATGAATAATGGCATCCATCACTTTTGGCATTTCTAATCCTTTTTCCCATGACAAGCTTTCCTTTGTTTTGTCAGTATATATAAGTCTACCACCTGTAAGTTCAAACTCATGTTACCTGGCAACACTTTCTAAACAATCAACATCACCTTCAATCTGCTTGTACAGGTAATATTTCATTCTAAGAAGGATTTCCTCCAGCACTTACTCGATGACCTTTTTTATCTTTTGTGCATCTAATGTTGTCAGTAAAATTCAATTACCTCTTTATCTGATTTGTACAGGTTTTTATGAGGATTTTAAACCTTCAGTCTGCTTCAAGAGCAACAGAAGATGCTTTTGTGAAATATGGTAGAACAAAATCAGTCTGCACAGAAAGCAACAGAAAGCATATTTGTCTAATCTATTCTCTTCTCCCTGCTTTAGCAACATTATCATGAGGTACTTTTGTGAAGTTTGTAGATCAAGATCTGGGGCTGTACTAACCTCCCATTCTTAACTCTTAACTCTTTACCAAACGACAGAATTTTAGACTGGTCCAAATTGAAAGCATTTGCAGACGACAAAACAAAGGTGACTGAAGAATTGAAATTGTTTTGGGAAGGGTAGAAAACATTGTGGGAAATGGAGAAAATGCTGGTTACCAGCATTTTCTCCTTTTCCCACAATGTTTTCAAAAGTATTTTTTCACAGCGTCGTTAAAAGTCGAGATTGTGTGGTAAAGGGTTAACCAAACTACAAGATTTTAGACTGGTCCAAATTAGAAGCATTTGCAGATGACAAATTAAATATTGCTTGAATTGTGACATTTGTCTCTAATAGGATAGAAAACACTGAAAAACATTTCCTCCTTTTGATGCAGTGTTTTCAAAAGCCTTTTTTCAAAGAAACTTTAAAAGGCAGGATAATGTTTGGTAAAGGGTTGATATATATACATATATATTAATTTTCAAGACTCGTACGTTTTTAGAGACACACTTTCTTATTAGTTATACATAATGTTTAGCCTATCAGAGTATGTATTACTTTCTAAATATAGAATAAAACTAAGAATGCTGTCAGTGTTCCCATTCAAGTACATATATACGTGAAACACATACAAATTGATTAAAACGTAAAAAGTATTAACACAAATCAAAATCTGTATGTGCACTGCACATATGGAAAACCATGCTTGCAAAACACCTTTTTATTGTTCGATTTTGGCACCGATTCCTCTGTGAAACATTTTCTCTTGGACTTCCAAATGTGTAGTTAAGAATCCCCGTTTTTCCTTAAAATAAATACTGGTACCCTGCTTCAGTGTCAAAACTAAAGTTAGAGAATACGAGACTGGTTCTCACCCTGGATTATATATAGACAGACAGATACGAATCTTTGCGACTAGCTTTTCATTAATGGCATCATTTTGTGTTGTCTGTCAATTTAAACTGTAAAACAATGTCATCCAAAGTGAAATTTACAGAACTGTGGAGGACACCGGCTTTAACAAAGCCATCTACGCTGTAAGAGATAATAAAGGTACCAATACAGCAAAAATCTCCGCAAACAGGTCAGAAGAAAAAGTTTCAGTCAGCCTGGATGATCGATTGATTGTGTGGTGTTTAACGCCGTTTTCAACATTATTTCAGTTATATCATGGCAGCCAGTGCACCTATCCATGCTTTCCTAGAGCTTCTTTTCCCAGTACCATGCACATTATTCCAAGCTTTTCCCACATAAACACTGTTGAATCAATGGTCAGCTCAAGCTTGCTAAACATCTTTTCTTGGCTACAATAAAACCATGCACTACATAACTTAACACTAAGTCTTGCACCCCCTGTTTTTACTGTGTACCCGCAGTTTTAAGATTTTGCCAGTTTCAAGGGGTGCAAAAAACTCTCATGCTGAAAAAGGCATGGGAACACTGTCTGTTTAGAACTGTAGATGAAGAGAGGCCCTGTATGTACAAAAAGTGTCGTCAAATCTTAATCCTAAGTACATAAAAGAAAGTTTAGAAAAGGACTGTGGTAAAGGCTTAAGGTTTAGTGAGTTCCTCTGACGTTTTTCAATCTTGATTTTGCAAGAGCTTAGCAAAGTACAAATTTCCTTTATCAAGCAGTTTTAATGCTAAACTCATTACTTCCTTAAACAAATTGGCAAGCTACTTTACAGACAGATTTCAAGTTTTGATGCTGTATAAGTTTTATCAGTACAACAGAGCAGTTTCTCCTATTGCCACAAAGGTTTACCCTTTTCCACAAAATCCTGAGTTTTAACAACACTGACAAAGGAGGCTTTTGTAAATATTGTAGGAAAAGAAGAAAATGCAACTAACTACCATTTCCCCTTTTGTCACAATGTTTTCTATCCTTCTAAAGGTTAATTTCTATTCATCAGTAACATTTATTTTGTTGTCTGCAAATCTTTTCAAATGGGACAATTCATGATATGCATAATGGTTGTTATTATTCTGTCGATGTTTACCAAGGATTGTTTCCCGGAGTGGTCAGCAGCAAATTTGTTTTGGGAGGTGACACTAAGTCTGACTAGTGAGCTCATACTGACACTGACCTATATTTTGACTGGTATGTGTCACCCTATCAGTAGTAAATGCAGAGAAACACTGTCAAACTATAGATACCTTGAAACCTCAGATCTTGTCCTTGAACACTAGAATAATCTCCATCAGAAACAGTTCCGATATGATATCAAACACAAAACTTTGATCAAATTAGTAAATACTGGTATTCAGAACCAATCCTCAATTCCATTTCGTAATCAGAATGAAAAACATTGGGTAAAATTCTATTTCTGCAAAAACCTACCGAGAGTTATAAATAACTCCAAATGAATTGAAGGTTCATGGTTGAGCAAGCATCAGAAATTTATCTAGGTCGTCCATCTACACCATGACAGTTGGATCATGATCTAGCCCATACTTTCCTAAACCCTTTACCACACAATCCCGAGTTTCAACGGCCTTGAGAAAGAAGCCCTGTGAAAAAATTGTGGGAAAAGGAGAAAATACTGGTAACTAGCATTTACTCCTTTTCCTTTAATGTTTTTTACAGATTCCATCATCTGAGTCACATTTAATTTGTCGTCTGCAGTTGTTCTCAAATTGGACATGTCAAAAATTTTGTTGAGTAGTACAGGGTTTACTCTTTACCAGTTGACAGAACTTTAGACTTGTCCATATTGAAGGCATCTGCAGACAAGAAAATTTGCATGTTTACTCTTCACCAAACGACAAAACACTGGACTAAGCATAACTGAAAGCATTTGCAGACAACAATTTAAATGTGGCTCAATTGATGGAATTTGTCTTTGACGGTGTAGAAAACATCGTGGGAAAAGGAGAAAATGCTGGTAACCAGCATTTTCTCCTTTTCCCACAATGTTTTCAAAAGGCTTCTTCCTTAGGGTCCTTAAAACTCGGGATTGTGTGGTAAAGAGTTAAAGGGTAAAAAACACTACGGAAAAAGGAGTAGTCTATAATGGTTACCCATTACCTGTATTTTCTACTTTTCAGACGCTGATTTAGAAAGCTTTCTTCCTCAAGGTCATTTAAACAGGAGATTGTTTGGCAAACAATTTAAATAGATCGATTTTCAAAATAGGGTACATCCATACAAATCTATCGATCAACAATGAGAGATATGGACAAATTATTCAAAAATATGTAAACTACCCGTTCTGCTAAAAAAAAAAACAAGAGGGCCATGATGGCCCTGAAGTCGCTCACCTGAGTCTTTTGACCAAAATTGACCCATTTTTATTCTCTTTCGAGATATTATGACAAACATTCTATCAAGCTTTCATAATTATTGGACTGAAAATTTGGCCTCTAGCTTGTACACAAGCTTTTTCTAGAATTTCTCTCAGTGACCAACTTTTTAGCCAAACATAGCTAAATTTTCCCATGGTAGATATTATGAAAAAAAAAAAGATTCTGACCACCTTTCATAAGTACTGGACAAAAAATGTGGCCTCTAGAGCATACACAAGGTCTTTCAAAGATTTGACCTAGTGACCTGACATGACCCATTTTGGAACTTGTCCAAGATATCATCAAGACAAACATTCTGACCAACTTTCAAGAGTTGTGGACTGAAAATGTAGCCTCTAGAGCGTACATAATGTTTTTCAAAGATTTGACCTAGTGACCTAGTTTTTGACCTGATATGACCCACTTTCAAACTCGTCCGAGATATTATCAAGACAAACATTCTGACCAGGTTTCATGAATATCTGACTGAAAATGTGGCCTCTAGAGCGTACATAAGGTTTTTCTAAGATTTGAGCTAGTGACCTAGTTTTTGACCCGACATGACCCATTTTTGAACTCGTCTGAGATGTCATCAAGACAAACTTTCTGACTAACTTTCAAGAGTTTTGAACTGAAAATGTAGCCTCTAGAGCGTACAGAAGGTTTTTCTACAATTTGACCTAGTGACCTAGTTTTTGACCCAACGTGACCCATTTTTTAACTCGTCCGAGATGACATCAAGACAAAAATTCTGACCAATTTTCAAGAGTTTTGGACCGAAAATGTGGCCTCTAGAGTGTACACAAGGTTTTTCTAAGATTTAACCTAGTGACCTAGTTTTGACCCAACATGACCCATTTTCAAACTCGTCCGAGATATCATAAAGACAAACATTCTGACCAAGTTTCATGAGTATCGGACTGAAAATGTGGCCTCTAGAGCGTACACAAGGTTTTTCTAAGATTTGACCTAGTGACCTAGTTTTTAACCTGACATGATCCATTTTCGAACTCATCCGAGATATCATCAACACAAACATTCTGACCAAGTTTCATGAGTATCAGACTGAAAATGTGGCCTCTAGAGCGTACCCAAGGTAAAAGTTGATGACGGACGACGCACAACGGACGCCAGACACAGCATGATCACAAAAGCTCACCATGAGCACTTCGTCCTCAGGTGAGCTAAAAGTTGTCCTCTGAATGTACTCATTTTTGTCTCTACATTTCCTACTTTGTTTACCAAATTTTTTGAGTGTAATTTAACCATAGGTCTCCCTTTTTTTCAAAAGCTTGATCTATAAGAGTATTTACACATTTATTTTGTTACTTGGTTCTAGATATCTATAAGCTGCTTATTAATCAGTAAGATCCTCAAAATCAAACCACTGATATAGGCATAGAAAAAAATACAAATGTACAAAGCTCAGGCTGCAACGTCAGCACTGGGCCGCTGGTCATACAATCACTGGTTTGCAAACTTTCGACTCTTTACCTCAATCCCGAGTTTTAGTAACTCAGAAAAAGAAAGTTTCTTAAAAATATTGTAGGAAACCTTGGTTAAAGAGTTAACTCTTTAACAGGAAACCAAATTTTAGACTTGTTCAAAGGTGAAAGCATTTTGCAGATAAAGAATTAAATGTGGCAAAAATGACTAGATTTGTGGTTTAACTCATTACCAAACGACAAAATTTTAGACTTGTCCAGATCGAAAGCATTTCCAGACGACACAATAAAAGTGACTGAAAACTTGAAATTTGTTCTGTGAAGGGTAGAAAACATTGTGGGAAAAGGAGAAAATGCTGGTTACCAGCATTTTCTCCTTTTCCCACAATGTTTTCAAAAGGCTTCTTTCTTAGGGTCGTCAAAAGTAGGGATTGTGTGGTAATGGGTTAAAGGCTACTGATTATCAGCATTTTCTCCTTCTTTCAAAATGTTTTTGAAAGCTTCTTATTACAGGTTTAAAACTGAATTGTTTGGTAAAGAGCTAAGAATTGATTAAATAGCTATTGTGCCCAACAAACGATTTGGACTTTTCAATCTGGGGGAAAAACAAAATAATTGCAATTCAGAAGAAGACCAAACCATCTCTGCAACATGGACAGTGTGGATCCAGGATCAGATTAGATTCTGAGCAGTCTAACCTTGATCTACACTGGTATAAAAAGCAGTCACAGTTGTAAAAGGCACTCTAGTCTTGGTATGAAATTGTTGCAACGTGATTCAAACTTCTGTCCCAATGCCATATACCAATGTTGTTGCTTCTATGGAAAAGTAGCCAATCTTTGTATTTGTCAGATTATTTTCATAAGTCTTTCAGTATCATAACCTTAATTATCCTTATTAAATTTTATCTCCTGCAACTTTTTAGACCTACAAGATGACAAAGCTTTTCACCTGTCCAAATTCAAAGCATTTGCAGACAACAAAAATTAGCTCAAGTCAAGGGATTGCCTCTGTGAGGATTGAAAATAATGTGAGAAAATACTGGTTACAAAAAGGTTGTCAAAACACAGGATTATTTGGTAATGGGTTAAGTGACTTGATGTGCAGTGGCAAATATTTGTGTTCAGAGTTCATAACGAAAAGTATTGATTGATTGAATGGTGTTTTACACCGCTTTCAACATTATATCAGTCACATCATGGCAACAGCTCACATATTCATGTATTTCCTGGGTTTCACCAGTACTAGGCTAGGGCTCTGAAATGTCTTGCCTAAGGAAAATCCCACAAAAAGCCCAGAGGATCCAGTAAGACTCGAACCTGGGGCCTCCAGGTCATGTGTCCTACACTTTACTACTGAGCCATGCAGAACCCTAAATGAAAACTAATAAATATTGATATGTTAATTAACCCTTTATCACACAATACTGACTCTTAAGTTCTTAATGACCATGAGGAAAATGCCTTTAAAAATATTGTGAAAAAAAGGAGAAAATGCTGGTAACCAGGATTTTCTCCTTTTCCAACAATGTTTTCTACCCAGAATGAAAAAGACAATTTTTATGTTTTTATTAACATTTTATTTGTCATCTCTTTGGACCAGGCCAAAGTTTAGTCATTTGGTAAGGAGTTACATGGAAACCCTGTGGGTAAATATACCTGTAAACAGTATCAACCGCACTGATATGAAATCATGCATCATTTATCAAACTGTCATAAAGTATCTGAAGCATTTATATTAAAACAAAATGAAAGTACTGACAAGCAATATGTTGATGTACCACTTAATCAAGACTTATGTATTTACCCAACAACGTTCCAAATTTTTTCACTTTGCAGACGACAACTAAAACCGTGGCTCAAATGGTTTGATTTTGTGTTTAAAAACATGATTGTGGATGGAGAAAATGCTGGTTACCAGAGTATCTTCTTTTCCCACAATTTTTTTAAAACCTATCTTCATTACAGCCATGTGAATTCGTGATTGTTTGGTTAAAGGTAGCTATTTAGATTTTCATATCAATCTCACCAAACTGAAAACAAGAGGGCCATAATAGCCCTAAGGTTGCTCACCTAAGCCTATCTGACACAACATGACCCATTTTCAGTCTCTTCCAAGATATCAAGACTAACATTTCAACAAACTTTCATGAGTATTGGACCGAAAATGTGGCCTCTGGAGTGTACACAAGCTTTTTCAAGGATTTGTCGCAGCGACCTTCTTTGTCGAAGATTTCATCCAATCTTGTCGAAGATTCCATCAAGACAATACTCTGACCAACTTCCATGAGTACTGGACTAGAAATGTGGCCTTCGTTTACAGTGCACACAACATTTTTCAAAAATCTGACCTGGTGACCTAGTTTTTCACCTGATGTGATCCATTTTTTATCTTTTCCAAGATAGTATGAAGAAACACACTCTGACCACCTGTCAGGATTTGAGCTGGTGACTTAGGTTTTTCATTGGATGTTACCAGTTTTCATACTTGTTCGAGATAAACAAACAGTCTACCAATTTTTATGGGTATAGGACTGAAAATATGGTGTTTAGAGTGAAACAAGGTTTTTCAAAAAATTTGATGTAGTGACCTAGTTTTTGATCCCATGTGACCCATTTTTGCACTCATCCAAGATATTATCAAGCCAAAAATTCTGACTAAGTTTCATGAGTATCAGACTGAAAATGTGGCCCCTGGAATGCACACAAGGTTTTTCTATAATTTGTCCCTATGACCTCCTTTTTTACCTGACATGATCCAATTTCAAACTTGTCCAAGATATTATCAAGACAAACATTCTGATCAAATTTCATGAGTTCTGTAAGGAAAATATGATCTCTGAAGTACTTGTTGAAACCTTGAGGACAGATGGTGCATGACTGATGACAATGGACAACGAAGCAAGATCACAAAAGCTAACCTTCAGCACATTGTGCTCAGGTGAGCTAAACAGACAGAGTTAAAAATTTCAAAACCACCACCAAAAATTGCACTGTTTTATTGAATGTAACAATACTGTTTATATGATTGTCCAAAAAAATATATCTAGTTGTATTTATCATTATTTGACCCTTTAACTCTTCACCAAATGACAAAATTCTAGACTTGTCAAAATGGAAGCATTTGCAGACAACAATTTAAATGGGGCTAAAATGATAGAAATTTGTCTTTGATAGCATTTTCTCCTTTTCCCACAATGTTGGCAAAAGGCGTCTTCCACAGGGTCGTTAAAACTCCTGATTGTGTACTAATGGGTTAACACACAATCCCGACTTTTAACAACCCTGAGGAGGGAGGCTTTTGAAAACATATTGGGAAAAGGAGAAAATGCTGGTAACCAGCATTTTCTCCTTTTCCCACAATGTTTTCTTCCCTTCCCCCCCCCCCCAAAAAAAATATTAATGTTTGAGTCACTTTTATTTTTTTGTCTTCAAATACTTTCAATTTGGAGTAGTCCACGATTCTGTTCTTTGGTACAGGGTTAAAAGAAATTTTGATTTACTGTATAATAAATAGGCCCCTTTCATTCTTCAGTTTTATTGCAAACCATTTTCTCCATCCAAAATAATGATTAATTCAATATAAATATTTATTAACTAGGATGCTGGAAAAAGTATCAGACCAAACTATGTAACAGAATCTAAGCATATCTTTCAAAATGAAAAGCTTATCTTTCAAAATAAAATGCTTTGCATGCTATGGTCCACAAGTAAATCCTGCTATGTGAAGTTCTTATTTCCATTGCAGATTTACAGCAGATGAACAAAACATTTGATCACCAGGAACATGCATAATTGTTCACAGTTTGCAGGTGCTTGTTTAACCCTTTACCAAACACTGCGGTGTTTTTAACTACCCTGTGAATATTGGCTCTTGAAAACATTGTGGAAAAAGGAGAAAATGCTGGTTGCCAGCATTTTCTTTGTTTCCCACATGTTTTCTACACTACCAAAGACAAAACCTTGAGTTTAAGCCACATTCAGCATGTCATCTGCAAATGCTTTCCATTTGGACAAGTCTAACACTTTGGTGTGTGGTAAGAAGTGCAAACAGATGTCTGCAGGAAGAACTGTGCAAATCTTAATTTCTCTGAAAAGAAACTTTCTTCTATAATGAATATCCTGACCAGCATTTTCTCCTTTTCCAAGAATGTTTTCTATCCTAAGAAAAATCCTATCATTCGACCCATATTCCATTTGTAGTCTGTAATTGCTCTAAATCTGGAGCCCCACAGCTAGCCACCTAAATCATTAATTGTGATCCGATGAGACCTTAAATCAAGGTCACGGGTGATATGTGACGATGCTATACACCAAGCACATTAAAGAACCATGTGTAACTTATGGCGAGTTTTGTACTGTATCTTGCACTATTCCCAGCAACATAACTAACAGCCTTCAGGGGCATCGCTCATATGGGCAATCATTAGCATAAACATAAAATCAATCTAAATTAGGACTAGTCAAAAATGTTGTCATCATTCCGGTAAACAACAAATCCACAATCTAGAAGAAAAGCTATCTTTTCTTTTAACTCTTTACCAAACAATCCCAGGTTTTCACGACCCTGAGAAAGAAGCCTTCTGAAAACATAGTGGGAAAAGGAGAAAATGCTGGTAACCAGCATTTTCTCCTTTTCCCACAATGTTTTCTACCCTTCCCAAAACAAATTTCAATGTTTAAGTCACATTAATATTGTCGTCTGCAAATGCTTCCAATTGGTAAAGAGGTAATATGTAAATGTACCTTCAACTGCTATGTTATTTTCCAAACTGAACAATGCACCATGACTGAAGATCCAATAATTATACATTTCCACACAAAGACTCATTAAAATTCCTCTAATGACAGAAGATCTCCACAGATGGGGAATTATTCAGGCTTCCTGTATTGATTCTTTTCATATCCATAACTCTAACAACTCTAGATCAGTGAAATGGTAATTATCAAGAAGTCATACAGCCCAAACAATTGTAATGTCAAATCTAATTTACAAAATCATTATATAACATATTTATCTGAAAGAGTACATCTGAGATCTGATTGTATGCATAGGGCAGTCTAATGCTGGACAGATACTAAGGTGCAATCTTATGCTGAACTAACAGTGCATCTGATGCTGGACCAATTCTAGTACAGTCTAATGCCTGGCCAACATTATAGAGCAATCTAATGCTGGACCAACACAGTAGTGTAGTCTTATGCTTGACCAAGACTATACTGCACGGTCTAATGCTTGATCAACACTTCACTGTACTGTCTTATCTGGACCATCACTATGATTCAGCCTGATGCTTGACCAACACTACAACACAGTCTAATGCTTGAACAACACTATAGTGCAGTCTAATGTACCATCGACACTATAGTGCAGTCTAATGATTGGCCAACATTATAGTGCAGTCTAATGTTGGCCAACACTATACTATGCAGTCTAATGCTTGACCAATGCTATACTGTGCAGTCTAATGCTGGATCAACACTACCTCTAAAATAACCTTTGGTTGGTCTCAGCAAGTGAAGAGTTGATTTCCTTTTCTTAATAATCTGTTACAAAACTGAAAGCAGTATGAATTTGATCAAATTTATACAAGTCTAAAATTTTATCGTCTGATAAAAAGTTAAGTAAGTACTGTCATATTCAGCATCATCATCCTCTAATACAGAATCTCTTATAATCTGTGGTTGTAAAAATTACGTAAAACTTTTTAGTGACACCAATTATATCCAAGGCTGCTTCACGACATGCCTGTTCTCAGAAGCATCAAAGTGTACCATATCTCAGAATTGAATCTAATCCGAGTTTGTTTACGAAATCTATAGACAAAGAATTCATTTCAGTCTATGTTTACCTTGAACTTCAATTTTATCCTCACTGTATCTTGGAAACAGCCATCTTAGAAGCATTCTGTTGAGTTATTAAAGCAGGAAATAACAGCAAAAAAACATAAATCCATGTGAAGAACAGGTACTGTCCAACACTTAAACCTAGATAATAAAACACTAACAGGCACTGTTAGATCTCTTTTACAGAAGCACTTTACTGACCCAGATCTGCCCCTATGGTTTTGGTTTTCTGCAAGCTTCTTACTTACACTGATTACTTCACAGCCAAATGGGCTGTAGCTCCTGCCTGCTTTCTGTTGATAACATTACCAGGTTAATTGCTAGGCTGAAATATTCTAAATAGTCATAAATAAGAACCTTGTTTTCTACTGGAAGAAATAATACAGAGTTTGAACAGTGATAAATCCTAGATTGTTCAACTCTTAACCAGCAGACAAGGTTTTGGACTCAGCCATATTGAAAGCATTTACCTATGAATTAATGCAGCTCATGCTTTTGATTTTGTCTGTTACAGAATTGCCAGGGAAATACTGCAGGAAAACAAGTAAATGCCAGTTTATAGCATTTTCTCTTATTCCCATGTAAGTTTTCTACCATTTTCAAGACAAGTCAAATCTTTTGAGCAATACTTCACTTGAAATGTATCCAATATGAACCTACTTCTTGGTATAATGAAATCGAATGTATAGATGGTTATATGTGATTGGTAAAAAATGTGCACAAATTTATTCCAAAGGACCCTGGTGGCCTATTCACATGAAAAATTATGGCACTTAACATGCATTGGTAGGTAGCACTAATTTATATCCTTTGGCCTTTATTCACACCCAATCTCCGAGCAGAGTTGTCGTTCGTTACTCTCACCATACATCTCTGCAATGGGCTAAATGACAAGAATCTTGTCAAACCGAGGAAAACATGTTTTGTTACTGTTTAACTGTTTCATGTGTAACATAATAAAGTAGACAAAGAAAATATGATTCCAGATACATTATAGGTGCATTCAAACTGATGAATATACCTGTATACAATGGAACTATTTTTTCAAGCTTCTTTACTGATCAGAATCTTATGCCAATTGTAACAAGAGGGCCAAGATGGCCCTGGATCGCCCACCTGAATTTTTGAGAGGACCATAGCCAATTTTTTTGAGGTATTGAAACTTTTGAAACAAAATCATTATTTTGCCAAGCAATTTTGAAAAGGTCACCTGTAAAAGTAATTTCAAAATCTGTCACCACCTCTACAATCATCACCACAGCAATAATTTTGATGAATCAGAATTCTGCAAATAAAGTTTGGGATAGATCACCCAAGGACAATTTCTTGAAGAACAGCACATTCTCAATAGTGACTAAAAACATAAGTCGAACAAGAGCACCACATGCAGGTGCCAACAATTGGCTGTTGTTTTTCGACAGATAAAGTTTCCCTAACAATTTTTGAAAAGGGTCACCCTAGGAACATTTCTGTGAAATTATTTCAAAATCTGACAAGCCGTTCCAGAGAAGAAGAATTAAGAAATTCCTCCTCATGTCCCTGTTGTGCAAACAGCCCCCACCATCAGAGCCATGTTTCTTGACAGATCACAATTTTGTGAACAATTTTTGAAAAGAGTCACCCAAGGAACATTTCTGTGAAATGATTTCAAAATCTGACCAGTGGTTTCAGACAAGAATAATTTTTAAGAATTTCTTCATGTCTGTATAGTGTAAATAGCCCACAGCCATCAGAGCCATTTTTCTTCATGGATCAAAATATCTCGAACACTTTTTGAAAAGGGTCACCCAAGAAACATTTCTGTGAAATTATTTCAAAATCTGACCAGCCATTTCAGGGAAGAATAATTTTTAAGAATTTCTTAATGTCCATATAGTGCAAGTAGCGCCCCCCCCCCCCCCCCCAATCAGAGCCATGTTTCTTGACGAATCAGCATTTTGCGAACTATTTTTGAAAAGGGTCACCAAAGGAACATTTCTGTGAAATTATTTCAAAATCTGACCAACCGTTTCAGGGAGGAGAATTTTTAAGAATTTCTTCATGGCCATATAGTGCGAGTAGCCCCCATTTACCAGAGCCATGTTTCTTGACGTATCAAAATTTCGTGAACAAATTTTGAAAAGGGTCATCCAAGGAACATTTCTGTGAATTATTTCAAAATCTGACCTGCCGTTTCAGAGAAGAAGAATTTTTAAGAATTTCTTCATTTCTGTATAGTGCAAGTAGCCCCCATTCACCAGAGCCATGTTTCTTGATTGATCAAAATTTCGCGAACAAAATTTTTGAAAAGGGTCACCAAAGGAACATCTCTGTGAAATTATTTCAAAATCTAACCAGCCGTTTCAGAGAAGAAGAATTTTTAAGAATTTCTTCATTTCCGTATAGTGCAAGTAGCCCCCAGTCACCAGAGTGATGTTTCTTGACAGATCAAAATTTTGCGAACAATTTTTGAGAAGGGGCACCCAAGGAACATCTCTGTGAAATTATTTTAAAATCTGACCAGCCGTTTCAGAGAAGAAGAATTTTTAAGAATTTCTTCATTTCTGTATAGTGCAAACAGCCCCCATTCACCAGAGCCATGTTTCTTGACGGATCAAAATTTCGCGAACAGTGTTTGAAAAGGGTCACCCAAGGAACATCTCTTTGAAATTATTTCAAAATCTGACCAGCCGTTTCAGAGAAGAAGAATTTTTAAGAATTTCTTCATTTCTGTATAGTGCAAGAAGCCCCCAATCACCAGAGCCGTGTTTCTTGATGGATCAAAATTTCGCGAACAAATTTTGAAAAGGGTCACCCAAGGAACATCTCTGTGAAATTATTTCAAAATCTGACCAACGGTTTCAGAGGAGAAGATTTTTAAAGAATTCCTTAGAAAATTCCATTTGGTTGCCATGGCAACCAGAGTTTTTGATGGAATCTAATTCTGTGAACAATTTTTAAAGAGGACCTCCCAAGGAACATTCAGCCAAGTTTGGTCCAAATTGGCCCAGCGGTTTAGGAGGAGTTGATGTTTAAAGAATTGTTGACGACGCACGACAGACGACGCATGACGGACGACGGACACTGGGTGATCCTAAAAGCTCCCCTTGAGCACGTTGTGCTCAGGTGAGCTAAAAAAGATGGCTGCGCCCATGAATGATGACAACAGTTTCGACACACCGATGGATCTAAGTTTGTAAGATTAAAAAACAAGTTATCGTCCTTTAAAAGATATTTAAGCTTTTCAGAAAATCCCTCTTTTTCACATTTCCTACCACTAAGTCTGATTGGCCGTATGCTGTTTGAACAGCACACAAAACAATCCATTGGTCTTTCTTTCACCGGCGTTTGTGTCGCCATTTTGAGTAATGGTCATGTGACGAAAATATCACGTGATGACGGACTACTTTCTGAGCCAACTACAGAGGTGAATGGGAATGATCCATAGTGCAAGAGAGTGATTCACACCATGGCAAACTAATGTGACAAGGGATGAGTCTTTTCTTGTACTGTTTGGTCATCTACTAGTTTTCTAAGCATTACCAAATAGACCACCAATACTACTCGTATTTCTACAGAAATGTAATTCCACCATCCTTGTTAGATTTTGGAATCAGCCTCATGATTTTCTTGTTCTAATCAACCACTTAACCCTTTACCACACAATCCCAACTCTTAAGGACCCTCAGAAAGAAGCCTTTTGAAAACAGGGTAGAAATAGAACAAAATGCTGGTTACCTGCAATTTTAGCTTTCTGTACAACATTTTCTACCCTACTAGAGACAGAAATCACCATTTGCACTCATAATTATATTTTGTCCTCTACAAATTCTTACAATTTGGTTGTGTCCAAAATTATGTTGATTGGTAAAGAGTTACGGGATACAGTATGATACACAGCTCTTTGATGAAGCCAAGCAATGTACACTAGGGTTAGGCTAACTGTTTAGATGGGTGACCAAATTGTTATGCAATAATGAAGTGCATCTGCACAATTTTCTAAGTTTTTTCCTTGTTCAATAATGATTTCAATTAACTTGTAATCTTTAAATATATATCTAACCAAAAATTCCGCTTTTCAGCAAATGAAAATAATGATAGGCCCCCCCCATCAGAGCCATATTTCTTGACGAATCAGCATTTTGCAAACTATTTTTGAAAAGGGTCACTAAAGGAACATTTCTGTGAAATTATTTCTTTTCAAAAGATACAGGACGATTCAATGATTTTGATAGGATAATAATTGAAAGAACTTTGTCAAATAAATAGACAGAAAAATGATTCAGCACTTGTTAGAAAGCTAACTATAACAAATTTTTCTTAGTAACACTAAAGAATGTCAGGCGACATCAACAGTACTTCAATGATGTCATTAATTATGTCATTTAAAACATTTTAAGATGGCTGAAAATCCAGAAAAAATCATGTTGAACAATGAATTGGGGAAATATCCATCTATGGTAAAGCTAAAACTGCAAAAGATATATCGAAGTTCTACAGCACCATCAAAACAGAAAATACAGATGCTGAAGGACAAATTTGAAAGCAAGGGAAATGTACAAGATACGAGGGCTGTTCGATATGTAATGTGTATTGTACCACAGCGCGATAACGCTTTCAACGATTTCGTGGATGATGATACGCTTGAACAGCTCTTTTCAATACCTTTCCAACGGTATAAACACGAGCCTTTAGCTCCACATAGTTTTAAACTTATAGTCATTTCAATAGAGCTAGTCATTGACCACTGTTGTAAAAATGGTTGGGAAACAGATTAAGAATATTGAAGAAATTAGAGCTTATATAAAAGTTCGCACAAAACTCAGTCATTCGGTAATGCAGATTTTTACTGTATTGGGGGAAGTTTATGGGTCTGATAAGGTATCTTATGAGACAGTTCGTAGGTGGAGAAAGAAATTTCTGACTGGCACAGAGTCCGTCAAAGATGCAGCGAAATCTGGCCGACCTGTGACTGTAACAGGCAAGGCAAATGTCTCAAAAGTCAGGGTAATAATTAAAAGTGATGGCAGATACACGATTCGTGATATTGCCAACGCTGTTGGCATATCACTATCACGGGTGCATTTCATTTTGAAGCGTATTTTGAAAGTACGAAAGATTTCTGCCAGATGGATACCGCATATATTGACAGATGACCAAAAACAGGTACGAGTACAAACCGCTAAGCAATTCCTCAAAATGTTTCCCAAATTCAATCAAAGACAATTTGCAAACATTGTTACAGGTGACGAAACATGGTATCACTATTTCGAACCAGTAAGAAAAATTGGAAACAAAATTTGGCTAACTAAACATGGTAGAAGGCCTGTATTTGCCAAAAGAAGCATAAGCACAAAGAAGGTCCTTTATTGCATATTCTTCTCATGTGATGGTATAGCCGTACAAATTCCGGTGCCAAAGGGCAAAATTGTTACAGGTTGGTATTACCGAGATGTTATACTAAAAAAGCTCAAGAAATATTATCTTAAATGACGCCCTGTGTCAGGATTTAGGCATGTTCGTCTACTTCATGATAATGCTCCATCACATACATCTGAGCTTGTGAAGCAATTTTTGAAGTCGGAGAAGGTTACTGTCTTGCCACACCCACCATACTCTCCAGATCTAGCCCCATGCGACTTTTTCCTTTTTCCAAAACTTAAAAAGTTCTTATCTGGTTGTCGTTACAAGTTCCGACAAGCCCTTGGCTCAGCCATCAGCCAGTGCCACAGAGGTCTAGCTAAATCAGCGTACCATGACACATTTCAGAAATGGATTCAGAGATTGAAATTATGTATTTTGAAGGGATGTAATATTCATTTCACTATTTGAGTCGAATGCTTTTGAGATATCGTACAATACACATTACATATCGAACAACCCTCGTAAAAGGAAAGAAAATGGTTGTGCCAGAATGAGATATTAAGATGAAGCCACTGACAAGTTGCAGCAGATACTAGTAATTAAATAAACGCCTAGAAAATTTGTAATGAGTGACATCACAAATTATGGTTCTTGTAATGCTACCTTTGGAACAGTGAGAAGAATTTTGAAATTAATTCAAAACACTGATCATACACAATAACAGTCATGCAGCACCTCAACCCTTTACCACACAACCCCATATTTCAACGATCCTGGAGAAAGAGGCTTTTGAAAACATTGTGGGAAAAGGAGAAAATGCTGGTAACCAGTATTTTTCTCCTTTTCCCACAATGTTTTCTACCGTTTCACAAAGAGTTTCATAACTTGAGCCACATTTAATTTGTCATCTAAAATGCCTTTAACTTGGACTAGTCTGAAATTGTTGTTGTGTGGTAAAGGGTTAAAGATACAGATGTTAGCATGTTAGGGCCAGATTAGCTTTCAAAGATTGTGTAGACCAGAGTGATGGCATTATAGACAGTATTTGGTTCACTGATGAATGCCATGTTTACCTAAATGGATCAGTCATTCATTTAAGAAAAACCTTGAGATACTGGGGCATTGAGAAACCACAATTCTATATTGAAAGGCCACTACACACTGACAAAGTAAGTGTGGGCAGCTTTGGGCTCGTATGGAAATTCAACGATAGAGCCTTATTTCTTCAAAGAAAATGGTGAGACTGTTACTGTCACAGGTGAAAGATATCTTAAAAGAATTATTTGGAAGTTTATTCCAGAGCTTTAAAGAAGAGGGTTTTTAACAATGTGTGGATGCAACAAGATTGGGCAACACCACATACCGCAAATGGAGTGTTAGAAACATAGACTACAAAGTCGATAGTCGTTTAATTTCACTCAAAACAAATTCTGCATATGCGGATTTGAACCCTCTGGACTTCTTTTTGTGAGGGATGTCTAGAAGATCTTGTTTAAACCCCAAAACCTAAAAATCTGAATGAACTAAAGACCTACTGGCCAAGAATTCTCAAAATCAAGATGAATATGTCGCAGTTATCAACATCACCTAAAGTTGTTTCTGATAAAATAGGTAGACACGTGGAAAATGTGTTACAGATGCAGTAAGCAAATTATCCAGAAAATATTCTATTGGGGAAAAATTATACATTCACATGTATATATTTCAAAGACATGAATTGCAGTATACAATTTCAAATTTTTGATTGAAAGTGCCATTAAAGTTATTTTTCTTATCATTATCATTTGTGTTTGATCTTCCTCTATTTCTCGTTCATGATGAGCTCTATTCAAAGAACCGTTATATACGGTATTCCACTTCAACATTTTCTTTAGTCCTGTTGCAGCAAGCCTATACAAGTCAGTCTGTTTTGTTTACCAACACTTCATGCAAATTCTCAAGTGTGTTTTATCTGCTTGATAATTTACAAAAATGGAGTACACTCAGCTGAAAGTCAAGTCCTTCAAACACAGTTAATGTAAACATTGTTATTTCAATAGGATAAGCAAAAAAATAAGGGTTCCTTGAGTCTTGCTAGTATTTCCTTATTTTTTTTGTTTTTTGTGCATTAAATGTTGTACATGACTTACATACAAAAGGTAGATAACAGGCAGTCCCACTAGCCAAGGCCTATTAGTCTTTCCTGAGTGGAACTTAATAATGTAGTACATCCATTTTTTTGGCATAGCTAAATACAGTGGAATCCCACTATAACGCTATCGTAGGGAGCCACGATCTACAACAGCGTTACATCCGGGGTTAAATACATAACGCTGAAACCCCCCACCCTCCCAGCTACCCGCAACCCAATCCGCCGACCATTGCCAAAACTATGACATCAATTAATTACTGTTATTCACCAATATATTCAGACACAAATAAAATAGTAATATTGTGGTTATTATAGAAATCAACATTTTGAACAATTCAGGGTTGCCAAAATAATAAGTTTTAATTTGGGGAGTGTGTCAAAAATGATATGGGCAAAGTCTTGCAAATTTATACATAGTAGTGGTGGAGGTAGATCTAGTTCAAATACTTAGACATAGACATGCATATTTACATTTGAACATTTATTTATCGGACATTTAACAATTTAGATTTCTTTTTGTATGTAACGTCTAAACAATTCCCACTTAGTTCTATTACCAAATCTGGTCATTCAAACACCGGTACAAGAACTTCATTTACCTTTAGGGCCATGTTTTTAGAAATTATTCAGCCGCTGTTTAGCTGAATTATGGTCAGCTTCATTCAGAAATCAAATAAAACGCTATCATGTTGGATTGCAGACGGTGCTGCTGCCATGTTTTTCAATCATGCTGATGATTGCATAACAACCCAAATCAACTGTGACTAACAAAATCTTTCAATAATCAAACGAGACAAGACGCGACATACATGGTGAAAGTCAATATGAAAAACAACGTGCGTCGTGGTCTATAAATTAGACTACGGTGGAAGGATCTAAACTGTTTGTAATATAGATCCTGAGAAGACGGGTTTTCAATCTTGACATAAATGGATCTTATAATTATATGTTCTTACCGTTTTTAGGCACAACAGAAGTAGCTTTCTATGAAAATGATTTCAGTCATAGTTCAGCTATGGATGGTATAGATCCATGATCAGACTGCACGCTCTTTCAAGTCTAATGTTTATCTACACTGTCCGCAAAGACTTCAACCCTTAACCACCCTGTGAAAGAAAGCTTTTGAAAAACATGTGGAACTAGACGCCCTTGAGGGCCTGAAATCGCTCTCCTGGCAGTGATTTTGCTTTTATGTTAGCATACATTATGAATTCATGATGCAAAAAGAAAAAAAGACAAAAAACACAAAAATGTGTTCTTGCAACTGGGCTTGAACCCACTAAGACAGCATAATGTAGGCATGGTAAATTGAACAAACAGTGAAAAAAATTTAAGTGCAATTTCTCAAAACTAAATGTTTGGAATCCAAGCAAATTTGATAGGGTTTCAGTACGCCTTGTATTAAACAATCCTAGTACATTTCAAAGAAATTTTACTAATAATGTGGACTTTGTTGAGAAAACGATACTAAGTCATGAAATGGCTACTTTTCCTGAACAGTTTACTAGATTTTCTTCACTTTTAATAGCGTTCAATCCCTTGATGAATCTTTGCAAGTTTCAAAAGATTTTGATCAACACTGTGAACTTTATTGCCTAAACAAGAAATGGAAATTTTTAACTTTGAATGGCTACTTTTTCCATACTGATTGTCAGATTATTTTCGAAATCAATAGGGTTCAAGCTGTTGATGGGACAAAGCAACTGTGCAAGTTTTATGAAAATCCGACCACAAATGCTGACTTTATCATGTAAACAAGAAATGGAAATTTTCAACTTGAAATGGCTACTTTTCCCATACTGTTTGTTGGATGTTTTTCAAAATCAATAGGGTTAAAGCTATTGATGAGATAAACACAATGTGCAACTTTCACAAAAATCTGATCACAAATGCAAACTTAATCATGTAAACAAGAAATGGAAATTTTCAACTTTAAATGGCTACTTTTCCCATACTGTTTGTTGGATTTTTTTCAAAATCAATAGGGTTGATGCTATTGATGAGATAAACAAACTGTGCAAGTTTCACAAAAATCTGATCACAAATGCAGACTTTATCATGTAAACATGACTGGATTTCAAATTTGGCTCACTATTTTATATATTTTGTAGTTTGGTAGAGAGTTAAAAATCGTCATCCTTCCATGGGCAGTGAATGATTAAATATGACCATAAACATTTAACTTTCCATCCGTTAAGATTTCACACCAGTAGTGTATCCACAAAATTAATGTTTGCAGTAGAGTTTGCATTAAAAGTATATAATAATTCGAAGCAAGAGGGTTGTACTGCAAGCATTAATTTTGTCGTACACACTAACAACTCTTTCGCACCAAGAATTTACACCTGGTTATGTGCTGACCTCCAATCAAAACAAACGATCATGCAATAAGCCAATATCGCGCGTGCTTTATATGATCTGATATAGCCTTTTTGCGTATTGTAATGATTATTGCTAGAACACCGCAGTCATGTCTGTGTAGTCGGCAGGAAAAGTAATCCGGCTACTTTCTGAAAATTTTGTTGTGACCTAGATTAAAAAAAAAGTCCATACACTAATCTGATGCTAAAGTTAAATGGATTAATTACCCATGAATAAAAATGAGAAACAAGGCTTTGTATTCAACAATGCTTTATTTACGTAATCATGGGGACAACACAGGGCTTCAACCATTTCCCTCTAAGGAACGACTTTTCATGCTTCTGCAGTAGATGCCTTTCAAAATGTTGTTAAAAATGGCAAAACTGCTTACGTAACACATCGAAAAGCCTGGAAAGATTTAGCCCTTACGCATCTTTTAGGACTTAAGTTGCTGTTGCGGCCTCTGTAGATCAAGATCAAAGTGTAGACTAAATGTCTTGTCTGATCTCTGATCGTAATCTTCACAGTCTGCTGTGAAGAAGCATTTCTTACCAAAAAAGTTTCATTTTGTTTGTGTAATTTCATGACTGAGAATTACCGTTGGTTGACTCGGCTCTCGAAGGATTCATCTTTATAACTGTTTTACGCATGATGTACAATTGTGCATTCATTTTGCAGCCGATCATCCTATCAGAAATATTTTCCAAAAATTCAAAAAAAGTCAGACGTTTTGGAAAATATAGTTTCAGCCTGTCCAAGTATTTAGTATTCTTGAATATTTGGACTGTCTAGAGTTAGGACTAGACATCAAGGATATGCCAATGCCGCGAATCCGCGATATTATCACGGAAAAATGAGAGAAATCTCATAAAAAATCTCAAAACGCCAGAAAAAATCGCATCCAAAGAAGATCGGTGATTACATGAAACGAACTTTTACTTTCGTTTTTGATAGTCAACAAGGGACATAATTCATTCGGTGTCAGATTGACATAATTCATTCGGTGTCCAATATCGTGTAGACAGTCGAATCTAGACCGTTGTCTGCGCATGTCATATTCTTTGAAGATTTGACCTGTCTGCTATGGCGCATCACCCATCTACCAAATATTCAGGAAAAGTAGGGCTTACAGCAAAGTTATTAGCCTATTACCCATGCATGTAGGGGCTGTTTTAATGAATGGCCGATGCATAGGTTAAATCAGCGTTCACGTTAGCGCAAAAAATTGCATCTGGGACGCAATTTAACTAACACTGGACGTGAAAAGGTTACCTTCTGCGTCCACAGGACGCAAAGCACCTTTTACAATGCATCACCGATCATGGTGCTTTCAAGTTCAAGGATGCCAACGAGACGTCTTAGTAGCTCAATAGGATGCTAATTTTATCGCCTACTTAAAATTAATAGGTGTAATTATTAATTATTAAGCAGGCACCGCATGCAAGCCCCTTCAGACTGGTCGTCGCTAATTACACACCTTATCATGCTAGTCATATATTCCTGACAGGATACACACAATCAAGGCGTCGCTTAAGGAACCATGGGCAGCGAATTAATCTCGTACATGATTCCTGATTGGTACGCAGTACACTATATATTGCGTGAAAATTGGAAAAAGTCTATTTAAGCCCCCCCCCCCCCAGAAAGAGTGTGCGCCATGTTAAAAAGTGGGGGAAAGGTTCGTTTCCTGTGTGACCAGAGTGGCGGTAAGAATATTGACATGGCAGGGCGTGGCTTGCCTTTGACACAAGTCGACCAGTTTATTTTTCAATTTAGTGGCCTCGAGCCAGTTCGGAATTTTACATTTTACATTTTTTTATCGATCCATTGCTTTGTGGGAATTTCAAGTGCATAGCCTTTTACTGTCTGAAAACATTGCGAAGAAAAGGAGCTTGTGTTCTTTATATTCAATTACCTATTTTACCTTTATCTAAAATGCAGTGAACTGACACAGTACTTGGCTTAGCCTCGCCCTACCAGCTCTCACAACCAATGAAAAAGTCGAACACGCCGTTCTATTTATAGCCATTACCTGATAATGTGTATTGAAAATGTCAGCGAAATCACGTCTGGATTATAAAGTATGAAGACTGTCTTATTTAGTTGTATATCGCTTATTCTTGCATAAAATGTTGTGTATAATGAATAAATGTATAAACTATAGTAATTGTTATTGGTTGTATCCTTCATCAGTAAGTTTTTGCCAGTTTTAAAAAGAAAAATTTAAAAAAAAATTATGTCAGCTTTATGTCCGATGTCGGCATGATTTTCCGTCCCTGTCTGGTTAAACTAGAGCTCTGTTTCCTTTCTTCTTTTTTTTAATCGTCAGTTTTAAAAAATATTGAAAGTAGGAATGTCTACGAATGCTTCTCGTAGCAAGGACGCAAAATAATAGCACAAGGACGCAAATTTTCAAGCCTCTGCGTCCACAGGACGCAAAGTAGCAATAGCTGGCGCTAACGCTGTTAAATGCTAGCTGATCACAGCTGAATGAATCGCACCAGGTAGCGTTTTATTGAGTAAACGTTTATTTCATTTTCAAATGCAAAGTAATGGTTGTTGTTTTGAAAAGTAGTCTGGTTCTGTACCCAGAATGCCCATATTAGATAGATCTGTTTTTGTAGAATGCCATCTAGCGGGAGATAATGAATCTAGATCGCATTACGCATTCGGCAAACCTCGGGTGACCCGATGAGCAAGTTAGATGTAGGTACGGAATCAGCCGAGTTGTGACGAGTGTACATTACGCGATCTTAATAATCGTGTCGGATAACCGCTTGGTTTTGTCCTGTAAAGCGTTTTTCATGTCGCAAGTTTGCAGACAGATTCCCGAGAGTCATACTTTTTTTTGACGACAGTTCCAAAATCTGAGCGCGATTTAGGGGTAGCTACAGCGAGTTTGTGCTCCTTACTCTCAAAATGTCTTAAAATTGTACCGATCGATACGGTTTTACTTTTAGAACAGTGCAGTTCTCGACAGAAATGACAACAAAGTGATTCTCAAAATGATTAGCCCAAACTCTGAGGCTATGAGTAAAAATGGCTTCAAAACCACCAGTGGTTGCGGTACGATCAAGATAAAAACGTCATGTATACTGCAATTTCTGCTTAAAGTCATTAAAAAGCTGAAAAGACGGTCTGAAGCGACTCTGATCGGACAATGTCAAAGATACATTTTGTTGTATCATGGGTTTTTGCGTTTTTTGCGCCGATCAATTTTTGCTGTCAGTTAATTTCTGGATAGATACTTCCGCATAATTTGACATATTTGTCAATAAGAATAACAAGGAACTTCGAAACCTGTCATTTCACACTAGATAAGCGGATAATGGCCTTTTTTTGTCCATGTATTTTCTTACGTGAGGTCTCGCGTGTGACCAAAATTTGTTGGTGAATTTCAATTCTGTAACCTGATTTACGCAATATTTTGTGCGATTGGGAACACTGAATTTGTTACAGAATTTTACAAAGTTGAATTTTCTGATCCCCTAAGTTTATGTATGTGTCATTAGGCTATGATAGATCTTGGAGTTAGACGAATATGTTAGAACTTTGAAGCAGAGTGGGGGATGACTTAATATTCACTTCAGTTCAGTTTTTAAGCTTGTTTGTAATTTTTTTTTTTTATAAATTTAATCGGCATTGACAAAAATTATCTCATGCTTTTTAAAAAAATCTCATTAAAAAAATCTATATGGGATTTTTTTCTCATAGCTTTCATCTGACAGGCATATCCCACAGACATAAAATATTTTTGACAGTAATTTAACATGTCCCAACATTTAGGGTGTCCGAATTGGCGAATTATGGTACATTCGATATTGCTGTTAACGATCTTAGCAACATACAGAAAATTACAAGGGCTGTTCGATATGTAATGTGTATTGTACCACAGCGCGATAACGCTTTGCACGCTTTCGTGGATGATGATATGCTTGAATAGCTCTATTCAATACCTTTCCAACGGTATAAACACGACCCTTCAGCTCCACATAGTTTTAAACTTATAGTCATTTCAATAGAGCTAGTCCTTAACCACTGTTGTAAAAATGGTTGGGAAACAGATTAAGAATATTGAAGAAATTAGAGCTTATATAAAAGTTCGCACAAAACTCGGTCATTCGGTAATGCAGATTTTTACTGAATTGGGGGAAGTTTATGGGTCTGATAAGGTATCTTATGAGACAGTTCGTAGTTGGAGAAAGAAATTTCTGACTGGCACAGAGTCCGTCAAAGATGCAGCAAAATCTGGCTGACCTGTGACTTTAACAGGCAAGGCAAATGTCTCAAAAGTCAGGGAAATAATTGAAAGTGATGGCAGATACACGATTCGTGATATTGCCAACGCTGTTGGCATATGGCTATCGCAGGTGCATTTCATTTTGAAGTGTATTTTGAAAGTACGAAAGATTTCTGCCAGATGGATACCGCATATATTGACAGATGACCAAAAACGGGTAGGAGTTACGGAGTACAAACCGCTAAGCAATTGCTCAAAATGTTTTCCAAATTCAATCAAAGACAATTTGCAAACATTGTTACTGGTGACGAAACATGGGTTCACCATTTCGAACCAGTAAGAAAATTTGGAAACAAAATATGGCTAACTAAACACGGTAGAAGGCCTGTAGTTGCCAAAAGAAGCACAAGCACAAAGAAGGTTCTTTATTGCATATTCTGCTCATGTGATGGTATAGTCGTACAAATTCCGGTGCCGAAGGGCAAAAGTGTTACAGGTCGGTATGACCAGGGATTCTATATAATATGTTATATACGATCCCTGGTATTACCGAGATTTTATACTAAAAAAGCTCAAGAAATATTATCTTAAACGATGCCCTGTGTCAGGATTTAGGCACGTTCGTCTACTACATGATAATGCTCCATCACATACATCTGAGCTTGTGAAGCAATTTTTGAAGATCGGAGAAGGTTACTGTCTTGCCACACCCACCATACTCTCCAGATCTAGCCCCATGTGACTTTTTCCTTTTTCCAAAGCTTAAAAAGTTCTTATCTGGTCGTCGTTACAAGTTCCGACAAGCCCTTGGCTCAGCCATCAGTCAGTGCCTCAGAGGTCTACCTAAATCAGCGTACCGTGACGCATTTCAGAAATAGATACAGAGATTGAAATTATGTATTTCAAACCGCGGAGAATACTTTGAAGGGATGTAATGTTCATTTCACTATTTGAGTCGAATGCTTTTGAGATATCGTACAATACACATTACATATCGAACAACCCTCGTATTGATGTTAAAGTCTGTCTAATGTAAGATTATGTATTTTATGTGAAGACAATTATGGGCTGAAGTCCTTTTGTTATCAAATGTGTTTATTTGTCAAAGCAATTGTGCATAGCCACAGGTGATAAAAGTAATCAACAAGGTAAAGGTGTGAAAAAATGTCACATGTACAAGGTATCGATTTTACATCAGTATTGGGTCGATAGGTAGTTATGTTTTTACATTCTTATAAGCGGAACGTTGGATTTGGATCAGGCTCGGAGATGGTCAAAACCCCGAAATTTTGGGAGCCATAGGGCGCCCGCATTATGATAGGGTCAGAGTTTTAGCGAAGTTGACGTTCTAACTGGGTTCTACTGTACACTAGTTTTTTATCTACTTCTTGGTACTGATGTTTTAGAATTACTAAGCAGCAGTGCTCGCGCTGCCAATCGAGATTATTGACAATTGTCGATTAATTAATTCAGCTGTCGATTAATTCTACCAATTGTCGACAAAAATTGTCGATTAATTTATTCCCAAAAAAAGTCGGGTAAAATTCCCTTTACTTGCCTGGATCACGCGCTAATTTGCACCGGGAATGTGGTAATCGCTTGTTTCACACCTCGAAGGACGCAACCTTAGGTAATCGACAGGTCACAGTTGGCTTGTATATTTCACAACGCATGTCATGTTATCGGTTGTTATTCTAAGCCGTTAATTGGAGAACGCGATTATTTGTTTATTTCACATTAAATTTTGATTGACTATTTTACTCGACGCAGTGATAGAATGCCTTGGATTTCAGAAACGGCGATGGCGACTACAGGAATTCAATTAGATATCATAAATTCGTTTACATTGCTAACGTAAACTGGCGCTGTTTAAATGTCGGCGAACAAAAAGAAAACAATAATTCATAATTGAATTTAATTGACATGTTGACATTATTCTAATAAATCTTGTTCTTGAACCCTTAAAATCTTACCATTCTTCACTTATACGTCAACATGGGTCGTCCTAAACGAAAACTATCGCCAATTAAAAAAGATAATAAACTGAGGAAAATTAAACTGCATTTACAATATTGGATTTAGCAGTGGTACCAGTGAATAGCAGTATGAAAATTCAAATTAAATTTAAAGGCTTAGATTGGTAACCTCGTCCACTTCACTGTTTAGGTACTATCGAGTGAATGACTTTATTTAAGACATTTTATCCTCCTCATTGACCTTATTAGAAAATAATTAAGGTCAGCAGATAATAAAGGGAGGTAATTCATCATGTAATAGAAAATTTCCTCTACTTGTGCACATCATTTATTACAATAAAAAAAAAATGTTGTTTGGTAAAGAAGTAACCATTCATCAAAAGAAACTAGGACTTAAATGTCTGTATGCTTTTATGCAAATAATGTGGGAAAAGGAGAACTATCCTTAGGAAATGGTGTAGAACAAATTTTCCTTTTCCTACAATATTTTCTACAATGTAAGATTAAAATGAAATTTTGTCTTTTGGTAAAGGAGTAACCATTCATCAAAAGAAACTAAGACCTAAAAGTCTTTATGCTTTTATGTAACTATTGTGGGAGGGAGCACTATCCCAGGAAATGGCATAGAGCAAATTCTCCTTTCCCACAATATTTTCTACAAGGTAAGATTAAATATATATGACCATTTTTTTATTATTATTATTATTGTAATGGAAATGATTATGTGAATGAAAGTTTGAAACTATGAGTAAACTAGAGGCGCTTGAGCGCCTGTATCGCTCCACAGGCCTGATATTTCTATAGTGGCGAAAGGAAGTTTTTAACAATTATCATTCAATCCTGCATTTTAGCTCACTGAAGAAACAATTTGGTAGACAACCACCATAGGAACTTACCTGCAAAACAACAATGAAATCCAATGAATAGTTTTAGAGAAGAAATTTTTCAAAGATTTTACTTTATACCATAAAAGGAAAATGAGTCTCCCATAAAAGCCATGTTTTTTGACAGATCTTTTTTTTTTAAGGAATTCTGTAAACCTGTATCTAAGGAACATTCCTGCAAAATAATAATGCTATCCAAATAGCGGTTTGGGAGGAGAAGAATTTTAAAGGTTTTTTACTTTGGTTGCCATGGCAACCAGAATTCTTCATGGAACACAATTATTTGAAGGAATTTGAAAGAGGACCACCAAAGGAACATTCCTGTGAAATTTGGTAAAAATCCAGTCAATAGTTTCTGAGGAGAAGTTTTTTAAAGAAAAAGTTTACAGATGCACGCACGGACGAATGGACGAACGGACGGGCGCACGACGGACACAACGCCATGACAATAGCTCGCTGGCCTTTGGCCAGTGGAGCTAAAAAACAAAGTTAATGCTACATGTGCATGTCTTTTTTTTTAAACCAAACTTCGGGCGCTTAATTTGTCTATTATTTTTTTCAAGAAAAAATTGTTGGCCATTATTTTACTTGGGCCAGAGCTAGCACTGAAGTAGTATTTATTACTGGTAAAAAATGTGGACATTATTTATTCTGCTGGTCTCTTCTGAGGCTTATTTTCAGGTACATTTATGACACCATTATACAAGTGTTGCTACTGCTAATCAGTACCCCGGGGGGGGGGGGGGGGGGGGCACCTATTGATGCTATAGCAAATGAATATGATAAGGGATAATCCTTTTCTTGGACTAATTGGCAATTTAGTATTTTATAAACATAACCCTACAACCCACACTTGTTTGTCTGCACTTGTCATAAAGGTCCATTATATAATGGTATAAGCAACTAAAACCAGCTTTATTGTACAGCGAGCATCTACAGTTATACAATCTTTTACAGCTATACAGTTAGATGCATGTCTCTGTACATTTAAGCAGCTGTGTTGCCTTTATTGCTTGGATGACCATGCTGTTGCAAACTTTAATATGTTCTTATACTTTCAGACACATCATTTTTTGCAGCAACTGCTCCTTTTTCAATGATGATTTAGATCAAAATCTTATCTTGGAAAATATATCTAACTGAAAACTTCTCTTTTCAACATTATGCAAGACAGTGAGGAAAAAGAGACAATTGCTGACGAGGTTACTTCTCATTATTTCTCTTCATATTGAACCATAAAAGAGTTTAACCCATTACCACCCCATCTTGAGTTTTAACCCTGAAGTAGACTGCTTTTGAAAACATTGTGGAAAAAGGAGAAAATGCTGGTAACCAGCATTTTCTCGCTTTCCCACAAGGTTTTCTACACTATCAAATACAAATGCCATCTCTGAGCCACATTTAAATTGTTGTAAGAGCTTTCAATTTGGCCAAGTCTACATTTTTGTCTTGTGGTAAAGACTTTTAACACATTATTTTCCAGTACCAGGTCTTACCCTGTCTATCTTATGATATTTCTTGTTTAAAACATAGCTTTTCCACATTAACATCTTTGAAATAATGATGGGCTGTAAGAGAGAAATGAACACTTTGGCAATGAGTTTGGTTAATCATCAGAAAGAAATTTGCTAAGCAGAAGGCCCGAACTGGCAAGCCCCTGGTTCCAAGTTGTGCACTTTACTAACTCAGCAACTAAGGCTCCATCAAAACATAACACAGGAGACAACAGAAAGGGAATGATTAGCCCCTATTGTTTTCCAAGATAATGGGGGAGTGAACTGACAATCAAAACACCTGATAAAACCCCATTAATCCTTCATCCTTCAAATCATCCCGTGTTTTAACAACTCTGAGACAAAGAAAAAATTGCATAAAAAGGAAAAAATGCAGCAAACCAGCATTTTCTCCTTTTCCCACAATATCTCCAACTTTGTCAAACACATGTCTTGTCTTATCAAATGAGCCAAATTTAATTTGCAATCTGCAAATGCTTTTGATTTAGAAAAGTCTAAACTTTTTCAATCTGGTTAACCCTCTACCACACAATCCCAAGTTTAACCCCCACCCAAAGGAAAAGGCCTTTTGAAAACATTGTGGGAAAAGAAGAAGATGCTGGTAACCAGCATTTTGTCCTTTTCCCATGTTTTCTACACTGTCAAAGACAAATTCCATCATTGGAACCACTTCTAAATTGTCGTCTGCAAATGTTTTCATTTCAGAGAAGTCTACAATAACTTTGTCATTTGGTATAGGATAAGAGTAAAGGGCAAACAGCTGCTGTTCCAAACAATCTGGATAACTAATCAAATCTAATAAGCCTTGCTGAACCTGTTGCACTTTGTCAAACAGTTTTTCTGAGAACCTGTTCTTTGATAATTGTTTTCTACCACTTTTCCTTGTTTTAGAGTTCTGAGTATCTTTAAGTACCTGAGATTAGCGCTGAAGGAACACATAAAGAAACCATTTTTTCTGTCAATTAAGAGCAGCCAATGCTTATTTCAACTCTGTTTTCAGTCAGACAATCTCATAAAAACACAGAGTATAGATACAGGATCAGCCCACCCATTATGAGCAGTCTGTTCTTAATCTACACTGTCCTTAAAAACAACTGGAGTTATGAATCTTAGGGTTAACTTTTTACTACACCACAAAATTTTAAGACTATCAAATTGAAAGCATTAAAAAGATAAACAGACTACAATTAAAATAAGCAAGAAAGAAGATTTCACTCTTTATATTGTAGAAAACATTATGGAAAAGGGAGAAATTGTTTGTAACCTAGGTCCATAAAACATACTATGGTTTGGTAAAGTGTTAACTACTTTCGATTAATATCTTTTAAATTGGCAATTTGGCAAATGCAACTGCTGTTGTAAGAAGATGATAGGAATTTACATCCCTCTTCTTCACCAAATTGGATGTCTATATTCATATAATGGTTTAGCCAATCAGAAGTCGTGTTACTTTCTAATTTAGAAAATTCTGAAGAATAAGATTAAGAACATTCTTAAGAATGGATGGTGATTACCGGTCCAACTTGGACAAGTTTAAAATTTTGCCCTCTAGTAATGAGTTTACCCTTTACCAAACAACATTTCAAAGGACTTACAGACAACAAATGTGGCTATAATGGTGGAAATAGGGTTTGAAAGGGTAGAAAACATTGTGGGTAAGGAGAAAATGCTGGTTACCAGCACTTTTCTCCTTTTCCTACAATTTTTTCAAAAGCCTTCTCTTTGATAATTGTGAAAACTCAGCATTTTGTGGTAAAGGGTTAAAGGTGGCTCAAAATGATACAACTTGTCCCTGTAAATAATCAAAATGATAAGTTAGCAGAAGGTGACTCTGAACCCAACCCTGAAAAACAAGGAAAATCAACATAGATTCAGTTTTAACCCATATGAAAGACATTTTGGCAAGAGCAAAAATTGGTTATGATGAGCAGCTTCTCTTTTGCCACAATCTTTTAAAAAGTGGTCTGCTACAACCTGAAATGGTGTGCGTGCATGAGTAACTCTTGCAAAGAAATAAATCAAAGTTTCAGAGTTGCTTCCCCTTACCACAAAATCATTTATACCTTCCATAATTTTTCAAGTTACTGAACCTTACTTCACAATCTTTTAATCAATTTTCTATGCTGAAATAATTTTACTTATCTGAAAGGTCATCCTTTAAAAGAAATGGTGGCAAACATCCTTAACCTTTTAACACACTCAAATAGTGATTGCTGAAGATGCAGGCTTGCATAGAGAAGATAAAATTCAACAAATTTGCTTCTTCTTGGAATGCAGTAATAAGCTTACTTAACCCATTACTACCGAGTCCGAGATTTTAATAACCCTGACAAAAAGCCCTTTGAAAACAGCATGAATAAGGAGAAAATGCTGGTAACCAGTTTTTTCTACCCTATCAAAGACAATCCCAGTATTTGTGCAACAATGAATTTATTGTCTGCAAATGCATTCAATTTGGACCAGTCTGAAATTTTGTTGTTTGGTAAGGAGTTAATACAGTTGCTTGCTTAATAGTGGTGATCACTGAGACAGGCTTAACTATAACCTTCACTAGTAAATCACCTTTCGCAGCCAATGTAGCTCAAGAAGTGACTACACATGCAGTCTGATCATAGACCCACAATATCTACTTTACAGAGACATTCAGGTCAAAAGCAGCCTTGAAACACCTATTGTTTTGGGACTTTTTCCATGCTAAAGATGTACAATTGTTTTTGTTAGACACTCTCAGAATTAAAATCCACGAAAGCTTCATATGGTTTAACTTAGGAGTACAAAATAGAGTTGCAGGAAAAGCATTTCAGATTCACAGGTTAATTTGGATTCACAATTCATTCATTTATGACAATATGAGGGAACTAAATTAACCATGCCAGCTGTGACACTGAATTTATGACTGCAACAGTGTGATTCATTGCAAAGTCATGAGGTCTTTCTTGTCCTTCATTAAGTAGCTTACCTACCCTGATTTATGTACTTTTGGACACTTTAAGGTTACAAACAAAGAGACCCAGAGGCGTATTCACCAATTATTCAATTTCAAACTCCAACTCTTAAGACTACTTATCCGATTGGTAGAGCTGTTTTCTCCAAGCCAATCAGATAACTAATCTTGGAATTTCAGATTGAAAGGACAGAATACACATGTAGCATGATGAGTTCAGTCTAAGATCTTTAAGGTAATTCTAATCTTAAAAATCTGTGTTGTAAATAATCATTGCAATCATGTCATAGAGAAACTTCATTTGGATACCCACCCATAAAAAGTTTGCAGCGAAAAGCCAGCCTAAAATTATGATAGATTAAAATAGGGAACAAGAATAAGAGCTTTCCTGTAAAAAATGCAATAAATATACCAATGTGGCATTTGGTCACCACCTTCTCTGTCATACACCCATTTTGCCCCATTCATATATTATCTATAAGCCTTATACAGGCAATATTATATCTAAAACATATCGGTAGACATGAAAACCTTCTTTTCCTGGGATTCCTGGTACCACTGGCTTCAAGCAAAACTTTGACATAATACGTTACTCCTGAATGCATTAAAGACGATCGCTACAGTTTCACCATTTTTTGAAAACATTCAGAATTTCATGAAACTTTGTTTGGTGATAGTTTATTATCTGATCAACAAAAATAGGAGATAAAAAGAGGGGGTCACCAGCTTTGGGAAAATTCTATGAATATTTCTTTTAGCACACCCTGCATTGGGGCAGTTCAGGATGAAATTTCACCTATGAAAACTAAGTCTATGAATATTTTTTTACATGACAACAATTATAAGCAAATTTTATGTCATTGTATTGATGAAACATCAAATTTAATGAAAACAAGAGGGTCATGATGGCCCTGGATCGCTCACCTGAGTCAATAGGCAAAATTTCACTCCACGTGCATAATTCAATTTCTGACCAATAGATAGGTCAATTGAGCTTAAAATGTGGCCTCTAGAGGGTCCACATGGAATTTCCGTAAGTTGGCATAGTGACCTACTTTATCACCATAGGTGACCCAATATAGAACTCATCACAAATTGATCAAGACAAACATTCTGAACAGTTTTCAAGTTAATTGAGCAATAACTGTGGCCTCTAGAGTGCCCACAAGGTATTTCTTTAATTTGACCTAGTGACCTAGATTATGACCCCAGGTGACCCAATTTCATACTCATCCGATATTTCATCAAGATAAACATTCTGACCAATTTTCAAGCCAATAGAGCGAGAAATGTGGCCTCTGCAGTGCCCTAAAGGTATTTCTTTAATTTGACCTAGTGACCTAGTTTATGACCCCAGGTGACCCAATCTTGAACTAATCCCAGATTTCATTAAGAGAAACATTTTACCCAATTCTAAAATCAATTGAACAATAATTTGGTTGGTTGTATTGGGGTTTAACGCCACTTTAACAGCTAAGGTCATATCATGGCGGTCAGTGACGCACATGTGTTTCCTGGCTTTCTCACACCAGTACTAACGCAACTTTCTTTCCAAAGCCACCGACTACTTTTCTCACATGCTTCAGCAGAGGTGAGAGGCGAAAATACGCCGGAAAGAAAGTTCGCCTCAACCGGGTATCGAACTCACAACTACCAGGTCATGAGTCCGACATGCTCGCCACTGAGCCACCCGGGCGGGGCCAATTGAACAATAAAATTGGCCTCTAGAAAGCCCTAGTTATATTTCTTTGACCTCGTTTATGGCCCCAGTTGACCCAAATTCAGGCTCATGTGAGATTTTATCAAGATAAACATTCTGACCAATTTTCAAGCCAATTGAGCGAGAAATGTGGCCTCTGTAGTGCCCTAAAGGTATATCTTTAATTTTACCTAGTGACCTAGATTATGACCCCAGGTGACCCAATTTTTAACTAATCCTAGATTTTATCAAGAGAAACATTTTACCCAATTCTAAAATCAATTGAACAATAAATGTGGCCTCTAGAAAGCCCTAGTTATATTTCTTTAATTTGACCTAGTGACCTTGTTTATGACCCCAGTTGACCCAAATTCAGGCTCATGTGAGATTTTATCAAGACAAACATTCTGACCAATTTTCAAGTCAGTTGATCAAGAAATGTGGTCTCTGTAGTGCCCTAAAGGTATTTCTTTAATTTGACATAGTGACCTAGTTTTTACCCCAGGTGACCCAATTTTGAACTATTCCTAGAGTTCCTCAAGAGAAACATTTTACCCAATTCTCAAATCAATTGAACAATAAATGTGGCCTCTAAAAAGCCCTAGAGTTATATTTCTTTAATTTGACCTATTGACCTAGTTTATAACCCCAGTTGACTCAAATTCAGATTCATGTGAGATTTTATCAAGACAAACATTCTGACCAATTTTCAAGTCAGTTGAGAAAAAAATGTGGCCTCTAGAGTGCCCACAACATATTTCTTTAATTTAACATAGTGACCTAGTTTATGACCCCAGGTGACCCAATTTTGAACTCACTGAACATGTTGTGCTCCGGTGGGCTAACAAACTTAGAACAGGTTCACTACATACCAAATATCAAAGCTCTCCACCTTCCAGATTCAGCAAAGAAGAATTTTAAAGTTTTCCTTCTTTGTTCCTATGTTTGAACTTGTGACCCCCGGGGCGGGCTAGTTTTGACCCCCAGGGCATGAACAAACTTGGTAGAGGTTCACTAGGAGATGCTACATACCAAAAATCAAAGTTCTACGCCTTCCAGTTTCAGAGAAGAAGATTTTTTTAAAGTTTTCATTCTTTGTTCCTATGTTTCGAACTTGTGACCCCCCCCCAGGGTGGGGCCAGTTTTAACCCCAGGGGCATCATATGAACAAACTTGGTAGAGGTCCACTAGGAGATGCTACATACTAACTAGAGGCGCTTGAGCGCCTGTATCACTCCACAGGCCTGATATTTCTATAATGGCGATAGGAAGTTTTTAACAATTATCATTCAATCCTGCATTTTAGCTCACTGAAGAAACAATTTGGTAGACAACCACCATAGGAACTTACCTGCAAAACAACAATGAAATCCAATGAATAGTTTTAGAGAAGAAATTTTTCAAAGATTTTACTTTATACCATTAAAGGAAAATGAGTCTCCCATAAAAGCCATGTTTTTTGACAGATCTTTTTTTTTTTAAGGAATTCTGTAAACCTGTATCTAAGGAACATTCCTGCAAAATAATAATGCTATCCAAATAGCGGTTTGGGAGGAGAAGATTTTTAAAGGTTTTTTACTTTGGTTGCCATGGCAACCAGAATTCTTCATGGAACACAATTATTTGAAGGAATTTGAAAGAGGACCACCAAAGGAACATTCCTGTGAAATTTGGTAAAAATCCAGTCAATAGTTTCTGAGGAGAAGTTTTTTAAAGAAAAAGTTTACGGACGCACGCACGGACGAACGGACAGACGGACGGCGGACGGACGCACGACGGACACAACGCCATGACAATAGCTCGCTGGCCTTCGGCCAGTGGAGCTAAAAATCAAAGCTCTATACCTTCTAGTTTCAGAGAAGAAGAATTTTAAAGTTTTCCTTTTTTGTTCCCATGTTCAAAATTGTGAACCCCGGGACGGGGCCAGTTTTGACCCCAGGGGCATCATATGAACAAACTTAGTAGAGGTCCACTAGGAAATGCTACATACCAAATATCAAAGCTCTACACCTTACAGTTTCAGAAAAGAAGATTTTTAAAGTTTTCATTCTTTGTTCCTATGTTTCGAACTTGTGACCCCCAGGGCAGGGCCAGTTTTGACCCCAGGGGCATCATATGAACAAACTTGGTTAAGGTCTACTAGGAGATGCTACATACCAAATATCAAAGCTCTACACCTTACAGTTTCAGAGAAGAATTTTAAAGTTTCCCTTCTTTGTTCCTATGTTCAAACTTGTGACCCCCGGGACAGGGCCAGTTTTGACCCCAGGGGTATCATATGGACAAACTTGGTAAAGGTCCACTAGGAGATGCTACATACCAAATATCAAAGCTCTACACCTTCTAGTTTCAGAGAAGAAGATTTTTACAGTTTTCCTTCTTTGTTCCTATGTTTCAAACTTGTGACCCCTCGGGCAGGGCCAGTTTTGATCCCAGGGGCATCATATGAACAAACTTGGTAGAGGTCCACTAGGAAATGCTACATATGAAATATCAAAGCTCTACGCCTTACAGTTTCAGAGAAGAAGAATTTTAAAGTTTCCCTTCTTTGTTCCTATGTTCAAACTTGTGACCCCTGGGGCGGGACCAGTTTTGACCCCAGGGGCATCATATGAACAAACTTGGTAGAGGTCCACTAGGAGATGCTACATAACAAATATCAAAGCTCTACGCCTCCTAGTTTCAGAGAAGATTTTCAAAGATTTTGCTATTTTTTCCCTTTTGGTTGCCATGGCAACCAGAGTAATGGGTGGAATTCAATCTCTTGAACAACTTTGGTAGAGCTTCACCCAAGGAACATCCCTGCCAAGTTTCATCAAGATTGGCCAAGTGGTTTAGGAGGAGAAGATGTTTAAAGAAATTGTGGACGACGGACGACGCACGACGGACGACGGACATTGGGCGATCACAAAAGCTCACCTTGAGCACTTCGTGCTCTGGTGAGCTATAAATAATTTAAAGTATAATGTGTATCAATATTTTAAAAAAAACCCTTAACTTATGGCTGAAACACCTTTATTTTGGGAAAAACCAAAAAAAACCAAAGTTATTTTTTTAAATGTTCTAACATTCAGATTTTTCTTATTGTTTCTATAAATAATATTCAGGTGCTAAACTAAAAGAATCAGGCTTAAAACAAATAGGTCACCAGCCTTATTTTTTAAGAAAATGCATTTTAAGTTTGTGGGTGGGGCACTAACTAATGAGTAAATGTAGGGTTTGTCAAAGACAAAGACATTATATGAAGTAAATTATCTCAATTTTTTCAATAATACAACAATATTTATAAGAAAAAAAGTTTGTTGGTCATAATAAATCAATTCATGGCATATAAATGTAATACCGATGTTAGCATTTAACCCATTTCCAAATGACTAATTTTAGACCCTTCTAAATTTGACGCGTTTGCAGACGCTAAACCAAAACCTGGTATACATGTATCACAGTTCTTTGATGGGTCAGAAATCATTGTGCAAAAAAGAGAAATCAATCATTAGAGCAATTTCTCCTTTTGACATCAATGTTTTCTAATGTTGTCTGCTGCAGACTCATCAAGCTAAGGGACAACCTGGTAAAGGAGAAAGAGTTATGTACAGACCTTCGTTTTCTGCAAGTCTTTATCAAGTGACATAATTTTGGACTAGACCAAACTGAAAGCATCTGCATCTGAAAGGATGTTTTAGCTCGATGATACGTCTGCCAGATAGAGTGCTAGTAGTATCATCTCTGTCCATATTTCCGTTGTTAGGTGACGTACATGTAGTTAGGTGATTCACTTTGACTTTCAGTCCGATCTTTTGAAAGCATAATTTTGGATTCTTGTCTCGCATATAATTATTTGGCTTGATTCAAATACTTTTTTCTTCATTTTGCTGACATGAAACGACCCATTTTAGTTCTTGGTTTATCCATTCAGCAGACATTGACAAGTGTGGCAGGATCAATTGTGTTAGGTTCTCACCATTTTTCAAGTAAAAGGTGAGCGTTATAGTTACACGAAGCGTGAAAATGGAAACTGTCGCGAACGTCGTTAATTTGGACATGTCTACTGCAACAAAACAAAAAACAATTTAACCCTTGGGCCTCTTAACACTACTTCAGGCCCTCTTGCTGACATTGTAGATTAAGATTAGATAGCTTTAACATGCAGTTTGATACACTATCCGATATCTTGGTAAGTCTAACCACAGGCCTTTAAAGCTCTATTGGTCTATCACGGAACACTAAAATTTTCCTTGGTCGATCATGGAACACTTATAGCACATTGGTGCATCGCCTGTATATCACGGAATATACTCAAATTTTCATTAACGCTGTTTCTATAAATAGCACATTGGCAACTACCTCTTTATCGTATATAGTAAGACAGGGTGTGCAACTAAATTGAAAAAAAAAAATTGACCCCCATCCGCTTTCCATTTAGAAAATGGAAAAAGAAACCTGATTACCGATGCAGATGGGCTCAAAAATTATTTTTCTGCTGTACCCTGAGCCTCTTAAGTTCCAAACAGCTCTTGCCATCAAGCAATAGCTCTCATCTCAACACCATTCGTCACACAATTCGTTATGATGCAGCGAACTATAACTCACGTGAAGTTGCTATCAATAGACGCAACAAAGTTTTTGACCAATGAATGGTAAAAACGCATTCGAAAATATGCAAAATGGGAGATGAAAATCATGATACTGGATTAGATGAAAGATAAATTATATCAGACGAAAAATTAATTTAATAATTTCATCAATACACGTACAACAACAAAAAAAGTTTGATTATTATTCGCTGCAGGATTATAAATTGTGTGACGTCAGAGCCTGGCAATCCGGAAAATGTGGAATCTTTTGAAATCTTTTTAGATGAGAGCCATTGCTTGATGCCAAGAGCCGTTTGGAACTTTCGAAGGTCAGGGTACAGAAGAAAAATAATTTATGAAGCCATCTGCACCGGTAACTAGGTTCATTTATCCATTTTTATTTAAATATTATCTCTGAAAGGGGACGGGGTCAAATGTTCTTCGATTTTGTTGCACACCTTGTCTTACTACCGGTATATACGATAATGAGAGAATCACCAATGTGCTATTTATAGTAACATTGTCCATAATGAAAATTTCGTTATCCCTTGATAGACCAATGGAGTTTCAGAGGCCTATTGTCTAACTGAGGTAAACAACATTGACAAATTAATGTGATAAATGTATTTTGGTTTTACAACCAAAAGCTATATTAACCCTTTACCGCACAATCCCGAGTGTTAACCACCCAAGGAATTTAAATTTTTGGAAACACTGTGGGAAAAGGAGGAAAACGCTGGTAACCAGTATTTTCTCCTTTTCCCACGACGATTTCTGACCTTTCAATCATTCAAGCCACATATGATTTGTCATCTGCAGTTACTTTCAATTTAGACCAGTCTAAAATACTGTTGTGTGTTAAAGAGTTAAGTCAATTCTTTTTAATTCAGCAGTGAACCTTTTACCAAAAAGTCCCATGTTCCCAGGAACCTTGGGAAAAAGGGTTTTGAAAAAATTGAGGGAAATTTTCAACTTTCTTGAAGACAAATTTCATCATTTAAGTCACAAAGAATTTGTTGTCTGCATTATGCTATCAATTTGGACAAATCTGGTTGCATTTTGTCTTCCAGCAAAGGGTTGAAGAGTCAATCAACTCAATGTTGATAAAATGGTATAACGACTGACTTTGTCGACAGATGGCAGTTTGATCCTGGATTTCGGGCATTGGATCGAGTCTATTTTTAGTGGCAGTGAACATTGATGTAGCATTGTACAGATGAAGACTTGGTATGTGATATGCAAAATGTGTAGTCTGATGTTGGAGACCTTGGATCTCCACTGTATGTTATTTTCTAAACTCTTTTTTTCTCCCGGGTAAATATATTACACTGTCTAACAGCTACACATAAGTTCTGCAACGAGATGAAAATCATCCTGTCCAAATCTAGAATAAAGTAGCGCACATTGTAGATCGAAGATCAAACTGCACATCACTGGATATATTCCAGTATCATATATGGTAAGGAAAGAGTTAAATATTCTTTCAACAAGAGAGCCATGATGGCCCTGTATGGCCCTGTATTGCTCCACTGGCTAATATGTGCAAACCTGGTAGACACCAAACATTACAATACCAGGCCAAATGGTTTCGAACAAGAAGACTTAAAAAGATTTCTCTATAAAAGCCCAGGTGAAAGTTGTGACCAAAGGGCGTCAGGCCATTTTTAACCATAGAGCTAAAATTCCTTGAATACAGCCACATACGATATAATACAGGTCTAGGCTGTACGGTTATCAAAAAGAAGATGTTCAAAGCTTCCTCAATGTAAAACCCCTGTAAAACACGAGAGGTAGGGCTTATTTCGATTCAAGGGCAAAATTTTGAAAAAAAGTTTAGAAGTGATCCACTACATGAAGCTATGTGCCAAATTTGGTAGCCCTAGGCCATAAGGTAAGGAACAAGAAGATTCTTTTTTAAGTTTTCACTATATACATGTAAGTCCATGTCAAACTTGTGAACACCCGTACTGGGTTAATTTTGGTCCCAGGGCTATGACATGGAGAATCTTAGTATAGGTTCATTATGTGAACCTACATGCAAAATTTGGTAGCCCTAGGTCATAATTATGGTTTAAAAAGATTTTTTAAAGTTTTCACTATTAAGCCCATGTAAAACTTGTGACCCATGGGGGCCAGGGCCAAATTTGTCCCAATGGTTATAGGAAGAATCTTAGTACAGGTCTATTAGATAAAACATGCCAAATTTGGTAGCCCTAGGCCATATGGTTTAGAAACAGAATGATGATTTTTAAAGTTTTCACTATATAAGCCTATGTACGGGTACGGGGCCAATTTTGACTCTAGGGCTATTATTTGAGGAAATTTGATACAGGTCTATTAGATGAAGCTACAGTCATGCAGAATATGTTAGCCCTACACCTTGGTTTCGGAGAGGATGATTTTCAATATTTTTCAGTTTTGTTGCCTTGGCAACCAGAGTTTTTGCAGGAATCAAATTCTTTCCACTAATTCTGAAGAAGACCTTGGCCGGTGCATTTCTTTGAAGTTTGGTCAAAATTGGGTGGGTAGTTTCAGAGAAGATGTTTGTAATAAAAGTTAATACATGGAAGCATGGACACACAACAGACACAGGGCCATGACATAAGCTTGCTGGCCTTCAGCCAGTGGAGCTAAAAACTGCTTTGTATACGGAAACTCTTTGTCTTTTATTTCTGTTTATTTCATTTATTCTGTACTATATGGATTAAGGTATAAATGATGTGCTCAGATAAAGAGTCAACAACCTGAGAGATATATTAACTATTGTCTGACCTTTAACCTAAATGATCATTATCTTTATTATTTCAGTTTAGATGGGACTTCTGATTTCAAACTCTTTCCCCTATCGAGTTTCAGTCAGACATAGCCACTCTGCATTTTAACTTGGGATACACCTGTTCTGTGGCAAACATACTGATGACCATTTGGATCATTGTGGAGCTAAATACTTTGTTGTCTTTTGAAAAATAGAAATCTCAAAACTATTCCTCCGATATTGTTATTTCCTTGTTTTAATGGTCTGTTGACTGATACCTAACTCTATAGGATAGTACAAGCATTTTGTACAATGGTATCTTCCATTATCTTCTCTGTGCCTACAATATGGTACCATCCAAAAGTAGTTGGTACCATCTTGATGAGGCCAAACCCAGGTTGCTCAGTGATAACATCAAGGGCTAGCAATCCAGGGTTTGTGCATTTTAATCCCTGCTAATATTAAATGTCTTATAGTGACCATAAGTAAACAATGAAGGTGCTAAAATGTATTCATATTTAACTCAATACCATCTAAAAGTATGGAAATTAACGTGAAGATGACATTCTGTTATTGCACTGTCGGACCAAATGTTAGTCAGTAGCAGAAAAATAAATTTTAAAACTACAATAAAACCTCGATAGTTCGTAGCGCAAGGGACAGAAGGTTTTTATATGAACTAAACGTAGTACACACAAAAAAGTGTGACTGTGTTTGGGTATTTTATGAGCCGTTAACGGAAATAGACAATCGGATTTACGTAGCATGTCTTGCAGTACCCTAAACTGGCACCCATTACAATGGTAGCCTTGTGGATCGTTGGTTCACGGAGTTGCGGTCCGATGAAGAAAAATGCTAAAATCATATAAGAGTATCTATAGAATCTATTACAAACTCATTTTTTAATTTCATCATTTAGTTAGTGTGATAAAAACCATCATTCAATTCCATCCAAATGTTTGAAAGAAACCCGACCTTGAGCTACATCACTATCCCATAGACATTTTAAAATTGAATCAAGTGACTTTGCTGGAATTCATAAAAAAAATTATCGTAAAATGATACAATTGGAGCAAATCTGCAGTCACATGGTTTGAAAATATTGCCGTATGATCTAGCAAATGACGTAAATACTTCATCTTCAGTTTGTTAGTAAAACTGCGTGTAAAAGGATTTTAGGGGGTGGGGATGGGATAAATGGTGTTAAGTATTGAAAAAAAAAATTATCCATTGTTTTTGCGTTTGTTGAATTCCTTTGGAATGATTTCCCTTTTAGAGATCAAATCACTCAGGGCAGTTCTGACCGTTATCATTCGTTTATCCAATGTCAGATATTTTAAGGAATTTCAGATTTGTAAATTGTCGTTTTGATCTATAAATTGAAGTTACAAACCAGCTGATGCCTTTAATTGCATTCGTAGTTCAAAGCTGATTTGTACCATTGACATCAGCAATCAACAGGTGTGAAAAACGAGGTTAGTCACGACTTTTCACACCTTCATAAGTTTGCAAGCGGATTAATTGACATACAGACTGAAGGTAGAAATTTGTGTTCAAAAAATACTTTGGGGACATGAAATATACTACGAACTATGAATCACCGATGTGCGTAAGTATCTGGAGGAATTTAACAATGATAAAGAAGGATAAGTATCGGGACCAAAGATAGCATACGAACTAACACATAGCTGCGAACCAGCAACATGCGAACTAACCAGATTCCACTGTAGGTTTAAAGTTGCCAGGTTGCTCCATCTTTTGTTTACTTTTTGACCAGTTTCCAATTTTGTTTTTCTGTTGGTGACTAACACTTGAATCAGCCATACAATAACAGATCATTATCTTTCAAATAATTTCCATACTTTTAAATGTATCATTTAAATGTAAATACATTGTAACAACTGCTTCATTTACTTTTGGCAGCTATGGGCCTGTAGGTATTTATGACAGTGACGGTATTGCAATGGGATGTTCCTATTTATCTTGGCATTGTTTCATCTTTGTTCATGTCAAAAAGCAGCGTACAGTTTTTTTTTTTTTATGTACATTGTATTGTTATGCATGAAAATGATAAAAAAAATTTCAAGGAATGCATGGAAAGGTGCACTAGTTGCCGCATCATGATATACCAGAAATTCTGTCTTGAAAACAAAGCAAACAACTTTCATATAACTGGTACTATTTTTTGATATATAGAATTGTCCTTTCCCATTGTCTGCGCATATTATATTCTTCGAAGATTCGACCTGTCTGCTATGACGTATCACCCATCTCATTTACAGGGGAAAAGTAGGGCTTATACAAAAGCTATTACCCAAGCCTGTACAGGCTGTTTTAATAAATGGCCGGTTCATAGGTTACATGCTAGCTGATCACAGCTGAATGAATCGCACCAGGTAGTTTTTCATTGAGTAAACATTTATTTTATTTTGAAATTCAAAGTAACGGTTGTTGTTTTGAAAGTAGTCCGGTTCTGTACCGAGAATGCCCAAATCAGAAAGATGTTTATCGTTGTCTGCGCATTCATATTCTTCGAAGATTCCACCTGTCTGCTATGACGCATCACCTATCCCCGTATACCTGGGAAAAGTAGGGCTTCTACTGAAGCTATTAGCCTATTACCAAAGCATGTAGGGGCTGTTTTAATAAATGGCCGGTGCATAGGTTACATGCTAGCCGATCATAGCTGAACGAATCGCACCAGGTAGCTTTTTATTGAGTAAAGATTTATTTCTTTTTGAAATTCAAAGTAACGGTTGTTGTTCTGAAAAGTAGTCCGGTTCTGTACCCAGAATGCCCAAATTAGATAGATGTGTATTTGTAGAATGCCATCTAGCGGGAGATAATGAGATGTGTATTTGAAGAATGCAATCTAGTGGAAGATAATGCATGCTTTCCAACAATAGTACAGTACCACTTTAAAGCAATTGTTACCATAATTACACACCATGGTTTTATCAGTACAATCTTTATGTTCTATGGCTTAATCTTGTATTCAAAGGCTTTATTCGTCAAGGTCATTAAAATGATTGTTTGGTAAGAAATAAGCAAAAGAAATATACATTTTCAGATATGAAATAAGACTTAACTATTGCAATATCAAGACATTATTTGCAAGAATATGACACCAAGGAGCTGAGAAGGATGTAAGATATTTCAGGTTCTTAATCCTTTACCAAACAACCATATCTTTCACTGACCCTGAAGAAGGCTTTTGAAAACATTTTGAAAAAGGGGAAAATGCTGGTATATACCAGTATTTTCTCCTTTTCCCACAATGTTTTCTACACTTCTAAAGAGAAATTTAAGTTTTCTAGTCACATTTAATTTGATGTCTGCAAATGTTTCAGTTTGGATCAGTCTAAATTTTGTTGTTTTGTACGGGTTAAGTACAATGTAGATAGCTCAGAAACTAGGTTTACCAAGCTACCAAAGTACATAGCCATAAAAATTCATAATCCATTTATTTCTTGCTTGATAAGAATGAGTTTATGTTCAGATTTTCACTGAAACAGTTTAACTCAGTAATAACCAGGTATATTCTTTGACATAATCCTTATAATAAAAACAAGGTAGCTGTATATTTCAACTGAAACCTAAACCTTTTATAAAAAAATCCTGAGTTTCAACAACCCTTTTTACCAAATGGCAAAATTTAAGACCCGTCAAAATTGAAAGCATTTGCAGACTCAGTGTGACTCAAAATGATTAAACTTCTCTTTGATGGGGTTAAAAACACTGTGTGAAAAGAAACAAGAGGGCCAAGATGGCCCTGGATCGCTCACCTGAATTTTTGAGAGGACCATAGCCAATTTTTTTTGAGGTATTGAAACTTTGGAAACAAAATCATTATTTTGCCAAGCTATTTTGAAAAGGTCACCTGTAAAAGTCATTTCAAAATCTGTCACCACCCCTACAATCATCACCACAGCAATGAATTTGATGAATCAGAATTCTGCAAATAAATTTTTGGATAGATCACCCAAGGACAATTTCTTGAAGAAGAGCACATGCTCGATAGTGACTAAAAACGTAAGTCGAACAAGAGCACCACATGCAGGTGCCAACAATTGGCTGTTGTTTTTCAACGGATAAAAATTTATCTAACAATTTTTGAAAAGGGTCACCCTAGGAACATTTCTGTGAAATTATTTCAAAATCTGACAAGCCGTTCCAGAGAAGAAGAATTAAGAAATTCCTCTTCATGTCCCTGTAGTGCAAATAGCCCCCACCATCAGAGCCAGGTTTCTTGACAGATCACAATTTTGTGAACAATTTTTGAAAAGAGTCACCCAAGGAACATTGCTGTGAAATTATTTCAAAATCTGACCAGCAGTTTCAGAGAAGAAGAATTTTTAAGAATTTCTTCATGTCTGTATAGTGTAAATAGCCCACAGCCATCAGAGCCATATTTCTTGATGGATCAAAATTTCTCGAACAAGTTGCAAAAAGGGTCACCCAAGAAACATTTCTGTGAAATTATTTCAAAATCTGACCAGCTGTTTCAGAGAAGAAGAATTTTTAAGAATTTCTTCATGTCCATATAGTCCAAGTGGGCCCCCCCACCCATCAGAGCCATGTTTCTTGACGAATCAGCATTTTGCAAACAATTTTTGAAAAGGGTCACCAAAAGAACATTTCTGTGAAATTATTTCAAAATCTGACCAGCGGTTTCAGAGAAGAAGAATTTTTAAGAATTTCCTCATTTCTGTATAGTGCAAACAGCCCCCATTCACCAGAGCCATGTTTCTTGACGGATCAAAATTTCGCAAACAATTTTTGAGAAAGGGTCACCCAAGGAACATCTCTGTGAAATTATTTCAAAATCTGACCAGCGGTTTCAGAGAAGAAGAATTTTTAAGAACTTCTTCATTTCTGTATAGTGCAAGTAGCCCCCATTCACCAGAGCCATGTTTCTTGACGGATCAAAATTTCGTGAACAATTTTTCAAAAGGGTCACCCAAGGAACATCTCTGTGAAATTATTTCAAAATCTGACCAGCGGTTTCAGAGAAGATCTTTAAAGAATTTCTTAGAAAATTCCATTTGGTTGCCATGGCAACCAGAGTTTTTGATGGAATCCAATTCTGCGAACACTTTTTAAAGAGGACCTCCCAAGGAACATTCCAGCGGTTTAGGAGGAGTTGATGTTTAAAGAATTGTTGACGACGCACGACGGACGACGCACGACTCACGACAGACACCGGGTGATCCTAAAAGCTCCCCTTGAGCACATTGTGCTCAGGTGAGCTAAAAAAAAAGCTGGTTACCAGCCTTTTCTCCTTTTCCCAATGTTTTCAAAAGGCTTCTTCCTCAGGGTCGTTCAAAGTTGGAATAATGTGATAAAAGGTTTAGAAGACAGCTTTTGAATACATCGTGGGAAAAGAAGACAATGGTATCCAGTCTTTTCTTACAGTACATTATGTTCTTTCATCTTAGAGACAAACCCCATTATTTCAGCAATATTCAACAATTTCTGTGGTGGGCATAGGCTTTCAATTTTTACTGATCTAAAAATTTTCATCTGGTCAAGAGCTGCTTTTATGGATAGATATTTCTATAGTAACTGGATTATAGACAGAAAAAAATAAGTAAATAGAAGAAGTGAACTTCAAAAGCATGCAATGTACTGTGTAAGTCTCCAGAAGCATTTAAATCAAAGATGTTCCACCCTGCATCAGTGAGAGAATAAAGTAAACAATCAAAGATCAATTGATCACATTCCCCCTAGTAATGCATACCTTTTCCACATCATTTTAAGTCTTTAACCTTTTTCCAAACAATAAATTTTAAACCCTTTCAAATTGAGAGCTTCTGAAGACCACAAATTTCATATTGGCAAAAATGAGATGGAGTTCTTTGAGAAAATCCTGGTTACCGTCATTTTCTCCTGTTCCCACAAGATTTTCAAAAGGTTTCTAGATCTACCTCAGGGTCATTAAAACACTGAATTGTTTGGTAAAGGCTTAAACTCTATTACACAAGAAAAGAATTTTGTCTATGCACAAGCAAATTCTTTCAACTCCTACTTTCAAAACAAGGATGATGTTGGTGGGCTCAAGGTTACAGCAATCCAACAGGGTGTTTTGTATGTTTAAATGGTATTTCATGCAATTTCCAACATTATTTAAGTTATATTTCAGCAGTCAGAGCATGCTGTCCTATAGTTTCTTTTACCAGTGCTTCCAAAAATTTCCTTCCCTAGCCAAGGGCTGCTTCCCTACGTAACTATCATAACAGCTGAGACATTGCTCAACAGTAGGAGAGGAATGGATCTTGTAGTAATGACTACATACAGTGAGACATAGCGCTTGTACAACACTAGAGTTATGAGGTTGGATCCCGAGATTGACTTTATCGGTACTCTTTCCGGAAATAACTGGAAACTGCCATGACAGAATTCAATTATCTCCAACTAATTATTACCTGTATTTGTTTTTCTTTGCAAACAAAATGTAACACCAAGAGCAAGAACTGAAAAGCACAAAGTAGAATTATATGGTACTTTGCTCAATTCATGTTCATTTTCTACATTTTACAAAGATTTTAACTAGTCCTGAACAAGCAATACATATCCCCAGGAAGTGCTTTGATAGAGGTAAGTCTGATTCAGACTTCACATTCATTATTCATCAGTATGCCTTAGTTCAAGCGGTGATAAAAGTCTTAAAAGCTAAAGATTTGACATTTGAAAATTGCATCTTGCGCAATGTACAGAGTTTACAAAATGGGCTGTAGGCCTAAGTATAATACAAAATAAACATGTTTAATTTCTGGTTAACTCTAGCAGAGGACAAAATTTAAGAGTTGTCAGAAATTGAAGGCATTTGCAGGCGATATATCAATTTTGGCTAAATGGTTAGATTTGCGATCAATGGGGGAGAAAACATAGTGGGGGAAAAAGAGAAAATACATGTACTGGTAACCAACATTATTTCCTTTCCTCACAATGTTTTCAAATGGGGGGGGGAGATTTGCACTGCATAGTGAGGCAGTCTGTCATAGCCCATCAGATTGCTTGTCATGGAATCTAGAATTGAAAGTATATACATGCAAATTTGTTGGTGACTGTCACTAGGAACCTGGATCTACTTTTTCACTGATCTAGTTTATTTGAACGGTGTTTTACAGCATCTTCAACAATTAAAGCACATTAATGACTCCACTCTTCTTGTGTCCTCCAGTTTTATCAGTATTCATTGTACTTAACAAAGGCCCTGCCGTGTCTTGGCCATTAGGACTCCCAAATATCAACTGTTCAGCCAGCTGGGATCATTCAGCAAGTAGAAATTGAACCCAGAACCTCCAGACTACAAATACAACACTTAACTACTGAGCCAAAAAGGACAGAATTTGAAAAAGTCACATGACCAATCGAGGTAAATAAGCTATGAGTCAGCCATCATACTTTCTTGCAAATTTAATGAAGTTAACTCTTACCAATCAACAAAGCATTTGAAGGTGACAAATCAAATGGGACAAATCCAATGGGACCTAAAAGATGTTTTCAATCTTTGTAAGAGAAGAAAACATTGTGTTGGAAAAGGAGAAAATGCTGGTTACCAACAATTTCTCTTTTTCTCACAGTGTTTTCAAGAGGCTACTTCTTCAGGGTCATTTAAAATAAGGATTGTTTGATAAAGTGTTAAGACTCTTGGCAAAGAAAAACCTAGTCAATATTAATGACATTTTGATGTTTTTATAGGTCTAGGCTAATCTGAAAACAAATATCAATACTGCGACTTTGTGTAAACAAATCTGCATGTAAACAGCAAATCCCAGACAGATCAGGCCTTATTTCGCTGTCCCTGCTTTTCTTTCATTGTTTCTTTGCTTAGTATCTGATGCTGTTTTCATGTATTTAAGTTACATTACAGTTGCCTAGATACCTATCCACCTATTCCTTAAATTTCTTCCTGAGCACTGCATGTTCACACAATGCTCTTTACAAACCAGTGGCTGCCTTTCCACCTCAACTATTTCAAAACAAAGTATCCCAGTATTCTCTCATAGAAAGGCTCTATATCATTACATACGAGAGGGCATCTTCCCTCTGTAAAGAACTCTAGTATTTTAAGACTTTTTGACTGGAAATACAGTCATCAACATATCACACAGAAGAGCTGTAACCATCACTATTTCTTAAAATTTTTCTGTTTAGAATAAGCAATCTGATTGAAGCAGACAGCCTTCAAATTTAGAATTTAACCTTTTACCAAACAATCCCATATTTTAACGACCCTGAGGGTGAAGGCCTTTGAAAGCATTGTGGGAACAGGAGAACATACTGGTAACCAGCATCTTCTCCTATTCAGATCCACCAGGCGTGTGGAGATCTCAGAAATTTCTGCTTGTCAACGGACAAGAAAATTAAAGAAATCCACTTGTCCGCCAGTGCGGCTTTATTTGTCCAAAACAAAACAGTTTTAAATTGCATTCAACCACACCTCTTTAAAAAGATGCTGTCTTGTGTGTGATATTCCTTGTTGCGGTATGTTTTATATTTATGTTTGGATCCAGCGGATGCTTCTCACATTGCGTTTGCTTGGAAGATTTAATAAATAAAGAATCATCTACTCTGATTTTACGCATCAATTGATCGCTGAATTGTAAATATCTTGTTTTGTTTTGAGACGGTTTCCAGCAGTGGAGATAATGCCTAAATCACGACCCATTCGCACCAAAGCTATACCATCAGATTTTAGGCTAAAATATTAACGTGTATGACATTGTCGTAAAAGATCTTTAAATCCGTGCTAAAAGAATAAAAATACTTTAATCCACACTGGTGATCTTAAAAGTATTCAGACATTTTCCAAAGCAAGAAAGTCGACAGCTGCATGCTGACCCTGTCATATGTATTGAATGTGGAGGTACACTAATTGTGTATTTAAAATGGGTTTCCAGAATGCAGGGATCATCTCAAGCCGCTGTTTATCACTTGAAATGTCATTCTGGACAAAAGGTGAACAATTGTATTTCACTGTGTAATGTTTACAACAGAATTTTGTATCAAAATTTTCCCCTATTTTCTACTTGTCTGCAGATAACTAGATTGAAAAAGATCACTTGTCCGTTGCCAATTTTTCCCGAGTCGGACAAGTCGGACGTAGGATTTCCGCACCCCTGGGTCCACAATGTTTATTACCATTCCAAAGACACCTTTCATCATCAGAGCAACATTTAAATTGTTGCTGCCAAAGCCTGTAATATGGAGCAGGCAAGAATTTAGTCAGCTTGGCCACATTAATTGCCCATGAAGAAAACAATTGACATATGGCTTGATATGAAATTTGTATTTGACAGGGTAGAAAACATTGTGGGAAAAGGAGCAAAATTAATGCTGGTTACCAGCATTTTTTTTAATCATTATGTATTCACTTCCTCAAGGTCACTTCCTCAAGGTTGTTAAAACTCAGGATTGTGTGGTAAAGAATAATGGACTCTTTGTGAGACAACAATAGTTTAGACATAGATTCAAAAGTAGCTACAATGGAATGATACATCTTCCAAAAAGATTTTTAAAAATGCATTGTGAGAAAAGGAGAAATTGCTTGTTACCAGCATTTTCTGCTTTACCCAAAATGTTTTCTACCCTGACAAAGACCAAACTCTGATTTCAGCCACATCTTACATGTCACCTGTTAGTGCTTCCATTCAATATGGACAAATCTAAAATTTTGTTGTGTGTAGTAGAGAGTTACGTAGTACAAAAGATGAGTAAAAAGCCATGATAATTCATAGAAGTTGCCTCCTTTTAACACTCCACCATACAATTCACTGTTTTAAGGACCAGTCCCCCCCCCCTTCACTGCAAAAAAAAAAAGAAGGCTTTTGAAAATCTTGTGGGAAAAGGAAAATATGCTACTTAACAGTATCTTTTCTTTTTCCCACCATGCTTTCTACCCTTTCATCAACAAATATTAGTATCATATGGTGCATATTTAATTTTTTGTTAGCAAAGCTATCAATTTGGAGATGTCTAAGACTTTGTCATGTCATAGTTTTAACTCTTTAGCAAACAACAAAATTTTGGACTTGCATTTGCAGACATTAACACAAGTCACAGTGACTCAAAAACTGAAATAAGTTTTTAGAAGGGTAGAAAACACTGTGGGAAATGGAGAAAATGCTGGGTATCAGAATTTTCTCCCTTTTCCATGGTTTTTTTCTAACATCCTTTTTGTGGTATTTGTCGAAGACAATACCACTATGAGTTCAATATTGAATTTTGAAGACCATATATCGTATTTTGTCCAAAGCCGAAGGAAATAAACCCAATTAAACTCAATTTTTCTAAGGCAAATGAGTTTTTCGGTAGCATTCAGATATGTAATTGGAAATGGCATGTTAAAATACACTAGGTGAGGCCATCGATCGTGGAAATACTAATTTTTGATTGAAAATAGCTTCACTCGCTCATAGCCTTTTATTGGCGCAATGATACAAAATTTGTCTACCGATCACTTGGTCCTGGGATTTTTCGTTCCAAAACCAATTCGTCCCATGGCTTGTTCATCAAATGATTGCGCGCTACTCCATTTGATTGGGCATGAATATTTATAGATCGAAATAATTGATTGTAATGTTGGGAATTAAATATTGATGGCCAAAGATATTTCAAAATCATAGTTTTCAGGTACAAACTTAATTTTATTCGATATATTCACGTGGTTTTTCTCTCTCTATCCATCATGCATCCTACTGTCAAGGGACATTACTCATGACTCCTCCTGAATGATCAAAGGGAGACCACCAATACACAAATAATCCTAACTTTGTCATGAGTACTCTCCCTTCAACCAAAAAAAAGGTATTCATTTGCTTAGTAGGTTGACTTTCAAGCCAATATTTGAATAATATTTGTCTTTTTCTTTCAAATTATCAATTCCACACAATGGCTTCCTTGACAAATACCACTTCAGGGTTCTCAACACTTTGATTTTTTAGAGTTGTTAAAACTTGGAATAGTTTGTTTAAGGGCCGAAATGCTTGCACAATTTATTGCTATGAAGTAATGATTTCATAATTATGTAAAGGATGATATTAGTCAGACTTCAAGTCAAGACACTAATTACTGCAGTTATCCACTGACTTCTAATGCACCATAATATGGACCTTTCAGTGTCAAATAACATGAAAATCTAAGCAAAGGAAAGATAGTTTCAAGTAGTAATATTATAAATCATGGAAAGATATGCTATGTATACTGAAATGATTATTTTGAGTAAATGGTTAATTTTTACTATGTACGATTTCACCATCTGTCACAGTGCTTTCTCTTGTTCCCTGCTGCAGATTCCTCAAAATGTGTGGATATGAGGGCAACAGTTGTGATAGGATCAACGTTACTATTCAAAGTAACACGCAAAAAAAATATTCCCCAAAACTACAAGCTAACATAATGGGTGTTCATACTGAATTTTCAATTTGTTCTCCATAAATAGCTCATTATGTCTACAAAATGTTACTTTCTTTGTAACTGTTTAAGACCATTATGCAATTTTTTTCATATTATCAGTGGTACAATCAATGTCACAATTTTCGATTCACCCTGCTTTAGATTCAACATTAACTGCTATCATCATGACTACCTGTTCAACTGCTACTTAAATTTCTACCAAATGACACATTTTAGACTTGTTCAGATTTAAAGCATTAATTTGTAACAAATGACAAAATAGATGTGACTCAAAAATGTTTCTGGAAGGGAAGAAAACATTGTGGGAAAAGGAGAAAATGCTGGTAAACAGCAATTTTCCTCTTTGTTTCTGTAATGTCTTCAAAAACTGTCTTCAGATTATTAAAACTCGGGGTTATTGTTAAAGGGTTAAAAAATTTACCATCAGTAGAGTTTTCCCTGGACTTTGTCAAGATGGGGTTCATTTGACCCCCTTCAATGAGTTAAAGAAGGCATACATCTAAATTTTTGGGGTCATTCAGAAAATTTGGGGGTCCAAATTCAAAGAACCAGGGGGTCAGGGAAAATCCTGCATAAGTTATATATACAATTTCTTAAATAATCTATTACTGAAAATATCTAAGGAAACGATACTCAACAATGTGATGAAGTAATAACAAAAACATGCATTCACAGACGGTGTAGATCAAGATTAGGTCAATGAATTCATACACAATAAAATTCAGGATCTGATGGTGTAGATCAAGATTAGGCCATTCAATTCATACAGTCATATCCAGGGTCTAAACAGACAATGTAAATCAAAATCAGATTCTAAACATACAATCAAAACCAGGATCTAACCTGGTCTATCGAATTTAATTTATGCTTCAAAAATAACCATGAAATTGCATTATTTTGATTTTTTTTTTCCCCCCTGATGGGCAAAGTCTCTTTCAATCAATCATACTTTCACAGGTTAACCATTTACCAAATAATCCCATGTTTTGAAGACCCTAAAGAAAAATGTTGGGAACCAGCATTTTCTCCTTTTCCCACAATGTTTTCTGCCCTTTCAAAGACAATCAATTAAATACCATTCAGTTTGTCATCAACACATGATTTCAATTTCAGCCACTCAGTAATTTTGTTGTCTAGTAAAGGAGTACATCATTAACAGCCAGAGGCATCCTTTTAACATCTTTGATGGAGTGAATTATTCAATGATTGAATGGTGTTTAACCCCATTTCCAACATTATTTCAGTTATATCTCAGCAGCAAGTGCACCTATCCATGCTTTCCTAGAGTTTCTTTTACCAGTGCTATACGCCATGTTCTTCCCAAGCCACTGGCTGCTTTCCAATATAAGTAAATGCCGAAACAATGATCAGCGGTGAGAGAAGAATGAATACTGTAACAATGAATACCATCAATCCTCAAATTCCAAGCTGTTGCAGGCGACAAATTAAATGCATCTAAACTGATAAAACCTGGCTCTTAAAAGATAGAAAACATTGTGGAAACTAGAGGCCCTTGAGGGCCTGAAATCACACTACTGCCAGTGATTTTGCTTTTTTGCTAGCATTCATTATGAATTCATAATGCAAAAAGAAAAAAGACAAAAAACACAAAAACTAGAGGCCATTGAGGGCCTGAAATCGCTCTACTGGCAGTGATTTTGCTTTTTTGCTAGCATACATTATGAATTCATGATGCAAAAAGAAAAAAAAACAAAAAAACCAACAAAAATGTGTTCTTGCAACTGGGCTCGAACCCACTTACACAGCATGAGTAGGCATAGTGAATTGAACTAACAGTGAAAAAAAAAAAGGAAGTGCAATTCTCAAAAATAATTGTTTGGAATCCAGCCAAAGAAATGTGACTGATAATGCGGACTTTGTTGAGTAAACGATACTAAGTCATCAAATGGCTGCTTTTACTGAACGGTTTACTAAATTTTCTTCACTTTTAATAAAGTTCAATCCCTTGATGAACCAAATAATCTTTTTCAAAAAAATTGGATCAACACTGTGGACTTCATTGCCTAGAAATGGAACTTTTCAACTTTAAATGGCTGCTTTTCCCACACCGATTGTCAGATTTTTTTTCAAAATCAATAGGGTTCAAGCTGTTTATGATACAAAGCAACTGTGCAAGTTTCACAAAAATCTGATTACAAATGCAGACTTAATCATGTAAGCAAGAAATGGAAATTTTCAACTTAAAATGGCTGCTTTTCCCATATTGTTTGTTGGATTATTTTCAAAATCAACAGGGTTGAAGCTATTGATAAGATAAACAAACTATGCAAGTTTCACGGAAATCTGACCACAAATGCAGATTTTATCGCGTAAACAAGAAATGGAACTTTTCAATTTGAAATGGCTACTTTTCCCATACTGTTTGTTAGATTTTTTTCAAAATCAATAGGGTTGATGCTATTTATAAGATAAACAAACTGTGCAAGTTTCACGGAAATCTGACCACAAATGCAGACTTTATCATGTAAACAAGAAATAGAAATTTTCAACTTTAAATGGCTACTTTTCCCATACTGTTTGTTGGATTTTTTTCAAAATCAATAGGGTTCAAGCTATTTTTAAGATAAACAAACTGTGCAAGTTTCACGGAAATCGGACTACAAATGCAGACTTTATCACGTAAACAAGAAATTGAAATTTTCAACTTGAAATGGCTACTTTTCCCATACTGTTTGTTGGATTTTTTTCAAAATCAATAGGGTTGAAGCTATTGATAAGATAAACAAACTGTGCAAGTTTCACTGAAATCTGACCACAAATGTAGACTTTATCACGTAAACAAGAAAGTGAAATTTTCAACTTGAAATGGCTACTTTTCCCATACTGTTTGTTGGATTTTTTTCAAAATCAATAGGGTTGAAGCTTTTGATAAGATAAATAAACTGTGCAAGTTTCATGAAAATCTGACAACAAATGCAGACTTTATCACGTAAACAAGAAATGGAAATTTTCAACTTGAAATGGCTACTTTTCCCATACTATTTGTTGAATTTTTTCAAAATCAATAGGGTTCAAGCTATTGATGAGATAAACAAACTGTGCAAGTTTCATGAAAATCTGACCACAAATGCAGACTTTATCATGTAAACAAGAAAAACATTAACGGACAGATGGACGGACAGACGGACGGACGACGGAAACCATACCATGACATAAGCTCTGCTGGCTTTCAGCCAGTAGAGCTAAAAAGGGCAAAAAAGCTGGTTACCAGCATTTTTTCCTTATCCAAAAATATTTTCAAACAGCTTCCCAGGGTCATTGAAACTCAGGACTTGGTGGTTAAGGGTTAACCCTTTACCAAACAGTCCCTGGTTTTAACGACCCTGAGGGAGAAGCCTTCTGAAAACATTGTGGGAAAAGGAGAAAATGCTGGTAACCAGCATTTTCTCCTTTTCCCACAATGTTTTTTACTCTTCCAAAGTCAAATTTCAATTTTTGAGTCACATTTATTTTGTCGTCTGCAAATGCTTTCAATTTGGACAAGTCTAAAATTTTGTTGTTTGGTAAAGGGTCAAAAAACAGGAAAAGGGTTAAACAAGAGGTACTTAGAGACAATTGAAACATTATTCACAACCATTCGAAATGTTTCTCTAAATTTAGATTCAAAGACTAGCCATCTGATAGGTTGAGAATGTATTAGATGGACAGTTTTGTAATTTGAGATTAGAAATGATTTTAAAATGGTTGATGAATGTAAACCCTGGAGTTAATTAGAAGACATCTGATAACAAACTGATTCATCACCGAATATTGAAAAGAAGAATCCTCCAAACACTCTCCAAACATTTGTGTAATTTTTATTAAGTCATCTTGTTTAACACAATATCATAAACAAAAGCGCCGCATGCGGGTGCCAATGCTCGGGTGCAAGTGCTTGATTTTCAGTGAAAATTCCAAGTCAAAAAAGAGGCACGACTGTCAGAAATATTTTAATGGTTACCTACCCCTGTTGTATAGGTTTCCCTTTATATAGTTTACAACTGGTCAAAGTTCGAAGTAAATATCTTCAGTAATATCAGAGCTGAGGCACTACAAAATGTCAAAGTTTTTGCATGACGACTTAGATGATGCCACGGCTATGACAAAACCTTGATGTTTCTTCGAAAACAGCCAAGCTAAAAATGAGACTTCTTATCTAATGCTCTGCTTCTGAAAATTGTTGCTTACCCTAGGCATACCCAAGTATGCACCAAGTATGCAAGCTAACCCAAATTGGTGCAAGCTAACCATACTTGGTGACATTTCTCCAAAGATTACAAGTTCCAAATAGCAATGTTTGAATTTGTACCATTGGCTGAAAATTTTTAGTTTAGATATACTTCGCAATTTAAGAGTTTAAGTAGTCATCCACTTTATTCCAGTCACATTTCCCTTAAATTTAAACAATCTGTCTTAAAGGTGGCCCTTCAGATTTTGGGACGAAAATTTTACAAAAATACAAAAAAATCATCTTTATACTCCCAAAGCCTTTTAATTTTCATTCATAAAACCCCAGTAGTCGAAAACCATCCGGCAACAAGAGAAATTAGAGATTTACTACGGCCCAGGTCAACACCGACAGGAAACACGTTCTATTTTTACATGAACAACTCACTCATTTACATACCTGAAATACACAGACAAAGCTTCAAACATAGCGTCCAAAGAAGACATTGTGGAAAATAATTACATGTTTGTTATGTTATGGAATTTAAGCGTCATTAGCCACGTGCCAGTCACTTGACATTCCCACAATGCTTTTTTGATTTCTGGCGCGAAATCTAAAAATACCTTAAGAGGCTACGTAGCCTTTTAAGGGAACACCATCAAAAAAAATTTTTTTTGTAATTTTATGATTCTTGATTATTGATGATTTGTATTGTTTTTTCATATAAATTTCAGTGATATATATATTTTTTAATTTGGTGAGATGTGAAAAATCTAAATACCCACTTTTAACATCTGAAAACAGCCCTTACATGCTTGTCTTCACCCTTAATCCCTTACCAAACAATCACAACTTTTAACGACCCTGAGGAAGAAGGCTATTGAAAACTTCGTTAGAAAAGGAGAAAATGCTGGTGACCAGCATATTCTCCTTTTCTGACAATCTTTTCTACTCTATCAAGGACTACCTTAGTCATTTGAGCCACCTTTTTGTTGTCTGCAAATGCTTTCAATTTGGACATGCCCAAAGTTTTGTTGTTTTGTAAGAGTTAACTCCCAAAATAAACAAAACAGACATTTTCAGCTGCCTAAAAAGGACCCCAGATATTGTAATCGCAAGGATGGCTAGGAAAGAACAACTCATACCACAGGCTATTTGACAAAGTTGACAATATGCCTGCAAACAAAATTTAACTTTTTTACTAGACAAAAAAAATTTAGACTTACCAAATCTGCATGAAAGCATTTTCAGGCAACACATTCCATAATTATGGCTCAAATGATGAGATTTGCCATTGAAAAGGTTGATTACATTATGGGTAATGACGAAGAGACCGGACAACAGCATTTTCTCCTTTTTCAATATTTTCATAAGCCCTTTTCTTCAGTATACTTAGAACTCTGGACCCTGTGATAAAGGGTTAACCCCTTAACCCTTTACCAAACAATCCCAAGTTTTAACGACCCTGTAAAACAAGCCTTTTGAAAACATAGTAGGAATAGGAGAAAATGCTGGTAACCAGCATTTTCTCCTTTTCCCACAATGTTTTCTTCCCTTCCTTAAACAAATTTCAATCTTTTAATCACATTTATTTTGTCATCTGCAGGTGCTCTCAATATGGTCCAATCTAAAATTTTGTCGTTTGGTAAAGAGTTAAGCACACAGTAATGAGTTTAGAGCTCTTACCACAAGAAGAAACCTTTTGAGAAAATTGTAGAAAAAGAAGAAAATGCTGGTAACCAGTATTTTCACCTTTTCCCCACACTGTTTCCTGAACAAAAGCAATCTTAAAATTGCACTTATTTGGTTCTTATTTCTAGACTGAAAATGTCTGTTGGATTCATTCTACAGGTTCAGTTCCAGTCATTTAGCCTTTTACCACACAACCATGACTTTTAAAGACCTTGAGAAAGAAAGTTTTTGAAAGCATTGTGGAAAAAAGAGAAAATGTTGGTAACATTTTCTCTTTTTTCCAAATGTTTTCGACCTTTCCCAATACAAATTTCAATTTTTGAGTCACATTCATCTTGCTGTATACAAATTTTTTAGTTTGGACGTGTCTAAAATTTTGTCATTTGGTAAAGAGTAAAAGTTTTTTCACTGACACATTGTTACTTTAGCATCTTCTGTTTCTGTGACATACAAAATCATCAAGTATCCAGAGATTAAACAAGTTAAAGTGCAGTAGTGAAAACATTCTCCTATTTGCTAGCAAATCCTCTTGTTGCCACAATGTTTTCAAATGTAGCCCACTTCAAGACAAATACAAAAAAAGTCTGCTTACAACTATCAGTCAGACAAAATATCTCTAAATAATTACTGTTCTTTACTTTTACTGTTCTTAACACACCTGATAACTAGATAAAGGGTATTACAAGAACAAGAGGGCCATGATGGCCCTGAAGTCGCTCACCTGAGGCTTTTGACCAAACATGTCCCATTTTCAATCTCTTTTGAGATATTATGACAAACATTCTACCAAGATTTTCATGAAGATTTGACTCAGTGACCTAGTTATTGACCTGAAATGATCCACTTGCAAACTGGTCCAAGAAATCATCAAGACAAACATTCTGACCAAGTTTCATGAGTATAGGATTGAAAATGTGGCCTCTAGAGCATACACAAGGTTTTTCTAAAATCTGACCTAGTGACCTAGATTTTGACCCAACATGACCCATTTTCAAACTCATCCAAGATATAATCAAGACAAATATTCTGACCAACTTTCAAGAGTTTTGGGCTGAAAATGTGGCCTCTAGAGCCTACACAAGGTTTTTCTAAGATATGACCTAGTGACCTAGTTTTCGACCTAACATGACCCATTTTTTAACACAACTGAGATATCATCAAGGCAAACATTCTGACTATCTTTCAAGAATTTTGGACAGAAAATGTGGCCTCTAGAGCATACACAAGATTTTTCTAAGACTTGACCTAGTGACCTAGTTATTGACTGGACATGACCCATTTTCAAACTCATGCAAGGTATCATCAAGAAAAACGTTTTGACCAATTTTCAAGGTTTTTGGACTGAAAATGTGGCCTCTGGAGCGTACACAAAGTTTTTCTAAGATTTGACCTAGTGACCTATTTTTTTACCCGACCTGACCCTTTTGCAAACTTGTCTGAGGTATCATCAAGACAAACATTCTGACCAACTTTCAAGAGTTTTGGACAGAAAATATGGCTTCTAGAGCGTACACAAGGTTTTTCTAAGATTTGACCTAGTGACCTAGTTTTTGACCCGACATGACCCATTTTCGATCTCATTTGAGATATCATCAAGAAAAATATTCTGACCAACTTTCAGGAGTTTTCGACTGAAAATGTGGCCTCTAGAGCGTACACAAGGTTTTTCTAAGAGTTTACCTAGTGACCTAGTTTTTGACCCGACATGACCCATTTTCGAACTCGTCCGAGATATATCAAGACAAACATTCTGACCAAGTTTCACGAGTATCAGACTGAAAATGTGGCCTCTAGAGGGTACACAAGGTAAAGGTTGACAATGCACAACGGACGATGCACGCCGGACACAGCACAATCACAAAAGCTCACCTTGAGCACTTCGTGCTCAGGTGAGCTAAAAACAATTTCATACAAATGTTAAAAATTCTCATAAATCCTGGAAGTAAAGGTCAAAGAATGAAAAAATAGATGATTTCTTCTCTAACTTAACCCTTTACTTGAACAAAATTTCAGACCATTCCATGATAACAGCACTTGCAGATGACAAATATTGACTGCAACTTCTTTTTAAAAGGCTTGAAAACATTTTGGGAAAGAAAAATAAATGGTTACCAGCATTTTTTTTTCTTTTTCCAACAATATTTTCAAAACCTATATTCCTCAGGGTTCTTGATACATGAGATTGTTTGGTAAATAGTTCAGCAGTACAGTTTAACCGAACAGTTCTGGGTTCAAAATTTAATTTCACTTTAGTTCTAAACTGAAGGCTATGTTGTGGGTAGTCATTACAACTGGCTTCTAGAGTTGAACTGTAGCAGTGATATCTAGCATCTTGGATAGTTCATTAGTTAGAGCACTTTCCCTGTGAGGGGTCCACCATTTGATTTCCATTCCATCGCTGCACTTTTCCCCAAATTAAAAGTTACCACAATGATGTAAAGTAGTTGTACAGACTATAATATTATGGAACTCAGGATTCTAGAATTACTGCAGCTCCCAATTTTAGATAGTGGAAGAGTATACTATGGTAGTGGTGAATTAACTCTACCAAACGACAAAATTTTAGACTGGTCAAAATTGAAAGCATTTGCAGACGACAAATTAAAGATGGCTCAAATGCTGAAATTTGTCCTTCATAGAGTAGAAAGCATTGTGAGAAAAGGAGAAAATGCTGGTTACCAGCATTTTCTCCTTTTTCCACAATGTTTTCAAAAGGCTTATTTCCAAGGGTCCTTAAAAGTCAGCACTGAGCGGTAAAGGGTTAAGCAGTCTTTGAGGCTGAGTTGTTGAAGAACTCTTCCTGTATGCAAGGGGTCCAAAGTTTCAATTCCAAACCAGTCCGACTTCTTCCATTGGAAATTACCTCAGTCTTGATCTGACCATTCAAGTATCAAGCATGTATATCACAGGTTTTGCTAAAAGCTTCTACTACTTCTACTATTCCTTCAAATGTAGTCTGAACAAAGATTGGGAGTACAACCCTAGCCTAGTCTCAATAATGAGATGGTACAGTGATTTTTTTTCATATTTGGACATTTAGTGTGCACAGTACCGTCTCAAGTCCATTGTAAATTTTCCGGTAGCAAAGATAGAGCACTATACTGACTTCCTGTTTTGTTGATTTAACCTGTATTGCAGCGAAATGCCATTAACTTTTAGTGAAAAACATGACCAAAGACAAATTATTAAACCTTTCATTACCTAAAGAGCTTGTAGAAGTCATTTATAACACATAAATCTTGGAAAAAGACTGACAAAATCTATTGTGTGTGGCTGCCATTTTGTGTGTTTTCGGGAACGTAAATTACTCAAGTAACAGATGAAATTGACAGTTTTTTCTTATGTTCAGCATTTAAATTGAAAATATTTGTATTTCAATCGAAGAACCATTTAATACACAAGCAACAGGTATGTTCAAATCCTAGTTTTGTGCTCTATTTGTGAAATTATGAGAATTTAAACTTGCGCACAAAATCTGTGCAGAGATTTCAACTGATTTTGTCTTGATCGTTTCTGTACCCAGAGGCGACCAATCAAAAAGTAACATCGCCTTTGGGGACAGTTATCTGTACGGCTCGTTCGCCCAGGCTTGTTCGTCCCACACTACTTTTTTTATCATACTGGAATGAACAGTGCTATGTGTATTCTAAAAATTAATTGTTATTTTACACGTAAAAGGATTTTGAAGAAAACTCTACAATTCTTTGTTTTTGCCTTTCTCTTATTGAACTATCCTCTAATCTCCAAGACACACTGACAAGTTTATTGCCTTTTGTTGGCGAAATGACATTTACCATTGTTTAAACATGTGATTGTATGGTAAAAGCTACTATGATAAGGAACACAGAGTTTGTTTCTTTTTGTTCTTCAACATCGTATTCAACGCTGTTTTCAGTAATATTGCGGTTATATCGCGGCAGCCTGTACTACACAGCCTCTTGCATATGGCTTACCGTCCTGTAACACACTATAAATTGAAAATCCATATCCATTAATATTTTTCTTTACTTTGATTTCTTCTCTAATTTGATAGGGGTGACTATTTTTTCACAGTTATTTATATCTTAGGTTGAGTAAAATAGTCGGGGTATATGTGCAGTTAACACTTTTTCATATATACCTGTCAAAATCAGTGAAGTATGCACTATTAACACCTTTGGTAGGCATATACATAAGTGGGACGAACAAGCCTGGACCAACGGGAAATCAGTTGGGGCGAACAAGCCCGGACGAACGAGCCCTGGCGAACAAGCCCAGGGACGAAAAAGCCTGTTACCATCTGTACTAAACCCTAGCCAATCAACAATGCAGTGCTACAGAACCAGGTTACACAAATGCAGCGACAGATGGACTTTTAGATGCCTGTGGCCTTCTGTCAAAAATCAATCTACACTATCTAAGTAATCAATCCAGACCTCTGATATTTTCTTTTTCAAATAAAACTATCAAATAATTTATGACTCACCTGGATTCACCCTTTCATTTTTCCCAAGAAACATCAAAGTCAACAAATGCGGATAAGTTAATTCTAAGGCAGCACATAAACTCTCGAATGCTGCATTGCCTTTTAAGATTAGTTTATCAAGAATCTTGTCGACTTTGTCCCCATTAGTGGTCAGCTGATTTATAGCATCTACGTCGTTTTGATCCAAAATTTTTTCTCGTTCTAGAATTGGCAGCACCACCTCAGCGTCAACGTCATCAGAGAATTTAGATCTGTGAATTTCTAGGAGCTCCCTATATTTGTCTTCCATCTTTCATCCCTACAGCAGTTTCATATTCGTTCATTATAGGCCATTATCTGGTTAAACTGAAACTAATTTACTCCACTTCGAGACGTCAGCCATGTTGAATATTGGCTGACAAAGGTAGCGTTCGATTTTCAACAATCAGTCTATGTAATGTGCCTGTCATCTAAGGTTTCAGTGGGGAGGTATCATAGGAACGGGGATGTAATCATTGGATTAATCTATAAAGTGATTGGCGTTTAAAATGAATCTAATTATAAGCATTAAGAATTCTCCATTTTTAGAATTTCCAAGTATACTCTAGTATTTAATAGAATGGAATCGAAGTCAACCAAGCACAGCTGATTTTTCATGTTAAATCAACGAATCTTCATGTAGTAAACAACAAAAGGTTGATCTATAAAAAGACTAAAATAAACATATTTTTTTTTAATTATCAACAAATTAATAATATACAGGTCAAGGCTTGCTGCTATTGACTTTATTCATTTGTTTTCATAGAGAGCTCTCTATTCATTATCTAAGGGAAGTAACTCTGCCAAAAGTGTGGGGGGGGTGCAAAGGACTGACAGTCCTGAGATGCAAAAATGGATCATTATCTCTGTTGATAATTTTGAGTAATTTTGATAAGTCTACCATTTCACAGTCTAGCAGCAACGGGTTTAATTTTACTTTCCATGTTTATGGATTGTAATAAATAGATAAAATACCAAGACAACTATTGCAGCAGTCCTCTCTCCCTTTTACCTTTGCACCTTAAACTCCCCCTCTCGTCAAGCAATTTCAATATTGAGTTTTTCATCAGTTACCTGTTCTCCATGTTCATTTTGGACTTCAATTTATAGATTTAATTTTTTTTGTTTTTTGCTTTTTATTCTTTAACATCATATCAATTATATTTGTCACAGCTTATTTCTTATTTATTTATTCATTTTTTCAAAATTTTCCTTTATTCTTTTGTACTTTGCTAGGGCATAAAAGGTCATCCATGGACTTTAGGAACCCTGGCTTGAATCCTACCAATGGCACTGGGCAACCTTAACTGTCTTTGGGTAAAATAAAAGCCTCAGTCTTAATAAAAACCAGACAAAGATAAATGAGTTATTTCGTCAATAATGAGGTATCACTAAAATACTTTTAAAATAGCTTAAAATCTTTCAAACAAACTCGGCACACATAACCTAGAGGTCCAAAAGATTGATCCTAACCTGCAATTTACGATTTTCATGGGAGTGTCCTTGGATTAATTACAGCAGGCAACACAATCAATAAATAATTGGTGAGCTATTGCCATGATATATTAGTAACTGAAAGCAGCATAAAGCACCATTCAGTCAATCAATCAAGGACACTCCAACATCTAACTGGGTTGAACTCAGGACCATAAAAGTGTTGTATGAGTAATAGAGCACAGCAAGTCTGTAATGAAATCATCCTCAAGAATTTGATTTTTCAGAATTTGAAAATGATTACATTTATATAAACATAACTGAAACATTTTTGAGTTTGGCTCTCATGAAACTGTCATTTATGAAATGAATTACAACTTTATTCTCATGACAAAGGTAGTAAGGAATTACCATCCTTTGGTGCAAATCTTCAAATGGGGTCAATTATTCAAAACAATTTCTAAAAAGAAAAGTGTGCAGTTGGGGAAAAAAAAAAAAAAACACACACACACACACACACACACACACACACACACACACACACACACACACACATGAGCCATGCTCTGGCAAAAAGGGGCTTATTTATATCCCTAAAGTCTGTTTTGTATAAGAACTGACTGAATCATAAGGTAAAATTGCCCTTTGGCATACAGAAAATTGACCAATAGTGGAAAGTTTCAGCCCAGGTCAGCCTGTGCAAACTGCACAGACTGACCTGGGTGGATACTTGTCGCAGATGCATTAGGCCTACTTTTCACAGAGAATGTTTGATATATATTTTGACCGGGGTATAAATATGAAAGGAGTACCAGTTGTCTTGATATCGATTTATTCGATGTAGAACAACAAGAAGATGAATAGATCTAATAATAAGACCTGCAAAGAAAAATACAAAAGAAGGTCTTAGCAACTATGTACAATGTTGAGACTGCTTAACCCTTTACCACACAATCCCGACTTTTAACGACCCTGAAAAAGAAGCCTTTTGAAAACATTGTGGGAAAAGGTATCAAGAGGGCCATGATGGCCCTGAAGTATCATGGCCCTGAAGTCGCTCACCTGAGTCTTTTGACCAAACATGACCCATTTTCAATCTCTTTTGAGATATCATGACAAACATTCTACTTAGCTTTCATAATTATTGGACTGAAAATTTGGCCTCTAGCATGTACACAAGCTTTTTCTAGTATTTCTCTCAGTGACCTACTTTTTAGCCAACCATAGCCAATTTTCCCATTGTAGATATTATCAAAACAAAAAATCCTGACCACCTTTCATAAGTATTGGACAGAAAATGTGGCCTATAGAGCATACACAGGGTTTTTCAAGATTTGACCTACTGACCTACATTTTGACCCAACATGACCGATTTTCGAAGGCGTCTGAGATGTCATCAAGACAAACAATCTGACCAAGTTTCATGAGTTTTGGACTGAAAATGTGGCCTCTAGAGCATACACAAAGTTTTTCTAAGATTTGACCCAGTGACATAGTTTTTGACCCAACATGAACCAGTTCTAACTTGTCCGAGATATCATCAAGTCAAACATTCTGACCAACTTTCAAGAAATTTGGACTGAAAATGTGACCTCTAGAGCGTACACAAAATTTTTTTAAGATTTGACCTAGTGACATAGTTTTTTGCCCGACATGACCCATTTTCATACTTGTCCGAGATATCATCAAGACAAACATTCTGACCAAATTTCAAGAGTTTTGGACCAAAAATGTGGCCTCTAGAGTGTACACAAGGTTTTTCTCAGATTTGACCGAGTGACCTACTTTTTGACCTGACATGACCCATTTTCGAACTTGTCCGAGATATCATAAAGACAAATATCCTGACCAAATTTCAGGAGTACTGGACTGAAAATGTGGCCTCTAGAGGTTGCACAAATTTTTTCTAAGATTTGACCTAGTGACCTAGTTTTTGGCCCAGCATGACCCATTTTCCAACTCATCTGAGATATCATCAAGACAAACATTCTGACCAAGTTTCATGAGTATCTGACTGAAAATGTGGCCTCTAGAGCATACACAAGGTTTTTCTAAGATATGACCTAGTGACCTACTTTTTGGCCAAACATGACCCATTTTTGAACTCATCTGAGATATTATAAAGACAAACATTATGACCACATTTCAAGAATATTGGACTGAAAATGTGGCCTCTAGAGTGTGCACAAGGTTTTTCTAAGATTTGACCTAGTGACCTAGTTTTTGGCCCACAATGACCAATTTCCAAACTTGTCTGAGATATCATCAAGACAAACATTCTGACCAACTTTCATGAGTATCTGACTGAAAATGAGACCTCTAGAGCGTACACAAAATTTTTCTAAGATTTGACCTAGTGACCTAGTTTTTGACCCGACATGACCCATTTTCAATTTCTTCCGATATATCATCAAGACAAACATTCTGACCAACTTTCAAGAGTTTTGGGCTGAAAATGTGGCCTCTAGAGCGTACACAAGGTTTTTTCTCAGATTTGACCTAGCGACCTAGTTTTTTACCCAACATGACCCATTTTCAAACTCATCTGAGATATTATCAAGACAAACATTCTGACCAAGTTTCACGAGTATCAGACTGAAAATGTGGCCTCTAGAGCGTACACAAGGTTTTTCTAAGATTTGACCTAGTGACATAGTTTTTTACCCAACATGAACCATTTCTGAATTCTTTCGAGATATCATCAAGTCAAACATTCTGACCAACTTTCAAGAAATTTGGACTGAAAATGTGACCTCTAGAGTGTACACAAAATTTTTCTAAGATTTGACCTAGTGACCTAGTTTTTTGCCCGACATGACCCATTTTCAAACTTGTCTGAGATATCATCAAGACAAACATTCTGACCAAATTTCAGGAGTTTTGGACCAAAAATGTGGCCTCTAAATTTTTCTAAGATTTGACCTAGTGACCTAGTTTTTTGCCCGACATGACCCATTTTCTAACTTGTCCGAGATATTATCAAGACAAACATTCTGACCAAGATTCATGAGTATCTGACTGAAAATGTGGTCTCTAGAGCGTACACAAATTTTTTCTAAGATTTGACCTAGTTTTTGACCCGACATGACCCATTTTCGAACTCGTCTGAGATGTCATCCAGACAAACATTCTGACCAACTTTCAAGAAGTTTGGGCTGAAAATGTGGTCTCTAGAGCATACACAAGGTTTTTCTCAGATTTGACCTAGTGACTTAGTTTTTGACCCATTTTCAAACTCATCGGAGATATCATCAAGACAAACATTCTGACCAAGTTTCATGAGTATCTGACTGAAAATGTGGCCTCTATAGTGTACAAAAGGTTTTTCTAAGATTTGACCTAGTGACCTAGTTTTTGACTCGACATGACCCGTTTTCCAACTCATCTGAGATATCATCAAGACAAACATTCTGACCAACTTTCAAGAGTTTTGGACTGAAAATGTGGCCTCTAGAGCATACACAAGGTTTTTTCTAAGATTTGACCTAGTGACCTAGTTTTTGACCCGACCTGACCCATTTTCGAACTCATCCGAGATATCATCAAGACAAACATTCTGACCAAGTTTCATGAGTATCTGACTGAAAATGTGGCCTCTAGAGCGTACCCAAGGTAAAAGTTGAGGACGGACGACGCACAACGCACGGCCGACGACGGACACAGCACAATCACAAAAGCTCATCTTGAGCATTTCGTGCTCGGGTGAGCTAAAAAAACAAGAGCACCGCATGCGGGTGCCAATGATTTGCTGTTGGGTGCTGGATAGTAAGTTAAAATTCTTAGTCGAAAAACGGGCTTAATTTGGCATCAAAGGATCATGTCTGTGAAATTATTTCGAAATCTGACCATTGGTTTCATAGAAGAAGAATTTTTAAGAATATCTTTATGTCCGTATAGTGCAAATAGCCCCCCACCACCACAGCCTTGTTTCTTGACGGATCAAAATTTCGAGAACAAGTTTTCAAAAGGGGCATCCAAAGGACATTTCTGTGAAATTATTTCAAATTTTTTGAGTAGTTTAAGAGAAGAAGAATTTCAAAGAATTTCTTTAAGTTCATACAGGCAAAGAGGCCCACCCCCACCACGGCCAAGTTTTTCAACGGATCAAAATTTCACGAACAATTTTTGAAAAGGGTCACCCAAGGAACATTTCTGTGAAATTATTTCAAAATCTGACCAGCAGTTTCAAAGGAGAAAATTTTTAAAGAATTTCTTAGAAAATTCCATTTAGTTGCCATGGCAACCAGAGTTTTTGATGGAATCAAATTCTGTGAACAAGTTTTAAAGAGGACCTCCCAAGGAACATTCCAGACAAGTTTGGTCCAAATTGGCCCGGCGGTTTAGGAGGAGAAGATGTTTAAAGAATTGTTGACACAGCACGAGAGCAAAGAGCCCCCCACCACAGCCATGTTTTTCGACGGATCAAAATTTCGTGAACAATTTTTGAAAAGGGTCACCCAAGGAACATTTCTGTGAAATTATTTCAAAATCTGACCGGCGGTTTCAGAGGAGAAGATTTTTAAAGAATTTCTTAGAAAATTCCATTTGGTTGCCATGGCAACCAGAGTTTTTGATGGAATCAAATTCTGTGAACACTTTTTAAAGAGGACCTCCCAAAGGAACATTTCTGTCAAGTTTGGTTGACATTGGCCCAGTGGTTTAGGAGGAGATGATGTTTAAAGAATTGTTGACGACGAACGACGGACGACAGACACCGGGTGATCCTAAAAGCTCCCCTTGAGCACGTTGTGCTCAGGTGAGCTAAAAATGCTAGTAACCAGCATTTTCTCCTTTTCCCACATTGTTTTCTAATCTATCAAGGGCAATTTGTTTCATATAGGCCACCTTTGTCGTCTGCAAATGCTTTCAATCTGGGCCGTTCTAAGATTTTGTCGTTTGGTAAAGAGTTAAATATACTGAACCAAAAAAGAAACTTCCCCTGTGTTTAAGTGCAAATGCAATGTTATTGAAAAAAAATCAAAATGTCAGATGACCTACATATATTCTGGCGGACGATTATGTGTCCGATAAAACAAATTTCAACTCGATTGAAAGCATTTTGCAGAAGAAACCCGCTGAAAGCGATTTTCACGTGCATGCACGGACCAGTATAATTTCGTGTATATTTTTTGAAACCTTTCAGTCTAATTTTATAGACTTTCATGTCAATAAGAAAAAGACGTTGAAAAAAAAAATTATTGCTGAGGGTTTATCTAAAAGTAGTGAAATGGTAGTTAAAATGCGGAAGGGGTCGCTCACCAAAATCACAAATTAATACCGGGTATGACCACCTTCAGCATGAAGGACTGCCTGGAAATCGTTGGCGCATAGAACGGATAAGTGTATTGATTTCGGCTTGTGGAATGTTGTTCCATTCCTAAATTAAGGCTTGTCTTAGCTGAATGACGTTTGACGGTGGAATAGGGCGACGTCTAACACGCTGGTCCAAATTATCCCAAAGGTGTTCAATGGGATTCAGATCAGGGCTTTTGGCAGGCCAGTCATTAATAAATTCTATGTTATTCGCCCTAGGGAAATTCACATTGTCCCTAGCTGTATGGCTTGTGGCATTATCTCGTTCAACTACGCAACAGTCGGCATAACGTTTATTTCTCCTACGGTATACTCGAACCCTGCCATCACCTCGATGAATGGAAAACCTCGACTCGTCAGAGAAAAGAACACTATTCCATTGTTGTCTAAGCCAGCGTTGGTGTGTATGTGCCCAATTAACACGATTTACGCGGTGACATCGCGTCAAAACACAACCAACGTATGGACGACGTGCACATAGCCCACCCTCGCGCAAGCGATTGCGCACAGTTTGGGCAGATATACGGTTGTTATGTGTACTAGGGGTGTTAGCAGCAGTGGCTGTGGCAGTTTGGAAGCGATTGCGCAGGTGGGTGTTCGGAATATAGCGGTCTTGGCCGCGCGTCGTGACGCGAGGACGTCCACTACATGGTCAATCTTCCGTACGCCCTATTGCTTGAAAACGTTGCCTAAGGTGTCGAATAGCACGAGTAGAACATCCAATATTCATAGCAACAGCATTCATTGTCATACCAGCATTAAGCATGCCAATGGCACGTTCGCGTAAATTTTGCGGAATTCTAGGCATATCAAAAATAAAGAAAACTAAAAAGGATTTAATTTTTTTCAACGTCTTTTTCTTATTGACATGAAAGTCTATAAAATTAGACTGAAAGGTTTAAAAAAACTTACACGAATTATACTGGTCCGTGCATGCACGTGAAAATCGCTTTTAGCGGGTTTCTTCTGCAAAATGCTTTCAATCGAGTTAAAATTTGTTTTATCGGATACATAATCGTATGCCCGAATATATGTTGGTCATCTGATATTTTGATTTTTTTTAATAATATTTCATTTGCACTTAAACACAGGGGAAGTTTCTTTTTTGGTTCAGTATATAATTGCTCTGTTTCTGGTCCTTTTTAGCCCCACTGGCTGAAGGCCAGCAAGCTTATTTTATGGCTCTGTGTCCGTCATGCGTCCATGCATGCTTGCCTTATCTTTTATTTCAAACATCTTCTTCTCTGAAACTACACATCCTATTTTGACCAAACTTCACAGAAATGCTTCAGTAATGGTCCTCTTTAGAATTTGTTAAAATAATTTGATTCCTTTGAGAAATCTTGTTGCCATGACAACAAAACCGAAAAATATTGAAAATCCCTGAAAATCTTCTTGTCTGAAACCGTTAGGCCTAGGGCTACAAAATTTGACTCGTAGCTTCATGTAATGGTTCTTTACCAAGTTTCTTCACATTATAGCCCTTGGGATCATGAGTTTTACATAGGCTTATATATTGAAAACTTAAAAAAAAGAATGTTGATTCTAAACCTGGGGCTACCAAATTCAGCACATATCTTCTTGTTCTTGACTTTGTTTAAAACCATATGGCCTAGATCTGTATTATATGGCATTGTTGACCTTACCAGGATTCAAGTAGAAATAGCTATATGTGGTCAAAAATGGCTTTGCCCTGGGGTCGCAAATTTCACATGGGATATTGTAGAGAACACTCTATAAATCTTCTTTTTAAAACCATTTTGCCTAGAATTGTAATGTTTGGTATGTATGTTTTGTACTTTTTAGCCAGTGGAGAGATACAGGGCCATCATGGCCCTCTTGTTTCAATATATTATTCTCCCAAAACTATGCGGATAGCATTACCATTACTTTACTTGACTACAAAAACCATCATTTAAAAAAAAAACAACTGAGTCCTGGAGGGACTGTCCAAGGACGACAATGATGAAAGATGAGGACCTGTGTTGATCAAGTATTAGGTTTCAAAATCCATATCCTACAACTCGAAAAACACATGATTTTTATCGAAACGGCCGGAAGTTCATGGATTAAACCGGAAACTTGCTCGAATGCTTCTAGACTCATCGCAGCTGTCAAATTGTTTACGTTCTATTATAATTTGAATTAGAATTAAAATGTTTTTTATTCGAATCTTAAGAAAGATGAAAGCTTTAAAATGAACGAAGAAAGATCTGAAAGTGCTTTAGAAGATGGAAATCTTGACAGGAGGGAACTCCTTGAGAACTTAATCGATGAAGACTCTGATAGCGATGACAGTTCTGAACGAGAAATGGTGTCGCCCCTGACTGTTGGATCTGCAAGACCTGTAAAAGGTGAAGCTTTCTGTGATTGTTACAAGACAGGAAAGGAGAAAGAATGTGTTTGTGGCGAAGAAGACACATGTAAGTTTTACTTTTGTTGTTCAGGTTGAGGTGATCCGTGCAGATCTTTGTGATAAATCAGTTGACATTTATTGCGTTTTAACAGATCCATGGAAAAACCAAATTTCACTTATGACCGAATTTCGGCCCATGGAAAAACCGAACTTCATTTATGACCGAATTTCACCGTATTTCACCTGAATCAGACTGAATTTCACCTCAAAATGACAATATCTAAGGCTGTAGTCAACTTTTGACTGGAAATTATAAAATAGGATGGTCCTTGCTGGTACAGCGATACTTAATTTTGCCGAAAATTTACTACAAGAGAGTGAACTCACATGTATTATTTTCCAGTACTGTGATAAACTGTTGCATATAAAGTTCCAATAAATGTAGCTATCAAAGCTTAAGTTGTGTTTTTCAGACAGAAATATCTAGCTCAAGCTACCATGTTGACTACAGGTGCTCCAAAGGGAGTCCACTATGGTACTGCGTTACCTGCTGTAATTTGGAAAATTGCAATAAAATGATTTTTATTTTTAAAAAATGATTTAGCAGCTGTAGTTTTTGTTTTCGGTGAGGACTATGACGTCACAGCTGTCTACATTCACTTGTCAAACATGAATTGTCAGTTTTATGAAGAAAAAGGGGTAATTATTTGCAAAACATGGACAAAAATTGTGCTTTATTATTACATCATTGGAATATTGAAAGTAACTTATTATTAATGAAGACATATCTGATATTTTTTAACCGATGTGACGCAAAAACACTTCTTCTTGCGATTTGATGGAGTAAACAAGGGATAGGTGGCGCTACGTATGCAAATTAGGTATTTTTCGGATTACCGCAGTATCATTGATGACACGGTACTAGCGAGAACGACTATATTTCTGAAAAGCAGTTTTATGCTTATTGTTTTGAAAAGTGTTTTTGCAATAGAAAATTGTCAGGATTTGATTTGGAACCATTTTCACTCAAGATGACCATACAAGTTATGATCGTGTAGTAAAGGGTTAAATGTGTACATGGAATGCCTAAAAGAACAATTCTTACTTAAAGATACACATTTACTTATTTTAGCCGAATGTAAAAAATGTTTTTAAACCAATAAATTAGAAATATCTATGGTCCCAAAGAATGAAAAGAAGTTTCAAATTTGTTATTTGAAATGAATCTTAGTCGGGAGAAAATTAGGTCAGGTCAAAATTGTAAACAATGGAGGAGTGTATCACTAGAGTCACTTACACACACACACCCATCTAAAAATAGAAAGCTTTGGTTCAACAGGTGAATTGGCGCACTCGTCTATTTGTAAGATCATGTCTTTTCCCCTTCTTTCAGCAATCCAAAAACGTTAAATATTAATGTGCACATACATATGAAATTTACATTTCTACTGCCTTTAAATCATTCCACTGCACCCTTGATATAAAATTCCGACATCCTCAAGTAAATTGCTGTTGGGTTCTTGTGACATGGATTGTTGCAACAGCAGACTTGTGTAGTGCATTTTGGCTCCACTTTCTTGCCAGCTACATGAATATGCAAGGCGAAGGTTGTACATAGTCACATGATAAGCATTATGCAGTAGTATCCTCGATTGAATGGTGGATAGGAGCCAAGTCCAAAATTACGTTTTCTATCCGTCGTAATCTTTGCAACCGCGAGGTGTAGTATTTGTCATGAAGCCACAAGAATGACTATAATTTGATAAAATATCGTCGAAATTGATTATATTTGGCTTAAAATGAGTAAATGGGTATCTTTAATACCTGATTTTAAACTACAACTGTGGCCATTCCACCAGTCTGAAGCTCCTACTGATTTTCCAGGATGTGGTTGACTGAAGAAAGTTTAAAGTTAGACCAGTTGCTAGGTTGCGTGCATCTCTGTTATGATGAACAAATACCATTTACCACAAGACAAAATTTAATCCCAGAATATCTGCCATGGCTATACATTATTTATGGGATTCCACAACCTAGGAGAGGCTGCATGAACATTGTGGTAGCTTATAAAGAGTTAGTAATAGGTGAAATATTCAGCTTCAAGATGAAGGCTGTCAGACTTTATAACTTCATTGCCTTCTATTTCATGCCAAGATTACATAAAATTATGCAACTTATTCTTTGTTTACTTGAATCACTAACTAGTAAATGTATCACTTCACAACTGGCCGAAGACTTTTTTGTCTTGCAAGAGGTCTTTTTTCAGGAGAAACACTGGCTTTTCCACTGTGTTTTTAAAGCTGTTTTTTGCATGGGCATATTGTGAAGGAAATATTTTGATTTTATCTCTGCAGATTTTGAATGGTTCTGGGATAATAGCTCCAAGTCCTCAGCCAGTTGTTTAAAACAGGATCAGCGGGAAGTTGTGTTTCATGTCGACTATAGCTGTGGTACTGCAGCTGTAAGAGGAACAGTGCCAATGTGTGAAGATCAGTATTACTGGGAAGTTAAAATGACAACTCCAGTCTATGGAACTGATATGGTAAACATAAACTGAGCATGCCAAAGGCAATATTTTTAATGTGCTTTAACACACAGTGTTTATCAAAGATCAAAATGCACAACTGGCATTTTTTGCCTATCTATGAAGTCTGATCTGCAAAACAACCACAGCCATGTTATTGTACAGCAAATTTTAATTTTTCTTCAATTGTTTTTTGGTCATGTGTAACATATTTTCTAATTTCTTTACTGAAAAAATCATATTAACCCTTGAAGCACTTTCACAACTATAAGTCTTTGATCTACACTGTCGACTTTGTTGTGACATTCTGGACAAGAACAGCATTGATATTGCAACTATCTGGGTTTTATTTTTAGACTGAAAAAGTTTGTATGGTTTATTTGGCACTTTAACCCTTTACCAAACAACCCCAGGTTTTAACGACCCTTTGAAAGAAGCCTTCTGAAAACATTGTGGAAAAAGGAGAAAATGCTGGTAACCAGCATTTTCTCCTTTTCCCACAATGTTTTCGACTCTTTGAAGGACAAATTCCAGCATTTGAGCCATCTTTAATTTGTCAACTGCAAATGCTTTCAATTTGGACAAGTCTAAAATTTTGTCGTTTGGTAAAGAGTGAATAAGGATTAAATATCTTAATAATCTTTTGATGTGAAGAAAGCCTAGAAAACTGTATGGCATTGTGGTCAATTTTTACTTTTTATGCCATGTTATGAAATATCATCATCTGTTTTATATCAACAGGCACTTTGCCAAGCCCAGATAGCAGTGTACAGGACTTGAGAACAGGGGGTCCCTGGTTCAATCCCCAGCTCAGCCAATTTATTTCCGAGGATTGATGATAGTCATTGCAACAGGATTCATTCCTCTCTCACCGCTGACTATGGTCATGTTGGAATGCAGCCAGTGGCTTGGAAAGAATATTGTGTGGGGTACTGTTAAAAAGAAACACCAGGAAAGCATGGATTGGTGCACTGGCTGCTGCCATATAACTGAAATAATGTTGAAAACAACTGAACGGTTTAACACCAGACAATCAATCAGTCGATCAAAAGGCACTTCCATGAGGCACAGCATTTATATGCTTTATTGTGATTTTATTGTACTAAAATACTTTTGTAAAATTAGGAATATTTACATGCTACATGTGGTGTATTTTTCAAGGATTCATGTATTTGTAAATGCTCAAAACTTTTTTTTAGGCCCATGCACCTAACCAACTTACTGTTAAAACCAGCTTATAAAATTATAAAAGCTAATGTTATATCTACCACAAACTTTATTCAAGTAAAATACATGTACTGATCGATAATTGAAAGATGTTCTTTGAATGATTGATATGGACATTGTTGATGGAAACAGAGCAAGTGCTTGTTATGACTAACATCAACACCATTAATCAACATTCAGCCCATGCATACACGTAAGTGAAAATATATAGAGTGAAAAGGAAAATTTACTCTTTGCAAGAAATTTACCACTTAACTTTTTTATCCCCCACCGAAGGCAGAGGGATAAATTTTTTGCATTACCTGTTTTTCTCTCTGTCTGTCCGGACAGATGTCTTCTAAATCCTTGACGAAAATTGATGAAACTTCATATATGTGTTCCTTATGATAGTCCGCCGATACTCTTTATTATTATTATTTTTTTTTTTATTGAATGCTGTCATAGAAAAAGGGAGCTTGATGTATATTTTCCATTATGGACCAATATCATTTTAGCTACTTGACAAAATTTTATGAAACTTCATATTTTTATTGTTTAACATAAGCCACAGACAAACATTATTTTTTTATTTCCATTATGGACCAATATGTCTTTAACATACTGGATAAAATTTGATGAAACTTCATATATATTTTGTATATCATAAGCTACAATCATTTTTTTATTTTATTTAATGATATACCATATCATGGAAAAAGGCGGCTTAATGTATAATTTTGTTATGTACCAATAACAAAAAGGCCACATGTACATGCAAAACACAATACCACTTATATTTTTCTATCAAAAAAGGTCTTTTTCAGCGGGGATATCATTTCAATGAAATAACTTGTTAAAAGTAGGAAGATGCTAACAGGACAAAGTTGTCTACAGGAGAAAAAAAGTTATACCTTTCAAGAATAGTTTTTTTATTAGACTCACCTTGCAGCAATGAAAAAAATTTAACCCACACATATTTTATTATATTTTTAGATGGTTGGAGTTGGAACGGTTGACCTTGATCTCAACAAATACAGACATAAGTTCTGCAGTCTGATAGGCAGAGATTGTGATAGCTGGGGTCTGTCATACACGGGTATGCTGCATCATAAAGGACACAAAACTCCATATTCATCCAAGTTTGGACAGGGCACCATTATTGGAGTACACCTTGATATGTGGCATGGTACCTTGATGTTTTACAAGAATAGGAAGCCGCTCGGTAAGGTCTTTGTATGGAAGGGATAATCAATACTAATTAAGGTTTTGTACATGAAGACTATGAAATATTGTTGTTACAGGATATTTTGCTCACCACCTGTATTACTTTAGGCACAGAATTTTAATGAATTTATCATGACATTTAGCAATATTGTCAAGCTTTGAACTAAAATGTTGTAAATTCTATTTCAGGTGTGGCATATTCGGGGCTTCAGGGTAAAAAATTGTTCCCAATAGTGTCATCTACAGCAGCTAGGAGTGGTATGAAAGTAATCAAATGTCAATCTTTCAAAACTTCACTGCAGTTCATGTGTTGTCAGACTCTAAGAAACATCATACCACGGCAACTCGATGTTTTAGAGGTGATTGAAATGCCGCCCGGGCTGAGAGATTTCCTGGACAACAACATCAGCTGGCTTCTTAAACCCAGTCCACTGGAAACTCCTTGCAGCAGTTCAACAAATTTGGAGGAGGAGGCTAGAGGGGTCAAAAGGTCGCATTCCAGTGAAGAGGACACAGAGGAGGAAGAATGTGCAGGGCCGTCTAGAACTAAATACGCTAGATAACAAGAAGAGTCAATGCTTTAGAGTCAAAGTAGCAAAAGAGTCTACAGAGTCATTCAAACAAACAATTGTCCTCTTCTGGGGTGCCTCTAATCAATGGCCATAGGTTACTTTTTGTTGTAAGATTATCAAGGACTGCTTCTATCATTGGCATTTTACTGATCATATCGCACATAAGTAAGAATCATACCTTTGGAAAGAGAGTATGAATTTTGTGTATTGTTTGACAGCTTTGGCAAAGCAGGCGCAAGTTTTGTTTTACAATAATTGCAGGATATGACTTTACAGAGAAGAGTTTAATTATCATATGGTGGTTGATAAAATGCACCCCTGTTTGTTAGTTTTCTGAAAGACATTTTACTGCTGAAATTGTAATATTGAAACCAGCATGAAATGTTTCTCTTCTCTTTTAACTTTTATCCTGCTGAATAAGTAAGGTTAAACTTCCATGGCGATAGTACAATCCCAAATAATGCTGCTTCAAACTTACTTTTTGGTGATAAGATATCTCCTTAACGAACAGTGTAGATCCAAGATCAGACTGCATGTTCTGTGCAGTCTGATCTTGACCAACACTGTCCACACAAGGCTGGTGAGTCATGCTTAGCAGGCTAAGGGGTAAAAACTTAACCAGATAACAAATTTTCTACCTAAACCATATTTGCCAATAACAAATGTGCCCCAATTAATGGAATGAGTTGTTGATTGGGAAGAAAAAATTTTGGGAAAATGCTGTTTACCAGCACTTTGTCCTTTTCTCAAAATGTTTTCAAAGGCCATCTCCTAAAGGTTTTAAAGACATGGGATTCTCAGGTAACTGGTAAAGGGTTCAATATATATTTGTTATTAGCAAGTACACAGTTCACTGAAGTTTTAACAATTTTCAAGACATCGTGAAAAATCAGGATGGTCTCAAAACATTGATATCAGTGCTGCAAGACTTTTTAATGAACTCATGTCAATTTTAGAATTGTGCTTTTAAAAGCTCTGTTAAACCTTTACCACACTATCTCAAGTTTTAAAGACCCTGAGAAATAAGGCTTTCGAAAACATTGGGAAAAAGAGTAAATGCTGGTAACCAGAATGTTCTCCTTTTCCACAATGTTTACTACCCTTTCTCAGACACTTTCCTCCATTTGAATCAGATCTACTGTGTCACCAGCAAATGCTTTCAATTTGGGCAAGTCAGAAATTTCGTTGTGTGGTAAAGAGTTCAGTAATGGTAGGTACTAGGTACTGCTTAACTCTTTACCAAATGACAAAATTTTAGACTTGTCCAACGTGAAAGCATTTGCAGATGACGAATTGATTGTAACCCAAATGATGATTTCAGTTTTTGAAAGGGCAGAAAACATTGTGGGAAAAGGAAAAAATGCTTGTAACCAGAATTTCTCCTTTTCCCACAAGGTTTTCTAAAGCCTTCCTCCTCAGTGTCATAAAATCCGGGTTTGTGTTTTACAGGGTTAATGCTTTGTAGGTGACACATTGAAATCGGGAAATGGCTTCAATAAGTTTTCTTAAATGTAATTGCAGTGTATAAAGTTTGATTTTGAGTCAAATGCAATGAATTTAAAAGAAAGTCTTTTTACTGTTTATATTGTAGAGTTAAGAGGGCTGTTCAAAATATTTGTAGAATTATGCTATATATTGCTCTATTTTTAGCTCCACTGGCCGAAGGCCAGCGGGCTTATGTCATGGCCTGTTGTCCGTCCGTCCGTCCATCCGTCCGTCCGTCCGTGCGTTAACTTTTTTTTAAAACGTCTTCTTCTCTGAAACTACCCATCCAATTTTGATGAAACTTCACAGAAATGATCCTGCCATGGTCCTCTTCAGAATTTCTTGAAAGAATTTAATTCCTTCAAAAACTCTGGTTGCCATGGCAACAAAACTGAAAAATTTTGAAAATCTTTGAAAATCTTCTTGTCTGAAACCGTAAGGCCAAGGGCTACCAAATTTGGCATGTAGCTTTATCTAGTGGACCTCTACTAAGTTTCTTCAATTTATAGCCCTGGGGTCAAAATTGGCCCCGCCCCGGGGGTTACAAGTTATACATGGGCTTATTTAGGGAGAACTTTAAAATTCCTCTTCTACCTAGCCATAGGGCCTAGAGCTACCAAATTTGGCATGTAGCTTTATCTAGTGGACCTCTGCCAAGATTGTTCAAATTATAGCCCTGGGGTCAAATTAGGCCCTGCCCGGGGGTAACAAGTTTTACTTGGGCTTATATAACAAGTTTTACATGGGCTTATATAGGGAGAACTTTAAAATTCTTCTTTGACCTAGCCATGGGGCCTAGGGCGACCAAATTTGGCATGTAGCTTTATCTAGTGGACCTGTACCAAGGGTGTCCAAATTATAGCCGAGGGTCAAATTTGACTTCGCTCCGGGGGGTAACATGTTTTACATGGGCGGGCTTATATAGGAAAATCTTTCGCATCTAGCTATAAGGGCTAGGGCTATCAAATTTTGCATTTAGCTTTATCTAGGGGGTCTCTATCAAGGGTGCCCAAATTATAGCCCAGGGGGTCAAATGTAGCCCCACCCCAGGGGGTCACAAGTTCTACATGGTCTTATATAAGGAAACTTTAATAATCTACTTGTACATAGCCATATTTAGGCCTAGGGCTACCAAATTTTGCATGTAACTTTATATAATGGGCCTCTACCAAGAGGGCCCAAATTTTAACTTTGGGGGTCAAGTTTGACTCCACACCAGGGGTCACAAGTTTTACATTGGCTTTTATAGTGAAAACTTGATAAACCTGTGTCATGGATCACATATTTTACAGGGCCTTTTGTTCAGCAAACTTGTTTTACATGACTTTTTATTGGGCAAGATTAAAAAATCTTTTTGTTTATAACCACACATTCTAGTTTCATATTGTAGGTCTGGGGTCAAAATTGCCTTCATTCCAGGGATCGCAAGTTTAACATGGGCTTCAAAATATTGTCACTTCAATTTAAACATTAATCAAGGGAAATGGCTTACAACATGTCCTTTTCTCAGGATGTTTTTTTGAAAGCCTTCTCTTTCAGGGTCATTAACACTCTGATTTGTGCGGTAAAGGGTTAAAAAGCCAGTGGAGCGATACAGGGCCATCTTGGCCCTCTTGTTGTATAAGAGCCATGCTCTGTAAAAAAGGTGGTTTTATGCATATGCAGAAAGCATTGACTAAGGTCCAGCCTGTGTAGTCCACTCAGGCAGACCTCAGCAAAAACTTTCTGCTATTGGTCAATTTTTCTGTAGATCAAAGGACCAGTCCACCTAATGCTTCAGTCGCTTACTGGACACCATGGATTGTATGGATCCATAGTTATATGAACATCACATAGATGCATTAAGCCATCTTTTGCTAGAGCACTGCTCATATATTTTGTTCGATGAATGATAAAGTAGTAGTATGATTTCAACTTTAATGATGATAGTCATACGTTAGAAGCATTTATATTTCCAAAGTAAGAGCAACCCAGGGCAATGTGCTTTTATTAGCTCACCTGAGCACGAAGTGCTCGAGGTGAGCTTTTGTGATTGGCTGTATCCGTTGTGCGTCATCCAGGCATCAACATTTACCTTGTGTGCACTAAAGAGGCCACATTTTCATTCATTTACTTATGAAATTTGGTCAGAATGTTTGTCTTGATATATCTTGGACAAGTTCGAAATTGGGTCAGGTTGGTTCAAAAAGTAGGTCACAGGGCTAAATCTTAGAAAAACCTTGTGCACACTCTAGAGACAATATTTTCAGCCTGATACTCTTGAAAGTTGGTCAGGATGTTTGCCTTGATGATATATAGTACAAGTTCGAAAATGGGTCTTGTGGGGTCAAAAAGTAGGTCACTGGGTTAAGTCTTAGAAAAACCTTGTGTGCACTCTAGAAGCCACATTTTCAGCCTGAAACTCATGAAACTTTCTTGATGATATCTTGTACACATTTGAAATTGGGTTATATCCAGTCAAAAAGTAGGTCACCAGGCTAAATCTTGGAAAAACCTTGTGTGCACTCTGGAGGCCAGATTTTCAGCCTGATGCTCTTGAAGGTTGGTCAGAATGTTTTTCTTAATATCTCGGACAAATTCGAAGTTTGGACACATCAAGTCAAAAAGTAGGTCACAGGGCTAAATATTAGAAAAAGCTTGTGTGTTTTCTAGAGGCCACATTTCAGACGATACTCTTGAAACTTGGTCAAAATGTTTGTTTTGATGGCATCTAAGACAAGTTTGAAATCGGATCTTGTTGAGTCAAAAAGTATGTCACTTGGCTAAATCATAGAAAAACCTTGTGTACACTCTAGAGGGCACATTTTCAGCCTGATACTCATTAAACTTGGTCAGAATATTTGTCTTGATGATGTCTTGGATAGGTTTGAAATTTGGTGATGTCCAGTAGGTCACTCAGCCAATTCTGATAAAAACCTTGTTTGCACTCTAGAGGCCACATTTTCAGCCTGATACTCATGAAACTTGGTCAGACAGTTTATCTTGTTGATATGTCGAACAGATTTGAAATTGGATCAGTTGGGTCAAAAAATAGATCCCTGAGCCAAATCTGAGAAAAACCTTGCGTGCAGTCTGAGGCCACATTTTCAGCCTGAAACTTATGAAACTAGGTTAGAAAGGTTGTCTTTTTGAAATCTCAGACAAGTTTGAAATTGGTACACAACAGATCAAAAAGTAGGTCACTGGATCAAATGTTAGAAAAAACTTGTGTGCAGTCTAGCGACCAGATTTTCAGTCATACTCATGAAACATTTTAAGAATGTTTGCCATTGTGATATATCTGCTAAGTTCAGAAGTAGGTCAAGTTGGTCAAAAAATAGGTCACTAAGTCTTGCATGCATGCATTTTACATCATTAAAACCAGGATCTATAAAGCTTTATTAACTGTAGATGACTTTACTCAGGTGAGCGCCTTAGGGCCAATGGCCCTCTTGTTAGGTATAGTCTGTACTGAAAATCTAAAAAAAAATTGAGAAATCCATTGTTTGATGCTGTCAAAATTCCATGCCAATAATCATGGTATTTTTATGATGTCTTTCAAGTTTGAAGGATAACAAATGGTGCAGATGTAAATGAAGTAGTAGTAGGGCTATTTTTTTGCAAGGTCATAAAGATAACAGAAGTAATAGACATAAGCCCTGTCATGGAATTTTGTCTTGAGAAAGGAAAAACATCTATTTAAATCTATGTAAAAAATATGTAGATAGGTCAGAGCTCCAGATAAGAGGGAGTGATGGTATTCTAAATCTATGATTTCTCTTCGAAACCCTATGTTGTGGGTACTCATTAGAATCGTCTTGATGAGATGATTCTAATGAGTACCCACAACATAGGGTTTAATGGAGAAAAATTAATATTTTCAATTTTGAAATCAAAATCACTCCCTCTTTCTGGAGCTCTGTAGGTACAGCCTTTGTATCCAACATGGTGGTACATGTATTTTGAGGAGTTATGAACAGCATTTTAGGTCTAATTGTGATGTTATGTTATAATGTGTGCTGGGTATACAACACCTACCCTTCTGCAGCAAATGTAACTCTGTGGGAGAATTAGATATATTCATGAATTTTTGCACATTTAATGCATATGAACTTTTGCACATTTAATGCATGTGAATTTTCGCACAGTGTTATATAAATTTCATTTGAGAATATTGATAAACAAAGGTTTTATGTAGAAAGTCAACAAATGTTTTGAACAACCCACAATCTTCTGATATTGTTATAGTTAGAGGTTGTTCTTATGGGTGTCATATTGAAACATGTTATATGCAAAGACCAGTACCCCTATATGTAAAATAACTTGTCACCTTTACTCTTTTGAGGGTCAAACAATGTATCCCAAAAAGAAATAATGGTTAGATTCATAGAGAGCATTAATTTTATGTTTTATATTTTTATTGTAATGCCTGTAAAGTGTAATAGAGTGTAATATACTCAGCGTCAATGAAAAGTCACCAGTTACTAAAGTTGAATAATTTTCACCTTGCCACAAGATAGAAATTTTCAATCATGTTGAACATTATTATACTCATTTCCCGACCCGTATCTGACAAATTTCACGTGCTTGCACATCTGAGTAGTCCATCTTTATTTGCATGTGCAAAAATGAATTGTAATCAATTTTCTGAAAGCAGACTATCCAAGGTTCACTTTCTTTTCGTCTCTTACCTGGTGACTTTTCATTGACGCTGAGTATATATCAGCAGTGATGATACCTGTCCTGTATGATTTTTGAACACATGAATTTTAGAAAGAGTCAAATCTACACTATACTCTTTTGATGCTTTATCACACAATCCTGAGCTTCAATGACTTTAGGGAGTAAGGCTTTTGAAAACTTTGTGGAAAAAGAAGAAAATGCTGGTAACAGGCATTTTCGCTTTTTACCACACAGGTTGGATGACTCTGAGAAAGAAGGCCTTTGAAAACATTGTGGAAAAGGGAGAAAATGCTGGTAGGCAGCATTTTCTTCCTTTTCCACAATGTTTTCTATCATTTCAAAGACAAATCCCATCATTTGAGCGACATTTAATATGTCCATTGCAAATGCTTTGAATATGAACATGTCCAAAATTTTTATGTTTGGTAAAGGATTGAAGAAATTGGCATAGAAATGAAAGTTGAGAGTTCCAAGACTTGAGTTGTAATTATCCTTGTCTTGCCATAATTGAGTTAAGACCTTATTTGAATGTTTCTTTTTCAGGGAGTTAGGCTATTAATTTTCATGTATGTGGCTTTGATTTTGTATGGAGATGATATTTTTAGCTCACCTAAACAAGAAGTGCTCAAGGTGAGCTTTTGTGATCGTGCTGTGTCTGGTGTCCGTCGTGCATTGTTCGTTGTGTGGCGTCCGTCATCAACTTTTTACCTTGTGTACACTCTAGAGGCCACATTTTCTGTCCAATACTCATGAAATTTGGTCAGAATGTTTTCTTGATCATATCTCGGTTGAGTTCGAAAATGGGTCGTGTCAGGTCAAAAACTAGGTCACTAGGTCAAATCATAGAAAAACCTTGTGTATGCTCTAGAGGCCACATTTTCAGTCCAATAGTCTTGAAAGTTAGTCAGAATCTTTGTCTTGATGATATCTCGAACGAGTTTGAAAATGGGTCATGTTGGGTCAGAAACTAGGTTACTAGGTCATATCTTAGAAAAACCTTGTGTACGCCACATTTTCAGTCCAATAGTCTCGAAAGTTGGTCAGAATGTTTTTCTTGATAACATCTCGGAAGAGTTCGAAAATGGGTCATGTCAGGTGAAAAACTAGGTCACTTGGTCAAATCTTAGAAAAACCTTGTGTACGCTCTAGAGGCCACATTTTCAGTCCAATACTGTTGAAAGTTAGTCAGAATCTTTGTCTTGATGATATCTCAGACGAGTTCGAAAATGGGTCAGGTCGGGGGGAAAACTAGGTCACTAGGTCAAATCTTAGAAAACCCTTGTGTACAATCTAGAGGCCACAATTTAAGTTCAATACTCATGAAATTTGGTTAAGATGTTTGTGTTGATGACATCTTGGATGAGTCTAGAAAAAGCTAGCGTACAAGCTAGAGGCCAAATTTTCAGTCCAATAATTATGAAAGCTTGTTAGAATGTTTGTCATAATATCTCAAAAGAGATTTGAAATGGATCATGTTTGGTCAAAAGGCTCAGGTGGGCGACTTCAGGGCCATCATGGCCCTCTTGTTTTTGTTTTACATTGCATTCATTTATATCTGTCTGATCTTTCAAGTTATGTTGAGAAAGAAACCATTTCTGGCATTTGTGTGTTTCCAAGGTAAACTATTACCAATTGAAAAATTTTGGTGAAATTGAAAGCATTTGCAGGTGACAAATTAAATGTAGTTCAAATGATGGTGTCTGTCTTTGATAGTATAGAAAACTTTGTTATAAAAGGAGAAAGTGCTGGTTACATGTACTTGCATTTTCTTCTTCTCCCACAATGTTTTCAAAAGCCATCCTCTTCAGGGTTGATAAGTCAGCATTGTGTGGCAAAGGGTTAAGTCAGTTATCACCAGGGGCCTGAAAGTAGCTTGTAATATAACAAAAAAAAATAATAATTTCGTGTGTTTATGACCCTGAAAAAGAAAGCTTTCAAAAACATGGCAAAGGAAAAATTGCCAGCAAATCAACTTTTCTCCTTTTTTCACAATGTTTTGTATCCTTTCAAAAACAGTCGACCATTTGCCTTGTCATCTTCTGATACTTTCAATACATACATATCTAAAATTTTGTCATCCAGAAAAGATTTTATTCTGTATAACATTGATAGATTGTTTCAGTGATTGATTGTTTATGCATATGTTGTTGACTTTTTTATATTTTGCTCTTAATGATTTTTTGTATGCGCCCAACTTGACCATCACTGTAGATGGGCCAAAAACTCTATTCAGTCATTTTATTCTTACCATTAGACCCACTGAATATTTTAGATTCACACAGATAATTTTTAAATCAAAATACATGTACTTGTATGAGGATTAGTATGAATTTAAACTTCTAGAATTGATTTTAATTACATATGACTCAAACTAGAGTACTGTAAACAAATTGGAATAAGAAAGATGGCTAACACTAAAGTTCAATATTCGTGGAACTGTAAGCCTGAAGCAGAAGGCTTTTGAAAATATAGTTGGTGACTAGCATTTTCTCCTTTTTCCACAATGTTTTTCTACCCTATTAAAGTCAATCCCATTATTTGAGACACATCTAATTTGTCATCTAAATATGCTTTGAATTTCGACCAGTCTAGAATTTTGTTTTTTAGTAGATTTTATAGATGTATCATGTAAACAGACAAAGAAAAACAGTGATTGATATAGTTTTTTCTTGTTGTTATTTTTCGCTTGATTGTACATACCAACCAAGTGTTAGATAGAAATGTGCATGTAAAACTTCAGTTCACAAGCAACTTCTTTTTCAAGCATTACTTTACAGGATAATTTAAGACATAGTATTATATGGAGCATTTGAAGATAGTAATGTCTTCTTTAATCAAACTTAAAAAGAATGTGGGTGAAGGAGCAAGTACTTGTAGAAAGTGATTGCTCCTTTTCCAGAAATGTATTTGAAAGCAGTCTACTGAATGGATTTCAAAAAGAGAGGCATTAAGCTAGATTTTGCTTCACACTGCTAGTTCTGGTGCAAAGGTGTCTATAGATTTAAAAGTAAATGTAAAAAGCATGAGGAATTAACAATTTTTAGCTCCACTGGCGAGAGCTTATGTCATGGCCCTGTGTTTGTTTGTGTCCGTCCATGCGTCCATGCATAGGTACATGCATTAACTTTTTGTTTTTTTTTCAAACATCTTCTCTGAAACTGCCCATCCAATTTTGGCCAAACGTCACAGAAATGATCCTGCCATGGTCTTCCTAAGAATTTGTTAAAAGAATTTAAAACTCTGGTTGCCATGGCAACAAAACTTAAAATATTGAAAATCTTTGAAAATCTTCTTGTCCAAAACCATAAGGCATAGAGCTACCAAATTTGGCATGTAGCTTCTTCTAATGGACCGCTACTAAGTTTCTTTAATTATAGCCTTTGGGTCAAGATTGGCTCTGCCCTCGGGGTCAAAAGTTTTACATAGGCTTATATATTGAAAACTTTCAACAATCTTCTGGTTCAAAACCATATGGCCTAGGGCTGGCAAATTTATGATGTAGCTTCATCTAATGGACCTCTATTAAGATTCTTGAAAATATAGCCTAGGTGTCAAAATTGGCCTTGCCCTGTGGTTTACAAATTTTACAGTGGCTTCTTCTGTGAAAAATTAAAAATATTCCCCGTTACTAACAAAATTGACCCCGCCCTGGCAATCACAAGATTTTAATAGGCTTTCAAAATGAAAACTTTAAAATCTTCTTGTTTCTAACCATAAGACCTAGGGCCACCAAATTTTGCATGTATATTTATCTAATGGACCACTACTGAGATTGTTCACATTATAGCCCTAAGATCAAAATAGGCCCCTCCCCAAAAGTCACATCTTTTACGTAGGCTTATGTAGTGAAAACTCTAAAGATCTTTAAAGATCTTCTTGTTCCTTACCTTTTTTATAACCGCACAGCCTAGCCCAGTGTAATTTGGCACATGGACCTCTACCAGGATTCTAGTAGTTATGGCTCTGTGGTCAAAAATGGCTTCATCACAACTTTCACATGGGCTTTTGTAGAGAAAACTTTTTAAGTCTTCTTGTTAGAAACCATTTGGCCTAGAATTGAAATGTGTAGTATGTATGGGTTGTACTTATTAGCCAGTGGAGCGATACAGGGCCATCATGGCCCTCTTGTTTTTTGTCTTTTTTTTTTACTGCAAAATTTCCTTTTCCATCAGTTAACAGTCTATTACTGCATATCAAGGGATAAACGCATTTTCAACATGGGAAAATATCTGTTAGCCTGGTAGCTCAGTCATCAACTATGCTTTTGAATGTCATAGTCTCAAAGCCCACAAGAGGCTTTTTTTTTCAGTATTTTGTGTTGTTTTTTCCTAAACTTGGGTTAAACAGCCACATCCTTCAAATTTTTTGTACAAAATATCAACTCCCCCTCTCTTTCGCCCCCCCCCCCCCAAAAAAAAAAAAAAAAAAAAAAAAAAGGTGTTTGGCCTACATCTGGTTTAGAGCCCTTTTGAAATTTTGAAATGGTAAAATACAGTTGCCTTAGAACTTTGAAAACACCGAAGATGGGTTTTTAATGTAAGCTTGCTTGCATGCAGGATTGTTATGCCCTTTTTATTGTTAAATTGTTGCTTTTCTATCTGTTAAATCATTATTTCCTGATTGTCTCATGCAGACGGATTTTTGCTCCTTGCAACAAACCACTATGAAAAATATTCTGACTGAAGGGGAAGTTGCATGCAGTGAGCAATTTTTCCTTTTGTTACAGTGGTTTCATGTGTATTCATCTATCGAAAACATAACCATTTAATGGATCTTCATTGTTCATCTCTCACAAGGATGTTTTAAAGTTGTCTGCTGAAAGTGATATCTGTCAGGAGGTAATGATTTAAGCCATTACCACACAATCCAGAGTTTTAACAACTCTGTGTTATTAGACTTCTGAAAACATTGTGGGAAAAGGAGAAAATACTGGTAATCAACATTTTCTCCTTTTCCCACAATGTTTTTTTATTAAGCATCAGAAAAAAATCCAATCATCTTAGCAGAGGCACATGTAATTTGTCGTCAGCTAGTGTTGTGATTTGGACTAGTCTTTACTTTTGTTGTGTGGTAAAGAGTTTAATGAATGCCTTGAATGATGTCAACGATATATGAATGAATTTGGTTTAACGATTGAGTGAATGTATATATACATTAAAGATTGTTAGGAAAGCAAAAAACTTGTTATCTAGATCTGTTTTTGTGTACTGCCATATTCAAACAGTTGCCACATGCATTGCTGGTATACTTGCAGGCAATCTATACAGGTTTGTCATGATAATGTTTGCTGACACAGCAAAATTTGAAAGGTCAGATTCAGTTTCACATTACATTCTTATAATGTGAACTGGCAACGTGACACAGAATAATTTGATGAAATGTTTAGAGGGAAGGCTCTTTGAGTGAAATATATCAATACATATCAGCCTTGCTCTGGCAAAATGGTGCTTAACGCATCTCCCTGATGCATGGTATCAAGCTAGCCATCATATTATGATCATTGATCCAAAAAAGTCCATTTTGGCTAACAACCGACTGAATCATGAGGTACAATGGTCTTTTTACATACAGGAAATTGATCTATAGTGAAAACATTCGGCCCAGGTCAGCTTGCACACACTGCGCAGGCCGACATGGATCGATACCTTTCGCCGATGTATTTAGCTCCCTTTTTACAGTCATGTTTTATGTCATTGCGAGTGGACATGTTTTGAATTACTTTCCACAATATTTTCAGATATGAGCTCCATGTTTTGCTGGCTCGGGTCCAAGGTATTTAGGATGAGCTTTCATGATTGCCTTATGCCTGGAATCTGTCCTGCATTGTATTTCAGCATTGTTTGTTACGGCTGTAGTGGCCAAAAGTTTGCTTTAAATTCCCATGGGTCTTTGTCAGAATTATGTTTCTATAATTATTATAAGATCTAGTTTAAGCAGACGCAGGAACTTAGGCACTATGTCCATGTAACGAAAATTTTGCTAAAACACTAGAGGCCATACTTTCATCTAATTAACGTCAATTTTGTCCTTGATATGTGTGAAAATTTTAAATCTATGTCATGTGTTGTCAAAATCAAGGGCACAAGATAAAATTATTGGATACTCCTTCGATTCAGGAGGTCTGCTTGCAATCCAGTTATAATGATCTTGTTTTGCAAAAAAAAGCTGGATCACAAAGTCAAGTTTTGGCTCCGATTGAGAAGCCGTTTGGAAATATTGTGGTAAGATGAGAAAATGCTGGTTTTTCATTTCACCAAGAACCCAGGTTGAGTGGTGTTGTAAGACGCCAAGCCCCGTAGCGCAGTATAGTATATAACTTGAGACAAGGGGGTTGCTGGTTAAAATCTCCAGTCCGCGATAAATTTCTTTACGATGATTGATAATAGTCATTGCAATTCCTTTATTTCTGACCGCTTATCGTTGTTTCGACGACGGTTATGTGGTAATGTACTGGTAAAGCAACTGTTGGAAAGCATCCATAGATGTACCGGCTGCCGCTGTGTAACTGAAATACTGTTGCAAACGGCGTTAAATAGCATGCAAACAAGATTAATGCCGTGTACAGCAGTACATCTTGCACCAGACCTCGCATTCCGCCATTGTAATTCTTCAACAAGTTAAAATTTTACTAATTACTCTATGAGTGCCGCAGGCCTCCTAATCACATTATGATAAGAATTAAACATTTACCATACAGTCTTGAGTTCTGACGACCCTATAAAAGAAGGCTTTTGAAAACATTGTGGGAAAAGGAGAAAATGCTGGTAACCAGCATTATCTCCTCGTCCCTACAATGTTTGCTATCCTTTCAAGGTCAGAGCCTATCATTTGAACTGCATTTGAATTTTTGTGCTTTCGAGTGTTTTCGAAGTTGACAAGTCTAACTTGTCTGGTAATGAGTTAAGTAAAACTAAACATGAATTTTGAATAGTTTTTAGGGGTGCTCAAACCTCTAGATGGAAGATAGGCTCTACGATATGTGGCTTCTGATTTCCGATCTATCCCGCGGCCTGCTAAGCAAGTAATATTGCCCCTAGTGCACTCTCGGTAAAAATACGCTTTTTTTTTTTCATTCAACAATACGAGTAATGACTTGATTTCGTGGGGTTATACATAAAAGAGGCCTGCAATGTCAATTACTTTTCTAGGGTATTCATACGCCAAATATTCGCGCTGCCCGTCGGCCTACTGAATTATGTCCCAAAGGCATAATTTGGAATGGGATATTGCTATCAAATGACGTATATATCGGCGTTAATGTCAGATCTATCGCTGTTTAACCCTTTTACCCGACCACAATACGTTAGACTTGTCAAAATTCAAAGCATTTGCAGCGAGTTTTTAATGTTACTCAAAAGCATGAATGTTGCCTTTCAGAAGGCTTTTATAACACCTTGTGGGGAAAAGGGAGAAAATGCTAGTTACCAGCATTTTCTCCTTTTTCCCACATTGTTTTCAAAGTCCGTCTTCCAAAGGGTCATTAAAACTCGGAATTATATGGTAATGGGATTAAATAATTCGATTATAATAAATGGTCATATCACATCTTTAATTCACTAATTAATCCATCTATGGTATTTCGGTGATGATCTCATGTCAGTATTATAGTAAACACATTACTTCCTACTGGCGACTTTTTCGGCTGGCAGCAGACGACTTTCGGAAGCAAGGTGGAAAAAAGGAAAAATCGCCCATAAATAGCAATCTCTCCTTCTACTACATTGTTCTAACATGCTGACCTACACTTTCACCTTGTTAAACCTTGATTTGTGTTGATTATTCATTTTGTACAGAAGTGCCTTTAAACTCGCCAGTCCTTTAACCCTTAGGCTGCTAAGCGCGACTCACTGACCTTTCGCGGACAGTGTAGATCAAGATCAGACTGCACAGAACGTGCAGTCTGATCTTTGATCTGCACTGTCCGATAAGGACATATTGTCCCCTTAAAAGATTACCTTTTAAATAGCAAGATTAAGGTTTTTACCGTCGGCTCAAAAAATCCAATTCACTTATTTAGCGGGATCAGGGTTAAGTTTGTTTAGAAGAAGCGTTAGAAGGGCAAAGTACGGGCGACTAATTTCATTTACCAGACCCATCTGGCAAACAATATTTTTGTATAATTCATATTATACGAGCCATGCTCTGTGAAAAGGGGGTTTAATGCATCTGCAAAAAGGGTCTAGCCAAGTCAGCCTGCGCGGTCCGCACAGGCTGAGCTGAGCCGAAACTTTTGCTTTGGGTTGAATTTATGCATATGCAAGGCCAGCCTACATGGTAAATCAGTCGGTCGTTAGACAAATTGGATTTTAATGGCTCTATGATTGGACTGCATATCCGTGTATCTTGGTCTTTATCTTATCCAACCGTCAATCCTGTTATAATCATGTTATAAACACGAACTCAATATTTGACGATAAATAACTATAGCAACAAAGAGTAAACTAAAGACTAATTTTATTTATTGTAAATAGTCACTTATTATACAAAAACTGTATATTTTGTAATTGTATATGGGCCAGAGGCCTAAATACCTAAATAAAGATATTGGTATTGGATTATCTGAACTTTTGCTTAGTATTATAAATCACGGAGATGCATTAAACCGCCTTTTGCAAGAGCATGGCTCATAAATGGCCTGCGATACACGAAAAGGGACATTTGCGTAAAGTGTCGTCTCGGATCAGCCTGCGCAGTCCGCGCAGGCTAATCCGAAACGACACTCCGTTTTCATGTAATTTTCTGTTCTGCACAAGTCTACTGTAGCACAAAATCTGATGTAGTCGTAAAGTGCGGTCTCGGATTAGCCTGCGCGGACTGCGCAGGCTGATCCGAGACGACACTTTTACGCAAATGTCCGAATGCCCCTTTTCGCGTGTTGCAAGCCATTAATAATACTTCTGGTTACCATGAACATTTGTTTGAATGCTGTTCACACCACTTTCGAGGTTGTTGTATAATTCATATCATACTAGTTTACAATTATCTGACTTCCAAGAGCATTCATTTTTGTATGTATACTTTTTCATGCCTCTTTCAACATTATTTCAGTCATACCACGGCGACAGCTCTCTTATTCAAGTGTACACTGCCTTTAATTAGTACAAGACTGGGTTCTAAAGTAATTTGCCTCAGGGCATTCCCACGAAAGACCCGTAGTCTGTGCCGAGGATCGAATTTACCAAGAACAACCCTCTTTTTGCAGACGTTGTAAATCTAACCCAGATTGAGCTAACACTCAGTTTTATCCTGTATATACACTATTCAATATTATGTTACTTTGACTTTGCAGACGGTGAAACTAAAGATCAAGCTGCACAAATCGTATAGTCTGGTCTTTATCTACACTGTCAAATATTTTGCGAGATATATTCTGACCAAGAAAGCTTTTAATGTATCAATATTTGATAGTTTTTTTTTTTATAACTGTTTCACGCTGTTCATGTACAGTAATCATTTCTGCTTACTGAATATCTTGTTTGATAAGCCTGTTTCACTGTAAAACAACTCTATTTAATATGACTACGTTGCCTACTGTAAATTGTCGACAGAGGACATCAGATATGTTAAAACTAATGCAAAAAAATGTGAAGTAAGCACAAGTCCATGTCCAGTGAACAGGACCCGTAATCACCAACCATTCTTAGTTTCATTCTTTGTCTTATTCTACACTGAGAAACTAACACAACTTCCGATTGGCTATACCATTTGTTTAGCCAATCGGAGGTTGTGTTAATTTTCACTTTAGAAAATTCTGGAGAATAAAACTAAGAATATTCCTCAGAATGGTTGGTGAATATGGACCCAAAACGCAATACATTCTTTGGGAGATTTACAAGTATACTTCGTTTGTATTACACACACAACATACAGTTTTTTTTTTATACACATTAAAATTAAAAAATATTGAATTAGGCTACGTCCACGGCCCTGACCAAATTTTACTACCACTTTCTTTAACTCTTTGCCAAACAATCTATGAGAAATATCTTTAGAAAACACTGTTGGGAAAGGCAGAAAATGCTGCTTACCAGCGTTTTTTCTTTCTCCACAATCTGTTATAGACTATCAGACAGAGAGAACCTCGGAATCATTCGAGTTCGTTGTCTGCAGATGATGCAATTTGGAAGAGTCTAAAATGTGGCGTTTGGGAAAGGGTTTATTTCTGCTGAGCTTTTATCCTATTTTTTTCTTTGGGGAAAAAAAAAAAACTTCCACAGTGACCCTCATCACTGTTTTCTGACAAAATAAACACGGATAGGTGCCATTTTCATTTTTTCTTATTGTTTAGAATTATAAATACTATGAGTGTGGAAATTTTAAGAAAAATCTGTCCGTTAGAAAGTATGTATTTATTAATGATTAATCCTTAATTCGGTCAAATCTTCTCCCTTTTTAACTAAATGGTCTATAAATAACATGCATATTTGTACATTTACCATGCTCAAAAGCAGGCTTTTATATATTTTTTGTGTAAAACTAAATGAATTTTCATTAAAATTATGTGTATTTGTATGTTCTTCCGATAACTTTCCTTTACCATTACAGAAATAGAGGATCTTACATGAGTGTTTATGTATTATCATTTTTATCAAACGAGTTGACTAAAATTGTATGACGCGAGCCTTGGCGAGCGTCAAATACATTTTAGTCAACGAGTTTGATAAAAATGATAATACATAAACACGAATGTGAGATTCTATTTATCACATAAAACGAATGACAGACAGAAAAATATCCTGCATCATCACCTTATACTCTATACCGTTTACGGGTCCATGGTTACAAATGTAGTTTGGTTGCAAATGTGTATATACACAAATAGATAGTTCTTTGACATTTACACCGAAAGAAGAATGAAATGGTTTATAGAGGGGTTAAGTCCACCTGTTTCCGCAAAAATATTGATTTTAAGAGACTTTCGTTGCATTTCTTCGTTTTTATCAAACATAAAAATCAAAATCTTTCCACGCGCATACGTCTTAGCAACAATGACGTCATTTTTCCATGAAACGGAGTAACAGTACAAATTCCCGCACAAACTGTGGTTGGTTTCTCTGGCTTCACGCGCTCATGACTGAAAACTGATCAGAACCGGGACCCAAAAAACGATAATACACTAGTGTATTATCGAAAATAAGTCATGGGTTTAATACACTGCCGGAGGAGGTTTTATATGATAAAAGCGTGTTTAATCCAGTAATGTTATAAGCTGAATTTCGGAACTGTATAGGCCTATAATTTTTTCAAAAGCAAATTTCCCAGAAACGAGTACGGTGACCCATATCTATTTTTACTGTTATCTCCTAGAGACATGATGAGTTTTGTATGCGTAAAGTTTTAACAAAAAAAAACATCTGTCCTTTAGAAAAATTTGCGATATACGTCGTAAACAAAACAAAAAAAAGTCAAGTACAGCTAGGCCTATGTGCAGCAACTTCCAGATTTTGAGCGAGTGCAGGACATATAGCGTATAACATGTTGCAGTATCGTTGAGAAGTTCAGATTGTACATAACTAAATAGTCACGAAAGATTCGACCGTCTTTACATATATCAAAAAGAATTTTCTCTAAGCCGGCCCAATATCGCCTGGTTGAAGCCATCGAGACGCAAATACCTACATTCCTTCATATCATGGAATATCCGGGTAATTCGTTTAAGCTCGCGATCTACGTCCTCTGCCGTCCAAGTTCTCTCCTTCTTGTCCGTCGAATTTTGATTCCACATGACACCACTGCCAACGAAAGGCCCGCCATAAATGAATTCGTAGTCACTAATGTCACTGTCGTCACTTCCGCTACTTCCAGAGCACGACTCGCAGCAGTCGTCTACCTTCTGTTCCATGACGTCGGTTGGAGTAATATATGGGTCGAGTCTAATTTGTTCTTTCCTCCTTCGTTGTTTTCTAAATTTCCTTGCCAGTATTTCAAGTTTGATGTCTTTTGCTGGGATATCAACCCCTTCTAGTAGATCCCGTAGTTCTACTGGTTCTTTCTTTGACAAATCTTGAAGGCTGTATGTTCTCATAAGCCCCGTTGTTGGTATTGCTATTACCTTTGTTTTCGGTTTTCTGGTTTCGGTTTGGTGTTGACATGGTAAAGTTAGCTCTTGGTTTCTGTGTCGAATACAGGCACATTTTCGTATCGGTGGCGACTGAGTTCTCTTTACAGGCTGTTTTTCGTTATTTTTGACTTTGCTTTTACTGCGTCGTTTGGATTTTTCATGAATTTCGATCAGAAACTCGGACGGTTTGACAGAGACAGGAATGCTGTTTCTTCTATTTCGATTACAAGTTTCGTGTTTTCTGTTAGACGGGAATGCAATTTCTATATCCCTTTTGGACACTTTTCTCAGCTCTCTTTCGTAATTAGATATCTGTCGAGACTGAGTGTTGTGTTGAGAGGACCTTACTTCACTAATGTTCTCGTTCTCGCTCTCTTCCTCCTCTTCTACATCGTTTAGTAATCGTATGCACGCTACATCATGAACCAGTTTTTGACCAACAGCCTTCATAAACACTTCTTTTAAAGATGGTTCGGGAGTTGGGCTTGATTGTGAACCATCGTGTTGATTACTGACTCTATCTCTCCACTGTACACGTTTAGCGATCATTGACGCTATTTTCATTTGCTTTCTACGAATTTCTTTTAATTTGCGACGCCTGATTTTCTGTAGAATGTTCTTAAACTGTACGGCAATATAAACTGCATTTGCAGCCTGGAGAAATTTCCTTTTTCCTTTAAGTTTTTTCATACGTTCCTTGTTTCGTAAATTAAGTCTGATGGCCCTTATCTCTTGATCTGTCAGTGTCACCTCTGCTTCCTCATGACCCTCTTTCACTATTTCCATTTGTGCGGGCATAAACGCTTTGTATCTCTCGAGCTGGCGTTTTCTCTTTTTCTTCATTTTGTGCTTTGTCCTTCTCTGAATGAGCTGATCGTCCTTCAGAATTATTTCAATATCTGATCCAGAGGATAACTCGTCGTCTGTATTAATATCATGTTCATCTGCGTTCGTGCGTCTTATGGATTCCCTCTTAAATCGCTGTTCAGTAGTGACACTGGAGTAGCCTCCACATTGCATACTGACGTCGTCGTCAATGTTACCATCAGCCGATTCCTCGTATTCTTCGTCTGGATCGGGTTCCGGGCTGTAGAATATATCCAAGCGCATGTCGTATCTATTGTTATCGTCAGAATTCGATTTCTTTTGTGAATTTATTTTGTGCTTTCGCATGAAAGACTTGAACCAGTTTTTCTCAAGGTTTTTCCCATACTCATGGCGTCTTTTGTACGAAGCTATCCCAGACCTGACTGTCTCCATCGTCGTATGATCTGTCGAATTGGAAAGTTTACTTGATATATGCATTGCTTGTGATTTATCGGTTTCTTCGGCTCTTGCCTTTGACATCATTATAATTTGTTTAAACTGGTCGCTGATTTCATTTGTTAGTTGTCCAATAGAGTCGTGTCTCAAACCTTTTGCCATTCCGGTTTCATAAACTTTGTCTTCAGTATTTTGTATGTCAGTGTTAGTTTTACTAGACTGGTAAGAACCATGGTTAAACAGATGACCAATGCTTCTTTTCCGTGTGTAATCCTTCAAAATTTGTCCAGTTTGATATGGAAATGATCTACTAAAGCTAACAGCAGTTCCATCTTTCGGAGAAAAATTGCTCAATGCCGGTAAATACATTTGTTCGGTTTTATAACCACCTTTACGTCTTCTTAAAGAACTAACTTTTTGATGCGACTTTGCCGTCATTGTTTCGATTAGCTTGGCTTTTTCAAGAGACTTCCTTCTCAATGGAGGAAGCGCTTGATCTTTCGAAAGATTGGTGCGAACAAAATCAACATCTTGAAGCTGTTTCAATGTAGGCGCTATCTCATTACGAATAATGGCGCCCGTAATGTGGGATAGCGACTCCTGTCGTTGTTTTTCCGGCATGTCCAAAGCGAATTTTAGTTGCGTGACATTTCGGATATGAAGTTGTTTGGAATCTTGGTCTGTGTCATTAGTGCCTTTTTTTCCCTCCTGGCTGTCAGTAGTGCAGATCTCGTCAGTGACATCTCTCGGCTCTACTCCTTGAGTCTGTAAAACGCGTCCGTCCTGCTCTACCCGGTAAGATGAATAATAAGCAAAGTTAGAACCTGAATTATTTATTCTGTTAAAATATTCCTTATTAAGATCGGTTCCATTTGGTGTTATACTAAACTGAATATTGTTTCCACTCAGTTCTAAACTTCGTCCAAACTTTCTGCCTGTATAAGGCCACATAACTCTATTTCATCATACTTCAACGATATGGAATGTATGGTGACGCGAAAACTGACATTTAACGTTTTTCAATATCTTACTATATTAACGTTAACTTAGTAGTTTACAGTGTATTTGTTATACATCATGTTTCTATGTACTCGGCGATCGAATTGCCAATGCACTCAATCAGGTCAGCGGTTTTGCATTTATATATCTCAACTCGAAGTAAACTGTCAGTTTTGAATTGTGTGTCTCGCAGATATGGCTCTATATAGTATATATTTATTTATTATGCGTTGTCCATTTCGGTTTGAATACAAGTTTTTACGCCACTGCAGTAATAAGCGTTCAAAATGATCGCAAGGAAAAAAATGCTTGTAGCAACACTCTGTTCTATTTTCCAACCTTGTTTTTCCTAACTGTAGAAGGCTTGTTTCTTTCGTTCAAGTATTTCTCTCAACTTTGTATCGATCAGTAAAAATAAACACTGGTCCAAATTGAAAGCATAAATTTGCGGATGATGAGTTAGACGTGTCTCAAATGATGGGATTCGCCTTTGGAAGGGAAGAAAAGAAGAGGAGAAAACTCTGGTTACAAGCATTTCCTCCTTTTTCCACAATATTTTCAAAATCTCTCTCTCGCTAACAAAGAATTGTTTGTGAAGGGTTAAGGTGGGAGATATTTCAGAGAAACATCAGAGTAATGCCTGATAAGCATATGGATCGTTTTTTCTATGTTCGACAGTTTCCTTGTGTCAACTCTCTCGTCACCAGATAAAAAAATGACATTTTTTCGACGTTTGAAAGTAATGTATCATTACAAATGAAAAAAGGTTTTAATCGCAGTTTAGTATCCGGTCTGTGTTATCTCATCTGAATCTGCACCTTCCGCAAAAACCACTCTTACAGTCGCCATTATGAGTGAGCAGGTTAAGCAAGTGAAAATCTTTAGGTCTGTTGTGGTAACGGCGACAAAAACCATACTTGTGCAGAGTGTCTTGTAGTTCCCTTTCCGAAAGATGCAGATCAAGATCAGACTGCATAGAATGTGTCTGATCTTGTCGGAACGTGTCCAATTTTGGGCCTACAATACCCGATATTTTGTGATACACTTTTTTGTCAAAAAGGCTTGGAGTACCTATTCTGATTTTTTACAAGACTAAATGCTTTATTTGGCTTACAAAGGAACCGATTATCCGTCCGATCCCCTCCATTTTGATCGAATATTTAGGCCGTGTTCTGGCAAAAGGGGGCTTAATGCATCTCCATGATGCATTATACAATGCAGGTTATTACATAAATATGGAGCCATTTCATCCATTTTCTCTAACTAATGACTGAATGCAAAGGTAGAATAGTCTTTGAACATACAGAAAATTGACCAATAGCGAAAAGTTTCGGCCCAGGTCGTTCGCACAGGCTGGCCTGGGTCGATAGTTTTCGCAGATGCATTAAGCCCCCTTTTCCCAGAGCGATGCTCATTTATTTTTTCCGAAAGCTACATCTATGGCTTATTTCCCTTTCAACAACTGCCTGATATTTTTGTATGCCTCACTCATTAACTCTTTTTTTTTAAGGGACTTTCCTCAAACAATTTCCGATTTCTCACATGCTGAGAAACTGTTGAAAATATAACATCCGATAACAAAAAAAAGTATAATAAATGCGTAAGTTTACACGTAACAAACATCAGTTTCCATGTACGAGTGTCTAACACTTTTGGACTTTTTGTTAAAAAAACATATTAACCCGGAACCTGCTAAATGAATGAAATTAAATTTTCAAGTTGATGGTAAAACCCAAAATGTTGCTATTTCAAAGGTATATTTCGTTGGAAGATATGATATATCTCCGTATCGGACAGTGTAGATCTAAGATCAGACTGCACGTTCTGTGCAGTCTGATCTTGAAGTACACTGTCCGCAAAAGGTCCTCGAGTCTTGCTTAAGCAGCTTGAGGGTTAAATTAAGTAGTAATACGGAATAATTGCTAAAATCTTTTTAACAATTTATCCATTATCTTTTTCACTCGCAGCATGCAAAATCGGAAGACGGTGAAGGTTTAGATCAGACGACACAAAGTGTGAACTGTAATCTTGAATCATGTAGTCCGACATTTCTATAGAGTCTGGCGATTCAACCCTTTACCAAACAGTCCTGTATTTAACGACCCTGAAGAAGGATTTTGCAGTCTATTATGCACAATCCTTTAACGCATCAAAAACTCACCTTTGGCACCGAATAGATAGAAAATACGATTATGGTGCTACACCACTTTAGTGAGAGTTATAAATCGTCTTTGATGATTTCTTTACAAAAGTTCGGTCTAAAAATGCTGATGTTTGTTTGTTCGTTCGTTCGAACATTCTTTTGTTTGTTCGTACGTTCGCACGTTTGTTGGCATGTCTGATGCCGTTTTCAGTATTATTTCGGAGATATTTATGTCATTTGTAATCACAGAAATTTGATATTTATACATGTACACGGGTATATATTAAACTTTAAATCTTCTAAATAACTACTGGTGCTTATTAACATTTTCCTGTAATGTAAGCAGTGCTCATGATTTTCTGGGCCAACTCTCGTACGTGCAGTCTGATCTTTGTCCGTGACCTCCCCTTCTCGATCAGTGTCCTAAATGATAAAATCTCCTCGTAAATGTCAATCAGTTTACATCATTTATTTTGTTTAACACTTAAAATTCAGCCATTCTACAATTTGAAACAATGGCAGACGTCTGATCAAATGTGGCTCGCATGACGCGATTTGTCAATGAATTGGAAGAAAACATTGTGGGAATTATAGAAAATGCTGGTTATGAGCACTTCCTCCTTTTTCCACAATGTTTTTAAACATTCTTTTTTTCAGGGTTGCTAAAACAACCTCGGGATTGTGTGTTAAAAGGTTAAAACAAAAAATAGAAACTGGTTTGGATATGAGCCTAAAGTCTTATAGGACATTGACAAGCATTTTCACAGTATACGGCCTGGGTAAGAAAAAAGAATAAAAAAGTAAAAACAACAAACGTACACTACAACCATTCAACCCTTATTAGCCCCGTCTTTTAGTCTCACAGAAAGTACAACTTCATCTATAACGGATGTTAGGCCTATCATGTGTAGATGTTGTTTTGATGGAAAAAAAAAAATAACCAATTTATACCGTGAAAGTTCATGTACAACGAGAATACCAGTCATGACTTTTCGTAATTCACCAGGATAAAAGCCTACTAGGTTTACTGCACATAGGTAATGATGCAAAGGGCGTACCACCGCAATACTTACTGTTGTGTAGTTTATTGTTCACACATCATTTTCCATGCCAATAATTTAGCGGCATAAAACTACTGTATATGGCGACCTGGAAACTGTGCTGGCCGAGCCATGCAAAAGGAAGATTTATCATCTATCGGGTAGAGAAACTTGGTGAAAGCACTCGAAGCTCTGAAACAATTTTGCACCAGATTACATTGGAAAGATTCGTGTAGAATATGACGCACAAGATGAATCAAGAATTAGTATGAGACCACTTTGGCAAAAGGAGAAAATGTTATTTTCAAAAGAATGTTATGTTTACAAAAGCAGTCTAGGTTCTACTGCAAGCCGCAAAGAATCGTCTACAGGATGCAATGCGTTGATATTTGAGCCGCGCTCTGGCAAAAGGGTATTTAATGCATCACCGTGATACATTATACCAAGCAAGTCATCATATAATTATGGATCGATAAAATCTATTTTATCTAACATCCGACTGAATCATGCAGCAGAATGGTCCTTTGACATGCAGAAAATTGACCTATAGCTAAAAGTTTCGACCAAGGTCGGCCTGTGCGGTCTGCACAGGCTGACTTTGGCGGATACTTTTTGCAGATTCATTAAACTACCTTTTCACTGAGCATTAGTCATATATGTATGCCACAATGGGGCCTTTCTGTAGACTCACAAAAGCGTCAAGACTAGACCCCGAAAGGTCGTCTCATCAGTATTCAAACTGCTTAACAATCATGTCCTGCAAGACAGTTTGAGGAAATTAGAAGAAAATGGATGGAAGAATGATCAACTCTATAAATATTCTTTATAGCAGACAACAATTCTGGTGGACAACGAGGCTCTCGTACATATGTACTCTACTTAGGTCCTGTCCTTACGCTGCCAACTTAATGAGTCATCCTCTATGAGAAGGGGGTTTAATGCGTCTGCAAACAGTATCGACTCATGTCAGCCTGCGCAGTCTGCGCAGGTAGACATAGGTCGAAACCTTTTGCTCTATGTAAATTTTCTGCATGTCGAGGAACCATTATATCTCATGATTCAGTCGGTTGTCAGATAAAATAGATTTGATGGACCCACAATCATGGATGACTCTCTTCGGATAATGCCTCACGAACATGCATTAAACCCCCTTTTTCTTGAGCGCTGCTCGTTCATAAATTAAGAGAAATACAGCCTGTATGGTGTATTATTTTATGCATGACATTTTTTTCCCACAAAAACTGTATGCAGATACTATAGTAACATGACTCACTGTTTACGACCCTGAAAAATAAATCGTTTGAAAACAGTGAGAAATACTGGTGATCAGAACTTTTTCCTTTGTCCATGAGATTTTAAAACCATACAAAGACACAACCCATAATAAAATTTGATCAACGTGGACGAGTACAAAGTTTTGACGTCTTGGCCAAGAGTTACTTGATTATTGTACAAAAGAGAAATTTTTCACACACTTTCAATAGACTACATTTTAAAAAGAATGTGAAATAAAGGAGTAAGCGATTGTGACAAACAGTTGATTCTTATCCCACAATGCTCTATATATCAATTAAACCATTACTAAACGACCAAATTTCAAACTTGTCCAAACTATAAGCATCTGTAAACGACAAATTAAATGTGACTCAAATGGTTGAATTTGACTTGAAAGGGTAAAAAAAACATAATAGGAAAAGTAGGAAAAGGAAATCGGTGGTCACAGACATCTTTTTCTTTTCTCACAATGTATTCAAAAACGCTTTTCGTCAGTGTCGTTTAGCAAGAAATTGTTTAGTAAAGGGTCAAAACTCATTTGCTTTTCTGCAAATGTTTCTTTTTCTAGGTATTCAGTGGGCCTTCAACAGCCCAAACAGTTATGTGTCAACCCTAATCCTGCTAAATAAGTGAATTGAAACTTTTTGCATCGATAGTTAATTTTACTATTTCAAAGGTAATCTTCGGGAAAAAAAACATGTCCTTATCGGACTATGTAGATCAAAGATGAGACTGTACGTTCTGTGCAGTCTGATCTTGATCTATACGGTCCACAAAAGGTCGATGAGTCGCGCTTAGCAGCCTAGGGGTTAATTTTGAAACTGTCCAATGGTGTTGTGGTTCTTATGTCCACGGCAAAAGAGTTTAAACTTTGAAAGAGAGTAAGTCTTTGCCAATAACAAGTAACTACCGTTTGTCTGTCATTCAAATTTGATTTAAAAATGTTTAACTTGCTCTTTGCCAGATGGAAATAAGTCGAAATTTTTCAATTTTGTCCTGCAAATGTGTTTCATTTCCGCATTTCCATGAAACTTATGTATAGGTAGTTTGGAGTTCATAGGGACCTTTTGACTTTTTTTTTTTAGATTATTTCTACCACAAGAGCATTTTGTCCATTCCAGCAGTGTTAAATTTTTGTTTTGAGGCAAAACTTTATCCGACTGTTTCGCACAATGACCAGAACAGCAAACATAACTGGACAAGTGTCAAGGCTTCAGTACACCACTTCAGTGAAATTGTTTTTTCTATTTTTGTTCAAGTAATATAGTTCTATACCTTACATTAGGTATGGCTTTTGTCATTTTCATACAAATCTTCGAAATCTAAACTGATTTGTATAGTGTTCTCTTATATCGTGTCTGGTCTCCGATATTTGGTCTTAATTTTATTTTCGACATGGCTTCATATGTTATACCAATTCTGTTGAGATATGTGTTCGAAACCACCTGACGCGCAGACTTATATCTTTCATGGTTTATTCTGAATTGTTTTTTCGCTGTGATTTTTTTCAGTTCGCCCAAATTAGCCCAATTGTATTTAGGTCACAATCATAGGGTGGTAATCTTAAAGACACTTTGTCCCTTTGAACGTTAAAATTCATCTACAACAATACTTTGAGCTTGTTTACGGAACCTAACCAGTTCACACAATTTACCCTCCTTCATTTTATTGTTGTATGCTTTACTTCATTTTATTGTTGTATGCTTCACCACATGATGTGAGCCAAAGTTTGACTGGGTTTCAGGAAAACATTTAGGGTTGGGCGTGAAAACAAAGTGTAAACAAGTGCGTGCAAATCTCCGATATTGAACCGTTAAAAAAAAAACGAAATAAAAAAACGATGTAAGGGCCTCAAAAGTTGAAGTTTTTGCTGTTCAAACAATAGACGACCATAGTTACTGTACTTGCATGAGAATATTATCTACTTCATTTAACCTGACCCAGGTCAACATCATTTACATCAATTGAAATTCTATTTTTGTGGTATTTGTCGAAGACAATACCACTATGAGTTCAATATTGAATTTTGAAGACCATGTATCGTATTTTGTGCAAAGCCGAAGGAAATAAACCCAATTAAACTCAATTTTTCTCAGGCAAATGAGTTTTTCGGTAGCACTCAGATATGTAATTGGAAATGGCATGTTAAAATACACTGGGTGAGGCCATCGGTCATGGAAATACTAATTTTTGATTGAAAATAGCTTCACTCGCTCATAGCCTTCTATTGGCGCAATGATACAAAATTTGTCTACCGATCACTTCGTCCTGGGCTTTTTCGTTCCAAAACCAGTTCGTCCCATGGCTTGTTCATCCAATGATTGCGTGCTACTCCATTTGATTGGGCATGAATATTTATAGATCGAAATTATTGATTGTAATGTTGGGAATTAAATGTTAACGGCCAAAGATATTTCAATATCATAGTTTTCAGGTACAGACTTAATTTTATTCGATATATTCACATGGTTTCTCTCTCTATCCATCATGCATCCTACTGTCAAGGGACGTTACTCCTGACTCCTACTGATCAAAGGGAGACCACCAATACACAAATAATCCTAACTTTGTCATGAGTACTCTCCCTTCAACCAAAAAGGGTATTCATATTTTTCTTTTTCTTTTAAATTATTAATTCCACACAATGGCTTCCTTGACAAATACCACTTCAGGGTTCTCAACGCTTTGATTGCTCTCGGCATCGCACGAGGGTGCCTTCGGCATATGTCCCGAATGGTCACGGAAATATTTCATACGGTATGCGCGAATTAAATTGCTTACGTGTACCCGTGTATATATAACTTCCCGAATGATAGTCGGAGTTCTATTTATAAGCCTACTTATATATTCCGCATGAAGGTCAGGATCAGGTTAAATGAAGTAGGTATCGCCGGCCCGATAAATTTATCTCTCTCTGAATCCTCATGTGCAAAATTATAAGAAAATGAACAATTATCGCGCGGCAATGTGATATTATCGCAACTTAAACGGTGCCTGTAACATAAACAAATAGTAAGCAAACACATCAAAGGAAAAGAGAATGAGAAATAAAAGCCTGGTTATACTAATTAGACACTGCATCGTAATGAAATGTGTCTCCGGTAGTACATATGGTTGTGTTCAGTTGTACTTCATATATGGTCTGCAACATGCGAAAAGGGGCTTTCGGACATTTGCGTAAAGTGTTGTCTCGGATCAGCCTGTGCAGTCCGCGCAGGCTAATCCGAGACGGCACTTTACGTCAACATTATTAGTTGTACGGTCAGGCGGCAGGGGACTTGGAAACTTGTTCACGACTGTGGCAAACCATGTCGCCCCGAGCCGAAGGAGGTGGCGACATGATCTGCCACAGCCGTGAACAAGTTTCCCAGTCCCCTGCCACCTAACAACGAATTTATTATACTGCATCACTGAAACCTTGGTAAAACGTGAAGTTTGGTGAACGAATTGGACAATGTCACTACGATAGGAATTTGTCGCATTTTTTCTTTTAACGTGGATTCAAACAACTTCAAGGAAAGCAACTATGCATTTTAATGATTTGTTGGCAAAAGTGAACGACTGTTAGTTGCCTGAAACGACCATTAGGTTATCCTTTTAACGCTACAATGTTCGAGTTTCATATGTTTGTCTTGTGGGCGGCTCGTATCGATAGACGCTGCCATTTTGGATGTTGTGTTGAAAGAATAATTATTATCACATAACCTCCCTTGTTTTCAGTGTAATATACCCATTACGAATTTTCTTATCTTATACACGTTTAATATCACTATTGTGTGACGTCATTTTTGACGTCATTTTGTACGTATTTCATAGAAGTGAATGGATTTTATGGATATTACCGCGTGTGCATCTATAGATGTTTAAAAATGCATCTTCTAATCTACGATTTGTAAAATATTCTTATGTGATAAAAAGAATCTGACATTCGTTGGCGCATGAGATAAACGTTTCATTAAACTCGTCAAGAAAAAATGTTATTAAGCTCGCCAAAGGCTCGCTTAATAACATTTTCCCTAGACTCGTTTAATAAAATTTTATCTCAACGCCAACTCATGTCAGATCCTATATGTATACGGGGCTCCCGAAGAGGAAACTTGTTTTACGTGGATTTTGCCAGTGTACATGATTATTTGTTCGGGGCATATTATCCAATCAGATCGCGAGAAATTTCTTTGTAGTATAATAATACATTTTTTCCTACAGTAGACTTGCGTGAAACATAAAATCATACACGATCGGAAAGTGTCGTCTCGTATCAGGCTTCGCGGAGTGCCCAGGCTGATCCGAGATGACACTTTACGCAAATGATTGAAAGTCGCTTTTCGCGTGTTGCAGGCCATATGATGCCATTGATTTTTGTTTAAGTGTGGTCTCGATAGTAGGTCTGAAAGCGCCTTTAACTTCAAGAGCTCCGCCAATGGAAATAAGAAGTGAATGTATTGTTTTTCATTAACAGGTAAACCCTTTACTCGGAATAGCCTTCAACCCTCCCACCGTTTTTAAGCTGTTTTGTTCAGACATTTTTACATTGCATTGGATGCAAAAAAGTCAAAGTAAGTTAAAAAAAAAAACCCTGAAAATTTCACCCAGATTTGGTAAAGGTAATTTGCTTAACCATGCAAATATTCAGTACAATACCTAAAGCATTTTTTTTTTTATATATTTCAAAATTCAGGGGGTCCCTATGAACCTCAAATAACCTATACCCTTTACATATGCACAAAAACGATTACACGTCGGAAACGTCCTTTACGAAATGTTCGAGGTTTTCATATGACAGCGAGTTCCGTTTTCTTGTACCACGGCAACAACAATAAAACTTTGTTTATATACAACTGTAATGTTACAGTCGTTATAAACAGTAGTAGTGATTGAATTTTTCCGCTGAATCAATAAGCAGGACATTTCAGTCGCAAGTAAATGTTAGAAACAAGTAACATACTGGAAATCATGGTTCGTCTGTCGGTCCCGGATATGCCAAGACTGTCTAGAAAAGTGGACTTTATGTTTGGAAGTGAGAGGATGCTGAAAGCACACCATAAAAATGGTGTTTATTTCAAATCTTTGGAGATCAAAAAGAACGCCTACGATGCCGACTGCAACAAAAATTTAAGCAAAATACAGCAAGAGATGTATAATGTTTATTTTAACGAGTACTTGCCGTTGAAAGAACAGGCCAAAAAGACAACAGTTTTACCCAAACTGAGCGATAATCACCCACCGAGATATAAGAAAATAGCAACAGTGAAAGGAAAGGAGCAGTTTTTGAAGCTACCTAAAATTGCAACGAGTGATATTTTTGTGCACGAGAAGGATAAACACAAGAGTTCAGATTGTTTTATAGAAGCTTTACGTGAAAGAGAAGCCGTAAACAAGAAAGAGAAGCTAGCTAATTCCGACTTAGTTGCGGAGGGTGATCATCGAAATGCTAGACTATTCAGCAGGTGTTCGCTCTGGCCAGACAATATTTCTGACTACAGTATGTCTCCAGACATAGACGAACATCGATTAAAGATCTTGAAAACAGCTATAGCACTGACCTCGCAGCCGGTAACTGTACCAGATTGTTCCAAAAAACCGAGGCGTCTTCGTCGTAGTTTTCTACTTACCTTGCGCAGGACCAGTAAGCTGGTATGGGAAAATGATCTGCTAATGCGAGCTGGACCTCCTCCGAAATTGAAAAGAAAGGACAGTATGATCGCCGAGTCGGATTGTTCCGATAGAAAAAGTTCAGGTGCTTTCGATTCCGCAGTTTTGAAAATGGGACCATCTCTTTTCAGGAATCGAATACTTAATGACGAGGACGACGACGATGAAGACATAGTTTTTCAGTTCACTGATCGGCAGTCACGAGGATCATTTGTCTCGATTTTAAACGGTGTGATAGGAAAAACACCACGAGTGTCTTTTACTTCTGATGCTCCTTTTCATGATATAGAAGCAGATCTTTATAATTCGGAATCCAGTCCAGACATATTTTCGGTGATAAGCGAGAGAACTGGTAGCTCGTACTCAGATTACAGTTATACTTCCGGTAGTGGAAGCTACTATAGTACCGAGACAGACGAACAATATCAGTGAAAGATCCGATACTGAGTTTTTGTAGTTAGTGTTTTTGTTATATTGTTTTTGAAATATGACTGCATGATTGACATCGCTATGTTCAAAATACGGAGAAGTAATTTGTCATAATTTGAAAAAGAAGTTATGAGGGAAGGAACTGTCAATAAAGTTGCAAGCAATTTAATAGAAGATGTTTAGATTTTTTTGTCAGATCTTGTTTGTTTCTTTTCTTGTTCATGCTTATGGATCAACTTCACAGGACAAAAAGTCGCATCTGCTAACTTCTCTGGATAAGAATTATATGAGCCGCGCTCTATCAAAAGGGGGTTTAATTGTTCATTTTCCAGATACCGGCCCAAATAAAAAAAAAAAAAGAAAATGCGTTGGCAGTGTACTAAATGTCACTTTTTTGCTGAAATCTATTTATGTCTATGTACATGTGTATTCCGATAGTTCAGATCGTCATCGTATAAAATCATTCATGAAAATAGTTCAAACTACTTTTTCATTTTTGAAATAACATTCTACATACTTATACGTCCGTGCGGCTCATTTTTTGCTGTCAGCGATCGCGGGTGCCTGAAAAACTATCTTTGTGTTTTTGACTTTTATATCAAATAACAACTTGTTTTATTTTCGGAAATTGAATAATATAAAACTAATAAAATACATAGCATTTAGGACACTTCACCTAAGTTGTTAATGTAGTGCCGTGTCATATAAAATGTCAGCAGTTTTAGCGATAGATATATACGTAACGACGTCTTTAAGTTATCAAAATGATCTCTAAATTTCAAAGTGTTTGCGATTTTCTTTTCAACGCAGAGGCTTGCCTTTTTTTCTGCCCTAGATATGCTTACTAGTATTTCATTACCCTGTATTTGTAATCAACCTGGATCGATACTTTTTGCAGGTACATTAAACCTCCCTTTCACAGAGCATAGCTCAGTTATAGATGTAACAAGGAATCTTAACTCTTTTCCCCACCATACCTAACTTTGACAACCCTGAGGGAGAGGGCTTTGAAAACATCATGGGAAAAGTATGAAATGCTGACACCGGCATTTTTCCCTTTTGTCGCAATTTTTTCTACCCTTTCTGATACAAATCCTGTCATTTTCGACGCATTTTATTTGTCGTCTGGCAAGGCTTTCAATAATCATTCTAAAACTTTGTCGTTTTTGAGAGTGACAAAGTAATACTTTTTTTTTTTTAAATGGAAATGTCTAATTGTATATTGACTCGAAAAACTGTCCTGGTATTTTACTGTTTTTTTTAAACAGACAGAGTGCTAACAAAAACATTGAAAAGTAGGGATTTATATATCTTTGACTTGTAAAACTCTGAATATCATCTGAATGATGAAGATATAGAAATCTTTAATGCGCGGGTAGAGAAGGATCATGCGCCAACGATTCGTGGCAAAAAAGTGATATTCATCATTAATTTATTGCGAATTATCACGAATGGGAACTGATGACCTTTTACTATACGTGGAAATGACCTTTGATCAAAGGATAAATAAAAACCATGTCATTACACTCCCATAGTTTCCCAAAAAGTGTTGGCATCAAATGCTTCAGCATAATTATTGTTGTTACACTTAACGTTTTCTGATCATATACGAACTAGTATATGGCATCGTTTTATTTGACTATTCCCCGCTATTTTGATATCATTCAAGCTTTCATTCAAGTGTGATTTATTTGAACTAACTCATTTTAAGGCGTGCTTCGCTTACTCACGCCTCTTTTTGAGTTTAGATGATATACAATTATAACGTATACCTAATACAGATTACCTTTAGGTCTTTCAATTTATTAAAGAATGATTCATGTTTATGGAAAATTTTATGTACATACGTTAAGTCTTTCTCTCTAAACATACATTGTCTCAATAATTTCCGAACAGCCCTCGTATGTGATTGAATTCGCGGCTAAGTATTAACACTGAGAGAGTGAGTTTTTGTTACTTTTAGATAAAACAATGCAGTGAAAAAATACCTAGAGTTTACATGGACTAAACTCACTCTCAAAGGGCCAAATAAGCACAAAAAAATCCAGATGTTTCGATTCCAGGTTTTCTAGGCTAGAGTATCATCTCACAAATGTACACGAAACCAACTATCACTGTAATGGGTACTGAAAGGATATAATAAAAAACTTGATCGTGGTAAAGTACCCACGGGTAGAGCGCAAGCCTGATATATAGGAGGTTTAGGGCTCGAATACCATAATGAAATGTGCAACCTTTGGAATCTTTGGAACTTACCCCTTCATGGCGTGAATACTGGTTAGGTACAGGAACAAGTGACCAGACCAAATAACCTATGTAGTTAAAACTTGTTTTTACATTCATTTTGAAACAGATTGTAATTGAAAAGATATACTACAACAGTCATATAATCAATTCTACGCCTTATATAAAGCTAGCTGAATTTTCCGCAACACTGATCTTTCCGTTGTCTGCGCATGTCATATTCTTCGAAGATTCGACCTGTCTGATATGACGCATCACCCATCCCCGTATACCTGGAAAAAAGTAGGGCTTGTACCAAAGCTATTAGCCTATTGCCCAAACATGTAGGGGCTATTTTAATAAATGGCCGATGCATAGGTTACATGCTAGCCGATCATAGCTGAATGAATCGCACCAGGTTGCGTTTTATTGAGTAAACGTTTATTTAATTTTGAAATTCAAATTAACGGTTGTTGTTTTGAAAAATTAGTCCGCCTCTGTACCCAGAATGCCCAAATTAGATAGATGTGTATTTGTAGAATGCCATCTAGCGGGAGATAATGCTGGTCTTTCACCCTTCGGTTACATGTATGTCGAACTGGTGCTCGAGTTCTCTCCCTTTGCGCCAAGACTACATGTTGCATTGTCTTCCACTAGGTGGCATTTTTCAAACACGCACGTATCTGATTTAGGCATTCTTGGTAATTCGTCACAACTCGGCCAATTCCTTACCTACATCTAACCTCGTCCGTATCAAAGGAGTTCCCAGTTTGAAATACTGCCAGCCTCATGATCTTAAACATGGCGGTGCCCTTTGAATCGATTAGCATTGGCAACTACAGCGACGGTGATAAGCAACCTATCGCTAAAAAATGCTAACGTAATTGAAAGTCAGAAAATAAACGTACAATTTTACAATTTTAAGAAATGTAACGTGAAGGTGTATATCAAGCTACGTGATACCACCGAGGGATTTGATCAACGGATCACCCGAGATTTGCCAAATGTATTCTGGGTACAGAACCGGACTACTTTTCAAGATGGCATTCGGCTCCAAGAATTTCAAAGTAAAGTATGCGTTTATTCAAAACAAAGCGAAGTGGTACGATACATCCGACCATGGTTGACTAGCATTTATTCTATGCACCAGTCATTTAGAAACGCAGCCCCTATAAGCCTGGAAAATTGATAAACTCATTGGTATGGAACTACTTTTTATCACATAACTCCCCTTGTTTCCAATGTAATACAGCCATTACGAATTTTCTTGTCTCACACACGTGTGAGATAAGAAAATAGTGCTGTATTTGGTTAACACTCTGTAATCATACACCTTATTTCTAAAACATTGCTGATCCAGGTTCCCGAGTGAAATTAACGGTCAAAATTCGTAATAATGATAAAGTTGTTAATTTAATCACTTTTAGGTTCAAAACAAAATCAGTATATGCAAGTTTCTTTGGAACTATTTCTCGTCCGTAATATACCTGTCAAAGAAAGCGACTAGGCTTCATGTAAATTTCATTACACATTATACATATATGCCTACGTTTCAACACATTATGGTCTATAATTCTTGTTATACAGTTATGTGATAAAAAGAATCTGACATTCGTTGGCTTTTGAGGTAAAAGTTTATTAAACTCGTCCACAAAAAAATGTTATTAAGCTCGCCAAAGGCTCGCTTAATAACATTTTTGTAGACTCGTTTAATAAAATTTTATCTCAAAAACCAACTCATGTCAGATCCTATATTTCCCCTTAGTCTTTTTCGCCTTGAAAAACGAGGACAATCAATGCCGTTTGAACCTGTATGTCAGCAGTGGCATTACTCATTGCTTATTTCCCAAGTGTCATTTTCATGGTCCAGTTACCCTAAATTTCACCAGTACTGTATCTGAAACCCAAACCCTGTCACAAATTCCAACTGTAAATGTGAAGAGCTAAGCACGGTCAAACCAGGTCAATGAGCTAGTCCCGAGAGCTCCCCTGTACTTCGCCCCTTCGTTTAAGATTGATTTCAGACAATGTTTGAATGGAGTGATGTAAAAAAAACCCCACTTTTTCAAAAACCTTAATTAATCCTGTTAAATTCAGTTTTGTTACTTTTATTGATTTGTTGTGTCACCTAGAATGTAAATAAATGGTGGACACTAATGACACTAACGCGGAAGGATAATTTTAGCAATCAGAAGGTGTGTGGAATAAAGATTAAAATGTTAATTTGAAAAAGGATTTTTGTCTTTTTTAAATAATTCAATGATCATGATTTCTCTTAGATAGATTAAAATATAATACTGTCATAATTCTGGTGTGCACCAACGCTCTGCTTTCTTTGTGAACTGGTACATACATTTTTATTGTAATGCGGTCTTATGTGCCGGGGGGGGGGGGGTTTGGGTACGCCATGGGGAATTAATAAAAACTACTGTACTTGGTTTTTATCAAAGTTCCAAAAAAAAAAAAAAAAAATAAATAAATAAATAAAACGGTTAGAAGCATGAAATAAACAGAATTGTGTTCTTTTTTGTTTCTTCTGTGAAAAATCGAAATTTATTTCATCTCGTAGACATCATAGAGTAATGTTTTCACTCGTGGCTGCGCTACTCGTGAAAATATCACCGATGATGTTTATTCTATGAAATAAACTTGGATATTTCACCGGAAAAAAATAACATATCCTGTCATTACTTTCTCCATTTTTTTCGCCAGCCAGATTTTTTTTTCGTCTCGTGACAACGAGTTAATATATCTTAGCCACGACTGAATTATCCAATGAAAACACATTTCAATGAATGTGTCATTTTCATTGGCTAATTGTCATGTGATCAACGTAGTTATATTTCATGGCCATCACATATATGAGCCATGCTCTGTGGAAAGGGGGCTCTACCATCTCAAATAGCTCAAGTGGTAGAGCGTAGGACTTGTTCACGTCAAGTCTTAAGGCACTTGAGGTTGTGGGTTTGAGCCCTACGGCTGGCCACTTATAAATTACTACATGTCTTTCGGATGAGACGGTAAACCGAGGTCCTGCGTGAAGGTGCTATACACCGAGTTAAAGAACCAGGAGTATGATGATGTTGTTCGTCCTGTATCTTGCATTATCCTCTTAAAATAACTAACAGCCTTTAGGGGGCGTCGCCCAGATGGGCCACCGATGGCGACAATAAATAACCGGAAAACCAACCAGTCAAAAAGTAAAAAGTATCGATTCATGTCAGCCTGCGCAGTCTACGAAGCCTCTTTGCTCATACACTTAAGTCGTGGCTAGGAGATGTCAACTTGTAAGGTGTTTTGTCACGTCATGGGTCACTCTATTAATAGCCTGTAACACGCGAAGAGGGCATTAGGACATTTTCGTAAAATGTCGTCCCGAAACAGCCTGCGCAGTACTTTTGCAACTTTGATTTTAGTACCACCTTCATTTAAACTGCAAAAACCTAACTTAAACTTTCTGTTAGTCAAAATCTGATTAGCCTGGCATTTTCTACAGACTCTGAACTAAAGTATGATACCAAATTTGTTTGTCTTCAGTAAAACATGCGACGAGAAATAAAAGAAAATTAAGTGCACACTTATTTATGGAACTGAGTATATTTTTTAAGATGTCTTAGACTCTCATTTCAGTGGATGATTCTCTCATGACTCACTAACTCGTGGCAACGAGCTTATAAATCGTGGCCACGAAAAATCAGCCCTTTTACACAAAGTCTCCAGTTTAAATGACGCTTAGAAAGAGGCCTTTAGAAAACATTGTGAGAAAAGGAGAAAATTCTGATAACCATCCTTTTCTCCTTTTCCAACGATGTTTTCTCCATTTCTTAATGCAAATCCAACCATTTTGTTACATTTAATTAGTCGTCTGCAAATGTGTTTAATTTAGAAAAGTTTAATATTTGTAGTTTGGCAAAGGGTTAAGAAGTCGATACGATATCACGGCCGCTTATCTCCTGAATCACAACAGTGTGCTGTGAAAAGAAAAATATTCAGGGTACATCCGGTTGAACTTCAGGGGACCATAAATCTGTCTATACGAAGCTGAGTGCAACGGTTAAACCGGATTTTTTCTATTCTAGAATCAAATATCAAAAGTCGGAGAATGTCATGCAAGCCTTTAGTCATTTTCCTTTAAATATGAGGCTTATCGGAAGCCAGATTCCGAATGATACAGCAGCAGAAATACAGTTTTTAACGGAGCAAGAGTGGTCGAAATTATGTCGTTTTGATGGCATAAGAACGATTCGGATTCTCGTTTGTGAAGTCGCCGAGTGCAAATGGTTCCAACCATCAGCGTATTATCAAAGGTGTCCCACGTTATTGTAATTGACGACCAAACATATACTGCGTTACTGTCCGTCTTCCAAAAAAATGAAGATTTTGTGACATTTGTGATTGAGGGGATCGGTGGTGATAAAAGGGACAGTTTGCGATTGAGGAGACAAAGTATTACAGTACTAGTACATGTAATCCCTTTCTATTTCAGATTATTTTAAAAATATAATTTTCAATCTTCAAAATACATATCTTATGATAAATCCTGGATAAAAGTAGGCCAATATCTGTAATGTGATTAGAGAGCCATTATTTGCAGCAGATGACCGTCCTAGAATATCTTCAAAAGCCAGATGTTTGAAACGACTTTTACCGATTAAATGGTTTGCAACTGATGTGGACTTGGGCACGTCCCCCCCTCCTCCCCCGTATGAAACACATATAAAAGAGCTTTCACATGTTTTGTACGAAGTCCTATTAGAGGACAGGTCAAGCTCAAAACTTAATCTGTATGCCATTGCTAAAGGCGGCTCATACTGGGTCCGTTCTCTAAGTACTCAATGTAGTGAATCATTCTTTAGCAGCATGCAAGAATCTGATCAATGGGAATCTTAACCTCCGTGGCTGTGGAAAAGCATGTCATGGAGTTTATAACTATCACTTGCATGAAAATTGAGAAAAATAGGTGAAGAACGACCATTTACCTCCTCAAGAACAACGCTGTGGTGTTATAGACAGAAATGGCATAGGGCCAGAACACGCGATGGACATGTAGAAGAATTACTAGTCGAGTCAGGATTATGCAGTTCTAGCATCCAATATAAACAAGAGTACATTGGGTATTTAGAGATCGGACACAGTACAAGACGCCTTTAGCAATGGCATACAGATAAAGTTTTGAACTTGATCCGTCCTTCTGGTAGGACTTCGTACAAAACACGTGAGTCCTTTTATTATGTGTTTCATACGTGGGGGTGGGGAGGAAAGGACGTGTGCGAGTCCAAATCAGTTGCCAATCAGTTAATCATAAGTCGTTTCAAACATCTGTCTCGTAAAGATATTCCAGGATGGTTATCTGCTACAAATAATACCTCTAATCACATTACAGACATTGACCTCCATGATTTATCATTTCTGACTCGACGTCTTCACTGAACATTGTTCTCAACAGTTTCTCCTTGCGGCAATCGTAAAGAAAACTGTAAGTGGCCTGTTATAACTTTATGGTAATATACTGAACCAAAAAAGAAACTTCCCCTGTGTTTAAGTGCAAATGCAATGTTATTAAAAAAATCAAAATATCAGATGACCTACATATATTCGGGCGAACGATTATGTGTCCGATAAAACAAATTTTAACTCGATTGAAAGCATTTTGCAGAAGAAACCCGCTGAAAGCGATTTTCACGTGCATGCACGGACCAGTGTAATTCGTGTATATTTTTTGAAACCTTTCAGTCTATTTTTATAGACTTTCATGTCAATAAGAAAAAGACGTTGAAAAAAATTAAATTCTTTTTAGTTTTCTTTATTTTTGATATGCCTAGAATTCCGCAAAATTTACGTGAACGTGCCATTGGCATGCTTAATGCTGGTACGACGATGAATGCTGTTGCTATGAATATTGGATGTTCTACTCGTGCTATTCGACACCTTAGGCAACGTTTTCAAGCAATAGGGCGTACGGAAGATCGACCACGTAGTGGACGTTCTCGCGTCACGACGCGCAGCCAAGACCGCTATATTCCGAACACCCACCTTTGCAATCGCTTCCAAACTGCCACAGCCACTGCTGCTAACACTCCTGGTACACATAACAACCGTATATCTGCCCAAACTGTGCGCAATCGCTTGCGCGAAGGTGGGCTACGTGCACGTCGTCCATACGTTGGTTGTGTTTTGACGCGACGTCACCGCGTAAATCGTGTTAATTGGGCACGTACACACCAACGCTGGCTTAGACAACGATGGAATAGCCTTCTTTTCTCTGACGAGTCGAGGTTTTCCATTCATCGAGGTGATGGCAGGGTTCGAGTATACCGTTGGAGAAATGAACGTTATGCCGACTGTTGCGTACTTGAACGAGATCGTTTTGGGGGTGGTGGTTCTGTCTTGGTCTGGGCGGGCATTGCACATGGCTTTCGTACTAATCTCGTCGTTATCGAAGGGAATTTGAATGCCCAACGCTACCGAGATGAAATTCTTGCGAGGCACGTTATCACACTGTTTCAAAATAATGCCAATATCACTCTTTTTCAGCATGATAATGCCACAAGCCATACAGCTAGGGACAATGTGAATTTCCTCAGGGCGAATAACATTGCATTTATTAATGACTGGCCTGCCAAAAGCCCTGATCTGAATCCCATTGAACACCTTTGGGATAATTTAGACCAGCGTGTTAGACGTCGCCCTATTCCACCGTCAAACGTCATTCAGCTAAGACAAGCTTAATTCAGGAATGGAACAACATTCCACAAGCCGAAATCAATACACTTATCCGTTCTATGCGCCAACGATGCCAGGCAGTCCTTCATGCTGAAGGTGGTCATACCCGGTATTAATTTGTGATTTTGGTGAGCGACCCCTTCCGCATTTTAACTACCATTTCACTACTTTTGGATAAACCCTCAGCAATAATTTTTTTTCACACAAAGTCGCAATAAAATACTCTTTTAATGCATATAAATCTAGTTTAATCCTGATTTTCATATTTGTGTATATCTGCACTTAAACACAGGGGAAGTTTCTTTTTTGGTTCAGTATATATAAAAATCACATAGAAAACGAACACGTGTATGAATGCAGTTTACGATATATACATGTATTGTTAAAACAATCTGAAATAAATAGGCATTACTAGAATTGTACTTCTTTGTCACATAAAGTCCGCTATTTGATTCTAAAATCTCAACATTATCAGCAAAATGGCTTTAAGGATATTCGAGAAAAAAGTCAAGTTCATTTTCGAAGTATTTTGTGATAGATGACGGACATACTTAACTGATTAGTATATGGAATTAACGTGCTTTTTAGCTTGTAACATGAGCACGAAGTGCTCAAGGTAAGCTTTTGTGATCGTGCTGTGTCTGACGTCTGTCGTGCTACGTGCGTCGTCCGTCGTGCGTCATCAACTTTTACCTTGTGCAAGCTCTAGAGGCAAGGTTTTCAGGCCGATACTCATGAAACTTGGTCAGAATATTTGTCTTGATGATTTCTCAGACGACTTTCAAAATGGGTCATATCGGGTCAAAAAATATGTCACTAGGTCGAATCTTTGAAAAACCTTGTGTACACTCTAGAGCCCACACTTTCAATCCAAGACTAATGAGAGTTGGTCAGAATGTTTGTCGTGATCATATTTCAGACGAGTTCAAAACTGGGTCACATCGGTCAAACACTACGTCAAAACGTCAAATCTTTGAAAAACATTGTGTACACTCTAAAAGTCACATTATCAGTTCAATACCAATGAAAGTAGTCAGAATGTTTGTCTTGATGATATCTCAAACAAGTTTGAAAATAGGTCAAATCGGGTCAAAAGCCAGGTCACTGGGTCAAATCTTAGGGAAAAAAAAAGACATTGTGTACACCTTGGAAGTCACATTTACAATCCAATACTCACGATAGTTTGTCAGAATGTTTCTCTTAATAATATCTCTGTTAAGTTCGAATATGGGTTACATCGGGTGAAAAATTAGATCACCGCGTCAAATTTTTGAAAAACCTTGTGTCCACTCTAGAGGCCACATTTTCACTCCAATACTCGTGAAAGTTAGTCAGAATGTTTGTCTTGATAATATCTTGGATAGATTAGAATATGGTTCACATGGAGTAAAAACTAGATCACCAGGTCAAATCTTAGAAAAGCCTTGTGTATGATCTAAAGGGCCCCATTTAAAGTTGATAAGAATGGTTGTCTTGATGATATTTCAGACGTGTTTGAAAATGGGTTATGTTTGGTCAAAAACTACGTTACCAGGTTAAATCTTTGAAACACCTTGTATGCGCTCTTAGAGGCCACATTTTCTATACAATACTTATGAAAACTTGTCAGAATGTTTGTATTAATAATATCATGGACGAGCTTGAGAATGCGTCACATCGGGTCAAAACTAGGTCACCATGTCAAATCTTCGTAAAACCTTGTGTACGCTCTAGAAGGTTGTTTGAAATGTATGTATTGGTGATATCTCAAATGTGATTGAAAACGGGTCACATCGTGTCAAAAAAGTAGGTCACCAGGTCAAATCTTGGGAAAACATTGTGTACACTCTGGAGCCTACATTTTCTGTCCAATATTCATGAAAGGTGGTCAAAATGTTTTTGTTTTTTTTGCCAATATCTACAAGTTTGAAAATGAAACATGTTGGGCTTAAAGGTAGGTCACTGAGACAAATTCTAGAAAAAGCTTGATTACACTCTCGAGTCCACATTTTCAGTCCAATACTCATGAAAGTTTGTTATCTGCTATATGATTCTAGAGCATCAATACATCTTTTTTTTTAAATCGGGAAAAAATGCTTAAATTAATGTGTTGTAACAAGAATCTTTCAATTAAAACATCCTTGAATTAATGTGGTTGGCACTGAAACAGTTTGTCTAAAGGGCGACTGTCTTAATTTGAATGACAAAAGCTGTCAGATCTCTACGGCAGCACGGCGTAAAATACGACTTGACTACATGCCAATTATCCTAAATGGTTTCTAAAACTTCATGTCGTTGTCACGTTTTCATACCCCGTGGCCACGAAAAAGTTAACATGTGGTCGCAGTAAAAAAACCCAGTGAAATGACCACGATATTTTGCTTTTCTTGCATGTTCCTTGTTTGCATTTGTAGATGTCATAAAGCATAATTTGAATAAACAAATTCCTTTTGAAGTTTATAAATGGCAACTTTGTTCAGAACACTGAAAGCCTTATAAGTGAAAACAGGGGCTTTTGCGGACGGCACAGATCAATATTAGACTGCACAGAACGTGCAGTCTTATTTTGTATGTATACCATCGCTTCTTCAATCAAGCCTATAAGATAAAAATCTTTCTGAAGTTTTGGGGAACTTTATTTTCAGCCGTCGAAAGAGGTTGATTATTCGGCGTAGCTGAATGATCTCACTTTTGACCTACTTTAAGTACTAGGAGGAAATGATTGTTACTCATTTTGTGATTGGCCAAATATATGTAAACTACGCAAAAAAGTAAAGGTCACAGTAGAAATTTACCAACATGGGATAAAGGTGTTCATGACTAAAAATCACGTACTGATCACAATAACCTATGTGAAGTTGTACTTTATGGCCACGCAGATGTTAAACTCTAGCAAAACAGCCATAATTTAAAGCACGATGATAAACTAATAGCAATGAGTATCGGCGAGTTTTCTATTTTGTTTAGTGTAAAAGACTTGGTACCCGTTTTTCCTCGCGTAAAATCAAATACGAAGGGCGACGGCAGGCTACCGCTCTATTGTCTTACACGAAAACGGGTTGTAAAACAACTTATTTCGTTTCTTGTCACTATGGAAAAAGATGTTATGTCTTGAATTTGGTGATTTAATTCGCAACGCGAATAACTATGCCTGCCTAGGGGAACAATCGGTTTTATTGCGTTGTTAGCAAAGAAACTGGGTTTCTACTAAATTACTCCTAGTAAGAGTAGGTGGGTATGGTCAAGCATTGACAGGGGTGATAAAACCCCGCCTTCTGATAACGACAAATCGCCGATGTTTGAAAAGTGCTTCATTTTTGTACAAAAAAAAAAAAAAAAATGGAAATCTACTTTGTTTTCTTTTTAAAGATTTCATCTTATGGTCTAAACAGACCTTTATTTAAACATGATTCATTAATCAAAAACAGAACAAACGATATTCCGAAACATTTGCAGAATAGGGACGCTCATTTTACGTTAAACACGAGAATTAATAACGCTCATTACGAGAGCCCCCTCATTCTTTAATCTTATTGAAATTCTGATTTCAACCATATGCAGAACAATTTAAATGAGACTACTTTGAGACCTGTTTTCATCATTTCTCTTCATATTATACTACAAACGAATTTAAATATTCATATCCCAGTGCCTCTTACGCCGTCTATCTTTTTTTAAAGATATTTCTTGTATATACTTGGCATTGAAAGAGTTATCGGCCATAGATAGATTGAAGTAGGACTGCATAGAAGGCCCAAGCATATCTTGGTTCCATACCGTCTGCTACTTGTTTCTAAAATGTAGCCAGTTGTCTCTTCGTTTTAAGCGATTGTTCTCATAAATAAGTCGACTTTTTTCCCCCTGAAAGATTTACTGTAAGAAAACAACCTGAATGACTCATTTCCCCGCTTTTAATGTGAAGTTCCCTTACCAGATCAGCGGAAACCGTTGACATTTGGTATAAAGTATGAATAAACTCTATTTGGAATAAGAATGACTGTACTTAATGGTGCAATTATGTTGATTCCTGTATTAATTGTCTTGACATTTTGTCTGTGTGCTGCAACGAACGACTGGTGCAACACGTGTGTTAAACGGTTGAAAAGTTTCAACGAATTACAACATTCTTGCTGTAGCTCTTATTCTACAATATGTAACAGAATCACTTAAAAAAACTATATATACTATTATGTATGTTTCTTGTGGAAAAGAGCTCTATCAAAAATGCATACGTGCTGTTCTAGATTTGATCTACATAAACACAAGGATCGAATTCCTGATTTGCCACAATACTTAGATGCATTGCTTTGTGCATTTACAGTAGGGCAAGCGACCAATGAAACTGTTTGCAAAAAGGTAAAGGTCAAATGAAAAGTACCCGCTCCAATAAAAGTTATTTCATGTACTAACAGCATATCCCTAATCGTATTTCAACATTTGTTAAAAAATTTCGGCATTATCTTACTAAGTGATCTTCCGAATCATATCAGCGGCCCTCTAGAAAAAGGACCTTTAACGCATCTTCGCAGTGCATTATAACAGGCAAGTGGTCGCAAAAATAAAGATACATTTTGTCTAAAAACAGCTGAATCATGAGTTTCAATGGTTTTGTTACAGGCACAAAATTTACCAATGGCAAAAACTTTCGACCCACTTTTGTAGAGGCAATGAAGCACTATTTCAAATAGCATGATTCATGTATGTTCAATATTGGGTCAACGTTCTATAATCACTTGCCGATTTATAAATCGTTGCTGACCCAGATATGGCTGTGAACTGAACTGTCGAAATTGATGATCATGACAAAGCTTCAAATGTTATCATCTTTTAATAGATTCAAAACAAAATCATTACATGTATATAGGCACTCTCTTGCACTACGGATCATTCCCATTCACCTCTGTAGTTGGCTCAGAAAGTAGTCCGTCATCACGTGATATTTTCGTCACATGACCATAACTCAAAATGGCGATACAAACGCCGGTGAAAGAAAGACGAATCGATTGTTTTGTGTGCTGTTCAAACAGCATACGGCCAATCAGACTTAGTGGAAGGAAATGTGAAAAAGAGGGATTTTCTGAAAAGCTTAAATGTCTTTTAAAGGACGATAACTTGTTTTTTAATCTTACAAACTTAGATCCATCGGTGTGTCGAAACTGTTGTTATCATTCATGGGCGCAGCCTCTTTTTTATAATTGGCGTAAGATTCTGATCAGTAAAGAAGCTTGAAAAAATAGTTCCATTGTATACAGGTAAATTCATCAGTTTGAATGCACCTATAATGTATCCGGAATCATATTTCCTTTGTCTACTTTATTATGTTACACATGAAACAGTTAAACAGTAACAAAACATGTTTTCCTCGGTTTGACAAGATTCTTGTCATTTAGCCCGTTGCAGAGATGTATGGTGAGAGCAACGAACGACAACTCTGCTCGGAGATTGGTATATAGGCAAGTTATGAAACTCTTTTTCGCCCGTGAAGTGCACACCGGTTAAAGAAGCGAATATGCTTCATGTTAATTTCAATACACATGTAGATGTAAGCCTTTGTTTTGACACATCATGAATTAAAGTTCTTGAGTTACAGGTATGTAATAAAAAGAATCTGACTTTCATTAGCTGTTGAGGTAAAATTTTATCAAACTCCTCGACACACACAAAAAATGAGTAAGCTAGTCTAGACTCGTTTAACAAAATTTCAATTACATAACTCCCCTTGTTTTGAATTGTAAGACAGGCATTACGAATTTTCTTGTCTTACACACTTGTGAGATATGAAAATAGAGCCGTATTTTTGGCAACGAGCTGTAATTATACGCCTCTTTTCTAAAATGAAGCCGACCAAGATTTCTGTGTGTGAAAATGACTGTCAAAACTGATGATCGTGACAAAGCTGCAAAAGTCATTAGATGAAAACCAATATCGTTATATGCAAGTTTCTTTGGAAATATTTTTGTCTGTACATGATGCATAAACCTGTCAAAGAAACAAATAGGCTTTCTGTAAATTTCAATACACATGCACATTTAGGCCTATTTCTTAACACGTCACGAACTATAATTCTTGAGATATACGTGGTTATGTGATAAAAAGAATCTGACGTTCGTTGGCTTTTGGGTAAAATTTTATAAACTCGTCCACAAAAATGTTACTAAGCTACCCAGAGACTCGATTAATACTTTTTATGCCCCCGCCATGAAATGGCGGAAGGGCATATAGAGTTACCTGTGTGTGTGTGTGTTAGTGTGTTAGTGTGTGTGTGTGTTAGTGTTTGTGTCCCATTCTTGTCCGGAGCATAACTTCTACATTTATCAATGGATTTCAAAATAATTTTGCACACTTGTTCTCCTTAACAAGTACTAGTGTCATGCGAAAAGTTTGTTTCGATACGCCCAAGGTCAAGGTCACAGTTGAAGGTCAAATGTTAAAATTGACCTTGTCCGGAGCATAACTTCTACATTTATCAATGGATTTCAAAAAAAAAAAAAAAAAAAATTCGCACACTTGTTCTCCTTTACAAGTACTAGTGTCATGTGAAAAGTTTGTTTCGATACGCCCAAGGTCAAGGTCACAGTTGAAGGTCAAATGTTAAAATTGACCTTGTCCGGAGCATAACTTCTACATTTATCAATGGATTTCAAAAAAAAAATTCGCACACTTGTTCTCCTTTACAAGTACTAGTGTCATGCGAAAAGTTTGTTTCGATACGCCCAAGGTCAAGGTCACAGTTGAAGGTCAAATGTTTAAATTGACCTTGTCCGGAGCATAACTTCTACATTTATCAATGGATTTCAAAAAAACTTCGCACACTTGTTCTCCTAAACAAGTACTAGTGTCATGCGAAAAGTTTGTTTCGATACGCCCAAGGTCAAGGTCATAGTTGAAGGTCAAATGTTTAAATTGACCTTGTCCGGAGCATAACTTCTACATTTATCAATGGATTTCAAAAAAACTTCGCACACTTGTTCTCCTACACAAGTACTAGTGTCATGCGAAAAGTTTGTTTCGATACGCCCAAGGTCAAGGTCACAGTTGAAGGTCAAATGTTTAAAATGACCTTGTCCGGAGCATAACTTCTACATTTATCAATGGATTTCAAAAAAACTTCGCACACTTGTTCTCCTTTACAAGTACTAGTGTCATGCGAAAAATTTGTATCGATACGCCCAAGGTCAAGTTCACAGTTGAAGGTCAAATGTTTAAATTGACTGTTCAACCCAGTTTTACATCCTGCTCAGCAGAATTGTGATATGAAGATACAGTTTTGGTTTTTAAAAAGACTCATCCAAAGAACTATGCCAGAGAATATTGAGGCTGCAACCTACTCTTCAACTATAGTCCAGTGTGAATATTCGATCCAATTTGTTCCTGTCTCATAGAGGAAGTCCAACAAAGTAATTATTATTGCTATATTTCTCACTCTCATTCCTCAAGTTAAGATCTTCATAATCCTGAGTATAAGTAACCCTCAGTTGAAAGATTAAGGAAAACGCTGAATAAAAAGAAGTTAATGCTCAAAACCAGCATTTTCTTCTTTTTCTCACAAAGTTTTCTACCATATGCAATACAAACCATATAATTTATTGTCTGCATATTGCTTTCAACTTGGACCAGTCCTCAATTTTGTTATCAGGTATAAATAATCTTTTATCTGCTTGGCTATATATATAACAAACCTTCTTAACCCTGTCTAAGCTGTTATCCAAAACAACAATTTTCTGTAATACCTACTGATTCTCTCATATGACATATCTGTGACCAATACCATTTAGCGGGGGCATCCGTGTCTCTGACACACCTATTTCTAGTTTTTTGTAGACTCGTTTTATAAAATTTTATCTCAAACAGCAATTCATGCCAGATCCTATATATCTCAAATGCAAACTCATGTGAAATCCTGTCATATCATAGCGACATTTCACTTATCCCTATGTGCCCTGGGTTTCATCAGTACTAGGCCGGGGCTAGTGTCGTAGGACATATCCCTAACGACACGCTCACGTAAAACCTAGTGTCTCGGTTAACTCTTTATCAATCGGAAACATTTTGGACTGCACCAAGTTGAAAGCAATTGCAGACGACAAATTAAATGATGCTAAATTGGGGATTTCTGTCTGTGATAGGGTAGAGATTTTGTGGGTAAGGAGAAAATGCTGGTTACCAGCATTTGCTTCTTTTACCGTATTTTCTTTTTCAAAGGTCTTCTTTCTTCAGGGTCGTTAAAACTCGTGATTGTGTGGTTAAGGGTTAATGACTAAACGAACAAAATGTAGCTCGCATCTGGATTAACAATGGTATTCTGTATCAAACATCGTGTAAAACCTAGAGTCGAGATAAACACCATTATGTCAAGGTAAATTTCTTACAAACGAGCACGGTGACCCATATTTTTATTAACTGTAATCTCTCTTACAGACTTGATGAGATGTGTACGAGCTCGTATCTGCAAAATCCAAATAAAGAAATGTGTCCTTTAGAAATATACGTGATACATTCAATTAGAATCTATGTGCTTTTATGCTTTTTTTTCTTTAAATACGATGACTTAGACTATTGTTATTTTGGGAAAAAAATGGCTGGAAAAAATTTGTTTACTGAAATTTGAGAGTGTATGGGTAGTTTTGATTGCTCTTGCAAGCACCCGAAACCGTTGCTTTACCTGTTTTTAAAAAGAAAATGTCGCACATGGATACACGTATGAGGACATGGGATCCAATACGCATACGCATTTATACAATTTACGAATATTGAAATTTCAAGTGATTATTTCATTCCTTAAACCTCCAAACAATCCAAGGTTTAATACCCTTGAGGAAGCGGGCTTTTCAAAACATTGTGAAAAAAAGGGGGAGGTGCTGGTGATATGCTTTCTACCCTGTCAAAGGCAAATTCCACAATTTGAATCATATCTATAATTTGCACTAACACCCAATTTGTCGTCACAAATGCTTTCAGTTTTGACTCGTTGATAATGTTGTAGTTTAGTAAATAGTTGAAGATTAAGCCATGTAAATAGTTTTTAAACATTAAGCCATGCTGCTTGTCTATGTTTTAGAAAAATGTTTTCAAAAATTACCTGCTTTAGATCTGAGCCATGCTCTGACAGAAGGAAGCTTAATGCACCTCCGTGATACATTATACGGTCTGCAACACGCGAAAAGGGGCATTCGGACATTTGCGTAAAAGCGTCGTCCCGGATCAGTCTACGCAGTCCACGTAGGCTGATCCGAGACGACACTTTCCATTTTTAGGTGATTTTCTGTTTTGCGCAAGTCTACTGTAGCACAAAATCTAATGTAGTCGTAAAGTGCCGTCTCGGATTAGCCTGCGCGGACTGCGCAGGCTGATCCGGGACGACACTTTACGCAAATGTCCGAATGCCCTTTTTCGCGTGTTGCAGGCCATACCGATAAAGTCTTTACATAATCAAATAAAAACCATTTTGTCTTACAACCGACTGAATCATGAGGCATAATGGTCCTTTGACATGCAGGAAAATGATCAAAAACAAAAGGTTTTGAGCCATGTCAGCCTGTGCGGACTATGCAGACTGACATAGACCGATACTTTTCGCAGATGCATTAAAACCCCGCTTTCCACAGAGCAAGGGTAATTTTTTTTCATGATGTAATGAGTATAGGAGCGTAAGTGAATTTCGCTAGTAATCGAATTTCGCCAACTATGTTCTCAGGCAATATTTTCGTATCTGTGACCCCATCCATTCACGGAAATGATTGATATCTTAGCAGCAAAGGTGTTTTGAACAGTCATTTGAATCTAATGACAGAAAAATACCTATCAATAGGATAAAAGTTAATAAGCGACCTCTCACATGCTTTTCCCCGCCATTTTATTATCACTTTTCAGGTGTCTCATTTATATGCAAATTTTAAAAGATACTTTAAGCTTAAAACTTTTTTGTGTCGTCTATTTTCGGTTTGACAGGTTATCTTTTGAACTTTAATAGCCGAAGTTTCGTATGTGGCACCTAAAGGGAAATATATCCATATGAATGACAGAGGGGTCCTTATTAATTTTTTTCCTAAGAAAATAGACTGAATCAGGTACAAAAACCACTACAAAGACAAGAAAATAGCTTTTTTCTGTGAGCTACAAAAGGTTATCTTTTTTAGATTTACAGCCACTTTATCCCCAACACTGTCATCCTGAGTTAGATTGCAATATTTCAGTGCCACAGCAGAAATAATTACACGAAAAATCACATAATTGTCGATTTTGTTTTCTGAGAGCTGCGTTTTATTTTATGTCCTTCAGGTTTTCTCGTAGGAAGTAAATGTAGAGTTAATATCCAATGGAGGCAATGAATATTGCTGAAATGATGCTGTGTTTTTTTTTTATTTCATTTTACACTCTCTGAGGCCTCTAATTTTTGGAAAACCAGAGTTGTCGAAATTGGCTTACACTTTTTATAGATGGCGACTTTGTACTGTCTCACTTCTAACGATGTTTTGACAGATAAATTTAGATGTTTAAGTGGTAAAAGTTATTTTTACAAAAGTATTTGAATACAAGTGAATACAAGTGATTAACCATAAAGAAAATTGCTATTGTTTTGTGCAATCCGCAAGAGCAGTTTCCCTTGCGTTGGCGAAATTTGATTACACCAGTATACTTAGAGTTAGACTCTTTAGAACTAACTATACCCTTTTTTTAAAATATGTAATCTTAAATAATCACAAACATAATACATAACAACTAGATTTCGAATTATATTAGACACTGTGTACAACAACATTCATACAACAAGGTATATACATGTAAAATTATTAAATTTTCAAGGGTATTGAATAAAGGACCGCATTTGCAAACCATTTACCCCTAATCAAACAGTCACAGCTTTTGAAGACCCCAAGATAGAAAGCTTTTGAAAACATTGAGGGGCAAGGAGAAAATGCTGGAAACCAGCACTTTCTTCTTTTCCACAATGTTTCCTAACCTTTCAAAAATAAGTTTCACCTTTTTTAGTCTTTTATTTTGCCGTCTGCAAAAGCTTTAAATTGGACAAATCGAAAGTTTTGTCGTTTTGCAAAATGTTAAACTTCTAATCACATTTCAGATTGAAAGATTAGGCGTTAGAGTGAAAGAACCTGCACGAGTTGGGAGATAAGGGGGACAATATTCACCACTAATACTACAGTGTATTCTTGGCTTAGTACCAGATTTTGAGAGTAACACAGTTCCTGAATGGCTAGACAACTTAGTAAATCCGATCAACAAAATTAATCAACTTTTGTAATTACAGGCCAAGATGCCTAGTAATGTAATTTAGAATACGGATGAAAATGAAAAATTATCGGTTAATATGTTCCTTTGAAATACATGTGTTGTAAACATTACCTGACCCATATTCTATTGGTATAGTGATTTATTATGTAAACCTGAAAAATTCCAGCTCAACTACACGCTCGCGGATAAAGCATCACACATGACAGAAAAAGCCGTAGCCTATCATCTACAGTGTCAACTACGGTTCCAAATATGGTATGATGAAGTATCTCTCGCGCGGAATACGTTGGTATTGAATTGTGATTTGATTGGTCGAAATCTTACGCTATAGTATTCATCCGCCATCCAAAGCGAGGATCTGTTGATTACTTAATCTCAGCAGGATAAATTAAGATTTGAATGGAGTAAAAAAGAGTTCAAACTGCTCTAGTGCTTGATTTTATTCTTCATGTAGCTGTACTCGTATATGTATTCTAGTGCAGCAAAAAGAGTATTTTTCATTGTCCAGGCAGCTTTGGCCGGAATATTATGGCAAATATGGACCAGTATAAACTCACGATCAAAGCTCATATTCTGTGCCGCCTAATCTTGGTTTAAACTGTCCGTAAAAGTGCCAAAGGTTTTATACATTACCCGAAAGCATGTCTGATCAGTTAATGTTGCAGATGGCTGGCAAAATCTAATTTAGTGAATTAAGCAAATGCAGTTGCTTACGTTCAGGAGAGAAGGTCTCATTTTGAAACCTAGTTTTTAGGAGTATTGTAACAAAGAATGTGATAATATTCCTCGTAAGTAATTTAAATAATGAAGCACAATATAGACTATACTTAACAAGCCACGTGCTGATATACATGTATACAAAAACCGACGAACTGAACTTCGAAGGGAACTTACAAACTTGGATACCCCAAATCCATGTCTACTTTAAAGTCAGGAACGATATACACACTTTATCTCATTAGTAAAATTTACACGTTATGAAACACATTCATCTTACTAGTAAAATTTACACTGCAAAAAATAATGAAACACATACAGTTACAGTTACTATGACTTTAACTATTTAATTGTGTAATATATCAGAATCAATTTCAGTTACTAACCATTCCTCAACATGGCTCTTCGCTTTCATTCTTTTCTTTGTTTTGATTATCGTATGAAGTTTTCGACTCAGGGTTGCTTTCGTTATTTTGTTGTTTTTCTTTAACTTCTTCCTGCTCCTGGCCTTCACCTTTCTCAACTTTGTCTTCGGTCATGATCGACCTTTTACTTCCGCTGTGCTCAGACGATTGTGTTGATAGATTTGTTTCCATGCTCTCTTTGTTCGACTTGTGTTCGCAGCAGACGACAGACACTCTATACAGAAGTAACATGACAACAAGACCATTCTTTGCCGTAAAGAAAATGATACTGTATGTCAAAACATTCAGGGCGATCATCGTGTACAGACGTATAGCCAAGAAAGGTCCGTCCTGCAGGAGAAAGTTTACCGTGATACTCCATATCTCACTTTGAAAGAACATTTTGATACAGTTTTCGGGTCTTTCGTTCATTTCGATCTCCGTGCCCATCGATGTTGCCACTCTAGTCTTCTTTGGGCTATTGGTGGTTGTCAGGACAAATGTAAACTGTAACAGACTGAGAGTCCAGATCAGCAGAATGATGTAGGTCATATTGGAATTCTCTTTGACTTTATCTTCTTCAAAAAGCGCGAACAATTCGGTTATATCAGAGGCAATGCCAATGAAAACAAAGAGAAGTTGAGAGAGCTCGTCTCGGGATATTTCACCTCTTGGCAAGATCCATCGAGCCAGGATCATCAAGTACAGAAACAGCTGCTCTACAACTGATACCAGAGTGTTCGTCCCCATGTGAACCTGAAAGACGAAAAGACGAAACCACAAAATATATCATAAGTATTAATGATATTAACCCATTGAGCGTCAGAGATCAGAAAGGATTAATTCAGTCAGTAAAATGACTGCTAAGGTATTCTATTCTCATGGAACTTCTCGAATGTCGAACGGTGAAATCCAAGATCAGGGTCCGTATCCACCAACCATTCTTAAGAACATTCTTAGTCTTATTCTCCAGAACTTTCTAAATTTGAAAGTAACACTTCTGATTGGCTAAACCAATTAGTTGGTGAATACGGACCTAGTCTGTGCAATCTCTGCTGTCTAATGTAATCTAATTTTAATCTAAAAAACAAATGAAATCGGTTTGGCGCTGCAAAGGTTTAAAAAGAAGATTTTGTCAAGTATCGACAAAAATTTCATAAGCCATGCTCATTGAAAAGAGGGTTGAATACATTTGCAAAAGGTGTCGACCCAGGGCAGCATGCGCGGGTCGAAATGTTTTCCCATCATTAAATTTTCTGCATGTGAAAGGACCATTCTACCTCCAGATTCAGTCTGCTTTCAGACAAAATGGATGTTAAAGATCCATTTTTATGTGATGAGTTGCTTAGTATAAGGCATCCCGGAGATACATTAAAATCCCCTTTTTTCCAGAATATGGCGCATACATTTTTTTCCTATCCATGTACTATATTCCTATTTAAAAATGACATTGAATTTGAAAAGTATCTTGATATTCTTCCCATAAACAAACGAACAGGTGTATCGTGTGTACGTCTTTCTTCACATAAGTTACTTATTGAAATCGGGCGATACGCAAACATAAGATTAAAACGCAATGAACGCAAATGTACGTATTGCGATATGAATGACCTAGAAGACGAATATCATTTTGTCCTAGTTTGCCCTGTATATACCGACTTTAAAAAAAAATATATCAGAAAATATTATTACAAAAAGCGAAATGTGCAAAAATTCATTGAATTAATGAGTACCAAAAATAAAATAATTTTAAAGAACCTTAGTAAGTTTGTTTTCAAGCACCACAGTTCTTTAAGCTAGTACAAATATGTACACACATATTTATAAACACTTTACTGAGAAGCATAGTTAAAAATTGTTTTCGTTTTGAAAAATGAATATGTAGAATGCTGTGACAATGAGTGAAGATATTTCTGTAGAAATTGTCCCATTTTGTCACATCACTCTACTTTTTTTCTTATAGCTAAACCTATACGCCTTCAGTTAATGATGGATTACCATTTAATACTCAAAAACCATGCAGGCTACTCCTGTTCTACTCGCCTTACCTTACTTCAGCCGTACTTACACCATAATTACAAATACTTGTTTTTGAGAATTTGATGATGAAGATCTGTAAAGACCTAGTCTTGAATAAAGGATCTATCTATCTATCTATCTATCATGTCTCTTGGTTGATGGTTGACAATGTAGATAATGGTTGGGACCATATCCTTGTGTGCATATTAGTTCTTCAGTATGTAGTGCTACTAAAATTCTCAGCACGTGTTTTGGCTAACTCTTCAGCGAACAATTCTTGTATTGACGAACCATACAAAGATGGCTACTGAAAATGCTGTTGTAAATGAGAAAACGTTGGTAATCAGCATTTTATTCATTACGCGCAATCTTTACTTCCTTTCCCATGAAAAATCTTATGATTAGATCAACAGTTGGAAATGATTTCGACATTAAAAAAGAAGTCTCAAAGTTTGTCGTGAGGTGTTTGTTATAACTGACCAAAGGTTAATCATAATCGTTCAATGATCTTTAGACAGCTGATATTAGAACTTACCCCTGAAAGCTCATCCAGAATCGAAGTTGAGTTGTCGGCGTCTAAATTGCCCTTGTACTGTATGTACTTCTCATTTCGATCTATCTCAAGAATCCATATACCCGGGATGGTACAAAGCAGGTAGAAGAAAAAGCATGGACAAAACCTGAAAATTAAATATGAACCATACTCTGTGAAAATGGGTTTTAATGCAACTGAACGAAGCATCGACCCATGTAAGCCTGCGCAGGCGGACATGGGTCAATTTCGGTCAATTTCCTGCATGTCCAAAGACCATTTTACCTCTTGGTGCAGTAAGTTGTTTGACACAATGGATTTTATGGCTCCATAATGATGTAATGACTTGCTTGGCATTGTGGATCACGGAGATGCATTAAGCCCCCATTTGCCATTGCATGGCTTATTTGATTATAGTCCTAGGTCCGTATGCCTATCAGAAAAGAGGAAAATAAATATAAAATTCAAGTATAAATTTGCCTTGAAATAGAGTGACAATAACTTCATCAATATTTCTTATCAACTTAACAACACATGATCTGTATGAAACGCTGATTTATTGACCTTTTTTTACGAACTAGGTCACTTAGTTCACTTAGGTCAGTTCTCTGTGATATGGCTTGCAACACGCGAAAAGGGACATTCGGACATTTGCATAAAGTGTCGTCTCGGATCAGCCTGCGCAGTCCGCGCAGGCTTATCCGAAACGACACTTTCCGTTTTTATGCAATTTTCTGTTTTGCGCAAGTCTACTGTAGCACAAAATCTAATGTAGTCGTAAAATGCCGTCTCGGATTAGCCTGCGCGGACTGCGCAGGCTGATACGAGACGACATTTTACGCAGATGTCCAAATGCCCCTTTTCGCGTGTTGCAAGCTACATGAGCCATGCTCTGGGAAAAGGGGTTTTAATGCATCTCAGTGATGCTCTACAACAAGAAATTCATCCCATAATCATGAATACACATAAACCATTTTGTCTTACAAACGACTGAGGTAGAATGATTCATGGACATGCAGAAAATGCACAAAAAAAAAAAAAAAAATCAAAAAGGTGCCGAATCAGGTCAGCCTGTGCGAGCTGACCTGGGTCGATACCTTTTGCAGATGCATAAAACTCCATTTTCACAAAGCATGATTCATATTTACAAGACTTATGCTTATCCTGGACCATAGACTAAGCCCTTTACTTCTTGGAAGACTTAGAACTGAATAAAGGCTTGGTCAGACCGGCTAATGGATATGTAACGGAGGGAAAACGGTTAAAAACATGCAGAATATGGTTATCCGGTGACAAAATTCATCTCCTCTACCGCTCGAGGCTCACGCGATCGGTGTGTGCAGCGAAGAAGCCACACAATGACCGCACGAATATCGCACATGTAACGGAAAAAAACGCACGTTTACCGGATATGTACCGGATAATAAACGGTCTATTAACGGATATCACCGTACGAGTAACGGACTTGTACCGGATAAAACGGAAATGCAACGCATGAGAACCGGACAAAACGTTCTTCCAACGTACGATGAACGGAAATGTACCGAACACCAACGTACGAGGAACGTACCGGTCACTTGACATGCCGAGGGTATAAATAGTCAGATGCATCCAAAGTCTGTCATTTGCACGTCTCTGTCCGTTTTGTCCGGTGGAAATTTTTGAACATGCTCAAAACTTCCCACGGGACGGAACGGACATCACCGAACGTCGCCGGACAAGTGACGGATTCACCGGATAAGAAACGAACATAAAACGGATACGAACGGACACGAACGGATAAACTTTGATGGTTTTTTTTATCCGTTACTCGTCCGTTAGCTCGGTGTGACCAGACCTTTACTTTTGGAAAGATTGAAATAATTTCTTTCGAAAAAATAACGGTTTATATGTACCTTCAAAAACTGTGTTAGCCTTAAAACTAAGATAGTCCTGTTGACAAAAATCACGAGGAATATCGCGTATTCTTTAAAAGTACAGAAAAAGTGTTTTATTGTTTAGAGTATTTATCATTCTTGTATTTTCTAGATTTTAAACGGTTCGTGTATATGTTTCTCCACATGCATATTTGACGAATTCCCTCAAAACGACTTATTGTCAATATCTAGCATTTGATCTGTGACCTGAATACGTATAGCCATCGGTTCTTCTTGTGTGATGTTTATACTGATAAAGCTATAGTCAGAATAAGGTATGATTGCTCACATTGTAGATTCAGGTCAGACTTTACTGCAGCCTATGTATTGTCTGATTTTAAAACTATACAGACATTCTTTTAGATCACTTGGCCAAAAACAGCACAGATTTGACAATCATTGAACCTTCTTCAGAAGAATGTAATTTCATTCAGCATTCCAGGGTTAAAATTTAATCATGGGGTAGAATGATCCTTTGACATGCAGAAAATTGACGAATAGCAAAAGTTTCTACAGAGTTCAGCCTGCGCGGACTGCACAGGCTGACCTCAATTGATACTTTTGAAGCTGCATTAAACTCCATCTTCATAGAGCATAACATATTTGGTATTGAATAAGGTTATTTTACTCGAAATATGGCAGCTTTTTTACTCCCTCGGCTTATCAGATATAGCAATCGTCCGGAACACTAAGAGCAATAACAAAATAATCGCCTCGAAACAATAGTTAACGCATGCGATACAGAAATGAAAAATAATAACGAAAAATTAGATGAAAAGATTAAATAACCCTTCGTTGTATCACACTTTTGCCATTATTGTGAAATACAGAAGACGAATGATCGCAGGAAAAAGAAAGAAATATATACATGAGCTATGCTTTGGCAAAAAGGGTTTTAATCTCCGTGATGCATTATTACTACTACTACTATTTCTTTATTGTATTAAAACAAACATGTTTTATAGCAATTACAAAACATAAATGATAGAAGCATTTTATACCAAGCAAGTCATCACAAATTATGGATCCATAAAAATCTATTTTGTATAACAATCGACTGAATCATGAGATACACTGGTCCTTTGACATGCAGATAAAAAAAAAGTTTCGACCCATGTCAGCCTGCGCGGACTGCTCAGGCTGACATGCGTCGATACTTTTTGCAAATGCACCAAGCCTTCTTTTCACATTATAAAACCTGTGAACTTAAAATAGATATACACATGTATTAGAGTTATTCAAAACAGGAAAAACTTGGGATGTAAATAAATTTGCAACATGTATCCAAGGATAATATATATAGGTTGATACATTGAAATAACAAGCAAAAGTATCGGTTTCCTAGTTAATTCGCTAGACTTTTACAACAATGAATTATGGAATCTTGATAGTATACATTGAGATGTAGATATTGTTTGACATTGCTTTTAAAACTTCTGATATATATGTATTTTTTCCCCCAGACAGTATTCTTTTTTTTTTCACATCGATGCTTTTAAAACTAGAATTGCAAACCCCTCTTCTTTTCGCTTCTTTCTCATGTCGAAAAAGAATAAGAAGGTTATTCAGGTACAAGGTCAAATCAATTTATATGATAAGGCCACGGTCCACAATCCGCCTTTATTGACACTATATCATTTCACTTTAATCTACTCCCATTGAAATTCAATTTCACCTGTGGGAGAACTACTGCAGTTTTATACCTATAAATTCTTTACACTCAAACTCTTCATGGAGATAAAGATAAGTTTCATAGTAAAATGATTTTATGACCTAATGTCTTTAATACTGAAAGTGACAATAACTGTAAACATTTTTTTTTTTCTTCTAAAGGAAAGAAAAGAATGCTTAAAAGAAACCAAAAACAATTTTTATTCACAGTTTTATCAAATGTGTAATAATTGATGGGCGAAGTTTCATTCCAAACGATTCCGTGTAATGAACGACGCGAAGGAGAAAGACTTTTTCGAAACGTGGCATAATATCTTGTACCCCTTCAAAGACAAATCCTAACATTTATTTGTCTATAAATGCCTTTAACAAGGATAAGTGTAAATTGTAAAGTTTAGATCTTCTTTTTCCGTGTAGTCTGATCTTGATCTACGTTGTTTAAAAATCAGTTTGAATCGCTCTTTGCATATTACCACAGGCAAATTGCTCGTGTCGAACATTGTCATTTGTTTCATATATCAGTTTATGTTGTCGTATTTCTCATAGACGTTTTCGAAGTTTTCCGGTGCAAATCTATTAATAAGCCATGCACTGGCAAAAGGGGGCTTAATGCATCTCCGTGATGAATTGTACAAAGTGAGTCATCACATAATCGTGGATCCAAAAAAAAAAAAAAAAAATGATTTTGTCTTACAACCGACTCAGTCATGAGGTAAACTGGTCTAATGGTATGCAGAAAATTGACCAATAGCAAACGGTTTTAACCCAGGTCAGCCTGCGTGAACTGGGTTCGATACTTTTTGCAGATGCAATAGGCCCCCTTTTCATAGAAGGTATAGGGTTAATAAAAGTAATAGTGGGCATAAAGACCATGAGAAAATAAACGACAGCGATGATGAGAACGGCTTTAACGGTGATAGTAATCAGAAGATATGATGAAAATTATGGAAGGTATTTTGTAACTAAATACATTGAAATCATGACTAAGGACTATGGATAAGCTTTAAATAAGGTTAAATAAATGAAAGAAAGAAATTACAAGAACCAACCATCTCCATTCTTGAGCCTTGTTGACGAAAATAGTCAGGAGAGCCTCGAACACCATACTCAGGTAGGCCAGGCATAGAAGCCAGTACTCCCATCTGTTTGATACCAAAGTCGCTAGCCATACAACCAGTAAACTATGCGTTAACAATACCATACGTACTCCCAAGGCTTTTAGCAAATCAAACAGAAACATTTTGTACAGTTATAAAGTTGACTTTAAACACAAGTGTATTCTTAGAACTTTCTACTTGGTTTATTGGATGTAACTTTGGCGACGGTTAGTCCAGTAAACAGAAGTTTGCACATGCGTACTTTTTTATGTGAATACGTGTATAGCAGCGATAATACTACACTTATAGTGTGCTGTCCCAAGATAATAAACCGTGCCTAGTAATAGCAATTCAATAATGGGTCCGAACCGAAGGATTATCTAACTTATTTGGAACGCATTTATTGTTATCAAACTAATGAATAATGTAAGATCGGATAAAACTTCTCATATCAATATCAAATATATGTATCTCGAGAAAATTAATTAGTATAATTTATAATACATGTAGTTTCTTTGATTGCACTGGGAGATAAGTGTTGCAGTTCTATATGTATATTGTAGTATTTTGAAACAACAACTGAATTATTAACATTTAAATGACATTTTCTTTGATTTTTGTAGTTTTCCTATTTTTTGTACGTTTCTACGGACCTAAGATGCTTTTGCGGACCGTGAAGAAAAATTTTAAACTGGAAAAAAAAAAAAAAATGCAGCCTGACCTTCTATTTTAGTCCAATATTTGGAGATAAATCCTAACCAAACAGCCTTGGAGTCACTATATACTGGTTATCTAAGTATCATTTGGTATCAGCTAAAAGAAATGTATAGATATATCCCTCTGTTAATCACAACCCAGAGACTCCAATTATAGCGTTTTTTAGTCAACATATCTCATAAAATACCGGTAATTTTTTGTATGTTTCTATTCAAAACTGTTCGAAAATAGACTAAAATGCCAGTAACAACGAAACAAAAAAGCCGAAAAGACACATGTGTGATACATGAAGGCTAGTGGGAGTCCAGGATCAGGCGGGTCTTTAAGATAGTATTCCGATTGGTCTACTACATGTAGTTGGTTCCGTTTGCTTTGATGTCGAGGCACCAAGAATACTCTGATTATATTGCTTGTTCAAATATGATCTGAATACAATTCTGTCTGTAAAATCTCGAACAAAAGCACTTAAGGTCACTTTGAAAGATTTTACGAAATGGAACCGGAAAAAAAAAATATTTGTTGTTTTAGAATATAATATATGTATTGGTCTATAACGAGCACTCATTTAAGATGGTGCCCTCCTCAAGAAACACAAATCTTCGTAACGAGATATTTGAGTGAAATTGACAACAGAAAAGACTAGCGTATTTATGTGTATTTCTTATTCATTGGCAGATTTTGGTAAGCATCAAGTCATGTGTATGTGATAATCTACTTAACTCAAACCACCGCATAAATAACCATTTTGGCCATTTCATTTTATAAGTAGAACAGATTTGGAGCATACGATACTATCATTGGAAAATGTAGATAAGCAACATCAATTCAGCTGTAATAAAAGTCAGTCATGCTCTGACAAAAGGGGGATAAATGCATGTCCCTGATGCATGATACCCAGCAAGTCATCACAGGATTATGGATACATAAAGTTCTTGATGTCTTACAACCGGCTGAATCCTGAGGTAGTCTGGTCCTTGGACATAAAGAAAATTGACCAATAGCAAAACGTTTCAGCTCAGGTCAGCCTGCGCGTACTGCTCAGGCAGACATAGGTCGATACTTTTTGCAGATGCATTAAGCTCCCATTTTCACAGAGCATGGCTCAAGTATATGTGAAGACGTAATGGCCTAATGCTTCTATGACTGCTTTACTTCAAGACGCGAAAAAAAAAAAAAACATTCGCAAAAGGTAATCACTTTAACCCAAAGGCAAACAATGTACCGAGCACCCAAATACAGGAGATAAAAATTTTATCTGGTGCGAAAAGTAATTAGGTCAACGGCAGATCTTCTAATAAGCATAAATGTTGATACCCCTTTCTTTTTGTAGCTGGAAATTCGTACTTACGAGGGCTGATTGATAAATTCGCGGACCTCTCCTCTCAGAAATGTGTTTCTTTATCAAATCACACGAATCTCATATACAAGTGAAACAACTTATTTTCTCTTTCACTATCAGGTAGGTGAAAAGATATTCTATACTTAAGAAGAATAAATAGTACCCATAGCAACCGCCATTTGGTGACTTGAAGTACGCTTTTATCTTTTATTTCACATAATCTGAATTCATTAAACATGCTAGCGCTCAGTCATATTTACCGCTAATGTGTCACAAACGTAGCTGACCTTAGCGTGATACTTTGATATCATTTCGGTGAAATTTGAAGATGTTATGTTGGATGGTTATTTCGTTGCAGTGTTTTATGGCCATGACTCAAAACGGCGCACGACGTCAACAGATGACATTGAGTTGCATGCAGTTTTCAAACTTTGTGTGGGACTCAAACTTTCACCGATAGAAAACTAAAACTGAGATACATTACAAACTTGTGGAAAATGTGTCTACAAATGGCACGAGTGGTTTACGGACGGCAGAAATTCAGTGTTTGATGACCAAATACCAGGTAGGCCGACGTCAACAGTCACTGTTAGAAACGCAGCGTTAGTAAAGGAACTGTTAGAAAATGACAGATGGTTTACTGTGCAAGGTATTGCGGAGGAACTATCTCTCTCGCATTACACAGTGCAACATGTTCTTGTAAACAAGCTTAATATCTCAAAAGTGGCTGAAGGTGGGAACCTCGCATTCTAACAAAAGACGACAAACATTTTTATTATACTGCAAAGAAATTTCTCGTGATCTGATTGGATAATATGCCCCGAACATATATATCATATACACTGGCAAAACCAACGTAAAAGCAGTTTCCCTTTCGGGAGCCCCGTATACATGACTACACTTTCAACACAACATTCAAATTGGCGGCGTCGATCAAGATTAACATCAAGATTATGCGCCAAACTGCACCTTTTAGCACGTTTTACCAAGGTTTCAGTGACGTCAGTTCCCAGTGACGTCAGTTTTCATTGAATTGGGGCACTCAGAAGGGAAATCCTACTTCGTCAGCGTACTCAATTTTTGAAACCAAAAATCAGGTAAAATTCGCTTAACACACGTTGGAATGGTAAAGCTTTGCAGTATAATAAAGTCGTTGTACGGTCAGGTGGCAGGGGACTTGGAAACTTGTTCACGGCTGTTGTGAATCATGTCGCCATCTCGCCTTCGGCTCGGGGCGACATGATTCACCACAGCCGTGAACAAGTTTCCAAGTCCCTTGCCACCTGACCGTACAACTAATAAAGTATAACGTCAGCCTGACCCAACGTTGACGTCGGCGTGCTCCAAGTACGACAGAGTAATGTTGTTCAATGTATCTTGTAAACTTGATTGTTCAATGTATCTAAATAATATTTGAGCTCTATGTCAGTCGTGAGTAAACTATCTCGTGATGTTCTTTGTTATTTTGTTTTCTATTCCAGGTTTCAGTAATAAAGCACTGAATTCCGCGAACTTATCAATAACCCCTCGTGCATTTGCAAAACTTGCCAGCCGATCTCCCACCAAGAAACTCTTACAGAAAACCTGATTTGATGATGTTTGTGAAATGAGTTTGCATTTTTTCAGCGTGTTGACGTTTAGACAAACGGACCATTAGTTATCCAATGAATATGTACATATTTGGCTATTACAATGAACATTTTGAGAGTGCACTAGGGGTGTTTGTACTTTACAATGCAGCTTTGTAAACTTATTATGTCAAAAGTCGTCTTGTTTATATCATGGACAAGCATAGGTAATACATCAAAACTCGATCTTCTAGTCCATTTCTTTCACGAAACTCAATAAATTGGATCAATATTTCTTTGATTTAAGAAAGGAGACATGGTAATACTCCGTCATCTCCAACGATCCTTGGACTCGTAGAAAATTGACCAAAAGCAAAAAAGATCGGCACAGGACTGCTTGCGTGGACTGCGCACAGAGCGTGGCTCATATTAATTCGACCTCTTTAGACAGATAAAATTACAATCCACTACAAGTAAAACTAGACAAGCGGACAGTACGTTGTCTGCGCATGTCATATTCTTCGAAGATTCGACCTGTCTGCTATGACGCATCACCCATCCCCCGATACTTGGGAAAAGTAGGGCTTATACCGAAGCTATACCCAAGCCTGTAGGGACTGTTTCAATAAATGGCCGGTGCATAGGTTACCTGCTAGCTGATCATAACTGAATGAATCGCACCATGTAGCGTTTTATTGAGTAAACGTTTATTTTATTTTGAAATTCAAAGTAACGGTTGTCGTTTTGAAAAATTAGTCCGCTTCAGTACCCAGAATGCCCATAAGTAGTATAGGGCGAGACAATACGTATCTGACGGGCCCGGTCAGATACGTATTGTCTCGTCCCTGTAGAGCCCTACGCTGCCTACCCTACAGAGAATTTGTTCCCAGTCTGCCTACCCTGAGGGGAATTTGTCCTTACATCAGTGAGTTGGACTTAGTTTTTTCTGAGTTTTTCTGCATCTATGGATGATTTTTCTCTCTAAAAGCCTGATCACTGAGTAGGATATTTGCAATTAAAGGCTAGGTGACGACCAAAAATGACACATTTTCTATTGTCAATCTTCTTTTCTCTCTAAAAGCCTGATCACTGAGTTGGACTTAGTTTTTTTCACCCTATGGATGATTTCTCTCTCTAAAAGCCTGAGCACTGAGTTGGACTTAGTTTTTTTACCCATATGCTATTAGGATTGCTTTATTGTTTACTTCTATCCACTACTTGACCTTTAAGTGGATTCTCTCTCTAAAAGCCTAACCATTGAGTTGGACTTAGTTTTTTCATCCTATGAATGATTTTTTCTCTAAAAGCTTGAGCACTGAGTTGGACTTAGTTTTTTCTGCATCTATGGATGATTTTTCTCTCTAAAAGCCTTAGCATTGAGTTGGACTTAGTTTTTTCTTCACCTATGAATGATTTCTCTCTCTAAAAGCCTGAACACTGAGTTGGACTTAGACTTTTTTCTGAGTTTTTTTTACTCTTTGGAGTGTAACTCTTCTAAAAGAAAGAAGTTTGACAATTTGAAGAAATGACAATTTTGAAGAAAGAACTTTCGTGGTAGATGGTTAGTCCTGAAAAGGACTGTTGGGTTAGCTCTGAAAAGAGCTGTGACAATTTGAAGAAATGACAACTTGAAGATAAAACTTTCGTCTGACAACTTGAAGATAGAACTTTCGTCTGACAATTTGAAGAAATGACAACTTGAAGATAGAACTTTCGTCTGACAACTTGAAGATAGAACTTTCGTCTGACAATTTGAAGAAATGACAATTTGAAGAAAGATAGAACTTACGTCTGACAATTTGAAGAAAGATAGAACTTTCGTGGTAGATGGTTAGCCCTGAAAAGGGCTGTTGGGTGGTCCTAAAAGGACCTGGTTTGGAGGTTGTGTTTTTAAGCACAACCTCCAACCTTTCTGCAGGCTGGGCAGCTACTCGCCGCCCGCCTCTTCAATCTCTTCAGTTGCTGTGCATCAAGATTAAAGCGCAGCGAAAATGCTGGCTCGTTGTCATCGTTCCAATTCTCCGTCTCCGGCACAACAAACTCCTTCTTCTTCTTCTTTGCGGGTAGTAGTGCAAGCTCCCAAAAGTCCATGTCTTTAAGTGAGCACTCCATATTACAGCAACTCGAAGAAAATGAACGATGTGCGGGAAATAACGCTGGGTTTTATAGCTTTTCAGACGGATTGAACTAGTTGACCCATGACGTCATTTTCTCCTATGTTTTTCCCGCGTCGGCGTTTCATGCTGTTTTGGCTCCAAATTAATGTTATCCAATCAGAATTATCGTTGTTTTTCTAATACTAAATGTTTTATTGTTGACCAATCTATAGTTTTGTTACATTTTCTTGTTCGGGTTAGAAAAAACTAGAGTTTGACTATCCTATGACTTTTTTGATTATGAGTCTTCTGACAAAATGAAAAGAAAGATGTTTATTTAAGATAGCTAGCCCTGAAAAGGGTTGCTTTTTTGTGCAGAATACACTTTTATCCTCCTCTCTTTCTTTTCCATTGTTTCCACTCTATTTAGCATTTTTATTAGATGGGTAATTTTATACCTGATATATTTGAAACGTTCTCTTTCTTCTAACCAGAAGAGCTATGAGAGGGAAAAAAATGTCAATCCAAACATTGTGAGATACTGACTCAGCTTTTACAAAAAGTTAATGGTGAATGAGAAAAATTAATCAAGAGTTTACTGTTTTATATGTGCAATGGATCACTTTTTTAGGCTTTTTTTTTTTTTATTTTATCCCTATATCACTGAGTTGGACTTAGTTTTTTTCTGTATCTATGGATGATTTTTTTCTCTCTAAAAGCCTGAGCACTGAGTTGAACTTAGTTTTTTCTGCATCTATGGATGATTTCTCTCTCTCTCTAAAAAGCCTGACCATTGAGTTGGACTTAGTTTTTTTACCCATATGCTATTAGGATTGCTTTATTGTTTACTTCTATCCACTACTTGGCCTTTAAGTGGTTTCTCTCTAAAAAAGTCTGAGCACTGAGTTGAACTTAGTTTTTTTCACCCTATGGATGATTTCTCTCTCTAAAACCCTGACCATTGAGTTGGACTTAGTTTTTCTGCATCTATGAATGATTTCTCTTTCTAAATGCCTGACCATTGAGTTGAACTTAGTTTTTTCTGCATCTATGGATGATTTTTCTCTCTAAAAGCCTGAGCACTGAGTTGGACTTAGTCTTTTTCTGAGTTTTTTTTTTACTCTCTGGAGTGTGGCTCTTTGGAATGTAACTCTTTGGAGTGTAACTCTTTGGAGTGTAACTCTTGTAAAAGAAAGAAGTTTGACAATTTGAAGAAAGATAGATCTTTCATGGTAGATGGTTAGCCCTGAAAAGGGCTGTTTTTAGAGAAGGACTGATTTTTTGAAAATGTTTATTCAGTATCAGCATCAGTCGATTCGCTGTCTGACTCACTCCTTTCAGCGGCGATTTGCGCGCAGAAAAGACGGTCTACCTGCTCAGTTTTTGAAATAACATACTGAAAATACATTTCAAGCATGCCCTCAATAATAAGTTTCTTCATCCGAAGGTTATAACAGAACACCCTGTTATTAGCAAGCTGAGCCCTCTCGTAACGTTTTCTCACTTCAACTAAGCGCTGTTGAAGTAAAATGATTTGCCTCCTCGCTCTTGTTAACTTTCGCTCGGCATCCATCCAAGTGAAACGCAAGTTGAGTGATGGTCTTGAAGCCATTGTGAAAAATGAAATGTATGGAAAATATATCGCAAAGATTTATAGCTTTTCAGACGGATTGAACTAGTTGACCCATGACGTCATTTTCTCCTATGTTTTTCCCGCGTTGGCGTTTCATGCTGTTTTGGCTCCAAATTAATGTTGTCCAATCAGAATTACCGTTTTATTTCTAATACTAAATGTTTTATTGTTGACCAACCCGTGGTTTTGTTACATTTTTTTCTTGTTCGGGTTAAAAAAAAACTAGAGTTTGACTATTCTATGACTTTTTTTGATTGTAAATCTTTTGAGTTTTTTGACAATTTTAAAGAAATGACAATTTGAAAAAAGATAGAACTTTCGTGGTAGATGGGTAGCCCTGAAAAGGGCTGTTTTGTTTTGGAGGCTGTGTTTTTTCGTCTCACGTTGTTTTTCCACTTTAATGACAGCACCCGAAATTCGCTTGACAAATGGGGCATGCTTCAACTCTTTTTCTGATTACCATTGCTCCATTATCGAAAGTAATCTTCCTCCCAAATTCGATATCAACCAAAATGACATCCGGTGTTGTCTTTAAAAATAGTTGAACTAATCTTTCGCCGAGATCTTTGTATGGCTGTGTTATACGTTGTAGTTGGTTTTGTTCCTCCTCTCCTACGAAATGAGTGTTTAGTTGTAATAACTGTTGACCTGCATTTAGATATTCTTGGAGAGCCTCACGTAGTTGATGATTTATCTCCTCCATATTGATATTGCTTCCGAATATTGATACTGCTTTCGAAGTGATCGTTAGCTGAGAGTCAAAGAAATGGTGATTGTATGAAAATAACGCTGGGCTTTATACGTTTACAGAGGATTGAAAATTTTTAAAGAGCACGGACCTGGCGGAAAGCACATACATTTTTCCCATGCTACGTTTCATGCTAATATAGCAAAAAATGTAGACAGAACAAGTCTTGGGGAAAAACAGAATAAAGAGCTCTATTGTTTTTTGAACTTTTATTTATTGAACAGAACTAAACAATGAAACATTTTTTGCAATGCATCATAAAAATTTTCTTGACAATGAAAAAAATTTCTTGACAATGAAAAAATTCACAAGGAAACATTTTTTTTACAATACAGCATAAAAAAACATTTTCTTAACAATGAAAAAATGCACACTGAAATATTTTTTACAATACAGCATAAAAAAACATTTTCTTGACAATGAAAAAAATCACACTGAAATATTTTTTCACAATGAATTATTCACAATGAAAAAATCACACTGAAATATTTACAATACAGCATATAACAAATTTTTACAATGCAAATTCGCAAATACCACGAGTTTCACATTTGTCTTCATATTCCGTAATGTCTTTATGCAATTGGTCATACCCCAAAAACATTGTATACTCACTGTCCATATCGTCGAAATCTCGTAGTCCTAGGAATGGAGAAACATGTCTATAAGCGTCTTTTGTTGAAAGAGCTGAATATACTACTTCTTCTGTAACATCTCTATCAAATAGAATATACCCTGATATGGTTTCCATTGTTTCTCCGTAGGAATGAACAGATCCTTTTTTGTAGCGTAAGTAAAAGTCAAATAGAACTGATTTCATTTTCAGAACGTTAAATGTCCATCGACTTGTGGATCGAAACAGTTTACTAATAACATTGTCTTTCAAACAGCTATCTGCTAAATAAGTTTTGAGAACGAGATCCAAGCCCGAATCGTCCACCATCATCGCAATAAAGTTGATTATAGCATACACTTTGTAGGATTTTTCTCCTTTTGCAATCCACTTAAACAATTTTCCCATCCAAATTTTCACACAGAGAAATTTAATGTTAAGCTGTGTTCGTTCATCAAGTGTATGCTGTCGAACAAATTCTCCATAAATTTTTTCACGTAGTTCTATTGGTAACGGCAACATGATTGTTATTTTTTGACCAACGGCTAATATTTTTCCCGACTTACTTTGACTGATTGCTACACAACAATGTGATATAGAATTATTTTCTCAAACTTTTATAACCATAGGGTAATGTGTCAGTACCATTTACAATAACTCTCTTGGTGTATACAGAGCGAAACGTTTTTGTTTGTGGTTCACTGGTAACCGTTCTATCTCTGTGTCTTTTAATTCTACAATCATACTGAATTTTGATTTCTATTGTGCGATCCAAAGCACATTTTGAATATGTATCGAAATTCACCACCTGTTTTGTATTGTAATCCAGAGTAATCCCCTTTACTTTACATTTGCTTATCTCTTCTCCATCTTTTGTTTTCATTTTGTAAGCATAATTCTTAGGCCCAAGCCCTCTGGTTTGAGTAATTTTACAAGCAGGCTCTTCATCAGTCCATTTTCCTAGCCGGCTGTTAATAATAGGAGGGTTCCATAATTCAGGGTCGTGAATGTACATACAACTATCTGTATCGAAATACAGAACTCTATCTTTTAACTTTTCAAGAACGCTGTACAATTCCAACCTTGCATAAGCTGTTACGTAAGACCCTACTACCACATTGGCTGTAGCGTGGGTGTCAATATGTTCCAACTTTGATTCATAGTTAACCAAGATGAATGGACAGTCCTCGTCAAAGATTTCTACATGCTTTACAATGAAATTGGGCTTGGTGACTAATTCAAAATATTTAGACGGATCACTGATGTATTCCGTCTTGGACATTTTTTCACGCTGAGCTAATTTTCCCCAAAGACAGTTCAACATAATCTTAGCAAATGATCTTCTCCCAGGATTTCTTTGAATACAATTTGGATCAAGACGAACACCTTCCGCCTTCTCATATTCACAAACGAACTGATCTTTTTCTGAGTCTGATTGACACCAATCTGGATAACCACTGGCTTCTTGCTTAATTTTCAAGAAATTGTCCACATAATGTTTAAAGAACTGATCTGATACAGAATTGAAATGCCAAATTTCATACACTTGCAATAATCGATAACCACAGTCAAGAGCCTTGAATAATTCAAAAGTAACCCAAGTTCCGACCAAAGCCCTCTCTTCTTTACCATGCCTACAAATGCTTGAACTTTCTTCTGCACATTTCATACAGAGTGGAAACATCATTTTGTTGTTACAGTGAACTGGGAGAACGGGGTGAAACAAATCAGTTGGAGGTAAAACTTTACATTTGATTAACCCCTCATATTGTCGAATATTGTTCATGTCAATATTCTCAGCAGACAAAATTTCTGGCTGACCTACAGGATAGGATTTGTGTTTACAAACATAAGGGTACAGAGAACAGATATCGATGTACTTGATTTCCTTTTTGGTTTTTTTTTCATCAACATCATAACCAATTTTTATTGCATTACATCTTCCCCCAGACAAACCATCCCTCGGATCGATAGGGTCCCAATGTGGATATAACTTTTCAATGAGTTTTTTGTACTCTTTATCCTTCATCTTAGCATCAAAATCGTGTTCCCAAATGTACACTACATTATAACCCATTTTTTTGATATCTGCTATACGTTCAAAAGTACGTTCGTACAATTCAGACATGGGTTTTCCATTAATAGGATTGATCTGTTTTCGATCTGTATAGCATACAGGACAACCATGGTAAAGATCGCCAAGAAATTCATAAACAGTGTTTGATTGACGGTGAAAACCATCTACACTATATCTCCCGATTTGAACTTCCCCACCATTTTTTGCATGCTGAATATTAATACCTTTTTCCTGAGCTACGCTTTGAACCCAGCGTATCGCTTTCATAGAAAAGCGACGTCTGGATGAGTCTTTGCTTGAAATGATAGCTATTTGATTTTCTGGCAAATATTTGCTTCGCCAGACCTTGTTACAGGCATCTGCAATGGTAATCGCCTCTTAAAATGGACAAATACCACCCTGCTCGATAAACAGCTTTCTGAATTCAGCACACCCTCGTCTAAGGATATCAACATCTGACCAACAGTACAATTCCATCTCCTTCTGAAAATTGAATTCCTCACCCTTTTGAACTTTGTCATTATACCAAACTATGAATTTTGACCTAGCCTCTTCAGACATTGAGTCGGGTTTGTAATAAGACATATCCAAGTAAGGTCCAATGTAACTCCAAAATTCATCTGTATTTGCCCAGTGAGGAAAGTAACCTTTTTTCATTTCTTGAAGACCAAATGTGGCTGGAAATTTTGCCAAACCAAAGCTCATGAAATTGAAAGAATCGATCAGACGTACACCATTCAGCTCTAACTTCATAATATTGTTTCCATTCATGATCAATTTTGGAAGTTTTAACCCAACTTTGACAATATAGCCAAGAATGAACTGACCGTCATAACCTTTGAAATTATGGGCAATAGCCGTGACTCCTTTATGATGTTTTGAAAAGAGCCACTTGCAAAATTGACTCAAAGTTTCCTCACCTTGAAAAATAACTTCTCTTCCTTCTTCAAATTCACTGCATGTAGAACAATGAAAATCAAGTGATTTATCGATACATTCATCACATGCCCTGTGTGCATTACAGTAATTCGGGATATGTACTCCTGTGTCTTGTTTGCATTCAAAATCAAAGAAAATAAACTGTGGTTTTTTGACTACAGAAGAACTCGTCTCGTCATCGCTGTCATGGTTCAACTTGCTTTGGTAAGGCTGAATATAGCATCGATGAGAAAAGTTAACAATTCTCTTACAGATATGACACCTTTTCTTTCCATTGCAAACATGATTTTTCTTTCTGACAAGACATTGCACACCACATTTCGAACAGAGTTTCACTAATTCACAAATGGATTTCTTTTCTTTACCTTGAACAATTCTGTGATTTTCAAAGCATTCAGCACTAAAAAATCGTCTACTGCATTCACTGCAAACATATTCTTTAAATTCTGATGGACATTTTCCTTTGCGGTAACAACCTTTGCAGATATTTGAACAAGCATGACTTTCCCGGTGAAAGTAACCCACATCACAGAACTCACAATAATATCCACAACTAAAAAAACCTTTGATAGATTTGATGTAGTCATAATGGTTTTGATGAAAGTACAAATGTATGATCTTACTATTGGTTTTCACTTCTGGATGTTCAAATATTTTTTCCACTTTTGAATGCTGTTGATGAACTTTAATGACATAGCCTTTTTCATACAAGAATGTTTGAATTTTTTTGTATTCATCAATTCCTACAGGCTGTGTTGGTGAAACTCCAGCTTCATTCAACAATTTCTCAGCTTCAGTCTTTTGAAGAGGGAGGTTTGAACGACAAATACGATTCCATTTTCTATTCCATGCTCCGGTGTTTTCACGTTCACTGTAGCAAATTCCCACAACAACGGCTCTTGCAAAACATAGTTGGTCATGATCGCCAATTTGAATAATGGATTTTTTCTTCTGGGCAAAAACCTTTGAATCTAATTCTGATGATCCATATTTTCCGCTACCACTTGGAGGTATTGTATGTGTAATGTCAAATGTCATGAATCCGTCGCTTAAGACGAAATCTGTATTCGATTGTAGAACTCGTTCAATTTCATTCAGCATAGTTTCACCTTGCAACTGTTCTGTAGTTAAAAAAGGAATATGGATTCCCATTTCCAACGAAGGATGATTAATGGTAATTCTAATCATGTCCGTCGGGTTAGCATTTAACTTTCGAATGATTTCATGGGTAACATCGTCAAATAATCCAAGTAGTCTCTGAGGTGATAATTCTTCAAATTTCTTAAAACTCACCGTCAGCACATGTGATTCTGTTTTAAATTTTCTTGACTTCTTATTACCCTTTTCTGTTAAATCATATAGACTTTTCATGTCTAAGCTAGAGTTGATACTTTCATCGTCACTATCACTTTCTTCTTTCAACGGTCTAGTTTTTTCTTTTTTGTTGGTGAAAATACCTCATCGTCACTTTCGCTGTCTGAATAGGTTATTATTCTTTTTCTTTTACCCATCGTTTTAGCTCTGAGTGAAAAGACAATAATGCAGGAAGTGAGAAAAACTAACAATTTATATAACCTCTTCATTGCAACAGTGTATAAATAGAGACGACAGTTGTGAAAATCTAATCATTCTTCTGTTCAATCTCAGACAGTACAGTTGATAAAAGAATATGAGCGAATTCAAGCTGCAAAATACATCACCACTTAGAAGGAGGGTGCATCTGTATGTTAATCCATACACCTACGATTATGAAGTCAGCAATATTCCATCAAAGTATCATGTTAAACATATTGGAAACTACGTGGGATCATTTTTATCCCACCAACATTTAGAAGAAAAAGATGTTTACCGTACTACCAGATACAGAGTTTTGGATCAAGCGACGGTCGACAAACGATATGGCGTGAATGGCGTGAGAACAAATATTTGTTTTACATGCAACGAAGCAGGACATTGGGCCAAAGAATGCCCAAAAAAAGAAAATCAGACAGGAACATTTGTTTTTGTCTACGTGAATCCACACAGTCATGACATCGAAATTTTACCATCGTTTTACAATGATACCGCTCTCCAACATATGAAATTCGTCGGGACACTAAATTCATTCTGCAGTGAAAATACATGGAAAAAAAGTTCACCACAAGCTACATCATCCATTGAAACTCAGACCGTAGACATGCAGAGCGACACAATGGATATCAGCGATTCAGAAATCTGCAAAATAACAGAACAGGTAGAGAAAAAAATATCTACAAATGATAATCTAAGAAAACAACAAACTTTGGACCTAAAAAACAACGAATTTTCTGCAGAACCGGGTTGTTCGTACGGAGAGGAAAAACAGCAAAACAACGAAAAGAAGAAAAAACGAGTAACAAAGAACTGTTTCTTTTGCAAATCAACAAAACACAAGGGTAAAATCTGTCCAGATATGGTATTAAAAACCAACGAAAGGGGAAGAAAACCTAAAATCAAATGTGAATCTGACAACCCGAAGAAAAAAAGAAAAACATACTGAGTGAAAAAAGATTTCAACACAATATTGAATTTAAACAAAAAAGACTGACTTGATTTTTTCATTCATTTTTGTCTTTACAGTTCATTCATTTTTGTCTTTACAGTTCATTCATTTTTTGTCTTTTACAGTTCATGACTTGATTTTTTCATTGTACATAAGTTCTTTTGAAAATAAAAAAACATGAAAATAATTACTTCTTACTTTTGACTTTTTCTAGTTTTGACTGTAAGTCTTTTTACTTTTGACAATTTTGAAGAAAGAAAGATCTTTTCTTGGAGATGGTTAGCCCTGAAAAGGGCTTTTTAAAAGGATTTCACGACAACATCGAGCTCTACGACTCCTCCACCCGATCCGCTGGGGTGATTTCACACCCACAGTGTTCACAGCAAGTCGATGAACCTTCATCATCATCGTAAAATCCTTCATCTGTATCTGGACAGTTATGTTTCTGTCCAAGATACTCAAGTATGGCAAAACATTTCCCACACTCTATCTGGCATCTGCTTGCGCAGTGAGGGCACACAAGAATTCGAACCATCCTGGAACAAATATGTTTTTATGTAAAAAGATTGGCGGATTTTATAGCTTTACAGGAGGATTGAACTAGTTGACCCATGACGTCATTTTCTCCTATGTTTTTCCCGCGTCGGCGTTTCATTAACATTGTGCAATCAAATCGATGGTTATATCGGTGTTTTTTCACCACTCCTAATTCAGTGTCACACAGTACGCGCCAGGTACGCGCTCTTAAATTTTCAATCCTCTGTAAACGTATAAAATGCAGCGTTATTTTTATACAATCATCATTTCTTTGACTCTCAGCTAACGATCACTTCGAAAGCAGTATCAATATTCGGAAGCAGTTTCAATATGAAGCACAACTTAGATGAAATCAACTTGGACGATTTCCCAACAGTGGAAAACAATGGAGACGTTCTTTCATCAATTATAAATTCGACAATCATCAATCCACCAACGGTGTTGGACAACATTTGTGAAGAGATGAAACAGTTAAATTCAAAACAAGATGCCATGATGACTCGGATCTTAGAACAACTGGAGACTTTAAACAGGCATTTGGAGGAAATTAAAACTTTAAACACAAACACCGAGCAGCTCAGTAAAAATATCGAGGTACTACGCCAACAGGGTCAGTGCATTTCAACAGTTCCTGTGAAGATCCCTGTGGAGTTTGACTTTGATAAAACCAATCTTCACAAGTTAGTGGACTCTATCGTAAGTGTTGTGAAGAAAAATCAACCAAAGAAAAAACAACCAGAGGAAAAACAACCAAGAAAAACAACAAAACGGAAATCTAAGGAAGACGACAGTCATCTCCACAAGAAACAGCGAGTTGATCAAAAGTCAACTACACCAATAATGACAGGCCAGGGCAAATACGGGAAAAACATTGATAATCACGTTGATTTCAAGATCCCGAAAAAGCCAAAGACAGAGGAAAAACAACCAAGAAAAACAACAAAACGGAAATCTGAGGAAGACGATAGTCATCTCCACAAGAAACAGCGAGTTGATCAAAAGCCAACTACACCAATAATGACAGGCCAGGGCAAATACGGGAAAAACATTGATAATCACGTTGATTTCAAGATCCCGAAAAAGCCAAAGAAAAGCTGTCGGTAGAGAAAAAACACAGCCTCCAAAACAGTCCTTTTCAGGGCTAACCCAACAGTTCTTTTCAGAGCTAACCCAACAGTCACCATTTACCACGAAAGTTCTATCTTTCTTCAAATTGTCATTTCTTCAAATTGTCAAACTTCTTTCTTTTAGAAGAGTTACACTCCAAAGAGTTACACTCCAAAGAACCACACTCCAGAGAGTAAAAAAACTCAGAAAAAAGTCTAAGTCCAACTTAGTGTTCAGGCTTTTAGAGAGAGAAAATCATTCATAGGTGAAGAAAAAAACTAAGTCCAACTCAGTGCTCAAGCTTTTAGAAAGAGAAATCATTCGTAGGATGAAAAAACTAAGTCCAACTCAATGGTTAGGCTTTTAGAGAGAAACCACTTAAAGGCCAAGTAGTGGATAGAAGTAAACAATAAAGCAATCCTAATAGCATATGGGTAAAAAAACTAAGTCAAACTCAGTGCTCAGGCTTTTAGAGAGAGAAATCATCCATAGATGCAGAAAAAACTAAGTTCAACTCAATGGTCAGGCATTTAGAAAGAGAAATCATTCATAGATGCAGAAAAACTAAGTCCAACTCAATGGTCAGGGTTTTAGAGAGAGAAATCATCCATAGGGTGAAAAAAACTAAGTTCAACTCAGTGCTCAGACTTTTTTAGAGAGAAACCACTTAAAGGCCAAGTAGTGGATAGAAGTAAACAATAAAGCAATCCTAATAGCATATGGGTAAAAAAACTAAGTCAACTCAATGGTCAGGCTTTTTAGAGAGAGAAATCATCCATAGATGCAGAAAAAACTAAGTTCAACTCAGTGCTCAGGCTTTTAGAGAGAAAAAATCATCCATAGATACAGAAAAAAACTAAGTCCAACTCAGTGATATAGGGATAAAATAAAAAAAAAAAAAAAAAAAGCCTAAAAAAGTGATCCATTGCACATATAACACAGTAAACTCTTGATTAATTTTTCTCATTCACCATTAACTTTTTGTAAAAGCTGAGTCAGTATCTCACAATGTTTGGATTGACATTTTTTTCCCTCTCATAGCTCTTCTGGTTAGAAGAAAGAGAACGTTTCAAATATATCAGGTATAAAATTACCCATCTAATAAAAATGCTAAATAGAATGGAAACAATGGAAAAGAAAGAGAGGAGGATAAAAGTGTATTCTGCACAAAAAAGCAACCCTTTTCAGGGCTAGCTATCTTAAATAAACATCTTTCTTTTCATTTTGTCAGAAGACTCATAATCAAAAAAGTCATAGGATAGTCAAACTCTAGTTATTTCTAACCCGAACAAGAAAATGTAACAAAACTATAGATTGGTCAACAATAAAACATTTAGTATTAGAAAAACAACGATAATTCTGATTGGATAACATTAATTTGGAGCCAAAACAGCATGAAACGCCGACGCGGGAAAAACATAGGAGAAAATGACGTCATGGGTCAACTAGTTCAATCCGTCTGAAAAGCTATAAAACCCAGCGTTATTTCCCGCACATCGTTCATTTTCTTCGAGTTGCTGTAATATGGAGTGCTCACTTAAAGACATGGACTTTTGGGAGCTTGCACTACTACCCGCAAAGAAGAAGAAGAAGGAGTTTGTTGTGCCGGAGACGGAGAATTGGAACGATGACAACGAGCCAGCATTTTCGCTGCGCTTTAATCTTGATGCACAGCAACTGAAGAGATTGAAGAGGCGGGCGGCGAGTAGCTGCCCAGCCTGCAGAAAGGTTGGAGGTTGTGCTTAAAAACACAACCTCCAAACCAGGTCCTTTTAGGACCACCCAACAGCCCTTTTCAGGGCTAACCATCTACCACGAAAGTTCTATCTTTCTTCAAATTGTCAGACGTAAGTTCTATCTTTCTTCAAATTGTCATTTCTTCAAATTGTCAGACGAAAGTTCTATCTTCAAGTTGTCAGACGAAAGTTCTATCTTCAAGTTGTCATTTCTTCAAATTGTCAGACGAAAGTTCTATCTTCAAGTTGTCATTTCTTCAAATTGTCAGACGAAAGTTCTATCTTCAAGTTGTCAGACGAAAGTTCTATCTTCAAGTTGTCATTTCTTCAAATTGTCACAGCTCTTTTCAGAGCTAACCCAACAGTCCTTTTCAGGACTAACCATCTACCACGAAAGTTCTATCTTTCTTCAAAATTGTCATTTCTTCAAATTGTCAAACTTCTGTCTTTTAGAAGAGTTACACTCCAAAGAGTTACACTCCAAAGAGTTACACTCCAAAGAGTAAAAAAAACTCAGAAAAAAGTCTAAGTCCAACTCAGTGTTCAGGCTTTTAGAGAGAGAAATCATTCATAGGTGAAGAAAAAACTAAGTCCAACTCAATGCTCAGGCTTTTAGAGAGAAAAATCATCCATAGATGCAGAAAAAACTAAGTCCAACTCAGTGCTCAAGCTTTTAGAGAAAAAATCATTCATAGGATGAAAAAACTAAGTCCAACTCAATGGTTAGGCTTTTAGAGAGAGAATCCACTTAAAGGTCAAGTAGTGGATAGAAGTAAACAATAAAGCAATCCTAATAGCATATGGGTAAAAAAACTAAGTCCAACTCAGTGCTCAGGCTTTTAGAGAGAGAAATCATCCATAGGGTGAAAAAAACTAAGTCCAACTCAGTGATCAGGCTTTTAGAGAGAAAAGAAGATTGACAATAGAAAATGTGTCATTTTTGGTCGTCACCTAGCCTTTAATTGCAAATATCCTACTCAGTGATCAGGCTTTTAGAGAGAAAAATCATCCATAGATGCAGAAAAACTCAGAAAAAACTAAGTCCAACTCAGTGATGTAAGGACAAATTCCCCTCAGGGTAGGCAGACTGGGAACAAATTCTCTGTAGGGTAGGCAGCGTAGGGCTCTACAGGGACGAGACAATACGTATCTGACCGGGCCCGTCAGATACGTATTGTCTCGCCCTATACTACTCCCATATTAGATAGATGTGTATTTGTAAAATGCCATCTAGCGGAAGATAATGGCGGACAGTATAGATCCCAGATTAGACTGCACAATCTTTGTCCTTTGCAATTTTAGGACTACGTTTTTGCCTATAGCGATGAAACAATAAATGCATCATCTGTACAACATTTCCTGCTTTCATTCAGTGAAAATCTTAGTGGCTTTCTCCAAGAATGCCATGTTCAGATAGGAAATGCACTTTGGAATTTGAATTTTAAAGTTAGAAAAAAAAAAAGTTAATTATACACAATAAAACGAATCCCATCTAACATGTTCTTTAAAACGGAACTTGCAATTAAAAGTGGTATAGGAAAGAATGGTGCATTAGCGTGATTATTCACAGGAACAGTAGAAAAAATGCAAATCTCTTGCAGTCAGCAATAGAGATTACTGAAAATAACATTGACCTATTGCAACATGGATTTACATACATGTACTTTAAATCTTTAATGTCTCTATTTTTTGTTCGGAATCTAGGACAATACATTCGTTGTTTGAGAATAACCTGCTTAGCTAGCGCTATTCACGCCCGAAGTGTGTCCGCAGCAGACTACAGTCACTCTGTGTAAGAGTAACAAAATAAATAAAAAGGCAGTTTTGTACCGTAAAGAAGATGGTTCTGTGAGTCAGAACACAGAGTACAATCATGATAATTGGCCTGCAACACGCGAAAAGGGACATTCGGACATTTGCGTAAAGTGTCGTCCCGGATCAGCCTGCGCAGTCCGCGCAGGCTAATCCGAAACGACACTTACCGTTTTTATGTAATTTTCTGTTTTGCGCAATTCTATTTAGAAAAAACAAAATCTAGTGTAGATGTAAAGTGTCGTCTCGGATTAGCCTGCGCGGAATGCGCAGGCTGATCCGAGACAACACTTTACGCAAATGTCCGAATGCCCCCTTTCGCGTGTTGCAGACCATATAGAGACGAATGGTGAGAAACGGTCCAGTAGAAAGTCGATGATTAAGCTCTTTAACTCGTTTCTCAGAATCATTTTCATACAGCTCGATAAGTTCTCTTAAGCTTTTGATTTGTAAGATGTTGCCAAAGTCGGCATCGCAGCCCTCTTGGTGGTCGTGAGGACAAAAAATAATTGTAGCAAGCTAAATGCCTGAACACTTAGAACTGTGTAAGTTATTTTAGAGCTCTCTTCGATTGTGTTCACACCAAAAATGGTGAACAGTTGATGTCAGAACCGATTCTTATAAAAACAAAGAGTAACTTGGACAAGTCATCCCTCCTTACCTAACCACCGAGGTCAGATCCATCTTGTCAGTAACATTAGGTAGAGAAACAGTTGTTTTTTGATGGCCACCAGGGCGTCTTCGCCAATGCTTAACTAAAAATGACAATAAGCGTATCGATAAACTCGGCGACCTGGTATGAGCCATTTTATTTCCTTCCAAAACATTGTCTTGCAGCAGGTCAATCTTTGCGGATAAAAAGGCTATTTGAGACAAATTCTTATTTTCTCCTTTTGACACAATTCGTACCTTAAACTTTGATTATCTTGATTATCTCTAATTTGGAAGGTTGTTTGTACAAAGATGAAACAGCTTTCATGTGGTAACGCATTAACCCTTTACCACACGATCCGATTTTTTTTCCAATTTTTTCATTTTTTTTTTTTTGGAGTTCAAGGACAAGTTACTTTCATATTCTGTTCAGCGTAAAAAAAAAAAAGTAAATTCTACACCATGAAGAAAGAATCGCTTTACCCATGTAATATCCTTCAGTACGACCGTCGAATTTGTTGAATGATACCATAAGATGGCTTGATATTTCTTTTGACAGTCAAACTGTAAGGTTCATATTCATGGTATCGTGCAAAGCATGTCAAAAATGAAACGGACAAATCCTGGAAGTATACATACCATATCTAGATATTTAGATAGTTTATAGATTATGGTGGTGTTTTGATAGTTTCTCTTTATAAGGTTTCACACAAACATACTTTTTTGGTAGACTCCGGACGAGCTCTGTATTTAAATATCACGACACTGGTACATTTTTTTGTAAACAATGAGTGATGCAGCGTGCATTTAGGTTTCGTAAATTATAAATTCTTAAAACTGCAGGTTTCTCTAAATTCCTTTCAAAGTGATGTCCGTGTTAAATAAATCGTGTATATATCCCAAGCTTTGTACATAACTTTTCATAATACAAAAACCTTAAGATGACTTAACATATTGCTAGAAAATTATTAGATCTACTTGTATCAAAAACAACAACCATTTTAATTCATTTTCAATGTATATGTCGAAGTCCAAACTGGAATCTAGACAGATCCGGAATCTGCCTGACCAAATTGGAATTCTATTTTGGTCTAGACCAAATTAGAATTCTACTTTGGTCTAGACAGATTCCAGATCTGTTTAGAGCAAATTAGGATTCCAGTTTGGCTAGGCAGATCCAGAATAAGCCTAGACCAAGTTGGAATATTTTCTCGTCAAATATTCTGTTACCACATATAAACAATCTTATTTAATTTAAACCCCAAAATAAAAGATGAAACAGAGCAATTGTAGGGAAAAAAGAGAAATTGCTTTCGTTAAAAATACCTCGCTATTGCAAACATATGTGGATTACTATGATTAAAAAAGCCAGGAAAATAATTAAATATTTAATGAATAGAAGAGTTATTATTACTGCATATTCTTTAATTTGTTTACCAATAAATGATATTTAATAATATGTGAAGGGTCAAACTGCCACCTAGCACATATGATGTGTGAACACTAATGAAAGTTGTTAATTGCCAAAATATTATTAATTTTCGAATTTGTCAGCCATAAAGGAGTGAATGTGTGAAATAAACTTATAATGTTACATAACTGATAATATAGATGTTCATTTGTGAACAAAGACCCAATTGCAGTGATGTGCTGATCTTTGTGTAAACTTCCTGCTAAAAGGCTTTGTAGATTGAGAATGGTAGAATAAATGAAGATATATTTTTGACCCATCACACATTAAGGGACCACGGTGGAACCCGCTTAAATTAAACCATAGAGATCACTGCCAGTGAGGGTTTATCCAGGTCGATAGGTTTCAAATGGCTGTTTAGTAAAGTAGATAACCGTTTAACCTACAGAAAATCTACCTGAAGTGCAATTTCAATCTTGGTCAGCTTATGCAGTCAGTGCAGTCTGACCAGATTCGATACCTATCGCAACCAAAGACCAAACTGTAATGATATGCACAATGATCTTTGTCTACACTTCTGGCAAAATATGAAATAATGCAAATTAAGGATAAATTCATAACTTACAACTTTTTTATGTTTTCTTATATACGGACGAAAGACCGCCCCGAAGGCCCGGTATGAAGACCGTGACGTCTTTAGGTTACACGTATATAGGACATCTCAACCCAGAAGGACAATTTTTCAGCCATTTTGAATTTGCCCACATGAAGAAAAAGTTGGACTATATCCGTTCTTCAACTTCCTTGACAACCAGGAGATCCATTTAACACAAGAAGAATTCAACGCAACAAGAAAAGTTGAAAAAAATCCCGACATTGATACATGTAGTTTCAATCGCATCATTCGGAATACCTCGGGTGATGGGAGCCATCGAGTCCCTCAGCTGTATCTGGTAACTTGATATGCCCCTACACGGTACATTTCTTTGCCGGAAATACGCCGGTTTACCGTCCTGAAAATTGTAAGGCCCCTCTTCAAAAAAGAAAACCTGAGTCTCAATTTTCTATCGAAATCTTTCTAACTATTTTTCAGTTGACAAACAGTTCGTACATTCATTTTTGTGGCATTTGTCGAAGACAATGCCACTATGAGTTCAATATTGAATTTTGAAGACCATGTATCGTATTTTGGGCAAAACCGAAGGAAATAAATCCAATTAAACTCAATTTTTCTCAGATAAATGAGTTTTTCGATAGCACTCATATATGTAATTGGAAATGGCATGTTAAAATACACTGGGAGAGGCCATCGATCGTGGAAATACGTATTTTTGATTGAAAATAGCTTCACTCGCTCATAGCCTACTATTGGCGCAATGATATACACAAAATTTGTCTACTGACCGCTTGGTCCCGGGCTTTTTCGTTCCAAAATCAGTTCGTCCCTGGGCTTGTTCGTCCCATGATTGCGCGCTACTCCATTTCATTGTGCATGAATATTTATAAACCAAAATAATTGATTTTAATGTTGGGAATTAGATCTTTACCGCCAAAGATATCTTAAATTCATAGTTTTCAGGTACAAATTTAATTTTATTCGATATATTTACATGGTTTCTCTCTCTAACCATCATGCATCCTACTGTCAAGGGATGTTTTTCCTGACTCCTCCTGGATGATCAAAGGGAGACCATCAGTACACAAATAATCCTAACTTTGTCATGAGTACTCTCCCTTCAACCAAAAAGGTATTAATTTGCTGAGTAGGTTGACTTTTCAAGCCAATATTTAAATAATACATGTATTTCTCTTTTTTTTTTCAAATTATTAATTCCACACAATGGCTTCCTTGACAAATGCCACTCCAGTGTTTTCAATGCTTTGATTAAACGTGGTTTATCAATTCTGATTGAAGTTTTCACCGACAGATAGACAGATGTGAATAACATTCGGCATACTTCGGGTGATGGCAGCCATCAAGTCCCTCGGCTGTATCTGGTAGCTTGATATGCACCTACACGTTAAATTTCATTGCCGAAAATACGCCGGTTTACCGTTCTGAAAATTGTAACTTGGCTCCTCTTAAAACAGAAAACTTGAGTCTCAAATTTCTATCGAAATCTAACTATATTACAGTTGACAAACAGTTCGTACATTCATTTTTTAACGCGGTTTATCAATTGCGATTGAAGTTTTCACCGACAGATAGATAGATGTGAATAACTTCATCGAGGTTGTTTATATCGTTGCTAAACGACTGACAGTGGCGCCACCATGTATAAGATCATGTGATTGGCAGATGTAGGTACGGAATCAGCCGAGTTGTGACGAGTGATGTGAATAACTTCATAGAGGTTGTTTATGTCGTTGCTAAACGACATACAGTGGTGCCGCCATGTATAAGATCGCGTGATTGGCAATTCAAATGAAAACGACCGTTATACAGACGTTGTTAGATGTAAGTACAGAATCGGCCGAGTTGTGACGAGGGCAATGACGTATGGGGGGTGCGAGAGAGAGAGAAAGAGAGTGCTTGATGCATTGTTTTTTGCGTGGTTGGATCATTTTCAGAGATGATGGATGGATGGATGGATATGTGGATGATGATGGATGGATGGATGATGGATGGATGGATGGATGGATGGATGGATGGATGGATGGGTGGGTGGACAGACAGACAGACAGACAGACAGACAGACAGATATAGATAGATAGATAGATAGATAGCTAGATAGATAGATAGATAGATAGATAGATAATGGATGGATTGATGGGTGTCGGTGGGTGGATGGAAGTGTGGACGGATGGATGGATGGGTGCAGAATGGTTCTGAGATGGGTAGATTCTTGATAGATGGTTGTTTTAAATATGAAAGAAGAGGAATGGATAGATAGATTGGGAGAAAGATATACAGATGGATAGATGGATAAAGAAGGTTAAGCTCTAGTGTCAATAGATCTATATGCAGCTTACAAGATTAAAGAAAAATTCTAGTTATCAAGATAATGGAGATCTACCCAGTAGTGGGTTTATAGTATTAAAGTAATTCAGAGGTAACAAGCATAAAGCCTGATAGCTTTTTTATTCTTACAGTTGATAAGCAGAGCTACAAACAATACGTACACATATTCACACATCATCAGAGGTGCGTAGGGGGGCTGATACTGGTGGAGAATATGTCATCGCCGGAAGGAGTAGATATATATCTACAGATCTAGACACAAACCCGCTAAACTGGTTTTCGCTTTATGTGCTGACTTTTGACCTGCTGTTTTGATAAACTAAAACGAGTAAAAAGTAATTTGTAATTTGTCAATCTGTGGACGTCTTTTTGCCTGCTGGTGTCTTGCAGGCCTATTTGCCTATAGGGGATAAACCTTTTCTTGTACTTACTGGTAGACATTTTGTAAGCGTCACCCTATATAACCCATTAAAAACTGTATACATGGCTGCATGACTATTTTTCAGACAAGCCGTATGCTAATGTTGAAAAATATCTATATCTCCAATTGAATGCTTTGCTTTTCGACGATATGCAAAGCAGGAAAGAGAGACATGGTCTGACGATTTTTCTTTTCTTCTTTTTCATTATTTTTCTTCCATATTGAATCCGAAATGAATTTTGAATATTCATGTTCAAGTGCCTTGTACACGGCCAATCTATGTTCAGAGATATTTCTTGTTCAACGTGTGTAGATCTCGTATATAAAGTTTTTTTTGCGGATAGGAACCAGATCTACACATCGGCATTGAGATATGAAAATGAACAGAATTTCTTGAGAACACAGAAACATAATAAATACGGGTAGATCTAATTGTATTTTGTATGTTTTTTTTTTTACATAATTGCACTTTCAACGTTATTTCAGTTATATGCTGGCTGTCAGTGCACCTATGAATGCTTTCCAGCGGTGTCTTTTATCAAGATTTCACACCGACTTCTCCCAAAGTCACTGGCTGCTTTCCCGCCTAACCTTCACCCAAACAAATATCAGTGTTGACAGGACGTTGAATCCTTTCGCGTAAGTCCTTGGATTCTATCTAGCGCCCCCCTGGTAGTTTGGGGCTAATATTCTTCTCGGGTGAAAGGAGTGCTGCCATGAAAATTTGCTGGGCAAAGTCACGTAACAATATTTGAATTGACTGAATTTGCGTTTATTTATCGTCGCCACTGGTTGCCCATATGGGCGAAGCCCCGTGAAGGCTGTTAGTATTGTTATGGTGGATAGTGCATCTACAGGACGAAACCTATCCTAAGTTATGCCTGGTTCTTTAATCTACTCGGTGTATACCACCGTCACAGGGGACCTCGTTTCAACGTCTCATCCGAAAAACTATTTGTATATCTAGATGGCCAGCAGTTGGAATCGAACCCACACTCTCAAGTGAACCGAAAAACCACGTTCACGAGTTCTACGCTCTACCAATGAGCTATGCGGGTTAGTCATCATATCTGAAGTCATCAGTTATTGTATTAATCATGTCTGAATATGTTTGAGAAAACGGTTAGATCTACTTTCGCCCGTTTCTAGGCTCTGCCTATTTTCATATTATAAATGTTTTTATTCAATGTTACATATACATGTATGGTAAAAAATTTAAATATTAGAATTCAAATAATATAGTTTTGTGTATGTGTGGGGGGGTGTGGGGGGGTGTGCGCGCGCGCGCGCGCGCGTGTGTGTGTGTTTGTGTGTGTGTGTGTGTGTGTGTGTTGAAATGGATATCCACTAAGGACTGTAAACAAATAGATTCCAATTTGGTCTAGGCAGATCCTGTATCTGCCTAGCCAAACTGGAATTCTAATTTGGCCCAGGAAGATCTCGAATCTGCCTGGACCAAATAAGATTTCTATTTTGGTCTCGACCAAATTGGAATTCTAATTTGGTCTTGGCAGATTCATGATCTGCCTGGGCAGATTCCGGATCTGCCTAGATTCCAATCTGGCCTACGACATATACACATACCGTAGCCTCGGTGATTGACCAGGTTAAGCCAAACACAGTAACCAGTACTCCCATCTGCTTGCCACCTGTGTAGCAAACCAGACAATCAGTAAACTATGCGTTAACTACACCATCCGAACTATTAAAGCTTTAAGCAAACCAAATAAAAACATGTTCAGTATTGTTCAAAATGTCCTCAGTTATAACAAAAGCTCGAAGAGGATGACTATCACTGTTTCGTGATTCAGGATTAAGATTTTAAATCAATGTAACAACTATAATGTTCATATGATTGAAAAAAAAAAAAAGTATCACGTCGTGTGCGTGTTTTCTTTGTTTTTTTTTTTTTTTTTTCAGAATTAAATTAAAATTAAAGAAAACTAGTAAGGTTTGTCAGAATGATAGAAAATGTTAATAATGGAAACGGTAGTCATACTAAAAACTTAGCGCGCTACGTCTCTTGTATGATGATATACAAACCATGTGCAACAATGACTCGTCTTTAGCGTTTGCAGTCCCGTCAGCCGTATCGAATTGCCGGGATCGAGTCATTGTAACAGCTTTCAATCTCACGGCCGCTTATCTCCTGAATCACAACACTGTCTTATGCAAAGAAAAATAATTATTCAGCAGACATCCATTTGAACTTCAGGGGACCATTTATCGGGCATAACGGTTGAACCGTTTTTTTTTCCCAGGGTCAAATATAAAAAAAAAATCGGAGAATGTCATCCAACACTTTATTCGTCTTCCTGTAAATATAGGGCTCATTCGAAGTCATAGTGAATAGCATGTCAAAGATGAAACAGGGACAAATCCTGGAAGGATACATACCATATCTAGATGTTTAGATAGTTTGTAGATTTATGATGGCGTTCTGACACTCGTCACACCTCAGCCGATTCCGTACCTATGCATTTCAGCAGAGAGGAATACCTGTTTCCCCTATAATTATGAAGTCAGTTGACCATGCGAGGGTTGTCCCAGAAATTCGCGAACTTTTTCAATAATTCAGAAATTCAACGTCCGATTAAAATAAAACTTACGAGTTAAGTACATACGTTCAATTCCAACAGTTTGGGATCAATTTTACGGATTTCAAATGTTTATCATCAGGCACGCAGCTATAAAACGCATGCGCGGTAGGGCTAGTGGCGCACGCCAAATTTGTCCCGTACAAAACTTGTATGGTGGATGTTTGAACACCATTTATTTCCAGTTCTCACAATGCGTATGATATAAAACCTACATTGTCGTCTGCAGCCAATTTTGGCGCGCTAGCATATGCATTTTCATACAATTGACGTCACGCAGTTCGACGTTATGACGTTTTATTCTGTACAGCTGAAATTTAAACCGCATAAAAATGGCGACGTCCACGGAACGTTCGGCGCACAGAACCGTAATAAAGTACTGCGTGGAAAGAGGGATGACTCCAATACAAACGAAAAGAGAAATGGAAAAGACGAAGGACTTTGGCAGTGTGTCGCGGACACTTGTATACACCTGGCACAAGCGTTTTAAAACGGAACTGGATGTGAATACAACGGAAAATAGAGGCCGACCGAGGAAGAATCAAGCTGTGCAGATGAAAAAAATAAAAGACGTTCTTGACGTAGACCGCCGTCACACAGTACGGGAGATTGCCGACAAGGTAGGAATAAGCAAATTAGCAGTGCAAAGGTTGCTTTCAGATGAACTGAGCATGAGCCGCGTCTGTGCACGATGGGTGCCGAGGCTTTTAAGTAACGAGGAAATGTGTAGGCGTGTTTCGACATCAAGAGAGTTTTTGACGCGACACCAACGAGATCCGAACCTTCTTGATAAAATTATCACCATGGACGAAACGTGGCTGCATTATTTTGAGCCTGAGGGGAAGCACCAGTCCAGTGTTTGGAAATCTTCAAGCACCCCCCACCAAAAAAAGCAAGAGTGTCCAAGTCTATGGGAAAGATTATGTTCATGGTATTCATGGACCGACGGGGAGTCATTCTGGCGCACGCAGTACGAAAAGGAGAAACTGTGAATGCAGCGTATTAAGATAAGCGTAGTTCTATAAAAAAATTGAACCATTACCCTTAAAACAATAGTGATAAATAATAATAACAATAATAATAATAATAATAATAATGAAATAATAACATGATGAACAAAAATAAAAATAATGATACCTCTCTTAAAAAAGTGTTTTCCAACCGTGTTTTTCAGGTGGTGCGACGCGACCTGATGCATGCGATCAGGAAAAAGAGACCTGCTATGGCGGACGACATTGAAAACATAATTTACCACCATGACAACGCCCCCGCCCACACTGCATCTGAGACCGATCTTCAACTGGCGTTGCTCGGCTTCCAGAGGCTGCCTCACTCTCCGTATTCACCGGACTTGGCACCGCTCGATTTCGCGTACTTCCCCGCTCTGAAATCACATCTGCGCGGGACACGATTCGGCGGATTAGACGATATTCGAGTCGAGGTGAAAAGGTTCAACAAAAGCTTGGCTCAACGATGGTTTCAGAGTGTCTTTGACAAGTGGGTCTGTCGTCACAACAAGTGTGTGGAACATGCAGGACGCTACTTTGAGAAGGAGTGACTTACATCTTTGAAATGACGTTACGGGTAACATAATGACCTTATTAGCGTGCGCCGACACCCATTTTCTGATGTAACATTTTTATACGTATCTCCGCGAGTTTTACAGATAGCCCGTTGTAATTACACCAAAATAAAGGAAAATGATTCGTGCGCACTACCAACAAATTACATTATCATCGGACGTTGAGTATTGAGTTATTGAAAAAGTTCACGAATTTCTGGGACAACCCTCGTAAAAAGACACTGCTGTCGTCTGAGAGTAATACATCTAACCTCGTCTGTATAATGTTCAGTCGTTTCCATTTGAACTGCCAATCACGTGGTGGCGCCACTGTAAGTTGTTTAGCAACGATATAAACAACCTCGATGAAGTTATTTACAAAAAAGATAATGTACGAAATGTTTGTCGACTGAAATATAGTTAGAAAGATTTTGATAGAAAATTGACTCACGTTTTCTTTTTTAAGAGGAGCCTTCCATTTTCAGAATGGTAAACCGGCGTATTTCCGGCGAAGAAATGTACCGTGCAGGTGCATATCAAACTACCAGATACAACCGAGGGACTTGATTACCGGATCACCCCATTCGGCATACCTCGGGTGATGGGAGCCATCAAATCCCTCGGCTATATCTGGTGGATTGATATACACCTGAACGATATATTTCATCGCCGGAAATACGCCGGTTTACCGTTCTGAAAATTGTAAGGCTCCTCTTAATAAAGAAAACTTGAGTCTCAATTTTCTATCGAAATCTTTCTGACTATATTTCAGTTGTCAAACAGTTCGTACATTCATTTTTAACGTGGTTTATCAATCCGATTGAAGTTTTCACTGACAGATCGATAGATGTGAATAACTTCATCGAGGTTGTTTATGTCGTTGCTAAACGACTTACAGTGGCGCCGCTATGTATAAGATCACGTGATTGGCAATTCAAATGGGAACGACCGTTATACAGACGAGGTTAGATGTAGCTATGGAATCGGCCGAGTTGTGACGAGTGCGGATCACCCGAGCTATGCCGAATGGGTGTTTTGATAGGTTCTCTGTATAAGGTGTCACACAAGCATGTTTTTTTTGGCAGACTCCGGTTTTTTTGTTTTTGTTTTATTGTCAAATATAAAAAAAGATATCGGAGAATGTCATGCAATCCTTCCTATAAATATAGGGCTCATTCCATTCCATTCCCAACAGAAATAATTTACCATTGTTCTTACTTTTTTCAACCTATGGTTTATTGCATCAGACTACAGCATGTGAAACAAATTTCAAGACAGGCTTAAACCTTTATCAAACAGTTCTGTGCACTTTTAACGACCTCAAGAAAAAGGGCTTTTGAAAACACGGTAGCCCCCATATTCTCATTCCAAGTAAATCGCCTGGACCAGATGGTATTCTTGGACACTTTATTACTTCAACACAAAATGTGACTATTCCAATCTTAACTAGACTCTTCAATGCTATTTTTAACAGGGGTGAACTCCCTAAATTGTGGTCAGAGAACATTATTTGTCCGATACATAAATCTGGATCGTTAAAGGATGTAAATAATTATCGTGGCATCTCTCTCAGTAATCTCCTTTACAAAGTTTATGCCAATATTCTAAACACACGTCTATGTCGATGGTCCAATGAAAATAAACTTGTAGATGAAGCTCAGGCTGGTTTTAGAGCTGGTTATTCAGCAGTAGACAATATGTTTATCCTACATGCAATGATTCAGAAATTTCTCTCTAAACGAAAAGGCAGATTTTACGTTGTTTTCATTGATTTTGAAAAAGCATTTGATAATATATCACATAAAAAGCTATTTGAAAGTTTACCTAGTAAAGGCGTTCATGGAAAATTTCTGAACATCCTCTTGGAGATTTATAAGAAAAACAACTCTTGCGTTAAAGTAGCAGATTCCTATACTAGTTACTTCCCCGGTCAGAAGGGAACCCGACAAGGGGATACATGTACCTGTAGTCCCCAAATTTTCAATCTCTTCATAAACGATCTCTGTAGAATTGAGGGCGTTAATTCGGACACTGGTATATTTATTAACTCAAACATCCCTAAAATTATTTATCTTTTATTCGCTGACGATGTTGCTAGCCCGGCTGATACAGTAGTACAGCTTCAGCGCCAGATAGACAAAGTAGAGAATTTCTGTAAGGACACCGGCATGCAAATTAATGTTATAAAAACTCAAATTGTTGTATTTTGGAAAGGGGGAAGATTACAGAAAAGTGAAAACTGGAAATTTGGAAATTAACCTTTATCTGTAGTTAGTTTTTATAAATATATGGGAATACTTTTTACTCCTAAACTGAAATGGACAAAGGCTCTTCGAAATCTATCTGCACAGGCAACGAAAACGTTAAACTGCCTTCGAGTATATAACTATCAATATGGAACGCTATTACCAAGATCATTTTAAGGTATTCGACGCAGTGGTTAAACCAATACTTTGCTTCGGGGCAGAACTTTGGGGCTATACATATAGAGACATCGTAGAAAGAGTGCATATCCAAACTTGTAAACAGTTTTTAGGCGTCGGTAAATCTACTTGTAATGCTATGGTTTTGGGCGACTGTCATAGATATCCTCTATGTTTAGATTATTTTGTTAGATCCATTAAATACTGGTGTAAATTACTACAGATGCCGAGCAATAGGTACCCAAAACAATGTTATTTAATGCTGAAGGATTTGGATGAAAATAATAAGCATACTTATGCTTCTGAAGTAAGAAATCTTTTGTTCAGCTATGGATACGATTTTATTTGGCTGTCTCAAGATATAGGCGATATAAACAGTTTTATCAGAGAATTCAGAATTAGAGTAAAGGACATATTGCAACAAGACTGGCATAATAGTCTAATTAGTTCTTCTAAAGCCAATTTATATAGTCAATACAAGTCATTATTGGATGTAGAAAGTTATATTTCATTTAATTTTCCATATCATCTCAGACAAGCATTTGCAAAATTCAGATGTTCAGATCATAAATTGAATACTGAAGTTGGCAGACATTATAATATACCAAGAGAAGAACGTATCTGCTCTTTCTGTCTTGACAACTCTTCATGTCTTCTTCCAGTGTAAAAGATTTGACTATTACAGGAAAATTTATCTTGGACATAATTATATCTGTAATACTGAAATGTTTCTTACATTTATGGCCAACAAACAAGAGTTTTTACTGTTAAATGTATGTAAGTTTGTCCATAAAATACTAGAAATAAACAAGAATAGTATGTAATTTAGGTAGTACAAAACCTGTCTGACGCACACACTCTTGACCAGACAATAAGATTTTAGACCAGTTAAAATCGAAAGCATTTGCAGAAGACAAAAATGTAAGTCAAAAACTTAAGTGTTTCGGAAGGGATGGAGAGCTTTGTGGAGAAGGAGAAAATGATGGTATTCAGCATTTCCTCCTTCTCCCACAATGTTTTTCAAAGCCTTCCCTTTCAGTGCCGTTAAAGGTCAGGGTTGTGCAGTAAAGAGTTTGAGTTTGAATACTCAAAAAGGTGCTTTTTTTATTATATGCTATTGTGATGTAACTACAAATGTTTTATTGTGGTTATTTACCGGACAATCCCATGTTATTGAAGCTTTGAGTTTATCTATTACTATTTGTCCGGAGACACTGTGAGGAAAGGAAGAAATGCTTGAAGCGGGCGTTTTCTCATTTAATTACAATGCTATTTACTCGTTTTAAGAGAGACTTTATTATTGTCGCTATAATTAACTATTGCAGGCCTTTCACAATTGTAATTACCTGTTAGGCCGGAGTAGACCGGGACCAGACTGCTAAAACCAGCTGTCCGATCTTTGATCTATACTGTTTACGCTCCTGTTATATTCCTGGAAGGGGTAACCATGTAAGTGCAACCATTTTTGATTTTTGTTTTTTTGCCTGAAAATAACATTTCCGGATTTGTTTGGCGTTCCGATTGTTAAGTCAATGCTTGCAATTATGCCTCTCCAAAAAGGCCTTAGAGATTTGAGAATGTAAATATACATATTTATGTAAAAAGTTAACCATGTACATATATGCGTATCCGGATAGGATTGTTTCGATAACATCTCATTATCCAAAGAAGCAATGTGGGGAAAGGAGAATATGCCGTTGTCTGGCTTTTTCCTCTCCCCACAGTGTTCCTTTATGCCATTTATGAGATATTTTCAATACTGAAGGTACATTTCAGGTACTTTCTTGATTATGTAGAGGATATTTTCTGATACGTTATCTTTATAATAGTTCATGTGGCATTTGTCAATGTGTTTGATTTAATCATTCAAAGAACTGTGTGGGAGGTAGAATCTAGCATATAATCTAGAATTTCTCCCCCGCATATAGGTCTTTGACCTACTTGTATCTTTTCTTCTCATGTTGTTTCAAATGTTGTCTGTTCATTAATAGTCTTTTGTATGTTTTTTTGTTCAAGGGAACTGTATTATATGGAATATATAATTGTACGCTGGGCCAGAGGCCTAAATACTCTATAAAATAAATTAAAAAAAAAAAAAAAAAAAAAAATCGAAGACAGATTCTGAATGATACAGCAGAAATACTTTTTTCCCGGAGCAAGGGTGATCGAAAGTATGTCATTTTGATGGGATGCGAACAATTTGGATTCTCGTTTGTGAAGTCGCGGAGTGCAAGTAGTTCCATCTGTCAGTGTACATTTAAAGGTCTCTCAGATTATTGCAATTTACGACCAAAACTATGTTGCGTTACTGTCTTTCTTCCAAGAAAGTGAGATTTTGGTGAAGTGTGATTTAGGGGGTCTGTTGTGATTAAACGGATAGGTTGCTTTTCAGGAGACGAAGTAGTACAGCACTAGTAATCCCTTTTTATTTCAGATCATTTAAAGACGATCGCTACAGTTTCACCATTTTTTTGAAAACATTCAGAATTTCATGAAACTTTGTTTGGTGATAGTATGTTATCTGATCTACAAAAATTGGTGATAAAAAAAGAGGGTCACCAGCTTTGGGAAAATTCTATGAATATTTCTTTTAGTACACCCTGCATTGCGGCAGTTCAGGATGAAATTTCACCTATGAAAACTAAGTCTATGTATATTTTTATAAATGATAACAATTATAGGCAAATTTTATGTCATTGTATTGGTGAAACATCAAATTTAATGAAAAAATAATTTAGAGTATACTGAGTATCAATCTTTAAAAAAAAACTTAACTTATGGCTAAAACATCTTTATTTTGGGAAAAAATTAAAAAGCGAAAGAGTATCTTTTAAAGTTATTTTTTTTTTTTAATGTTCTAACATTCAGGTACTAAACTAAAAGAATCAGGCTTAAAATAAATAGGTCACCAGCCTTATTTTTTAAGAAATTACATTTTAAGTTTGTGGGTGGGGCATTAAATAATGGGTAAATGTAGGGTTTGTCAAAGACAAAGACATTATATGAAGTAAATTATCTCAATTTTTTCAAAATTCAACAATGTTTATAAGAATCAAGCTTGTTGGTAATAATAAACCAGTCCATAGCGTATAAATGTAATACTGATGTTAGCATTTAATCCATTTCCAAACGACTAATTTTAGACTTTTCTAAATTTGAAGCGTTTGCAGACGCTAAACCAAAACCTGGTATTCATGTATCAAGGTTCTTTGATGGCACTCGTCACAACTCGGCCGATTCCGTACCTACATCTAACCTCGTCCGTATAACGGTCGTTTCCATTTGAACTGCGAACCACGTGATCTTATACATGGCGCCCCACTGTCAGTCGTTTAGCAACGACATAAACAACCTTGATGAAGTTATTCACATCTGTTTATCTGTCGGTGAAAACTTCAATCGGAATTGATAAATAATGAATGTACGAACTGTTTGCCAACTCAACTGAAATACAGTTAGAAAGATTTCGATAGAAAATTGAAACTCAAGTTTTCTTTTTCAATAGGAGCCTTACAATTTTCAGAACGGTAAACCGACGTATTTCCGGGTATGTACCGATCTGGTGCATATCAATCCACCAGATACAGCCGAGGGATTTGATGGCCCCCATCACCCGAGGTATGCCGAATGCTTTGATGGGTCAGAAATCATTGTACGAAAAGGAGAAATCATTCATTAAGAGCAATTTCTCCTTTTGACATCAATTTATTCTAATGTTGTCTGCTGCAGACTAATCAAGCTAAGGGATAACCTGGTAAAGGAGAAAGAGTTACACAGTTCCTTGTTTTCTGCAAGTCTTTACCAAGTGACATAATTTTGGACTAGACCAAACTGAAAGCATCTGCATCTGAAAAGATGTTTTAGCTCGACGATACTTCTGTCAGATAGAGCGCTAGTAGCATCTGTGTCCGTATTTCCGTTGTTAGACGACGTAGTTAGGTCATTCACTGTGACTTACAGTCCAATCTTTTGAAAGCGTAATTTCGGATTCTTGCCTCGCATATAATTATTTGGCTTGATTCAAATACTTTTTTCTTCGTTTTGCTGACATGAAACGACCCGTTTTAGTTCTTGGTTTATCCATTCTGCAGACATTGACAAGTGTGGCAGCCGGATCAGCTGTGTTAGGTGCTCACCGTTTCGAGTTAAAAGGTGAGCGTGATAGTTACACGAAGCGTGATAATGGAAACTGTCGCGAACGTCGTTAAATTATTGTACATGTAGCAGTGAATTGAAAATCGCATTCAAACACCTGTACGTTTTCTATGTGATTTTACTATATTAGCCGAAAAATTATAACAGGCCGCTAACATTTTTTTTTACGATTTTCGTAAGGAGAAAATGCCGATTTTTTTTTTTCATATTTGATCCTGGAACAAAAAAAAAAAAAAAAAATCCAGGTTCAACTGTTATACGCACCATCGTATCACCCGCAAAATGGTCCCATGAAGTTCAGCCGGAGATAAGCGGCCGTGATGTTACAGGCTAATCACTTTTTTACCTTCCATTTATGTAGAAAATCATTCTGTCGGCTTAGAAGAAGTGCCATGCATGGTACTTGGATTAAAAAAAAAAAAACTTCATGAATGGTTGTTTAAGAGTATATGCCGCACGCAAGAAGTAAACTATTGTTGAAAAGGCATAAACTATTTAGAAAATGGGTGAAATGTTGTTTTTCAATACCACTTTTCACCACCTTATCGTCCTGTGTAACATGTCGTGCTTGTTTTTAATGAGATAATTTTAAAAATTGGGGGGGGGGGGGGGTCATAACCGTTACATCCATTAAATTGTTTCAGTGAATTTTGTGAAAGGCTTTGATTTGCTTTAAATTGTAGTGTGTACAGAGATCGGCACTGTTTGTATAAAAATTGAAAGATTTTTTTTCCTTGTATATTGAGATAAAAAAATCAGCATAGAAACAGCATACATAAACATGAATTATTAGCTTTTTGATACGAAGGAGAAAGACCTTGCTCGACATAAATATATGTACATGTAACTAGATCAGTGACATGCAACACTATTGACAAACATTGAAAACATTTATCCGTTCAGTTGAGTGAACTTATTGTGTTGCTTTGTTGCGATTGGGTAATTTTAAGGTTTTAACAATGCATAAATACATAAATAGGGGAACTTTACCCTATTGAAGACCTCAAAACTTTAAAGAGCACTCACAGACGACAAATAAAGTATGTCTACAATGGTAGGATTTGTACTTCTAAAGGATAGAAAACATTGTGGGAAGAAACGAAAATACATGTATAGCAGTTATTAGCAATATCTATGTTTCAACTGTCTTCTTCCTCAGGGTCGTTAAAAACTCGGAATTGTTTGTTATAGGATTAAAAAAAAAACCACTTTCTCCTATAGACCATTAACATTGTTTAACGACTTGTGGAATAAGTAAATGGATATATGCTTTTGAATAAGTCAGAGGGTTTATAAATTAAGGTTCAACAAATTTAAAAAAAAGCTTTCGTATACGAAATTACAAACTTTTACATGGACTGGGATATTTGTTGAATTCTAAACTTGTTTATATTGATTCAGAGCATTGAGCATACAAAACTATATCAAATGGAAGGTGAAAGAACTTGGAGATTTACATTTTTTATGGCAGCTTTTCACTTCTTGTCAGAACCTTGTTCGGGACAATCTTACTTAAACTATTCTAACCTAGTCACCGCCGTTTTGAATGGATACAACCCGGACATCATCCCACTTGATGACCACACTCAGACAATGATTATAAACACGTCAGGAACTCTCTATTCTCTGGTAGACGTGGATGTAGTCCTAGGTAAAGTAACAGTGGTACTTGAACTTCATGCTGAATGGATGGATTCCCAAATTAATTGGACACCCTCGGACTATGGCAATCTCGCCGAAATATTTATACCCAGAAAGAGTGTTTGGACACCCTATTTCGTTCTTGGAACACCACTGGATTTTATTACAGTTGGTTGGTATCAAACAGTGGAATATTTTTTTTTTTTTTTTTTAAATACATTCATTCGCGTACTCTATATCCATTTAAGGTCAGAAAAATGAAGTAATACATTTGGATCTGTGCTAAGAGATCATGAAAGTTATTTGACTTTATCAAGTTGTTTTTCATTTACTATTCTTTCTTCATGTCTTTTATAATTAAAACGCTTGAAGGATATGATATTGCACCGTCAAGAGAGATTCAAGTGAAAAAAGGGAAAAAGTCTATAATAAAGAAACGTCTAAAATAGAGAAACCTTTTTATAATGGGCAATTTCCTCTATTCACGATGAATTCAAGTATAATTAGCAACATATAATCCAAGGTATGCCTTTAAGCCTTTAGCCTGCTAGGCACATCTCCATTATTTTTTTTTCCTCGCCCTACGTTTTCATAATAAATGATCAAGAATATGTTAGCACATGCCACTATCCAATATTTTTGGTATACTAGGCGAAAACCCATTGAAATTACAACAATTTGATCCTTTCCTGTTACCGAAAATGTCAATTCCAATTATTCTCATGTTTACGGGATCCATGTATAGAGAAAACAACGATTGCACGTATGCGGGTTCCTGACAAACTCAATATCCCACCCCCTAATTTACCGCTTCCCCCGCCTCCCCCCTTACACACACATACATACTGATCGAGGGCGAACAAGAAAGGGATAAATTTCCATAACGATTTTTTCAGGTGAATCTTGGATGCCAGTGACCTTTCTGTCTGATGGAAGAGCCTCATTTAATCTTGGGGATGTTGTCAACAGTGGATGTTCTTTTAACATGAAATACTGGCCGTTTGACAAGCACACATGCGATATGAGCTTTATCGTATATGGCTACCCAATGACAGATATCCGTTTACAAACGTCATCAAGTGAAAACTTTTTTACGCATGCTTATCCAAATGATAATGTAGAGTGGCTTGTTACGGACACATCTTCCTTCATAAAAGAAGACCGGGGCCATTCAGAAATTATTCTAAGAATTGAAATTGCAAGAAGAAGTGGTATATTTATTATCTTGATAATTTTTCCGTTATATGGACTAGCCTGTTTGAATGCTTTCGTATTCTTGCTTCCCAGTGAGGCTGGCGAGCGGATAGGTTTTTCTACGACTATTACACTGTCTATAACAGTCTTTTTAGATATCATAAGCGGCTATTTACCGAATACGTCGTTGCCAATTCCACTTCTGTGTGTTGTGGTTACATTAGGGATAGCGATGAGTATAATGTCTATCTTCTTGGTAATAGCCAGTCTACATTTCTATCACAAAAGTAATAATACACCAGTTAACCACATTCTTACCAAAGTAGTTAGATTTTGTAATAAGAAATACAGAAGTCCTAAGATTAAACCGGAGAAAAGCAGCAAGAAAAGAAATGAAACTGTAACAGTTGGAGAGCTAGAACACTCTCCAGAGGACAGCGAGTTAAATGATGACGCTGGTCAAGACGTGGAGATAAACTGGACAGACGTTAGCTATACTGTGGACAAAATAAGTTTCATATCGTCCATTGTCATACATAGCATCACTGTCTTATTCTTTTCGTTTTATTTACCTATAGGATCAAAACAGGCCTAAATTTGAGTGATGTATGACTCCTTTTAAGTTTATTCGTAACAATACAATTTTCCATTTTATTTTTCAACGTAGCTGAATGCACTGACTTTAAGTGTAGTGACTGTACATGTAGGTATCACAGGGGTACAATATGATGACCGGCTTTCTGATGGAGTTAAGCACTAAGATTGTTGCTTTGATTGGTAACCAAATCATGATTCGATTTTAAGTGAATCCATACCTTTTTTTAAACTTTACTTTTTTCAACGGTGATTGGAATTAACTTGCAAAATTTCAATATACAGGGTGTTTCATAATATGTGATACACTTTAAACCAAATGTCTCTTTTGTGTTAGAATGTCCGTAACAGTGAAAAGTGTACCATATTAAAGGGAAATGCTGTCCAATTTTATAAGTGTAGTTTTACCCATTACACTTACCTATAAAATATTTAAGCAACGTTTGAAAACAGGGTCCGTTTACATCATGTACTCAAAATGACTTCCATTATGGCGTCGCACAATCTCCACACGTTTCATGAAATTTATCATCACATTATTGCACATGTCACTGGTTATCTTTCTGATTTCACGTCTGATGGACAGTTTAAGCTCCTCTGTTGATTTCGGCTGCACTTTGTAAACTCTGTCCTTGAGATGACCTCAAAGAAAGAAATCCAAAGGACTGAGATCCGGAGAGTGGGGTGGCCAAGGGCGTTCCGTCTTCAGAGAGATGAATCGTGTGTCAAATGTTTTTCTAAGCCATTCAAGAACTCTCTGTGCGGTGTGTGGAGCGGCATCGTCTTGTTGGAACCATGTTTGTGTCATATCAACCCCTTTCCGACGGAGTGCAGGCAGGAACTTGTATTTCAGAAGAGACAAATAGCGTTCACTGTTGATGGTCTCGGTGTTTCCGTCTTGATCTTGGAAAAAGAATGGCCCAATTATTCCTATAGAGCTAATGGCTGCCCATACCGTTACTTTCTCAGCATGACATGGTTTCTCTACAAAAATGCCTGGTCTGACATCTGACCAGTGGCGATGGTTCTGTTTGTTTAACTGTTGATCCAAGAAGAAGTGAGACTCATCACTGAACCATAAGTTTTCAAGAACCTCAGCATTATCTGTCATCCAAATGAAAAAATCAAGACGTTGGTTGACATCACTGTCTTTCAGATGTTGGAGCAGTGGTATTGTATAGGGTGTTAGTTTTAGATCGAACCTTAGAGCCCTGTACACACTTGTCACAGTGGAGGGATTTTTAACATCAGAAAGAACCCTTCTTACCGACCTCTGTGGTGTTTCCTTAATCACCTGCTTCACCTCTGCAACATTCTCGCCACTCCTGCTCGTCCTAGGGCGACCCTGATTGTTGTGTCTCTGGTCCAGTACACTTCCATGCTGCTCAAACCTTTTTACTACTCTGCTGACTTGTAGCCTGGTTACCCTCCTATCTCCAGGGTACAGTTGCCTCATTCTTCTGGTTACAGCTATGATAGAACGGTGTTCATAGTACAATTTTATGATATCCTGACACTTTTCCATGGACAACGCCATCTTGAAAATAACAGTTAATAACGACGTCATATATGACGTCATGACGTCAACGTCTTCCCGTAATTTACGTTGCATACAAAATGGTGAAGTGTCTAGTTTATTATAGTACAAGCATTGTGTTTATAGAGGATCTTACATGAGTGTTTATGTATTATCATTTTTATCAAACGAGTTGACTAAAGTTGTATGACGCGAGCCTTGGCGAGCGTCAAATACATTTTAGTCAACAAGTTTGATAAAAATGATAATACATAAACATGAATGTGAGATTCTATTTATCACATAAAACGAATGACAGACAGAAAAAAATTAATATCCCGCATCATCACCTTCAGCCTCTATACCGTTCACGGGTCCATGTTTACGTTGTAGTTTGGTTTCAAATGTGTTCATACACAACTAGATAGTTCTGTGACATTTACACCAAAAGAAGAGTGAAATAGTTTATAGAGGGGTTAAGTCCACCTATTTCCGCAATAATATTGATTTTAAGAGACTTTCGCTGCATTTCTTGGTTTTTATCAAACATGAAAATCAAAAACTTATCACGCGTATACGTCTTAGCAACAGTGACGTCATTTTTCCCCGAAACGGTGTAACAGTACAAATTCCCGCACAAACAGTGGTTTGTTTCTCTCGCTTCACGCGCTCGTGACTGAAAACTGATCAGAACCGGGACCCAAAAAACGATAATACACTAGTGTATTATCAAAAATAAGTCATGGGTTTAAAACACTGCCGGAGGAGGTTTTATGTGATAAATAACTATAGTATCAGTGAAGCAACAATTATTTGAAAGTGTATCACATATATATGAAACACCCTGTACATGTATATGTAATTAAAAGATTCCACTTTTCAACAAAATGAAAACCAATAAGGAAAAAGAGACAATTGCTATAGAGGTTTATTTATTTATTTACTTTTTTTTTTCTTCATATTAAGCTACAAAAAAAGTTTAAATATCAGTTTTTCCAGTATCTCGTACGCCTTTTATTTTCAGCTCACCTGAGCATGAAGTGCTCAAGGCAAGCCTCTGTAATCGTGCTTTGTCCGTCGTCCGTCATAGTTCGTCAACAATTACTTGACAAGTGTGCACTCTAAAAGCTACATTTTCAATTTAACACTCATGAAATTTGGTCAGAATGTTTGCCTTGAGGATATCTGGGACGAATTCTAGAATGGATCATGTCGGATAAAAAAGCATGTTTCTGGGACTAATCTTTGAAAACCTCGTGTGCACTCTAGTGGCCACATTAACAGTCCAATACTCATGAAACTTGATCAGAATGTTTGTCTTAATGATATCTGGAACAAGTGTGATATTGAGTAACATCAGGTCAAAAAGTAGGTCATCGGGCCTTATCTTAGAAAAAAAACTTTGTGTGCACACAAGTTTTCAGTCTGGTACTCATGAAAATTAGTCAGATGTTTGTCTTGATGGTATTAAAAAAACCTTGTGTGCACTTCAGAGGCCAGAATTTCAGTCTGATACTCACGCAAATTGGTCAGAATGTTTGTTTTAAGGATAACTCGTACGAGTGTGAAATTGAGTCACAACAGGTCATAAAGTAAGTCACTGTGATAAATCATAGGAAAACCTTGTGTGCACTCTAGAGGCCGTATTTTAAGTTTGAGACTCGTGAATCTGAATCAAAATGTTTGTCGTGATACTATCTCGGAAGAGTTGGAAATTTGGTTACGTCGAGTTAATAGGTAGGTTATTGTGATTAATGTTGGAATAACCTTGTGTGCACTCTAGAAGCCAAATTTTTAGTCTGATACTCATAAACTTTGGTCAGAATGTTTGTCCTGATGATAACTCGGACAAATTTGAAATCAGATTACGTCGGAAAAATAGAAAAAACTCTGGAGGCCACATGAGCCTGGTACTCATGAAATTTGATTTGGATGTTTGTCTTGATTACTAATATATCTTGAACACGTTTTAAACTGGGCCAGCTTGGATCAAAAGGTATGTCACTAACACTCGTTATGTTTACACCATCACAACCAGAATGTCTTCAACTTCAATCCATGATGACTTTACTCAGTTTAGCGCTATACTATTAACTCTTTACCAAACGACAAAATTCTAGACTTGTAAAAATTGAAAGCATTTGCAGACGACAAAATAAACGTGGCTCAAAAATTGAAACTTGACTTAAGAAGAGTAGAAAACATTGTGGGAAAAGGAGAAAATGCTGGTTACCAGTATTTTCTCCTTTTCCCACAATGTTTTCAGAGGGCCCTTTCCTCTGGGTCGTAAAAACCAGGAATTGTTTGGTAAAGGGTTAAGGCCAATGGCTTTTTTTTGCAGCAGAGATTTCTTTTGTTTGCATATATTACAATGTACGGATTTGATATAATTTCTATTACAGGTAGCTAAGTGCAGAAGAGAGCGTTTAATAAGCACTGTGGTTAACGTTGCAGTTGCTTGTTAATCCCTAACCAAACAATCCCGTGTTTTAATGACTCCGAGAAGGAAGGCTTTTGAAAGCGTTGTGGGAAAAAGAGACCAGCATTGCTCCTTTTTCCTTTCACCCTTTCAGAAACAAATAATATCATCTTTGCAACATTTAAATTATCTGCTAATGCTTTCAATTTGAACATGTATAAAATTTTGAGCTAGCAGAAATTGCTGGGGTTTTTTTCCTTTCTGGTAATAAAAATTTCTGTCCTTTCAAACACAAATCATATCATCTTTGCCACACTCAAAAATCTTCTACAGATGCTTTCAATTTGAACATGTATAAAAATTTGCCATGTGGTTTATAGCTAACAGAAATTGCTGGGTTTTTTTTTTTTGTTAGTTAAAAAAGTGATTTATCTAGAATTGTGGGTTTTACACCAGGAAGCCAATGAAATCTTGTAAATGGTCTATACAATTTACAATTTGGGTTAGTATAAACCCAGGATACTCCAGTACTGGTGTTCCCACCTTATCCCAAGAGTCTGAGTTCTTGTACAAAACCTGTCAACCGCTTACCAAACAGTCTCGAGTTTTAATGAACCCGAAGAAGAAAGCTTTTGAAAACATCGTGGAAAAAGGAAAAAGTACTGGTAACCGGAAGTTCCTCCTTTTCTCACATTTTCTGTACCCTTCCATCATTTGAGCCATATCTGACTTGTCTGCAAATGCTTTCAATCATGACCCGTCTAAGATTTTGTCGCCTGGTAAAGAGTTAACCCTTTACCACACGATCCCGTGTTTTTTACGAGACGTTTGAAACCCTTACGGAAAAGGGAGAAAATGCTAGTTAGCAGCATTTTCTCTTTTTTTCCCACAATCTTTTCTATACTCTCATCTAGACAAAGCGCGTCGTTTAGCAAAGTTTAATTGGTCGCGTGCAAATGCTTTTTTCTTTTTTGGCCAACCCCGAACTCTTATCAGGGTCCCGTTTCCTCCGTCCAGTGTACTTGGTACATGGTGAAACTGGGTATGGTGAAGGCAAGTTTTACAGTACACTCGCTGGGTCTGTATTCAGTAACTATTTTTGGGAACATTCAAAGTCTTATTCTCGAAAGAACTTTATTAGCTGATCCGGATCAGAAGTTGCGTTACTTTCTTAATCTGAAATTGGACTAAGAATGGTTTTAAGATTAGTGGGTAAAAACGGACCTTGATATAATCTGCCGTCGAACTCTGTTGCTCATTCCGTAATGTACAGGGTTAGTAATCCAGGCGTCATAGGTTTGAATCCCAGCTCGGTTAGACTCTTTTCTAAGATTGACGGCCGTCATTGCAATATGATCTACTTCTGTTCCACCGCTGAATATTTTGTCGACGATGTTAATGCGGGTAAGCAGTCAAGTGTATTTTGCAAGTTGCTGTTAGAATGATTTTAAGGAACTCATTGATATGAGCACTAGGTCGTCGACAAGGTGTGGCTTGAATAATGATGAAAATGATGTAAAACAGAAGACTAAGTCTTTTGCAAATTTAGCGTTGTCTGGGCACATCATATGCTTCGAAGATTCGACCTGTCTCCAATGACGCATCACTATCATATACAGGATAAATATTAATACACCGCTAATAAAGTAGCAATGGAGAAAATAGCTATAAACAGCACATCTGTGGAAAAAATGTAGCCTGTTTTTCGCTCCAAATATCTTGAAAATTTAATTATTTCAAAAGGGAAAAAATAGTTTTCACAAATACTCTTGTTTTACTGCACAGCTTTGAATACAGTTTCTGTATATAGACTTTAAGGAAACCAGGATTTGTGCAGGGTTTTTCCACAGACTTATTATCAAAAAGTGTCTGAGCTTATACCGAAGCCTGTAGGGGCTGTTTTTATAAATGGCCGGTGCATAGGTTACATGCTAGCTGACCATAGCTGAATGAATCGTACCAGTTAGCGTTTTATTCAGTAAAAGTTTATTTTATTTTGAAAATTCAAAGCAATAACGGTTGTCGCTTTGAAAAGCAGTCCGGTTCTGCGCCCAGAATGCCCAAATCAGGTAGATTGTATTTGAAAAATGCCACCTAGCGGAAGATAATGGGAAATTTAGATCATTTCAAGAAGGTTATTTACATTTTCACTACTTGTTGATAAAGTATTGTGAACCCTCCAACAGCTTTTAGATTTTTAGCTCACCTGTCCCTACCTCAGCAAACGGATAAATTCAGTTTGCATTTGCGCTCATCTCAGTGTTTTGCATAGACATTTTGTGACTCGGCAATAGCTGCCTCGACTGAAGATAAGACCAATCCCCAAGTTATATTCTGGGAACGAATATAATAGATTCTGACGTATGAATCGATTTTTGTAAAGCCCCTTCTGGTTCATTCTACATTATTTCAGCACCTCATGTCCCTGGTCTTTTTTTGTTCAAATGGCCATTTTAGACACCAATGATTGGTTCTAACTCATAAAGCAACTTAAGAAAAATATGTAACAGATATTTTTCTTTGAAAACTCCTGGTAATCTTTACTATTTGGTCCAAAAATAATCATCACCCTTAGTCTTACGTACACTTTTGGCTATGACCCTAGACTAATTCAAGTCAAGAAATCATACTTAAAAATTCAGGGCATATGAAATGTAAGGGTAAACAACCTTGTAAATGTACTCTGATAAGTAATAAATGATTTCCCCAAGTGATAACAGTATTTAAGCTCATTGTGCGTGAAATAACTGACAATTTAAACATGTCCCTGAACTTTGTCATTTCCCAAACGCAATGCTATAAAGTAGCAGTAATAGTAGAGTAGTTTCCCTTGACATCTCATCTTGTAGTGTCAGAAGAAAAGTCACTGTGCTGCATTGAACAGAACTAGCATTGGGGCTGACCTCTACATAGTGTTCTGAAAAATTTGATAGTAAGATGTCATTTTTAAAACAGTATGTTTTCTCAGGTCATTCCCCAAACGTGCAATTTCTTTTTTTTTTTCTTTGACTGATTATAAGAGTGTTTTTCAAACTCGATTCACGTTGATAGGGTGTTACTCAAAATTAATCTTTTGCAATTACAACATAAAAAATTATAATGAGGCCCCAGAGAGGGAAAACGTTGCAATTTGTCACTTCTCTACCATTCATTTACCAAACGTGGAGAATAGTTAGGGGAATGACATCCAAAGGTTAACCGAGGAACTGTTTGTTAAGAAGTTGTTAGCATCATTTTTACACGAACTGACAAGTAAGAATTTAAGTGAATTAATTCTATTTAACTTATCGAGCCTTACATACAAACAAATTTATGTTTAAAGTGTCTGTAGTAGGGTTAATTTGAAAACATTGTAGACAAAGGAATAATCTTGTCTGTGAGCTATTAGACATTTTACACAATATCTTTTTCCCAATTTCTGAACATTGACATACACTAATGCCATACTTAAATGTCTTATGATGATTTTTTTAACATGGTTACAAGTAGAAATAAAATTTGCAGCCTCTTACATGGTTCATTAATGAAGTTATAACTCTGAGGGAATTTTGCAACATGTTCAAGCCATTCATAATATAGACTTAAGTTTTTCGTGAAACCGGGCCAAGGTTATACAACATTTAACTATACTTTTAAGTGAATTTTCGACACATATTTAAATATCAACATTATTATTATTTAATGACACAAAGTGAAATCCTCATGTTCAGTTGTAGTGGCCTATATATACTTCATTTTTCATATTTTAAAAGACGATAAATTTGACAGAAAGTATAGATACGTGTTCAGGTATTTTTCCAGTATGTTTGCAGCTTCCTCCCGACATAAATGAATAAGGGTATGGGGAAGTACTGTTCTCCTACACTCAATGGCGAAAAAAGCATATGAGAATTCGGGACAAAATCTAGGGAAAAATTGTTTGAAGTATATTAACATTCCGACAGTTATTATTTGCAAGTGTCGGTAGATAGTTTCACAAAAGGCCTGTTGGTGTTCAGTCATCATTTAACCATTCTTCTTTATTCCAGATAAATATAAAAGATTTCAAAAAGTAGAAAAAAAAAATCTTGTTTATCCTTTATCCCTAACGGCGTCATATCAGTTGTCTGCTACATAAGATTCATTTGTCTAATTGTCATTTATATTTGAACCAAACGAGTAATTCGAAACCAGTGTGTGAAAAGAAAAGCAATTTCAGACCGGAATACTTGTAATTTGCTTTTTAAGTTTTAAATCTATTTATTTTACATTGACTGTGACACATGTTCTACAATGTACATTAACTACCCTCGACAATTCCTTCCTGGAAACCTTGATATATAGTAAGTAATGTACTCTGGTCAAGTATGTTTAAAGCCTATTATTTTTAGGCCCCTTCTAATCAAATGTCAGTCAGGAAAATTGTGTTTTCAATAGAATGGAAGTTTAAATGCTACAAGAAGGAGACAAAGGGGGTTTATTTTGCCAGAAATCAGGCGTCTGTTATTCCCCTAACTAAAATGTCATTGACCTAACGTTAAGTTATTTCACCTAACAGGCTTAAGTTTATCTGTTTCTCTCTCTCAAACATTCACACAGGGCCAACATGGAAAACTATTTTTAAATGGACTTTCTGATATGCATTGTGATCCGAAAACATTACATCTAAACCCAAATCTAACGAAGATATTGATAATTGTATCGCAAATTATTTTAAAAATCTTCGGGCATCCCAATAAAACAGGGTTTTTCAGGGAAAGAAATAGTCCTTAAGATCCATTTTCAGTGCTGAATAAAGTGATCAGAAATCTTATTTGATACCTTTTATCCGAAATTGATATTCATATTTCATGCATGGCTAATACTGCCCACATTTGTTCCGTTAGGTGAATGACCGTAAGCCCAAACACTCTGATTAAAAAGTGAAAAATCTTACTAAAGCCTCAGTTTTGACTCGCTGCAGTACACTTTTCCTAGTCAAGAAATGGCATACGTAAATGCCTTTGTAAAAATCACTCACGTTACACGACTTACACGTAAGTTTTTAGACTTTTTTGAGGTGTGAATGCTAAAAAAAAAAAAAAGTAGAATGACCCTTCTATAAATCAAAGAGGGATAATATTTACCCGTTCTATAGTACAATTTATACCAAAACATCGAAACAAAGCCAAGAACAATAAATTACACGGTACATACACGTTTTCTCCCTCTTTATTTTTATTATTTGGAGGGGTCCCTTAGTTGTTGCTTGTAAGTTAGGACCTTTTGATGATTTTCTACATTGGCAAATTTTCAGTTTCATACCTTTGCAATGATATTTAACTTATTTTCTTTTATACATTTTTCTTTATTCCCAAATACCACAGTTGTAGTGTTTAAAGACCTACACAATTACTACACCTGCTTGTTCCATCAAGTACATGTAATCATACAGGATCTATGTACAACAGATTTCATTCTGTATGTGATTATGATGAAAATCTGATCATTCTTATCCTTATCTATTAAGGAATTTGAGTCTTTTGATTTCACATTATTGTGATCTGTATGTATATTAAACAAGATAACAAGAACAGTCCTTTTAAAAAAGATAATCTGGAATGTGAATTGTAAAGAGTATGCATAAAAACTATTAAATTAACGATAAATACAAGAAAAGGATTATCCCTATCATAGCCATTCGCTAAGGTGTGTAAAAAAAGCGCCACCTAATATCAGTTCATTGACGGTTGCACAACTTGTATATCGGTGTCATAAATGAGCCCGCAAGAAGATCCGCTGGATAAATATGTCCACATTTTTTACCTATTGCAATAACATTCGAGACAAACACCAATAAGTAGGTCAAAAGCCAGGTAATAGAAACTTGCCGATTGAACGTTAATTTTGACATCGCACATATTCCTAAAGAAATCACAAATGTTTGAACACAAAACAATGTGATGAAATTGTATACATGTTTCAAGATATTTTATTTTACCAAGCAACTTAGCACATACGTTATATTATACCCACTTTGATTACGATTAGGAAAAAAAATAATGATCAACCCGTGTGATAATCTATCCTTTCGTTCTTTCCCCGCCCCCCACCCACGAAAAAAAAAGGCGGGGGGGGGGGCTTGGTATTACGTGTCTAAGACAGGCAGCTCTTTAAATAGTCTTTGTATGTACGTTTTGAATAGTATTTAGATTATGTCCCTCGTTTCATCTATAAATGCACTACATATTGTTGGACACTGATAGTTATCTTACTCTTGTATAAGCAGTCACTTAACAAACATTACCTAAAGCTCATGTTGTAGTTCTATATATCATATTATCATCCAAAGTCGATTTATGTAACAGTGCACATACATGATCAAATTGTGACTGTGTGCATTCATGGGTCATGCTGTCTGAAAAAAGGTTGCAAATAACACAACTGAACTTAGCAATTTTTTTTGAAATGGCAATATAGTACTAAATTACCTATACATGCATTGTGAGCGTGAAGTTCTCAATTAGAGTACCTCTACTTTAATCAATGTTGAGCGCCAATTCTTTATATCGCAAACTAGCCTTCTCCTAGGGTACATGTTCATGTAAAGTAAATTTAGTAATGTACATACTCAAACAAGTTATATACTTCAAAGATAGACCATAGTATTTGAAGGATCATAACTGTATATTTATCTGCCTTTGAAAATAGGGTGTCAGTAGTTCACGTTACTCATGCAACAAATAAAATCGCTGCTGCAGCTGGGTTAGTTCCAGAGGTGAAATCATAATGTATAACAACTAACGGCATTCACTCTTTTACGACAGACACGGTGATTTGTCCCACTCCCAATAATATCTAGATCTATAAGAAACATTAATATAAGTGTATTTTTAAAGAAAAATATGAAATAAAATAAAGGCTAAGTCACATTTTGATGGAAACACATTTTTTGCAGATATTTCTAGTCTGTAGTTTATTTATTCATTTATTTATTTATTTATTTTTTCGGGGAATGGGGGTCGAGAGTTTGAGACAAATCAGTCAGGTAGGGTCAAATCACTGCGTCTTTCACCTGTGCCGGTATTCGTGAATTAGACCTTCTATTTTCTGGTGTGCTGCAGCAGACAGAGGATCGTCATTTAAATCTACTAGATCTACATGTATATAGCCCATGTATAGGCCTTTTGATAACCGGTGAAAAACTATGTATGGAATTAATGCACTAAATTTGGGTGGAAGTTTACTACTTGAAAGTGACTCTCGATTATATAGAAGAAAGGAACAAAAACTGTGTTTTCATTCGACTCCGACTGGCCATATTTAAACTGTGCCACCCGAATAGCTTGGTCGAAAAGGTATTGTTACTGCATTTACATCCGGGCACTTTGCCACGCCATTGGACTAGCTTGTAACAAGGTGAACGAACGGGAAATAACCGTCCATAAATCACAAAATGGGAAGAAAAAAGAAGAAGCAGTTAAAGCCTTGGTGCTGGTATCCTTTTGTGAAATGTACTGTTTTCCGTGATGTAAAATTGTAGGCAAAATGAACCTGTGAGTGTGATTGCTGTGCGGTTTGGTTTCGGGCTACAGACAAAACGTAACCAAGCGCAGTCGTAATTTACCGAGGGGAAATCAATATACTGGTGTAATCGAATTTCGCCAACACAAGGGAAACTGCTCTTGCAAATTGCACAAAACAACAGTAATTTTCTTTCTGGATAAATATCTATGAACTTATATCCAAATACTTTTGTTAAAATATTTTGTACTACTTAAACATCTAAATTTTTATCACATAACCTCCCTTGTTTTCAGCGTAATATACCCATTACGAATTTTCTTATCTTATACACGGTTGATATCACATTTGTGTGATGTCATTTTTGACGTCATTTTGTACGTATTACATAGAAGTGAATGGGTCTTATGGATGTTACCGCGGGTGCATTTATGAATGTTTTTACATCATTTAATCTATATGTTGTGAAATGTTGTTATGTGATAAAAAGAATCTGATATTCGTGGACGTTTGAGATAAAATTTTATTAAACTCGTCAAGGAAAAATGTTATTAAGCTTGCCAAAGGCTCGCTTAATAACATTTCCCTTGACTCGTTTAATAAAATCTTATCTCAAAAGCCCACTCATGTCAGATCCTATATATCTGTCAAAACATCGTTAGAAGTGAGACAGTACAAAATTGCCATCTATTAAAAGAATAAGCTAATTTCGACAACTCTGGCAGGGATAAAGACTAGCACTCGCGCAGTCGCCCATCGCGACTGAAAATCGGTCTGGACGACTGAAAAATCCCGTACGATCGCCCAGCCGAGCGACTGATTGTCCCAGGAAAAATTTCGGTAAACGCCTGTATTTTGCCCATTTCGGTATACTGTAGTACTATGGTGGCATATTTCTGCCACGAGATACGAGATAGCTATCATGATAATTTTACAAAACTATCGCGATAAATTAAAGTTTCCTGGAAATTTTATTGAGATAGTGAAAAGTCTCCTGAAAAAAATATCACGATAAACTTACTATTTTAACGCAAAATTTCTCAATCGTGCACAAAGCTGACATGCAAAATAAAATTATCGTGATAGTTCTACCTGTTTCTCGGTATCTATAAATAGAAAATTTATCATTTGGATGAACTCAGTAGTTTTTGACTTCACAAGATTGCATTAAGTAAAAGTTCGAATAATTAATAATTGTAGCTTAATTGGGAAATTTTGACAAGACTCGAAATGAACAGAAGTCTGTAAAATCACAAAAACAACTCGAAATGCCTCCTACGAACACTTTAAAACCATTCAGGGAAAAGGAGAATTCATAAGGTTGTAGACGAAGATGTTCCGAAACCGTATCTACTTATAGATACCGTGAATGTCAGTTATGGGCACGAAAGCAAAAAAATCATGATAACAGGTAGAATTATCGCGATATTTTTATCGTGAAAATTTTTATTATCTAGATAATATTTCCAGGAAACTTTGTTTTATCACGATAGTTTTCTAAAATTATCATGATAGCTATCTCGTATCTCGCGGCAGAAATACGCCACCATATAGTACCGATTTTCATTTTTATTATACACCTATCTATGATCCGAGTAAAATACGGGCGTTATCTAACTCGCTAATACAACTCGACAGAAAATTTTTCCGTATCAGCCTAGTACCGTGTGTAGAGCATAGTCATGTAGATGCACTATGTCTGTGTATTGACGTTCGGGTCTTTTCGCCAAATTCCTATCACGTTCGGCCCGCATGACAATGCACAAAAAAAAAAACCATTTCTAGAGTATCTATAGCTATTTCATCAATTATTTGTCATCTATTTTTTTTTTTCAAAAATTGTTTCTAAGCAGATTCTGATTTTATCCGAAATCAATGCCTATTAGATCTACATTTATGTGTTGTTTCGGAAAGGTATGTCCATATGCTACTGTACGATACACTCGTGAACTTTGGAACCGCGATTCATTTGACTTGCCTCCTGCTTTATAGCGAAAAGAAATGTACTGTTCTTGACAGTGACAGTGAATAACAATAATCGGTCTCATCCGATATGCACCTCTTTACACACGCAACTGGACATGATCCGACCACGCAGAAATGCAGACTGTTGTAATATTCCATATGTCTTGAATACTCTCCCCCCCCTTCCAAAATGGCGGTGCCCATGACTTTGTAGTTTTCTCGATCAAAAATCATGTGGCGATTCATACTGGGTGTGTTGAAACCCGAGAAAAAAAAGCAAACGGTTGAAGAGAAACAGGCATATTATCGGGAATATTTGCCAGTGAGGAATTCAGGTCAGTGTAGTGCCCAGAGTGTTACGGGCATTGTTAGCTTTGATTAAAATTTTATTGGAGTTTTTATCGTTTTCTGAAATTTTAATCCTGGACCCCTAAGTTTTTGACTGGGCCCCTAAATTTTCAATTTTAGGGGCCCAGTTGGCTACTGAAAAAAAAAATGTTAGTGTTTATCCCTATCTGGTTTTCCAAAAATTATAGGCACCAGAGACAGTAAAATGAAATAAAATGTTCACAGCACCATTTCAGTAAAATTCATCACCTCTCTTGGATATTAACGTTACATTTACTTCCTACAAGAAAACCTGAAGAAAATAAAACAAAAAGGAACCCTCAGAAAACAAAATTGACACTTGTCAAATTTTTCATGTAATTATTTCTGCTGTGGCACTGAAATATTACAATCTAAATGACATTGAGAGTTTTGGGGACAAAGAGGCTCTAAATCCAAAAGGTAACCTTTAGTAGCTCACAGAAAAAGGTATCTTCTTGTCTTTGTAGTGATTTTTGTACCCGATTTGATCTATTTTCTTAGGAAAAAATGAATAAGGACCCCTCTGTCACAGAGAGCTAGATAAGCTGCGTATTTGCTTATTTTACGCAAGTTGGAATAGGAAATATGCAACGAAACTTATTTTGAAGCGTATCAAATATGTAAATGCTGTCTAGGATACGCAATTTGTCTGATTTTCAATGCGTATTTTTTGTCTACAACCAAATTTAGGACTTTGATCGGCTTTATTGTCACTGAAACGCTTACATACCACTTTCTGAATGAATTGCAACCTTCTATGTCACTTGGTTATACATGTACTTTGTTTGGGAGTTCGTTGCGGTATGGAATCGTGTCGCCCCAAAACCGTTTTATGAACAAGGAGCACTTTGTATTTTGAAGTTGTTCACCTCTTATGGTTATATCTGGGGATTCCACGGTTACATGCAATTAAAATGTATCGATGTAGTTAGCGCGGCGTATCTCAGAAGCCTGTACAAAACTGTGATGTATCAGCAGAAATCAGGAATTCACGGAACCAAACAGTGCCAAGTGTCACCGAAAATATTTGTTAAAATTGATAAAGCATGATGAATTTTTTGCCTTAGTTTTAAATAGCACAACACCAATTTCTCTTTCTTGAACAATGTACATAAATGATAATTTATCTTAAAATTAAAATGGTATAAACAGTAAGAAATTATTTAATTTTCTTCTGCTACCTTTTGGATAATCATTTCCACATAATTCAATAATATTGACTTTCAAGAAAATAAATTGTCTTAACCAATAATCAGTATAAAGAATCACTTTAGAAAACATATCCGTAACGTATTATCAGTTTTTGGAAGTGTGAGTCGGCGATTTCCATCGCAAGCATAAGGCATTCTAATGTTCGGCTTATTATGCTCACAGAGAATCAAGTAGGCCTGCAAAAGAGCCCAAGGCACAGGCAATATGTTCTGCCCTTGTGAACGATATTGTTAATGCTGCAATGTAATCATCGGGGCAAAAATGTCCGAAAGGAAACGATTGAAAAATGGCAAGGAATGTAGTCCTTGCTTCTTCTATCGCACAATGAAAATACGTCTGAGATGTGATTTATGTTCAAGGTACAATATCAAAACTGACTGGGCTTCGGATGGTACCCAAAATATTTAGAAATCCTCGATTGAAAGGCATAGCCTCTCTGTAGAAAATTTGTCAGCTTGTAAGTTGTCTTTGCAGTATAAATGTGCTGACAATATTCTCAAAGATTTTGATGGCTCAGCAGTGCCAACAAATCTAAACAAATGTCTTCTAAAGACTGTACAAACATTGATGATGAATGATATCCTTCATGAAAAGGTTTTCTTTAATACAGTGTCCTGCTTATAACTAATAAAAAGAATAAAATAATACTGTTATTTTTCAATCAATCTTACTAGCTGGACACTATAATATAAAATAAAAATGATGTGATTGAACATACTCTAGTTCCCAACTGAAGTAAAATTTGGTTTTTACTCTACCATTAAAATTTTGTTGCTTAAAAATTTGCTTCTTAAGCAAAGTGGTTTCAATTTATGCGTTTCATAAGCAAAATGATGTTTAAATACTCCTTGGCTCAAAAAACTATCTGGGGCACTGCTGTCATTCATATGGATATATTTCCCTTTAGGTGCCCTATACGAAACTTTGGCTATTAAAGTTCAAAAGATGACCTGTTAAACTGAAAACAGTCGACACAAATGAGTTTTATGATAAAAGAATCTTGAGAAATTCACATATAAAGGAGACACCTGAAAAGTGATAATAAAATGGTGGGGAAAAGCATGTGATAGGTTGCTTATGGACTTTTTCCATATTGATAGATATTTTCTATCATTAGATTCCAAAGACAGTTAAAAACACCTTTGCTTCTAAGATATCAATCATTTTCTTGAATGGATGGTGACCTACAGATATGAAAATGTGGCCTGTCTGAGAACAGAGTTGGAGAAATTCGATTACTAGGGAAATTTGCTTACGCTGCTATAATTGTAGTTGTACCCTGTGTGAAGTCGAAATGTATCCATGTTTTTTGTTGTCTCTTTGTTTTATCTTTTAATTCTGAGAATACACGTCATAAATTAAAAGATACATAGATGGTGGAAGAAGATTCTGTCCCAAGAGGAAACGGCCCAATTCAAAATGTGGAGATGATTCCATTCCAAAACGATTTTGCCCCATAGGAGAAGCTTTTGCCAATATTGAAAGAAGATCTGTCCTCAGTCTTCGATTTCATTATGCTTACCTTGTTCTTTCCACATAATTAAGATCCTTTCTCCCAACTCCAATCTGTGCCTGTCAGATATGTGTACAGGGATATGCCAACGCCGCGATTTTATCGCGGAAAAATCTGAGAAATCTCATTAAAAATCCCCAAACATGAGAAAAAATCGCATCTAAAATCAAAAATTGATGATTACAATGATATTTTCACTTTTGTTTTGATGGTCAACAAGGGACATAAATCATTAAGACTGGTGTATGCATGATTATAAATCAGTATCATGTAGACGCTTGAATCCAGACTGCATAACACGCTTTTAATGATGCTTTCGGACGACTGCTTGTTTTTATTTCGTAAAGCGTTTTTCATGTCGCAAGTCTGCCGACGGAGTTTTCGATTGAAAAATGCCACCCAAAAAGAAGTTGAAGCCCAAAGAGGGCAATAAAATGGTGTTTTTTTTTTAAATTTGAAATGACCACGTCACCAGTTCTTGCCACTTAAAAATATCTGCCTTTAGAAGCTTCAATCTGATGCAAGAAATATCGGCTAAAGTCTATGTTAAGAATGCATGCTGCTCTGTTTATAACAGCTTATCAAGCTGGATTGTCATTTATGAAAATAACCTACTTCTCTGGTTTAAAATGACAGGTTTGAAGTTACCTGCTTACGTAATTGACAAATGTATATCAAATAATGCTGTAATGCTTCGCCCAAAAATTAATTGACATGAAAAAAAGATCATTAAAAAAAAATGTGGCAATGCATGACACAACAAAGGTTAGTTTGACTTCATCTAATCAGAGGCACTTTAAACTGTCTTTTCAACCTAAATTATGGATTTAAACAGTGATTTACATAAATATCTGTATAAAACAATAAGTGGAAGCTAAAATCACTGTTCAATAATCAAGGAAACAACTTCGGTTATTATATAAAATGAAAATTATTTTACCTTCAAGTTACACGGTGGAGGGTGGAGGTAAAGCCTTCTTGTCTTACAGTGATAGCACTGTATCAAGTGTTAAAGAAGAAGGTGTTGGACATTCATACAAAGAAAGAAGACTAGAATGAAAAAGATGTTCCATGGATGTCACCTTTATTTTCTCCCTTTTCAACGATGTTTTAAGCTATGAATGATAAATCCAGTCATTCTAGCCACATTTTAGTTGTAAACTGCAAATGCTTTGAATATGAATGAGTCAAAGATTGTGTTGTTTGCTAAACAGTAAAAAGATTATTTGTGTCCATTTATTCATAATGATGAATTGCATTCTAGAGCTTCAAGTTAATTTTCATCTATCCGCTTCCTTCCAGCAAGTCTGTAGATGCACATTAGATGAGGTATTTTCCTTTTTGATTTGTCCATAAAGAAAGAACATAATTTGAAAATTTGGTTTTATTACACCCTTATCTTTCCATAATAACCGAGTAATTTTTACTCTAGGACATGTCTCTTTGACTCTTGAAAATTTGAGCCCAAGGATCAATAACTATTTGGATCCAGGACCTAGTGAGAACCCTGACTTTGTGTTCAGTTAAGGTTTTTTTTTAATCTCTTGGGCATTGAAGACAACTAATTTTTCAAAAAATCTCATTAAAAAAATACAAATGGGATTTTGCTCTCATAGCTCTAGTCTGACAGGCATATCCCTGTGTGTATATATTATTACAAGCACATGTTCATATACTCACACAAAAGTTTGAAAGTTAAATAACTAAGTACCTAACTCTGTACAGAAATATCTCCAAAAAATGAGATAAACAACCAACACTGAAATTGGTAAGTACTCCAATCTAGTGGAGGGATTTATATGACACACCTAGCCCCAATAATGAGGCATTACGGTGATTTTTTTCATATTTTGACATTTATTGTGCATTGTACAGTCTCAAGACCATCGTAAATTTTCCGGTAGCAAAGATAGAGCGCTTTACTGACTTCCTGTTTCGTTGGTTTAATCTGTATTGTAGAGAAATCCAACTAACTTTAGTAACAAACATGACCAAAGACAAATTATTAAACCTTCCATTACATAAAGAGCTTGTAGAAGTCATTTATAACATGTAAATCTCGGAAAAAACACTTATGAAATTTATCATGCGTGGCGGCCATTTTGTGTCTTTTCCAGATCGTAAACAACTCGAGTAACAGATGAAATGCACAGTTTTCTCTATGTTCAGTGTTAAATTGAAAATATTTCTATTTCAAACGATGGGTTCTAAAATAAGCAAGCAACAGATATGTTTAAATCTTAGTTTTGCGCTCTATTTGCAAAATTATGAGAGTGCAAACTTGCGCACAAAATCAGTGCGGAGCTTTCAATTGATTTTGTCTTGTTCGTCTCCGTACCCAGATGTGACCAGTCAAAAAGTAACATCGGCTTTGGGGACAGTTATCTGTACTAATAACACACCAAGCAAGCTTGAATCTGCTATTTTCATAGTTATGAGGTAATTATGCACACAATGTCATTAAAGACTTACAAGTATTTTGATTGGTTTTTTTTTTTGTTGATATTGTCTTTCTAGTGCCCATTTATGTAAGTTTTCCAGTTCGTTTAGTTCTTTTAATCTATTAGAAACCTACCTTCAGTCTGAAGGGTTGCTCCAATATTTTTGTATCCAGTAGATATAGATGTAATTACCGTTTTGAAATTTTCAACTACATGCATTTGAATAGATAGTAAAGAGATATATTTAATGGACAGTGATTTTCCCACTGAAGAAACAGCTACTAGACTAGCCGCTAGACAATGCAGGTATTTGTCATGAAAGATACAGAGTGCAGGGAGACCACTTTGAATGAAATCGGAGCTAATGGCCAAGTCACACTGCACTGAACACTTTTATGTTTTGGTCAAAAATAAATTGTTTCCTGTTAGAGCACTGAATGGGCTTCCTTAACAATACCAGGTACTGCAGCAGAGAGTTTGATGATGAGAAGATACTTATACAACATCAAAAGGCAAAACACTTCAAGTGTCACATATGTCACAAAAAATTGTACACAGGGCCAGGTCTTTCAATTCACTGTATGCAGGTATAGTAGCTTGATTTATTTTATTATACTTATTATTTTTTAAATCAAGTGGGTAGATCTTGAATCCTTCTAACGGCAAAACCTCTAGCCTTTAATCTTGACCAAAACACAAAATTTAACACTTGCCCAAATTGAAAGCATTTGCAGATAACAAAAGAAGTTGTTAAACAATCTGAAACTTGTCTATGGAAGTGTAGAAAACATCCCTGAAAAAGAAATATGCTGGTTTTTAACATTTTCTCCTTTTTCTGCAATGTGTTTTCAAAGCTTTCTTTCCCAGGGTCATTAAGTCTGGACTGTGTGTTAGTAGGTTAAACCAGAAATGCATTTTAAGCATTTGGGATTATCAAAAGTTCCCCAATTCGTTCAAATTTGTTTAGGCATTTTTCGTAAAGAGTAGCCACCTTGGGGGCATCTTATCTCATTGGAGACAGGACCTCTTTAATGGGAGTATACTGATCCCATTGGAGGCTCCAATCTTTACCAGTTTTAACACTGATTTCCAAGGAAAAGAAATATTCTCAGTCTTACCCTTTAATCTAAAACTTTTGAGTAGGCAGGGAATGCCCAGCCGCTCAATATCATATTTTATGCACATTATAAATGACACATATTTCTTCTTCATTTAAAAACTTCTCATTATCAATCCAACATTTAGTTCAAACCTTTTTATCACATTCTTAACTCTGTCATTTAAAACTTTTGAGTTGATAGGGATTTTCCTCCTTTTTTTTCAGTGGGAATTGAAAATGAACCCTTTACCAAAGGACACAATCTTACTCTGGTCTAAATTGAATGCATTTGCAGGTGACAACTTTAATGTGGCTCAAATAATGAAAACCGTGTTTGGTAGGGTTGAAAAACATTGTGGGAAAAGGAGAAAATGCTGGTTATTAGCATTTTCTCACAATGTTTTCAAAAGGCTTCTTTCTCAGGGTTGTTAAAACTTGGATTGGTAAAGGGTTAAACTGAAGCATTATCAGAGAGACGATCAACCTTTTGTTTTGAATTTAAAGCTGTAGTTGTTTTTCTAGCAGAGGAGGACAAGATTTACTATTGTAGAATTTGTACTTTAATACCTGGTCTGTACTGATACTTTGTCAGATACTCTGGTCAAAACCCCAATGCACTTGGGTGTTCGTAGTTATGTCTTGACTGTTACCGAAAGGAGAAGTTTTAAAATTGTCTAAATAGATAGATTTGCAAACATCGAATTAAATGTGGCTCATATTATGGGATTTGTCTTTGCATGGGTATAAAACATTGTGGAAAACTAAAGTAGCAAATGCTGGTTGCCAGCATTTTCACCATTTCTCACAATGTTTTCAAAAGCTGTCTTTATCAGGGTCATTAAAACTCATGTTGTTTGATAAGGGTCAGCTGTTGGAAATACATTTTTAAAATTATCTTCTTTAATGTAGCAGCAGTGATAAAAGAAAAAGTAAAGAAAGCAAATTTGCGTGACATAGAATTTAATGTGTCCTGTTTCAAGAAGATGAAGAAACAAAAATCATTTTATAAGCATATTCTTTTGATTTGTTACTCTGTTTGTGGTTAATTCCTGTTACTGCATATTAATTTTTGACATATCCAAAGAAATATAGAAAACCATTTTGTTTGTTTCACAATTTTTAGGTACACAAAGAAAAAGTTGACAAAGTTCCCAATTCTGTGCCAGGCAGAAACAACATAGAAATAGAAATATACGGGATGGAAGGAATCCCAGAAGAAGATGCTAAGGAGCATGAAAGGCAGAAGAATAATAATAAAGGTTAATACATGTAGCTGTTACTCTGTTAAGTCAAGCAAGTTTTTAGAAGGCAACTTTGGAAACATCTTTTGCGAGATGTCAACTCATTACCACTCAATTCCATGTATTAACCCCCCTTAAAGAGAAGGCTTTTAAAAACTTTGGGGGGGAAAGGAGAAAATGCAGGTAACCAGCATTTTGTCCTTTTCTCACAATGTTTTCTACCTTATCAAACACAGAAATCCTCAATTCAAGCTGTATTTAATTTGTTGTCTGCAAATGCTATAGCTCTTTACCACACGATCATGGGTTTTAATGTCTGAGGAAAAAAGAAGATTTAGAAATAATTGTGGGAAAAGGAGGAAATGCTTTTAACCAGCATTTTCTCCTTTTTCCCCACAATGTTTTCTGCATGTTTAATGACAAAATTCATGATATGAGTGACATTTAATTTGTTATCTGCAAATAATTTCAATTTGGATAAGTAAAAAATTCTGCTGTTCGGTCGAGTCCAAAATTCTGTTGTTTTGTAAAGACTTGAACTAAATTATTTACAGCTGTTGTGAAACAAGTTCTACATCATTTATCTTTCTTGATATGCTTCCTAGAAACCATAATAAGGGAGTTTCTGAGTCTTGATCCCACCACTGCATTTTGTTTCATATTGATTTAGCTTCACAATCAAAGGGTTCTGATAGTGATGGAGAAACATCTCAACCGGCCCCTGAGAGAGTTACAACAACAGTAGCTAGTATGCCCGCTGCTCCAGTACCACAGATGAATTTCATGGGACCTATGCCCCCCATGCCAGGCATGCCTGGACCTATGGGAATGGGACCTATGGGAATGAGACCAGGAATGGGACCTATGGGTATGACATTATTTGAGTTAGTTTCCCTAACCCATTAGGCCACTTACTGTTGGTCTTGAAATTAAGGTTGGCAAAAAGCCAGTCAATATGCGTATTGATTGGGCCGGCAGTTTTAACCGGTTATAACTGGTTAATACTGGTCAAAAGTGGTCGATTGGAGTGGTTGATTGGGTCGATTGAAACACTGGCTTACATACCTGTCCTGTGTCTAAATTAGTCATAAAAGTTCTCCTCCTACATCCTGTATATGGAGGTATATTAAAGATTATCATCAGTATCATAGTTTTTATCAGTAAGATCCTTAATTTAAAAGACATTATTGCTGGTCAACTGAAGAGGTTGACTGGGTTGACTTTCCCATTTGAACTTACATACAGGTTGGTTCTTTTCAACTAAACAATTTTTATACGCCCGTTGAAGACGGGACGTATTATGGGATCACTTGTGGCGGGCGGATGGGCGGGCGGCGTCCCCATTCTTTGTCCGGAGCATATCTCCAAAACTATGCTAGCTACGGTTATGAAATTTCATGGGTGGATAGATCTCATCAAGGCGGAGTGCAGTGCACAGGAATCATAACTCTCGCTTGCTTAATTTTTGAGTTATTGCCCTTTGTTGTTTTTCATACTTGAATTTTGTCCGGAGCATATCTCCAAAACTATACTAGCTACGGTTATGAAACTTCATGGGTGGATAGATCTCATCAAGGGGGAGTGCAGTGCACAGAAATCATAACTCTTGCTTCCTTAATTTTTGAGTTATTGCCCTTTGTTGTATTTCATACTTGAATTTTGTCCGGAGCATATCTCCAAGACTATACTAGCTAAGGTTATGAAACTTCATGGGTGGATAGATCTTATCAAGGGGGAGTGCAGTGCACAGGAATCATAACTCTTGCTTCCTTAATTTTTGAGTTATTGCCCTTTGTTGTTTTTCATACTTGAATTTTGTCTGGAGCATATCTCCAAGACTGTACTAGCTAAGGTTATGAAACTTCATGGGTGGATAGATCTTATCAAGGGGGAGTGCAGTGCACAGGAATCATAACTCTTGCTTACTTAATTTTTGAGTAATTTCCCTTTGTTTATATTCATACTTGAATTTTGTCCAAAGCATATCTCCAAAACTATACTAGCTACGGTTATGAAACATCATTGGTGGATAGATCTCATTAAGGGGGAGTGCAGTGCGAAAGAACCATAACTCTACCTCGTGCTGTCTTTGAGTTATTTCCCTTTGATCGTCATTTTTACAGCATTTTCTGCTTGTCCGGAGCATAACTTTGTCATCTCCAGTCCGATTGACTTGAAACTTCGCATGTGTGTTTGTTGCAATAATACGGAGTGCAGTGCAAAAGAACCATAACTCTACCTCGTGCTGTTTTTGAGTAATTTCCCTTTGATCGTCATTTTTACAGCATTTTTCTGCTTGTCCGGAGCATAACTTTGTCATCTCCAGTCTGATTGACTTGAAACTTGGCATGTGTGTTTGTTGCAATAATACGGAGTGCAGTGCAAAAGAACCATAACTCTACCTCGTGCTGTCTTTATTTCCCTTTGATCGTCATTTTTACAGCATTTTCTGCTTTTCCGGAGCATAACTTTGTCATCTCCAGTCCGATTGACTTGAAACTTGGCATGTGTGTTAGTTGCAATAATATGGATTGCAGTGCAAAAGAACCATAACTCTACCTCGTGCTGTCTTTGAGTTATTTCCCTTCGATCGTCATTTTTACAGCATTTTCTGCTTGTCTGGAGCATAATTTTGTCATCTCCAGTCCGATTGACTTGAAACTTGGTATGCATGTTTGTTGCAATATTACGGAGTACAGTGCGCAAGAATTATAACTCTACCTAGTGCGGATTTCGAGTAATTCCACTTTGATCTTCATTTTTACAGTATTTCTTGCTTGTCTGGAACAGAATTTTGTCACCTCAAGTCAAATTGACTTGATACTTGGTAAAGATGTTTGTTGCATTACCTGCCCTTTACGATTATTATACCCCCTTGACAACTGGCGGTGGGACGGGCGTATCTTGCGACAATTGGCCGCTCTTGTTATCTATCTTCATTCCCAATAGGTTAGATAATTGTTTATAGCTCTCTCCCTCCCTCTAGAGTCTATCCCATAAACACACTTGGGTTTTAAAAATATAGATTATATAACATAATTATGTCTTTGACCTTAAAATTTCAAAGGTAGCATTAAAAAAACAGCTAATATATGATTTTCTTGTAAAATTGCAGAAAAAAAGTTTCACCCATAAGCAAGCATGTGAAATACACCTGTCATTAATATTAAGGAATATTGAGGTACACATGAAGAAGGCTGTAACTGATTAACCAAACAAGGGTAAAGGATACTACAATGTCTTGAAGTATATATTTGTCTTCCTACACCTTTAAATAGCTGCCAAAACACACTGAAAACTGTAAAAGTTGCCCCTTTCTACCCCAGTGGGTGTGGCTTAAATCGAATTACCAAAGTGACCAATAATGTGTCCCTATTTGGGGTATTATACTTGACACCAGGCTTTATTCAAGATAATCTTATCGTCAAGCAATTACTTAAGGTGTCAAAAATGAAACCTAAAGACCTTATTGGGAACTTCTACACAGTTACGGAAAACTGGCACAAGCCAGCTAATGAGTACCCTTGGCAGGGATAAAACAGTTTTTAGCTCCACTGGCCGAAGGCCAGCGGGCTTATGTCATGGCCTGTTGTCCGTCGTGCGTCCGTCCGTCCGTGCGTCCGTCCGTGCGTTAACTTTTTTTTAAAACGTCTTCTTCTCTGAAACTACCCATCCAATTTTGATGAAACTTCACAGAAATGATCCTGCCATGGTCCTCTTCAGAATTTCTTGAAAGAATTTAATTCCTTCAAAAACTCTGGTTGCCATGGCAACAAAACTGAAAAATTTTGAAAATCTTTGAAAATCTTCTTGTCTGAAACCGTAAGGCCAAGGGCTACCAAATTTGGCATGTAGCTTTATCTAGTAGACCTCTACCAAGTTTCTTCAATTTATAGCCCTGGGGTCAAAATTGGCCCCGCCCCGGGGGTTACAAGTTATACATGGGCTTATTTAGGGAGAACTTTAAAATTCCTCTTCTACCTAGCCATAGGGCCTAGAGCTACCAAATTTGGCATGTAGCTTTATCTAGTGGACCTTTGCCAAGATTGTTCAAATTATAGCCCTGGGGTCAAATTAGGCCCTGCCCGGGGGTAACAAGTTTTACATGGGCTTATATAACAAGTTTTACATGGGCTTATATAGGGAGAACTTTAAAATTCTTCTTTGACCTAGCCATGGGGCCTAGGGCGACCAAATTTGGCATGTAGCTTTATGAAATGGCAATATTTAGGTTTTTATTATTTACATGAAAGTTTCATTTAATTTATTTAGCAGAATAGGGATTCAGAGGTCTGCTACATAACAAACAAAGATACTGCCCTTAAAAATACAATGATATGCTCAGTCACAAAAAGAAATTCAAAATGAAAGCACAGCTCCAGATAAGAGAGAGTGATCATATTCTAAATCCATTATTTCTCGTTCAAACCCTATGTTGTGGGTTACATATTTCAGATTCTTTGCTAAAAATTTGATCTGGCAATGGACGTGGCTGCTGTGGGCTTGGCTTTATTAAAGATTATAACTGGTTATATGATTTAAGTTTACATACTGATAAAAGGAAATAACTCTTGTTCTGTCCATGCAAATATAAATGCACTCAAAACATTGCTGTTCCAGTACATTATAATTTATAGTCTACATCTTTTTTCCTTGCTTCAAAGTATGGTGGAGAATTTTAAAATCTTCTTGTCTGAAACCATAAGGCCCAGGGCTACCAAATTTGGCATGTAGCTTTATCTAATGGTCCTCTATCAAATTCCTTCATATTATAGCCCTGGGGTCAAAATTGGCTCTGCCTTGGAGATCACAAGTTTAACATGGGCTTATAGGGTGACTGTAATTTAGAATAGTAATCAAGGGAAATAACTCCTGTTATACAAGATAAAGTTTGTTACTATTTACCTCCCTTGATTATCAAACTGCAGTTATACGTTATTGGAGTTTGGTATTCAAGTTTTTTGGAGAGGAAATGTTCTGTTTTAAGAGAGAGTTTTTTTTAACTGTATTTTTTTTTACTGTACCAAGTTTAAAGCCATTGCAAAAAGACAAATTGAATGTAGCTTAAATGACTATTTCTGTCCTTGATAGTTAGGAAACGTTGTGGGAAAAGGAGTAAATACTGGATGACAACATGTCCTATTCTTACGATGTTTTTGAAAGCCTTCTCTTTCAGGGTCATTAACACTTTGATTTGTGTAGTAAAGGGTTAAAAAGCCAGTGGAGCGATACAGGGCCATCATGGCCCTCTTGTTTTCAATCAAGTCAGCATTTAATCAACATTTAATCATATTGATGAATTCAACCAAATTGAGAACCAAAAAAAATCCCCACAATAAATCATCCACTAAATAGCATAACTGTCCTGAAAACTCACCTTACCATCAAAATTTCCAAATGACCACTACAAATATTCAATCGACCACTATTGACCAGTATTGACCACTTCTGGAGTATTGACCAGGATGGTTTTAACCGGTAAAACTGCCGCTTAAAACCGCCCCAGGTTTCGACCGCACAACCTTGCAGTTGAAATATGAGTATTTGTATTTTCCATCTTTCATGAAATTTGTTCAACCAGTTACAACGTACACCTGTTACATAATAGGCTTTGGACTCATTTTTGATTGGTGATAGAAAAAGGAAATAAAAACCCATTTACCATGATTTTCAAGAAATAATACAGTTTTTCCATGCTTTTCATAGAAAAAGCTTGATCTGGGAGATTTCCATATAATTGAAACATGATGTAATCCAGTTTCTATGGCTTTTGTTCTTTTCACCTTCCAGGTAGCTTTGCAATCAGACAAAACAGTAACCGAATTTTGAATTTTTTCTCAGAAATGTCTGCTTTTGGATGGAAGTTTATGCTGTCAGGTAGACAATAGCTAGTGTTATAAAATTAAGACAATTTTTGGTAGTGTTGTAGAAATAATGGACACAAGGCAAGAGTGTATGTTTAAATAAATTGTGAACCAATCTATTCTTTTTGTTTTGATTTCAGGACCTATGGGGCCAATGGGACCTATGCCAGGGCTGTAAGTATACAATGTGAAGTATACAACTTGTTGGTTTGTTTTACTCATTGCTTCTTGAAACAAATTTTTCATTGGAACCTCGTAGCCGAGGTGGTAAGGGATAGGGCTTGATGCCCAGGGTTGCTGGCTGGTACAATTGCTGGCATGGCCACTCTCTCTCTAAGCAACACTGTCGGTAATTGTACCAAGATTCTTTCCTTGCTCTATGCTTAACATTGTTGCGAAGATATTTATGTTGGAAGGCAGCCAGTGGCTTGATAAGAATGCTTTACAAAATACTGGTAACAGAAACTTCAGGAGGGCATGGATAAGTACACTGGCCACCATGTTATAACTGAAGTAATGTGGAAAGCATTGTCATACAATGAAAACTCTCAGCAGACAGCTGTGATAGCATTCTGTCTTCATATGGAATATCTCTATGAACTAATGCTTTTGTACATGTATGAATGTAAAAATGTTTTGGCATTGTAAGAAATTGCAAGTTACGAGTAATTTGTCCTTTCGCCTAAAATGTTTTTAAAAATAGTGTAGTGGGAAATGCAGAAGGTCTTGTCAGGGAGGTGAAGACTTCTCACCAGAGACTTCATTCAGGTTACAGTGATAGTGTGCAAAATAATGTATATGTATTGAATACTTTGTAAATAAGGGTTGTGTCATTAGGAGGTCTATTTTGAAATTGCAAGGGCTACAAATTCTGAGTAACATGGCTTGTCAAATGTAAAAAAGGATGTTTCCAATTAGATTCTAAATATTTTGAGTATTTTTTTTTTTGTTAAGTTTCTCATGTTTATTTTTAGCTGAGCTGTTCTCAAAGAAGACATCAAGGTATTGCCATAGTCCTGGCTGCATTATCTCAGTGGTGTGAAAACTTTTAAATTTTCAAAAACTTCGACATTTTGTACTATCTCTGTAATAACTGAAGATATTTATTTCAAACTTGGACAAGATATTCACTATCAAAACCTTCCAAGTATTCTGAATGACCTGTTAATGTACATTTTTGTGCAGGATGGGTCCAGGTATGGGCCCTATGCCTCCCAGACCATATATGGGTGGACCTGGAGTTCCAGGACCAGTTGGGCCTGCTGCAGTACCACCAATGTCAGGAATACCCCCAGGCCCTCAGAAACCACTATTTCCATCAGCTGTTGCAGTAAGTTGTTTTAACCCATAACCCTCCTAGTTAGTTTAAGACCTACATGTAGTAAACTAGTGAAATACTTACAAGGCAAAAGACAAAATCAAGGAAAAATTCAACATTTCAACAGTATGGAATGAATTTTAGGCAAAAGGGCATTCATTTATTACCTGTTTACTGGCAAGGGTCTTAAATTTTTATTTCTTCCATAACTGGGTATTACTGTTATATATCGGTTGACTTTTTCCAAAAGTTGGTCCTGCATACAGATGTACAATTATCGTGTACACACGTGCTCTAAAAAGAGCAATTTTTATATCCCATTATTTTCGGTGTAGGGAATGTAGCATCACCTCTATCAGTTTGTATGTCCTACCTGAAGGAAAAATGCTTTTTGGTTGTAAAAGTTTTGAGATGTTTTTTGTATTGGGTTCAACACGGGTAGGAAACTTCATATTCAGAGCCAATGGCTCCGACGAGAAAATGTTGTGTTGGTCTTCCGTTTCTGAAGATGTCGGCTGAAAAACAACCGAAAAACAGGTAAGCTTGTCATTATTTGTAATCATGTGTTCTTATACCTTTGAAATTCCAAAAAAGGAGAATGTCATGCAATGCTCTGGTCTTTCAATGTGTTTTCTACACTACGGAAAGTTGTAACAAGTGTACGATGTTGTCTGAATCATTTGTGGCGTGGGTTGACCTTAGCTAAAATAATACGTCACGGACCTAAATTCAGTCTATTATTGCCATATAATTGGCAAGCAAAAGAGATTCTTGCTGTCCCAAAAGCGTGAATTAATGTCTTGAAATGTTACATTCACTGCTGGTAAAGAATTGAAAAGAAATAGCACAAAAATGGTGAAAATAAAGGAGGGCTCCGATTATGTGGGCCTGCTCTGAATATGTAAGTCGGCACTGATTGATGAGGGCTTCCTTTCAGAAATTTAGTTTTCTGTAAAGATTTACTTAGGAAGTAGGCTTTGTTTTTCTGTTAATACCTTTTAGTCCAAAATGTATTACTTTTGTAGGATGGAACATGATCGAATTTATGAACATACAAAGGACTGGTATTGTCACGATTGAAAAATGCTGTCGAACATTAGTCTATCTAAATTTTGAAAATACTTTTATGTAGCTTTTGATTCACAGAATGGTTCATACATGTATATAGTATTTGTCATGCTTTCGTCGTAAGTGCAGCCCACGTGTAAGCAAAAAACAAAAAAAGAAAAATATTTGGCATCTTTGGAAGACTATCTTGTGTTGAAACAATCATTAAAAAGCTAGATGGAAAATGTACCGACCGTAGCAGAGATGATGAATAGAAAAAAAAAAAACTTTTACAGAACGTGAGAAATACAATTGATCTATTCGCAATACACGCCTCGGGGTATATATGTGAACCCTCTTAACTCTTTTTAAATAATACTTAACACTACACAACAGTATGTCAGGTGGGTGGGGTATATACAAGTCTTTAACAACGAAAAAGAATCTATTTCACAAGCATGTCAAGACCAAAGATGTTCATAGATCCCTGATTCTGATAGTACTTACTCAGATCTTTCAATGTTCAATTAACCAGATGCATATTAGATCAGAAAATGTCACATATCAGTTATCTTTAAGCCGATGATAAACAAATATTCATCCAAACAAACAAACGATCACATTTTGTACAGTCTAATATTGATCTATACTGGCTGCAGAACTAACTTAAGTTGTGACAGGCACTTTAAGGGTTCATAATGAGTAGCTTTGAGTTATCTATATTTCTTTTTCCGTCCTAGATATTTGTATGAATGTCCTAAACATTGTCGTTTGCACTTGTTTCAGAAATCTCACACCGACCCCTCCCCATTGCTAATGTAATCATTAGAAGTCATTCACTTTACGCTGTAATTAGATAGAGATTGCAGCTCCAATATCATGATTTACTGATTGTGTATGCAATTAGCTGTTTTGAGTCATTATTTAGGATAAAAAGGTTTAGAAAATAACTAATCTTACGAACAAAGTCCGCAACAAAGAAACAAATGAACAAACGCATGGCAGAAATACAGGGACCGGGCAGGATTCGAACCTAGAACACCCGGACGAAAGGCCAATACCATAACCACTGAGCCAAAGAGAATTCTCCCTAACGCAGGTGTTAGGTATTGTTAGGTATGAAGCCATGCATGAAGGAGTGGTCTCCCGTAACACTAATATATGACATATTCTGCATTGAAGGTCTGAGTGAGTACAATCAAAATCAGGGATCTATGAACATTTTTGGTCTTGGCGTGCTTGTGAAGTTGAGTTTTTTTTTTTTTTGTTGTTGAAGACTTGTATATACCCCACCCACCTGGCATACTGTTGTGTCGTGTTTGGTGTCGAGAAGAGTTAAGAGTGGTAACACATATACCCTGAGGCGTGTAATGCGAATAAGTCAATTGTATTTCTCACATTTTGTAAAAGTTTTGTTCTATTCATCGTCTCTGCTACGGTCGGTACATTTTCCATCTAGCTTTTTAATGACTGTTTCAACACAAGATAGTCTTCCAAAGATGCCAAATTTTTTTTTTGCTTACATATGGGCTGCACTTACGACGAAAGCATGACAAATACTATATACATGTATGAACCATTCTGTTAATCAAAAGCTACATAAAAGTATTTTCAAAATTTAGATAGACTAATGTTCAACAGCATTTTTCAATCGTGACAATACCAGTCCTTTGTATGTTCATAAATTCGATCATGTTCCATCCTACAAAAGTAATACATTTTGGACTAAAAGGTATTAACGGAAAAACAAAGCCTACTTCCTAAGTAAATCTTTACAGAAAACTAAATTTCTGAAAGGAAGCCCTCATCAATCAGTGCCGACTTACATATTCAGAGCCGGCCCACATAATCGGAGCCCTCCTTTATTTTCACCATTTTTGTGCTATTTCTTTTCAATTCTTTACCAGCAGTGAATGTAACATTTCAAGACATTAATTCACGCTTTTGGGACAGCAAGAATCTCTTTTGCTTGCCAATTATATGGCAATAATAGACTGAATTTAGGTCCGTGACGTATTATTTTAGCTAAGGTCAACCCACGCCACAAATGATTCAGACAACATCGTACACTTGTTACAATTTTCCGTAGTGTAGAAAACATGTTGAAAGACCAGAGCATTGCATGACATTCTCCTTTTTTGGAATTTCAAAGGTATAAGAACACATGATTACAAATAATGACAAGCTTACCTGTTTTTCGGTTGTTTTTCAGCCGACATCTTCAGAAACGGAAGACCAACACAACATTTTCTCGTTGGAGCCATTGGCTCTGAATATGAAGTTTCCTACCCGTGTCAAATTTTATATACTGTTACATCGTAATAAAATTTCAAGTTTGAGTACAGACAAAATTTACCATATGTTACGGGAGTTGCAGCCTTTCTTTACAAAAATCCTGGATTCCATTCAATATCTTTAGAAAAGAGTTGTGTATATGATGCATGTTCTACCCAAATTAGATGTATATGATCATTAAATATAGGAGGGCTGTTCGATATGTAATGTGTATTGTACCACAGCGCGATAACGCTTTGCACGATTTCATGGATGACGATACGCTTGAATAGCTCTATTCAATACCTTTCCAACGGTATAAACACGAGCCTTCAGCTCCACATAGTTTTAAACTTATAGTCATTTCAATAGAGCTAGTCGTTGACCACTGTTGTAAAAATGGTTGGGAAACGGATTAAGAATATTGAAGAAATCAGAGCTTATATAAAAGTTCGCACAAAACTCGGTCATTCCGTAATACAGATTTTTACTGAATTGGGGGAAGTTTATGGGTCTGATAAGGTATCTTATGAGACAGTTCGTAGTTGGAGAAAGAAATTTCTGACTTGCACAGAGTCCGTCAAAGATGCAGCAAAATCTGGCCGACCTGTGACTTTAACAGGCAAGGCAAATGTCTCAAAAGTCAGGGAAATAATTGAAAGTGATGGCAGATACACGATTCGTGATATTGCCAAAGCTGTTGGCATATCACTATCGCGGGTGCATTTCATTTTGAAGCGTATTTTGAAAGTACGAAAGATTTCTGCCAGATGGATACTGCATATATTGACAGATGACCAAAAACGGGTATGAGTACAAACCGCTAAGCAATTGCTCAAAATGTTTCCCAAATTCAATCAAAGACAATTTGCAAACATTGTTACTGGTGACAAAACATGGGTTCACTATTTCCAACCAGTAAGAAAAATTGGAAACAAAATATGGCTAACTAAACATGGTAGAAGGCCTGTAGTTGCCAAAAGAAGCACAAGCACAAAGAAGGTTCTTTATTGCATATTCTTCTCATGTGATGGTATAGCCTTACAAATTCCGGTGCCAAAGGGCAAAAGTGTTACAGGTCGGTATTACCGAGATGTTATACTAAAAAAGCTCAAGAAATATTATCTTAAACGACGCCCTGTGTCAGGATTTAGGCATGTTTGTCTACTTCATGATAATGCTCCATCACATACATCTGAGCTTGTGCAGCAATTTTTGAAGTCGGAGAAGGTTACTGTCTTGCCACACCCACCATACTCTCCAGATCTAGCCCCGTGTGACTTTTTCCTTTTTCCAAAACTTAAAAAGTTCTTATCTGGTCGTCGTTACAAGTCCCGACAAGCCCTTGGCTCAGCAATCAGTCAGTGCCTCAGAGGTCTACCTAAATCAGCGTACCGTGACGCATTTCAGAAATGGATTCAGAGATTGAAATTATGTATTTCAAACCGCGGAGAATACTTTGAAGGGATGTAATGTTCATTTCACTATTTGAGTCGAATGCTTTTGAGATATCGTACAATACACATTACATATCGAACAACCCTCGTATGTCAAGTTTGAATTAGGGTAATACCCACCAGTTACTATAATATAAGTTATGGCTCTTTTCCAATTGGTTTACAATAGCATCTTTCATATGGACATATTACTAGTTTTGACTAATATAGGGAGAAACATCTGTGAATTTTCTCTTATTTTGTTAAAACTCATTTTACATGATGCAGTTTTTATGAGAAAATGTCCACTGACATCAAATTGCACATATTGTATATTGAATGGTATTTAAGCAATTTAAACAGATTCCACATATAGTATGTGAATAGGAATATTGGAATGGGTAAGCATGTTCATACTTTTGTGAAACTTTGTTATACATTTAATCTGTAGTTCACATCTTCCTAATCATATATGATTAAGAAGATGTGAACTACATACTAAATGTAGAACAAAGTTTCACAGAAGATATGATTAGGAAGATGTGAACTACAGATTAAATGTATAACAAAGTTTCACAGAAGTATGAACATGCTTACCCATTCCAATACATTGAGGACACTGACCCAAGCTAGACCATCCTGACAGTTTCCTTTCAGGAAACCCCATGAATATGTGAGCTGATAAGGTGAAATTACTAAATTAGTTATGAAAGTCACATTGACATTGTTTAATGAAAGTCGCATTGACACTGTTTAACCTTTACCAAATGGCAAAATTATACACTCATCCAGAAGAAAGGAATGTACAGGCAACAATTCAAATATTTTTCAAACAATAGTTCAAATGTCCTTGGGGTCTTCTGTGGCTCAGTGGTAAAGTGTAGGACTGGTGACCTGGAGGCCCCAGGTTGAGCCTCACTGGATCCACTGGGTTTTTTGAGGAAGTGCTCTTGGGTGAGACACTTCAGAACCCCAACCATTCATTCAATCAATCAAATGTCCTTGAATAGGGCCTAAAAAAAAAAAAATACCTGTGTTTAGGGTTTCCTGACCCTACCTAGAAAATGCTGCCGACCCTAAACTTTTTACCCTATGATTGAAAAAAAGTTTTTTTCGGGTGTGATTTCAGTACATGGTCCATGTAAAAAAATTCTGAAAAAAAAAAAAAGAAATCCCTACCTACCCTACGAACAGCATCTGGGACCAAAACCCGAAACACAGATATTTTTTTGTTAGGCCTAGGTAGAAAAATTGTGGAAAAAAGAGAAAATGCTAGTTACCAACAATTTCTCCTTTTTCCAAAACATTTCAAAAGGCTTCGGTCCTAGGGTTGTTAGGATTATGTGGTAAAGGGTTAAACAAAATTCCATAAATTTACCTTTCAGTCTTCCCCTTCACTTGCCTCATCCAGTCCCTCATCTTCAGCTTCCACTGCTGGTTCAGTGAAGCCAACATTTCCTTCAGCAGCCGCGATCACATCATCAGCATCAGCGTCACCATCTAGTGCAACAATTACTGGAGCTCCAGTTATAAAGAAACCAGAATCTAGTTCAGGTTTGACTTCTAAACTGATGCATCCTGATGAGGATATATCTCTGGTAAGTATTGTAGAACACTATCATTGTTTTAAAGACAATCTTAGAGAGTATTCTGTCCAGGTAAGGATAAATTTATATGACAGTCTTCTGTGACTAGTTTGAAAACTACAGTAAAACTTCGATAATTCGAAGTCCCAAGGGGACAAGCAAAATATTCGAATTATCGCGGTTTTCGAATTATCCAAAATGTCCTTTAAAAAAAATGAATTCCGTTCAAGATCGGCTAATAAAGTTAACATCTACTACCCCCCCCCCCCCCCCCCCCCAAGCAATAAATCCCAGTTTTCGTTCCCTTTTTTCATAATATTCAAAGAATATCATATCAAAAGTGTTATTTTCTCTAAATGCAGCAAATCTGACCAGATTGAGTTCTTGGAAATAAGTCACATTAAAATTCCTTTCATCCTGTGAGGTTTTGGAAATGTCGGTACTCTAGTTTTTCTTTCAAATTCGTAAAATTTGCCCTGTTGTATTCGCCCCCATTAACTATCACCCCACGGGAAAGAAAGCGCATTATTATTTTTTGACCTAAGAAAACAGCAGAAGGTAGGATATAATATGGTATCAAAACTATTTAGGCCTACACGTGTATGGATTTAAGTTCCTCAGATACTGATGTTTCAATGAAATATCTTTGAATATCGCGATTTGATAAGTGTTGAAAATGATCAAAGAATGAAGGCGGGAAAACGCAATGCTAAAAATAGATAGACACGAAAAATGATAAAAATGAAACATCTTCCGATCACAAACGCTTCAAACTGTCTTTTTAGTGTCAAAATTGACTTATAACAAGTGATGTGCGCACAATGAAGTCGGGGATAAAATCAGTTGTCTAATCAGGAATGAAATACTCGAGTGATTTTATAGAATGAAATATCAAACAGCATAATTGAAGGAAGGGGTGGTAGAAGCAAACATGTCAAACTTAACATAATTAACCTCATATTATCAAATCAAGGTCAACTCCTTTTAAAAATCGTATTGTAGTATGAATCTCCGGTAGTAATTGTCATAGATTGTAAAACTTACACTACACCATAGACGGGCTGACACCGAAAATTCCTTTGCTGGGAAAGGTGCGAAAACAATCAATTGAGAGGTTAGAAAATAATGTGTTTGAATTAACAATCAATTTAAAGAGGCAAATTGATGACAGGGACCAGCACATGTGTTCGAATTTTCAGATTATCGAGACTCAAAATTACCGATCTATTTTTGGTGCCATATAGTGGAGTTTTTGCCGGGACTATGGAAATTCCTCGAAAAATATGGGGTCGTCGAATGTTCGAGATTGGAAATATCGAGATTTTACTGTATGTGTTGTATTAAAGCATTGTTTCCAATTATTGAATGAAACAGTAGATAAGTTAACTTTAGTAAAAGAGATTGTTCTACTTTGTGCATTAACTTTAACAATATATTATATGTTTACTAGATTTGTGTACAGAAAGGATCATGTATTTTTAGGTTTTACATTCTTTTCAGGTGTTTAAAGGTATTTTTTGAGTTATTATACAAAATGAAAAATAGGAGTTTCTTAATGAGATTTACAACTAAATAATTACATTACATATTTGATAAAGTTGTAGTCTTTCAAATATGAAATCTAGCTGTTAGTCGCTTTTAAATTCAGTGACAACAACATCCATAAAAGTAGTTACTTTTGTTTTATGTAAATAAAGAGATAAAACAGTGGCATGTTCACTTAACATACTGCAACAGTGTGACTTGCTCAGAAATGGTTGTATCAAAATGTTAGAGTGGACTCGTCACCATTTTAAACAAATACGCAGATGAATGCTTCAAAATACTCAAGCATTCTCACAAAATATGGATAACAGATATTGACCAGACTTTTGATTAATTCCATAAATTCATATGGAAAGTTTGATGGCAAAAGGAAACACTGCTAGTCTCAAGATTGCTTATTGTAGTAATTTCTCCAGTTGTTCTCCCACAATGATTTAAAAGTGGTTTGCTAAAGAGGGACAGAAGTTGTTGACAGGAAGTAATGTTTTAAGCTATTAACTGAACGTTTTGTTCAGTATGTAACTGACAAATTACAGGATGGTATTGAGAAATATAGGAAAGGTAAGTGTTTATTCAGTTGAAGATATCTACATTATGATGCATTTGTTAACACCATATGGTCTAACTTATATTCCAGGAAGAAAAGAGGGCAACTTTACCTAAGTATGCACAGTATGTAGCTAAAGCATTTATGAATTCTCAGCCAGGGCCTCCAAATTCTATGGGAATGAGTAAGTGTAGATTTTTAGCTCACCTGAGCACAACGTGCTCAAGGGGAGCTTTTAGGATCACCCGGTGTCCGTCGTGCGTCGTCAACAATTCTTTAAACATCAACTACTCCTAAACCGCTGGGCCAATTTGGACCAAACTTGCCTGGAATGTTCCTTGGGAGGTCCTCTTTAAAAATTGTTCACAATTTGATTCCATCAAAAACTCTGGTTGCCATGGCAACCAAATGGAATTTTCTAAGAAATTCTTTAAAAATCATCTCCTCTGAAACCACTAGTCAGATTTTGAAATAATTTCACAGAGATGTTCCTCGGGTGACCCTTTTCAAAAATGTTCGCGAAATTTTGATCCGTCAAGAAACATGGCTCTGGTGAATGGGGGCTACTTGCACTATACAGAAATGAAGAAATTCTTAAAAATTATTCTTCTCTGAAACAGCTGGTCGGATTTTAAAAATAATTTCACAGAGATGTTCCTTGGGTGACCCTTCTCAAAAATTGTTCGCAAAATTTTGATCCGTCAAGAAACATGGCTCTGGTGAATGGGGGCTACTTGCACTACACAGAAATGAAGAAATTCTTAAAAATTCTTCTTCTCTGAAACAGCTGGTCAGATTTTAAAATAATTTCACAGACATGTTCTTTGGGTGACCCTTCTCAAAAATTGTTCGCGAAATTTTGATCCGTCAAGAAACATGGCTCTGGTGAATGGGGGCTACTTGCACTACACAGAAATGAAGAAATTCTTAAAAATTCTTCTTCTCTGAAACAGCTGGTCAGATTTTGAAATAAATAGACAGAGATATTCCTTGGGTGACCCTTTTCAAAACTTGTTCGCAAAATTTTGATCCGTCAAGAAACATGGCTCTGGTGAATGGGGGCTACTTGCACTACACAGAAATGAAGAAATTCTTAAAAATTCTTCTTCTCTGAAACAGCTGGTCAGATTTTGAAATTATTTCACAGAGATGTTCCTTGGGTGACCCTTTTCAATAACTGTTTGCGAAATTTTGATCCGTCAAGAAACATGGCTCTGGTGAATGGGGGCTACTTGCACTATACAGAAATGAAGAAATTCTTAAAAATTCTTCTTCTCTGAAACGGCTGGTCAGATTTTGAAATAATTTCACAGAGATGTTCCTTGGGTGACCCTTTTCAATAACTGTTTGCAAAATTTTGATATGTCAAGAAACATGGCTCTGGTGACTGGGGGCTACTTGCACTATACAGAAATGAAGAAATTCTTAAAAATTCTTCTTCTCTGAAACAGCTGGTCATATTTTGAAATAATTTCACAGAAATGTTTCTTGGGTGACCCTTTTTGCAAGTTGTTTGAGAAATTTTGATCCATCAAGAAACATGGCTCTGATGGCCGTGGGCTATTTACACTATACGGACATGAAGAAATTTTTAAAAATTCTTCTTGTCTGAAACCGCTGGTCAGATTTTGAAATAATTTCACAGCAATGTTCCTTGGGTGACTCTTTTCAAAAATTGTTCACAAAATTGTGATCTGTCAAGAAACATGGCTCTGATGGTGGGGGCTATTTGCACTACAGGGACATGAAGAGGAATTTCTTAATTCTTCTTCTCTGGAAGGGCTGGTCAGATTTTGAAATAATTTCACAGAAATGTTCCTAGGGTGACCCTTTTCAAAAATTGTTTGGGAAATTTTTATCCGTCGAAAAACAACAGCCAATTGTTGGCACCTGCATGTGGTGCTCTTGTTCGACTTACGTTTTAGTCACTATCGAGCATGTGCTCTCCTTCAAGAAATTGTACTTGGGTGATCTATCCAAAAATTTATTTGCAGAATTCTGATTCATCAAATTCATTGCTGTGGTGATGATAGTAGGGGTGGTGACAGATTTTGAAATGACTTTTACAGGTGACCTTTTCAGAATCGCTTGGCAAAATAATGATTTTGTTTCCAAAGTTTCAATACCTCAAAAAAAAAATTGGCTATGGTCCTCTCAAAAATTCAGGTGAGCGATCCAGGGCCATCTTGGCCCTCTTGTTTTTAGCTCCACTGGCCGAAGGCCAGCGGGCTTATGTCATGGCCCGTTGTCCGTTGTGCGTCCGTCTGTCCGTCCGTGCGTTGACTTTTATTTTAAACATCTTCTTCTCTGAAACTACCCAGCCAATTTTGATGAAACTTCACAGAAATGATCGTGCCATGGTCCTCTTCAGAATTTCTTGAAAGAATTTAATTCCTTCAAAAATTCTGGTTGCCATGGCAACAAAACTTCAAAATATTGGAAATCTTTGAAAATCTTCTTATTTGAAACCATAAGGCCTAGGGCTACCAAATTTGGCATGTAGCTTTATCTAGTAGACCTCTATCAAGTTTCTTCAAATTATAGCCCTGGGGTCAAATTTGACCCTGCCCCGGGGGTTACAAGTTTTACCTAGGCTTATATAGAGAAAACTTTAGAAATCTTCCTGTACCTAGCCATAAGGCCTAGGGTTACCAAATTTTGCATGTGGCTTTATCTAGTGGGCCTCTACCAAGAGTGCCCAACTTATAGCCCCAGGGGTCAAATTTGACCCCACCCCAGGGGGGGGGGGTCACAAGTTTTACATAGGTTTATGTAGAGAAAAATTTAGAAATCTCCCTGCACCTACCCATAAGGCCTAGTGCTACCAAATTTTGCATGTGGCTTTATCTAGTGGGCCTCAACCAAGAGTGCCCAACTTATAGTCCTGGTGTTTAAATTGGCCCCACCCCAGGGGTCACAATTTTTATATGGGCTTATATAGACAAAACTTTAGAAATCTCCCTGTACTCAGTCATAAGGCCTAGGGTTACCAAACTTTGCATGTGGCTTTATCTTGTGGGCCTCTACCAAGAGTACCCAAATTATAGCCCTAGGGTCGAATTTGACCCCACTCCAGGGGTCAGAAGTTTTACATGGGCTTATGTAGTGAAATCTTTAGAAATTTTCTTGTTACTTACCATAAGAACTTGGGCTACCAATTTTAGTCCTGTCTCAGGGGTCTTATGTTCAAAACCAATTGGCCAAGTGTTGTAATGTTTGGCATGTAGGGATTTTACATATTAGCCAGTGGAGCGATACAGGGCCATCATGGCCCTCTTGTTTGTTTTACACTTGAGTGAAATGAACCTTTTCTTTTTTAATCTGTATACTTGAATTAGCCTGTCTGCCTGTCCTAATGTCAGTTGCAAGCACATTGCCATATTTGCATCACATAATCCCTCTTAAGTTTTGCTTCATTGAGTTGGAACTTTGTATAACTGATAACCTAAAATGAAAGATGTGAGAAGTTTAATTTCCAGATATCTCTATTGAATGTAGAAAGATCTCCCCTTAGGGTGTCAGTCACCTTGCAACAGATTTAGATAGGGGACTTTATACATCTTTATAGACAGCACAGCACTGCACATGAGGTCTTATCATAAGCTTTATTTACACAGTCTGGTATTTTGTGAGAAATCATTACCCAAAATAGCCTTGAATTCTTTTAACTGAAAAACTTTCCATTTCATGTCTTTGGTGTTATGAGGGTACTTAAAACTTGTATATATAGCTTTGGTGTATTACTTCGCTATGTACAGATTGGATAAGGATGGTACACAGATTAGATTTGGTAAGATTCTGGAATGTCATTTCATGATATAATAATCACAAGTTGTACCTCTAAACTCAAAGCTTTAAATAGCTATATTAGACTCTACAGTTGGTAAGGATGTTAACACTACTTAAATATCAAATTTTTGCCATTTAAAGAGAAATAAGAAGAAAACAGATTTCTTTGTAGTACACAGTAACCGTTTACCAAATAATGCCAATTTTAGCAACCCTAGAGACTTTTACATTAGAAAACAGTGGGAAAGGACAAAATGCTGTTTACCACCATTTTCCTTTTTTGTCTTTCAATGTTTTCTACCAATCCAAACACAAATTTCAAGTTTTGAGTCACATTTATTTTACTGTCTGCATATGTTACCAATTTTGACAGATCTAAAAATTTGTCATCTGGTTAAGAGTTAAACGATAGCTAAAGATAAATAGTGCTTCTTTTTCAAACATTGTAGGAATGCCCAACTCTGCACCCATGCGACCTCCAATGGGACCCCAAGGTAAGCTTATCATAAAAGTTAGCCCATTTACCAAAGAATCCCATCTTTAGCAACCAATAATTTAAAGGCGTTTGAAAACCTTGTGGAAAAAGGAGAAATCTTTTACAAGACAATCCTGAGTTTAATGACTGAGGTGTAAGGATTTTGAAAACATAGTTGGAAAAGGAGAAAATGCTGGTAACCAGCATTTTCTCCATTTCCGCCAGTGTTTTGTACCAATGCAAAGACAAATTCGTCTTTTGAGCTAGATTTCATTTGTCGTCTGCAAATGCTTTTAATTTTTTGGAGTCTAGAATTTTGTCTTTTGCTTGGGAGCTCACCAGCATTTTCTCCTTTTCCCTGAGTATCATCTACTTTTTTCACAGTCAAGTTCCATCATTTCAGCCTCATTTATTTGTCTGTAAATTCTTTCAGTTTTGACATATCTGATATTTTTTTATCTGCTTTAAAGTTAAACATGAAGTTGGCTTCTAGTGTTTAACAATTACATGCGTTTCATCACATTCGACTTTCTTTTCTTTTGTGTCATCTTTTTTGTTGCTGTTGTTGTTGCTGTTGATGTACGATAATCATGGCTCACAAAATGTGTGTCTAACTAACCATCTGTAAAATTACTAGGCTAAAATTTCATTGCCCTTGTTTGCTCAATAGAGTAATAACTTCTTCAGATTTCATCAAATATGTAACCCTAGTATCTTTGTAGACTTGAAAGCTGTGCTGATTAGATGCATACTTTATTACCTTAGTATCTTTGTAGACTTGAAAGCTGTGCTGATAACATGCATAATTTATTTCAGGAATGATGGGGATGCCAAACCAGGGCATGTTTGGAATGGGATACCAGGGTAACAGTTTTAGACCTCCGATGCCTAGTGGACGATTTTAGTGGACAGCTGAGGTGCACTATTTGAGAAGACAATTGAAGTGGTAGAAGATCAGATTCACAGGGACTTGAAATAATGCAGTTAAGTGAAAAAGTTTTACTGGCACTCCTAGACCAGGGAATGTGTCACGAAAATAAAAGTTGTTATGTAACTTTCTTGTCTTTTTCAGCGTTTGAAAAATGCAAATTAAAAATTATGTGAAGAAATTCATATGAATGCAGGTAAGAGTTCGAGAGGGTAGTTTATCAACTGTTTACAGCTATCCGGTAAGTGATAAAACAAACAGTTGTCACAGGGGCTGTTCAGGTTTTGAAGGTTACGTTAACTCATTCCCTCTCAAAACAATTTTGCAGCAGACAACTTTCAAAACATTCTTGAAAAATTGGGCTGATTCGACATGATTTTGGGTTTGATATATGATTATGTCAAACGCATTTTCTTTGTTGGCCAGTATGTTTTCAAAGACAGTCTGCTGCAAGATGGAAAAGTCTGTAGTAGGACAATGAGTAACAGATGAATCATATGCTGCTAAGACTAATGTTTTAAGTAAAAAGGTCATGAAAAAAAGCTCTTCTACTCTTTTTATTCATGTGTTGACTTTGTCACCATGGCGACTGTTGTTGTTAGCATTTGGATTTTTTTGGGGGGAGGGGGGGGGGGGGGAGAAAAATTCACACCTTCCTGCAAGGGCATAATGATCTGAGAATTATGTGATTTGCTGGTTAAATGTCTTAAATGTGGTCTTAGCTGATGCCAGCATTTTCAAGTAAGTGTGTAGAATTTTTACATGTCATCAAATGTTTACCTTCAACCGAAATACCCTTTGTTTTTATGACCCTACTAAAGTAGGCTTTAAAGGTCAATCTAGGAAAAGAAAAAAATGCAGGTTAGCATTTTTTCCCTTTTCCACAATGTTTTCTGTTTTTACAAACCCAAATTCTATAATTAGAGCTACTTTGAATGGTTATCTGCAGACGCTTTCAACATGAACTAGGTAATTTTGTCATCTGTATGGACGCTTTATATGTCTGAAAATATATGGTGATTCCTGGAACTGAGGAGGGTATCGGACAGTGAATGTTGAATATCTCTTCTCTGTGACGGCAAATCACAAATACTCTGTTATAAAGTTGTTACAGAAACAAAATACATGAAGAAGTGAGTGATGACTTGTGTATAATACAAATTTAATTTTATGTACAGAAATGGACTTTTTGTAAATTTTAAGGTATGTAAATATTGCTTTTAATTGAAATTAAAACATTGTGAGAAAGTTTGTATTTGTTTGATTTTGTGTAATAGTATCTATCCTTGAAATTTGTTTTACCACAAAATCCTAGTATCACATTTGTTACCAACAGAATATTTGAAAATGTAGCCCGTTTCAGACTGCACTTGTGAATAAGATGTATTCAGGAATTACTATACATTCTTTCTACCTGTATGTCAAGATAGGTTTCATCACTATAAACGGGGGAAAACTGAACAAAGGTTCTGATACTGTTGCTATGTATCTCTTAAGTTGTAAATGCATGTAGATACACAGTTCTCTCATGATATAAGAAAATCTTCTTGACCTGAAAATAACATGAAAAGTCAAAGTCTGTTTTACCTTTAATCAGTCTTTTAGTATAGGACAGACTTGTGCAATTCTAAAGGTGAAGGAAAAGAAGAAAATGTATTTCATATGTAGTCTACAAAGTTTTGTTGTCTTCATTGCTTTTTGTAAGTGGCCATAAAGGAATTTATTTATTAAGTATACATTTATATATCCTTTTGTACTCATTTCACTATAGGGGTCCTGCACGGTGAAAGTTAAGGATTTGCAATCCTATGGCCTTGGGGTTGATCCTCTGTGGAGGCACTGGGTTTTTCATAGGAGTTTTCTGGGCAAATTACCACTTAGGAAACCTAGCCTAGTACTTTTTTAGGACAGAACACACTTTGACAAGTGTTCTGTTGTCATGCCAAAGCTGATACGAGGTTGAAATTAGTGTAAAATGCCATTCGGTCAATCAGTCAGTGATTTAATCTTTTACCAAGGTAGTGTATTTCCATATTGTTTGAGAGAAGTCAGATTTGATAACAAATCATAGGTTGCAAACTATAACCTACTCCAGTACCAAAAAAAAAATTGATGAAAGCTTAACTCTTTACCAAACAACAAAAATTTGGACTGGTCCAAAATAAAAGCATTTGCAGACAACAAATGAAATGAAGTTCAAATGATTGAATTCGTTTCTGAATGGTTAGAATTTTCTCGTTTTCCAATAACGTTTTCAAAAGTCTAATTTTTAAGGGTCGTTCAAAGTTGGGAGTATGTAGTAAAGGGTTAATCTGGTGTACACGACACACAGTAGTAACTTGTGAATGAGAGCACTTAATGAGCTGTTTGGAACATTATCATTTGTGGGAAAAGCTGTGATTGCTTGCATCAAGCAATAGGTCCTTTTCCCTATATCTATGTATGGGATGTATTTTCATTGTAATAGGTTACTATAGGGTCAGTCTTAAAGTGATTGTCTATTCTCAGTTTTCCTGTCCTCAAGGAGGCCCTTTTCCTTCTATGTTTTGAATTGTTTTCTGACGCTGGCAATGTTGGTGTATTTGCACTAAAGTAGGTTACAAGAAGGTCAATCTAAAAATAAATTGTCTGTACTCAATGAAAAAGCAACTTGCCATATATTAAACATTTATAGTTGAATCCTGAGTTTATACGACCTTGTAGAAAATATCTTCTAAAACACTGTCGGAAAAGGAGAAAACGTTGGTAACCAGCATTTTTCCTTTTTACCAAACCGCTTTTTACTCTTATTCAGACATATCTCATCATTTCAGCCATACTCAAGTTGTCGTCTGCAGTGTTTTCAATCTGGACAAGTCTAAAATTTTGCAGGGTGGATAAGACTTAAACATGTGAAGAAAATCAGTATGCATAAATTTTATTATCGCTGAATTTAAGGGTTTATGTGTACATGTAAAACTACTTTAGATTATTTAATTTTCAATGAAGTAAGAAAATTATTAGATTGGTTCTGAATTGCATGTTTTCATGTAGAAGCAGCTGAAGTTATAGCCAGAAAGCAGTTAAGTGTGGTCACAGCTCTTGCTGTTGGGCCTTTGTGCCCCCAACAAATTGTTGGTGACATAGATTTGTATTTCATGCAAGATAAGATTCAAGTTGTAGTTTTACTGGATGAACATTACTGCAAGTACAGGCAAGTTGTCACAGTATCTCATTATGTAGGATACTGTTGGGTTTCTACCCCCAACATATACATGTTGGCGACTTTTTATTAGCTCCTGAATACCTTATTTTTGGAGTCGACTTATTTTCTTAAATATTTCAAATTCGGGTATGAACTGATGAAGGATCTAGCTCTAGAAACAGGCAAGTCGTCACAGTATCAGATAGATACTGTTGGGCATTCGCCCCCAACATAATATGTTGGCGACTTTTTTGTTCACTTTGAAGTGCTTGAATGTATTTGTGATTTTGATTCCTTCTTGACACAGGTTTTAAAAGTCATACCATAACATCAATCATATAAAGAGCTTATTATTATGAAAGGAGTGTAGTTTGGAAGAAGTGACATATGTGCATCTTAATTAAGCCGTATGATTCCTTTAAGCAGACAGGAATTTAGTATAGATGGAGAATTACCATAGTTTGGCTTTTCTTTCTGACTTAAGAATGTTGATTCTTTTGTTTCATTGTTTTGATAACTGAAATTAAGAGGAAAAGAAAAATGGTGTGAAGACCTGTTTTAGCAGGAATACATGCTAAGAGATAAAATCCAAAACTTTCTTTTATGTACTGTGTATTTGTGTATCTTGTTATCGGTTAAGACAATTCTTGAAGCAGATGACTTTGAAAGCATATTCGTAGAACAAAATGAATTAACAAAGGTTTAGCACGTGAAAACATGGCTAAACAAAATATGACTAATCACTAGCACTTCCTGCGTTTGCCACTTTGTTTTTAAAAGTGTTCGATGTATGATGAATTGTCATTTGCAGGAAGGAGACTGAAAAGTTTTCATTCGATGACAGAAACTACAGTTTTGCATTTTTGTAAACTAAACTGTAATTGTTTCAACTTCTATTGTGACCATTCGTATATCTAAAGATTGTTTTGGATACTAATTGTTACAGTACTTGTGGCAAGTTATATTACAACCACCTGTTTCTTTCTTTTGACAGTGAGGTTTGAAGATGATATACAGCCTGTCAAATCTCACCGGTAGGTGTTAATGCTTTGTTCTGAATGCTGCAAAATATTGTGTTACAAAATAGATTTTAGTAATGATCGTGGTGATAAAAGTGGGACGTTTTAAATCATATATAGGCCATACTTTCACATTTTTTTATGCCCACTTTCGCCAGACATCAGATTTGTAATCAATTTGAAACATAACACTTAGCTGTACCCAAGTCAAAGGATTTAAATACCTCACGGCCATCTGGGTATCATAACGAGTTTGCCTTGCCTGAAACCATAAATTGTACCTTAATGGCATGGTAAATCTTAAGGTAGACAAAGCTCTTAGTTTTGTAAAAATGTATGAAATTACAAGATAAACATTGTGGAGTAGATTACATGGCAGATTTATCTTTATTTTCCAGCAACTCATTTTTTTTTTTTTTTTTAATTTTCCTTGCTGAGAGCAAAATAATCGATACCAAATACTCAATCAGTTATTAAAAAAAAAAAAAAATCCCTTACACACTGAAAAAATACACTCCTTGGAACAGTCAGTGACAATTTTGTAACTTGAAGCCTGTTATATGTTCAAGCTACCAGGGTGGATCCAAGATCGATTACAAAGACATGCGTCCTATAGCGTTCGATCTTTGATCTACATTGACTGCAAATGTAAGTTAGGTTCCCCACTTGAACGAATAAAAACGATACATGGTAAACTGCTCAAAGAATCGACAGAAAGAAGAAGACATGTTAGCAACTCTTTCAGACAAGATTTCAATAATACTAGTCTAAATCAGATCATTGCCATCAGCTAACACATATAACTGCTTGAAACCAAAACCATTGGATACACAGTGAAGAAAATTTTGTTCAAATGGAAAGAATGAACTTCATGTTTTGACAAATTAGTAGCTGTGAAAGTTGAATTATTTTATAGACCTTTAAACAAACTTGAACTTTGCTTAAATTTGAGATATTTTGAAAAAAAAGTGGCCGTCAAAACTGTTCATTTGAAGTGTTCCCTTTTTTTTCCCCGACAAATATTAATTTCTCAAGGAAGTTTTACAAATCATTAGGGTTTAAGATATTTGTATACTTACACAAGTTTACTGTTCCATATACGAGGGCTGATCGATAAATTGTGGGCCTCATGTATAAGGGTTTGAAATTATGGCAGACATGTTGCATTATTTTTCAACATAACCCCCTTCAGTATCTATACACTTTTGCCAGCGATATGTCATGGCCTCAGTGCCAGTTTCAAAGAGGTCCTTTCTTGGACCGTTCAGAAAGCCCATTCCCGCATGTATTACGTCATCATCTGATCGAAAGTGGGGCCATTTCCTGATCGAATGTGGGTACCGGAAATTGTCATCAATAATGGAAATAGATGAGAGTCTTACGAAGCGAGATCAGGCGATCAAGCGGATGCTTAATTATTTCAGAGCCATAATCGTAAATGGTAGACTTGTGAACAGAGGCATTGTCCTGGTGGAATAAAAGTCACTTGCCTTGTTTTAGAGTGCTACCTCTTCGATATGAGCTGACCAATAGACGCCAGTCTTCAGGTACAAAGCCTCAAATAATCTAGGAATAGTAGGGCTGAAAAAAGACATCTCTGTTCAACTCCTTCAATAGAAGGCTTACGACTTATCAATCAGCCCTCGGAAATATTTTAATGAGTGATAAAATTTCTTGTTTTTCTTGCGCAAAAAATGAAATAGATTTTATTTTTCTTGTGGAAGAAGACAGCTTTCGAAAGCTTTTATTTAGATTTTGCTAACGAAATAACTAAGAAATATTTACCTACGATAACTTTCAGGTGTAGAAGAAAGGCTTCGTCTGAAAAGCAACCTCTGAACAGTCAAATATTCCAATGTTCAAAGAGGTACCGTGTTTTTTTTTATCAGTACTCTGTTTCACAAGTCACAATTTCTGAGGTTTTCTATGGTGTATCCAACTGCAGTAATGCCGAACTTTACCCTTAAAAATAATAGGTTCTTTCACTGGCAGTGTAGATCTAGATCAGACTGTACCAAAAGATCGAAGTTTAGCCGAATGCTTACTTCTCTCTTCTCTGAAAATGTTTCATGCGTCTGTGGGCAAAAGATCATTATGTTAGAGAAGACTACGAGAAATTGTTGGGCTACAGCCCCCAACATCAAACGTTGGTGACTTGCGGTAGAAAAAAGGCTCTTGCCAAAAAAGACCAGGGTCAAAAGAAAGAAGAGTTTTGTTAAAAGTCAGTTTATTTTTTTGCTGCTTGCCATTTTATTAATAGGATATACAACGAACAGGGATTTGTTTTGAAAGTACTTGCTACATTGAGCACATTGTGTTTGAAATAACGTATTGATATACACATTAGCCATTCTCTGTGACAAGGAGCTTTAATGCATCTGCAAAAAGTGTTGAATTAAATCGCAGTTAGCGCAGGCTAAAGTGGGTCGAAGCTTTCTGCTGTTGGTCAAATTTTCGCATGTTAAAGGACCATTCTACATCATTATTGGTTGTCAAACAGAAAGGATTCTACGGAGCTATACGTATGGGATGACTTACTTTTGTCACGGAGATGCATTGAATCTCCTTTTGCCAGAGCGCTGCTATACTCAACGCACTACAGGAGACTTTTGAAAATATTGTGGGAAGAAAGGAGCGATGCTTGTTAAACGCGATGTTGTAGTTAGTATTTTGTCGTAAAAGGTCCATATTGTGATTGGTTAAAAGCTTTGTAGGCTTTATGTCAGATTTGAATTGTATAGTCATCCTCTAAGAAACAACCTTTGTAATGAAGAACCTGTGAAAACCGACTATTTTACAGGTTGAAAGTAAACCTCAATTATTCTTGATTCAACAGATCTATTATGTAGAAACTTTCGGCGCTTGCAAAGTTGTTCGGAATTTCACAACTACAACTGAGGTTAGTTTAGTATAGGCTTATATTGGGCTTTGTTAGCATTTATCAAAATGCTAATATAATCCCTTTTGTAACTTTGCAAACGCTGTTTCTGCTACTAGAAGAATTTGACGTCAGTGATGTGCTGTGCATCATGGTATTTTGACAAATGCGCACTGCTCCTACAATGACTACTGAAAGCTGTAGCAAAAGCAGGCTTAAATCACGCTCATTAATGTAAATTTGAATTTTTGTGATGGATAAAGACAAAAGTTTTTGGCGGAGGAGAAAGTTAAGGTAAAAGAAATTAGATTTAGCTGGTAAGTGAAGTAGAGGTTAAATCAGACGTGTTGAACAATCATCACCTTGGTAGTTAGAGGGCATTCGTTTGTAACAAATCCCCGACCCTTACGGACGTGGGACTGGTAGAGCTCTCTAAACAATGACATGGCTTTCTGTTAATACATTTCCATACAATTACGCAATTTTTGCCTTAAAAAGTAAAAAGCTTTTTAAATAATTTTGAAGAGGAGCATTGGCTTGCTACAAGAAGGTTCCCTGTATCCTCAATGTGTTCTATGTCATTAAAAAATGGCATTTTCATTTCTTCAAATCGGTTTCCTTTTTGTCCTTTACACTAGCTGCTTTATGGTGTGTCCGCAAAAAGCGTGTAGACAATGTCTCTGAAATGCTCAAACCATGGAAGAATTAACTCTACCGAACGACAAAAACGTAGACTTGTCCAGATTGAAAGCAGTTATAGACATCAAATTAAAAGTGGCTAAACGTTAAAACCAGAGAATTTTCTATTAAAGGGTAAAATATTGTTAGAAGAGGATAAAATGCTAGTAACTAGCATTTTCTCATTTTCCCACAATGATTTTAAGGGCCTTTTTTCTCAGGATCGTGAAAGCAATGGATTGTGTGCTTGGTAAAGAGTTAAGCCAAATACATGTACAGTGTAAAAAGGTTTCGAAATGGCTGCTGATCTGAAAAGAGTGTTGTTCATGGACAGAAGAAAATGTGCTCTCCAGTAAGTTTTGAGTATGATCCCATGAGTGCTTAGAAACTGAATGGCAACTTGGAAATCAAAACAAGAAGACTGTGTTTTACGGATTTAGAAGAAGACTCGGCAATAGTGCGGTCTTAAAACTGTCTTTTTTCAAAGAGATTTTTATAGGATAAAGGGAATGAAAGGTTTCTTGAGATGCTTTAGTAGAAAATTAATATCTAGCTTAAATATGCAGATTACCTATACATGTATTGTGATCCTGTGGAATTTGTGTGTATGTGTTTTTATTCCAACAAGTCGAAAGGTACTCAAAAAGTATATAGTAGAAATATTTTAAACTTGCCTTGAAATGAAAACAGTGGAAAGAAAGGGTAACTGCGGTACATAATTTGCAGTTCATTGCGATCCACTGCAGGAGTATCAAACTTTTTTGTGCTGTAATCTGTTGGCCTTTTGATAAATCTAAGTCTGTGAAATATCCATTTCAAGTTTTACTTTCATGTAATCTTAGGATCCCCAGGCTCATGCGAACTGTGGATTGAGATTGGACTTCATAGAACCAGCAGTCTAATTTTGAACGTAATCCAGTCAAATATTTCATGAGATGTTCTCCCAAACGGCATTGAAATTGCAAAACCTCTTACTGACTGAAAATTCGATTTCGTTTATTTGCAGCTTTAACCCATTACAACACAATCCCGAGTTTTGACGCCCCTGTAGGAGAAGGCTTTTGTAAAACATTGTGAAAAGGAGAAAATGCTGGTAACCAGCATTTTCTCCTTTTCCCACAATGTTTTCTTCCCCCATCCAAAACAAAAATCATTATTTCAGTTACATTTAATTTGTTGTCTGCAAATCCTTTCAATTTGGACCAGTCTAATTTTTTGTCGTTGGGTATAGAGTTAACTATTCTATAATATGATCATTTGTCATTGAGCAATTTGCTAAACCCTTTACCAAATAATCCCGTGTTTAACCCTTTACCACATAATCCCGACATATAACGACCCTGGTAGATTAGATTTTTGAAAACATTGTGGGAAAAGGAGAAAATGCTGGTAAAATGCTGGTTTTCCCACAGCGTTTTCTACCCCAAGAAGGAAACCGTCATTTTAGCAACATTTATTTGGTTGTCTGCAAATGCTTTCAGTTTGGTCCAGTCCAAAGTTTTGTCGGTTGGTAAGGACTTTTACAACCCCTAGATGGAAGTCATTTTAAAACATTGTGAAAAAGCAGAAAATGTTGGTGACAAGCATTTTCAGCTTTCCCACGATGTCTTCTACCCTTTCAGAGACAAATTCCGTCATTTGAGCCTCCTAAAGTTTGCCGTCTGCAAATGCTCTCAATTGAAACGAGTCCAAAACTTTTGTTGCTTAGTAAACAGTTAATCCTTCACAAGATCCGAATTGAAAGCACTTGCTGACGACAAAAATGAAAGTGGTTCAAATGATGGAATTTTCCATGGAAGGGTAGAAAACATTGTGGCAAAAGGATAAAATGCTGGTTACCAGCATTTTCTCCTTTTCCCACATTTTTTTTTTTTCAAAAGCCTTATTCCTCAAGGTCGTTAGAACTCGTTAGATTGTTTGGAAACTGGTCAAAGAATCTTCTTACTACCAAAAAAAAAGGTCTTCCTTACAAGGAAAAAGATAATTGCACTTACATTTAATATTTAATATATCGTCTGCAAATAGATCTACTTTCAATTTGAACAATTCTGAAATTTTGTCGTCTGGTAAAGGCTGAAAAAAAAAAAGTTCACGAAAAGCATTTTGTGATAGTTTTAGCAATGTGTGCTTTTGCGTTTTGTTTGTTGCCAATGGATCATATTCTACAAATCGATTCTTTTAAAAACATTAAAATGATCAGCAAAACTTTTCAACTGCGTTTTATTTCACTTCCTCTTTCGTTTTGATTTGTCCCTTTCTTTTCCAGCAAACATCACAGTATTCGAGAAATGTTGAATTTTCCTTTAAAAATTGTAATTAATGGATGTTTAGGAACTTTCATGAGATAACAAAATAGTGCAGCAACAGTTTTGATTTCTCGTGTAAGCTATCAAAACTATTGCTTTACTGATTTTTCACAGTTAATGTTCTTACATTTTGTTTAAATGACTCGAAAAACGTCAAACTACTCGAACATGTCCTCTGGCTGCATATTTAACTCTTTACCACCAATCCCGAGTTTTAACGACCCTGAGTAAGAAGCCTTTTGAAAGAATTGTGGGAAAAGGACAAAATGTTGGTAACCAGCATTTTCTCCTTTTCACATAATGTTTTTTACCATTCCACACACAGGCTAAAAATCAATTTTCAAGTCACAAGTTGTCGTCTGCAAATGCTTTCAGTTAGAACAAGTCCAAAATTTTGTCGTATGGTAATGGAATAAGTGTTCGACAATAATTATACCCCCACTTACGAAGTGGGGGGGGGGGGGGAGATACACTGGTTTCACTTGTCTGTCTGGCTGTCCGTCAATCCGTCCGCCTCTAGATTTTTCCGTTTCCGTTCTGTAACTCGATAGCTTTTGACCTACGATCATAGGCTATACAAGTGTTGCCCAGGTGTCCTATTGTTAGCTCCACTGGCCGAAGGCCAGCGAGCTATTGTCATGGCGTTGTGTCCGTCGTGCGTGCGTCCGTCCGTCCGTTCGTTCGTCCGTCCGTGCGTGCGTCCGTAAACTTTTTCTTTAAAAAACTTCTCCTCAGAAACTATTTACTGGATTTTTACCAAATTTCACAGGAATGTTCCTTTGGTGGTCCTCTTTCAAATTCCTTCAAATAATTGTGTTCCATGAAGAATTCTGGTTGCCATGGCAACCAAAGTAAAAAACCTTTAAAAATCTTCTCCTCCCAAACCGCTATTTGGATAGCATTATTATTTTAGATACAGGTTTACAGAATTCCTTAAAAAAAAAAAAAAGATCTGTCAAAAAACATGGCTTTTATGGGAGACTCATTTTCCTTTTATGGTATAAAGTAAAATCTTTGAAAAATTTCTTCTCTAAAACTATTCATTGGATTTCATTGTTGTTTTGCAGGTAAGTTCCTATGGTGGTTGTCTACCAAATTGTTTCTTCAGTGAGCCAAAATGCAGGATTGAATGATAATTGTTAAAAACTTCCTTTCGCCATTATAGAAATATCAGGCCTGTGGAGCGATACAGGCGCTCAAGCGCCTCTAGTTTTTATGTCACATCGGTCAAAGGTCAAGGTCACAGGCGATCATTTCCGTTCTCTGATTATGCTGCTTCATTGACAAGGTGCTAGGGGTATTTGCCAGGGGTATTTGTCCGCTTTGCGACAGTCTAGTTCGACCTGGTTTTTCCTAGCCGCTTTTGTTTTCGAACCATTGAGATCTTAGGTAGCCAGAGCGGTTAGCGCTCAAATATGAGGTGTTGCGAGCGATCCTTCGTCAACCTTTGTTGTACTCGACTTTTCCAAAATTTCTTCGCAGACTTTTTTTCCCAGGATTACCTTGTGCTGTGGCTGATAAAACCGCTCCGCTGAACATAATGGCCTCTAGAGCTTAAATGGAGAATTTGAGGAAAGAATATCACCTATAACAAGCAGAAAATTTTAACCCTTTACCACATAATCCCGACTTTTAACACCCTTGGCTCTTGAAAACATCGAGAGAAAAGGGGAAAATGCTGGTAACCAGCATTTTCTCCTTTTCCCTCAATGTTTTCTACCCTATCAAAAACAGAAATCATAGTTTGAGCTCCGTTTGATTTGTCCTCTGCAAATTCTCTCAATTTGTTCAAGGCCAATATTTGTTTGAGTGGTAAAGGATTAAATGCAGTTGGTAATAGGCTTGCAGAGGTAAAGATCGGACGAACCGAGGGGGTGGTGGTGGCAATTAGACCGAGAAAAAAAGGTTTATTCGATACTTCCTGATTGATTATTGAAGGTAATAAATTCAATTATTGTTTGACAAGTCGAGGTCGGTAGCTCGGATGTTACCGGCAGGGTTGGTAACCAGGGAGTTCGTGTTGGAATACCCAGTCCGACTAACCTTATTGCCAAGGATTAAAAATCCTCAGCTCGTCGAAGTTCTTTCCGAAGATTGATAAGTCATTGCGACAGGATTCAGTCCTCTCTGAGCTGATTATTGTTTCAACGATGGTTATGTGGGAAAGTAGCCAGTGGCTTAGGAACAATACTGTGCAAAGTGCTGGTAAAACAAAATCAGGAAATGCATGAACAGGTGCCTTGATATAACTGAAATAATGTTGAAAACGAGGCACCTAAAATAAAATTGTTCTGGTTTTAAACCAGGCACCCAAGATAATGTCGAGGGGAGGAAGGGACAGGATATGAAGTTTAAATGTGAGCAAAGGTCTAGAAAACGGTGACAAATACAGTATTTATTTCACTATTATCTGAAGTCTTTTGTCCCTTTTCAAAAAAACTTCTCTGCGTGGAATTCGAACCGGCGACTACCACCCCTTGTTTCATGCCCTTTGCGTCGCCGAATGAGCTATCGGGCCGGCCATACCTCGGATAAAAGAGTTAAAAGATTTGTTTACTCTACCAAAGGGCTAAATTTTGGACTCAACCAAACTGAATGCAAGTGCAGACGACAAATTAAATTTAGCTCAACAGATGATATCTGTCTCCTGTCTTTGATAAGATAGAAAACATTGTTCGAAAAAGAGAAAATTCTGGTTACCAGCATTTTCTCCTTTTCCCACAATGTTTTCAGAAACCCCCTTTTTTTGAGGTCGTTAATTTTGTTTGTTTGAATGGTGTTTTAGGCCTCTTTCAACATTATTTCAGTCATATCACGGCGACAGCTCACTTATTCATGTTTTCCTGGGTTCCACAAGTACTAGGCTAGGGCTCTGAAGTGTCTTGCCCAAGGATAATCCTGTGAAAAACCCAATGAAGCCAGTGAGGCTTGAACCCGGGCCTCCAGGTCACGAGTCCTTCACTTTACCACTGAGCCACACCGGATTGAGGTCGTTAAGACTCGGTATTGTGTGGTAAAGAGTTAACCCATCACTGGACTGGATTTAATAGGTCATGCTGCAAACTAATTATCCTATGGAGATATATCTGACGGACTGACACTGTCAGATGAGCTAGAAATCATTGTGGGGGGGATAGTAGCAATTGCTTGTAATAAGCGCTTTTCCCCCCATGAAACGTTAAACATCCATACATAATGCAGGGGAAAAAGAATTTGGGTAGAGCGTTAACCCTTTACCAAACAATTCCAAGTTCAAACGACATTGGGGAAGAGGGCATTTGAAAACTGTGGAAAAAGAAATCAGTATCTTTCCCTTTCCAACAATGTTTTCTGTCCTTCCAGAAAAGAAATTGGACTTTATGGGTCGAATTATTTTTTGTCATCTGCAGATGCTTTCAATCTGGAGAAGTCTAAAATCTTATTAGTTTAATACAATATTCTCCAAAAATAGACTGTAAAAATGCATGAATGTATATTTCATACAAAACCAGCGATTTTTTCTATCTTTTGTTCATGTGTAATTCTATATATAAATTCTTCTGAACTTCCTGATTTGCTTACTCTACGAATAATTATGAAACGGGTATTGCATGACGGGAAACATTACTTTTGTTCGGTCGTAGTCCCTCTATATTTGGCTGAGGCACATTTGGCATTCCAGGGGTAGTTAAGCTAGTTTACCCAGGTTTGTATTTTTGCCCTGTTACTTTTGTTAGGGCTTGAGCAATTGAAGGTATTTTCTCTCACAGCTCTGGAGCATTTTATTAGTGTTCAGTGTTCACGTAAAAAGTTTTATTTTACGTAAATAAGCAAATGCTGTGTTCATAAGTTTTACTGTCAAATCACGGTGACAGAACATTTATCTATGTTTCCTACGTAATAAGCCTTTTCAGCGCCTGGAGCGAAGACAATGGGCTTTGGTGGCCGACATAGATTAAGATCAGACTGCACAGAACGTGCAGTCTGACTTTAGCTTATTCAAATTTATTTTATTCAATATAATTGCATATACAGGGTGTCCCAAAATATATGTCCCAGTTCAAAGTTCAACTTTCAACATAACCAGATGACTCTTCATAATATTGTAAAAACATCTGACGTTTAGTATTAATAGTAAATTCTAACATGACACGTGAATTCAGCTCTATAAACACAGTGCAACGAAAGCGTGGTAAAATTAAGAAATAATCTTCTTTCTATCGTGGTTTATCGTTCAATAAACCACACTTGTGAGTTACGAGGCACAATAAATAATCCACGAGGGCGATAGCCCGAGTGGTTTATTCATTGCGCCTCATAACTCACAACTGTGGTTTATTTAAGAAATAATCTTCTTTCTATCGTGGTTTATCGTTCAATAAACCACAGTTGTGAGTTATGAGGCACAATAAATAATCCACGAGGGCGATAGCCCGAGTGGTTTATTCATTGCGCCTCATAACTCACAATTGTGGTTTATTTAAGAAATAATCTTCTTTCTATCATGGTTCATCGTTCAATAAACCACAGTCGTGAGTTATAAGGCACAATAAATAATCCACGAGGGCGATAGCCCGAGTGGTTTATTCATTGGGCCTCATAACTCACAACGTGGTTTATTGAACGATAAACCACGATAGAAAGAAGATTATTTCGATTCTAACATGACCAATTCTTTATGAAAGGAAAACAAGTTCATGCTTAGAGTAAAAACGCGGATGAAGATTATGTTCCATTGAATAACTCACTAACTTACTTTATACAGAATGACGTCACTCTGCATGGAATGTCGCAGATTTTACCCCACTTTCCTTGCACTGTGTTTTTAGAGCCGAATTCGCGTGTCATGTTAGAATGAACGATAAACCACGATAGAAAGAAGATTATTTCGATTCCAACATGACCAACTCTTAAAGGAAAACAAGTTCATACTTAGTGTTAAAACGCAGATGCAGATTATATTTCATTGAATAACGTACTTACTTACTTTATACAGAATGACGTCACTCTATATAGAGTGACGTCACTACATAGAATAACGTAGATTTTACCACGCTTTCGTTGCACTGTGTTTATAGAGCCGAATTCGCGTGTCATGTTAGAATGAACGATAAACCACGATAGAAAGAAGATTATTTCGATTCTAACATGACCAACTCTTAATCAAAGGAAAACAAGTTCATACTTAGTGTAAAAACGCGGATGCAGATTATATTCCATTGAATAACGTACTTACTTACTTTATACAGAATGACGTCACTCTATATAGAGTGACGTCACTACATAGAATAACGTAGATTTTACCACGCTTTCGTTGCACTGTGTTTATAGAGCCGAATTCGCGTGTCATGTTAGAATGAACGATAAACCACGATAGAAAGAAGATTATTTCGATTCTAACATGACCAACTCTTAATCAAAGGAAAACAAGTTCATACTTAGTGTAAAAACGCGGATGCAGATTATATTCCATTGAATAACGTACTTACTTACTTTATACAGAATGACGTCACTCTATATAGAGTGACGTCACTACATAGAATAACGTAGATTTTACCACGCTTTCGTTGCACTGTGTTTATAGAGCCGAATTCACGTGTCATGTTAGAATTAAGAAATAATCTTCTTTCTGTCGTGGTTTATCGTTCAATAAACCACAGTTGTGAGTTATGAGGCACAATAAATAATCCACGAGGGCGATAGCCCGAGTGGTTTATTCATTGCGCCTCATTACTCACAACGTGGTTTATTGAACAATAAACCACGATAGAAAGAAGATTATTTCGATTCTAACATGACCAACTCTTAATCAAAGGAAAACAAGTTCATATTTAAAGTAAAATCGCGGGTGCAGATTATATTCCATTGAATAACTTACTTATTTTATACAGAATGACGTCACTCTATGTAGAATGACTTCACTGTACATAGAATAACGTAGATTTTACCACGCTTTCGTTGCACTGTGTTTATAGAGCCGAATTCACGTGTCATGTTAGAATGGAATATAATCTGCATCCACGTTTTTACTTTAAGTATGAACTTGTTTTCCTTTGATTAAGAGTTGGTCACGTTAGAATCGAAATAATCTTCTTTCTATCGTGGTTTATCGTTCATTCTAACAATGAATAACCCACTCGGGCTAACTCCCTCGTGGATTATTTATTGTGCCTCATTGAACGATAAACCACAATAGAAAGAAGATTATTTTTTAATTTAAGGACTAATTTACCTTCATTCCATCCAAACTCATGCTCTACATGTCGATCCCTTTACTGCCGTATGAGACTGGCATGGCGTCATTTGAAAATGTTAATGACGTTTTGGCAGGTGCCCTGTGTAATCTTCCGTATTTCTAAGTAACAAATAGCAGTTCTGAGTTTAGTTAAACATGCTAGTTTATAATTATAATCATAAAAAATTCTTAAATGGGGCGAGTGAGCTGGCCATTCTACTTTGATCTTCAGTGTAATCAATTGGCTTCAAAAAGTATCGGTCAGAAAGCTAATAACTGCTCTACATGTATGGGGTGCTGCTTTATCTTTTTGAAATTTCAGGAAAAAACTTATTTTTTAAAATATCGATGTAGTGATCAGAGGTGACAGTGACAGTTTCTCCGTTTTTCTGGAAGACATAAGGCCCAATGACTTACTTAAATCAACCTAAACCATGACTTTTTCGCTGTGCAGTGGTGTATGACAAGGTGTATAATTACAATTAAACCAGCATGTTTCACTGAACTCAGAACTGCTATTCGTAGGGAAATACGGAGGATTTTAGGGGGGCACCTACTAAAACATCATTATCAATTTTTAATGTAATGTCAGGCTCGTACGGCAGAAAATTGGACATACATTTTGGAATACCCTGTATTATATAAAGTACTAAAAGGCAATGTGAAAAGGAAGCTTTTAAAAAAGCTTATATCGTGGCTCTTCTTGGTACAGTCACGTGGTAAGAATAAACTCCAAAATTTTAAGCTGATAATGAAAACGTCAGATACGTCAGAGACTGACAGCAAAAACAAAGTACGAAGGATTGGACGTTTGTTAATTTTGCGTAAGGTGAAAAAAATGAAATCATCACATCCGCTTGTTAAGTCAGGCCTATAAGATAAAATATAAATTTCAGTGGATTGTATTTTCAGCCGTTGGAAGAAGTCCAATTTATCCGTGTGAACTTGGTGCTGAAAGAGTAATCATGATTAATTAGGGCTTCGGAATTGTGCCTTGTCGACACCAATATTATCGCTTCCACGACTTCTAAGTTTATCCGGAAATGATTCCCACTTCAGTAAATGGAATATCCACTAAAGAATTTTTAATTTGGCTACAATTTTTTTCTCAGGTATGTGGGATCGTATTCAAAAGAGCACGATGACGTCATATTTGATGTCATAAATGCAGATGGAAATATGACCAAACCAATCATTTTAATTCCAGAACTGCACCTATTTACTGAATGTTACCGCACAGTTTTCAGAGAAATATAATGTTTGTCGAGTACTTGTTAGTGTTCTCCAAAAGATAGAGCTAAGTACTCTGAATAGGCGCCTTTAACATAGTAGTATCAAATCAACTCAAAACTTCAATATTCAGACATTTATTCTTTCCCCCCGCGTTCGACTTTACAGAAGGCGGCTGCTTAGATAGCGTAGCCATTATCTGTGAAAAAGAGTTTAATGCACAGGGATAAAACATTGACCCAGGTCAGCCTGTGCAGTTCGCGCAGGCTCACCTGAACCGAGGTTTTTTTTTTTTTTATATTGGTCAAATCTCTGCATGTCAAAGGACCTGCCTACCTGATTCAGTCAGTTATAAAATGGGTTAATGGATCTACTATCATGTGATGACTTGCTGTATAATTGGCCTGCAACACGCGAAAAGGGACATTCGGACATTTGCGTAAAGTGTCGTCTCGGATCAGCCTGCGCAGTCCGCGCAGGCTAATCCGAGACGGCACATTACGACTACATTAGATTTTGTGCTACAGTAGACTAGCGCAAAACAGAAAATTACATAAAAACGGAAAGTGTTTCGGATTAGCCTGCGCGGACTGCGCAGGCTGATCCGAGACTACACTTTACGTAAATGTCCGAATGCCCCTTTTCGCGTGTTGCAGGCCATATCATGCATTGCGGAGATGCATAAAACCCCCTTTTGCCAGATAATGGCTCATTTTAAATTAACACGAATAAAGATTGACCCGTAACCAAACGACAGTATTTGAGACTTATCCAAATTGAAAGCAATTGCAAATAATCGATCAAATGTCGCTTAAAAGGCATAAAATATTGTGGGAAAGGAAGAAAATGCTGGTTACCAGCATTTTCCCCTTTTTCCACGATGTTTTTAAAAGTCTTCTTTCTTGGGACCGATAAAACTCGCTAGTAACATGTCCACACATTTTGGCAATCAGACAAAAGAGTCGTTTGTCTTCACAGCCTATGGCGACTATATAGATTTTGCAGACTTAGTGGATCAAGACCAGACTGCAGAGAAAGTTCAGTCTGATCTTTAATCTACAGTGTCTGTAATCTAGCAATTACTAAAACCTGACCAAAAATTGCCCTTTAAATGCAGTGGAAATCTACTGTTAGACCTTGAAAAAATGCTCGATATTTTTGTTAGCAATAAGAAAGCTTAGCGCGATGTGAAATGGCCCGTTACGTTATTTTTTTTCTTATTGTTAAGATTATTTCAAGGATGGTAGTGTCTAGGTAGTAATAGGTTGATATATTCTTTAAATATAGTAATATACCCTTTAACCCCCGGAAAGCTTGTTTTAACAACCTTGATCTACAAAGCCTTTTCAAAACACCACGAGGAATGGAGTAAATGCTGGTAACAAGCATTTACTCCCTTTATTCAAATGTTTTAGGCTCTTATATAAGAAAAATTTCATTCTTTGAGAAAGATTAATTTTGTAGTCAGCATATTTCATTTTGAACAAATCTAAGGTTTTATCATCAAGTAGGGTTAAACAGCCGAGTAATTTGTGAACGATACACTCTTCCAAGCAGCAAGACCAGACTGTCAATTAGAATGAGGTCATCTAATGAAGTAAACATATCTTTATCGAAAAGAAAATATTGTGTCAAATGCAAAAGAAGCTCATAATTTTCTTTTCTAGCTTGTTCGGGCGATGCTCTTTTAGATAAGACAAAATGTATCGCTGTTAGAAAAATTGGGACACTTACAAATACTCTTTTGTTTGAAACAATAAGAAATTCCACTTTACTGTTTGCATAGATTATTCACGCCGTTATGCAGAAGTTGTACATTCGAGCCCGCTTCCGGTGAGCGAGACATTATTAGTTGTACGGTCAGGTGGAGGGGGACTTGGAAACTTGTTCACGGCTGTGGTGAACCATGTCGCTTTGAGCCGAAGGCGAGGTGGCGACATTATTTGCCACAGTCGTGAACAAGTTTCCAAGTCCCCTGCCACCTGACCGTACAACGAATTTATTATACTGCAAAATTTTACCATTCTAACGTGTGTTAAGCAAAATTTCCCTGTTTTATAGTCTCAAAAATTGAGTACGCTGAAGAAACAGAATTTCCCCTCTGAGTGCCCAAGTTCAATGAAAACTGACGTCACTGGGAAGTGACGTCACTGAAACTTTGGTAAAACGTGCAGTTTGGTGCACAATCTTGATGATGTCACTGCAATAGACATTCGTCGTATTTTCATTTAAACATAGTGTAGTCATGTATACGGGGCTCCCGAAAGGGAAACTGCTTTGGGTTTTGCCAGTGTACATGATATATATGTACGGGGCATATTATCCAATCAGATCGCGAGAAATTTCTTTGCAGTATAATAAAGTAATCTGTTGTTACAACGTCTTTCCGATGTACACATGTACGTGCTCGCTTGCGTAAGTTCTATATTTATGGATGCATTTAAAGATAATTTGGCACAATTGTTCTCCTTTATTAGTAGAAGTGTCGTTTTTGTCATTGATTCAATTGGTCAAAGGTAAAGGTCACCCTTAAAGGTCAAATGATAAAATTGTCACTCATAAAGCTTGTCCGAGCTACAAGTTCCACATAATCGATGGATTTAAAAATCGTTTTACAGAAGTGTTTTCCTTTACCAGTAGAAGTGGCACTTGAATGATTTGTACAGTTAGGTCCAAGATCAAGGTGACACTGAAAGGTCAAATCATGAAATTGTCATAAATTCGACATTTTGGATGGATTTCAAAATAATTTGGCACAATCATTCTCCTTCGTGACTAGCTGGGCCATTAAGATATTTGACCGTATAGGTCCATGGTCAAGGTCAACCTTTAAGGTCAAACTAAAAAATTATCATAAATAGATCTTATCCTAGCCATAACTTCTACACATATGGATGGATGTCAAAATGAATTAGTACAATTGTTTTCCTTTATGAGTAGATGAACCATTCCAAATACATGTTCAGGTAGGTCCAAGGTCAAGTTCACTTTTGATAGTCAAATGATAAAATTTTTGACCACTTTTCAACTTAATGAGTAGTAAGTGTCTCTCTGAATTATTCAGTCCAGTAGTTTCAAGGTCAAGGTCATACTTGAAGGTCATAAATTAAGCTTCTACTTGTTCATGAATAGGGAATTCTCCTATCCTCTTGCAAATTTGGAAATAAAGGGATCTGAAATAAGATCGAAGTGCATTGAGTGATTGGTTACTTTTTTTCAAGTGCAGCTTATGTGCTTTAAAAACTCCCCCATGGCGGGCTCGACATATTGACCCCGGGGCAATCTTTTGGTTTTTACGTTTTATACGTCTATACATTTTCATAGAAGCCATGTTATGGAAACATTTTTGGAAAAAGGAGCAATTATTGGTTGTTACAATCAGGTGCTCCCTGTTCCATAATGCTTTTCCGTGACCGATTTAGAGACGACATTTTCCTTTCTGTAAAACGTTACTTGTACGAGATTTTAGTAGACCTATTCGAAAAAGCTAGCGCTATTTTGGATTTTGAAAAATTGCCCAAAATCAAATGCTCTCCAGTCATCTAACAGATCACCTCAATCCGCGTATGATAAAGTTATTTTTGTGACAGTAAATAAAGTTTGAGGGTTCATTCTACGGTGGGAATGGGGCGCGCAACACCCTTTCCCCTTAATCCTTATGGAAGGGGGAGTCTTGTCATCTTTCGACATATTTTGTTCATTATAATTACCCTTCTCGCACTTGAGAATACAAATGAGCTGGATTTTTCCTGGTACGGTAGAAAATGATGCGCGAAATGAGAGATTGCTTGTCGCAGATCTTCCTACGCCTTTGTGAGTTTTTGTTCACCCCATATACGGACTAGAAAAATGTCCACCTAACCCTTTTAGCGCCAACAGTGTCTTTTCAGGGCGACATAGATCAAGACCAGACCGCACAGAACCGTCAGTCTGATATAAGATCTATACCGTCCGCTTATTTAGTTAAGCCTATCTTTCTGAGTGTCAGTGCGTTGTATTTTAGCTGTCGAAGGGAACGAGGTTACATACAATGTATCTGGCGATGTCAGACTTAACTCTCTACCAGCGACGACATTTTCGACTAATACGAATTTGAAGCATGTACGAATGAGAAATTAGATGTGACTTAAATGATGGGATTTGTCATTTCAGGGTAGAAAGTATTGTGGGAAGAGAAGAAAATGCTGGCTTCCAGGATTTTCTTTTTTTTTTTTTTCTTACAATGTTTTTGGAATAATTCTTCCTCGAGGTCGTTTAAACACGGGATTGTTTGGGAAAAGACTTAAAGAAAAATACGATGGGAGGTATGATAAAAATCTCGGCGAACATACAAACGAACGAATCAGTTCGTAGAATTACATTGTATTGTACGTGGGTTCGGTTACACGCATTAATATGTGTGCACAATTACACGTCGTTTCACGTCGCGAAGACAAAATTTGATTGGAACAGGAAGTGAATACACTCAGACACAAATATACATAAGATAATAATAAATTTGTTAGCTAGTATTTGTTCTTGGGTTGGAGAATATTTTAGAGAACAGTTTATGCGCTTGTTTATTCTGTACCGAATAATTCTGTGAAGCAATCTGTTGAAAAAAAAATGTGGCAATAGTTGAAAATGTTGGTAACCAGCATTTGTGTTTCTCCCAGCGTGTATTTTATCCTTTCAGAAACAAATCCAATCATTTGAGTCACATAATGAAAATGATTTTTAGCCTTTCACCGCATGACAAAATATCAGATTCTTCTGCATTGAAAACATCTGTAGACGACAAATTAATGCAGCTCAAGTCAATGGCTTTGTCTGTGAAATGGTAGAAAACAATTCTGGGAAAGGAGAAAATGCTGGTAAACAGCATTTTCTCCTTTTCCAACAATGTTTTGAAAAGCCTCCTTTTTTAGGATCGTTAAATCAGAAGATTATTCGGCAAAGTGTTAATTTAGACAGGTCAAAAGTTTTATCGCCGGATAAAAATGCCTGGCATTTAATCGTGTTATTTTAATGAAAGAGGGTTTACCACATCTTTTAAAGATAGACGAACCGAAAATGGCTGGACGCACAAGGCGGGTAAGAACAATTTCTGTTTTAGCTCACTTGACACGTAGAGCTCCTCCAAAGGTTAGAAGCCTTTTGGTTATGGACCGGCGACCATCGCCAACCTCTGTCGCAACTCATTTTTGCAAAAAAAAATAACCGCAAGGAATATTTGGCAAATTTCAATTCACCTGTGCAGATATGGGTCTCTGACTTGTTTTCAAGCGAATTTTAGTTGCTTCCTTTATAGATAAACTAGATTCGAAAAGATGAAAACGCTAAAAGACCTACATGTAATGTAAGGTGGGTCAAAAAACTACCTTAAGGTAGCTTTTTGCGTGTATTAGAGGAACAAAAAGAATGACATCGATGGATGTCGCAAAAATAAAATGACGAAATATTACAAGACATGGGAATGAAAACGACGATAAAATTGTTTCCTCATTCGTTGGGGGTTTGCCTCACCTCCGGTGCAAAACGCCCTTTATGGTGGGGCAAAAAGCATAAAAGGGGCGTTTTGCCCCACTTTTCCCAAAATATAACCTGGACAAAATGAAGTAAGACCAAACAAGACTTTGTCAATTCACAAACAAAACAAAACTTTAATAAAAACACATCTAGACAAAGGCACAGAAAGATGTGTTTGAGAAACACTTTGCTCCCAAATGGTGGCCAATCATAAATGTGCGGCAAAACATGATTAAGAGGTTTAAATATTGCCTTCAATCATTTGAATTAAAGAGACACTAATCCAGATTTCATTTCGAAAGCTTTTTAGAAAATCCTGACAAAGATAACTTTTAAATTACAGTACAAATAGAAATCCGTGCAGAAAATACAAGGAATCACTGAGGTTTTAAATAGTATTGTTACAGATATGTTTCCTATTGTGTTATTAAGGATAGGGCACCCTAATGGGATTCGTGTAACATCGCCTTTCATCGCCAAAATCGTACGGATTCGGCTAAGACTCGGGTAATCCGTAATCGATGCGGCGAAGCAGCGTGTATCGGCCGATCGATTACGGATTACCCGAGTCGTAGCCGAATCCGTACGTTTTTTTCGGCGATGTTACAAGAATCCCATTAGAGTGCCCTATCCTTAAGGGTATAGCCGTTATGGCCTAATGAGGGGTAAACCCGGCTGCCTGTATAGCTCAGTTGCGTGAGTCGTTGACAACATATTTAACGTCATGGGTTCGAGTCCCACCAAGCGTACCTTATGTCCAACATTTTCTTTTTATTTTTGGTTTTACCGAACTGAGAGTGAGTATTCAAGTCCTTATAATTTTTTGTACAAATATCAACTTTCTGACCTTCAAACTTTCTGTGTTTCAAAGCCCTATAACTCTGATAAATATTGAAAGAATATGAATATTGCTTCAACTTATGAGGTATCTTAGTGATAAAAAGCAATGAAAAAAAAAATTTGGTTCAAATCTATCTCTTTATAGTTATTTGAGGGAAACAAAGATATTCTTGACAGTTTCAAGATCCCATATTTCCAACAATTCGTTAGAGTTGGCAACAATCGAATTTATTACCTGGAATATAAATATGGCTATGTATAAAGCTGAGTTGAAATTTGCAAAAAACATCCCATCTCACACGACTTCGTGTTTCTTAAATTGTTCAAATACCATTTTCATTTTAATCTAACTAATCTTGCATCTCGTTGACCGAACGACATTTACGGAAGTCTGACACTGACAATGAGTTTTAAGTTTTCTAAATGAAAACCAGAGGTTTTTTTTATTTTACTTCACTTTACTTTATTCATTTATTTATTTATTTATTTATTTATTTATTTATTTATTTATTTATTTATTTATTATTTATTTATTTCAATATTCACAACTTCAATAGCCTGTAACTCTTTCAAAAAGAATGGATTTGACCAATAATGAATCTTACATAGCATCGTTGATATAAAGACACATGGTAGATTTAGATTTATTCTGACTACAAACTCTGATGTTTTGTAACGGAATAATAAACTTCAATTTTTCAAAGTTTCAAGTCCTGTAAATCACCCGCAACACCAGGGCCAATTTTCACCAACCATTCTTAAGAACATTCTTAGTCTTATTCCCCAAGATTTTCTACATTCGAAAGTAACCCAACTTCTGACTGGCTAAACCAAATGGTTTAGCCAATCAGAAGTTGTGTTACTTTCAAATTTAGAAAATTCTGGAGAATAAGACTGAGAATGTTCTTAAGAGTGGTTGGTGAATACGCGCCCAGCTTTCGATTGTAATTAAATGCAAACCGCAACTCATTGATATAACAACGTATGAAATTTGGGATAACTCTGACAAAAGCATTGAAGTTATTTGAAAGTAACCAGAAAAAAAATCCAATAATCACGTTTGAAAGTTCAGTAACAGTTCCAAACAGACTTCACGGTAATCAGAGTCAACCTTCATCTCATTTACGTGCAGACACATACAAAATTTGCTATAAATCTGATGATACACATTGAAATTATTTAACGAATTCAGTAAATTTCCAATTTTCACGATTTCAATGTCTAATAGTAATTCTTTCAAACAACATCAGATATTGACCATAATGGAAGTCAACCTGCATCTTACTGATACAAAGACAACATGGGTTTTGGAATGAATCTAATACTAAATTGAGAAATTATGAAACATTTGGAAACCAGAAATTTACCTATACGATTCAAAGTTCCTTTTCTTTTTTAAATATAATAGGATCTTGCATCTCACTGATACAAATGTATCGATAAATTCTGGATAAAACCCGTCAAGAAACATTGAATTTATTTAACTGAAACCAAGTAATTCAGACGTACGAACAGACAATTCACATACAGACCGACCGCTAAAATATATTCTCCCGATCTTCGATCAAGAGGGGAGGTGGGCATGAAAATAGAAATCAGACAGATTTTCAAATTACACAACGTCTCACCTTCTACAAATAAGAAAAGTATGACCTAGCAGTTGACATTAATCAGCCCTCACAACTAGGACAAATAAACTGGTTCAAGCTTGGTATGAACTCCTCCTTGGCCAAGTTGCGACATGCTCGACATTCATCCCAGAGCCCGTGCTTATAAAACTTTAGTTTATGCTCAACTGAGTTTGTGCTGAAACTTAAATCTCAGATTTATGCTTAAAACGGCACGAAAATTTAAATATTAAAACTGATTGAATAACCAGAAATAAAGAAAAGCACTTAATATCAGAGGTCACTCCATTAGGTTTATCAAATTAAATTCATACAACTTTAAATTCATGCTCAGCTGAGTTGATCACAAATAACAAGTTTTATAAGCATTGACCCAGGTATCACTGGGAAAAGTACGGCTCTGTGCATGTAGGGCACGATCAGTCTTCCTCCTCACTGCTGCCCTGATGTTCAAAGGAGGTTCATTACCGTATTCAAGAATCAAATTTATTGGCCCCAATGATTATTTTTTACACATGGTAGTAAGTAGACATCTACCATCGCCGAGAACGGGAATGAAGTTCAAATGGGCGAGACCAAGTACGATTTGTAACTTAAACTGGTCGCTTGGCTGTTGAAGCGCAACATGACTAATGACTGGCAGGATGTTCAGTGAACAGTTGTTGTCTTTGCTGTCGTCATCTTTGGTGTAGCATGTACTGGAATCTGTTATCTCGTCGACGGGATAGCTGGGTTGCAGATTCAATGATTGATTTTCTGCATTCGAGATGACGAACTGACAGACGTGACCCATCATTTTCCGGTGTGCTGATTGGCTGACTGAAGGAACTAAAAAAACTGTTGATAGGACTGTTCCCTCGATGGATTGATTTGCTGCTCGGATCTTTGATATAATTTTGGCGTACTTTTAAGCTTGAAATCTCTGATCCTGAATCGTGCCCTGAAACTATTCTCTGCCTTCTCTGGCAACACTGTTCTGTCAGGAGAAAATGTCTTTTTTATTAATGATTCAGCAGTAGATTTCTCCAGCTAATGCTTATTGAAGCCAGAAGCGCGTACAATGCTGGTTCCTTCAGGGGTTCCATAGACTCAGACTGTGACGCAGCATGAATCCCTGCACCCAGTCCATCCCAAACTTTTGCTAATTGCTGTTAGAGAGTTGCTGATTGTTTTTATTGATTTTGTTGTTTCTGCGAGTTTATGTATTTTTAGCCGCCTAATGGAAATTACTGTGAATCCTCATGCCAATTACTGCGGCGGCGCAAAGCACGATGGGCAGTTGCTGACCAAATTTGCCTTCATGGAAAGACTGTTATATATATCTGAGGTTTTCCTCACTAGATGCGGACGATGACAGCAAAATTAAATAGCGGAATTACCAGTTTCAATCGAAAGTATCCACTCTTTCTTTGAATACTCACTACGACCTGTGTCTAGTAAATAGACTCGAAGCTATTGCCACGGATTTTTTTTTACGAAATATCTTTAAATCATTTGATTAGTCCAATACATGTAAGGTTTGTGAAGCGTAAATCACTAAAGACGATTGAAAAAAATTCAAGAGGCTGAACGCCCAGTGGATGGGCAAAACGCGAACCATGGGCGTTTTGCCTCTGCAGTGCAATGGGCCTTTTGCCCCACAGAGATATCGGTACTATTCTCTGTTAATAGTCTTGATGTAGGCGTAAGTAACAATAGCCTATGTCTCTCTAAACGTTGCTGACACTTTAGATTACAAGCACATGGTAGCTTCGAACATAGGTTCCAGCAGAAGATGAGCAGTACACTAATGTATAATAATGCAAATGTTCATCAATATTAAAAAAAGGTATTTTGATGTTGAGAGTAACCCTTAGCCGCGAAAGTCACAGTCCTTTGTGTTTCTTAAAATGTTGGCTATGGTGTCATATATGAAACACAACTTCACTACCTAGAACTCGAGACTGTTAGTTTAAGGTTGGCGTTTTACCCCACCTGGGCGTTTTGTCCCCTTTTACCTACTTTTGTTATACTATATGACCAATGGCTGCTATCCCAATTTCATGTACTACCGCTGGTCACATGGGTGGACCTTTGCAAGGTATTCTTTTAAAGGCATGGAACTGTTGTAATGCAGGAAAAGTTACATCTCTATTTGCTTAACATTTACCAACAACCCCGAAATAACATTCCAGAAAGTAATCTGCACATATTAACGTTATTGGGGCGGCGCATGAGCGGCGGCACTATATTTTTATTCGCTTTTGAAAAGTACCTGTGGAGGTAGCCATATTGTTTACTATATGGACTGGTTCAGTTTTTTTTTTTTTAACATACATGTAAAAATACGGTACTTTCATTACCAGATCGAGCCCGTACTGAGTTTGTTTTTCTATTTGGGCTGATTTTTTGTTTTTTAACATGTAAAATACCGTACTTTCATTGCCAGACCGATAAAAACCAGACCGTATCCCAGATGGCCCAGAGTTTAAATATTTGTCATGGACCTCTACGAAGTTTGTTCAAGTGATGCCCTTGGCGTAAAAATTATCCCGCTGTAATGTGCCCTATTTCAGAAACAACTGATTTGCGGCGCCATTGATGTTATGCATCAATATTTTCTTGTTTAATTTCTCTTAAGCCATTTCCAGACAAAGCAACCTTTAACAACTATTAAAAATACGGTAGGTGGAGGAGCATTTACTTTTAACCAATACCTGCTACTTTTTCGCTAGAAAAAGAAAAGTCTATTGTATCACACAAAAATAACTTAATTTTTATGTTATGTCAGTGCTTTGTGTCACTTGCACTACTAAAAATTGTGTTTGAATGTATACTGTATGGTAACCTATCTGTCTAACAACTGTTCCGCATGTAAGTCTAAAATCCGAGTCTCTGTGTTTAGTAAGACTGAAACAAAAGATAGATCTCGGACGACCAGAATGCCTGTCAGTTATTATTCTGAAATTCAACTCGATGTGAGGTCAATACACGACTTAGTCACACTTAGAACAAAATCGCAATGATAACTGATTTGTACTCTCTTATTATTGAAAGGGGAGAGCGACACGAGAAGACAACAGGAAAAACCGTAGGGTATGTCTGCCTACAGATTTCTTTACTCGTAATTTCTGAATATTCGCTTTGCGCAAGTATTTTGCGTGTTTTTTTTTTTTCATTATCGATTCAGGCATATTTGGGACATTATCTTTCATATAATCACCTTGCTAATAACCCATTTATGTCGGATTTATAGCATCATACTAATGGGTAAAAAGTAATTATGGGCCACCAAGAGTACATGCCAGTGCACACATGAAAGAAAAGGCTATAGATCTAAATGTGATATGTTTTTGTTTTTCATGATAGTTTTTGTAATGATGGACGTATTTGAAACATGTACATTTTGATATTAGAAATGTCAAAATTTTTATCAGCTGAAATATTAAAGGTCTGAGGTTTTTCATTTGCTTTTATAAATGGAAAAAAAATAATCACGTCGGCAAAAGGTAGAATATTGTATCATCCACATTTTCCCGGATGAAGAGATGTTTTCAATGGGAAGTTAACGTTCCCAGTAACAAAGCTTTTTTCTTGTTTGCCATGTAACAGGTTCATTATGGTGATGGCTACCATATGCAAGAGCTTCGATCAAGACCGGTAAGTTAACGATCATATAAAGCTCTACATGTATCAAAGTATATATGGTGTAAGTTTGCGCTAGCACTGTCTCGGTAAATACAAGTGGATTTTGTAGTAATTTATATGGTAGGGGTAGAGTCTCTGCTTATTGAACCTTGAGTAAGTAGGTTGTATGCCGCTCTAGATAGCAGATGATTGTTATCCTTCTCCTCGGTGTGAGTGCCCAACGATGGTCCGTTAGGTTGACTCCAATATTAAGATGTTGCACAACATTCTTCATCTCTGAAAAATTCGTATGAATCTAATGTATTGGTGGTTTTGTATCCATGTCTAGTGTATGTTGGAGGTTAATTCATTTCCAAATGACAAAATTTTCGCCTTATCCAAATTGAAAGCATTTACAGACGACAAATAAAATGTACATGTAACTCAAAACATTAAATGTGTCTTTCATAGAGTAGAAAAGGAGAAAATGCTGATTATCAGCATTTTTTTCATTATCCCAAAGGGTTGTTAAAGTCGGGATTGTGTGGTAAAGGGTTAACTGCGTCACCATGGAGACAGATATTGTGGTGAAGTGGTGGAGTATTTGCATACTAGTCATAAGGTTGTGGGTTATATCAAAGATAAGAGTATCTTATCTATATGCCCGTTAAAGTGACAATAGCTTCCAAAAATAAACAAAGCGGGTGTTACAATACATTTAAGTTTAAATCACACCATTTAAAAACATGGAAACTACTGAGAAGATGACAATCTGTTATAGTACGGTCGGCCCCAGTGTTCGTCTCTAGTAGAGAAATTAATTTAAAAACTAGGCTAAAACTGCCTGGTCACTCTATCTTTTGTTTACGTTTTGTCTGATTTTAAAATTCATTTTTCTGCCAGCGGCTAACACTTGGACCGACCACACAATGGCAGATTGTCATCTTCACAATGTTTTCCATACTTTTAAATGGCATGATTTAAATTTAAGTGCATTTTAACACCTGCATTGATATTTTGGCCGCTATTGAGCATTTAAGTTACTCACTCTTCTGCACCCTGATCATCGTGGCAAATGATGTCCTCTTCAAGTAAAGAAGAACAAGATTTTGCTGAACTTGTCATTACACAAAATAGTTGTTTAACACTTTACCGTTCCGTACGATCCCGAGTTTATAACTCATTGAAGAAGAAGGCTCTGAAAACATTGTGAAAAAAGGAGAAATGACTGGTAGTCAGCATTTGTTGTTTTACTTTTCCCTCGCATTGTTTTCAAAAAGAAACCTCTTCATTTCAGCCACATTTCATCAGACATCTCATTTGCTGATGTGTGTGTGTGTGTGTGTTTCCGCTCCAGTGGGGGACAAATGAAATTAACTAATATATTTGATTTATTATATACTTTGATATTGTCCCCATGTATTTGCACTGGATGAAAGTGTGCAATATTTTTCCATATTGCATACTTTGATATTACATACTTTAGAGCTTTTTTTAACGTGCGTTGCTAAGTACGGAACTATTTTAAAACCCGCCATTTCTCCCAAAATCAAAATATGAACGGCCGCCATTATCGTAAATTTCGTAGTTAGACATCACATTTTACGAACTTTTCTATGCATAGTACTTAATTAAAACATGAAAAATAAGCAGAATGTTTGTTTCCCGAATAACAGTCATTACAAAGCTATGAAAAAATTGTCTATCGAACAGGTTTATCGACGATGAAATTATTAAGCGGTCGCCATCTTGTTTGTTTACATACCTTTAGCAACGGTGACGTCATCAAAAGCCAAAATTGAAAATTCCGCGAAAGTACGCTATGGCGACGAAACAGATTTCTCGTCGCTTTTTGAATAAATAAGACTGTTTTTAAAAAGATAAATCAACGAATTCGATGAAAATACTGTTAAATCACGGGAAATTATGTAAACAATATCAAAGTATATAATGGTTGCACTTGTATGGGGATATATTGTGTTGAACTCGTTCTTTTGGCGTAGTTGCCCTCGCAAGCTCGGGCAACTCTACCAAAAGAACTCGTTCAACACAATATATCCCCATACAAGTGCAATAACCTATAATATTGCATATGTAAATAATTAAGATTGCACAGTTAAGTACTGGGGTCAAAGAATATTTTCAAAGTTCCAGCCACCCTAATTTTCATCAGCGCTTCTTAATAATGTTAACGTTCTTTGTTTCAAGATTAGCCATCTGATTGTTCAAGACGTTCTGTCTTGGCCAAATAAGATAGGACAGTCTTAGAATTAGAATTATAGGTGAATTAAGACTGGTTGTCGAAAGCAGATTTTGCGTTTGATAGTAGTTCGATGTATTTTTTGAAGAAATTAGAATGTTGTAAGATGTAAATATTAAGTTAAAAAAAAAAGTGAATAAAATCATGTTTGTTTGGGAAAAAAAAAAAAGACTGGCCATTTATGTGTGCTCCGTCTTTTTTTTTTTATATATATGACAAAGGGAAATTATTTCAGGCATAAGGTGAAGTTTGTTTATTTCATGCAATAAAAGTTATAAAGGTTTGGCTCTGTAGTAAATTTCTTTTTGATACTACTGTATTTGTAGGTCAGACCTTCCAACCGGGTGTATGGCACTTCACAGGTCTGTGGAATATGTCACTGTTGAGAACTTTTAATATAATCTCATACACGCAAAATTTTAGACTATTGAATACAGAAACATATCAAGTGGAAAGGAGCAACATAGAGCAATTTCAAGAAGGAGTGCCAAACAGATCTAAAATGAAATTGACCATTTAATCGTGCTTTAAACTGAGGACCCATTCTTGCAGCCAGGCCGATCTCCGTTTGTGAAATTCAGTAGATTTCACACTAACTTATTACATTAAACTGACTAAATTACTTTAGATCGCACGGTCAAAGTTGTGAAAGCTGGTGGGAAGCCGCAAAAGCTTATCGCTAGATTCCACCCAGAGTCATTTGTATACCACATCTAATCAAAGCGTTGAGAACCCTGAAGTGGTATTTGTCAAGGAAGCCATTGTGTGGAATTAATAATTTGAAAGACAAAGAAAAATATTAATCAAATATTGGCTTGAAAGTCAACCTACTAAGCAAATCAATACCTTTTTTGGTTGAAGGGAGAGTACTCATGACAAAGTTAGGATTATTTGTGTATTGGTGGTCTCCCTTTGATCATTAGGAGTCAAGAGTAACGTCCCTTGACAGTATGATGCATGGTGGATAGAGAGAGAAACCATGTGAATATATCGAATAAAATTAAGTTTGTACCTGAAAACTATGATTTTGAAATATCTTTGGCCGTTAACATTTAATTCCAAACATTACAATCAATTATTTCGATCTATAAATATTCATGCCCAATCAAATGGAGTAGCGCGCAGTCATTGGATGAACAAGCCATGGGACGAACTGGTTTTGGAAAGAAAAAGCCCAGGTCCAAGTTATCGGTAGACAAATTTTGTATCATTGCACCAATAGAAGGCTATGAGCGAGTGAAGCTATTTTCAATCAAAAATTAATATTTCCATGACCGATGGCCTCACCCAGTGTATTTTAACATGCCATTTCCAATTACATATCTGGGTGCTACCGAAAAACTCATTTGCCTGAGAAAAATTGAGTTAAATTGGGTTTGTTTCCTTCGGCTTTGCACAAAATACGATACATGGTCTTTAAAATTCAATATTGAACTCATAGTGGTATTGTCTTCGACAAATACCACAAAAACAGCATCATTCTACTCGCGATAACAACAACAACAACAACAAAAATGCTATACTTATCATCTTCCCCTTTTTTTCAGCGATCTGTTTCATCCAAACGTCAAATGCTCATGCATATAGACTTAGTTTATATTTCTTTTGGCTTTGAAAATATTTCTTTGCACCCTTGATATCGAATTCCGGCGCTGTCGAGCGCTTCAGTGTTGAGTTCCTGTGACCTACGACTGTCGCATTTAGCGTACAAGTCTATGTAAAATATTTCTACTCCATTTTACTTATTTACCGCATTAACACGTAGGGTCAAAGGTGATTAACTAACTACCATGTGGCAAGCATCATTTGACACCCTTAATTTAATAACTGAGAATTGACATTTGAATTCAGAACTACCATTTTCTGTGTCAGTCCGTGCAACCTCGCAAACGTTGAAAGTGATCTTTGGCATTGAGCAAAACGAACATATTGTGGACTGAAAATGAGTGAGTTTGGCTCTTCGGGTTGAAGTTGTGGCAATGGCTTTTTCAACTCATGTATGTAGCGAACCCTTGATGTTTTTGCCAGTCTTTTGACATTCCTGACTAATCATTGTGTTTTATCCTTTTCTGAAACAAGAACTCAAATGGCTTATCAACTGGTTATGACAGATCACCAAGACAATCTACGAACCTCGGTTTAAGGGTAATGTATATAGTGGTTTTGTACAATTAAACCTTTGGTGTAGAGAGAATACTTTACTTTTATGAAATAGAGTAACAAAAGAAACAATTTTCTTTTCTGAGGGATGCCAGAAGGCGTCTAGATTATGGATTGTTTGATTGATTGAATGGTGTTTTACGTTGCTCTCACCATGATTTCAGTCATATCACGGCGACAGCTCTATTTAAAGTGTTCTGCTTGAGGGCCCTCCTACAAAAAAACCAGTGCTTCCACTGAGGTTTAAATCCGGAGCCTTCAGGTTACGAACCCTACACTTTATCACTGAGCTACGCAGGACAGGTCTAGATAATGGAAATGATGCATAAGACGGTTTGCGATAGATAGACTACGAAGAACCTCTTTTTTTTTTTTTTTTTTTTTTTTTTTCAAAAAAAAAAAAAAAACAAAACAAAACAAAACACGTTTTCAATGTAGAACTAGGAAAAAGATGAAACAATAAATAAAAGGAAAGGGCAAAATAATTTTTTTCCTCCTCCAGAATTATAGGAGGTAGCCTTTCCTATCCCCTCTGCTCCTAGGCCTTTGCTTAGGGTTAAAAATAATAAATTGTGAAATGATTTGCATTCAGTTCATCCAGAACATAAACTGACTATTAAATTACTAACTAGGTACCATAAATCAAAATTCAAGTTATTATACAGTAATTTCTCCAACATTTCTTAACTCCGTACCATACGACAATATTTTAGACAGGTCCAAATTCAAAGCACTTGCAGACGACAAATTAAATGTGGCTCGAATGATTAGATTTGTTTCGGAAAGGTTAAAAAAGACGTTGGAACGGAGAAAGTGCTAGTTACCTGCATTTTCTGCTTTTCCCACGATGTTTCCAAAAATCTAATTTTCCATGGCCATTAAAATTCGGGAAGGTTTGCTAAAGACTTAAGATTTTCACTTTAGAATTCTGACAGCTCTGCAGACATCAGAGAAGGCTTTCCAGATAAAGCTCAAGGAAACCGAACGAGGGTAAGGAAAAGACTGGCCGAGTTAAACTGCATTTTATCTATTCATTTGTAATATGCATATGTAATTATGCTTTACATAGGAAACACTGAATAAAGCCCCTTTATCAGAAATATGCATTGTACGACAGCGTTTACAAATGAAAATTTCCCCCACCCCACCTCACATAAATTATACTAAATGTAAATCCATTTGATTCCAAAATTCCAATAAACTTGAATAAATATCTGTTTGACGACAATCCTAGAACTTTTTTTTTAAACCTATTCTGGACAGTGTGTACAGTGACAGATCATAATTTTTGTTGTAGACTTAGTCCTGCTGTCTAAAAGGCAATGTAAACCCGAAGTTATAAACAAACATCAATTAAACTGACTTTGATACTTTGTTAGCCTGGTACAGGCGAAAACATACAGTCTTTAAATCACCTATTGCTGTCTCCTTTCACGGTCTCTTCAGTTCTGTACTAGCTAAACTGTTCATCGGTTCCATAATTTTTTCGTCATTTTTTACAAAATAGGGTCCGAATGAATAAATGAAAAAAAAAAACGATCTGATTGGAACTCTGGCTATCTTCTGTATTCTGTTGGCTTGTATTTGATTGCAAAGACTGAAAATAGTAGCGAATAGAAGGTTTATTAACGTCGTAAACTGACTTCTCCGGATCTTCAAAAATGATCTTTTAACTTTACGTTTATAAGCTTTAGAGCTATTGTACGATATTGATTTGGCTGTAAACGTTTTCATTTTGACAAGCTAGTATAAGGTAATTTTACGGACGTTTTGGCCTATACATCTCACGAAATATCGGACAATGAACGGATCTGTATTACCTTAGAGATGTTTGCTTGCGTGTACTGCAGTATAACTTATTTATTGTACTTATTTATTTTAGCTTTTTTTCCCTTACAACAAAGCATTCAAATAGGTCATCGAATGATTATGAGAGATCACAAGGACAATCTTCAAGTGAGCCTTCGAGTTATACGGTATGGTTTTTGTGTATTTATTACATTTTGTACAATTAATCTTTTGGGCAATAGGGAGAACAGATCTGTACCAACCAAAATTTAAGATTCTCCACATCTTCTATCCCACCTCATCTTCTGTGTAATCTTCTTCGACTGTCTCTATATGTTTGTGCAGTTATATACTCTATGTCATAGGCCCATACAACTTGTTTGAACATGTATCTGCACCGAATTCACATAATAATAATGTTAGATAGAATTCTGTCCTTAGTTTACACGATCTGCTTGTGTCCATTTATGAACTTCTTCTGGAAATGCATTAGAATAGTTTTATTGGAGAGGTCATCAGACCAGACCTCTCCAATAGTGTTGAGTTTTGCTGTCTAAATCCATTTTTCTTGCGAAATTGTTCTAATACACAGTCTGTTTCGTCATGGTTTTGTAAATAAAGCGAAATCAAAAAACCGAAACAGGAAATAGACGTGGTTTATTTTTTATATGACGAATTTCAGAAAAGATCCATTATGTTAATTTGCCATGGTTGCAAATGACCTCTCAAATAACTGTAAATTTTAATCGGTCGGCGTGAGCCGGACGATTAGAGGGACCACAAATTTCGGAAACCCGTCTGCTGAGGGCAAACTGATCTAACTGCAACTCGTTACAGCTTTTACTTACACTAATACTAGCTGTTGTGACCTTATTATATTGAACTTTTAACCCTGATAAGCGCAAGAATACGAACTAGCAGTAAACAGGCCTTCAAGTAATCCCTTACATAACTTTTGAATTATGTAATAAATGGCGGTTACAGTTAGTTTATCGTTGAATTATGCCATAATACAAGTATTATCAAAATCTCGGGCCTGCAAAAACCAGAAATTTTGTAGCAGTTTACTTACAACGCAGCTATAAGAAATGGTGTCAGTGATAAAGCAACAACTTATGAATGAAACAAGAGAGAATCAAGGAGTATCAGATTCTGTAAGCACATCTTCTAGTCGTCTGCTGTCCATATTATTCGGAAAACTTAGAGTGATCCGTTAATCAAGGTATACGTAGTTATAGGATCGACCGAGTTGTGACGAGTGCTGTCCGTATGTAGCAGAAATTGAAAAGATGATAGGTCATTTGGCCTTGAGCAAGGATAAACTTGCAATGGAACGGAATTTGTAAGGAAACGTTGCTTTAAAAGAATTTGAAAATTTAGATTGTTTTGCCTTAGAGCAAACTGATCTACATGCTACTGGTAACAGCTGTTTAAAAAAGTAATCTGCCGTTAGTAGTTTAATGTTAGCGAGGTGAAGCAGTGCGGGACAAAGCATGTAGAGTTGTTTAAGGGTTATGACCCTGGTGGAGAAGCCATTACGTATAGATGGATTTCAGTTAGGCTAAAAATAGTAACACGCTTCTCATTTAAATGTATACACGTGGTCGGTGGTGGAGGCAAAATATTTGGCTGATAAGCACAGATTCCCATATGTCTTGCAGTGAAATAGTATAATATTAATTATCAATTAAAGGTTGTGATGACAGAATTAAAAGATTTTTAGATTTTCAACAAGTTGATTTATCTGATTATGTCAGAAAACTTTCATCATATGATTTAGCTGTGTGAAAATGGAAAAATAAACAGTTGACACTGGAGACATTTTACTTGATCTATACAACATTGAAAAATCATTGTGGTTGAACGATGTAAAGCTTTAGCCAGGCATTGCCTATCCAGATATTTATCATTACTTTCTTGATAACCCAAATTACTATACAAATGATGAAAATATTAACCCTTTACCAAACAATCCCGGGTTTTCACAACTGTGGGTAAGAAAGCTTTAGAAAAGCATTGTGAGAAAAGGAGAAAATGCTAGTTACCAATGTTTTCTACCCTATCAGAGAGCTTGACTTCATTTGTGCCAATTTTGAATTTGTCGTCTGCAGATACATGTATTTTGAATTTGTCGTTTGGGAAAGGGTTAAATATTACAAGGCTATATACTTTCTAAAGTACATGTACGTAATATTCTGCAGAAAACCCAAAAATATTTCATCTGGAAGCGGCAGACCCTTAAGCTTGCTTAAATCTTTACAACACGATGAAGTTTAAGGGATGTCCGAAATTTTGGAAGCACGCGCAGACAACAAATGAAAAGATGCTCAAGTAATGAGGTTATTGTTTTATATGAGAGAAAACATTGTGGAAAAATAGAGAGAAAATGCTGGTTATTATTTTATCCTTTTCCTTAATGATTTTCAAAAGACATTTTGCACAGGGATATTAAAACACAGTATCCTTTGTTAAAGGGTTAACTCTTTACTAACTGACAAAATTTTAAGACAGGTCCAAATTCAAAGCATTTACAGAGCACAAATTGAATGTGGCACAGATGATGGGACTTTTACCAGAAAGGGAATAAAACATTGTGGGAAAAGGAGAAAATCGTGGTCACCATTTTCTCCTTTTCCTAAAAGGTTGTCAAAACACCTTTTCCTCAAGGATGTGAAAACACAGGATCCTTTTGTAAAGTAACAGGAGGTCACTGCTTCGATCCCAGGCTCGGCCTATTTCTTACCAAGGCTTGATGCTACTCATTGCGACAAGATTCATTCCTCTCTCACCGCTGATCATTGTTTTGACAATGAATATGTGGGAAAGCAGCCAGTTGTTCACAAAGGATATTGTGTGAAGAACTGGTAACAGAAACACCAGGAAAATATGGATAGGTGTACTGGCCGCAGTACTAGTAAAAAAAATCCAAGAAAACATGGATAGATGCATTGGCCGCTGCGACATAACTGAAATAATGTTGAAATCGGTGTTAACCCTTTACCACACGACAAATTTTAGACCTGTCCGAATTGAAAGCATTTGCAGATGACAGTTTCAATGTGGCTCATATGAAATGATTTTTCTTTGTTAGGGTAGAAAACATTGTGGGAAAAGGAGAAATGCTGGTAACCAGCATTTTCTCCTTTTCCCGCAATGTTTTCAAAAGCCTTCTCTATCAGGGGTGTTAAAAGTCGTCATTGTGTGGTAAAGGGTTAAACACCATACAATCTACAATCTACCTTTTGTAAAGTGTTAATAGGGTTGTAAAGAGTATGTCTCCGGTGTTTACTCTTTACCAAACAACAAAAAGTTTAACACATCCAAATTGCAAGAATTTGCAGCGAATGTGGCTCTAATGATAACATTTGCTTCTGGAAGGATAGAAAACAATGTGAGAAAATGTATACTGCATTATCCTTGAGTGCACCAAATAGTCCAAGATTTCTCTGAGGGTTTTCCTGTATCGGGATCTATTTACAGCTCTTTCCCATGCCTCTCTTTTCCAAAGAGGGTATTTTGGAATTCTGTGTTAGGTAATTTCTTTTTCTTTATCTTGTCTGTTACTGCAACCCATTACACAACAGCTATTCACCATGTTTACTTTTGGAATGAGGTAAATCTACACACTGACCATCACTGACCAGTGTGTAATTCATATAGAAATGGAGGCTTATCAGAGTTGATTGATTGAATTTGCGTTTATTTATCGTCGCCACCGGTTGCCCATATGGGCGACGCCCCCTGAAGGCTGTTAGTATTGTTACGGGGGAATAGTGCAGATACAGGACGAAACCCATCCTAAGTTACGCCTGGTTCTTTTACGTGCTCGGTGTATAGCACCGTCACACGGGACCTCGGTTTAACGTCTCATCCGAAAGACTATTAGTAATTTTAGATGGCCAGCCGTGGGGATCGAACCCACACCCTCAAGTGACTCGAAACATTACGTTCACGAGTCCTCCGCTCTACCTATTGAGCTATGCGGGCTTATCAGAGAGCCTCTTGCCTCCTTTAAATATTTTTCTGGTGCTCAGTCAGGCGTTGCGAAACAGAAATCCGTCTATACATGTTCAGAATGGACTGGTTGTCCCTCGCTTGCGACCTTAGAAACCAGACTGTCCATTCACAATACTGACCAGCATAGATTTGATTATGCATCTTTCAGCTTAGGATGTATTAACCCTTGGGCTACTAAGCGCAAATTTATGACCTTTTCCGGACAGTGTAGATCAAGATCAGACTACATACTACATGCAGTCTGATTTTGGATCTTTTCTGTCCGATAAGGAGATATTTTTTCCCCAAAAAAAACCTTTGAAATAGTAAAACACTGGGTTTTTACTGTCGGCTTGAAAGTTTCATTTCACTGATTTAGCAGGTTAAGGGTTAAATTGTTTTCATAACCCCTCTTCCTCTCCCTCTAGCCTGGCATTCAGGCCCTGCATTTAAGTCATTCTAATAAACAAGGTACATAACTATAGTAAACTCACAGAAATATGTGTTGTTATTTGCCCTTCATCTGGAATACAGATTCAGACATTCAGAACATTGAGAACACAGAGTCTTTGTTTTGCAGTTTTACTTGAAGATTTTTTTCAAACGAAATGCTCCATTTAACGGACTGATACCAGTCTACCTCTCCCTCCAGCCACGGCTCTACCATTTTACATGCTCACTAACATGTTTCTTTTTGATGACATTCTTAAGACTGGAATCACTCTATTAACCGTTGGCCAAACAATCCTGACGGGCTTTAAAAATGCAGTGGGAAAAACAGTATACATGTATTCAGCATGTTCTCTTTTTCCTCACAGCGTTTTTTCATCATTTGAAAGATTTTCAACATTTTGACATTTGATAGAGTTAAACAGCGCATTTTCATAGAGGGGAAAAAAAACTGAAACTGCAACACAAAAAAGCTCACTTAACGTCATATTCTCCCTGCAATATTAAGGCTGTTTTTCCACGCTTAACATATCTATTTCATTGATTCAGCGCTTTAATTGTAAAACTCCCAGTAACATGTTTGTCTCATCAGCTACTCCATATTGGTTGACTCTCATCCTTTCCATATTCCAGATTAAAAGCACAAGGTTTACCGTAGTGATGTTCTTGCTCATTAGAATGGTTCAATACAATGGCCCATGTTCTCCAATGACAAGTAAAGTCGTTTTTGAAGACAATAAAAGATCAAGATCAGACTGTCCTTTGAATGCAATGCAGATCAGTATCACAGACATACATTTTGAAGATGTTAATTGTCTAGTTATGTATAATTTATATGGAAAAACTCGACCATGAAATTGTAATGTTTGGATATTGTTTTTCTGACTGTAAAAGGCCATAACTGAGTGTTTTAACCAAACTGTCCCGTTTTTGATGACCCTGAGGAAGACGGCTGTTAAAAACATTGCGGAAAAAGGAAAAATGCAGATAACTGTCGTTTTCTCCTTTTCCCCACAATGTTTTTTCAGCGTAGCTGAATGATCTCACTTTTGACCTAATTTAAGTACTAGGAGGAAATGATTGTTACTCATTTTGTGATTGGCCAAATATATGTAAACTACGCAAAAAAGTAAAGGTCACAGTTGAAATTTACCAAAATGGGATAAAGGTGTTCATGACTAAAAATCACGTAATGATCACAATAACCTATGTGAAGTTGTGCTTTATGGCCATGCAGATGTTAAACTCTAGCAAAACATCCATAATTTAAAGCACGATGATAAACTAATAGCAATGAGTATAGGCGAGTTTTCTATTTTGTTTAGTGTAAAAGACTTGGTGCCCGTTTTTCCTAGCGTAAAATCAAATACGAAGCGCGACGGCAGGCTACCGCTCTATTGTCTTATACGAAAACGGGTTGTAAAACAACTTATTTCGTTTCTTGTCACTATGGAAAAAGATGTTATGTCTTGAATTTGGTGATTTAATTCGCAACGCGAATAACTATGCCTGCCTAGGGGAAACAATCGGTTTTATTGCGTTGTTAGCGAAGAAACTGGGTTTCTACTAAATTACTCCTAGTAAGAGTAGGTGTGTGTGGTCAAGCATTGACAGGGGTGATAAAACCCCGCCTTCTGATAACGACAAATCGTCGATGTTTGAAAAGTGCTTCATTTTTGTACAAAAAAAATGCAAATCTACTTTGTTTTTTTTTTAAAGATTTCATCTTATGGTCTAAACAGACCTTTATTTAAACATGATTCATTAATAAAAAACAGAACAAACGATATTCCGAAACATCGCAGAATAGGGACGCTCATTTTAGGTTAAACACGAGAATTAATAACGCTCATTACGAGAGCCCCCTCATTCTTTAATCTTATTGAAATTCTGATTTCAACCATATGCAGAACAATTTAAATGAGACTACTTTCAGAACTGTTTTCATCATTTCTCTTCATATTATACTACAAACGAATTTAAATATTCATATCCCAGTGCCTCTTACGCCGTCTATCTTTTTTTAAAGATATTTCTTGTTTACCATTTCAACGATTCAAATCATCATTAACTTGATCTACATTTCATTCGTCATGTGCAAATGGTTTCGATTTGGACAAGTCTAAAATTACATCATTTGGTAAAGGGTTAAGGGTTTGGTAGATACTACATGCTTTGAAAGTAATGTGGGAGAAATTGGCCAGCCAATGTTTTGGACAGAACAATCTTGCCAAGGACAATTTAGCTGGCCGAAAAACATTAGGTAGGACAATTTGTCCAGATAAACACGAGAAGCCAAAAGTAAACAATTTGATAGTCATAATACAGGCATATTGTATACGACTTATTCATATCATTTTAAAGTATGGATATTATTGATAATATCTGACAATATGTTACAGTATAGTTTCGAAAGTTGCAAAAGTTACAGTAAAGAATACATGTATTTGTATTTTGTCAATCTTTTGTAAAAGGTTGGTAGGTACTGTTATTCATAATGAGTGATATCTAAAGCTTGAAAATCGGTATTACTGGTCAGAATAGTCACTTACAGGCAACGTTTCATTGCTGTCGACTGGCAGACATGTATCTTTAGCATTCCGTTAAACTACTAATTTGTAAAGGACGGGGAGTTCCTACGTGACTAAGTTATAAAATGTCTATCCCATACATAGTTCAATAACTACCATTTGATTTGTGATTTCAAACCACTGTAGTTTTTCAATGTCGACCGATTACAGTGCTGACAGCACTTTGATTCATTAAGCAAATAAATCTAAGCAAAAGAAAAAAATAGAAAAAATTTCGTTAAAAAAGAGAAAGAAGACCGCTGGACAAGATCATGCGACTTGAAAGCGCGGGAAGAAGGTCAAATGACCGTCATGTAAAGCATAAGAGGTTTCTACGCGGCGGCTTTTTTACTTGTTTGTTTACATGTACGAAAATATATTGAAATTAAAAGCCAATAAACTATTTGAAAACATTGATGCTGACCTCTCCTGGCTTCTTTTGTAAAGAAGCCAACTTGTTAGTATATTTACGTGTACGTTGCACATATGTGTATCACTTTAACGAAAACATTGTGGGAAAAGGAGGAAGTCCTAGTAAACAACATTTTCTCCTTTCTCCAAAACATTTTGCACTATATCAGAGAACTACAGTTCATTTGTACCTATTTAGAATTTGTTGTCTGCAGTTAACTTTTTGTTTGTAAGAGTCAACATTTGTTTGCTTGGGAGAGGGTTAAGCGATCATGGTTTTCACGGTGTTTGTTCTGCTGATGGCGACTACACTCGTTGCAGGTATCTCACAGCAGTTCGGGATTTCAACAAGTCAGCGGTCCTCACAATGCTGCTTTCAGACAATCACACGATGTAAGTCCATTAATATTCATTTTATAACGTTTATAATTTGATAAGAATAGATACAGAAATGGACCGAAAAAAATGTCACGTTTGATATGTTGAAAAAAGTAACAGGAGTTGTGTAACTATTTCAAAACATTTCTGAAGATGTGCTTCTCGTAATCAGGTTTGCTTAATTACCGCCATTGAATATCCAACTTTCTCCAAACCATATAGAGATATTGTTTTCCTCCTTTGGAGTCTCTTTTCAGATAAAAGATGCGCGTTCTTTTCTTCATGTTTACGTATTTTGATCGACTGAATTAAATTGCTCTTCGAACAAATATGTAATACGCACAAAACTAATTAAAATTGGTAGAAAACAATTTGAACTATTTTGCTTTTTATCCTTTGTCTTTCAGAAAAAGTCCTTTTTAAAAGTTGCTGCACTATCAACAGATTTTGAGATATTTTGATGTAGTTCTCTTTGATAGTATTTTTAGGGTCTTCTTCTAGACAAGACTTTGGAGACATTTCTGCTCGTTTCATTCTTTATAGCAGCCGTAGAGGGATAGGATCTCTAAAAACCGAAGTTGAAAAAGTAGGCAACTGAAATCGTTCACTTCTAAGATAACATATCAATGAGTTGCTTGGTTGAATGGTTTTTCACGCCGCTTTCAACATTATTTCAGTCATATCACAGCGACAGCTCAAACATCAATGAGAGTGAAATCCCTTGAGTAAGGTTGTTTATTTTTCGATTCTCTCTTTAAGTATTGATTAAACCAAAACAGAGGCTCGTATAACAGCGAGATTTGAGCAAGCAGTATCGGAACAGTTGCTTTCGGATATTAGGAAATAAAACCAGACTTGTCTGTGTGCAGTATTACTTTTTGTCACATTGTTTTTCGACATAAGTTTATAACAGACAAAGAGCCTTCAGTGAAGCGTGTAAGTGAATTTTAAACAGTACCTACGTAGGCGGGTCACACTAAAATTTTTCTTGAGGCCCGTCATGGGTGTTTCCATTGAACGATGGAGATGCAGGATCGGCTGCTTTACACATCCTATAATCAGAATATCGATGACTATGGGATGTCGAGGGATAAAGTCCGAACTTACCTCTCTTTCCTCATCCATCAAAATCGTTCTTTTCCTCCTTTAACAACAGACGGTATCGAACTGATCCTGGTCCTACAACTAAGGGAAACAACTCTTTGCAAAAAAAATGACGAAGCAGCTACCCACCGTGGAGGTGCTGGCAGAGATTTAGAATTTTTGAGTGTTGATTTACCTCAAACCTTTGTCTGTATATAGAAAATTTCGGTATTGTCAAATATGTCAGAAGCAAATATCCTTGTTATAGAAAATAATTTTCATTTTATTTTCCAGTGTAGTGTTTATGAAAATTTAAGGAAAGAATATTTTCAGAGGTAGACTATTTGCTAAAAAAAAATAGAATTTCAGCTGCCGAACACGACTTTCTTTTGCTTTAACGGACAGGTGGGATCTAGATGAGAAAACACAGTACATGCCGTCTGGTCCTAGACCTCAACTGCCCAATACAGTGGGCTTTTTTAAATCCACTAATGAGAACGTTTTTCAACCTCATAATTCAGTAATTCTACCGTCCTGGAAATTTCCATTGATTGCTTTAGTATCTAAGAGTCGATTCAGTTCGTTATATAAATGTTACATTCACGAGCATACATGTACTGCATTAACGAAAGACACTAAAGAACCTATGTTAAGTTTTCCTTAGAAATTTAGGAGTCACTGGCTACCGACTATTTGTATATATATGTTCTTTCTCTGTATTATGGGCCGGTGGCCTAGACACTAAATAAAAATAAAAATGTCTAGTAGATCTATATTAAAAACTCTAATTAACGACTAACTACAGCTTTTTTTTTTTTATTCAATTACCTGACAGAGATCCCGACAGGAGCCGCCTAACTTTTCTAGAGCTAGAAGATTGAACCCAGAAAGTTTTTTGAGACGCCCAAATCAAACTGATAGTGAGACGGGAAATGCGCTAGAGTCGGGCAATATGAAAGACGTACGTTATACTCATCTTTATGGTTCTATTTGTGGCTGGCTACACATATACGATCCCTGCCTTATTTCTTTAACAAACGACAGCATTTTAGACATGTCCAAGCTGAAAGCATTACCAGACAAAAAAAATAAATGTGATCAAAAATTGAAATTTGTAGTTGGAAGGGTAGAAATATTGTGGGAAAAGGAGAAAATGCTGTTTACCAGCATTTTCTCCTTTTCAAAAAATGTTTTCAAAGGCATTCTCTCTCTGGGTCATTAAAACTCGGACTGTGTGGTAAAGGGTTAACTGTGGAAACTTCCCCAAATTCATGAAGTGGAATGATAATGGCCAGTTATCATTACGACCAGTGAAAAATACCGATTTTTATATTCCAACTCTTCAATTGAAGGCGGAAACAGTTGTTCCTGCGCACTAGCTACCTAGATAAAATGCGCGTGCTTCTCAACTAGATGGAAATATGACGTAATTTACTCTACATTTCTGGAGCTTTACGTAATATTGTAATGCGTTGCCATGCGGAGGGGGTACCCCATGGGGAATAATCGAAAAGAATTGATCTTGATTTTGATGTAAGTTCCGCAAAAAAGGGTTAAAAGCAGGAAATAAATAGAATATTTGTGGTTTTTTTTTTCGGTGAAAGAATTTATTTCATCTCGTGAACATCATCGGTAATATTTTCACTCGTGGCTGTGCCACTCGTGAAATTATTACCGATGATGTTCACTCGATGAAATAAATTTCGATCTTTCACCGTAAAAAACAAATATCATCTATTTATTTACGTTGGTGAAAAAAATAAATGAAGCACATTTCCCTTGCATCACACCTTACATTTCGCATAAGGAAAAAAAATGTTAAAAATCTCACTGTGATCGTCATTCAAACAATACCAACATACACACATTCACGCACAGGGTGTCCGGAAAGTAAGGTAACACTTTTGTATATCTATAGTATAGCTTTCAATTTCAGATAAAAAGATAAAAATATATCTACATGTATATAAAGCGTGTTAGCTTCTTGTGTAATTTTCATTAGATTATACACTCTTATACAGATTTCAAATCAGAATAACCATTTAGTCATGGGCGTCATTTAAAGTCACAGTAAAGTCCAAATGAATAAAAAACCTGTTTATAAATAAAAGTAAATTTCATTTTTACCATGTAAAAATATGGCGATTATTGTGACTTTCACGATATGTAAAGGTGCAGTTCGCAAAAGTTCCAGTCAATGGCAGAAAAAAGAATTTTGAAACTAGAGCAAATCCTACCATGTCGCATTATCTGTTTGTTTATATCGATGATCGCCGACGATTAGCCGACTTTTCGTCGTAAATGTACGCAGTGACGTGATAGTGAAGTAAACACCACGTGATCATTCAAGGCGTCGAAACAAACCCTTCATCCACTTGATCGTTTTGTCCCCATTCTAGGCTTGAAAAACGTAAGTTTATCGACATCGTAAACAGAAACGACGACACAGGCTGATCATAGCTTATTCATTTATCATCAATACAGGAAGAGTTTACTACATCTAAATAAGAAAACAGGTTCAGAATGAGCAATCTTATTCTCCGATGACATAATATTGGAAGTGTAAACAATAGTCCTGTGTACTACGTCATAGCACTAATGAGATGGAATGTTATCACGTGACGTTCTCGAAGACCTAGTTCGAATATACACGAACGATAACGAAGGTTGTCTCGATCAATGGCGTCCCTGAAATCGATGGGCTTCTCCATGCATTTTCGCACACGTATATCATGGCAACCAATGCATTAACTGACACGTTCGAGTTTTCTACGATCTTATACATGTGTGTTGTGATGGGTTATCCGATATATTTTCGAGTTATAAACAGTGAAAATTACCTATTTTTGGATTTTACTGGGGCTATAAATGGAAAATGACGTTGTCAATGTGATAACATTTTATGCTGTTTCCATGCCGAACACGCAAGATAATTTTAAGTGTCAATCACTTTAGCATATATCAAAATACCAGTCCTCTTGCTTTCACATTTATGTTCTTTAACAAAATGTCTGTCCTGTCTGGCTTGGGGCTGTAGACCTTTGACTTTAAATAACCCAAAAGCAAGGAGACGCACGGTTGAGGTCAGGACTGTGTGCAGGTCACGATATTCACCAATCTTTTAACCCCGATAATCTTTTCGATACTACCCTATCACCGAACGTATTGCATGAAAAGTCTAGGTACCACAGTATTAGATGTGTGTACCATGGCACCATCCTGCGTAACCCACGTGTTTTGCAATTCAGGGGATTTCTTTTCGAGCGCGGGAACAGAATTGTTAATCAAACTTCTTCATTTGGGATTATTTGAAGTCAAACCTCTACAATCCCAAGCCAGACAGCACAGACATGTAGTCAAAGCCCCAGTAAAGTCCAAAATAGGTAATTTTCACCGGTTATATCTCGAAAATATATCGGATAACCCATCACAACACACATATATAAGATCGGAGAAAACCCGAACGTGTCAGTTACTGTATTGGTTGCCATGATATACGTGTGCGAAAATGCATGGAGAAGCCCATCGATTTCAGGGACGCCATTGATCGAGACAACCTTCGTTATCGTTCGTGTATATTCGAACTAGGTCTTCGAGAACGTCACGTGATAACATTCCATCTCATTAGTGCTATGACGTAGTACACAGGACTATTGTTTACACTTCCAATATTATGTCATCGGAGAGTAAAATTGCTCATTCTGAACCTGTTTTCTTATTTAGATGTAGTAAACTCTTCCTGTATTGATGATAAATGAATAAGCTATGATCAGCCTGTGTCGTCGTTTCTGTTTACAATGTCGATAAACTTACGTTTTTCAAGCCTAGAATGGGGACAAAACGATCAAGTATTGGCCAGTAAATGAAAGTTTTGTTTCGACGCCTTGAATGACGTGGTATTTGTAAGGTCCCTATTCTGTGGGCACTGCGGAGATTTACGACGAAAAGTCGGCTAATCGTCGGCGATCATCGATGTAAACAAACAGATACTGCGATATGGTAGGATTTGTTCTATTTTCAAAATTCTTTTTTCTGCCATTGACTGGAACTTTTACGAACTGCACCTTTACATATCGTTAAAGTCATAATAATCGCCATATTTTTACATGGTAGAAATGAAATTTACTTTTATTTTATAAACAGGTGTTTTTACATTTGGACATTACTGTGTCTATAAGGAACATTAAATGTGAAATCAAGGCAATTGATACTGGAATGTGCGCTAAAGTATTTGACACTTTCATTGTACGTGTTCGCCAAAGAAAGAGCATAAAAGGCCGTCACTTTAAAGACGTTTCGTCGGGTTGTCATTGCGCAACATTTCCGCGCATTTTCTGTTTCCCTGCGCGTAATTTTGTTCGATTGTAGTACTATTATCGGACTACCGATTTCAGCTGCAAGACGTGGAGGAAGTAGTGGTAGATACAAGTTTTTTTTAAAGATCAATGTATGAAAGTGTAAAACGTTCCGAAACAGCGGACACGGAACAGGTACATTTTTCGGACATCACTTATCCGGATAGTAAGATTAGTGTGAGAAAAACGAGAAAACTACACGCAATTCTCCTTTTCAGTGTTTTCAAAGTCTCTTTCCTGGATATTGATAAAAATCGGGATCGCTTGGTTCATTTTGCTATAAGATTCATCTGTAATTTATGCCTTCGAGTAATTCCTGGACAGTTCTACTTTTATTGTTTTTCCATCCATAAAAATGTACTATTTCGCATTAACCCTTTCCTAAATGAATTGAATAGGAACTTCTAAATTGAAAGAAGCTACAGATGACAAATTTAAAAAAGCTATTAATGCAAGTTGAAATACCGCTTGTGTAAAAATATTGTGGGGAAGGCAAAATTGCTTGTTATGAGCAATTACTCTTTTTACCAAAATGTTTTCCAAAGCCGTCCCATTTCATTGTTCAATCGAGTATATATCAGGGAAAGGCAATATTATCTTTATTGTGAAAAAGACATTAATTTGTGCTGAAAATAATTAATCTTACTTATTTATTTGAATCTTGGGTGATTTGTGTCATTTTCGTTGTTCCAAGGGAGGTAATCGAGTCCTAAAATGGGAAAAGTAGCTAGGCGACCTATCATTTTTTTTGCATTTTTTGATAAAGGATATACCCATGTGTATATGTGCGAAAAATAAGAAAAATCTCTGCGCTAGATCCTGGTTATCCTTCTACGGAACTCTGACCCTGTGCCTATAATACTATGAAATATCATCAGTATCATCGTTATTATTTAATTAAGGAATGAAGAGGACTTTTTTTTTGTTTTCATGGAGGTATGAAAAAAAAAAAAAAAAAAACTAAATAGATCTAGATCTTTTTGGAAGTCAAATAATGTCTTGACTTTCCATAATAAAATGATCTTTTTGGCGGTTATGGATGTTATTGAAACAAATAGCGGGTCATTAATTTGAAACAAATATTAATTTCTCATCAAGTTGAGAGGATCAATCGATTTCTTATGAATTTAAAACTTACAGAACATGATTTGGCTGAAATGATAGACTTTACCCACAAAATTCTGATGTTTGCTGCAATAACTGGGTTTTTGTGTAATTTGAAAGAAGGGTTATGTTCTTTATGGGCTCAGAACCTTTTTGTTCATCTGGTTAGGTCTGATTATCTCTTCATATACTGAAAGAATGTACTTTGAAATGTCTCTGTGTCAAATTTCACAAAATTCTCTGCGCTAGAAATAACTCGCTGAAACGCCTTTAAAAGTGCCATTTACTATTAAAATGACGCCAACTACAAAAAGGTACTTTTGATTTGAAATCTGTATAAAATAATATCATGAAAATTGAATGTAATTATCACACACACACACACACACACACACACACACACACACAAACTTGCATATTTTAAATTTTACATACTTGTACATGTAGATCTATTGTTATCTCTTCATCTGGAATTAAAAACCATGTAATAAATGGACAAGACTATTACCTTACTTTCCGGACACCATGTATTATACATTTATCTATCACTTTTCATCCTTTTCCTAGTAATATATAAGACTGTCAAAACCATATTATGATACTGCATATGGCGTAGGTAAATGGCAACCGCAGCTGTGGGTGAATGGAGCACTGACATTTGAGTTACGATTCGATCTTAGAATTCATTTAAATAATACTGTGTAAACAGGGGGTTTAATGCATCTGCAAAAAGTATCGACCCAGATAACCCTCTGCACGCTGACCTGGGTCGAAACGTTTTGTTATCTGTTAATTTTCTGCAGGTCGAAGAAACACTCTACCTTATGATTCATTCAGTTGGTAGACAAAAAATCTAATGGATCCATAATTATGTGATGAATTACTTGGTATAATGCATCACAGAGATGCACTAAGCCCCCTTTTCACAGGGCATCCAGGTCCAAGAACCACTCTACCTCATTATTCACTCAGTTGTTAGACAAAAGAATTTAATGGATTCATAATTATGTGATGAATTGCTTGGTATAATGCATCACAGAGATGCACTAAACCCCCTTTTCACATAGCATCCATGAGTCAGTTATTATAATAAAAACTATCACAATGGTGGTTATCCTTCTACGGAACTTTGACCCTGTGCCAATAATACTATGAAATATCATCAGTATCATCATTATTATTCAATTAAGGAATGAAGAGGACTTCTTTTGTTTTCATGGAGGTATGAAAACAAAACTAAATAGATCTAGATCTACCCTGTGTGAGACCGCGAAGCGGTGTCATGCAAAAGTGTGATTAGTTTTTTTTTTTTTTTTCATACCTCCATGAAAAAAAAAAAGAAATTCTCTTCATTCCTTATAATTCAATATCACAGACAACAAATATGCACTTAAACGATACTAGATCTAACTGATTTTGTGCGTGTGTGTGTAAATCCAACTTTGCATAGTCATTTAATGTCCATTTCATAAGAATTCGCCATTCTCCATTGGTTCTATTTACTTGTACACCGGGCGACAACACGAGGATTTAAAGCTTTAAAAATCTCGGATGTACACTTATTTATCGGGGTAATATACACTGACACACCGGGCGACAGAGCGAGGTTTTAGAAAAAGTCTTGTATGTCTCTGTGTTCTGGATGACTGAACATCGACTCACGATGAGAGATTTAAGAAAACACAGGCGAGGGTTTAGAAAGTAAAATCTCGCACCTGTTATCTCGCGAGGATTGTAAAACTTCGTATGTATTTGAGTTAAGTGACATGCGAGAATGTGACAAAAACTCAAACTGTCGCATGTCTAGACATACGAGGTTTTGGGTGGCCCTATCAGGATTCCGAAATTTCATTCATATTTCATAGCGCGGTAAAACTGCTTGTTTATGAGGTAAAAATGACGTACAATTCATGACGTCATTATAGTATTGAACATTTGCAGATTTAGCAGATTTATTATTAGAAGTTCAATACGCTAGAAGTAAGTTCAAAATAAGATTGTTAGAACCCAGCAAAGTGACAATAACTTTTAAGCTATCTCTTTAAATTTACTGTTTGATATTTTTTTTTTTTTTTTTCAATATTCAGAGAAAATGAATTAACGACGTTCGCGACAGTTTCCATCATCACGCTTCCTGTAGCTATCACGCTCACCTTTTACTCGAAACGGTGAGCACCTAACACCGTTGATCTTGCCACACTTGCCAATGTCTGAAGAATGAATAAACTAAGAACTAAAACGGGTCGTTTCATGTCAGCAAAACGAAGAAAAAAGTATTTGAATCAAGCCAGATATATGCGAGGCAAGAATCCGACGGTAACGCTTTCAAAAGATCGGACTGAAAGTCAAAGTGAATCACCTAAAATACGTCACCTGACAACGGAAATACGGACACAGATGCCACTACTAGCGTTCTATCTGGCAGTCGTATCGTCGAGCTAAAACATCTTTTCAGATGCAGATGCTTTCAGTTTGGTCTAGTTCAAAATTATGTCACTTGGTAAAGACTTGAAGAAAACAAGGGGCTGTACTTCTTTCTCCTTTACCAGGTTATCCCTTAGCTTGACGAGTCTGCAGCTGACAAAATTAGAAAACATTGATGTCAAAAGGAGAAATTGCTCCTAATGATAGATTTCTCCTGTTCGCAAAATGATTTCTGACCCATCAAAGAACTGTGATACATGAATACCAGGTTTTGGTTTAGCGTCTGCAAACGCGTCAAATTTAGAAGAGTCTAAAATTAGTCGTTTGGTGATGGGTTAACCCTTTACCATACAAAAACACATTTTAACGACCCTAGAAAAGTAGGCTTTTGAAAACATCGTTGGAAAAGGAGAAAATGCTGGATACCAGCATTTTCTCCTTTTCCAACGATGTTTTCTACTCTATCTAAGACAATTTCTACCATTTGAGCCACATTAGTTTGTCGTCTGCAAATGCTTTCAATTTGGACAAGTCTAAAATTTTCTCGTGTGGTAAAGAGTTAAATGCTAACCACAGTATTATGATTTTATGCTATGGATTGGTTTATTATGACCAACAAACTTGATTCTTATAAACATTGTTGTATTGTTGAAAAAATTGGGATAATTAACTTCATAATTGGCCTGCAACACGCGAAAAGTGGCATTCGGACATTTGCGTAAAGTGTCGTCTCGGATCAGTCTGAGCAGTCCGCGCAGGCTAATCCGATACGTTTTTATGTAATTTTCTGTTTTGCGCAAGTCTTATAAAACAAAATCTAATTTAGTCGTAAAGTGCCATCTCGGATTAGCCTGCGCAGGCTGATCCGTGACGACACTTTACGCAAATGTCCGAATGCCCCTTTTCGCATGTTGCAGACAATATAATGTCTTTGTCTTTGACAAACCCTATAGCATTTACTCATTAGTCAGTGCCCCACCCACAAACTTAAAATGTATTTTCTTAAGAAATAAGGCCTGTGACCTATTTGTTTTTAGCCTGATTCTTTTAGTTTAGTACCTGAATATTATTTATAGAAAAAATAAAAATCTGAATGTTAGAACATTAAAAAAAAAAACTTTAAAAAAGATAGCTCTACTCTTTTTTTCCCCCCAAAAATAAGATGTTTTAGCCATAAGTTAAGGGTTTTTTTTCAAAGATTGATACTCAGTATACTCTAAATTATTATTTTTTCATTAAATTTGATATTTCACCGATACAATGACATAAAATTTGCTTACGAGCGTATAATTGTTGTCATTTAAAAAAATATACATAGACTGTTTTCATAAGTGAAATTTCATCCTGAATTGCCGCAATGCAGGATGTACTAAAAGAAATATTCATAGAATTTTCCCAAAGCTGGTGACCCCCTTTTTTATCTCCTATTTTTGTAAATCAGATAATATACCATCACCTCACAAAGTTTCATGAAATTGTGAATGTTTTCAAAAAATGGTGAAATTGTAGCAATCGTCTTTAAGCTAGACCAGCAATTTGAAATTCGATCTGGATATAAAATCAGAAAGAAAAACATTATGAAATCTGGTATACATGTTTGTTTACATTAGTTTGACTACCAAAGTAGTTCAGGCACTGCTTATTTTTTTTTTCATGTAGCTTTTTTTTCAGCCAATCAGAACCCGCCAATATTCATGAAAACAACTAACTCTTATCCTGCTAAATAACTAAAATAAAATTTTCAATTCGATAGTAAAAACCCAAATATTGCCATTTCAAAGTTGTGTTTTTGAGGGATAATATCTCCTAATCGGACAGTGTAGATCCAAGATCAGACTTCACGTTCTGTGCAATCTGATCTTGATCTACACTGTCCGCAAAAGGTCAGCGAGTAGTGCTTAGCAGCTTCAGTGCTAATATTGAATTATTAGACTTTTACCTCATTTTTTCACGGCATATCTTTGATTACTTACCACATCAGCTGCCAGTTAATGAATTGGAGTTCAGCGTGGCTCTGTGATAAAGTGTAGGATTCGTAACCTGAAGGCTCCTGGTTTGATCCTTTCTAGAAGCACTGGATTTTTTTTGTGGAAATATCCATTTAGAAGACACCCTATAGCCAAGTACAGGTGAAACACAAGACAACCGTAAATGTGTGAGCTGTCGCCGTGATATGACTGAAACAATGTTTAAAGCGGCATAAAGCATCGGTTATTCAGCTCATCAATCAGTCAATCAATCAACCAACAAACTAACAAACTGGTCGGTCGGTCGATCAATCGCTCGTTCGTTCGTTCGTTCTTTCGGTCAGTCGGTCGTTTGGTAAGCCAGCCAGCCAGTCAGTCATTGGTAATTTAGTCTTGGTTTGGTTTAATGCATAATAGTTTCGGCTGTCTTTTGGTTTTATGATCTAGATGAAAATAAGAACTGACTTGTATTCAAATGAATGTGTTGCGCTCCGGCAAAAGGGGGATAACTGCATCTAGATGCGTAGATGCTTAGTAAACCTCCTTTTTACATAGCATGGTTCAAATGTAAGACATAAGAGAAACTACCAAATACTTTTATAGTACCTGCCACTCCTTACTTGATTGATTGACGGGTGTTTTACACCGTTTTCCACATTAATTCAGTCAAATCACGGCGACAGCTCACCTATTCATATTTCTTGGGGGTTTTCAGCACAAGGCTGGGGCTCTGAGATTTCTTGCCCAAGGGCACTCCCACGAGAATCCTAGTAGATCCAGTGCGGCTCGAATCCGAAGCCTCCAGGTTACGGGTCCCACACTTTACCACTGAGCCACGCAGGACCCCGGTTCCTTACTTGAGAACGAAGATTAAAGTGACGCTACCGGGAAATTTCACACCTTTTTTTATTTTTTACATTTACAAAAGTTGATTGAACGTAAAGCTTGATTACGAACTCAGTAGGACATTAGTTCAAGTTTTATTACCTCAGAATCTGATTTGAGAAAATTTTACATGAGCATCTCTGGTGTCTTTTCAGAAAAGTAAAAGATGGCTACGTTTGACATTGATAGCTCTTGTGCTTGGAGTGTTGATTACAGGTGTAGTTCTGTTTACAATACTTGTTTTTGGAAGAAACCCGGGAAAAGGTATGAAAAAAAGCTCATACGAGTGCCATTTTGAAAGTTCTGATAACGGGTGCGGGTTTGTAAAACCGCTCTTACCTACTCAAAATTGCCAATTCCAGTCCTTCGAAGAACTCTCCTTTGACCTGTAAACATTTTTAAAACGTTTAATCTAATCCGAAAATACATTTTTATAGCCGGATTAGGGTAGAGTACTAGCGCATTGATATAACGAGTGTCCAACAGCGGTGTGAATCTCAAACCTCTGTCCTCTTAGGCACCATTTGTATGGGTTCTGCCAGAAATCTCAAAGTGCCAGATCTGGACTGTATGGTGGATGTGGCAAAGTATGAAGTCCGGTTGGCTTTCAAATAATCTGTAACTAGGGCTGACTTAAGTGCATGGGGGTTATCATAGAGCAGTTTAAGTCCGCGCACTCCGGTTCGTGGACGGGCCTCTGTGTAATGGTTAACAACAGCAGTTAACATTTTTTTTTTCAGCGTAAACTTTTCCGGTAACAGTGGTGTGTTCTGGGACTGGAAACTGGAGAACCATACCAAGAGCATAAAAATAATGCATACGAAACCCGCTTGACGCTTCTAGAACGCCAGGCAATTTGGCGCTGTTCTCCATTTTGTCCGCCCCAAACTTTATTATTCTCCTTTCTGTCTGGCTCGAAATACGATACCGGCATGCTTCATCATCCGGCACAATGTCAATTAACTGTCCTTTTTTCATTCTTTTCGGTAGTTTATCGGGAAATAATGGTGGATTTTAAGGTTTGATAATTTATGGATCCGACCAGTGAAATTTACCGTAAATGTTTCCTAACTCTTCAATTGAAGGCGGAAACAGTAGTTCCCGCGCACTGGCTACCTTGGTAAACAGTGCGTGCCATTCAACAAGACCGAAATATGACATAATTTACGCGCATTTACCGTACATTTCTTGCGCTTCACGTAATATTGTAATGTGTTGCTATGTGGGGGAGGTAGCCATGGGAATTACCGAAAACACCTGTGCTGGATTTTGAATAAAGTCCCAACAAAAAAAGGGGGGGGTTAGAAGCGTGTAATAAATAGAATATTTGTTTTTTTGCAGTGAAATATTGAAATTTATTTCATCGTGTTAAAATTATCAGTAATATTTCATCACAGGTCTCGTAAACTCCAATTCTGACGCGCTCCTGTTCGAGTTGATCAGTCAACAAATGGGGGATCCAAAGTTAGCAGATCTTCCTGAGTTTAAGTTTTTCTTGCAAAATAGTGATAAGTGCCCATGAACGTATACCACATATAAGTCAGCTAGCTCCTGAACAGTGTAACGCGCTCCTTCATCCAAGACCTTCTTCACGCGAATAACGTCATTTTCACAAAATGCCGTAATCGGACAGGACATGTGTTTGACTGTTCTTCTGTAACCTTTAAATCGAGCTGACTGCACCTGTCCATAAACTTTCTGTACATACACGTATATAGATCATAAAAGTCGATAAAGTTTATGCAGAGTTATACCCTTATATGTCTTATCCACGGACGCTCCCACGAAACCAGTGCTTCCAGTAAGGATCGAACCCGGAGTCTCCGGCTGACGAAATCCTTCCTCTTACAACTGAGCCTTGCAGGGCCCAGAAAGGACACCAGATGTAGCCGGTCATAATTGTCTGCATTTCACTTTGCTTGTAAATTAACCTTTGAAACATACCTGAATGAATCGTTAAAACTCGGACAAAAAGTGTTATTTCAAACAGCAGAAATTACTTTGGATACAACAGATGAAGTGCAAATACCTCACAAAAAAGGTGTTCAGAAATACGAAAGTATTAATTTTTTACCAAATGACTACAGTTTAGCCTTGTTTTAGTGGAAAGCATTTGCAAGCGACAAATAATTAGACGTGACTGCTGATTTCATTTATCTTCGAAAGGGTAGAGAATATTGTTGGAAAAGGAAAAATATTGCCAACCAGCAATGTTTTTGAAAGCATCCATTTTCAAGATCGTTTTATCACGGGAATGAATTATAAAGAGCATTAACTAATAGACAATCGATACAGAAGCACAGATAAGAAGCGGTGAAAGAAAGAATAGGGGGTTTGATGCATCTGCAAGAAGTATCTCTGCGCAGGTTGACATGGGTCGAACTTTTTTGCAATTTGTAAATTTTGTGCATGTCTAACCACCATTCTACTTCATGATTCGGTTTGTTGTTAGACAAATGAATTTTATGGATTCATATTTACGTGACGACTTGCTTGATAGAATGAGTCAGGGAGATGCATTAAACCCCATCTTGCAAGAGCATGACTCTCTCTCTCTCTCTTTTTTATCAGAGTTTTCCGAATGATTACCTAAAAGTGAAAGGATTATATGCATGCTAATTGTACATAAATTTCTGTGCATACATTTTGTTTCAGACAGTCTTTTACCACATGTCTTTGTTACTGATCTGAAGACCAATATATCAGCGAACATCTCAGTATCCAAAGAGCTTTATGACATATCTGATTCTGTAAACATTACACATCCTGACGGCCAAAGTTATCATATTAAATTGCAGGTAATTATTTTAGCTGTAATATTGCTGAATAAATTAATGCAACAGACGTTTCCAGTTTCTAAAAGGTACGTTTTTATTATATTTATGTGGAGTGTGGACCAGAATGTAGGAAAATATATCGAACAGTGAGTGTATCGATAAACAATCTGGTGTGAGTCTACGAACGTTATCTAGGTACAATTTATGTAGTCTTGCTCATTGTGTATTGAAGGTCCATCGATAAGTCAACTTGGAACATTAAGAGACTATGGTCGGTGGTATGGGTTAAAGGAGTTGATTGCATCATCGTGATGCAATATAAAAGCAAATCGCCGTATACCTTTGTTTTATTTTGTCTAACTACTGGCTGAATCATGAAGTAGAATGGTCTTTTGAAATTCAGAAAATCTACCAATACCAAAAAGATTCAACCCGTGTAGAGTATTCGCATACTGCGGAGGCTGCCACCTTTCTAACGAGCATGATTCATATGCAACAATATTGTGTTTGAAAATCGAAAGAAAATATGAATTAATGTTTCGTTAATAGTAGAAGGCTTGTTAAAATCTGAGGCATAAATCAAAATAGTTCTAAAGAAACACCCCGGACGAATTCGTGTATGACAAACATGTGCAATCTGCTAATGCATCAACAATTATTGATGTTAAGTGCTGTTGGCACAGTACAAAGTAAAAAAAACAAGAGGACCATGATGGTCCTATATCGCTCACCTGAGTACTAAGCAGTAAAGGTCTACAATGAAGATAAATACCAAGGTTCAAGGCCAAATGATAATGAAACAAGAGCGGCAAATTGTCGCAAGATACGCCCGTCCCACCGCCAGTTGTTGAGGAGGTATAATAATCGCAAAGGGCAAGTAATGCAACAAACATCTTTACCAAGTCTCAAGTCAATTTGACTTGAGGTGACAAAGTTCCGTTCCGGACAAGCAAGAAATACTGTAAAAATGAAGATGAAAGTGGAATTACTCAAAATCCGGGCTAGGTATAGTTATTGTTCTTGCATACTGTACTCCGTAATATTGCAACAAACATGCATACCAAGTTTGAAGTCGTTCTGACTTGAGATGACAAAGTTATATTCCGGACAAGCACTAAACGCTGTAAAAATGCCGATCAAAGGGAAATAACTCAAAGATAGCAGGAGGTAGAGTTACAATTCTTGCGCAGTGCACTTCCAAATATTGCAACAAACAGGCATACCATATTTCAAGTCATTCCTACTTGGAATGACAAAGTTTTGCTCCGGACAAGCAAGAAATGCTATAAAAATGGAGATCAAAGGGGGAATAACTCAAAATTAGTGCTAGGAAGAGTTATGGTTCTTGTGCACTGCACTCCATAATTTTTCAACAATCATGCATACCAACTTTGAAGATGTTCAGACTAGAGATGACAAAGTTATATTCCGGACACGCAGAAAATGCTGTAAAATGGACGATCAAGGGAAATAATTCATAGACAGCACAAGGTAGAGTTATGGTTCTTTCACACTGCACTCCGTATTATTGCAACAAACACAAATGCCAAGTTTCAAGTCAATCGGACTGGAAATGACAAAGTATTGCTCCGGACAAAGAACTATTCTAAAGAACTTTCTAATTCAAGGGCAAATAACACCAGTCGTTCTGGTCCGATTAGACCCATAATCGAACTCATCCGAGATCATATGGTCATATGTATTTTGACCAAGTTTGGTGCTGATTGGTTAAAAATTGTAGATGCTAGAGTGTAAACAAAGTCAAATATAGCAATTTTTCTAATTCAAGGGCAAATAACTCCAGTTTTCCTGGTTTGATTAGATCCATAATCGAACTCATCCGAGATCTGATGGTCATATATATTTTGACCAAGTTTGGTGCTGATTGGTTAAAAATTGTAGATGCTAGAGTGTAAACAAAGTCAAATATAGCAATTTTTCTAATTCAAGGGCAAATAACTCCAGTTTTTCTGGTCCGATTAGATCCATAATCGAACTCATCCGAGATCTTATAGTCATATATATTTTGACCAAGTTTGGTACTGATTGGTGTATATTTGTAGATGCTAGAGTGTAAACAAAGTCAAATATAGCAATTTTTCTAATTCAAGGGCAAATAACTCCAGTTTTTCTGGTCCGATAAGACCCAAAATCGAACTCATCCGAGATCTTATGGTTATATAAATTTTGACCAAGTTTGGTGCTGATTGGTTAATATTCCATATATGAGAGCTCTAGCCCTTAAGGTTCAGGACAAGAAGATTTTTAAAGATTTCCTTCTTTATCTCTATGAAAATCCGTGACCCCACAACAAAGGGCCAATTTCCACACAACGGCCTTCATTTGAAGTATTTCGGTAGAGGTCCACTAGATGATGCTACATGCCAAATATGAAAGCTGTAGTCCTGAGGATTTAGAACAAGAAGATTTTTAAAGATTTCCTTCTTTATCTCTATGTGAAATCCGAGACCCCACAAAATAGGGCCAATTTCCACACCAGGGTCATAATTTGAAGCATTTTGGTAGAGGGTCACTAGATGATGCTACATGCCATATATGAAAGCTCTAGCCCTTACAGTTTGGGATAAGAAGATTTTTAAAGGTTTTTCTTTCGGTTGCCATGGCAACCAGAGTTTTTCATGGAATTCAAATCTTTGAAGTATTCTGAAAGTGCATCACCAAAGGATCACTTCTGTGAAGTTTCATTGAAATCTGTTCGCCGGTTTCAGAGGAGAAGATTTTTTATGAGAGCTCTAACCCTTAAGGTTCGGGACAAGAAGATTTTTAAAGATTTCCTTCTTTATCTCTATGTAAAATCCGTGACCCCACAACAAAGGGCCAATTTCCACACAACGGCCTTCATTTGAAGTATTTCGGTAGAGGTCCACTAGATGATGCTACATGCCAAATAAGAAAGCTGTAGCCCTTAGGATTTAGGACAAGAAGATTTTTAAAGATTTCCTTCTTTATCTCTATGTGAAATCCGAGACCCCACAAAATAGGGCCAATTTCCACACCAGGCGCATAATTTGAAGCATTTTGGTAGAGGGTCACTAGATGATGCTACATGCCATATATGAAAGCTCTAGCCCTTACAGTTTGGGATAAGAAGATTTTTAAAGGTTTTTCTTTCGGTTGCCATGGCAACCAGAGTTTTTCATGGAATTCAAATCTTTGAAGTTTTCTGAAAGTGCATCACCTAAGGATCATTTCTGTGAAGTTTCATTGGAATCTGTTCGCCGGTTTCAGAGGAGAAGCTTTTTTAAGTAATTGTTCACGGACGGACGGACGGACGGACGGACATACAGACGGACGGACGCCGGACGGTGATCGATCACAATAGCTCACCCTGAGCACTACGTGCTCAGGTGAGCTAAAAAGCTGAGAAGACAACATATAACATTGACATAAAACTCACGTGATTATAGAATAAAGGACAACAAGACTAAAAGGGCATTTTATTTAAGACACTGTTTCTTTTCTGAATTTGCGACTATGTTTTCTTGGGTTGCCCATTAGAGATGTCTGTAACTATGTATAACGTGAAAAGATTAGGTTCCCAATTTAACAACAGCTCGTGGTTTCATTTACAGAGCAGGGTTAAAAAACGCTCAACATCGGAAAGTCCATGGGAGATTACAGGCGAGGTTCATGAAAATCAAGTTACGGTTATTTTTGACGGACCAATCGCAAAGTGCACCTCTGAGGGTAGTTATAATGTAACATGGATTAAAGACAATAACGTTTTAGGAGATGATAGTTTTACAATCAACATTAACAGTAAGTGTTCACTTTTTTTAATGAAATCGCCGTCAAGTTGATAAGCGAACATCTTTTGGATTGATATTTGTTTACACCCTAAGAGCTGTACTGTAATATGGACCGAGTCGTCCATTTCTCTCTTGGACCATTGGTCTATTCGCAGTATCTGCTGCAGTTATCTCCCCCTGATGTCCTCATAGAAATTCCCTCAAGCGTGACAAGCAATTTCTTACGCTGCTTTTCTCCAAGTGTCTTTATTTGAAATCCTTCGGATTTACTCAATTCCTCTCTATTGAATATGATTTTGTACATTGTACTTTTATCTTGGTCGGCTAAGACGTAACAGACTTTTATGCAAATAAATAAGCAATTTCTGGTGTGGCTCTTCTGGTAGTTTTGCTTATATTGATTGAATTATACTATAGTGTGTTTTTCTAACAGGCACATGACAAAGCTTTAACTTTTGGTCCTGCAATTATAAGGGTTTCAGGGTGTTTTTTTTTTTTTTTTTAAATGTATTTAGATAAATAGCGATTTATTTTGCAGCTCTCTAATCGAACAGTTTTCATAATAGTGTTTCAAAATTACAGCCATGTGTCTCCGTAAAATGTACATGTGCGCAGCTTAATTCATGATTTTAGGCAATTGGCCCTTGAAATGTTCCGTAACTTATCAAAGCGACATACAGTTTGTAATAGTGTGTCTTTCAATCGTGGTTAGTTGATGAATATCAGAGGTAGGTGTTAGTTATGGTGGCATATATCTGCCACGAGGTACGAGATAACAGTTATGATAATTTTCGAAAATTATCGCAATAAATCAAAGTTTCCTGGAAATTTACCTAGATAGTGAAAAGTTTTATGAAAAAAATATCACGATAACCTTTGTTATCTAGAAATTTTTACATTGATCAGTCAATTTTTGGACGCAAAATTTCCCATTCGTGCACGAAGCTGAGATTCGGTATACAATTATCGCGATAGTTCTACCCGTTTCTCGATATCTATAAATAGAAAAATTCACCATTTGGATGAACTCGATAGTTTTTGACTTCACAAGATGACAAGTAAGTTCAAATTCGAATTATTTACAATTGTAGCTTACAATTGATAAATTTTGACTACACATGAAACTAAAAAAGTCTTTTAAACACAAACACGACTCGAAATGCCTCTTACGAACAACTTCAAAACCATTCAGAGAAAAGGAGAATGCATAAAATGGGAGACGAAGACTTTCTGAAAACGTATCTAATTATAGATACCGTGAGTGTCAGTTGTGGGCACCCACGACACGAAAAAAAAACTGTGATAACAGTGAGAATTATTGCGATATTTTTATTTTTTTACTATCTAGATTATATTTCCAGGAAAGTTTGTTTCATCGCGATAGTTCTCTTGAACTATCGCAATATCTATCACGTATCTCGTAGCAGAAATATGCCACCATAATTGGTTTCGGATTTGGTAAATAAATTCCCTACTTTGACAAGGTCTTTGCGGCGTGAAATAAGAAATTTTGATTTGATCCGTTGTGGATGGTGCCGAGGATGTGGATTGCGACCAACAATACAGCAAATATCAAACAGAACGAAAGAAAGTTAAAACAGAGCTCATGCATTATTCACAGTCAAACACGGCATGTATTACTTTCTTAATTAAGTGCGAAGACATTCGACATGTATTGAAAATGCAGGCGTATTCTTTAAAGTAACGTGACGAACTGACGCGTTTGCCGAGAGCCCAAAATTTTAAACAGACAGAATAATGTTGAATCAGTGTTAAATTATTATATATTTGTGCCGCATATTTTGTGAAGTGTACAGTCCCTGTTTTTCGCGAAATTGAACGTCCAGATATTTTCTGATAAGTCAAAACTCGTAAAGACTTTTTAAATGCATTTTTTTGTCACCGAACCGAAACTGTAACAATGAAAAGTTGACCCCACCTCGGCTCTTCGTTTATCCAGCATCATTCATTAAACCGTTTTATTTTTGTAATTGCTTCGATACCCGATTGAGGCAAACTTTGTTCCCGTGATTTTTCGCCTATCACCTCTGATGCAAGTGAGAAAGGAGTTAGTGGCTTAGAGAGAAAGTGGTGTGAGAAAGCTAGGAAACACATGCGTAGGTGCACTGATCGCCGCGATATGACCTAAAGTGTTAAAACGGCATTAAACTCTAATACAATATTACAATATATTCTATTATACCTTTCCCAGATACCTTTTCCACATCTGGGCAAATTTGGAGGGTGAACTCAAAGGAAAAAGAATTCCATTGTAAACGAACTACAGGCTGTGCGAAATCTCGTCTAGATATTTCAAGAAACGGTGATTCATCGGACTCGCCTCTTAATGGTAACTTGATTTCTTCGTAACATCACGTGACTGTTGGTTTTAATGCATATCTTATGTTAATCTTTGTAAGAAATAATTTGCTAACCTTTGAAATTAATATTAGCGATATGACAAGTAAAAGTTATTCGAGTATCTCATTTGCATCGTCAACATTTTAAACTTGTGATATTTGTTGAGAAGAATTGGTAATGCATTTATTCACTTTTCTTATGGATTTTCAAAAATTCTACAACACACAATCATTGAAAAAAAAGAAGAACCGAACATCGGTTCCCATTAAAGTGTCTGTAACAGAAGCCAATCTTACATAGTCTGATTTATATATGCTTGCTAATGTATTACTCAGTCTAACTTTATTATAAATCAGAGATTATTTTTTATATAAATTTGGGACTTCATAACTTTCCGGGAAATATCTCACTAAAGAGGGTCTTGAGGGACACCATTTGCCCAGTAGAGATCTATAACATGATCTGAACTTGAGTGCGATAAACAGTTTCTGAAGGTTTACATTGTGACATAGGGTTCAAATTGATTTTTTTTTTAACTACCGAAGAAATCATTCATAAAAATATTCTTATCGAGATTTAGGCAAAATGTAGGTCTTTAAAATGATCAAAAGGGTATTTCATTTCTAATATTTAACCTTGTGAACTAAATTTAGATCCAGGTTGACTAAAATTATACCTGACTGACATTATCGAGATAAAGATACTTTCCAAGTTTCATCATTTTTTTTTTTTTTGATGTTCGACTTAACTCTTTCAGCGCATAATATATAAATTCGACATCTTTACACGGATGACAATACAATCCACTAAAACCCAGTGATCTGAAAGACCTGGCTACGCGAGCGGATAACATAGATCCAAGCTTACACTGCACCTTCTATTGAGTCTTATCCTGATCTATGGGGACTGCGAAAATTCCCTGTTTTCGCCTATGGAGCTGAAACGGTTAAAGAACTTTTTGACTCATAGAGAGCCGTATTCACATTTGTGTGAAATATACACCATTAGGACCAGTTTTGGGGCAAAATTGTGCCTGCATGACGAGAATAAATCCTTTTTCTAAGGCATGACGTACATTTCAACCTCGAGGAACCCGAACTCGTACACGTTCAGAACATTATAAAGACAAACATTAATACTTATCACTGCAAATGTACATGTAGGATTAAACAAAGTCTTTAAGATATGAAGCACTGTTTTTGAAACCAGTATTAAAGAAAGTACTGAAAGTACTGACAGACTAGCGAATTTGAAATAAGTGGCTATGGTAAATGTAAAACTTAGTTGGTTTATACGAGACTGAAGAGTCCGTTACAGTTCCATCGGTTCATTACGGTTATTAAGTCCAATCCGGCCTAATTCAGATCAAGTTCAATCCATTGACTTTACCCGACGCTCTTGACTATTTACTTCTCAAAACAAGAAATATCATGAAAAACTTCAGCTTGTTAACTTTCCATTTAAAACAGGTTATTTCGATGAAATGATATCTCCCGCCTAAAAAGACCTCTTTAGATAGAGACATATAAGAGGTATTGCGTTTTGCATGTACACGTGGCCTTTCGTTATTGGTCCATAATGAAATTATCCATTAAGCCTCCTTTTTCCATAACATAGCATTTCATTGATAAAAACAAATAATGAGTGTCTGTGGCTTATGAAATACAAAATGAATATGAAGTTTCATAAAATTTTTGTCCAATAGTTAAACAGATATCAGTCCATAATGGAAATAAACATCAAACCCCCTTTTCCGATGACACGGCATTAAATAAAAAAAAAAGAAAAAAAATCTTTATCGGCTGACTATCGTAAGGAATACATGTACGAAGTTCCATCAATTTTCATCAAGGATTTTAAAAGATGTCTGCCCGGACAGACGAACAGACAGACAGACGTTGTAGATCAAGATCAGACTGTACAGACTGTACAGTCTGACCTTGGATCTACACTATCCGATAAAGGGATACTTTTCTCAAAAATGTAACTTTGAAATAGCAGTATTCAGGTTTTTACCATATGCTTGAAAGTTTTATTCAACCTTTTTTAGCAGGTTAAGGATTAAATTGGATTATATAGTTAATCAAAAGCACAAGATGTAATAGTTAACTATTTACCTCTTTACAAAATGAAAAATTTTACACCCCTCTACATTAAAAGCTCTTCCCGACCATAAAGTTTAAATGTGGCTCAATTGATGAAACCATATTCTAAAAGGGCTGAAAACAATATGAGAAAAGGAGAAAATGCTGGTATCCAGCATTTCTTCTTTTCCTGCATTGCTTTCAAAGGGCTTCTTCCCCACTTTCGTGAAAACTCGGGATTGTGTGGTAAAGGGTTAATATACAAGACGTAAAATAACAGTTTAACATATCAGTTTCACGTTCACAATGATCTAAATAATGAATGACTGAAGGAATGACAAGGGTTCCTGTCCAGTGAGGGTTTGTGTAGCTTGGATTTGCTACAAGTTACATAGGTGTATCTATTTTTAGATCCATTTATACTTTTAAGTACTGCTGTGTATGAATTAGTGATATGAGCCTGATTTGCATAGGTCACTTAATTTACATGTAAGCAGACATCATGCACCTTATCAATGACATCTTCTACAGTCTATTACTTTTTAAGTAGACATGTTCAAATCGGGTTGGTAGAAGTTCTGTGCTTTTTGTCAAAATTATCATATATGACAGAATTAATATTCCTTACAGTAAGGAGTTATTTTTCTGTGAGGCAGTATTTGGCAACTGTGGGGTTTTTTGTTTACATTGAGCCTGGCTCAATCTGGATGCCTATAGACTAGCTTCGCTAGTCTAAAAAAACAGATCTCAGTAAAACAAACATTACGTCCATTTTTCGTTACGATAAAAAAAAGTCGAAGTTCTATGCCTCTTGAATGATAACACGTTTTTTATCCCCCGCCGAAGGCAGAGGGATATAGTTTTAGCGTTGTCCGTCCTTCCGTCCTTCCGTCCGTCCGTCCGTCTGTTCGTCCGTCCGTCTGTTCGTCCGGGAGAATATCTCCAATACCATTGGACGGAATTTCGTGAAACTTTATACATGTGTACAATAACCCATTCCGCCGATACATTTTTTTTTTTTTAATTTTTTGCTTTGATGGGAAATGGCCGACTGGGAGCGATTTTAAGTTACGCGGCCAAGTAAAGTTTTCGGCGGGGGGTATCATTTCAACGAAATTGCTTGTTATTACTAAAATTCAGCAAGATGACCGCGTTTTTGACCGAATATACAAGTTTGAGATTTAAGCGTATCTGTGCTATTCCTACGAAACATTCTTAGCAAATTTTATGATAATGTTATCTACACTAACATTTTAACAGTGGTTCAATAATAGGAAAAGGAAAAGATTTGCCTCTACTGGGATAAGGAGCTGCTTTTTTTTTTGAGTCTGTATTAACTGGATAAAACGTGATAATCATGAATGAGAAAGCTTTAAGACACAAAAACTGGCAAAGTTTCATTAAGATTGGGGAAATGGTAGTCCTAGTATTTCACCTTTTACTACAGCAGATGTTCCACGGACTTGTACTTTTACATACAGTGCGGATGACGGAAATACGGATGCATGCACTGGAATGACAAACTACTCTTCAGTTATCTGCGAGACTTTTACAGGGGCACGAGAAAACGAGAATGTGGAAAGTTCCAAGATACTAATATCAGGTATTACAATTTTATTCAAGGTGCAACACTTTTGCACACTAGTACATTACTTTTGCAAAGAAGCTTTTTACGCTCAGAACTACGAGACACTAGGTTTTTACACATTTTGTCGGCGAATGTTAAATCAAGATTATAGTTTGGATTTAAAGAAATTCGTTTCAATCCCGAACGTCTTTCCCTCTCTCACCCACACGCACGCACCCTAACTATCCCTCACTCACACAGACGCTAACCCTCAAACACACATACTTCTTTTAACACATCTGAAAAGATATCAAAGTACATCCTGAATGGTTCATGATTATATAATTTTAGAGTGTGACAATAAGCCCTGCAAAAATGGAACCTGTCAACTATCAAAGGAAGGAATGGAGTATAATTGTATCTGTTTTGCCGGATTCGATGGTAGACACTGTGAAAACGGTAAGGATTGAAATTTTCGTCTCACTTGAAAAAGTCTATCGTCACATTCCGTAGCTACTTCTAACCTCGTTTGTATCAAGGGGGTTTTCATTGTACTGTCAGTCTCTTGTTGTAATGTCGCGGCGCCAGTAAAAATCGATAAGCAACGACATCAACAATCACGACGACTTCATTCATATCTATCGATCTATCGGTGAAAATTACCAACGGAATTGATGGACCACGTGAAAAATTGAAAGTAAAAACTCTTTGTCAATGGTACGGTGGCACTGAGGTGACATGTGCATTTTTTTTTTTTTTTTATTTCTCTCGTTTCCACGAGATAATAATTCGTTTTCCCGAGTTTTTTTTTTATAAAAAAAATTGCAAAAAACAAAATTCGTTTTCGCGAGTTTTTTTTTTTATAAAAAAAATCGCAAAAAACAAAATTCGTTTTCCCGAGTTTTTTTTTTTATAAAAAAAATCGCAAAAAACAAAATTCGTTTTCCCGAGTTTTTTTTTATAAAAAAAATCGCAAAAAACAAAATTCGTTTTCCCGAGTTTTTTTTTATAAAAAAAATTGCAAAAAACGAAATTCGTTTTCCCGAGTTTTTTTTTTTTCATAAAAAAAAAATGCAAAAAACGAAATATTAACTCGTTCCCACGAGATAATCAGCCAATAAAGTCATCCATTATGTCGTTCGAACGAGATAGTAAGTCGTGGTAACGACATAATCATCCAATCAGATTCTCCCTACGAATTCAAATCCTCCTGTTTGTGTTGTATACATTTAGCCATATTATCTTTCTACTGAATCTACAAATACAGCCGTGTATGCTTAGTCCAGTTGGTTTCCAGTTTATAATAGCCGTCTATATGCCTGATAAAATTAGGCCCAGGTGCGCTGTCCGTCCGTCTAATGAATCGTCTGCATGTTCTCTGTTCTACGCCTGCCGAATTGAAAGTAAATATGAGCCATGCTCTGTGAAAAGGGGCTTAATGCATTTACGAAAAGTATCGAATCATATCAGGCTGGACAGTCCGCGCAGGCTGACATTGGCCGAAACTTTTTGCTATCTTTAAATTTTCTGCATGTCAAAGGACCATTCTACATTAAGGCTCTATTAGTTGTTTGACACAATGGATGTTATAGATCCAACATTAGGTGATGTCTGTGAAAAGGGGGCTTCATGCATCTCCGTGATCCATGATACCAAGGAGGACATCACCTAATTGTGGATCTATAACATCCACTGTACTCTGTCAAACAACTGATAGTCTAGAATGGACATTTTGCTGCTCTGTGAAAAGGGGGCTTAATTCCCCTGCGAACAGTATCGACCCAGGTCAGCCTGCACAGTCCGAGCAGACTGACCTGTGCCGAAACTTTTCGCTATCAGTCAATTTTCTGTATGCCCAAGGACCAGTCTATCTAATGATTATTTTTTTTTTTTAAAGTGGATATTAGCGATCCACAAGAATGTGATGGCTTGCTTGGTACCATGGTACCATAGATTACGGGAATGCATTAACCCTTTACCACACAATCCCGACTTTTAACGACCCCAAGAAAGAAGCCTTTTGAAAACATTGTGGTAAAAGGAGAAAATGCTGGCAACCAGCATTTTCTCCTTTTACCACAATGTTTTCTACCCTTCCCAGAACAAGTTTCAATTTTTCGGTCACATTTATATTGTTGTCTGCAAATGTTTTCAATTTGGACAAGTCTAAAATTTTGTTGTTTGGTAAAGAGTTAAGCCCCCTCTTGTCAGAGCATGGCTCATTTGTCAACGACTGGTCTGGTGCGTGTTTCTATTCCCGTGGAACTGCAAAAAGTTCTTTGAGAGTTGTCTTGCATACCGGCTTTCATAAAAAGCAGTCTTTTGACGAAAAAAGAGGGTACCGAAAACAAATTATTATTACTTTCACAAACCTCCAACAGATTCGATTGATAACAGCAAAGGGCCCCGTTAACATCACGATGGGTAGCCTCTTGCTTCCCCGTTGTCGTCTATCAAGATAAAGTGACGATTGGAAACCTTACACATCTGGGTATGTATAATATGGTCTGTAACACGCGAAAAGAGACATTCGGACATTTGCGCACGGTGTTGTTTCTGATCAGCCTGCGCAGCCCGCGCACGCTGATCCGAGACGGTACTTTACGTCAACATTAGATTTTGTCCAATAGTAGACTTGCGTGAAATAGAAAATCACACACAATCGGAAAGTGTCGTCTTGGATTAGCTTGGGCGGACTGCGCATGCTGATCCGAGACGACACTTTACGCAAAAGTCCGAATGTCCCTTTTCGCGTGTTGCAGGCTATATAGAACAACAAAATACCGGATCTCCTGCGTGGCTTAGTGGTGAAAATAAGCACCAGAAACCTTGGGTCATAGTCTAGGTTCAATCCTTCCTCGAAAGGCTATTTTTTTGTGAGGGTGTCCTTCGACGATACTCTACAGAGCCCGAAAGATAGCGAAAAGTTCCGGCCCATGTCAGCCTGCGCGGACTGCCCAGCCTGATATGATTCGATACTTTTCGTAAATGCATTAAGCCCCTTTTCACAGAGCATGGCTCATATTTACTTTCAATTCGGCAGGCGTAGAACAGAGAACATGCAGACGATTCATTAGACGGACGGACAGCGCACCTGGGCCTAATTTCATCAGGCATATAGACGGCTATTATAAACTGGAAACCAATTGGACTAAGCATACACGGCTGTATTTGTAGATTCAGTAGAAAGATAATATGGCTAAATGTATACAACACAAATAGGCGGATTTGAATTCGTAAGGAGAATCTGATTGGATGATTATGTCGTTACCACGACTTACTATCTCGTTCGAACGACATAATGGATGACTTTGATTGGCTGATTATCTCGTGGGAACCAGTTAATATTTCGTTTTTTGCAATTTTTTTTATAAAAAAAAAAAACTCGGGAAAACGAATTTCGTTTTTTGCATTTTTTTTTATGAAAAAAAACTCGGGAAAACGAATTTCGTTTTTTGCAATTTTTTTTATAAAAAAAAAAAACCTCGGGAAAACGAATTTCGTTTTTTGCGATTTTTTTATAAAAAAAAAAAACTCGGGAAAACGAATTTTGTTTTTTGCAATTTTTTTTATAAAAAAAAAACTCGCGAAAACGAATTTTGTTTTTTGCAATTTTTTTTATAAAAAAAAAACTCGGGAAAACGAATTATTGTCTCGTGGGAACGAGAAAAATAAAAAAAAATGCACATGTCACCTCAGTGCCACCGTACAATGGTCATGTACTTACGAAGATTCCGATAGAAAATTGTGATTTGTGATTTTGTGTGTGTGTGTGTGTGTGTGTTTAATCGGAGCCTTACAATTTAAAGAATGGTATGATGTATTGGAATTTAGAGCAGTATTTTTTGGCATATGCAAAGCATTTGGCAAAGTCTGGCATAAGGGCTTGGTGTTCAAGTTGCAAAGAGCAGGTTTTATAAGTAAATGATTGTCCTGGTTTTCTAATTATCTTTCTAAACGTTTTCAAAGAGTTGTTGTACCTGGTGGTGTCTCAAACATATGCCACGTACAAACAAGTGTGCCTCAGGGATCTATATTAGGTCCTTTGGGTTTTTTTTTTAATTTATATGTGATATTGTTGATGACATTCAGGCAAACAGTAATCTCTTCGCAGATGATACCAGTCTATCAATGGTTATATCTGACCTTGCTGCTGCTGGAACTATGTATCAAACAGATATCGATAAAATTACTCGTTTGGAGCAGAAAGTGTTGGTGAAGTTCAATTCGACAAAGTCTGAATCTTAAGTTATATCTCGTAAACGTTTTAAGACTGGCCACCCTGGGTTCTTCATGTCAAGTACTGAAATTCCATCTGTTAGCAACCATAACACTTAGGCATATTTCCTTATAACGATGGGTCTTCGGACTTCCATACTGGTAAGTCTATCGAAAAGGCATGGAAGAGAATCGGAGTTTTGCGGCGTCTGAAAACCTGTTTTAATCGCCTTTCACCCCAAATCATTTTTTGCGCTTGTATTATACCTTATTTTTGAATATGGCGATTTTATATGAGACAATTTTTTGTAAGAGTTGAAAGATCAACGGGATAAAGTACAAAATGAAGTTGCACGGATTGTTACCGATTGTACTAAATTAGCTGTTATCGTTGATATATACCAGGAGTCTGGTTGGAAAACCTTCAGCCAACGACGGCGTAAGCACAAGCTCTTTCTTTTCTATAAAAAAGTAAATGAGCTTACTCTAAATTATCTTAATACTCGTTCTGCACCCACGGTTGGCAATTCGTGCCCCTACAACCTTCGTAGGCCAAGCAGTTTAAAATACATTATTTGTATTCTTAGGAACAAAGTCCGTAACAAAGAAACAAATGAACATATTATGGCAGAAATACAGGGACCGGGCAGGATTCGAGCCTAGAACGCCCGGACGAAAGACCAATACCATAACCACTGATCCAAATAGAATTCGCTCTAACGCAGTTGTTAGGTATCGTATTTAAATCGGGATGAAGCCATGCATGAAGGAGTGGTCTCCCGTAACACACCCTCTCTTAAAGTCATCATTTATTGATGACTCAAAGCTTTATTAGGCAGGAAGTCCGTTTTTGGACAACAAATGGGATTAATGGCTCAGTGGCCAATCCCGGACGAGCCCCCATCTTACGAACAAAGTCCGTAACAAAGAAACAAATGAACAAATGCATGGCAGAAATACAGGGACCGGGCAGGATTCGAACCTAGAACGCCCGGACGAAAGGCCAATACCATTACCACTGAGCCAAAGAGAATTCGCTCTAACGCAGTTGTTAGGTATTGTATTTAAATCGGGATGAAGCCATGCACAAAGGAGTGGTCTCCCGTAACAGTATAACTAGCTTGCACAGTGCTTCATTCAAAATTGACCAGCCCGCGTAGCTCAGTTGGTAGAGCGTAAGACTCGTGATCATGAGGGTGTGGGTTCGATTCCCACGGCTGGCCATCTAAAATTACTAATAGTCTTTCGGATGAGACGTTAAACCGAGGTCCCGTGTGACGGTGCTATACACCGAGCACGTTAAAGAACCAGGCGAAACTTAGGATGGGTTTCGTCCTGTATCTGCACTATCCCCCGTAACAATACTAACAGCCTTCAGGGGGCGTCGCCCATATGGGAAACCGGTGGCGACGATAAATAAACGCAAATTCAATCAATTCATTCAAAGTTATCAGCTGTGATTAATGTTTGGAATTCCCTGCCAGATGATATTAAGAATGCGAAATCATTGTCAGCTTTAAAATACCGTTTAAGCGTACACAAAACTTGTCCACGGAGGCTTTCTTTTTGTGGCGATAGGAAAATTATACATACCAGATTACGCGAATATAGATGCAGCGGTCTCAATGAGCATCTGTACTTAAAAAAAATTGGTGGAACTACCATACTGTACATGTGGTGCAGTTGAATCGACTCAGTACTTCGAATGTCCTTTTTTATAATTAGTCTAAGCTTAAGTGCTTCATTCAAAATAAAAAGCTGTGATTAATGTTTGGAATTCCCGCATGAGAAGATTAACACTCCAGATCATTTTATTTGGGGATGAAAATCTTAATTTGTTTGATAACCAATAAATATTTGCTGCCGTGCACACCTATATCCGTGATTTACTCAGTAATATCTAATTCCTACGTTTTCTTGGTAATAGTTGATCCTATACCCTATCTACTGTATCTATTAAAAGCTTTTCTTTTTCTTTTCTTTTAAACTCGACTTACGGTTTGAACCCTTCGAGCAGGTTACGCTAACATCCGTATACAGTTTTGGTTGCTGTATTGTAAGCAACCACCTGTTTAATCAGTTGTGATGGTCAGTCTGGAAGTTTCTATAGCCATTATATAGGTGTCTTCAGTTGAAATCTTCACCAATAACATGTAACACCTTGTAATTTTCTGTATTTTTTCCATTACTTTTCCTCTAAAATTAATTTTCATTGTCAGTAATTAGTAATGATATGATCATGTAATTTGGAGAACTTCATAAGCCTAAACTTCCGTTCTTATCCTTTTCTTTAGTATATTTGTCAGCTCCACAGATCCATAATCATGTGATGACTTGCACAGTATACTGCACATTGGGGTTGCATTAAACCCGTTTTATTTATTTATTTATTTTTTTTTTCAGAGCGCTGCTTAACTGTATACTTTATTAGGAACGTAACATTTAGACGCACTATTTCTATTTAAGTAGCGGATTTTTCTCCAAAAGAATTTTAAAAAAGATGTTCAAATGCTTTATCATTGAAATGGGAATGCGAATTTCTCTTTCCATAACTCCTATGGTTTTACATTCGAGAATAATTCTTTTACAATTTCAGAAAAAGATGAGTGTCAGAGTAGCCCTTGCAGAAATGGGGCAACCTGTATTGACAAGGTCAATGCGTATGACTGCACATGTGCACCAGGATATGGTGGAGACATTTGCGATATAGGTATATATAAAATTTTGAGTTGTTTTGGTTAAGAAAAACCCTTTCTTTTTCGGAAATTTATCTAAAAGTAGGGGGAAAATTTTTTGACAATTGAGAAATTTCTCCCAACTCGCTCTTTCTTTTCGTGTGTTACAGTCGGGTTTTATGTTGTCGTTGTTGTTACTGATACAATTGTGACGCCGCAGCAGCGGTGACATTATAGTTTCGCTCGATTGGGAATAATGCTATGTTTTTCTGTGTGACATTTGTTTGTAACTTTTGTTTTCGGATCAAAATATTTAAACAAAAGTGAACACAACTTCAGGTAAAAATTTATTAGATCGAGTCAGTGTGTAATATTCCTGAACGACCGTTTTTAGTTATCGATGCAAAATGATAGTAGTCAGTCCGATACGAGAAAACAAATCGGTCCAATGGTATATGAAACATTTAACATTGGATAAGATCCTTAAGCCCTGCTTTTCAAAATCGCTATTCATTCGTAATTTCCATGGTCAACAAATGAATAAATTCAAACAAACCTTAAGGTTACCGAAGAAGTTTTTCTGCTAATGAATGATTTTTCTTGATTCATATCTTGGAAACTGAAATGTGAACCACACTGCTCATTCAAATGTTTGATATCATTTTCCATAAAGATAAATAGTCCATACGTTCTTTTTATATACGACGTATATCACAAATGTTCTCGCGCATCCTACTGTGAAACAAGTATCACTTTCTTCGTGTAGTATGAGTAAAGAGAAAAAAAAATAGATCTGTGAACTGTCACCGTCATATGGTTAAAATAATGTTGACACGGCGTTACACACCAAACAAGCAAACAAAAGCCGGAAATTTAAAGCTGTGTAAGTATAGCTGTTTCCACTTTGAAAATTATTGTGAGGAAAGAAGAAATGGCTCATAATGAGCAATTTCTCCTTTTCCCACCGTGTCTTCTGAGCTTTTATCCTATTTTTTCCTGGAAATAATTAACTTCCACAGTGACCTTCATCCTTGTTTTCTGATAAAATAAGCACGAATAGGTGCCAATCTTATTTTTTCTTATTGTTAAGAATTATAAAAACTATAAGTGTGGAAATTTTAAGAAAAACCTGTACGTAAGAAAGTACACGTATTTATTAAAGATTAACCCTTAATTCGGTCAAATTATCTCCCTTTTAAACTCAAAGGTCTACATATAACATGCATATTTGTAAATTTACCATGCGCAAAACCAGACTTTTTTTGTACAAAACTAATTGAATTTTCATTGAAATGATGTACATTTGTATATTCTTCGGGTAATTTTCATGTATAACTATCAAAGAAAAGCGTCTTAACGACGTTTCGTCGGGTTGTCAGTGCGCAACATTTTTGCGCATGTCTCTTCGCTTCTCTGTTTTCTAGCGCGTAACTTTATCTGATTGTAGTACTATTATTGGACTACTGATTTTTGCTGCAAGACGTGGAGAAAGTAGTGGTAGATACATTTTTTTTTTAAAGATCAGTTTATGAAGGTGTAAATCATTCCTAAACAGCGAAAACGGAACATGTACATTTATCGGACATTACTTATCCGAATAGTAAGTTTAGTGTGGTAAAAAGAAAAAATTAAAGTATTTTCTCCTTTTCAACGTTTTCTAACCCTCTTTCCTGGGTATTGATAGAAATCAGGATCGTTTGATTCATTTTGCTATAAGGTTCGTAAGTAATCTATGCCTTTGAGTAATTCTGGACAGTTCTACTTGTATATTGTTCTTCCATTCTCCCATCTATTAAAATATACCACATGTATTTGGTATTAACCCTTTCCTAAATTAATTAAATTGGAACTGCAAAATTGAAAGAAGCTTCTGACGACAAATTAAACAAGATTTAAATGAGATTAAAAGAACCGTTTGTGCAGAAAAGGTTGTGGGGAAAGGAACAATTGCTTGTAATGAACAATTACCCCTTTTACCAAAATGTTTTCTAAAGCCGTCCCATACCAATGTTAAATCGAGACTATATCAAGGAAAGGGTTGACAGAGAACAATTTTTATTGTAAAAAAAACATGATTTAGTGCTAGAAATAATACATCTTACTAAGTAATTTGAAATCTTGGGTGTTTTGTGTCACTTTCTTTGTTCCAAGGGAGGTAACTGAGTTCGAATATTGGGAAAAGTAGCCTGGCAACCTATCTTTTTTTTGCATTTTTTGATAAAGGATATAATCATGTATATTTCTGAGAAAAATGAGAAAAATCTTAGCGCTAGATTTTTTTGAGGGTCAAATAATGTCCTGATTTTCTATGATAAAATAAGCAATTTTGTGGGCTAAGGGTTTTATTGAAAGATAGATAGCGTATCATTAATTTGAAATATCTGTTAATTTCTCATCAAAGTCGGAGGATCCATTGTTTCACTATGAATTTAAAACACAGAGAACATGCTTTGACTGAAATTACAGATTTTAATCACAAAATTCTGACGTATGCTGCAATAATTGGGTTTTTGTGTAATTTGAAAAAAGGGTTCGTTCTTCGTGGGCTCAGAACTTTTTGGTTCATCAGGCAACGTCTGATTATCTCTTCGCATATTGAAAGAACATACTTTGAAGTGTTTCTGTGTCAAATTTCTCGAAATTCTCTGCGCTAGAAATAACTCGCTGAAATGCCTTTAAATCTAATATAAGCTGAATTTTAGAACTTTATACACCTTTTTCAAAGAGAAATTTCTCAGAAATGAGCACGGTGACTCATATCTTTTTTTACTGTAATCTCCCAGAGACATGTTGAGCTTTGTATGTGCAAAGTTTTAAAAAATCTGTCCGTTAGAAAAATTTGTGACGTACGTCGTTAAAGATAGTGCTGTTCGTAAGCATCACTGGAAAAGAGTATTTGAATAAAAATCAAGTCGTCCTTTGAAATCGTTTCTTATTGTGGAAAACTTGCCGCCAGTTGAACAAAAGATTGGTTAGTACAAATGCATGTTTACTATGAATCTTTCAGGGAAGCGAAGCGTCATTGAAGTGTTGTTCCTTTGAAAACATTTTTTTTTTTTACAATTTCAGGCTTAAACGAGTGCCAAAGTAACCCATGTAGCAATGGAGCAACCTGTATTGACAATGTCAATCGGTATGACTGCACATGTGCACCAGGATATGAAGGGGACGCTTGCGAGATAGGTATTCATCTGTACCGCTTTCTGTCTCTGAGGAAAACCTTTCCTTTCCACAGCCAGCCACTCGTGGAAAGAGTGCTTGCGAGAAAGATATTCATCTATAACCTCTCTCTCTCTCTCTCTCTCTCTCTCTCTCTTTCTCTCTCTCTCTCTTTTCAGAAAAACCATTCATTTCCACAGATAAATCCAAACGAATTTCTTGAAAGTATTGTTCTTCTTGTTGATTATAATGTACTTTTGTACGTAGTAACGATGACTGTTTCGATCTGAATGAGGCAATAAATTCAAGATGTTGTAATTAGGGTTTGAATTTGTTTCTTGTGTCAGACATCGGTTAGTGTTTTATTACCCTTGCCTGAATGACAGTTCTTGGTCAAAAAAATTTTTGTTAATGAAAAGAATTTATCAAAAATTCATTATTGATATACTTCATCCGCTGACTGCCTGAAATCGAACTCAAAGCACTGCTTATGGCTTTAGTTGGTAAGTAATAGTTGATGATCATTTATTTTCATAAAATATTCAGTTCCATACTTTGTGGTTGTGACCTGCTTTTCGAAAGCGTCCTAAATTTGTAAGATTCTTGGTGAACATGGTAATGAATAGAATCTCTGAAAAGAAAAAAGTAGAGTTTTAGGTAAATTGTATGTTTTTTAGGTATTTTTTAATTATTTATTACCAGTAATTATTTTTTAAACAACACTGACCCACATAAATGTTTGATATTGTATCTTCCCAATTAAAGTTGTTGTTATTGGTACATGTATTTACAGAATGTCACTTTAGGATGTTGCTATTGTTTTTCTTTAACTCTGTAAAAGAGTCCGAACACATTCAAGCCAGTTTTAAAAGCATATCTTGCAATTTTGGTCAAGTTGCTGCCAGTATAGCTAGTCGACTAATTAAAAGAGATATCACACTGCACGTTTTTTTGTGAATTCTAAACAAAGATAAAAACTTCTTCAACAATTTCAGAGACAGATGAGTGTCAAAGCGACCCATGTAGAAATGGAGCAACCTGTATCGACAAGGTCAATGGGTACGACTGCGAATGTGTATTGGGATATAGAGGGGAATCTTGTGAGATCGGTAATTATACATAAAATCCCGAGTTTACTTGGCCTTGTTTTTTATCTTTTACAGATGTATTGAATAATTTCAAAAATTACCATTTTTTAAGCACATTGGCAATTTAGAAATTTCTCCTTTGATAGTTTCATTCTATGTGCCAAAGTGTGTTTGTGTCTGATTCAACACATTCATCTATATGAATAATATAGACATTTTGATCTTTATGAGGGGGAAAATCAAAGTAACAGTAATTTGAGTTTTAAAACCTGTTCTCGTATTTCAGATATTGATGAGTGTGTCAGTACCCCTTGCCTGAACGATGGTTCTTGCATTGACTTGACCAATGAATTTTCTTGTACATGCAAAGAAGGCTTCTCAGGAGTTAGATGCGAGATAGGTTCTGTAACACTTCAGTATTTCTATTCTCAAGATTGCTTGCATACGATTTTGTCGTAAATTTGAAAATGTTCAATATTCTTACGCTACTGGTTGTGACCGGCTGACACTCTGCAATGCTTTTGACACCATGCAGGACATTGTGCGAGCTGTCCTCCAACACAGGTCGGAAGGAGATGTATGCTGGTTGCAAAGTAAACTTTTTGAGGCTGAAAAAGATAAACTCATCCTTAATCTATTTGCTTGTGTTAACGGTTTGCTGTTTTACCCTCCCCAAATTATATGGATACGTTGCATGCAGAATACCTTCAAAACAGCCTTCCGCATTAAGTATCATAACTAAATCTTTCGACCTTCTTTACAATTTAGTATCTTTTAAAAAGAGCACAAAAAGTAATGTTTGACCACACCAAAATGCAGAAATGGTCAGCAAGAATACAAGCGAAAATTAGTAATAATGTCTTCTTTCACACGAAATAATCATCTGCTTTTAAACAAGTGTTGACAGCTCTGTATTAAAACAAGTGTTTTTGCAATATGTAATTGAGTTGAATAGGCAACTTTCGAGACAAGGTTTGATGAAAGTTGATGAAGTGAAGCTATTTTTCGTCTCACGAAAATTCACTGTAAAGACTTTTCAAATTTAAAAATAAGGAGAAGAACGGTTACATGCATGGAAAAACGTATCGAATTCTCATAAATGTATACCGCCAGTAATACTTTGAAAAGTTACGTTAACCCTTTATTAAAAAACATTGAATTTTAACGACCATAAGAAGGAAGCCTTTTGAAAACATAAAAACATTAAAGGATTGGTTTGGTTTGTATGGGAGTTTAACGCCATTTAACAGCTTAGGTCACATCATGGGGGTCAGTGACACACCTATATAAAATAAACTGAAGAAGATGTGAAGTCATACAGTTATAATTGATGTAATAATGTTACATTACATTTTAGACATTGATGAATGCTCCAGTGAACCATGTTTGAATGGTGCCACATGCGTCGACGGAAGTAATGGATACATGTGTGGTTGCACTTCTGGATATACAGATGTTAATTGTGGAACGAGTTTGTATTTCATATCGTCAAATCTTTACGAATGTATTATTAATGCGTTAATTTCAGCTTCAAATAAGCCTGACCTAACAAGGCAGTTTTATTATTAAATAGAAAAAAGCCCTGGGTAGTCTGAAGCTGTTCATATTGCCAATAAGATACTTTGACAGGTTTAAAGTACTGTGATTTTTTGTTACTCCTTTCTTTAAAGGTTTTTTTTTATCAGTCAGTCGGTTTTCAAGTCATACTTGTTAACATGTATCATTATCACTTAAGTACAGACAACTGTCCACGACGTACCTATAAGAAGACTTCTTAAGCAAGGGAGGGTAATGGAAAAGAAGACTCCCGTTTTCTCAATGTATTGATTATTTCCCATTTTTTTACTCTAATCTCCCTAGATGATAAACCTTATTTATAAATAATGATTTATGATGTTATATTCTATTACATTTTAGACATTGACGAATGCTCCAGTGATCCATGTTTGAATGGCGCAACATGCGTCGACGGCAATAATGGATACACATGTGACTGTTCTGCTGGATATACAGATGTTAATTGTGGAACGGGTTTGTATTTCATATCGTCAAAACTTGACGAATATATTACGATGTATGAATTTCAATGTTAAGGTAGCTTCACCTATTTATGCACTTTTATAAAAAAAAAAAAATTGGCAGTCAGAACTAAGCTGATAACATTGTTAATAAGATAATTAACGGATCGGAAACTTTTTGTTGTTGTTGTTACTTTCGTTGCAGAAATTTTAAATCAGTCGGTGTTCAACTTAATCTTGTTAAATGCATCATTATTACTCAAGTACAGATAATTTCCCTCGACAGACCAGTGAGCAGACTTTTATAACAAGGTTTCTTGGAAGATGATAGAACGGAAAACCTATTTTCTCCTTCTACATTGTAAAACAGATAATTTCCCTCGACAGACCAGTGAGCAGACTTTTATAACAAGGTTTCTTGGAAGATGATAGAACGGAAAACCTATTTTCTCCTTCTACATTGTAAAACAGTGTTTTTGTCTACGTTTTACACCTGCATATGAGCCATGCCTTGGCAAAAGGGGCTTAATGCATCCCTGTGATCCATGATACCAAGCAAGTCATCACATAATTATGGAGTCATAACATCCATTTTGTCTAACAACCAACTAAAACATGAGGTAGACCAGTCCTTTGACATGCTGAAAATTTACAGATAGCAGAAAGTTTCGGCCCAGGTCAGCCTGCGCGGACTGCGCAGGCTGACCTGGGTCTATAATTTTTTTGCAGATGCATTAAGCTCCCTTTTCACAGAGCATGGCTCATATATTTTTCACAGACCTAAACCCTTATAGAAGAATGTTTTATTTTTGTATTGATCACAACAAACTGAGATTGGTAAGATGTTCTATGGTTTACCTATTTTGCTGTTAAGGATATCCACCTAAAAACTTGGTCAAATCAGATGGCAGCAAGTTATGTGAAGAAAAATTGCAAAAGTGCATTGTTCATACTTTGATAGCTTGAAAGGGGTACCCGCTATTGGTAAAATACACTGAAATAGATGATAAATCTTACTTTATTTCTCAAAACTTATGTAATTATGTTATATAACATTTTAGACATTGATGAATGCTCCAGTGATCCATGTTTGAGTGGCGCCAAATGCGTCAACGGAAATAATGGATACACGTGTGTTTGCTCTGCTGGATATACAGATGTTAATTGTGGAACGAGTATGTATTTCATAGTGTCAAATTTTTACGGATATATTACAATGCGTGAAATTCAACTTAAAATTACCTGACCTGACAAGGTTTGTTGCTGCTTTCTTTAAAGATTTTTTTTTTAAAGTCAATCGGTTTTCAAGTCATTCTCGTTAACATGAATCATTATCACTCAAGTGCAGATAATTCTCCAGGACGTACCTATAAGCAGTCTTCTTAAGCAAGGGAGGTTCATGCAACAGGAAAACTCCATGTTCCTGTATTGATTTCTTCTCGACTTTTTACTCTCATTTCCCCGAATGATGAATCGTATTTATAAATCATAACTTATGTAATTATATTCTATTACATTTTAGACATTGACGAATGCTCCAGTGATCCATGTTTGAATGGCGCCACATGCGTCGACGGGAATAATGGATACACGTGTGATTGCGCTGCTGGGTATACAGATGTTAATTGCGGAACGAGTGTGTATTTAATATCGTTAAGTCTTGGCGGATATATATGTATAACGACTTGTGAATTTCAACTTCAAATTCGCCTGATCTGACAAAGCAATTTTATTTAAAAGAAAAAAATGGGTAGTCAGACTAAACTGTAAATATTGGAAAAAACATACGTTGACAGGTTAAGGTACCGTAATTTTTGCTGCGCCTTTCTCTAAAGCTTTTTTTAAAGTCGGTCGGTTTTCAATAATTCGCGTTAACATGTATCATCATCACTTAAGTACAGACAAATGTCCACGACGTACCTATAAGAAGACGTCTCAAGCAAAAGAGAATAATGGAACAGGAGACTGATCCAGTTTTCCCAATGTATTGATTTCTCCACTGACCTAAACCGTTATTGGAAGTATGTAACTTAAGTAAGATTTTCTATTTTTTCCTATTTTGCTGTTAAGGATGTCCACCTGATAGACTTGGTCAAATCAGGTGGCAGCTTGCCATGTGTGAAAAAAAATACACAATGCTGATAAAGGAACATTATTCATGCTTTGATAGGGGTACTAGCCATCGGTAAAATACATAAAAATAAATAATAGATCCAAATTTATTACCCATAACTTATTTAATTATGTTACATTACATTTTAGACATTAACGAATGCTCAAGTGATCCATGTTTGAATGGCGCAACATGCGTCGACGGAAATAACGGATACACATGTGATTGCTCTGCTGGATACACAGATGTAAATTGTGGAACGGGTTTGTATTTCAAATCGTCAAATTTTACGGATATATTATGATGTATGAATTTCAATGTTAAGGTAGCTTCACCTATTCAAGTAGTTTTATTTAAAAAAAACTGGGCAGTCAGAACGAAACCGTTAGCAAGCTAATTAGATACTTAGACAGGCCGAGTTGTTGTTGATGTTGTTGTTGTTACTTTCGTTGCATAAGTTTTAGAATCAGTCGGTTTTCAACTTAAACTTGTTAAATGCATCATTATTATCCAAGTACAGATAATTGACCTTAACAGACCAGTGAACAAACTTTTATAACAAGGTTTTATGGAAGGTAATAGAAAGGGAAAACCATTTTCTCAATATACGTATTCATTTTTCCCAATATCCTTCTCTCATCTCGCTCTACATTGTAAAACAGTGTTTTTGTCTACGTTAAAAACCTGCATATATTTTTCACTGACCTAAACTGTTATAGAAGTATGTAAGTTTAAGTAAGATATTCTATAATTTTCCTGTTTTGCTGTTTAGGATGTCCACCTGATAAACTTGGCCAAATCAGGTGGTAGCTGGCAACGTGTGGAAAAATTACACAATGCTGATAAAGGTTTATTGTTCATGCTTTGATAGGGGTACCAGCTGTCGGTGAAATACAGTAAAATAGACGATAAATCTAATCTAATACTCATAGCTTATTTTTGAAATTATGTTTTATTACATTTTAGACATTGACGAATGCTCAAGTGATCCATGTTTGAATGGCGGCATATGCGTCGACGGAAATAATGGATATTCGTGTAATTGCTCTGCTGGATATACAGACGTTAATTGTGGAACGGGTTTGTATTTCATATCGTCAAAAGTTTACGGATATAATCCGATGCGTGAATTTCAACTCACAATTAGCCAGATCTATTGAGACAGTTTTATTTTCAGGAAAAATCTTGGTAGTCAGGCCTAAGCTGTAAATATGACCAATAAAATACTTTAATGGGTGAAGGAACCGCCATTTTTGCTGTTCCTTCTTTGCAGAAATTTCAAAGTAAGTCGGTTTTCAGCTCGTTCTCGTTAAAATGTATCACATTTCTCAAATACTGATAATGGTCCTCGACGTACAAATTAGCAGAATTCTTAAAAGAGGTTTTATGAAGTTTAATGGAACAGGAGAACCCCATTTTCTCAAAGTATTCATTTTCACCATTTCCTTCTCTCATCTCCATACCTCCTATATCGTTAAATTTTCTACAACAGTAATTTTATTTACGTTATAAACCTGCATATATATGTCACTAACTTCTACCGTTTTAGACATATGTTTAATTTTCTTGTTGATGACAAAATCGCAGAGGTTTAAGTCAATGGAATATTCTGTTCTATTGAACTTTTCTGTCAAATATTGTTTTTAAACTTGCGATGGGAGCCTGCCACGTGCTTAAAAATGCACAATTCTGATCAAAACAGATAGTTTGTCCTTTGACAGGCATCGGTAAAGTGTATTTTTAGAAAGATGATAAATCTTATTCATATTTATCATAACTTATGTAACTACGATTTATTACATTTTAGACATTGACGAATGCTCCAGTGATCCATGTATGAATGGCGCCACATGCGTCCACAAAGTCAATGGATACACTTGTAATTGTTCTGCTGACTATACGGGTGCAATATGCGAAAAAGGTCAGTATTTAGCGATATCTCCATTAACTAGAAACATGCCGATACCATTCTTTCATCTTCAAAATAGCCAAACTAGCCAGAAACAGACGGTTACCATTATTTCATTTTCAAAACAGTTGAACTCTCTTCGACACATTTTTTTTTAATCGTACAAACGGAAAGCACAGTCAACAAATCGAATGTGGGTGGAGTAACAGTATCTTTATTCAACGGGATTGAAAAATGTGGATAAAAGAGAAAATGCGGGTTCCTAGCATTTTATCCTTTTCCCACAATGTTTTCAAAAGCCTTCTTCGTCAGGGTGGTTAAAATTCGGAATTGTGTGGTAAAGGGTCAATACATCATAAATGCATCTTTTGACGTATTCTGTAATGCTGTATGTAGTCATAAATGTGCACAACCGTAATCAAGTATTCATCACACGCGACATGTACTTTGCAACTTTAAATACTGTATCTTTTTTTAGTTAGTTTTAAAATGGGGTATCTAAATGTGTTGAAGTTTCTATTTCTTAACCAATATGGCCTAAAACATTTCATTCTGAACTCTTCATATACAGAACAGTGGAAAAAAAAATGGAACTCATCTTCGACAATATAGACTTTTTTAGATTTACATACGGGGCAAAATCTTTACTCTCTTGAGAAATGCCTATCCTTTTCAAACATCAAATCATGTGAAGAACAACTAACATTCGCCAATGTTTTCTGTAATATGTAGGAAAGGCCAGCACTGAGATAAAGTTTTGGATCTAGCAGCGTTTTGAAATATTTATAATGTAGAGCTTTGAAACAAACGCCAATTTCACTATATCATTTTTTAGTAAACAGTGTTTCATTCTTTTTGTGAAGATACGCAAAAACTCTTTATCATCACCTACGTCATGAAAAATGCAGACATGGCCAAATCCATATGAAAACAATAATTTTTTATGTGTGTTCTCCAATTTGTTGTACCTACTTCGTCTAGTTGCAATAGCATGTAAAAACAGTTTTGGGTACCTAATATTGTTCATACGAATAATACTTAACTAGTACTTTAAACAATTGGTGATATAGGTGGTACATAATGGTAAACGGCCACACTCGCCAAGAGCTAAAAAATCACATGAATTTTGGGATAAAAAACATAGTCTCTTACAAAACTGGACATGAATCATTAGTCATACTTTGTGAAAAGGGGGTTTGAAGCATCTACATAAAATATATTGTTAACTCTTTACCAAACGACATAAGTTTAGACTAATCCAAATTGGAAGAATTTGCAGGCAACAAAATTAATGTGACTCAAAATTTAAAATTTGTTTTGGGAAGGGAAGAAAGCATTGTGGGAAAAGGAGAAAATGCTGGTTACCAGCATTTTCTCCTTTTCCCACTATGTTTTCAGAAGGCTTCTTTCTCAGGGTCGTGAAAAGGGATTGTTTTGTAAAGGGTTAAAAAGCTTATACTTGGATGATTCTTTCTTACAGTTGATTTGTAACTTGTTAATTCATAGTTCCAAAACCAACGATATGCTTTATATAAACTAAATATTCCATTATTCAAAGCCAAAACTTCCATGGAACATATGTAAATATAATAGTGAAACTGGACGATTTTAGACTAGCGATCCCAAGATCGTTAGTCTCTTTCCATAGAGAGTTTCCCAGATCCAAAAGTAAACAAAGTAAAACCCCACAGTCGCCAAATACTGCCGCATAGAAAATAATTCTGTCTGTTAGAAATCGCAATTCTGTTGAATATGACAATGTTGACATGAACTACAATTCTCGATTACTCCAAGTTGAAGAATATCTACTTACTAAGTCAAAGATTGGATAAAATGTCATCGATAAGATGTTTGCTTATATGTAAATTAATAATCTCAACACAACTTTTTTCATCCTCATGTTTTTCGCGGGTGTTGTAGGTCTCGTCTAGCTACCAGTTCGTCCAACCAATTAAGAACGTAAAAAAACATGAAAAGTTCATCTATTTTAAGAGGAGTCAAGAAAATATTATAATGCCAAATCATCCAATTGATATGTTCTTTATTCGGTTTATTAATTTTTTTTTTCTAAATGATCAACGGACAGATCTTTTTTCATAGTATTTCTGCTTGTGACGAGTAAATGGCTATGAGCCAATGATAAAGTCACCAGATCGGACTAAACCGGACTGGATCGAATCGGACTTTAAAACTGGATTGGACCATTTTCTTCATTCTTGTATGGACCAAACAAGTTTTATCTTTACCAAGGCCGCTTATTTCACATTCGCTAGTCTGTCAGGACTTTTGGTACTTTGATTATACAAAGAAGCTAGCGGACGAAAGGTTTTTTTTTTTCATGTGGACTGACTATAGGGAACAGAAAAGTAACTCAGTGGAATATTGCATTTCAAAGTTTAAAATACGCATATCACTCTCTTAAACTATGTTGCAGTTGAATTCTCACAAAGCAAGACTCTTCTTTTCATCGTCGTTCAATCGTCTTAACTTTGGCAAAATTACTCACTGCATGATAATTAAACGATTTTGCAATTTTTCAGTCCTTCCCGGCGGAGATTGTGATCTTGATGACAACTGCACAGAACATGCAGAGTGCAAGGATGGTGTGTGCAGTTGTACGAGCCCATATATTCTTGCCAGTCTCGGGCGATATTGCACTTATGGTACGTTAGATCATCGAATCATCTTAACCTTCTTCCAGCCAAGATTTATCATCCCTTAGATAATGGTCTTTTGAAAACATTGCTGAGAAGGGAGAAACTGCTGCTGACCACTTCCGTCTACAATTGTGTCTTCTGGTAAAGAATGAAAGAATTGTTCAGCCGTATTTTCTCGTTGTAAATACAGAAATTTTCTGAAATGATATCAACGAAATATTTAATAAATTCACTGAAAACAATGAAAACAAGAAAAAACCTTCCATTTGGTCCGTTTCTTGATCGGTATGAGCCATACTCTGTGAAAAGAGGGCTTCATGCATAAAAAATATCGATCCAGGTCAGCCTGCGCAATCCGCGCAGGCTGACCTGGGTTGAAACCTTATGATGTTGATCAATTTTCTGCATGTCAAAGGACCAGTCAACATTATGATTTTGTGTTTTGTTAGACAAAATTAATTTTATGGCTCTATAATAAGGTTGTGACTTGCTTGGAATAATAAATCGCGAGAGAGTCAAAACGGCCCACTTCAAAAACGGCCCCGTCCAAAACGGCCCACTATACCAAAACGACCCACTTTATGGGTACCAAAAGGTCCTATTTTGAAATAGGGCTTACTTTTATTTCAATCAATTTTGCCAGAATGAATTTCATAACTTTCTTTACTCTTATATATTTTTAAATAAAGACTTTAATTTCTAGAGCTTGGATCTCGATTCGTGTGTGGGCTGACTGTACCCTGCATTCCTATCCGATATTGTCCTATTATGTGAGCTTATTTGTCCCCCACCCAACTATTCTTTTCTCGTGATCTACCGGCATTCTTCAAAAGAGAATACATGCGTTGCGATTTGTTTTCTAATAGTCCGTTTATTTTCTATTGTGCACAAATTACTAATGCGGAAAATGACAGCTTTAGACATTCTACAAAGGATACAGCACTGAACACGTCTATATGAATTCGTAGATGGAGACCATCTCGCTTGATTCACATGATCAAAGTTAATATTATTTGTAACTTTTATAAAATTAATTGTGTGATCCAAATGACGGTAAGGAACTTCAATCGTTTTATTTAATGATGAAAAACTGGGCCGTTTTGAAAATGGGCCGTTTCGGTTCTGGGCCATTTTGGTACCGGGCCGTTTTGGAAGTTGGCCGTTTTGACCCCAAATCTAATAAATCATGGAGATGCATTGAACTCCCTTTTGCCAGTACGTGGCTCGTATGTATCATAATCAATAGTTAACAGTTGGTCACAGTGACACTTCACACAGATATACTCTGTACTGTAGTTTGTCTTACATTCCTACCTGACCATTGTTTCTATGATGGTTATGTGGGAAAGCAGCCAGTGGCTTGGAAAGAAAATTGTGCGGAGTACTGGTAAAAGAGACTCCAGGAAAGCATGGATAGGTGCACTGGCCGCCGCGATATAACTGAAATAATGTTGAAAACGGCTTTAAACACCATACAATCAATCAATCAGTTATATTCCTACCAAAACAGATCTGAAACTGTAGTGTATAATCAAATGTTTCTTCCACTAACACTAACAATTTCGTTTCAATTTGATCAGCATTCGATTGGTTATTTTGCTATTTCACATAGGTTGCAGCCAGCAGTGTGAGAGTAATACAGTAGACTCGTATTCCATATTTGGTGATGTTTGTGGCAACACATTCAAGAGATGCGTTAACCAAACCCAGTATATAGAATACTGTAACCCTGATGACGTATTCGATCCAGACAGTGGCGTTTGTGTCTGTGTTCGAAGAGCCACGGCAGCTTGGTGCAATTCAAATACACCAACAAGCGAACTAGAAAATAGATGTAACATGAAATGTTTAAATGATACAGTAACACCATAAACCTTGCCTTCGTGACTTGGTACTAAAGGCGCATTTACACTTTTACGAATTTAGGGAAAGTGTCGTGAACAAACTGAGTAACCCAATGCGCACAAAAAAGTAAAAAACCTGACGAATTTCTTCATGGAAATGGTGTTTCACTCTATACCCAACGTCAAAATCTTAAATTAGCTCAAACTGAAAGCATTTGCATACAACAAGTTAAATGTTGCTAAAATAATAGGAGTTGTCTGTAATTGGCTCGAAAACATTGCGACAAAGGAATATTTTTTGCTAGTTTACCGGCATTTTCTTCTATTCCGACAATGTTTTCAAAGGCAGTCTTCCTCAGGGTTGTTGGTAATGAGTAAAACATAACAAACTGAAAACGAATTTGAAACAATACCAGGACGAGTTCATGAAATATTAATAAAAACATATTAACGAAACAGAGCGGATGCAGAACGAATATAGAAGAATGTCAATTTTCTCACCACGAACGTCTATCGTGTTGCGCGTGCCCTCTGCGTCAACTCTGATATTTTAAAGCTCTTACGAGAAAAGTGCAAAGAACGCCCATAATTCAGTAGTAATACGTTTAGAATTTATTAAATAATTTCGTTGGACGAATGCTTCCTTAAAACAACGAACCGTTATCGTACTGTACCGTTTGTATTTCGTATACGTTGTTCATAGGCAAACGTCGAAAATCATTTTCGACGCACTGATCGCACAACGACGTACGCGAAACCAGACACTGTACACGTAGAAGAAGCGATTTCGTACCATACAATCCCACATTTTAGAGACCCCCCCCCCCCCAGGAAAAAGGTTTTGTTTTTTAAAACATGTATGGGAATAGGAGAATTTGCAAATGTTCTTAAGCATTTTTAAACAAACCTCATCGTTGCAGGCATATTTAATTTGTCGTCTGCAAATGCTTTCAATTTTGGACAAGTGCAAAATTTCGCCTTCTGGTGAAGAACTAAATGTTGCAAAATTATCTCCCTTCGAACTTTGATATTATTCTGTGTTTTGCATCATTCACTGAGTTGTTGAGAATCTGTGTCCTTTTTTACAGAGTCACTTGGCAGCGGGTATTATGTAATTTTTTGTATAAAAACATGCTTCATTCTCTGTGAAAAGGGATTTAATGCATCTGCTAACGATATAGATCCAGTCTGCGCAGGCTGACCTCGGTCGAAACCTTTTGCCATTGACCAAATTTCTGCATGTTAAAGGCCCATTGCATCTCATGTTTCAGTCGGTTTTTAAGCAAACTGAATTTTATTGGTCTATAATTTTTTGATGACTTGCGAGGTATAATGGATCAAGGAGATACATTAAATCCGCTTTTGCCAGAGCACTGCTCACATGTATATGAGCCATGCTGTGACAAAATGGGGCTTAATGGATCTCCGTGATCCATGGTACCAAGCAAGCCATCACATACCTAGGGATCCATAAGATCCACTTCTTTTTAACAACTAGCTTAATCATGAGATAAACTGGTCCTTTGGCATACAGAAAATTGACCAATAGCGAAAAGTTTCGGCCCAGGTCAGCCTGCGCGGACTGCGCAGGCTGACTTGGGTCGATACTTTTCGCAGATGCATTAAGTCCCCTTTTCACAGAGCACGGCTCACATATATATAGTTTTATTCACAAGCTATTTTGGGCGCGTCTAATTAAAGACATGAGTGTTATAATACTTTGTACATCACAGCTGAATAAATTGAAGGAAAATATCAGTCAGTATAGGGGAAAAAAAACGAATTCTCTCCGTCTTGCTGTTTAGTGAATAGCGTAACGTCGTATTCAACCTTATTTCAGTCATATCAAGGCGGCCAGGACACCTATCTATGCCTTCCGTGGACTTGGTTACTAGCGCCTTCCACAACGGTCCGTCAAAGCCATTGGCTGCTTTCCCACATAAATATCGTCCAAACCATGTTCACCGGGTAGAGGGGAATGACTTCTGTCGCGATGACTAACACCATTTCTCGAAAATAGCTTGATCACGCTCGGATTCGAATGCAGGACGCCTGAATCACAATCCCGTAATGTTCCGACTGAGCTACCTGCTCGGCACGAGAAAAAAGGCTTAGATAATAATGGCCTGCAACACGCGAAAAGGGGCATTCGGACATCTGCGTAAATTGTCGTGTCGGATCAGCCTGCGCGGACCGACACTTTCCTTTTTTATGTAATTTTCTGTTTTGCGCAAGTCTGCTGTAGCACAAAATCTAATGTGGTCGTATATTGCCGTCTCGGGTTAGCCTGCGAGTACTGCGCAGACTGATCCGAGACGACACTTTACGCAAATGTCCGAATGCTCCTTTTCGAGTGTTGCAAGCCATATGTAAGGCTTAACCTTTTTCTACACATTCTCGTGTTTTAATGATCCTTAAGAAGACAGCCTTTGAAAGCACTATGAAAATATTAGAAAGTGTTGGTAACCAGCATTTTCTCCTTTGTCCACATTTTTTCCAACCTTTCAAAGATAATTTAACTTATTGGGCCACACTGAATTTCTCGTCTGCAAATGCTTTCAAGTTGGACGCACCGAAAATTTTGTCGTCTGGTAAAGAGTTAAGAATGCAAAATCTCAACTGATAAAAAAGGTGCTTTTTATGGACAACCTTTGAGTACTGTTTTATAAATTCCAAGTCTGAAAAAAAGGTTTTGATTGATTGAATTGGAGTTTAACGCCGTTTTAACAGCTTAGGTCATATCACGGCGGTCAGTGCACCTACGCATGTGTTTCCTGGCTTCAATCTCACAACAGTCCTGACACAACTTTCCTACCAAGTCGTTGACTACTTTTTCACACGCGTCAGAGGTGAGAGGCCATATTCGCCGGAAAGAAAGTTTGCCTCAACCGGGTATCCAGTTCACAATCACCAGGTCACGAGTCCGATACGTTAACCACTGAGCTACCCGGGCGGGCGAAATTTCTATATTCACATTGTCACAGACACATTTATAAAGCATTTTAGGCAGATATGAAGTGATGACTCCGATGATCGTCTAACAACGTCATCCTTTCATTCATCACAATGTTGAAAAATAAAAATATCTGCACTGAATTTGCTCACGTGTGTAAAAATCAGGTAAAAGAGTTGAAAGGCTGTTATCTCAACGGATTTGTTGATTTTTCAAGGGTAAATACGTTTACAGTGATATAGCGTTGCTGATATTAATTCTTCTCCTTTAACTCTTTCAGCACCAAATATGTCAACTCAACCGCTTTAGACGGCTGAAAAATCAACCAACTGAAACAAAAGAAAAAAAATTGTTTTGTTGATTTGAATGAACAAGCGGACGGTATAGATCCAAGATCAGACTGCACGTTCTGTGCAGTCTGATCTTGATCTATGCCGTCTGCAAAATCCTCTGTTTTCGCCTACGGCGTTGAAAGGGCGGTATAGATCCAAGATCAGACTGCACGTTCTGTGCAGTCTGATCTTGATCTATGCCGTCTGCAAAATCCTCTGTTTTCGCCTACGGCGTTGAAAGGGTTAAAGAAGTCTTGCAAAAGAAAAACAAAACTTTATATCACAGCCTTTGATCTGCCAGTCCTTATGATCCTGGATGGGAGGGGGAAGAATCCCAATGAAAACATTGTGGGAAAAGGAGAAAATGCTGGTGACCAGCATTTTCTCCTTTTTCCCACAATGTTTTCTATCCAATTACAAACAAATCTCACCATTTGAGCCAAATTTTGTTTCTCGTCTGCAAAATTTTATGCTTTTAGTTTGGACCAGTCTAAATTTTGTCGTTTGGTAAAGATTTAAACTTCATCATTACTATAATCTGGTCTTGACATACATGTATACTGTAATAAGGAATAAAATGGTTCAGTATTTCAGGGCCATACTGTAACCGAGACCTCTTTTTTTACGGCTTAAAATGCAATCATCTGAAAGTTAACAAAGAAGATTTTTTTAGCTTATAGGCTAGACTATTAACAAGTTGACGGTGTAGATCAAAGATCAGACTGCACGTTCTATGTAGTCTGATCTTCATCTATGGTGTCATATAAAGCCTCTGATTTACCCTTGTGGTGCTTATAATAGAGTCATAGGAGAAAGAAGTGACATGATGACGTTGATGACTAATCCCCCTCACTGAGCACATTGACCCTTTACTTCACAATGCCGAGGTTTAACGACCCTGAGAAATTAGAGATTTAAAAACATTGTGAGAAAGGGGGGAAATGGTGTTAATCTGTGAAGTCTGATCTCAATCTACGCCGTCCGAAAAGAAAAAAAAAACTGCTTAGATGGTCATCGGAAAAGTGAAAGAGATAAAATTACTACCTTGGGAGATTATGTCCAATTTTCACGTGTCTCCTCCTTTTTCAAATAATCAATCGATTAAAAGGTCCTTAACGCCGTCTTTAACATTATTTCAGTCATATCGTGGCGGCCAGCGCACCCCATGCTTTCCTCGATTTTAATTTTCATTAGCTTGACTAATCAAGTGGATGGTGCAGATCAAAGATCAGAATGCACGTACTGTGCAATCTGATCATGATCTGTGCCGTCCTTTAAAGCCTCTGATTTACCTTTGTAGCGCAAGAATATTTATCAAGAGAAACATTGGAGAGAGAACCGACAAGATAACATTGATGATTAATCCCCCTCACTGCACATATTAACCCTTATCCTGGCGGTCGCGACCTAAGAAGTTTTTTGCAGAGAGTGTAAAGCATACGTGAAGTGTGATCGTGCTCTACACTCTCCACTTCTTCATCAGTAGTTTCGGTTATATAAACCCAGTTCAAAGCCAATAAACTTTTATGCGGTCTATTTGTGTAATCTTCAACAATTTGAATTCGGCACAGTAAGGGTTAACCCTTTACCACACAATGCCGAGTTTTAACGATCCTGGAAAATAGACATTTGAAAAAATTGTGGGTAAAGGAGAAAATGCTGGTAACCAGTATTTTCTCCTTTTCCCACAATATTTTCTTATCTTTCAGAAGCAAATCCAACTATTTGAGCTACATAATTTGTCGTCTGCAAATGCTTTCAATTAGGACTACTCTTAAATGTCGTGTGGTAAAGTTAGCCATGTGACAAAAATGCTATGTGGTTCACTTTTTAGCTCATTTCGCAATACGTCGTTAAGATTTCGAAATGTACATAACTGAATTAGACGAGAAAAAAAGACTTTTTAAAGCAGGTAATGCAGAAAATATGTCACGGCCGTAAACCATTGGTCTGCCTGAAAAGAGGAACTTTTTAAGACATTGTTGCAAATTTAGGGCTCTTTTGGTTGGGATATCCTAGAAAAATTTGGAATAACACAGACCCATGATCAGACCCTAAGTCCTGTGCAATCCTATCTTAATGTATAGTCTCTGGAAAAGCAATTACAGTTTATCATGCATTCCTAAGGACTGACCTTGCTCCATGTAATGTTTGTTCTTCACAGAATTTCCTCTTGTATTTATGCTCTTGTAAAAGGAGGTTTAATGAATCTCTTTTCTGCATAATATCAAGTAAGTTATCACATAATTATGGATCCTTAAAATCCATTTTGTGTAACATCTGACTAAATCATCAGGTACATCGGTCCTTTAGCATGCAGGAATTTGACCAAAAGCAAAAACTTTCGATCCAGGTCAGCCTGCGCGGACTGCACAGGCTGATCTTGGTTCATACTTTTGCAGATGTACTAAGCCTCTTTTTCACAGAGCATGGCTGAAATCTTTTCACCCTGTTACAACCATTTTCGTGTTTTTTCTGACGAAAAAGTCTTTTGAAAAAATCACAGGAAAAGGAGAAAATGTTAGAAACCAGCATATTCCAAGAATGCTTTCGAATCTTTCAAAGATACAGTTCCATCATTTAGGCTGCAATGAATTTGTCATCTGCAAGTGCCTTCAGTTTGTTTTATCGTCTGGTAAAGAGTGAATACTTTGGTTGCCAAGGATGTATATATATAACTATGTTTACACACGTCAAAAAGCAATGACACAGAACAAAAATTGATAAGTGTTATCCATTCTTAAAGATACAAATTCTTTATTCTTTCTTATTATTTCTCTAAAACCATTCATAATGACGAAGCTACATGTATTTAGCCGCATGAAGCGTTTTATGGCGTAAATATTGGAAAGTAAAACTGTACAAAGGATGCTTTAAATTAAAACTCTTAGCCAAAAGACAATACTTTAGACTTGTCCAAATCAAAGCATTTTGCAAGCAGCAAATCAAGTGTGATCATGAGATTTGCTTTTAAGAGGATAGAAAACTTGTCGGAAAAGGATTAACGGTGGTTACCAACATTTTCGTCCATTTCCAGTTTGCTTTCAAGAACCTTTTTTGCCCTTCAATAAGGGTAATTTAAACTGCGATTTTTACAAAGGATTGGGTGATCAGGTGATCAATCTCCCGGACGAAAAAAAGAAGGAAGGTCTACCTGAGCCCGGGGTTCAATAACAAAATCACTGCATGGGCAGATCATGCCCAATTTTCACACATCTCCTCCTTTTCAAATGGAATCCTAACATTGTGAAAATTTTTTTATCCTTCAGCAAACATTCCTCAGTTTTAACGACCCTGACGAAGAGGGTATTTGAAAATATTAATGGAAAAGAAAATGTTGGTAACCAGCATTTTCTCCATTTCTATTTCCCCCCCTCCCTTTTAACCCCTAGGCTGCTAAGCACGACTCACAGGCCTTTTACGGACAGTGTAGATCAAGATCAGATTGCACAGAACGTGCAGTCTGATCTTGGAACTACACTGTCCGATAAGGAGATATTTATAACACCCCCCCAAAAAAATAGCTTTGAAATAGCAATGTTTGGGTTTTTACTATCGACTTGGAAGTTTTATATTAGTTATTTATCAGGTTAAGTGTTAAAAAGCAAATCCAAGCATCTGAGCCACATTTTATTTGTGGTTCGCTGGTATTACTTTGAGTTTACTCTGTTCTATAATGTTTTGGTCTCTTAAAGAGCTAAAAAAGGGTTTATTGGTCATGTTTATAGGCTACCGAAAGCCAAATGTTCAACGCTTGGCCAAACTCCTCTTTGTTTTCTGTCTAACTCTTTACCACATAGTCCTATGGTTCAACGATCCTGACAAAAACGGGTTTTAGAAACATTACGGGAAAAGGAGAAAATGCTGGTACCCAGCATTTTCTCTCTTTCCCACAATGTTTTCCGGTATTTCTAGGGCACATTCAATCAATTTAGCCGAATTTAATTTTTCGTCTGCAAATGCTTTCGAGTTGGCCAAGTCTACAGTTTTGTCGCTTGAAAAAAGAGTTAAAAGTAACAGCTCGTTCGCATTTTTGGTTGCACTTGGAATCGTGTCGTGAACTTATTTTTTCTAAAAATGGCATCAGACAAAGAGAATGCGTAAAGATGAACGAAAAAGATGCTATAGGATTACGGAAACGAGACTTATTCCAAGAATAGAAGCGAATGTAATCAGTAAAACGAGCAATTCTAAGGCGAAGATTGACACAATATGTCAATCACCTTTACTTTAATTAAACTCTTTACCAGAGGACAAAATTAAAAATTGGCCTTCATCGAAAGAATTTGCATACGACAAAATCAACACGGCCGTTAAAGATGGGATTCTTGTTAGAAGGAATAATAAAAAGGAGAAAACACACTGTTAAACTGGCATACACAGTCAGATTACGTGTACAAAGTTTTCTGAAAATGAAATCTTAACGAAGACTGGTAATTCTTATGATTCAATGATTGATTCATTGATTGATTCATTGAATCGTGTTTTAGGCCGCTTTCAACATTATTTCAGTCATATTACGGCGACAGCTCACATATTCATGTTCTAGGGCTAGGGCTCTGGAGTGTCTTGCCCAAGGACACTCCCACGAAAAACTCAGTAGATCCAGTATGGCTCGAGCCCGGGGCCTCCAGGTCATGAGTACTACACTTTACCACTGAGCCACGTAGGGTCCCTGGTAATCCTTTTTTCGCGTTCAAAAATGACTTTAAAACTAAAATATATATAGAGAAATAGGCCTCCATGTAAAATATTTTCCGATACTGGCATTTCTTCTGTAAAATTACCTAGATCTATCTCGTTTGATACGGGCCACGATGGGCGTTATTACGTATCAAAGGACAAATTTATTGAGCCATGCTCTGGCAAAAGGAGGCTTAGTGCATCTCCGCGATGCAGTATACCAAGTAAATCACCATTATAATCATGGATCCATAAAATCCATTTTGTCAAACAACCAACTGGATCATGCGGCAGAATGGTCCTTCGATATACAGAAAATTGACCAATAGCGAAAAGTTTCGGCCCAGGTCAGCCTGCGCGGACTGCAGGCTGACCTGAGACGGAGTCGATACTTTTCGCAGATCCATTAAACCCCCTTTTCACAGAGCATACACTTTAATAGGTCAGATTAACAGTTACCATACTGAAGGTCGCGGCTGTGAATCTTACTGGAGGTGAAGAATTTTTGCAGAATCGTTGTCCTCAATTAAGAGTAAACTTTGGCAGTCATATTCTTGAGATTTTTTCTTTCAAAATATAGATCTATTCTTTCCCCAATCCCCTAAAAAAAGCAGTGAAGATCTAGTTTTGATAAAATCTGCTTTAAGAATATTTCTTTTGTGGCAACAATATTTTGAGAGTGACCTGCTGCAAAACGCTTATAAACTGTCGTCTGCCAGAGGAAACCACGTCAAAGTATATCAGAAGGAATGAATGCTTTTCGGTGTTAATTTTCTATGTACATGCCAATGAAATGACATCCCGAGTGACAAATCTCTTTAAAAATGAATGTTCAGGTCGAATGAACTTCGTGCCCAGATATAAACAGTTCAGAGGACTTTAGATTAGTTATCTCTCTAAATGTTTTCTCTCTCCAGCCTATTATTTCTTGCTTAAAAAAAAAAAACCAAGATTTATCTAGAGCGGTCAACAGAAAACAGAATGCGAAAGACCGTCCTCCCCACTACCTAGCTATGCCCTTGATATCATGCGTTAATCATATGCTATTTTGGGTTACCCACCATAAATATAAAGGTTCGAGGTTGCCATTTTTTAAACCAAGGGATCAGGCATAGATCTATTTAGCAAGTTTACTAGACATGCTTTTTCAGATTTTGGTAGCAGTATTAGCAGTGTCGTCTGCTACGGCCTGCATTTGTCGCGTTCCGGCAAAATTTGAGATATCCGAGGGCGGAAACATTGCACTGAAAAATGGTCAACTCACATCGGTATGTTTCTTTCATTATTTTACATAGGCGTATGTATATACCATATTTATAGAATATGTGATGTTTAATCTTATGCTGTTAACTGACTGATGTATATATATACATATATAGATCTACATCGTTTTGTTGTTGGTGATGACCAGTGGTAATCTTGAGAAGGGCAATGTCTATAGATCTATAATTTTATATACTCTCGAAAAATCATCGCAAGAGTATGTAGCGTCCTAGTTGCTTTTGTAAGAGTCCGTCGGTCCGTGCTCCCATAATTTCGAACCCCGGGGCTCCATTTCGAAGCAGGCATTGAACGAAGCTTCGCGAGAAGGTTATTGTCGGCATGGTGTCTAGATCTAGTTCGATTATATTTTCTTTAGCAATTTTGGCCCTTTTTTATACCTAGCTCCTAATTACGTTTACGCGCTATTTCTTAACGACCTCTGGATGGAATGTAGTGGAATATGGGAAGCTCCTCCCCAAGTTCTAAAGACATGCTCGTATATTGACAGGATGTTCTGGCTTGCTGATCATGTCACAGTTATGGCCCTTTGTTTTCTTATTCCTTTATATCTTTGCCGAGTAATTTCTCAGAAACCTCATGACGGAGCTCAACTTTATCCATGGGAACAGGGATATACTATGTGTATATACGATCCCTGATGGGAATCTTTCCAATAAGGACATCATGTGCATACGTATAGATCTAGTCAGCATGTTCTGGTTTCATGATTTTTCTTAAAACTAGGTTAAAAGTTGCTAGGTCTCTTTTTACCGGAGTTTTAAATTCAAATTCCTGCTAGCGACATACACTTGGACCAGGGATCGTATATACACATATAGGATCCCTGCTTGGACCAACCACACAACAATAGATTGTCATCTTAACAAAATTTTCCATACATTTATAGGCCCTAAGGCATAATTTGAATTTAAATGCATTTTAACACCTGCATTGTTTTTTTGCCATTATATTGCGCCTTTAAACGAACCAAAAACTTCAGACATTTCTAGATCTGAAATGCAAGCATTCACTGGATGACAAATTTTTAAAAGGTGGTGTAGGTAATAGGATTTGTGATGTAAATCAGGGATCTTAACATTCAAAGTCAGTTGATCTGGCATTTTCGTCTTTTCTCTGTTGCAGTTGTTTTTCTGGGTCTTATTTCTAAAACGCCATGATTTTAAACATTATCAAACAGCCATATGACATGGAAAATCAGATTCAACCAATATCTGAATGGGGAGATGGACTTAGGTGGTCAAAAAATACAGATGATCACTAGAAAACAGTCAAAAATTGCCTGTCGCAAAGTGGAGTGGGAAAAATTGGCCATTTCATAAAAGATAAATTCGGCATGTAAGCCCAAACTTTGTGAATTTTTTAATGCTATCATGATATTTGATTTTGGAAAATTACTTACCCATGTGTTAGGTTCCAAATCTAACCGCTGACAACTATTTAATCATTGTCGCAAAATATTCAAGTCAAGAAGGTTAACACATTTTCATCACAAACAAACATACCAGAAAGTACATAAAGCCAAACACAAGTACAGTGTAAAGATTTGTAACTTATGGATTTGAAAAACTGCAAGCAAATGTGCTTTAGTGTAAGCATAAAATTTAGATTGCACAATATTCATGATATTCAAAAGTGGAATGTTTAGAATTGACAAGTATGTGAAACATTCATGATTCTGCATAGGGAAACATGCACAACTATTCTTTAATGTCAAGACACAAGGTTTTTTTGCCATCTCTGTGAACCTTGTTCCTGTTTAAAACAACACCAGCATTTCACAGACTTTGTATGTTTGCTGTAGAAAGTGAGTAGTGGTAAGTGCAATCGGAATGTGGAAGTCGGGTACAAGTACTGAATCATGGTTTTGACGGTTTCTTGACAGGATTTACAATTGGATGTGTCCATAGAGGTTCTACATTTACTTGTACACCTTTTCTATCAAGCAGAATCTTTATGAGGAAATTTTATGTCAAGTGTGTGAAGTACATCTTAAAACCAAGCGCGACTAAGTTATATGTGTCATAGATGCTTTGTTGCATAAACATACGTAGACCTTGGTGAATATTTAGCAGTTATAGTTATGTTTCTTTCAAAGTTCTGCATGTTCCAGTTTCTGTATTCAATAGGCACTATGTTAAAAATGATTGTACTGTGAAAACTGCAAGTGGAATAATGACCCCACTTATGTTTTCCATTGGAGTTGAGGTTAGTAAATGTTACAATAAAGTAAAAAATAAAGCAATGTGACTTTCAGCTTTGCTCATTTTCTGGCATGAACATGCTCTTTTAATTGACTTTGGATGTGAATACAATCCCTATTATAACTAGAAAATATTCTTGCTTAAGGAGACAGTGCTGTCACCAGTCATTTGTATTTTTCCCACAATGCTTTGAAAAGCTTCACCCTCAAATGGGGAACAGAACTGTTCGATTAATGACTCACTCTTTGCCAGACCACAAAATTCTAGACATGGCCACATTGATAGTATGTGCAGACAACACATTGAATGTAGCTCAAATAATAACTTTTATCTTTGTAAGGATAGAAAATACTGTGGGGAAAGGAGAAAATGCTAGTAACCAGCATAAACTCCTTTTCTCACAGGGTTTTCAAAAGCCATTTTCTTCAGGGTCATTAAAACATGGGATTGTTTGTGAAAGGGTTAATGTACATCTTAATTAATTTTTCTATCATGGTTCCTTTTCAGTTATATTGCAAAGCTGCTGTTGACACTGACAAAAATATGACAAGTGCCAACTGCGAAATTTTTAAAGATGGACGTGTGTACAAATTCAAGCAAATTCAAGACTTCAGTACAGTAGGTATTTTTGAATGCTCTGGCTTTTGACCTACTCCTTTGTACTGATAAAGAATGAATAGATGGTAATTTGCGATTGGTAAAAAATGTGCACATGTTTATTTGGCGGGCCCCTGCTTCCATATTTGCCCCGCGCTTTATGAAACCACTATTTACAAGCGTTTCTACCTCTAATCAATTACCTAGGGCCTTGATTCATACGCTAGCAAATCAGTGTAACAGAGAATGATCCTTTTCTTTCTATTTTGAAATTTGATATTTTCAAATGAGTGCCAGCCAATAACCCAATACTACTTTTCAACGAAATGAAAATCGGTTAGGAAAAAGAGGCAATTGCCAAGGAGGTTGTTTTTCATCTTTAAAGTTCATATTCAGCCTCAGAAGAGTTTCAGTATTCAACTATTATTATATTCAATTAAATTTAATCATTTTTCCAGTATCTCTTACGCCGTCTTTCTTTTTAAACAAAATATTATTGTTTGTCATGTGGTAAAGGGTTATGGGCTTTCTCATCATTTAACTCTGTACTACATTACAAAACTACAGACTTGTCTATAGTCAAAGCATCTGCAGACGACAACTTCAGTGTGGCTCAAATGATGAAAATTACCTTTAATTAAGTAGAAAACAGTGTGGGAAAAGGAGAAAATGCTGGTAAGCAGCATTTTCTCCTTTTTCTACAGTGTTTTCACAAGTCTTCTTCTTTAGGGTCATTAAAACTTGGGATGGTGTTGTAAAGGGTTAATTTGTGTCTCCAACTTATTCTTCAGTTTTGCTGTCTTTGCATAGAAATTTTTGTACAACTTTCAACCAAAATCTGTAGATGTATGAAACACAATTTTCAGGTGTCTGAGCAGAATTGTTAACCTTTTTCGAAACAACAAATTTTAGACTCTTTCAATTTCAAAACATCAGCAGACAACAAATTTAACATTGGTATAAACAAGTTCATCTTCTGATAGGACAGAAAACATTATGGGAAATGGAGAAAATGCTGGTTACCAGCATTTTCTCCTTTTTCTACAATGTTTTCAGGAGCCTTAATTAACCTGCCTTCTTTCCCAGGGTCCTGAAAACCCGGGATTGTTTGGTAAAGGGTTAAAAGATTATCTCCCCTTGAACATGGACATTCTTTGCATAATCCTTAATGCAATTTAGGTTTTAACATTTGACTTCCCTATCAATGCACATGTTGGGCTTTGAAGCTACTTTTAGTGAATATTCTTGTTGATTTTGTGGACAGTAAAGATCAAAATCAGATGGCAGAAAACCTGCAGTCTGTTCATGAATGTACTTTGTAGGTTAATTCCTCTAAAAAGACACACTTGAAGGAATACGGGGCCATCATGGCCGGTTTGGGCCATCTCAAACTGTTCATACGCTCTCTGTATGTTGAGGATATAATCATTTTTCATTTTTTCTATTTGATCTCGATATAGCAAACAACATATTTGGTGAACTTGGACAAAGGGGTCTGTCAGTTGTTGCCATTGAAAACCAAACTAGATCGCTGCATTCCAGGTAGGCTTTTGAGCCCTGGTAGCTCAGTCAGTAGTGTACAGGACTTGAGAGCAGGGGTCGCTGAGTGATCCCCAGCTCAGCCAATTTCTTTCCGAGGATTGATAATAGTCGTTGCGACAGGATTCATGTCTCTCTCACTGCTGACCATTGTTTCTGCGATGGTTATGTGGGAAAGCAGGCAGTGGCTTGGCAAGAATGTTGTGTGGAGAACTGGTAAAAGAAACTCCAGGAAAGCATGGATAGGTGCACTGGCTGCTGCCATATAACTGAAATAGTGTTGAAAATGGCATTAAACACCATCCAATCATACAATCAATTAACTAGGTAGGCTGTTTGCTCACTCCAAACTCTACTTGCAAGTGAAGGGCCTCTGCTTGGCTCAGTGCATGCCCTTTTACCATACAATCTGTGTTTTAATGACCCTAACAATGTTGGCTTTGGAAAACATTATGGGAAAAGAAGGAAATGCTGTTTAATCCCAAGTTTTAATGACCCAGAGCAAGAAACCTATTAAAAATATTGAAGGAAAAGGAGAAAATGCTAGTAACCTCCTTTAGCCACATATAAATGCTCTCAGTTTGAACCAGTCTAAAATTCTGTTGTTTGGTAAGAGTTATTGCATTTCCTCCCTTTCCCACAATGTTTTGGAATCTTTTGAAGACAACTGTTATTTGGGCCTTATTGTTTCCTGCAAATGCTTTCAGTTGGATATGCATGAGATTTTGTCATCTGTTAAGGCGTAAAGGTGTTAGATTAGTAATGCAACTCCTCGGCCTTATTCTCACCCATAGCTTTGGATCTTTTGTTAGAGTGTCTTTGGGCAAGGCACTGAAGAACCTAAGCCAAATACAGGTGATCGAAATTTTTTTTTTAAATAGTGTAAAACAAGATTTATAAACTGGAAATTGACAAAAATTGGCATCTTTGAGAAATGCCCGTTTCAAACCTATACTAGAAGACCAAAGTATTGACTTGGTCAAACTGAGAGCATTTGCAGATGATGAATGCAACCCAATTTTTGACATTTGTCTTGGAAAGGGAGGAAACATTGTGGCAAAACAAAAAGAGAAAATGCTGGTTACCAGTCCTTTCACCATATGTTTTAAAAACCCTTCTTGGTGAGGGTGGTTAAAACATGAGAGTATGTGGTGAAGGGTTAAATGATATTCAGTTTAGGTATTATTCTGAAGGCAAGTATTTTTGGCTTAGTTTTAAGCCCACTGAAACAAATTGGCCTGAGGTAGGAATAATAAATTTGAATTTATTGGTAGGCAGTGGTTTAACCCTTTACCACACAATCCCAACTTTTAACGACCCTGAGAAAGAAACCTTTTGAAACCATTGTGGGAAAAGGAGAAAATGCTGGTAACCAGCATTTTCTTCTTTTCCCACAATGTTTTCTACCCTTCCAAAAACAAAGTTCAATTTTTCAGTCATGTTTATTTTGTCGTCTGCATATGCTTTCCATTTGGACTAGTCTGAAATTTTGTTGTTTGGTAAAGAGTTAAGTGTAGAGGGTTGGCGTATCACAAGAAAGGTTTTAGGTTCAAATCACTTGATGAGCCAGGTCAGTCTTTGGAATTTCCCCCATCATGATAAGAGTACTGGGTCCGTATTCACCAATCATTCTTAAGAACAAACTTAATCTTATTCTTTGAAAACATTTATATTTGAAAGTAACACAACTTCTATACCAAAAACTTTCCAAATCTATAAATAGACTAAGATATACTTAAGAATGGGTGGTGAAATTAGACCAAGTTTGAGGTTGTCAGGAAGCAATCATTGCGAGTGATTGACATAAATTGTAAAAACCTTTTTCACAATCAATGTGAAATAAATTGGTATGAAGTTACTATAGTATTCATTTTCCGTTTGCTATAACCAAATTTACAGAAATTAGTTATTCATGTCTGTGGTGCCAAAGAATGAAAAGACTTGTCAGATCTGCTGTTGGAAAGGTATCATGGTCAGGAGAAACTTACACCAGGTCTAAATTGTAAGCAATTGATGAAACATTGTGATAGTTCATCACAAGAGTAATTTGCATACCCCCATCTAAAAATAGAATTCTACTTGTGGTATCAACATGAGAAATGGTGTAGCCTATTTTCTTTCATGAACAGAACACACATTTTATTGACATATACTGATTCTACATCTAATCATTTTAAACATAGTTGCAAAACTGTGTTATTCAGTATCTACAAATAAACAGTATTTATTATCCCCATCTTTCAGCGATCCTTTACCTTTAAAAGTTAAATGTTATACAGTACGAGGATCGTTCATTTAATTGTGTCACTAATAGGCTTCCATACCACTGACCATATGTATCACAGGGAAATAACAGTATTTTCACAATCAAGTCGTTTTGAATACTTGCACAAAATTTTGTGTTGATAAGTTAATTCTTTCAAAAGTTATTGAAAGTTAAAGTAGGTGCAGTCATATACACTGGTTATATTACTGAATGTACTATGAACCCAAAAGCAAAGCTTGAAATTAGGGCGTATATTAAAAGTCATGTTAGTCTAATTATTTCAGCTTCACAAATATACTGAGGGAAAAAAGTTTAGCAGCACGCGATATTTTTAGGAATTGAGCAAATATAGGGGGTTTACGGAGGAAAAAACCTGCTGCCAGTCAATCATTTACTCTTTAACTGACTAGGGGATGTGAAATCCAATCAAGCAAATTTGAAAATGAGGTTACTCGAAGACGTAAATTGATGTCAATATAGTGTGTGACCTCCCCTGTGGGAAATGACAGCAGTGCACCTACGCCTCATGCTAGCAATGAGGGTTCTTACAATGTGCAAAGGGATCCTTTCCCACTCTCTGCATAAAATCCGTTTGAGGTCTTGGACGTTACTGACGTCATGACGTTTTCGTACTTGCCGTCCCAGGTGATCCCACAGATTCTCAATAGGCGAGAGATCGGGGGATTTGGCTGGCCATGCAAGTGTACGAACACCGTGTCGCTGTAAAAACAACTGAGTTTGGCGTGTGATATGAGGGCTGGCATTGTCCTGTTGCAACATACATGCATGACCAATGAAGAATTTCGTTGCAGTATCGGTCAGCTGTTAGGTTTCCTGCAATGATGATAATGTCGGTCTTTGCTCTGTGACTTATCCCGCCCCATTTCATGACGCTACCTCTGCCATAACGATCGTGTTCAATGACCTTTTCAGCAAGGAATCTTTCACCCCGTCGCTGCCACACTCTGGCTCGTCCATCGCCAAAGTCAACATTAAAGCGAGACTCATCGGTGAAAACAACTTCATTCCATTGGTTTCTAGTCCATCTCCGATGAGCTCTAGCCCATTGAAACTTTGCTTGACGATGACGTAACGTAAGTGGAACGCCAACGTACGGTCGATAGGCTCTCAAACCTTCAGACCTCAGATGATTATGTACTGTTCGAGATGAAATTCTTGTACCAGTCGCATTTCGAACATGACTAGCGATTTTGCTACTGGACCAAAAGCGGTTACGCCTTGATAAAGTGATAATGTAGTTGTCTGCACGTGGTGAAGTCTTCCTTGGCCTCCCCGAACGTGGCCTGTCTGCAACATGTCCGGTTTGCTGGTGTCTTGCCTGAAGACAGCTTATTGTGCTTCTGTGAACACCGAAATGCCGTGCAACGTTACTTGCACTTATACCACCTATCAACATACCAATTGCCATCTGATGTTGATCTAACGTCATACCAGGTCGGCGCCCCATAACAATTTTCAAAGATTTTTTAAGCGTTTTCTTTTAATTCGATAAAGGATCAGTCTATCCACATGTAGCAGTTTGAAACATGTACAGATATTAGGCTTGTGCACGCGCAGAGCGTGATTTTCGTAAATCGACCCAATATCATGGATAGACAGACAATAGCACATAAAAATGCTACGGGGCTAACCTCAGTTGACATGCATACTATGCGTATAAGGTTTGGATTTTAACAATTGCTTTTTTGTAAAGTTGTGTTAGTTTGAAATTTGTTGCTAAACTTTTTTCTGTCAGTATATTTAGTGAATTATGTCAGATACATGGGGCTTCTGCAGTATCAAAAGGGTCAGTTTTCAGATGGTATCTAAAGATGGTAGAACTCACTTAAAAGATGCCCCCCGTCCTGGTCAGCCCAAAACTGCAGCTTCAAAGAAACTGATGTTGCTGTGGCAGATTTAATTAAGCAGGATGCCAGGCTTATAGTGAAAGAAATAGCTAAGAGAGTTGGCATATCATAAGGGTCAGTTTATAAGATTTTGACCAAGGAGTTAAAACTTCGTAAGATTTGCGCTCGATGGGTCCCCCACCTCTTGACAGATGAACAAAAGGCTACTCTTGTAAAAAAGGACAAAATTCTTCTTAAAAAGTAAAAAAATTGTGACAAATGCAGAATATGAGAACTGTTTATAAGTGATGAAACCTGAATTTATTACTTTGAGCCCCAGAGATGCATCAATTATAAACAGTGGCTGCGCAAAAACCAAGCTGGGCTGATCATAGCAAAAAGTATAGAAAGCGTGGGAAAAGTTTTATATGTCATATTTTTTAATTGAGACGGTCCAATTGCTCGAGTTCCTGTACCGAATGGCCGAATGGTTACAGGCAAGTTTTACAAGAACACCGTTCTTTCAAAAGTGAAGAAACACTATGAAAAACGGAGACCTAGAACGAGATTAAGGAGCCTGTGCCTTAATTATGACAATGCAGCTACTCATAAGTCTGCAATTGTTCAGAATTTCCTGGAAACAGAAAAGGTGGTACAGCTTCACATCCACCCTATTCTCCCGACCTCAGCATATGTGACTTTTTTCTCTTTCCATTTTTGAAGAAAACTCTCTCTGGACGTCGATAGGGCTCTAAAAGTGTCTTGGGAAGTGCCAATTTTCAGTGTCTGCTGGGTATTCACAGAAAAGCCTCTTTTGCAGCCTTCACAGACTGGATTTCCAGACTTGAAAAATGTATTTCTGTCAAGGGAAAATATTTTGAAGGGATGAAATGAACAAACTATATGCATTTGATATAATGTGTCTCATAGACATGCAGTGACACAATTAAATGAACAACCCTCATATACTGAATTTACATTTTTACTGTCTTTGAAATCATTCCACTGCATTCTGACATGTCAAGCGATTTGGAACTCCATTTACTCTTGCATCATGAATATGCACATGACAGTCATCACAAGTCTCACAACTCTATACAATGTTGATCACAACCAACCCGGGGTAATATATGTCATGAAGCCATAAGAATGACTATAGTTTGATAAATTATCAACAAAATGGGTTATATTTGACTTAAAATGAATAGTAACTTTAAACTAAAAACTATGTATGAGTTTAATATTGAACACTTTGATACAAGTGAAAACATTGTGGGGAGAAAAAAGAAACTGTTTATTACAATTTCTCCTTTTGCCACACTGTTTTCAAAAGTGGTTTGTTGCAAGACAAAAAGTAAATGGTCTGGAGATGGTAACATGTTTGATTTTCTTACAAAGTCTGATATAAACCTTTTTAACTTAGAATACAAAAGGGTGATCATGTCAGTGTCAAGGCTAGCTTTATTTTATCTTTTTAAAAAACTTTCAGAAAGTGTAGATCAAACATCAGACTGCACTTTCGTTACCTTAATCTCAAGTTTAAACGACCTTCCGATATGAAAACATATGAAACATTGTGCATAAAGGAGAAAGTGGTTACTGGTAACCAGCATTTTCTCCTTTTCCCACAATATTTTCTACCCTTATAAAGACAAATCGCACAATTTCAGCCACATTTAATTTGTTGTCTACCGGTGGTTTGGATTTGGACAAGTCCAAGATTTTGCTGTTTGATAGAGAATTGACCATTTACCACGCAACCCCTACACAGCATGCTGTGTAAAACACTGGAAAAAATTATGACTCCTACCATTGGAGCTACATATTATTTGTACGTCTACAGACTGGTGTTTTCAGGATACATGTTGGAGCCTAAAATTTTGTCCTTTTGTGGGTGAAGAATTGAATAAAGATTTAGACCTTTAGAGCGACAAATAAATCCAATGAACATTTGAACATCAGTCTAGAAAGAAGACAGAAATAATTCCAGTTTCAAGGTTACTCTGGTCAAGAATGTGTCAACAAAGCAGGCAATGTAGATCAAAGATCAGACTGCACACTTTGTGCAGTCTGATCTTGATCTACATTGGCGGCAAAGGCAACTATGGTCGTGAAAGGCGCTTTAAGGTTTAATTAACATTTTTTTTGTTTGTTTGTAGATGGTACCAAGGTTGCTGATATGTACTTCGGAAAACCTGCCCAGTCATTTTCAGCGCCATCCTATATGGTGAAATATGGAAAAATACCAGTCTACATCTCTGTTGCAGATGTAGAAGATCAAGATAGCTGTGTCCCTCTCTCAGTGACAATTGCAAATGAACCAAGTAAGCCAATATTCTAGTTTTGTGTAAGTTTGGTTGGTGGTAAAACCACACAGTCCCAAGTTTTAATGAGCCTGAGGGAGAAGGCTTTTGAAAACATTGTGAGAAAAGGAGAAAATGCTGGTAACCAGCATTTTCTCCTTTTCCCACATCTTCTTTTTTTTACAGACAAAGTTCATTATCTGACCCATAATGCTTTTGTTGTCTGCAAATGCTTTCAATTTGGACTATCGGAGCTCCAGATAAGGGTACTCTAACTCCATTTTTTCTGTTCCAAAACTTATGTTGTGGATACTCATTAGAATCGTCTCGATGAGACGATACTAATAAATACCCATAACATAGGGTTAAGTGGAGAATTATTAATATTTTTAATTTTGAAATCAAAATAACTCCCTCTATCTAGAGCTCTGGAATATCATAAAATTTTGTAGTGTGGTAAAGAATTAAGCCCTTCACCAAATAATCTATTGTTTCACATTACTGAGTAAGAAAGCTGTGGGGAAAATTGTAAGAAAAAGAAATAATGCCGGTCACCAGTATTTTCTTCTTTAAATAGAGAATTTTCTACCCTTTCGAAGACAAAAAAATCTATCATTTGAGCTACTTGTAGATCTATATTCAATTTGTCATCCAAAATCATTTTCAATAAAGTCAAGCCAGTGATCAGATTTTTAGCTTGGCTGTTTTCAGTGAAAACGTCTAGGTATTGCCATAGCCCTGTCATCGTCATCTGCGTTGTGCAAAAAAATTTGAGATTTTGTAATATCTCTGTTATTACTGAAGATATTAACTCTAGAAGGGGAACGCATACAACAAGGGCAGGTAACAAAGTATTTTTGACACAGTTATGCCCCTTTTTTTACTTAAAATTTTCATTGAAAATCAAGCACTTGCAGCTGAATGTTGGCATCTGCATGCAGTGCTGTTATTCTCCTTTGCAATAATGTTTTCTTCTCTTTCAGTGTCAATAAAGACAAACCATTATTTGAGCTGTAATCAGTTTTTTATCTGGAGAAAAGGGGTTTAATACATCTCTGTGATACATTATACCAAGCAAGTCATAATAATTATTGACCCATGAAATCCATTTTGTCCAACAACTGACTGAATCATGAAGTAGACTGGTCCTTTGACATGCAGAAATTTGACCAATAGCAAAGAGTTTCAATCCAGGTCAGCCCATGAGGATTATGTTTATTGACCTTTGTTAACACTTTTGCAGATGCATTAGACCTCCTTTTCACAGAGCATGCTTTGTTTGTTTACACAAGAAATCAAACCGTTACCAAACAATTCCATGTTTTACAGCCGTGATAGGGAAGGCAATTTGATGATAACCAGCATTTATTCCTTTTGCCACAATTTTTTAAGACCCTTTCAAATCCAAGTGCCATCATTTGAGCCACTTTTAATTTGTTGTTAGCAAACTTTTATGCTTTCATTCTGGACAAGTCTGAATTTTTTTTTGGCTTGTAAAGAGTTAAGCAAATTATATTTTCAGATGCCCTGTGTGGTTGAATGCATCTATACAACTCACAGTTTATTATCATATAGTTACAGGTATTCAGCTGGAGGTTATTGGCTACTTTAACTACACTGTAGGTATCCAGGATCCGTCTGTGTTTGACATTCCAAAATCATGCTTCAAGAAAAAGCTGCCAAAGATGGTGGGTAGAAATAAATCAATTTCATCAATATTTGACCATGTTTGATAATTTTTAGGATTACTGCATTCTTCATTTTTGCATCGCCATTGTAGACAGCATTAGAAATGATTTGGAAGAGGAGGCAATGGCCTGTTACAAATACTGCCTCCTTTCTCTGCAATGTTATCCATTTAAATCAAAGAAGTTTTTATCCTTTCCTTTGAATGGGTCCTCTTTTTCTTACATTTACCAGTGTGTTACAGTTGTCTTTAAAGTACAAGAGTAGGATTCTGGTTAAATTTTTTTTTAGTCACACAACAGCAAATGGTTTTTTAGCTCCACTGGCCGAAGGCCAGCGGGCTTATGTCATGGCCTGTTGTCCGTCGTGCTTCCGTCCGTCCGTCCGTCCGTGCGTCCGTCCGTCCGTCCGTGCGTTAACTTTTTTTTAAAACGTCTTCTTCTCTGAAACTACCCATCCAATTTTGATGAAACTTCACAGAAATGATCCTGCCATGGTCCTCTTCAGAATTTCTTGAAAGAATTTAATTCCTTCAAAAACTCTGGTTGCCATGGCAACAAAACTGAAAAATTTTGAAAATCTTTGAAAATCTTCTTGTCTGAAACCGTAAGGCCAAGGGCTACCAAATTTGGCATGTAGCTTTATCTAGTGGACCTCTACCAAGTTTCTTCAATTTATAGCCCTGGGGTCAAAATTGGCCCCACCCCGGGGGTCACAAGTTATACATGGGCTTATTTAGGGAGAACTTTAAAATTCCTCTTCTACCTAGCCATAGGGCCTAGAGCTACCAAATTTGGCATGTAGCTTTATCTAGTGGACCTCTGCCAAGATTGTTCAAATTATAGCCCTGGGGTCAAATTAGGCCCTGCCCGGGGGTAACAAGTTTTACATGGGCTTATATAACAAGTTTTACATGGGCTTATATAGGGAGAACTTTAAAATTCTTCTTTGACCTAGCCATGGGGCCTAGGGCGACCAAATTTGGCATGTAGCTTTATCTAGTGGACCTGTACCAAGGGTGTCCAAATTATAGCCGAGGGTCAAATTTGACTTCGCTCCGGGGGGTAACATGTTTTACATGGGCGGGCTTATATAGGAAAATCTTTCGCATCTAGCTATAAGGGCTAGGGCTATCAAATTTTGCATTTAGCTTTATCTAGGGGGTCTCTATCAAGGGTGCCCAAATTATAGCCCAGGGGGTCAAATGTAGCCCCACCCCAGGGGGTCACAAGTTCTACATGGTCTTATATAAGGAAACTTTAATAATCTACTTGTACATAGCCATATTTAGGCCTAGGGCTACCAAATTTTGCATGTAACTTTATATAATGGACCTCTACCAAGAGGGCCCAAATTTTAACTTTGGGGGTCAAGTTTGACTCCACACCAGGGGTCACAAGTTTTACATTGGCTTTTATAGTGAAAACTTGATAAACCTGTGTCATGGATCACATATTTTACAGGGCCTTTTATTCAGCAAACTTGTTTTACATGACTTTTTATTGGGCAAGATTAAAAAATCTTTTTGTTTATAACCACACATTCTAGTTTCATATTGTAGGTCTGGGGTCAAAATTGCCTTCATTCCAGGGATCGCAAGTTTAACATGGGCTTCAAAATATTGTCACTTCAATTTAAACATTAATCAAGGGAAATAACTCTTTTTATGAAAGATAAAGTTCGTTACTATTTACCTCCCTTGATTATCAAGCTGCAGTGATACATGATTGACTTAATAGCCAGTGGAGCGATACAGGGCCATCATGGCCCTCTTGTTTTATTTTTTCCATGCCATTCTATGAAAACATTTTCCTTTCCTTATGACTTTTTAGCTCACCTGAGCAAAAAGTGCACAAGGTGAGCTCTGTGATCGTGCTGTGTCCGGCGAGCATCATCCCTCATCTGTGCTCTCTAGAGGCCACATTTTCAGCCTTTTACTCTTGAAAGTTGACTATAATGTTTATCTTGATGATATCTTGGACAGGATCGAAATTGGGTCATGTCAGGTCAGAAAGTAGGTCACTTGGCCAAATCATAGAAAAAATTGTGTACACTCTAGAGGCCACATTTTTCAGCCTAATACTCATGAAACTTGGTTAGAATGTATGTCTTGATGATATCTTTGACAAGAATGAAATTGGGTCACATTTTGTTGTAAAGTAGGTCACTTGGCCAAATCTTAGAAAAAATTGTATGAGCACCGTAGAGGCCACATTTCAGCCTGATACTCATGAAATTTGGTAAAAATGTTTGTCTTGATGATGTCTTAGACATGTTATAAATTGTGCCATGTCAGGCCAAAAAGTAGGTCACTTACACTCATGTGTTTACTTCATTAACACCATGATCTCTTCAGCTTTATCAGCTGTAGATGACTTTACTCAGGTGAGTACTTAAGAACCAATGGCTCTCTTGTTTCCTTGAATCATTTTAACTGGTAAGTGGCATGTCTGAAACAAAATGTGGGTCAAACAATGTGATTTTCTTTGCTGAAAAATTGAAAACTTTGTGGGAAAAGAAGAAAATACTGGTAATATGCATTTTCTCCTTTTCCTACAATGATTTTATAAGCTTAAAGGTGGCTCTTCAGATTTTGGGACGAAAATTTTACAAAAATACAAAAAAAGTCATCCTTATACTCCCAAAGCCTTTTAATTTTCATTCATAAAACACCAGTAGTCCAAAACCATCCGACAACAAGAGAAATTAGAGATTTACTACGGCCCAGGTCGACACCAACGGGAAACACGGTCTATTTTCACATGAGCAACTCGCTCAATTACATACCGGAAATATATAGACGAAGCTTCAAACATAGTGTCCAAAGAAGACATTATGGAAAATAATTACATGTTTGTTATGTTATGGAATTTAAGCGTCATTAGTCACGTGCCAGTCACTTGACATTCCCACAATGCTTTTTTTATTTTTGGCGCGAAATCTAAAAATACCTTAAGAGGCTACGTAGCCTTTTAAGGGAACACCATCAAAAAAATTTTTTTTGTAATTTTATGATTCTTAATTAGTCCTGATTTGTATTGTTTTTTCATATAAATTTCTGTGATATATATATTTTTTAATTTGGTGAGATGTGAAAAATCTAAATACCCACCTTTAATTATTCCTAAGGTTGTTAGAGCAAGGGATTTATTGGTAAAGGATTTGAGTGAACATGTATATGTAGATTATTTTCTTTTCAGTTTCAGCCTGGGGTCAACATTATGAAACAACGCTTCACGCTGTTTTAAAGATAAGCAGACAGTTTGTAGTGATCCAGAACTTTTAGATGTACAAGATAATAAGACTTGCTTTCTTCTGTTTAACCCTTTACCACACGACAAAATTTTAGACCTGTCCAAATTGAAAGCATTTGTAGATGACAGTTTTAACGTGGCTCATATGAAATGATTTTTCTTTGATAGGGTAGAAAACATTGTGGGAAAAGGAGAAAATGCTGGTAACCAGCATTTTCTCCTTTTCCCACAATGTTTTCAAAAGCCTTCTCTTTCGGGGGCGTTAAAAGTCGTCATTGTGTGGTAAAGGGTTAATTTCAATAAAAATGAGCTATGCTCTAGCAAAAGGAGGTTCAATCCATCTCTGTACTGAGCCAGTCATCATAATAATGATAGTGAATCCATAAAATCCATTTTATCTAACAACCCACTGAATCATGAGGTAGACTGGTCTGTTGACTTACAGAATATTGACCTATAGCAAAATGTTCCAATTAAGGTCAGCCTGTGCTAACTGAGCTTGCTGATCTTGGTTGATACTTTTTCCAGATGCATTAAACCCCAGTTTCACAGGGCGTGGCTCAAAAGATATAGAATATGAAACACAATCCCCATTTGTAACAACCCTAAGAAAAAAAACTTTTGAAAACATTGTGGGAAGAGGAGAAAATGCTAGTAACCAGCATTGTCTCCTTTTCACACCATGTTTTCTACCCGTCCCATAACAAATTTCAATTTTTCAGTGGCGTTTGATTTGTTGTCTGCAAATGCATTCAATTTCGACAAGTCTAAAATGTTGTGTTTTTGGTAAAAAGAGTTAATTATACTATGTAGTTGTAGCTTCCAACTTCTGATCTGTTAACTCTAGCAGACCAAAAAATCTTTCTACTTTTCCGAATAAAAGCACAAGCAGATAATGATGTATGTCTTTAACTCTTAGCCACATTACAAAATTTTAAACTCAACCAGAATGAAAGCATTTGCAGAAGATGTAGCCCTAAAGATACTTTCTGAGTTTGAAATGGTGAAAAATTGGGGAAAAGGAGAAAATGCTGGCTTTCCACTCATTGAAACAAGGGATTATGTTGTAAAGGGTCTTTTATCAGAAGTTTTGCATTATCCTTCCTTGTTTTCTGATAAAACAGTGTGACAGATGTGCTTGTGGCCAAGTTTCAAAGTACAAGTAGGAATCCTTTTACCATTTTCAACTCAGAAGCAAACCATAATTATTTTTTTAACATAATAATGATTGTAGTGCATTAATTGTATGTCCAATTTTTACTATATCTAGTTGTCTGAAATATTTTGTGCAAGAGTTCATGTACTATGGTTAGTGGGCTGTTCTGATGTTCTGTGTGTATGATTTTTTTATGGTTTGTTTGTTTTCACTACAGTTGATTTGATTTGAAAATGAAAATAAAAGTAAGCATAATTTCTGGCTCTATCTGCCGAGCTCAGTTTGATGCATAGATGTGGTTGCTCTTGCCTTTCTTACTTTTTTATTTCCATGAAATGAAAAAAGTTGTAGATCTACTGTAGTTTTCTAATAATTTTCTTTTTACACCTATAATGATCTTGATCCATTTTTGTGTTATATTTTTTTTTTGTAAAAGCCTTTTTTTATAAGAGTGTGAAATCTCTTGTGTAAGAGTTTATGTAAAACCGTATAACATTTTTTTGTTGTATTCTTCTATTCTACAGTTTGCAATTGTGCTATTTCAAGCAATTTAACCTTCAACACTGAGCTATGCAATAGTTGCAGAAATTTCTAGACATCAACTAGAATGGACATCAGGTCTTAATTTTTGGATCAAAACTTGTTTATGAAGTAGCTCTGGCCAAAATAGCCCTAGACTTGCTAGATATGTATATTTGTATTTTATTCCAGACCAAAAATTTCTAGTTTCAGCTTTTCAAGCAATATACATTAGATTTTGTCAGCAACATCACACAAATAAAATCAGACAGCACTAGAAATGGAACTTTTTGAGGTGAAAAAGCACTTTTCATCCTTGAGTCAGAGCTGATTCTGTCATAAAAATACAAGCCTCTCATGCAAGCACCTTTATTTTTGTCACATGATCAAAATCGGCATTTATCAAGTGGTTCTGCAGGTTAACCCCTAACCAAACAATCCAGGGTTTTAATAACCCTGAAGAAACAGGCTTTTAAAAAAATTGTGGGAAAAGGAGAAAATGCAATTTCTCCTTTTACCACAATGTTTTCTAACCTCCCAGAAACAAATCTCATCATTTGAGCAAAATTTAGTTTGTCGCCAGCAACTGCTTTGAGTTTAGACTAGCAAAAAAAATTGTCATTTGGGAAAGAGTTGATGCAAAATATTGCTTTAGAGTGTTGTAATATAAGGGTTAACTCTTTACCAAATGGCAAAATTTTAGACTCAACCAAGCTCAGCTGAAAGCTTTTGCAGACAAGCATTTGCAGACAACAGAACAAATGTAGCTCAAACAATGATTTCTGTCTTTGATAGTATAGAAAACATTGTGACAAAGGAGAAAATGCTGGTTACCAGCAAACTCACGTTAAAACTTGGGTATATGTGGTAAAGAGTGAAACTTTTTAGAAGTGAAAGTACATGTATTTGAAAAGACTTCAGTAACCTTACTAACAATGTAAATGCAAAAACTATAGTAATGATTCTATGTTACTGTATATTGGACTTGTTGCACATTTGTACCTAGCATCTATGGTTACATTGTAGCTATATTTTCACAACATAAGGCAATACTGTATATTTGCTATTGCATATGCATGGTGGCAAGAATGAATTGCTCGGTGCAGAGGTTCATACTGTAGCAAATCTCAGTTACGAAAGGTACAAATGACTTTATAATCAAATTTTACCATCAATTTATAAAAAAATGTTTTGTTTTTTTGCAATCTAATTGTATGCTTAGATCACAACCCATGCTTTTATATAAGTTAGGCAGAAAGATAGAAATAAAATACAGATGTGTGTTACTTATAGATCTATTCCTTGTTGTTTTGTTACCTGCTGCAAACAACTTTTTTCGTCTTGCCATAAATTATGGCTGAAACATTGCAGCTACAGGATAATTGATAGTAATGAGCACACATGCTTATTCAATTACACCTTAGATTTTTCCAACATTTTATAGGGGTGTTTGTGTAAGACCAGTATGTTCTGTGCAAGACCAATCTGTTTTTGAAAATACATGTAACTGATTACTTTATTCATTAAATCAACATGATCTTCTGTATAATGTGTATGTTAAATATTAGAATGGTGTGTATGATGCTTTCAATAATATTTCAGTCATATCAAGGCAACAGCTCATTTATTCCTGACCTTTCCTCAGTGTAGATTGACTACCACTCCTGAAACAACTTAAAATGTATTTTGTATGTGTAAAATAGACATTAGCCTGGATTCCTGCCTGATAATTTTTTATTTATAAATTTTGTAGTTATCTTGTCAAAAATGACAAAAACAACAGAACATATTGACAGACTGTAGTAAGGAAACCCCAATAAGAAGTGATCAGGAAATTATTGGTCCCTAGGCTCGTGCAAAACGGAGACCAGTTCATCATAGATGTAACATGCACCTCCAGTGGGGATTTGAAACGTTCCTTCATTGTTGATCGGGGCCTCTGTTTCAACAACCTAATAAATTGCATTATTAGTCTGATTCTAAATTTAGAAAGTAACAAAATCTCTGTAGGCTAAACCATTTGGTTTATTCAATGGAAATTGTGTTACTTTGAAGTTTAGAAAATTCTCAAGAAATAGATCAAAGAAGCAATTAGGAAAGACATGGTTGGTGAGTAGGGGTCCTGGTTTTCTTGTAATATACAGTTTCTTTTATTTCTCACTTTCAATATGGTTTCTGTCTGTTCAGATGGAAATAGTAAGGTGTTGGTTAACACAAAAATTTCCAAAAAAAAAAATGAAAACTAAGATTACTACTCTTCCTTCCTATATGACCTGATAGAACTTAAAAAAAGAAATTGTTTGTACCCAACATTTTATCTTTTAAAGCTTTCACTTTAAAGTTTAACAACCCTTTCATGCTCAACAAAAGTCTTGTTCTTTTTTGCAACTCAGTTTAATACAGTTTATTGTCGTTAATTGAAGCAAGAGAACCATTGTCTAATTTAGCATTTCATAATTTTACTGGGTAACACAAAAACTGGTTTTTCCATGAAAGTTTTCTTTACAAAAAAATCTTAATTATTCCCCTTTAACCCTTAAAGTCCTGAATTAATGAAATGGATTTTTCGACGTAGCTGAATGCCCTGGCTTTTGACCTACTTCTTGGTATTGATATAAAATGAATCAACAGTGTTTTCTGATTGGTCAAAAATATCAATATGCCTATTTTCCGGCCCCTGCAGACATACAAGCGTTGCTATCCCCTATCGATACCCGGGGTATGAATTGGCATATGACAGATAATCCTTTCCTAATACAAACTGGTGATCTAATATTTTAAAGCGTTGTCACATAAGCCATTACTATGGAACGCCTTTACTGCCTCATTACACTGAACTTTATTTCATTAGGTCAGTTCTTCATATATTCATGTGCAGGCTTTATTATCTTATGTCAAATGATGTGTTAGTTAGGTGCTTTCTTCTTATGGGTATGACCGAACGCAATACTGTTATGTCATAGTAGGTTTGTCAGGTACACTCTTCATATCGTTATGAGAAATGGTTGATTTGTTTGGTCATACATCATACCGTTTTGTGCAAATATCATTATATTATGTTCAATTGTATGATTGTTAGGTGCGTACATCATATCGTTATGCACAAACGTAATTATGTTATGTCATAACTCCTATCATCATTGTGTTATGTTGAATCATAAGTTTATGTGCATTCTTCTTATCGTTATGTCCAAATGTCATTTTCTTATGTCAAATCATCGATTTGATATGTGCATTCTTTTTATCGTTATTTCCAAATGTCATTAAGTTATGTCCAACCATTAGTTTGTTACATGCATTCTTCTTATCGTTATGTCCATACGTCATTTTGTTATGTCCAACCATTAGTTTGTTATGTGTATTCTTCTTATTGTTATATCGAAACGTCATTATATTTTGCCAAATTATAAGTTTGATTAGTCATTCTGCACGTTGTTATGTTCAAACGCCATTCTGTTATGTCAAATCATTAGTTTATTGGGTGCATTCTTCTTATCGTTATGTCCAAACGTCATCGTGTTGTCTGCAACAAAAAGTTTGTTAGTTGCATTATTCCCCGTTCTTATGCACAAATGTCATCATATAGTCTCAAACAGACAGTTTGTTATGTGCATTTTTCTCATTGTTATGTGCAAATAACCTTATGAAATGTCAAATACTTAGTTTGTTAGGTGCATTATTCTCATTGTTATGGGCAAATGTCATTATTTTGTCTCAAACGGTAAGTTTATTTGGTTCCTTATTCACATGGTTATGTACAGACGCAATTGTGCTATGTCAAATAGTAAGTCTGTTAAGCGCATTCTTATATTGTTATGGGTGAATGCCATTGTGTTGTCTCAAACTGTAAGTTTGTTAGGTACCTTCTTCACATCGTTATGTCCAAATGCCATGGTTCTGTCTACGACAGTTCGTTTGTTAGGTGCAGTCTTTATGTTTCGTAGGAACAAATGTCATTAAGTTATCTTAAAAGATTAAGTTGTTGAGAGCACTTTCTATTCCATTATGTGTAAATGCCTTTATGGTGTGTCTTGAACGGTAAGTTTGTTAGGTGCATTGTTTTGCTGTATTGAGCAAACGTCATTTTGTTTTGTCAATGAGTAGTATTGTTCGGCGCATTCCTTATGTTGTTATTCTTAGACTTAATTTTGTGCAGTCATATGGCAAGCCTTAAGAAATGCACTTTTTATACTATTATGTGAAAAGGCAATTATTGTATACCAAAAATGTAATTTTATGAGTTGCGTTCTATTTATCACTGTGTGTCTATTTCATATTTTTAATTCAAATGGTTGTTTGTTACGTACATTCTTCATATCATAGTGTGAAGACACCTTAATCACATGTCGAATGGAAAGTTTGTTAGGTGCGTTCTTTTTACCGTTTAGCGCAAAAGACTCAAGTGTCAAGGCAAAAAATCTGTTTGTAAGGTGCTTTCGTATCATCGTCCTGTAAAACGTCATACGTGTATGTCAACCTGTAAGTTTGTTTTGTGCATTATTTTAATCATTATTTAAAAATAATTCGCTTGTGTGTGCATTCAAAATAGCGTGATGTTGATCTTTCTATTGTTAGGTACAGACGGCATTATGTTGGGTGCAATCATCGTTATGTTGCCGAAAAGCGGCATACTTGCATCAATTGTCGTAAACCTGAGAAAAAAATGGCAGCCGAGCATCATGAGAGATCTATGTCTATGGTGGATATCTATATCATAATATAATGACGTCTGCACCTAATGATAGTAATAATGCACCCCACAGCCTAACCATTTTACAAAGCATAATGACATTTGCACATAACGATATAAAAAAATCAAAGCACTGAAATCACTGCGAAGTTGGAATGCGGTAAATGCAATACAAACTTATTTCTTTCTATGTTTTTTTAACGATGTCTTTGAAACCTTTCTTTCTTATGGTATTCCTACTTTTCATGAGGTCTATAGATACCTCAGTTTATTTAAAATGAAAGATTGCTTCGTTGGTGATTAGAGTAGTTTGCTTCAAAGTGAAACATTTTCATATTACATGGCTGAAAGTGAGGAATTTTGAGAAACCTGATCGGACATCTGACAATTTTTCATACGGAAAACAAAAGAAAATGTGATATTTTGGAAGAGTTTACAACCTGAACTTCAAGCACATGCCTGCTAACTTTCGACCATGATATTTTTTGAAAAACAAGACCTTTTTTTGTGTGAAAAACAAATGCCTCTGTAACAGCCAATTATCTGGTGAATGGCTTTGATGTTTGACTTCGACCTTGTCAGATTACTATGACCTTGTCATCAGCAGATCTCTATCCATGACTGTTACCTTCGTATCAAATATGAACATTTTTATTTAAATGTTAAGTTTCTGTGATAACTTTTGAAGAAAGGATCAAAATATTGACATTGACATTGGACTTGCGACCCTCATTATATGCATATTGACAGGAAGTACATTCTTACCGTGATTTTGGTTAAAAGTTGACTTTGGTCTAGGACATGTGATCCTCATAAGGTGCATATTGACGAAAGGTGTCTACATGAAAAATATGAGCATTGTTTAATGTAACTTGAATAATTTTGGAGTAATAGGGAAATGCTAAGTTTTTACCAGATGGACGCCAAAACGACATTGTAACGCTATGTCTCACTCACCACAAGCGGGCTCGACAACAATATGCTTCCGATCTTTCGATGTTGGGCATGAAAATCATATCCGATGTAGATAAACAGTTGTGCAACACTGTTAAGATATGGTCCGATCATTCCAGAGAAAATGGACTTGCGAAGATCATTCAAGTCAAGATTTTTGACAAACCTTAAATTGTGATTTTGAAGTTTTAAGCCAAGGAGCTACTGCTGCAACAAGCACAACTACAGCTGACCCCTATAACATGTATTATGCTGCCTAAAAATTGGATGTATACTAATAGAGACTCAGTCTGCAAGTCAACTGTGGACAGATAGACAGAAAGTACAGGCTTAAACAGTAACAAGAGCGCCGCATGCTGGTGCCACGCTCGGCTGTGGGTGCTGGATAGTGAAAAAGATCTAAATCGAAAAAGGGACAAAATTCTTACAAAATGCATTTGGAGTTATTTCCCTTGATGGCATAGGTTGCTGTTTTGATAGTGAACATATACTCCGAGTTTCAAGAAAATACAATTAGTAATAATAAATCGCGTGAAATCAAGTAAACGCTACTGCTCTTGAAATCGGCAGTTTAGTTTTTATACAGTGACCTCTCGAGACACAATTTTCATGCCAGTCGCAAACTAAAACTTCATTCCTGCAACCTTTATACACGCGACGATTGATACATCAACTCGATATTTATTGTTCGTGATCCAAAATTAAAAAATTCATCGATATTAAAACTGTTTACTTAACCCCAAGATGATTCTGTGCATCCACCAACTATCAAATGAAGTCAATGCGCGCTGTAGATACTTGATTTCGCGATATTAAGGGAAGTAATGAAATGCAAATAGTTTTAATCGAAAGAGTTTTTTATGTTAATAGATATTCACAAGACTGTCTCCCTTCAATGACGTTTTTAACAAAATTATTGACAAAATGTATATGAACTATTTTCTTAAAGTGTGCAATAAGGCCGTTTAGAAAGTGAAACTAGGCCGTTTGGAAACTGAAACTTGTTTTCTGAGAAATGAAGATCACGTGATTACCAAATAAGCAAACACCGAAGCACAGCGACATATTCATACGCTGTCTTTACTTTCTTTTTGAATCTTTTAAAAACAAGTCTACGAAGGTTTTGATGGCTATTTATGCATATTTGTCCCAAAAGTAATACATGTCCCATATTATTATCTTCGGTTATTACAAACGGGTCGTCCATGGCAAGTTGAGATGAAAACCAGTCCCTGGTGTATTCATATCCTTGTGTTGTGTTCTTCGGGTACCCGGAATGAATTATTCTGTTTTCATTTTCCGGTTTTGCTAAATCTAAGTTGGCATGCTTCGCATTCCAACTTAAAAATGAACAGAATAAACTTTTTATTCGTCATAACATAATGACGTTTGTACCTTATGATAGCAACAATGCACCTCACAGCCTAACCATTTTAGAAAGCATAATGACATTTGCACATAACGATATATAAAAAAAATTAACAGAATAAACTTTTTATTCGTCATAACATAATGACGTTTGTACCTAATGATAGCAACAATGCACCCACAGCCTAACCATTTTAGAAAGTATACTGACATTTGCACATAACGAAAGAAAGAATGGACAGAATAAACTTTTTATTTGTCATAACATAATGACGTCTGCGCCTAATAATAGTAACGATGCATCTCACATCCTAACCATTTTAGAAAGCATAATGACATTTGCACATAATGATATAAAGAATCAATCAAATAAACGTACCGTTTTACATATTACCGTTAGTTTTATATGTAACGAAATAATAAAGGAACCGAACAAATATACCATTTGACATACTATAATGAAATTTACATGTAGCTAAATAACAAATACACCTAACAATCTTGTCGTTTGAAATAAAGGTAACACATTTGCGCATAACGAAATAATAAATGCACCCAACAATCTTACCGTTTGACATTACATGATAAAGTCTGCAAACAATGATACAATTAATGCACTTAACAGCCTTATCATTTGACATTGCATTATTAAGTTTGCACACAATAATATGTGGTTTTGACTTAGAAAACCTAACGTTTGACATAAAAGGATGAAGTTTGTAAATAACGATATGAGGAATGTACCTAATAACAGAAAACCCCGTATAATGAGGCAGTAAAGGCGTTCCATACATTACTGTACATGTATGTGTACATATTATTATTATTTTTTTTACACATAAATTTTAGCAGCAACTACTCCTTTTCTAACAGTGATTAGGATTAAGATCCAGGCACAGTCTGCTCAGGTAGACCTGGGTCGAAATTTCGATATTGGTTAATTTGCTGCTGCTCGATGGACCAGCTTATCTCATGATTCGGTTAGTTTGTTAGACAAAGTGGATTGAATGGATCAAGGGATATGTGGTGGCTTGCACAGTATAATGCATCACTTGTGATGCGTAACAACCCCGTTTTTCCAGAGTATAGCTCATTTTCTTTGTCATCTGCAATTGTTTTCACTTTGGACAAGTCTGAAATTTCGGCATCTGGTAAAGATTTTAAAACTAAGATTAGAAAGGGGTGTTTTTTAGATGTTTGGAGCATGAAAATTTATAAATAAAACAACTGAAATCCCTTAACTAGCAAACACATAAACATTGGTGTCGAAAAACAGGAAAAATTAATTTCAAATTAAACGCAAGAAAACTCTAGCTGTACATCGGGTTTCACGAAAAAAAATTCTGATCGCTGGTGGGAAAAAGAAGGTTGAATAGAGAAGTGCAGGAAATGCAGACAAAAACGACAGAATGGAATCCAGGTAAGAGGTAAGTGGACCCTTTTCAAGGAAGAGATCCCTTTTCGCTTTCAAGTATCGCCAAAAGTTTTACCAGTCAAAGAATATTTCATTACGTCTGATTTATTGTAAACGTCTGCAAATGCTTTGAATTTGGACTTGTTGAGAATTAACGCCATTTCCGTCACTTCAGAAAAGTCATAACGGACAGTGCACCTTCAGCATACGTTCCTACCGTTCGTTCCAAGCCAATTGCTGAATTTCGACAGACAAAATCGATGCAAAATTCAGAAATGAGAGAATGAATCGTGTCGCAATGAATTTTATTAACGATATAACCGATATTAATGAATTGTGCTTACATGTGAAGGAATCCGTGGATAGGTGCCCTGGCCAACGCAAAATATCTGAATCACAAATATAAACCACCTGCTTCTTCCAATGTCTTGATGCAATTTTTTACTGAACCTTTCACCAAAGATTTCCGAGTTGTAACGACCCTACAGAATTGGGCCTTGGAAAGCATTGTGGCGAAAATGCTGGTAACCAACATCTTTCCATGTTTTTTTCCTATCCTTTCACAAAAATGTACTAAGAAGTGTTCACTAAATATTCAACGGAATGCATAGCTCAGTGGTACAGCACTCGTCCTCTAAGCAAAGGGTCCCGAGTTCGAGTCGTGTATGGAACACATCCTTCCCACCTTGCTTGTGAAATCATTTGAACCATATTCTATTTTGTCGTCTCAATTTTGTGCAGGCTGGATTTTTTGTTGACAGGTAAAGGATTTAGTGCACTAAACGCCTCGTTACTTTGTCGCAAAAACAAAAATAGGAATTGTATATCCAGGGCATATAGATCAGTGAAACATAGGAAACATGTGAAAAGGTGAATTGTCACGTTTTCATAACTGAAATACTGCCTAGAAACGGCTAGAAAAAAAATCGAGCATACAAACACATCCAATTGTTTGAGTTTGGGGGAAAATTTAGCAGCGCCATGGAAGGAGATGAGTAGAATCATTGATTGCAACTGTGAGGCTGTGAACCCAAGAGCCGCAAGTCCAAATCGTTACACGGCAAATAATAAATCAGAAATCCACTTTGATTAATTCATGCATCTCCAACCTTGAAATATTGTGTTGACTTTGTTAGCCCTTACCTAACAATCCCGCGTTATGATCACCGCGAGAAAGAATGCTTTAAAAAATGTTTGAAAGGATATAATGCTGATAACTAGCATTTTCTCCTTTTCCACATTGTTTTCTACCCTTTGAAAGATAAATCTAATTGTGCCATCTATAGTTTATCGTCTGCTAATGGACAAGTTTAAAAAGAAAATTATCGTCTTGAAACACAGCCGGTAGTGTGAAAGAAATGACGCGAGTTGTGATTGGTAAAGTAACACCAGAAACATCTGTGCATTGTTTGATCTGATATACAGGATTTAAATTAAAATCACATGGAGTCAAAGACCCCACTATCCATACCTAAAAAAAACTTAAAATAACATTTAAAGGACGAAATGTCATATAGAAACTCTTTAATGTTACTTAGAGTACGATTATTCAGGGGCCGAAAAGCTTTCACGAAAAAATTTCTTGATGTCGAGCACAAATATCGCACCACCAGAAAAGGAGATCGAAAGTTTCACTTATTATTTCGACCAATACATAACATTTCCTGAGCATCAAAACCTTGCTATGAAATCCAGAGCATTTCCAATTAACTTTTGGCAGCAAGAAAATACAAGAATTTCATCTCGTGTGCTTGCAAATTGAGATTTTTTTCCATGGTCCCTGTTCTCGTGCTGCCACACCATAGATCTAATAGGGGTATTCTCCTTGTAACGCATTTGTGTAACTTTTTGTCGGGTACCTATTGTCATGCTGCAATTAGATTTGCACGAGCTACACGGGCGCTTTTGGACAAATTTATCGCATCACCACGAAGGGGGGTCTAACTTAAACTGCTTATTTCTGCTATTTAGACCCTTTCGTAGAACTTCGAAAGCTTGTCATGACATCAGGAACGATTCTTCATAAATGCTAAAATTGTACTTTTTTTTTGCATGTAAAAATCAAATTTCCACTCGTTACTCGTTCCGGTGCTGCGAAAGTTTTCTACATTTCACCAAACTTATTACAGTCCAGGAATCAGATAAGCAAGGCGTACAGCTAGCCCAAAATATTGATTGATTGATTGATTGATTGAAAGTGTTTTTACGCCGCTTTCAACATTATTTAAGTCATATCACGGTGACAGATTACATATTCATGTATTTTCTGGGTTTCGCCAGTACAAGGCTGGGTTTCTGAGGTGTCTTGCCGAAGGACGCTCCCACGAAAAACCCAATGGATCCAGTTAGGCTCGAACCTGGGGCCTCCATGTCACGAGTCCTCACTGAGCCACGCAGGACCCCCTAGCCCAAAATAAAGTATTCGCTGAAGTAATACCGAAGGTATTATCCCGGACACGAAATGCAGAGATTGGGGAAGGCTTTCCCAGGAGGGCCTGGATGGCCCCACAAAAAATGAATTATACAAGCTGTGTGGTGGCTTCTGGTGATGTCTTTTTTTTTTTAGGCGTAGCTGAATGCTGTGGCTTTTTTCGGCGTAGCTGAATGCTGTGGCTTTTGACCTACTTCTTAGTATTGATATAGAATGAAGAAAACAGTGTTTTCTGATTGATCGAAAATATGGATATGTGTATTCTCCGGGACCCTGTAGACCTACAAGCATTGCAATCGCTAATCGATACTCCGGGGGTATGGAATAGCAAATGAATATGTTAGAAGATAATCCTTTTTCTTATACAAACTTATGATCTAATATTTCAAGCGTTGCCACATAAGCCATTACTGTACGTATGTGTACATTTTTCTTTTGGCACCTCTTACGCCGTCTCTCTTTTTTGAAAAAGGCATTTCTTTGTTTCCATTAGGAAAAACAATCCACACAGCGCTAATTCAACGTTGTTTTCACCAGAATGTTTCAAATACATGTACTTAGCAGACAGTGTACAATCAAGATCAGACTGCACATTCTGTGCTTGATCTACACAGTCTGCGAAGGCAACTTAAGCTGTTTTCAATGCTTAAGGGGTAAAAGCTATCTTGGTAAAAATATCACAAATAATATCAGATTCCTCAGACGCAAGATCAGACTGCACTCCGTAAGTCTGATTTCATTACACACTGTTCACAAAATCCTACATACAGTCATCCGAAGGATCACAAGGGCCAACCCTTAATTGATGAATAACTTAAATCTGTACCAGACAACATAATTTTAGACTAGTCCAAGGTGAAAGCATTAATTTAGCATTTACAGACGACAATATACAGCTAAAATGAGGGAATATGTCTTTCAAAGGTTAGAGAACAATGCGGACAAGGGAGCAAATGCTTGTGTCCAGCATTTTCTCCTTTTACCACAGTGCTTTCAAAAGCGTTCTTTCCTCATGATCATCAAAACTGGGGATTGTTTGGTAAAGGGTTAAACTGCAGAATGACGTAAATGAAAATTTCAGCCAAAAGTAAAAAACAAAAACCCTCAAATTCTGTGATTTCAAAATTCTAATTGTCCAAAAATGTTGAAATCACTGTATCGTACAGTATAGATATAAGATCAGGCTGCACTTCATGTGGAGTTTGATCTTAAATCTACACTGCCTGCAATAAAAAGTGTTAAATCGCACTACGCACTACGCATATCAAAGGTTAGTCCTTCCCCAGACAATACAATTTTAGACTCGACCAAATTGAAACCATTTGAGGCGCCTAAATTAATATGCTTGAATGGTGAGATTTGTTGGTAAAAGAGTAGAAAATACTTTGGGAAGATGAGAAAATGTTGTTTACTAGTATTTAATCCTTTTCCTACTATGTTTTAGAGCACTTTTATACCGTTTCAGCTTGTTTGTTTGGTAGAGTAAAATAGAGTACAAAGAACTCTTGCTGATAGAATGATATTAGTAAGGAGTGCTGAGTAAGCAAATCTGAAAGTAAAACTAAACCATAAACAAAAGATCACATGTATTCACAACAATTATGAATACACTTAATGTTTAACACTTAGGCTGCTAAGCGCGACTCACTGACCTTTTGCGGACAGTGTAGGTTAAGATCAGACTGCACAGAACGTGCAGTTTGATCTTGGATCTACACTGTCCGATTAGAAGATTAGAAGAAATGTTGAGAAAGGTTAGAACGCATTGCGGTTACCATTATTTTCTCCTTTTCTCAATATGTTTCGAAAAGCCTCGTCCTAAATGTCGTGAAAAAAAAATCAGGATTGTGTGATTAAGACTAGTTACATGTGATACATGTATGTAATGATTGGATTTGTGTGTGAAAGATAGAAAATATTGTGGGAAAAGAGGGAAAATGCTGGTCATCAGCATTTTCTCCTTTTCTCACTATGTTTTCAAAAGCTTCTTTCCATAGGGTCATTAAGAAACAGGAGTTTGGTAAGGGGCTGAATGTTCCAACAATGGGCCCATTCTTTACTGAATGCAGCAAGTGTTGGATTGTTAAGTATGAGTGGTATATTGTTTCATAATGTCTCCGGTGCTTTGTTAAACAAACAATGCGAAAGCTGTATCCTCTTCTACAGGGCCAAACACATGATGACCATGTGCTTGGATCATAATGAGGCCTATCATCGAAAACGCACAATAAATTATTTCCATTGTTTTTTCCCTCCCTTGACCTTTATCAGTCATTCCCGTGTGATAACGACCCTGAGGAAAGCGGCTTTCGAAAACATTATCTCGAAATGAGAAAATGGACGTGGCTAGCATTTTCTTCTTTTCCTATTATGTTTACAATACTTTTAAAGATAAATCCTATCTGCTGAGCTGTGTTAGAACTGCCGTCTGCAAATGCTATAGACATAGACCAGTCTAAAAGCATGTCGTCTAGTTCAGAACTTAAATCCGTGCATGTGAATTGCCCTCTCAAATATTACTAAGCTCTTTCAGGATATTATTCCTTTTCGGCCATGCACTGTGAAAAGGAGTTTGATGCACATGAAAAGTACCGACTCAGGTCAGGTTGCGCAGTCCGCACAGCCTTACCTGAAATTTTTTGATTTTCTGCATGTCAAAGGACCATTCTACCTCAGGATTCAGCCGGTTGTTCGACAAAATGAATTTCATGGATCCATAATTATATGATGCTTGGTATCATGCGTGACGGAGATGCATAAACCACCCTCTTGCCAGAGCATAGCTCGTTTGTTTGTTCATATGTTGATTTAGGATACTTTCGAACTATTCCACATTCATAATGATAACAACGCGTCAATTCATGTGTGTCCTGACTCTGCAGTGCCTTTTCCACGACGCCCTATAGATATCGAGCACAGAACCTCCGGATTTCAAATCCATCATCTTAGCTTTTGATACACGAAGGATTAGCATGAGAAAAACTGGGCTCGAGTTCACCAATCATTCTTAATAACATTCTTAGTCAAATTCTAGATTTATAGAGTAAAGTAATTTACACTTGCCTAAACCATTAATGGTTTGCAACACGTGAAAAGGGGCATTCGGACATTTGCGTTAAGTGTCGTCTCGGATCAGCCTACGCAGTCCGCGCAGGCTAATCCGAGACGGCACTTTACGTCAACATTAGATTTTGTCCTACATTAGACTTGCGTGAAACAGAAAATCACACACGATCGGAAAGTGTCGTTTCGGATTAGCCTGCGCGGATTGCGCAGGCTGATCCTAGACGACACTTTACGCGAATGTCCGAATGTCCCTTTTCGCGTGTTGCAGGCCATTTGGTAGAGTCAATCAGAAATTGTATTACTTTCTAATGTAGAAAATTCCGGTGAATAAGACTAATATGTTTTTACAAATTAGTGGTGGACACGGACACAGGTTTGATGATAAGAAAAAGCCATGAATACTCACATTTACCAAATTAGTATCTTTCTCTTATCAAATTCAAAAAAAAAAAATAATGAAAGTGTAGATGTAGATACCGAAAACAATATTTATTAATTTGGCGAACCACGTGACTCTTTGATGTAGGTCACGGTGCCACTCGTCACAACTCGGCTGATTCCGTACCTACATCTAACCTCGTCTGTATAACGGTCCTTTCCATTTGAACTACCAATCACGTGATCTTAAACATGGCGGCGCCACTGTAAGTCGTTTAGCAACGACATAAACAACCTCGATGAAGTTATTCACATCTATCTATCTATCGGTGAAAACTTCAATCGGAATTGATAAACCGCGTTAAAAAATGAATGTACGAACTGTTTGTCAACTGAAATATAGTTAGAAAGATTTCGATAGAAAATTGAGACTCAAGTTTTCTTTTTTAAGAGGAGCCTTACAATTTTCAGAACGGTAAACTGGCGTATTTCCGGCGATGAAATGTACCGTGTAGGTGCATATCAAGCTACCAGATACAGCCGAGGGATTTGATGGCTCCCATCACCCGAGGTATGCCGAATGGTCACGGTGCGTGTCGCGGTGAGTATTCCTTTAAATTTCGGGAGGGTGCGTGGGGTTTGATGCTTCTGTGGTGACCAGAGTTATATGGTTAGGGCCAAGAAATGCTTGCCATGCTACTTGAAAAAGGGTCTTCATGCATCTTCAAAGTGTATCGATCTATGTCAGCCTGCGCGGACTGCACAGGCTGACATGGATCGGATTTTTTGCAAGTTCGCTATTGGTCAATTTTCAGCGAGTATTTATTATCGTCATCATCACTGTCATCATTTAGAATGGTTGGCACGCAAAACTTCTACTTGAATGCATCAAATAGTCTGGTATGTTTGCCAAACTAGTAATAAAATCCAGCTGACCCACTATTGTGAAAAATATGATATTTTGTATATGGTCTTGCAGTTGACAGCAAAAGAAAATATTTTGGATAAAGCAGCAGTTGCATTAATCTTTTCACTTAATGTTATCGATTTTGTTTAAAAGTACTATGTTCCTTTCCTGCAAAAGTTTGTCATTTGCTTCGTTTCTTTAAATAAATCTTGATTGGTTTAAGATATGGGCTAGCATTCTTAAACTTTAAATCTGTCAATAATCTATCTCTCTTTCTCTCTCTCTCTCTCTCTCTCTCTCTCACACACACACACACACACACACACACCCACACACAATCATCTAATTAAGAAAAGGGTGCAAAAACATTATAGTCTCAAAATGGCAAAGATAAATAAACAGGATCTTACAAAGCACAATAATGATACAATAGTTATACAATAAGTATGCAATCACGTGATACTATCTATTGTTGTAAAAAGTATAAAAACCAGACTGTAAGTAGGATTCAGCACATTTGATCTTGGCTCATCCCCTCGCTGAAACAGTTCGAAGAAACATGGCTTTCCACCTGTATGGTCTTGTACTTGTTATCTTTGTTGCACTGGGGCGATTACCAGATGTAGAAGCAAAAACAATAGTATGCTGTTTGCCAAACGCCTATGAGATTTCAGAATATCTTCTCTCGCAGACCGTCACTGATTGTAAAAGACATACGATCGAGGTAAGATTTTCTTGTATCGTTTTTACGGGTATCTATATATTTACCATTCATTTTTTCCTGGCTTGTTTCTAGTATATATATCAATTGGTGAATGAATGACTAAATGAATAAACATAAATGGATAAACATAAATGAATAGATAAAAGTAAATATAGATAAATACTAACTCGCAGAATACTCTTTAATGTTTTTTACGTTACCGCGGAAGAGGTTAGATTATTTGGGATGTTGCTCCTTCCACTGAGAGATAATCAAGAGAGAATGTTTGTCACTTTAAACACGAAATAAGAAAATATATAGCACGCCTTCTTCATATGGAAATGTGACATGTACAAAGTACAAATGTACAAAGTAGTAGGCCTACACACACACTGTTTACATGGAAATAATTCAATTTTAGTTGCTTTCATCAATATTGGCGAATTCTGGCTGGCTGTAAAATAAATTCATAGCTCCATGAAAAAAAAATTCACGCAGTGCTGGAACTACTTCCACTGTCAAGCTAATGTAAACCAATGTGTATACGCGGTTTTTGTGGTATTTGTCGAAGACAATACCACTATGAGTTAATATTGAATTTTGAAGACCATGTATCGTATTTTGTGCAAAGCCGAAGGAAATAAACCCAATTAAACTCAACTTTTCTCAGGCAAATGAGTTTTTCGGTAGCACTCCGATATATAATTGGAAATGGCATGTTAAAATACAGTGGGTGAGGCCATCAGTCATGGAAATACTAATTTTTGATTGAAAATAGCTTCACTCGCTCATAGCCTTCTATTGGCGCAATGATACAAAATTTGTCTACCGATCACTTGGTCCTGGGCTTTTTCGTTCCAAAACCAGTTCGTCTCATGGCTTGTTCATCCAATGATTGCGCGCTACTCCATTTGTTTGGGCATGAATATTTATAGATCGAAATAATTGATTGTAATGTTTGGAATTAAATGTTAACGGCCAAAGATATTTCAAAATCATAGTTTTCAGGTACAAACTTAATTTTATTCGATATATTCACATGGTTTCTCTCTCTATCCATCATACATCCTACTGTCAAGGGACGTTACTACTGACTCCTAATGATCAAAGGGAGACCACCAATACACAAATAATCCTAACTTTGTCATGAGTACTCTCCCTTCAACCAAAAAAGGTATTCATTTGCTTAGTAGGTTGACTCAAGCCAAAATTTGAATAATTTTTTTTCTTTTTTCTTTCAAATTATTAATTCCACACAATGGCTTCCTTGACAAATACCACTTCAGGGTTCTCAACGCTTTGATTCTTAATAGTTTTAAACCGAGTCTGAAGTTCAAATTCTAGCTATTCCTAATTTCCCTGGATATAATAGAATAAAAATAAACATCAAAGAATAAATTCATAAAGATAAAGAGAGAGAACTCATCGTCAGTCAAGGGGGTACAAATTATGTGATTTTCAGCTTGTAAACTTACAACGTATTAAACTTATAATAGACAATTGTGGCTTTAAGTTGAGGAAAGGGGAAACAGGATCGGGGACATTATATCTAGGTACAATCTCAAATTGATCTAAAAAAAAGTTATAAATACCACAGGTGCGTAGCATTCACTTTGTTTGCTGATTTCCTATTCAAATCAATGTCAATGACATTTAAATGTAAGTTGTCAATCCTTCTTCTTTTCTACGACACACTAGTCCACCACAAATATGCACGACACGAGGCAAAAAAAATGCTCTTGTTTTTTATTTTAACACAACAGACATTTTATTCAGACATATACATACGTCATAAACGAGCCGTTTTCTCGCGCTATAAAATACCTATGACAACAAGAGACATAGGGCATGAGAGGCATGAGAAACTTCCATAATGGATTGAAAATATGTAAATGTAGTAAGTATCATTGATGTGGGTGCTTATTGTCCGTGGTACTAAATTATAAGGACTGAAGAGGTTTTTTTTTGTTTGTTTTGTGTTGATAGAGGTATGAAAACAAAAAAAAAACCTCGTCACACTTTTATATGAATCAGCGAAGCGGTTTAATACAGTGTTATTTAAAAAAAATCTCTTCATTCCTTAAATATTTTGAATAAAACATTATGAATGCACATGATCATACTGTTCAGAGACACAGGTTATGAATAAAACATAATGTTAATACGCTGTTCACAGGGACAATTTAACTGGGCCATGTGATGGCAAAAGGGGGTTAATGCGTTTCCTTGATGCATTATACCAAGAAAGTTATCACCTTATTATGGAACCATAAATTCCATTTTGTCAAACAACCTACAGAATCATAGAGTAGAATTATCATTTAACGTGCAGAAAATTTACAGATAGCGAAAAGTTTCAGCCCATGTCAGCCTGCGCGAACTGCGCAGGCTGACATGGGTCGATAGTTTTCGTAATTGCACAAAGCTCCCTTTTCACAGAACATGACTCATATAAATAACACCTTTAAATGTTCACAAATACACTTGAATGGAACAAATTATAAAAAAAATATATATTACATCCTGAAACTGTCTAAACAGGGACGATGCCGTTTTTCATTGGACGTGACCGCACAGAAATCAAACCTGAACTGCTCATTGCTATATGACGGAATATTGAAGAAATACAGAATTTTGACCCTGGCCAAAATGGTAAGACAAAACTGTTATTCCTTTTTTTTTTTTCTTTCTCTCAGGTCTGTGATGAGGTTTTGTACCACTTTCAACCGTTTAAGGTCACATCACTGCTGCAGCTCACTTTTTCATGCTTATTTTTGGTTTAATCCTTTACCTAACAACTTTATGTTTTAACGACTCTAAGATGAAGGTTTTATAAAACATTGCGGGAAAACGAGAAAATGTTGGTAACCAGAATTTTCTCTTTTTCCCATTATTTTTTCTATGCTTTCAAAGACAATTCAGATCTTCTGAAAAAGAATTTAACCTGTCGTCTTCAAATGGCTTTAATTAGGAGAAAACTGAAATTAAGTCGTTCATATTTAGTTTAGTTTACTACACAATTTCGAGGTTTAACAACCCTGAAAGAGAAGGTTTTTGAACTTGTTACGAGCATTTTCTCCTTTTCCCAAAATGTTTTCTATTCTTTGGGAGACAAACTCATCATTTGAGCCACATTTGATTGGTCGTCTGCAAATGCTTTCATTTTGTACGTTTCCAACATTTTGTTAAATAGTAAAGAGTAAATCGGAACTGGGCGGTAGCTCTGCAGTGCATTGTCCATGGACAGCGCCATGTGATCGGTGCAGTCGGATCAAAGTAGGAATTTGTGAAGTCAAATCCAACTTAGTTAGAAACTTACTCAAATAGCCTTGATTCCCTAAACAATTTGGTTTTCTCAATCAGAAATTGCGTCACTTTGAAATTCAGATAATTTTTAATAACTTGAAATAGAATACGATTTAGAATGGTTGACTAGCCCAGTTTACCTTTATCTCAGTTAATCCATATCCTGCTTTAGATTTTTTAAACGAGCAATACGTCGTTTTAGCGGCACTTTGACAAAACAGGATTTAAAGCATCTCCGCAACGCATGATACCAAATGAGTCAGCACATAATTATACATACATAAGATCTTTCTGTTTTTTTTTTTAACAACTGACTGTATCATAATGCAAAATGGCCCTTGAACCTGCAGAAAATTTATAAATAGCAAAAAGTTTCAACCCATGTCTGTTTGCGCAGATTAGGTAGGCTCATATGGTCGATACTATTTGTTCTTTTTTCGAAGTGCATGGCTCTTATCCTAAGTACAAGTATTTTCTGCACTAAGTCGAAGAATGAGCCGAACGACTTTTAAAACATTTTCTCTGATTGGCTGAACTATATTTAGGGGTGTTTGGTTAAAAGATTTTTCAAGGGAGGTCTATATGTACAATCAACCTGTTTATCCGTGAAATCTGATCTTGATAAACTCCGAGTCCATTCGATATGTAATTATCAAAGGTTACAAATAAATCAAATATTTCATAAAATGATTACACCACTTGTTTGCAAAAAAAAAAGGGAAGAAAGTTCAATGAGTCATTATTGACAATGTTACTGCACACGAGTTGGTCTTGTAACACTTGTTCTGGTCATTTGTTCTGATCATAAAAGAATGCGGCTCTGTAATCAGCAAAACTATTTAATAGATGACAAAATTTCATACCTATCGAAACTGCAAGCATTTACAGACGATGTTTAAATTTGTCTCCAATGGTAGATGAAATGGCGGGAACAGGAGAAAATTCTGGTTACCAGCATTTTTTCTCTTTCCCACTATGTTTACAAGAGCCCTTTTCCATTGGAGTCGTGAAAACTCGGGATTGTGTAGTAATGAGTTAAAGGCCCCCTAGCTGCCAAGTAAACGTATACTGCTCAAAAGAAGTAAAGGAACACAAGGCCTCGATTTTTATCACAAGATAATTATTTCAGTACAACACAATGCAAATAATTTTCTGCTCGTAAGCTCGTTCAGTCTTAACACTACAGAATCTCAAAACAGGCAAAACGATTTGGTTTGCACAAAAGATGTGTGGGCTTTGCCTGCAAAAACCATCTTTTTGATATGCCACAAAGGCTTGTAAGAGAACCGGAGGTAGAATTTTTCTTTCTCGTTTTCTTTTGTCATATGATTTGAAAATAATATCAACGAAATGATTGGGAAAATATCAGTTTTTTACAAAAGATCAAAGAAAAAAAAATCTTGATTTTCCTCTTAGCATTGCTTATCAGCATTTAAATTCAAACAAACAAGAAAAATATTGCGCCATTTTGTCTATGAGGAATGTAAGTTGATGGTTTTCAGAGCACAAAGACTGAGTATTTAGCAAAAAGAAAGATTTGAGTTTTGGTATTTGTGTGTTCCTTTAATTCTTTTGAGCAGTGTATAAGTATTATTATGAATCTGACAATGTGTTACTTTAAAGCCTATCGAAATGTCGAAAAATGAATCTATACGTTTAGAAGGCCGAATAAACCCAATTGACTTTTTAAGTCTACTTGTAAAACACAAATAATTGTAATGTTATGGTTGTTTTTGTCTTTAGTGTTTAAGGAAAGCAGACAGTGTAGATCAAAGATCAGACTGCACTTTTTGTTCAGTCTGATCTTGATCTACACTGGCTGCAAAGGCAACTAAGACTGTGAAAGGCACTTTAAGAGTTAAAGCTAAAACTACTGTTCTACATGTATCGCTTTTTCAGAATACTACCTATATCATCGATGGACTAACTGGAAAATGTTATCCGTTTAAGATCCACGTAATCTTGAACAAGACATGTATATATTCAGGTAGATAGTTTTGCGTATGAATTAAGTAACTCGTCCTCCTTTAGGCCTTTAGCAAACAAGCCCGTATTTTCACCAGCATTCTTTTTCCTTTTTCCACAATCTATCTATCTGTCTTTTCAGACAAAAATCTCATTTGATCTAATCAATTTCGTTCGAAAATGCTGTCAATTTGGACAAGTCTGTTTTTTGTAGTCTGGTATGGGGTTAAGCCTAGGTCCTGCTGTCACGAATTAAGTCTCCCGGTTGCCTATGATTTCCACAATCATGGCGAATCGTGACAAACCGTGACAAAGACGTGACGCCCTGGGCATGAATCTGTATTGACCATAGATGATCGTCAAAGGTCAAGTTGTAATATTTCTAATAAAGGTATTCAAAAACGACCAACTCAGGGTCTTCTACATCTCTTGGATACATAGCTCGTTTCTCTTTCAAATCTTTGGAGAGGATGAGAGGATGGATTGAGTTTCTTTTATCTATCGACGCCATCGATGGATAACCGATGACCTCTAATTTTACCTAAATCGCGAACAAAATGCGACAATCTCGATCCAATCGTTCACATAAGTCGTAGAAGAGCTTAACAGAACTTGATAACATGAAAGGTCTGAACGAAACGTGACAAAACGTGATAACAGATCGTAATGATAGAAGACTTAACACTTGAGAGAACGTAATGAAAATCGTGGAATATCCTGATACGGAATCAGTATAGTTTCGTAAGAAATCGCTGAAGCTCGTTACAAAACGTACCGAGAGCGTAAGAAAGCGTAAAGAAGCAAAAGTAATGCAATATATCGTGCGTGGAGTTCCGTAATGATTTCGAAATAGTGGTTTATGCAAATGCAGCATAAACAAGAACAGTAAGCTTCAAAGTTGCGTTATGTACAGTCGATTAATCGGTGGCAACCATAGTCTTGTCGCGGCGTAACCCTGGCTATCTTTGGCATGATGCCCCGTTTCTACCGCCAATCTGAGAACCTCGATCAAACTTGACCACGAGGTTGTGAAATGATCTCCCTCGGTAGGCAGAGGGGTCAAGATCGGTATACAGAGATCTACTGTAGTCAGCAGCAGTGAGGGTTTCAACACAACTGTTTCCGACATGTCAAAAGAAACAAGCGTAGCTATAGAGTAGCCAGATGGTCCGGAAGCGGTCTGAAATGCATCATGTAGCGCTCTTGTAAGCTCCTTTACAAAACATTCGTCATGTAGACGCCCAACTAAAGACTGGTCGAGCTACGTTGTGTAATGTGGCCGGTCGAGTGAGATCGAGGTACTCAGAACGGCCATGAGACATCTGTGGCATTCTTCAGATTGGGACATTTGACTCTCAGTTTGTTGCGACTACGAGCTCCTTCACGATCATTGATCTTTCAGGGTTTCTGTAAACTGGATTTGCAAATTCGGGATTTGTCTTACGAACGCCATGTCCTCGCGAAAATGACTTTGGACAACGAATATTTTACTCTGGACAGCTTCAAGATCTTCGGCAATCCCGAAAGGTTGCAGTAAATATTGTACAAGAAGCTTAAGAATTGCGGACTTTTGCTGTTAAAATGCTAGGGCGTTCCCGATTGGAAAGTCGGGGCAAGAGGCTCTCGTGTCTTATAACGTTATAACCCCTATAAACTGCTGGGATTACTAATTTTATACTCGACCTGCCAAGGTTGAATAGAGCAACGTCGTGATCGTTAACCTTGGCAGTGGAATATGTGGAAAAAGGACCTAGGTCAATTTTTTTGTCTCGACAACGATTTAACAAAGCTTTCCTTGCTTTTGCCATTCAGTATACCAGTGAAACACAGAATTGATGGCTATATATATATTTTTTTTTCTTCACGAAATGACGAAACTTTGGAATCTACCGATATATAAGAAAAATGCGTATTCCTTTTGACCTGGTTATGATAAGCTCGTGTAGATAGAATTTCTATCGATTTTATGAATGGGGTTTAAGCTGCTTTTAACATTTTTTCAGTTATATCACGGCGACAGCTCACATTTTTATGTAAGTCATGGGTTTCACTAATATAAGGCTAGGGCTCTGAGATGTCTTACCCAAGGACGCTCCAACGAAAAACACAATGTTTCCAGTGAGGCTTGAACCACATCTATACTCCTTTACAGGAAGTTTTTAATGGATTTCATCCTCATATCATGAAACTATAGTCATTCTTGTATCTCCATACCAATTGTTGCTCCTGACGGCTACAAGGTTAGACAGATTATATCGGATGGAAAATGAATTTAACGCTTTTAACGACGTTCGCGACAGTTTCCATTTTCACGCTTCGTGTAACTATCACGCTCACCTTTTACTTTAAAAACGGTGAGCACCTAACACAATTGATCTTGCCACACTTGTCAATGTCTGCAGAATGGATAAACTAAGAACTAAAACGGGTCGTTTCATGTCAGCAAAGTGAAGAAAAAAGTATTTGAATCAAGCCAAATAATTATATGCGAGGCAAGAATCCAAAATTACGCTTTTAAAAGATCGGACTGAAAGTCAAAGTGAATCACCTAACTACGTCACATAACAGCGGAAATATGGACACAGACGCTACTACTAGTGCTCTATCTGGCAGACATATCGTCGAGCTAAAACATCCTTTCAGATGCAGATGCTTTCAATTTGGTCTAGACCAAAATTATGTCACTTGGTAAAGACTTGCAGAATACGAGGGGCTGTACGTAAATCTTTCTCCTTTACCAGGTTGTCCCTTAGCTTGATGAGTCTGCAGCAGACAACATTAGAAAACATTGATGTCAAAAGGAGAAATTGCTCCTAACGATTGATTTCTCCTTTTCGCACAATAATTTCTGACCCATCAAAGAACTGTGGTACATGAATACCAGGTTTTGGTTTAGAGTCTGCAAACACGTCAAATTTAGAAGAGTCTAAAATTAGTCGTTTGGAAATGGGTTAAATGCTAACATCAGTATTACATTTATATGCTACGAATTGGTTTATTATAACCAACAAACTTGATTCCTATAAATATTGTTGTATTATTGAAAAAATTAAGATAATTTACTTCATATAATGTCTTTGTCTTTGACAAACCCTACATTTACTCATTAGTTAGTGCCCCACCCACAAACTTAAAACGTATTTTCTTAAAGAATAAGGCTGGTGCCCTATTTGTTTTAAGCATGATTCTTTTAGTTTAGTACCTGAATATTATTTATAGAAAAAATAAGAAAAATCTGAAAGTTAGAACATTTAAAAAATAACTTTAAAAGATACTCTTTGGTTTTTTCCAAAATAAAGGTGTTTTAGCCATAAGTTAAGGTTTTTTTTTTTTTCTTTTTTTAATATTGATACTCAGTATACTCTAAATTTTTTTTTTTTTTTTCATTAAATTTTATGTTTCACCAATACAATGACATAAAATTTGCTTATAATTGTTGTCATTTAAAAAAATGTACATAGATTTAGTTTTCATAGGTGAAATTTCATCCTGAACTGTCGCAATGCAGGGTGTACTAAAAGAAATATTCAGAGAATTTTCCCTTTTTATCTCCTATTTTTGTAGATAAGATAATAAACTATCACCAAACAAATTTTAATGAAATTCTGAATGTTTTGAAAAAAGGGTGAAACTGTAGCAATCGTCTATAAACCAGACCACAAAATTTTAGACTAGTCAAAATTCAAAGCATTTGAAGGGAACAAAATCAATATTACCTCCCTTTCCCCCCCCCCCCAAAAAAAAATAGTTTTTGACGGAAAAAACATTGTTGGAAAAAGAGAAAATGCTGGTTACCAGCATTTTCTCCTTTTTCCACAATGTTTTAGAAGCCGTGTTTTTAATGCTCATTAAAACTTAGGATTGCGTGGTATATGATTAAGAAGGCACCGAAGGGGCACTCAAAGTGCTTGATTAACTCTTTACTGGATTACAAAGAACCAGACCTGTCCAATTTGAAGGCATTTGTACAGGACAAATTAAATGTAGCTTAATGGACGGAATACATGTCTGACTTTGGATGGATAGAAAAAAATCAGGAAAACGAAAAATGCTGATTAACAGCATTTCCTTCGTTTCTCATAATCTTTTCAAAGGTCTTATTTCTCATGGTAATTAAAACTCAGGATTGTGTGGTAAAGGGTTAAGACGTGCTAACCTATTACAGCTACAATTCAACATTACTTGCTTTCTCTGGAACCCCAATAAATGCTTTCTTAATACAACTACTGAGTTGATAGCTGGATAGAGCTGGCCATTTCAAAGAGCTGACTGATTTTTCTGGTTTTTTTTTTTTCAGATTATGGGTATAAAGTTCCAAACTTTTACCTCGGGGCACGGCCAACAGAGCTGAATGTGAGTGCCTACTATTATAACTTCCTTGGAATTCAGAAGGCCTTCTTATCTTACGTACCCGGCAGTTGTGTTCCCGTGGAAGCAACATCTTATAACGTGTCGCCTTTCTTCAAAGGTTGGTATTGACTGATTGATTGACTGGCTGACTGACTGACTGACTGAACGGTGTTAAACCCCGCTTTCAAAATTATTTCAGTTTAATCTAGAGCTAGCTTATTCATGTATGTCCTGAGATTCACCAGTACTAGGCTAGGGCTCCGAATCGTCTTGTCCAAAGACACTCAGGACTACGAAAAACACAGTGCTTCCGTGAGGCATGAACCTGGGTCCTCAAGGTAACGAGTCCTGCACTTTACCACTGAGCCATGCAGGACCACTGGTATTTATCTGACTTAACTCTGTAAGCCTACCAGATGACAAAATTTTGAATTCTTCAATATTGAAATCACATAGTGGCGACAAGTAAATTTATAGAACTTGTCTTTGAAAGGGTGAAAAACATTGTGGACAGAGGAGAAATGCACTCATACCTAGGCCACAGCTCGCATATTCATATAGCCAATATCCCGGGTTTTACCAGTATGGCATCGTGTATTTGCCGCCGTGATTTGACAGAAAAAAAACCGTTGGCAAGGTTAACTCTTTGAGCGCCAAAAATAGAAGCTCGATCTTTTTCGATGGCTGAGAGTAGAATCCAGTAAATCCTCGAAAAAAAAAAATTTCTTTGCATGACTAAACAAGCGGACGGTGGAGAACTAAGATCAGACTTTATGTTCTGTTCGGTCTGACTTAAAGTGACAATAGCTGCCAAAAGCAGACGTTAAAACGCATTTTAGTCCCCGCAGAAAAAACTTACTTTAAAACAAGGTTAAAAGTTGCCGCGTTACTCTATCTTTTATTTACTTTTTAACCTGAGTTTGAAATTAATTTTGCTGCCAGCAAAGAACACTTGTACCGACCACACAATAACAGATTGTCATCTTCACAATATTTTCCATACTTTAAAATGGAACAATTTAAATACGTTTTAACATCTGCATTTTTTTTATTGGGCCTTTAATCTTTGCCATCCGCAAAACTAAAAGCTGGGATACCAAACGATCAAACTGATACAAAAACGTCATGTTACTTTCTCATTTCCCTAACTTTAGATTCTAGAGTGAACGTGGGGTACTTCGGGAACTATACAGCTGGTATAACCTGTCCGACCTGTGTTTTCGATGTTCCGCCTCAATGCAAGAATGTCACCGAGCCAGCTGCTGATGTAAGTATTCTCCCTAGGTCTGTATTCAACAACGATTCTTAAGCACATCCTAAGTCTTGTTCTCTAGAATTTTTTTAATTTAAAAGTAAAACAACTTCTGATTGGCTAAAACAATTTGATGTAGTCAATATGAAGTTCTTTTACTTAAAATTAGAGAAAATCTTGGAGATCTAAGAATGTTCTTCAGAAAAGTAGGTGACTATGGACCCTGATGGGCTTCCTTTCACTTAACTGCGTAGATATACGGAAATTGTTAGTATTTGGGATTGTATAATTGGTCTGCAACACGCGAAAAGGGGCTTTCGGACATTTGGGTAAAGTGTAGTCTTGGATCAGCCTGCGCAGTCCGCGCAGGCTAATCCGATCCGAGACGGCACTTTACGACTACATTAGATTTTGTTCTACAGTAGACTTACGTAAAATAGAAAATCACATACGATCGGAAAAGGTCGTCTCGGATAAGCCTGCGCGGACTGCGCAGGCTGATCCTGGACGACACTTTACGCAAATGTCCGAATGCCTCTTTTCGCATGTTGCAGGCCATATACCCTCATACGATCCTTGCTTTACCCAAAGGTATGAGCTGGCGTACAGTTATGCAAATATTTACTAAAATCGTAAAGTAAGCAGTTTAGTGAAACCTGTTTTCAGACTGGATGCTTGCCTACCTAAACTAACTCAAGGCGTACAGTTAAGCAGTTTTGTGAAACTTGTCTTCAGACTGTGGATGCTTGCTTACCTGAACTGCGTTCGCACCTTTCGTACATACACAGTTTAGTAAAAGTCAGCCCTGATATATTTTGTTAGTTTAGTTTAAACATATTTATTTTACATCGATTGAGAAACAAGTTCTTACAACTTATACTAATCTCTCTCGATTCTGCTTCCTGAGAACTACACCAGTACTCGCGTCAAATGTGTGGGCCAATGAAGGATCCCAAAGTTGACACCCGCTCCCGGGTATCGAACTCGGGACCTTATGGTTACGAGGCCGACGCTCTACCTCACAACCACGGACACCACACATATATTTTGTTACGACCGATAAGTGAAATTATTGGTCAAAATAAGTTCATACTATTTGCATGCTAATGGTTAAAGTTTCTCGAAATTGTCACAAGATATCACAGTATAAATGTAACTGAACAGGCGTGACGCCTAACACGGCTTTTAATTAAGAAATAGAGGATATTTGTTTTTTACGGTAAAAGATCGAAATTTATTTCATCGAGTGAACATCATCGGTAATATTTTCATGAGTGGCGCAGCCACGAGTGAAAATATTACCGATGATGTTCACTCGATGAAATAAATTTCGATCTTTCACCGAAAAAAAAAAAATATTCTATTTATTTCATGCTTTTAACCCTTTCTGAGGGGAACTCAATCAAAATCAAGTACAGTTCTTTTCGGTTATTCCACGTGGCGTACCCCCTCCGCATAGCAACGCATTACAATATTACGTCAAGCGCGAGGAATGCAAGGTAAATTACGTCATATTTCCATCTTGTTGTGAGGCACGCGCATTTTACTTAGGTAACTAGTGCGCGAGAACAACTGTTTCCGCCTTCAACTGAAGAGTTAAAATATAATAATCGGTATTTTCACTGGTCGTAACCATGAAATATCGAAAAATATTTCACCGATATTTCTCGATAACCTACTGGAAAGCATAAAATAATTAATCTTCTTTCTATCGTGGTTTATCGTTCATTCTAACATGACACGTGAATCCGGCACTATAAACACAGTGCAACGAAAGCGTGGAAAAATCTACGTTATTCTGTGTAGAGTGACGTCATTCTATATAGAGTGACGTCATTCTGTATAAAGTAAGTAAGTTATTCAGTATAGGGTTAATTCAAGGTTTTGAGGTCGTTAACATCCGCAGAGGCCTGAAAATGCTTTAACGCCCGAGTGCGAAGCACGAGGGTGTTAAAGTATTTTGAGGGCCGCTGCGAATGTTAACGACCGAAAAAAACGTGAATTAATGCTATTATTGCATAAAGTAAAGATATTTTAGCAATAATTTGCAAAGATAGCAAAAATATTTCCATAGAAATGCAAATAAGCGAACTTTAAATGTACTGTACCTAAATAGGTCAAAACCGGAAGTCGGCGAGGAAGTTTTTGTTACGAGCAGTGAAGGGCCGTTAGTCCTGTATGCCAGTTTTGATTCTCTCGGTGTAAATTCACTTCTAATGATTTTTAATACAAAGTGGACTTATGTGGATAAACTTGCACACGTTTGGACGATCACAACTAAGATGAATGAGTTGATATGAATTTCTGTAACTGAAAGACGTCAGAGGGTTCGATCTACATCAAGCGAGGGAATTATCGATCACGTTAAAAAGTGGGTGGGATGTGGCTGGTTTAGAGTACATTTCACGAGTGATTTTTTGTTCAAATCTCGATTAAACTGAGATCCTGTGCAAAATTTTGTTTGTGGTGTACTAATATCATCAAAGACATGCCATGAAAAGGATCTAATATGGTACAAGTTCCTACAGTTTGATGGTCGGCGTCTAGGGAAAATCTGACAAGAACAAACGTTGTTTACAAGGTAGGCCCGAATCGAGGATATTGATAGTACAAAGCCGGGCGTTAACGGCGCGTGAATTTACTGATTAATACACGTTTTCTCCCGTTAACGCCCGGTTTTTAACCGTTAATACATGCTTATAACGGCCCGAAAAGGCACATTTTATGCAATAATATAGGGTTAATTCACGTTTTTGAGGTCGTTAACATTCGCAGAGGCCTGAAAAATGCTTTAACGCCCGAGTGCGAAGCACGAGGGTGTTAAAGTATTTTGAGGGCCTCTGCGAATGTTATTATTGAATATTATTGACCGAAAAAAACGTGATTTAATGCTATTATTGCATAAAATATAGGTATTTTAGCAATAATTTGCAAAGATAGCAAAAATATTTCCATAGAAATACAAATAAACGAACTTCAAATGTACTGTACCTAAATGGGTCAAAACCGGAAGTCGGCGAAGAAGTTTTTGTTACGAGCAGTGAAGGGCCGTTAGTCCTGTTGCCAGTTTTGATTCTCTCGGTGTAAATTTACTTCTTATGATTTTTAAAACAAAGTGGACTTATATGGGATAAACTTGCGCACGTTTGGACGATTACATACGGTGGCACAAAAGTGACATGGAAGATATATTTTATACTACGTGCGCACGCAGTAGCTTATACGTGCGCACGTATTACTTATTACGTGCGCACGTATTAGCTACTGCGTGCGCACGTAGTATAAAATATATCTTCCATGTCACTTTTGTGCCACCGTAATTACAACTAGGATGAATGAGTGAATATGAATTTCTATAACTGAAAGACGTCAGAGGGATCGATCTACATCAAGCGAGGGAATTACCGATCACGTTAAAAAGTAGGTAGGATGTAGCTGGTTTAGAATACATTCCACGAGTGATTTTTTGTTCAGATCTCGATTAAACTGAGATCCTGTGCAAAATTTTGTTTGTGGTGTACTAATATCATCAAAGACAAGCCATGAAAAGGATCTAATATGGTACAAATTCCTAGTTTGATGGTCGGAGTCTAGGGAAAATCTGACAAGAACAAACGTTGTTTACAAGGTAGGCCCGAATCGAGGATATTGATAGTACAAAGCCGGGCGTTAACGGCGCGTGAATTTACTGATTCATACACGTTTTCTCCCGTTAACGCCCGGTTTTTACCCGTTAATACATGCTTATAACGGCCCGAAAAGGCACATTTTATGCAATAATGGAATATAATCTACATCCACGTTTTTACTCTAAGTATGAACTTGTTTTCCTTTGATTAAGAGTTGGTCATGTTAGAATCGAAATAATCTTCTTTCTATCGTGGTTTATCGTTCAATAAACCACGTTGTGAGTTATGAGGCGCAATGAATAACCCACTCGAGCTATCGCCCTCGACAGACCTGGGTCCAATTACAATTATAATTTAATTAATTGTAATTAATTACAACTTTTCTGTTAATTGAAAATAATTAGTAATTGATATAAAAATCAATTACTTTAATTGAAATTAATTAATTAAATGAATATAAAACGAAATAATTGACAATTGAATTCAACTACTTTTCAATCACATGTAGCAAACAGTGCAACAAATGAAACCTTGGGCAAAACACAGGTTTTTATGTAGTTACCTTTATTACCTGGGAGTTGAAATTCACACTTGCTTGTCACCTACAGAGGTGTTACCAGACCATTGATGAATGTTAGACTGTTTAAATGCCTTAACCCTTTACAGAACAACAAAAATATAGACTTGTCCAGAATCAAAGAATTTGCAAATGACAAACAGAAATGTAGCTCAAATGCTGGAATTCTTTGAAAGGGTAGAAAACATTGTGGGAAAAAGAGAAAAAGCTAGTTACCAACATTTTCTCCCTTTCTCACATTTTTTTTTAAATATTGTGTCAGGGTCGTTATATGTAAGGATTGCTTGGTAAAGGGTAAGTCGGTAGTACATTCATTATTCTCCTGTTCATTTCATTGAATAAGTACTGTCTTCTTTAACTCTGTACTAAAGGATAAAATATTGAACTAGACCAAATTGAAAGTTTTTACAGATGATAACTGTAACTCCAATGATAATTTCTGTCATGGATAGAGTAGAAAACAAAGCCGGAAAAGGAGAAAAAGCTGATTATCAACATTTTGTCATTTTCCTGCAAAGTTTTGCAATGCCTTCTCTTGCAGAATCATTAAAACTTGGGATTGATTGTTAAAGGCTAATCTAACCCTTTACCACACAATTTTGAGTTTTAACAATCATGAGAAGGAAGCATTTTGAAAACATTTTTGGAAAAGGAGAAAATGCTTGTAACCAGCATTTCTTCTTTTTCCTACAATATTCTCTACTCTGTTATAAAAAAAATTTCCATCATTTGAGCCACATTTAAATTTTTATTTGCAAAAGCTTTCAATTAGGACAAGTTTATGTACATTTTTGACTTGTGGTAAAGAGTTAAAGCTTCATAATCTATTTACCGGTATACGTAAAATGCAAAATGATTAAGAAATAATTAACTATTTGCCAGAAAATAATTGTATTTGATTAATTACTTTTATGAAAAGCAAGTAATTATAATTGTATTTTAATTGAAACATTTCAATTTTAATTGTAATTAATTAATTACTTTTCAAAATAATTGAACCCAGGTCTGGCCCTCGTGGATTATTTATTGTGCCTCATAACTCACAACTGTGGTTTATTGAACGATAAACCACGATAGAAGGAAGATTATTTCTTAATTCTAACATGACACGTGAATTCGACTCTATAAACACAGTGCAACGAAAGCGTGGTAAAATCTTCGTTATTCTATGTAGAGTGACGTCATTCTATATAGAGTGACGTCATTCTATATAAAGTAAGTAAGTAAGTTATTCAATGGAATGTAATCTGCATCCGCGTTTTTATTCTAAGTATGAACTTGTTTTCCTTTGATTAAGAGTTGGTCATGTTAGAATCGAAATAATCTTCTTTCTATCGTGGTTTATCGTTCAATAAACCACGTTGTGAGTTATGAGGCGCAATGAATAAACCACTCGGGCTATCGCCCTCGTGGATTATTTATTGTGCCTTATAACTCACAACTGTGGTTTATTGAACGATAAACCACGATAGAAAGAAGATTATTTCTTAAATAAACCACAGTTGTGAGCTATGAGGCACAACAAATAATCCACGAGGGCGATAGCCCGAGTGGTTTGATTCATTGCGCCTCATAACTCACATCGATAGGAAGAAGATTATTTCGATTCTAACATGACCAACTCTTAATCAAAGGAAAACAAGTTCATATTTAGAGTAAAAACGCGGATGCAGATTATATTCCGTTGAATAACTTACTTACTTTATATTTGACGTCACTCTACATAGAATGATGTAGATTTTACCACGCACTGTGTTTATAGAGCCGAATTCACGTGTCATGTTAGAATTATGGTTAACTCTTTACCAAATGACAATTGAAACCTTTTGAAAACGACACATTAAATGTGGCTCAAATGTTTCGGAAAGGATAGAAAATATTGTGGGAAATCACGGTAGGGAATGTTGGCTACCAACGCTTTCTCCTTTTCCCAGAGCTTTTTCAAAGGACTCGTTAATCAGGATCGTTAAAACTTGGCATAGTGGTAAAAGGTTAACAAATTTGTTGCAAATCTATCTTGTAAAGTCGAGGAAATCAACATGAATTAAGATGTGATATACGAAAGCAAGTGGAAAAAAACAACGATCGATTTTGCTTTGGCCAAAACGTTTCCAAAAGTGGAATGCTGCATGACGATGATATAAGTTGTCTGCAGTATACACTAGCTTAATCACAGAATAAAGAAAGTCACGCTATGTCTTGTTCTATGTACAAATACAGGAAGACACACTGTTCTACGAAAAGTTCCTCTTCGAGCAGCAGACACCTCCTTTCCAGTGGAAGTACTAAACACCAGGCGACAGAAACAGCATTTCAAGTGGAAGCACTAAAAACAACACAGAAAGATGTTTCGGACATATAAAGCCCCTTTGTCTATATGTTCTTTACTTTATTCTTTTCTAGTAGCTTTTTCCGTTAAACACATGTTGCTTTGTTTTATTGATAGAAAAAAAAGGACATTCAGACTCTGTTTTTAGATAGCGAAGGTAATTTTTATCAAGCAATCCCGTCAGGCCCAATATTAAACGAGGGGTTCGTATTTACCAACAATTCTAGATACTATTTAAGTTCTAAATTCTAATACTAGCTGTCTGATTGGCTAAGACGGTCTGTCTTAGCCAATCAGATTGCTAGCTTAGAATCCATAATACGAATTGATTTGCCCACGGGTGGTAAATACTGTATCGTAGATATGCTAGGAAAAGAAAGCCACAAGATTGGTGCATTAGCCTGCTGGATAAACCACCAATGTCTGCAACCACTGCAACTGATTTGCTGCGATTTTTTTTTTTTTTTGTAAATATATACCTTTAGAATTGGGTTAAGCAACAGGATTTTTTCCAAACAATCCCAAAGATTTCCAAATTTACAAAAGATTGATTTCATAACAATCCCAAAGTTTAAGGGCTCTGAGGGTAAAATCTTTTGAAACCATTGTGGGAAATGGAGAAAGTACTAGTAAGCAGCATTTTCTCCTTTACTACCCTTTCAGAGAATTTTTGCACATTTGTACTAATTATTAATTTATCGTCCACAGATGCTTTCATTTTTGAGAAGTCAAAAAGTCGTCCTTTTGAAAATGATCAAAGTGGGAAAGGTGAAGAATTCACAGTCTGGTAAAGAAAGTTTAGCCAAACCGGGAAAAATCAATTTCGCTAGCAAAGGGTGTCAATCACTGCGTTGCTCTATTTACCTTTGTGCTGATCGAGTCGGAATTTGTAGTCCCGGAGATACGCGTTATCATTTGTTGCAGTTTGTGCTAAAAGCACCAATCAAACAGCGCGTAACATTTGCAAAACACAAATAAAATTAGCGATCGCAGGGATATGCTGGGAATCATTACCTAAAAAAGACATACAAGAACAATATTACTTTTGCTTCACTGTGAAAAACCAGTCAAATGAAGGTTAAGGATGCATTCCAACACCGAATGATAGACTGTCAAAATATGTATGTGGATTTTGCTGAAAGGGTTATGGTACGCGACGTTTGATTGGTTTTCGATGTAATTCTAGGGGTAACAACTATGAAAATCCAGTAGGTGGCGTACCGCTGGGATTACTAATTTTATACTCGACCAGCAACGTAGTGATCGTTAACCTTGGCAATCGAATATGTGGAAAAAGGACCTGGGTCAATTTTTTTGTCTCGACAACAATTTAACTAAGCTTTCCTTGCTTTTGCCACTCAGTATACCAGTGAAACACAGAACTGATGGCTATTTTTTTTTCTTCACGAAATGACGAAACTTTGGAATCTACCGATATATAAGAAAAATGCGTATTCCTTTTGACATGGTTATTAAGTTCGTGTAGATAGAATTTCTATCGGATTTTTTTGTCGACCATTTGAACCAGAAATCTGAAAAAGGGGTTTCGATGTTTCTCCGTGATGTATTATACAAAACAAGTCGTCACGTAGTTATGGATCCATAAAATCCAGTTTATTTAAGTACCGACTGAATCATTAGGGAGAATGGTCCATGGGCACGAAGAAAATTTACAAATAACAGAAAGTTTCGACCCATGTCAGCCTGCGCGGATAGCGCAGGTTGATGTGGATCGATACTTTTTGCAAATGCATTAAACCCCCTTTTTCACAGAGCATAACTCAACTGTTTTGTATACTTTCTATCAAGTATTAAACACTTTCTTTCTTTAAATGTCTATTTTTTATTTATTCTGTCTAAGTGACTACATGAACACTACTCGTACAAAGTATCATAATCCAAGCAAGTTTGGATATTTTTTATGCGTTTACCCTTTACTTAACAGTACCACGTTTGCACAACCCCGAGAGAGGAAAACAGTTGAAAACATTGCGGGGAAAGGACTTCTCGTCTGCAAGTGCTTGGAATATATACCAGTCTAAAGTTCTGTTATCTGGTACAGAGGTAGTCCCATGGGCTCTATACAAGCAAAATATATGAGTCATGCTCTGGCAAAAGGGGGCTTAGTGCATCTCTCCATGTCCGTGATACATGATACCAAATGGCTCGCAACACGCGAAAAGGGGCATTCGGACATTTGCGTAAAGTGTCGTCTCGGATCAGCCTGCGCAGTCCGCGCAGTCTGATCCGAGACGGCACTTTCCGATCGTGTGTGATTCTTTTTGTTTCACGCAAGTCTAATGTAGGATAAAATGTAATGTTGACGTAAAGTGCCGTCTCGGATTAGCCTGCGCGGACTGCGCAGGCTGATCCGAGACGACACTTTACGCAAATGTCCGAATGTCCCTTTTCGCGTGTTGCAAGCCAAATAAGACATCATATTATTATGGATCCATAAAATCTATTTTGTCTAACAACTGACTGAATCATAAAGTTAACTGGTTCTTAGACATGCAGGAAATTGACCGATAGCAAAAAAAAGTTTCGGCCCAGGTCAGCCTGCGAGGGGGAATGGGGAGAAGCATTTAGCCCCCTTTTCACAGAGCATAGTTCACATGATTAAGATTTTTTCCTTTACCGAACAATCCCGAATTTTAACGTCCCTAGGGTACGGGGGGGAGCTTTGGAAAACATTGTGGGAAAAGGAGAAATGCTGGTCAACAGTATTTTCTTTTTTTCCCACAAGGTTCTCTACCCTTCCAACGAGAAAAGTCATCTTTTGCTCGAATTTGTCGTCTGCAAATGCTTTCAACTGAGACAAATCTAGAATTTTGTCGTGTGGTAAAAAGTTAAAAGAAAAATCATATGAACGCCAGTTTCAAGGCAGAATCTTAGCCAGTGATAAGCTGAGACCACACTGCACATTTTGTCAAGTCCTGTCTTTATCTACACTGTTCAAAGAAACAGTTAACCCTTAACCTGCTATATAAGGTAAATGAAAATTTTCAAGCCGAGAGGAAAAACCCAAATATGCTATTTCAAAGTAATTTTTGGAAAAAAATTATCCGGCAGTTTATATCCAAGATCAGACTGCACGCTCTGTGCAGTCTGATCTTGATCTACACTGCCCGCAAAAGGTCCCTGAGTCACTTAGCAGCCTAAGGGTTTAAAAGCAGCCTTGGTATGGGAAGGGTTAAACAAATCCAACTTATCAAACAGCACAAGCCCCTTCGTCACACATTATTCCTTGTGAGATGGAAAATCTAAAGCCCCAATAGCGACCAAAAGTAAATAATACACGATACAGATTTTCACTCTCAAAATAATTTCTATACTTAAAGAAGGTATGATTTATATTCAAATGCATTTAAACACCCGCTTTGTTTACTTTTGGCCACTATTGGGCCTTTAACTACCAAGACTTTTCACAATATATTCATGAACTAAAACGGATACTGCTCAATCAAATTATCCCGTCTTTTAACAACCTTGAAGAAAGGAGCTTTTCACAAACGATGTGCGAAAATGGGTCGTTCAAAGGCAATCATCTATGGAACATTTAACTTGTACTCTGCAGAATCTCCCAAGCTCGGCGGGTTTAACTTTTTACCAAACGACAAAACTGTAAACTTGTCCAAATTGAAAGCATTTGCAGACGACAAAATTAATGTGACTGAAAAATTGGAATTTGTTTTGGGAAGGGTAGAAAACATTGTGGGAAAAGGAGAAAATGCTGGTTACCAGCATTTTCTCCTTTTCCTACCATGTTTTCACAAGGCTTCTTTCTTAGGGTCGTTAAAAGTCCGGGATTGTGTGGTAAAGGGTTAAAATCATACCGTCTGATAAAAGGTTAGAACTGAGTTCTCAATCTCTATTAGAACTTAGAACGCAGTCCGCACTAGCTGACCTGGGTCGAAACATTTTGCTTTTGCAAAGTTACAGCATGACCAAGGATCCTTTTACCTCAGGATTTAGACAAAATGGGTTTTATGGATCCATGATTATGTGATAACTTGCTTGGTATAATGCATCACGGATATGCACCAAAACACCTTTTGCCATAGAATGACTCGAATAAGATTTAATCCTTTGTCAATTTCAAGTTTTCAAAGCATATATGTAAGTATCGTTTCTTTTTTAAATCAGTGGTTATGTATCAGATACCCTTACACGAAGATCAACTGTAAAATGTTTTAGTCTACTGCTGTGAAGAAGAAAAGTTTCTTTTTTTTAAAAGTACAGATTTGCCTTAACATATCGTCCTTTTTGTGTAGGTAGGTCTTTCATAAATTCATGCTTTTTAATACTTTTTTTTTTTTTGTAATAAGGAACTACAACAAAAGAATGCCATGCCATCAACACCTCTCTCTCTCTCTCTCTCTCTCTCTCTCTCCACGAGTCTTCTGTAACAAACCACAAATGATAATAGTATGGTAGGCAAGAAAAGTAGGTACAGTTCAGCTAACTAGGGTAAGCATGTGACACACCTGACGAATTCCTTCAAAACTAAGGATGCGATAGTGATATCTTTATTAACCCTTATCCTGCTAAATAACTGAAATGAAACCTTCCAAGCGGATAGTACAAACCCAAATTTGGTTTTAAAAAGACATATTTTGGGGAAAGATAACTTCCTATCGGAAAGTGTAGATCTAAGATCAGACTGCACGTTCTGTGCAGTCTGATCTTGATCTACACTGTCCGCAAAAGGTCCTTGAATCGAGCTTAACAGCCATAGGGTTAATAGGTAATTGAACCCTGTAAAGGGTCCGTATTTAGTAACTATTCTTAAGCGTGTTCTTCATCTAATTCTCAAGGTTTTAGATATGGAAGTAACATAACCTCTCATTAGCTAAAGCGAATGGTTTAGCCAATTAGAAGTTATGTTACTTTCAAATTTAGAAAAATCTCCACAATAAGATTTAAATTATTCTTAAGAATGATTGATGTACGCAGACCCTGATGTGCACCTCTTTTACTATGACAGGCTTGAGGAAACATCATACGGTTTGCAAAAAAGCAAAAAAATTATACTTCTTTAATTCAAAATTTGAAGTTGTAAACAGTTTTAAACATTATCTCCGGGGGGGGGGGGGATTCTCTTTATCTTTCCAGCATCAGACTTCTTTTTTTAAATAATTGCCATACATTCTAACCCTTAAACTGATAAATAAATGAAACGAAAATTTCCACTCTATGGTGAAAATCCAAATGTTGCGATTTCAAACTTGATATCATCGGAAAGAAAAAGAAACGTATAGAATAGTGTAGATCAAAAATCAGACTGTACGTTCTGTGCAGTCTGATCTTGACCTACAATCTCTGAAAAGGCTTAATAGCCTAAGAGTTGAAATCGTAAACGGATAAAAAAAGTGTTTCGGGAGCTAATGGGTTAACCCTGTAACACACAACATAAGTTTTTACTCGTCTATAAATGAACGCATTTGTAGGGGGGAAGCTTAACATGGTTTAAATGATGAAATTTATTTCTCTAAGGATAGAAAACATTTTGGGAACAGGAGAAAATGCTGGTAACCAGCATTTTCTCCTTTTCTTATAATATTTTCAATAGCCTCCTTTTAAAGTCGTGATTCTATGGTATAGGGTGAACTGATCTACGTGTGTACGTTGAGACCGTAGGTACATTGGCTTCATGAACAGTTACTTCAGATCTAGGGCTAGAATTCCGTTGCCAGCTGTGTACCAATCCCAACTAAAGCTTCTGAAACTGAATCCCAAATCGTGATTTCATTGTCCTGCTGGACAATACTCTTCAAATTAGCCCTTGACAACACAATCCCGACTTTTAGAAGGAAAGCTTTTGAAAACATTTTGGGAGAGGAGAAAATGCTGGTAACGAGGATTTTCCCCTTTTATCCCACAATATTTAATACCCTTCCAAAAACGAATTTCAGTTTCGAGTCACATTTATTATGTCGTCTGCAGATGGTTTCAATTTGGACTTGTCTCAAATTTTGTCGTTTGGTAAAGAGTTTTATCCATGTTGTACTGCACCCCGATTTAATTGCTTATGCTACTAGTGAAAATCAAGATCAGACTACACAGAGTGTACATTCTGATCTTGGATCTATACTTTCAACATCCCTGTATACTAGTTTTTTACGTCCCCCTGTACTATTGTATCTTCTATCTGTTCAGCCTAATCCTTGTAGTGATGCACCCGTATTTAATTGCCTATGCGGACAACGCGGATTAAGATCAGACCGAAAAGAGCGTGTAATCTGATCTTGGATCTAAACTGCCCGTTGATAGATTCTTTGATAGATATTCTGAAACAACTTTAAAATTGCAAAATCTGCATCATCAGTACTGACTGAGATTGTTCATTTCATTTATATAGCACTACAATCTTTTCAGCGCCATAGGCAAAAAAACACGGGCTTTAGCGGACGGCATAGATCGAGATCAGACTGCATAGAACGTGCAGTCTGATCTCGATCTATACCCTCTGCTTGTTGAGTTAATTTATGATTAAAAAAACGTATTGAGTTTCAGTTGATTTTATTTCAAGCGGAGTAAATATATTTGGAGCTGAAGGAGTTACAGTGTTTACAACGGTTTAAATGCTTCGTTATCTATCCACAGAAGGAATTCAACTGCAGTCTTTCGTACCAGAACACACTAGACAAGGGATATAACATAGAGGTGCTCTTAATTATTTCGATGTGTAATGTGTGTTAACATTTATTAAATGATTTGTTAAAAGAAAGAAATGTAGACTTATAGAGTATTCGGCGTACATGTCTGTCTGATTCTCTCTCTCTCTAGTTCAGTATTTATATTGATGTCTGTGAAGTTGTGCACACTTGTTTCAAGGGCCCTGTTTCACGAAAAATCTTAAGTCTCAAATAGAAAGCATTTACAGACCACAATGTAAATATGGCTCAAATGATGGAATGAGTCTCTGATAGGGTAGAACACATTGTGGGAAAAGCATTTTCTTCTTTTCCCGCATTTTTTTTTTTTTTTTTTTTTTCAAAAGGCTTTGTTGTCCAGGATTGTGTGGTAAAGGTCTAAGTCGGCTACACTAGCACTATCCGTCGACCCCGCGATGCCTCGCCGAAGGCCACTATATGGGACCAGTGCCGACGTCCGGAATGGAACCAGGGGATCTTAAACTCAATGCTTGAACCACTGGGCAGGGGAGGATCCTAAATATGGTAATCTTAGATTAACTCGTTACCAAAAGATAAAAAAAAATTAGACTCTTCTAAATTAAAAGCATTCGCAGACGACAAAAAAAAAAGTGTCTCAAATGATGAGTTTGTCATCTCTACAAAAATTTCCTTGCTTTTAAAAAAAAGGTATGATTTAAATTTAAATGCATTTTGATAGGTGCATTGTTTATTCTTGGCGCTATTTAAGTTATGATACTGTACATTTATTTAGAAATCTAACACCGTCTGACACCATGTTGAGGACGTTAATTGTAGCTACCATTCTGTGTCTGGTACACGGACAGACAAAATTCTGTTGTTATCCCACCCAGTGGGAGGGACAGGAAGGGTCCACAACCGGAAGTGCTGATGACGAAGGACACACAGCAGTCACAACTGTAAGTATAGTAAACTTTTTACCACACAATCCCGGGTTTTCGCGACCGTGAGGAAGAGGGTTTTTGAAAACAATGTGGGTAGCCAGCATTGTCTCCTTTTCCCACCATGTTTTATACCCTTTCAAAGTCAAACTTCATTTTTTTTTTTTTATTTTGTCGTCTGCAAATGATTTCAATTTGGATGAATCTAAAATTTTCCTATCTAGTAAGAATTCGGCATTGTTCCATAAAGACGGGAAAATCTTGGTTGTGCAGATAGGCGATTCTTATATATAGTCCATGAATGAATTTACTTGCCGTTTCAACAATGCAAAGCGCAACGGAGTTGCTGTTAGGGACAGTGATGAACGAGACTCGACTTAAGAACGTGCAATCTCAGATCTTAGAGCTTAGAGCTTTAAATTTTCAACAGAAACATAGTTGACCTCACGAGTATTTCTAAAATCTCGTAAGAACAAAGGATATTAACAGATAAGAGTTGACTCTTTAAGTACACACGGGAAAACAGGGGCTTTGGCGGACGGCATAAATCAATATCAAAATGCAAAGAACGTGCAATCTGATCTTTTATCTATGTCGTCTTCTTGTTAAGGTATGAAGAAAAAATCTTCTAAAGTTTCAGTGGAGTGTATTTTCAGCACTCGAAAGAGGTCAAGTTTAAATATTTGGCGCAAAAAAGAGTTAAGAGAATGATTCTCTGATAGTCAGCTAGAGAAAACTCGTCTTCGCAAAAAAAAATATTTTTAGCTCGCCAGAGACTCGCTGAAAAACATTTTTTCTAAATTCAATAAATGTATTTATTTCAAATACCAGTTTATGTCAGAGCCTATATTCCCGTTTAGATCTATTCCAATCACTTTGTTACTTTATTATGTCTCCACAAATGAAGTGTTGTTGACATCACTTTTTTATTGTTGTCGTCGCTTTCTAACCACCTATTAAGTTGAAAACTTGAATCTTTCACAGGGAACTGCAAAAGTTTCTTATGACGTTACCGGAAAGAGGTTTTATCTCAGTCAACAACTCGAAAGTGGAAACATATCAAGGACGTATCAGATACTTCAACTATACAGTCAGGTAGACCTTGCTTACACGTATACATGTGTACATCTAGAAATGCCTTATAAGTTTTAGCTCAATTTTAAACCTAAAAGCTTTCCAGCGTAACCTAAATATGCTTGGACGTGATGCATGGAAGTGTAATTATACAAATATAAAACACTTGCTGGATGGGAGGATCTGTAAAACTGGCTTTACCCTGGACAGATGTTCGTGATTGAAGAGTTGATACCCGTAACGCCAACTTTTGTTACAAAAGCGTCGACACTCATAGAAAAGACGCTGGAAATATTCTAACTCCAGTTTTGTTTTTTCTGGGAATAAAAGTTATGAAATTTGTGTAGTATATGCATTTGAGAATTGTCCAGACTTATGCGGTATATGTTTTACTTTTTCCCAAATATTTCTACTCATATGTAATTTCGATAGAAATATCTGAGTCCAGGTTTTCCTTCCTCGAATATTTTTAAAAACTATTCAGGATGAAAAATTCAGAACGTTTTTATCTAGGTACATGTATATGAGCCATACTCTGTGAAAAATGAGCGTTATACATCAGCGAAAAGTATCGACCCAGGTCAACCTGCACAGTCCGCACAGGCTGACCTCGGCCGAAATTTTTCGCTATCGGTCAATTGTCTGTGTGTCCAAGGACCAGTGTACCTCATGATTCAGTCGGTTGTTAAAAAAAGTGGCTGTTATGGATCTATAAGTATGTGATGACCTGCTTAATAATAATGGCTTGCATCACGCGAAAAGGGGCATTCGGACATTTGCGTAAAGTGTCGTCTCGGGTCAGCCTGCGCAGTCCGCGCAGGCTAATCCGAGACGGCACTTTCCGCTTTTATGTAATTTTCTGTTTTGCGCAAGTCTACTGTAGCACAAAATCTAATGTAGTTGTAAAGTGCCGTCTCGGATTAGCCTGCGCGGACTGCGCAGGCTGATCCGAGACGACACTTTACGCAAATGTCCGAATGCCCCTTTTCGCGTGTTGCAAGTCATATGATGGTTGACGGAGATGCATTAAGCTCCCTTTTGCCAGAGCATGGTTCATTTCTAATTTAACTTTTTTTTTGCAACAGAATGTTGAGTATATCATAGAGAATGGACAATGCACGAGAGTACCACTGAAAGATTACAATCCAGCCACAAACTGTATCCCAGGTAACCAACTAGGTTCATCTTCCTCGACAAAAACAACTATTAATGTGTTGCAGAACTAAATGAGCCACGCTGTCGCAAAAAAAAAAGGTGTTTAATGCATCTCCATGATGCATTATACCACGCAAGTCATCAAATATTTAAGGATCCCTGAAATCCATCGTGTCTAACAACTGACTAAATCGTGAGATAGAGTGGCCCATGGACATTCATAAAATTTACAAATAGTAAAAAAGTTTCGACCCATGTCAGCCTGCGCGGATTGCGCAGGTTGACATGGTTCGATACTTTTTTTACAGATGCATTAAGCCCCCTTTTCACAGAGCATGGCTCAAATGTAAAAGGTTTTCTCTGTGGCTTAGTAGCTATGGGGCCGGATTTATAAGCAGGAAATCCGGGTCCAATCCCCGTTGGTGCTGCTGGTCCTGTAGGAATGGTCTTGGTCACAGCTCCGCATAGTTCAAGGCCAGCACTATTGAAACTCAGAAATGCTTTAAATATATGAATTGTCGTCGTCGTAATGTGACGGAAAAATTAGTAAAGGCGGTGTCAAACCTAATTCAAAGCAACAAACTATAAAATGTAAAAGCTTTCAACAGGAGTTTTCTGTAACCGTTATACTTGTAGATATTTATGTTTTTGCGATAATGTAATTATACTGATAAATCAAACTTTTTAAGCCTAACCCCGGTAGCGCAGTCGGTAGCGTACAGGACTCAAGAACAGGGGGTAGCTAGTTCGATCCCAGGCTCGGCCAATTTCTTTCCGAGGATCGATGGTAGTCATTGCGACAGGATTCATTCCTCTCTCACCGCTGTCCATTGTTTCGACGATGATTATGTGGGAAAGCAGCCAGTGGCTTGGACAGAAAATTGTGCGGAGTACTGGTAAAAGAAACTCCAGGAAAGCATGGATAGGTGCACTGGCCGCCGCGATATAGCTGAAATAATGCTGAAAACGGCGTTAAGCACCATACTAACAAATGATTAATCCATTCGAGATAAAGCTGTTATATTGTATTTGAACAGATAACGCTACTGCTATCGACAGATATGTTCTTGGACGTAAGGAAAGCATGCTGGTAACTGAGTACTTGTGGAATCAGGGACAGGTGACCGTCATGTTGACTGTGAACGACGATTGTGTGCCTATAGCCAGTAAAAGTTACGGTAATGTTAATGGAGGTAAGACATATTACATTTTTCTTTTCTTTTACAAGGTTGAAGCACAGAAGGCTATATTATCGGCATTTAACTCTTTACCACACAATCCAGAGTTTTAATGACCCTGAAAGAGAAGGCTTTTAAAAACATTGTTGGAAAAGGAGAAAATGCTGGTAACTAGCATTTTCTCCTTTTCCCACAATGTTTTCTACCCTATCAAAGAAGAAATCGTCCTGTGACTACATTTAATCTGTCGACTGCAAAGGCTTTCAGTTTGATCCATTCCAAAATTTTGTCGTTTGGTAAAGATTTAAAGAGCTTGTTGGTAACAGAATAGCCATATCAGTTGCACCTGAGACCCTCACGCTGATGATAAAAACATTTACGACGTCAGCAGAGATGAGACTGATTCCGCTACTATTGTTTATTATTATTTGTTATGAATCAGATAATTCCACAGCTACTTGGACAAGGGGACATAAATCTGGTATGGAACACAGTGGAAATGGGAACAAGCGATCGTAAGGTCAATACCAACGTCATTGCAGACTGTTTTCAATTCTAATTGTGACGGATAGCACTTTACACTGTAGCTATGTGTCCCTGTCACCGGTAACTTCAAAAAGAAACTTTACTTATTTCATGCTTTCCGGTAGGATATCGAAAAATAGCGGTGAAAATATTTTTCGATATTACACTGGTACGACCAGTGAAAATACCGATTTTCATGTTCTTGTTGCCTAGGTAAATTGCGCGTGCCTCACAACAAGATGGAAATATGACGTCATTTACCTTACATTTCTCGCGCTTGACGTAATATTGTAATGCGTTGCTATGCGGGAGTGGTACGCCACGGGGAATAACGGAAAAGAACTGTACTGGATTTTGATAAAGCTCCTCCCAGAAAGGGTTAAAAGCATGAAATAAATAGAATACATTGTATTTGTTTTTTTCGGTGAAAGATCGAAATTTATTTCATCGAGTGAACACCATCGGTAATATTTTCACGAGTGGCGCAGCCACTCGTGAAAATATTACCGATGGTGTTCACTCGATGAAATAAATTTCGATCTTTCACCGAAAAAAACAAATATCCTCTATATCTTATCTATTAATGTACGCCAAGTTGATCAGATTATTATTATAATAATCGAGCTCTTGTTGTGAACAGCCACAGCTGCGTATGCATTGGGTATTACAAAATATCAATGAAAACTTTGAGGCCTATTTACGGCAAACGAATATTATAAAAAAAATGTATGTGTTGAATATACTTTTACCTTTTTGGCGCCAAAAATGACTTAAGGGATGAATGGTTTAGTAAACCGTTGTTGTTTTTCAGACGACATCATGCAAGGTATGGGATATCTCGGGATTACTCCAGGAATTAGCAATCCAAGCGTGTTTGATATTCCTTCCATTTGTAAAGGTGCAGTTGAACAACAGGTAAATGTCAGTCTATCAAAAATGTGATGGCGTATGATTCTATCCTGATGTACGAGTAAACGCAGTCTTGTGCGTAACCATTTAACAGTTTACCACCAATCCCATGTTTTAACGATCCTAGAAAAGGAAAGCTTTCGAAGACACTGTGAGAAAAAAGAAAATGCTGGTAACCAGCATTTTGTGCTCTTCCCACATGGTTTTCCTATCCTTTTGCCGAACTTTGGTCTCATCTGATACGCACCTCTTTACATACACAACTCGACATGAACCGACCACGCAGAAATGCACTGTTGTAATATTCCATATACATCTAGAGAAAGAGAATGCGTCATTGTGTTATTTGTTAGTAATAGTTTTCGAAGATCGATCAATGCAAATTTCAGTGTTCCCTGATAGACCAATGGAGCTTTAAAAGTCTGCGGTACAGATCTGCTATTTTAATTCTAAATTCCAAGATCAACAATGGGATTGGCTGAGACATACTTTCTAGTTAGATAACAATTCGTTATTATTGTTGTTCGTCCAAAGCCTCTACGAGGCGTTTAAAAAAGATTTTTTTTACACGTGATGTTCGTTTTATAGTATCTTAAGTGTGAAATTCCCTTATGCTAAATATTAACATATGTACCATGCTCAGTGAAAAGGGGGGCTTCATGTATCTGCAAAACGTATCGACCCATGTCAGCCTGCGCAGTGTCCGCAGGTGGACACGAGTAAAAACTTTTAGATACATATGAGGCATGCTCTGGCAAAAAGGGGCTTAATGCATCTCCGTGATGCATTGTACCAATCAAACCATTACATAACTACGGACTCATAATAACCACTTTTTTCAACAAACGACTAAACCATGAGGTAGACCGGTCCTTGTACATACAGAAACTTGACCCATAGCGAAAAGTTTCGGGTCGATACTTTACGCAGATTCATTAAGCCCCCTTTTCACAGAGCATGGTTCATATAAATTTTCAGCATGGCCAAGGACCGTTCTACTTTCAGATCCAATCGATTGTTAGAAAAACTAGATTATATTGATCCATAATTACGTGATGAATCGCTTGGTATAATGCATTACAGGGATGCATTAAACCATCTTTAACCAGAGCATGCCTTTTATATTAATGATATTTATTTCTTTTTGTTAGGATACAAGGGAGGATTCTTCTGGACCTATTTTCCTATATCCCATGAGGAACTAACACTCTAGAGAGGAGCTTTTGTGAACAGTAGAGAAATGGGTTTCTTTTATTTTTGTCTTGTATTTTTTGTAAAATAGAAGGGCTTTGCAATTGCTTTGTTCTGTTTCTTTTTTTTTCAATATTTGCTGACCTGGATCCGTATGTACCAACCATTCTTAAGAACATTCTTAGTCTTATTCTCAAGAATTTTCTACATTTGAAAGTAACGCAAGTTCTGATTGGCTAAACCAAGTGGTTTAGCCAATCAAAATGTGTTACTTTCTAACTCTAGAATAAAACAAAGAATATTCTTGAGAATGGATGGTGGATATTGGCTAAGGATTTCGTCGTCGTCGTCGTCGTTGTTGTTGTTGATGTTGTACCATATATTCTGGGTCAGTCTAGTCACTGACATCTGAACCACTTGTTTATTAACCAGAAATAGCACAGGCTGATAAGTACAACCCCATCCCACCACCCTGTTCCCTTATCAATGGGCAAAGAAAAATCAACGGTTCATAACTCTTGTTAAATCTACCCGTTTTATATGGATTGAAACACAAGTTCTTACAGCTTTTATTAATCACTCGATGACTGTTTCCTGCAAAATACCTTTACTGATTCAGTGACTATATCTAACCTCGTCCGTATCAAGGTGCTTTCCATTTTAAAGTAAAGTCTGTCACCTGATCTTGAACATGGCCGCCCCCATTGAAATCAATTAGCAACGACAACTACTACCACTGAGAAGTTATTCACATCTATCGATCTGTCGGTGAAACCTGCCAACGGAATTGATAAACTATGTTAAGAACTGAATGTACTTGCGTAAACTGTTTGTCAACGGAAATTTATTATAAAATCTCGAGAGCACACAAGGTTGTTCTAAGATTTATTCCAGTGACTAAGTTTTTGACCAAACATGACCAAGTTTTGAACTTGTACAAGATACTACCAAGACAAATATTCGGACTAAGTTTTATGTGTACTAGACTAAAAATGTGACCTCTAGAGTGCAAATAAGGTTTTTCTAGGATTTGACCCCGTAACCTATTTTTCAATCTGATGTGACCCAGTTTCAAAGTCTTTCGAGATATCATCAAGACAATATTCTGACCAACCTGTAATTATCACACTGAAAATGTGACCTCTTGAGTGCAAACAAGGTTTTTCTAGGATTTTTGCTAGTGACCTACTTTTTGACCCAAGATGATCCAATTTCAACCTTGTCAGAGATATCACGCAGAAGACTTTTCTGACGAATTTTCGTGAGTATTGGTCTTAAAGTGTAGCCTGTAGAGTGCACACAAGGTTTTTCTACGGTTTAACCTTGTGACCTACTTTTTGACGCGATGTGACCCAATTTTATGCGTGCCCGAGATATCATTGAGACAAACGTTCTGACCAACATTCATAGGTATCTTACTGAAATTAGTGATCAACCTAGTTTTTCGTCAAATTAGAGACAAGTATTTGGCGAGATTTTCTCAATCTAAAATCCCATAAAACTTCGTTTGTCTGAAATAAAAAGAGCCCCTCCGCATTAACGTTTTCTTTTTTGTGTAATGCGTACATTTCAGTTATAATTGGTTTTGACACATAATCCTTCGCCCGAACATTGGACATGTTGATTTCTTTTCATTACATTAAAAAAAATTATGTATAAAAATCGGAAGTTTCTTTATTGTTTCAGTATAGTTGCTTACACTAGTTTTGCATTGATTTATTGTACAGTTCTTCGATTTTGAAATGCGTTTATAAAAGACAGTGTTTTCTGTTTAACATTTTACGTGGAAAGAACTCGGGTTTAAAAAAATAGTGTGTAACTATCAGAAATAACCATTCATAATGATAAAATGTAGTTTACCGACATGCAATGACTACAATTTGTGTAAAGGAACATAAAAAAGGGTCGCATGTGCTGTGGGCGTGTCAATATGGTCACATGGTGGCATGGGCATGTCTTTGCATAAAGTGGGACAAACTTTATGGCGGATTGTTTATATAAAATCGGTTTATATATAAAGTTAGTCGATCACTAAGTTGGTTAGAGCTCAAAAAAGAGAATTCTTCGAGAAAATAAAAGCTACGGCGCCGTAGAATTCTCTTTTTTGAGCTCTAACCATTACATGTGGCTTCTAGAGTGCATGCAAGCTACATGTAATTGTTGACGCCCGCAAGACGCATTTCGCACGACACACGACGGACACAGCACGATCACAAAAGCTCATCTTGAGCAATTTGTGCTTTGGTAAGATTGTCTGGTTAAACAGTTTGTTTAGGAACAGAATCATCTTGATCAGTAAAAATTCATCATCTCCTTCGGAAGATTCTGCCTCTGAAAAACATTGCAGCAAAAGGAGATATTGCCTGTGACAAGAACTATCTTACGATGTTTTAACTTGACAACATGTAGTAAACCTTAACTCTTCACCAGCTGACAATATCTTAGACTGCTTTTATTGAAAGTAAATGCAGTCAACAAACTAAATGTGGTCAACACTTGGTGAACTGTCTTTAAAAGGTTAGAAAACATTGTGAAAAAAGATGATGTATGTTAGCAGCCTTTTTTTTCCAACTCCGACATTTTTTTTAAAAAAAGTCTTACTTCATAGGGGATGGGGCACCAGAGGATTGTATATGGCTTGCAACACGCGAAAGTGGGCATTCGGACATTTGCCTAAAGTGTCGTCTTGAATCAGCCTGCGCAGTCCGCGCAGGCTAATCCGGGACGGCACTTTACGACTACATTAGATATTGTGCTACAGTAGACTTGCGCAAAACAGAAAATTACATAAAAACGGAAAGTGCCGTTTCGGATTAGCCTGCGCGGAGTGCGCAGGCTGATCCGAGACGACACTTTACGCAAATGTCCGAATGCCCCTTTTCAAGTGTTGCAGGCCATATCTTTTATTATCCACCTTTTAAAATGGGGGTTTCAAACTGTTTTCTTGAAATAGGTTTGAACAGGGCCCGTATTCACCAACCATTCTTAAGAATATTCTTGGTCTTTTTCTCAAAGATTTTTTAACTCTAAAAGTAACACAACTTCTGACTGGCTAAACCAAATGGTTTAGCCAATCGGAAGATGTGTTTACTTTCAAATTTATCAAATTCTGGAAAATGAGACTAAGAATGTTATTAAGAATGGTTTGTGAATACAGACCCAGGAGGAAACTATAAAGACAAACAAAGGTGGTTAAATTAATTCCCAATGCTAAACACAATGTCACTGTCAAACTCTGTCATATATTGAAAGGAACAACTCGAATTGATTACTTTTAAGATAACATTTTATTCTACATCAAAATGAACATAGCAAAAATAAGTTACAAACATGAAAGTCAATCAACACAACTGAGATCATGAGATGAAAACTACATCTCATGGTTCACTACACAGTCATGTTACTATAAATGAATGTCCTGTAAAAAACAATATTCAATCCATTTTGTTCTTAATTCCAAAGATGAAACGTATCTCCGAATATACAGGTTGTTAAACTTATCAAAGTAGTGCAGAATACTGAACACAGAACTAGTCGTTTTTCTGTGCTCTTAGGCAAAACAGGTAAAACAATGAATGTCAAAATGATTCAAATCTGCTTCTCCTCAAAATATCTTCAGATACATATCACTTGAGTTTTGGTACATGAGTTTTACTTTCTCCTTCCTCCACCATTAGCAAGCAAGAAGGCAATCCTTATAAAAATGTTGAGTGTGTCAGCATAGATTCCAAGTGAACTGAAATAAAAGATAATAAATAACTTTTACTCCTCAAAATTTTCAGACAACTTTTTGCATTTCTTTTGTCAATGTTGATTAAAATAATACTGCGCAAGTCCTAGGTCCTACATTATCTAACTATTTTTGTAGATATTCTTAAGAAGAGGGCCATTATGGCCCTTATCGCTCCACTGGCTCATAAGTAAAAACACTGCAAGCCAAACATTACAATACTTGGCCAAATGGTTTCAAACTAGAAGGCATACAAAATATTTTCTATAAAATCCTACGAGAAACTTGTGATCCCATTTTTGACCATAGAGCTATAAGTACTTGAATCCTGGTGGAGGTCCACAAGATAAAGCCCCATACCAAATGATACAGCCTTAAAGCTACAATAATGACTGATTGCTGAAATTAAATAACCCTTGGTAAAAAAAAAAATCCCATGTTTTAATAATTCTGAGCACGTAGGCTTCTGACAAAATTGTTGGAAAATGTGAAAATGCTGGTAAACAACATTTTCTCCTTTTCCATTCATGTTTTCTACCCTTCCCTGGCAAAGGCAATTCCCATCATGCTTTCAATTTTTACATGTCTAAAACTTTGTCATCGGTTAAGGAGTTAGCCATTCTCACTGAAAGCAGACACTGACATGCTTTGCATATCTAAACCTCAAGGTGTCTGAGAATCCAAGAAATTCTGAGAAATGGTATCTGTAATAAATAATTATACTGGGGCTCAATTTTGCAAGAACATTTCAGTACTAACTAGAACTGTCACTAAATGTGACTTCATGTCCACGCCAAGAGCTTTAGTAGAGAAGACCTAAACACCCAACTGGCAGCATGTACAACTAGAACTGTCACAAAAGTGCCGCATACCTCAAAATCATTACATTGTAACAAAGTTTCAAGTCAATCATATTTATGAAGTATGAAGTTACTAGCTTTTGTACTTTGCAAGTTATGCCCCAGATAAAAATCCAAAGTTAAAATTTACAAAGGGCAATAACTCTGAATATAGTGGGAATAGAGTTATGGTTTTTCTACACTGCACTTCTCGTTAATGTGGTCTATCTGTACATGAAGTTTGAAGTTACTAGCTTCTATACTTCCGAAGCTATGCCCGGAACAAAAATCCAAAGTTAAAATTAACAAAGGGAAATAACTCTAAAATTAGTCTGATTAGAGTTATGGTTTTTGCACAGTGCACTTTGCTTTATGGTCATCTAATTGTATATGAAGTTTGAAGTTACTAGCTTTTGTACTTTGCACATTATGCCCTAGATAAAAATTCAAAGTTAAAATTTACAAAGGGCAATAACTCTAAAAATAGTGGGAACAGAATTATGGGTTTTGTACACTGCACTTCTCGTTAATGTGGTCTATCTGTATATGAAGTTTGAAGTTACTAGCTTCTATACTTCCGAAGCTATGCCCGGAACAAAAATCCAAAGTTAAAATTTACAAAGGGAAATAACTCTAAAAATAGTGGGAATAGAGTTATGGTTCTTGTACACTGCACTTCTTGTTAATGTGGCCTATCTGTATATGAAGTTTGAAGTTACTACCTTTTTTACTTTGGAAGTTATGCCCTGGACAAAAATCGAAAGTTAAAATTTACAAAAGGAAATAACTCTAAAATTAGTCGGAATAGAGTTATGGTTTTTGCACAGAGCACTTTGCTTTATGGTGATCTAATTGTATATGAAGTTTGAAGTTAGTAGCTTTTGTACTTTGCATGTTATGCCCCAGATAAAAATCCAAAGTTAAAATTTACAAAGGGCAATAACTCTAAAAATAGTGGAAATAGAGTTATGGTTCCTGTACACTGCACTTCTTGTTAATGTGGCCTATCTGTATATGAAGTTTGAAGTTACTACCTTTTTTACTTTGGTATTATGCCCCGGACAAAAATCAAAAGTTAAAATTTACAAAGGGTGATAAACCCAAAAATAGCTGGAATAGAGTTATGGTTCTTGTACACTGCACTTCTCCTTAATGTGATCTATCTGTATATGAAGTTTGAAGTTACTAGCTTCTTTACTTTCGAAGTTATGCCCAAGACAAAAAACCCAAAGTTAAAATTTACAAAGGGAAATAACTCTAAAATTAGTCAGAATAGAGTTATGGTTCTTGCACAGTGCACTTTGCTTTATGGTGATCTAATTGTATATGAAGTTTGAAATTAATAGCTTTTGTACTTTGCAAGTTATGCCCCAGACAAAAATCGAAAGTTAAATTTTACAAAGGGCAATAACTCTAAAAATAGTGAGAATAGAGTTATGGTTCTTGTACACTGCATGTCTCCTCAATGTGGCCTATCTGTATATGAAGTTTGAAGTTTCTAGCTTTTTTACTTTGGAAGTTATGCCCCGGACAAAAAATTAAAATTAAAATTTACAAAGGGCAATAACCTAAAAAATAAATGGAATAGAGTTATGGTTCTTGTACACTGCACTTCTCCTTAATGTGATCTATCTGTATTGGGGAAATTTGAAGTTACCAGCTTCTATACTTTCGAAGTTATGCCCGGGACAAAAATCAAAGTTAAAAATTCACAAGGGGTAATAACTCTGAAAATACTGAAGACAGAGTTATGGTTCTTGTACACTGCACTTCTCCTTAATGTGACCTATCTGTATATGAAGTTTTAAGTCACTAGCTTTTATACTTTGGAAGTTATGCCCCGGACAAGCTTTTCGTGACGGACGGACGGAGAGACAAGGTGACTCCAGTATACCTCCCCAAACTTCGTTTGTGGGGGTATAAAAATGTGTAAAGTCAAGGGAGATAATTCTTTCACTCTTTGGCACAGACATCTAAAACTATCTTGCATATATATCCATTTAAAGTGATTTGTAGTTACAACTTCCATCTGCAGAACAAGGCTAGGTCTTTAAAGTGCCTTGCTCAAGGTCGTTCCCACATACAACCTTGCGCTTCAGGTGAGGATCCAAACTACAACAACTAGTTTACAACTCAACCTCCCAAACCATTAAGCTGCGCAAGGGTTTTCTCTGCAAAAGTTTATGATTTGGTACAATGGTAGGAGAAACTTACGCATTAACTGGGTCATAAGGTACTGGTGCATATGGTGAGTGTGTCTCTGCTCTCTTCATGATTTTCTGTGTGTCGTATAACAGAAACAAACTGAACAAGACCAGTCCTCCATACATACTGATGGAATACAATCCTGCCCCTAGAGCTGTTGTTGGTGGTAAAAAGGCTCCAGCTAAAGAAAACAGAAATGTAAGCAGCTTCTAAATAGTTGGTTTTCTTTTGACACCATTATATCAGACAGCTTTGAAAAAATTATGGGAAACAGTGCCATTGCTTGTTACAGGTGTTTGCTCTTTATTCCCAGAATGTTTTCTGTATCAACCAAAGAATCTGTCCTTGCCTTCAAATAAATCCCCACTTCTATCATATATTCTTGTAAGTGACCACTGAGCCATGGAGAGGTCCCTTTTTAGTACTGTAAAAATATGCAGCTCATCTTCTTTGCAGTATTAGCTAATACAATTTTACAAACAATCAGTAAGAAATATTATCAGCTAACAATGACTAAGTTTTATAGGAGAATGACATTAACAAGGCAACCTGAATAGAAGCAACATATAAGCATGCATCTGAAAAGGAACTGTTCTGTTTCTTGATTTTCAGAAGCATATTCTTCAGCGTTTTTCGTTCCCAGTATTTGATGAAAAATTAAGTATTGAGATCTTACCAATCGAAGACATGAAAACAACTCCAAAACCACAAGCAAGAGGTCCTCCCATATTCAGAAACTTCTCACTTGGTGCACACATAGCGAGGGTTGAGAGTCCTGTAAACAAATCAACAAAGCACTCATAGTATTTGCAATTTCAAAACATGATAATGATAAAAAGCAACATACATAAGTTGACTGCTGAAATAAAATTTTATATAATATACTACTCAAAGTTTGCTACACACCAAGAATATTGTTGGATATATCTTAGGTTGTACTTAAATTTTTAGTATTTTTTCTTGCTTTATTTTTCAATTCATATAAAGATTTTACACTTGTTATGCACTCTTTTAATTTAATTTTCACTCTTGATTGGATGGTCACTAAAACTGTTGTTTTTCCAAAACAAGTAAAAAACGGATTTCACAAACAAAGCTAGCGGTTAATTTGGTATGGGCCTAATATCGAGTATGTGACCCGTTGCTATCAATGAAAGCTTGGCATTGTAATTGCATGCCCCCAATTAGGTTTTGGATAACTATTTGTAGAATGGAATTCCATTCCTCGACACAGAATGCACCAAGTTCCTGAATGCTTTGTGGCTAGAGCTGACAGGCTGAAATGTGGATCTGTAGCTCATTCCCTATGTGTTCAATTGGATTTAAGTCGGGGAAACGGGATGGCCAATCCATATGCTGGATACCCTCCCTTTGCAAGTATTCTTTGAGAACATGGGCCGTGCGAGGACAGGCATTATCGTTCATTAAAATGAACCCATTGTCAAGAGCACCAGCATATAACCTTACCTGTGTCGAGAATTTCATCTAGATACTGCTAAAGGTCAGTTTGTCCATCCCAGCTTATCCCGCCACATACTATGATAGGGCCACTCCCATACCAATCATGCTCAGCAATGTTTGCTGCATGAAACTTCCCCTAGCATTCTCCACACTCGAACATACATATCTGTGTAGTCCAAGTAGTATCGAGACTCATCTGTAAAGAGGACAGGTAGCCAGTCCATTCCCCTACAACCAACATGGTCCATTGCCCAAGCAAACAGATGCTGACAGTGGTTTGGAGAAAGGGGGATACAAATACATGGTCTTCTCGATCAGAGGCCACTTTCATGCAACCATGTGCGTTCGGTTTGAGTCGAAACTCTGACCCCAGATGCATTTTGAAGATCAGAACACAGTTGAGTTGCAGTCGCAAAGCGGTTTCTCAGAGCCTGTATGACCAATAGCTACAAATGTAGCCCTTCCCCTGCCATCACCATTTTGCCTGATAGGTGTACCATACTGCTGATACCTCGCCCAGGCTCTGGTGACAACAGTATGGTACACACCAAGACTTAGTGCCTCACCAACCTCGGGATGAAGAACTTGTTCCAACGTTCCAACTGCCCCCCACATGTCCGCATTTGATAAATGTCTTCTGACATTCGCATTTGTCATATTAAAGTCAAAAAAGTATATCCTTTCAAAAGAAAGTGAAGATTAAAGAGTGTACACAAATTTGGTATGTGTATCCAGTGTCTCAAAACACTATGAAAATTGAGGGTATCTGCATTTGCAAGACTTGCACTGAGCCCACCCTGCCAATCGCCATTTTGGCCAAATGCGAAAATTCTGAACAAGTGGCAAATTTTTTCTTTAATTGGCGAAAAATAAGTGGCGAAAGTTTTTTTTTTTATCGCCAATTTCTTCAGTTTTTGTCTCAACTCACGAGATAAGTGGAAAAAGGGTGAAGGGGGGGGGTTTCATATTGGCAATTTATCATAAATAATCTGATCCAATTTCACACGGTGTCAATTTTCCGTTGACTGGTCCGACTTTTGTAAGCAGACTAGAACAAGTTCCGAACGTGGTTCCAGACATGTTGCACGCTTTACAGTTGTCGTAAATTGTTGACAAATTGTGTATTCGCACCTGTTTAATTGCTCTGTGATGTTGATTGGGAATTTTAATCCAATAAACGACACTGTGAGGTCTGATTAGCAAATAAAATGCTTTCATCCATGTAATTAATAGTTATCTGTAGCAATTATTTGTAAAACGTATTTTTAAGTATATATTTCGGTTCGTCACTGATCCAACGGTAAATTATAGGGGGTTTGCAAGTTTCTACACTGAAAATATTTTAATCATAATGGGTGAATACAAACATCTACTATGTCTCCACTATAAATTTTGGCTGTGGGTCGTTTTCGTTAGCATTTTCAACATGGCTTTGAAACAAACTCTCGATATTAATGAATCTACAGGAACGCCGACTAAGAAAATAAAATTAGCGAATTCACCCTCAAGGAACTTTAAAGATTCATGGAAACTGGGCAATTATTGGTTGATATATGACCCTTAACTATTTACCACATGACAAAATTCTAGACTTGTCCAAATTGAAAGCACTTGCAGACAACACAATAAATGGGACTCAAAAATTGAAATTTGTTTTGTAAAGGATAGAAAACATTGTGGGGAAAGGAGAAAATGCTGGTTACCAGCATTTTCTCCTTTTCCCGCAATGTTTTTACAAGGCTGCTTTCTCAGGGTCGTGAAAACCCAGGATTGTTTGGGAAAGGGTTAAACAAAAAACATGTACCATAACATATGCAACAACTTCATTCGTTTAGAAGAACTAGATTTGCTAATTCTTAACCCACACAATGCCAACTTTTTAACGACCTCAATAAAGGAGACTTATGAAAACGTCGTGAGAAAAGAAGAAACTGCTGGTAACCAGCATTTTCTGCTTTTTCAACAATGTTTTCTACCCTATCACAGACAACTTCCACAATTTTGGCAACATTTGAATTGATGTCTGCATATGCTTTAGGTTTGGATGTGTCTAAAATTGTGTCATGTGGTAAAGGATTGAATCCCCATCATGATAACAGACTTTATGTAATTTTCATCATTCATGTTTTCATGTTTGTACAAATAAATTAAAATTGAAAGAAACATAAATCCTTGTTTTATGTGTCTGAAACCTGAATGGAATAAAGGGGGATAAATGGTGGTTAAAAGGAAAGTAGCAAAAAAGTGGAAAGAAATGGCTCATAAATTAAGAAAAGTGGCGAAAGCAATGGCTAACAAATTAGAACAAGAGGGCCATGATGGCCCTGTATCGCTCCACTGTCTAATAAGTAACTAGCATACATTATGAATTCATGGTGCAAAAAGAAAAAAAGACAAAAAACACAAAAATGTGTTCTTGCAACTCGGCTTGAACCCACTAAGACAGCATAAGTAGGCATGGTGAATTGAACAAACAGTGAAAAAAAATGAAGTGCAATTTCTCAAAACTAAATGTTTGGAATCAAGCCAAATTTGATAGGGTTTCAGTATGCCTTGTATTAAACAATCCTAGCAAATTTCAAATGTTGAGTATACGATACTAAGTCATCAAATGGCTGCTTTTCCTAAACGGTTTACTAGATTTTCTTCACTTTTAATAGAGTTCAATCCCTTGATGAACCAAAAAATCTTTGCAAGTTTCAAAAGAATTGGATCAACACTGTGAACTTTATTGCCTAAACAAAAAGTGGAAATTTTCAACTGTAAATGGCTACTTTTCCCATACTGATTGTCGGATTTTTTTCAAAATCAATAGGGTTCAAGCTGTTTATGATACAAAGCAACTGTGCAAGTTTCATGAAAATCCGACCACAATTGCTTACTGCATCGCGTAAACAAGAAATGGAAATTTTTCAACTTGAAATGGTTACTTTTCCCATACTGTTTGTTGGATTTTGTTCAAAATCAATAGGGTTGAAGTTATTGATGAGATAAACAAACTGTGCAAGTTTCACAAAATCTGATTACAAATGCAGACTTTATCATGTAAACAAGAAATGGAAATTTTTTTCTTGAAATGGCTACTTTTGCCATATTGTTTGTTGGATTTTTTTCAAAATCAGTAGGACTGAAGCTATTGATAAGATAAACAAACTGTACAAGTTTCATTATAATCCGACCACAAATGCTGACGCCATTGCATAAACAAGTAATGGAAGTTTTCAACTTGAAACAGCTTCTTTTCCCATACTTTTTGTTGGATTTTTTTCAAAATCAATAGGGTTGAAGCTATTGATGAGATAAACAAACTGAGCAAGTTTCACAAAAATCTGATTATAAATGCAGACTTTATCATGTAAACAAGAAATGAAAATTTTCAACTTGAAATGGCTACTTTTCCCATATTGTTTGTTGAATTTTTTTCAAAATCAATAGGGTTGAAGCTATTGATAAGATTAACAAACTGTGCAAGTTTCATGAAAATCTGACAACAAATGCAGACTTTATCGCGTAAACAAGAAAAAGACTAACGGACGACGGAAACCATACCATGACATAAGCTCTGCTGGCTTTCAGCCAGTAGAGCTAAAAATTGGTGAAAAAAAATGACTCATAAATAAAAAAAGTGGTGAAAATTTTGTTAAATTGGCGAAAATAGTGGCGATAGAAAAAAAGGCCAGAGCAGGCCCTGCTTGCATAAGGAATTTGCCCGTTATACAAGGTAATGTGTGTACTGAAGACCTTCTCAATACACCACTGAATGATTTCCAATATTATCATTACAAAAATAAAGAATACAGACTCTGCTATTGTGCTAGAAAGTCTTTAAGCTTAGCAAACTCTGAGTAGTATAAGTTTAAAAAACTGTTATTTACCCATCATCCAACAATCTCATTTCAAACAACCCTGAAGAATTAGTCTTTAGAAAACAATGTGGATAAACACTGTGGTAGCCTGTATTTTCTCGTTTTACAACATTGTTTTCTAGCTTTTCAGAATCAGAAATCACACTGTAGGAGCCACATTTAGTTTGGTCATCTGCAAATGTTTGAATTTGAATAGATCTAAAAGTATGTTGTCTGGTAAAGGGTTAAGGGAGCCTTTTACAAGTAGAACATTTCCCCTAAAAGACTGTGGGTTAAGTAAAAAATTTTGTTGCAAGTAAAAAGTTAACCTTTATCAAACAACAGAAATTTGGACTCGACCAAATTAAAAGCCAGGGTTTTCCCTGATTCCCTGTTTCTCTGAATTTTGACCCTCTGAATTTTCAAATGACCCCAAAAAATTCGTAAGTGTGCCTCCTCCTTCACATTTGAAGGGGGTCAAATGACCCCCACACCAGACAGTCCAGGGAAAACCCTTAAAGCACTTGCAGACAGCATTAAATGTTACTCAAATGGTGATTTCTGTCTTTGGTAGGGTGGAAAGCTTTGTGGGAAAAGGAGCAAATGCTGGTCACCAGCATTTTTCCATTTCCCACAACGTTTTCAAGTCTTCTTCTTCAGGGTCATTAAAACTCAGGATTGTGTGGTAAAGGGTTAAGTTATATTTTTACCTCCAATCAGACCAGCTGTGTACCATGCTGCCCGAACCAAAATTGGGCCACCAAGTAATGTAACTGGAGCAACCACAGCACCTAGCACACCTGCATGCAGTAACCAAGCCATCTGCTTGGCACCAACACCTTTCTTGTATGGAATAGACTGGCACAAAATACTGCTTCCAATCATGGCTGCAATTGAACCTCCAATAGCCTTAAACAAAATTATGCCTTAAATATAAACAGTTATTTTTTTTTTTCAGTCTATTCTATATATTAGTGAAAAAAGACTATCTTTGTCTCAGTTCAATATCTCTTACTGCGTCTTGTAACAATTTTGAGTACGTCTTAAGTCTTCTCCAGGGTTCAAAATTTTACACTTATCCATGTTGGAAACAATCGTAGACGACAAAATCATAATGACCAACATGAAGGGATTTCTTTATGAAAGGACAGAAGCATTTTCTTCTGTCTCACAACATTTTCTTCTCTTTTCCAAGGCAAATTCAATCATTTGTGTTACATCTTATTTATCATCTGCAAATGCTTTCAATTTGGGTGAATTTAGTATTTTGTTGTCAGGTAATTATTTACTATACATTTGATAATCTAAACAACAAGTGTACCACAAGATTTTCTGTCTTTCTACTGTGTGTGTGTTTTTTTTTATTCTTTGGAAAGAAAGTCAGCATTTAAAAAATAACCTTTAGATTGATCTCATTTCATCCTGCATTAAAATCAGAGACGACTTTGAAAATATCCTCATAAAATATAACCGTTCAAAATAGATAAAGGGTTAATTAAAACTTGAATACTTTTGAAAAGATCAAGTCAAAGGGACAATTTGCATGCATTGATCAACTTTCCCTTCAGTCAAAATCTTCAAAAATTGTGTAACAAGACACCAGAGACTCTGCAAGAGACAATGTGCGAAGGAAATATATGATTACCAGCCAAGAGTTACGCATCATCAGATTCATCAGCTTTGCGTTTCTGCTAACAGCAACGGCACTCAAGGCTGTCACTCCAATGCCTGCACCAAAATACATGTATGTATCTCGTACTCTCTTTCTTACAAATTCTGGCCACAACCTGTAAGAATATAATCATGTTATCATGGAAAGTTTTCAAATAGTTTGGTACAACTCATTATCTCCCAAATCAAATTTGCTAAAATGGGCCATAAAAAAATTCCTGTAGTTCAATATGGATACAGGCTAGAACCAGCCTTGTCATTAGATGGAGAAAAAAAAAAGAGCTATGACTCCTGTGAAAGTAAACCAATCATACATAAAAAGGCAAATGCATACATTTATGTGGTCAGAAGGCTTTCATCAAAATTTTTGTTGATCTGATTAGCTGTAGGAGGGGAAGTAAACACAAAATTTTGTCTATGGAGGCACGGACAAACAGATATCTTCTTGTGTGGAGTGTCAATAAGGTCTAATAAATAAGCACATCTGAAAACATGGAAAGATGAGAAACCACTCAATGTTTTTCAAACCTATCTGCTGCAAGAAACAACAAGACCAATACACAGCTGAAGCACACAATCAAAAAGTTTCAAATTCATTTTTCTCAGTGATTTACTTTAGAGCAATCATACTTAAACAGATTGCCATCTTCACAAAAATGTAAATACTTTTAAATGCTATGATCTACACTTAATTGCATTTTAACACCTGCGTTGTTTGCTTTTGGCAGCTACGGGGCCTTCAAGCCATAAATTCAAGTCCCCCCCCCCCAACTTCTAATCAAACATATCCTTTACCTCAAAGTCAAAAAAAAGAATTGCTTCCAAGTCAAACGATTGAATACCTATATCCTTTCCCTTGTCTTGCTCATATATACACTGTCTGCATTTACTGAACATTATACACCAGAAAATGTCAAGAAAGGATAAACCTCTATCAAACTGAATGGCACTTTTTACTTCTTTTTCTCCTACAATTCTAACACACACACACTGTTTTTTTAAGTCAAAATATGACTTTGGTCTTCTATTCTCCAGAGGCATTCAAACTAGTGAGAACAAAGGACAGAACAGAGGACAAAACATAGGGTACTAACTTAGTGCCCTGGCAAATATTTACTTACGCTGACCGCTCCAATGTTCCAGTTTCATTCGATAACCCTAACCCATAAAAACACAGGGCTCCTAAACCAATGGCTGATGCCCCAGCTAACATACCTTGACCAACACTGAAAGCTGAAAAGAAAAAAAAATGTGCTCTCAGGTGCAGTGATGGTCAAATAGACAAACCATCACATATGGGAAACAAAACCTCAAGTTCACAGAGGTAAGAAATTAGGACCTCACTAACTTTTGAACAATAAAACGAGATTATCCTTGCTGTAGTGAAATGGATCCATCTTACAAACAAACAAAAAATGGTAATGGGCTTTTTCGTCCCTGGGCTTGTTTGTTCGGGCTTGTTTGTCCGGGCTTGTTTGTTCCAACTGATTTCTCGTTGGTCAAGGCTTGTTCATCCCAACTTATGTATCTGCCAACCAAAGGTGTTAATAGAGGATACTTCACTGATTTTTCCAGGTATGAAAAGATGTAAACTGCACATAATCCCTGACCATTTTACTCAACGTAAGCATATTAAACTGGGCAAAAATGGTCATCCCCATTATTATGTTTAGAGAAGTTAAAGTAAGAGAAAACTTTTAATGGATATTGATATGAATTTTCAGTTTATAGTGTGTTGTAGGATGGTAAACTTAAGGCTGAAAATGGCATTGAATACTGCGTTGAACAACAACAATAAATAAACAAACTCTGTGCTCGTTCCTTATCATACTAGTTTTTACCATACAATCACATGTTTAAACAACCCCGTGCTAAATGATATTTCACCAAGAGAAGGCAAAAAAACTTGTCAGTGTATCTTGGAGAATAGACGATAGTTCAAAATACGACTAAGAGAAAGGCAAAAAAAAACATTGATAATTTTTTTTAAAGAGTATGTAAAACATTAATTTATTTCAAAAAAATATACAACTGTTTTAAAAAGACATGGCTTCTTTTGACAATTTATTAAGCTGTCAACTGTTGTAGTGTACACAGGGGAATACATGACAATTATCATGGATATTCATAAAAATGGCTGATGAAGGATTTTATGGATATATGATCTTTTTTGTAACTGATTGAAGTGTTTGTACCTGTAATTGACGGGTACATTTGGTTACCGTGAGATTGTATGTAATTTTCTATGATGGCCTTCAGAAATGTCTATAGCTTTACTCAGCTTTGTTTGACTGAACAGTTTGACAGCCTTTGGTCGCAAAAAACCAAAAAATATCGATATATACTACATTTTCCCAAATGATAAATACAACAAGAGCGGCAAATTGTCGCAAGATACGCCCGTCCCACCGCCAGTTGTCAAGGGGGTATACTAATCGTAAAGGGCAGGTAATGCAACAAACATGTTTACCAAGTCTCAAGTCAATTTGACTTGGGGTGACAAAGTTCCGTTCCAGACAAGCGACTCTGATCGGACAGTGTGGAAGAGACATTTTGTTGTGTCATGGGTTTCTGCATTTTTTGCACCCATCAATTTTTCATCTCTATTAAGTTCTGGATAGGTATTTCCACATGATTTGACAAAAAATATGTCAAGAACGGTAACAGGTAACTTCAAAACTTGTCATTTTACAAATAAGCGAATAATGGCCTTTTTTGTACAGGTATTTTCTTATGTGGGGTCTCGCGTGTAACAAATATTTGTTACGTGAATTTCGATTCTGTAACATGATTTATGCAAGAATTAGCGCGAGTGGGAACACTGGTTGTATCTCTATAGTAAGGGTTGTTTCATAATCTCGTACCTCCTTCTCCAGCCGGTGCCATTAGTCTGGACTTGATTGATGACTGGGCTTCTTTTGCTTCTGCAGTAACTCTTTTTCTGGCAAACCTGCCAGATCTAGAGGTGGAGTCTGTGGCATATTTCTGTACTCTGGTAAGGTTTGACACTCGCAGTGCAGGGGTGATCGATTTTGACGATCGGCCCAAACTTGTAACAAAAGCTGTAAGTGGAACTGTTGTAACCCTGTAGGCCAACATGTTTTCTGTACAACAAAAGAAAGAAAATATCAAAAACTATAGTACCTATAGAAATTGCTTAGTTTGAAATTCGAGTAATATCACAGAATGTCTGCTGGGTGATACTACATCCAATTTTCGTAAATAAGAAACTGAACATGTTAAAAGTGAAGTGCACACTGTACAAAGGTCCGGAGTTGTAAGATATCCTGGTTATTTTAAATTTTTAGTTCTGATAGACTAAATATTAGCCTATTGGCGCCTACTGTACATAATTTTGAGTATTTGAAGCGTGTAGAATATTACCTACCTTTTCTTGTGTGTGTTTATTGCCTTTAAATCACAATTACTGGTTTCCTAAACGAAAAAGGGAGTTTATATATTGCGTTTTGCGTAACAGTTTCAATCGAAGTCTCTAGATTGACCTCGAGAGTTGGAGAGGCCTTTTTGTCTACTACGCAGCACCGAATTCTATACTCTCCAGTCCAACAACTTGAAACTCCGCCCCTAACAGTACCTCGTGATTCCTTTTCACCAGGGATCGTATATACAGTATATAAGATCCCTGTTTTCACTAAAACAAAATCTGATTATTGTTTATAAAGTTTAATTTTCAAAGCCAAACGTGGATAGATAGATCTGTAACAAATAGATTGCTATAAATTTGTCTTACTGATTCTGACAAAAGATAATGACTCTGGTGGTAGTCTTTTTTAAGCTTCCTGTATTGGTGAGTAAAAAACGAAATTAGAATTATGACGCAAGTATATATTGGTTACCTCCCCTTATACGGATTATGCTGTAACGACATCGTAATCGTGTAGTCTGCTGTACCCAGTCTATAGTCTGTGATATTCACAAGTTGGAGGAGTCTGGTATAAATGTTAAGTTGTCATGGACGCCTGGCCACGCGACCAGCCCGCATAGCTCAATAGATAGAGCGTAGGACTCGTGAACGTGATGTTTCGAGTCACTTGAGGGTGTGGGTTCGATCCCCACGGCTGGCCATCTAAAATTACTAATAGTCTCTCGGATGAGACGTTAAACCGAGGTCCCGTGTGACGGTGCTATACACCGAGCACGTAAAAGAACCAGGCGTAATTTAAGATGGGTTTCGTCCTGTATCTGCACTATCCCCCGTAACAATACTAACAGCCTTCAGGGGGCGTCGCCCATATGGGCAACCGGTGGCGACGATAAATAAACGCAAATTCAATCAATCAACGCCTGGCCACTCGGATATCAAGGGAATGAGTGTGCGGATCCACTGGCAAAGGAGGCAGCAGAAGAAGCAAAAGAAAATGAAGAACTGCCACCAGTACTAACATTTGGAGATGTGAAGGCAGTAGCAAGAGCATCTGGAAAGATAAAATGGCAGGACATGTGGGAAAAATCTGAGAAGGGCAGGCATCTTTTCAATTTTAGACTAGAAGTGGATCACAAAATAAAACACAAATTTGGAACACCAGCAAGTGAAAGCGCAGTCACCCAACTTAGAACAGGTTATGTAAGGCTGAATGAGTATCTATCTACACAAACTCAAGGTAGTAGAGAGTGACAAGTGTGAGCAGGGATCGTATATATAAGATCCCTGGTGTGAGTGTGGAGAAATTGAATCTATCAAGCATTATCTCTTGGAATGCAGCTTGTACGAGACTGAAACAGAACAACCCAGAAGAGAATTGCAGGAAATGTGTGGCATAGCTCATCTTGATTTGCCATTACTCTTTGATGCCAAACCCAGTGAAGAATTCAAGAACGAGAGATCTTTAATCCTATCAGCGCTTGAGACATATGTGACGGAAACAAAACGTTTTGTCACTCTAAATCCCGGACAGTAGACTCTTTTTTTATATGTACATCAATTACCAAGAGAGTATATACATACAAGTTTAGTTTTACCGTGATTAAGAAGATACCATAGTGGTTTTATGGCTTTTTGGCCTGATACAAGAAAAGGCTAATCAAGTATTTCTTAAAGATACCCATTTGGTCACCTGTTTATAAAGGCGGGGTTTTACTCGAGGATGGATGATTTTGTGGGGAGTGTAGGCCATGATCCTAGTGTACATATTTTGGGGGATTGTGGATTTTGATCCTAGTGTACACTCTGGCTCTGCCTCGCTATTAATATTTTGCGGGGAGTGCAGACTATGATTCGAATGTACATTCAGGCTCTGCTTTGCTATTAAATAATTTTCTGGGATTGTAGACTTTGCTCATCGTGTAGACCAGGGTCTGCCTTGCTATTAAATATTTTACGGAGAGTGTAGAGTATGATTCTAGTGTACATTAAGGCTCTGCCTTGCTATTAAATATTTTGCGGGGAGTGTAGACTATGATTCTAGTATACATTCAGGCTCTGCTTTGCTATTAAATATTTAGCGGGAATTGTAGACTTTGATTCTAGTGTACATTCTGGCTCTGCCTGACTATTAAATATTTTGCGGGGAGTGTAGACCATAATCCTAGTTTACACCAGGGATCCTATATACGATCCCTGTTTACACTCAGGCTCTGCTTTGCTATTAAATATTTTGCTTTAGTCGGATGACCCTAATCAAAAGGAGCAGTTTTTTTTTTGCAGATAGTTTTTAACGATTAACCATAATCGTTCTTCTTAACATTACACATTTGACATGGTATCCATGGGTTAATTTCAAACGATAATCCCGCTTTTATCATCTCATAGATATACTTTTTGGTATCATACAAATATTAATTTTTGTAAATAATTCTAGGAATCTTGTTATTTTTCATTGCCAGTAGTATGTAAATTTCGTCGTCACGATCATAACTCCCAAAAAAACGGAAACATTTATTACGGGCTTTTGATGTTTCTGCTCATTATGATGACCTTTCCAAGTGTTCTTAAATCAATCTTTTGTGTAGACCATCAACCACGATTCATATTTCTTCGTCATATGGGTTAACGAATTTCACGTATTCGCTATTTAAAAAATACGCTTTCTTGTAGAAGAGAAACACAGCAAAGAGGCGCATTATAAAATCGAACATGGCTGCTTAGGATTGTAGAAACGTTAGCCACATATTGTTTCCACACACACGCAGAATGAACTTTTCCGAGTGCTGGACTCAGTATTTATTATGGAGCAAGACAAACCGGAAACCAAGTTGTACTCTTTACAAAGGAGAACGCCGTAAAGTAGCAAAGATAATTCTAACCGAATTTTGACATTTGAAACGCGAACAATTTCTTGTTTTCTCGTGAATTATTCTATCTGAATGATTGCACAGCCAAAAAAAAAACTTCATTCGCCTTACTTGTTGATGGGAAACCAATAGGTAGTAAAATGGACAAACCTTGTGAATTTACCCAGACTCGAAACAATCTCATGTTCATGAAAAACAATAGGGCGAAATTGGGGCGTAAGTTTACAACAACGTTCTTAAAATAGTAACAGCTTCATTATCAAAATTAAAAAAAAAGTGCTATTAGCAGTTTGACATTCACTGGGATTTTAAAGAGGTCTAGGTCTGGACCGTTCGATGCCAAAGGCGAATTCAGTTTGCATTTGCGGATGGTTTTGAAATTGATAGATTTATAATCAGCAAAATTGACATATACTTAAATCTTCTGTGATGCAATTTTAATTAGCAGCAGTTGATTTTATAAGGAAGCGACCTCTGCATCTCGCTCGATTAGGCCTACCTTTCAGAGCTAGATGCTCTAGTAAACCAGGGTTCGTGATCTCGAATCCAAGCTCAGCAAAATTCATGTTGAGGACTGATGATAGTCAATGTGACAGACTCATTTCTCTGAAGGCACCACTGTATGGGACTCATTTCTCTGAAGGCACCACTGTATGGATCCTCTCTTGTCGGAGGTTGTAGGTTCAACGGTTTCTTCTGAATTTATTGCGTCTGAGGTTGTGCGCCTGTATATGTATATAGCCTAGGAAATAAACTCCGTGTTTCTTGTCTGAAGAAAAAAGGAGTCGAGCGAGTAAGGTTAAAAAGGGAAAAAAGATATTTATATACAGGTTGTTGTTTCTTTTCAGCATGTCGCAATTGCGTTACTTGTCACCGTGTTGTTATGTCATAATTGACGTTCCTGATAATAGTCCCATCTTGGTCGATTACGTTCACTGAATACGTATCCAAAGTGGTGTCGGGTTTGTGTATCTTCCTTTTACCAACACCGTGCACAATATTCGGTAGCCTAATTTGAATACTACATCAATGTTTCTCTGAAACACCCATATCCAGTTCCATGGGCACTTCAATGTTATTGATAAATGCAGTTACTGTTATTCTTTCCGCATGGCTTAATAAGGAATTAATGACTTAAACATTTTAAGAGTGGCCCGACACAAAATTCTGCAGCACGCCTATGATTTTAATGCATATTGTCATGATTCGATAGAAATGTCAATCTACATCTGTCGGGCTACATTCCTTTAATCAGTGGTTTCCTATTTTCTCGTACATAACTTATTTGTATCCTCCATTTGTTTGTTTAGTTGTCTCTGCGTTATTGACTTCTCAAAAACTGGTTTGGACGTGTTGGCCAACTAAGACATGTAAACGGATCTTGTGCAAACATTTGTTAACAGAAACTTTTAAGGAACATTTTCAGTTTCAGAAAATCAATTCTTATTAGAATAGTTTAAAAGTTTTAGAAACAGAAGTGATGACGTTTATTCCGTAAGTCCTTGGAGGTGCGTGTGATTGTGTCCTTTCACTTTTGACATGTCACATTTTACTTCATTGTATTATTGGGTCGTGAGGTAGTTTCACTTTTCTTTTATCAGGAAAGTGGCAAAACGTACCTTTTTAACCAAATAGAAAGAAAAAGGGTTTTTTTCTAGTGATAGTTTTAGAATTGAACAGGAGGGAGAAGCAAGCAACACTTGGTTTCTTTGGGGTTTACGAATCCAACGGTTTTTTTTTTATTTTACACAATTTGTGCTCCCGTGTAAAAATCAAATTTAAGAATCAGTTAAAGTCGCCGTTTCATGATGATGCTATAAGAACTCTCAAACACTTAAAAATGTATCAACTTCTGTTTCTATTTACTTTGTCCCAAACATTCTTAAGTAGTTAAACTGTCCCATTTAACTAGGTAACGCTCAGAGTTGTAGAAAGATAAAAAGTTTTTCTCCTAGATTTAAGGGCAAATAAACCCGGAATCCGGTCAGACAATCTCGGCGTTACGGATATATAACAATTCTCTTCTGACATTACAGGTAATGATTTTCGTACTCTACACAATCATAAGGATGACAAATTTGGACAGGTCGAAAATAAGATCAACCCTTAGGCTGCTCAACTGAGCGTGACTCAATGATCTTTTGCGACCATTGTAGATCAAGGTCAGACTGCACAGAACGTGCAGTCTGATCGTGAATCTACACTGTCCGATAAGCAGATATTTAACTGCAAATAATAACTTTTGAAGAGCAACATTTTGGTTTACACTATCAGTTTGATAGTTTCAATTTACTTACTTAGCAGGTTACCGTTAACTTAAAAACTTAACGACAAATACTGAACAATAGCAACAGCAACAAACTAGACAGTTACGAAGCCAAATATAGGCACAGAAATCTATCAAATAAAATTTTGTGTATGTTTTTTTTCCTCTCTCTCAAGGGATATGGAGATCAAACAAGCATTAGTCGTCGTATCGCTGTATCTACTGCTTCCTGATCAAAGTGATGCCAGCATTTGCTGTTTTCCACCCACCTACCAGGGATTCCAAGAAATCATTAAAGCAACATTTAAGGACGGTAGAATGTCGGTGTTGACGGTAAGTAACAAAGAAGTAGGTTGTTAGGCAGAGCCTGTTTTCATCAACACCGTTACTACAAATAACACTGGCGACTCCATCTAAACTGTAGGCCCTATACTATATATGATATGGAGAGAGTCGCCAATGTGCTATTTATAGTAACGGTGTCCGATAATGAAAATTATCCCGTGATACACCAACGGAGTTTCAGGGGTCTATGGTATAATTTGCAAGAAGTTGTTTGTCAGTCGATGTAAAATAAATATGTTTGAACTATCAAAGAAGTAAATACAAAGATTAGAGTAAAACTTTAATAATTCAAAGATGATATAATGTGAGGTTTATTAGTTTAATATAGAGTCGCACAAAATGCATCGAAAAGATGTGTTTATCGAGTTATTCATTCTGCTACTTAGGCGATAAAACCTTTATGAAACTATTATTTCTAACCTTTTAAGCAGGTGTCCAGCGTTTACCCCTTTTCGAAGACCAGTCCAACCATTCTATCCACATATATTATAACCAGGGATTGTATATAGCAATTATACGCGTATACGATCCCTGGATGAACGTAAAAGTTATATGGTATATCACTGTTATATACGATCCCTGAATGAACCTAAAATCTTGTGGTAAGGTACAGAGTTCACTCTGGTTTTACATTTTCTATAAGGGCACGATTCAATACTGGCACGATAACGTTAGCAGACGCTCGGCTTTTATCGAGAAGTTTGTGGTAGACGGTGTATCAACAGAGGTTAGAATCGTAAAGGACTACAACGTTACTGTAAGTTTCTTATCCTTTCAACTATGTACAATGCCATTCTAGGTACTTTCAATCCTGTTCTGTGCGTTCTATTTCTAGACATACAACCCCGGCCCGTGCAGGGCACACGAACGAGAAAGGTTAACGAGAACAGATATCTTTCTTCAATAGTCTGTGATACTTGTTTTTACTGAGATATTAGAGCTGTCCGTTTCTTGAATTTTACCTGTTCTGGTCTGCGATATTTCTGCAATACCTTGCTGGAGGACAATACCGCATGACAAGCACTGTCGTCAGGGGTCGAACCAGGGTCCATATTCACCAAACATTCTTAGTCTTATTCTAGATTTAGAAAGTAATACAACTTCTGATTAGCTAAACCATTTGGTTTAGCTAATCAAACTTGTGTTACTTTAAAATTGTGTTACTTTAAAATTTAGAAAATTCTTGATACAGGGTGTAGACATTATTAATGGTTAGAATAAGGGCAGATATTATGAAACACCCTGTATCAAGACTAAGAATATTCTTAGGAATGGTTGGTGAATACGGAACCTTAATTTTCGTGTTTTCTAATCCAGCGCCTTTGTCACTTAGAAACTATAATAAAAAAGGAGAAAAAGATTGTGGCAAACGTTTTGTCTCATGATGTGTCAAAGGCTGTCTGAGACATTGGCGCCAAACAGTGAACGAGTTCTGGGTTGATGACTTTGTACAACAACATCGATTGCCCTCACCTTCGTCACCATCTTGTTTGAAAGCCATTGCAGCTGCATTTTCTCAACACAATTTACTTCAGTTATACTTCATTTATCCGTGAGGGCAGCCAGTGGCCTGGAAATAACGTTATGCATTAGAAAATCAAGCAGTAATTGTATCGCTGCACTGGCTACCAGGATACAACAGAGGTACTGCACTGGCTACCAGGATACAACAGAGGCTCAACTGGAAAAGGCGGAACCAAAAAACAAACCAATTATCTGAATTTCCTTTTGATATTCATCACCATTCTTGAAATAACGTTAAAAATCTAAATATAATAATAATAATAATAATACATTTTTCAGTATATGTTGCATACAGAAACTTATCACACTACCCCCTGAAGACGACGTGCTTCGATTGGTATCAAGTAACTTTTCAAAATATGCGTACTAATGCAAACGAGGAAACACGTTCTCTTTTTACGACAACGATTTGATTTTTTCCTATGTCCTTTCGAATCTTAATCTACATTTCATTACAATACCCGTATTTTACAAGGATGTTTTTCAAAGACCGGTGAAGTATTGTTTCAGGAAGTAAATCGATGACAGGCTTTGATGTTGGTTTGTTGTTGCAAAACAGATTCTCGCAGAGAATACATGCGTTCATATACAAGTAGAATGCAATTTACTCTTATAATCATTTTGTTTGTTTTATACACAGAATACCGAGTATTCAGTCATTGGGACTAAATGTACTAAGAAGCCCTTACAAGGCGATTATCCTTATGGCTGCGTGTCTGGTAAGTCAACTGCTTTGGAAGAACCACGTGTTCATTTCATTTTCTGTCTTGGGGAAAAAATGTAATACTCTTATATTTTCTGCCCTCTTCCTTCGGCAAACGAACGCAAACGCTGAAATCTTTAACTACCTACTACATGCCAATAAGTTCGACCTGTTCGTTGTCTCGAAATAAAGTTCCAGTGCAACTACATATGACCCATACCCTGTGAAAAGGTGGTTTAATGCATCTGCAAATAGTTTCGACTCAGGTCAACCTGCGCAGTCTGCGAAGGCTGACCTACGTAGAAACTTTTCATTCAAGGCTAATTTTCTGCATGTCAAAGGACCAGTCTTCCTTATGATACAGTTGGTTGTAAGATAAGATAGATTTTATGGATCCATAATTATATTATTACATAATGCATCATGAAGATACATTTAATCCCCTTTAATAGAGGAGGGTTCGATTCTGATTTGGTCAGAAGTAAGCATGAGGTTGTAGACAGTATAGATCGACGATCAGTCTGCACATTCCTGCAGTCTGATTTTGATCTAGGACGTCCACAAAATTTATTTAAGTCGTAATTGGCAATGATAGAGTTAAAACCATAGCCGAAGAGAACAACCGGCCGAATATGACGACATATTGCTGAAAAAGGATGTTAACTCTTTACCAGACAACAAAATTATAGACTTATCCAAACTGAAAGTATTTAAAGACGAGAAATCATATGTGACCCAAATGCTGGTATTTGTTTTTGAAAGGGTAGAAAACATTGTGAGAAAATGCTGATTGCCAGCATTTTCTCCTTTTCCCACCACAATTTTCAAAACCCTTTTCCATGAATGTGTGGTAAAGGGTTACAGTGTAAAGATAACACCTCATAACAACCCAAATGGCTTATCTGTTTTTGATACCATCACAGAGAACTCTGTTTAGGCGAAACACAAACAAAAATCGTTCTTTTATTTAATAAATATTCGATATCTGCTCATCTGCCTTGAAACTGATTTTTTCTTTCTTTCTTTCGCGACGACTAAAGGCATCGAGTTGGCGCATCATGCACGAGCAAGAAGTAGCCATTTCATAGTGAATTTGATTTGTTAGTACCTTTGGTTTCTGTTAAGTCCTTCCAATAATAAATATTCAAAATACAGGAATCTAAGTTCTGCTTGTTTCCTTGTCATTTTTCCTTTAACCGTCTTTAACAAACGGCAAAATATTGAAAGCGTCCAAATTTGCAGACGATAAATTTAATTTGGTTTACATCATGGTTTCTGTTTTTAAAAAAAAATTGGAACACATTGTGGGAAAAGGAGGAAATGCTGGTTTCCAGCATTTTCTCTTTTACACACAACGTTTTCAAAAGGTTTTTACTTCAGGGTCGTTAAAACTCGGAATTGTGTGCAATAAGGTTAAAAGTATCTCATTTGAGATAGGAATTAAACGCTTTGTGGTTCCAAAAAGATATGTCTGCTTATTCATTGAGGTCCTTGGTTTAAACCTATTTATTTCACATCAATGATAAATAAACTACTAGTATTACAATTCGCATCAATCATTATCGATGCCTGCGTCTTAGAAACCTCATCCACTACTCGCGCTGTGATGTGGCTGGTTCCAAAGGTTGATTCAACCAATGATTTAATTCTTGAACCGTTGACGTGAAGGGCGACGCTCTATTATACAACTTCCTCAGTATATTGGCGTTTATTTTTTCTAAAGACAAAAATTAATAATTTATATTCGACTGGTCATTTTTCTTTTATATGAATGATTGTGCGTGTGGAAATGTATAGTTCTGTCTTTACTAACCCAAAATGTAAGTGACCAGTTGGCTGTTAAGATTATTGCTTGCTTCTCCTCGGCCTGAGCTGCAACGTATGAGTGGGCCATGCTCTGTCAAAAGGGGGTTTAATACATCTCTGTGATGCATCGTACCAAGCAAGTCATCGTGTAGACATGGATCCATAAAATCCATTTTTTAATTAACAACCGACTGATTCATGAGGTAGACTGGTCCTTGGACAAGCAGAAAATTAACCAATAGCAAAAAGTATCGACCAGGTCAGCCCGCGTGGATGCATTAAACCCCCTTTTCACAGAGCATGGCTCAAATATTAACAGTGGTCTATAACCATCACTTGAAATTGTTTCTTTCAGATAATGCTAGAAATGAACAAAGACGTTACCTCGGTAAATATGACTCTGCAAACTCGATGAACATACGGACCTTCGATTTAAACATGTATCCCAATGATATATCTAGAATAACTGTCGACACCACAAGCTGCTATCTTATCAGTGATATCACCGTGCTTCCTTTAGCTAGTAAGCTTCTTAAATCATCACTGTACAGATACGACTTAAAACACCCAGACTGCCGTGGGCAGATTTTGAAAACACCGTAGAAAAAGGAATTTTTTTTTTTTGTTGAAGTACATGTTATTGCCCCCTTTTCTACGATTTCTCCATGCTAAAGAAAAGCTATAACGTTGTCAATTCCAGCAACTGTTTGTCCGATTATTTATAGGTCCATAAGTAGTCTACGCAAGATGGATCTTTAATGGATTAACCCATATCCAAGCTGTATTTGCGAATATTTTACGCCAAGATCGGCCAAGGCCATTGCTTATAAAACTTGAAGTCATGTTCAGCTAACCCGTGCTCAGACTGCGACCTATATTAATGCTTCTGTTCGTAAGTGACTTTGAAATCAAGACTTTGTTCAAAGCTGCTGCATACTTTTCTTGGTTTAGTCCTTTTATCAAACAGTCCTGAGTTTGAACGACACTGTGGGGCCAGGGTATCGAAAATACTAGTATTTTGGTAAAGGAGAAAATGCCAGTAACTAGCATTTTTTTTTTTTTTTTTTTCTTTTTCCTATAATGTTTTCTCTGATATATTCCATTATTTGGGCGACATTTAATGCTTTGAATTCTTAGTCTATAATTATGTCGTTTGCTTTAAAAGAGTTCGGGGGACATATATGATAGGTCTGTTTTTAACGTTTAGTTTATACCCCGAAAAGAATGTTTACCAAATTCGGTGTCTCTGCTTTGTTTTTCCTACTTCATTGTTCATTTCTGAGTATTTTCAGAACTTCGATATATTGTCTTTTCAGCAAACCCTTATATGCAGTATGTCCTGTTCAGCAATTTTACAGAGGGTATCAGGGACTATTCCGTTTTCGATGTTCCAAAACTCTGTCAAAACAATTTCGTTGGAAAATAGATCCAGTTGCCTACTTGTTCAACATTTTATTTCTCTCTAGATATAAACTTCTTCACTCTTTTATAAATTGTTTGTTGATTATCGGTAACCTTTTCTAGTAGCTGTACCTTGTTACCCAGGCTTGTAATTCAAGGGTCGTGTAATCAAATCCCTTCTCGGTTTTACTGCTTTCGAGGATTGGTGTCTTTGCGACATAATTCATTCCTCTTTGACCGTCATACATTGTTTCGATGATGTTCTGTTTGTGAAAGCAGCAACATGCTCTAAAAAAAAAAGGAGCTGTGCTATGTCGATTCACTGGAATAAGCAACAAAATAAACGCATAGACCGATGTGCTGGCTACCGTTACATGACTGATTTAACATAGAATATGTTGTTGAACTTCAAAAAACAACAACGCCAAAACTACTGTAACTATGACTATTCTATAGCGGACAAAATTGAAAAGAAGAAAGTATCTATAAGCTTTCATCAGCTTTCGTTTTAATCCCCGTATGAGTTACTTGACATGTAAATCATATTTACACTCCATACAGTCTTTTAAATCTGCGACAAATACTTTCAAGCACATTTCTACACTACTTACAATAAACCACAGACATAAATTTACCACCAAACGGAATGTCTTTATATATTCACTTGAATTTATAGCCAGGTGAGTGACTGATTAATTTCCACCTAATTCGTGTTAAACCCACTGAGAGCACCAAATACGCTCGTAAATCTAACAGATCTGTATTGTCCAGAAATGATATCCAAATGGTTCCAATTAAAGATTGCCCATGTCCTGAATGCTTCAGCAAACCGGACAGTATAGATCAAGGATCAGACTGCACGTTTGGTGCAGTCTGATCTTGATGTACACTGACCGCAAAGACAAGTTTTTTATGGCGCTTTAAAGGTTAAAACGCAAAACAGTGAAAATACACATGGCGGTCAAGGAACATGCACCGTGCTAGACAGAATAATGGCAATGAAAGCCATGAACGCGAGATTCAAGTGAAAAAAATGTTGATGGGTGGTTTGTAAACGGTAAAAAACATGTTTTTATCACATAACTACCCTTTGTTTTCAGTGTAGTACAGCAATTACGAATTTTCTTGTCTTACACACGTTTGAGACTAGCAAAAAGTGGTGCCGTATTTGGTCAACACGCTGTAATCATACGCCCCATTTCTTACACATTGCTGATCTAGATTTCTTCGTGAAATTAACTGTCAAAATTGATGATCGTTACACAGCTGATAATGTTATCATCTTTAGATTCAAAACAAATTCATACTATGCAAGTTTCTATGGAACTTTTTTTCGTCCGTAATGTACATCAAGGAAGCGAATAGGCTTCATGTAAATTTCAATACAAATGTACATGTATATAAGTCTATATTTAACACATCATGAGCTATAATTTTTTATACAGTTATGTGATAAAAAGAATCTGACATTCGTTGGCTTCTTGCGGTGAAATTTTATTAAACTAGTGCTCAAAAAATGAAATTAAGCTCGCCAAAAGGCTCACTTAATAACATTTTTTCCATACTCGTTTTATAAAATTTTATCAGAAATGCCAACTCATGTCAGATCCTATATGTCACTGAGACAATTTATAGGAAGACTTCCATTAATGGCTTCTGAAAACATTGGTACATGTTGAGAATTGGCTGAGGGAGATATAGTTCGCTGCCCTCTGTGACGTTTTCATGACGCTCACAAGATCAATGTCCTAAAACCTTACAAGAGAACAGCATACGATCGGCTACTGTTGCTTTTATTGAAAATGCTAGGCCGAAAAAGGGACATGATATTGTCAAAAATATTTGATGGTTATTTGCTCTTCTACCGGTTCTATATTGATAGTTAACAACTGATCCGAGTTTAAAGTAAATATCTTCATTAATGACAGAGATATTATAAAATTCATAATTTTAGCATGATGACGACACAGACTACGTAGACGGCAACAGGGTTATTACAATACCTCGACGTTTTCTTCGAAAACAGCCTAGCTAAATATTAAAAAAAAAAAAACCCAGTTCACTTACTTTTGGAGAAAGCTTGATAAAGACCAGGGACAGTGTTCACCTGAACCATTCTAAATTGCAGTCTTCGTCTTGTTTTCGAGAATTTTCTAAATGCCAAAACAAACAGATTTCTGACTGGCTAAACAAAGTGGCTTACCTGTGGGCGGTACAGTCTTTGCTCTGATTCACCAGCAATTCTAGATTCGTTTAAACACTAAAACCAAAGAAAAGTCATCTAATTGGTCGTTAAAGAACCTCTCGATGAATCAGATGGCAAGCCTTGGATTTTAGAATGATTGGTGAATAGGGCATCAGATCCTTAATCTACACTGTCCCATATTTTACGTGGTACATGTATGTACATGTGTTCCGGCCGATATAGCCCCGAAAAAGTACATGTCATTTGAGCATTGCTCTGGCAGAAGGGGTTTTAATGCATCACCGTGATGCATTATACCATGCAAGATATGGCCTGCAACACGCGAAATGGGGCATTCGGACATTTGCGTAAAGTGTCGGTCCTGATCAGCCTGCGCAGTCCGCGCAGGCTAATCCGAAACGACACTTTCCGTTTTTATGTAATTTTCTGTTTTGCGAAAGTCTACTGTATCACAAAATCTAATGTAGTCGTAATGTGCCGAATGTCCCTTTTCGCGTGTTACAAGCCAATTATTATTATCACATAATTATACAGTTATAAAATCCATGTGTCAAACAACTGGCTGAACCCTAAGGTAGAGTGGTCCTTGTAAATGCTGAAAATTTACGAGCTTTAAGCAAAAAGTTCCGACACTGGTCAGCCTGCGCAGGTTGACCTGAGTCGATACTTTTTTGCAGATACGTTATAGATCTAACCCTTTACACAGAACATGGTTCATTTATATAGGCTAATTATAATCTTCTGAAACATATTTGTTTTGCGCCTACAAAGAATCAGGTATCCAATAAAATTGAAACCAATGTGACACGTGAAAAATCTCATACAAAATTTCATTGGCTAACTAAATTACGTGGACTTAAAAGAACATCAAGGCGGCCATTGCTGTGACACGTATACCAAAATTGCTCGTTCAAGTTAAAACAGATCACTGACTGTGCGGTATGTTATTCCCTTCCAAAACACATATTTACAGAAACATAGGTCTAGACTGACTAACTGCATATGGAGTGGGGCAGTTAATATTAGTATAAGACGATATTTAGCAACTCTCTGCCCGAAAAAAAAAAAAGACGGGTCAAACCTTTGATGATTTACCACAACTATTGCTTGTAAACATATATGCTCGTTTAAAAAGCTTTGATGAAACCCAAATTAGTGCCATTTTGCAAGAAAAATAGTGTGAAGTACGAGTATGTCGGACAGTTTTCATCCCAGACCAGACTGAACGCTCTATGCAGACTGATATTGATCACGTGACATATTTAAGATAGTATATTAAGTTATCCTCGCTAATCAAAGCCCTTAGCATCTAACATTCCGATGGGAACTCTCGGTACTCTTGTAAACCCAGAATAACACTCATAGACATAGTGCCGAATCAAAGGGACACTTTCAAACGGGAAACAAAGACCCAGACTTCATTGTCAATGCCGTTTGAATACTGAAATTCAGCAGACAGTGAAGATCAAGGTCAGACTGCATATTCTGTGCAGTCTGATCTTGATTTATACTATTTGCAAAAACAACTATAGTTGTGAGAGTCTGAAGGGTTAAACTTTCCTTACATTGCCCATACCGGTAGTGCTTTATGTTGTCGAAGCTTTTAATAGAGGTAATCGCGAAGATAACTAGTGGACCAAAGGTAAAAGCAAACGGAGGACAAAGGAAACGAGTTTAAAGGAACAAAGGCGTGAATTTAGATTTGTAACGATAAACATGGTCTAAAACCAAATCTGTGTTGGAGACAATGAGAATAAACACATTTCTATTGAGTACCAACGATACATTTTTTCAGTCAAATCCCTCGCACTTACGCCATCATGTTAGCTCTATGAACACATATATACAAATCCAACGAGTTTTCTTTTTCTCTAGAGCTATATCGTTTGAGGCAGGTATGAGAAGAAACAGTAACTTTTTCTTTAATTCTATATATTGATATATCAGGAATAGAAATGTATTTCCGAGCAGCCCATCACTTTTTTGAAAAGATTTTTAAAAGAGCAAGATACATATATGAATTTTTTGGACTCCCGTCGACGTCTTCGACTTGGAAGCATCTTCTTAACTGATTAAAGTTGGACAATGGCGGTTTACCTTTGCAAATTAAGTAGGTGACGACCATATTAGTGTACTGACAATTCAAGTAGGCTACCTAAATTGCAGTCGACAGAGACCATTCCCCAGTAACTAGCCAACGGTGATACGCTCACGTGCTTATCATTCAGACACAGAGAAGATATCAAAAAGGACAGAGACGATATCAAGAGGGTTTTGCTTCGTGTACATACAATTCAGAATGTAAGTTTTTTCACGTATGTTTATAAATATACTGCTTTTTCTGGAACCAAATTATTCAAAAAACACACAAGGGGAAAAAGTAGCGGCGATCTCTCTGATTTAATGTTTTCAAATCTTGCGCAAAATGATGAACCATTCTGAAAATTACCTGCAAAGTCTGCTAAGACTTTTGCCACTTGTCAGACAGCCCGAAAAGGTTTGTTTTCAGAGATCTATTTTCAGAATATTTCAGAAAGTAACAGACAGCTCGGAATCATAATCGAAACGCATTTTCTGTGATGTCTTATTTTGATCTACATGATGTGCAATGGCAATTATTTTTACATGTTAGTTATGTAAAGAAACAAGTGGTAAGCTTGTTAGGCGCTTTAAAAATATTGCGGTAACTACCGTAACATTTTTGGCCTTTATATGAAAGATTTTGTAGAGCTAAAGACGGGCTATTAAATACCTAGTCTTAATGATAATATTTTACCAAATATAAAATTACTACCCAGGATAAAAACAGACAGGGATCAGACGGCAGTCTGATCTTTGAACTACATGTATACCGTCCGCCGAAAGCGGTCGATTTGATATATTTGGTGCTGTAAAAGTTAACCCTTTACCAAACAATCCCATGTTTTAACGACCATGAAGAATACCTCTTAAAATTGAAAACATCGTAGAAGAGAAAAATGCCGGTAACCAGCAATTTCATGTCATCTCATAATGTTTTCTACCCTTTTAAAGACAGATACTATCATTTAAGCCAAAAGCAATTTGTTGTCTACAAATACCTTCAGTTTGGACAAGTCTATTTTTTTATAAAGAGTTGATGTTTACTAATGATATAAGTGGACCATAAGAGAGTACTAGTTCGTAATTTTTTCACAGGTTCTTTAAATCTACTGTTCTTCTCCTCCTGTTTGGTCTAGTGAGACCACAGACAAAGTACTGTTGTACCCCTCCACAGTGGGAATCACGATTCAATCTCATCACCGGAGGCACAAACCAGGGTAAACCGTACTTTATACAGGTAAAGCTACAATATTCGTACATTACAGGTGTTTGTTTCTTGGTCGTTAATTAATTTCGTATTTGTCATTCATTCATTTACATCGAAGCGTCTGGTACATGTATGCACGCGTTTCTGAAGTTCCTTCACAAATAGAGCGCACAAAACTCTCTTAAAGCAGTTGAATGCTTTAATCAAACATTGTCGAGACATATTTGGTAGTAGCGGTAGAAAAGAAATTAGTCATTTCTCAACGACTTTTATGGGATCCTTGGCAAGAGTCCTGGCTTTGTTAGTGTTCGGACTTACAACCTCTGGATCTCAAGCCTTGTGGTAATACTGAAAGCTTCAAGCCTGATAACAGTTATACATTAAAAAATTATTCAATCTGACGCCCAGTATTTGAAGTTTTTTCGAAAAAAAAAAAATGTATTACAAAAAAAAAGGTTCAAAACGAGTCGTTATGTTTTATCGAGTGTGACTGTATCAAATTCTTGAAAATTATATATGATTGAAAACGAAAATCACTTCTTTTTAATTTGTCCATCATACGCAGACCTCAGAAACAAAAAAACATATATCTGACCGACAATCAAGAAATTCACTAAGCTCGTGTCAAAAAACTCAAAATTCATCATCATTTATTTGTCTAAGTTTCTACAGATTTCTTCTCTTCCTAAAATTTGACATCTTCTATATCTTATATACACGGTATGTTCAGGTAGTGCTATGTTCTTCAGCAATTCACGTTTTCTGTTTTCTTATAGCCTATGTTTTTTTTCTTCTTGCTATGAACATTGTAAAGATGTTTCTAAAACGCTTGGTATTGTATCCATTGGTTTGATTATCTTTGCTCGAAAAGTTGATTTAGCATAATTGTGATAGATTCTGCCAGTCTCATTGCTTACTTACAGGAGTATCAGAATGTTTCGATCGATGGTAACGCCCATAAAGTTGCAGCTTCCGTCAGTATTACAACGAATGACGTCACGAGTCATATACAGATTATACAGGATTTTGACGGGGTAAGTACAATTAGGAATTGGTTCGTAGAAGAGAGTCGATCAATTATTCGCACCACTCTGTCAACCAATCCAATTTTTGTGGAGTCTGATACTGACTAAGGATACAGTCAAACCCGCCACTGCGTCTGAATTTAAATTTTGATCAGGCCTGTTTTAAAAAAAACCTTCCAACTATTGTTCTAATTTTAAATTCCAAGACTACCGATTTAAATAGGCGAGACAAGATTTCTCGGCCAATCAGACGGCTAGTCTTAAAATACGTCTCTTAATATAAAAGCAATGATCTGGCAAAAGGGAGTTAAATGCATCTCTGTGAAACATTGTACCAAGCAAGTCATCACATGTAATGCCAACGCGATAGTTGTGACCATATTTTTTTTACTAGTTCCGGCTTATTGAAAACTTACACACAGGACAGAGGTTGTAAATATAGTTGCTATTTTAAATTGCCAGTAGTGTTTCTGTTATCATGGTACAGTGATCATGTCGTAGGACTATCGATGAAGCGATTCAAGTTTGATGGATTGATCCAAGTGGGTGGCAAATTATCGTGTTCAGTTTATACTTATGGATCAATAAAATCCATTTTGTCTTACAGACGACATAATTTTGAGGTAGAATGGACCTTGGACATGCAGAAAATGTACTAGAAGCAAAATTTTTCGACCCGTGTCAGCCTGCGTGCACTGCGCAGGCTGACATGGATCGGTACCTTTTGCAGATGCAGTATATGCCCCCTTTTCACAGAGCATGACGCATATAATTTGTAAGCTGAGTTTTTTGCTTGTAACAGACATACTCTTTTTCTTAACAAAAGACGAAATGTCAATAGAACCGATTTTCAAGTGATTTTGGAGAATTTAAATGTTATGGTCATTCTCAAATATAAAATTCCTCGCGAACGATTACTTGGTACACAGCTTCCCAGTTGGTATTCAGTCGCATATATGAAGCTCTTAGCTTTGCGCGTAATTAATTCTGATAACGTTACCCGAATTAAACACCATTTTCTTCTTTTTCGTCAATCCAGAAATACGCAAAAAAAAAAATGTCTTGTTTTTACCTTGAAGATGCTAATAATTACTTTTGGTGCTTTTTTGGTCACTGTTCACAGGTTTAGACCAAATCTTACCTTTATTCCTATTTTCATCCTGCAGGGTAAACAATATTCGATAACAAACGGCAATTGTCAAACTTCTACCCTTGCACCATGGACACCAAAATGTGTGCCAGGTTCGTATTTATTTGTCAGGATTTTCTCATGTAAAGAAATATTTTGGAAATGATCTTTCTCCCACCACTTAACCCTTTACCACATGACAAAAATTTAGACTTTTCTAAATTGAAAGCATTTGCAGACAATAATTTAAATGTGGTTCAAATGATGAAACTTGTCTTTGATAGGGTAGAAAACATTGTTGGAAAAGGGGAAAATACCGGCATTTTCTCCTTTTTTCCCAATGTTTTCAAAAGGACTCTTCCATGGGGTCGTTAAAAGTCGGGTTTGTGAGATAAGGGTTAAGAGACAGGCCAATTAGCTTTTTCCCGATAGGAGCTGTATTCCTACTTAGCACGCATTTGCAGGACTAAACTTTGGAAAATACTGCCTTGATTTTGGCCGTGATGGCCCTCTTCACTTCAGAAATAGTCTGAGGGTTGTTCTGATAGACATTATCTTTGAGTTAACTCCACAGATGAAAATCTGAGGGGTTAAGGTCCGGTGAGTGTGAAGCAAATTCAGGATCACACTTCCTACTGATGAGACTATCACCAAAGTGTCCTCGCAGCCATTCCAACGAGTCAGTTGAATTCAGGGAGTTGCTCCATCCTGTTAAAACCACTGTTCATCCCTAACAACACCTTTTCGTCTACCCAAGGCTGCCAAGAACTTCTTTACGACCACAAGGTAGCGCTTAGTATTGTTCATGACTGACCGTTCATTTTGGTCTTCAAACCAGATAGGACCAATGATCCCATGTTTTGATATTGCAACCCAGGGAGTGTACTTGATGAAGTGCACCCAGGCCTCTGCAGACAATTCTCTGGTGGGGTTGTCCCCCGGAGGATGTTATTCTTTGAGTTAGCTCTTCGCGATCAATACTGAGGGAGGAGTGTGTCATTGACTGAAAATTTCGCATGTCATATCCAGGTGTGCTTGCAACGCAGAGGTGCACATTTGGAGCATATCATGGAATGGAGATAAAACATAGACCGTTGGACATCCATGACTGAAACTTGGTGGACACTTCAGGCATAGACTGAAGTTCATTTGTACCAAATTTGGTCTGACTGCAGAAGGGATTGCGAATTTTATTAACGATTCCATGGGTGGCACTTTTTTGGATCACCCTGTTTCGATATGTCACGAATGCGGTTGAATGTCCTCTTCACTTTTAAAAGCTTTATTTGCTGTGTTTAATTAACTTATTGTCCCAAAAAGCAAACTTTCAGCTTGTGGCTTTGAAAACATCACTGTAAAAGAAGGATAACTAACACTGATAAATGGCTTAAAATATTAATGCAAGTAAAATATTGTTGCAAAACGAGAAATTGCTGGTAACGAGTAAATCCTTTGCCATGCTCTCAAAACAGGTGTGCTGCGAAAAGATTCGTCTGTTGGAGGTATTTACATAATGATTTCATATGACAATGTTTTACAGAGTGAGAATAGGTCTCTCTTGACGTTAATTCAAATTTCGACTGAGTGTATGTTTAATTGTGGATCATCTGACTCCATTTTATTATCCGTTTTGGCAAATGTTTCGCTGGGTTAACTTTGTGTAAAAAAAGGCGAGAGACGGTTTGTTTTTTCATCTGGCACTAGTAATAGATTCGTCTACCCAATTCCACATAAATATATGAAAAAAGAAATCAAAGCAGTTCAGTTTATAATTGTAGGAAAAGGAGTAAGGGTACTAAAAACTGATGACTTCACAATTTTGATGCATAAAGATACATCATTTCCCTACACTAACCACTCAGCGTGAAAATATCGTGAAGAACAGCTCTGTGTAAGGCGACCCCGTGTTTGGGCGACCGCGATGAAGAAGACTTTTGAAAACATTGTTGGAACCAGCCTTTTCTCCTTTTTTTAAACTCGTGTTTGGTGCAAATTCCGCTTATTGAACAACATGGGCTATGCTCTGTGAAAAAGGAGGTTTAAGGCATCTCTGTATACCAAGCATGTTGTCACATGATTATGAATCCATTAAGTCTATTTTGTCTAACAACTGACTGAGTCCTGGGGTACACTGGTCCATTGACAGACAGAAAAATGACCAAGAGCAAAAAGTTTCGACCCAGGTTAGCCTGGGCAGACTGTGCAGGGTGACCTACCTTTTGCAGATGCACTAAGCCCTATTTTCACGGAGCATAGCTCACATTTATTTGTCGTCTACAAATGTTTTTGAGTTGAACAAATCTAAAATTTTGTGTCTGGAGGAGAGTTAATTCTTGTGTTCATTCATTAAAAAAGCAATCTCAGTCCTACATTAAACAAACACAAATCCTTGTATTTAGTTCTCCTTGGATATGAAATATCGAATTTATCATTTAGATGATGCAAAACTTCTGACGAAAACATACTTCGGTACCGGGAACAAGAAGATAGCTTTTGATGTGTATAGTTTTACAATGGATGTGAACACTTATATCGTTGACGTGGCGTCTGCCGACTGCACCCCACTGTATCTAACTGGTCATGGTTCCAAAAACAATGGTATGTAAAATGTTTCACCTTCTGCAAGTAAAATTTTGATTACCTAAACAAAAATAAACCATTTACAACACAATCTCGCACTGAGCACTCCTAATAAAGAAGCACTTTGAAAACATTGTGGGAAAAGGAATAATTGCTGGTAGCCAGTATTTTTTCCATTTCCCAGTATGTTTTCTTCCCTTTCACCCACAAATAACATCATTTGTGTACATATGGCTTACAACACGCGAAAAGGGGCATTCGGACATTTGCGTAAAGTGTCGTCTCGGATCAGTCCGCGCAGGCTAATCCGAAATGACTCTTTCCGTTTTTATGCAATTTTCTGTTTTGCACAAGTCTACTGTAGCACAAATTCTAATGTAGTCGTAAAGTGCCGTCTCGGATAAGCATGTGCGGACTGCGCAGGCTGATCCGAGACGACACTTTACGCAAATGTCCGAATGCCCCTTTTCGCGGTTTGCAAGCCATATAATATGTTGTCTGCAAAAGCATTCAGTTTGGACAAGTCTAAAATGTTGTCTTTTGGTAAATAATTAAGCAATAATTTTGTACATGATATTACCTGCATGCTTAGAATATATAATATGCACTTGGTAAGTGAAATTATGTTCGACCTTACCTTTCTTCATTTTAGATAAATATTTACCGCCATGATATGACCTTAGCTGTTAAAGTGGCGTTAAACCCTTAATACAACCAACCAAAGATAAATATTTTTATACGGTCATGTGTTAAAAACTCTGCCATGAGTTTCACAAGAAAAGTATATGTAAGCGTTTCATTTCATTGACGATACATGAAACATTTTTTCAAAGATTTCCTCCCCACCCCCATAAAAATAGGCTCACGGGAAAAAGTAAATAAAGAACCGAATAAATACTCCTATTGAATGTTCTTGAAAATAGTTATTGAAATAACTAATGTCATTGTTTTAACAGTTACAGGCTTTTCGATCGGAACCTACTCTAATATGACACTCGGCATAAAGGACCCATCTGTTTTTGACATCCCAGACAGTTGCAAGCACTTTTCATTTGGTGCAAACGTAAGCTCAGTTTCTCAACTCTTAAACACCAAACGATTAAATTTAACACATATCCAATCTGAAAGCATTTGCGGAAGAAAAATCGAACGCGACTCAATCAATGGCATTAATTCTTTCACTGCCAATGTCGTCTTGGATATCTTTTTCGGACGGTGTATATCAAGTTCAGACTATAAAAACCGTGCAGTCTGGTCTTGGATCTACACTGTCCGCCACCTTATACTAATCTTTGACAAAAACCAGCTTCAAACGCAACAAGAAAACTCGAATCGGTTGAATTGGCAGCGAAAAACGGTAGAAGAGGAAAAGGTGAGAATGCTAGTTGCCAGCATTTTTCTCACGTTGTTTTCAAAAGCTTTTATTCGCAGGGTCGTAAGAACTCAGGATAGTCCCTAAAAAGGGAGATGGCCCCTGCTGCTCTCTTTACCTCAGCCTATGGTTTGTATAAGGGGCCCGTATTCTTCACCAGTACAAAGCCAATGCAAAACATTCTTCAAAACTTTTTACGATTCCGCAGACAAATATTCGGCCAAGGCTGAGTTTTCACTCAAGCCCCTTGATGCTACCATTGTGAAGTACCGACTGAGCCCCTGAGGCTCGAGATAAACCAGAATGAAATGAAAGGGGCAGAAGAGAGTGAGGGGAAAAGATATTAATTGGTTGATTAACTCCTGTTTTACACCATTTCAATAATATTTTGAAGTCATGTCATAGCGACACGCCACTTGTTTATGTGTTTCCTAGGTTGCATCGGTCCTAGATTGGGCTATGCAGTGCCTTGCCCCGGGACACTCCAAAGACCAAGGGGTAAACAAAAGTCTGGGTTTTGAAAAGTACTCGTGGTAACGGTTTAAACAATACGCGAGTATTTCCGGAAGAAGTGTAATATTTAGATCAGCCTGCCTTTCTCGCCCCGTCTATGATTTTGATAGTATAAATAAAAACAGGCAGAGCAAAGATGATTTACGCTCTCAGTTATCATTATCAGTCGGTTGCTTATTTTCTGAAGGCCAAACAATCATCAAAGTTTAAAAGGCAGTTAAACATTGTATTATTCTGTTTCTAGACGGAAGCTACGAGGTTGCATTCAATTTTCTAAAAAAAAAAAGAACCAACGACAAACCAAAGTATTGACAGGATGCAGCATCGAACATACGACGAACTAATCGCATTATTTCATTGGTTGATACTAGTTTCGTAAAATTACCATCTTTGATTGTGTGCATGCATATCTATTAAAGTAACCAATATAGCCTACCGATGCTTGTCTTTCTTTAAGATAGTCAAAAGTTCCTTTTTCAAGCAAGAAGGCATTTTCAATTTCTTTCTTGTCCTGCTCTCTGATTGTCTCAGATATAACATATTCATCAGAAAAAGAGTGCTGGAACTTAGTAAAGTGAGTGCATCTAAAACTGGCCTATGGCACCGAAAGGATCAACGCATGAAGTCCTTCCTCAACGGCCTACTGAAAGCCAGAGTGCTTGTTGTGCTTTAATTAGTTTTATCATACGATTGTTACTATTTTAAGAATTTTGCCGATTTCGTCCGATACTCGCCCCGTTGTTTTCAACCAGAGACAGTTTCGCGCTCGAGCGAATTAACACATGTTATCAAACTCACTACTTATTTCTTTTGTATCAGCAAGATGGGCGAATGAAACGTTTTAGTGGATCTGCACAATCCATATAGAATGGTTGACATGAAAACTAGAAATCTTTCGCTATTTACGTCAAACTTTGAACATCTTGTCTTTCGCATTTTTACGACGTTCTCCTTTGTAAAGAGTATAGTTTGGTTTCCAGTTTGTGTTTGCGTCACAAAATGGGTCCAGTATTAAGAAAAGTTCATTCTGCAGGTTTGCAGGACGCTAGGCAGCTAACATTTAAAAGGCAGCTTTGCTATGCCATGAGAGCACTTCTATTACCGTGTATCTCCTCAACAATAAGATCCTTATCAAACGAAAACACTTCGAACGTGTCTAATTTGAAAGTATTTGCAGAAAACATCATAAAAGTATTTCACATGATATGATTTGACTTTGATAGGGTAGAAAACATTGTGGGAAAAAGTCCTCTGTCAGTTGACAGTTCAAATCAATTTCAGACTGCGTTAATCATGCAGTTTCATCCTTGATCTTCACTGTCCCATACTGTATTAGATCCATATGCATAACTTCTATATAGACTGCTTCATTAATTCTTTTTGAACAGAATTGCAGCCAAATTTAGCTCCTTCTGTAGAAAATATTAAAGAGATCAGGCTCAATGGTGTAGTTTAAGTCTTTGCCAAACAATCCCAAGATTTAACAACCCTGAAGAAGAAGGCTCTTGAAAACATTGTGTGGAAAGGAGAAAATGCTGGTAACCAGCATTTTCTCCTTATCCCACAATTTTTCTAACCTTTCTGACACAATTCCAATCGTTTGAGCAATATTCAATTTGTCATCTACAAATGCTTTTGATCTGGAGGAGTCTAAAATATTGGCATGTGGTAAAGAGATAATCATGGATACATCTACACTGTCTGATATTTTTGAGAAATTCAGATCGCAAGAGCCTTGAAGTTGCAGCATCTGAGTATGTTTTATTGACTAGTATGCATTGTGCTCATTATACACATTTCATGTAGAACTATTTGTTGTTTAACCCTGAATCAGACCTGTCAAATTAAAAGCATTTGCATATGACAAATTAAATGCAACTCAAACTATTCAAGTTGTCTTTTCATAATGTTTTAGAAAGTATTGTATTGCTCAGAGTTTTTAAAATACAGGATTGTTTGATAGAGAGTAAATCTGTAGTCTTAATGTTAACAAGTTAAATGCTCTCTGAATGATTTTGCAAACTGGGCACTGTGTGAGACATACTTAGACTTACTGAACTTGAGAAGATTCCATGACAAATATGTTAAGAAAAACAACTCTTACTAAAACTCACAAAAGCACAAGACAGAGTTATGCCCCTTGACTTCCCGCACATCCTTAAATCTAATCAACAGTTATTTTTTAGGGGTGTGTGTAAGTGTCCATTGCTTAGTGGTTCAGACAACAAATTTATCCATATTAATACTCCTGCTGGCATAAGTAGGTGCACAGGATAACCCTTGGGTAAAGCACTGTAGAGAGAGACACGGATTTGCTAATTATCTCAAATGAAAATTTCCAACCAATAGATAAAAACCCAAGTATTTTTATTCAGGGCTTCTTTATAATGCAAAAATTGCACAAAGTCTGACAGTGTCAATCAAAGATAAGACTGTACATTCTGATCTTGTTCTACACTGTCTGCAAAACAGAGAAATAACAGCAGCCCAAGGCTTAACCAGCAAGGACATAAAAGAACTGTTACTGTGATATGATTGAAATACGGTAAAAAGGCATCAAGTATACAGCTGTGTTATACCTTGCAATTCTAGGACTTTTCCAAGTTGCCACAGACAAGGCAGAACGCCAGGAATGCCTTCTTTTCAGTTTAACCCTTTACAAAACAATGCCGTGTTTTAACGACCCTGACCTTTCCCCCAGTGTTTCCTACACTACCATTGAATTTTGATGACCAGTCTACAGATACATGAACAGTATGTTGAATTTGAAAGAGTGTGAAATTTGTTGTTTAGGAAATGGTTAACTCATCAAACTCCTAAAACAAAGTTGAAGCAAGTTCCTGCAATGTTTTCAAAGGCCTTTTTCTTCAGGGACATCAAAATGTGATTGTTGATTGGTCAAGTTTCAAAAAGCACAAATGAAAGTTGGTTAATAAAATAAACTCAAGACAATTTAATCTAGATAGATATTTATTGCATCTTTTATATTCAAAATGAGTCAAAATTTACTCTGTACCCAGATCGTGATGAATAAGAACGAAAGCAACTACAAAACCCACCATTGCAAAATTTACCTTTCACCACACAATCTCAAGTTTTCAATGGTCCTAAGAAAGACAGCTTTTGTAGCATTGTGGTTAAAGGGAGAAAATGCTGGTAGTCAGCATTATCTCCTTTTCCCACAATGTTTTCTACTCTTTCACAGAAAAATCCAATCATTTGAGCCAGATATTATAAACTTTTGTTGTCTCCATTTGGATGAGTCTTAAAGTTGGTTTTATCTGGTGAAGGGCTACTCTGTAATCAGTTAGTGCTAACAAATGAAAGTTGTACATACTTGATAGAAGACAGCAGATTCAAATTCTGAAAATATTTGCATGAGATAACTACTTTTTACTCTTAAGTCTCTTTACCATGGAACAAAATTTTGGATAAGGCCAAATTGAAATTTTTTGCAGATGACAAAGTTAATGTGACTCAAAAACTGAAAATTGTCTATTAAAGAGCAAAAAGGGCAGAAATTATCTCAGAAAAAGGAGAGAATGCTACTTTTCAAAAGCCTTCTTCCTCAAAACCTTTAAAACTTGAGATTGTATGGTAAAGTTCACAGAATTTAATACATTTTTTGTGCTAATAGATTTTACATCATTCCTATCCGAGTACTGTAACTATGTCTTCATATACATGTATCAAGATCTACCATATGAGTAAATTAATGATAATCACATGCAGAATATAGAATGAAACATAAAGCAAAAAAAAATTCATTATAAAGTATTATGTACTCTCTGTAAAAAGTCATGACAAATTCAAAATAGCAACACAATAAATACTCAAGAACAACTCAGTATCACATAAGGATGCAATGCACTGTGATGTAACATGGTGCTATGGGCAGCACAATCACATGTTCCTCTGCTTAACACTTTACCAAAGGACAAAATTTTGGACTGGACCAAAGTGAAGGCAGTAGCAGACGACAAATAGAATATTGCTGAAATGACGATTTCAGTCTTTGATAGGGTAGAAAACATTGTGGGAAAAGGAGAGGTCATTCAAACTCAGGTTTATTTGGTTAAGGGTAAAAGGTCCTAGCTAAGCTTTCTCCATATTTTTTATTTCTCAAATATGTGCTTTTTTGTGATGTGTTGGTCATAACAAAGTGTTACATGCACATTGCATTCAAGAAATAAAGAACCTCGGGCAGTCAGACATAAGTGCCCCAGTTCCTTTATATATTGTGCATAAAAATGAAAAATACACTTACATACAGGGTTTACATACATAATAATATTAACTTAGTAAGTCATGTGACATGTGAGAAATGAATACTGGGATGGGCCATTAATGACAATATTAACCCTTTATCAAACAGTTCTGAGAAAGAGGGCTATTAAAAACAATGGAAAAGGAGAAAATGCTGGTAAGCAGCATTTTCTCCTCACACAATGTTTTCAACGCTTTTGAGAAATATCTCACCATTTGGCTTACATTTAACCCTTAGGCTGCTAAGTGCAACTCACTGTCCTATTGCAGACAGCGTATGATCAAAATCAGACGGCACAGAACTGGTTTTGGATCTACACTGTCCGTTAAGGAGATATCTTTCTTTCAAAAAAACCCTTGAAATAGGAAAATTTGGGATTTTACAATCAGCTTGAAAGTTTCATCTCTTTTATGTAGAAGGATAAGGGTTAATATGTCTTTTGCAAATGCTTTCAATTTGGTCCAGTCTAAAATTTTTGGTTTGATACACAGTTAACTTACTAAGTCATATGACCTATGAGATATGAAGTCTGAGATGTTCAGCTACAGACAAGAAATAGAAGTGGTGCAACAAGAAAACTTCATTCTAAAATCACACAACAAAACCGACATTAACTTTAATGTAAAATGTGACCAGATGTACACAAATTAAATTTTATTGTAATCTTTTATATCACAAAAATACCATTCAGAGGTCAGCCATGTTTTACAAAACATACACTGGGACATTTACAGACACATGATCCTTAACCCTTTACAAGACAATCACAAACTTGAGGAAGAAGGCCTTGGAAAACATAGTGTGAAAAGCAGAAAATGCTGGTAACCAGCATTTTCTCCTTTTCACACAATGTTTTCTCCCCCTTTTAAAATAATTTTTTCTCCATTTTCAGCCACATTTAATATCTCATTTTGCAAATGCTTTCAATTTGGATAAGTCTTAAAACTTTGTAGTTTGGTAAAGGGTTTACTCCTTACCAGACGACAAAATTTTTAAATTACACGTTCCATCATTTGAGTTGCATTTACATTGTCATCTGCAAATGCTTTCAATTTCAACAAGTCTACATTTTTGTCCTTTGGCAACTTATTTTCATGTATTTACTTGGTACTGAATGATTGTGAGTCACTCAAAACAGTTGACCATTTAGTAAACACTAGAATGTAAACATCCACTGTGTTCCCTAGCAGTGTCCAACATGAATATGCCAGGAGAAGGGCATTGCCTCTTTACCAAACAATCCTGAGTTTTAATAACCCTGAAAGCGAAGGCTTTTGAAAAAAAATGTGGGAAAAAAAGACAATGCTGGTCACCAGCATTTTCTCCTTTACCCATGATGCTTTCAGAAGTCTGTTCGATCAGGGTCACTAAAAACTAGGGATTGTGTGGTAAAGGGTTAAAGTATAACTTCAAAGCCTTGCAGTACAAAGAGCCATGCAATGAATAAAGAAGGATAAAGCAATATATTAAGGAAGAAAAGGTGCAAAAACGAAACGAAATTTGGAGCTAGGAATAAGGGGATGTAACTGTAAAAGTTTCTCTACCCAGACATTTCGAAAGCTCCGAAATGGTGAATACTTGAATTAACCCTTCCTTTTTTATACAGATATCCTAGACTTATATGCAGTCAAGACTTTGAAAACACTGTCCCAAAGTGCAATGGCTCATATTGAACAATATACCTATATTTCCTATGCTGTCTTGCTCGTCCAAGTTTACTTTCCTTCAGAAGCCTTTAGACAACAATTCAAAAGAAAAAAATTGCACACAAAGTAAGATGGAAAAGCAATATAATTGGTTATAGGTAAAATTGTTTGTTTTAAAAAGTTATCTCCATTACTCCAGTTGCCACAGATTGGAAATTTTTCACTTTATAGCTTTTTCAAGTTAGTGGCAATACTGGTTTCATATTTATTGGATATATTTTTAAGCTGCTAATGTAGGAGATGTACATTTTTGTCCACAAAACAGACCAAGGCAAAGCAATAGCAGTCTTTCTCCCGTTGTGTGCAACCATTATTGTACTTTCCATAGAGCATAGATTAAGATTTGCCTGCACATATAAGCGGCCCAGTTGTGGTCTACGTTATTGTCTCAATAAAACCATCGTCAGGATAAAATCCACATCTATTTCCAAAGAACTAGGTAGATTAGATTTTATCTGTAATAGTCAACAGTGTGAATGAATATTGCTGGAACAGGGTTCAGACAATTTAAGTAAAACAAACATCTGACTGGAGAACAAATGGATCACAGACATGGTTTCCCCATAATTTATTTCCTCTTCTATCCCCTCAAAGAAATGTAAGATAAAATCTATGTTTAAGTATCTTGAATCCACAGTTTCATTTCAATGCAGAAGTACAATAAACATCATCAGTCTTTGTCTTCATTAACCCTTTGAGTGCCGAATAAACCCAACAGACATTTTCTATATAGAAATAAGACCCAAAAAACCTCTATTTAACCCTTTACCACACAGTCCTGACTTTTAATGACCCTGAGAAATTAAGGCTTTTGAAAACATTGAAGGAAAAGGAGAAAATGCTGGTAACCAGCATTTTCTCCTTTTCCCTCAATGTTTTATGGATTTCAAAAGACAAAGTGCATGTTCTGGGTTGTGCTTAATTTGTCGTCTTCAAATGCTTCAATGTGGACATGGCCACAAATTTTTTAATCTGGTAAAGATTTAATGGTTGGTTTTGTCTATAGTGTTTTAGCAACGCAGACATTGGAGATCAAAGATCAGACTGCACATATTGTGCAGTCTGATCTTGATCTACAATGCCTGCAAATGCACTTTCATGGTTAATTCACATACTAAGTACCCTAATAATGAGCTTTTTTGCCTTATGAACCAACAAAATTCTTTGTTACAGTTTGGAAACAAAGAGCCAATGGAGGTGTAAAAAAAGGCTAAACATAAAACTTTATCCATGATTATTAAAAATGGTCTTTACTCTTTCAACTTGTGAATTGGTTTTGGATTTCTTGAACTCTTTACCACACAACAATATTTTAGACTGGTCCAAATTCAAAGCATTTGCAGACTACAAGTTAAATGTGGCTCAAATGATTGGATCTGTTTTCTCCTTTTCCAACAAATTTTTCAAAAGTCAAATTTACAAAAAACGTTTAACTCGGGATTGTGTGGCAAAGGGTTAACTGGTAACTTCAATGTGGAATGAGTTGAGGAGTTGGCATGTCAAAAGGTTAAATTAAATCTGTTACCAAAAAAGCAAGATGAAAAAGCCAACCCTAGGATAAAATTAAATTTTTACTTGTTGGCAATCAGGAGGCCTTTTTACTATTTCTTCAGTGAAAAAAATTTACACCCCCCCCCCCCCTTCTTAGCTCTAAAAGTTTCATTTAATACTGTTTTATTCAGGAACAACAAAGGTAAAATACCTCAGGATAAGCAAATTTCCTCTCTTGAATGTAACATCTTGAGAGAATTAGATAAGGCTTTAACCCTTCACCACACAATCCCAAGTTTTAATGACCCTAAGACAGAAAGCTTTAGAAAAGATTGTGGATACAGGAGAAAATGCTGGTTACCAGAATTTTCTCTATTTTTTCCACAACGTTTCCTTAAAACAAAAACAATTCCAATTATTGTGTCCCATTTATCTTCTTGTCCGCAAATGCCTTCAATTTGGACAAATCTAAAATTTTGTTGTAATGTAAAGGGTTAACCCTTTACCAAATACGTCAGTGTTTTGTCAACTCCCAGAAAGAAGGCTTTTGAACAAGGGAAAAATGTTCCAAACGGTGTCTCTTACCCTTTCAAACCAGACCCAATCATTTGAATCACATTACCTTTATTGTCTCTAAAGTCTTTCAAATTAAAAGCATTAATAGATGGCACAACAAATGTGAGTGAAAAAAAATGAAACTGTTTTTGGAAAGGTAAAAAACATTGTGGGAAAAGGAGAAAATGCTGGTTTCCAGCATTTTCTCCCTTTTCCACTATGTTTTCAAGAGGCTTATGTGTGTTCTTAAGAATGGTTGGTGAATACAGACCCATGTCTACTGGACGATTTAGCAACCTAAGGATCCACTGAAGATGCTGATTTACCTTTGCCCCCTCAAGAGTCATTACTAAAGAGTAAAACATAATTCACTGAAAAGATGCTCAAAAATGTAGAGTGCTTTTCAATGCTTTACCACACAATCCTGTATTTTAAGAACCCTCTGAAAGAAGGCTTTTGAAAACACTCTGGGGAAAAGGAGACACTACTGGTATCCAGCATTTTCTCCTTTTCCTACAATGCTTTCTACCATTTAAATGTTAGAAATCTTCTTTTAAGTCATATTTGATTTGTTGTCTACAAATGTCTTCAATTTGGAAGCAGTCCAAATTTTGTTGTTTGGTGAAGAGTTAAGAATTTGTTTTGATGGGGCACACACTAACATATCAACAGCAACCTTATCTTGATCTACAGTTTTTGCAAAAGCAACCCCAATATCTTCTAATTTTCTGTGGGTTTATTATCGCTTGAAGTCAGATTACCTGTTAGTTCTACGAAAAGCCCTATCATTGATACAGAGGTAGTTTGTTCAAATGTACATGTACCTCAATCACCCATGTAAGAACACTTCAAGTGAAGCTCCTCTTTCAACTGTGACAAACATTGTAAAGAAAAGACCATAATGGCCCTAAATATGCTTGTGTCTTTACTAAATTTTATCAAGTGATATTACATAGTAAATATCAAGGCTATAGGCCTGAAGGTTTTACCCCTATTAAATGTATGATGGGCATGTACTTTTAACAAGTAATTTCTTATTTTTGTACTATGTTTCTAAAAGAAGTTTGCTGCAAGTTCCAAATAATTATCTGTATAAAGCTGTGCATTAAAATCTTAAATTTCTATCCATATCTTTAGCTTTGATTATCCCATAAGCATGTTAAACAATGAACACCTGCTCAAAACAATCATCTTGACACAGCCTTGTCCATTTTTGACCATGTCTACATTACTTGAAACCTAAACCCTTTAGAAGACGACAAAATTTAAGACTTATCCATATTGAAAGCATTTACTGGCAACAAATTAATCTGGTTGGAATGCTTTGTCATTGATAGATCAGAAAACTTTGTTGACTAAGGAGAAAATGCTGGTAACCAGAATATTCTCCTTTTCCCACAATGTTTTAAGAAGCCATCTATCCCAGGTCATTTAATCTCTGGATTGTGTGGTAGGGGGTTAATCTAGGTTTCTCTGTGGTGCCCTTTTATCTCTCTGATCTCCTTTATAGGAAACATCTAGTTTTTCTGTCTGAAAGATTATTGAATGTACGACTCTCCTTATCAATTCTGAAGGTAATGTAGCTTGGACACTTCAATTCTGATCTACCATGGAGGATTTCCCATGTGACATATATCTTAGTTTGACAGTAAGTGTTTGGTAGTAATTCATTCTGTGAGTTCTACTTCTAACATGGCATCCAATTCATCTGTCAAACCTTGTAACATGTTGTCAATTTCACTCAGAACATCTCCTGAACGACCTTGCTTCCTGAAAGATAAAGATAAGTAAAAATTAAGTGTACAGTTCATTCAAACAACATGGCATACACTTTGGCCAGTCTGCTCAGAGTGTACATCAAGATCAGACCACAAACACTATACTATGATCTTCCATCTATGCCATCTGATAACTTGGCAAATATCCTAGGATGCACCTCATTTGCAAATATTAATAAGCCATGCTCTAGCAAAAGGGAATTTAATGCATCTCCGTCTTGCATTCCACTAAGCAAGTTGTCACATAAGTATGGATCCATAAGAACCATATGTCTAACAATAATACATGCATAAAATCAGCAAATAGCAAAAAGTTTTGACACATGTGAGCCTGCGCTGAACTGCCTTTTCTCCTTTACAATGTTTTCTTGCTTTTGAACATAAATTCTATAATTTTAGCTCCATTTATGTCTGCAAGACTGCAAATGCTTTCAATTTGGACTATTCTTTAATTTTGCTCCCTCTTTCCCCTTCAACTGGGGATTCCTTTTACTTCTCAACTGTAATGATGATGTTAAGGTATATATATCATCCCATGTTATGTACATATAACGATATGGTCATAACACTCCTACAATCCGTACGATACATTTTTACATCCTTTACAAAGTCACTTATGTTCTATATTACATACTCAGAGACTTTGAGACATACAGTTTTTTATCACTCACCCTTTTGGTTTAGGTTTAGGGGACACTGCAGGTTTGACTGGCTTTTGAGGTACTACTGGTTTGGCAGGTGCTGAAACATATGATACAAAAGTTAAGTCTCACTAGTTGTCTAAGTTTTTTTGTCAAAAATGCTCTTTACTTTCAATCTGATAATAGCCTTTTCAATTTCTCTTTAACCCTTTACAACATAACAAAATTTTAAACATATCCAAATTGACAGCATTTATTGAAGACAAATCTGATGTGGCTCAAATAACTGAAATTGCCTTTGACAGAGAAGAAAACATTTTGAGAAAAGGAGAAAATGCTGGTTACCAGCATTTTCTCGTTTTCCCAAAATGTTTTCAAGTCTTCTTCATCAGGGTCGTGAAAACTCGAGATTGTGTGGTAAAGGGTTAAGACTTCAACAGGAAATCTTGTGTTTCCAAGACATTCACAACAAAGACTTTCGAAAACATTCTGGGGAGAAAAGCAGTTACCCAGCTAGTTCTCCTTTTCCCTCCACAATGTTTTGTACTTCTCAAAGACAAATCTAATCATTCAAGACACAATAAATTTAGTGTCTGCGAAGTTTTCAACATAGCCAAGTCCAGAATTTTGTCATTAAGTCAAGAGTAGAGCAACGTAAGTAATTAATGAACCAGATGTCTTACCATGTACATGATTTACGGACCATATACATCATTTCCCATTTTCAGTATTGAGTACATGTCATCTCTATTAACCTTTAAGTCTTTAGCACAGAAATTAATTAGACACGTCCAAATTGAAAGCATTTGCCAATGACAAAGTGATTGGAGTTGAAAGTGATGAGATTTGCCTTTTAAAGGGTATAAAACAATGTTGCAAAAAGGAGAAAATGCTGGTTATCAGCATCATCTCCTTTTTTCACAATGGTTTCAAGAGTCTTTTACCTCAGGCTCAGGATTGTTAAAACATGACATTGTGTAGCAATCGTTTAAACATTTTATGTACTACACATTAAAAAAAAAATTCTTAAGCCACACATTCTCCTCAAAAGATCAGAAATGAATAAGTGAAATAACAGGAGGGGAAAGAGGAAGGGAAAAAAAGATAGTTGGATTTAAAATCACTATTTCTTCTATAAAACCTATCATGATTGTAAATCTTATATGATGACATGCGAAAATATTGAAGCAAAAGCAGAAAATGCTAAATACAACCAAATGCTCCTTTTGCAACAATTTTTGCCAAGTTGTCTGCTGGAATACAAAGAAATATCAAGAGAAGGGCAGGGCACAATATCTTAATTACCAGAATCAATCAATTGTCAGCTTAAAGGTTACACTACTAAGTAGAGCTTAAATAACCCCAAGGAAGAAGGCTTAGGAAAACATTGTTGAAAAGAAAGACAATGATGGTAAACAGCTTTTTCTCCTTTTCCCACACTGTTTTCTACCCTTTCAAAGACAAATTCCATCGAATTAGCTAGGGTTACTTTTTTTCCCTCTATTGGAGCATAAATTGGGAGGATAGGTGGGTTCCTACTGAAGATTTCTAGATGAAGTTTTTATCCATAAATTAGTCTGAAATTTCTTTCATCTGACTTAAGAGTCAACTCTTTACCACATGACAAACTCTTTGAATTGTTAAAATTGAAAGCATTCCCAGACAACACACCAAATAAGGCTCCAAAGATAGGATTTGTCCTCGAAAGGGCAGAAAACATTGAAGGAACAGGAGAAAATGCTGGTTACCAGCATTTTCTTCTTTCCAATGTTTATGAAAACCTTTGTCCCTGAGAATGTTAAAATCTGGGATTTTTTAGAAACAGATTACCCCTTTACCACATCTCCCGATTTCAACCAGCATTTTCTCCTTTTTCCACAATGTTTTCGGCCCTATCGAAGACAGAAATCATTTGAGCTATACTCAATTTGTCATCTGGAAATGCTTTCAGTTTGGCTGAGTACACAATTTTGTTGTTTGGTAAAGGATTAAACTGTACTAACCTTGACTTGCAGCCTGAGTTTGTGTCCCAGGTACAATGGTTGCTGTGACATTTGCACTGTAAGTGTTAGGAGACATGCTTCTCTGTTGTTGTTTATGTTGCTGCTGAAGTTGTTTCTGTAAGTCTTGTTGCTGCAACTGATGAACATGCGGTTGCTGTGGTTTGGGCAATTTGTTAGGGGCCCTCTTAAGGGTGTCCTTACTTTCACCATTTACACCCAAGTCACTGTCCCCTGCCTGAGGCCTTCCATCATCATAAATCATGACTAGAGATGGTTTGGCAGCAGGGGCTCTCTGTTTAATTGTCCCAACATTTTCATTGGCAAAAGGTATAGAGTTAGAGTCCAAACTAGAGGTTGATGCACTGAGATTCACACTGCCATTCGAGTCCTTCCTTGCTTGCTCAGATTCAGATTTCTGAGCACTTTGGTCTTTGGTATATGATTCAGATGAAGTATTTGTTTGTGCACCATTTTGATGAACACCATTTTGAGCATTAGAAGTTTGTTGTGAACTGTTCCTATCTTGTGAAGGCAGCGAGTCTGAGTTTCCATTGGTACCAGACTCTCCTGTCTGGTTTTGAGACTCATTTTGCACTTGTCTTAATTTAACACCAAAAGCACTTTCAACACCATTACTTCCAGGACTTCCATTTGACGAGTTCTCTCTTTTCAGTCTTTGTTGTAACATGTATTCACCCGATGTTGGTTTATCTCCCTTACCTAACAGTCCATAATTAGAAATCTTTGGCGTAATAATATCCATAGCAACTGGAGGTGGGGGAGGCGGTAGATCCTCCCCGTCTGAACTTGTATTATCACACATACTATTTTCTTCACTCTTTTTTCCAAATCTCTCAGAGAGACTCTGAACACAATTTACAAATGCCTGAGCCTGCGGTGAAGCCGAATGTTGTGGTTTTGGCTGAATTTGGGGTGGGGACAAAACTGAAGTGACTGGACTATTCACAGAAGTGATTGCAACATTGTCATTCTTCACCACATCTACCTTGTCACTAGTGCTGGTACGTATGGAGTGGGTTCGTTTAGGTGGAGGGGGTGGGGCTTTCTTTGCCCTGCCACCTGGTGAGTTTTGTAGTGATGCTCTTGGTGATCCGGACTGACTATATGAAGATTCAAAATGAGTAGAAACATGAATGGGACTTCCAGAACAGAATGGAACCTGATGTAATGACATTGGGGCATAATTTACATAATTAGGGGCTGGCCTTGGAGGGCCTAGTTGTGGGGTGTCGTAAATGTGTTCTGATGTCCTTCGTTTAAGGCTTCCATTGGTTGCTAGAGGGTATTTAAAACCTTCAAGACTTTTGACTGGGCTTTTATATCCATCAGTATTCCTCTCAGCCTCATGTTTTTCAATGTCTATGATATCTGGGGATCCTTCCCTACTGGACTGTTTTGCCTTGGCAACAATGGTAGCAACTGGTTTAGGCTTGGTGGTAACCCTTGGAGCTATTGGAGCAATACCCACAGGTGACCTTGACAGCTGTTCCATATCGTCTCCTGTTGGTGTATTCTCCCTATCAGAGTAATCAGATGTCCTATCTCCAGGAGCATGAAATGATTGGCACATTTTTTGCGGTGATCCTACACTTTCACGCCCATCTGTCATACCATTAGGAGCAGACTGCGACAATGACCTTTTCACCTTGATAGGTACCACTGAGGGTGACTTCGGGTGCATGTTGCCAGTGTTAGCATACTCATTTTCTAGCGGCTGGTTGATAGACTTTAATTCTCCACTGCTGTTGGTACTTAAGCTATCTCCAGATGAAGACCTCCTGGGTTTAAGGTATGGCGGTAGTTCATTGTATTGAGGTGGAGCTGGTGGGGGAGGAGATGACCTTTCTCCAGACCACCTAATGCTGGCCATGGGTGGCTCAAGGACCTCCATAGAATCTCTCTGCCCATCCATTGTTGACAATCTTTTGGTGCCAGACAATATCCTCTTCAGGCGCTCAATAGCAAGCATGATCTTTTTCTGATGTCCTGTAAACACACAATATAACCCTTTACCAAACAACCACAAGTGTTAACAACTCTGAGGAAGAAGTCTTTTGAAAACTTTTTAGGTCACCTGCATTTTCTCCTGTTCCCACACTTTGTTCTATCTTTCAAATACAAGTCTATCTTGTAACCCTTAAACCATAAAACACCAAGTTTCAACGACCCTGAGAAAGAAGCCTTTTGAAAACATTATGGAAAAAGGAGAAAATACTGGCAACCAGCATTTTTACATTTCCCACAATGTTTTCTTCCCTATCAAAAACAAATTAATCATCTGAGCCACATTCACTGTCGTCTGTAAATGCTTTTAATTTGGAAAAGTCTAAAGTTTCGTTGTGTGGTATAGATTTAAGCCATATTTGCAGTCTGCAAATGCTTTCCATGTAGATGAGTCTAACACTCGTCGTCTAGTAAAAAGTTAAAGTGTTTTGTATCAAACTTTAATGTATCAGACTGGTGTACTGAATCTATTTCATGTAATGCATATGATCTTGAATGGTATTTAGACAAAATTGCCCATACAAACTATAATTTTTGGCTTCTTACAATATTACTTTTGGTTTACCCCTGAACAAAAGAATGACTTTTGATGTTAACAAAAAATGTGAACTATATGTACTAGATTTAGTGTTCTAAAAGAAGAACAGTTTATTTGTTTCATTCTGATTGCAGTTGAAAATGAAATTCCTCTATGGAAAGAAATACAAACCAAGTCTCTGAATTCCTATTTCCTCAAGGTCTTCCCAAGTAATGTCAACCACATAGTCTATGTTATCATAGCCCTGATTGGCTAGTGTGTTGTAATACTGTTCCAAATTAAGCAGTCTCAACCAATCATAGATATCATTCTGAAACAAAAGTGTAAATAGATGCAGGTCAAATGAATCATGAATTCTGGTCTTATAATGCCAAGCTTAGTGTACAAGAAGAAGTTTGAGAAAACAGCCAATACTTAAAACTGTAAGCAAATTTTGGACAACTACATGCTACATACAAAGCTTCACAGCTCAAGGTCTTGCAGTTCCAAAACAACCTACAAAATTTCATGAAAACGTCATTAAGAACCCTCCACACCCTTCCCCTGTACTTTTAATTTTCTTATTAACTCATACAAGCTTTTAAAGCACAATTGCATGATGCCATATACAAACTAGAGGTCCTTGAAGGCCTGAAATCGCTCTACTGGCAGTGATTTTGCTTATTGCTAGCATACATTATGAATTCATGAAACAGAAAGGAAAAAGACAAAAAAACACACACACACACAAAAAAAGGGGTGTGTGTGTTCTAGCAACTGGGCTTGAACCCACTAAGACAGCATAAGTAGGCATGCTGAATTGAACAAATAGTGAAAAAAATTGAAGTACAATTACTCAAAACCATTCTTTGAAAGCCAGCCAAATTTGATAGGGTTTCAGTATGCATTGTATTAAACAATCCTAGCAAATTTCAAAAAAATGTGACTTATACTGTGGACTTTGTTTAGTAAACATTACTAAGTCATCAAATGACTGCTTTTCCTAAAATGATTACTAGATTTTCTTCACTTTTAATGGAGTTCAATCCCTTGACAAACCAAATAATCTTTGCAAGTTTCAAAAAAAATTGGATCAAAAATGCAGACTTCATTACCTACCAAAAAATGGAAATTTTCAACTTTAAATGGCTACTTTTCCCATACTGAATGTTGGATTTTTTCAAAATCAATAGGGTTCAAGCTGTTGATGATATAAAGCAACTGTGCAAGTTTCATGAAAATCCGACAACAAATGCAGACTTTATTGTGTAAACAAGAAATGGAAATTTTAAATTTCAAATGGCTACTTTTCCCATAATGATTGCCAGATTTCTTTTCAAAATCAATAGTTATCAAGCCATTGATGAGATAAAGAAACTGTGCAAGTTTCATGAAAATCCAAGAACAAATGCAGACTTTATCGTATAAACAAGAAAAAGACTAACGGACGGACAGACAGACAGACGAAGGAAACTGAGCCATGACATAAGCTCTACTGGCTTTCAGCCAGTAGAGCTAAAAGTCAAAACTGTAGCACTTGAAATTCCAGGTAAGGACATCTATAAAGAGTTCCTTTCAAGATCTTGAATAAGAGATCTCTTACTCTGTACCAAAAGACAAAATTTTAGATTAGTCCAAATTGAAAGCATTTACAGACAATAAAATAAACGTGACTAAATTTGAAATTTGTCTTGGGATGGGTAGAAAACATAGTAGGAAAAGAGAAATGCGGGTTACCAGCATTTCTCCTTTTCCCACAATGTTTTCAACAGGTTTCTTTCTTAGGGCAGTTTAAAGTCTGGACTGTGTGGTAAAGGGTTACACAGCTCCTTTCAAGATCTATGTGGAACACAATAACATAGGACACTTCATCACCAACCAATTGGTGATGCTCTAGATAAAATATCAATACTCTAGGTACAGTACAGATGAGAACTGTTCTCAAAAGAATGGTAACAGCATTGCACTCCAATGCTACAACACTTTTGCCTCTAAAAAGTCCCAATCCAACAAATAACTCTTGACTCTTCAACAAATGATTGACAGATTGAATAGTGTCTACTCTATTTTCAGCATTATTTCCATCATATGGCAACAGCTTACATGTTCATGTGGTTTCACCAGTACTAGGCTTGGACTATGAAGTATTTTGCCCAAGGACACTCCCACGAAAAACCAAGTGGATACAGTGAGGCTCGAACCCAGGGCCTCCGTGTCACAAGTCCTACACTTTACCACTGAGCCACGCATGACCCTGAACTCTTCAACAAGTGATCAAATGTCTTTGCAGCTGCTAAGAAGATGGCTTTTACAAAGATATTGGGAAATGACAGAAAAGCTGGTCAACAGTATTTTCTCTATTCCCCACCTTTCAAAGAAAAAATCTCATCATGAGAGCTTCACCATGTCGTTATCTACGATATTAATGCTCTCAATTTGGATTGCATCTAGGATATTGTCATTTGGCAAAACAATTAACAAACTCCAACTAGTGAATAGTCAAGATCTATGTTGCGTTTTAACTCATTACCAAACAACAGAATGTTGGACATGTCCAAATTGAAAGCATTACCAGACAAAAAACCAAATGTAGCCAATATGATGAAACTTATCTTTGAAAGGAAAGAAAACATTGTGGGAAAAGGAGAAAATGCTGGTTACCAGCATTTTCTCCTTTTTCCAGAATGTTTACAAAAGCTTTTTTCCTCAGGGTTGTTAAAACTTGGGATTGTGTAGCAAAGGGTTAAGAGGTCATGGTAAATGATACCTACAGGCTTATAATCTGGAATACCATCTGGTATGTTTAACCTAGCTATCTCTGACTTAAGCTTCTTTCTGTGACCTGGCTTTGAGATGCCAATGGCCGTCAAATCCTGCAAATAAAAGTGCATAATAATCGAAATTATACAGGACAATCAAAATTACCATTTTACACTGTGAGAGAAAAAACATGACATAGATTACAGTGTACTAACTTTAAAGGAAACATTCAAATCTATGTAAGGCAAAAAAATTTGATGTGAAAAGGAGAAAATGCTAGTAACCAGCATTTTCTCCTGTTCCCACAATGCTTTCAAAAGCCCTTTTTATAAGTATGCTAACTCTTCACCACACAATCACTGACCAGCCCGCATAGCTCAATAGGTAGAGCGTAGGACTTGTGAACGTGATGTTTCGAGTCACTTGAGGGTGTGGGTTCAATCCCAAAGGCTTGCCATCTAAAATTACTAATAGTCTTTTGGATGAGACGTTAAACCGAGGTCCCGTGTGACGGTGCTATACACCAAGCACGTAAAAGAACCAGACGAAACTTAGGATGGGTTTCGTCCTGTATCTGCACTATCCCCCGTAACAATACCAACAGCCTTCAGGGGGCGTCGCCCATATGGGCAACCGGTGGCGACGAAAAAAAAAAAAAAAGCAAACCACACAGTCTTGAGATTTAATGACCCTGAGAAAGAAGCCTTTTGAAAACCTTGAGAAAATGCTGGTAATGAGTATTTTCTATTTTTCCTCCAACATTTTTCTATCCTGTAAAAGATAAATTCAATCACATTTAAATTGTTGTCTGCAAATGCTTTGAATTTTGGTAAGTCCAAATATTTTGACATGTGGCAAAGAGTTAAATGACTGATGAATTGTATGTGGTTTAACCCATTTCCAAACAACAAATTTTAGACTCTTTTGTATTCAAAACATCTGCTGATGACAAATTCAAAATTGGTACAAATGAGCTTAAGCTCTCTGATAGGGTAGAAAACATTGTAGGAAAAGAAGAAAATGTTGTTTATCAGCATTTTCTCCTTTTCCCACGATGTTTTCAAAAGCCTTCTTTCCAAGAGTCGTGAAAACTCGGGATTGTTTGGTACAGGGTTAATGCTGTTCTCAGCATTCTTTTAGTTATATTGCATGTAGTAAAGGTTTAGAAAATATCTCAAGAGCCAAACAGCTTTTGACCCATTACCAAGCAAATACTACTTATTACCATCATTGAGTAGTAGTACAGTACACATCTTTGGAAAGCACTGTGAGGCAAGAAGTGATTGCTTTTTACAAGAAATTTCTCAATTTCGAACTGTCAGTATGTTTTCTTCTTTATTCATAATTAACAGTTTCCATTCAAAAGTCCACTCTGTTACATTACTATTAAAATATCTTGACAACCAAACTTTACCAATTTTCCAGCAGATACCACTTTTCACTTTAATAGCTTTACAAAGCACTATGGGAAAAGGACCACCTGCATATTCCACGAAATGCCTCCTTTTCCAATGATGTTTTCCACTGTCATGCAAAAACTAACTAGTTTCCATTCCTTATATCTCTTTTCTGTCACATGATCAGTAAGTGGTAGGGTCAAGCCAAAAGGCCCCTGAAATATTTTCTAGGAAAGTGTTAATAGGAAATATGTTTCTATGCCCTGCAGGACTAATGATATTTTTCCACTCCCTTGAGGTTTCTGGTAATTACACAAATGATAGCAATCTTGGATACCATTTAAGATAGGATGACCCTGTAGTGGCAGAACCTAGATGAGCACTAGTTAGCTTCATCCAAGTTTGTATGATTCTTTTCCAGACCAAGATATATTAGACTCATCATATAAACCAATTACCACACAATCCCAGGTTTTCACAACCCTGAAGTGGCAGAACCTAGATGACCACAAGTAGGCTTCATCCAAGTTTATATGATTCTTTCCAGGACCAAGATATGTTTGACTCATTCATCTTTCAACCTCTGCCACACAATCCCAAGTTTTACGAAACTGATAAAGAAGGCTTTTAATAGATACTGTGGAAAAAGAAGAAAATGCTGGTACCCAGCATTTTCTCCTTTTCCCACAACGTTTTCTACCCTTTTTAAGACAATTTTCTCTATATGAGCCACATTAAAATTGTCCTCTTCAACTGCTTTCATTTTGCTCAAGTCTAACACTTTGTCATAAAGTAGAGAGTTAATGCTTGCAACACTTCCAGAAAACTACAGAAAAAGTCAACAAGGTAAGATATAAAGCAGAGATAAATTAATCAAGAAAATGCTCTGCTATAACAAAACATTTTCCACTTGAAATACTAGTAGTTGTACTTGTAATATTTCCAGTTTACTTAATAATACTGTTCTGGGTATTACTATCAATCTATTGAAATTTTAATTACTAACTGGAACTAGAATTCTTAGAGAGAAATTTGCATCAAATTTTACTTGTGGCTGCATGGTTAAATGGAAATTGAAAGAAAATGTGTGTAATAGCTACTTTTTCTACATGATTTCACTTTCTGTATCTTTGAGATGTTCATCCAGAAATACATTCTGTATTATAACAAATGAAGTACATGTAAGCGGTTGGGATACAATGGTATGGGGTTGACTCACTTGTGGTGTCATATGGGTGATTGTTGGCATGTCATAGCCTGCTTGCACAAAATTCTGATAGTATTCATCATAATGCAAATCACTCAGCCAGGCCCGCAGCACTTCATGGTCCTGAAAATAGACACAAGTTTTTATCTAACCAATTTAAAAAGAATACTGATCATATTTCTTGGCTCCTATATTTCAATAGCTGTTAGCTGTCCACCCTTTACCAAACACTATGCAGAGTCAAGAAGAGTTATTAGTAGCATACAGGACAGTGGGGAGGGGCTGCTGGTTTCAATCCTCAGCTCTGCAAATTTCTTGCAGAGGATTCATGACAGTGATTGAAACAGGTTTCATTCCTCTCTCACTGCTGATCATTGTTTGAACGTTGGTTATGTGGAAAAGCCAAAAGTGGCTTGGGAGGAATATAGTTTGAAGTATTGAAAAATAAAATCTCCAGGAAAGCATGGATACACAATAGAAGTGAAATAATGTTGCAAACTGCATAAAACACCATTCAAACAAACAAACAAATTTACTGGACAGTTTAGTGTTTAAATGACCATAAGGAAGACAGCTTTAAAAACATTATTGGCAAAGGAGAAAAAGCAGGTAACAAGCAAACACCATAACAAGGGCTATATTTTGTCATCTGCAAGATTTTTAATGCTTTAGTTTGGACCAGTCTAAAATGGTCATCTGGTGAAGTCTAATGGCGGCAAAAATAGCATATAACAAGCTCTTTGTTCCAGCCACAATCCCCCCCCCTCCTTCCCGATCCAGACAAATTCACTAAGAATAACAGTAAGTCAAATGGCTGTCCAAGTCATTTCCGATTTACATCACAGACTGTCCAATATTTCTTATGATGAATAGATAAGCTATTCATTGGCAGACTCATCCAAACAATTCTATTGGAAGAGATTACTAGAAATTCTGCCAAAGCAAATTTTGTTAATTTTCTAACAATGATGGTTCTAGACATTTCTGCAGCCTGATATCAAGACCCCCTAAGACAGGATACAAATACTGAAGCCGAAATTCACACTACAGCTATTTCAATGCTAGTTTATCTCCAATGTTGCATAATCTAGAAAAAAAAATCAGACTAGTATTATGTTCTGTGTTGCCTGATCTTGATCTAAAATAATAACAGCACCTAAAGCTGCCTTAAAAGGATTAAGTGATTGCAACATAGGTGGAAGGTCATAAATATTCTCCTTGGCTTAAAATTGGCTTTTTTCAAAAACACATGTCAGGCTTAGGGTAGCTCAGTTGTTAGAATATCTGACTCATGACCTGGTGGTTGTGGGTTCGATACTGGTAGCCTGTATTTCTGCTTTTCTACTCTTCAAAGACAAATCCCATCATTTGAGCCACACTGAATTAGTCATCTGCAAATGCTTTTAATTTGGACAAGTCTAAAATTTAGTCATTTGGGAAAGAGTTAATCATTACAGAAGCAGAGAGTGTAGACTAGGATCAAACTGCACTATCCACAAAATACATCTATGGTCTTTGTAATCTGGATAAGAATTAATCATAGCAAGCCAGACTAGATACAGACTGTACAGATAAATCAACAGATGTTCATATTCCTACAGATTAGCCAAATTGAATGCAGACTTACATAGGAAAAAATATTCTCATTTTTCCAGAAAAAGACTCCCCTAGCTATTCCAAAACCATTCCCAACAGAACTAATTTGCCATTGTTCTTACTTTCTTCAGCCTATGGTTTATTGCATCAGACTTCAGCATGTGAAACACATTTCAAGACAGGCTTAACCCTTTATTAAACAATCCTCTGCACTTTTAACGACCTCCAGAAAAAGGACTTTTGAAAACAGGGTAGCCCCCATATTGTCTTTTTCCAATGTTGTTTCCTACCCTTTCAAAGACAAATCCCATAATTTAAGTCACATTCAATTTTCCTTTGAAAAAAGAAACAAAATTTTGTGTGGTGAATTGGCTTGATTTTGGGGCTAACAAATCAAAAGTGTCTGCAAATCCTATATGGTAATGTACCATAGTAAGTTTAAGGTTGATCAGACTGGTGCCACAGCATATCCATAGATGTAACAAGGAAAGGTAACAGACTGACTCTTAAACAGACGACAAAATATTAGACTTGTCTATATTGAAAGCATTTGCTGACTGCAAATGAAATGTTACTCAAAATATAATATTTGTCTACAAAAGGATAGAAAACATCGTGGGGAAAGGGGAAAATGCTGATTACCAGCATTTTTTCCAGCAATATTTTCAAAAGCCCCTAAGGCTGTTAAAACTTTCGATTGTGTGGAAAGGGCTACATACAGGGCTGAATGATAAGTTGTGACCCTCATTATGTAAGGTTTTAATTTTAGGGGACATAATATGAAAAAGGCAAAGCCTCAATACGAGCGACGTGAATGATTCGTGGAACAAACTAATTCGAATGACGACCTAGAGTCTAGATCTTGAAACCAAAGGGTTATGTGTTCAAATTCCAGCTTTGCCAAAACTAATTTTGAGCGTTCTCAAAATTAGAAAGCATGCTTCTTTCGTAGATGTATACAAGTGAAATAACAAAATTAAGCCAGTTCCTTGGCAATTTTGTTTTATATATATATATACACACACACACACACACACGTACATAAAAAAAAAACCCTTGGAGTGATTATTGATTCACATACTTTTAAAGAATAATTTACGGGGAAAATTCCTCACTGTATGTAGATCTAAATCTATAAGAGAGAGAGAAAAAGAAAAGACAGAAAGGAAGAAATTCGCGGTCACATTTTCACATTGCATGTAAAAAGGCGAAGGGCGAAAAAAAAACCTTCACTTTTCATAGATCTATGTAATTCCATGGAACGCTGCTGTCTTTCTGCAATACCACCAGTGGCTTTGATTGCCAGGGAGTCATATATGACCGCCACATTTTGAAGGGTTTAGTTGGTGTTTAAGGTCGACTGGATTGTTTCCAATGCTACCTGGACGCTACTGCAGTGAAATCTGATCATTCTAAGACCTGATTCACATCTTGATCTCTCCATCTTTGGAGAAGAGCACCTACTCATGTTTTATCTGGAGTTTCTTTACAATGAGAGTGCGTAGATGGCCAAAATCAGATTATTTGTAGAACATTTGAATAAATATATATGAGCCATGTTGAGGTAAAAGAGCGTTCAATGCATCTTCGTGATCACATAATTATAGATCCATGTAATCCATTTTGTATGATAACTGACTGAATCACGAAGCATGCATACTGGTCCTGACATGCAGAAAATTGATCAATAGATCTAGCATAGAATTTTGATCCAGGTCAGTAAGTGCAGACCTGGGTCGATAGTTTTTCCAGATGCATTAAGCCCCCTTTTCATAGATCATAAATCGGACTTTCTCTATAAATGGTATTTTGAAACAGTCAAAAAACTAGTTTAGTAATGATTTCTTACACACAATATTTTCCACGAAAAAACGGCTCGTGCATGACGTAAAAATAGTATGATAAATGACGTCATCATTTGCTGGCATAGATCACTGCCTATATTTATACAAAAATAGACGCTTAATACACTGAAAGCAAGTAGGAAATTTGATAATCTATACTCATTAAACTGACAATGATTTTTAGGTTATAATCCGATCGGTAGGTATTTTTTGTGATTTTTGACCAATCAGGTAAATGTGCGAAAGATTGTGATCCATGTGATGCTGTGTGACCAACCGAAAGACACTCAATTTTTAGTCATCCCTTTCTAGATTTAGACTAAAACCCAGAACGAAGTCGGCTATTTTATTTTTAAAAATCTAGAACGGTGTTACCGCAAAACGAGCTTTGCTCGTTACGGGCTTTGCCCGTAACTCACCGTCGCTCGTTATTACATTATTTTTCAACATAATACCCTTCAGTATCCATGGGCGTAGCGCCCATTACAAATGTGCATATAAAACATTTTGACAAACAAAGTTTTAAATCACGATGTCATATACATGTCATGATTTTTCTCTAGATCAGTGCACCTTTTCAAACTAAATAGATGGATTAAACTGATGTACTGATGACTCCCCCTCCCTCTCCCATCGGCACTGTGCATATAAATATTCTAATCCTGGCTCCACCTATCGTATCTTAACACTTTTGCAAGTGATGCTTAAGGGCCTTGATGCTACTTTTTAAAGAAGTCCTTTTCTGGACCATTCAGTATTTTAGTCCTCCACTGCAGGTATGACTTCACCATCATCATCATTCTGACCAAAAGTTTGTGTGGGAAATGGCCCTTTTCAATTTCGGAAATATATAAATGTCTGATGGAGCAAGATATGGCAAATTAGGGGGATGCTCAATCAGTTCAAAGCCACAATTGTTAATGGCAGCCATGGCAATGACAGACTTATGAGCAGGGGTATTTGCCTAGTGGAACAAAAGTCACTTGCCCTGTATACTTTAGAGTGCTACGTCTTCAACATAAACTGACGAAATAACACCAGTCTTTAGGTACACAGCCTTTAGTAGTCATGGAATAGTAGGGCTGAAAAAGGACATCCCTGCTTAACTCCTTCAATACAAGGCTAACATTACTTATCAATCAGCCCCTTAGAAGTCCATTTCAAAGTGCAAACTCCTTCAGCATTTTCTTCTCCCCATTTTTTACTCAAAAAGGGCAGTTTGGTGTTCAAGTCAGGTATACTTCTGGTTCTTATTTGCTTAACCAAATGGTTTAATCAAAATAAAATTGCACAACTTTGTAAAATCTAGAATAAGACCTAGGAAATAATGTGGAATGGTTGGTGAATATGCCCCATAACACCTGTTACCCACAACCCTCTATCAATTTCAGCAGACTGCCTACAATGATAGGGCATGGCAAACATTTATCATTGGCAATGCTAATGAGCACCTTACATAATCTAAACATATTCAACCAGTTATCATGCAATCCCTCACCTTTTATCATAAAAATTAATCAGCTATGCAAGACTTATCACATCTGGTAAAGCTCAAATAGATTTCAACTCAAAGGGAAAAAATCTGACCCTATTACATTCATTAATTTCATAAATTTCAATTTTTTTGTAGATCTGTAAAGGAAGGTAAATGTTACCAACACTTATTTACTAACATTGTTGCAAAAGATAAGAAGCAAGAGCAATAATTACTCAAGAGTGGAGTTTCTTAAGGAGAAGTTTCTGCTTGATACCATGAATATCAAAGATCAGACTAGACAGAAGATGAACATGGCTTTACTGGATGATACAGAAAACTAGGAAAAAGCAATAATTGCTCCTTACAAATAATAATTGTTCCTGTTCCCAAAATAGTTTTTGTCAACAGTTGGGTAGTAAGAGATTATGTTTAAAAATCTATACACTTACATTGGATAATTAGTCAGTACCAGTCAGGAAAAATTAAATTTAGCTCACCATAAATTCCTGAAGAGCTTTATGATATCTTCCAACTCATGAAAATTGCTTAAATTTGTCTTGCAACTAGTCTAGAAAATTTACAAAATGTACAAATTCTTATTAGCAAAAAATGTCTCATTTCCAACAATTTTTTCCATGGTACCCACTCTTGCTGGAGTGTATTAATTTGAACTTGAAGTTGACAATTTAAGATTGATTGATTGATTGTATGGTGTTTAATGCCGATTTCAACATTATTTCAGTTATAATGCGGCTGCCAGTGCACCTATCCATGCTTTCCTGGATTTTCTTTTTACCAGTAGTCGACACAATATTCTTTCCAAGCAACTGGCTGCTTTCCCATATAACCATCGTCGAAACAATGGTCAGCGGTGAAAAAAGGAATGAATCCTGTCACAATGACTACTATCATCAATCCTCTGAAAGAAATTGGGCAAGCCAGGGATCAAACCAGCGACCACCTGTCCCCAAGTCCTGTATGCTACGACTGAGCTATTGGAGCTTGGTGACAATTTAATAAGTATAAGTTCAAGAAACACTTCAGGCATTTAAAAAACTTTTGGCAGAATCATGTGGAGTGAACCACATAATCATGTGTAGGCACATTATACTCCTGTTTTTTTTTTCAAAAATATTTGCTGCAAATAAGTTTCTGATGGCAACCAGTTCTTATGTATAGGTGTGGGAATTAGAAAGTGCACTAGATGGCATCCATCTTATTGATACACTTTCTGGTCTGCTTGTTTTGAAAATGTAATGCTCTGCAAACAGGAGATCATAAAATCAGAGAACCTTACTGTACATGCATTAAATTTCACATTAAACTTGAGTAATGGTAGAAAGTGGATATCCCCTGTTGTCAATGCAAATCACAAAGTTATATGCTCTGCTTCAAATCTCACCTGGATATGTGTTTCACAATTTATAGTTTTTTTCAAACTGTACAGAAAAAAATGTTACCACAAGGATAGACTGATGGACAGACACACAACTACTGACATATGGCCATACCATAAATTCCCTGGCCTTTTGGCAGTGGAGCTAAAAGAGCTGATTGCCAGCATTTTCTCCTTTTCAGTTATGTTTTCAAAAGCCTTCAGAATCCTTGCATTATAGATTAACTGTTTCTTCTACAGCCTTAATGTCACATGTCGACTGCATGAAAAGGGCAACTTTTAAGTTTTACCTTTAGGAGACCACAGTTTAAAAAGAGTACATGTCTTGATTTTCTTTTAATTCTGTCAGAGCAAATCATTTTCTCTTTGTTCCACCATGTTTTTTACCTTTTCACAAAGAAATACCATCATTTCAGTGATTTCTGAATAATTATGTTACATGTAAATGCTTTTAAACTGGACAAGTTTTATATTGGTTGTTTGGTTATACCCCTGTCACACCAAACTCGTTCTCACTCCGTTCTGAAAATTGTTGCCAAACAGACTTAAACTGTGTTCAGATGCAATGGACGCATTAGCAACCTTTTATTATTTATTTACGAACTTAATGGATGGTTTAGAACGGTAAGGGTGCTCCAGAACTTTGAGCCTGCACAAAATTTTTTGCCGTCCATCCACTCCTGTAATTAAACAGTGTGACAACGTACCTAAAACAAGATGGACTTACTACAAACGGAACTGCCGTTCTTTGATCCTAATAGAGACATGGTGCAGTCGGGCATCAATTGGCAATGCGTTTGCATTTTACCAACCGAAATTACACGTCCTATCCTGACCGCAGCCTGTTTTACGATTTTGTTGACCAGGGTACGACTTTCTCAGAACAGCTTTAGTGAGACAGGGGCTTCAGGCATTAAGGGTCACGCCAAAATTACACGTTCTTCTCTGACCGCAACCTGTTTTCTGATTATGTCAGGACGGGGTAAGACGTTCTAAGAACTAGTTTGGTGATACAGGGACTTAAAGAGTTAACAAGTGTGCTGTCTGGGCTGACAAAAAGTAGACGATAATATCTGACAGAATGAGATCAAACCTAGACCATTGGGTTATATACAAGGGCTGTTCGATATGTAACGTGTATTGTACCACAGCGCGATAATGCTTTGCACAATTTCGTGGATGATGATACGTTTGAATAGCTCTATTCAATACCTTTCCAACAGTATAAACACGAGCCTTCAGCTCCACATAGTTTTAAACTTATAGTCATTTCAATAGAGCTAGTCGTTGACCACTGTTGTAAAAATGGTTGGGAAACGGATGAAGAATATTGAAGAAATTAGAGCTTATATAAAAGTTCGCACAAAACTTGGTCATTCAGTAATGCAGATTTTTACTGAATTGGGGGAAGTTTATGGGTCTGATAAGGTATCTTATGAGACAGTTCGTAGTTGGAGAAAGAAATTTCAGACTGGCACAGAGTCCGTCAAAGATGCAGCAAAATCTGGCCGACCCGTGACTTTAACAGGCAAGGCAAATGTCTCAAAAGTCAGGGAAATAATTGAAAGTGATAGCAGATACACGATTTGTGATATTGCCAACATTGTTGGCATATCGCTATCGCAGGTGCATTTCATTTTGAAGCGTATTTTGAAAGTACGAAAAATTTCCGCCAGATGACCAAAAACGGGTACGAGTACAAACTGCTAAGCAATTACTCAAAATGTTTCCCAAATTCAATCAAAGACAATTTGCAAACATTGTTACTGGTGATGAAACATGGGTTCACTATTTCGAACCAGTAAGAGAAATTGGAAACAAAATATGGCTAACTAAACACAGTAGAAGGCCTGTAGTTGCCAAAAAAAGCATAAGCACAAAGAAGGTTCTTTACTGCATATTCTTCTCAAGTGATGGTATAGCCGTACAAATTCCGGTGCCGAAGGGCAAAAGTGTTACAGGTCGGTATTACCGAGATGTTATACTAAAAAAGGTTAAGAAATATTATCTTAAACGACGCCCTGTGTCAGGATTTAGGCATGTTCGTCTACTTCATGATAATGCTCTATCACATACATCTGAGCTTGTGAATCAATTTTTGAAGTCGGAGAAGGTTACCGTCTTGCCACACCCACCATACTCTCAAGATCTAGCCCCATGCGACTTTTTCCTTTTTCCAAAACTTAAAAAGTTCTTATCTGGAAGTCGTTACAAGTCCCGACAAGCCCTTGGCTCAGCCATCAGTCAGTGCCTCAGAGGTCTACCTAAATCAGCGTACCGTGACGCATTTCAGAAATGGATTCAGAGATTGAAATTATGTATTTCAAACCGCGGAGAATACTTTGAAAGGATGTAATGTTCATTTCACTATTTGAGTTGAATGCTTTTGAGATATTGTACAATACACATTACATATCGAACAACCCTCGTACTTTCCCTGCAACAGCATTCAAATTTGAGTTACACATAAATACAAGATAATTCCATTATTAATACTGTGTGTTGAACCAAGACAAGTCACACACATTTTAGCTCTTTCTGCGCCCAGTATACATGAGCCAATCTCTGGCAAAAGCAGGTTTAATGCATGTCTGTTATGCATTATACCAAGCATGTCCAAAAAATGGCTGCTTAATGAGATAGAATGGTCTTCAGACATGCTGAAATACAAAAAGTTTTGACCCATGTCAGCCTGTGTGGACCGCACAGGATGACATGAGCCAATACTTTTTGCAGATGCAGTCAGCTTTTTTCACAGAGCATGGGTCATACAACTTGGACCTCTCTCGACAGCTGAAAGTACAATCCGCTCGGAAAGATATTATCTTTCAGTCTTGACTAAAATTGTGGACTGTATAGCTCAAAGATCACACTGCACAATCTGTACAGCCTGATCTTGGTTATCTGTCTGCAAAAGTCTCTGTTTTCTACTATTGCATGGAAGCCCTTTACCACAATGACCCTTGAGAAAAACGATTTTGAAAGCATTGTAGGAAAAGGAGAAACTTTTGGAAAGAATTTTTTCTCTTTTTCACACATTTTTTCTACCCTTACAAAGAAAAATCACATAATTTCAGCAACATTTTATTTATCATCAGCTACTGCTTTCAAAATGAAGTCTAAATTTCAGCATCTGATAAACTCTAAAATTTTGACTTCTGGTAAAGACTTAATATAGTACCTATTAAAATACTTACAGGAACACCTGCTTGGAAGAGTTCCGCCACGTTGATTTGACTAGAATATCCACTCTCCTCGAGACGATCTAGACTCCCGACACTGGAGCTAGAGGTGCTGTGGTAACTCTGTCTCGACGAGACACCCGACTCATAGCTTGTGCCAGACAGTCTATGATGGTTGCTCACTTGTACATTCACATAATTGTGGTGCACCTGCAAATAGACAGGAAGATACACTTGACTTTTATGCATAATTTTAATCCTGATATAATGTCTACATCTCACACATAAATATTCCCATTAGTCACACTGTATGCCTTTCTTCAAACAAACATAGGAGCAAGGCATCGTTCCATCTTCGTCTTTCCTGAAAATGCTAGTACCATAATAGTAAGATCAAACTTACACTAGGACAAGCTTAAAGGCTCAATAGCTGCCAAATGTAAATAATTCTGTTAATAAACCATTAGTAAATTTCATTCATACCATTTAGAATTATGGCGATTATTTTAAGTCTGACAACCTGTTAATTAAAGAGTTGTTGATCAAGGTTCCAGTCACTGGCAGAACAATAAATGCTAAAACTGGAAACTATGTCGGCAACATTTCTTTTTTTAACTTTTTAGTAGTTTATAGAAATCTAACAGTGAACTATATAGAGGACATTTTTTTTTTTCTTTTTCAGTGAAAGGTCAAAATTTATTTCATCTCCTAAATATCATCAGTCATATTTTCACTTGTGGCTATGCCACTTGTGAAAATATTACCATAGATGTTCACTTGATGAAATAAATTTTGATCTTTCACTGAAAAAAAAAAACCAAATATCCTGTTTACTTTATGCTTCTAACCCTTTTTTGTCGGAAATTTCATCAAAATCCAGTTCAGTTCTTTTCGGTAATTCCATGTGGCGTACCTCCCCCCACAAAAACACTGCATTACAATATGACGTAAAGCGCAACAAATGTAAGGTAAATTTTGTCATATTTCTCTCTGGTTGAACAGCACGCATTGTTTACCTAGGTAAATATTGTGCAGGAACCACTGTTTCAACCTTCAATTGCAGAGATACGGAAATATTTATGGTAAATTTCACTGGTTGTGACCATGAATTATAATCCACCATTATTTCCTGATAAATTACTGAAAAGCATGAACTAAATCCTTATAACTCACAAGTGAAGTTACAACTTTTATTTTTGACATATTGCAGATATCTAGTAGAACATGAATGAAATTTTAGTGGGTAAATGTAAGTTTTATGACACAGTCAACATCACTCGTGACGTCATTATTACAGCTAGTCCATATCCGACTATAATGAATAGATCTATTTCGCTGAAAAACGCACATACATGTATTTTTCACCATGATTAAAAAATTAGACTTGAAAAAAAAGTTTAAAGAAGAGCATAAAAGAAATAGGATAACTACTTGTTTCAGTGTATGATCCAAATCTCTTTCATCTCTATAAAGGCAAAGGCCATATTTTCACTCATGGCTGCACCACTCATGAAAATATAGCTCTTGTTTTTCAAATAGTGAAAGAAATTTCGATCATACTTCAAAACAGACAATTGTCCTTCTTTTCATTATAATGTTTGATGTTCTGCCAGTGACTGGAACTTGCACCAACCACACTTATTATAATGTTTGATGTTCTGCCAGTGACGTGAACTTGCACCAACCACACTTTTATTATAATGTTTGATGTTCTGCCAGTGACGTGAACTTGCACCAACCACACTTTTATTATAATGTTTGATGTTCTGCCAGTGACTGGAACTTGCACCAACCACACATTTATTATGTTTGATGTTCTGCCAGTGACTGGAACTTGGATCAACAACTTTTATTATAATGTTTGATGTTCTGCCAGTGACTGGAACTTGGATCAACAACACATTTATTATAATGTTTGATGTTCTGCCAGTGACTGGAACTTGGATCAACAACACTTTTATTATAATGTTTGATGTTCTGCCAGTGACTGGAACTTGGATCAACAACACATTTATTATAATGTTTGATGTTCTGCCAGTGACTGGAACTTGCACCAACCACACTTTTAACTTAATGTTTGATGTTCTGCCAGTGACTGGCAGTGACTTGAAATTTGATCAACCAGTTTTATTATAATGTTGGATGTTCTGTCAATGACTTGAACTTGAACCAACCACACTTTTATTATATTTGGTGTGCTGCAAGTGACTGCCAGTGACTTGAAATTGGACCAACCACACTTTTATTATTTGATGTTCTGCCAGTGACTTGAACTTGGACCAACCACACATTTATTATATTTGATGTTCTGCCAGTGACTTGAAATTTGACCAGCCACACTTTTATTATAATGTTTGATGTTCTGCCAGTGACTTAACTTGGACAAACCACACTTCAACAGATGGTCAGACTTATGATAACTGTCTTACTTTTCATCAATGGGAATGAAATTTACCTGTACTTTATTCACAGAAATGCTCACATTTGGCCACCATCAGACCTTTAACCCTTATACTGCTAAATAATTTTAATAGAACTTTCAAGCCTAGAGTAAAAACCAAAATATTGCTAATTCAAACTTATTTTCGGGGGAGTGTATCTCCTTATTGTAGATCCAAGATCTCAGATGACACATTCTGTGCAGTCTGATCTTGATCTACACTGCCGACAAAAGGTCAATGAGTCAAGCTTAGCAGCCTTAGGGTTAAGAGTTTGCAAGCATTCCCCCATGACAAAAGTTAGAAGCCAACCAAGTGCCACAGACTAATATGGGGGAATTCCTTTGTCGATTCAATGTTTTTACAATCCTGAGTTTTAAAAACATAAATGTAATAGAGAAAATTCTTGCTGAATTGAAAGCAAAGACAGTTATGCTGATGAAGCAATGTGATCTGCAATGTTTATCCAATACAGATGACATTTCCAAACAGAGAATGCTTGCTTTTCTGTCCAAGTGCCATGCCATTTTCACTGCCAAGTAAATAACTGTCAAATATCTTTTTCTATATCCCCCAGTGTCTTGAATAGCATCAGTATGGAAGAGTGAATATTTGTCTTTTTTGGTCAAAAGTGTATTTCTTGAAGGGTCTCCAGAGCCATATCCATCCACAGGGTATAAAACAGCTAGAGAAAACCTTGGAAAATTCACTTTGTTTATTATGTATGGCAAAACCCTATACAATTTGCTTGGCTAACATAGGCCCACCTTCAACAAAACTTTGAATGAATCCTGCACTGTGGACCCCAACTGTACTAAATTGAACTTCAAACATTAACTCTTCACCAAATGTCAAAATTTTTGGACCTTTCCAAATCCAAAATGACAAAATATAATGCCATGTGCCTAAAATGATGAGAATTGTCTCTGAAAGGGTAGAAAACGTTGTTGGAAAAAGAGAAAAATGCTGGCTATCAGCATTTTCTTTTTTCTTACAATGTTTTCAAAAGGCCTCTTTCTCAGGGTTGTTAAATGATAGGGTTGCTCGATAAAGGGTTAACTCTTTACCAAACAACAAAATTTTGGACTGGACCAAATTGAAGGCATTTGCAGACGAAAAATTAAATGCAGCTCAAGGGACGATTTTTGTCTTTGATAGGCTAGAAAACATTGTGGGAAAAGGAGAAAATGCTGGTTACCAGCATTTTCTCCTTTTCCCACAATGTTTTCAAAAGCCTTCTTCCTTAGGGTTGTTAAAACTCAGGATTGTGTGGTAAAGGGTTAAACACTTTTTTCCCTCTCTATCAAGTTCGACAAGAGTATCTTTCCTGTTATTCAACACTCAAAATAAGCCCAGTCGAGATAACAAGCAAATCAAAATAAAAAAAAAACTCTAAATATTATCTGCACTAAATCTTTTAAAGATTTATTTAATCTTCAAAGATAAAGTGGGATAATTATCTCAGATAGGGGTAACAGTTTATGAGACATAAACATTATCAAATGATTTGTAGTCGAAAAGAGGAGCAATTCAGAGCAACACAAAATTTCAAATGACAGGGATAGTCAAAAATTGCTAAACTCTTCACCATACAACACAATTAAAGACCTCTGCACCTTGAAATCATTTACAGACAACAGATCAAATATGCTCAAATGATTAAATTTGACTTAAAAGGGATAGAAAACATAGTGGAAAATATGCTGATTACAAAATTGATATCAAAAACCTTTGTCTCCAGGGTAATTGAAACTTAGGATCGTTCGGTAATAGGTTACAAGGCACACACTAGTAACTCTAGAAAGCCCCTGTTGACCTATGAGGTGCACAACTACATGTGTTAAAGATTCAATATGTGAAATTTCACCTTTGGCTAGGTGGCATTTTTCAAATACAAGTACATACCTATCTGATTTAGGCATTCTGGGTACAGAACCACACTGCTTTTCAAGAATGGCAATCAATGCAGCAAATTTCAAAATTAGATATATCCTTATACCACACAATCCCAACATTTATTGACCCTAAAGAAAAAGGCTTTTGAAAACATTGTGGGAAAAGAAGAAAATTCTGGTTGCCAGCATGTTTTCTACCTTTCCAAAATAAAAGTTCAAATTTTGAGTCATATATGGCCAGCAACACACGAAAAGGGGCATTCGGACATTTACGTAAAGTGTCGTCTCTGATCAGCCTGCGCAGTCCACGCAGGCCGATCCGAGACAACACTTTCCGATCGAATGTGATTTTCTGTTTCACGCAAGTTTACTGTAGGACAAAATCTAATGTAGTCGTAAAGTGCCGTCTCGGATTAGCCTGCGCGGACTGCGCATGCTGATCCGAGACGACACTTTACGCAAATGTCCGAAAGCCCCTTTTCCCGTGTTGCAGGCCATATAATTTGTCATCTGCAAATGCTTTTAATTTGGACATGTTTATATTTTTTTCATTTGGTAAAGAGTTAAGGTTGGCAGTCCTGCATTTTACAAGAATACCATTGCTCTACCAAAAGTCAACAAGTAGACAGATACACCCAAACATGTCACTGTACAAACCCCTATATATTAATGCTTTACCACAGTATCCAGAGTTTTAACAACCCTTATTAAAAAAAAGCCTTTGAAAACATTTGGGAAAAAAAGAAAAATACGGGTAACCAGTTTTTTCTCCTTATCCCAAAATGTTTTCTTACCGTTCAAAAACAAATTCCATCATCTGACCTGCATTTACATTGTCATCTGCAGGTGCTTTCAATATTGGGCAGTCTAAAATTGTGTCATCTGGTAAAGAGTTAAACAGAATATCTTGTTTTGGAATGTTCTCAGATTCTTATCATTATCATCCATTTCCTGAATTAATAACAAAGACTTCATAACTGAATCAATATTTTTGGATGGCCGAGCCCCAATAGCTCAGTCGGTAGCGTACAGGACTTGAGAACAGGGGCTCGTGAGTTCGATCCCCGGCTCGCCAATTTCTTTCCGAGGATTGATGATCGTCATTGCGACAGGATTCATTCCTCTCTCACCGCTGACCGTTATTTCGACGATGGTTATGTGGGAAAGCAGCCAGCGCCTTGGAAAGAATATTGTGCGGAGTACTGGTAAATGAACTCCAGGAAAGCATGGATAGGTGCACTGGCCGCCGCGATATAACTGAAATAATGTTGAAAACAGCGTTAAACACCATACAATCAATCAATCAATCAATATTTTTGGATGCTTCGAATTGCATTACAAGCCATACTTCATCTGTATTATTGTTTTATCCCTCTTTAACCCCTTACCACATGAAAAACTTTGTGGGGTTGTGGGGGAACAGCAAAATGCTTGTCATCATCATTTTCTTATGGAACTTGCTCGGTCCCGAAACCACGCAAATACTGGTTTTTAGCACCTAGTTTTGCAGCTAATAAATCACATTCTTGGATTTAACATGGCAGACAACAAACACAGCAATCGGCTGGAAAATGGACAAAAAGTTTTTGTCTCGACGTTGCTTTCAAAAGCAGTGTCGTTCAGGGTCATCAAAACATGGCACTGTGTGGTAATGGGTTAAAAATACTGTTTCAAAGCTTTTTGGGGTTTACTGGAAACCATATTTACCAATCACTTGAGATTCTCTCAGAGTCTCTAGCAAAAACAATTAATAAGGGAACCCTTAGGATGAAGTCACTGAATAAATTCCACCCTTACAATGCTAAATATTTGCAGTCAGCTGAGATAGCTTCAATACCAGTATTTTCTCCTTTTCCCACAATGTTTTCTACCCTATCAAAGACAAATCCTATGATTTTATCCATGTTTAATAAAATCATGATGTCTGTAAATGCTTTCAATTTCCAACAGTCTAAACTTTTGTCATTTGGTAAAGAGTCAATTGATTATGTATTGATATTTCCATACAAAAGTTTCGAACTCTGTTTGCTGTAAAAAATAGTGCCAGAGTTGGCAAGACCTTCTATGATCATTCGGGGAGGGATAAACCATTCCCATATGATTTTCTTGGCTTTAGTAAATGGCATTCAACATGGCCAATCATAAAGTTATTGATATTTTCTGAAAACAGGATGCTCTAAGCCTGTCATAAAGAATTATGTTTCCAATAAACCAGTGTTTGTTTTCACTTTCTTCTGTTTACAGAAAGGGCTCTCTTCTACTGGGACAATTTATTTTTGGTGTAGATAAATATGGCTAAATAAAAGAAATTTGGATCTATATTCCTATTCCATCTACAACCAGAGCTGTCACTGAATGTGACTTAATAACCCCGCTAGCGCTTTGACAGAAACAGGCAATTATTTGTACACAGATGGACACACAGACGGACACACGGACGGACAAACTGACGGACACATGGACGGACACACTGACAGACAGGCTGATTCCAGTATACCTCCGAAAACATACGTTTTGCGGGGGTATAATAATTATTGTTAACCTTTGCAGCACTTAACCCTTTATCACATGACAAAAATTTTGACTTATCCAAGTTAAAAATATTTGCAGATGACAATTTAAATGTGGCTCAAACGATGGACTTTACAGTGCCAAATAAACCTAACGGACATATTCTATGTAGAAATAAGATCTAAAAATTTAGACTTGTCCAAGTTAAAAATATTTGCAGACGACAATTTAAATGTGGCTTAAATGATGGACTTTAGAGCGCTGAATAGACCCAACAGACATATTCTGTGTAGAAATAAGACCCAAACATTTGCAATATTATAGTTACTTTTGTCTATAGTGTTTAAGCTAAGCGGACTGTGTAGATCAAGGATCAGACTGCACGTTCTGTGCAGTCTGATTTTGATTTACACTGGCCGCAAATGCAACTATGGTTGTGAATGGCACTTTGAAGGTTAAGAATGAACAAATTAATGTTCTTCCTTCTTATGGACATGATAGTAAAATTACCTATTGAAGCCTACAACCTGAAAAGTATCGAAGAATCTTGTTTCATCATCCTTCACATTTGAATCTTGAGAAAATGAAGACATGAAAATGCTTCTTGCTGATTAAAACCTCTCACCTAATAAAAATCTACATCCAGTCATGTACGCTAAATAGCAAACCCTGAATATATTGGTTGGCAGACTCCATGTAACCAATAGTTTTAGCCATGCTTTGTAAAAAGGGGGGTTTAATGCATCTACAAAAAGTATGGACCCAGGTCAGCCTGCGCAGGCTGGTATGGATTGGAACCTTTAGCATTGTAAATTTTCTGCATGTCATAGGACCAGCCTCCCTTGTGATTTAGTCAGTTGTTAAAAAAAATTGATTTTATAGATCCATAATCATATAATGAGTTGCTTGATATAATGCATAGTAAATCCCCCTTTTGCCAGAGCACCGCTCATTTTTTTCTCTTTACTAAATTATGGCCAAATTTTGGTTTCGCGAATCTGAAGCATTTGCAGATGACTTCAAATGTAGGTCAAATAGTCAATTTTACCTATGAGAGGATAGACAACAATTTGCGAAAAGGAGAAAATATTTGTAGAAAATGCTGTTTTACAAGCTTTTTCTCATTCTCTCACATTGTTTTCAAAAGCCTTCATCCTTTATCAATTAAACCAACAGACATACAATGTATTTGGTCTAGAAATGAGACCATTTGGCAAACCTTGGATGATCCGTTCATCGGCTGTATTGTGTAGCTTGATATGCACCTGTACAGTACATTTTCTTTGCCAGAAATACAACGCTTTACTGTTCGTAAGTCGTATTGCTCTACACAGAAAAAGAAAACACTGTACAATTTTCCATCAGAGTCTTTGTAAATACATTCCTGTTGACAAACAGATTGTACATGTATTTTCAAACTTGATCTATCAATTCCGTAGGCATTTTTCAGCAACACGTTGCTTATCACCATGGCTGTTGTTGCCGTTGCTAATCTATTTAGATGGGCGCCGTCTGGCTGGACAGGCATGTTTACGATCATGTGACTGGCAGTATTTCAAAATGTAAATCCCCTCGATACAGACGAGGTTAGATGTAGGTATGAAATCCATCGAGCTGTGAAATGGGACCTGAATAATTTCAATTTGACGGCTACTTTTGTTTATGGTGCAGATCAAAGAGCAGACTGTGTGTTTTGTGCAGTCTGATCTTGATCTGCTCTAGCAGCAAAAGCCAATAATTGTAATATGTGTTTTAAGGGTTAAAAACTGTTGGAAATGACAACTGTGGCAATGATGAAAATTGTCTTTGAAATGATAGAAAATACAAGAGAAGGATAAAACGTTGGCAACCATCATTAGATTTTGTCAAAGTTTTCCGAAAAAAATAACTTGCAAACCAAACTATAATTGCAAGCCACTTTAAGGCTACATACCTCACATGAAGGACACATTCAAACTTTTATCCATAAAAATCACAAAATACAAACAATTCCCTTCTATCAAAATCTTAACCAATCATACAGCACAAGCATCAAACTGTAATTGAATAGACATCAATCACAAGTATCCCAGACTGGTACAACTGTCATTACCTCCTGAATCAAAGTTCCAGCAGAAAACTTAACACAACCTTGTACGTAGGGATTTGGCATAGAATGAGATTCAGTACATTTGAAAACATTGTGCCTACAAGAGAAATTGTCACATTTTTTCTAAATGGTCTGCTGCAGAAAGCCAAAAGTTGTCTATAGGAGATAATGAGTTTAACCATTCACCAAACAATCTTCAATTTTAACGACCTTTCTTTTGAGAACATTGTGGAAACCAGCATTTTCTCCTTTTCAAAACAAAGTTTTATACCCTTTTAAAGCCAATACCATTGTTTGAGTCATATTTAATATGTTGTCTGCCAGCGCTTTCGGTTTGAAGAAAATGAACATTTTGTCGTCTAGTAAAGCGTTACGAAAAGATATCCACTAAATAATCCAGTCTGGTTTTAGAGTGTAAGATTTAAAATCAGTGATTTAAATTGACTGTGTTACCTTGCACGTAGCATAACACTAGCATGTAACAAGGTCCCTTGGTTTATCAGTGTTGCAGTCAGCTGCAGTGGTTTTCTGCATCTTTTTATGCTATCTAACCCTTCACCACACAAGGGTATATTAGACTGATCCAAATTGAAAACATTTGCAGACAACAAATTAAACGGTGGCTAAAATGATTGGGTTAAAATGCTTCTGAAAGATTAGAAAACATTGTGGAAAAAGGAGAAAATGCTGGTTGAAAGCATTTTCTTCTTTTCCACAATATTTTCAAGCTTGGGGTCCTGTGGTAATGGGTTTACACCCTTTACCAAAATGATCAAGTAGGTTTTTTGACCCTATGGAAGCAGGATTTTGGAAACATTGTGGGGAAAATAAATTCAAGATTTTCATTTACCTTTTTTTTTTTAAAACTAGTTTCTTTTCCATCAGCCGAGCCCCGGTAGCTCAAGTGGTAGCGTGCAGGACTCGAGAACACGGGGTCCAGGGTTCGATCCCTGGCCACGACCCCTGGCTTGGCCAATTTCTTTCTGAGGATTGATGATAGTCACAGCGACAGGATTCATTCCTCTCCCACCGCTAACCATTGTTTGGACGATGATTATGTGGGAAAGCAGCCAGTGGCTTGGAAAGAAAATTGTGCGAAGTACTGGTAAAAGAGACTCCAGGAATGCATGGATAGGTGCACTGGCCGCCGCAATATAACTGAAATGATGTTGAAAACGGCATTATACACCATACAATCAATCAATCAATCAATTCCTTTCCATCAACTCTGCACTGAACTGTTTACTAGTTAGACAATCATCAACAAGATCGGCCAAGGGGAGAAAAAGTCCTTACCAAACCTCCTGTGTTTTAATGACCTTGAGAAAGAATTGCCTTGTGAAAACATAGGATTTTAAAGAAAAAATGAGAGTGAGCGTTTTCTCCTTTTCAAACGATGTTTTCCACCCTTTCAGAGCAAAAAACCATCATTTGTGGGTGGTTGTAAACACCACAGACCACCGCAGACTACCACAGACCACATTGCAGACTATCACAAAACCCATCGCAGACTACCTTTTACCCATAAATATGAACTGTAATTGTGTTTGATAGCCTGATTTTTGTCTATTTCTTACAGTCGTTTCTTTTGGAAAGACCTCTGTATTCCTTTTAACCCATTACCACACAATGACGCCTTTTGACGCCCCTGAGAAAGAGGCCTTTTGAAAACATTGTGGGAAAAGGAGAAAATGCTGGTAACCAGCATTTTCTCCTTTTCCCACAAAGTTTTCTACCCTATCAAAGAAAAGTTGCTTCATTTGAGCCACTATGAAATTGTTGTCTGCAAATGCTTTCAATTTGGATAGGTCTTAAATTTTGCCGTGTGGTAAAGGGTTAACATACCTTCATTATTATCCTTGCTTTTTCCTTAATTTTTATAATTTACAAGCTTTACTGATTTTTGTTTTCATCATGTCTCAAAATGTCCTATCAGAGCTAAATTCAAAGTAGCAATTAACTGTTTTGATTAATTCTAATAAATAATGTGTGATTCAGATTCAAACTGAAGTTAAGTTTAAATAGGAAAAGTAAAAATGAATCATAATAGACTTAAATCTTTTCAAATTGCCCCCTTGACATCAGAAAAGTAGCCATGAATTTCACTGCAACAGATAAACACCTCAAATCTTAATAACTCTTAACTTCTGTAAGCTTATTGTTGTCTTTGCTGATTTAAAAACAATTCAACCTTAATTAGTCACCTTAAGAAGAATTGAAAGAGTAATTTGTAATATGACCATCATAAATCAATTATCTGCTTATTGCAGAGATCTATTGCATATACTGAAGAGATGGAAGGTGCTAATGAATTGATTAGACACATGTACTTGAGGGTTCTAGGCACTGGGGTGTTAATAATGGTTATGGTTCTTCATAATTAGCACAGTTCCTTATTAATGATATTAGATTACTTGGGCACTGCACTATATAAATCCTGGTAGAAAACACTCTTACTCTTTGGTAGGTCTCCATGCACCTATGAAATTCAGTATCTTAAACATAAAATAAGCTGTAACATAACTAAGCTTAGTTACATGTACTTTAGAGCATATAAAGATTATCCCAAAGCATCAGCAAAATTTCAAAATCTGACACTTCTATGATTCAGAAATTAAGGTTATATTTCATGGAAATGCTAATTTTAAATGTTTTTTAGTTACTTCACAAAAACAAGTTTATGCAAACCACTTACCGGTAATATAATAGTTTCTGCCAACTTTAATTGGCTTTCCATTTTTAAATCAATATCAAGATACTTACTTTTTTTGTTCCTTTATATTTTATTAAATATAAGTTTATGTTTAATCTTAATATCAGAATATATTCTATACTTAAACAATTCTAAAAACATTCAAAACTAAGTTTACAACAACTACAACAGTAAAATAAAGTTACCCTGAAATATTAAAACTTCTAATTTGATTGTTATGTTTTATCAGATCTATCAAAATTAGTAACAAGAGGGCCATGATGGCCCTGAAGTCGCTCACCTGAGTCTTTTGACCAAACATGACCCATTTTCAATCTCTTTTGAGATATTATGACAAACATTCTACAAAGATTTTTTAGAGTATTTGACTGAAAAAAGGTTTTTTGAAGATTTGACTCAGTGACCTAGTTATTGACCTGAAATGATCCACTTGCAAACTGGTCCAAGAAATCATCAAGACAAACATTCTAACCAAGTTTCATGAATATAAGATTGAAAATGTGGCCTCTAGAGCGTATACAAGGTTTTTCTAAGATTTGACCTAGTGACCTAGATTTTGATCCGACATGACCCATTTTTACACTAATGCAAGATATAATCAAGACAAATATTCTGACCAACTTTCAAGAGTTTTGGACTGAAAATGTGGCCTCTACAGCCTACACAAGGTTTTTCTAAGATATACCCTAGTGACCTAGTTTTCGACCTAACATGACCCATTTTTTAAGTCTTCCGAGATATCATCAAGATAAACATTCTGACTAACTTTCAAGAATTTTGGACAGAAAATGCGGCCTTTAGAGCGTACACAAGGTTTTTCTAAGATTTGACCTAGTGACCTAGTTATTGACCGGACATGACCCATTTTCGAATCGTCAGAGATGTCATCAAGACAAACATTCTGACCAATTTTCAGGAGTTTTGGACTGAAAATGTGGCCGCTAGAGCGTACACAAGGTTTTTCTAAGATTTGACCTAGTGACCTAGTTTTGATCCGACATGACCCATTTTTTAACTCGTCTGAGGTATCATCAAGACAAACATTCTGACCAACTTTCAAGAGTTTTGAATAGAAAATATGGCTTCTAGAGCGTACACAAGGTTTTTCTAAGATTTGACCTAGTGACCTACTTTTTGATCCGACATGACCCATTTTCAAACTCATGTGAGGTATCATCATCAAAAACATTCTGACCAACTTTCAAGAGTTTTGGACAGAAAATGTGGCTTCTAGAGCATACACAAGGTTTTTCTAAGATTTGACTTAGTGACCTAGTTTTTGACCGGACATGACCCATTTTCAAACTCGTTTGAGATATCATCAAGACAAACATTCTGACCAACTTTCATGAGTTTTGGACTGAAAATGTGGCCTCTAGAGCGTACACAAGGTTTTTCTAAGATTTGACCTAGTGACCTAGATTTTGGCCTGACATGACCCATTTTCGAACTTGTCCGAGATATTATCAAGACAAACATTCTGACCAAGTTTCATGAGTATCGGACAGAAAATGTGGCGTCTAGAGCATACACAAGGTAAAAGTTGATGACGTACAACGGACGACGGACACAGCACGATCACAAAAGCTCACCTTGAGCACTTCGTGCTCAGGTGAGCTAAAAAAAGTAGTAGTTTAATAGTAATTCTATAAGTTTTAAGTGTTACCCATCAAAATATTGCCTTTATATTTTGTGTCTTTAAGATAGTCTGCATGGGTCCTTGGAGGCTCCTGTCATGGTTTCAAAACATTAATTTTTACAATTTGGGTTTTAGTCCTTTTTAAACACTGTTTGCAAAAATTTAAGTGTGAACATGTTTTTTATTCGAAGTTTTAAACATTTAGATTTAACTTCTATGTGTCTTTGACAGTCTGTGATGGGGTCTGTGGTGATCTGTGGTAGGGTCTGTGGTAGTCTGTGGTGTTTACAACCACCCTCATTTGTTGTCTGAAACTAATCTTTATTTGGTCAGATCTAAAAAACTTTTGTCTTGTAAAGGTTTCTTAAAAGTTTCAATGACTGGAATTGAAAATAATGGTGATTTACCAGAGTAACATCTAACCAAAGCAATGTTTTCTTGAATATATCTTGAAAATGAATTTTCAGTATGTCTTGAAAATGACTGGAAATGCAAACCATAAGATCAGACTACATTATACCAAACAATCCCCTTTATTTTGGCCCTGAAAAGGTATTTGATAGCATAATGTGCAATGGAGAAAATGCTAGATACCTGCATTTTCTCCATTTCCTTGTTTTTTTGCTAACCCTTTTAAAACAAATACCATCATTAATATCCCTTTACCACACAATTCTGAGTTTTAACCTTGTGGGAGATGGCTTTTGAAAATATTGTTTGAAAAGGACAAAATGCTGGCAACCAGCATTTCCTCCTTTTCCCACAATGTTTTCTGCTCCATAAATCTCAAATTCCACCATATCAGCCACCTTTCATTTGTTGTCCGCAAATGTTTTCAATTTGGACAAATCTAAAATTTTGTTGTTTGGTAAGGAGTTAAGCTTCATTCAATCTGTTGTCAGTCACTGCCACCAATTTTGGACAAGTTTAAATTTTTGTCTTTTGGCAAATCATAGACAATAATTCATAAGTGCTTATTTCTGGAGACTTTGACATTAGAGACCCTATCAGCATTATTTCACATGAAATCAATAAAAATTCCATTTATCTCTCTCTTTTTTCCTCCCCTCTTTCCCAATAGTTTTATTCCTAAATGACTATTGATTAATTTTTTTCCCACTCCAAAACGCCATGTAATTCTAGTTGGCCTGTAACATATTACAAAATTAATTTCCTTCATTAAATGCTTAACACTTTTACCACCTGACTAAATTTAGGCTCCAAGTTGAGAGCATATGCAGATGACAAATTTTATCATGAATCAAATAAGCCAAACTTCTCTGATAGGAAGAAAACATTCTGGGGGAGAAAGCAGAAAGTGGTGTTGGTAGCTAATATTTTCTCCTTTTTTTCCCATCTGTTTTCAGAGGCCTCTGGGGTCTTAAAATCATTGGTAAAGGGTAAAAACACCCATTCATCCTGTTGTCATGATCAGACCTTTTCAGCTTAAACTCTTTATCAAACAAATCCATGTTAAAAGAAGACAGTTTTGAAAACATTGTGGGAAAAGGACGAAAATCCTGATAACCAACATTTTGTCCTTTTTGAAAAACTGATTTCCACCTTTTCAAAGATAAATCCTATCAATTCAGCATCATTTGGCTAACTGTCAGTCAAACAGTTTCAATAGTGACAAGTCTAAAATATTGCCATCTTGCAAAAAGTTCAAACTTGGGTCGCACTGTAAGAAACTGGCACTTTTTACACTGACAGAAAAATTGTTTAATCCTGTACCACACAATCACGGTTTTGACGACTCTGTGAGAGAAGCCATTTGAAAACATTGTGGGAAAAGGAAAAAATGCTGGTAACCTGCATTTTCTCCTATTCCCACAATGTTTTCTACCCTTCCCAAAACAAATTTCAACAGTTGAGTCACATTCACTTTGTTGTCTGCAAATACTTTCTATTTGGACCAGTCTAAAATTTTGTCATTTGGTAAGGAATTAACGGCGTATATCACAAATGTTTGCGCGCATCCTACTGCGCATGACTGTTTTTGTCATGGATAGTGAATCAAAAAAGCACTTATGTATTTTTCACACATATGGTAATACTATTGGTGCACTGAAACAAGTAGCACTTTCTTCGGGTAGTACTAGTAAAGAGAAGAAAATGGACCTGTGAACTGTCAGTCATATAATTAAAATACTGTTGACATGGTGTTACACACCAAACAAGCAAAGGAAAGCGGAAATTTAAAGCTGTGTAAGTGTGGCTGTTTCCACTTTAAAAATTATTGTGGAAGAGAAGAAATCGCTCCTAATGAGCAATTTCTCCTTTCCCGCCATGTCTGCTGAGCATTTATCCTATTTTTTCCTTGAAATAATTAACTTCCACAGTGACCTTCATCCCTGTTTTCTGATGAAATAAGCACGGATAGGTGCCATTTTTTTTCTTATTGTTTAGTGGAAATGTTAAGAAAAATCTGTCTGTTAGAAAGTATGTATTTATTAAAGATTAAACCATTTTTCGGTCAAATTATCTCCCTTTTTAACTCAATGGTCTATATAATAACATGCATATTTGTACATTTACTATGATCAAAACCAAGCTTTATATATTTTTTGTGCAAAACTAAATGAATTTTCACTAAGATGATGTATGTTGCTATAATCTTCCGGTAATTTTCCTGTTTAAATGACTACTTGAGAAAAGTATGTTAAATCCAATAGAAGCTGAATTTTGGAACTTTATATACCTTTTTCAAAGCCAAATTTCTCAGAAACGAGCACGGTGACCCACATCTTTTTTTACTGTAATCTCCTACAGACATGATGAGCTTTGTGTGTGCAAAGTTTAAAAAAACTGTCCGTTAGAAAAATTTGTGATATACGTCGTTAAATGGTGTTTCATGCCAGTCTTTAAGGAATTTAAATCCCATCATGGCAAAAACCCCCTTATTCTGGTCTTTCCTGGGGCTGCAAGGCTGGAGTTCTGTAACACCTTGCCCAAGGAGCTAGAACAAGTCAAATACCTTAAATATTTACAAGACAAAAATGTACACTTGTCCAAATTGAAAACATTTGCAGACGACAATTTAAATGTGGTTCAAAAAATGGAATTAATGTATTAGTGTAGAAAACTATGTGGGAATAGGAGAAAATGCTGGTTACCAGCATTTTCTCATTTTCCCACAAAGTTTTCAAAATGCTTTTTCCCAAAGGTCATTAAAACTTGGTAAAGGGTTAACCACTCTGCCATTGTGAAGGCTCTACCATTAAGAAAGGCTATTTTAGGGAAAATGTCCAACAAAGTATGTAACAGTGTAGATCCTCAATTAGTCTGCATATTTTGAGCAGTCTGATCTTGAACTTTATGGTTCAAAAAGCAACTGCAGACAGTTTCTGTGCTGAAACTCTTTTTTCAATGGCAAAGCAAATTAAGAGCATTTGCAGAATACAAATTAAATGCAGCTCAACAGATGGAACTTTCTTTTTGAATGGCTGGAAAACTTTGTTGGAAAAGGAAAAAAAATGTTAAAATGTTAACAGTATTTTCACCTTTTCCCACAATGTTTTTGAATGCTTTCTTCAAAGTCATTAAAACTCAGAATTGTTTTGAAAAGGATTAAGTGTCATTTAGAAAAATCCTATAACTGCCATTAAACAAGAGGACCATGATGGTCCTATATAGCTCACCTGAGTACTAAGCAGTAAAGGTCTACAATGAAGATAAATACCAAATATCGAGGTTCAAGGCCAAATGGTAATGAAGCAAGAGCGGCAAATTGTCGCAAGATACGCCCGTCCCACTGCCAGTTGTCGAGGAGGTATAATAATCGCAAGGGGCAGGTAATGCAACAAACATGTTTACCAAGTCTCAAGTCAATTTGACTTGAGGTGACAAAATTCCATTCCTGACAAGCAAGAAATACTGTAAAAATGAAGATCAAAGTGGAATTACTCAAAATCCGCGCTAGGTAGTGTTATTGTTCTTGCACACTGTACTCTGTAATATTGCAACAAATATGCATACCAAGTTTGAAGTCGTCCTGACTAGAGATGAAAAAGTTATATTCTGGACAAGCACTAAATGCTGTAAAAATGACGATCAAAGGGAAATAACTCAAAGACAGCATGAGCTAGAGTTACAATTCTTGCGCACTGCACTTCCAAATATTGCAACAAATAAGCATACCATATTTCAAGTCATTCCTACTTAAGATCACAAAGTTTTGCTCTGGACAAGCACGAAAGGCTATAAAAATGAAGATCAAAGGGGGAATAACTCAAAATTCGTGCTCTGAAGAGTTATGGTTCTTGTGTACTGCACTCCGTAATTTTTCAACAATCATGCATACCAAATTTGAAGATGTTCAGACTAGAGATGATAAAGGTATATTCCGGACAAGCAGAAATTGATGTAAAAATGACAATCAAAGGGAAATAACTCATAGACAGTACCAGGTAGAATTATGGTTATTTCACACTGAACTCCTTACTATTGCAACAAACACAAGTGCCAAGTTTCCAGTCAATTGGACTGTAGATAAAAAAGTTATGCTCCAGACAAAGAACTATTCTAAAGAACTTTCTAATTCAAGGGCAAAGAACTCCAGTTCTTCTGGTCAGATTAGGCCCATAATCAAACTTATCCTAGATCTTATGGTCATATATATTTTGACCAAGTTTGGTAATGATTGGTTAAAAATTGTAGATGTTAGAGTGTAAACAAAGTCAAATATGGCAATTTTTCTAATTCAAGGGCAATTAACTCCAGTTGTTCTGGTCCGCTTAAACCCACTATCAAACTCATCCGAGATCTTATGGTCATATATATTTTGACCAAGTTTGGTGCTGATTGGTTAAAAATTGTAAATGCTAGAGTGTAAACAAAGTCAAATATAGCAATTTTTCTAATTCAAGGGCAATTAACTCCAGTTGTTCTGGTCCAATTAGACCCATAATCGAACTCATCCAAGATCTTATGGTCAAATATATTTTGACCAAGTTTGGTGCTGATTGGTTAAAAATTGTAGATGCTAGAGTGTAAACAAAAAAATGTGAACGGACGGACGGACAGTGAGTGATCACAATAGCTCATCCTGAGCACTTTGTGCTCAGGTGAACTAAAAAGCAGTACTTTTTTTGGTATCTAAATGAATTTGACCGGGTTAGCAGATACAAGAAATGTTACTATAATTATGTTTTTGCAGACTGATATGGTTAACAGTCACAACAATAATTCAAAACCAATTTCAGTGAAGGCACTGTGGTTTTGAAATAACGATACACTATCATGTGTGACATTACTGTATATCAAAAGCTCTAGCAAACATAAGTTTACCTTTAGTGACCAACTCCTAACTTTATACCAAAATCTGTAAATGATTACACCACAGGAACTTCAAACTTGATGAAAAATATACCCTACACATGAAATGTCTCTACTGTTTCAAGCTGTACTTCAAAACTCCATTTCTTTAATTTTCACTCTCTATTTGCATACAATCTTTAGATTCACATCAAATTTCCTCTGCTCAGTCCACATCCATCAACGTTCGAGAGGGTCAAAACATATCTATCAATAAGCTCAATTTCAATGCCAAATAAGAATTAAAACTCATTTCATATATCCATTCTCTATATTTCCTCCTCTACATACATATAAACTCTAATTTATAGGCAATTTCTACTTTTCAGTCCATGTTTATCAAATATGGCTAGAGCAAAAAAAAAACCACTCCAATTATTCTCTACATGATCACCAAATAGGAACACATGAGCCAATTTCAGATTTTTGTCTCCAATAGTATGGATAGAGCGCAGAGAGCCAAGAATACAGTAGGAAATCCATTGCATACTTTTAAGTCTTCAGTATAAAGCAGTACATATCAAATATTGTGAAATCTACCGGGCTGTTTCAACAATACAGCATATTGATCTTGGAGGACTCTTTGACTGCTCTGACAGGATCTCAATAAAATAAGGATTCTAATTGAAAATCTCTTTGGTCTATTCCATACTTTGAAAGTGCTAGCCCATCATCTTTACCCCTTACCACATGATAGAATTCTAGAAAATTAAAAATTTACAGCAACTGTAGAGCACAACCTAATAAGGCTCAAATGGCTGCTTTTGAATTCATCAATATTGAAAGCAATTGCAGAAAACAAATCCAATTTAGCTCCACTGACAGGAACTGCTCTTCAAAGGGTAAACGATAATTGTGGAAAAAGGAGAAAATGCATTTTCTCCTTTACCCACAATGATTTCAAAAGCACTTTCTTCAGGGTCATTAGAAATTAACCTTTTACCAAACAACAAATTTTAGACTCGAAATTGAAAGCTTTTGCAGCTGAGGAATTATGTGTGGCTTAAATTGTAAAATGTGTCTCCGAAAGGCTAGAAAACATAGTGGGGAAAGGAGAAAATGCTGGTTACCAGCATTTTCTCCTTTTTGCACGATGTTTTCAAGACTTTCTTTCTCAGGGTCGTTAAAACTCGGGATTGTGTGGTAAAGGGTTTAGATTGTTTGGTACTCATTACCTACTGGAGACAGCTTTTTCATCTTGCAGTGGATCACTTTTAACCCTTTACCAAGCAATTCCAAGTTTCTATGACCCTGACATAGAGAGCTTTTAAAAACATTGTAGGAAAACAAGAAAATGGTGATAACCAGCATTTTCTCCTTTTCCAATAATCTTTTCTACCCTATCAAAGACAACTCCCACTATTTCAACCACCTTTAATTTGCTGTCTTTAAATGCTTTCAAATTGGTTGAGTCTTACATCTTATTGTGTGGTAAAGAGTAAAAAATAAAATATGATTTTTACAAGTATTCTTGCAATAAACCATGATATACTTGTATATTGATTATCAATATTTCACATGGATATTTCAGGAGGCAAAAAGTCAATTTTGCAACTTGTTCCCCCAAAATATCAGTTTGGCAGAGAAAAGTAAATAAAAGGTAATAATCCAAATAATATTGTTGTATTGGACTTAAAAACTATCTGTGGGGACAAAATCCCTATTCAGCATTTTATCTGTCTTCAATGACCTTGATCTTTAATCAAGGTGACCCTAATATGAGGACTTATCCTGACATAGACATCTGTCATGTTACACTGTTCTACTTAAGAAAGGGATGATGACTTATTTCTGTACCAGATGGAAAAAAAAAATTGGTCTCATCTAAATCTAAAGCCCTTATAGAAAACTTAACCCTTTACCGAACAATCCCTTGTTTTCACGACCCTGAGGAGGAGGCCTTTTGAAAACATTGTGGGAAAAGGAGAAAATGCTGGTAACCAGCATTTTCTCCATTTCCCACAATGTTTTTTTTTCTACCTTGTCAAAAGACTTAATTGCATTTGTACGACTTTTGAATTTGTCATCTGCAGATGCTTTCAATTTTGACAAGTTTAAAATTTTGTCGTTTGGTAAAGAGTTAATAAAGGTGGCTTTTGGAAGTGTTGGAAAAGAAAAAGAGTGAAAGGATCGAAAATGCTGTTTACCTGTATTTTCCCCTTTACCTACAATTCTTTTCAAAGACCTTACTTCTCAGTCTCTCAAAAGCAAGGGATCATTTGGTAAAAGTTATAAGAGATTCATCTAATGCATCTTTCACAACTGGTTTTAGGAAAAAAAATATGGCAATTAAAGAAATTACTTTGAATGAGTACAGTGATTTAATATACCAAGTAAATTGATGGGATACATTTTATTTCAAAAAAAAAAATTTATGGATAATGTAATCTGTTGGTTGAAGATACTTCAATGCAAAAAACTGAAGAAATTCTGTCATTCTTTAATTCTTCAAATAATGGCATGATCAGATTTCTAAGTCAGATTTTCCATTATTGCTAATAAATGAAATGCAGAACATTCACAGCAAACTGCATGAAAGTCACAGCCATAAATATTCATAATGTAATATGCATCCCCCTGTGTACAAGTAATTGCAAAAATAGCCATGCGTAGTAGTCTAATTCCCAGTCATTGCAAACAAACTTCACCAATTTCTAATAAGTAACGTAAAATGTGTTTTGATCAATCAGATAGGCTCCCTGCAAGAGTGTTGCCATACTGCCACAGGCTAAACATGAACCTCCCCCAAAAATGTCAGGCACTACATGTTTGACCTGCACTGGTCTGAGATCCTTGTTGCTCATTGCAGAACATTGTTATCCTTTCAAAGGCTTTATAAAACCCCTATCAGTCAGGCACAAAATGTCAGACCAGCATTGATCTATCTTATAGGTTTTACTCCTTGCAGAGTGTTGCTACATACTGCCAAAGGCTAAACAATTATGAACTTCTGCCCAAACCAGTCAGGAACTGTGAAATGAACACAGAACTATCAGTTCAGCCTCCCTCCGTACAGAGTGTGTGGCTATACTGTCAAAGGCTATTTAAGTACTCACTTTTGACCAAAATCATAATGTTGGGTACTATAATTAGATGTTTACTGCTCTTTCAAATGAAGCAATTCCCTTCCTGCAGTATCGCCATGCTGTCAAAAGCTATGAACTTATCCACTTCTGAGCCTATTCCATTTGCCACAGTGCATTTTCAAACCTATTTCATTTGTCTTAGTGACATTTGTAAACCTATTTCAGTTTTCAAAGTGTTGTGATGAATCAATATACATGCTGCCACAGTCATTCATTTGTCAACTTATTTCATTTTTCTCAGTGTCATTTGTACATCTTAGTTGTCACAGGGTCATATGTAAAACTTAGTTTTCTCAGTAGCATTTGTAAACTTATTTCGGTTGTCTCTGTGTCATTTGTTGTCACTGTGTCATTTTTACACTTTTGCTAGTTGCCAGTGTCACTTGTAAACCTATTTCAATTGTCAAAGCGTCATTTCTTTACCTATTTCAATTATCTAAGTGTCATTCTGTAAACTTATTTCAGTTGTCTCAGTATCACTTGTAAACCTATTTCAGTTGTCTGGGCGTCATTTGTATATGAGCCATGCTCTGTGAAAAGGGGGCTTAATGCATCTGCGAAAAGTATCGACCCAGGTCTGCCTGGGCAGCCTGCGCAGGCTGACCTGGGCCGAAACTTTTTGCTATTTGTCAATTTTCTGTATGTCCAAGGACCAGTCTACCTCATGGTTGAGTCGGTTGTTAAAAAAAGTGACTGTTATGGATCCATAAGTTTGTGATGGCTTGCTTGTTACAATGAATTACGGAGATGCATTAAGCCCCCTTCTGTCAGAGCATGGCTCATATAGTTGTTAGTTGTCACAGGGCCATATGTAAAAACATAGTTTCTCACTACCATTTGTTAACCTATTGTCTCAGTGTCATTTGTAAACCTATTTACTTGTCACTATGTTATTTTTAAACTTTTGCTAGTTGCCAGTGTCATTTGTAAACCTATTTCAATTGTCACAGCGTCATTCCTTTACCTATTTCAATTGTCTCTGTGTCATTCTGAAAACCTATTTCAGTTGTCTCAGTATCACTTGTAAACCTATTTCAGTTGTAACAGAGTCATTTTTAAACAAATCTCATTTGTCACAGTGTCAATTGTACACCAATTCACTTGTTACAATGTCATTTGTAAATCTTCTGTCATTTGTCAGTGTCATTTGTAAACTTATTCCAGTTGTCAAAGTTTCATTTGTAAACCTATATTAATTGTCATAGTGTCATTTGTATGCATATTTCTGTAACTAGGAGTAACAATATCATATATAAACCAGTTGTTGTCACAGTATCATTTGTTACTTAATTCAGTATAATATCATGGCAGCAATAGAAACTTACTTCAAATTTTGCTGTGTCATACAAGGGCATAAAACCCATAACACACAATACGCAAGTGTTTAATGTGGAACAAGAGGGCCATGATGGCCCTGTATCGCTCCACTGGCTAATACGTAAAATCACTACATGCCAAACATTACAATACTTGGCCAATTGGTTTTGAACATAAGACCCCTGAAACAGGACTAAAATTGGTAGCCCTAGTTCATATGGTTAGTAACAAGAAGATTTCTAAAGATTTCACTATATAAGCCCATGTAAAACTTCTGACCCCTCAGGGTGAATCAAATTCCCCCCTAGGGCTATAATTTATGCACTCTTGGTGAAGGGCCTTTAGATATAGCTACATGAGAAATTTGGTAGCCTTACGCTTTATGAATAAGTACAGGGAGATTTCTTAAGTTTTCTCTACATAAGCCCATGTAAAACTTGTGACCCCCGGGGCAGGGCCAATTTTGACCCCAGGGCTATAATTTAAGCACTCTTGGTAGAGACCCACTAGATAAAGCCACATGCAAAATTTGGTAGCCCTAGGCCTTACGGCTAGGTACAGGGAGATTTCTAAAGTTTTCCCTAAATAAGCCCATGTAAAACTTGTGACCCCCGGGGTGGGGTCAAATTTGACCCAAGGGCTATAATTTGGGCACTCTTGGTAGAGGCCCACTAGATAAAGCCACATGCAAAATTTGGTAGCCCTAGGCCCCATGGCTAGGTCAAAGAAGAATTTTAAAGTTCTCCCTATATAAGCCCATGTAAAACTTGTTATATAAGCCCATGTAAAACTTGTTACCCCCGGGCAGGGCCTAATTTGACCCCAGGGCTATAATTTGAACAATCTTGGCAGAGGTCCACTAGATAAAGCTACATGCCAAATTTGGTAGCTCTAGGCCCTATGGCTAGGTAGAAGAGGAATTTTAAAGTTCTCCCTAAATAAGCCCATGTAAAACTTGTGACCCCCGGGGCGGGGCCAATTTTGACCCCAGGGCTATAAATTGAAGAAACTTGGTAAAGGTCCACTAGATAAAGCTACATGCCAAATTTGGTAGCCCTTGGCCTTACGGTTTCAGACAAGAAGATTTTCAAAGATTTTCAAAATTTTTCAGTTTTGTTGCCATGGCAACCAGAGTTTTTGAAGGAATTAAATTCTTTCAAGAAATTCTGAAGAGGACCATGGATGGGTAGTTTCAGAGAAGAAGACGTTTTAAAAAAAAGTTAACGCACGGACGGACGGACGGATGGACAGACGGACGCACGACGGACAACAGGCCATGACATAAGCCCGCTGGCCTTCGGCCAGTGGAGCTAAAAACTGGGAACAGGCAGAACATTTTTTTATCACTTTATAGCTCAACTCCAACTCCATATTAATTGAGCCCAAAACTGCTGACAAAAATAAAAATTATAATAAAAAGCCATCCTATTTTTTTTGGATAGAAAATCTAAATGTATGGGACAGTGTAGATCAAGATCTGTGCAGTCTGATCTTCATTTACACTGTCCACAAAAGCATTATTAATTTACAGCGTTTAGCAGCCTACAGGTGAAATAGCACTCTTTGATCTGCTGTGCATAATGATTCTCAACCCCTGATTATGCCCCTGTCATGGTGGTCAACAGCAAAGTTGCCACAAATATCAATTCATATCTTGACTTTGCAAGTCAGCAAGTTTGAATACTATTCGTTTTGTTAACAATAGAAAGAGCACAGATGCAGAAAGAAAGTTTAATCAACAAGTTATTACGTTCAAATCAATAGCAAGTTTATATAATATTCCCTTGTGGTTCGCTGAACTGAAGAACAGTTCATATTCATCCTTAACCCTCAGACTGCTGAATAAATCCAACAGTCATTTTAAGTCTAGCAACAGGAAGGAAATAATTGCAGTTTCAAGGTTCAAGCTTTTGTTCAGAATATTTTAGGAAAGCAGACAGACTAAATCAAAATATGTAACTGCTCATTTTATGCAGTCTGGTCTTGATTTTCACTTAACGCAAAGTCAAGTATAGTTGTGAAAGGCATTAAAGATCTTTTTCCATGATTCTTTCACACAACCTTTTTAGAAAACCACAACAACATGATATAAGGGAGAAATCCAGTAGATATTTTTTTTCCATGTGTTGCAAGGTTTTCCAGTTTGTTTAAGCATATCGACTCCATCTTTCTTTTTCATTCATTATATAGCAGATCGAGTCATTGAACCAAACTCTAATGCAAAAGGATGTATAGGGTAATACGTGCTAGAGATAGACAAATTATTGGTACCCAGTTTTTTATTGCCCTTACTGGGAAGGACTGAGAAAAATGTGAATATCTTGAGAGAAATATGTGGCTTTTATTATCTAAAATAGAATACAACCTTCTATACAATCAAAAAAGTACAGAACATTGTTTTTGATTCATTGCTAAGAAATACATGTACTGGTTCACTGGAATTTTACACACTAACAACAGTTTCATGTAAGATATTATTGTAAAAGTCACCTCTCTGCCAGACGACAAAAGTTTAGACTGGTCCATACTAAAGGCATTTGGAAACAACAAATTAAAAAATGTAGCTCAAATGATGAAATTAGTGCTTGAAAGGATAGAAAACATTGCAGGAAAAGGATAAAATGCTACAAAGTTTCTAAAAGCCTACTTCCTCACAGTCGTTCAAACAGGATTGTATTCATGGTTTCTTTTTTTTGCCAAAATGTATTTTGCATGTTATCTTATACTAAACATCAATTTATGCTAATTAAGGTTGTGTGTTATCTACGCAGCAGAGTAACTTTACAAAAGGACTTTGGCCCACAAGTAACAAAATATTATGATAAATAAATTATTGACACAATGATCATTTCAAACTTGCAAAAGAAGTAATTGAAAAAGTGCTCAATAAAAAGTTGCAAAAATAACCTAACCCTTTCTGAGGGAGAATTTATAAAAACCAAAATTTAAAAATCATTCAATCTTTGACAAGAAAAGAGCGAAAAAAAAACCCATAAAACTACTTTTTGTCCACCAAATATACTGATTTAAAAAAGAATATCAATGCAATCAGTTTTACAAACAATGTTAAAACTTTGTGTACATATAACATTCTTCCATTCAAAAAGGTCGGCCCATCATTTTTATTCATCATCTTTATTCATGTATTCAAAATTAGGCTTAGAAGTATGGTCACAAAGGGATTTGGGAAACTAGAAAATCCATACAACTAATCGCCCCAATCCATTAATCATGAACCCCGAAACACTGGCACAATATTGACCCCAAATTTATTGCCTTACCTAGAGAACACAATATTACCCAAGTAACCTATAATTGAGCCATGTTCTGTGAAAAGGGGGCTTAACTCTTTACCAAACAACAAATTTTTGGTTGATAGATTGATTGATTGTATGGTGTTTAACAACGTTTTCAACATTACTGCAGTTATATCGTGGTGGCCAGTGCACCTATCAATGCTTTCCTGGAGTCTCTTTTACTGGTACTCCGCAAAATATTCTTTCCAAGCCACAAGCTGCTTTCCCACATAACCATCATGGAAACAATGGTCAGCGGTGGAAGAGGAATGAATCCTGTTGCAATGACACAAATTTTTGGACTGTACCTAATTCAAAGCATTTGCAAATGACAAATGAAAAAAGTTGCAAAATTGATGATTTCTGTCTTTCATACGGTTGAAAACATTGTAGGAAAAAGAGAAAATGCTGGTCAATGCATTTTCTCCTTTTCCCACAATGTCTTCAAAAGCGTTCTCTTTCAGGATTGTTAAAAGTCACGATTGTGTGGTAAAAGGTTAATGCATCTGCAAAAAGTAATGCATCTGCAAAAAGTACCAACTCAGGTCAGCCTGCACAATCCGTGCAGGCTGACATGGTTAAAAACTTTTTGCTATTGGTCAATTTTCTGCATGTCCAGGGATCATTCTACCTCATGATTCAGGAAGTTGTTAAATAAATACAAAATGGACTTCATGGATTCATAATTAAAGGATGACTAGCTTCGTAAAATGCATCATCAAGATGCAGCAAGGCCTCATTTGCCAGAACGTACATGTAACTAAAAATTTCTCAGTTTAGAGTAAAACTTGGAAAAGGAAAAGGTGCAAGAAAAACTTTTCCTTCTGACATAGGCATCATATATTTGAGTATGCCAGATTTAAATCTGTCAATCCATTATGTGTACCGTAGAAGTAAGAACTTTTTATACCAATTCAGTAAAGTGGTTTCAAACACGGTGAGAGAAAGAAAGTCATACCAAGCTACTGTTCTTGTTCCAACAATGTTTTCTTTCATTAAAAAAAGAAAAATCTTTCCTTCATCTTTTTTCTCCTTTACATTACATGTGAAACGTCAGTGCAATGGATACCAACTTCTATTTAAATCTTACCTTGGGATCCAAGTAGTTTGCTGATAAGCCCCTGCCACTGTCACTACTGGCCCCACTATTTCTGTTGCTACCTGCTGGACTTGAGGAGCGCATGTCCCAGGAGTTCTGATACTGGGGCTCCATATTGTCCACATAGCAGTGCTCCCCAATATGGTTCACAATCACCTTCCCATTTAGGTTCTGAAATATAGGGAACATCAACAATATAAAACTTAATCATAAAAATTTGAAGCCACCTGAAAACAACTTAACTTTACATTATTCTAATGGTTATCAAGAAAGTCAGCCAGAACTTTAACAATGTTTTCAAAAGTGTGTGAGTGATACTGCAGCAGCCAGTGCACCTCCCCATGTATTCATGGTGTTTTAACCAGTAATACACATAACACTCTTTCCATGTCACTGGCTGCTTTCCCACATTTACAAAGTCAGAATAGTATAATCAGTGGTGAGAGGAGAGAATCCTGTTGTACTATGACCTTTTTTGGTACTAGGAAAGAACAAAAGTTAAGCCACTGATATTATGTAAAATATTCTAAGGCCATAACAGCCTGGATATGACAATATAGTAACAGCCTGAGAATTCCTTCCTTTCTTCCTTCCCTCCCTCCCTCCTTCATTCCTTCCTTTATCAAATCATCCATCCATCCCATCCATTTATTCATTCATTTGTTCATCTGTGTTTATTTTTTTTTTACTTTTAGTATGTTTCATTCAAGTATAACTGACTGATGTAAATGAAACATGAATGAAACTAAAAAAAAAAAAGATATTCTACAACAGCAACTTATGATTAATACATTAAAAAGATGTCAGAAAAATCTACCAAAAAACCAAGATGAGGATGCTGTCAGATCTAACAGATAAATGTTTGTAATGAACCAATTACAGACTGTCAGGAATTTGGAATTCCAGAAAAACAAGGTGGTTCTAACCCTTTCCCCCTTACCATCCTATGTGTGTTCTTATGACCCCAAGACCAAGGGCTTATGAAGACATTGTGAGAAAAGAAGAAAATATTGATACCAGTATTTTCTCCTTTTCCCACAATGATTTCAACACTTTCAAAGGCAAATACCATACTTTGAGCCAAATTGGATTTCATACCTTCAAATCTTTTTAATATTGGGGTGTCTAAAATTTTGTTGATTGGTAAAGAGTTATAAATCATAGTAGGCCAAGAGCAGTCTATGAAACTTCTGCAGACAGTGTAGTTCATGGCTTGACATGAGCAAATGAACCTACACTCGCTGATATTTTTTGTCTGAACAGCTTTTATTATGCAATATTCATTTAACTTTAAACTTGTCTAACAACTGAAATTGCCCATCCTCTTCACCAATCAAATCCAAGGGGTGAGACTTTTCTCTCTCATTCTCAAAGAAAGGATTTACATGTACCTTTATCATGCCATTATGTTACCATGGGTGTATTTTGGGGAGTAGTGCTGGTCAAGATCAGCATGTGAATATACAGTCTGATCTTCTAGTACACTCTCCACTTTGTTAATGGTAAAAAAATAATCCAAATGAAATGCAAAAACACCAAACAAAATATGTATATTTGTAACACTTCATCAGGATATTGGGTTAAGATGCATCCTCATTTTATAGACAGCTGTTGGACTTGCAGCATTCTGATGAAATATGCAGATATGCTGGTTCAAATATTCTGATCGAACCTTTGCCAATAACAATAATAATTTCAGCAACCATGAGGAAAAATACTTTTAAAAACTCTGTTAGAAAAGGAGACAAGAGCACCACATGCAGGTGCCAACACTTGGCTCAAAGTGCTTGATTTACAGGGAAAATTTTCAGTCAAAAAAGGGCATAACTGTGTCAAAAATACTTTAATAGTTACCTGCCCTTGTTGTAAAGGTTCCCCTTTTGATACTTAATAATTTGTCTGAGTTTGAACTAAACAGGAACCAGCATTTTCTCCTGTTCCCAAAATGTTTTCAAAAGCCTTCTTCCTCAGGGTTGTTAAAACTTGTAGTTGTGTGGTACACAAGAGATGATTTCTGTCTCTGATTGGGTAGAAAACATTTTGGAAAAGGAGAAAATGCTGGTTACCAGCATTTTCTCCTTTTCTAAGACTGTTTTCAAAATCCATCCTCTTCATGGTTATTAAAACCTGAGATTGTGTGGTAAAGGGTAAAGAACTTAAAAGCTTTTGTAGCAATTCAAGAAAAATAAGGGTACATGTTTTTCAACTGTTATTGCTATCCAAAGTGAATGCCACAACAAACAAACACACAATTAATCAACCTCATTACTTTACTCATTAAAGAATACATCATAGAAACCTCAATGATCAAAAGCATTTAAATGATGCTGATCCTAAGAACTTTGTACGAACATATTCCTTTCATAACCTGCAAAGAAAAATTGACAAGTTTTACCTTTAACACTTTACCACATGGCAACATTGTAGACTCAGACATATTAATCTTGAAGCTTTTGCAGATGACAATGGAATGTGGCTCACATGATGTAAAGATGTAGAAAACATTGTAGGAAAAGGAGAAAGTGCTGGTAACCAGCATTTTCTCCTTTTTGCACAATGTTTTCAAAAGCCTTTTTCATCAGGGATGTTTGGTTAATACACTGATAAATACCAGTACACATAACTTCCTGCAAACCTCTTTTTTCTTACAAACTACCACCTCTGCAAACATTGTCTCAAAAGAAGAGATTGCTCATACAGAACATTTTCTCCTTTGGTCACAATATTTCTACATGTATTTACATCAATGTTCATAATCTAAATTTAACAAGAATGTATTTAACCCTTTACCAAATAATCTCAGGAGTTAACGACTTTGAGTTAAGGTCTACAGCCCCTATTACTCATCGGTAAACATCAACGTTTTCCTAAAGGCTATTCAGCCAATCCCTGCAGCTTCCATCTTTTAATATGAGAGTTAGGGGCCGTAGACTCACTAACTCATCGGTAAATATCATGTAACATCAATGTTTTCGTAAAGGCTTTTGGGCCAATCTCGGCAGCTTCCGTCTTTTGATATGGGAGTTAAGGGCCATGGACCTTAAAAGGCTCTAGAAAACATGGTGAGAAAAGGTAATCAGCATTTTTTTCCCTTTTCCCACATTGTTTTCTATTGTGCCAGAGACCACTTTCATTATTTTGATCACATTTCATGTGCAGTCTGCCAATACTTTCAATTTTAGACACATTGGATTTGCTTCAAAAGGTAACAAAATGCTAGTTCTTGGCATTTTCTCCTTTTCCTACAATGTTTTCAAAAGCCTTCTTCAGGGACATAAAAACTCGGGATTGTGTGGTAAAGGGTTACAGCAACATTAGCCTCATTTCTTTTTGGAACCATGTCGATGAAAATCATATTGAAAATGTCTCAAGAATAACATTTTACTTGCTTCAATTCTAAACATGCCAAGGAAGCTTTTGCAGACATTTAAATTCAAGATGAAACATGTTGTCTGACTTAAATCAACTTCCAATATACTCAAGATATTGCAACAAAACAATGATATTTCTTTTATCATGTTTTTCTAACAAAATTTTTCTGGATACCCATAACAGAGGAAGTCTGACCCTTTCCCTAATAATCCCGAGTATTCATGACCCTGAGGGAGAGGGCTTTTGAAAACGATTTGGGAAGAACAGAAAATGCTGGTAGTGATCATTTTTTCCTTTTCCAACAATGTTTTCTAAACTTTCACAAATTCCAGAATTTGAGACAAATTCAATTTACACTCTGCAATTGCTATGATTTCGGACAAGTCTAAAATTTTTCGATCTAGTAAAGAGTTAAGCTTTGGACCAAAAATGCCCTCACATGGTTGAAAACAAACAAAAAAATCACGAGTTTTTGAGTTTGGACTAACATTTTATTAGATCATGGATGAAAGATTCTCCTGTGGAAGCACACAAGACAGAAATTATATTGATGATTCAATTATTGTACAATATAACAATGGCAATCTTGGGACTCCTGCAGAATTTTCTTGTAGCTGGCATGGTGTCGTTATGGAACTATAAGTCTTTCTGCTTTCCATTGCAATATTCATTTCCCTTAGTTTTAGTTGTACCTAAGTCATCCAGCATCTTTCAACCCTTTTCACAGAGGAAGAAGCCATTTGAAAATATTGTAGGAAAAGCAGAAAATGCTGGTAACCTCTATTTGAAACAAATTCTTCAGTACTGTGAGGCTAGTGTCCTTTTTCCTGGGATTAGAGTATAATTCTCATCTTCCTTTAAAATTTCACAACTCAAGTACAATTAATTCAAAGTTCCTTCATAATTTTACTGATTGTTTCCTTTTATTATAGCTTTTTTTTCCCCCTAGTGTTTTCCCGGATTCGGCACAGCAGGAAGTGCCTCAGATTTATTTCAAAGTCTTTCAGATGCTTAGATTTAATTGCCTCAAAACCTGGATCACACAAAAATTCCCTTTAAATAGGAGATCAAGGAGATGAGATAAGCATCAAGTATATGCGAAATCAAAGCTCTGAGAGCACTGGATATTGTATGGCTTAAAAATAAAGAACAGATTTCAGGTTAGATAATCAGCATTAATTGTTCATCCAGAGCAGTTTTCAAGTGATATTGCTGTAATATAAGCCCCATGTTACTGGTAATTTTGTTTCTAACCTAAAGATTTCCTCATCATTCCAGATAAAGCCTTCCTGTTTCTGAATTCACTAACCTAACATTCAAACATGTACCCCATACTGACAGGCCATATCTTACACATGGACTCTAACCTCTTTATGATATTTTTTTCACACAAATTCCACTACAATACATTACATTAACCCTTTCCGTAACTATCTAGAGTTTCAACCACTCTGAGAAAAAAGCCCTATGAAAAAATTGTTGGAAAAGGAGAAAATGCTGGTAACCCTTTAAACAATGGCTGAAATTCTGAACTATCCACGAATTGGTCAAAGGTTATTCTGCAGTCATTTGACTTATCCAGAAATAGGTCAAGTGTTATTCTGTAGTCATTATTTGAACAAAATTTTTAGTTATCCTGCATTTCAACTCCAGTTGACCTCCAGTTCATAGATTGTAGAGGATACTGTGGATTTTAAGTTTTTTTCTTTTAAGGTCTACAGCCCCTAACTCTCATATTAAAAGACAGAAGCTGCCGAGATTGGCCGAATAGCCTTTGTGAAAACGTTGATGTTACAAGATATTTACCGATGAGTTAGTGAGTCTACATTCATATTAAAAGATGGAAGATGCTGAAATTGGCCAACTAGCCTTTATGAACACGTCGATGTTTACCGATAAGTTAGGGGCCGTAGACCTTAAATAGTAAACCCACTCATTATCTTGGTCACATGACCTGGAAAGTTTCAACAAATTCCTTGTATCTCTACTCAAAGAAACTTGATAATATATTTCTTTTGTTTTGATACATTTGGTTTTGGGCAGCAATTATTAACCTCTATCAAACATTCTGGTAAGAGGAGAAAATGCTGGTTACCAGCATTTTCTCCTTTTCCCACAAAGTTTTTCAAAGTCCTTTTCCCTGGGGTCGTTAAAACTCAGGATTGTTTGATAAAGGATTAAAAGACACATGATAACTGGACATCAGACAATCATGAAAGCTCAACTTGGTACAGGATTGTCCTGTATTTCTTCTGATTACAAAAAAGTCCTGTGGCAACACTGCGACTATCTCCTAGCATATCTATCCAAACACACAACACAAAAAGTGCAGTTTACAAAAAAAAAGTCTGTTGTGAAGTGTGATTTTTATCGCAAAACTTGCAGTTCTGCACACCCTATTGATTAACCCATGAAAGTGAAGGCTGTCATTACTTGTAAATTGCATGCATAATAGATCATTCTTCTATTTTACAGCTGTTGTTAAAGACCAGGCTCTTCCTTGTGGCTACAATTACAAATCACTAATTGATTTCTCTCTAAATCTTTATCAATCTTAACCTTCATTTCCTAGCAAGTTTTAACCCTTTACCACACAATGGCAACTTTTAACGACCCTGAGAGAGCTTTTGAAAACATTGAGGGAAAAGGAGAAAATGCTGGTAACCAGCATTTACTCCTTTTCTTACAATGTTTTCTATCCTATCGAGGGCAAATTTTGTCATTTTGGCCAACTTTAAGTTGTCAACTGCAAATGCTTTCAATTTGGAACAGTCTGAAATTGAAATTTACTAATTTCGTAACAGGTTAAAGACTAATTTTTAAGCACCTACAGGGGTCTAAACTTTATGCCATAAATCAAACTCTTGTAAATTACCAATAAGTATGTATATCATTTTTCTTTGCAGAATTAAAAGAAAATAATTAGCTGCAATCTGTAAACAGGTGCAATTTTGGGCTGTAAATAACAGGATAGTTGTTTTGCAGTCAGTAACTCCGTCTATTTCTTAATTACATCAGATATGATGTCATTGTATTGATCTGAATATGAATCCGCATTATAGCCTTGACTGTAACTGATCATGTGACAATCCAACAAGTCTTTGTGAAACTCTGGCACCAAATTTCAAAATATCCCTAAAGTCTACATAGTGTAAGGAAATACCATTGAGAAATACCTTCTTTACTGATGGTTTGCTAACTATGGCCTTACTTAACCCTTTTCCACATGATACTGACTTTAATGACCCTGAGGAAGAAGCCTTATGAAAACATTGTGGAAAAAGGAGAAAATTCTGACCGGTAACCAGCATTTTCTCCTATTCCCACAATATGTTCTTACCTTTCAGAAACAAATCCAATCATCTGAGTCACATTTGTCGTCTGCAAATGCTTTCAATTTGGTCCTTTCAAAAATACTGTCATTTGGTAAAGAGTTAATTCAGTGGTTAAAAATTTTTGAAGTTCGGTGAGACTATCAAAATCTGAATAGCTGCCTTTGAAAGGACATTTCTCATGTGGAAGAAAATGGACAACTCTTCATATAAAACATTATGGAAGGGATTTGTCGGTGCCAAAATGCTGCCCCCTTCTCCTATATCCATGATCTCTGTATCTGCAAAACTTACTTAAATCTACCAGATGATCAAATTTTGGAATAGTAAAAATTGAAAGCATTTGCAGATGAAATATTCAATGTAGGGGTTTGTCCTAGATAGGATAAAAACATTTCAGGAAAATGAGAAATTGAAGGTAACAAACATTTTCTCCCTTCCATCTGTTTTCAAATGCCTTATTCTTCAAAGTGGTCAAAACTTTTAATCATGTTGTAAACCGTTACCTTTTTACCAAACAATTCTGTGACTTAATGACCTAGAGGGAGCAGGCTTCTTAATCCTTTGGGAAGAGGAGAAAATGCTAGTAATCTACAAAGACCCAAGACCCATCATTTGACCCACTTTGTGATCTGCCGTCTGCAAATGCTTTCAATATGGAAGAGCCTAAAATTTCAACAGTTAACATGTTAAATCATCCTCTGCTTCCCATGAGTTAACAAAATTCTTGCAATAGTTCAAATTCTCATGTCCCACAGCTCTTTGCAAATTACATCTAACCCCTTGAGCCTGAACAGGATTTCAATCTATTTTTCAGGAAATTGGGTTTGTTATAGTTTTGTTTCTATAGCAATAATCAATACAAGTTTTGGGATGCCAAATGCCAGCAGGGTATTCAGTATGTCTCCAGTGTGCCTTATCTATTGCCTTGTGGCAGATTTTTTTCATTTCTCTGACTCTAGCAGAATTATGTAATAAATCAACAAGCTTATCATAAATTTTACTGTAATGACTCTTTACAAAAGAAAGACCAGACTGACGAATGACTGTTGAGACCAATAGGGAACTGAATATTTTGGCAGCTTTCAATATCTTCTTTTGTTTTTTGCATCATTTAGCCTTTTACAATCAGTAGCATCCTCAGCTCTTTATCAAACAATCCTCAGTTTTAACAACAATGGGTTTCAAGGCTTATGAAAACAATGTGGGGAAAGGAGAAAATGCTGGTAACCAGCATTTTCTCCTTTTCTCACAATGTTTTCAGCCCTTCAGGGCCAATTCTTATTATCTGAATGACACTATTTGTCATCTGCAATTGCTTTCAAACCAGCTGAGCATAAAATTTTGTTGTGTCCTACAGAGTTAACCCTTTACTAAATGACAAAACTTAAGACTAGTCCAATTTGAGAGAATTTGCAGACAACAACATAAATGTAACTCCTATATGTGACTGTTTTAGTAAAGTGCTGGTTTCCAGCATTTTCTCCTTTTCCTATGGCGTTTTCAATGCTTTCATTCTAAGGGCCATTAAAACATGTGATTCTGTGGTACAGGGTCAATCATTAATAAATCTATGCTGATCAAGACGATATCAATGAAAAGGCTGGTTAAAATGTTGATAAAAGTTTCCAATACATCTATTTTGAGTATGCATCATCAAAGGCAACAAGCTCATAAAGCATTATAATCATGACATCAGTTGCTTTTTACATATAAGAAATTTTTATGATCAAAGTCATCTTGAATACAGGTAGTAACATTGTGCTGGTCTTCGATCTACATTTTTGCTGATTGCCTCTCTTAGGGTCAACTTTTTCACGTATGTCAACCAGTTACTAAACAATCTAAAGCTTTACAGTCCCCAAGGAAGAAGCTTCTGAAGCCATTGTGGGGAAAAAAAGGTTAAAATGCTGATAACCATCTATCTTTCTTTTTTTTCATGTTTTCTACAGCTTTAAAAGAATCAAAGTGTTGAAAACATTGATGTGGCATTTGTCAAGGAAGCCATTTTGTGGAATTAATAATTTGGAAAAAAAAGAGAAATATTATTCAAATATTATTTTGAAAATCAACCTACTATGCAAAACTGTTACCCGTTTTTTTTTTTTTTTTTTGTTAAAGGGGGAGTACTGGTGCCAAAGTTTGGATTATTTGTGTATTGGTGGTTTCCCTTTGATCATTCACAGGAGGAGTCAGGAGTAATGTCCCTTGATGGTACGATGCATAATGGGCAGAGAGAGAAACCATGCATATATATCGAATAAAATTAAGTTTATACCTGAAAACTATGATTTTGAGATATCTTTGGCCATCAAGATCTAATTCCCAACATTACAATCAATTATTTCGATCTGTAAATATTCATGCACAATCAAATGGAGTAGGGTGCAATCATGGGACGAACAAGCCCAGAGACGAACTGGTTTTGGAACGAACAAGCCCAAAGAGGTCAGTAGACAAATTTTGTGTATATAATTGCGCCAATAGAAGCTAAGAGCGGGTGAAACTATTTTCAATCAAAAAGAAGTATTTACATGATCGATGGCCTAATCCAGTTTATTTTAATACGCCATTTCCAATTACATACCCGAGTGCTATCGAAAAACTCATTTGTCTGAGAAAAATTGAGTTTAATTGGGTTTATTTCCTTTGGTTTTGCACAAAATATGATACATGGTCTTCAAAATTCCATACTGAACATTCAATATTGAACTCATAGTGGCATTGTCTTCGACAAATGCAACAAAAATCTAGTAATATGTGACACATTTGTCTTCTACAAATGCTTTCAAACTGGATCGGTCAAAAGTTTTGTCATCTGGTAATGAGAATACCCTTAGAGCACTAAGTAACTATAATCTACGTAGCTTTTGCAGACAGTGTTTAACTCCTTATCGAACAACAAAATTTTAGACTCGTCTAAATTAAAAGCGTTTGCAGACTTCGAATTAACGTGTCTCAATTAATAAATTTTTTTGCCTGAAAGGTCAGAAAACATTGTGGAGAAGAAGAAAATGCAGATTTCCAGCATTTCTCCTTTTTCTACAATGTTTTCAAAAGCTGTCTTAGGGTTATTAAAACTTGTGATTGTGTGGCAAAAGCTTAATAGATTAAGATCAGACTATGATTATGGAATAAATGGATCTTCAGTATCCTATATTCTACGAGATATTCTGGCAGAAAAACGTTACCTAAATATGCTATAATGTTATCTATGTGCCATTATCAATAAATGTTATCACAAAACAGACTTCTCTAACCTAATTTGCATTCTTAGCACATCATTCATGAATATTCATAAGGTAACTTCAGTCCCTTATGTAATAGTCATGCCAAAATTCCATTTCTTATTTATCCTACTACCATTTATGCAATTATATCTCTACTTTTGTTTCCTTTTTGAGAAAACACTGTCAAATTTAAACATGTCCTATCATAAAATCAGCCCAAACGAAACAAGAAATACCTTTAAAAAAGATTAACAGCATAAATTTGCCCACAAATAGGCAGGCGTTTAAAATTAACATGTCTACATCTTTGACCATTCACAAATTTCTCTTTATTCATTTCTTATCAATACCAAAAAGTAGGTCAAAAGCCAGCACATTCAGCTACGCCGAAAAACTCCCATCACAGAGTTGTGGGCTTCTTCAACAGTGAACTCTACAAGGATGAACAAGGCTGCTGAGGCACTTAACTGACAATACAATGCTCAGTTCTACACTGTGCACCAAAATCTGTTTGTTTTAATTACTATGCTCAACAAGTCACAATGTTAATAAACTATGTGAAGACAGGTTTTTTGGAGAAACCAGTACCTGCACTGAAAAAGACAAAAATACCAGGGCAAGAAGTATTGAATCCACTGGTTACTCCCCAAAATATTTTGCGCTAATTTGATGAGCAGGGTTTCTAAAATCTATAGAAATTCCTGTCCTGTTTCAATGGCCTTTTCTTTGCAGTTTTTAAAAAACCCTAGCTAATTTGATGAATCACCAAACAAGAGGGCAATGATGGCCTTGGTATTGCTCATCTAAAATGTTGGAAGCAGACAACCAATGTCTCTAGATTTAATCCTTTACATAATAAACTTGAGTTTTAATGACCCCTGGGAGGAAGGCTTTTGAAAACCTTGCAGAAAAGGGAGCCAATGCTGTTAATCAGCATTTTCTCACCATGAAAGAATAAATTAAATCATTTGAGCCAGTTGGTTACCAGTTATTTCTCCTTTACCCATACAATGTTTTCAAAAGTCCTTTTCCATGGGGTTGTTGAGACTCAGGACAGTTAGGTAAAGGATCAAAGTAGCAGAGATAGACACAAGCATATCTTTGCTATTTACAGACATGTATAAATTGATAATTTCCAACAAAATTCTGTGATGAAAATCCAAATTAATGCTGATAGCAGCACATTAGTTTCATCGCTTTTTATACAACTGCTGGATTAATTGACACATTTGATTAGACAAAATGATTAATACCAGTAAATATCAGGACACTGCTTGCAGCTACTACTATTATTACATCAGACTCCCATCATCCCTTTACTGAATATCCAGTATTTTAACTCTTTAACCCTAAACCACATAATCATGAGTTTTAACGACCCTGATTAGAAGCTTTTGAAAACAATTTGGGAAAAGGTGAAAATGCTTGTAACCTGCATTTCTCCTTTTCACACAATATTTCCTACCTATTCAAGGACAAATACTATCATTTGAACAAGAGGGCCATGATGGCCCTGTATCGCTCCACTGCCTTAATAAGTAAAAACACTACATGCAAAACATTACAATACTTGGCAAATTGGTTTAGAACATGAGATACCTGTGACAGGACTAAAATTGGTAGCCCTAGTAAAGGTTAGTAACAAGAAGATTTCTAAAGTTTTCACTATATAAGCCCATGTAAAACTTCTGACCCCCTGGGGTGGGATCAAATTCGACCCTAGGGCTGTAATTTGGGCACTCTTGGTAAAGGCCCACTAGATAAAGCTACATGCAAAATTTGGTAGCCCTAGGCTTTATGACTAAGTACAGGGAGATTTCTATAGTTTTCACTATATAAGCCCATGTAAACTTGTGACCCCTGGGGCAGGGCCAATTTTTACCCCAGGGCTATAATTTGGGCACTCTTGGTAGAGGCCCACTAGATAAAGCCACATGTAAAATTTGGTAACCCTAGGCCTTATGACTAGGCACAGGGAGACTTCTAAAATTTTCTCTATATAAGCCCATGTAAAACTTGTGACCCCTGGGGCGGGGTCAAATTTGACCCCAGGGCTATAATTTGGGCAATCTTGGTAGAGGCCCACTAGATAAAGCCACATGCAAAATTTGGTGACCCTAGGCTTTAAGGCTAGGTAAAGGAAGATTTCTAAAGTTTTCTCTATATAAGCCCATGTAAAACTTGTGACCCCAAGGGCGGAGCCAATTTTGACCCCAGGGCTATAATCTGAAGAAACCTGATAGAGGTCTACTAGATGAAGCTACATGCCAAATGTGGTAGCCCTAAGCCTTATGGTTTCAGACAAAAAGATTTTCAGAGACTTCAATTTTTTTTTTAAGTTTTGTTGCCATGGCAACCAGAGTTTTTGAAGGAATCACATTCTTTCAACAAATTCTGAAGAGGACCATGGCAGGATCATTTCTGTGAAGTTTCATCAAAATTGGATGGGTAGTTTCAGAGAAGAAGATGTTTGAAATGAAAGTTAATGCACGGACGCACGCACGGACGCACAACGGACACCGGGCCATGACATAAGCCCGCTGGCCTTTGGCCAGTGGAGCTAAAAACACATGAATTGTCGTCTGTAAATTTCTTCAACATGTACAAGTCTAAAATCTGTCTGTGTGGAAAATAAACAAACAATCCCGACTTTGAACAAGCTGGGGAAAACAGGCATTTGAAAACATTTTGGGAAAAGGAGTAAATGCTGGTAACCAGCATTTTCTCATTTTCCCAAAACCTTTTCTGTCCTATCATAGACAAATTCCACCATCAGAGCAGTATTTAATTTGCGATCTGCAAATGCTTTCAATTTAGATCAGTCTAAAATTTTGGTGTTTGGTAAGCAGTTAAAAAGACCCAGAAGAAGAAGACTTTTGAAAGCATTGTGTGAGTAAGAGGCAATGCTATTATCCTCAATGTTTTGTACGAGGGTTGTTCGATATATAATGTGTATTGTACGATATCTCAAAAGCATTCGACTCAAATAGTGAAATGAACATTACATCCCTTCAAAGTATTCTCCGCGGTTTGAAATACATAATTTCAATCTCTGAATCCATTTCTGAAAAGCGTCACAGTATGCTGATTTAGGTAGACCTCTGAGGCACTGACTGATGGCTGAGCCAAGGGCTTGTCGGGACTTGTAATGACGACCAGATAAGAACTTTTAAGTTTTGGAAAAAGGAAAAAGTCGCATGGGGCTAGATCACAAGCTCAGATGTATGTGATGGAGCATTATCATGAAGTAGACGAACATGCCTAAATCCCGACACAGGGCATCGTTTAAGATAATATTTCTTGAGCTTTTTAAGTATAACATCTCGGTAATACCGACCTGTAACACTTTTGCCCTTCAGCACCGGAATTTGTACGGCTATACCATCACATGAGAAGAATACGCAATAAAAAACCTTTTTTGTGCTTGTGCTTCTTTTGGCAACTACAGGCCTTCTACCGTGTTTAGTTAGCCATATTTTGTTTCCAATTTTTCTTACTGGTTCGAAATAGTGAACCCATGTTTTGTCACCAGTAACAATGTTTGCAAATTGTCTTTGATTGAATTTGGGAAACATTTTGAGCAATTGCTTAGCGGTTTGTACTTGTACCCGTTTTTGGTCATCTGTCAATATATGCGGTATCCATCTGGCAGAAATCTTTCGTACTTTCAAAATACGCTTCAAAATGAAATGCACCCGCGATAGCGATATGCCAACAGCGTTGGCAATATCACGAATTGTGTATCTGCCATCACTTTCAATTATTTCCCTGACTTTTGAGACATTTGCCTTGCCTGTTAAAGTCACAGGTCGGCCAGATTTTGCTGCATCTTTGACGGACACTGTGCCAGTCAGAAATTTCTTTCTCCAACTACGAACTGTCTCATAAGATACCTTATCAGACCCATAAACTTCCCCCAATTCAGTAAAAATCTGCATTACCGAATGACCAAGTTTTGTGCGAACTTTTATATAAGCTCTAATTTCTTCAATATTCTTAATCCATTTCCCAACCATTTTTACAACAGTGGTCAACGACTAGCTCTATTGAAATGACTATAAGTTTAAAACTATGTGGAGCTGAAGGCTCGTGTTTATACCGTTGGAAAGGTATTGAATAGAGCTATTCAAGCGTATCATCATCGACGAAATCATGCAAAGCGTTATTGCGCTGTGGTACAATACACATTACATATCGAACAGCCCTTGTATCTATTCAACTCTTTACCGACAAAATTTTAGACTGGTCTAAACTGAAAGCATTTGCAGATGACAAATGAAATGCGACTCAAAAATTGAAATTGGCCTTTGGAAGGGTAGAAAACAACATGGGGAAAGGAGATAAAGCTGGTTACTAGCATTTTTTCCTTTTTTCAAAAACGTTTTCAAGGCCCTTTTTTTCCTCGAGACCATTGAAATTCAGAATTGTGTGGTAAAAGATTAGAGAAAACACTCTGGACTCCATTATCTGAGCTACATTTAATATACCACCTGCAAATGCTTAAATGTGGAGAAACTTAAAATTTTGTTGTCTCATATAGAGTAAACATCTAATGCGTTAAACAACATAACATTTTCAGTGAGAACTAAAGAAGCAGATATTGCAATATCAAAACTGTATTTGTCAGAATATCTGGTAAAGGAAGTACACAGTGTTGATTCAAGATCACACAGCATGTTCTATACAGTCTGATCTTGATCTATCCTCTCTGCATAAGCAGCTTAAACCAGGTTCACTGCTACGACGTTCAGACATTGTCAATGTTCATTCAAATCAAAAAGTGAAAGCACAGGTCTGGAAAAGAGAATTATAATTTGAGCTGGAAAAACTATGCTTCTTCAAGGGCATAGAAGCAACAGTACAAGTATTGCTCAATGCTCATTTTGAGTTTTTTTGCCTTTCTCTTCACACAAAGTTTTCATAGATGCACAGCTAAGGGATGTAATTATTCATATCCAAGTGAGATTCTGTGTGACAATGTTCTTCTGATAGGCCATTAATCTTAACCCTTAAGTCATCACCAAACAACAACAACTTGGAGTGGTCCAAATCTGAAGCATTAGCAGAAGACAATTTAAATTTGGCTGAAATTACGTTTTTTGGCTATGCAAGAGTAGAGAACATCGTGGGAAAAGGAGAAAATGCTGGTTACATGCATTTTCTCCTTTTCCCACGATGTTTTCAAAAAGCTTTCTCTGTCAAGGTCGTTAAAACTCAGGATTGTGTGGTAAAGGGTTAAAGCCCCATTTACAACTTTTCTTGCCTGTGCAGCTAATGTAGTTCAAGACCTGACCACACAAATAAGCTGTTTGATCTTTAACTTAAATGTTTACCTTGCTGAAACAAAAGCAAACTTGAAAATGGTCTCATTTGTAGAATAAAAATGTCTAGTTTATTGAGCACTCGAAGGGTTTAAATTCAGTACCTGTCAACTGACAATACAAATATTGATGGCATCAATTTCAAACGATATCATATGGCAGTGTCGGCTGATATGCGACTGTTGTATGCAAATTTATTATTAACAATTATTGTTATTTTTCTCTGTATGTGGGAAAGCAGCCAGTGAGTGGGTCATTGAGGGAAGAACTGGCAACATCACACAATGAACACATGGATAAGCTCACCAGCTGCTGTGATTTTACTGAAACGCAGTTGAAAATGAATCCTTTTCTTCCCACAGTTTCAAGTATCTAAATCCTCTCAAGTGTTGTGGACAATTTTAGTTGATTTTTTCAAAAGTGTTGATCAAACTACACAGAAGGTACATTTTGATCTTGAAGCTATGCCATTAATCCTTTTGTCAAGTTACTCTGGTACTCAGGCTACTCACAGCTTTGAATTGCTCCATCAGTCATTTTTCCATCCACAGTGGTGTTTTCTTCTTTAGCCAATAAACAGTTTCTACTTTGTAAGAATGTTTTTTAAAGCAGTCCTTTGCATGACATAAACAGTTGCCTGCAGATAGGAACGTGTTCAAAACACATGAGGCTTCCATCTGCAGTATTTCTTGGTAAACTAAGGGAGGTAACTAAGAACATTAATCTGAGAGTCATTACTGGAGTCACAACAAATTATCTGTCCGAAAAATCCAACATTCCAAAGACCCTGGGGAGAAAAAGACTATTGAAAACAATGAGGGAAAAGGATACAATATTAATAAGAAGAGTTTTTTTTTTTCTCCTTTTTTCATAATAATTTCCATCTTTTCAAAGACAGATCCTCACTTATGAGACAGCTATTTTGCTAGTGATTTTAATTCAGACTGATGAGTATTGTTTTGTTGTCTAGAAAGGAAATAACTCTTTTACCAAAAGACAAAATTTCTGACTGACCCTAATTGAAAGCCTTTGCAGATGACAAATTAAATACTGCTAAAATGATGATTTCTCTCTTAGACAAGGTAGAAATATTGTGGGTAAAGGAGAAAATCCTGGTTACTACCACTTTCCCCATTTCCCAAAATATTTTCTATCTAACCTACCAGGGTTGTTAAAAGTTGGAATTGTGTGGTAAACGGTTAAAGGATAAAGATTTTGGCAAAATCTTTGAATTGGAATATTTTTGGTTGTTTCTGTTCTTCTCATGTGTAAACTTTTTACCAGACGACAAAGTTTAAGCCTTGTCTTAATTGAAAGCATTTGCAGAAAACAAATTCCATGCTCATTAACTGTTGACATTTGTGAAAGTGTAGAAAATATTTATGGAGAGTATACTGTAACATTTCTGAAAGTATTATGGGAAAAGGAGCAAATGATTGCAATAAGCAAAAGCACCTTTTTGTCAATATTTGTAAAAGTAATGGGTTTTGGTCAATAAAAACTCTGTTTAAATGTGAAAGTGTGTAGAATTGCTTAGCTGTGTAAACATAGATATATTACCAAAATATATGGTGCAAGGGATAGAAAACTCAGGGATTTGTCCTCATTTAAAACCAGAAACTGCAACAGCAATTGCTTTAAAGGTTTCCAAAACATGAAATGCATTTTCTATCCGTCATACTCAGTGCAACCTTGCAGCCATCAGGGACAATATTTGGCATGAAGATACAATAATGATTATAGTTTCATAAAATAAGGATGAAATGGCTTAAAAACTGGCTGAAAACTGGCTAAAAACAAGTATAGATGTATCTTTATGTTACAAAGTTGTCAAAAGCATTTTTATTCAATTACATTTTTTTCAACATTTCCTGTTTTTTGTCAATATTGTAGCTCTAGAGATGTGTGCTAAGTTGGCTCTTGCATATTTGTTTTCAGAGGTAAAGAGCTAATTGGCATCTCTCACCTGGACAGAGTAAAACATCTATAACCAACACCTGTATGAGCCTGCTCTCTGTAGCCCCCAACAAATGGTAATATATCTTTGTAAATATAATTTTCCTTAAAATACATACAGAAAAGAAGCAACTGGCATTGTCAACTTTTGTTGCTCCAGTAGATCATAGTTGACTGCTACATACCACTACCTGGTGGAAAGAACTTGGATCTACAATGCTTACTAATTTGGGAGAAATTCTGGCCAGTTAACTTTTTCCCACACAAGCCCTGGGTTTTAATGACCATGATGTAGGAGGCTTTTGAAAATATACTGGGAAAAGAAGAAAATGCTGGAAACCAACAATTTCTCCTTTACCTGAAGTATTTTCATTCTCTTAAAAACAAATCAGTATTTGCTATATTTTATTATCTTATCTGCAAAAACTTTTGATTAAGACCAGTCTCAAATTTTGTCACTTGGTAGAGCTGAGTTTTGCATGCATGTATGGGTCCTGTCAATGAACAGACGATGCATAATTCATATACTGTATTCAGAAGTCTATGCGTTAATTAGCCTGTGTGATAATTAACTTTATGTTGCTATTTTGACAAATCTGTAAACACAAGCTTACATGTGACACAGAGTTCTGTAGAGCAATTGCTTTATTAGCAACAAGTTTTTCATACAACTTGTATTTCTGTATTTCTAATATAGGTAAAGATTTCACAAAAACTATGGTAATTAAAAGTGGAACTAGTCATATCTGGCAAATGATTTCCTAACTGTGAGCACATAGAGTTGAAAAATATGTTTGAAGACTAACATGTAACAAGAGGGCCATGATGGCCCTGAAGTCGCTCACCTGAGTCTTTTGACCAAACATGACCCATTTTCAATCTCTTTGGATATTATGACAAACATTCTACCAAGCTTTTATAATTATTGGACTGAAAATTTGGCCTCTAGCTTGTACACAAGCTTTTTCTAGAATTTCTCTCAGTGACCTACTTTTTAGCCAAACATAGCCCGTTTTCCCATTGTAGATATTATCAAAACAAAGATTCTGACCACCTTTCATAAGTATTGGACAGAAAATGTGGTCTCCAGAGTGTACACAAGGTTTTTCCAAGATCTGACATGGCAACCTAGTTTTTTACCATTTTCAATTTCATCATACTGATCATCAAGAAAAAAATTCTGACTAATTTTCATAAGTATTGGACAGAAAATGATGGCTACACAGGCTATTTTATAGATCTGACCCGGTGACCTAGTTTTTGACCCGACATGATCCATTTTCAAACTCAGTCAAGATATCAATATGACAAACATTCTGACCAACTTTCAAGAGTTTTGAACTGAAAATATAGCCTCTAGAGGGTACACAAGGTTTTTGTAAGATTTGACCAAGTGACCTATTTTATGACCCGACATGATCAATTTTCAAACTATACCTAGAAATCATCAAGACAAACATTCTGACCCAATTTCATGAATATTGCACCAAAAATGTGGCCTCTAGAGCATACACAAGATTTTTCTAAGATTTGACATAGTGACCTAGTTTTTGACCCGACATGACCCATTTTCACTGAAAAATTGGCCTCTAGAGGGTACACAAGGTTTTTCTAAGATTTGACCAAGTGACCTAGGTTTTGACCAGACATGACCCATTTTCAGAACCCGTTCGAGATATCATCAACTCAAACATGCTGACCAATTTTCAAGAGTTTTGGACTGAAAATTTGGCCTCTAGAGCATACACAAGGTTTTTCTAAGGTTTAACCTAGTGACCTAGTTTTAGACCAGACATGACCTGATTTCGAACTTGTTTGAGATATCATCAAGACAAACATTCTGACCCACATGACCCATTTTCTAACTCGTACAAGATATTATCAAGGCAAACATTCTGACCACCTTTCAAGAGTTTTGGACAGAAAATGTGGTCTCTAGAGTGTGCACAAGGTTTTTCTAAGATTTGATCTAGTGACCTAGTTTTAGACCCGACATGACCCATTTTGAACTCGTCCGAGATATTATCAAGACAAACATTCTGACCAAGTTTCATGAGTATTGGGCTGAAAATGTGGCCTCTAGAGCATACACAAGGTAAAAGATGACGACGGATGACACATGACGGACGACGCACGATGGACGACAGGCGCCGGACACAGCATGATCACAAAAGCTCACCTTGAGCAGTTTGTGCTCAGGTGAGGTAAAAACATGAAGATGTACATTTTCTGATGACCGTGCAGTAGGTAAAATTCTCATCATAGATACAGAAATGTTAAAACAGATAAACAGCAGCCAATACACTTGTTAAAACATTTACCAACGAACCATACAAAATTTCTTGCCAAAGGAATTAAGCCAATTTCTTTTAGTAGAATCTATCTTCCCTGTTTATATCAGAAATACATATCAGAAGCTTATGAAGTCCAGTTTTCCAAGATCATTTCAGTTAGCTGGAACAGCCAAGTGGTAGGGCATAAGCAACAAATCTTGAGGTACTTGAGGGTGTGGGTTCGATTCTCCAAGGCTGACCAACTAAAAATTACAATTAGTCTTTTGACTGAGCTGTTAAACTTAGATCCTGTGTGACTGTGCCATACACTGAGCAAATTAAAGAACCAGGGGTTACTTAGAATGGGTTTCTTTCTGTATTTTGCACTATCCCCTGTAACATAACTTCAACAGCCTTCTAGGGACATCGACCATAATTATGTGCATAAATTATGGACAACCATAAATAAACACAAAATCAACCAATCAATGAAAGATCATCTTGCAACAGAACCCCTAAAAGTTACAGCTTCTGGTCATTACATTAACTCTTTTCCAAACAACAATTCTAGACTCCCCAAAATTGAAAGCGTCTGCAGACAACAAATTCGAAAGTGATACAATTGAACCAAAGTTCAGTGACAAGGTTGTCTGACAACACTGTTAGAAAAAGAGAAGAAGCTTGTCACCAGCATTTTCTCCTTTCCAAAATATCTTTTCAAAAGCATTCTCCCTCAGGGTTGTTAAAACTCTGGATTGTGTGATAAAGGTTTAACAAGCCTGAACCTGTGAAAAAGAGCAGATCTTCATCATGGAACTTTCTCATGCTCTTTCACTCTTTACAGAGGTAAACTTGAGTCTCATCCCAATTCAAAGCATTTGCAAATGACAAATCAACTACAACTCTAATGATGGATTTGTCTTTGACTGGCAAGGAAATATTATGGGGAAAGGAGAAAATGCTGGTTACCAGCATTTTCTCCCTTTCCCATCAACATTTTCAAAAGTCTTCTTTCTCTGGGTCATTAAAACTCGGGATTGTTTGGCAAAAGGTAAACCAAAGCTCTCCCAAGACTACCTAAGCTGCATTCACAAACCATTCTAAATATCAGTCTAATTCTGGATTCCAAGACTAACCATCTGATTGGCTGACACATGAGACAGGATGTTTCAGCCAATGGGGGCCTTTCCTACAAGTCAAATTATCTCCCTTGCCAGATATAGACTAAAGGTGACCAAATAACAGATTGGTCCTTTTACCTGTATTCCTTTGTTTTTATCCTTGATTCCCTTGGGAATGTTGCGATAAATGTAACATGATTTATTATATATGTGTATGATTGCATTGTAGTCTGAAATCAAATTCTGTTCTCAATCATTAGAAAATACGAATATAGCGATTTGTAAACCAATCTAACAAGATTTAGTTGAGATATTACTTCAAGAACATAGCTAGGCAGTGCAAGAAATCCAAAGATAAAAACCAAGGAATCCCCTTATCAGGACCAATCTAGTACTAGGGAGGAATCAAGGGAAACTGCTAAAGAATGGCCCTCATTAGATGGTTAGTCACTGAGCATTGAATTAAAACAAAATCTTTGAAATGGTTGGTGAATAATGACCCTAATAGTAAGTCCCAGCACTCTCACTTTAGCTGCTGCAAATCTAGACACCATCTTGTACCTCTGAACAATTTGCATAATGTCTGGACATCTGCACTTAATTCTCTCTGCCACAAATAAATCTGTATTTTTCTATGGTCTGCAATACTATACCTATGCAAATGAAGTATCATTTCAATAAATGGGAAGTATGACTCAAATGTTAAAGGGAATTTCGCTATGAAATTGACAAACAACCAATTGTGACAAAAATGATGACTTGGTCTCTGCCCTTTGAATTTGTAGAGCTTGTACTATTTGGTGCAGTCTGATGTTAATGTAGGTATGCAAAGTTACAAAAAACAGATTCAAGGACAGTAGTAGGTTTTATCTGCGATTTCTCCATTTGTTTGAATTCCTTGATGATCATCTTCAGATAGTCTTCATGATAAGATGCATCTAAACATTTCTGTGATGGGTGTAGAGGCATCATTATTGATGTAAATCTAGAAATAATTGTAGAATTAAGACATACTGGCCTACAGACATAATCTCATTGTGAAGCTGTCACATGATCAGTCTGAAGAGAGAAATCTGACAGAACAAGTTATGTCTTAACCCTTCACCAAAAAATCCTGAGTCTTAACGTTCTTGATGGATAGGGTTTTTAAAAACATTATGAGAAAAGGAGAAAATGCTGGTGACCAGCATTTTCTCCTTTTCCCACAATGTTTTCAATCCTTCTGAAAACAATTTTCAATTTTTGAGTCAGTTTTATTTTGTTGTCTGCAAATGCTTTCAATTTGGGCAAGACAAAGATTTTGTCAAGGAATATCTTTAACAGACGACAAACTTACAGACTTGTCAATATTGCAGACAACCAATTGAATGTGGCCGGAATTAGAGTTTTATAGGGAAGAAAACATGTGTCAACTATTAAGGTCCATTATTCCCAAGGCAAGCAACTATGACCTCTTCTTAAAATATAGAACTCTAAGCATGGTACCGTTCCCCAAGGTATGGTTTACCTGACTCAACCTTTAAGAAAATATCAGTATTTGACCGATAGATGACGACTATAACAGAGGGAAAAGGCAATGAATAGAGACAAAGGCCATGTGCAATGACTCAGAACATTACAGAGTTTCTAAAGGAAAGAAGAAACAATGATTACTAACCTGGTGATTGGGTATGCTGTTAACTACTGTATTGTAGGAGGGTGGTGGAGGTGGTGGGAGTAAAGTTAGATCCTTCGGTACTCCGTCATCTGAAAAATAACAACAAATAAACATAACACACTCAAATTATGCATATATTCAATCAGCTGACAAAACTTCAAGGCTGTTTTAACCCGAAGATTTCTCAAAATAACACACTGTGCAGTCTGATCTTTATTTATACTGTACGTATAGGTACTTTTTATTGTCCTTTCCATACAATGATTTAACGCTTTTCCACACAATCTCAATCAGTATCAGCCCTGAAAACGATGGCTTTTGAAAACATTGTGGGAACAGAAGAAAATGCTAATAACCAGCATTTTTTCCTTTTCCCACAATGTTTTCTATCCTTTCTGATACAAATCCAATCATTGGGGGTATCATTTTATTTGTTGTTTGCAACTGCTTTGAATTTGGACCATCCTAAAATTTTGTCATTTGGTAAAGGGTTAAAGTACCAAAACAGAAATTATTGCTCTCATCGCATTTAAAATGCTGCCTGTTTATTTCCTTATAAATTCCTCAACATTTTTATATGGGCCAAAATTGTCAAGCCCTTTACAAATCATTTCTCTCATTTTTTCCCAACTCATAAGAACAAGGTTTCAGGGATCTATCTGGGCTTTAAATGAGCCATGCTCTGCCAAAAGGGTGCCTTCATGCATTGGCAAAAAGTATAGACCTGGGTCAGCCCGTGCAGTCTGTGCAGGCTGACATGGGCCAAAGCAATTTGCTCCCAGTAAATTTTCTACATTTTGAAGGACCAGTCCTCTTCATGATTCAGTCTTGCAAAACAAAATGGATTTTATTGTTCCATGACTATGTGATGATAAGCTTGGTATCATGCATCATTAAGCCCCTTTTTGCCAAAGCATGGTATTTAATGAGTATTCAGAGTTTTCGTGGCCTGTGTAGATCATGGTCAGATGGCATAAAATGTGCAGTCTGGATTTAGATCTACACTGTCTGCTATGCTCAGACAAATTGGTCAAATGCAGCCAGTCTTTTTTCGAACTAAATAAGTCCAACTGCTGCACTCTGGGAAAAGAGAATTTGATGCATCTTGGTAATGCACTCTACTAAGCAAATCATCAACATAATTATGCATTCATAAAATTCATTCTGTCTAACAAATGATGAAGTCAAGAAGTAGACTTGTCCATGGACATGCTCAAAATCTACAATTAACAAAATGTTTTGGCCAATGTCAGCCTGGACCGACTGCACAGGCTGACATGGGTTGATACATTTTGTAGATGCATGTAACCATCATTGCACAGAGCATGACTCAAATTATTTTACACTGTACGGATTAGTTGATGAAGATGCTACCAGCATGCAAATCATTTACTTGCAGACAAAGTTGCGAGACTTTTCTGTCTCCTATAAAAAAATTCATGCAAATTTCAAAACTCTAAACTTCAAAAACCCATTATACAGACATGCAAGCATTGCTTTAATCCTTAACCACACAATACCAACTTTTAACAAACCTGAGGAAGGAGCATTTTAAAAACAACTAAGAGAAAAGAAGAAAATGCAGGTAACCAGTATTTTCTCTGTTTTCCACCACCATGTTTTCTGCCTTATCTAAAACAAATCCTTCATTTGAACCACATTTAACATGTTGCGCAAATGCTTTCAAATTGGTCAAGTCTACATTTTTGTTGCGCGAGTTAAAAAAAGAGCGATCTTCTTCCCTGCCTCACAATTTTTCAATGTGATGTATCATTAAGGCCCAGTAGAGGCCAAAGGTAAACAATATGGGTGTCAAAGTACATTTTAATATACCTCATAACATTTAAAAGTATCAAAATTATTGTAAAGATGACAATCTGTTATAATGTGCAGTTGGTCTAAGTATTTGTTGCTGGTAGAAAAATGAATTTTAAAACCAAGTAAAACGTAAACAAAAGATAGAGCCACTTGGCTACTTTTAACTTGCTGTCCTCGAATGCACCTCATCATCCATGTTTCAAATGTACAGCTTACTGTTCTAAAATGCACCTGAATTTGCATGCAATGCATTCAGATTATGTCTTATCCTCTGACTACAGCTCTTTTGCAAGCAAAAACAAGGTGTTTGCTGACTGAGGAAAAAAAAACAAGAACCATACCGCTAACTTCCTGAGAATCTGTCAACAACCCATTAATTTTTCAAATCTTAAGGTGTAATTTTTTGCCTATTAGCCTATTACGCTGACTATTTATCCCTTTCTTTTTTTTTCTAACCTCCCTTTTCTGGAAATTAACTATATATCCTTGCAGTACCTATCACAAATTCAGCTGATTTTCAAAAGAGCAGGTCAAGATCAGACAGCATAGAATAGGAAGTAACATCTTGAATCCTATATGTATACTTATTGTGTACTTGGTAAAGTATTCTGACCAATTTTGCTGCGAAATTGCAATGTCTGAGGCTTTTATGCATCTGATTAATTTTGAACATTGGATAATGGTGAAGAGAATAATTGTTTGTAATATTGTAAGTAATGGAACCAGCATTAAGTAATTCATTCTCCGTCTTCTCAAACTAAGTAAGAACCACATTCAAACTGAGATATATGCTTCACCAGATGACAAAATTTTAGACTTTTCCAAATAGAAAGGACAGGCATATGACAAATTAAAATGTGGCTCAAAATGACCACATCTGTCTTTGAAAGGGTACCAAAAATTGTGAAAAGAGGAGAAAAATGCTGGTTACCAGATATTTTCAAAGATATTTTTCTTTGGGTTTGTTATTAAGCATGTGAGTATCTGCTAACATAGGTTAAGATTATCATCAGCAGAAGTGGAAAAATTCAATATATATCTCAAGTACTTACCATTTGTAGAGTGAAAAGAGTTGAAAGTCAATTGAAATTACATAATTACTCCAAGCAATCTGAGAATTCAGGGGAGAAACCAATTAACATGTCATCAAGTAACTCTTTCAAATAATTAACATAAAACTCCATGAAGCTTCAAAGTCTATAATCACATTTAACTCTGTCAAACCTGAATTTCTGAATTTTGACAAACCCTTAAAGCACTGGGCTTGGCATAATGTATTTTGCTAACAGTAAAGATCAAGATCAGACTGCACTGAATGTACAAAAGACAACCTTGAAATAATTATCTTATATTCTTGTTTTTCATGACTGTAGAGGATCTTTTAACCCTTTACCACACAATGACGCCTTTTAACGCCCCTGAAGAAGAGGCTTTTTGAAAACATTGTGGGAAAAGGAGAAAATGCTGGTAACCAGCATTTTCTCCTTTTCCCACAAAGTTTTCTACCCTATCAAAGAAAAGTTGCGTCATTTGAGCCACAATGAAATTGTCGTCTATAAATGCTTTCAATTTGGATAGGTCTTAAATTTTGCCGTGTGGTAAAGGGTTAATTGATTCAGTGCTCTAAGGGTTATCCATTTACCACACAATTCCAAGTTTTTACAATTCTGAAAAAGAGGGCTTTAGAAAATATGAGAAAGGAAAAAATACTGTCTCCTTTTTCCACAGTATTTTCCATCCTATCAAAGACAGAAATCATCATCCGAGATACATTTACCGTATTCCTCCTAATAAAAGTGCCCTCCCTAATAGTAGCTCCCCCCCCCCCCCCCCCCCCCCCCGCAGAAAAAAAACCCTTAAATCATGATAACCTAATGTACATTAGTTGATTAAAATGACATTATTTGAAGAATCTGATGAATATTTCCGCTAATCTGAAAATAATATTTCCTCTTAACAATCAATAAAACACAAAGAAATACAAAATTGGACAGGCTTTTTGCTTTGCAAATTGGGCACAAAATAAAGGATCCCATCTGTTTTTCAGAGCTCCCGGGAGCTTTTATTGGGAGAATATGGTAACTTGTCTTCTTCAAATGTTTTGTTTGATATAGTCTTAAGTTGTATTGTTTGCTAAAGGTTTAAAACTGACAAGTCTATGACTCATGCCATTATCCAGGCATCATAATCTTTTACAGCCAATACATGCGAGTCATGCTCTGGCAAAGGGGGGTTTAATGGATCTCTGTGATGCATGATACCAACAAAGCCATCACATAATTTTGGATCCATATAATTCATTTTGTCTTACAATCAACAGTTGTGTCATAACATAGACTGCTCCTTTGATGCACAAAAAATTTACCAATAGCAAAGAGTTTCGCCCAGGTCAGCCTGTGCTGACTGCTCAGGCTGACCTTGGTCGATACTTTTTGCAGATACACAAAGCCCCCTTTTCACAGAGCATGGCTTATCTATTTCTGCTTGAGACAAACATCTCTTTTATTGGAGGTAAATACTGAGGATTCAAATTCAACACAGCTGACAATGTACAACCAGTTTTTTGCAGTCTGATCTTGATCTACTCAGGAAAAACAAGTGTTGCATCTGCTGGGCATGACCAAAAGGTTAAAATAGAAACCACTTAATTCCACAGAACACAGTTGTAAAAAGCTTTTACAAGTCCACACAATCACCACAAAAAAGGTTCCCTGAACAAAACACCAAGTACTAAATCTACATCAACTTCAATGAAACAGTAGGCCTTCAATTTCTGAAAAATACATCAAGAATTCCTTCAGGCATTGACACATAAACACACGGCCAGATTTTCCAATCAGTCTATTTATAGCTTCAAGGAATATATAGATAAACTCTGAGGAAAAACATGTAATTTCCTCCACGAAGCCGTCAATTCATGCTGTAGTGCCTGGCATTCCAGCACTCTAGGTAATTTTTACAACACACCCGACAATTTTGATAGTTATTTCACTACTGAATAAATAAACTGCATTTTCTCAAAGGCTAAAAATACATTTCCTCTGCAAGATCAAGAGACAGTTCTGTCAAAATCTAGAATGTAGCAGTGGACAGTGTAGATCAGAGATCAGACTGCACGTTCTGTGCAGTTGGTCTTGATCTACACTGTCCACAAAAGCTTCTGGTGTCACCTATAGTATGGAAAGAGATAGTCTACAATGGTATTCACTTTGCCCTCCCTCTAATGTAGATGTATTCTGACAAATCTGCTAATGCAAATTGCAAATATTGAGACAAAGGAAAAATTGCTCCTGATAAGCAGTTTCAATTGTTATATCTTCATAGATTCTTACTTGCATACACATACATCCTGAAAGTTCATCTTTCATTTTAACCCTATACTAAACAACCCCCTATTTTCACATCCCAGAGTCAGAGGCCTTTTCAAAACATTGTGGGAAAAGGAGAAAATGCTAGTAACTAGCATTTTCTCCACTTCCTTCAATGTTTTCTACCCTTTCAAAACATTTACCAGTAAGTTCATTTGTAATACTTTCGAATTTTTCACATGCAGATCCTTTGAAATTGGAATGGTCTAAAACTTGTCATTTTGGAAAGGGGCTCTTTTTCAAGACAAGACTATTTCAAGACAACCTTTGTAACTCATTTCCAGACCACAAAATGTAACGGTAACCCTTTACCAAAAAACAAAATTTCCTACTAGTCCAAATTGAAAGAACTTGCAGACAACAAAATTAATGTGACTCAAAAATTCAATGTGTGTTGAGAAGGGTAGAAAATCTTTTGGGAAAAGAAGAAAATGCTGGTTGCCAGGATTTTCTCCTTTTCCCACAATGTTTTCAAAAGCTGTCTTTCTCAGGGTCGTTAAAAGTCAGGTTTGTGTGGTAAAGAGTTAAACTCCCCCACATTAAACACATTGGAAGGCATCAGATCTGCAGCTTCAAGAATGGGAGTTGTCTTTGAAAGAGTAGAAAGCACTGGCTACCAGCATTTCCTTTAATCCTTTACCACACGACAAAATTTTGGACCGGATTAAACTAAAAGCACTTGAAGTCAACAATTTAAATGTAGCTCAAATGAAGATTTCTGTCTTTGATAGAGTAGAAAACATTGTGGGTAAAGGAGAAAATGCTGGTTACCAGCATTTTCTCCTTTTCCCACAATGTTTTCAAAAGCCTTCCTTCCCAGAGTCGTAAAAACCAGGGATTGTTTGGTAAAGGGTTAACACAAAGTTTTCAATGGCTGGGTTGTAAAACAATGAGATTAATTAACTAACTGATCACAAGAGAACCATTATAGCCCTAATATCACTCACCTGAAATGTCACTGTACATATACATTGTCTGCAGGTATTTGGAAAGTATGAAAAACCCAAGCCCCTCCCCATCTATTTTTGATTCAAGCTAAACTGATTCACAAGATACCATTACATTGCAAATAAACCTACAAGCTCTTATGTCTTATTGAATGGGAGTGGGTTTCTTAAATCTCTGTAAAACAACATCTGACCACCATAAATTACCTTCAGGACTGAAATTAAAAAGAACCGTATTAGACACCCATTTGGCGATACTTACAAAATAATCATAATCTAGATTACTAACAAGAGGGACCTCAGAACTTTTTCCTGCATAGTCATGTGTCAAACGCACGAGCTCGAGGATTGGGCCATTTTTCACTGAAGGAGAAGATAAACAATTCCACTACATAACGCTATACATATCGTATCATCAGCGAATATACTCAAGAGGCCCACAATGGTTCTGTTTCAGGTCACCAGAGTGAATACAAACAAAAGTATTGTGAACATTCAAAACCATAATCATAATTTCACAACTTTGTTTCAGGGCCCAAGAAAACCATTAATCATTAAAAAAACCACACATCATAAAACTGTTTTCACCGAACCAACTAGGATTGAGAACAAGAGAGCTTCAGAAGAAAGTGCAAACATCACAAATGGGCCATGCTCGGGCAAAAATGGGTTTAATGCATCTCCCTGGTACATTATACCAAGCTAGTAATCACATAATTTTGGATCCATAAAATCCAGTTTAAGTAATAACCAACTGAATCATGAGGTAGAATGGTCCTTTGACTTGCAGAAAATTTACAATTAGCAAAAAGTTTTGACATGTCAGCCTGTGCAGAATATGCAGGCTAACATGGGTTGATACTTTTTGCATTTGCTTCAAGCCCCCTTTTCACAGAGCAAGGCCAAAATACTTTGCATGAGAACAATGTTCAGCAAAGAAAACATGACTTTCTTTTTCTCTGTTAAACATGAAACTACCAGCTGTAGACACTAATTGACAGATGACTTAATGAAAGTTACAGATGTGTGAAGAATTTCACAATCAAGCACCTGTCCAATTTGTTCCTCCCGTCATTCAATACAACTGTATCTTAACTCTTAGACTGCATTAACTCTCTAACAAAAAATCCCATGTTTTAATGATCCTGTAAAATAGGCCTTTTGAAATCATTGTGGAAAAAGGAGAAAATGCTGGTAACCAGCATTTTCTCCTTTTCCCACAATGCTTTCTATCCTTTCACAAATAGGCCTATCATTTGAGCCACATTTGAGTCGTCTTCTACAATTGCTTTGAACTTGGTCTAATCTAATCCTTTGTCATCTGGTAAAGATTTAAGCATGAAACATACATTTTCAGAAACCCACCTTCAACTCAATCCAACTCTTACCAAGCAATCCTGAGTTTTAAGGACCCTGAGGAAAAGTGCTTTGGAAAACATTGTAGGAAACAGCATATTCTCTCTTTCCCTTAATGTCATCCTTTCCATAACAGAAAAATCAAAACATTTCAGTCACATCTAATTTAGTTTCTACAAATGCTTCGAATTTGGAGAAGTCTAGAATTTAGTTGTCTGATAACCAGCTAAAGGCTGCGTTGATCAAAATATCACGCAGCATAAATAACTGATCAACCTGCATCCCCTAGGCAGTTTGATCTTGATCTATACTTTCTATTTATAAAAGAATCATATACAGCCCTAGGCAGGCTACAGAATAAGTTTGAGGATCCCATGCAGCAGATTAACCCAAGGTTTTCATATAACCATAGCAGCATTTGTACTGTATTCATCCATAACTTAGTATAAAATGAGAACTTTCACAAACATCTGTGTTGTTGGTACCAACATGTTTTTTGTGGTTATACTAAATTAGAATGTTAATCTGAGAGCTCTGACATTTTATTCATTTGAATTTGTTTTTTTTTTTGTATTGGAGTTTTAACAGCTAAGGTCATATCATATCGCCCAGCGCACCTACGCATATGTTTCCTGTCTTTCTAATACCAGTTGTGACACAAATTTCTTTCAAAGCCACTTTATCCTTTCTCATATGCATCAGAGGTGAAAGCCAAAAAATCAACAGAAAGAAAGTTTACTGCAACCTGGTATCGAACAACCACCAGGTCATGAGTTGGATATGCTAACCACTGAGCTACCTGGCCAGGCTTTATTTATTGAAGGGGTCTTATGACCCTTTTATGATGCAGTCCAAAGAAAACCCCAAGTCCGAGAGCAGCAAACATGTATTATTTTATCACCTACCACTACAAGGACTTACCGGTATATGAAAAAAGCTATGGAAAAGAACAGTTCCTGTATTAACCCTCTACCACACAATCCTTAAAGACCCTTTGATAACAGACATTTGTAAACAATGCGAGAATAGAAGAAAATGCTGGTAACCTGAGCTCTTTCTCCTTTTCCATCAGTGTTTTCTACCATTTCTGATTCAAATCCTGTCATTTGAGAACCATCTTTAGTTGTCAGCTGCAAATGCTTTTAGCATGGACCAGTGTAGAATTTTGCTGTTTAGTAAAGAGTTGACCCTTTACCACATGACAAAATTTTAGAACCATCCAAATTCAAAGCATTTACATACGACAATTTGAATGTGGCTCAGATTCTCAAGTTATGCAATATTTCTTTGATAGGGTATAAATCCTTGTGGAAAAAGGACAAAATGCTGGTTACCAGCATTTTCTCCAGTCACAACATTGTTTTCAAAAAGGCTTCTTTCTCGGGGTCGTTAAAAGTAAGCATTGAGTGGTAAGGGGTTAAAAATGTGCCTTTGTGAAGAGTTGAATGCATCTTGATGAAATGAATAGTTATCTAGTTGATAAGAAATTCTATCTGGGAATTCTATCTGGTAATATCTGTGAAGCTCTTGTCATTGTTGACTTGAACTGTGTCAAAAATTGGTCTTGCTACATAAATCATGTTACCAAACTTCATGATCCAAAGTTTGGACAATATCTGGAAAATTATGAAAACAGGTCAATGTTCACTCTTTTCTAATCAATCATGAGTTTAAACAACCCTGCAGAAAAAAGCTCTTGAAAACACTGTTTTCCTACAACATTTGCCACAATGGTTTCCTATCCTTTCATAGACAAATCATACAATTTTAGCCACATTAAATTTGTAACCTGCAAAAGCTTTCAATTTGGACAGGTCCTAAAGTTTTAGGTCTGTTAAAGAGCAAATTAGTTGTGAGATTTCAGTTTTTGCTTGGGGATATAGCACCAAAGTTCCACTGTACATAAGAATTACCTCTAAGTAAGTATAACAAAAGCGCCATCACTAACCTGAGGCTTTTGACAAAACATGACCCAATTCCTATCTCTTCCGAGATAATATGACAAACATTCTAATAAACTTTCATGAATGTTGGACTGAAAATATGGCCTCAAGAGCATAAACAAGGTTTTCTAAGATTTTACCTGTTTTTTTTTTATCCCATGTGATTTATTTTTGAAGTCAGCTGAGATATTATCAGTAAGACAAACATTCTAACCAACTTTCAAGAGTACTGGACTGAAAATGTGGCCTCCAGAACATACACAACCTTCTTGTAAGATTTTACCTAGTGACCTTGTTTTTGATCCCATGTGACCTATTTTTAAAATCATCTGAGACATCATCAAGACAAAGAATCTGACCAACTTTCAAGAATATATTGGACTGAAAATGTGGCCTCTACAGCATGACCCAGTGACCTAGTTTTTGACCGAAAATGACCCAATTTCAAACTTGTCCAAGATATTATTTAAACAAACATTCTGACCAATTAAAAGTTGACAACAAACATAGCATGATCACAAAAGCTCACCTTGTCCTCAGGTGTGCTAATAAATGTCATGGAACTGCTAGAATGTGTCAAAATGTTATCTGCTAGACACTTATGTCATAATGAATGCAAAATACACTATTAAATATCCTACAATGAACAAGTGTATGCAACAAATTTTTGTAAAAACATTCTTTTCCATCTTTTCAAGAATTATTTTAGAAATGTGCAATGAGATCATGGTGAAGAAAACGATAAAAGATAGTCATCCTCACAATAATTTCCTTACTTTTAACCGGTATGATTGAAATTCAAATGTATTTTAATATATGCTCTGTTTACCCTTGGCAACCTAACGGAAGCTTTACCAAATGACAAAAATTATAGACTTATCCAAATTCAAAAGTTTTTGCAAATGACAAAATAAATATGACTCAAAGATTGAAATTTATATCTGAAGGTTAGAAAACATGGTGGAGAAAGGGGAAAATGCATGTAACAAGCATTTTCTCCTTTCCCACAAAGTTTTCAAAAGTCTTCTTCTGAAGGTCATAAGAAGTCTGGATTGTGTGGTAAAAGGTTAAGGATAGCTCCAAAATTGAAACTTGATTGACTGGATTGCACAGCTGCACTATCAGAATGAAATTTCTCCCTCTTCCACAACCCATCCATCAACATCCTCTACTGATTTATTCATTAGCACTACCCAAGACTCTTTTTCTTGCTGCAGCATGCTTTTAGGTATGAGCCACACTCTGGCAAGAGGGGGTTTAATGAATCTCTGTGGTGCATTATACCAAGCAAGTCATCACATTATTATGGATTCATTCATTATTATGGATTCATTCAGTTGTAAGACAAAATGTCTAACATTTTGTCTAACAACTGAATGAATCTGGAGCAAGAAGGATCCACAGACATGCAGAAAATTGATAGATAAAAATGTTTTAAAAATCTGACCTTGGATTTATACTGTACGCTGCTTAGCTATGATGGTATTCTATCAAAAACACCAATGAAAGTGCAATTTCTGCATCTTTAGATATACAGTGAATATCCGTATTCATTTATTTAGCACAAAATGAGAAAGTGGCTTTTTTTTAAGACTAAGTGTACAGAAGCCAAACAAAGACCACCCAAAACAGAACATTCCTGGAATTGATGGGCCTTGTCAAAAGGATATGTGTACGTAAGGAGATGATAAGATCTTTGTAATTCTGCTATTTTCACAAACTGTCAACAGCCAGGCATCTAAAGCCTTATAAATGATCAATTGATGAAGCCAGAAGATTTTTTCAAGACTTGTGCAATTAATTCTGTAGCAAACACATTCTGTAGTTCCAAATAATTCTCATCCCTTTATTCAACTTTGTTTAAAATAAATGAAATACTTCACATCAACCAAAAAAAAAAAACAACATAAAGACTGCTCATTGAAAGCATTTTCTACTTCTGCCACAATATTTTGAAAGTAGTTTGCAGCAAGACAAGCAACAGCTATGCAAACCAAAGCATTGTCTGCCCAAAGAAAACTGACACAAGAATTACTTTTCTCATGATTTCAAGGGCATGTAATTCTGGAATGCCTTCACAGACCTGGACAGGGGACAATGTGCACAACTACACTGCACTGCAATACATTTGGTATTAGTTTCAAAGAATTTCACTGAAAACTATGGAAGCTAACTGCAATACACAGAGGTCACAGATGGACAGATGACCAACACAATAATGAAGCACAAACAATTAGGTGTATAAAGTCAGTAGGTATGGTATACATACAACACCTCCAAGGCCATTTTGGTAGATTGACTCACAGAACATCTCACTATGTAGATCAAATTCAGATATCTAACATCAAGAGTAAGAAACTATTTACCAGTCACCACAAAATGTTAACAAAACACACAGCAATCCAGTTCAAAAGATGTTAATATGCTAAATTAGTTAGTTGTGTTCAGAAAATCTTTACAAAAAGCTTAGAAAAGCACACTGAAAAGCACACTGCTTTTCTCAGTAAACCATTCATATATGGCCATATCCAAGGATGGGGAAAAAAGTCAAATCAGCAAGTATAAGTAAGCTCGTTAAAATGATATCCCCCGCCGAAAAAGACCTTTTCAAAAATTTACGCGACCGCGTAACTCAAAATTGCTCCCAGTCGGCCATTTTGCATAAAAAAAAAGTATATCGGCAGAATAGGTTATTGTACACACGTATAAAGTTTCATGAAATTCCATCCAATGGTATTGGAGATATTGTCCCAGACGGACTCACGGATGGTCGGACAACGCTAAAACTATATCCCTCCGCCTTCAGCGGGGGATAAAAATAGCTGAAAATAATAAATGGAATGAACATATTCAATGTAAAGCTCAACAATTATACACACACATTACCCTCTCAAGAAAACATTGCTATCCCTACTATGATTTCCAAGATTTTGATCTACTCCATCTAAGCTTATCAAAGCTGCAGTCTTTGGGATTCAGTTTTCAAAATTCACTTTTCACTCTGCTTAAACATGAGCAGACTTTTTTTTGTCAATTTAAATGAATCTAGGCAAGGCAACAAAATGGTTAAAAAAAGTTTTAGAAAGCTTAAAAAGGTGTCAAACAACTTCAAACAACCATCAGTAACCAACAACAAGAGGGCCATGATGGCCCTGTATCGCTCCACTGGCTATTAAGTAAAAACACTACAAGCCAAACATTACAATATTCAGCAAATTGATTTCAAATTGAGGACATGCAAACATTTTTCTATCTAATCCTACGAGAAAGTTGTGATCCATGGGCAAAGCCAATTTTGATCGCAAAGCTATAATTATTTGAATCCTGGTGGAGGTCCACAATATAAAGCCAGTGGAGCTAAAAAACTTGTCTAGCACCAATCATGTATCACTGCAGCTTGATAATCAAGGGAGGTAAATAGTAACGAACTTTATCTTTCATAAAAAGAGTTATTTCCCTTGATTAATGTTTAAAATGAAGTGACAATATTTTGAAGCCCATGTTAAACTTGCGATCCCTGGAATGAAGGCAATTTTGACCCCAGACCTACAATATGAAACTAGAATGTGTGGTTATAAACAAAAAGATTTTTTAATCTTGCCCAATAAAAAGTCATGTAAAACAAGTTTGCTGAATAAAAGGCCCTGTAAAATATGTGATCCATGACACAGGTTTATCAAGTTTTCACTATAAAAGCCAATGTAAAACTTGTGACCCCTGGTGTGGAGTCAAACTTGACCCCCAAAGTTAAGATTTGGGCCCTCTTGGTAGAGGCCTATTATATAAAGTTACATGCAAAATTTGGTAGCCCTAGGCCTAAATATGGCTATGTACAAGTAGATTATTAAAGTTTCCTTATATAAGACCATGTAGAACTTGTGACCTCCTGGGGTGGGGCTACATTTGACCCCCTGGGCTATAATTTGGGCACCCTTGATAGAGACCCCCTAGATAAAGCTAAATGCAAAATTTGATAGCCCTAGCCCTTATAGCTAGATGCGAAAGATTTTCCTATATAAGCCCGCCTATGTAAAACATGTTACCCCCCGGGGCGAAGTCAAATTTGACCCTCGGCTATAATTTGGACACCCTTGGTACAGGTCCACTAGATAAAGCTACATGCCAAATTTGGTCGCCCTAGGCCCCATGGCTAGGTCAAAGAAGAATTTTAAAGTTCTCCCTATATAAGCCCATGTAAAACTTGTTATATAAGCCCATGTAAAACTTGTTACCCCCGGGCAGGGCCTAATTTGACCCCAGGGCTATAATTTGAACAATCTTGGCAGAGGTCCAATAGATAAAGCTACATGCCAAATTTGGTAGCTCTAGGCACTATGGCTAGGTAGAAGAGGAATTTTAAAGTTCTCCCTAAATAAGCCCATGTAAAACTTGTGACCCCCGGGGCGGGGTTAATTTTGACCCCAGGGCTATAAATTGAAGAAACTTGGTAGAGGTCCACTAGATAAAGCTACATGCCAAATTTGGTAGCCCTTGGCCTTACGGTTTCAGACAAGAAGATTTTCAAAGATTTTCAAAATTTTTCAGTTTTGTTGCCATGGCAACCAGAGTTTTTGAAGGAATTAAATTCTTTCAAGAAATTCTGAAGAGGACCATGGCAGGATCATTTCTGTGAAGTTTCATCAAAATTGGATGGGTAGTTTCAGAGAAGAAGACGTTTTAAAAAAAAGTTAACGCACGGACGGACGGACGCACGGACGGACGGACGGACGCACGACGGACAACAGGCCATGACATAAGCCCGCTGGCCTTCGGCCAGTGGAGCTAAAAACCCTGCCACCATTCAAACCAATATTATCTTTTATATTCACTATCTGACCTTGACCCTGGCTGTCACATGACCATTGTGACACCATTATTCTTGGTGGTGGAGGTGGAAGGAGATCCTCATTTGAAATCACTGGGTCTTCAACTATAAGAGTATTTGGTTTAACTTCAATATTTCATCTGTTCCAATACATGGTTTATAATACTTTCTACCTTAGACCATGTGTTTATTATCCTTATCAAGAACAACGATGAGCACTACATGCAGGTCCCAATGCTTGGCTGCATTTGCTTTTAGAAATAAATCGATATAAATGAAAATTATTAGTCAAAAAAGGGGCATAACTTTGTCAAAAACATTTAGCTGGTTACCTGACCCTGAAGTATGTGCCCGTCTTGATATCTAACTAGTCCAAGTTCAAAATATCTTCAGTAAAGCAAGAGATATCATAATAGTTTTTGCATGATGATGCAGACGACGACAGGGCTATGGCAATAACTCATGTTTTCTTTGAAAACATCTGATTTTAAAGAAAACATCTGAGCTTAAAAAGTGAAATGACACTGAATAAATTCCTTGTAAACTGTAAAACTATTTCTTTACAACATAGAGTAAATAATTTGTCTCTTCGTTAAATGTCTAGTTCTATTAATTTGTCCTGGATTCAACTCTCAATAATATCTGTTGAAAAGTGGGCCAGAACAAAATGCTGAACCTTAAGGTTTGGTCACACCGAGCTAACGGACGAGTAACTGATAAAAAATCATTTTATCCGTTCGTGTCCGTTTGTATCCGTTTCTTATCCGGTGAATCTGCTACTTGTCCGGCGACGTCCAGTGATATCTGTTCCATCGGGTGGGAAGTTTTGAGCATGTTCAAAAATTTCCACCGGACAAAACGGACAGAGACATGCAAATGACAGACTTTGGATGCATCTGACTATTTATACCCTCGGCATGTCACGTGACCGGTACATTCCTCGTATGTTGGTGTTCGGTACATTTCCGTTCATCGTACGTTGGAAGAACATTTCGTCTGGTTCTCATGGGTTGCACTTCCGTTTTAACCGGTACAATTCCGTTACTAGTACGGTGTTATCCGTTAATAGACTATTTATTATCCGGTACATATCCGGTAAACATGCATTTTTTCTGTTACATGTGCGGTACTTGTGCGGTCATTGTGTGGCTTCTTTGCTCCACACACCAATCGCGTGAGCCTCAAGGGGCAGACGAGATGAATTTTGTCACCAGATAACCAAATTCTGCATGTTTTTGTCCGTTTTCCCTCCGTTACATATCCGTTGGCCAGTCTGACCAAGCCTTTATCATTGCCATATTATTGAAATGGACAATACGTGCAAAAACCAAACCATATGTAATAACAAGGCATAAGGATTCATTATATCTAAAAATTTTATTCAAGTATTGTGAAATCTCAGATCAAGCTTTATGATCTGTGTGGTATGATCTTGATCTTTACCAAACAACCAATGAAAGGTGTCCTTGGCGTCCTATTTGTACACAGCTATTCTATTTATAATTATTCTTTCTGTTTGCAACAAGGTTTTCAAAAGTACATATGGTAGATGCATCATAACATCCACATGGATTATAAGTAAAAGCTGCACAGCTCTAATGATGGTGTAATAAGAGTAAGTTAGATTAATACAGTGGGAATACACATGCAGCTAGTTCAAGAGATACATTTACTGAGTTGCATACATGCAAGCACATGCTAATAGCACCTGTGAAATAAATTTGTACAACAACATTTTGATGAAAAACTTATGTTGAAGAAATTAGATATCTGCTCATGTGGCAAGGTTTGAACATAACTTTTCAGTTCAGGCGGGAGAAAAGAAAATCTACCCCATTTTAACCCAGGGATTCAAACAGCTCCATCACAGAGGTTGTCAGTTTGAAAGTAGACTGAGCCAACTACACGCAATTTAACTCTTTACCAAACATCAAAGTTTTAGATGTGTCCAAATTTCAAACTATTTGCAGACAACAGAATATATATGACTCAGAAATTTATATTTCATATTGGTAGGGTAGAAAACACTGTGGAAAAATGAAAAAATGCTAGTTACCAGCATATTTCAAAAGGCTTTTTCCTAAGGGTCGTCAAAAGGCTGGATTGTGTTCTACAGGGTTAAGGCATGTTTAAAATGACATTATATTTAAATCTCTATCATTTCAATTTCTAAGTTATGATTTTAGTGAAATGTAAAAAATACAAACACCTCTACTGAAAACAGATGCACTTTCCTGCATACTAACTCACCTGAAAGACTATTGACATGCTCAAACTTTGACATGCAGGTAGGAGATGGAGGAGGCGGGAAATCTTCATCATGTCCATAGCTACCATAGGAGCTACGACTTGAAAGGGAAGTGTGAATTCCATTGAAACTGAAACTGCCAGACTTGCCATGTAGATAGTCTGGAGTACTGGGTGGAGTTGACGATGCAAGGATGGAGTTAATCTTGAGAGTATTTCTTTTTCCAGCTAATTATGTGATAAACATAAAATAGAAATAAAATCAGAAACTAAAAACTTCAACCCATTCTTTCACTTACATATGAGCCATACCATGGCAAAAGGGGGGTTTCGATGCATCTCCATGATGCATTATACCAAGCTTGTCATTTCATAACTATAGATCCATAAAATCCATTTTGTCTCACAACCCACTGAATCATGAGGTAGAATGGTCCTTGACATGCAGAAAATTGACCAACAGCAAAAGGTTTCCACTACGGTCAGCCTGCGCAAACTGTGAAGACTGACCTGGGTCCATACTTTTTTGCAATTGCATTGACCCCGCTTTTCACATAGCATGGCTCATATGCTTTGATTTAACTGAGAATGAAAGAAAACTTGGATTTTAGCAGATAAACTAGCATTATGATATGGCTTGCAACACTTGAAAAGAGGCATTCTGACATTTGCGTAAAGTGTTGTCTCGGATCAGCCTGCGCAGGCTAATCCGAGATGGCACTTTACTACTACATTAGATTTTGTTCTTCAGTAGACTTGCGCAAAAGAGAAAAATTACATAGAAACGGAAAGTGTCGTTTCGGATTAGCCTGCGGGGAGTGTGCAGGCTGATCCCAGACGACACTTTACACAAATGTCCGAATGCCCCTTTTTGCGTGTTGCAAGGCATATAAGAAGCTTGTATAAAAGCCTGTCATAAAATTAATTATGAGCATATAAAATAAAGTTTTTCCCTTCAACATTTAGTCAATTCTAATGTTCATTATACAGTCAAGTTTTTCAGTGATCTCCATTTTGAAAAAAAAAAATGCTTTGCTTTTTCACTCTCAGTGAGCTCATCAAAAATTTACTTGCAACAGCATAGATCAAGATTAAGATTATTGTCACTCATACATGAATATATTTAATTAAACCTTGTCCATTTACATGACTGCAAATGTTTCATCTATACAGTGCCTTACAATAGTTGCTAAAGTTGGCTTTTTTTTAGACAAAGACTTCAATTGTGTTCTGTATGAAAGAAAGGGTTGTGCAAGACAATAATATGAACTTAAAAGACTAAAAAACAAAAGAAATTCTACAAAAAGAAAGCACTGATATTAAAAAAAAGCACTGTACAACATTGTTACAGGTGATATAAAGAAACATTCAGAAAGAGAATAAACCCTTTACCAAACAATCTGGTGTTTTAACAACCCTTTGAAAGCATCACAGGAAAAGTAGAAAATGCTGCAACCAGCTTTTTCTCTTTTTCCAACAATATTTTCAGCCTTGACAAAGACCTTATAATTTATAACAATGTCAAATTAATCATCCACATATACTTGCAGGTTTTGAAAGGTCGAAACATTTGTTGTTTGGGAAAGGGTTAAGCTAGTAAAGCATTTCATTTCAAAATGCACTGTGCTCAATACTTTTAATATTACTATTTATTTACATAATAAATTGACATGTTAATCCTTTACCAAACAATCACATGTTTTAACATCCTTGACAACAAAGCCTTTTTAAAAACATTGTGGGAAAAGGTGAAAATGGTAGTAAACAGCATTTTCTTCTTTTCCCACAATATTATCTATCCTCTTAAAGAAAGAAATCATCTTTTGAGGTAATTTGATTTGTCATCTGCAAATGCTTACAATTTAGCCAATTCTAAAATTTTGTCGTTTGGTAAAGATTTAAATCCTTCACTTATTTGGTAAAGCATAAACATATTAGATTATGTAGAACAGAACTGTTTTGTAACAAATGATCATTACAATTATTTATTGATATCAACTCTTTATCAAACAACAACAATTTTGACTTGTTGAAATATAAAGCATTTGCAGACTACAGACTAAGTGTGGCTCAAAAGGTGAAATTTGTCTTTTGAAGGAAAGAAAACATTGTTCGGGAAAAGGAAGAAAATGCTGGTAACCAGCTTTCTTTCCGTTTCCAACAATGCTTTTAAAAGCTATCTGCCACATGTTATTTAAACTCATGATTGTTTTGTATAGGACAAACTAACTACAGCTGCTATTACCCAATATTACATTTACTAGAAAAAGAATTAAGTAAATGAATTATGTAGTGTGGATATTAATAAATAATGCATTATATTCCACAGCAGCATCAATTAATTTGTAACCTAATATATCATGTAATGGTATAAATTGCCATCTTTCATGGCCTAACTTCCTCAGTTATCTTGTATTACCTCCTTACCTCCTTATAAAACATTAAACTTTCTTGTAAAGTGAGGGAAAATCAACATGGCATTAAACAAATACAAGTGAAAACATTTTGGCCGAAGGAGAATAACTCAAAACTCTTTACCAGTCAACAAAAATGTAGACCTTTAAGATTTGAATCTGCTGGCAGTTGACAATTTAAATGTAGCTCAACTGACTGAATTTGTCTTTGATAGGGTGGAAAATATTGTGGGAAAAGGAAAACATGCTGTTAACCAGCATTTTCTCCTTTTCTCACAATGTTTTCAGGAGGCCTTTTCTTCAGCATGGTTAAAACTAGGGATTGTAGGGTAAAGGGTTAAATTCTTGCACTGCCAAGACCAGAAATTCAACTTTTCCCCCGAAGTCTACAAGTACATTTCCATTGCTACTGAAGATTACTTTGGTTAAAGTTTAGTATCAGGCAGTGGATGATGTAGATCAAAGATCAGACTGCACCTTCTGTGCAATCTGATCTTGATTTACAACATCCACTAGTGCTACTTAAGACGTCATTGACAATGAAAGAGTCTACAGTAATTTATTTCTTCAGCATAGATCTCAAACTGGCTAGCCAAACAGAAGTCATCTGAAGAGGGTACAAATTATGGTACAAACAAGCAATTTCGTTGAAATGATATCCCCTGCCGAAAAATTTACTTGACCGTGTAACTTAAAATCGCTCCCAGTCGGCCATTTTTCATCGAATCAAAAAAAAAAAGTGTATCGGTGGAATGGGTTATTGTATACATGTATAAAGTTTTACGAAATTGAGTCCAATGATATTGGAGATATTCTCCCTGACGGACATATGGATGGACGGACAATGCTAAAACTGTATCCTTCCGCCTTTGGCGGGGGATAATTATGAAGTATCCTTTAAGAGTTAAAAAGTATCGAAGACAAAGCAGAATGTAATAGAATCCAGTTATGATGGTGTGTAAATAACAGTGAAATCTACTACAGCAACTTAAGTTCCTGGCTAGCCCAAACCACTTACCATTGTTATCTATTAGCACCACATGATCTGCAGGGAACCACCCTGGCTTTGCGGTACACCCGTCCTTCATGAGTGTACCTTTCCATACTCCATCCTGTCTCTGCTCAACAATCTAAAAAAATAAAATAACATAGAAATTAGAGTGATGATCTGCAAAAATGTGGTTTGATACATCCACAAAATGAATCGACCCATATAAACCTTTGCAAATTGCCCAGGTGTATACCAGTCAAAACATTTTTGTCTTTGGTAAATTTTGTGCATGTCAAGAGACCATTCTACCTCATGATTCAGCTGGCTTTCTGACAAAACGGATCCATATTAGGAACAAGATGTTAGGTACAGAGCATTACATAGATACATTGAATCTCATTTATCCACAGAAATGTTTCTGCATCATACAATAAGAATACAGCCCTGTAACACATAATCCACAGTTTTAATGACCCTGAAAGTGAAGGCTTTTGAAAATATTGAGGAAAAAGGAGAAAATGATTGTAACCACCATTTTCTCCTTTTCACAGTATTTCCCACCATTCCTAAGACAAAGCCCATAGTTTGAGCTACATAGTTATGATTGTGTTGTTTGCAAATTCTTTCCATTTGAATAGGTCTAAAATTTTGTCAGCTAATAAAAGATTGATCAGAACATGGCTTTAGACCTTAGGTAGGTAGCTTTTTTAGATAGCTTTTGGAAACATTTTGTAAAAGATGGACTAATTGTCTAAAGCAGGGTCATATGAAGAAGAACTTAGTATTGAGATGGGCAAGGGAGCTCATCACCCAGGCAGCCATTTGTTGTACTTCACAATGACTAGATATCACATACATAGGGAAAATTCTGAAATGATATGATTGGCCGGAAGTGATAGGCTTATTAGAATGATAAGGGAAATGCTTCAGAGACCAATTATTTCCTTGTGATGTTGATAGAAACTAGAATAACCCTTGACCAGAAGATCACAAACATGTATTAACAGATCTGAGAAAGAAGGCAGGAAAGAAATGCAGGAAAAACAGAAAACTCAGATACTAGTGACAAGCAGTAAATTTTCTTTACTCAGGAGTTTTCAATCCTTTGAAAAATAAATCACAACATTTTTGCTATATTTCATCTCATTATGTTTAAATCTTAACCAGATGAAAAAAATTTTGCCACATCAAACTGGACGCATTTGCAGATGACAAAAAAAATGTAGCTCAAAACATAAAACATGTCTTTCACAGGGTAGATAGCATTGTGGGAGAAGATAAAAACGCTGGTAACCAGTATTTTTATCTTTTCCTATAATGTTTTCAAAAGCCTTCTTCCTCAGGGTCGTTAGAAATCGTTATCATGTGGTACAGGGTTAAACATCGTCAAAACCCTAACTGTTGCGTCCTCCGGCACATGTAAGCCTTTGAAATTTGACCATCAGTAGTTGGTGAGAAAAGAAAATTAGATACCCAAGTGTATGATATTGTGTAAACATTTAAGCTCCTAGAATTACAAAACGCAGTTTGTAGGTCCTCCTTTGCAATAAGTGTAAACAGTAAATCTCATAAAATTACAAAAGTCAAACATGTGCGTCCTCATTTGCATTTAGATTTAGTGTAAAGAGCAAAGCTCGTAAAATTACAAAACTCAAACGTGTGGGTCCTCATTTGCAATAAGTGTAAACAGTAAAGCTCATAAAATTACAAAACTCAAACTTGTGGGTCCTTATTTGCATTTGGATTTAGTGTAAATAGTAAAGCCCATATGATTACAAAACTCAAATTTGCTGGTCCTCATTTGCATTAAGATTTAGTGTAAAGAGTAAAGCTCATAAAATTACAAAACTCAAACTTGTGGTTCCTCATTTGCATTTAGATTTAGAGTAAACAGTAAAGCTCATAAAATTACAAAACTCAAACTTGTGGGCCCTTATTTGCATTTAGATTTAGAGTAAACAGTAAAGCTCATAAAATTACAAAACTCAATCTGTAGGTCCTCATTTGCAATAAGTGTAAACAGTATAGCTCATAATATTACAAAACTCAACCTTGTGGGTCCTCATTTGCATTTAGATTTAGAGTAAACAGTAAAGCTCATAAAATTACAAAACTCAAACATGTCGGTCCTCATTTGCATTTAGATTTATTGTAAAGAGCAAAGCTCATACAATTACAAAACTCAAACGTGTGGGTCCTCATTTGCATTTAGATTTAGGGTAAACAGTAAAGCTCATAAAATTACAAAACTCAAAAATGTAGTTCCTTATTTGCATTTAGATTCAGTGTAAATAGTAAAGCCCATAAAATTACAAGACTCAAACTTGTGGGTCCTCATTTGCATGTAGATATAGTGTAAACAGTTAAGCTCATTAAATTACAAGACTCAAATTTTGGGTCCTCATTTGCATTTAGTATAAACAATTAAGCACATAAAATTACACAACTCACATTTGTTGGTCCTCATTTGCATTTAGATCTAGTGTAAACAGTAAAGATCATAAAATTACAAAACTCAAATTTGTGCGCCCTCATTTGTCTTTACTGTAAACATTAAAGTTCATAAAATCCCAAAACTCAAATTTGTGGGTCCTCATTTGTATTGTCTCATTATCTTCTGAAACAAGCTTTCAGAAGACTTACAAAAGAAAAAAAAACCCTCCTTCTGATTTATAGTAAAATCATCTTGATTTTAGACTGAATCAAATACATACATGTGAAACCTTCGAAGCCAAGGTAGAAACTGCATGTTATGAGCAATTTCTCCTGCAATGTTAAATCTTTACCACACAATCCCTAATTTTAACAACCCTGAAAGAGAAGGCTCTTGAAAACATTGTGGGGAAGAAGAACATGCTGGTAACCTTTTCCTGCAATGTTTTCTACCCTATCCAATACATATATCACCTTTTAGTCACATTTAATTTGTTGTCTGTATATGCTTTCAAGTCCAGTCCAAAATCTTGTTATTTGGTGAAGAGATAAGGAAAAATGGTCAGCTACAAAGGCATAGAAGGTTTTCTGCAGGAGGTTATGCTGATTGGCAGGTAAATATTCCTGTTATCAAACCAGATGCTCACTTAATTCCAGTACCATTTATCAGTTTTCCATGTTGGAATTTACCTGCAGCATACAAGGTGTAGGAACAATAGGAAAGTTGAGACAATTCATCATCATTATGATAACCATAACCTGCTGCACTTAGGCATTCAAACTGGAAATGGCTCTCATACCTTTTTGAGACATTATGCATCATACATGTTAACTCTTTACCACACCACAAAAATTTAGACTTGTCAAAAGTGAAAGCATTTGAAAATACCAAATTAAATGAAGTTCAGAGGATGGAATTGGCCCTTGAGTGAGTGGAAAACTTTGTAGTAAAAGGAGAAAAAGCTGGTTACCAGCATCTTATCCTTTTCCCGCAATGATCTCCAAAGCATTTTTTTCTCAGGGATGTTAAAACTCAGAATCAGTTTGTAAAGGGTTAACCCTATACCAGGCAATTCAGAGTTTTTACCGTGAGAAAGAAGGCTTTTGACACCATTGTGAGGAAGAAAGACAAGAGGGCCATGATGGCCCTGTATCGCTCCACTGGCTATTAAGTAAAAACACTACAAGCCAAACATTACAATATTCAGCAAATTGATTTCAAACACGAGGACATGCAAACATTTTTCTATCTTATCCTACGAGAAAGTTGTGATCCATGGGCAAAGCCAATTTTGATCGCAAAGCTATAATTATTTGAATCCTGGTGGAGGTCCACAATATAAAGCTCCATACCAAATAATTCAGTTCTTGAATGTTATAAACAAGAAGATTTTCAAATTTTTCTCAATGAAAAGCCCTGTAAAACATGAAACCCATGAGACAGGGCTAAATCTAATAGCCTTAGTCTTTATAATGGTTAGTAACATGATGACTTAAGATAGTTTTCATTACAAAAGCCCATGTAAAACTGGTGACCTTGTGTTCCGTGGTGTGGGGACAAACTTGGGTCAAGGACTATAATTTGGGCCCTCCTTGTACAGGCCCACTAGATAAAGCTACATGCAAAATTTGGTAGACCCCATGGCTATTATTTGAAGGAACTTGGTAGAGGCCCACTAGATACAGCTACATGCCAAATTTGGTAGCCCTAGGCCTTACAGTTTCAGAGAAGAAGATTTTTGAAAATTTTCTATATTTTTCAGTTTTGTTGCCATGGCAACCAGAGTTTTTGAAGGAATAAAATTCTGTCATGGGATTCTGAAGAAGACCATGGCAGGATCATTTCTTTGAAGTTTCATCAAAATTGGATAAGTAGTTTCAGAGATGTTTGAAATAAAAGTTAATGCACGCACGGACAGATGGACGGACGGACCTTCAGTGTCAGTAAAAAACAAGTATATACATCAATCTCAGTTTGAAATATATCTTTTTAACCTATTACCAGACAATCCCTACTTTTGATGACCCTGAGAAAGAAGGCTTTAGAAAAGCATTTTTTCCTTTTCTTACAATGTTTTCTACTGTTCACAAAACAAATTTCAAATTTTCAATCACTTTTATTTTGTCGTCTGCAAGTGCTTTCGATTTAGACAAGCCTAAAATATTATCGTTTGGTAATGAGTTACATGTGTGCTAACAATTGTCATAATAAATCACTAAGATTTTTTTTCAAACTTATTTTATTAATACTTTTTCTAAGCTAGTCATCATCAAACAGTAGACATGGTGTATTGATATGAACACTTCATAGTTTGTAAACACAGTCAGATATGTGGAGGATAATTTTTTGTTTTGGTGTATGATTGAAAATTCTTTTATTGAGTTGAAACAAATGCTAAAAGCTCCCCTTGAGCACGTTGCGCTCAAATGAGCTAAAAAGTTAACATACGGATGGACGCACAACGGACAACGGGCCATAACATAAGCCTGCTGGCCTTCGGCCAGTGGAGCTAAAAAACTTGTCTAGCACCAATCATGTATCACTGCAGCTTGATAATCAAGGGAGGTAAATAGTAACGAACTTTATCTTTCATAAAAAGAGTTATTTCCCTTGATTAATGTTTAAATTGAAGTGACAATATTTTGAAGCCCATGTTAAACTTGCGATCCCTGGAATGAAGGCAATTTTGACCCCAGACCTACAATATGAAACTAGAATGTGTGGTTATAAACAAAAAGATTTTTTAATCTTGCCCAATAAAAAGTCATGTAAAACAAGTTTGCTGAATAAAAGGCCCTGTAAAATATGTGATCCATGACACAGGTTTATCAAGTTTTCACTATAAAAGCCAATGTAAAACTTGTGACCCCTGGTGTGGAGTCAAACTTGACCCCCAAAGTTAAAATTTGGGCCCTCTTGGTAGAGGCCCATTATATAAAGTTACATGCAAAATTTGGTAGCCCTAGGCCTAAATATGGCTATGTACAAGTAGATTATTAAAGTTTCCTTATATAAGACCATGTAGAACTTGTGACCCCCTGGGGTGGGGCTACATTTGACCCCCTGGGCTATAATTTGGGCACCCTTGATAGAGACCCCCTAGATAAAGCTAAATGCAAAATTTGATAGCCCTAGCCCTTATAGCTAGATGCGAAAGATTTTCCTATATAAGCCCGCCCATGTAAAACATGTTACCCCCCGGAGCGAAGTCAAATTTGACCCTCGGCTATAATTTGGACACCCTTGGTACAGGTCCACTAGATATAGCTACATGCCAAATTTGGTCGCCCTAGGCCCCATGGCTAGGTCAAAGAAGAATTTTAAAGTTCTCCCTATATAGCCCATGTAAAACTTGTTATATAAGCCCATGTAAAACTTGTTACCCCCGGGCAGGGCCTAATTTGACCCCAGGGCTATAATTTGAACAATCTTGGCAGAGGTCCACTAGATAAAGCTACATGCCAAATTTGGTAGCTCTAGGCACTATGGCTAGGTAGAAGAGGAATTTTAAAGTTCTCCCTAAATAAGCCCATGTATAACTTGTAACCCCCGGGGTGGGGCCAATTTTGACCCCAGGGCTATAAATTGAAGAAACTTGGTAGAGGTCCACTAGATAAAGCTACATGCCAAATTTGGTAGCCCTTGGCCTTACGGTTTCAGACAAGAAGATTTTCAAAGATTTTCAAAATTTTTCAGTTTTGTTGCCATGGCAACCAGAGTTTTTGAAGGAATTAAATTCTTTCAAGAAATTCTGAAGAGGACCATGGCAGGATCATTTCTGTGAAGTTTCATCAAAATTGGATGGGTAGTTTCAGAGAAGAAGACGTTTTAAAAAAAAGTTAACGGACGGACGGACGCACGACGGACAACAGGCCATGACATAAGCCCGCTGGCCTTCGGCCAGTGGAGCTAAAAAACAGGAAACTGGTGGTAATCAGCATTTTCTCCTTTTTCACAATGTTTCCAACACTTTCAAAAAGAATCACATCATCTGAGCCACAATCATTAGTCATCAGCGAAAACATTTAATATGAACAAGAGTAAAATTTTGTTGTCTGGTAAAGAATTAAGGAACCACTGATCGGCAGATAAAGAAAATAGAGGAAGCACAGAGCTATTGATAGAGAGGGTAAACCAAAAAGTTCCACTTCTGCATGAACAAACTATTAAGAAACATACTGAAGGTACCTTTTTCAAATCCAACGATGTACCAAAGTAAAACTTTGTACCATGGTGGGCATAGAATGCAATATGATAATTAACCCATAACCACTCTTAAGACATGAAAGTTCGCAACAAATGCATAGCCCAAATACAGACTGCATCTGGTGTGATTCGAACCCATGTGGAAGAGATCCTTGTTTATTGAGGTTCAAAAGACCAACACCTTAACCACTGAGCTAAAGAATTCTCTCCAACGCAGTTGTTAGGTACTGATCTTATACAGGAAGAAGCTATGCAGTAAGGAAGGAGTGATCTCCCATAACACCACACTATCCTGAGTTTTAACCCTTTACCGTACAATGCCGACTTTTGACGACCCTGGAGAAGAAGCCTTTTAAAAACATTGTTGGAAAAGGAGAAAATGCTGGTAACCAGCATTTTCTCCTTTTCCCACAATGTTTTCTACCCTGTCAAGGAAATATTGCACCATTTGAGCCACATTAAAAGTGTCGTCTGCAAAGGGTTTCAATTTGGACAAGGCTAAAATTTTGTCGTCTGGTAAAGGGTTAAAGGACACTGGAAAACAAAACTTCTGAAAACATTGTGGGAAAAGTAGAAAATGCTGGTAACCAGCATTTTCACCTTTTCCAACAATGTTATCTCATCTCTCTCTGAACAAAAAACAATCACTTGAGCAACATTTGTCATCTGCAAATACTTTCAATTTAGATACGTCTAAAATTTTGTGGTCTGATAAAGAGTTAAAGATCCAATGGGAGGGCCATCATAATGACATCAGTTGATTTTGAAAAGTGGTATGGCCATTGAATGCCAATAGTGTTTACTGAGTGCCAAAGGTACAATTAGGGAAGAGCACAATAGGGAAAGAAGGCGAAATGAAAAAAAGGTGGTATGGCCAATACCATATTAAGCTGAGAAAGTGATCCAGCCATTGCTAAAGTGCAGCACATGTCCTTGAATGAAACATTGTTAATCAGCAAGTAACACATAATGTAGCACTGTTTTAGCCTACAATATCTGACAAAAGCTAAGGCAGTATAAAACTTATACTTTGTGCTGCATGATCTTGACCTATACCATGTGTAAAAGCCCCTTTACATTACCCAAACATCCAAAGAGTTCTGAATAGAGTACATAAATTCCACAGAAGGAACACAAAATTAGAGACGGCTAATTAATCCAATTTGTTAGATCAAATAAATAACAGGTGGGCATTGTTATTGCAAGCTGAATGCAGGGGGCAAGTAGGTCACAATTACCACCTACCTAAACACTTCACTGAAGGATCCAGTACTTTTTTTTTTAACAAGTACAACTAAGTGGAAGCAGCTTTTGAAATCATAGTGGGAAAGGGAGTAAATGCTGGTAAAGACAATATTTTCTATACGTTAACAATTCCATTATTTGAGCTCCATTTAATTTTTAGTTTCCAAATTGTTTTCAAATTAGGGGAATCTAAATCTTTGTCCTGTTGCAAAGAGTTGACTCTCAGGATCCTGAGCAGGGATGTAAAATTCCACTCGCTCACTCAGATTGGCAAATGATCCCTGACTTCGGGTGAGTACAAAAAATATCTGACTTGCCCAACTGGGCGAGTGCATTTTCTGACATATTACATGCACTTAAAGTTCGTAAAATTCGGCAAAATTTCAGTCGCAGAACTGCCAATCAAACGGAAGTTTACATCAGTTATTTGAGGTTTTGTCTAGTTACAAACCATTACGTGCATACACACAATACAATGTCAATTTCGCCACGCCCAATCTGCATCAAATCTCTACAGTGCACCAATCAGGTATCATGTACGAGATTTAGTCACCGCCCATAATTTCTAAAAGCCACGCTTTGATTCTGCATTATATACTGGGTATTTAGCAATGACCTCGGAAACACTTGGAGAAAATCCGGCTGCCTACGCCTTAGTATTTATTTTTCTTACAGGAATGGCTGAGGGAATTCCAAACTGGTTCAGTGGTTTTCTGAAAATATTCTGAAGAAGTGGCATGGCCTATTTTTCATTAAATTGTTTGAATCACAACAGATGCATTACAAAGAAGATTATGTAATAGGATAATTATGTAAACAAATTAGGTTGATTCTGCGCTCGAACGGTTCGTCATTTACTCAGAAAATTTGACCGTACAGACAACCTAGTTTTAGTAGCGGTGTAGGGAACTCCATCTGTTTGTTTACATTACACTTAGAAAATGAATTCCTGTCTTTGCATGATGTTAATGAACAGGCAGTTGAATAAAAAAAAACAAACATGATAACATTTCTGGACATTCATTTTAGATCAAAATTACGTGTAAGTATAATTAATCACATGACTTTCAGTTCTATTAGACGAATATTTCATGAACAAAAAAAGGGGCGAGTGAAAAACTCTGCAGGGCGAGTAACCTTTAACATCTACTCACCTGGCAGCGAGTAGATAAAAAAATAATTTTACATCCCTGCTGAGTAAATGATATATTATTTTCATTCAGTAGACAAAATCTTTTTGTAACTTTTAGGCTGTTTTGACCAGAATATCCATCAAGACACTGGACACTGTTGATCATTTATTAATATGCCATTTAATCTGTGAAGCCTGATCTCTACAAATACCATTTGCAAATACATCTGTTGTCAGAGAAAAATACAGATTTCAGATCAACAGATCCACAGTATTATCTGTGTAAACAAACAGAAGCACAAGAAAAATGGGCATAAAACATACCAAATTAATATGATACTGCCATAGAAAGAAATTAAGCCATGATGGCCATGTATATACTAATGTATGTTTGAATGAAGTGTTATGCTGCTTTCAATAACATTTCCTTCCTGTCTCATATTTCAGTGACAATTACATGTATTTGTCTTCAATGTTAGCTTTCACCAATACTAAGCTAGGGTTCCCCTACACCAAGCCTTTCAGGTTTGGGTTAAATCAGCATTTACAAATCAAAAATCTGTAAACAACCAGCCATGCATAGGATCATTAATGGCCCTGTATCACTGCAATGGCCAATAAAGCAAGTGAGAACAGCAACATGCATTGGTCAAAAGCAATGTAGTAAATCTAATACTTTGCAGAACAATTAAGCTACACATAACCCCAACAGCTGTTCATCTTTTGCTAGAATGTACTTTGTGATGAAAAATTCAATTCCTATCTGAAAGTATGGTATATTCAAGTATAATTCATGCAAAATTACAATGAACCCTGACATTCATTTTTGGAAAGATTTTCCGAGATTGTTTCATAGGTCAAAGACGATCTTGAGACAACAGCCACCAAAGAATTGAGTTTTAACAAGGTTTTTCATTAATTTGACAAAATGATGTAATTTTTTCAATCCCAACAAATCAATTCCATAGCTGATCTGGAAATTATGGTGACAAAGTTTATATCTTTATGTTTGATGAAAATTATGGCCACTAAAGTCTCATCCATGTTTTACATTAATGTCACCTATCTACCTTCTATATTTTTCATACCATATGACATAGTTTCAAACTTAACCTAAAATTTAGCAAAAAAATATCCTGACAAATAAAAATGTAAACCTGGCCTTCAGAGATGTACTAAGCAGAGAGATGTCACAAGTAGAAAAGGCTAGACAACAGAAGATTTATCTTTAAAAGCACCTGTCCACTCAGATGATCTAAAACCAAGGAATCAATTGCACAGATAGATGTACTTATTTAGACACCAGGTCATGGTATGGGCTTCCAGGCCTCCAGTTATAAATTTTTATAACAAGCAAAGCCCAACTGATACTAAAAGTTTGAAAACATACTGAGACAGACAAATTGCTCATGTTGCCCCTGCAACTTCTCCATCTAATAAGCATCATGGTTGCACAGGTGTCAAAAACTTTTGTGTATGTAAAAAAAGGTATCAATTTATCTGTAAAGTTAATAAACTGCAGTAATAAAACCATATTCAATGACTCTTGCACTTATTACATGAAGAAGTCAACAACTGTTTATCTGATAAGCCTATCAAAATTTATCCTGAGGCCTCCTATCTTGTAACGGAATACTGCCTTCTGTAACTTAATGCCCTTTAATCATGGCACAGCCTTTTGCACAGCTTGATTTGCAGTCTGATATTTGAGCTGCACTTTTAAATATTTCAAGTGTTCTTCAAAACATTCTTGATATTTCAATTATCTGCCTTATTGAACTTCTTGCTTTGTTTAACTCTTTACCAGATGACAAAATTTTAGCCTTGTCCAAATTGAAAGCATTTGCAGATGACAATTTCAATGTGGCTCAAATGGTGCTTTTTTTTTCTCTATGATAGGGTAGAAAACATTGTGGGAAAAGGAAAATATGCTAGTTGCCAGCATTTTCTCCTTTTCCCACATTATCTTCCAAAGGCTTCTTTCCCAGAGTCGTTAACAGTCGGCATTGTGCAGTAAAGGGTTAACTCATTAAAATACTAGGCCAAGGCCCTGAAGTGTCTTTCCCAAGAATAGTTCTATGGAAAACCTGGCACCTCCCGTGAAGACTGAAGTCTTTGACTCTGAATTGCAAATCTTCTACCTTCACCACTGAGCCACCCTTAACTCTCATGGTAAAAAGGGAAATTTATTCATTTAGACAGGACTCAGGTCCATCAGTTTACTCAACAGTAACTCTTTACCAAATGACAAAGTTTAACACTCAGGTTCCAAACTGAAAGTATTTGCAGACCACACATTAAATTTAGCTGAAAAATGATAATTGTCTGTGAAAGTATAGAAAACCTTTTGGGAAAAGCAGAAAATTCTAGTTACCAGCATTTTCCCCATTTCCCACAAGGTTTTTAAAAGGCTTTTTCCTCAGGGTCGTTAAATTGTGTGGTAAAGAGTTAACTTAACCTAGTAATCTGCAATATGTATAGGAAAAAAAGTGGGGAAAGCAATTTAAAACTCCTGAATTAACCTGAAGTTTTTGATTTCATATAAACTGAAGCTGTTATATTTTATTTACATCAAAATAATCTGAAAATCTTCATCTATACCACACAGATCTTATCATCTTCCACCTGTTCAAACTATTTTCTGTTTACCCTATCTTAGATGGTAACCTCTCTTGAAACTTTTGAATCTTGAAACTTCCACATAATGCATTTTCTAAGTCTTGGAACACTCAACTTTGCCACAGTCTGCAGTTCAACCCATCTGCATAGTCACATACATTACACAAAAAAGTCATGTTACATTCGGGTCTTCTAGTATTAATCCTTAGCCTGCTGTGCATCATTTAGAGTGCTTTTGTACACAGAATGAACTCTTCACCAGAGATGAAAAAATTCTAGACTTGTCCATATTCATACTGTATGGTATTTGACGCAATAACAAATCTCCTGTTTGGGCCTTATCAAAATTTGTCATCTGCAATAGTTTCACTGGATGGGTCTAAAATTTGTTGTTTGCTACTGAGTTAACAAAGATTGTGACTTTCAGTAAGGGCTTTTCAATTCAAGGTAAGTAACTCATACAGACTTTTTATTAATTTTGTCTATGAATAAAGTCTCAAAAATAAAGGTACTTGATCTTTTGTTTGCTTTCAAACAACTAAAAAAACATCAACTCGGTGTAACCTTAAAGTCTCAGTAGCGTCGAACTGAATAAACAACCTGTTTATAAAATAAAAGTAAATTTCATTTTTACCATGTAAAAATATGGCGATTATTATGACTTTCACGATATGTAAAGGTGCAGTTTGCAAAAGTTCCAGTCAGCAACAGAAAAAAGAATTTTGAAACTAGAACAGATCCTACCATGCCGCACTATCTGTTTGTTTACATCGATGATCGCCGACGATTAGCAAACTTTTCGTCGTAAATGTCCGCAGTGACGTGTTAGTGACGTAAACACCACGTGATCATTCAAAGCGTCGAAACAAACCCTTCATTCACTTGATTGTTTTGTTCCCATTCTAGGCTTGAAAAACGTAAGTTTATCGACATCGTAAACAGAAACAACGACACAGGCTGATCATCGCTTATTCATTTATCATCAATACAGGAAGAGTTTACTACATCTAAATAATAAAACAGGTACAGAATGAGCAATCTTACTCTCCGATGACATAATGTTGGTATTGTAAACAATAGTCCTGTCTACTACGTCATAGCACTAATGAGATGCAATGTTATCACGTGACGTTCTCGAAGACCTAGATCGAATATACATGAACGATAACAAAGGTTGTCTCGATCAATGGCTTCCGTGAAATCGACGGGCTTCTCCATGCATTTTCGCTCACGTATATTATGGCAACCAATGCAGTAACTGACACGTTCGAGTTTTTTCCGATCTTATATATTATGTGTGTTGTGATGGATTATCCAATATATTTTCAAGTTATAAACAGTGAAAATTACCTGTTTTTGGCTTTACAGGGGCTTTAAGTTAACTCTAAGTCAAATATAACAGCATTTATGTTACAGAAAGTCCCCAACAAGGCCCTGTATGTTATAAAATGTCCCCAGTAAGGCCCAGTGGCTCCCAATATTTGGTTTGTATCATATTGGCTTTCTGATGTTCATATTTTGTAAACATACTCTTTTGCATAAAACTGTCCTTTATGGGGAAAGGGGGGAGGGGGGTTGGGCAGCAGCAAAATGCTCCTTTGGTATCTCAAAATCTAATAGGTATCATCTATAATTCATTGAATCTGACCTACAAAGAAGAGCTGTTTTATAGCTCAGAGCTACCAGCTGTCCATAAAAATGTGTTTCTGTATAATTAGGCTATGCTACATACCAAAAATTAAAAGTCTGGAATTTCTAGCACCTGCCTGGGTAGCTCAATGGATATATTGTGTTACTTGTGATCTAAAAGGTTTACGCACGGACCGATGGATGGACAGACGGATGCACGACAGACGACAGGCCATGACATAAGCCCTGCTAGACTTCGTCCAGTGGAGCTAAAAACTGAATTATTGTGTTCACAAGAAATGGACATGTGTACGGATGGACGCAGGGACTGAGAAGATGACGCCAAGATAAACGCGTATAAAAACTGAAGACTCACTGGTCATTAGCTTTGATTAACCAATAAAAATATGAAGTTGCATGAAATTATGTCCATTAGTTGGAGATACATTGATGAAAAACTTAATTGACATGAAGCCCCCTTTTTCCATGACACAGCAATAAATTCCAAAACCCTGACAATATGTGCTAGGTCACATGATCTGTGAAAATTTCATCCATATCTGTTGAGATATGTCCAGTAATTAAAGAGAAGTTGGTGAAAAATGAAATATAACATGAAGTTCTCTTTTTCCATGACGCAGCTATAAATCGCAAAACCTTGACAATATGCGCTAGGTCACATGATGAGAAACATTCTGTGAAAATTTTATCCAAATCCGTCAAGAAATGTGGGAGGAGTTGCTTTCACCAGAAATGGACATACGTATGGACGGACGCAGTTTAAATTTGACATGAAGCCCCCTTTTTCCATGACACAGCAATAAATCCCAAAACCCTGACAATATGCGCTAGGTCACATGATCTGTGAAAATTTCATCCAAATCCGTTGAGATATGTCCAGTAATTAAAGAGAAGTTGGTGAAAAATGAAATATAACATGAAGTTCTCTTTTTCCATGACGCAGCTATAAATCGCAAAACCTTGACAATATTCGCTAGGTCACATGATGAGAAACATTCTGTGAAAATTTTATCCAAATCCGTCAAAAAATGTGGGAGGAGTTGCATTCACAAGAAATGGATGTATGTACGGACGGACGCAGTTTAAATTTGACAAGAAGCCCCCTTTTTCCATGACACAGCAATATATAAAACCCCGACAATATGCACTAGGTCACATGATCTGTGAAAATTTCGTCCAAATCCGTTGAGATACATCCAGTAATTAAAGAGATATTGGTGAAAAATGAAATATAACATGAAGCCCCTTTTTCCATGACGCAGCTATGAATCGCAAAACCTTGACATTTTGCGCCAGGTCACATGATGAGAAACATTCTGTGAAAATTTTATCCAAGTCCGTCAAGAAATGTGGGAGGAGTTGCTTTCACAAGAAATGGAATAAAATATAACACGAAGCCCCCTTTTTCCATGATGCAGCTATAAATCACAAAACCTTGACAGTATGCACTAGGTCACATGATGAGAAACATTCTGTGAAAATTTTATCCAAATCCGTCACAAGAAATGGACGTACAGACGGAGAAGATGACGCTAATATACGTTGCCTTTGGCAGCGTATAAAAATGGCAGCAGGAGGTTACTGGTTAAAGAAATCGTTGCCCATGGACAACAAACCAGGGACCTATTTGCTCAAAGGAATAACTTTCTATTTGATGACAAAATTCAGATACTTCGAAACTTATGGCAATTATTTTTAAGATAACACATGCAAAGTGCCCAAAATCAAAGAATTTTCCTATGAAAGGTAGAAAACATATTGGGAAATGGAGAAAATGTTAGTTAGCAGCATTTTTTCCATTTCCAAAAATATTTTCAAAGGCCCTCTTTTGACAAGTCTTTAAACTACACCAATGATTGGCTAAGTGACAGAAAATTTAGATATGACAAGATTCTCAGTAATAAAAAGAATAAACATTAGTTTCCCCAGTAATTGCCTTTCTGGATTCTAAAAAGAGTAAATTACGTTTTTATTGTCCTCTTCTCACTAAATTAAAATACCATTACTGGACAAAATAGAAAATCATTATTCTTTCCTGAATTTCTTTCCTACTTCTTTACCAAAAAACAAAATTTCAGACTCTTCCACACAGAATGCATAATGCTGTTAACTGTAAGGATTTTTCTCTTGTAACTGGTAAGCTTCAGTAACCAAGTTTGCATCTTAGCTCATTAGGCCTTAGCCTTTCCTATACATCAAGACATTAAATATACATGTAGCTTGGACCTGACTATTTCCAAAGTTGAGAAATACAAACACAAACCAACCAGGGCCTGGTTGTCAGCTTTTGAAAAGTGATACAGCAATTAAATGCCTCTGGCATTCCCGAGTACCAAAGGTACATACAGGGAGAGAGCACCCAAAGGTCTGTGGCCCTCCTATCGTAGGGGGAGATCACCTCCAGAAATTTTTGGAGGATATCTTTTCAAGCGCGGTTCTGATGCATTTTGAAGATGTTTTTGCTTGGGAAAAAACAAAGAAGGAAACCACCCCCACACCCCCTAAAAACTTTCTTCCAATTCCATATTCTGCCAAAAAAGTGGTGAAGCCAATGCTATACTGGCCTGACCACAGACAACGGCCTTCCAAACATGGTGGAAGGGCCCTTGTTCCACTCTGAACACCTTAGAACATTCTACAAACCTTTAAATTAAACCAGATACACAGTCTTGTGATCATAGTGGAGCACCATCAAATTTGTGTTCACTATGAAACTCCTTATCTGGATAGCCTAACCATCATAAAATGTCGATTTTTTTCACATCACTCCATCCTCATATGTCACAGGCTTGAATGAGTCAGAAGCCAAGGAATTCTGAATGCATCTCAGCCATGGTGTTTGACACCTTTTCTGATTTGGATCATTATCCTTTGTAAGCCAAGCACTGAACACAGTAGTGCTTTTGATCACTTATGGCATTGGGACAGTAGGAGAATTTTAACCTCCATTTGCATTCTTATGTGCCACCATTTTCTTCATTTCCCACAATGTTTTCTACTCTTTCAAAGAGAAATACTGTTGTTCTAATTTTCCATCTGCACATGCTCTGAATTTGGAAGGGTCTAAAATTCTGGTATATGGTATTTTAGACATTCAGCATAATTATCGAGTTAACATTTTCACATGTAGCTGAAGTTTGACATACAAAAGGCTCTATAATGGTAATGTGAAATACCAAAAATTTGCATGTCTCCAAGAAAGGGTCCACTGTCAGATTCATGGCAATTCCTGCACAGTGGATATTGATTGGATTTCTATAGAAAATACCATAACTGTCAGAAAATGTTTTGTCCCCAGGGCAATCTCACACTTCCACAACAGGTCTGCCATCTGAAAGCATCCATTAGCTCTTTACCAAACAACAAAATTATAGACTGGTCAAAATTGAAAGCATTTGCAGACAACAAATTAAATATTTCTCAAATGGAGAGATTTGTCTTTAACAGGATGGAAACGTTGTGGCAAAAGGAGAAAAAGCTGGTAACCAGCATTTCCTTCTTCCGTACTTTCTTTTAAAAAGCCTTCTTTTTCAGTGTCGTTAAAAGTGGAGATTGTGTGGTAAAGAATGAACTCTTTACCAGACAATAAAATTTTAGACTAGTCCAAAATGAAACCATATGCAGACTATAAATAAAATGATTCCAAAATAGTAGACTTTGTCTTTGAAAGGATAGAAAGCATTAAGGGACAGGGAACAAATGATGGTAACCAGGATTTCTTCCTTTTCCCAAAGCATTTTAAAAGGCCTCTTACCACACAATCCCAGATTTTACGCTGTGGAAGTAGCCTTTTGAAAACCTCAAGGGAAAAGGAGAAAATGCAGATAATCTCCTTTTCCCACAAGGTTTTCTACACTTTCAGAGACAATTAACTTAAATTAATAATGTGGTCTGCAAATGTTTTCAGTTTGGACTCGTCTTAAATTTTGTTATTTGGTAGAGTTAAAACCTGGACTTGTTTGGTAAAGGCTAAAAACAACACAACCTCCAGATACAATTGACCTCTAAGTCTTGTAGCAGACAATGTTTGAAAACATTGTGGCAAAAGAAGAAATTACTCATAATAAAACTTAAAGGCCCAGTAGAGGCCAAACTATCAAAGCAGGTGCCATAATACATTTAAATTTAAATCATACCATTTAAAAGTATGGAAAATACTGTGAAGAAAATTTAACTCACCCCATTTAAAAGTATGGAAAATACAGTGAAGATGACAGTCTGTTATTGTGTGTCCAGGCCATGTGTTAGTCATTGGCAGAAACAAGAATTTTTAAAATCAGGCAAAAAGTAAACAAAAGACACAGCTACCTGGCAGGTTTTCACCTAGTTCTGACATTAACTTCTCAGTCAGCAACTAACACTTGGACCAACCGTACAATGACATATTGTCATCTTCACAATTATTTCCATATTTTTAAATGGCATGATATAAATCTGAATGCATTTTAACACCTGCATTGTTTACTTTTGGCATTTATAGTTACTTTAACCTTTTACTACACAATCTGAGTTTAAATGACCTTGAGGAAGAAGCCTTTTGAAAATATTGTGGTTAAAGGAGAAAATGCTGGTAAATGCTTCTTACTATATCAAAGACAAATTCCATCATTTGAGCCACGTTTAAATTGCCATCTGCAAATGCTTTCACTTCTGACAAGTCTACATTTGTGTTGTGTGGTAAAGAGTCAATCCATTTTGATTTACATCTATTAGATCTTAACAAGAACATAATTCTTATTCAGAGTGATTACTTATGAGTCAACTCATTCCTGCACCAATATGACCATTTTTGTCTGGCATATGTTCTTAAGTGGTCAGTTTTTGAAAAAAGGAAAAGGAGTAACTGCTTGTAGTCCTTTTCCCTCAATGATTTCTGTAGAGTTCTATATGAAGCAGATTCCTTCCCTTCAAACATTTCTCCACTCTTTTTTTCTTCCATTCTTCTTCAGTAATGTCAGGAGTTCCAGATTTCTTAGTAACAGTAACAATAAACAAGGAAATACATGGAATGTAAAGCAGTGAAACAGATGAAGTGTTTCACTTTTAGATTAGTCCTTTGAGCTCCATAGGCAAAAACAGTGACTTTTGCGGATGCCATAGATCAAGATCAGACTGCACAGAATGTGCAGTCTGATCTTTGATCTATACCGTTTGCTTGTGTAGTCAAGCCTATACCATCAAAATCTTTGTAAGTTTCAGTGCATTGCATTTAGAGCTGTAGAAAGAGGTCGAGTTTATTTATTTGGCGCTGAAAGAGAGAAAAGGGCGGAAAGGATATAGAGACTAATGAGCCCTGGAAAACCCCAATATTGCAATTCTTTACATCCTGAGACCTATGTCATGTTTGTCTAAATATAATATCCAGTATTTCCACAATATTTATAAAAATTCCTGTAATATTTACAAGGTATTGTTCCTAGAGGTATCTCAGGTTCAAACTCCTAATGTCAAAAATCCACATGCAAACCCTAACTCCTTAAAGCATCTTTGCCTTTGCTAGCAGTGTAAGTCCAAATCATAAAATGTGCAGTCTGATCTTGGTGTACACTGTCAGATTTTTTCAACATTTAAAAAGACAAAAGCAACCATGAACTTGCAATTATTTGGATCTTATTTTCAACAAAAAAATGTCTGATGGGTTTATTCGGTGTTCTAAGGGTTTTAATTGAGATCACCATGTGCAGAATATGCAGTTTGGTCTTGAATCTACACTTTGACATTATTTTTTCAGGTGCGCTAAACATAAACAAAAATTAGAATAGCAATGTTAACATCTTTTAACCCTGACCACACAATCAATACTTTTAATGACATGACAGAGGTTTTTGAAAAATTTGTGGGAAAAGGCTAAAATGCTGGTAACCAGCATTTTCTCCTTTAACCACAATGTTTCCTACACTTCCGAACACAATTTTTGAGGCTTTTATTTTGTTGTCTAGACAAGTCTAAAATTTTATTGTCTGGTAAAGACTTAACCTTTTACCACACAATTCCGACTTTTAACGACCCCAGAGAAGAAAGCGTTTGAAAACATTGTGGGAAAAGGAGAAAATGCTGGTAACCAGCCTTTTCCCCTTTTTCCACAAGGTTTTCTTCCCTATCATACACCAATTTCATCATTTTAGTCACATTTAATTTGACTTCTGCAAAAGCTTTCATTTTGGACTAGTCTAAAATTTTGTTGTTTGGTAAAGAGGTAAGCTGACTGAAATATACATTTCATTGCACTTGCACTATAAGGGTAAAATACTACTGGAAATTCTTTACCCTATTTTTAGCAAAGTAATCCAGATTGAATGTTGCTATAGACACACACAAAAATCACCATAAAAACGATGACACACACAGACACGTTTTTTTTTTGATATTCAGCGAGAAAAAAAATCCAATATTCCAATAATCTATACTGAGGATTTAACACCAATCACTGGGACCCTCTGCAAAAATCATTAGTCATGTTTCCTGATGCTATAGAACAATGTTGCAGGTTATTATTCCATCATCAGTCTGCAACTGCACATTAACTCTTTACAAAACAATCCTGTATTCTAGCCCTTTACCACACAACAAATTCTAAGACTTGACCAAATTGAAAGCATTTGCAGACGACAAAATAAATGCCGACAAAATGATGGAACCTGCTTCTGAAAAAAGGAGAAAACATTGTGGAGAAAATGCTGGTAAATAGCATTTTCTCCTGTTCCCACAATGCTAGTAAACGGCTTCTTTTTCTGGTTCATTAAAACTTAGGATTGTGTGGTAAAGGTTAAAGACTTGGTATAGGAAGTATTTTTCTCTTTTTCCTACAATATTTTCAAAAGCCTTCTTCTGGATTATTCAAACAGAGGGTTCTGTGGAACAGGGTTAATACAACTATTTGCCTCCCTGCAGAAGGCACCAAATGAAAACACTGAGGAAAAGGGAAAAATTGCTTGTATCAAGCTTCCCAGTTAAAAAAGTTATGCTTTCCTACCAGGTCATGTTTATCATTCATGCTACATTGTATCTCTTTTCCTGAGGCACAAGCTGCAGACCTGAATCAGAGAACAGATATTGCAGCATCTGATCTTAGTCTACATTGTTGGTATCATCCATTTTTACGGACAGCAGTCATCATTAATGTGTAAATTTGCAAGTCTATGGGTAAACACAAATCATTTTCTATACAGTCTGATCTTGAAGTGCACTGTTTGCTAAAGAGTCTGAAGTTACCCAAAGCAATTTTGAACAGATAGGCGCTATATTACAAGTCACTTTTTAACCCTTTACAAATCAATCCCGAATTTTAACGATCTTGAAGTAAAGGCCTTTAGTAAACATTGTGGGAAAAGGAGAAAATGCTGGTAACCAGCATTCTCTCCTTTTCCCACAATGTTTTCAAACCTTCCCAAAACAAATTTCTGTATTTTAATCACATTTATGCAAATGCTTTGAATTTGGACTAGTCTAAAAATTTGTCGTTTGGTAAAGAGTTAAATGATTTGTGATTGCCTCTACATAGGTATGAATTTTGTTGCCTATTTACAAGATGATTTCCAATTTTATCACAATTTTTGTTAGTGTTTCAACCAGTGTAGATAGAGATAACACCTTTCAAAAACTGCAGTCTGATCTTGGATTCATACCTATCTCTATGTTGATCATGTGGTAATACACAACCTCAATTTAGGAAAATCTGAGTATTTTTTCTATGACTCAAAAATTCATCTCTCATTTGTTTATTTGGCTTTGTTTGAGACTAAATCCAACATTACCATAACTGGCAATAACCCTTTACCACACAATCCTGACTTTAAACAACCCCGAGGAAGATTGCTTCCAAAATATTGTGGGAAAAGGACAAAATGCTGGTAACCAGCTTTTTCTCACAATGTTTTCTATCCATTCAAAGACAAATTCCATCATTTTAGCCACATTTCATAAGTAGTCTGCAAATGTTATCCATTTAGACTAGTCTAAAATTTTTTCAGTTAGTGCATAATGTCTCATTTTCAAAGACAGCTAGCATATTTACAGCCAAGTATAATCCAAGATATATGAGATTACACAAAATAACCACTAGAAAGTCCTCAACACATCAAATATCAACAACACACGCACACACAGGTAGGAATGATGATGCCTGGTTCATATCATATTATCAGACGGAGATCATCTGCAACAATAAGAATAACCTAGATAGAACTAATCACTTCACTGGACATCATACTGGGCGATGTCTGCCATTCAAATGTAGTAACTCAGCCTATCTGGCTTAAAAGTTAGCACCAAAGATAAGTGGTGGAACTCTGCTGGGGGTTTTATCAGTATTTTGGGATTATCAAGATTCTTGACTCCTTTTCTTGATGGAGATTTACACCCTTATTCAATTCTGATGCAGACCACTGTTTGAAAATAATAGAACAAAGAAGAAATTGTTCATGATAAGCGCTGTTATTTTCGTGGGCCACTCCATGCCCTTGTCTTGTTCTTGTGAAACACAGACATACATAAGTAAATGAGCTGTGCAGTGATATGACTGATAATATGTTGCATGCAAAGTTAAACATAACTGGATTCAATCAATAGATCAACCAGCTGACCAGCCAACCAACCAACCAATCCAGCAATCAGTCCGACAATCAGTCTAATTAGGAATTAAGACCATCATCCTCATCGACCATGTTTTACTATGGTTTCAGGTTAACCCTTTACCGCACAATCCTAGTATTAATGAACCCGGGAAGGAAGTTTTTGAAAATATTGTGGAAAAAGGAGAAAATGCTGGTAACCAGCATTTGCTCCTTTTCCAACCATGTGTTCTACCCTTTCAAAAGAAATGCAACAATTAGTCACATTTACTTTGTCATCTGCAAATGCTGTCAATTTGGACAATTTGGACAAGTCTAAAAATTTTATTGTTTGGTAAAGATTTAAATATATCCTGTAACTGCTTTTGGCTGTATATGAGTAGCTTTAACAGTCATTGTTGATCAAGCTCAGACTGCAGAGAAGATGGTTTCTAGTCTTGGGTTTACATTCTGTTACTTGACTGGCATATGGACAAAGAGTTTCTTTATTTTTCTGTAACTATTCTTAGAACTCCTCTTGACCCTTGCCACACAATCCTAACTCTTAACGACCCTGAGAATGAGGCCTTTTGAAAACATTGTTGGAAAAGAAGAATATGCTGGTAATCAACATTTTCTCTTTTTTTTTTTTTACCCTTCTCAAAACTAATTTAAATTTTTCAGTAAGATTTATTTTGTCATTTGCAAATGCTTTCAATTTGGACTAGTCTAAAATTTGTTCTTTGGTAAAAAGTTAAAATAGTTACTGGACAACTAATTCCTCTTGCAGTTCTAAAATGAGTTACCATAATCAAATTTGAGGACCTCTAAGTCACCTGAATTAGGGATAATGATTTTCTATATGACCGGCAATTGACTCTTTACCATTCTATCCTGTGTTTTTACCTCCCTGAACAAACTAATGTTTGTAAAACATTGTGGGAAAAAGAGAAAACCCTGGTAAACACAATGTTTTTAATCTTTTTAGCTGTCTTAAAGAAAAATCCCATTCTTTTCATATACATGTAAATTTGGTTGTCAGCACAATACTTTCAATTAGATATGTCAATTTTGTCATCTTGTAAAGAGTTAGGCATGGCTCCAGCTACTGGACTTTCTCATTCATAATTTATCTATGATTACATCTGGTCTCTGTCTATCCAATATTATTTCCAGGATTCCTAGTTTGCAGTTGACCAATAAACATACAGGATATAAATAGATATACTAATTAACTCTTTGCCACACAATCCCTGACTTAACATACCCTGAAAAAGAAGGCTTTAGAAACCATTGTGGGAAAAGGAGAAAATGCTGGTAACCACAATATTTTCTACCCTTTCAAAGTCAAATAGCATAATTCCAGCTACATTTAATTTGTTGTCTGCAAATGCTTTCAATTTGGACCTTCCCAAATTTTTGTCGTTTGGTGCAGAGTTAATTGTACAAATCAGTGACCCAGAGCACAAAAAAATTATTTAACTCTTTTACCAAACAATCTCTCAATTTTACATCACTAAGGAGAACAGCTTTAGGAAACATTATAAAAAAAAGAATAAATGCTGGTAACCAGCATTTCCTCTTCTCCCACAGTATTTTCTACCTTTTCAGAAACTGTTTACCGAACAACAAAAATCCAAGACCTGTCTATGACAGCATTTACAGGCAACATATTATGAATGTGCCTCAAATGCAAAGCTTTGCTTCAAAAAGAGCAGAAAACATTGTTTAGAGTAAAGTAGTTGCTAGTTACCAGCATTTACTCATTTTCTCTTCGTAAAAAGCCTTCATCTTTAGGGTCATAAAAGAGAAGGCTTATGTGGCAGAGGGTTCAATCATTACCTCTGGACACTAGGTAAGCGTTCTTGATTAATTCTTTATCAATCTACAAAATATTAGAATGGTCTAAATTGAAAGCATTTGCAGACAACATATAAAATTTAGCTGAAACGATGGTAATTGTTTGTGAAAGTGTTGAAAACTTTGTGGGAAAGGAGAAAATGTTGGTTACCAGCATTTTCTCCATTTACCACAATGTTTTCAAAAGCCTTCTCTGTCAGGGTCATTAAACTCTGGATTGTCTGGTAAAGAGGTAAATCTCCAATATTAGTTTTAGAAACAAAAGGATGCAAAAAATAAATCAGTCATATTACAATTATCATCAATCTTCCGAAAGTAAGTGGAATAACCTTTGGATGAAATTCTACTACTTACTGGAGTTTCTTCCCTTGATTAATGTGTAACATATTTGAGTATACCCCACCCTTCCTTATTTATTGTCCGACAGTATTTGACATATATGATTTTCTCTTTTTTATACCTCTGCTATACACAGTATTTTCTCCTCAGTTCCTGTAAACAGTGTCTGGAAAGCACTCTGTACATAACATTCAAATATTTCCTATCAACCCTTTACAAACTAATATCACGTTTAAACCACCATGAGGAAGACAGCTTCTGAACAGAAAAATCTGGGAAAAGGAGAATATGCTGGATATTTCGCCTTTGTCACAATGTTTTCTACCCTTTCAAAGACAAATCCAAAGTCCAACACATACCTCTTTTGTCATCTGCAAAGGCTTTCAATTTGGACAAGTCTAAAATCTTGTCATCTGGGAAACAAGTGAAGTCTGATAGTTACAATATTTCAGATAAATACAATACATGCAATGATGTCTAAATGCTACAAGTTGATAAATAAGCTTGATTCATTGAAACAGAAAGCCTTTTTTCAAAGGACTATGGTGTAGCTGCCTCTATAAACAATTTCTTCCACTAAATTATTACATAAGCTAATAACTCAATCAAATATCAATTCCCTACTGTAAAAAGCTCTAAATTGTTTAAATGATGCTTTATGTCACTTTTATTATTGTTTCAGACATATCAGAGAAACATTGAAAGAGATGAAACACTTTCATATACTACCATTTGCATTTTCCTCAATGTTCTTTTTTTTTGCAAAAAGTTCTTTGTTTTATTCTATCTAGGTCTTAGCCTGTAGAGGAAATGTGTACAAGATTTCCTATTTCAGATTTTCATCAATACTTCTGATGGCCTCTTTTTATCATAAGTGTCTGAGAAGTAATTCAGTTCCAAGATATCTTACAAAATCTACGTGTAACAAAATCTTAGTTCATCAGAAATCAATCAACTCATTTTGAAAAGAATCCAATCAATTAGGCAAGAATTTCCAGCCATTCTAGACCAGAAAAATTCATGTTTTCTTACACATTTTTTGTGAAACTGTTTCACACCCAAGTTATCAGTATTGTGTTATTGTTTTGGTACAGTGTAAAATCTAATCCTCTTCTTAGCAAGCCTTGCATTCTTTAAAATAATATTTGCACAAAGCAAATTTTCCATCCACTGTATACTGACACCTTGATGATATTAAAGCAAAAGTTAATCTTTTACCCTGATAATTTCTTTTCTACCTTATCCATTTTGAAGGCATTTCAAACATAAATTAAATGTGATTGATGATACATGTATTGTATTTAACACCATCTTCAACATTATTTCAGGTATATCAAGGGGGCCAGTGCACCTATCCATGCTTTCCTGGAGTTTCTTTTTACTAGTACTTGGCACAATATTCTTCACAGCCACAGGCTGCTTTATCACATAACCATCATCAAACCCCCTGTTCTCAAGTCCTGTAAGTTACTGACTGCTCTACCCGAGATCTGTTACTTACATGTGGCTAAAATGATGTGAATTGTTTGTGAAAGGGTAGAAAGCATTGTGGGGAAAGGAAGAAATGCTTGTTACCAACATTTAAATCTTTAAAAGCTTTTTTCCCTTGGTAGTTCAAACACAAGACTGTTCTAACCATTCCTGTGTTTTAATAACCCTGAAGAACAAGGCTTTTGCAAATATTTCGGGATAAGTTGAAAATATGTGTAACAAGATTTTTTTTTTCATTTTCCCAGAATGTTTTTCTACCAATTTCAAGACAGAAATCATCATTTGAGCTAAATCTTGTTTGTCACCTGCAAATACTTTCAATTTGGTCCAGTCTACAATCCTGTGGTAAGGTAAAGAGTTACCACTGAAATAACACCCACATGATCCATGCCCTTGGAAAAGGGGTTTAACCTTTTACCAAACAATCCCTGGTTTTAACGACCCTGAGGAAGAAGCTTTCTGAAAATATTGTGGGAAAAGGAGGAAATGCTGGTAACCAACATTTTCTCCTTTTCCCACAATGTTTTCTACTCTTCCAAAGTCAAGTTTCAATTTTTGACTTGCATTTATTTAGTCGTCTGCAAATGATTTCAATTTGGACAAGTCTAAAATTTTGTTGTTCGGTAAAGAGTTAATGGGTATCTATGATGCATTTAACCAAGCAAGTAATCACTTATCCCTCATCCTGCTAAATAACTAACATGAAATTTTCAATTTGATAGTAAACACCAAAACATTGCCACTTCAAAGTCGTGTCTTGGGGAATAATATCTCTTATCGGACAGTGTAGATCCAAGATCAGACTGCATGTTCTGTGCAGTCTGATCTTGATCTACACTGTCCGCAAAAGGTCAGTGAGTCGCGCTTAGCAGCCAAAGGGTTAATTATGGATCCATAAAACCCATTTTGTCTCACAAACGGCTGAACCCTGAGGTACAATAGTCCTTGGACATGCACAAAATTTACCAAAAGCAAAAAGTTTTGATACAGATCAGCCTATGTGGACAGCACAGGCTGACCTTGGTCGATACTTTTTGCAGATACATTAACCCCCCTTTCTACAAAGCATGGCTCATATAAAATGGAGTTATCAGTATGTAAAATAAGAAGATAGCAATTCTGGCAACAGAATGGAAACTTTGGAATGTGAAATCATACACTTTTATCTCCAATCCAAATGTTGTACTCTACCTTACATGAGAACAAGGAGAGAATTAAGTGGAATATGTGGTAAATAGAAATTTCATATGGAGTCAAACAAGAATATTCCATGGCGGTACCAACTCTTGGCAGCAGTTGTTTTCTCAGATGAAATTACTCTTCTTGTAGGGCTCCCATTCTGGTAGTAAACAACTAACCAAAGTAAGAAAAAATTATATCTTCTGTACTGACAGAAGAAAATGAAGAAATTTTCGTACAACCATGTTGCAGGGACTGGCCCTGACAACAGTGCTATGAAAACATCTCTTTTCTTCCAAAACAGGCTGAAATCAAAAGCATAATGACAAATAGAGAAATTGAACCATATTCATCAACCCTTAGGTTGCTGAGAAACACTTCACATGCTTTGGAAAAATATGTAAATCAAGATCAAACTTCACAGGAAGTCAGTCTGATTTTGGATCTGTTACATTCCACAGTCAGTTTGTAGGCAACATAGACAAGAGGGCCATGGTGGCTCTGAAGTCGCTCACCTGAGTCTTTTGACCAAACATGACCCATTTTCAATCTCTTTTGAGGTATTATGACAAACATTCTACCAAGATTTTCATGAGTATTTGACTGAAAAAGGTTTTTTGAAGATTTGACTCAGTGACCTAGTTATTGACCCGAAATGATCCATTTGCAAACTGGTCCAAGAAATCATCAAGACAAACATTCTGACCAAGTTTCATGAGTATAGGGTTGAAAATGTGGTCTCTACAGCATACACAATTTTTTCTAAGATCTGACCTAGTGACCTAGATTTTGACCCTACATGACCCATTTTCAAACTCATCCAAGATAAAATCAAGACAAATACTCTGACCAACTTTCAAGAGTTTTGGGCTGAAAATGTGGCCTCTGGAGCCTACACAAGGTTTTTCTAAGATATGACCTAGTGACCTAGTTTTCGACCTAACATGACCCATTTTTGAACTCGTCAGAGATATTATCAAGGCAAACATTCTGACCAACGTTCAAGAATTTTGCACAGAAAATGTGGCCTCTAGAGCGTACACAAGGTTTTTCTAAGATATGACCTAGTGACCTAATTATTGACTGGACATGACCCATTTTCAAACTCATGCAACGTATTATCAAGACAAACATTTTGACCAATTTTCAAAGTTTTTGGACTAAAAATGTGGCCTCTAGAGCGTACACAATGTTTTTCTAAGATTTGACCTAGTGACCTAGTTATTGACCCAATCTGACCCTTTAGCAAACCCGTCTGAGGTATCATCAAGACAAACATTCTGACCAACTTTCAAGAGTTTTGGACAGAAAATGTGGCTTCTAGAACGTACACAAGGTGTTCCTAAGATTTTACCTAGTGACCTAGTTTTTGACCCGACATGACCCATTTTCGAACTCATCCGAGATATTATCCAGAAAAACATTCTGACCAAGTTTCACGAGCATCAGACTGAAAATGTGGCCTCTAGAGCGTACACAAGGTAAAAGTTGACGACGCACGACGGACGATGCACGCAGCACGATCACAAAAGCTCACCTTGAGCACTTTGTGCTCAGGTGAGCTAAAAATGCTATTCACCAGGATTTTCTCCTTTTCCCAGAATGTTTTTTTTAGAAGAACTCTTCCCAAGGGTCATTAAAACACATGAATGTGTGGTAAAGAATTGAGTGGCAACAAAGTTGATAAGAGCATTAAATAATTATACACAATTGTTCCTACCTTAATGAGGTCTCCTTCTTTGAAGGTCAAAGTGTTTGGATCATAGATGTTACAATGGTCTTTGATTGCTTTAGCTTGCACACAGAAACTGGCTTCTGAAAACAGAAAGAGACAAGTGTATAATTATATGACAAACTATTATTACTGCTTTACAAAAAATCAGCCCTTTACAAAACAACAAAATTTTGTGACTTATCTGCTTCGAAAGCATTTGCAGATGACAATTAAAATGTTGTTTATCTATTTACTACACAATAAAATTTCAGCCTTGTCCAAATTCAAGCCATTGCTGACAGATTTAAAGTTGACTCAGATGATGGAATTTGTCTATGATATGGTAGAAAACATTGTGGAAAAGGAGAAAATGCTGGTTACCAACATTTTCTCCTTTTCCAACAATGTTTTCTAAAAGCTTATTTCTCAAGGTCCTCATAACTCGGGATCACGTGGTAAAGGGTTAACGAATGAGTTTTTTTTATTTGGAAAAGCTTCATCCCCAGGGTCATTGAAACTTGTAATTTTAATTATAATGATCTACACGAGCTTTCAGCTGTACAACCGCTTTCTTCAAGTGTGATCCTGTGATACAATGCCTGCAGTGGTTTACGCAACGTCAAGGCAACTTTGACGTCACGTAAACAATTAATATTAAGTCCTGGGATGAAGTCATTGTAGCTTTCATCCCGCCAAATGGGCCTGAACCTAGACCAAAAATGCATATGAACCACGCTCAGGCAAAAGGGGGCCTCATGCATCTCTACCAGACAGCACAATGTTAGACTTGGCTAAGCTGAAGGCTTTTGCTGACAACAAATTAAATGGGGCTTGAAAGATATTTGTCTTTGAAAGAGCAGAACAAATTGTAGGATTCATAAAGGTTATGTTTGCTTGTTTGTATATGATTTTCCAACAGCTTAGTTCATATCACAGTGGTCAGTGCACCTACACATGTGTTTCTTTGTTTTCTCACACCAGTACTGACACAACTTTCTTTAAAAACAACTGACTACTTTTCTCACACGCATCAGAGTTGAAAAGTGAAAAATCGCTGACAAGTGTGCCTTAACCATCAACCACCAGGTCACCAGTAAGATACATGTACCACTGAGCTACCCAGCCTGGCTTCACAAAAGTTATGAGTTTACAATATTGTTTATCTAAATTTTTCATTAACTTGCATACATACATCAAACATGCAAATGAGTCATTCAGCTTTCAAACCAAAAAAAATAAACCTCAAGTTATACACACTCTGAATGCAATTAACTCTTCACTAGCTGACAAAATTATAGACCCATCCATCTGAAGGCATTTGCAAATAACCAATTGTAATTCAAAGGTGAGAAAACAATGTGGAAAAATGGAAAAAAAAAATAATTACTGGCACTTTCTGTATTTCTAAGAATGTTTTCAGGATGTATCAAGAAGTTTCATTTTTCACGGTCATTGAAAATCTTAACTGTGTTGAAGATCTATAAAGCTTTTCTTGCTAATATACAAAGCTCACTTGTGGCAATTTGATCAATGCAGTCTCTCTTAGAATATCAGAGTGTAGACTAACGATCATAATTCACTTTCTGTGTAGTCGTAGCCTGATCTTGATCTTGACTACTTATGTTGCCTTTGGCAAAAAGAGTTAACCCTTGACCACATAATCCAGAGTTTAACAACCTTAATAGAGAAGGAATTTAAAAACATTGTGAGAAAAGGAGAAAATGCTTGCAACCAGCATTTTATCCTTTTTCCAAAATATTTTCTACCATTTTACAGACAGAAATCATCATTTGAGCAACATTTAATTTGTTGTCTGCAAATAATGTCAAATTGGACCAGTCTAAAAATCTGTTGTATGGTAAAGAGTTAAATTAACCCCCACTCCAAAGAAAAACGGAAAAAAAAACCTAGTCTATCATACATACATGTGCTCTATGATTCATACAGGAGCAAATATATCTGAAGAGACATCTTCTGTGCAGATCAATATCTCTGTCATAAATTTCATATTATCAAACGCATCAGCTATCACAGAAGGTTATAACAAGAAGCACGCAATCTCTCATCACGTAATTTCATTTTCAGAAAACAAATTAGCGTCATAAATGTTTGCCCAATCAAAGGAAAGCTGAAGAAGGCACAGATAAGGAGGAGACCAACAACTGAATCAGACATCTTATGCAACATGGACCAGAAATGAACGAAACTGTTTTACAACAGAGAATGGGTAACTCCTAAACAAAGACATGTCTAAAACTTGTTGTTTGGTAAAAGTTAAACAAATTTCGCTTCAGTTCTCATCCAATGACATTATAGGGTGTACAATCAAAGACATTTTTTGGTTGCTCCAATCTTTCTAAATCTCTTGTCCTTTAAAACCCTTTACCAAACAATCTCGGGTTTTCACGACCCTGGAAAGAAAGCCTTTTAAAACCATAGTGGGAAAAGGAGAAAATACTGGTAAACAGCATTTTCTCCTTTTCCCACAATGTTTTCTACCCTTTCCAAGACAGAAATCATCAATTAAATAACATTTAATTTCTCATCTGCAAACGCTTTCAATTTGGACTGGTCTACATTTTTGTTGTCTGGTAAAGAGTTAGAAGAAGACAAAATCTTAGACTTGTCCAAACTGAAAGTATTTGTATCTACAAAAAAAATAAATGTTCTAAAATATTTAACTCTTTACCACACATTCACTAGTTTTATCGACCCTGAGGAATTATAAAGCCTTTTGAAAACATCGTGGGAAAGGAGAAAATGCTGGTCACCAGCATTTTCACCTTTTCCCACAATGTTTTCTAACCTATCGAGAACAAAGTCCATCCATTTCAGCCACATATAAATTGTTGTTGGCAAGTGCTTTCGAATAGGACAAGTCTAAATTTTTGTCATGTGGAAAAGAGTTAAATTTTTGTCATGGAAAGGGTAGAAATAGCAGGGAAAAAGAGAAAATGCCTGTTGCAAGAATTTTCTCCTTTTCACATAATGTTTTCATAAGACTTGTGCTTCAGGGTTATTAAAAATTTGGATCGTGTGGTAAAGGTTTCAATCCCCTTTCACAACTTTACCTGTGTTAGAGGCAAGCGTAGGTGAAACTCAGACTTAGCAAAACAGGCAAACTAATCTTTTATCTACACTGTCTGCTTTGCTGGGACATTCTGGAGAAGAACCTTCAAATAGCAATTATTAGGGTCTCATTTTCAGCTGGGAATGTGTGTTATGTTATTCAGTGCTAAGATTAACCCTTTTCCTCACAAACAAAATTTCAGTCTCATACCTATCTACGGAATTGATAGACAACAAGTTAAATGTTTTTCAAATGATACTACTTATCCTTGAATGGGTAGAAAACATTGTTGAAAGAAGAGAAAATGCTGGTTACCAGCATTTCCTCCTTTTCCCACAATGTCTTCAAAAGCCTTCCTTCTGAGAGTCTTCTGAACTCGGGATTGTCTGGCAAAGTATTCATAACTTATGAAGCAGTGGACAAATTTTAGTGCTTATATACAATCCGCAGTCCCAAGATTAGGCTCTACACACAGTGCAGTCTGATCCTTAAAGACTCAATAGCAGCCAAAAAGCAAGCAGGTGTTAACTCTTTACCAAACAAAATAATTGTGGGCTGGTCCAAATTGAAAGGATTTGCAGATGACAAAATAAACGCGACTCAAAAATTGAAATTTGTAGTTGGAAGGGTAGAAAACAATGTGGGAAAAGGAAAAAAATGCTGGCTACCAGCATTTTCTCCTTTTTCCATAATGCCTTTTAGAAGTCTCTTCTCAGGGTCTTTGAAACTAGGGATTGTGTGGTAAAGGGTTAAAATGCATTTAAATATAAATCATATCGTTTAAAAGTATAGAAGATGTTGTGAAGATGGCAATCTGTTATTGTGTGGTCGGTCCATTTAGTGTTAATCACTGGCAGAAAAATAAGTTATAAAATCAGGCAAAAAGTAAACAAAAGATAGCCTATGACCAGCCAGGTTTTAACCTAGTTTTGAAATTGATTTTTCTGCAAGCAACTAACACTAGGACAGACAGTATAAAAACAGAATGATTGTCATGTTTACAATAATTTCCATAATTTTAAATGGTATGATTTGAATTTAAATGCATTTTAACACCCAATTTGTATACTTTCTCAGCTATTGTTACTTTAATGTGAAATTCTAAAAAGTGATATTGGCCCAAACAAATTTAGTGTATTTATTTCTGTGTCTTATTTATCATTTAACTCTTTACCAAACGAAAGATCCAAATTAAGAATATTTGCAGATGACAAATAATGTATGGTGCACATGATTTTCTTGTTTGTTTGTTTATAAAACACTGGGGGGGAAAAAGGACAAAATTCTGGTAACCAGCATTTTCTCTTTTTCTCATAATGTTTTCAAAAGCCATCTTCATCAGGCTCCTGGGACTGTTTGTAAGGAGAGTTTAAGGTAGAAGTTGTTGAGTCATAGAGTATTGACATTTAGATTGGGTAACCACTGAACATTTAATGCCTTTGCAATTTTTCACCATTATTTTCTATTTGCTGTAAGACACTGCACCTTAAAGCAGAGAAAAATTCTACCTCGTTAAAATCTAGACCTATTTGTTGCTTTTCATCTTTAACCCTTTACCACACAAGCCCGACTCTTAATTTCAATGATCCTAAGGAAGAAGGATTTTTAAATGCTGGTATTTTTTGTTACCAGCATCTCCTTTCAGTTCAACGTTCTATCATGTGAGCAACATGCATGTTGTTGTGTGCAAATTCTTTCATTTTCAATGATCCATGCTTACAGTGTTCTTATCTGGTAAAGACTTAATCCTTCACCAAACAAACCCAAGTTTAATGGGTTTTAAGAAAAAGGCTGTCAAAAACATTGTGGAAAAAGGAGAAAATGCTTGTAACTACTAACTAGGATTTTCTCCTTTTCCCAAAATGTGTTCTACCCTTTCAAAACTAAGTTCAATATCTGATTCACATTTACTTGTTGTCTGCAAATGCTATCAGTTTAGAAAAGAGCATAGATTCCAGAAAAATAAAATGAACAATAACTAATAGTGAAATGGCTGACCTTTTAGATAATATGGCCTGCAACACGCGAAAAGGGGCATTCGGACATTTGCGTAAAGTGTCATCTCGGATCAGCCTGCACAGTCCACGCAGGCTAATCCGGAAGGACACTTTCCGTTTCTATGTAATTTTCTGTTTTGCATAAGTCTACTGTAGCACAAAATCTAATGTAGTCGTAAAGTGCCATCTCGGATTAGCCTGCACGGACTGCGCAGGCTGATCCGAGATGACACTTTACGCAAATGTCCAAATGCCCCTTTTCGCGTGTTGCAAGCCATATGGTAAACTGCATTACAAAGATGTATTAAATATCTGAATTCCCCTGAGCACCTCTCAAACATTTTAGCTTTTCACCACATAACAAAATTGTAGAATTGTCCAAATTGAAAAGATTTGCAGACAACAATTTAAATGTGGCTCAAATGATGAGATCTGTATTTGATAGAGTACAAAAACATTGTGGGAAAAAGGAACTATGCGAGTTACCAGTATTTTATCCTTTTCCCACAATGTTTCCCAAAGGCTTCTTCTTCAGGGTCTTTAAAACTTGGAATGGTTTGGTACAGGATTAATAAACAAAGAAGAAAGTTCAGCTGGCCATGTTGGGGCAGCTACAAGGTAAAGACATAAATCTCAAACTGCTAGGACAAATTTATGTCTAATTAGCATAGACATTACAGAAATTTTGATGTAGGATGACATTTATTACCTTTATGCAAGATAAAAATGTACATCATTTCAGGTTACACTATTTTGCTTTGTTAATCCTTTACAAGACAATTAAAATCTAAAACTTGTCCAAAATGGAAGTATTTGCAGACAACAAATTAAAATTTACTAAAATGATGTGATCACTAGTGCCGGAAAGGACAGAAATAATTGTGGGTAAAGGAGAAAATGCTGGTGACTAGCATTTTCTCCTTTACCCACAATGTTTTCAAAGTCATCTTCCTAGGGGTTGGTAAAACACGGGATTTCATATCAAAAGGTTTCTTCGGTTGCACTTTAAATATACATTACCCCACTGAACTAATTTGTAGCAGATACCTTAAAAATCATCCTTTTAAATCATGAATAATGATCCAATAAATGAGGGTTTAAGGCAGAAATGTGTACGCTCTGCAGAAAAAAAGAAAGAAAAAAAACGCTTGTTGCAAGCAATTTCTCATCTTTTTAACTCTTAGAACCAAATACCCTTTGTTAACTGCTGAAAATACAATCCTCTTAAACTTTAAAAAGATGTTTTTATCCTAAAGGTTTGTCTAAATGAGCTGTCAGTATAAATCCAAGATCAGACTGTTTCTTCCATGCACTCTGATCCTGATCTACATAATCTACACGAGCCCTCTTTTGCTGTTTGTGCTCAAAAAAGGTTCAGTAATGATGCAAGACATAAAACAAGTCATCTGCAGGTGAGGTGGCATCAAGCTTGAATTAATACTTAGGTCATATAAAATGTTCAATTTGTAAATTTCTTAACCTTTAAAGAACAACTTTCATGACTTTTCAGCCTTTGCTGCTAGATTAGATCATGATTAGAATGCAGTCTGATCTTGGATCTACACTATCTTTCTTTGCTTTGGTGAGACATTCTGGACAATAGCAACCTTCAAAGCACAATTATTTGGGTCTTATTGACAATGACAATGACAATGACAATGTTTTATTGTAAGTAATAAGGCCACCGGCCCATAATACAAAAACTACATGTGGAAGCAATCATACACTTAGATGAGTTACGTTTTGACATTTAGAAAAGAAAATTAAACCTTTTAACATATTTCAACAAAATATAGTTGTAAGGACTGAAGAAGAAGACTCATGAAAAGCACATTGAGAAAAGGAGAAAAACGCAAATTACCAAGTATTTTGTCCATATACAGCAATATAATCTACCCTATTCCTGACTTAAAATGTTCTGAGGGATAATTCAGCATTCTACTGCTAAAAATACCATCTTCATTCATTTGTCCCAAACAAAATTCCATGTATCTTCAGATTAAAACCAAACTGGGCCTGGGCTAATGTTTATGTAGACACACCTGCAAATGACAGCTTTTAAAACATACTAGAAATGAAGCAATTAAGTGTTCCATATTGCTTGCTAGAACTGTTACAAAAAGACTCTAACTAGAGCTATCACTAAAGGTGATGAATACCGCCCACTGCACCAGCTCCATGTCAAAAAATAACTCTTTGTCAGACAAATGCTCAATGCCCAAGTCCAAAATGCGAGTTTTACAAAGCTAATAAATACTGAAAAAAATTTAAAAAAACTTTGAAAAATTAACCTCAAATGGGCTCCTCTTCCATTTCCCTCGTGACACCCCCCCCCCCCCCCCAAAAAAAAAAAAAAAAAAATCAGTCAACCACAAAAAAACATAAAAACATAGAATTTACCTATCTTTGCTTGGTATTGAAATTTCTTATGAAGGTTGATTGAGATCTGTCATACAGTACTGGAGAAATATCTCAGACAAAGAATGCTCTGAAATTACAACAAAGGGCCATAACTCATCAGAAAATCATTCAACCATAAACTGATTTTAATATGCACACCTTTGCTTTATATTGAAACTGTGAATTTTGATATAAATCCATTCAGTAGTTACTGAGAAAAAGTTAGAACAAAATAATTCATCATAGGGCCATAACTCACTGGGAAATCACTCAACCATAACCAAACTGTAATGTGCACATCTTTGCTTTGTATTGAAATTTCGTATGAAGGTTGATTGAAATCTGACCAGCAGTAATTGAGAAATAGAGCAGAAAAAAATCATAAAGGGCCATAACTCTTGTTAAAATCATTCAACAATAAACAAATCAAAATGTGCACATCTTTGCTAAATATTGAAATTTCCTATGAAGTTTGAAAGAAATCTGTCAAGTAGTTATTGAGAAATAACTCAGACAAAAAATTCATCTATGAGCCAAAACTACCGTATTTTCATGAGTATACCACGCGGGCATGTATAACTCGCACCCCTGACTTAACCTTGAAATCTGGGAGAAACGTCTAGTTCTGATACATTGCTTGCATCCTAAATAAGCATTCTATCAAGCATAACTTTTGCTTACTTTCAACTCATGACAAGTGCAAATGGTGTTCGTTTTATCAAGGGAGGAAACTTATTTTTGCTCTTTAAAATCAAAGTTCCTCAGTGACTTTACAAGAGTGTAAATTAACAAAGGCAATAAATTAAGATCAACAGTTCTCTGGTATTACATATCAAATATCAAGGGTGCCTGGTCAGTATTCCCTATCTGTGATAAGTGGAAGTCATGCTGTTTACAAATCAGGACCATACACAGCCCTGTTTCACATGTCAAGATCACCGATCAAACATCTTGATGGACACATTTTCGTTATCTTAGACTGAAGCGTGAACAGGTGTTAGAAAGGAATTAACAAAATTAAAATTTAACCTCTTCTAATTCATTTTATATTTTTTTTTTCAAATTTGTTTATCTTAATCCATATAGATCTGTAATAATTTGATTATGAAAATAATGAGGATGACTGTGATGTTGTTTTGAAATTTAGACAAGGCCTAATGGCGTCGTATTATGATCTACCTGACAGGTTGATGCCTAGGTGGGGAAAAAAAACCTTAGTTCAGTTATGGCAATGTATAGTGCGCATCCCCTGCTTTGAAAATAATTCTGGGAGAAAAAATGTGCGCAGTATACTCATGCAAATATGGTAATTGGAAAATCATTCAACAATAACCAAAATGAAACATGTACATCTTTGCTATGAAATTTGATTGAAATCTGTCCAGTACTTATTGAGAAATACCTCCTTCAAAAACCTCATCAAAGGGCCATAACTCATTAACTCATTGGAAAAGTCATTCCACCATAACCAAATTATAATATGCACATCTTCATTTTGTACTGAAAGCTGCTATGAAGTTTGATAGAAATCTGTCCAGTAGTTATTGAGAAATACAGCAGACCAAAAAAAAACCATCAAAGGGCCGTAACTCATTAGAAAATTATTCAATCATAACAAAACTATAATATGCACATCTTTCCTTTATATTGTAACTTTCTATGGAGTTTGATACAAATCTGTTTAGTAGTTATTAAGAAATAGCAAGGACAAAAATCATGAAATGGCCATAACTCTTTTGAAAAGCATTCAACTGTAACCAAATCAGAATATGCACATCTTAGCTTCATATTGAAACTTCCTATGAAGTTAGATTGAAATCGGTCAAGTAGTCATTGAGAAATAGAATGGACAAAAAAGCTACAGACTGACTGACAGACCGACAGACTGACAATCGACACATCGACTCCTATATACCCTCTCCAACAAGTTGGGGGGGGGGCATAAAAATTATAGCACTCCTAGCCCCAACACACGCCCACTATTGCTCTAAGTACTTTGATAGTTTAGACAAGTGCTCAAACAATATGTGCATTATGCACAAAAATATTAAAACATGAAGTTGATGGGAGATAACTCTTAAACACCTTCAGGCAGCATTCACAAATTAGGTTTACACAGTCATGTAAGTTTGTGCTAATAGTTGTCTAAAGTTTCAATACAATGACAACCAAGCTGAGGTACAAACTCACATACAATAAATAACCCTTAAAGATACATCTTCACTCAGTATCATCCTTTTTTTAAAACCAATTTCATCTCTGTTTTATGAAACTATCATCATTCTTGTATCTACATGCCAAATGTTGCCCCTGACGTTTGCAAGGTTGCACATATTACCACGGATAGAAAATGCATTTCATTCTCTGGAGGCTATCCAAGACATCACTGTGGTTGTTTCTGGTTTTAAATCGAAGACAAATCCCTTGAATATCTTTATCCCATACACCTAGTATATTGATTATTTATCTTTACACAGTTGACTAGATTCTACAAACTATCAAGTTTTAACAGTTTTCTCTATCTCCCTGTAAAGATGTATCTTTAAAGAGTCTTTCACTACTTGAGTTGCCTTTGTGGCTAGAGTAAATCAATACCAGGCTACACAAATGTGCAGCCTAATCTTTGATTTACACAGTCAGCTTTGCTAAACTCTGTAGAAAAAAGCAACAATGAAGTTGCAATTAATTGGGTCGTATTTCTAGGATAAAAATTTCTTTTTATTTGGCACTTTAAGGTTTAACATACACCTATCTGCATTATCTGTATTCCCACATGAGGACAGACTGATAGGCTAATTCCAGTATACTCATAAAAACACTCTTTTTTGCATAGGGGAAGATAACAAAACAAGAGGGCCATGGTGGTCCTGTATCGCTCCACTGGCTAATAAGTAAAACCACTACATGCCAAACTTTACAATACTCGGCAAATTGGTTTTGAAAACGAGACCCCTGAAACAGGGCTAAAATTGGTAGCCCTAAGTCTTATGGTCAGTAAAAAGAAGATTTCTAAAATTTTCACTATATAAGCCCATGTAAAGCTTCTGACCCCTGGAGTGGGATCAAATTCAACCCTAGGGCTGTAATTTTAGCACTCTTGGTAAAGACCCACTAGATAAAGCTACATGCAAAATTTGGTAACCCTAGGCTTTATGACCAAGTACAGGGATATTTCTAAAGTTTTCACCATATATGCCCATGTAAAACTTGTGACCCCCCAGGCGGGCCAAATTTGACCCCAGGGCTATAATTTGGGCACTCTTGGTAGGGGCCCACTGCATAAAGCCACAAGCAAAATTTGGTAGCCCTAGGCCCTATGGCTAGGTGCAGGGAGACTTCTAAAGTTTTCTCTATATAAGCCCATGTAAAACTTGTGACCCCCGGGGCGGGGCCAATTTTGACCCCAGGGCTATAATTTGAAGAAACTTGATAGAGGTCTACTAGATAAAGCTACACACCAAATTTGGTAGCCCTAGGCCTTATGGTTTCAGACAAGAAGATTTTCAAAGATTTCCAATATTTTTAAGTTTTGTTGCCATGGCAACCAGAGTTTTTGAAGGAATCAAATTCTTTCAAGAAATTCTGAAGAGGACCATGGCAGGATCATTTCTGTGAAGTTTCATCAAAATTGGTTGAGTAGTTTCAGAGAAGAAGATGTTTGAATTAAAAGTTAACACACGGACGGACGGACAGACAGACGGACGCACTGACGGACGGACGGACAGAGGACACTGGGCCATGACATAAGCCTGCTGGCCTTCGGCCAGTGGAGCTAAAAATCTTATCCTTCTAGTACCTCCCATTACACAGTTTGTGAGGTAATGGATTACAAATTCATAAATTTTCCAATAATCCTGAGAGGATTACAAAACCTTGATCTCTGATAACTATACAAATATTTGAGTTAGTGTTTTTCTGCCATCAATTCTCTGGTAATCAGTATTGATCTGTGTAAGCTTCACAGAGTAGCTAAAGTTCCTAGTCAGGACATCTTCAGATTCTTTTTCCTGAAACTATTGGGTAAATATCTTTTTTTTTTTAAACTATTGGGTAAATATCAATCCTTCATCAAACAGTCCAAAATATTAACAACCTCATGAAAAGCACTTTTGGAAACACTTTGGGAACGTTTTCTACCATTTTCTAAAGACAAAACAAAAATTTTAGCCACATGTTATGAATCATCTGCAAATAGTTTCAATATGGTCTAGTCTAAAAAGTTTAGAGTTCAGTTTTCATCACAATATTTTCTATTATGCTTTATTGGTTACATGCAAACCAGGCTGCTCCTGCAAGACAAAGCACCTGCCACCCAGTGGTTGTACAAGCATCGCCCTATACCCTGACAATGCAATTGCATTTGGCAGTGGCTTTTCAGGTGCCTAACAATGTATGGAAGGTACCTCTTTTGTAAAGGCTTATACTGTATTGCCACTGTCCGATTTATTCAAATCGACCGTAAGTAGGACAACTTGCCTTGCCCAACCTATGTGATTTCATAATTAATGACTAAAAAATTAGTAAATTAACCTTCAAAGACCAACAAATTTTCAATGCCATCACTCAACAGCAGCCCAACTGGCTCCTACTGATTTCTCTAATTTGGGGTAAAACTGGCACTGTCAGGTGGAACTTCCTTATTTGTGACCATAGCATACAGGCCTTGATTTGTTATAAATTAGGTCAATGTTGTTCATTTTTATCACACTCAACAGTATACTAGTGATACTTCTCGACCATAACAATGCAAAAAGGACAGGATAACAAAACAGACTGCATGTTCTGGGGATTTTCTGGTTGACGTTGTAGTTGATGCTCTACTTAAATTAACAGGTTAATTTCGCTGTATTGGGGTTTAACGCCACTTTAACAGCTGAGGTCATATCATGGCGGTCGGTGACGCACATGTGTTTCCTGGCTTTCTCACACCAGTACTAACACAACTTTCTTTCCAAAGCCACCGACTACTTTTCTCACATGCTTCAGCAGAGGTGAGAGGCGAAAATACGCCGGAAAGAAAGTTCGCCTCAACCGGGTATCGAACTCACAACCACCAGGTCATGAGTCTGACACGCTCACCACTGAGCCACCCAGGCGGGCAGGTTAATTTCATTTATCTTAAAAATATTCCATTATAAAAGGTAAGGCTTATCCACACAATCCTGAGTTTTAACGAACCCAATGAAAAGGACTTTTGAAAATATTTTGGGAAAAGGAGAAAATGCTGGTTACCTTTTCCCACTATTTTTTCTACTGTTTCAAAGACAAATTTCTTCATTTTGAGACAAATTTATTCAACCATCTGCAAAGGTTTTGAATGTGGACAGGTCTGAAATTTTGACACTTGGTAAAGACTTGAGGTATATTCCTGAAGCTCTTTGTTCATGTGGTCGACCAAGAAACATGTCTGTACAGAATTTTATGCTGGACGAGACAAAAAGACACAAGAATGGCAAAATTATTCAAATATTCAATCGCAGGAATTTGTAATTGGTTATCTAACTCTCAATGCAATGGTACTTTTGTTTGATGAGTGATCTTTGAAGCTTAGATTGCTGGTCTAGTATGAAAATAGAGGACTACTGATCCAAAGGTTGAAGATTCAGCTCCCAGCCTGGGCAAAAATTTATTAGAGGCATTTTGTTTCTCTTACCCAACTACAGGTGTGCTGGCAAGAAACCCAGGGATAGCTGAGCCACATTTAATTTGGTGTCTGCAAAATGCTTTCAATTTGTAGAAGTTTAACTCTTAACCACATGGCAAAGTTTTAGACCCATCCAAACTGAAAGCATTTGCAGACAACAAATTAAATGGTGTTCATACGATGAAATTTGTTTATGAAAGGGAAGAAAACATTGTGGAAAAAGGAGAAAATGCTGGTTACCGGCATTTTCTCCTTTTTCCTCAATATTTTCAAAGGCTTTTATTCAAAGAGGTCATTAAATGTTGGGATTATGTGGTATAGGGTTAAAACTTTGCTGTGTAGTATAGAGGTACAGATCATGATCAGCCTGCACAGAAACTAGAAATGCAACAAGGTATGGCCCATTTTTTCCAGCATCTAAAATATCATTAGGAAAAAGGTAATCTATTTTCAGGAAAATATCTCAAAGTGTACCTCCTTTGTGTCATTTGTAAGTGTTCCACTTTGTGTAGCAATAGCCTGCACAGTAACTGGCTAACTATTTACTAAACCACAAAATTAGTCCAAATTGACTTGGCATTTGTAGATGACAGATTAAATGTTGCTCAAATGATGGATTTAGTGTCTCTTGAAAACACTGTGGGAAAAGGAGAAAATGCTGATTATCAGCATTTTCTCCTTTTCCAACAATGTTTTCAAGACTTCTTCCTATGGGTCATTAAAACTCGGGATAGTTTGGTAAAGGGCAAATTAGGAATGAAAAGGAATAGAATGCATCAACTATGGTAATGAGCCATTCATTAGAGACAAAAAAAGATCAATACAGCCCCCCTCAACTGGGCACAGTGTCCTGTATTATTCAAGGTCCTGCCTACATTCCGACTATAGGAACTGCGAATTAATCCTTTACTAAACAACCCTGTGTTTAACTCTTTACCAAATGACAAATTTTTGGACTGGACCAAATTCAAAACATCTGCAGACAACAAATTAAATCTTGGTAATATGATGATTTCTAACTTTGATAGGGTAGAAGATATTGTGGGAATAGGAGAAAATGCTGGTTACCAATTTGAGACAAGACCATATTGTCAAAAGACAAAATGTTCAGTTCAAATGAAGAATTTTGCCTTTTAAAGGCCCACTAGCAGCCATAAGCAGACAATCCAGGGGTAAGATTACAGGCAAATTTAGTTCATATGGTTTGAAAATATGAATGTTATTTTGGATCTGACAATATATGACAGTTTAGTCTGTCGAAGTTCCAGCCTTGCAGAAAAATGTATCATAAATCTTTACCAAACAACAAAATTTTAGGCTGGTCCAAATTGAAAGTATTTGCAGAAATGCAAATTCAGTTAATTTTAGTCACATTTGATTTGTTGTCTGCAAATGCTTTTGAATTAGACAAGTCACACATTTTGTAATCTTGTAAGCGGCTTAGATGGTCGTAAGTTAGAAGTAGCATTGGCTTCTAGTACAGATAACTGTCCCCAAAGGTGATGTCACTTTTTTACTGGTTGCCTCTGGGTACAGAGACGATCAAGACAAAATCAGTTGAAAGCTCAGCACAGATTTTGTGTGCAAGTTTGAACTCTCATAATTTCACAAATACAGCACAAAACTAGGATTTGAACATACCTGTTGCTTAATAACCCTTCGTTTGACATACAAATATTTTCAATTCAAACGCTGAAAATAAGAGAAAACCGTGCATTTCATCAGTTATTCGAGTTGTTTACGTTCCCAAAAACACACAAAATGGTCACCACACATGATAAATTTCGTCAGTGTTTTTTCCAAGACTTACGACCTCTCCAAGCTCTTTAGGTAATGAAAGGTTTGATAATTTGTCTTTAGTCATGTTTGTTTCGAAAAGTTAATTGCATTTTGCTGCAATACAGATTAAGCCGACGAGACAAAAAGTTGGTATAGCGCTCTATCTTCGCTACCGGAAAATTCACGATGGACTTGAGACGGTATGGTGCACAATAAATGTCCAAATATGAAAAAAATCACCGTAGCGTCTCATTATTGAGACTACATTGGCTTCAAACTTACCTTTACACACATCAACAGGAGTTGTCTCCTGGCTATCAGGAGATGACCCTTTCCCACATAACTCCCCATCCACACATTTAGGAATACAGAATTTCATGATTCGGTTCTATTCAAATCCAAATCCACAGGTAATATTTACATTTTCCAAGAATTTGAAATTCTCTGGTTTTACACCTAAAATTACTGATTAAACTTAAAGATTAACAACACTGAAAAATTTCTACCAAGTGACAATTGTTTCAAGTGGTCACAGTTCAAAGCAACAAAACTGATACATTCTATATTAGTGTCCTTTTTAAGTAAACAAGAAAAATCTGAAGTCCTGTTATTTCAAGTCAATATGAAAAAATTAATATAGATTTTCCTTCAGTCAGTAATGCAGCCTAGTGATCCTTTCAACAAGAAAACCAAACAATTGGCTTCCATACAGGTTTACAATGTTTCCAATAACACCAATTTACCTTATTTTCCAACTCACTGTAAAATTTTGCAGACATAAATTTTTTGTAGAAATAAAAAAACAGTTACTCTTACATTTACAAATATCCTGTCTCCAGTTGTTAGGTCTACCCTAAACACTGTTTGAATTTTGTCACAATGTTTTCTATCCTTTCAAAGACAAAGCCAATCATTTAGTCAGCAAACGCTTTCAAATCTAAATTCTTCTCCTTCAGTAAAGAGTCAAATGCACCACTGCTTTCCTAAACTTGTATCTTGAATGCTGTTTCACAACACTTTAATAAAATAACAGAAGAAAAATAATTAGACTTGCCCAAACAAAAGCTTTGCAGATGACAGAATAATTGTGACACAATAATAGAACTCCTGTTTGGAAGGGTAGGAAAAAATTGGGGTTACTGAGCATTTACTCCTTTTTCCCACAATGTCTTCAAAAGACTTCTCCCTTAGGATCATTAAAACTCTGGATTGTATAATGAATAGTCAACACCATTCACTGAAAGAATGTAGCATTCTGTAAACATTGTGAGAAATAGAGAAAATCATTTTCATAGCAATTTTTCCATTTGCAAGAATTTTTCAAAGTCCCAAAAATTAGAACAAAAATATATATCCAGAATTTTTGTTTTCACTTTCAAAGATCAAAATTTCTTTACCATTTAACTCTATACCACAAAAAAGAAAGCATTTGAAAACATTATGGGAAAAGGAGAAAATGCTGGTAACCAGGATTTTTCTCATTTTCCAATATTGAATATGTTCGACCTCATCAATGATAAATTCCATCTGAGCCACATTTATTTTGTAGTCTGCAAATGCCTTGGATTTGGAAGAGTCTAAAATTTGTAGTTTGGCAAAGACTTAAAGAAAAGAAATACAAAAATCTGAAAATTCCACAGTGAGTGTCCAGTCGAAGACGGTGTCACTTTCTTTCTGCACAAAATCGGGTCCCAAATTTAATCAACACTTTGCAAAATGCCAGACAGTCAACATCCAATTACTGAAGTTCCAAGAAAAGCTTTTCCCGGCTGTTGTTGGAATCTAAGAATTGCAATGATTTTTCCTGACAAAAAAAAAACCTCTTTCATTCTGCATCATGGAAATTCCCTGTAAACTCATAGCTTTTTCAGATTAATCTGTGGCAGGCAGACTGAAATTCTTGTGAGATTGGTGTAATCCACATAAATTAACATTCAATACATAATCAATGTGGTGAAAGATAAAACTGCTCATCAGGGGCAATATGTCCTTTTGCCATGGTTTTCAAAATTGGCCTGTTGCAATTCAATAGAGCCTTCTGTAGGTGGTAATGTTTTAACCCTTTACCACACCCAATATTTTAGACATGTCCAAATTAACCCTTTACCACATAATCCCTAGTTTCAAAGACCTTTGAGAAGAAGGCCTTTGAAAACATTGTGGAAAAAGGAGAAAATACTGTTAACCAGCATTTTCTCCTTTTCCCACAATGTTTTCTACCCTCCCAAAGAAATTTTCCTCCATTTAAGCCACACTTAATGTGTTGTCTGTAAATGCTTCGGATTTTGACAAGTCCAAAATTTTGGAGTTTGGTAAAGAGTTATAAGCATTTATTGGCTACAATCTAAATGTGGTTCAAATGATAGGGTTTGTCCTTGAAAGGGTGGATAACGTGGGAGAAAGAGAAAATGCTGGTTACCAGCATTTTCTCTTTTTTCCATAATGTTTTCAAAAACTTTTCTCTGTCATTAAAAGGTGGCATTGTGTGGTAAAAGGTTAAGCCCTTTTACCACACAATCCTGAGTTTTAACTACCCTGAAGAAGACAGCTTTTAAAAACAATGTATGAAAAGGTAACCAGCATTTTTTCTTTCTCCTTTATTCTCACAATGTTTTTCTACCCATTCTATCCTTTCAAGAAAAATCCCATCATATCCACAAATAACCCTTTGAATTTGGACTAGTCTAGAATTGTGTTGTTTGGTAAAGAGTTAAGAATTTTTTTTTCTAGGTATGAATTTTAAACTAGATGAACACTTTACGACAGCAAAAAGAGAAACTACACTTTTTCAGCTTCAACAGTTATCTGTAAGACTGCTTTTAAAGATGTTGGAAAAAGTAGTAATCACCTATGAAAAGTAATTACCTACACCTTATCCTGCAATATTTTCTGTATCATTTCATTTTCCTTTAATGGAAAGTAAATCCATCCTTGACTCATTACCACACAATCAACTTTAAGACATGCCCAAATTGAAAGCATTAGCAGAGAACAAATTAAATGTTGCTTAAATGCTGGGATTTGTATTTGAAAGGGTAGAAAACATTGTGAGAAGATACTGGTAACCAGCAGTTTCTCCTATTTCAACAATGTGTTGAAAAAGCCTTTTTTGTCAGGGTTGTTAAAACTTGGAAGTGTGTGATAAAGGGTTAACTGTATATCTAAAATTGGCCAATTACTTCTTACAACTTGCAAAAAAAATCACTGTGCAGCAATATCAAAGAAGCAGATGTGATTTCTCTTCAAAACAAAGGTCTTTTCACACGACAAGATCTTTCAATATGGCAAGGATATATTTCCCAGAGAAAAAAGACAAGACTGCATAAATTGCACACAAAAATTGTCTAACCCAACAGTATGACTCAGAATGTGAAGTGCAAGAGTGATGTATGACAGAAACAAATATATCTCTCTGGGCTTCAGGTTCCAAACAAAACATTTACTGATTGACATGTTTTTGACTTCCTTAACCATTAGGAGTGCTTAATTTTTTATAAAAGACAAAATTTGGACTGGTCCGAAATGAAAGCATCTGCAGAGGACAAATGTCTCACAAATGATTAGACGTCTTTTAAAGGTTAAACAACGGGGCCATGATGGCCTGTATCGCTCCACTGGCTAATAAGTACAAACCATACATACAATTCATTACAATACTAGCAAGGCCATATGATTTCAAACAAGAAGATTTGAAAAGTTTTCTCCACAAAAGCCTATGTGAAAGTTGTGACCCCAGGCCAAAGCCATTGTTGACCACAGAGCTATAATTACTTGAATCCTGGTAGAGGTCCACAAGATAAAGCCACATGCCGAATAATACAGGTCTAGGGAATGTGGTTATAAACAAGGTCAGGAACAAGAATGATCTTTAAAGTTCTTACAACATAAGCCTATGTAAAAGCTGTGACTTCTAGGTACAGCCAATTTTGACCCTGGGGTTATGAATTGAAGTCTTGTTGTAGCCCTGGTCTTATGGTTAGGAACAAGAATATTTCACTATATAAGCCAATGCAAAACTTGCAACCCTCGGGGCAGGGCCAATTTTGACCCCTGGTTTATTTTAAGAATCTTAGTAAAGATTCATTAGATGAAGTTACATGCTAAATACGGTAGCCCTAGGCCTTATGGTTAAGAACCACAAGATTTCTTAAGTTTTCAATATAAAAGCCTATGTAAAATTTGTGACCCCCAGGGCTAGGCCATTTTTGACCCTGGGGCTTATAACTTGACAAAACTTGGTAGAAGTCCATTAGATGAAGCTACATGCCAAATTTGGTTCTAGGCCTTGTGGTTTCAGACAAGGAGATCTTCCAACATTTTCCATAATTTTTAAAAAAAATAGTTTTGTTGCTATGGCAACCAGAGTTTCTACAGGAATCAGTATCAATGAAGAAATTCTGAAAACAACCATGGCAGGATCCTTTCTGTGAAGTTTCATTAAAATTGGATGGGTAGTTTCAGAGAAGATGTTTGAAATAAAAGTTAATGAACAGACACAAAGCGGACACAGTGGGCCATGACATAAGCCCGCTGGCTTTTGGCCAGTGGAGCTAAAAACAAGGTAGGACAGGAAGAGAATGTTTGTTATCAGCACTTTTTTCTTTTCCCACAATGCTTTCAAAAGCCATGATTTCTCAGGGACAAAATTGAATGGCAAAAAGTTAACCCATTTGCTGTTCAGTAACATGAAGTTTTTTGCACACAACTGAGTAAACATGCTTTAAAACTGAATTGTTTCTTTACAAGGGAAGAAACCAAAATGCGAAAAGGAGAAATTGCTGGCTACCAACATTTTCTCCTTTTCCGAATATGTTTCAGGAGTCTTCTTTTGCTGCGAAATAACCCTTTAGCATACAATCCCTTGTTTTAATTACCTGAAGAGGAAGCCATTTAAAAGCAATATGGGAAAAAGGAGAAAATACTGGTACACACTACTTTTTCCTTTCCAAAAATGTTTCCAATGACGAAATCACATCATTTGAATAAAAATAAAATCTGTAAATGCTTTTAATTTGGACAAATCTTAATATTGCCGCTTGAAAAGAGTTAAACTCGTATTGTTTGGTAAAGGGTTGATGTGTCTAAAACATCCTTATAAAGATTTAATTTTTCCCTTCCTTTACTGGCACCATGGTCAAACAACAAAATAAAAATTAGCCAATCCTTTATTTCTCAAACTGGCAAACAATACTCCATAAAATTTCACAATTGCACCAGACATAAACTTAAATTTCCTACTAGACATTCAAGAGACTAAATTGGAGAGTAACACAAACTAAAATGTTATCATCTCTCACACAAAAACAGGGCAAAGTTTTCTTGCTGTTATCAGTCACAATGACGCAACACCGAGGCCTGTTCGTGACAGTAAGAACATGTCATGAGCTTGTAGTGATTACCATTCTTCCATGAAAGGGGTCCATTTAAATTCCTTTGTTCTGCGTCAAATTTTATCCAGCTAATTTTGTCAACTTTAACCCAACATTTCAGTCTTTTTTTTTTCTATCCTGTAGCATTACCGGAATAATTATATTTGTCCAAAAGCGGCCTTAGAAAGGTCCTGAGAAGCTAACAAGAAAGCTCCACAGAAGTTGCCTGGAAAGTCCCTCAGTGTCAGTTATCACTTTTCAAAGACAATTTTTCAACCTGTCTATACTGGACTTTGAACACCTGCTAAAAACAATATGGATAACCATCTTTTTTTAAAATTAGCTTCAATTGACAATAAAGGTCTTGAACTGTAATGCCCAAGTCTTTCTTTGTTTGGAATGAATGAAAACTTCATTGCATAATTGTATATGTCACTGACAAAGGCTTCATGACAAATTTTACACTTTTCAAAATTGATAGCATTTGTGGGTGACAAATAAAAAGTTGTCCAAGTGATCAGTTGTAATTTTGGAAGGCATTGTGGGCAAAGGAAAAGATGATGGTTAGCAGCATTTTTTTCCTTTTCCCACTATGTTTTCTAGAGGCTTCTTTGGCGTTGACAAAACAGTCCAGATTGTTTGGTAGAGGGTTAATATATGGTATCAGTCAGTTTTTTCTTGTCTGTATTTTAATTTCAGTCTACCTTATCTATTTTGTTCCCACCCAATCTCCTTTCATCTTTGCAGTTGCACAGTTGATTTGCTCTTTATCACAGGATGGTTCAGTTTTCGACTCATGAATTTTGGAATAATTTTCAGACAACAAATTAAGTGTGGCTCAAATGATAGCATTTTTCTTTAAAGGGGTAAAAAACACTGTGGGAAAAGGAAAATATCCTCATTTAACAATATTTTCCATTTTTCCCAGTTTTCATTAGCCTTCATCCTCAGAGTCCTTGAAACACAGGACTCTTGGATAAGGTACTGACATAGGTTGTTCATAAACTGAATATTGAAGAAAATGTGAAAACAAGTTGTTACTAGATTACAACCAAATACTCTAAATAGTAGATTGTTTTGTTTTAATGAAAAAGGAAACCTTTGAAAATCATTCAAATTGACAACTGGTGCAAGCATGACAAAACATGTTTGAAATAAAATGTTGCATCATTTGCTGTACAGTTTCACTGAACTGTTCTACCTTGAGAATCAGTTAACCCTTTACCACACGGCAAAATTTTAGACCTATCCAAATTGAAAGCAATTTCATAGTAGCTAACATGACGCAACTTTTACTTGATAGGGTAGAAAACTTTGTTGGAAAAGGAGAAAATGCTGGTTACCATCATTTTCTCCTTTTCCCACAATGTTTTCAAAAGGCTTTTTCCTCAGGGTCGTTAAAAGTCGTCATTGTGTGGTAAAGGGTTAATAAATCAATGAAATGACTCTACAAGACAACAAAATTTTGGACTTGTCCAAATATAAAGCATTTGCCGACAATGAAGTTGAGGTTGCTCAAATGACAGAATTGGTTTTTGATAGCATAGAAACCACTGTGAGAAAAGGTAAACAGCATTTTCTCCTTTTCCAACAATGTTTTCAAAAGCTTTCTAAATGTCAGGGTCGTTAAAACTCACTATTGTGTGGTAAAGGGTTGATTATTCATAAAGAATGAAGAGTAACATAGCTTCAGTGGTGTTCAAAATTGTCCACAAGTGAGGTTATATCAAAGGGAGCTTTTCTCACCTCTATGTTTATTACCCATATAATACAACTAAAGATTCACACCTTTCAACTGTAAGACCATATAAAGCTCTTAAGCTTTTCATAACCCTTAGAATGTTTATACATAACCTAGGGTACTTCTGTAGACAGTCTTGACTATGATCATACTTCACATTCTGTAGAGTCTGATCTTCCATCTATACTGTACATTATGTGAACATATCCTGGCCAAAACAGTTTTGAAATTTTGAAATTAGTTTATCCCCTTTAAAGAAAAATGTCAATTAAATTAATTTAGGACCACAAAGGGTTTAGAATCAACAGTGTGCAATCCAAAGTCAATATCATGCTGCTAAATCCCTTTGTTATGACAATGTAACTTTAAGTCATCCTTTATATGTACCTATACCCATTCATGAGATAGTTTTACTGTTCAAATTTGGAAAGAAAAGGACTTTGGGGGGTCCTGAATCTCCTAACTGAGAACATTCACTTTAGGGTTACCATTGCATTTACCATTGCAGTGCTATATAAACAGACATGGTGAATAAAACAAAAAATCAGAGCTGTTTTATCAAAATATCTGTAAAAGTGGCCAACAATGTAAGTTAAAAATCAGACTGCACATTCTGAGCCTTTTGAGTGATTACAGGGTTTCCTGAATCTTGAACCTTTAGCCTTAATGTCTTGCTAACGCAGATAATATTTTAGACATGACCAAATTGGAAGCATTTCCAAAAGAAATATTAAATGTACAGTAGTTCAAATAATGATGTCTGTCTTTAATAGGATATAAAACATGAGTAAAGAAGAAAATACAGGTTACCAGCAGTTTCTCCTTTTCCCACAGTATTATTAAAGGCCTCCCTCTTAGGGGTCATTTAAACATTTGATTGTGTGGGAAAGGGTTAAACCATAGTCACAGTCATACCTAACAAGAACTTCAATAAAAGTTGAAAACTTTGGCTAATCCATAAATCAGTACATTACCTAATACAGATAAAGCTCTTTTCTGGACAATTCTTGCCAAAAAAAATATTTGAAATGCCAACAGTTGGGTCTTTTGATTTCCTGAACAACAAGAGCACCACATGCGGGTGCCAACACTTGGCTACAGTTGCTTTTAGAAACAGACTGACTTCAAAATTTGAGGTTGAAAAAGGGACGGTTACCTGCCTTACTTGTACGGATTTCTCTTTTGGTAATTAATAACAAGTCCAGGTTTGAAGTAAATATCTTCAGGGTCCGTATTCACCATTCATTCTTTAGAACATTCATAGTCTTATTCTCAAGAATTTTCTAATTTGAAAGTAACATACCTTTTGATTCAATGGTTAACTAAATGGTTTAGCCAATCAGAAGTTGTGTTACTTTTAAAATCCACAATTAGACCAAGAATGTTAATAAGAATGGTTGGTGAATACAGACACAGTAATGACAAAGATATAATAAAATGTGAAAGCTCTGGCACCACCATGACAACAGGGCTATGATAATACCTAGACTATTTCTTTAAAAAATAGCCAAGCTAAAAATAAGCGTACTTTTTCAACAACCCAAACTGGGTTCAATCACCTCAAGTGTTCTTTCTTCAAAATAAATAGGGTGAAGTATATCAGTCTAGACTCATCATTATTATCTCAACTCTTCAGAGTCAAAAAGACTAAGCACACATCAAGATGAGCAGCTTCTCTATCAAATAACAATATTCTTGAAAAGCTTATCAGATTTTCACTAATAATAACAGAAACATGTCTACAACATAAAAAAAATACTTATATAAATGAACAAGAACTTCTCCAATGATAGGCAAAAAGGCAGATGAGTTTCTTTTTTCCCAAAACTTCTTCCACAGAATAGAATGATCAATAATTTCCCTTTCCATAGATTTTAGGCTGCAGTAGCAAAATATGAACCTCTGTTTGTAATCTCAAATCACCTCCTACATACAACCTTTTTTGCCATGTAGCCAACTACATCTGAAAACATTTTAAGTAAAAGGAGGCACTGCTGTGAGACTTATACTTGTGCCCGCAAAGCATGTTGAAGGTTTATGCGACACTTGATCTTATACCCCACAAAGCATGTTTTGAAGGCTGCTGTGAGACGTAAGCTTGTGGCCTTCAAAGTTTTTTCAAGGTTGCTGTAAGACTTGGTCTTGTGCCCAACAAAGCATGTCAGTGGTAGATTTCTGTGAGAAATTGTTTTTGTGCCCTACAAAGCATGCTGAAGGCTACTGTAAGACTTGTCTTGTGCCCAACAAAGCATCAGATAGATTACTGTGAGACTTGTTCTTGTGCCCCTCAAAGAATGGTGTCAAGGTTGCTGTGAGACTTAATCTTTATGCCCACAAAGCATAAGGTAGTCACTGTGAGAGATGACCTTTGTTCCCAACACAGCATAAAGTAGGTTACCGAGTGAATTTGTCTTCTGCCCCATAAAGCATATAGTAGACTACTGTGAGACTTGTCTTTGTGCTCCACAAAACATGCTGAAGGTTTCTGTGGGAGTTAGTCTATGGGCCCACAAAGCATATGGTAGGACATTGCGAGACTTGCTCTAATGCACAATCCAGCATGTGGTGGGATACTGCGTAACTTGCACTTGTTCCTCAGAAAGCATACAGATTGATTGGTGTTTTACACCCGAGGCCTAACAAAGCAAGAGGGCCATGATGGCCCTGTATCGCTCCCATGGCTAATAAGTAACAATCCTACATGCCAAACATTACAATATTTGGCCAATTGGTTTCAAACTACAAGACATACAAAATTTTCTCTAAAAAATCCCACAAGAAAGTAATTTCACCAGGGCAAAGCCATTTTTGACCACACTATAATTACTTGAATCCTGGTAGAGGTCCACAAGATAAAGCCCCATACCAAACTAGAGCTATCACTAAATGTGATCATACCCCCCACCAGCTCCTTGTCACAAAACTGCTCTTTGTCACAGAATGCAGAATGGTTTAGTACAAAAGTAAGAGCTGAAAAAAAAAAATCTAGTGGGAATAGAGTTATGGTTCTCATTAATGTGGTCTATCTGTATATGAAGTTTGAAGTCACTAGCTTTTAAACTTTGGAAGTTATGCCCCAGACAAAAATCCAACATTAAAATTTACAAAGGGCAATAACTCTGAAAATAGTGGGAATAGAGTTATGGTTCTTACACAGTGCACTTTACTTTAATGTTAACTAACCGTATATGAAGTTTGAAGTTACTAGCTTTTGTACTTTGCAAGTTATGCCCAAGATAATAATCCAAAGTTAAAATTTACAAAGGGGAATAACTCTAAATAAAGTGGGAATAGAGTTATGGTTTTGTACACTGCACTTCTCGTTATTGTGGTCTATCTGTATATGAAGTTTGAAGGTACTAGCTTTTATACTTCGGAAGTTATGCCCCAGACAAAAATCCAGTTAAAATTTACAAAGGGAAATAACTCTAAAAATAGTAGGAATAGAGTTATGGTTCTTGTAAAGTGCACTTTGCTTTATGGTAATCTAATTGTATATGAAGTTTGGAGTTACTAGCTTTTGTACTTTGCAAGTTATGCCCCAGATAAAAATCCAAAGTTAAAATTTACAAAGGGCAATAACTCTAAATATAGTTGAATAGAGTTATGGTTCTTGTACACTGCACTTCTCGTTAATATGGCCTATCTGTTTATGAAGTTTTAAGTCACTAGCTTTTTTACTTTGGAAGTTATGCCGCGGACAAAAAGTCACTAGCTTTTTTACTTTGGAAGTTATGCCCCGGACAAAAATCCAAAGTTAAAATTGACAAAGGGCAATAACCCCAAAAATAGTTGGAATAGAGTTTTGCTTCTTGTACGCTGCACTTCTCCTTAATGCAATCTATCTGTGTATGAAGTTTGAAGTTACTAGCTTCTATACTTTGGAAGTTATGCCCCTGACAAAAATCCAAAGTTAAAAATTTAAAGGGGCAATAACTCTGAATATACTGAAGACAGAGTTTGGGTTCTTGTACACTGCACTTCTCCTTAATGTGACCTATCTGTATACGAAGTTTGAAGCCACTAGCTTTTATACTTTGGAAGTTATGCCCCGGACAAGCTTTTCGTGATGCACAGACAGACGGATGGACAGACACACAAGGTGACTCCAGTATACACCCCCCCCCTTTCGTTTGTGGGGGGTATAATGATACAGGTCTAGAATGTATGGTTCTAAACAAGAAGATTTTCAACGTTTCCTCAAGACCCTGTAAAACATGAGACCACTGAGACAGGGCTAAATTTGGAAGCCCTAGGTCTTATCATAAGTAACTAGAGCTGTCACTGAATGTGACTATATACCCCCGCCAGCACTTTGACAGAAACAGGCAATTATTCGTACAGACGGACACACGAACAGACACACGGACGGACAAACGGAAGGACAAACGGACAGACAGGCTGATTCCAGTATACCCCCGCAAAACATTTGTTTTGCGGGGGTATAACAAGAAGATTTCTAAAGTTTTAACTACATAAACCTATGTATGGTTCTAAACAAGAAGATTTTCAACGTTTCCTCAAGACCCTGTAAAACATGACACCCCTGAGACAGGGCTAAATTTGGAAGTCCTAGGTCTTATCATAAGTAACTAGAGCTGTCACTGAATGTGACTATATACCCCCGCCAGCGCTTTGACAGAAACAGGCAGTTATTTGTACAGATGGACACACGGACAGACACATGGACGGACAAACGCACGGACAAATGGACAGACAGGCTGATTCCAGTATACCCCCCGCAAAACATTTGTTTTGCGGGGGTATAACAAGAAGATTTCTAAAGTTTTAACTACATAAACCAATGTAAAACCTGTGACCCCATGGGCGAGGCCAATTTGACCCCAGGGCTATTATTTGGGCCCCCCTTGGTAGAGGCTCACTAGATAAAGCTACATGAAAAATTTGGTAGCCCTAGGCTTAATGGCTAGGTACAAAAAAATTTTGTTTAAAGTTTCCCCTATGTAAGCCCATGTAAAACTTGTGACCACCAGGGCAGGGCCAAATTTGACCCCAGGGCTACAATTTGAGCACTCTTGGTAAAGGCCCACTAGATAAAGCTACATGCAAAATTTGGTAGCCCTAAGCCTTATGGCTAGGTACAGGAAGATTTCTAAAGTTTTAACTATATAAGCCCATGTAAAACTTGTGACCCCCAGGACGGGGCAAATTTTGACCCCAGGGCCATAATCTGAAGGAACTTGGTAGAAGTCTACTAGATAAAACTACATGCCAAATTTGGTAGCTCTGGGCCTTATGGTTTCAGACAAGAAGATTTTCAAATATTTTCAGTATTTTTCAGTTTTGTTGCCATGGCAACCAGAGTTTTTGAAGAAATCAATTTTTTTTTTTAAATTCTGAAAAGGACCATGGCATGATTATTTCTGTGAAGTTTCATCAAAACTACATGGGTAGTTTCAGAGAAGAAGGGTCATGACATATGCCCACTGAAATCACACCCAACAGATTTTTTTTTTTTTAATTGTAGCGTAAAAATGTTAGGGTCAGCGCATTTTCTAGGTAGGGTAGGGAAACCCTAAACACAGATATCATTTTTTTAGACCCCACTTTCACCATTATTTCAGTCATATCACCAGAACAGCTCACAATTCATGTATGCCCTGGGTTTCACTAGTACTAGGCTAGGGCTCTTAAGTGGCTTGCACAAAAACACTCCCACGAAAAACAAAGTATTCCTAGTGTGGCTCAAACCCCTGGCCACCAGGTCATGAGTCCTACACTTTACCACTGAGTCACGCAGGACCCCAACAAAGCACATTAAAGGTTGCTGTCCGAGTTGTTTTAGGGGCCCACAAAGCATATGGTAGGTTACTGTTAGGTTTGTTCTTGTTTCCAATACAGCATGTGATAGTTTACTGTAAAACTTGGAGTTATTGTATGAGCCCGTAAAGCATATGGTAGGACGCTGTGAGACTTGCTTTAACGCCCAATCCAACATGTGGTGGGATACTGTGAAACTTGCTCTTGTTCCCAAAAAGAGGGGCCAACAAAGCATATGGTAGGTTACTATGAGGCTTGTTCTTGTTTCCAATACAACATGTGACAGTTATGTGAAACTTGCGCATGTTTCCCATAATGCAAGTGGGCGGTTGCTGTGGGTTGCTGTAGGGGCCATCTAAGGATAAGGTAGACTACTGTGAGGCTTGGTCTTATAATGGCCCACAAAACCAGTAGAAGGTTGCTGTGGGAGTTGTTCTACAGGCCCAAAAAGGATAAGGTAGGTTACAGTGAGACTTTTTCTTGTGCCCAAGAAAGTATTGTGGTTGGATACTGTGAAACCTGGTCTTATGGCCAACAGAGCAAGTGGAAGGTTGCTGTCAGAAGTTGTTCTAGGGGTCCCCGAAGCATAAGGCAGGTTATACTGCAACCTGTTCTTGACTGCCAAGTAAAGCATGTGGTTAGATACTATAAAACTTAGTCTTATGGCTCGCAAAGCTTGTAGAAGGTTGCTATGAGAGTTGTTCTTAAAGCTCTTAAAGTATTTGGTAGGTTACTTAGGGACTTTTCATGGTGACTAATCAATACAGCATGTGGTAGGATACTTGTTCTCTAACTTCAAGGCATTTAGTGGCTGTCTGTGTCTCTGTGATAGGTTGCTGCATGACTTTTTCTTACAGACCACAAAGTTTCATTGACATCGACTGTGTTTTTAAGAAAATGTCAAACTTTCACTTTTTTCACAAAAAATGTCAGACTTTCACTTTTTTCACTTCCTTATAAACCTAGAAAAATTATGTATGAAGATGAAAGAATAATGTTTTATTTCAATTCATTAAAACAAATTTGAAACAAATGTGCAGCAGACCAACTTTGAAAACTTCTTTGCAAAATAGCAATGATCAATATAACTCAAAGTTCTGTAATAAACATGCAAGAAAAGTGTAGAAACTTTTCTACTATGGTCATAATTTTTTCACAACTGGTCTGCTACAAATGCAAAAAAGGCTGCAAGAGGTCAAATTCAAGTTTAACAAGAATTGATACTAATCCAAGTTATAAGTATTTGCAAACAACATTTCAAATATGGTACAAATTGTTGGATTTGTTTTTGAAAGGATAGAAAACATTTTGGGAAAAGGAGAAAATGCTAACAAACCAACGTTTTCTCCTTTTCCCACATCGCTTCAAAAGCCTCCCTCTGCAGAGCCGTTAAAACTTGAGATTGTGTAGTAAAGGGTTAGGTGTGGTTTTGTTTTCTGCTAGTTTATATAATGTTCTGCCATTTAATCAAATTTCTTTTACACCCTTATACAGATAAAATCTTACCATGATTGCTCTATTACCTCATATCAAGGGCAATTTGATCTTGATCTACACTTTTTGTAAAAACTAAATGTTCTTAGCTTTCCGTGGGATGAAAGCTTAATGAAAATTTAATTCATTACGTGTAAACATTTCATTCTTGAGTCAAAGCAACATTTCTCTAAATCCTTGACATTATGTTTCAAGTCTTCAAAGAAAATTGGAAGTGAAAGTTCAATTGCCTGTTTTTATGGAACCCAGTTCTGTCAATATTTATTTAGCAGAAAATGATGATTAAATAGAGGGCACATTTGTCTTTCTGGGTCATCCTGAACTGAATTAGATGAATCAATAACTATTTCACTGGTTACTAGGGAATGTGAATAGCTTTTACTTACTTAAATAGATTAAGATCAGGTTGCAAAGCACTCCACATTTCACAACTTCCCCTTCCACTGACAAGCTAAGTCAGTGCAGCTGCTTAGATAGACAGACAAAGTTCAACAAAATGAACCCTATACCAGACACTTTTGTGACAAGAAATTGCTTTTTGCCAAGTAAGATTTTTTACAGAAACCAGTAACAGTTAACCCTTTACCAGACAACAAAATTTAGGCCTTGTCCAAATTGAAAGCATGTGCAGACGACAATTTCAATCTAGCTAAAATGGTGCTATGCTTCTTTGATAGGGTAGAAAAGATTATGGGAAAAGGAGAAAATGTTGGTTACCAGCATTTTTCTCCTTTTCCCACGATGTTTTCAAAAGGCTTCTTTCCCAGGTTCATTAAAAGTTGACATTGTGCAGTAAAGGGTTCATTAAAAATACTTCTCCCCAGCGAACTTTACTATCAAAGTTTGCTTGAAAGTTACAAAAGAAGGGACTGGGAGCAATTTTTGAGGCACCAGACAAGTGACCAAGAGGTTCTTGGTTTGATACTGGTCGTGCGTGAAACAAAGGAAACACATGAATGTTGAGTCAGCTGTCCCCATAGTAAATCATCCTTAAAGACAGGGCACCCTAATGGGATTGGTGTAACATCGCCTTTCATTACCAAAAAAAAAACGTACAGATTTGGCTTAGACTCGGGTTATTTGTAATCCATCGGCCGATATACACTGCTTCCTCGCATCGATTATGGATTAACCGAGTCTTAGTCGAATCTGTACGATTTTGGAGATGAAAGGTGATGTTACATGAATTCCATTAAAGTGCCCGATCCTTAAACAAGATGTGCACACAAAAGAGAAGGGAAATGCTAATGAGAATTGTGAGCAATTATTACTGGTGGATTGTGGAATCATGTAGGGGATGATGAACAGGTTATTGCTAAGTGACTTGTCAATTTCTCCACCAATCATCTTGTCAATATTGGCCTCCCAGCAAATAAACTTGGTTTCCCTCATTTATATAGCCAGGACAGTATTAATTTTTAGTCCTGAGAGAATATTTTTATCACTAAATAATTTCAAGTAGTAATTAGGACTGCAGTGTTTCTGTCCGCTTCAAAATTTTGAGGGTCATTTGTGACCACTATTCCTAATTTCTGGGGGTCATATAGAAATTTTGAGGGTCACTGTTTTAAATGCATATCTAAAGCTACTAAAATTCATGTTTTAGGTCTTCTCCAAATTCCATGCGACTCCGCCAGCTTGGAACTCAAACTGTTTTTCTTTGCCCGACAAGACCTGGATATTCTGTTGAATTTGCTGATTTTTCAGTTTGTTTTCCCCACATTTTCGGGGGTTTACTTATGGAAGAGACAGCAAAGAAGTCTGCAAATCTTTTCTGTTTTTCGGCTTGTCTGCGATTCTGCTTTGGAGAGTGTCTAAATTCACAGACTGTACATGTTTAAAACGTGGATAAATGGTCGAAAGTGACAACAAATCGACCTTCAAAGGGTTCGTCCTATAGTTATTCCATACCTAGTCAATTATTATTAAACAGAGGTTCAAATATGTGAATGGGTCAGAGATAAGCCAGTTGGTAGCAATCATGTATTCTTTAATCCTTTTTTTTGTGCAGTTAAGGCAGACTTTTATCGTTAATTATCAATAAAATCAGTTTCAGGCACTGGGCACCATAACATAAATGCTTGATGTAAATAATCATGGCCGACGAAATCATCAATTTCCGCATACAATCTGCTGTTGCCCCAGTTTATCGACTAAAAGTTGTGGTGAGCAGTAAGTATTGTTTGGATTGAACTGATATTTTTTTGGTTGTGTCAGAAAAAAAACACACAACATATTTCAGTGTAGCAAGAAACACGCTCTGGCGGACACACTGGACTGTAGATCATAAGCAAACTGAGCAGAGTGTGCCATCTGATCCTGGATCTATACTCATAGAATGATTTTTGAAAGGGCCTTGGACCTTGGATATTACAGATTCATCTGATGGTTTATAGGGTCCATTTCATTGTTAAAACTAGAGCTATCACTGAACGTGATCATACCCCCCACCAGCTCGTCACAAAACAGCTCTTTGTCACAGAATGCATAATGGTTTAGTACAAAAGTAAGAGTTAAAAAAAACCTAGTGGGAATAGAGTTATGGTTCTTGTACAGTGCTCTTTGCTTTATAGTGATCTAATTGTAGATGAAGTTTGAAGTTACTAGCTTTTGTACTTTGCAAATTATGCCCAGGATAAAAATCCAAAGTTAAAATTTACAAAGGGCATAACTCTAAAAATAGTAGGAACAGAATTATGGTTCTTGTACACTGCACTTCTTGTTAATGTGGTCTATTTGTATATGAAGTTTACAGTTACTAGCTTTTTACTTTGGAAGTTATGCCCCAGACAAAAATCCAAGGTTATAATTTACAAAGGGCAATAACCCCAAAAATAGTAGGAATAGAGTTATGGTTCTTGTACACTGCACTTCTCCTTAATGTGATCTATCTGTGTGTGAAGTTTGAAGTTACTAACTTCTATACTTTCAAAGTTATGCCCCGAAAAAAAAAAAACAAAATTAAAAATTTACAAGCGGCAATAACTCTGAATATACTGAAGACAGAGTTTGGGTTCTTGTACACTGCACTTCTCCTTAATGTGACCTATCTGTATATGAAGTTTGAAGTCACTAGCTTTTATACTTTGGAAGTTATGCCCCCGACAAGCTTTTTGTGACGCATGGACGGATGGATGGACGGACGAGGTGACTCCAGTATACCCCCCCACCAAACTTCGTTTGTGGGGGGTATAAAAAATGACCTCAAGGGATTAATCAAACGAGACATTTTCTCAGATCTGGTATAAACTTGTACTAAACATCATGATTGTGTTCTAACACCCTGAGGGAGATGCTTGTGAAGACATTGGGGAAGAAAAAAAAAAGCAACTTAGAATATGCCTGATGATCTGAAATAACCCTTGCTATTCTTGGATCAAGATACAGAATTGGAAAGAAGTCCACCAAAACAGAAAAATATGCAGACATTAGGTATGGGAATAAAGCCAATAAATCCAATTTTTTGAAACTAGAAAAGTAGACTTTAAGAAGATCCGAAACATATTTCCACAGTAACCAGGTTAACATTCTCTTGTGAGCATGAAACCTCTTGCATAATTTATCCAGTCAAAGTAACTTTGAAAGTGCACTGTCAGCAATTGTTCTTTGGCAAGAATTCAGATCTATCACTAATACATGAACTGGACATTAGCACTATAACTGCATATTTGCAGAAAATAACCAAGAAACTATATCACTTGGGAAAAATGGCATACTTCTCTCAAGTCCTTTTCATAATTGCCTCATGAGCAGATTAAGACAGACAGCAACACTTTTTAGCAGTGTTGCACAACCATTAGCATTGTGTCTTGCAACTGTCACAGTCATTGCAGAGTTGCAAGCAGTCGCAACTGATCATATTATGTTCAAAATTCTAATGCAACTACAAGCGACTGTATGCAACTAAAATACATGTATTCCCAATTGCTCAAACCAGCAGTCATACCAGTGTTGCACAATGTGGCTATTGTGGCTTTACCATGGTAGTCTGTATAAAGTCATCTTATCACAAATGGGTACTAACCCTTTTTAACTCTTTACCAAATGAAAAAATTTTTGATTGGTCCAAACTGAAAGTAAATGCAGACTACAAAATATAATGTGGCTTAACTCTTTACAATAATGACAAACTGGTTCAAATTCAAAGCATTTGTAGACGACAAATGAAATATTGATCAGATAGTAAGATTTGTCTGTGTTAGGATAGAAAACATTGTGGGAAAAGAAGTAAATGCTGGTAACCAGCATTTTCTCCTTTTCCCAAAATGTTTTCAAAAAGGCTCAAAAGGGCTCTTCCTCAGGGATGTTAAAACTCGGGTTTGGTTGGTAAAGGGTTAAATGATGGTATTTACTTTTGAAGGGTAGAAAACATTACATGTTTTTCCTATTCCAACAATGTTTTCTAAAGCCCTGTCCTTCAAGGTCTTCAAAACAAGGGTTTGTGAGGTACTAGGTTAAAACAACCACTGGTTTGTATGACCCATAGGAAGAAGGATATTTGAAAAATCTTGGAAAAAGGAGAATTTTTTTAAACCAGTGTTTTTTATTCTTGCTCAAATTCAATCATTACAGTATATGGAAGAGTCTGGTAAAAAGTTAAAGGTTAACCCTTTATCACACAATCCAAGCTTGTAGCATCACCTTTAGAAGAAGGCTTCAAACATTGTGGGAAAAGGAGAAAATGCTGGTAAACATTCGATTTGCCACTGCTTTCCCACATAACCATTGTTAAAATTATGATCAGCAGTGAGAGAGGAATGAATCCTGTCCTAATCACTATCATCAATCCTCAGCAAAAAAGTGGCAGACCTGGATATTCAAACCCGTTAGTCTCTGTTTCTAAACCTGTATGTCTGTGTTAACAACTGACCTATTGGATTTAACTTATATCAATGTGACTGTAAGTTCTAACTGCCTCAGATCTCCAAAACTTCCTAAAGCAACTTACGTTGCGAAGGGTTCGAAATTCCCATGTATTTACTCGCAAAATGCGAGTCAAAATTGGAAAATGCGAGCTAAAATTTCAAGCACTCAAAAAAAATTTCGAGTGCAAATTATTGAAGGTCAATTACCAAAATGATCTACTTCATTTTACATGTGAATACAAATAAGGTAATTCTTTTCCATCTGGATAAACATCGGTCATGTCCAACAGACTCACTGGGAAGCCTCCGAGTTGTCGTTCGTTATCCGAGCTTCGTGAGCCAAGTGCCCTCGTCTGCACTCATGGCCAATACCACGCGTTTTTTAAAAAAAGGTAAGCGAATTCAATCTCTGATTGTAAAACAGAAATATTTGTCAATCTTTCCTGAAAAGATAATTATCATGCACAAATAACAATGAGAACCAAGTCGGAAAAGGTGGACTCGCTATACCAGTTATTGGACATGCAGATATTCGGATGTGAAACGTCCATAATTCATTAACAAAATCGTCCACCGTTGTAAATGGAAATTTAACTTGGTTTGAGAACAGATATTAAACTGAAATTGAATTGATAGTTAAATCATGGTTTTAATATCAATTAACGTTCTTATATTATTTGGTAGTTGTCTAGTCGACAGGTCAAGTAATAGAATAGAATTGAACAGTTTGTATTGGCACTCCATTCTCCACCACTGGTAGGCATGCTGGGCTTAAAAAAAAAAATGCGAGTCTAATTTTAATTTTGCGAGTGGAAAAATAAACCACTTGCTAAAATTTGCCAGTGGTTTAAAAAACAAAATTCGAACTCTGGTTGCCTTGTGTAAGCACTTTGAAATTAAACAAACTGTATAACAGAAGGCATTTGGGAATAGAAAGCATTGTGTTAACCCTCAACAGCCCCAAATGAACCAAATGCACAAAAGCTGGCAAAGAACAAAAAAAGGTTATGAATGAGATCATGTCTGTTTTTGGCAGGATATCTCTATAATACCAACAGTGTTGAACACAGATCTAACTTATGTTTTGAACACTGATCTGACTTACATTTTGCTTATTCTGATCTTAATCTACACCATCTTCAAAAAGAATAAGAGTTGTGCATTAACACTCTGAATGGGTAAACTCTTTTCCACAAAAAAACGTTTTTTAGGCTTGTCCATACTGAAAGCATTTGAAGACAAAAAATAAAATGTGGTAGGAATCTAAGTGAGGGTATTTTCTTTGATAGGGTAAAAAACTTTGTTGGAAAAGGAGAAAATGCTGGTAAACAGCATTTTTTTCCTTTGCAACAATGTTTTCAAAGGAGTTATTTAAACTAGAGGCGCTTGAGCGCCTGTATCGCTCCACAGGCCTGATATTTCTATAATGGCGAAAGGAAGTTTTTAACAATTATCATTCAATCCTGCATTTTAGCTCACTGAAGAAACAATTTGGTAGACAACCACCATAGGAACTTACCTGCAAAACAACAATGAAATCCAATGAATAGTTTTAGAGAAGAAATTTTTCAAAGATTTTACTTTATACCATAAAAGGAAAATGAGTCTCCCATAAAAGCCATGTTTTTTGACAGATCTTTTTTTTTTTAAGGAATTCTGTAAACCTGTATCTAAGGAACATTCCTGCAAAATAATAATGCTATCCAAATAGCGGTTTGGGAGGAGAAGATTTTTAAAGGTTTTTTACTTTGGTTGCCATGGCAACCAGAATTCTTCATGGAACACAATTATTTAAAGGAATTTGAAAGAGGACCACCAAAGGAACATTCCTGTGAAATTTGGTAAAAATCCAGTCAATAGTTTCTGAGGAGAAGTTTTTTTAAGAAAAATTTTATGGATGCACGCACGGATGAACGGACGAACAACGGACGGACAGACGGACGCACGACGGACACAACGCCATGACAATAGCTCGCTAGCTCACTGAAGAAACAATTTAGTAGACAACCACCATAGGAACTTACCTGCAAAACAACAATGAAATCCAATGAATAGTTTTAGAGAAGAAATTTTTCAAAGATTTTACTTTATACCATAAAAGGAAAATGAGTCTCCCATAAAAGCCATGTTTTTTGACAGATCTTTTTTTTTTTAAGGAATTCTGTAAACCTGTATCTAAGGAACATTCCTGCAAAATAATAATGCTATCCAAATAGCGGTTTGGGAGGAGAATACTTTTAAAGGTTTTTTACTTTGGTTGCCATGGCAACCAGAATTCTTCATGGAACACAATTATTTGAAGGAATTTGAAAGAGGACCACCAAAGGAACATTCCTGTGAAATTTGGTAAATATCCAGTCAATAGTTTCTGAGGAGAAGTTTTTTAAAGAAAAAGTTTACGGACGCACGCACGGACGAACGAACGGACGGACGGACGCACGACGGACACAACGCCATGACAATAGCTCTCTGGCCTTTGGCCAGTGGAGCTAAAAACAGGACCCTTTAGTAAAGCATTTATCATAAAAATTTTGCTATATCATTCTTTTCCAACTTCTGTGATCTTTCCCTTTATGGGCATAGTATTCATCTAAATTTGGTATTTGACCTAAACTTATGGAACTCAAGTCCCCCTGGGAAAGCACTCCTAAACAATATTGGATCTCGGCTAGAATCACAAACCAATTACTGGTGCTTGTTCCTATAGTAGCATTTGTTATTGTTGTTATCGGCGAAATAAGCAATAAGTCATACAGTTCTGAAAATTACATCTTTCTTCCAGAACCACTCTTTTGAAAATAATTCAACTATCTACACTATGGCAAAATATCAACTTGTCCAACTTGAAAGCATTGGCAGATAACAAAATAAATGTGACTCAAAGATTGATTTTTTTTTTTCGGAAAGGTAGCAAACGTTGTGGGAAAAGGAAAAAATGTTGATTACCAGACATGCTCCATCTATGACAATTTTATCACTGACCTTTCAGTATGGCCTTGACCTTGCACCTACCTAAACAAAAGATACAAATGGCCCTTCTACTGCTAAAGGAAATCCATCAATAATAAAGAAGTTATGGCTCTAACAAGCTTTATGTATGACAATTTCATCAAATGACTTTTAAGTGAAACCTTGACCTTGGATGTTCCTGAACTCTTAACCAAACAATAAAATTCTACACTCATAAAAATTGCAAGCATTTTCAGACGACATATCAAATGTGACTCAAATGATGAGATTGTTTTTGTAAGGACAGAAAATAAATTTTGGGGAAAGGAGAAAATACTGATTACAAGCATTTTGACCTTTTCTCACAGTGTTTTTGAAAGGGTAGTTGGAAGTTGGGACTGTGGTGTACACTGTTTAAAAATGATACACCCGGCACTTCTACTCATAAAGGAGAACAAGGGTGCCAAATTATTATGAAATCCATCCATAAACATAGAAGTTATGGCTTGGACAAGCCCTATTCATGACGCTAATATCATTTGACCTTCAAGTATGACCTTAACCTTCAACCTATCCAAACAAATGTTACAAATGGCACTATTACTCATTGAAGGTGAACAATTGTGCCAAATTATTTCAAAATCCATCCATAAACATAGAAGTTATCGCCTGGACAAATCCACGTACACACTCGAACAAACACCAAGCTTGAGTGGTGGTGACTCTGTCTCGCTCATCGAAAGTGGGCACAATAATAAAACCACAAAATTGATCATAACCAATTCAGCTTATGTTATCTAATTTCCCTAGTGTCATATATGATTTTTACAAGATGTTACGGAAGGAAAAATTCAATTACATAACCTTTAATCAGCAGAAAAAGAAATTTTCACATAATCTTGAAGAGAAAGTACATGGAATTTAGTAATATTTCATTATACATTTAAGTGACCTGAGCGACACACAACAAGGACACAGGACACATTTTTGTAAAAATTATCTTGACAAAAAAGGCATTTGAAAACTGTGTGGAAAAAAAAGGAAAATGCTATTAGCACTTCTCCTTTTCCTACATTTATATCTATACTTTCAGTGACAAACACTATCATCTGAGTCACATTTAATTTTGCCTGCAAAAGCTTTTAAAATGGACAAGACTAGAGATATACTAGTATTGTCTCATACACTTAGAATAATTACCATTTGTCAGGCTGATCCTTGTTTCCACAATGGTTATATGGGAAAGCAGCCAGTGGTTTTGGAAGAATATAATTGTGGTAAAAGAAACTGGCCATCGTGATATAACTCGACTAATGTTGAAAACTGTGTCCAACACCATACAATTAGTCAATTAACCATTTTCGGCTATTCCTTCCCATTACAACAGATATGACTAGGTCTTGGCAGCTGAGTATGACAGGGCCACTGATGTAACAAGAGTATAATCATATGCAAAAACTCTTTCTGAGGATGGATAAATCAGTAAAACAAGAATTTTGCCCTATCTCACTGCATAACGATTATTCAACCCTGTATATTTTGTAAAGCAGCCAGAGGCTTAAAGAGTGTGACATTGAGCACTTGTTAGCCCTCAACCAAACTATTCCATTTAAAACAAGAGGGCCATGATGACCCTGTATCGCTCCACTGGCTTTTTAACCCTTTACCACACAAATCTAAGTGTTAATGATCCTGAAAGAGAAGGCTTTCAAGAACATCGTGAGAAAAGGACAACATGTTGTCAGCCAGTATTTTCTCCTTTTCCCACAACGTTTCCTAACCTATCAAAGACAGAAATAGTCATTTAAGCTACATTCAATTTGTCTTTTTGCAATGGCTTTAAACTTGGTACAGTAAAAGAAATTTGTCATTTCTTAAAGAGTAAAATTAACGTATCATGCACTTAATTGGCATTGACAGAGACTTACAGCATAAAAAGTCTGTATGGTAATAAACTTACTTTGAAAACATAACCTCCACCCCGCCCGCCAAAGAAAAACAGTCATATCTTTTTAATGCAAAGATAATGTCAGTGAATACAAGCAGGTTTATTCATTAGCATGAAAAGTAAAGTTCTGAAAAAATTTGAGTGATAGAAACCTTACTTTAAATTAAACATTCCATTCATGTGAGCATAACCATTGGCATCAAAATAAATCACTCTCCCTTAAAACAAAACATTTCCTATCCAAAAAACTTGAATACCAAATTCCAATAATGTATAACTGCAGTTTGATAATCAAGGGAGGTAAACAGTAACAAACTTTATCTTGTATAACGAGTTATTTCCCTTGATTACTATTTTAAATTACAGTCACTATATGCGCCCATGTTAAACTTGTGATCTTCGGGGCAGAGCCAATTTTGACCCCAGGGCTATAATGTGAAGGAATTTGATAGAGGTCCATTAGATAAAGCTACATGCCAAATTTGGTAGCCCTGGGCCTTACGGTTTCAGACAAGAAGATTTTCAAAGATGTTCAATATTTTTCAGTTTTGTTGCCATGGCAACCAGAGTTTTTGAAGGAATCAAATTCTTCCAAGAAATTCTAAAGAGGACCATGGCAGGATCATTTCTGTGAAGTTTCATCAAATTTGGATGGGTAGTTTCAGAGAAGTTTGAAACAGAGGGCCATGATGACCCTGTATCGCTCCACTGGCTTTTTAACCCTTTACCACACAAATCGAAGTTTAATGACCCTGAAAGAGAAGGCTTTCAAAAACATCGTGAGAAAAGGACAACATGTTGTCAGCCAGTATTTTCTCCTTTTCCCACAACGTTTCCTAATCTATCAAAGACAGAAATAGTCATTTAAGCAACATTCAATTTGTCTTTTTGCAATGGCTTTAAACTTGGTACAGTAAAAGAAAATTTGTCATTTTTTAAAGAGTAAAATTAACGTATCATGCACTTAATTGGCATTGACAGAGACATACAGCATAAAAAGTCTGTATGGTAATAAACTTACTTTGAAAACATAACCTCCACCCCGCCCGCCAAAGAAAAACAGTCATATATTTTTAAATGCAAAGATAATGTCAGTGAATACAAGCAGGTTTATTCATTAGCATGAAAGGTAAAGTTCTGAAAAAATTTGAGTGATAGATACCTTACTTTAAATTAATCATTCCATACATGTGAGCATAACCATTAGCATCAAAATAAATCACTCTCCCTTAAAACAGAACATTTCCTCTCCAAAAAACTTGAATACCAAACTCCAATAATGTATAACTGCAGTTTGATAATCAAGGGAGGTAAATAGTAACAAACTTTATCTTGTATAACAGGAGTTATTTCCCTTGATCACTATTTTAAATTACAGTCACTATATGCGCCCATGTTAAACTTGTGATCTCTGGGGCAGAGCCAATTTTGACCCCAGGGCTATAATATGAAGGAATTTGAAAGAGGTCCATTAGATAAAGCTACATGCCAAATTTGGTAGCCCTGGGCCTTATGGTTTCAGACAAGAAGATTTTCAAAGATGTTCAATATTTTTCAGTTTTGTTGCTATGGCAACCAGAGTTTTTGAAGGAATCAAATTCTTTCAAGAAATTCTAAAGAGGACCATGGCAGGATCATTTCTGTGAAGTTTCATCAAATTTGGATGGGTGGTTTCAGAGAAGAAGAAGTTTGAAAAAACAGATGGACCCATGACGGACACCAGGCCATGATATAAGCCCGCTGGTCTTCGGCCAGTGGAGCTAATAAATATGGGAAAAAGGAGAAAATGCTGGCTACCAGCATTTTTTTTCCTTTATCTGTAGTGTTTACTACTCTTACCAGAAGAATTGTATGATGGGAGTCACATTCAATTGATCATCTGAGAGTAATCTGAATTTCAACATGTCAGAAATTACGCCTTTGGTAAAAAGTAAACTCTTTAACTGATGACAAAATGTCAGACTTCTCCAACTTGAAAGCATAACCTTGCAGACAACAAATCAAATTTTCTCGAAAGATGAAATTTGTCTTTGAACGTGCAGAAAACATTACCAGAACTTAATAAAATGCTAGTGATCATCATTTGTACATTTTCCAGGGATGTTTTCAAAAGCCTTTTTCCTCAGGATGTCTACAACAAGGGATTGTTCAGTAAAGGGTTAACCCTTTACCACATAATCCCAAGTTTTAACAACTTTGGAAAAAAAGCTTTCAAAGACATTATGTTAAAAGGAGAAAATGCTGGTAACCAGCATTTTCTCCTTTTCACATAAGGTTTTCTACACTTTCAAAGACTATTCCCATAGTTTGAGCCACCATTTATTTGTCGTCAGCAAATATACCTGTATTCAATTTGAACAATTACAGAACTTTGTCATTTCGTAAAGAGTTAAAGAAACATGAACATATAATGCATGGCAGCCACAGAGAAACAACTGAAATTCTATTGAATCCCAGTTTTTGTATTGAAAAAGTCAATAAACCTCCACAGACAATCCTCCTGAATATGGCGACTATGACTCATCTAAAAGGAGACAAGATCTTAACAAATCACCTCAATGAAACTCCATTTTTTTTTTGCCATAATACTATACTTATTATATTCATACTTTCCTTTGCAGTTTGATAGTTTGTGCTGAATAATCTCTCTTTTCAGTATTGTAATTTCAAAGCTGATTTTTAGCCACAAGGATGTCTCATGAAATATCTGTCACAGTATGTCAGACCAATGTCTACTCTGTGAAATATGACCGAGGGTTTGCTTGGAACTTTAATCTTTACCACACAATCCAGAGTTTTAACGACCCTGAAAAATAGACTTTTGAAAACATTGTGGGAAAAGGAGAAAATGCAGGTAACCAGCATTTTATCCTTTTACCTATAATTTTTTCTACCCTTCCAAGAACAGATTTCAATTTTTCGGACATATTAAATTTTTTGTCTTGAAATTCTTTGAATTTGGACAAGTCTAAAGTTGTGCCATTTAGTGAAGAGATAAGAATTACTTTTGATCTAATTGATCCTATAGATCTGTCCAGGGTCAACATTCACCATCTATTCTTAGGAATATTCTCAGCCTTATTCTAAAGAATTTTCAAAATTTGAAAGTGACACAAATTTTGAGTTGACAAACCAAATGGTTTGGAATGGTTTTTGAATATAGACCCAGGACTATGTCTTCTGCAAATGCTCTCAATATGAAGAGTCTAAAATTTTAGAATGTAGAGTGTATAACTTTTTTAAACAACTGACAAACTGATGATGAAGAATCTTTTGGATCATACTTTGAAATCAAGAAACGGGTGATGAAATTAAAAAAATCAGTCTTCTTACTCTGAGCGGGTTGATCTTGATTTGTGTCATCCAAAACTCTCTTCATGCTTGTGGCTAAGAGAATAAAAGCGCTAAAACTCAATTAAATATCCATAAACATGAATTCAACAAAAAATAAGAAATTAATCAATTAATGTCACCCAGCAATCAAACTTGATATCAAAAACCCTTTAACTCTTTGTGACCAAACAGCAAAATTTGAGACTAGACCAAATTGAAAGTTTTTGCAGATAACAAAAGAAATGGGACTCAAAAATAAAAATTTATATTTGAAACGTTAGAAAACATTGCCGGATGTTGAGAAAATGCTGGTCACCATTTTCTCATTATCCCAGAATGCTTTCAAAGGTCTTCTTGCCTAGAATCTTTAAATGGCGGGACTGTGTGGTGAAGGCTAAACAGAAAACAAAATTCCCTATATTGAAAAGCATTAATTTTTGTAGTCAGCATACTAAAAGCACTAGTCAAATGAAAAGATTTGTCTTTGAGCGTGCAGAAAACATCATAAGAGAAGGTGAAAATGTTGGTTACCAGTATTTTCTTCTTTTTTTATTATATTTTCCAAGTATTTCTTCCTGAGGGTCATGAAAATGTGGGGTCATTTAGTACAAAGTTTACAGTGTAAATATCAATGAAACTAAATCCCTCTCAGCCACAACAGATGGGTCTTGTTACAAAACTGAAATGATCCTGTCTTTACCCTTCCAGTACCATAGGCATGGGCTTTTGAGGACAGAATGGATCAAGGTCAAACTGCACTTAATGTGAAGTGTGATCTAGGAGCTATACTAAGAAAGCCTAGAGGACAAAAATTCCAGTTTCAGTAGCTTATATCTTCGGCTGTCCAAGCAGGCCAAGTTTATAATATCAGCCATATTCTGTGAAAAGGGGGCTTAATGCATCTGCAAAGAGTATCAAAGTGGGTCAACCTGCCCTGAATACACAGGCTGATTCAAGTCAAAACTTGCTGCTTTTTATAAATTTCCTGCATGTTCATGGACCATTCTACCTCTGATTTCAGCAGGTTGTAAGAAAAACGTGATTTTAGGGATACACAATTAGGTTATGACTTACAAGTTATACTGTATAAGTGGAAATTTTTGCGACCTGGAAATTTTTGCGATTCGCGAATTTGAAATATTTGCAAACTTTTCTGTTACTAGGTATATCAAAAAATAACGAGTCTCTTGAATTCACAAACATTCCCGTGCGCGAAATGTCTGTAATTGGTCACAATTCGCAAATTTTTCAACACACGTATAATTATATCCACGTATACAGTAATGCATTATTCCCCTTTTGCCAGAGCATGGATCATACATTCGGCACCGTACCTGCACCTTTTAAGATTACTCAAAAATTTGGAATGGTGACATTTTAGGAGGAGAATGAAATTCACTGATTTAATTTTTTTGCCATTTTCAACACTAAATCACTATGACAACTAACTTAATCATGTGTTTTCTGGGTTTCTCAAGGGATGGACCGCAGCTCTGAAGTGCCTAACCCAACAACACTCCTATCGAGAGAGATTAGTATAAGTTGCAAAGACTTGTTTCTCTATTGATGTAAAATAAATATGTTTCGATTAAACACTCCTACAAAATGCTGTGTGGCTCAGGGGATGATCAACCCAAAGATCCCTAACTTTCAAACCCAATACTTTAACTGCTGAGCTATGTAAAATCCTGATTTGTACGAAAAACAGGGTTGAAAAAAAGGCAGTTGCCATCAAAGCAAATTGCAAATCAAAATTTTGCTCATTTTCCTACAATGCTCCCCGACCCTGTCTCCTGTGTGGTACTATACACAAATGTGGTGGTTGTGGGGCTTGGAAAGACAGAAAGCACAGAAAATATTGGTGATCACATGGTGCATATTGTCAATAAAATTCAAGAAAATGTGAGTTTGGCTGACTTAAGGGTCATTTCAGAATCAGGTTATTTTCAAGAAAAGTTTCCTCTCACCCTCTTTTCCTACAAATTGCTTCACCTGTTTTTGGAAGGCTTAAGATCAGCTTGTGCTAAAGGGAATTGACAGAAAAAAGGCTTATCTGAGAATACTGAAGAGTAACTTACTGCTTTTCAGTGAAAATGACGGCATCAAGTTGGCTGCCAAATTGTTAAATGACAAAAATTCTGTCTTTCGCTTCACACAAATTCCATACTTCACTAAGTTAGCTCATTTTTTTCAAAGATAGCTTCACTGAAATCTTTCACATTCATATCCTGTAAAGAAACTTTCATGAAATTTTAAATTTGTTCTCCCCAAGGACTTTTAAGGACATTTCAATGTTTACCTTTACTTTTCCTTTTCAAAACCTACAGTTAAATTATCAAACTGTACTCTACTATACTACAGCCCACTGATGTTAACTCTTTACCAAGCAACAAAATTTGGCACCTTCAGCTCATTTTATTACAAAATAGAACTACATGTATCACTTTTTTTTCATGTGTTTTATTTTGTACACTACACACATTGATGTAAATATGACATGCATATTTATGTACAAGTTTAGTATGAAAGGGGTTGATCTTTCCTGTTAATTTGATATCTAAAACTGGTACCATCAAACTCTTTAATCACTATTCTTCAATGTTTGATTCACCTCTTTAAATAACATTCATATATCCAGTGTTAATTCTTTCTTGAAATTTTTCTCATCACTTCTTATTTCATTTCCTAAATAGTTTCCATTGTGCTGGCAAAATGTTAGAAAAGAAACAATAGTACCATGTCCTTTCTCCAAAACAAAATCTGCAAATGTTAAGTCACAGTTGGGGAATTAGTTAAACCTTTCGCTCACCCTTTTCCTCCACAAACGGAGTTATGGTAACTACAGAAAAAAGTGAAAAATACTTTTTTCTTGCAACATGAACACACACTTTACCAGTATGCTAGTCTCAGGCTAAAGTCTCTCAGTAACATAATTATAATTTTGTGCAGAAAACATACAATGAAGCGTTCTGTTTGCTCATGGAGTGCTCTGTCCATGGTTTGATTCTTAGAACTGACCTCATCAGCAACAGACTTGCAACCAGATATATCTCTTTTTCCAAAAACGTTTTCTACCCTCTAACACAAAAACTAGCATCATGTGAGCCATATCTGAGTTGTTATCTGCAAATACATTGGATTTGGAAGAGACCAAAATTTTGTCATGTGGTAAAAAGCATCATGTAACACCACAGCTTGATGCCAATTCAGTGACTTCAGGACACTGTACCACTGGAGCAGAAAAATGTCCTTTGGTTTGTTTCCCCTTCAAGTTTATTGGAGAACCATGAGTCCTGGGTTCATTTGTCATGTTAATTTAGAAAATATCCCCAATTTAAAGAGGTTTACCAGACAATTGTCTTCCCTGACTGGAAAAGCTTTGAAAAACACTGCACTATTGACAATTTTGTAATTTCTGGAAGAAACATAATTATCTTAACATGAAACTCTAGTAATTTTGAGCAAAATTTGTGCTGTATGAACCCCTGCGAAATGCTGTTCTTAAAATCATGAACACTTCAAACTTTTCAAGAATAATTCATGAAATGACCATCAACAATCCTTAAACTTGGTTCATGAACTACTGGACATGAAATGACCCTATAAAGGTGTTCATGAACAGTTCATGAACCAATGAAGGTTTACAAAAAATTCTTGAAAACCACATGATCTGACCATGAATTCATTGACGACATTTTATGAATTAATCATGAACCAATAGGTTCTTGAAGTATCCATGATGTAGTATTCAGTTAAATCAAGAAAGTTTCATGAATTTCTTGAGAACTATACGGTTCTTGAAACATTCATGATTCTGTATGGTTTTGTTGATCAGAAAATTCTACGATTTACATTAAATTTTACACATGCCTTCAGCTGTCCTCAACTCAGTTTCTTCTATAATATTGTAATCATACCACATAAATTGTAACCTTATTATTTTATTAAAATTTTGTCAGGCCTAACTTTGACTCTGTATCTTTATATCAACTATCACATGAAATGCTGAGCTTTAATAAAACATTCCCAACAAGCCCCAAAGCTGCTTGCAACAGAACCAAGTTAAAAATAAGAGCACCATATGGGGGTGCCAACACTTGGCTGTAGGTGCTTGATTTTCAGTGAAAATTCCAAGTCAAAAAAAGAGACATAACTCTGTCAAAAATACTTTGTTACCTGCCCTTCTTGTATAGATTTCCATTTTGATAATGAACAACTTGCCCAAGTTTGAAGTAAGTATCTTCAGTAATAACAGAGATATTATAAAATGCTAAAAGTTGTGGCAAAATGACGTGAACGATGATAACACAGGAGCTACTACAATACCTCTGTCATTTTTCGAAAACTTCCAATCTAGTGTTGCTTAACCTCTAATGCCCTAGAACCAACTTAAGTTGCTTTAGAAGAAAGTGTAAACCAAGATCAGACTGCAAAAAACGTGCAGTATGATCTTAGATCTACAGTTTCCGCTACTTAGTCCATATTCTTGCCAAAACAACCCTGAAATTGCAATAATTTACATGTTTGTCCTGACTAAAAATATCCATTTGAATATTTCAGTGCTTTTAGGGTTAAACACATTTATTTCAAAGTATACACATATCTAGTTGACCATTTCTGTCATAAAGAAAATTGTCTAAACGTCTTAACAAGGCACTTAACAAAATATTGGAGAAAACACTCAATGAGCAATTTCTCTTTTTTCCAACAATACATTTCAGTAAATTTTACCATCAGTGGTCAAGCCCTGAGATGCCTTTATTCAAAGTGTTTTCACTTGGAAAGGGTGAATACAAAAGTGGGACACAAAAGTATGAAAACTTGGGATAAGTAAACAAATACTATTTTACCCTTTACAACACAATCCTGACTTTTAACGACCCTGAGAAAGAAGCCTGTGGAAAACATTTGTGGGAAAAGAGAGAAAATGCGGAAATTAGCATTTTCTCCTTTTCCCACAAATGTTTTCTACTCTTCAAAGACAAGTTCTGCCATTTTGAACCACATTTAAATCATTGTTTGCAAATGCTTTCAACATAGGGAAGTCTATAACTTTGTAATTTGGTAAAAAGTTAAGTTATACTTCATAAACCATTGAAAAATCAGCAGTTTCTTTGTACAACACTAAGTGTTTCTCAATCACTATCCTTCATTTTGGTATTACGCTTGAATGGGTACTTAACCAGGATCAAGATCAGACTATACAAGAGGATACAGATCATGACCTACACTTCTTGCCATGGAATCCTTACATGTAAATTGCAGAATTGGAGTTTCCTTTTCTACAACGAAATGAGAAGGAAAAAAGGTTGAATCTTTGTGGCAAAAAGTTCATTTCATGTTTGTTTTCATCCATACACACATGGATTGTACAAGCACTTTAGGAATCACCCAAAATGAAAAACCACATGTTAATTTTCAACATGAATTGTATTTCAGAATTCTCTTCTTCACTCTCAGAAGAAATTACACTGAATGAGTCTGTGGATGAAATGCAACGATCAACACTGCTTACAGATGAATCTGTTTCAAATCCTGATAGTTCATTCTCTTTGTCATTTGTGTTGTTAAAGTCACCATCACTGCTGTTGGTCGCATTGTTTGATGAAAGAACTATGCAATCTGAAAGAAATACAGCTAAATAATTGTCAAGCCATTGAAATCTCAATCTGATTGAACAGTGTTTAATCCTTTACCAGACAGCCAAATTATAGATTGGTTCCAACTGAAAGCATTTGCAGAAGACAAATGTGGCTCAAATGATAAAATGTTAATTTGAAAAGGTAGAAAACATAGAGGGGAAAGGGAAAAAAATGCTGATTACAAGCATTTTCTCCTTTCCCCACTATGTCTTATAAAAGACTTTTTTCTTGGGGTCGTTTTTGCTTGGTAAAGGGTTAATGTTGCTTTTAACATTGTTCAAGTTATATCACGGCACCAGCTTTATTACTCATGCATATCCTGGATTTCACCAGTATTATTGCATAAAATGTGCGTTTCACGTGCCGTTAACGCCATGCTTTTTACTTTCAGTATCCTCGACCCGGGCCAACGTTGTAAACAATGGACACTGAACGTTTCATTCATGTTCGACGTCAATGCGCGTAAGAAAAACATGTGCACCGAATTCCGATAAACGGTGGGTGCTGAACGTTTCATTCATACATGACGTCACAAAAAATATGTTTACCGAATTCCAGTTTTAATCAGTCTCGGTACATTTTAAGTCCGTTTTTCTTTTTTCAATTCTGTGGCAGTATGTTTCGTTTTTGTCACGACTTATTGATAAAGAAAACTTTTATTTTATGCAATAATAGCATTCTTTCAGGTTTTTGAGGTCGTTAACATTCGCAGAGGCCCTCAAAATGGCTTAACACCCAAGTGCTTTGAACTCGGGCATTTAACCATTTTGAGGACCTCTGCGAATGTTATCGACCTCAAAAACGTGAATTAACCCTATATTAGATGAGGTACTGAAATGCCTTGATTAATAGAATGTAAAAAGTCATATTTGGCATTTCAAGACAGTTCAAAGCACAAAAACTCCTGACATAATCAGCTGATTTCAACCGCAATTAAATTCAACTGAGACTGTGGCTAAAAACAATTTCAGCAAGTTTGAAGACAACATTTTCTTCACAAATAGAGGATGAAAACTTCTGTTCGAAAGTGGCAGTATCAGCCATAATCTGATCTTCCACAAAAGATTATGACAATAAAAATTGTGAGCAGGTTTGAAGAAAATTGTTAAAATAGAATTTAACCCTTTGGTTGCTATGGGCAACTCAAGGATCATTTGCAGACAGTGTAGATCAAGATCAGTTTGATGTTGGATCTACACTGTCCAATAAGGAGATATATTGCCCAACAAAATACCTTTGAAATAGCAAACTTGGGTTTAAACTACCTGCTTGAAAGTTTCAGTTCATTTATTTAGAAGAATAAGGGTTAAGATGTTAGGAATAAACAACCTAACAGTGATTTACCTTCGACTTGTTGCTCCTGAAAAGTCAAAACCTTGTTGCATTTTTTCATATTCCATCTGTACAGTGTACTTTTAGGCACATTCCACTTTTCATCCAGTTTGTATAACTTTTTGCTAGGCTTTAATGGAGCTGAAAGCATAGAAACCTCAGCTTTTAATTCCTATCTTCATGTACAGTCTACTCTGGTTATCTCGAATTCCTTTGGACAACAAATATTCTTTGACATAAAAGGAGCTCAATTTAAGAATCGGATGAGGACACCGAAAACCAGAAGTAAACATGAATTTGGACAGGGTTATCTTGTCATCCTTGCAAACCATTAAGTTGTATTTCTGGTGTCATTTTGAGCTTTTAAGAAATGCATGATCTGCCCTCCTACAGACTCTTTATACATGACCACACTGACATTGTGTTAACTCGAAAAATTGAGCAATTAGCAAGAGACACAAAACCAACAACCCTTGATATTCAGTATATTTTTCACAATTTCACAAGTTTTATATTTGAACCGTTGTTTACAAGGTAGCCACCAAATTCACACCAGTGACATGACTCCATAAAATGCAGAATAGATGCGTGGCTTTCCAAAATATGGGCGCCGACTAAGTTCTACATTTCTCGACCGGTTCGCAGTAGGTAGTATTGTATGCTTGATTGATAAGCGCTAAATGGTGTATGCATGTAGGGTGTGTAATTAGACAAATCCCAATTTACAATGTTACAAAATTATTCACACCTTACGAATCAATTCAGGTATTAACGTATTGTGTGAGTTACAACCCTTGTATCTACCAATGATGGCGAATATATGGACAAAAAAAATGATCTGAGGTATGAAATTGTTCTCTAAATTCTTTCAACATAATGGTTTTTGGACATGATGGGTTGGAGATAAAAACAAAAATCAACATGAAATATAGAGACACGAAGTTCTGACATTGCTTTGACTTTGATATAACTGGAGTTATGAGATAAGCGATTTTAACGTAACGAGATTCGACTGCACAAGCATTTAAGAATAGGGAAGGGGTTTTTAGAGAACAAACACAGAGCACTCTATTTAAAAATCCGACACATTCTGTCACAGAAGACAACATCTAAATAATAACACTCTGACGCATGTATGACTAACACAGAACCATAACATATTCTTGCTGGACAAAGGCCGATGGATCCAAGAATTGTTCATTATCTATCAGATGTAGTGAAGTTCTGTTTGAAGTGGTAATCTGCAGATATGCTCTGAACATAAAAGTCTTGAGAAGGCTAATTTGGGAAAGAATTAACACTTCCCCTAATATGGCACATTTGGACTCTTTCAAATGGATAGGATTTTGTAGAAAAAGATATTCAACTATAACAAATGATTAAAAATATTTTCCAAGAGTGTAGTAAACATTTTTGGAATAGGAGAAATCATTTTTTATTATCTTTTTACCTGTTTATGGTCATTTACCTTGCAGTGTGCTCGCCTTAGAACTCTAAGTGACTCACAGGGTCTGAAGTTGCTTTCTGAAGATAAGGTATTGTACATGCCTACTAGTAAAAGGATTTCTCCTTTTCCGTACAATGTTCCTTCCTGATCAGAAAACTTTGCCCTATTTGAGGATTTTTTTTAGAGGTTTTCAGTTGGGATTAGTCCCAAATTTTACTACATGAAAATAGATTAACTGAATACAGAATGTTCATATATTTAGTCTAGTCTATATGATTTGTACTTACAAAATCCATGTAAATTGAACAAATGTTTCGAATTCACAGTGCAATTGCACAGCTGACGCTGAAATTTCTGTACACCATTAAGATGATATGCCAGGTAGTATTCTTTACTGCTTGAGGCATCAGACATAGTAAATATCTGAAATAAGAAAAGAAAGCATCTGTCAAAGAGGAAAACATGAAAACTGTACAGCGTGTGTAACATATCTACATAAAAATAACGGCATAATACCTGCAAATGCCCCACCACTTTATCGCAAAAACCCATGAATTTTTGAAATTATGTAATTTTTGAAAGATGCATTTCGTACACATCATTTACAACATTGGTCAACAGATGAAGCTGAAAATTTCAATTTATCTTTTCACACATAAAGCAATACCATGTATATGCATAAATCTATATAGTGGCAGGGGTTTGCAGGAATTATGCCAAAATATTAATTTACTGAAATATCCGATGCTTTTACCAATTTATCAAACTTGTCAGTTACCAATATTACAGTATCAAATGAACTAGAGGGCCATGATGGCCCTATATTGCTCCACTGGCTAATAAGTACAAACCATACATACCAAAAATTATAATTCCAGGCCAAATGGTGTCAAACAAGAAGACTTCAAAACTTTTTCTCTTCAAAAGCCCAAGTGAAAGTTGTGACCACAAGGCAAAGCTATGTGACCAAAGAGCTATAATTACTTGAATCCCGGTAGAGGAACTAAAGGATAAAGTACAGGATGAGGCCATAATTTGAACAATCTTAATAGAGGTTCATTACAAAAGTAAACATGCAAATTTTGGTAGCCAAAGGTCTTATGGTTAGGAATAAAGAGATTTTTGAAGTTAACACAATATAGGCTCATGTAAACTTGCAACCCCCAGAGCAGGGCCAATTTTGACCCTAGCGCTGTAATTTGTAGTACTCTAGTAGAGGTTTATTAGATGAAGCTACATGCCAAATCTAGTAACTCTAGGCCTTATGATTTAGGATCAGAAAATTTTTTAAGTTTTCACTCTAGAAACCTATGTCAAACTTCTGACCCCTGGGGAAGGGCCAATTTTGATAACCCCCCCCGGCTATAATATGAGAGATCTTAGTACAGGTCCATTGTATGAAGCTATATGCCAAATTTGGTAGCTCTAGGCCTTAATGTTTATGATCAAAAGATTTTTGAAGTTTTCACTATAGAAACCTATGTCAAACTTGTGACCACCGGGGAGGGGCCAACTTTAATCCAAGGGCTCACTTTGAGAGAATTTGGTAGAGCTCCATTAGATGAAGCTACATGCTGAACTTGGTAACTATAGGCTTTGTGATTTTGGAGATCAAAATTTTTTGAAGTTTTCACTACAGGAGTACAGGAGCCAATTTAAAACTTGTGACCCCCTGGGGCAGGGCAAATTTTGATCCCAGGGCTAAAACTTGAAGGAACATGGTAGAGGTCTACTAGATAAAGCTACGTGCCAAATTTGGTAACCCAAGGCTTTACAGTTTTTGGAGAAGATTTTTTAAAGTTTTCACTGAAGAAGCCCATTTAAAATGTCTGACCCCCAGGGTGTGGCCAATTTTGATTCCAGGCCTATAATGTGATACAACTTGGTAGAGTTCCATTTGGTAAGACTACATGCCAAATTTGGTAGCTCTAGGCCGTATGGTTTTGGAGAAGAAAATTTTCAAAGATTTCCAATATTTTTCAGTTTTGTGGCCATGGCAACCAGTCTTTTTAAAGGAATCAAATTCCTTTAAAGAATTTTGAAGAGGGCCATGGCAGGAACATTTCTGTGAAGTTTCGTCAAAATCCGATAGGTAGTTTCAGAGATGACGTTTGAAATAAAAGTTAACACACGCACGACGGAAACCGGGCCATGACATAAGCCTTTGGCCAGTGGAGCTAAGAAATTATCTTATTGGTGCGAAACTGTGGTCCCCGAAACTGTTATAGTGCGAAAGTACTGCGTGTTTTTCTAGACATGCGAGAAATTTCCACTCGGTAACACTAGAAAAAAGATTGTTTAAGTAAATAAACAAAATAGTTACGTAATGATCGTACTAGAGTGAACATACATACCAGGCTGATGCAAAAATGCGAGATAATCATCCGTCGATAGCCGAGTTGTCTGCGATCCAGGATTTGTACACATCGGTCGCTTACGTCATTGTTGTATATTAAAAGTTCTACTTGGGCCGGTTCATTTCGATAAAATTATATAATCTAATAAACGATATAATTATATATAATAAACGATGCATTAATCCTACATTGAAACAAAAAATAGGGAAGAAATCGGTAAATCTAGTTACCTAATACGTATTTATCTAATATCCGAATGGTGCTTAAACGGCCCAAAATTTTACCGCGATAGGTGGCGCGTTTTCGGCGGGAACGAGGACTGCATCGGAAGCGGAATCCCCGCAAAGTAACGTTACCGCGTGAAACTTGAAATCATGGTGGAGGAAAACTTTCTCGTTCAATGGGAAGATCGCTTTATGTCTGTTATTAAGAGGAAACAGATTGTCAGTCCAGTTAAAGATGGTTACAGGGAAGGAGATCTTATAAGAGCTGTATTCGAAAAGAAAGTTTATGAAGCAGTTACATGTGAAATGCATCGTAAGTAAATTTCTTAACCTCCATGACTTCTGGAAATTCACAGATATATCGTCGAGTGCCCTTATTCCGTGGGTGTCCTTGAACCGGTGATTTTTTGTTTACATCTCGTAAAGTACATAGTTTGATGGCGTCACACGGTATTTCTGCTCGTAACCCTTACCAGTAATCGAACGTTTTATTGCCATTGGATTTCAGACAAATATCTGATTTAAAAGAAATTGACATCATTTTTCTTATATCATAATAGTGTTCCTTCACAAAACTTGCAAAGATCTACGACTTCATGCTATAAATACTACTGAGTTACCGGAATTAGGTCACGCCATGTTTGCTCAAGAAGGCCGACGGCATGTTTGTTTATTTATGCACATTGAACATGGGAATTGCTATCTAAATTAATTTTTTTCATGAAAGTCATCAGAAATGATTTTTTTATGAAGGCAAGTAATTTCTAGCTCATGTTCATGTCTAAATTCTTCATTTCATTTTGTTGTTTCCTTATCATCAGTAGAATATATTGTGTCATGAGTTCAAATTCTGTTTTTTGAGTGATTGCACCCTGGGCAGTGGACACAACAGGTTTTTTGTATTTTTTCTTGGAATCTCAAGTTCTGGCAGAGTGTACTTACACACTTAATATTTTCAAGGTTGTGAAAGTGTCACAGCAGGCATTTAGCCCCTAACCACACAACAAAATCTGAACCTTGTCCAAAGTGTTTTAGCATTTGCATATGGCAATTCCAATGTGGATCAAATGATACAATTTTTCAGGGGTAGAAAACATTGGGGGAAAAAGGAGAAAATGCTAGTTACGAGCATTTTCTCCTTTTCTGACAGTGTTTTATAAAGGGCTTCTTTCCATGTTCATTAAACATCAGCACTGTGGGAAAGGATTAAATTCTATTCTGACCCTTTTTTCAGCAAACAAGAGACATTTACTTCAACAAGCAAAACTTCTACCAAAGTTTGAATACATCGAGGCAAAGAAACAACAGTCTGATACTGGTAAGCTCTCTGCATGAGATCTTGACACACCCCCCCCCCCCCCCCCGGCTAATTTCTTTCTTAGGATTGATCATAATTATTGCAACAGGATTCATTCCTCTCACTGCTGATTTTTGTTTCGAAGATGGTTATGTTCATAAGCTTGCGAAGAATGTTAGGCAAAGTACTGGTAAATGAAAGTCCAGGAAAAAGCATAGACAGGTGTTCTAGTTGCCGTGGTATATAACTGAAATAATGTTGAAAATGGCGTTAAACACCATTCAGTCTATAAATCCTGTTTGATTGGACTTTGATTAGGAAAATGTACAAACGTTGTGTATTGTCTGTTTCATTTCTCTTCGCTTCTGCCTAGCAGAATCATTTATAATTCAGTATAAACATTGATAACATGAGTTGTAGGTTGTCTCCTATTTTCATATGAGCCATGCTCTGAAAAAGGGGCTTAACGCATCTGCGAAAAGTATTGACCCAGGTCAGTCTGCGCAGTCCACGCAGGCTGACCTGGGCCAACACTTTTCGCTATAGGTAAATATTCTGTATGTCAAAGAACCTGTCTACCTCATGATTAAGTCAGTTGTTTTAAAAAAAAAAAAGTGGATATTGATTCATAATTATGTGATGGCTTGCTTGGTACCATGGAGCAGAGATGCATTAAGCCCCCTTTTGTCAGAGCATGGCTTATATCTTTTTACCTCAATTTCCTGTATGACAAAAGTCTATCCATGACTGAACAATTTTTAGACACTTAACCCTTTCCCAAACAATCACGGGTTTTTACAACCCTTGGGAAGAGGCCTTTTGAAAACATATTTGGTAAAAGAGAAAATGCTGGTAACCAGCATTTCTCCTTTTCCCACAATGTTTTTTACCCTATCAAAGACAGAAATCATCATTTTTGGTACATTTGTCATCTGCAGACACTTTGAAGTTGGACTGGTTCAAAATTTTGTTGTTTGGGAAACGGTTAAGTGAGTGGAGGTGGAGACTACAATCTCATCATTATTTTTTTTGTTTTGAATACTCTTCTGCAGATACTTACACTTTTGACGAGTTTTAAAAGAGCTTATCAGGGAAAGGGTTAGGACAGAGAAGCAAATTAATTCAAAATGTCATTGTGTCGGATGACAATGAGCAAAAAGCTTGAAAATTTTCCCTGGAACTCCTCCCATGTATACTTTTTTTTTTCATACTGCTCAAGCTGTTAATCCGAAACGTAAATGAAAAGGAGCTTTCACCAACACCATATGTTACTACTGTACCTCTAAACCATGTCCTCATGTAGACACATTTTGCTGCAGACAAGTTTAAAAACATAATGTTAGAAAACCTAAAAGCTATATCAGTTGCTTTTAACACGCAATTGCTCCTTCTCCCAGTTTTCTACTCTGTTTCTATTAGAAAACTTTAATATTTGTTTCAGTTTTTGAACGCTCTGCAGATGCATTCAACTTTTCAGTGTAAAGTTAATAATCAAGGAAAGGTTTAAACCAATTTTTGCTTTTGATAATTTGTCAGTTATTCACAACTGTATTCTATCAGCTCCACTTAGGTCAGAAGATTACCAAGTTGTAGTTCCTGGCAGGGATTGCAAGTTCAGGTTTGGAGTTATTTGTCACCATTTACTGAGTATTGCTGTAGCAGTTTAATATGAGAAAACAGCCAATGGCTTGGAAAAAATGTTATGCAGTGCACTGGTGTGGAAACAGGAACACACAGATGGACAAATGCTCTGAGCCATAATGTAACTGGTAACACTTCACTCTTTACCAAACGACAAAATTTTGATCGGTCCAAATTGAAAGCATTTACAGACAACAAGTTAAATCTTGTTCAAATGATGGTTTTTGTCTGTGATAGAAAAGAGAAAAATTGTGGGAAAAGGAGAAAATGCTGGCTACCAGCACTTTCTCCTTTTCCTACAATGTTTTCAAAAGGCCTCTTACCTAGGGTCGTAAAAACCAGGGATTGTTTGGGAAAGAGTTGAAGAACTGAATTAATGAGTTGAACTTTTTCAAGTAGGAAAAGCACCCCAAACATCGTTATGTCATGGTTGTTTTAACCATAAAATGTAACTAGGTAGCAAACAGTATAGGTCAAAGTTCAGACTGCACATTCTATGCAGTCTAATCTAAATCTACACTGTCCACAAAAGCAAGTTCACTCTTCCAGCACTGTAAGGGTTAAAAATGGTGTTTCAATCTTTTCCATGGAAGTAGTTATAATTCTAGGTGTTCTTCTTTCAGGTGGGAGGAGGAAGGTAGCATCCTCAGAAAGAAAATTAAAAGATTAGACAGTAGAATCACAGCAGTGGAGGCTGTACTTAAAAATGGAAACCCTAAGTCAGGGGATGAATATGCACTGGATTTAGTCAAACATTTAGATAATGAGCAAGATGTTGTTTCTTCCTTGGCTAAACATATTTTCACTGAAAACGAACTTATTAATTATTCCAGAACAGGAACAAACACGGTTAAGTGTAGGGCATCTCCAAGGCCACCATTGGACAAGCACAAGTTGGAACGTCTACAGAGGCTTGCATTACAGAAAACCGGAATGAAGAAAGATTTATTCATTAAGAAGTTTGAGAACCTGCAAAAGGTTTTGTGCAGGTCAAAGAAAGATATGAGAAAAATGTCAGAGGCCGAAAGTTCTAAAATTTAAACTGTTTTTAGTTGAGAGCATCTGAAAATAACAAAGAGCTCCAGATAAAGAGGGAGTTATGTCATTCTAAATCCATTAAATCTCCTCCAAACCCCTTTTTTGTGGGTATTCATTAGAACTGTCTCAAGACAATTCTAATGAGTAGTCATAAAATAGGATTTGATTATCACAATTTCTGATATTCTGCATTTTGAAATTATGTCGCTCCCTCTTATCTGATACCATTTTTTTCTTTTTCCCAAAGAGTTTTTGTTATTATGAAATTGGTAAATTTTAAACTACTGAGACATTTGAAAGCTCGAACATTTCTGGTTATTCCATACCATTGAATCCATGGGACATCTTAAATGCTGTTGCAAACTGCAGATTTAAATCAGATGCTACTGAATGTGTCCAACAATGTTTTCTACTGTTTAAATAAATGGCTTTCTTTTTTACCAGGAATTTTTGCCACTGAATGACACTACTTTGTAGGTCAGCCTTTTAACATCTTTTCATTATTATGAATTGCCAGTTGCATTTCTGTATTTTAGTGCTGTTACCCGCATTTGTAATTGATAGTACCAGTAACAAACATTGATTACAATCAGTAGTAATGGACAATTTTAATGCTTTATTGCAGAATCCCGACTTAACAACCCTAGGAAAGAAGGCAGCTTTAAAGCATTGAGGGAAAATAAGAAAATGCTGGTAAACAGCATTTTCTCCTTTTCCCATGTTGTTTTATTCACTACCTAAAATGGAATTCATCTTTCAAGTCACATTTAGTGTTGTCTGCAAATGCTTTCAAAAAGGAAAAATCCAGAATTTATAATCTGGTAAAGGGTGAATAAAGGACGTCTTTGGTGCAAAAGCTCAAGGTCGCAATTTAGTTCTTCATCTGTTCATGAATCTATGGCCATGAAATACTCTTAATAACTTAGTTCTTCATCTTTTCATGAATTTATGACCATGAAATACTCTTAAAAGTCCCTGAAGTGCAAATGAGACATTGAAATTCTGATGGGGAAAGTTCATGAACAGTTCATGAATATTTGAACCATCATCTGTTCATGAACTGGCAATGTACATTTCAGGAACTATAAAAGAACTAGAATCCTAGAACTGGAATGACCCGGTAATGAACTATTCAAGAACATTTCACTGTTTTTCTGTCCGTAATAAGTTCTTGAATGATTCATGGACAGCTGTCCTTGAAAGGTTCTTCAAAAACCTTAGGGTAATTTTAAAGACTGTTCATGAACTTTGTTTTTATGACGTAATCAAGAACTCTTCAAGAATTTGTCTCATTTGCACTTTAAGGAATTTTAAGAGCATTTCATGAACTTGGGTAATGAACAATTCATGAATAATTCATGAATAATTCATGAACTGTAACTCCTCAGTTTGCAGGGGAAGTTATGAGTAAAAAGGACATTATGATAATTTTTCACCACTATTATAAGCCTTAACTCTTTACCAAAGGCAAAATTTTAGACTTGATCAACGTCGTAGTATTTGCAGACAACAAATTAATGTGATTTGTCTTCAAAATGAAGGAAACATTCAGGTAAAAGGGGAAAATCCTGGTTACCAGCTTTTTCTTTTTTCCCCACTGTTTTCAAAAGCCATCTCTCTGGAAGTGGTTACGACTTTGAATTGTAAAAAATGTTAACTAAACAAAATTTGGGTGTTCTTTATCAAAAAGAAGGCTTTTGAGACATCTCCTTTTTCCACAATGTTTTCTTTCCTTTCACATTATGAGCATGTTTAATTTGTCGTCTGCAATTAATCTTAATTTGAAGAAATCTAAAATTTTACTGTCTGGTACAGAGTTAACCCTTTACCACACAATCTTGAGTTTCAACAACAATGAGAAAGAGAACTTTCGAAAACTATTGCAGGACAAGGAGAAAATTCTGGTAACCAGCATTTTCTCCTTTTCCCACAATGTTTTCATTTTCAAATGGAAAATCCATCATTTAAGCATCAGTTGTCATCTACATATGCTTTGGATTTGGACAAGCCTAAAAATTTATTGTCTGAAAAAAGAGTGAAGACTTTACCAAACAATCCTGACTTTTAACGACCATGGAAAAGAAGGGTTTAGAAAACATTGTGGAAAAGGAGAAATTGCTGGTAAACAGCATTTTCTCCTGTTTCCACATTATTTTCTACCCTTTTTAATTTTTCGCCGGCAAATGCTTTCACTTTGGACAAGTCTAAATATTTGTTGTCTGGTAAAGAGTTAATGACACTGTCTGAACTAGCTCCTGTCAGACAACCCTGAGTCATCCTATATTATATGTGTGTAATATACATCATTTATCACAGTTGTCAGCCACTGGAAACTGAATGTTGAGGACCCATTATTTAACAATCTCAAGTTTGCACAACCCTTTTGGGCAGAACAGATTTAAAAACATTGTGGAAAAGGGAGAAAATTACTAAAAACCAGCATTTTCTCCCCTTCTCAAATGTTTTCTACTCTTTCACAGCCAAATTTAATCATTCCAGTCAAGTATAAATTGTCATCTGCAAATGCTTTCAAACTGGACAAGTCTACAATTTTATGCTCAGGTGGAGAATTAAATCATTACTGCAAAGGCTATTTTAAACTCTTTACCACACCATAACATTGTGGGCATGTCCAAACTGAACAAACTTGCAAATAAGACATTAGATCTGTCCCTAACAATGTGATTTATCTTTCAGCAATCCAGCGCTTTAGCAACCCTGAGACAGAAAGATTTTGAAAACAATGTGGATAAAGCAGAAAATGTGTGTAACTTGTATTATTTCCTTTTCTCACAATGTTTTCTACTTTTTCACAGCCAAATTTCATAAATCCAGCCACATCTGAAATGTCATCTGCAAATGCTTTCAATTTGGAAAAGTCTCAAATTTAATGATGTCTTCTCTGCTTTCTAATCAGTTACTTACTACAGTGAAGGGAGGAAACTGTAGTATCTTTCAACCTAGTGGCTTTTTAATCTTTCAAGGGAGTTAACTATAGCACATTAATGTATAATTTTACTGAGTGAACCTTCTTCGAGAAAAAATCAAGGCTGTAATTGGTAATAGTTTTGCAGACATTTTGTTCTAAGGATACAGATCAACATTTAGCATGTCAAGGGCTACTGCAGGATTTTTTGTTGACAGTAGAGATCAAGATCAGACTGTCAACACCATAGAATATGCAATCTGTTCTTGGATCAATATTGTCCACTTTTTTGTGTAAAATTTAAAGATGAAATGGCCTTGAATTTGCCATGCTCAGTATGTAATATTCATATTACATTTAAGGAATGAAGAGAACTTTTTTTGTTTTCATGGAGATATGAAAAAAAAAACCTAATCACACTGTATGAAACATTATGAAATCTCGTACATACATGTATGTTTGTTTACATTAGCTTGACTGCAAAAGTAGTTCCGGCACTGCTTAATTTTTTTTTTCATGGAGCTATGGAAAAAAATTTTCATCCAATCAGAACTCGCCAATGTTCATGAAAAAAACTAATAATGAATTATAGTAAAATAAACAAAAATAACTCAGTGACAGACCCAAAAATTACAGACTTGTACAAATTGAAAGAATTTGTAGACAAAAACTAGAATGGGGCTCAAATGATGCAATTTGTCTTTGATAGGGTAGGAAACATTTTGGGAAAAGGAAAAATGCAAGTAAGGAGCATTTTGATCCTTTTCCCATAGTGTTATCTATCCTTTCAACGACAAATTCCATCATGTGAGCTAATTATGCCTTTTTAACTTTTTACCAAACAACAGGCTCATTAAAACTTTGCGTCGTGTGGTAAAGGCTTAAAAACAAATCCTATCATTTGAGCTACATCTGAAGTTGTATGCAAATAATTTCATTCCAGATTAGTTCTTGACCTTGTCTTCTGGTAAATACTGATAACCAGCATTTTCTCCTCATCCACAATGTTATGGACGCTTTCAAAGACAATGTCATCCTCTGGATTTATGTTTTTTTTTTGTCTGGAAGTGCTTTCAATTTGGACAGGTCTAAAATTTTGTCATCTGGTAAAGAGTTAAAACAGTATATAAACAATCAACATAGAAGGAAGCTATCATCATAGACAACTCATAAACATATCCAGGGGTAAAAGTTAAAAAATCTGAAAATACTGAAAATTGAGCTGGGGGCCTGGGGGCCGCTAGGGCCCCCGGTGGGTCCAGGGCAACGCCCTGGCCAGGGGTCCAGGGGGCCGGAGGCCCCCGGAAGCTCCTGAGATTTAGCTATTCTATAAGCATCAAATTCCTTTAATGAGATCCAGTTTTAGCATTTTAAAGTTGAAAAAATCTTGAAATCATGAAAGATATGATATGCTAAAACCTAAGAAAATCTCAAAGTTTTTAGCATCCATGTTATTTTTGTCCTCTTTTATCTCCATTTTGTACACAGGACCTAATCAGATTAGCCCTACATCAGTTTTGTATTTGAAAGTACAAGAAGTATGAGAAAAGGACATATCTAGTATTTAATATTTGATTCATTAAAATGCAATCACAGGTGCTAAATTTCTGTCAAAAGAATAAAATCAAAACTGTCAAATAGGAAAACAACACTCTCTTTAAGAATGGCTAATTTATCAGGGAGAATGTGACAGAGTGTGCTGTGCATTTTCTAGCTTGAGGTTTTTGTACCCTTCGGTAACTGGAGTTTGGGGTACACAAACAAGGATGGGGGTTCAGATCTAAACTACATATTAATTTCATAAAAATATCAAGTTTTAATGACAGCCTATCAAAAGATAGACTGTTTTCATGTGACATGCGCAAACAAGATTTTATAGATAGATCTACATGTTCACTGTTAAAAGCTCTTCAAACACTTTAAGAACCTTTCCTAAAATGTGCAAACATTTTTGGCAAAATCAATTCTAATGTTTGCTAAAACAAGCAGGTAAGTGATAAACCATGGAACTGGTCCAATTCCTGTAAAAAATCTATCAAATCGGCAGTGTGGGGCAATCAGTTTAAATGCAAAAATGATTATCACTTTGTAACCGGAAGAGCAAACCAACTAGCTATTGGTTGTACAATCGGTTTCTCCATTGAACTGAGAATGCCTTTTTGCTTTAAATACTTTGACAATTTGTCTACATGATATTAAGTTTATAAAGATGTGGTGTTTTGTACTTTAATTTTTTTTTACTTTATTTAATATCATTTATTTTGATCTTTAAATTTTAATTTCCAAACCAGTTAAAAACAAGAGGGCCATGATGGCCCTGTATCGCTCCACTGGCTATTAAGTAAAAACACTACAAGCAAAACATTACAATATTCAGCAAATTGATTTCAAACACGAGTACATGCAAACATTTTTCTATCTAATCCTACGAGAAAGTTGTGATCCATGGGCAAAGCCAATTTTGATCGCAAAGCTATAATTATTTGAATCCTGGTGGAGGTCCACAATATAAAGCTCCATACCAAATAATTCAGTTCTTGAATGTTATAAACAAGAAGATTTTCAAATTTTTCTCAATTTGGGCACCCTTGATAGAGACCCCCTAGATAAAGCTAAATGCAAAATTTGATAGCCCTAGCCCTTATAGCTAGATGCGAAAGATTTTCCTATATAAGCCCGCCCATGTAAAACATGTTACCCCCCGGAGCGAAGTCAAATTTGACCCTCGGCTATAATTTGGACACCCTTGGTACAGGTCCACTAGATAAAGCTACATGCCAAATTTGGTCGCCCTAGGCCCCATGGCTAGGTCAAAGAAGAATTTTAAAGTTCTCCCTATATAAGCCCATGTAAAACTTGTTATATAAGCCCATGTAAAACTTGTTACCCCCGGGCAGGGCCTAATTTGACCCCAGGGCTATAATTTGAACAATCTTGGCAGAGGTCCACTAGATAAAGCTACATGCCAAATTTGGTAGCTCTAGGCCCTATGGCTAGGTAGAAGAGGAATTTTAAAGTTCTCCCTAAATAAGCCCATGTATAACTTGTAACCCCCGGGGCGGGGCCAATTTTGACCCCAGGACTATAAATTGAAGAAATTTGGTAGAGGTCCACTAGATAAAGCTACATGCCAAATTTGGTAGCCCTTGGCCTTACGGTTTCAGACAAGAAGATTTTCAAAGATTTTCAAAATTTTTCAGTTTTGTTGCCATGGCAACCAGAGTTTTTGAAGGAATTAAATTCTTTCAAGTAATTCTGAAGAGGACCATGGCAGGATCATTTCTGTGAAGTTTCATCAAAATTGGATGGGTAGTTTCAGAGAAGAAGACGTTTTAAAAAAAAGTTAACGCACGGACGGACGGACGCACGCACGCACGACGGACAACAGGCCATGACATAAGCCCGCTGGCCTTCGGCCAGTGGAGCTAAAAATTCAGTCATATTTCAAGCATTTGCAGATGGACCCCCCCCCACCCCTTTAGATCTTTATTTTCATTTCATAAAACAACAATTTTTTCACTCATGACAGAATTTTAGATTCCACTTATTGTTTTATTCAGAGATTTGTGTATATTCACTGTTTAAATTCATTATTAAAGATGAGAAGATAGTTTGAAGTCCCTCTGATCGGACGATGCCACGCTGATCATGGTAGTGTCATGGGTTTTCACGTTTTTTTTGGCGATCAATTTTTCGTGTCAATTAATTTCTGGGGAAGTACTACCACATGATTTGACATCAGTTAGTCATTTTGAATAGCAGGTAACTTTAAATTCTGTCACTTTACACTAGATCAGAGGATTAACACCGTTATTACGTTCTCGTAAATGACTCGCCTGCTTCATTAGATCACGCGCGTGTCCTTCACATTTTATACTGATCGTGTTTAGCCCATATTTCTGCCGGATGCGCACAAGCTAGGTTATATGAAGCTCTTGACGATAATTTCATGCGTCAGATTGACAATTAAGCAAATATTTTTCAGCGTCAAATACATGTCATTTCAAATTTCCAAGCGTCAAAACCCGGTCTCAGGGATCAAATAAGAAACTTGCCGAGTTGTCGAGTTTTGACAAAACATCCATGGACAAAAACTTTTCTCATTTTTCCGGCCAATTTTCGTGTTTGTTATCACTATATTGAATCCTAGAGTCTGATTAATATCAGTCACAAAACCAAGCGCTACAAACCAGTATTCACGTTTCACGACCAAGCAAGCTTCGGTACCAACTGCAATCGATTCCGGGATTTCTCAAGAGCTAATCGCAATCGGAAGCCAAAACCAACTGACTTTCGACTATAGTCAATCATTGGCCCACCACTACAAATCGGACTACAGTGTATGAATGAAACTTTTCCCCCTTTTTCGGTCGCTTCGGCATTTAAGTAGCACGTACTGTCAACTTCGGAAGATAGTTGCCGATCCCCAGCTCTGACATCCATTTTATTATTGAAAAGAACAAAGATAATTTAAACTGAACCATCTTTGGCTAACAAATAATCAAATTGCTGCCAATATTTGTCCCCTAAAACGAAGGGCTTTGTTAATGCTTTATTGTTTTACAATCCTAGCGGAAAAAATGTTAAAGTCGGCAAACCGATCAAAACACAGCCGCAACATTTTGGACACGAACAATATAACATCATACGATAACCTTAAAACGTTCCGGTTCAGCATCTATATTTAGAATCGGGAAACCCTAAGCAAGAGTGAGTGACTGTAAACATTTCGGTGCAAATTATCCCCGAAATTACAAAATTCTTTGAATTTCATTGTTTTTAGGGCGAGTGCGTTTGACGGGAGACATTAGTGACCGAGATCAGCCCCTGACAAAGCAAATGCAGTGGGGCAATAAATTTTATTGATACGGCATCTGGAAATCTCTTGACTTGCAATAGATACGAGATAAAGTGGTACCCCCCTCCCCTCCCAAAAAAAATTTCTCCTCAGATTTAAACGATTTGGAAAAATGACCTGGTCGGCCCCTGAAAATACAGAATTCCGTCACAATACGGAAAACTTTTACCCCTGCATATCAATATATCAACTAAGTTCATATTCTTTGGTGGCACATGACTGGCAGGTTTCTCTATAGCTTTCATCCTAATCTCTTCCTGCTGCAGACACATTGAATTCTTTACAAAACCACAAAATCTTAGACTAATCCAAATATAAAACATTTGCAGAAGACAATAATAAAGTGGCTCAAATGACTAAATGATTTGTCTTAGAAAGCATTGAAAGCATTATGGGAAAAGGGGGGGGTCGCTCGGTAAAACATGAGACTGTATAGCAGAGTATTACATGATTTGTTCTCTCTTTTGTTCTATTTATTTTGTTTGGTGGCAAATGCTCTTTTCAACATAATCTCAGACATATTACTTCTGCAATTTCTCTTGTCCATGCCTTCCTAGATTTTCATCAACCAGTATCCAACCTTCACATGTTTAGGCTGTATGGTTTGGGTTAGCAACCCTAAGTCCATATTCACCAACCTTTCCAAAGAACATTCTAAGTCTTTATATCTGAGATTCTCTAATTTGAAAGTAACACAACTTCTGATTGGCTAAACCATTTGGTTTAGCCAATTAGAAGTTGTGTTACTTTCAAATCTAGACAATTCTGGAGAATAAGACTAAGAATATTCTTAAGAATGGTTGGTGAATATGGACCCTGGTCATACGATTTTGACCATCTGAGCATAGTTTTAATCTCACATCCTAATGGAGTCTTTGTAGTAAAATACAGTGTGTGCGATCACATATAAATGTATGTGATATACGTATAAAATCACGTACAGTTTTTCTCTGTTATACGTACAACAACGTACAAACAAGAGGGCCATGATGGCCCTGTATCGCTCCACTGGCTATTAAGTAAAATTCTGACCAGTCGTTTCAGAGAAGAAGAATTTTTAAGAATTTCTAAATTTCCATATAGTGCAAGTAGCCCCCATTCACCAGAGCCACATTTTTTGACGGATCAAAATTTTACGAACACTTTTTGAAAAAGGTCACCCAAGCAACAATCCTGTGAAATTATTTCAAAATCTGACCTGCTGTTTCAGAGGAGAAGATTTTTAAAGAATTCCTTCATTTCTGTATAGTGCAAGAAGCCCCCATTCACCAGAGCCACGTTTTTTGACGGATCAAAATTTTACGAACAGTTTTTGAAAAGGGTCACCCAAGGAACAATCCTGTGAAATTATTTCGAAATCTGACCAGCGGTTTCAGAGAAGAAGAATTTTGAAGAATTCCTTCATTTCTATATGGTGCAAGAAGCCTCCATTCACCAGAGCCACATTTTTTGACGGATCAAAATTTTACAATCAATTTTTAAAAAGGGTCACCCAAGGAGCATATCTGTGAAATTATTTAAAAATCTGACCCGTGGTTTCAGAGGAGAAGATTTTTAAAGAATTCCCTAAAAAATTCCATTTGGTTGCAATGGCAACCAGAGTTTTTGATGGAATCAAATTCTGTGAACAGTTTTTAAAGAGGACCTTCCAAGGAACATTCCAGCCAAGTTTGGTCCAAATCCGCCCAGTGGTTTAGGAGGAGTTGATGTTTAAAGAATTGTTGACGACACACGACGCACGACGGACACCAGGTGATCCTAAAAGCTCCCCTTGAGCACGTTGTGCTCAAGTGAGCTAAAAAGTTAACATACGGATGGATGCACAACGGACAACGGGCCATAACATAAGCCTGCTGGCCTTCGGCCAGTGGAGCTAAAAAACTTGTCTAGCACCAATCATGTATCACTGCAGCTTGATAATCAAGGGAGGTAAATAGTAACGAACTTTATCTTTCATAAAAAGAGTTATTTCCCTTGATTAATGTTTAAATTGAAGTGACAATATTTTGAAGCCCATGTTAAACTTGCGATCCCTGGAATGAAGGCAATTTTGACCCCAGACCTACAATATGAAACTAGAATGTGTGGTTATAAACAAAAGGATTTTTTAATCTTGCCCAATAAAAAGTCATGTAAAACAAGTTTGCTGAATAAAAGGCCCTGTAAAATATGTGATCCATGACACAGGTTTATCAAGTTTTCACTATAAAAGCCAATGTAAAACTTGTGACCCCTGGTGTGGAGTCAAACTTGACCCCCAAAGTTAAAATTTGGGCCCTCTTGGTAGAGGCCCATTATATAAAGTTACATGCAAAATTTGGTAGCCCTAGGCCTAAATATGGCTATGTACAAGTAGATTATTAAAGTTTCCTTATATAAGACCATGTAGAACTTGTGACCCCCTGGGGTGGGGCTACATTTGACCCCCTGGGCTATAATTTGGGCACCCTTGATAGAGACCCCCTAGATAAAGCTAAATGCAAAATTTGATAGCCCTAGCCCTTATAGCTAGATGCGAAAGATTTTCCTATATAAGCCCGCCCATGTAAAACATGTTACCCCCCGGAGCGAAGTCAAATTTGACCCTCAGCTATAATTTGGACACCCTTGGTACAGGTCCACTAGATAAAGCTACATGCCAAATTTGGTCGCCCTAGGCCCCATGGCTAGGTCAAAGAAGAATTTTAAAGTTCTCCCTGTATAAGCCCATGTAAAACTTGTTATATAAGCCCATGTAAAACTTGTTACCCCCGGGCAGGGCCTAATTTGACCCCAGGGCTATAATTTGAACAATCTTGGCAGAGGTCCACTAGATAAAGCTACATGCCAAATTTGGTAGCTCTAGGCCCTATGGCTAGGTAGAAGAGGAATTTTAAAGTTCTCCCTAAATAAGCCCATGTATAACTTGTAACCCCCGGGGCGGGGCCAATTTTGACCCCAGGGCTATAAATTGAAGAAACTTTGTAGAGATCCACTAGATAAAGCTACATGCCAAATTTGGTAGCCCTTGGCCTTACGGTTTCAGACAAGAAGATTTTCAAAGATTTTCAAAATTTTTCAGTTTTGTTGCCATGGCAACCAGAGTTTTTGAAGGAATTAAATTCTTTCAAGAAATTCTGAAGAGGACCATGGCAGGATCATTTCTGTGAAGTTTCATCAAAATTGGATGGGTAGTTTCAGAGAAGAAGACGGACGGACGGACGGACGGACGCACGACGGACAACAGGCCATGACATAAGCCCGCTGGCCTTCGGCCAGTGGAGCTAAAAACTCGCCCTGAAAACAATGAAATTCGTAGAACTTTGTAATTTTGGGTATAATCTGCAGTGAAATGTTTACAGTCACTCACTCTTGTACAGGGTTTGCAACGAAATGTTTACAGTCACTCACTCTTGTACAGGGTTTTCCCCAATTCCAAATATAGATGACAAACCGGAACGTTCTGAGGTTATCCTATAATGTACATGTTATATTCTTCGTGTCCAAAATGTTGCGGCTGTGTTTTGATCGATTTGCCGTATTTTAACATTTTTGTCGCTAGGATTGTAAATACACTAAAGCATTAACACGGTCGTTTGTTTAAGCGGACGAATTTTGGCTGCAATTTGATTATTTACCCATGTCATCAAAACGATAGCTCAGTTTAAATTAGCTTTGTTCTTTTCAATGATAAATGAATGAGCTATGGACCGAGAACTATCTTTAGCTAGTCAAACACTGAAAGGACCGAAAAGGGGGAAAAATTCCAGTCCTATACTGTAATCCGATTTGATAGATTTTGTACAGGAATTTGACCAATTCCATGGTATTCCACTTAACTGTTTTAGCAAACATTAGAATTGGTTTTGCCAAAGATATTCTTGCACGGTTTGAGGAAGGGTTCCCAAAATGTTTGAAGAGCTCATAACTGTGTACATGTATCGATAAAAACTTGTTTGTGCATATCGCATGAAAACAGTTTATCTTTTAATAGGCTGTCATTAAAACCGATTATTAGTGAAATTAAATAGTTTAGATCTGAAACCCATCTTCGTTTGTGCACCCCCAGCTGCTGATACCAAAGGGTACAAAAACCTCAAACTAGAAAAAGCACAGCACACTCTGAAAATATGATTTCATTGTCTGTCAGAGTTTCAAGTAAAAGTGAAGTAATAGTTGATATACCAATGCAAAAACTAAATTGCTGAGGTGTTACAGGTTATCAGGGCTTTTTTTCCAAAAATTGGGAAGGGGCCTTAGCCTTTCATTTTGGGAAATTCAAGCACGATTTTGGCCAAATTGGGAAAAAGCAGACCGACTTTCAAGGTACGTCAATAAAATAAATTAATGGCAGTGTACATACATACAGTAACAGGGGTGTGGAAATCTTGAAATTATCTACTTGTCCATGGACAAGTAAATCTAAAAAATCTACTTGTCCGTCAGAGAAGCTTACTTGTCCAAAACAAAACAATTTTCAGTGTTTGCACTTAAAGCCCTTTTTAACACTACTGTGGTACACTTATGGGTGCCAGAGTCAATAATTCAGCAGAACTGCTTACCAGCCATCATATGATCCAAGGGAATCATTATCCATGGAAGTTAAAATGCTAGGCTTGGTTATTGTGTCTGGAGATGTAGAGTTTGCATCATGTGCAGTGATAATAACTGTCTACTTTTCAGACAACGGAAGATCAGCGATGTCCGACAGACCCGGCACTTCAGATTGAGACTCGGTATGCGGAGATTCGATTACCTGCAGATCGATCTGCAAAGAATTTGAACGTTTTACACCGAAAGTAAAAAGGCTGCGCTGGCCTTTATCGTCTACAGCCCTTTTAACAAACTTTTTTTTAATGTTTCCCGGTTCTTGACATGTTTTACTTGGAGACAGCGTGTTTGGTTTACTTTCAAATACGTTTACTGCAACCGAGTATGAATATGTTCCACAGTGTTAAATTAAGACAACTTCTTTTGTCAGCTGCAAGTTTTTGCGAACCACAAAAAAGAATTTAATATTGAATGATAGGGAAATGACAACCGTGTCAAGTCTACGTGCGGTGTTATAATACGTAAACAAGAGGGCCATGATGGCCCTGTATCGCTCCACTGGCTATTAAGTAAAAACACTACAAGCCAAACATTACAATATTCAGCAAATTGATTTCAAACATGAGGACATGCAAACATTTTTCTATCTAATCCTACGAGAAAGTTGTGATCCATGGGCAAAGCCAATTTTGATCGCAAAGCTATAATTATTTGAATCCTGGTGGAGGTCCACAATATAAAGCTCCATACCAAATAATTCAGTTCTTGAATGTTATAAACAAGAAGATTTTCAAATTTTTCTCAATGAGAAGCCCTGTAAAACATGAAACCCATGAGACAGGGCTAAATCTAATAGCCTTAGTCTTTATAATGGTTAGTAACATGATGACTTAAGATAGTTTTCATTACAAAAGCCCATGTAAAACTGGTGACCTTGTGTTCCGTGGTGTGGGGACAAACTTGGGTCAAGGACTATAATTTGGGCCCTCCTTGTAGAGGCCCACTAGATAAAGCTACATGCAAAATTTGGTAGACCCCATGGCTATTATTTGAAGGAACTTGGTAGAGGCCCACTAGATACAGCTACATGCCAAATTTGGTAGCCCTAGGCCTTACAGTTTCAGAGAAGAAGATTTTTGAAAATTTTCTATATTTTTCAGTTTTGTTGCCATGGCAACCAGAGTTTTTGAAGGAATAAAATTCTGTCATGGGATTCTGAAGAAGACCATGGCAGGATCATTTCTTTGAAGTTTCATCAAAATTGGATAAGTAGTTTCAGAGATGTTTGAAATAAAAGTTAATGCACACACGGACAGATGGACGGACGGACCTTTAGTGCCAGTAAAAAACAAGTATATACATCAATCTCAGTTTGAAATATATCTTTTTAACCTATTACCAGACAATCCCTACTTTTGATGACCCTGAGAAAGAAGACTTTAGAAAAGCATTTTCTCCTTTTCTTACAATGTTTTCTACTGTTCACAAAACAAATTTCAAATTTTCAATCACTTTTATTTTGTCGTCTGCAAGTGCTTTCGATTTAGACAAGCCTAAAATATTATCGTTTGGTAATGAGTTACATGTGTGCTAACAATTGTCATAATAAATCACTAAGATTTTTGTTCAAACTTATTTTATTAATACTTTTTCTAAGCTAGTCATCATCAAACAGTAGACATGGTGTATTAATATGAACACTTCATAGTTTGTAAACACAGTCAGATATGTGGAGGATAATTTTTTGTTTTGGTGTATGATTGAAAATTCTTTTATTGAGTTGAAACAAATGCTAAAAGCTCCCCTTGAGCACGTTGTGCTCAAATGAGCTAAAAAGTTAACATACGGATGGACGCACAACGGACAACGGGCCATAACATAAGCCTGCTGGCCTTCGGCCAGTGGAGCTAAAAAACTTGTCTAGCACCAATCATGTATCACTGCAGCTTGATAATCAAGGGAGGTAAATAGTAACGAACTTTATCTTTCATAAAAAGAGTTATTTCCCTTGATTAGTGTTTAAATTGAAGTGACAATATTTTGAAGCCCATGTTAAACTTGCGATCCCTGGAATGAAGGCAATTTTGACCCCAGACCTACAATATGAAACTAGAATGTGTGGTTATAAACAAAAAGATTTTTTAATCTTGCCCAATAAAAAGTCATGTAAAACAAGTTTGCTGAATAAAAGGCCCTGTAAAATATGTGATCCATGACACAGGTTTATCAAGTTTTCACTATAAAAGCCAATGTAAAACTTGTGACCCCTGGTGTGAAGTCAAACTTGACCCCCAAAGTTAAAATTTGGGCCCTCTTGGTAGAGGCCCATTATATAAAGTTACATGCAAAATTTGGTAGCCCTAGGCCTAAATATGGCTATGTACAAGTAGATTATTAAAGTTTCCTTATATAAGACCATGTAGAACTTGTGACCCCCTGGGGTGGGGCTACATTTGACCCCCTGGGCTATAATTTGGGCACCCTTGATAGAGACCCCCTAGATAAAGCTAAATGCAAAATTTGATAGCCCTAGCCCTTATAGCTAGATGTGAAAGATTTTCCTATATAAGCCCACCCATGTAAAACATGTTACCCCCCCGGAGCGAAGTCAAATTTGACCCTCAGCTATAATTTGGACACCCTTGGTACAGGTCCACTAGATAAAGCTACATGCCAAATTTGGTCGCCCTAGGCCCCATGGCTAAGTCAAAGAAGAATTTTAAAGTTCTCCCTATATAAGCCCATGTAAAACTTGTTATATAAGCCCATGTAAAACTTGTTACCCCCGGGCAGGGCCTAATTTGACCCCAGGGCTATAATTTGAACAATCTTGGCAGAGGTCCACTAGATAAAGCTACATGCCAAATTTGGTAGCTCTAGGCCCTATGGCTAGGTAGAAGAGGAATTTTAAACTTCTCCCTAAATAAGCCCATGTATAACTTGTAACCCCCGGGGCGGGGCCAATTTTGACCCCAGGGCTATAAATTGAAGAAACTTGGTAGAGGTCCACTAGATAAAGCTACATGCCAAATTTGGTAGCCCTTGGCCTTACGGTTTCAGACAAGAAGATTTTCAAAGATTTTCAAAATTTTTCAGTTTTGTTGCCATGGCAACCAGAGTTTTTGAAGGAATTAAATTCTTTCAAGAAATTCTGAAGAGGACCATGGCAGGATCATTTCTGTGAAGTTTCATCAAAATTGGATGGGTAGTTTCAGAGAAGAAGACGTTTTAAAAAAAAGTTAACGGACGGACGGACGGACGGACGCACGCACGACGGACAACAGGCCATGACATAAGCCCGCTGGCCTTCGGCCAGTGGAGCTAAAAATGACTCGGTTCGGTTATGGTTGCCTCCATTATACAAACCAAATGGCGCGAAGAAACCACAACATTTCCGCCATACTGCAGCGCAGTCAAGCCCATAAAATCAGAGTCAGTCACGTTTGTTTTTGAATCCAGATATCAGGGTATAGGTTATCATAATTTAATTTAAAAATGTTGTTGTTTACGAAGTGAGACAGAGAGAACATTTCAATTTCACAAGGATAATGTTATATAATACAGATCTTTATTTACAGTTTCCTCCTCATTTTCTACTTGTCCGCGGACGAGTAGATTGCAAAAAGCCACTTGTCCGACGTCAAATTGACCCGAGTCAGACGTACGATTTCCGCACCCCTGAGTAAATAAAAAGTTGCAACAATTTAATAATAACAGCCATCATATGATACAAGGGAATTATTATATGTGGAAGTCACAAGGCTTGGTTTGGATACTATGTCTGGAGATGTAGAGTTTGCATCATGTGCAGTGATAATAACTGTCTAGTCTTCAGACCACGGGAGATCGGCGATGTCCGACGGACCCGGCACTTCAGATTGAGACTTGGTATGCGGAGATTTGATTACCTGCAGATCGATCTGCAAAGAATTTGAACGTTTTACACCGAAAGTAAAAAAGCTGCGCTGGCCTTTATTGTCTGCAGCCCTTTTAACAAACTTTTTGTAATGTTTCCCGGTTCTTGACATGTTTTACTTGGATACAGCGTGTTTGGTTTTCTTTCAAATATGTTTACTGCAACCGAGTAAGAATGTGTTCCACAGTGTTAAATTAAGACAACTTCTTTTGTCAGCTGTAAGTTTTTACGAAAGACAAAAAAGGATTTAATATTGAATGATAGGGAAATGACAACCGCGTCTAGGTGCGGTGTTATAATGCTCAAAAAGTCACTCGGTTCGGTTAATGTTGCCTCTATAAAACGAACCAAATGGCGCCAAGAAACCGCAACAGTTCGGCCATACTGCAGCGCAGTCAGCTGAGTCATTTTGGTACAAATCAATAAAAAGCCTGCTTTCGGTTTCAATTGCTGCTAAATAACGAAAGTTTTATGTCTGATCATGTGAAATAGCTTGCTTGATACTGGCATTTTAACTTATTGAGAATTTCAGCATCGTATTATGAGAAATTCTTTTAGCAAAATTGGGAAATTGTTTCACCAAAATGGGGAAAAAAAGATGCTTTTTGCAATTGGGAAGTCACCGAATATCGGCCTCCATTATAGAAGGAAAAAAAGCCCTGGTTATGGTCAAAACCTTACCTCAGCACAACACTGTACTGAGATATAAAATCAACCAAGGTGATGATGATGATGATGACGTCTCTTTAGGGTACTGCCTAAATGTTGGTAATGAAGACCTTCAGTCCATAATTGCACCAAGAGGAAATGTTTGTAATAGCACCTAGAGAAAATGTTCGCTTCTGATGAGGGAATAGGTTAAAATAGTTTCACTGATAGCAGATCTGGAGAAGTTCCAGTTTCTTATCAATAGGAATATAAACACCTCCTTTATACATACTATGTCTATTTTGCATGTATCATGCGCCTGCTGATAAGCCCTTCAGGTAATTGCCAGAAATATCCCATATTGATTAACAGTATCCCAACAAATGACAAGATGTTCATCTGTCTCAATCAGAAGTTTCAGATGAATGTAAAATTCTCGATCCAAAATCCTTTGTTCGTTACTGAAGCCTATCTTGTGGGTACTTATATAAATTGTCTCCGCAATTGTGTCCATGGAATACTCGTATATGAATCCCAACAACTTAGGTTTAAGCAAAGAGAATAGATATTTGTATCAAAAGTTTCAATCTTATAATATTCTCTTCATCTGTACCCCTGGTGGCACTACAATATCAATTTAATTTTCAGCACTTGAATTTCTTCTTACTCTTTCCCGAGAGAAAAAAAAAAATTACTTCAACAAAATTGAATGAATTGCAACCACCAAGTCAAATGTGACTCACATGATGGGATTTATCTGTGACGGGGTAGAAAACATTGTCGGGGAAAAAGAGAAAATGCTCAGGTGACCAGCACTTTCTCCTTTTCCCACAATGTTTTCAAAAGGCTTCTCCAATCCAATTCATTTTTTAATTATTCAATCAAATGAGCCATATTTATTTTCTCACCTGCACATGTTTTTCAATATGGACAAGTAATAGAAACCTTTTCATATGAAGAGTTTACTCTTTAAAATAGAACATTTTAGACAGGTCCAAATTGAAAGCATTTGCAGATGACAAATTAAATATGACTCAAAAGAAATTTTTGCAAAGGGTAGAAAATATTTTTGGAAAAGGAGAAAATGCTTGCTACTGGTATTTTCACCATTTCCCAAAATGTTTTCAAAAGCCTTCATCCACAACTGCCAACAAATTTCTATTTTTGCCAAAGTGTTGAATTTATTCATGCATTCAATTTCAATACATGTAAATCATCTTCTCTTCATATAGATGTTTTCAAGGTTGACTACGGTATAGTTATTTAAAATGAATTTATGCATTCTAGCACACTGCCAAGATTCTTTCTAGACAAAAGGTTAAATCAGGATTTTAAGAGAAGTCATGTCAAGAATGCAAAAAAAAAAATACAAATACAGGTAAGCAAGACATGTCAAGAGTAGGAGGGTACAAAATCATTAAAACTTTTCTCCACCCATCCATCAGTATACATCTCACCTTATCTCCAGAACAGGTCTAAAACCAGTCTAAAGACTAGATAAATCTCTAGAATTATCTATATCAATGTCCTGATTTTGGAAAACAGGAATCCTTTTCTCTTAAAACTTAATCCTTTCATTTAAAACTTGATTCCTGCACTCCTAAAACCAGATGTATCACCGACAAGGAAGCTAACCTATAATTTTAAAACGTATCCTTCAAGGGAACCAAGTGAAAGGTATCTATGATAAAATCTTTTCAAAATATTAAGAATAGTTGGTAAATACAGGCCCTTGGCCCATATTCAACAACCATCTTTAAGAATATTCTTTGTCTTTTTCTAGATTTAGAAAGTAATACAAGTTCTGATAGGCTGGTTTAGCCAATCAGACCTTGTGTTACTTTCAAGTTTACGTAAATTATTGAGAATAGGACTATGAATGCTCTTAAGAATGGTTGGTGAATATGGACCCCGACTTCTCCTGGGCTGAGAAAGTCTATTTTACTTATTTGGTGCTCTGAGGTTTAATGTATTTCACACTATACATGTGAAATTTGTGAGATATGTACAAAGGGAGGTAAGAATGTAGACCACAACTGCACTGAAAAAGGAAAAAAAAAAAAGGGGGGGGGGGGGGGGGAGGGCGCTATTTGTTATATGCATAGTTATTCCTTACCTAAAAGCCTTTTGAAAACATTGTGGTGAAAAAAAGATGTCATGCAAATAATCAACATTTATTAAATCATTCATTGCATAAAAGGGAAATAAGAAAAAAGTTTCTTCTTACCTTTCAGAAGCTGTTTAATTTCTTTTGAAGCCCGATTGGCTGTAAACTTGTTCACAATATCCAGAGCTGTCTGGTCATAGGAGTTGGTTTTATTGACATCCACTCCACACTGAAAGAAATAAAAGATGCATAATAGTTAAAATAACATATGACTTTAAACAATCCTGTTTTTGACAATGCTAAACAAGAAGGCCATAATGGCCCTGTATCGCTCCACTGACTGATGGATGCATGCACGCATGCAGGCACGGACACACAACAGACACTGGGCCATGACATAAGCCCGCTGGCCTTCAGCCAGTGGAGCTAAAGAGAACAATTTTGCAAACATCATGGAAAGAGGAGAAAATGGTAGCAACCAGCATTTTTCCTTTTCCAACAATTTTTCAGCCTCTTATGACACTGTCATTTTTGTCATCTTGTAAGGAGTTAACCCTTCACCTCACAATCCCTAGTTATAATAATCCTGACTTCTAAAAATATTGTGGGAAAAGGAATATTGCTGGTAATCAGCAATTTCTCCTTTTTCCACAATGTTGTCTTTTCTTTTAATCCTTATCATACAATCTCGACTTTTGACGACCCTGAGAAAGAAATCGTTTGAAAACATTGTGGGAAAAGGAGAAAATGCTGATAATCAGCATTTTTCTCCTTTTCCCACAATGTTTAAAATCCTCCCCAAAACAAATTTTGATTTTTTTTATTCACATCCATTTTGTCGTCTGCAAATGCTTTCAATTTGGACCAGTCTAAGATCTTTGGACCAGTCTAAGAACTTAGAAAGCCAGTTCAATCCTTCAAGTCAAGTCAAGTTGTGGCACATTTCATTTGAATTCTGCATAAGCAGAATAAAAAAATTTGTCACATGGGAAAGAGTTAAAAGATACACCATATAAATCTTATGCAAGCACTTATGAGCTTATCAGAATGAAAATCCCATCATATCTATATTGCTATATAGATATTCTGCTATTCAAAAAGTACTTGCACCAATATGCCCCCTGACAGAGATTATGGAAAAGCATACTGTGAAAAGTCACCTTCGATTCCTTTGGTATAATCTCCAGAAAAAGAAACACTGCAAAGAAAAGCAAAAATGAGTGGCACTCACAGAGACAGACAATAAGGGGTATTCTAATTCTAAACCATTTGTCTCTTATCAAAACCTATGTTGTTAGTACCCTAATAAATTGATTCATACAGGGGATTTATATGTAAGCCAACATTACAGGTTTAGTAGACAATTGTAAATTTCATTTCCTTTAATTCTAGAAGAGCCCTGACAATTATTATTGTTTTTATAGCTACTGTAGATCATGATCAGACTGGACAAAGCAGGCAATATGATCTTCCATTTACACTGTCCTTTATGCTGAGCATTCTGGATGCCTGGAAATGGAAGTTATTTGTGTGCTTTTTCCAAACTGAGAGTTTCTATATTACTCATCTGATGTTTCAACATTTTACCACACAATCCAAACTTTTTACAACTCTGGAGAAGAAGACTTTTGAAAACATTTGGAAAATAGGAGACAATACTGGTAACATGCATTTTCCTCTATTTCCCAACAATGTTTTGTACCCTTTCAGCAATAAAGTTTTATTTTTTTGTCAGCTAATGCTTTTAATTTGGACAAGTCTAAAATTTTGTCATGTAGTAAACGCTCATTATTAAATCTAAAAGTTCCTAATTCTTTAACTCTGTCACAACAGTTCAAAGGAAAGTGAGACTAAATTAAGCCAATTTGCCAACTTCAAAAGATGAACTGTAGTAAAGTAGTCAGGTTTCTTTCATCCACTTGCCTGCAATTTATATTTTCAAGTATGTTACTAATTACACAACCACACCTCACAATGTTACATGGAAACAAAAGATACCTCAGACTATCAGAAAATTAATCTTGAAATTCTGAATCAAAACAGAATCAATGTAGAGGTAATAATCAAAGAACTGAGAGCACTGACATAAAAAGCAAAGGCAAAACAACAAGTTGTTGGATGGTAGATTTGTTGGTTGGTTAGTTAGTTAACAGATTAGTTTATAGATTGGTTGGTTTATTGGTTGGTTAGATTGGTTGACAGATTGATTGGTTGGTTGGTTGGTTTGTTGATTGTCTGATTTACTGACTGACTGACCAACCGGACTCACAATTGATAAATCAATTGAATGTTGTTTGTTTGACTGATTGACTGACTGACTGACTGATTTAATGAATCATCAAATAATTGACAAATTGATTGGTTTTTATGGCACCTTTGAAATTATTAGTTATATCATGGTGTCCTGGTTTTTAACCAAGGACCTTCCCACAAAATAAGGATCAAACCTGGGGACTTTAGGTTTCAAATCCCACATCTTCACCACTGAGCCAAGGTGAAGAAAATGATGGGCTTTTATTATTGGTGTCATAGAACAACCATAGAATACCTATTCTGATCTTGATTTACATTGTCCAAGAAAGAACTTGAAGATGCCCTTAGCATAGCAAGGGTTCATTTCCCAGCTTACAGCTGTAGACATGTGTTTATCTAAGCAATTGCAAACAGAACATGCAATTTGACTGAAATAAAAAGATTGTCTCTGAAAAGGGAAGAAAACATTGTTGGATAAGGAGAAACAAGAGCGGCAAATTGTCGCCAGATACGCCCGTCCCACCGCCAGTTGTCGAGGGGGGATTATAATCGTAAAGGGCAGGTAGAGGAAAATAGTAGTGCAGCAGAAATCATTCAAGTGATTGAAATAGGCATGAATGTCTCCTCTAATGTTAAGGAAACATGCATATAAAGTTTCAGGTCATTCCAACATGAAAAGACAAAGTTATATTGTAGAGAAGCATGAAAAGCTATTAAAAAAAAAAATGAATAGGGAATAATTCCAAAAGGGCATTAGGCAAGGTTACAGCTCCAGAGCACTGCACTTTTCATAACTGCAACAAACATGTTTACCAAGTCTCAAGTCAAAATTGACTTGAGGTGACAAAGTTCTGTACTGGACAAGCAAAAAATACTGTAAAAATGAAGATCAAAGTGGAATTACTCAAAATCCGCGCTAGATAGAGTTATTGTTCTTGCGCACTGTACTCCGTAATATTGCAACAAACATGCATACCAAGTTTGAAGTCGTTCTGACTTGAGATGACAAAGTTATATTCCGGACAAGCACTAAATGCTGTAAAAATGACGATCAAAGGGAAATAACTCAAAGACAGCACGAGGTAGAGTTACAATTCTTGTGCACTGCACTTCCAAATATTGCAACAAATAAGCATACCATATTTCAAGTCATTCCTACTTAAGATGACAAAGTTATGCTCCGGACAAGTAGAAAATGCTATAAAAATGAAGATCAAAGGGGGAATAACTCAAAATTTGTGCTAGGAAGAGTTATGGTTCTTGTGCACTGCACTCCGTAATTTTTCAACAATCATGCATACCAAATCTGAAGATGTTCAGACTAGAGATGACAAAGTTATATTCCGGACAAGCAGAAAATGCTGTAAAAATGACGATCAAAGGGAAAAAACTCAAAGACAGCATGAGGTAGAGTTATGGTTCTTTCACACTGCACTCCGTATTATTACAACAAACACAAATGCCAAGTTTCAAGTCAATCGGACTGGAGATGACAAAGTTATGCTCCGGACAAAGAATTGGACGCCGCCCGGACGCCATGGGTGATCCCATAATACGTCCCGTCTTCGACGGGCGTATAAAAACTAGTTACCAGTCTTTTCTCCTTAGACCCCAAAATGTTGTTTAAATACAGGATTGTTTGGTAAAGTGTTAACAGTGTACAAACCCCTATGGACTGCTGAATATAATGACGTCCATTAAACACGCCTCATCGAAAAGTGCGATAGCTTTGTACATACCTAGAATATATATGTCACTTTTTGCTTCCCATAGAATTTTCACTTCTCTAATCCACTGAAGCATGAAATTTCGTGCCAGTCTACTATGTTTGCTTTAACCATGACTCATGGCACCATTTTGCCCTACGCCCCATGCATTTTCCCCACGTGGTTATGTCGGTCAAAATTACGCATGTGTAAACAGTAATTGATTTACAATTAAGTAGTCCAAGCAATATTTTGAAAACATCGATTTTGAAAATGTCAAGACAAAATAATGAATAAAGAGCACCCATTTTGGGCATGCTTGAAAGCAGTCTTTTCTCAAAGTGACGTTGCAAGACACTTTAACGTTGCAAGATCAACAATAGTATGTCTTGTTCGACAGGTAAACGAAACAGAGAGCTTGTCTGATAGACCCCGACCCAGTGCTCCGTGTGTGACATCTGTACGACAAGACAATTTCATCCGTCAACGTCACTTGCGAAACCATTTTGTCACAGTGCAATCCACAACGTCGATGATTATAGGGAATCGCGGAAGACATGTAAGTCGGAATACAGTAAGGCGATGTCTTCGGGAGCGTGGAATATTGTGCAGGCGGCCGTACCGCGGTGATGTGCTAACTGACCACCACCGTCGGGATCGTCGGCAGTGGGCTCAAAACAACATCGGAAGACGTTGGTGTGATGTGGTCTTCAGTGACGAATCCTGTTTTAACCTCTCTTGTGCCGACGGACGAGTCCGCATTTACCGTCGACGTAATGAACGATACACCCAAAGTTTTGTTCTGGAACACAACTGTTTTGGTGGTGGTGGTATAATGGTTTAGGCAGCAATAAACCACACATTTAGAACTGACCTAGCGGTTATTAATGGTAATTTAAATGCCAGACAGTATGTAAACCAAGTTCTGCATCCTGTAGTCGTTCCCATGTTTCAGCAACGCCGTAGCCTTACATTTCAACATGACAATGCGCGCCCCCACACGGCCAGATTTACCAGAAACTTTCTCATGGCCAATAATATTGCCGTGCTGCCATGACCTGCTAACTCTCCCGGTTGTAACCTGATCGAACACATGTGGGACATCCTTGGATGTCGTTTACATCGACGTAACCCACAGCCGCAAAACGTCCAAGAATTAACAAATGCTCTTCATGAAGAGTGGGCTCGCATTCCACGCTATCTCCCGTGTAATCTGTGTGGGTCCATGGGATGGCGACTGCCGGCACTGATAGTAAGTCAAGGAGGCCATATACGGTATCGATGAATTTTAGGGGGTGAGTTTGTTGAAATGGCTGTTAAATTTGTGTAATGTTTAGCGAAACGTTTGTGTCATGTAATATGTGTAGAAATATTGACAAAGTCCATTTCTAAAATACAAAACCATGCATTCGATATTAAATTAATGAAATATGACGCGACAGAGGGAGATGAGGCGTTTCTAATGGACGTCAGTATAAATTTAAACTTAGGTGAGGGAAAAACGACACTGAAACTTCCAACTTTTATTTCTGTAAACATATCTGTAATTTATCCAACAACTTTTATCAAAGATCATATTTCTTATTCTTCAGTCTTTTGCAGTCTGATCTTGATCTACATTATTAATAAAAGCAATTAAAGTTGTTGTGTACAAAAGGGATAAATGTTATAAAATTTCATGTTATTTCACCTTGTTTCAAGCATGTCAGACTGTTTCTTATTTATTTTGACATTTGTTTCATTACATTTTTAATTACCACCTGCAAAGAACATCCTGTTTTCTTCCCATAATTTTACACTTAGATTGTTCAGTGCATTCTGTTTCAAAGATGCACTTAACTCATTACCAAATGACAAAATCTTAGGCTCTTCAAAAGTCAAATCATTTGCAGACAACAAACCAAATGTGGCCCAAAATGATTGAACTTGTCTTGAAAGGGAAGAAAACATTTTGGGAAAAGGAGAAAATGCTGGTTACCAATATTTTCTCCTTTACCAAACATGTTTTCAAAAGCCTTCTTCCTAAAGATCATTGAAATTTAAGAATCTTCCGAAGTCAAATCATTTGCAGACAACAATTCAAATATGGCCAAAATGATTGAACCTGTCTTTGAAAGGGAAGAAAACATTTTGAGGAAAGGAGAAAATGCTGGTTACCAGCATTTTCTCCTTTTCCAAAAATGTTCTTAAAAGCCTTCTTCCTAATGGTCATTAAAACTCAGAATTGGGTGGTAAAGGGTTTAAGCAAAATCTATTCTGTTTATTATTTTTTACCATTTCAGCACCATGTTTGGAAAACAAGGCATTCTGCAGAGGGCACAGATCAAGGTCAGACTGCACACTACATGAAGCCTGATCTTGAATCTAATTGTCAAGCCTATACAATAAACATTTTTCTGATACTCTGTGGATTGTTTTTTCAGCCATCAAAAGAGGTCCAGTTTGTATGTTTGGCACTACTAAAAATAATATTCATTCTAACATGACACGTGAACTCAGCTCTATAAACACAGTGCAACGAAAGCGTGGTAAAAATCTACGTCATTCTGTATAAAGTAAGTTGCCTGTGGCTGTTCTATGTCTTCGCCCTCCAATATTTTATCAACACAAGTCACTTGATATACAAAAAATTGTCCTTTTCAGCTCCTTGACCAAGGGGGAGGGAAAATCCTCAAGGATTTACCAATATTAACTGTTTTGATAAAAACTGACAACGATGGAACTATTTGAAATGTTATCAGTAAACATATATAAATCAAGTGTCTTTTCAAGTTGAAGGTTAGTTCAAAATTGACCGGTGTTAAATTGGAAATGAAATTGGGAGTGGGTGGAGTAATATTCAGAGCATTCGAAGCAACTGCGACTAATACTTGACAATACATTCATTCTTCTTTGTCATTTGAAAGTGAGACAATATAAAAGTAAAACTGCGTTTTTTTATATCGTGTTTGATGCCTAAGGTTTTTTTGAAATTTTGATTATTTTTATATTTACCAACTGGGCAGTGGGGTTTTGTTTTGGTAAGTAAGTGGAACAGCCGTGGTTTATTTAATGGAATATAATCCACATCCGCCTTTTTACACTAAGTATGAAGCTGTTTTCCTTTGACGAAGAGTTGGTCATGTTAGAATCAAAATAATCTTCTTTCTATCGTGGTTTATCGTTTAATAAACCATGTTGTGAGTTATGAGCCGCAATGAACAAACCACTAGGGCTATCGCCCTCGTGGATTATTTATTATGCCTCATAACTCGCAACCGTAGTTTATTGAACGATAAATTACGCTGGTGTCTTCACATTTGAAAAGGATCTTTTGATTAGTTAGTAGTCACCAAAGATTCTGACCTCAGTTTGATGCAGTATTCTCTTGTTTCATAGTTGTCTATCCCTTTCACAAACGACAAATTATAGATCCTTCCAAATTGAAGCATCTACAGACGACAAATTTGAAAGAGGAACAAATGGCCTTAAGGTTTTTGACAGGGTAAAAAAAATTGTGGGAAAAAGGAGAAAATGCCGGTTCCCAGCATTTTCTTCTTTTCCACAGTGTTTTCAAAAGGCCTCCTCCACAGGGGCTTAAAAACACGGGCTTGTTTGGTAAAGCGCTTTTGGATGCAAGTGAATTTCAAGTATGCTTCTATCAATCCTAATGCTACAGTTTCTTGTTATTTTGTTAGGTGTTAATTGGTTGCAAAGTGAAGCTTTTCAAGTACTATGCCTCCATCAGTCTCAAATGCTTGAAGTGCTAAATGTCCATAAAATGATGTTTTGCAGACTGTTTGCCAACAATCTGACAGCCCCTTCACCACAAGCCTTATAAAAGCTACAAATTAATCAGTTGCTGTTAATTTTAAGCCTCCCCAAGTTTGTTAATTACTTTTTAGAACTTGTCATTAGCAATAATTGAATGGATTGATTGAATTGATCGATATCACTATGACAGCCTGCATATTCATGCATATCCCGAGTTTCAGCAGTGCTAGGCTGGAGCTCTGGAGTGCCTTGCCCATGGATATTCCCACAAAAAAACCAAGTAGTTCCAGCTAGGCTTGAACCAGTGGCCTGCAGGTTATCAGTCCTACACTCTACCACTGAGCCACATAGGATCCCAAATTAGCAACAAAATCATGCTTAACCCTTTACCAAAGGACAAAATTTTGGGCTCAACCAAATTGAAAGCATTTGCGGATGACAAATTAAATGCAGCTCAAATGACGATTTCTGTCTATGATAGGGTAGAAAAGATTGCGGAAAAAGGAAAAAATGCTGCTTATCAGCATTTTCTCCTTTTTCGCACAATGTTTTAAAAAGCTTTCTTTCTCAGCATCACTGTAAGTAGGGAAAAACGTAATGCAACCTTGTGTTTAGGATATGAAATGTCAAAATAGCATCAAGCAGCAAGTGCAGAAATTTTTCAAGTGAAAGCCTCCTTGCAAACATCTACGAAGGTATTCCTTGTGCTTATTGAACCAGTAAATATACACAATGTGCTTTCTATGCGAAAGTATCAGATAAATACAGTCAAAAATCTTCCTGTAGTAAGAACTTTCAAGAAACTTTGGAGAGAATTTTTAACAAGACAGGATTCAAACTTGGTCCCCTGGATTACAAGCACGAGCACTTAGTATTGACCAAACTTCCACAGCATTGGTAACTTGATCCTTTATCAATTGATCCAACATCTTTAAGCCTTTACCAAATGACAAAATTGTAGAACAGTCCAAAATGAAAGCATTTGCAAACGACAAATTAAAGGTGGCCCAAATGACGAAATTTGTACTTGATAGGGCAGAAAACATTGTGGGAAAAGGAGAAAATGCTGGTTACCAGTATTTTCTCCTTTTCCCACAATGTTTTCAAAGGCGTTTTTCTCAAGGTTGTTAAAAGTCGGGATTGTGTGGTAAAGGGTTAATCCTTTACCAACCAATCCTTCTAAATAAGAAGCATGTTGAGAACATTGGAAATGGGAAAAATGCTGGCTTTCTATTATATCAGAGAACTTAAGCGCATATGTATTAAGCCTTTACCATGCAATCCCAAGTTTTAAAGACCTAACAAAGACTTTGAAAACATTGTGGGAAAAGAAGGAAATGCTGGTAACCAGCATTTCTCCTTTTCCGGATGTATTTTCTACCCTACTGCAGACAAGTCTCATTTGAGCCTCTAATAATATGTTGTCTGCAAATGCTTTGAATTTGAGTAAGTGTTAAATGTTGTACAGAGTTATTTTGAATTTGTTGTCTGCAGAGATTTTCACTTAGGGAGATTCTAAAATTCTGTCATGTAGGGAAAGGTTAATAACCCTTGGAAGATGATTGTAGGCTTTAGAAAACATTGCAAGAAAATGAGAAAATGCTGGTAACTTTGTTTTTCTCCTTTTCCTACAATTTCATCTCCCCTTTCCAAATCAAATCTCAGCTATATTAATCTTTATTTGTCATTTGTAAATGATATTAATAAATACAAGTATTGAATTTGTTGTCTCACAAAAAGTTAACCTTTTATCACACAATCCCCAGTTTTAATGACCCTAAGGAAAAAGACTTTTGAAAAAATTGTAGGAAAAGGACAAAATGCTGGTAACCAGCATTTTTTTCCTTTTCCCACAATATTTTCAGCCCTCCTTGGGTAAATTTCTGAGTCACAAGTATTTTATTGTTTCCAAAAGCTTCAATTTGGGCAAGTCTAAAATTTTGTTGTTTAATAATGAATTATCTCTTTACCACACAATTACGAGTTTTAACGACCTTGAAGTAAAATCCTTTTTAAAACATTGTGGGAAAAGGAGAAAACGCAGGTAACCAGCATTTTCTCCTTTATCCATAATGTTTTCTACCCTTCCCAAAACAAATTTCAATTTCTGAGTCATGATTGTTTTGTGGGCTGAAAATGCTTTGAATTTGGTCTAGTCCAAAATTTTGCTGTTTGGTATTGAGTAAAGAGAAACCCACCTCGGCACAGCTTTCCACATTCAGGCTCACGGGTCTGGCATATTTATTCTCCAGTATATAACATTCCATCCTATCCAAATTGAACAATGTAAATCCATCTAGTTTGATGATTTTTCCTTGCTTATTTTTCCCTCACTTTTTTGAAGTATGAAAACACCATATGTTTCTAACATTATTCTTTTTTCTTAAGTACAATAACACAATCTTCACAACAGATGACGCTAATCCTATATACTGTACAGATAACATACATAAAATTAAACAAAACTTTTCAGTGTGACAAATTACTCAGGACATTTTATCTAAAGCCTATTAAAACCACAACATTTCAGAAAATAGCTAACACTGTAGATCAAAGATCACACTGCAGGTTTTGTGCTTCTGATAAACTACACTGTACACTTACAAAAGAGCAATGTTCTCCACTCAAAGGGTTAATTCAATTGACTGACTTATTACCTAAACAAATGTGATTCACAATTGGAACATCTTCAGTATATTATACCACAGATGCATGCAACTCCAATATGATCCTTGTTCTAATGCGACCCCAAAATCAGTAAAAAATTTAGATTACTTTCACTTGACATCAATCTTATAAACCCGTTATTGTGCATGCTATCTTTAAAAATGCTAAATGCAAGTTTAAGTCATCAAAGAAAAATGAATAAATGATTTGTTGATTTGGGCTAAGCCAAGCCTAGTAGCGAAGTCAGTAGCATACCAAACTTGAAACCAGCAGACTGCTGGTTCAAATTCCTCCCTCAGCAGATTTCTTTCCAAGGATTGATGATGCCCTTTGTGATAGCCTAGTGACAGGTGTCATTCCTCTCTCATCCCTGATCATTGTTTTGACAATGATTATATGGGAAAGTTGTAAGTGGCTTGGGAAGAGGAACTCCAAGAAAGCATGGATAGGTGCACTGGATTCCACAATGTAATTAAATAATGTAAAAAAAACTGTATAAGCCACCACACAAATATCATTCTGAGCTATTTAGCTACTTTCAAGTCATAAATATCATGTCATCACAAAAGCTCACTTATTCATGTTTTCCTAGATTTAATGTTACTACCCTTGGGATCTACAGTGCCTTGTTCAAGACCATTCCCACCCAACCATCACTACAAAGGGGAGTAAAATCAGTGTTTCCTGAATAACCATTTACCACACAATCCCATTTGTTTTCGAGACCCAAATTCCACAGTACTTTCTTATCTTTCCGAGACAAATTCCATTATTTGAGGCACATTTTGTTATCTGCATATGCTTTCTATTCAAACCATTCCAATTTTTTGTCTTTTAGTAAAGTGATTAAGCTCCATTTCTTTAATCTTTTAACAAACAATCCTGAGTTTTAACAACCCTGACTGAGGAGCCTTTTGAAAACACAGTGGGAAAAGATGAAAATGCTAGTAACCAGCATTTTCTCCTTTTCCAACGATGTTTTCTGCTAGTTGAAAGTAGAAACGCATCATTTAAACATCATTTAATTTGTTGTCTGTCTGCTAATGCATTCGATGTGGATGAGTCTAAAATTTTGTTGTAAGATAAAGAGTTAAGACCTAAAATTAAGAACACTGACACATCCTCAAAGATCCAGCACAATCATAATTCTCTGAAGATTGGTTCCAGTCCAACACCAACACCATTAAAATAGTAAATATTTCACCTAACAAGAAAAAATTCATATGATCTCTACCTAAACTTTCTATTTTGAGAATCTGTTCCATAGTCTCTGATGATACTTTCAGAACTGTAATATCTAAATTTATTGGTTTCTGATTCCCTGGTCCAACTTGCTTCTGCTTCAAGTTCATTATATTTACACAATCATGTTCTTTAACTCTTTACCAGACAACAAAATTTTTAGACTGTTCCAAATTGAAAGCATTTGCAGACGACAAAGTCAGTGTGGCTGAAATGATAAAAGCAGTGTTTTAAAGTGTAGAAAACATTGTGGGAAAAGGAGACAAAGCTGGTTACCAGCATTTTCTCCTTTTCCAACAACGATTTCAAAAGATTGTTTGCTTAGGGTCGTTAAATGTCGGAACTGTGTGGTAAAGAGTTAATCCTTTACCAAACAATCACATATTTTATACAACCATAAATAAGATAGCATAAAATTGAAATCATAATGGTAAAAGAAGACAATGCTGTTTACCAGCTTTTTCTCCTTTTCCCACAATGTTTTCATTCTGTTCAAAGATGTATCTCATAATTCCAAATACATGTCATTTGTTGTCTGCAAACTCTTTCAACATGGACTGGCCTAAAATTTTGTTATCTGGTAGTGAGTTATTTGTTCTGTTTTCAACTTCTTTTTAATCATATCATGACAGCCAGTACAGCTACACGCGATTTCCTCGACCTTCCTTCACTGCACTTTCCAAGCAACAAACTGCTTTCCGACAGAAACAAGTTTTGGCGAAAAAAAAGATTGGAACAATCACTAACTCTAACCAAATTCCACATACTTTGTCAAAAAAACTTTCCTCTACAGTTACTGCTGCTTACAGGAAAAAGATTTAAGCCTTTACCAAACAATCCCAACTTTTAATTACACTGACAGAGAAAGCTTTGAAAACATTTTGAGAAAAGGTAACCAGCATGTTCTCTTTTTCCCACAATGTTTTTTACCCTTCGAAAAACAAAGTTTAATTTTTTTGAGTCACACTTATTTTGTCCTCTGCAAATGCTTTCCATTGCGACAAGTCTAAAAATTTTTTGTTTGGTTCAGAGTTTGCCTCCAGCAATCAACACAAACTAAACAAAACACTATTACATCAAAATTAATGATTGTAGCCATAATATTATAATAGATCCCACACCATATTTTTTCAATTACCACAAATTATCTATATCGCAATATATTCAACATTAACCCCTTATACTGTTTACTCTTTACCAAATGACAAAAATTTAGACTTGTCAAAATTGAAAGCATTTGCAGACTACAAATTAAATGTGGGTACAATTTGTCTTTGATAGGGAAGATTAACCTGCTGCTAAACGCGACTCACTGACCTTTTGCGGACAGTGTAGATCAAGATCAGACTGCACAGAATGTGCAGTTTGATCTTGATTCTACACTGTCCGATGAGGAGATACTATTCCCCAAAACATAACTTTGAAATAGCAATATTTGGGTTTTAGGTATCGAATTAAAAATCTCATTTTAGTTATTTAGCAGGATAAGGGTTAAATTGTGGAAAAGGAGAGAATGCTGGTTACCAGCGTTTTCTACTTTTCCCATGTTTTCAAAAGCCCTCTACTTCAGGGTAGTTAAAACTCGAGACCATGTGGTAAAAGGTTAACCTTACAAAACAATCAACAGTGTTTTTTACCCTCAGGGAAACGACTTTTGAAAACCTTGTGGGAAAACAAGAAAATGCTGACAACCAGTATTTTCACCTTTTACTTAAAAATGTTCTTTCTATTCGACAATATATCCAATAATCTGACTCAAATTTAATAGTCTTGTTTACCATCAATGCTTTTAGTAATTTCAGAAGTTTGTTGACTGGTAAAGAGTTAACTCTTTACCAAATGACATCAATGTAGACTCCTCCAAATTGAAAGCATTTGCAGACGACAAAATAAATGTGAATCAAAAATTGAAATTTGTTTTGGGAAGGGTAGAAAACATTGTGGGAAAAGGAGAAAATGCTGGTTACCAGCATTTTCTCCTTTTCCCACAATGTTTTCAAAAGGCATCTTTCTCAGGGTCATTAAAAGTCGGGATTGTGTGGTAAAGGGTTAAATGAATACATGATATTTTTTGTCAGTCAAAAAAGTTAAAATACTGCAAGCACAAGGCTATTTGATGCAGTATAATCACAAAATATTGGATGTCATCAATCTAAGATCATGCTGCACATCCTGTGCTGTCTGATCTTAATTTCCACCGTCTTCAAAGCAGGTTCGGCATGCTTGGGATTATATTACAACAAATTTATCCAACAAAATCCATGGTAACTAGCTTAATTCCAAGCGAGTGAAACTCTGCCAAAACAAGCATGTTGGTACATCTCCACACTTGTAGATATAAGTTAGATATATGATTACCCTTCTCCACTGAGACTCATCCATGGTTAACTGTTAACTCTTTACCACACAAATCCCACTTTTAATGAATATGAAGAAAAAGGCTTTTAAAAACATTGTGGGAAAAGGAGAAAATGCTGGTTACTAGCATTTTCTCCTTTTCCCACAGTGTTTCCTACCATATCAAAGACAGAAATAATAATTTCAGGTTCATTTATTTTGTTGTCAGCAAATTCTTTCAATTTGGTCTGGTCCAAAATTGTCTATTGCTAAAGGGTTAACCATATAACAAATTTTCAACTCATCCAAATTGAAAATAGTTGCAGATGACAAATTAATTACAGCTCGAAAATTAAATATGTCTCAAACAGTGGGATTTGTCTTGAAAAGGGTAGAAAATATTATGGGAAAAGGAGAAAATGCTGGTTACCAGCATTTTCTCCTTTTCCCATAATATTTTCAAAAGGCTATTTCCTCAGGGTTGTGAACATCCAGGATTGTATGATAAAGGGTAAACTCTTAGAGCTTCAAATAAACTCGACAGGCCTTTTCAGTTCAGAAATAGGAACCAAATAAGAGCATTTTAAACTACACACAAATTAAATTCAAACTATCTTGAAGTATGAATTTCACTACGAGTCTTATAATGTGATTCAGTTGATTGTATGATGTTTAACGCTGTTTTCAACATTATTTTAGTAATATCTTGGCGGCCCTTGCACCTATCCATTCTTTCCTCCAATATCTTTTACCATTACTATGCACAGAATTCTTTCAAAGCCACTGGCTGTTTTCCCACATACCCATCGTCGAAACAATGGTCAGGGGTGAGAGAAGAATGAATCCTGTCGTAATGGCTATCATTAATCCTCGGAAAGAAATTGGCTGAGCCGGGGTCAAACCACCTACTCTCAAGTCCTGTATGCTACCTGCTGAGCTACCAGGGCTCGGCAATGTGATTCAGTGCAACCTGTCAATGTTCCAGTTGCTGGCAGAAAAATGTACTGTAAATCTAGAACAAAAGTTGCCAAAACCCAGCGAAAGTAAGCTTGTTGCAAACATTGTAACCAGCATTTTCACCTTTTCCAACATAGTTTACCATCCATTCTGGTACAAATCCCATCATTTGTGCAACATTAAATTTGTCGTCTGCAAATGCTTTCGATCTGGACTGGTCTAACCTGTTATGGTTTTTGAAAGAGTTAAATAAATAAACGAAATCCAATAGTCAAAAACAGATTCCAGTATATAATATTAATGTGAGGTAAAGGATTAATCCTTTATCATACGATCCAAAGTTTTAGTGAAACTGAGCAAAAAGGCTTATGAAATGATTCAGAAAGAAGAGAAAATGCCGGTAACCAGTGTTGTTTTCTTGCTTTTCAAGGACAAATCCCATCATTTGGGCAACATTTAGTTTGTCATCTGTATGTGCTTTGGACAAGTCTGAAATATTGTTGATTTGTAAAGGGTAAAATGTACCAGAAGCCAACAAAATCTAGCCATCAATCTATGGCTATTATTAATGAAAATATATCACAGACATAAACATAAAGGGGTATCCCAAGATAACAGTTCCACTTGCCCAGTGTCAGTAAAAAAAGATCTACCATATCACAAAACATTGTTTATCCATTTACCTCTGTCAGTGTTCAAAGTCAGCAGTAGCCAGACAGTCTGGGGCTACCAAATTTCAGCTTTGGGCTACCGATGTTCAGCAGATATTAGTGCCTCTAAAATTTGATTTCTAACAGTGTTTAACACTTTAACACACAATAATGAGTTTTGGCTATTTTAAGGAAGTTCTAAAGCTTTAGAAGCAAGTGTGCCATGATGGCCCTGTATCACTCCACTGGCTAGTAAGTACAAACCATACTTAACAATTCTAGGCCAAATAGTTTCCAACAAGATGACTTAAAAAGTTTTCTCTACAAAAGCTCTTGTGAAATTTGTGATCCCAAGGCAAAGCCATTTTTTATCACAGAGCTATGGCTACTTGATTGCTGGTAAAACACGAGACCCCTGTGGCAAGGCTAATTTTGATTCCAGGCCTACATTTTGAACAAATTCATAAGTGATTAAAATGTGGTAGCCCTAGTATTTATGGTTAGGAGCAAGAAATTATTTAGAATTTCACTCTATAAGCATAATTATGCTAAATTTATGACACATTTGACATCTGGACTTTTATTTGAAAAACTTTGAAAGAGGCCTGTTAGATGATAACACTGACAAGATATTACAGCTACATCTCAAGGCCAGGAACAAGATCTTTCAAGTTTTCACTGTACTATAAGCCTATGTAAAAGTTGTGACTTCTAGGGCAGGGCCAATTTTGACCCCAGGGCTATAAGTTGGACAATATTGGTGGAGGTCTTCTAGACAAAGCTGCATGCCAAATTTGGTAATACTATGCCTTATCATTAGGAACAAGATTTTGAAGTGTTCACTATAGCAGGGTTCATACAGGCAAGGCCAAGTAAAATTCAAGGACTTTTCAAGGACAAATCTTTACGTTTTCAAAGACTAATTTATGAATAATATCTACACATATTCATGAAGTCAGTACATCATTTTTGGATACAAAGTTAGCAATAATAGGAGCACTATATGATGCAACAGGCCCAGCAACGGTAGCTATTGGGGGTGGGGGTACTATCAGGTTGTCACCTGGGGCGGAAGATGTCGTCGCTGTTTCTGTTTTATTAACCTTGGTTTCCTCTTTAACAAAGACATTTGTGAAAATCCCGGACATAGACTTCTGTAGTTTCTTACTCCCCTCTCCCTTCGCATGTGACTGCAAGGCACTTTCACCCATCTGTGCCACATCGATATCTTTCCCACATGCTAGACAGTGCGCCTGATATGTTCGTTTCCTTTACCCACAGATACCCTTTCGGCCTGTCTCTGCTATAGATACACTTTCCCATTATGATAAAGAAAAAAGTTTGAAAGTTGAATTCAGGCTCCTTAGAATCATTTCAACGCCATTTTGGTTTTACTTAGTCTGGATATTGGAATTGACTTTTTTCACGGATAAAAATGATGCAATCGAACGTAAACCAGTCAGCAAGGGAGGCAACCCAAACATACGAGTACGAACATTCGGACCATGTATGTTCGAACTTCGTTTTTGCCCCAAGCATATTCGCCCATTTTTATTGTGGCGCTCTCATACATCTGTCATTGCTTAAAACGTGCCGATTTCCTTCAAGCATTTTTCAAGGACTTTTCAAGATTGCCCTTCATTTTCAAGTACTTTTCAAGCCTGTTCGAACCCTGTATAGCAGCCAATATAAAACTTGTATCCCCTCCTGGAACAGGGCAAATTTTGACTCCAGGGCTATAATTTGAAGACCCACAGTAGAAGTCCATAAGATGCCATATTTGGTAGCCCTTGGCCTTCTGGTTTACAACCAGAAGATCTTGAAAGTTTCACTATATAAGTTCATAAAAAACTTTTGAACCCCAGGGTGGGGCCAATTTTGACATCCAGGGCTATAATTTGAAGAAACTTGGTAGAGGTCTATTAGATGAAGCTACATGCCAAATTTGGTAGCTCTAGGCCTTATACTTTGGGACAAAATGATTTTCAAAGTTTTCCAATATTTTTCAGTTTTCCTGCCATGGCAACAAATGTTTTTGAAGGAATAAAATTCTTTTAAAAATTTCTGAAGAGGACCAAACAAGGATAATTTCTGTGAAGTTTGGTAGAATTGGATCGGTAGTTTCAGACAAGATGTTTGAAATAATAGTTAACACACACGCATGGACATACGGAAGCACAACTGACAAAGGGCCATGACATAACCTCGCTGACCTTTGGCCAGTGGAGTTAAAAAATGTATGACTAGCATTTTCTTCTTTTCTCACAAAGATTTCAGCCATTTCAAAGACAATGCAGATCTTTTGAGCTACATTATATTTTCTGTTGTCTCTTGTTTTTTTTTGTTGATGACGACTCAAATGTGGCTCAAATAATGTAAACTGTTTTAGGGTAGAAAACATTGTGGGAAGAGAAGTAACTACAGCTGTCACTGAATGTGACTTAATACCCTCGCCAGCGCTTTGACAGAAACAGGCAACTTAACAAAAAATTTTCTACGTTCAAGGGGAGATTACCCTAGAATCATTGGGAGTAGATGATTGAAAACTGCGTCTTGCACAACTTCAGTATACAATCAATGTATCAACAAACTTTCAATACAATAGCAGCAAAACTATAGGAGGAGTTCGCGACACAAAATTACTAGTATTTTGTACACAGACGGACACACAGACGGACAGACAGACAGGCTGATTCCAGTATACCCCCAAAAACATTCATTTTGCGGGGGTATAATTACTTGTTTCGTAAACAATTAACCCTTTACCACACAATCCTGATTTTAAACGACACCAAGGAAAGGTTCATTTAAAATATTGTAGGAAAAAAAGAAACTAGTAACCAGCATTTTCTCCTTTTCTCACAATGTTTTCTAACCTATCAAAGACAAATTTCACTATTTAGTGCTATATTTGTCATTTTTTCAAAATGCTTTCGATGTGGACCATTCTAAAAGTTTGTCATCCAGTTAAGCACTAGAACTCTTTCTGCAGATAGATATAAGTAGACCTATGTGTAACACTGGAATACATATTCATGCCACCATTATATACATTGATAATAATTTTATGATCCATTCACAGCTCACTCTATGTTCTTTGATCTTTGATGGAACAAACTATGCTCTTATCAGGCAACAAAAGGCAACGAAAGATTAAATATCTTCAGCACCAACAAAGCAGTGAAAGATTAAATACCTGTAAGAGCTTGCACAGTTTCGCTACTTGAGTCTGAAAAAGCTTTTCATTTTATATTAATTCAAGAATTTAGACAATTTTGAATTTTTCAGGAGGTATATAATAGTAGTTTGTGAATTTACAAGTAATCCGCTGCAGATGACATTTTTCAAGAGTTACAGCAGACCAATTTTAATTCTTAACCAAACAACAAAATTTCAAACTTGTCAAAATTGAAAGCATTTTTGCAGACATCTTTCATGTGACCGAAATGATAAGATTTGCCTTCAAATGGGTAGAAAACATAAAATAAGAGGGCTATGATGGCCCTGAAGTCGCTCACCTGAGCGTTTTGACCAAACATGATCCATTTTAAATCTCATTCGTAAGTGTACACAAGGTTTTTCTAAGATTTGACCTTGTGACCTAGTTTTCAACCTGACATGACGCATTTTCAAACTCATCTAAGATATCATCAAGCGAAACATTTTGACCAATTTTCAAGAGTATTGGACTAAAAATGTGACCTCTAGAGCCTACACAAGGTTTTTCTAAGATTTGACCTAGTAACCTAGTTTTTGACCTGACATAACCCATTTTCAAACTTGTCTTAGATATCATCAAGACAAACATTCTGACCGACTTTCAAGAGTTTTGGACTGAAAATATGGCCCCTAGAGCATACACAAGGTTTTCCTAAGATTTGACCTAGTGACCTAGTTTTTGATCCTACATGACCCATTTTCAAACTCGTCTGAGGTATCATCAAGACAAACATTCTGACCAACGTTCAAGAGTTTTGGACTGAAAATATGGCCTGTAGAGCATATACAAGGTTTTTCTAAGATTTGCCCTAGTGACCTAATTTTTGACCCGACATGACCCTTTTTCGAACTCATCTGAGATATCATCAAGAAAAACATTCTGACCAACTTTCAAGAGTTTTGGACTGAAAATATGGCCTCTACAGCGTACACAAGGTTTTTCTAAGATTTGCCCTAGAGACCTAATTTTTGACCCGACATGACCCATTTTCAAACTCGTCCGAGATATCATCAAGACAAACATTCTGACTAACTTTCAAGAGTTTTGGACAGAAAATATGGCCTCTAAAGCATACACAAGGTTTTTCTAAGATTTGCCCTAGTGACCTAATTTTTGACCCAACATGACCCATTTTCAAACTTGTTCGAGATATAATCAAGACAAACATTCTGACCAACTTTCAAGAGTTTTTGACTGAAAATATGGCTTCTAGAGCATACACAAGGTTTTTCTAAGATTTGCCCTAGTGACCTAGTTTTTGACCTGACATGACCCATTTTCAAACTCGTCCAAGATATCATCAAAACAAACATTCTGACCGACTTTCAAGAGTTTTGGACAGAAAATATTGCCTCTAAAGGATACACAAGGTTTTTCTAAGATTTGACCTAGTGACCTAGTTTTTGACCCGACATGACCCATTTTCGAACTTGTCCGAGATATAATCAAGACAAACATTCTGACCAATGTTCAAAAGTTTTGGACTGAAAATATGGCCTCTAGAGCGTACACAAGGTTTTTCTGAGATTTGCCCTTGTGACCTAGTTTTTTACCCGACATAACCCATTTTCGAACTTGTCTGCGATATCATCAAGACAAACATTCTGACCAACTTTCAGGAGTTTTGGACTGAAAATATGGCCTCTAGAGCGTACACAAGGTTTTTCTAAGATTTGCCCTAGTGACCTAGTTTTTGACCTGACATGAAACATTTTCAAACTCATCCGAGATACTATCAAGACAAACATTCTGACCAACTTTCAAGAGTTTTGGACAGAAAATGTGGCCTCTAGAGCGTACACAAGGTTTTTCTAAGATTTGACCTCGTGACCTAGTTTTTGACCCCACATGACCCATTTTCGAACTTGTCCAAGATATCATCAAGACAAAAATTCTGACCAAGTTTCATGAGTATTGGACTGAAAATGTGGCCTCTAGAGCGTACACAAGGTAAAAGTTGATGACGGACGACGCACGACGGACACAGCACGATCACAAAAGCTCACCATGAGCACTTTGTGCTCAGGTGAGCTAAAAAAAACGGGAAATGCTGGTAACCAGCATTTTCTCCTATATCTGCAATGTTTTCAAGAACCTTCTGTCAGAGTTGTGAAAACTTGCAGTTAGGGTTAGAGGCACTTAGGCAATAGAAGAAACTCCTCAAAAACATCATATCTTATTCTATGCCACGTAATTTTATTTTCACCATTCACATAACAAACTCTTCAACACACAATCCAGTTTTAACAACACTGGGAAAGAACATTTTTGAAAACAGTGAGAAAAGAAGAAAATGATAACCAGCATTTTCTCCTTTTCCTACAATGTTTTCTAAGCTTTTATAGAAAAATCCCATCAATTGAGCCACATTTAAATTGTCATCTGCAAATGCTTTCAGTTTGGACATGTCTAAAACTTGGTCATGCGGAAAAGGGTTAGTGAATGTTGAGTATCCCTATTTTACAAAGACGTTTTCAAAGTCATACATCTGCAAGTGTCAGGAAATAATGAGTTTTAAAACGGACCAAATTGAACCGGACAAAATCAAGTGCAATGAACATTCATTAAGAACCCAAGAAAGTACATAGAACAGTAGTCTTACACAAACAACAATGAGCTAACTTCCTTCACTCTCTGCCCTTGGTGCAAACCCAGCATGATCACTAAATCAAAGTTATCAATAAAGAAAATAACAAGATGTCTGTTTGTAAAACAGTCATGCCCCCCTACTGCCACATTGATACAGGAAGTGGCACAGTTCATAAACTGATATCAAAAGAATTGATTGGGAAATATCGATGTCATCTTTTTGATTTATAGACCACTTCAATTGTTAAACGTGATAATCTGTCAACAGTTCGCATAATTATACGCACCGCCGTGTGTATATATACAAAATTGTAAACAGTCGCCGATACAGAGACTGGGTTATCGATTTTCTTTTCGGCACACGCGTTTGACTTCCGCTTTTTCCAAGTCGACTTCAATGCTTGCTACGTCCCCGATAATACGCGAATAAAATGTTGGAGCCACAAGTTGAGCCACATATGATGATTTTTGAGACACTTTAATTTTTTTTTAGCAAATGGCTCAAGTGGCGAACAGCAGTGCGGGCCCTGAATCATCTGGTGGTCACTGTGACCTTGACCTTTCACGGATTAACCTTAAAATTGATAGGTATCATTTACACTCCAAGATGAGTATCTGTACAGAAGTTGAAGGACCTAGGTCAATTCTGTGTGTAGTTATCATCTGGACAAGGTTTGGTCTATATATTATTAAGTTGAAGGCCAGTGTGACCTTGACCTTTGATGGATTAATCTCAAAATCGATAGGGATCATTTACACTCTAAGATGAATATCTGTACAGAATTTGAAGAACCTATGTCGATTCTGTGTCTAGTTATCATCCGGACAAGGTTTGGTCTATATATCATTAAGTTGAAGGCCACTGTGACCTTGCCCTTTGATGGATTAATCTCAAAATCGATAGGGATCATCTGCACTCCAAGACAAATGTCTGTGCCAAATTTGACGAACCTAAGTCAATTCTGTGTCTAGTTATCATCCGGACAAGGTTTGGTACATATATCAATATGTTGACGGTCACTGTGAACTTGACCTTCGACCAATTGACCTCAAAATCAATAGGGATCATCTGCACTCCGAGACGCATGTCTGTGCCAAATTTGACGAACCTAGATCAATTCTGTGTCTAGTTATCATCCGGACAAGGTTTGGTACATATATCAACATGTTGACGGTCACTGTGTCCTTGACCTTTGACCGATTGACCTCAAAATCAATAGGGATCATCTACACTCCGAGACAAATGTCTGTGCCATATTTGATGAACCTAGGTCAATTCTGTGTCTAGTTATCATCCGGACAAGGTTTGGTCTATATATCAACATGTTGACGGTCACTGTGACCTTGACCTTTGACCGATTGACCTCAAAATCAATAGGGATCATCTACACTCCAAGACGAATATCTGTGCCAAATTTGATGAACCTAGGTCAATTCTGTGTCTAGTTATCATCCGGACAAGGTTTGGTCTATATATAAACATGTTGACGGTCACTGTGACCTTGACCTTTGACCGATTGACCTCAAAATCAATAGGGATCATCTACACTCCGAGACGAATGTCTGTGCCAAATTTGACGAACCTAAGTCAATTCTGTGTCTAGTTATCATCCGGACAAGGTAAGGTCTACCGACCGACGGACCGACATTAGCAAAGCAATATACCCCCACTTCGTTGAAGGGGGGCATAATTAATGTGCTACTGTTGCAGCTTTATCATTGCACTTGCAATACTATCACTTTTGTTATCGACCTTAGACATTAGGTGTATTTTTGCCAACAGCTCACATTTTTGTGTTCTGTGAAAAAGGTGGGTCTACAAATATATGAGCCATGCTCTGTGTAAAGGGACTTTAGCGCATCTGCAAACATTATTGACCCATGTCAGCCTGTGCAGTCTGGGAAGGCTGACATGGTTCAAAACATTTTGCTCTTTCAAAATGTTTTTTATGTCCAAGGACCATTATACCTCATGGTTCAGTCAGTTGTTAGACAAAATTGATGGTATCCATACATAATTAAGTGATGACTTGCTTGGTATAATGCATCACAGGAATGAAGGAAACTGGCAGCTTTATGTCAGAGCATGGCTCATTTACAAATACTGCAGTAGTACTATCCAAGTTTGAGGTATTGAACTATCAAAGGTGAAAACATATGACAGTATCTCTAAAGGAACTGAGCAACATCCTTGTGTTGGCTTTGTTATTGACACCAAAATACTAGGTTATGGGACACACAACAAAGGGGAGATAACTGGGAGATAGTGTTCTTTTTAAGGGTTTGAAAATGCTGCTGAAAAAGAATATCAACGTGATAGTAAGACAAATATTGTGCCAAACTGTCTTTGACATGGAATGAAAACTTTGGCTTGCAGATTCATAACAAGCAAACTGCCAATTAACCCTCTACCACACAAGTTAATTCTAGACTGGCCCAAATTAACAGCATTTTTAGATGACAAATTCATTGTGGCTCAAATAATAGGATTTGTCTTTGAAAAGATAGAAAACATTGTGGGAAAAGGAGTAAATGCTGGTTACCAGCATTTTCTTCTTTTCCTACAATTTAGTCCAAAACCTTCTCTTTCAGGGTTGTTAAAAGTCATGGTTGTTTGGTACAGGGTTACACTTCAAAAGATAATGATCACTGAATGGAAAATTCTCTGTTTCCTAGTCTGGTGGTATGTGTGCTGTGATTTGCTTCTTTTCATTGGTTGAAATTCGGAAGACAGTCAAACAATATGAACAAAACCAATCATCTTCAGTTTAATTAAAAGAATAAACAAGAAATATCTTTAACTCTTTTCCACACAATCCCGAGTTTTAACAACCCTGGGGAAGAAGCCTTTTGAAAACATTGTGGGAAAAGGAAAAAAAATGCTGGTAACCAGCATTTTCTACTTTTCCCACAATGTTTTCTACACTATCATAGACAGAAATCATCATTTTAGCTACAATGAATGTGTCGTCTGCTAATGCTTTGAATTTGGTCTAGTCCAGAATTTTGTCATTTGGTAAAGAGTTAAAAAAGATGGCATAAATTCGCAAGCAAACAGACTGGGGCCATTAAAATAAACATGTCTTCATATCTGACCAATCACAAATTTCTATTTATTCATTTGTTATTGATACCATAAAAATAGGGGAAATTAGCTGGCACATTAGCTTCACAGAAAAAGCAACTCCAGCATCATGACCTGAAGGTTTCATCTGGGAAGACCTTCTACAATACAGTTCAGGATGCATCTGGCAAATAGAGGTTTATCGGCCCAGTTGTTAACACTTTCATCTTTACATACTCTTTGATTGGGTAATAAAGCTATCAAAACACATGCCGGCCTGCTACCATGAACTGTGTCTTAACCCTTTACCAAACAATTTCGTTTTTTCACAACCCAGAAGTTTGATTGATTGGTTGAATGGTGTTTTACGCCACTTTCAACATTATTTCAGTCATATCACAGCGACAGCTCACATATTCATGTTTTCCTGGGTTTTATCAGTTACTAGGCTAGGACTGTCCTGCCCAAGGACACCCCCACGAAAAACCTAGTGGATCCAGTGTGGCCCGAACCCAGGGCCTCTAGCTTACAAGTCCCACACCTAACCACTGAGCCATGCAGGACCCCCACAAACCTGAAGAAGAAGGCTTCTAAAAGCACTCTGGATAAAGGAGAACATGCTGTTACCCTTCTACACATAAATCCCATCATTTGAGCCACATTTACTTGTGGTCTGCACTATTCCAAGTCTGGACAAGACCAAAAAAATCTACCGAAGAGTTAACCCTTTGTGCACAGAATTAACTTATCGGACAATTTCATCCAAGAAATACAATCCGTATCATTGTAATTCCATGGTTGCTTTTGTTTACAGTGTTTCAGCAGTGTAGATCAAAGATCTAGCTGCACGATCAAAGATCTAGCTGCACACTTTGTGCAGCCTGATCTTGACCTATACTGGCTGCTTTGGCAACTATAGTTGTGAAAGGCCCTCTAAAGGTTAACTCTTGGAATGCCAGGCTGCATTCTATTTGTCACATTATTTTATGATTTGTATTTTCAGTACTGATATACATCAAATTCCTACATAAATTCAACCCTTTGCGGAAGAAAAAAGACTTTTCACTCACTACCAGAGAAGTCTAATACTCTCTGAAAATATGTCTGGACAAGAGAAATTGTTTGCAATAAGCAATTGTTCCTTTTACCAAAAATGTTTTTCATCTTTTAAAATGATATTTGGCTTTCCATTACATGTGTCACACTTGCAATCACTAAACGTAATGGGATGCATAACAGGATTGGTGATGCTACCAAAATACCATTTTCATGTCAAAATAATCCTTTACCAAATAATCCCGAGTTCAAACAACCCTGAAGAAGAAAGCTTTTCAAAACATTGTGGAAAAAGAAGAAAATGCTGGTAACCAGCATTTTCTCCATTTCCCACAATGTTTTCTATCCTATCAAAGAGAGAAATCATCACCTGAGCTACATTCAATTTGTCGTCTGCAAATGCATTCAATTTGATTTGGTTTAGTCCAAAATTTTGTGGTTTGGTGGTTAGTAACTATGGGACAGGTTTTGATTTCAGTATTACTTTTTCAACATTAGAATTATGCAGATGTTAATGAAACCTTCAGCTGCTCTCCTCTTCAACTAATGTTCCAGAAGATCCATTCACTTTTTAGCAAATGGCAAAACTATAGACTTATCCATATTGAAAGCATTTGCAGATGACAAATTAAACCCAACTGAAACACTGATATTTGTACTTCAAAAGGTAGAAAAAAAAAAATGTGGGAGGAAAAAAAGAAAATACTGCATACCAGCATTTTCTCCCTTTTCTACAATGTTCTTAACCACTGTTACAAGAGACCACTCCTTCACGCATGGCTTCATCCCGGTTTAAATACAATACCTAACAACTGCATTAGGGAGAATTCTCTTTAGCTCAGTGGTTATGGTGTTGGCCTTTCGTCCGGGCGTTCTAGGTTCGAATCCTGCCCAGTCCCTGTATTTCTGCTATGCATTTGTTCATTTGTTTCTTTGTTACTGACTGTTCGTAAGACCACACAATCCCGAAATTTTAACAACGCCGAGAAAAAAGCCTTTCCAAAACATTGTAGGAAAAGGAGAAAAGGCTGGTAACCTTTTCCCACAAATTTTTCTACCCGTCCAAACACAAAATTCAATTTCCGAATCACCCTTATTTTCTTATCTGCAAATGCTTTCAGTTTGTGATCAAACTTTTGTTGTTTGGTAAAGAGTTCAACAATAGACCTAGCACCCAAATTTTCTGCTTTGCCTTAACCCTTAGGCTGCTAAGTGCGACTCACTGCAGACAGTGTAGATCAAGATCAGATTGCACAGAATGTGCAGTCTGATCTTTGATCTACACTGTCTGATAAGGATTTATTTCCCCCTACAATAACTTTGAAATAGCAAAATTTGGGTTTTTACTGTCAGCTTGAAAGTTTCATTTGAAGTTATTTAGCAGGATAAGAGCTAATTGTACTCCCTAGTTCTTTTGTTCCTTTTTTGAGATTACACTATAACAAAAGGTATTTTCATGGTACTGATCACCATCAAGGCAGCCAGTACATCAAATCTCCCATAGATTATAGTGTTGCTTTATACTTTTCTGGAATACTTAGTTTATTTTCACCAACTCCATACATTTCATCTGCAGAAAAGACAACAGCTACAATCAAAGTGCAGTTTGATCTTGATATACAGAGTTTATAACGGTACCAACAGTTGTTTTCAGTATGTTCAAGAATTCGCAAAAAATAAGTAACATACAATGTTGCAGATCTATATACCACATGGAAAGGATATGTGATTTCCACCATGGCAGTTTTGTGAGGATTCCTAGATAATGAGGTGTTTGTTTACTCTTATAAACTACCAGCCATGGCTGCCAGCAAGATCTGAATCCACTGTACATGGGACTGAAATTATTTACTGACTAGCTGCCATACGATTCTTGGAAGACTATTAATGCATCATGGCGATGCTTTATACGAAGCAAGCCATTGCATACTAAAGATACATCTTGTCTAAAACCCAGCCAAATCAGAAGGTAGAGCACAGAGTTTTCTGCAGCAGACCATTCTTAAAAATATTGAGATAAAACGAAACATGTTTCAGGACTAGAAATTTCTGCTTTTGCTATGTTTTAGCCTGTATTAACCCTTATCCTGCTAAATAACTTAGATGAAACTTTCAAGCCGATAGTAGAAAGCCGAATGTTGCCTACAATTTCAAACTTACTTTTTAGAGAAAAACATCTCCTTATCGAACAGTGTAGATCCAAGATCAGACTACACATTCTGTGCAGTCTGATCTTGATCTACACTGTCCACAAAAAAGGTCATAAAGTTGAGCTGAGCAGCCTAGGGGTTTATCTCTTACCAAAGAATCCAAACTTTCTACTACCCTGGGACAAAAAGGCTTTTGAAACCACTGTGGGAAAGGAGAAAATGCTGATAATGCTGCTTTCTAAGCTATCAAAGACAAATTTTACCATTAGATAAATGTGTAATTTGTCATCTAATAATGCTTAAAAGTCTAAAATTCTGCCGTTAGGTAGAGTTCACATATATATTCTTCACCAAACAATCCTATGTTCGAGAAAAATCCCTCTGCATTATTACTGAGCTAAAGCGGCAAGCAATTATGAAATATATTGCTTTGAGTCATCTTGATTGAAACTCCTCACACTGCAAAATCAATCTCTAACATACATACTATGCTGGAGACCAAAAAAGTCATCTAAAGGATAAAATGAGTTAATCAGAGTTCTGATGAAATATACAGAAAATTTATCTTACTCATAGAGATTTCTAAATCTGATAGCAAAAGAGCAATTCAATTGAAATGGAGCATCTGTTTGTTTGCTTCTATCATCAATTGTCAGACCCTGTTTAACTCATCCTGAGTTCAAACACTGAAAATCCATTGAAATAAAATTTTCATCTGAACTTCCTACCCAACTTTGTCTTTCTACCATTTGTTAGTCTTTTATTTTACACATGAGAAAAGTTTTCAAAAAAATTTCAATCAGTTATAAAAATACATGCAGCCTGATTTCTTTTGTTCACATTGTCTACTATTTTGTGAGATATTCTGGCAAAAGCATCCTTCACATTGCTATGTTTTGATCTATTTTCCTATCTGAGAAAGTCCATTTAAATAATTCAGCAGTGAGAGGCTAAACCCTTTAACCCTTTACTACACAATCCCGACTTTTCACGACCCTAGAGATGAGGGTTTTTGAAAACATCGTGGGAAAAGGAGAAAATGCTGGTTACCAGCATTGTCCCCTATTCCCACAATGTTTTCTACCCTTTCAACGACAAATTTCATCATTTGGACCATCTTAAATTTCTTGTCTACAAATGCGTTCAATTTGGACCGGTCTAAAATTTTGTCATTTGGTAAAGAGTTAACTCACAATCCTGAGTTTCACAAACCCTATAGGGGTGACCAGCATTTTCTGCTCCCCCCCCCCCCACCCTGGAATGTTTTATATCCTATCAAAGACAGAAATCAACATTTGAGGTACAATTATTTTGTCACATACAAATGCTTCAAATTGGTAGACTCCAAAAATTAGTTTGGTAAAAAATTAACCCACTTTCACTATCCATATATTATAAAAAAAATGAAAACCTTTAACTCTCTACACGGGAGACACTTTTAAACTCATCCATACTGAATGCATTCATTTGCATGCCACAAACCAAACAAAGCTCAAATGAAAGAATTTGTCTTTGAAAGGGTATACAACAATACAGGTATAGGAGACAATGCTGATAAGCAGCATTTTCTCCTTCTCTCACGATGTTTTCAAAACCTTTCTTTCTCAGATTGTTCAAACTTGGCATTTCAATTTTTAGTGATTTAATGACCCTGCAAAATTATTTTGAAAACATGAGAAATAAGAGAAACTCCTGGTAACCAGAACTTTTTCCTTTTCCAGCAATGTTTTCTACCCTTTCAAAGACATTTCTGATGATTTGAGCCAAATTTTGTATGTCATCTGCAAAGGCTTTCAATTCATTTGGATTTTTGTCATGTGGCAAACAAAGACATATGCTGCAAGTCTGTATTGAAGGTTAAATTAGTTAACAAACCTGCAAACTCAGTTGTAAGGTTAGAATTCACCTGTACCCAGGGGGGAAACTGGAGGCACTCCAACTGATTGAATTAAAATCGCATTTGCTGGAAGCCCATTAAAATCCAAACATTCCTCCTGTCTTAAAGATATTACATCTTTTAATTGAGCAACTCCATTACATAATATTTTGATTTAGGACCACTCTGATTGACTCTTTAGCAGGCAAAAGACCCGTTCAAACTGACTTTTGTTTTCTGACAACAAATCAATTGTGGCTCAAACAATGGAAAGGGTGAAAATCCTGGTAACCAACATTTTCTTCTTTTCCCATAATATTTTCAAAAGCCTTCTTCTCCAAGGTATTTAAAACAAGACACAGTTTGGTAGAGGATAGAGATCTAAATCTTTTGCTGCAAAACAAATGAATCTGACTTTTTGACAATTAAACACTACAATATCACAACATTATGAACAATCTGTATGGCCATTATGTTATAATGAGATAGTGAACATTAATCAAAGATCAGACTGCACATTCTAAAACTAGAATAGTTTTATGAATATGACTTGCCACTATTTGACACTTTACCAAACAACATAATTTTAGACTTATCCAATATGAACTCTGCAGATGACAAACTGAATGTTGCACAAATTAAGAAGTTGTTAACAACTTTGAACAAGACCTTCCCACAGCGGCGCATATACGCCCAAAGGGGCTTGTCAGTGAAATGGGTTAAAATCTTGAACGCCTACAGAGATCCAAATTTTAAGAGTCACATGCATAACTACACATCATAGAGATTCATTGTGGTAAGTTTGAACTTATTCCAATGGAAACTGTAGGAGGAGTTGCACACACAAGAAATTGCTAACAGACGGATGGACAACCGGGGCCATAACATAATACGACCCTTCGGGCGTATAAAAAGTAGAAAACATTTTGGGAAACGGAGAAAATGCTAGTTACCACCATTTCCTCCTGACCCCACAATATTTTTAAAAGTCCTTTTCCTTGGGGTCTTTATAAACCTTAACCACACATTCCCAAATTCAAATGACCTTGAGGAAGAATGCCGTTGAAAACATAACAGGGAAAAAGAGAAAAGAGCTGGTTATTAGTATTTTCCCCTTTCCCAGAATGTTTCCTACCTGCATCAAGGACAGATCCTATCATTTGAGCTATATTTAACCCTTTACCACATAATCAAGAGTTTTAAAGATCCTGAGAAATGATGAAGAAGCCTTCTGAAAACGTTTATGGAAAAGCAGAAAATGTTGGTAACCAGTATTTTATTTTCCCACAATGTTTTCTACCCTATCAAAGGCAAATTCCATCATTTTAGTTAACGTTTAGTGTGTCGTCTGCAAGGGCTATTAATTTGGAAAAGTCTACATTTTTGTCATGTAGTAAAGAATTAATGGAATATCTGAAAATACTTTTACCTCTTTACCACATGACAAAAATATTGACTCGTCAAAGTTGAAAACATTAACAGACAACAATTTACATGTTGCTTTTCAAATGATGGAATATATCTTTGATGGGATAAAAAACATATTAAGGGAAAAGGAGAAAATGCTGGCAACCAGCATTTTCTCCTTTTTCCCCAATGTTTTCAAATGGCTTCTTTCACATGATTGTACTGATTTTATGGTGTTTAACACTGTTTTCAACATTATTTCAGTAATATCATGGCGGTCAGTGCACCTATCTGTGCTTTCCTGGAGTTTCTCTTACCAGTACTCCACAAAATATTATTTTCAAGCCACTGGCTGCTTTCCCACATAACCATTGTTGGAACAATGATCAGCGGTGAGAGAGGAATGAATCCTGTCGCAATGACTATCTTCAATCCTCGAAAAGAGGATTGGCAGAGCCAGGGATCAAACCTGCAACCCCCTGTTCTTGAGTCCTGTGCTTCTTTCATAGGGTTACTGAAACTCTGGATTGTGTGGTAAAGGGTTAAAACAGGGAATTTTGCAGTCTGGTTAAGCAGGACAACTGTAATGCAAAAAATTGTATTTCAAAAGGAATGGAGAACAAGGAACTTGGATTTTTCCTGAATTGCTACACAGATTTACTGCCTGTCAAATCAACATCTTTTATACTTGACAATTTAATAGCTGAATTTGTGAAGGCATTAACAACTTTCATCCTATTCCATCATAGCAGCAAACTATTCTAATTCTTTCAAGTATTATGTACCATAAGTCAAGCATAGGAGTGATTTTCACCTTTGAAAAAATGTTCTTGCTTTCATCTATCAGTTTTTTGTTTAGGTACAAATGTTATTCTTTGTTTATTAGTTTGTTTTCTTGCTTGCTTACTGTGTAATGCCATTTTTAGTTTTGTCATGTCAGACAGAGCACCTTTTCATAATTTTCCATAATATTTATTTAACCCTTACTTCACAAAATATTTTTTCCAAGCCATGCAGCTTCTCCACCTAAACACTGAGAACAATGTTCAGCAGTACGTGAGAACTTAATTCTATCACAGTCATAATGATCAATCAATGGAAAGGATTTTACTAAGCTGGGAATCAAACCAGTGACCACTGCTTATCAAGCCTTGCCAACTGAGCTACCAGGCTCGTCACATAATGCTGTAACTCAAAACATGCTCAGTGCTTATAATCAAGATTAAAATTTGAAATCCCACATCAGTTTTCAGCAACATTCGATCTGGATCAGTATTCACCAATCATCCTTAAGAACATTCTTAGTCTTATTCTCTAAAATTTTATAAATTTGAATGTAACAAAACTTCTAGTTAGCTAAACCATTTAGTTTAGCCAACCAGAAGTTGAGTTACTTTCAAATAATCAAACTTTTGTCACTTAGTAAAGAGTGAACAATTTGGCAATGCACAATCTGCATTATCTTCTTTACCAAGGTCTATCTCAGAATTCTAGTCTAATTCCCTGAGACTCTAAAATCAGATACCGAATAGATAACTATAATTATCCACATATTTTAGAGCACAAAGGTACTTTATAGATGCTTTTTCAAACAATGTAGATCTAGAACTATTGCAAAACGTGTTTGACCCTAGAAGCCCTTTTCACAAATAGAGTATCCTTTGTGGCTACTCTAGATTAATATCAACCTGCATAAAATGTGCATTCAAATCTTTGATCATCGCTGTACTCTTTAACCCTTTACCAAACAATCCCTGGTTTTCACAACCGTTGGAAAGAAGGCTTTTGAAAACATTGAAGGAAAAGGAAAAAATAATGGTAACCAGCATTTTCTCCTTTTCCCTCAGTGTTTTCTACCCTAGAGACCTAAAGCTCATTTGTACCAATTCTGAATTTGTTGTCTGTGGATGATCTCAGTTTTGGAAGAGTCTAAAAAATGGGAAAGGGTTAATGAGACATTCTGGACAAGAGCACATGTATACTCCCGCAATGAAAAAAACAGTGTCCAAGTTGAGAATCAAACCAAGAACTACTGTGTAACAAATCCTACATCTTCACAAATTAGCCACAGTGTCCCTTCTACATGCCCAGCCCAGCAGCGTTAGTCACTGCGACAAGAGTCATTCTTCTCTCACCCCTGATCATTGTTTCGACGTTGCTTATGTGTGAAAGCAGCCAGCTGTTTGTAAAGATTATTGTGCGAAGTACTGGTAAGAGGAACTTAAGGAAAAAGCATGGATAGGTGCACTGGTCCCTGTGATTTGTCTGAAATAATGTTGAAAAAAATGCTAAACACTAAACTTACAAACAAATGAATTGTCCAGATACATGCCAATACCGTTTGAAATACAATTTTTGCTGAAAACAATTTTTTCCATCTTAGAGCAGGACAAACTCTTGAAACAGTGTGGTAGAATGCAAATGTGACTTTACATGTCAAGTGATATCAATTATCCCTTCAATTCTTTTACAAATAACAAAATATAGATTGGTCCATTTTGAAAAAGTCTGCAAATGACATAGAAGATGTGGCTGTAATGCTACAATTTGTTTTTACATGGACAGAAACCACTGCGGGTAAATAGAGAAAATGCCTGTAAACAGTATTTTCTCCTTCAACCACCATGTTTTATAGTCATTTTTTTCTGGCCATTTCAACTTGAACTTGTTTTGAAAATATGATTTAGCTTGGAATAAAACACTTTTAAACGCGAGACAGAAAAAGGAGATATTGCGTATAATTGGCAATTTCTATACTGGCCACAATTGTTTTTACAAAACTTGATTTATATGTATAGGTTATTGATATAGATTGTTTACAAAGCCTTCTGCTGTAGATTTTGTTGGTAATAAATACAAGGGAGGTAAGTCATGAGATTATGCTTTAGTATAAATATATTTTACCTCCCTTAAAAACGTATCCATAGTTATCTTTTGTTGTTGTTTAGAAATGATATTATGAAAATTGTAACCAAATGTTTTCTACACTTTCAAAGACAAATTTCTGCATTTAAGCTTCATTTAATTTGTAATCTGCAAATGCTTTCAATTTTAACCAGTTAAAAATTTTGTTCCTTGATACTGAATTTAACACATCATGGTTGAACAACATTGATTCACATGGAAAAAACTTTGCAGCAAGAAGACAAATTGCTTGATACAGCTTCAGCCATAATGCTTTTTTAAGTGGTATGCATCAAAATTCTTAGCAATGGAACTATTAGCAATAAAGCTTATTCTTAATTTGTTTGCAGTGGAACTGTACATTTAGACCTCAAAAAAAGTAGATTTGTTCAGCTAGAAGGGAAAGTGTTCACCCATTGCTGTACAGACCTGAAGAACTAGAATTCCACAAAAACAGATACCTAAAGAAAAGAAATATAGAACCACACAAAAAAGGGGAAAAAAAGCAATTATTTACTATAACAGGTAACTGCTGCTTTTCCCACAATGTTTTTGTAAGGTATCAACAGTAGGGACAGAAAAATCAGGAAGTAACAGGTTAAATCTTTACCAGATAACAAATTCTAGACTTGTTCAACATTTGTAGGTGACAAATTGAAAGTAACCAAAATGATAATTTTTCTTTTTCAAGGGTAGAAAAATTTGTGGAAAAAGATGATTTCCCACAAAGTTTTTATAAGGCTTCTTCCACAAGGTTGTTGAAAAAAAAAAAACAGGCTTATTAGGTGAAATGTTAAGGAAGCAATTGCTCCTTTTCCCTTCACTATTTTTCTTCTATTAAATGTCTTTTTGTGCAATGTGGAGTTTCTGGTCTTGCTTTGTCTGAAAAATTTTGCATACAGATAACCCTAAAAGTGCCTTTCACAACTAAAGTTGCTTTTGCGGCCAGTTCAGATAAACATAACAATGCACAAAACATGCAGTCGAATCTTTGATGTACCCTGTCTACTTACCTTAATCACCAATGCTGTCTGATCTTTAATCTACCCTGTCCGCTTACCTTAATCACCAAGGACAAAAGCAACTATCAAATTGCATCTATTTTGATCTTACTTCTAAACCCAACATTTCTGTTGGATTTGTTTGCTCTATGGGTTAAGGGTCAACACTCCCCGTAACAGCAAAAGAAATCTAACATTTTTGAGTTTAAATACCACAAGAAAAAATCTTAGACTCAACCAAATTATAAGCATTAGCAGATGACAACTTAATGCAGCTCAAAGGGTAACTTCCGTCTTTGATATGGTAAAAAACATTGTGGCAAAAGGAGAAAATGCTGGTAACCAGCACTATCTCCTTTTCCCACAATGTTTTCAAAAGCCTTCCTAGGGGTCATTACAACTCAGGATTGTGTGATAAGGGCTGAAGCATAGAAGAAAAACAAAAATCTCTAACCATGATAACAAGTTCAGGGCAAATCCGAAAACTTCTCATTTATGATCTGTGAGTTTTATCAAGTTCATCCATCTGCTAGCCTTTTTGACTTTTGAGGGTTTTTCCATATTAAAAAACAGCTGAATCAATTTGGCCTCTATCTACCTATGTTTGATCCTTATCTAGGGTGTGAGAGAAAACAGGAAGCATTTGACCAGTCAGACCTTCAGGGGTCCTCCAGCTTCATCAAGTGATTGATGCATCTTTATACTCTCAATGCCCAGTTCCAGTGGTTGATTGATTGATTCAATGGTAATCTCGGCTGCTTTTAAGATTATTTCAGAAAAGCATTATTTCAGTCATATAACAACTCACTTATTCATGTATATCATGAGTTTCACCATTATTAGGTTAGTGGTCTGAAGTGTCTTGCCCAAGGACACTCCCAAAGAAAATCCATTGTGATTCATACCTGTGGTTTCCAGGTTTCAAGTCCTACAGTTTACTACTGACCAACCAAGGACACTAGTTCCAGTGGCAAAACACCTACCATGTCTTAATAACATTGAGTTGTCTAGTGAGACTGGTTCATTTTCTTACCAAATAACAAGAGTGCTCATTGAAATAACTCCCATGGACTTGCACTAAAAAGTGCTGAGTTAGGCAGTCAGATCTTGATCCACAGTGCAATAAAGCTAACGATGTTCTTTGATCTATTAGTTAACCCTTTACCAAACAATCCCTGGTTTTTACGACACTGAGATAGAAGCCTTTTGAAAGCATTGTAGAAAAAGGAGAAAATGCTGGTAACCAGCATTTTCTCCTTTTCCCACAATGTTTTCTACCTTGCTGGAAATTTTTGAGTTACGTTTATTTTGTCGTCTGCAAGTGCTTTTAATTTGGACCAGTATAAAATTTTGTCGTTTGGTAAATAGTTAATGGCTCCTTCACCTTACATCCAGGCAACAAAACATTAAATTTGCCCATATTGAAAGAAGTTGCACATGATAAACCCTTGAGCAGACAACAAAATTTTAGCCTTGTCCAAATTGAAAGCATTTGCAGATGATAAATCAAATGTTCCTTACATCTTGAAATTTGTCATTCAAAGGGTAGAAAACATTGTGGGAAAAGAAGAAAATGCTGGTTACCAGCATTTTCTCATTTTCCCACAATGTTTTCAAAGGCTTCTGAAAGGTTGTCCAATGTAGGGATGTGTGGTAAAGGGTTAATGGAAGGATCTGTTTTGGATAGGTGAAAAACAATTTGAGAAAGTGCGCGTTACAAGCATCTTTTCAAATTCCCACAATATTTTCAAAAGCCTTTTACCAATTTTCATATAATAACAACCTTGAAAAGGAGGGCTTTCCAAAACATCATGAGAAAGCAGCATTTTCTCCCTTTCCCACTATGCTCTCTAGCCTTTCAAAGACAAATTCCACCACTTGAGCAGTATTCAATTTGTTGTCTGCTATTGCTTTGGGTTCTGCCAGGTCCAAAAGGTTCACCTTGGTTAAAGTTAACTCTTTACCAAACGACAAAATTTTGGACTGGACCAAACTCAGAGCATTTGCAGATGGAAAAATAAATGTTGATTGATGATTTCTGTCTTTGATAGGCTAGAAAACATTGTTGGAAAAGGAGAAAATGCTGGTTACCAGCATTTTTTTTCCTTTTCCCACAATATTTTCAAAAGCCTTTTCTTATGGGGTCGTTTAAAGTTGGGATTGTGTGGTAAAGGGTTAAACCAATGCCTTAGACCTTAGGACCATAAAAACAGCAGATCCTTCAGTATAACAGGGATTGTAGATTCAAACACCTTATCTATAAGGATGTTTACATTTTCTAAGAAGTCTATCATTTATATATGCAAACATGAGTGTCAGGTTTAGCTGATAAGCTTCAATAAAACATATAGAAAGAGTTATCAAAATTATTCCTTCATAATTCTGTTAACTCTTTACTCAGGAAATACATGAACATGTAAGCTGTTGCCATGATACGACTGAAATAATGTTAAAAGCAGCCTAAAACAATATTCAATCAGTCAATCGATAACTCTTTACTAGACAAAAAAATTAAAAGCATTTGCAAACAAGGAAGTAAATGTGGTTCCAATGAAGAAAAATGTCTCTGAAAGGCTAGAAAATATTGTGGTAAAAGGAGAAGATGCTGGTTACCATGAGTTTCTCCTTTTCCCAAAATGTTTCCTGAAGAACTCTTGCTCGTGGTCGTTATTGTGTGGTAAAGGATTAACTTCAGTTATACTAGGAACATAATAAGATACTTTTGCACTCTGTGTAAATCAAGATCAGACTGCAAACAGCATGCACAGAATCATCAGCTTTATCTTCAGTATCAATTATCCAGATGTTCCAGTTCTTTCAGTCAAAAAAGCTTCGCTCTTCCAGGTAACTGGGCTTTTCAATTAATCATTTCATATAAATATTGTGAAGCATCTAACAAAAGATTACCTTAGAAACATTGCAGCAACTTAAGGAGTAGCTCAAAATCAAGAAATTTTCTACAAAACAGTGCTTTTGTCTCATTCACATGATATTTCATCAGCTGTCTTTAATGTGGAATGCCTAAGGACTTGCTTTCGTTTTTAATAGAGTTTTGAACAATAAATAATCAGTATTGATAGAAGAGATGATCTCTATATCCTTAATTCAAAACCAGAACAAGATTCTACAAAACTTTTGAAGATGGAAGGACGGTATGGTGTTCAAATGATATGATTTTGTTTTGAGAGGATAGAAACATTGTCAGAAAAGGAGAAACTGCTTGAAACCAGCATTTTCTTCTTTTCTTACAATGTTTCAAAAAATGTGTCTCCCACTGGATTTTTTATTCAGGCCCAGTTGGGGCCAAAAGTAAAACAAAGCTGGTGTTAAAATGCATTTAATTAGGATGACAAAAAGTAAACAAAAGATAGAGAGACTTGGCAACTTTTTACCTAGTTTTAAAATTCATTTTTTTGCCACTTACTAAAACTTATACTGACCATACAATAACAGATTGTAACATAAATTTAGATGCGTTTAACACGGCATTGTTAACTTCTGGCCACTACTGACCTTTAACCTTTTACTAAACAATCCCTGGTGTTGTAACAACCCTGAGGAAGAAACCATTTGAAAACATTTTGGAAAATGGAGAAAATGCTGATAACCAGCAATCTCCAACAATGCTTTCAACCCTGTCCAAGGACTTCTGTTCCTTTGTACCTGTATCTGTCATCCTTTGATGCTTTCAATTTTAAAGAGTTTAAAAAATTTTTGTTTGAGAAAGGGTTAAAAGAAGGGATCACCTGGTAAAGGATAAATTCAAGAATTGACCCCATGAGAAGTGACTGCATAATGGTGCCAATTTTCTATCAATTCATGCCAAAAGCTTATCAGCAAATTTATACACAAACAATTTTCATCTAACATCAGTACCGGTGCATCCACTTAACTTTTATCACATTCTATTTACAAGCTTTCACGGTGAATTATGGTAATTGCGGTTGATTTCAATCTTCTGCTGATACTTGCCATAACATTTCTTTCCTTTTACTCTAACATGGTATTATAGACAAAAGACCAAAACAATGGTATTGCTCAGAAATGGTTGAAAATCAAAACGAAAATGAAAAATTTTAGTCTAAGTATCTCAAACACACTGTAAGCAAGTATTTAAACAAGAGGGCCATGATGGCCCTGTATCGCTCCACTGGCTAATAAGTAACCAGTATATATTATGAATTCATAATGCAAAAAGAAAAAAAGACAAAACAAAACTAGAGGCGCTTGAGTGCCTGTATCGCTCCACAGGCCTGATATTTCTATAATGGCGAAAGGAAGTTTTTAACAATTATCATTCAATCCTGCATTTTAGCTCACTGAAGAAACAATTTGGTAGACAACCACCATAGGAACTTACCTGCAAAACAACAATGAAATCCAATGAATAGTTTTAGAGAAGAAATTTTTCAAAGATTTTACTTTATACCATAAAAGGAAAATGAGTCTCCCATAAAAGCCATGTGTTTTGACAGATCTTTTTTTTTTTTTAAGGAATTCTGTAAACCTGTATCTAAGGAACATTCCTGCAAAATAATAATGCTATCCAAATAGCGGTTTGGGAGGAGAAGATTTTTAAAGGTTTTTTACTTTGGTTGCCATGGCAACCAGATTTCTTCATGGAACACAATTATTTGAAGGAATTTGAAAGAGGACCACCAAAGGAACATTCCTGTGAAATTTGGTAAAAATCCAGTCAATAGTTTCTGAGGAGAAGTTTTTTAAAGAAAAAGTTTACGGACGCACACACGGACGAACGGATGAACGAACGGACGGACGGACGGATGCACGACGGACACAACGCCATGACAATAGCTCGCTGGCCTTCGGCCAGTGGAGCTAAAAATCTGTTCTTGCAACTGGGCTTGAACCCACTAAGACAGTATAAGTAGGCATGGTGAATTGAACAAACAGTGAAAAAAAATGCAGTGCAATTTCTCTAAACTAAATGTTTGGAATCAAGCCATATTTTATAGGGTTTCAGTATGCTTTGTATTAAACAATCCTAGCAAAATTTCAAATGTGGACTTTGTTGAGTATACGATACTAAGTCATCAAATGGCTGCTTTTCCTGAACGGTTTACCAGATTTTCTTCACTTTTAATAGAGTTCAATCCCTTGATGAACCAAACAATCTTTGCAAGTTTCAAAAGAATTGGATCAACACTGTGAACTTTATTACCTAAACAAAAAGTGGAAATTTTCAACTTTGAATGGCTACTTTTCCCATACTGATTGTCAGACTTTTTTCAAAATCTGAACACAAATGCTGACTTCATCGCATAAACAAGAAATGGAAATTTTCAACTTTAAATGACTACTTTTCCCATACTGATTGTCAGATTTTTTTCCAAATCAATAGGGTTCAAGATGTTGATGTGACAAAGCAACTCTGAAAGTTTCATGAAAATCTGACCACAAATGCTGACTTCATCGCGTAAACAAGAAATGGAAAATTTTCAGCTTGAAATGGTTACTTTTACCATACTGTTTGTTGGATTTTGTTCAAAATCAATAAGGTTGAAGTTATTGATGAGATAAACAAACTGTGCAAGTTTCACAAAAATCTGATTACAAATGCAGACTTTATCATGTAAACAAGAAATGGAAATTTTTTTCTTGAAATGGCTACTTTTCCCATATTGTTTGTTGGATTTTTTTCAAAATCAATAGGATTGAAGCTATTGATAAGATAAACAAGCTGTACAAGTTTCATGAAAATCCGACCACAAATGCTGACGGCATCGCATAAACAAGAAATGGAAGTTTTCAACTTGAAGTGGCTTCTTTTCCCATACTTTTTGTTGGATTTTTTTCAAAATCAATAGGGTTGAAGCTATTGACGAGATAAACAAACTGAGCAAGTTTCACAAAAATCTGATAATAAATGCAGACTTTATCATGTAAACAAGAAATGGAAATTTTCAACTTGAAATGGCTACTTTTCCCATATTGTTTGTTGAATTTTTTTCAAAATCAATAGGGTTGAAGCTATTGATAAGATTAACAAACTGTGCATGTTTCATGGAAATCTGACTAGAAACGCAGACTTTATGGCATAAACAAGAAATGGAAATTTTCAACCTGAAATGGCTACTTTTCCCATACTATTTGTTGGATTTTTTTCAAAATCAATAGGGTTCAAGCTATTGATGAGATAAACAAACTGTGCAAATTTCACGAAAATCTGACAACAAATGCAGACTTCATCGTGTAAACAAGAAATGGAAATTTTCAACTTCAAATGGCTACTTTTCCCATACTGTTTGTTGGGTTTTTTTTTTTAAATCAATAGGGTTGAAGCTATTGATGAGATAAACAAACTGTGCAAGTTTCATGAAAATCTGACACAAATGCAGACTTTATCGCATAAACAAGAAAAAAACTAACGGACGGACGGACAGACGGACGGACGACGGAAACCATACGATGACATAAGCTCTGCTGGCTTTTAGCCAGTAGAGCTAAAAATCAGGTGAGAAATGCAGATTTTCATAGCATAAACAAGAAAATATTGATGCAAAGTTGAAGGCAAGCCACTGCATGATGTATGCACTTTGGCCTTTGCCATTATAGTTTAAAATCAGACAGTGCAAATCAAACTTCAGACTGCAAATCCATCCTTCATTGTGTTCAATAGCATCTAGAGTAACTGTTGATCTCAACTCTAATAATAATTGTTTCCAAGCCTTAACCATTTCCAAACAAATCCAGTGTTTAAGCCACTTGGAAGAAGAAAGCTTTTGAAAACTTTTCTAGATTCTGGATTCGAAGACAAGCTATCTGAATTTCTCATTTACTCTGCCTCAGCCAATCAGGGAGGGCTAGTCTTGGAATAACAGGTGACTTTATGGTGGGAAAATGTGGAAATACTTATTTTCAGTATGTTTTCTATATCACCTAAAAAGGTTTTTTCTGTCTACAAATCTTCATGCTTTGAGCCACTTCAAGCATTTCTCACTATACCTAAAAATAACTAGCACCATTATGGGTTGACTGCAAAAAGGGATACAATAAAATGTGCAATTGACTCATTTTGAGGCCTTCTAGACACCGTGAGGAGGTTGAAAAGCTAACTACAGTTGTTAGCAAATAAGATAATTAAGCAAGACACAAATTATTGCAGTTGGCAATAGATCTGAAAACTTGAAACTCCCCACTGATTAGAGGGGTCTAACCTTTGGCAGGTTATCTTAGAGGCACAAAAAGAAACCCTGATAAAATATTCATATTTATGAGAAAAGTCAGAATGGTCCTTAACACTTCAAGACCAAGAAATTATTGGAAACTAACTGGAATTCCATTTGTTACCTAGCTTACACCTTATCCAAGTAAAATCATTTGATGAATCATCAATCTGTGAACAATCTTTCTGTAACCCTTTACCACACAGTCTCACATTCTAACAACCTTGAGAAAGACGGCTTTTGAAAACATTGTAAGAAAAGGAGAAAATGCTGGTAACCAGTATTTTCTCCTTTTCCCACAATGTTTTCTACCCATTTGAAGACAAATCTCATTATCTGAGCCACATTCATTTTGTCATGAGCAAACGCTTTCTACCTGGATCAGTCAAAACTTAGAGTAAAAAGTTAAACATTTTTAAAAAAACAAAAGGATCTGCAAATTATGAGAAAACCTTGAGACAAAAAGTCAGAATTTCTGCTTATAATGTATTCTGGATAATCCCTATATGCACAGAATGTATTGAATATCTATCAAAATAAGAGGGAAACTAGGTACTGTATCGCTCACCCAGGCCTTTCTTATTTACTATTGTAACAAAAATGTTTGAATAGCATGAGATGCAAAAGAAATGTTAGAAGAGAAAATAACTTGCTATGTGTAACATTTTTGCTCACTGGGCTTCCAACTGACTTGATGTTGGGGGCAGGCAGCGAGACAAAGTGACATAAAAACCATATTAAAAATGTCACTGCTTTAGTTATACCAGGATTCCCATCAACATACTGAGTAATTATGCTTCAAACCAAGCATGACATAGATTTGCACTTTACCAACTGTATTGATCATAAAGAAAAATATGATGACAAAATTTCTTGAAAATAAAATATGAACTGTGGCTTTCAAAGTCTTAACAATTATAATTCTCTTCTCATTCTGATCAAATAACCTAATCTTTTAACAGATATGACCTATTTCCCTCCTTGTCATTTTGAAAAAAATTCTTTCAGAATAACAACACCTTTACCGATGCACCTCTTGCCCCTTCAACATATTCATCTGCTTCAATGTCGGAAATTGTGCAGAACATACAAGTAAATGGTCTACAAAGACAGGATATGGAATATTTTGATGTCCAACAAAAAATAAATACAACATGACTAGCAGTGTTGTGTTTGATTCAAACATATCTTATATTCCAAGAATATCTTTTCTTTGCTTCTACAGGAAAAAAAATAGGCATAAATATTTATTTGCATAATATTCTTTATAAAATACTGGCTATCAGCAATTTCTCCTTTTATCAAATTGTTTTCAAAGCTTTCCTCTTCATATTTATACAAAAAATACAAAATTATTAGGCAGATGTTAAATCAGAAGGAAACTGCAAGTATCTATAATGGAAAAGTGTTGTTCATTTTGTATAGCATAGCGTAATATTTCTGACATATTTATATCATGGAAACAAATCTTCAGGGAATCCAGCAGTAAAATTTTCCAAGAATTTTTTCCCACACACATCAGTTACAATAAGACAGCATTTGCTCTTTCTTCAATCAATTTCAATATCTTTATTCTTTAACCAAAAAATCCCATGTTGATACAAACCTGAGGAAGAAAACTTTTGAAAATATTGTTGGAAAAGGAGAAAGTGCTAGTAATAAGCATTCTCTACATTTCCAATAACTTGTTTTATACCCTTTAAAATTCTGTCGCATGAGCCATGTCCGTGATTGCTATCAATTTGGAAATTTCTCAAACTTTGTTATTAGGTTAAGAGTTCTTTCCCCTTATTTCCTTTCTTCTGCCAATGAAAATCTTGTCTGGATAAGATGGCTTCTTTTTTGATGAATACATGTCACAAGAGTGATTTATAGAAATATTTTCTGCTGTAGGAGATAATATGAAAAGAAACAGATCATATTTATGTCTCCAATTTGTGTGACACAATAGCTTCAAAGGACAAGGACACTCTAAATAACACCTTCAAAGACAAGCTATGCAGGACTCGTATTTCATTCAGACAAATAAAGTGAGAGAAGAGAAAATATACAAAATGATAACTCACATCCAGCAACAATTTCACCACATCAGTTTTTCCATACAAAGCTGCTTCATGTAGACAAGTCCCTTGTAATGTCGTCCTGTTTACATTGACACCTGCTTGTAACAGCAACCTGCAAATAGAGATCATGTATCATGCACAACTAACAAGTATTGAACAGATTCTTTTAAGTGGGAACTGTTTTTTGAGCTTTAACCCTATATCACACAATGTAATCCAAAGTCAAAGCATTTCCAGACATCCAATCTGAGGTGGCTTAAACGATGCAAATGATTACCAGCATTTTCTCAGTTTCCCACAATAATTTCAAAAGCTCTATTGCTCAGGGTCATTAAAATTCGCGACTGTTTGGACAAGGCTTGAAGCACCATAAAAAAAAATGATTTTTTCCCCCCTCAGGATAAAACACCAAAATAATGTCAATGCAAGGCTGCTCTTAGCAAGAACACTTCAACAAAGCAAAACAGTGTAGAACCAAGATCAAGTGCTTCAACTCTTTACTGCACAATCCTGACGTTTGGAGGAAAACAGTTTTGTTAGACAGCTTTTGAAAACATTGTGGGGAAAGGAGAAAATGCTGGTAACCAGCATTTTCTCCTTTTCCCACATAGTTTTCACTCCTGCAAACAACATTCTTTTAATTTTTGAGTCATATTTAATTCTATGTCTGCAAATGTTTTCAATTTGGACATGTATGGAATGTATGTATTTTGTCATTTGGTAAAGGGTTAAACTTAACATATTTATTGCTGATATATAAGAGTAAACAATGGTAATTTAAACAGTGGAGACCCAGATCAGATGCTACAATGAGTAGTGTCTGGTGGAGGTCTAATAGTATTTGCCCCAGGAATAAAAGAACTTTCCACAGCATAGCTCAGATGACTGATAGCTGTCTTTGACAATTTGAATCTGTCATGCTTTTTATGGATCACCTTATATGCCACAAACTGACACATCCCTGAAGATTCTGAAACAATGTGATTATCTAAAAGCAAATGCCAAGGTTTCAAGATACATTTATATTCATTTTCAGCCAGTTTTTAACCCATTTAATCTTTATTTTATCATACAATGATAAATCTTGTATCTTCATGCCAAATATTGCCCCTGACGGTTGCAAGATTGCATAGATTAAGACCAGTGAAAATACATATCATTTTCTGGAGGCTGTCAAAGAAATCACTAATGTAAAATTTCCAGTTTAAAATCCGTTACACCGTACAGGTCAGTAATTTACAGATTTTGACTATATACAGCTGACTAAATTCTGAACCATTCTACAGCATATAAAACTTTACCAGCATTTTTTTTTCTCTGGCAGTATGGATGTTGTATCTTCCAAACAAACGTTGTGAATATAGACAGCTCAGGACCTGGGCATTAAATTTTGTCATGAAAACCATACATTACATTCATTTCGTACATATGATCGGGTACATGTTCTACCACAATCCACAGATTGGTTCCCTATTACTTGCACAAAGATGGCGTGGTTGGAAGTTGATGCCAATCTAACATGAACATAGATTCACAAGACAAAATGTACCTCTGTACATAAATAATGATATGAACCATGCTCTGTGACAAGGGAGTTTAATGCATCTGCAGCTAGTATCCACCCAGGTCAGCATGCACAGTCCCCACAGGCTGACCTTGGTCAAAACTTTTTGCCTTTGGTAAATTTTCTGTATGTCCAAGGACCACTCTACCTCATAATTCAGATGGTTGTTAGACAAAATGAATATTACGGATCCATAATTATGTGATGAATGGCTTGGCAAAATGCATCACAGAGATGCATTAAAACCTCCTTCTGCCAGAGCATGCATATATAACTATTCTGCAACTTGATTTACATGCCATATCTTGTCAGTATTAAGGATGCACACAGTATGTTGTACCTCTTCTTTTTATTTCTTGGTGAGAGTCTATCCTTTAGCCCTGTCAGTGACAAGTTCGGCAAGCTTGGCATTCTGGGTAAACTAAGGCGCTTACTCAGGCCAGGTGATTTTGGATTTTTTCCATCCATGTTTCCATTAATCCATTTAACAACACAACAATATTTCAATGTTTTTCTATACAATGTTCAGACACTTCCAGACCTATGTCACTTTTTCTGTATAATCATGTGCATCATCACATAGCTTATGAAGAATTCTTATCAGGCAGCTGTAACTTCCAAGATTTCTACGCCTATAGTACCAAGTAAATGTCTTTTTGATACAGGATCAGACTTCATTTTTGCTGCCTGATGGTGACTTCATTGTCAATAAAAAAGAAAACCCTAAGAGATGCTTGGAGTCCTAACATACAAAAATTAATGTCCCTATCAATACTACTGCACGAGACAGCCTTCGTAGGAAAATGAGTAAGTAAAATTCATAATAAGCATTTTACTTTCTTATAAATGTTTCTATGGTACACTAACAATGTATATCCTTCAGACCAGCTAAATCATTCATGTTTTAGCAGTGCAAGGCTTGGGCTTTGCAGAACCTTGCCCAAGGACACTTCCCCGCTGACAGCACAAGCGTAAATGGCCATGAAGACCTTTTCAACTCATCTTACATGCTGCATTATCTTAATCCTATACCAAACAATCCCATGTTTTCACAACCCTGAAAAAAACAAAACACTTTTGAAAACATTGTGGGAAAGAGAGAAAATGCTGGTTAAGATCATTTTCGCCTTTTGCCACAAAGTTTAAAGCATTTGATTTGAAATCTCGTAATTTGAGTCACGACTTATTTTCTGCTTGCAAAGGCTTTCGAGTTGTGGATCAGACTGAACATTTTTTTTTAGTCTTGTACAGACATAAATAGCCTTTAACCTTTTACCAAATGACAAAATTTTAGACTTGTTCAAACTGAAAGCATTTGCAGATGACAATTTCAATGTGGCTCAAATGGTGCAATTTGTCTTTGATAGAGTAGAAAACATTGTGGGAAAAGGAAGAAAATGCTGGTTACCAGCATTTTCTCCTTTTCCCACAATGTTTTCAAAAGTCTTCTCTTTCAGGGTCGTTAAAACTCGGGATTGTGTGGTAAAGAGTTAACACTTTACCAGGCAAAAAACTTATTAACTTGTCCATAACTGAAAGCATTTGTAGTCAAAAATTGTATGTGGCTCTAAAGATAGGACCTGTCCTTAACTTTGAAACATAAAAATATAGAATTATCTAGATTAAAAAATTATTTTGAGACAACTATTCAAATTTGGCTAAAATGATGGAAACTGTCTTTGATTTGGTATAAATCATTGCGGGAAACGAAGAAAATGCTGGTGACAAGCATTTTCTCCTTTTCCCATGATGTTTTCTATAGGCCTTTTCTTCAGGGTCACTAAAACTTGGGATCATGTGGTAAAGGGTTAAATAACATACTGAGAAAAGGGAAAATTTTGGTTACCAACATTTTATCCTTTTAATTATCTGTTTTCAAAAGTTTTGTTTCCTGGTTGTTAAAATGTGGGGCTGTTTGGAAATGCTTTTCCCTTGGAGTGCCGACTAAACACAAACAAAAAAATTCAGTGTAGAAATAAGAGCTAAATGATTGCAATTTCAAGGTTGCTCATGTCCAGAATGTCCAAGCAAAGAGGACAGTGTAGATCAAGGATCTGACTACAGCTGTTGTGCAGCCTGATTTTGATATACACTGCCAGTAAGGCAACTTAAGTTGTGAGTGGCACCTAAAGGGTTAAGGAAATGGACAATAAGAAATGGTAAGAATTAGCATAGTTCCAAACAAGACAGGCTTCAGTAATTCATCTTCAATAGAGACAGGTCAAATGATTTCCCAAGAGAGCTAAGGTTAAGCAGTCCCCAATAAGTATTTCAAATAACTCTGTACAAAACAATCTGATGTTTAAATGACCCTGAAGGAGACTGCTTTTGAAAAGATTGTGGGAAAAGGTGAAAATGCTGGTAACCAGCATTTTCTCCTTTTCCCACAATCTTTTCAGAAGCCTTCCTCTTCTGGGTAACATAGAAACAAGGTATCAGGTCTTACAATGTAAATAAAAAATATTTCTTCATCCATCCACAGTTAAGTTGCAGATTATCACAAATTTTTTCTCCTTTTCCCACAATGTTTTCCATCCTATCTAGAACAAATTATAACATCATTTTGAACAATATCTAATTTGTCATCAGCAATTGATCTCAATGTGGGCAATCTGTTTTCTGTTCAATAGTTAATTTATGTTACCTCACTCAAACCAGTCAAAGAGAACTAGGACAACAAACCTGAGATCAGACTTGATGTATACGCTAGCTTTTCTTTGATTTCAAGTGCCACAAAGAACAGGCAGTCAAGTATGGCAGGATTATGGTTAATAATTTTTTTATGGTAATCATAAAACACATGGACTCAAGGAAAAAATGAGATTATATCCCCTGATACCATATTAATATACTTTAATGGACTGATATTTCCCTTAACCCAACATAATACTGGCCAATTTTAGACCTGGAATGGCAAATACTTATGACACACAAAGTAGATTTTTGAGGAAAAGCCAATTTATCCCATTTGAGTGACATGGAAAACATTTATCAGATTTTGAAAAAAAAAAAAAGCTCTGTCACAAGCAATTGCTCCTTGCCTCACATTGTTTTAAAAAGTTATCTACAGTTAGGAAGTAAAAAGATGTTTTCTTTAGTGGTTAGAGATTCACAAGGTAAGATTTTTTGGTGAAACAATATAACTAATATTTTCAGTATTTCTTACTTCAAGAACCTAACACATTACTTTATAACCTAAATATAGTCTTTCAATCAACTAGTGCAAAATAGAAAAAGGATTTTTGTTTGATTTGTTTGGTTGAGAACACAATTTTTCAATGTTAATTAAGTAAAAAAAAAACCAGCGGCAAGCACATGTTAATGGAACTTCCTTTACCACTTCTTTGCACAATACCATTTCAGAGCCAAGGCTCTTGAAAACATTCTAGGAAAATGCAGAGAAGCAGAAATCTATCCTTGTCCTACAAGGTTTTCTACCTTTTCAAAGACAGAAGACAAATTTCATCATTTAAACAACATCTAACTTTGCAGTTTACAGTTTTCAACTGAAAACTTGTAAGCTTTTGCTTCCTGGTAGATAGTAAAATTGGCAAAAACAAAATAATCAATGAACAATAAAAACTATAATAAAAAGCACTTCTAAACCCATCAGGCATATAATTTATCTATAATCTCCCAAACCACAACACAAACACCATCCTGGTCACTTCTACCTATATAATTGTCTATTACACTGGGAGCTGGCAGATGAGGGAAATATACATTCTAACATTTGGCATCGAGAAGCCTACATTAAAACGTCATTACAGAGAGTCCGATAATCATCTTATCTTTATCACCGACTATTTGTTTGGCTGCTATCTGTTGCCTACTAACAAGTGGTTTGCCCACCACCTGTGTGGCCCAACATGTATTCTCTCTAAAATGACCATTGATTATCAGTAATTTAACAAATTAATTATCCATTAGTTATTATCCATTATTTTGATTGACATCATAGAAAAATGAAATAACACTTAGACCACTAAATGAAAACAAGAGGGCCATTGGCCCTAAAGTGTTCTGTGTAAAGTCATCTGGGATTGATACAGTTGAAGACATTCTGGTTGTGAGATGTAAACACTTAATTGTTAATGACCTACATTTTGATCAAATGTGATCCAGTTTCAAATTTGTTCCAGATATTATGAAGTCAAACATTTGTATCAAAATTCATGAGTATCCAACTGAAAATGTGGCCTCTAGATTGCAAACAAGGTTTATGTAAGATTTAACCCAGTGACCTTTTTAATACAACATGACCCAATTTTGAACTTGTCCTAGATATAATAAGTACATTCAATCTGACCAATTTAATCACAAACACTGACCAATTTTCATGAGCATCAGACTGAAAATGTGGCCTTTGGAGTGTACACAAGGCTCTTCTAAGATCTGTCCAAATGACCTACTTTTTTACCTGAAATGACCAAATTTTAACCATGTCCAAAACATCATCTAGACAAACCTTCTGACAAAGTCTCAAAAGTATCACACTGAAAATATGGCTTTTTTTACAATATGTCCCCATGACCTACGTTTTGACCAGACATTACCCAATTTTAAACTGGTACTAGATATTGTTTGACCAGACATGACCCAATTTTAAACTGGTACTAGATATTATCCAACTAAACATTCTGACCAGGTTTCATCAGTGTCAGACTGAAAATGTGACCTCTAGAATGCACACAAGGTTTCTCTCAGATTTAAACCAGTGACCTAATTTTTCACCCGATGTGACCTCATTTCGAACATGCCTGGAATGTCATCAAGGCAAACATTCTGACCAAGTTTCATGACTACTGAATTGACAATATGGCCTCTAGAGTTCACACAAGGTGTTTCTAAGACTTGTCCCATTGACCTACTTTTTGACCTGACTTGACCTATATTTTAAAGTTGTCAAAGATATCATCAAGACAAAAACTTTCACCAATTTTCATGAGTATTGGGCTGAAAATGTGGCCTCTGGTGAGGATACAAGGTTTTTCTAAGAAGTGACCTAGTGACCTACTTTTTGACCCTGCATGACCCAATTTCAAAATGTTCTAGATATTATAAAGACAAACATTCTGACAAACTATGAGTATTGGATGGAAAACGTGGCTTCTAGAGTGCACTTAAAGTAATTATTGATAGCTAGACAGTGCACAATGGACAAAGTATGTTGGACACAGCACAATCAACAAAGTTCACTCTGAGCACTTCATGCTCAGATGAGCTAAAAACGTTATGAAAATACAATTTGTGATTTAACCCTTTACCACACAATGACGACTTTTGACACCCCTGATTGAGAAGGCTTTTGAAAACATTGTGGAAAAAGGAGAAAATGCTGGTAACCAGCATTTTCTCCTTTTCCCACAATGTTTTCTACCCTATCAAAGAAAAATCATTTCATATGATCCACTTTGAAACTGTCCTCTGCAAATGCTTTCAATTCGGACAGGTCTAAAATTGGTCGTGTGGTAAAGGGTTAACCTGCTGGCACATTTGAGACATATCATCATGACAGCTCACTTTTTCACATGTTTTTTTACTTCATAAGCGCTAGGCTTAATCTCTGCAGTGCCTTACTCAAGAAAAATCCTGTGTAATAGCATAGGATCTAGACCCTCTGGATTATAAATCCACCATCCTAACTTACCTGAGCCATGCTGGACCCCTGTGGAAATAGCTGGAAACAAGGACTTTCTCATTAAATACTGTCTTAATTGTTTCTACATCTCAATTCTTCATACAAAAAAATTCTATAACAGAGCAAAGCCATTGTTGACCACAGAGCTATAGTTACTTGAATCCTGGTAGAGGTCCACAAGATGAAGCCAAATAATACAGTATAGGCTATGTGGTTATAAACAAAGTCAGGAATATCTTTAAAGTCTTCACTATATAAGCCGATGTAAAAGGGCTATAATGTGGGCTATCTTGGTAGAGGCCCAATAGATAGAGCTAGATGCAAAATTTAGTAGTCCTTGGCCTTACGGTTGGTAACGAAAAGACTTTTGAAGTTTTCACTATATAAGCCAATACAAAACTTGTAAACCTTGGGGCAGGGCCAATTTTGACCCCAGGGCTATAATTTGAAGAATGTTAGTAGAGGTTCATTAGATGAATCTGTGTGCCAAATATGGTAGCCACAGGCCTTATGGTTAGATTTTTTGAAGTTTTCAATATATAAGCCTATGTAAAACTTGTGACCCCCAGGGCAAGGCTATTTTTGACCCCAAGGCTATAACTTGAAGAAACTTGGTATAGATCCGTAAGATGAAGCCACATACCAAATTTGGTAGCTTTGGACCTTTTGGTTTCAGACAAGTAGATTTTCAAAGATTTTCATTATTTTCAGTTTTGTTGCCATGGCAACTTGAATTTTTAAAGGAACCAAATTCTATGAACAAAATCTGAAGAGGACCATGGCAGGATCATTTCTTTGAAGTGTCATCAAAATTGAATGGGTAGTTTAAGAGAAGATGTTTGAAATAAAGTTAATGCACACACGTACTGACAGATGCATGGACTGACAGACGCACACTCATGGATGCACAACGGACACCATGCCATGACATAAGCCTGCTGGCCTCTGGTCAGTGAAGCTAAAAAAGGAACCAATTTGTATATTTCTTCACCATCATGAAATTGGTAGACTCATAAAATAGTTAAAATGGGGGCAAGCGAGAAAATCTCATTCACTCAAACCTCAAAACAGCTCAATCAAGACAAAAACTTCTGACAATTCATGTTAAAAAAAATAACGAATTTCATTTTTATTGACAGGACAAGCATAGCAGGAAGCCAACACACCTGAGCCTGATCTTTTTGTGTTATTTACAACCTCATAATTCGCACTCTTCCTTTTTTTTGCTACAAATTGTCATACTTCATTAGATCTTTAGTAGTAGGCTATAAAAATACCTTCCACAATAATATACCTGGTTATGAGAAAATTTGAGGTCTCTCTACAATTCAAGCTGAAATGTTTTCCCCAAGTAAATTATGGTAAAACCACTCTGCTATGACTTCATAATACCATTTTGCCATGGCTCCAGCAGTTTATCATGAGCCTACCCAACACTACTTATCAATTACAAACAAGTTGCTACATGGCATACCGGTAATCACCATCCATAATCAAGCTCTCAAATTAAAGAAGACTGATATCTATGAAAAACAAGATGGATGAATGTCTTACACTGTTTGTTGGCAAGATATCAATGCATTTCTCAATCATTTGTGTCCAGCTATCCGTTCTTTTCACAATATAGAGACTATTCTTGAAAATTCTACATTGGATACCTTCTAAAAAAATTGAAAATAGAAAAAATGCTAATATTGCTATCAACTTATGTTCCTCGATTGAAGAAAAAAAAAAAACAGGAAATCTAACAAGTCTACCTATGACTTCCATTCAAATCCAGGAATGGGAGAGGTTCAAATACACATATCTTTTCCTTCAAATGTTTCCATTTTGGGAAAAAAATAATTTCACAGAGCTTCAAAAGCTATGGCCTGGCACCAGTGAGTAGTAACAGCAGTAGGTAAGGGGTTTCATCAGTAGTTGAAAGATAAGTTCGGTGATTTCTCAACCTCTGAATCACTATCAGCTTGAAACATTATACCACTCAGACACAGTCATAGGCTTAGAAACAAAAAGGTAAGAATGGTACGAAAGATGTAATAGTTTACAAGAACACAGACACCTTTTTTTTGCTAAATGTTTATAAATATTATTTCCATTGATAAGGTTGTTACTTAGAAACAAAACTAGAAGTGTATTCCTCACACCTTTTGTTTACACCGTGTAAATTAATTTGGATCTTTTTCAAACTTTGTTTTACCTTGAGACTCTTGTCACAAGCAAACTACTCTGAATTTTTTCTTAAAAACATAGACATATGTGTAACAGTACTTGAAACTGAGGAAATGTGTTTCCTCTAAACTGAGGAAATGTGTTTCCTCTTTTATATCTATGTGCTATTCTGTTTTGACTATTTTAAATCCTTGTAGCACTAATAATCAAATTTCATGGCTGTTTTGGTCAGAATATTACACAAAATGGCTGAAAGTGCAGGTCCAAGATCAGACTGCATGTTTTGTTCAATACTATCTGGGTCCATTTTTACCAACCATTCTTGAGAACATTCTTAGTCTTATTCTCCAAGATTTTCAAAATTTGAAAGTAACACAACTTTGACTGGCTTATATGAATGCTTCTTCCTTGTGGTAGTGAGAAGTCCACATTGTGATGTAAAGGGTTGAAGACTTCTAGAAGATTGAAATGTAAAATATTATTGTTAACAGAGAGGCTTCTCATTCATAGTCTTTTTTCCTTGAAAGAACCAATTTTAATTCTTTGGTTCCATTTTTAGCAGAAAAATATGCAACAAATTATTTTATATGCACCAAAATATTGCAACAAAATATTTTATTGCAGGAAAAGACAGGCAATTCTATTCAGTGTGTAAGTTTAATTGTAGCTGCAATAAACTGTCCTGAAAATTATATCTTTGAAAAGTAGGTGTTTAACTCTTTACCAAATGATAAAATTTCAAACTGGTCTTAAATGAAAGCATTTGCAGACAACAAAATAAATGTGACTTAAATATCAAAATTTGTTTTTGAAAGGGTAGAAAATATTGTGAGAAAAGGAGAAAATGCCAGTTACCAGAAATTTTCTCCTTTTCCCGCAATGTTTTCAAAAGCCTTCCGTCTTGGGGGTCGTTAAAAATCTGGACTGTGTGGTGAAGAGTTAACTCTTTATCAAATGATCCTGCATGTTAATGATTATCATGAAGACAGCTTGGTAACCGGTATTTTATCCCTTGTCCACAATGTTTTCAACACAATCATAGAAATGTTATCACTTGAGCCACATTTAAAATGTCATCTGCAAAAGCTTTCAACGAAAACAATTCTAAAATTCTGTTGCCTGGTAAAGTCTTTTTAATATTTACAAAATACTATTAATCCCCAGTTTAACCCTTTACAAAATTAAAAAATTTTGTACTCTACCAAATTAAAAGCGTTTGCAGACAACAAATTACATGTGGCTAAAATGATGACTTCTAACTTTAAAAGGGTAGAAAGCATTTTGGGAAAAAGAGAAAATGCTGATTACCAGCATTTTCTCCTTTTACTACAATGTTTTCATAGGCCTTCTTTATCAGGGTCAGTAACTCAGTGTTCTGTGGTAAAGGGTTAAACAACCTTGAGGCAGAAAACTTTTGAAAACATAATGCTGGTAACCAGCATTTTCTCCTTTTCCAAAAGCATTTTCTACCCTTTCAAAGAAAAATCCCTACATTTGAGCTTCACCTTAATTGTTGGTCTGTAAATGCCTGAAATCGGACAAGTCCAGAGTTTTGATGGTTGGTAAAGGTTTAACTTAGTCCCGACTTTTAAAGACCCTGAAGAAGAAGTCTTTTGAAAACATTGTGAGAAAAGGAGAAAATGCTGGTAACCAGCATTTTCTCCTTTTCCCACAATGTTTTAAGCTCTATCAAGGAAAAATTGTGCCATTTTTGCCACTTTTAATTTGTCGACTGCAATTGCTTTCAATTTGGACGAGTCCAAAATTTTGTTGTTTGGTAACAAGTTAATTGATCCTAATGGCAACAAAAAGCAGCACAATCTGGTGAGATCTGATGAAAATTATTGTGACAAGAATCAATTTCTCTCACTTAACCCCTACCAAACAATTCCAAGTTTTCATGACTCTGAGAAATAGGGCTTTTGAAAACACTGTGGGAAAAGGAGAAAATGCTGATTACTAGCATTTCCTTCATTTCCTACAATATTTTCTACACTTTCAAAGACATTTTTTTCCATGGGAACCACAACAATTTTGCCATTTGCAAAATGCTTTCAGTTTTGACAAGTCTAAAATGTTGTTTGGTTCAGAGTTAAGTTGCTTTTGCAGGTAGTATAGACCAGTGTGCATAATGATATGATCACTAGGAATGTATAGCAGTCCAGTTACAGTAATATTTGGTAGTATGTCTGCCTATGGTGGCATATTTCTGCCACGAGATACGAGATAGCTGTCATGATAATTTTAGAAATCTATCGCTATAACTGAAAGTTTCCTGAAAATTTTATTCAGATAGTGAAAAGTTTCCTGAAAAAAAAAAAATCATGATAAACTTAATATTTTAACTCAAAATTTCTCAATGGTGCACGAAGCTGACATTCAAGATAAAATTATCGTGATGGTTCTATCCGTTTCTCGATATCTATCAATAGAAAATTCACCTTTTGGATGAGCTTGGTAGTTTTTGACTTCACAAGATCGCAGTAAGTAGAAATTCGAATTATTATCAGTTGTAGCTTATTTGTAAATTGGTAAATTTTGACAAGACCCGAAATAAACAATAGTCTGTAAAATCACAAAGACGACTCGAAACGTCTCCTACGAACAACTTTAAAACCATTCCGGGAAAAGACAAATTCATAACGTTGTAGACGAAGATGTTCCAAAACCGTATCTAATTATAGATACCGTGAATGTCAGTTGTGGGCACGAAAGCAAAAAAAATCATGATAACAGTTAGAATTATCGCGATATTTTTATCGTGAAATTTTTTATCATCTACATAATATTTCCAGGAAACTTTGTTTCATCACGATAGTTCTCTTAAATTATCGCAATAGCTATCTCGTATCTCACGGCAGAAATATGCCACCATATCTGCCAATAGTTAGTACCAACAAGATAGATAGTAGGCATCAACCTGTTCAAAATATTCTCCCTCTTTATTTTTGCTCCTTTTCCATACAAAGTTTTCAAGAGAATCTGTTATCTACATATAACACTGTTTAAGGGGTTGACACAAACACTATTCCACAATCCGAAGGATACCAATATTTCAATAGGAACATGCACTGTGAAAAGGGGGCTTAATGCATCTGCAAAAAGTATCGACCCATGTCAGCCTGCACAGTCCACAAAGGCTGATATGGGTCGAAACTTTTTGCTATTTGTCATTTTTTTGCACTGCAAACCATCATGATGCAGTCTGTTGTTAGACAAAATGGATTCTATAGATTCATAGTAATATGACTAATGTTTGGAATAATGCATCACAGAGACGCATTAAACACCCTTTTCACACAGCATAGCTCAAATTTTATATGGTAACGGGCTAAAGGGCTGAGATCAAAATATGCAGGGTTGACAAGGACTAATTAAGCTCTACATTTTTTTCACTTTACCATGTTTTAAGGACCCTGTGTAAGAATGCTTTTGTACAAACATTTTGGGGTAATGCTTTCATTATGGAGGACACTAGAATTTTGTCATCTGGTATAGGGACAATGCATAACCATAGATAGTACTGGATGTTGTCAACCTCTAGGAAATGTAAGGCTCAATGATTTACAATGAGGAGTTATGTTTGTTTCCACACTAATTATGAAAGTCAGCAACTGTATAGGCAGTCAACGTGAGATAATAGGAGCAAGAACATTGAGTCTGTCAAAAGGTGTGGGTTGCAGAACATGACATACTGGCATGGTATCGAATGTAACATAGCAGTTAACCTTTTGTCCCTGGGGTAGATTTTGGCATTAAAAATAGAAACTACCTGTATTGTTACTTGTCTCTTGCAGAATTTGAAGTTACAAAGTAATTCTAAACATAGAAATTCTACACCCAGGTTCCTTTATAGAGGTTTCTATTACTTAGATGCTCTTACCCTTAAAGCCCCAAATAAATCTAATGGATATTTTCATTCTGGAACAAGACCAAGATATTTGCAAATTCATGGCTTCCTTCTGTCTGCAGTGTTTTAGCAAAGCACAGTGTAGATCAAAGATCAGACTGCATGTTCTTTGCAGTCTGATCTTGATCCACACTGGCCCTGATGGCAACTTTATTACTTAAAGCCACTTTAAAGGCTAACACTTTACCAGGTGATAAAACTTTAGATAGGTTAGTCCATTATCAAAGCAACTGCAGACAACAATTTTGGCAAAACGATCATAAAATTTATCTATGACAGCAAAAACACCGTTGGAAAAGAAAAGAATGCTGGTTATTAGTGCTATGCATAGTTTTGGTAAAACACTGATAGGTGCACTAAAATAAGCATCAAACTCCATACAGATATTGCTATGTAAGTCTCTACTTGTCACAACATAAAAATATGTTCTTTGCATATGCATCAATATTTCCAAAATTATGTTCACAGGCAATTCCTCTATTGTCACAATACTGATCACCTATTTGTGCATAAAATGAATATCCAACTTTTGCATGTTACACCTCCAGCCTGCTTTCAACTGCTTTTACTAAGCAATTACTTCTTTTCGCAAAATAATTACACTCTTTAACAAACTACAAAACTTTAGACTAGTCTTAATTGAGGGCATTGGCAGAAGACAAATAAAAGGTGGCCCCATATGACGGAATTTGTCTTGATAGGATAGAAAACACTGTGGTAAAAAGAGAAAATGCTGGTAACTAGCATTTTCTCCTATTCCCACAATGTTTTCAAAAGCATTCATCCTCAGGTCGTTAAAAGTCGGTACTGTATGGTAAAGAGTTAAATTCTGTTTTTTGCAAAATATGTGTATTTTTGTTTATAATGTTATAAGTTCTGATAGGTGCTAAAAATCCTCTCTACAGTAGGGACTTTACAAATTCATCCTTCACACTGTTCACCCAAGAAGTATTTAACTTCATCTTGAACACAGCAAAATTTAAAATCCATAACATCAGACTTGCAAACTGAATAGCTAGAGAAAATACTTTAACTCTATACCAAACGACAAATTTTTGGACTGGACCAAATTCAAAGCATCTGCAGACAACAAATTAAATCTTGTTAATATGATGATTTCTGACTTTGATAGGGTAGAAAACATTGTGGGCAAAGGAGAAAATGCTGGTTACCAGCATTTTCTCCTTTTCCCTCAATGTTTTCTATAGGCTTCTTTCTCAGGGTCGTTAAAAGTCAGGATTGTGTGGTAAAGATTTAAGAAAGATATAAAAAAAGGTCTCTTTGTTTGTATTCTGAGAAAAATCTGTTGCAGACGTTTCAATATAATTATCTAACACATCTGAGGAAAGTAAAAAGATACTAAAATACACCATATTTGGGATTTAACATGGAAACTGGATGATCATCAGAAATTTCAAGTGTCACAAGTCTTCTATCTTGTCTTTTTAATTCTCATCTACATTCTTGTATTTGGACTATTCCACATGAAGGACGATTACACAAGTTTTTGATATTTTCAATCAACAAGAAGAAATTAAAATAATGCAAATTGAATAATTTGGGCATTTTTTTTCCAATATTTAGTCATAGTTGTTGTGAACGATTCCTATGTACCCTTCCATTTCTAGCACTAGGGAAATATATCAAGCCCTAGGACTGGTCCGGTAACAACATGAATCAATACTAGGACATTTGTTTGAAAATATATATATGACAACAATGTTGTTACTTTTTTTTTGTCTCATACAAACAGTCTCTGAAGGGTTCCAGAAAATCCCAAAGTAAAACTAACCTTATAATGTCCTGGTGCCCATTTTTAGAAGCCAGATGTAGACATGTAGATTTACTTTCTGTCATGTCACTACCATTATCAGAGAGAAGTGGGCTGCACAGGTTACTTCTTAACAAGAGGTCAACAACCTGCAAGAGAATGCAAGGTATCTATTCTGGAGTTCAAGTGTCCACTAGGTAATCCATCCTGTAAATAACTCTCTCAACTAGCTGATGAGACGCATTAGCTTGATTGATTATTTGATGTTTAACACTGTTTTCAGCATCATTTCAGTTACCGGTATATCACGGTGCATCTATCCATGCTTTCCTGGAGTTTCTTTTACCAGTACTTCACACAATATTTTTCCCAAGCTACTGGCTGCTTTCCCACATAACCATCATAGAAAGAATGATGAGCTGTGAGAGAGGAATGAATTCTGCAATTATTATCATCAATCCTCAAAAAAAAAAAATTGGCCAACCTGGGGATGTGAACAAGATTCATCAGCGACATGCTCTCTACAATACAGCAAGTTCATACAGAAAAAAAAAAGGATGAATATCACAGCATTCATGTGTTTACCCCTTTATCAAACAATCCCAAATTTTAACATCCCTGAAAAAAAAGGCTTTTCAAAAGATGTGGAAAAAAGGAAAAGCTATCAGGATTTTCTCCTTTTCCACAATCTTTTGTATCCATACAAATTTGATCCTTTAACTCTTTACTAGAAGACAAAATTTTAGTGATGTCCATATAAAAAACTCTTCTAGATGACAAATAAAAGCTGGTGAAATCGACAGAAATTTGTCTGTGATAGGGTGCACAACATTGTTGGAAAAGGAGAAAATGTTGCCAACCAGGATTTTCTGCTTTTTGAGTATTTTCAAAAACTTTCATTTTCAGGGTTGTATAGACTCTGGATTGTGTGGTAAGGCAGTTAATTAAAATTTGATTTGTCATCTGCAATTGCTTTCAATTTGGGCAAGTCTAAAATTGATCCTTGCTAGCAGTCCTGGCTGTATGGTACTGTCCTTTTGGCAAGCCACTGCAGAGCTCCAGCCTAGCACTGGTAACTCTTGATCAAGAGTTACCAGTGCTAGGCTGGAGCTCTGCAGTGGCTTGCCAAAAGGACAGTACCATACAGCCAGGACTGCTAGCAAGGATCAAACAACAATTTCCAGATAAGAGTGACTTACATTTACCACTCAGCCATACAAACCTTGTTTCACTTTCATAAACATGTAAGTTATGAGTAAGCCAGGATGATAACTAGAACTTGTTTTTCTACAAAAAAACAGACGTCTCCCCCCTTTTTGGTGTCAGAAGGATTGATATTTGACCAAGGCAATTTCTAACTGAAATAATGGTCATTTTTCTCTAACGGTTTTCGAGTTATAGAGCGGACACAAAATTGTATGTAAAATGAGTAAGAAAGATAATCAAAGGGAAATAACTCGAAATATATCCAAGCCAGAGTTATGGTTCTTGTGCATGACACTTCGTCTCATGGTGCTTTACAAATGTGTAAAGTTTTATCAAAATATCTTGAAAGGGTTTTGAGTTATAGAGCGGACACGATTTGTGACGGAAAATAATCAAAGGGAAATAACTAAAAAAATATACAAGCCAGAGTTATGGTTCTTGTGCATGACACTTCGTCTCATGGTGCTTTACAAATGTGTGAAGTTTTATCAAAATATCTTAAAAGGTTTTCGAGTTATAGAGCGGACACGATTTTTAACGGTAAATAATCAAAGAGAAATAACTTGAAAAATGTACAAGCCAGGGTTATGGTTCTTGTGCATGATACTTCGTCTCATGGTGCTTTACAAATGTGTGAAGTTTTATCAAAATACCTTAAAAGGGCTTTGAGTTACAGAGCGGACATGATTTGTGATGGAAAATAATCAAAGGGAAATAACTAAGAAAATATACAAGCCAGAGTTATGGTTCTTGTGCATGACGCTTTGTCTCATGGTGCTTTACAAATGTGTGAAGTTTTATCAAAATATCTTAAAAGATTTTCGAGTTACAGAGCGGACAGGATTTGTGACGGAAAATAATCAAAGGAAAATAACTCAAAAAATATATAAGCCAGAGTTATGGTTCTTGTGCATGACACTTTGTCTCATTGTGCTTTACAAATGTGTGAAGTTTTACCAAAATATCTTAAAAGGTTTTCGAGTTATAGAGCGGACACGATTTGTGAGGGACAGACAGACGGACAGACAGACAGACGCACAGGGAAAAAAAATGTCTCCCGACTCTGACGGGGGGGAGACATAATTATGATTGTATATCTATCATATTTTTTTCAGCCTAAGTTTCCTTGGAATTTTGTGCTATGCCACAATTATTTCAAGCATTAAAACGTGAGTTAACATACATAACTGATTTTCCCTCATATATCCTAGGCATCCAAAGGGTTGTTAAGTCTTTACCACAGGACAAAAATGTAGACTTGTCCAACTTGAAAGCATTTTTAGACAACAATTCAAATGTAGCCCAAATGATGGAATTCATCTTAGATAGCTCAGAAAACATTGTGAGAAAAGGAGAAAATGCTGATTACTATAATGTTTTCAAAAGGCTTCTTCCTAAGGGTCGTTGAAACTCAGGATTGTGTAATAAAGGGTTAAATCTTTAGCAGACAAAAAAAGTTTTGAAATCATCCCTATTGAAAGAATTTGCAAATGATAAAGTATATGTTGCTAAATGACTTGTTTCCTCTTTTAAACAAGAAGGAAACATGGAAGGAAAAGGAGAAAATATATGTGACTTTTAATACAAGTAAATCGTAACACAAAAACAAACCCTGTATCTGCCAAATTCACAAGCCAGGTCCAATGGGGTCTTCTTGTCTTTGTTGACTGTAATGGGACTTGCATGGTGTATCAGCAGCAAATTTACCTGATATATACAAAAAGAAGAGAGGATTTACAACACGAAGGGAAACAACTTACACAGGTACAAATGTATATACTATAAGTTCCCTCCCTTGGTTCTTGACAGGTTTCTTTTTTGTTTGTTGCTGCTATGTATGAGCTTTTTGCTGAATGACAAAATTTTAGACCTGTCCAAACTGCAAGTATTTGCAAAACTACAGATCAAATGTAGCTCAAATAGTAAGATTTTTCTTTGATAAGGTGAAAAACATTGTGGAAAATGGAGAAAATGCTGGCTACCAAAATTTTCTGCTTTTCCCAAACTGTTTTAAAAGGCTTTTTTCTCAGGGTTGTTATAACATGGGACTGTTTGGTAAAGTGGTAATAGCTGTTGCCATGTGTAGATCAAGATTAGACTATATGGGAAAAGCTGTCTGCTATCCAGATCTTTACTTTTCAATATTTTGCTATTTCAAGGCTTTTGCTATGACTGCAAAAGCCTTGAAAAGGAATTTCTTAAGGAACTTTCTACTGACTAAAGTTTATGAGACTCGTACCATTTCACTTTATGAGGCTCATGAGGCTCAAACTATACTTTCTACTAATCAGAGAGAAACAAAAGCCTCTGTTATCATCAAATAGTTGAACGGCAACCAAATGTCTCCTTTCAAGTATCAATCATTACAAATTTATGACAGGGTACAATTGTAAAGTCTTCTATTGATAATTTTTGTCAGCAGCCAACAAAAAGAATTAATTAACACAGTAATTAAATTAATGAAGAACATGATGTCATAATCCTCTGTTCATTTTCTTAACTCTTTACCAGACAACAAAATTTAAGGACAAAAATGAGGAATTTGGCTTTAACTCTTTACCACACAATCCCAAGTTGTAACAACCTTGAAAGAGAAGGCTTTTAATTGATTGATTGAATGTTGTTTTATGCTGCTTTCAATATTATTTCAGTCAAATCATGGCGACAGCTCACATATTCATCATTTCCTGGGTTTAACCCGTACTAGGCTAGGGCTCTGAAGGGTTTTGCCTAAGGACATTCCCACGAAAAATCCAGTGGATCCAGTGCAGCTCAAACCTGGGGCCTCCAAATTACGAGTCCAACATTTTACTGAGCCATGCAGGACCCCCGAGAAGGCTTATGACAACATTGTTGGAAAAGGAGAAAATGCTGGTTACCAGCATTTTCTCCTTTTCCAACAATGTTTTCAACCATATCAAAGACAGAAATCTTCATTTAAGCTGCATGCAATTTGTCGTCTGCAAATGCTTTTAATTTGGTTCAGTTGAAAATTTTGTCATTTGGTAAGGAGTTAAAAAGGTAGAAAACATTGTGGGAAAAGGAAAAAAAAATGCTGGTCAACAGCATTTTCCCACAATGTTTCCAACCATATCAGAGACCTTTTGCTCTATGTTCTACTTTCCAGTACCCCTTCATCACAAAAGCCTACATTTCAATGAATCTAGGGTAGAAGCATTTTGAAAATGATTGTTGGAAAAGGAGAAAATGCTGATAAGCAGCATTTTCTCCTTTTCACATGTTGTTTTTTACCCTTCCTAACACCAATTTCAATTTCTGAGTCACGTTTATTTGGTTGTCAGGAGTTACCTAATTTTGACAATTTTAAAATTTGGTTGTTTGATACAGAGTTTATGTACTAGGCAGTTTTCAGTTAAAAATTTCTTTCAGAAGTTTTACTTTTCCCTGAGGAGACCCCCAAGCTCCAGTCCCACCCCACCAGTCTCCCCAAATCTACTACCCTTTGCACATAGGGCATTGCATTATTCTTGGGGCCAAACTATTTTTTTACTAGCCAAGCTGTGATAGGTTCATAAAATCATTTTTTCTGGACAGCTGCACCTGCACACTCCAAAGACAGACAGACAGATGGATGAACAGACAGACAGGCGGACTGACGGACAGACCATGGAAACCACACCATGTCATAAGCTCTGCTGGCTTTCAGCCAGTAGAGCTAATAAAAAGTAAGAGTATGAACTCAGCTTTCATATGTAATCAGCTTATGATGTAATATATCAATTAGATCATGTAGAAAAAAATTCTTGATCTTTTTTTGTTTTGGCAGAGCCAGATAACCAAGATTGAAAGGGATATGATTTCACCTTTGCCACTGAACTGGATCAAAAATGCAGCACCATATGTCTTGGTAACACAGCTGGAGAAGCAGTCAGACAGGCGAAAACCACAGGCCTTTGAAGCTCTATTGGTCTATCACGGAACACTAAAACTGTCCTTGGTCGATCATCAAACACTTATAGCACATTGGTGAATCGCCTGTATATCACGGATTATATATTCAAATTTTCATTAACACTGTTTCTATAAATAGTACATTGGCGACTCCCTCTATAGATAGTGTATATAGTAAGACAAGGTTTGCAACGAAATCGAAAAAAATTTGACCCCCGTCCCCTTACACAGATAATATTTAACAGAAAATGGAAAAATAAACCTAGTTACCGGTGCAGATGGGTACACAAATGATTTTTCTTCTGTACCCTGACCCTCGAAAGTTCCAAACGGCTCTTGCCATCAAGCAATAGCTCTCATCTCAAAAAAATTAAAAAGCTTCCACATTTTCCGGATCGCCATGTGCTGACGTCACAAAATTTGGTATGACGCAGTGAATAATAACTCACGTGAATTTGCTCTCAAAATACGCACCAAAGCTTTTGACCAATGAACGGTAAAAACGCATTTGAAAATATGCGAAATGGGAGATGAAAATCGTGAAACTGGATTAGATGAAAAGATCAATTACATCAGACGAAATGTTAATTTGATAATTTCATCAATACACCAACAAAAAAATTTCAATCTATGGTTGAAAAAAAAATTTAATTCTTATTCGCTGCAGGAATACAAATCATGTGACATCAGCGCATGGCGATCCGGAAAATATGGAAGCTTTTTAATTTTTTTGAGATGAGAGCTATTGCTTGATGGCAAGAGCCGTTTGGAACTTTCGAAGGTCAGGGTACAGAAGAAAAATAATTAATGAACCCATCTGCAATGGTAACTAGGTTCTTTTATCCGTTTTCGTTTAAATATTATCTCTGACAGGGGACGGGGATAAAATTTTCTTCGATTTCGTTGCACACCTTTTCTTACTATATAGGATATAGAGGGAATCCCCAATGTGCTATTTATAGTAACAGTGTCCGATAATGAAAATTTCGTTATCCCTTGATAGACCAATGGAGTTTCAGAGGCCTATGCAAAAACTAACATAATCCTGTGGTAACCTTTGTTCTCCAATATATTTCTCTGAATTTCAAACTGCATGCTGGTACCAATAGCTTAACCCTTTATCACAATCTGTGGTTTAATTAGTTTAAACATAATTATTTTACATTGATTGAGAAACAGTTTCTTACAACTTATACTAATCTCTCTCAATTCTGCTTCCAGGGATCTACACCAGAACTCGTGCCAAATGTGTGGGCCAATGAACAATCCCAAAATTGACACCCGCTTACGGGTATCAAACTCGGGATCTTATGGTTACAAGGCCAACACTCTACCTCATAACAACGGACACCACAATCCCTAGTTTTAACGACCTGAGAAAGAAGGCTTTTGAAAATATTCTGGGAAACAGAGAAAAAGGTGGTAACTCCTTTTCCCAGAATATTTTCTACCCTATTAAATATAGAAATCATAATTAAAGCTACTTTTAATTTTTAGTCTGCAAATGCTTTCAATTAGGTCCAGTCTAAAATTTTGTCGTTTGTTAAAGAGTTAACTTTTAACTAGATGACAAAATTTTACACTGGTCCGTATTTGAAAGCATTTAAAGGCATCAAGCATGGCCCAGACAATTGGAGTTCTGCTTGTTGTCGCATCAAGAAGTGCATAGTGTGTAATATTTTCATGTAATCTATAAACAAAATTTACCCTTATGCTGCTAAGTGTGACTAAAGAACCTTTAGCAGACAGTGTAGATAAAGATCAGAAGCACAGAATGTGCAGTCTGATCTTGAATCTACACTGTCCAATTAGGAGATATTCCCCAAAAAATACCTTTGAAATAGCAACATTTTGGTTTCTACTATTAGCTTGAAAGTTTCATTTCATTTATTTAGCAGGTCAAGAGTTAAAGTTGTCAAAGGAATTGATAGATCCTCAAGTTCTTCTTCTTAATTTACTAAATCTCAATAGGAGTTGTAACAGAAAACTTTGGAATCATCCTCTTACAATATAAATACACTGTTATTAATTTTCATTACGGTTTCATCCAAAATTACACATGAAAACATTGTGGCAACAGGATAAATAGCTAGTCACTATTTCACTGTTAGCCTGGATGGTTTCAAAAGTTGTCTGCTCTACCATACAAAAGGAAGTCGTAAAGGGTAATGAGTTTGTTCTGTGAAGTTTGACCTAGGCAATGTTTTGTTTGTTTATCTGGCATTCTTTCAAAGTTCTGAGAAAGGTTTTGTGTTCTTTTCTTGAAGAATTAGAAGTAACCTTAACTCTTTTACCAAAAAGTCTAGTAGTAGTATTTTTCAGGACCCTGAGGAAGATGGCTCTAGGAAACATAATGGAAAAAGGAGAAAATGCTAATAATCAGCAGTTTCTCCTTTTTCTATGATGTTTTCAACCGTATAGATGTCCACTTCTGAGCTGCATATCATTTGCTGTCTGCAACTGTGTCTTTTAATTTTTACAAGTCAGACATTTTGTTGTCTGGTAAAGGCTTAACTCTTTACCACACAATCCTGAGTTTTAACAACCCTGCGGAAGTAGCCTTTTGAAAACATTGTGGGAAGAGGAGAAAATGCTGGCAACCAGCATTTTCTCCTTTTCCCACTATGTTTTCTAGCATATCATATACAATTCCACCATTTGAGCCACATTCGTCATCTGCAATATGCCTATGATCTGGATAACTCCAACATTGTGTCGTTTAGTAAGTGTTAACTCATTACCACAAAAAGTTAGTTAAGTACATATCTGCAACAGACAGCAGCTGTTGAAAACATTGAGAAAAACTAAGTTTGTTACAATTAATGACAAGTACTTTTTTTTTACCAAGTCAATCCATTATCATACAGATACAGCTGAATACTATGCCAATGTAGATGACAGCTTTGACAAAAAATATGATTCATTTGTTTGTATCAGAGTTTAATGCCGCTTTTACACCTTAAGTCATAAGTGTGACGGGGTCACTGCACTTGCACATGTGTTTTCTGGCTTTCTCACACCAGTACTGATACAACTCTCTTTCCAAGCCACTGACTGCTTTTTTCACATGCAGCAGAGGTGAGAGGCAAAAACTTCCTAGAAAGAAAGTTTGCCTCAACCTGGTATGGAACTCACAACCGCCTGTTCACAAGTCAGATGCGCTAACCACTGAGCTACCAAGCCGAACCAAAAATTATAGGAAATTACAATTGCTTGCAAGATACATTATGTTTCAGACAATGGTGCGATATGTTGGTAATATAGCAAATTTTCAACTTTAACCCAGTTATAATATTTCTTAACATTTTTTTAGAAAAAAAAAAAGAATTTGGACATGTTTCTGTAAATTACTCTTACAGCGTTATATTTTCTGACTGAGACCCTGAGAGCAGAAAAATTTAAATTGTCAGTTCTAATATCCAAGCCAAAAACTTCATGGCTCATTGTAAGATTTGCATTATTCCCTAGCCATAAGAATTATTCAGTTAGTTCCTAGAATCCTCTGGATTTCTTGTGATATTATACAAGAGGGCTGTGATGACCCTGAAGTCGCTCACCTGAGTCTTTTGACCAAACATGACCCATTTTCAACCTCTTTTGAGACAAACATTCTTTCATAATTATTGGACTGAAAATTTGGCCTCTAGCTTGTACACAAGCTTCTTCTAGAATTTCTCACAGTTACCTACTTTTTAGCCCAACATAGCCCATTTCCCATTGTAGATATTACCAAAACAAAGATTCTCACCACCTTCCATGAGTACTGGACAGAAAATGTGGCCTCTTGAGTGTACACAAGGTTTTTCCAAGATTTGACATGGTGACCTAGTTTTAACCCAATGAGCCCATTTTAAGATTTCATCTGATTAATCATCAAGTAAACCATTCTAATTTTTATAAGTATTGGACTGAAAATGTGGCCTCGAGAGCATACACAAGGTTTTTCAGAGATTGGTCACTGTGACCTAGTTTTTGGCCCAACATGACCAATTTTCAAACTTGTCCGTAATATCATCAAGAAAAACATTCTGACAAACTTTCAAGGGTATTTGACTGAATACGTGGCCTCTAGAGCGTACACAAGGTTTTTGTAAGATTTGACCTAGTGACCTAGTTTCTGACCCGACCTGACCCATTTTCAAACTCCTCTGAGATATCATCAAGACAAACATTCTGACCAACTTTCGAGAGTATTGGTCTGAAAATGTGGTCTCTAGAGTGTACACAAGGTTTTTCTATGATTTCACCTTGTGACCTAGTTTTTGACCCAACCTGGCCCATTTTCAAACCCCTCTGAGATATCAAGACAAACACTTCAAGAGTATCGGACTATAAATGTGGCCTCTAGAGCATACACATGGTTTTTCTATGATTTGACCTTGTGACCTAGTGTTTGACCCAACCTGGCCCATTTTCAAACCCCTCTGAGATATCATCAAGACAAGCACTTCACGAGTATCGGACTGAAAATGTGGCCTCTAGAGCATACACAGTCATGGTTTTTCTATGATCTGACCTTGTGACCTAGTTTTTGATCTGACAAGACCCATTTTCACACTTGACAAGACAAACATTCTGACCAACTTTCAAGAGTATTGGACTGAAAATGTGGCCTCTACAGCGTACACAAGGTTTTTCTAAGATTTGACCTAATGACCTAGTTTTTTACCTGACATGACCCATTTTCAAACTCTTCCAAATTATTATTAAGACAAACATTCTGACCATCTTTCAAGAGTATTGGGCTGAAAATGTGGCCTCTAGAGAATACAAAAGTTTTTTCTATGATTTGACCAGTCCTAGTGACCTAGATTTTTACACAACCTGACCCAATTTCAAACTTTTCCAATATATCATCAAGACAAGCAGTCTGACCAACTTTCAAGAGTATTGGACAGAAAATGTGGCCTCTAGAGCGTACACAAAGTTTTTCTAAGATTTGACCTAATGACCTAGTTTTTGACCCGACATGACCCATTTTCAAACGTGTCCGAAATATTATCTTTCAACTTTCAAGAGTATTGGACTGAAAATGTGGCCTCTAGAGCGTACACACAGTTTTTCTAAGATTTGACCTAATGACCTAGATTTTGACACACTGTGAACCTGACCCAATTTCAAACTTGTCTGAGATATCATCAAGACAAGCAGTCTGACCAACTTTCAAGAGTATTGGACTGAAAATGTGGCCTCTAGAGTGTAGACAAGGTTTACCTAAGATTTGACCTAGTGATCTAGTTTTTGACTCCACATGATCCATTTTCGAACTCATCAGAGATACCATCAAGACAAACATTCTGACCAAGTTTCATGAGTATCGGACTGTAAATGTGGCCTCTAGAGCGTACACAAGGTAAACGTTGAAGATGCACAACACATGACGGACGACACACGACAGACAACAGACACAGCATGATCACAAAAGCTCACCTTGAGCACTTCGTGCCCTGGTGAGCTGAAAACTTACTCACTTAAATATTTAAGTACATTACAGCATATCCTTTTTTTCTTTACAAAATGACAGAACTTTGGACCACCGGTAGTCCAAATTCAAAGCATTTGCAGACAAGTTAAATGTGACTAAAATGATGAAATTTGTTTTCTAGAGGGTAAAAAACATTGTAGAAAAAGAAGAAAATGCTAGTTACCAGCATTTTCTCCTTTTCCCATAATGTTTCCAAAAGCCTTCTCTCTTGGGGTCAAGAAAAGTTGGGATTGTGTGGTAAAGGGTTAAGCTCAAATACAGTCATTGTCTGCGCATGTCATATTCTTCAAAGATATGACCTGTCTGCTATGACGCATCACCCATCTCCTATACAGGAGAAAAGTAATATGCCGCTAATAAAGTATCAATGGAGAAAATGGCTATAAACATTATATCTGTGGAAAAATGTAGCCTGTTTTTCGCTCCAATTATATCTAGAAAATTTAATTACATCATACTTCAAATGGGAAAAATAGTTTTCACAAAATACTCTTGTTTTACTGCACATCTCTGAATACAGTTTCTGAATATAGACTTAGGGAAACTATGATTTGTGCAAGTTTTTTCCACACAGATCTATCAACAAGAAGTTACGTGTCTGGGCTTATACCGAAGCTATTACCCAAGCCTGTAGGGGCTGTTTTAATAAATGGCCAGTGCATCGGTTACATGCTAGTTGATCATAGCTGAATTAATCACACGAGGTAGCGTTTTATTGAGAAAACGTTTATTTTATTTTGAAATTCAAAGTAACAGCTGTCATTTTGAAAAGTAGTCTGGTTCTGTACCCAGAATGCTCAAATCAGATAGATGTGTATTTGAAGAATGCCATCTAGCTGAAGGTAATACAAATAGTATAATATGGAAATTACAAAGAAAAAAAAAACGTGTCATTTCCACAAATTTCGCCTTCACATGCGAAAACAGGGCTGAGTTTTAGTTTATTCATTTTTTGTACTTTTCAGCCTTCAAAAGAAGTTGAGTTTATACCTAGGAGCTGAAAAAGTTTAACTCTTTTCCAGATGACAAAATTTAACACTTATACAAATTGAAAGCATTTGCATACGACAAAGTGTATGTAGCTCAAAAGATGAGGTCTCTTTGAAATGGTAGAAAGCACTGTGGTGAAAAGAGGAAATGCTGGTTACAAGCATTATCTCTTTTTCCAAATAAATTTTAGGCTTGTCCAAACTGAAATCACTTGCAGACAACAAAACAAAATTAATGTTACTCAAAATTGAAATCTGTCTTGGGTAGACTAGAAAACATTGTGGGAGAAGGTGAAAATGCTTGTTACCAGCATTTTCTCCATTTCCCACCGGGCCGTTAAAACCTTAGGATTGTATGGTAAATGTTAATGTTACCCATGATAGTCTTGTGTTCATGTTGCAGACATAATATAACTTTTATGTACAATAGATTAGATTATTTGTAAATTCTTTTGCAAAGTGCCAAAAGTTACACTTTTTAATCTCCAGAAAGCCTATCATAATTTTTGTTAGTTGCTATAAAATAAATTTTTTATAATGTATAACCCCCATGAAGAGGAGCCCTGAAAACACGATTTCAGTTGGCTTTACAGACCGTGCAGATCAAAAATTAGGCTGCACAGAAAAAGCAGTCAGATCTTTGTTTGCACTATCAGTTATGTGGACCATACCAATACATGTACATGGGAAGTTTAATCTGAAATGCGTATCTTCAACTTCTTGTCTATCTTTGGTGGGCCTAAGTGTAAGTTGCTGGCAGAAAAATGAATTTTAAAATCAGGTCAAACATAAACAAAAGATAGAGCAACTTGGCAACTTTTGACCTAGTTTTAAAATTAATTTTTCTGCCTTTTGGTATGATTTAAATTTAAATGCCTTTTAACATCGCATTGTTTTCTTTTGGCTGCCAGTGTTATTAATTTATGCAAGACCAAAAACATCCTTTACCCTTGGAGCCTAAGCACCCTCAATAATTTGCTTTTCTAGGACAGTTCAGATCTTGATAAGGCTGCATTCTGATCTTAGATCCATACTCTCTGCTACTTTGTACCACATTCTAGACAACTCAGCTCAGAAAATGCAATATAAAGACTGTCTTTTTTATCAACTAAACTGTGAACTAAATGGGTCTCTTTCAGTGCTTTCGGGCTAAAATATGGGATAGCCTAGATCCAAGATTAGATTTCATGCTCTGTGCAGTCTGATCTCAATCTGTGCAATCCACAAAAGCATGCAAAGAGTAGTATTTCACAGAAAAGAATGGAACATCCATGTGAAATATTCATTAGCAGTCTAGAGAGAACAATCACAGACTCCCATGAAGCCAAGTTCAAAGCCATTCTGCAATAACATGATATCCAAGTTCACTCATCATGCAACCACACCCCTGGAATCCAGCCACATTGGAACCAGCAAACCTGAGTAGGTATCAGCTAGCTTTTAAATATTTTACATAACAATATTTTACACTTGTTCAAATTGAAAGCATTTCCAGACAACAAACCAAATGCGGTTCAAATAATGAGATTTACTTCTGAAATGGTAGAAAACATTGTGGGAAATGGAGAAAATGCTCATAACCATTATGGAACCTGGGTTTCTGTTTACATCTCGAATGTATGTACATACCCATGAAACACTGCTCACTGCGTCCCTGGGGTCCGGAAAAAATTAGTCAAAGCATTAAGTTAATCTAGCTACATCAGTGAATAAAGGGAAAAAATACAAAGTTTTTAGTACTGCATATCAGACCATTGGAATTACAATTTATCTATGAATGTATCTCAGCCTGCACATGTATGATGCTACTGAGCCTGTGTGATTGTAGTTCTGTTTCAATCATTCATGTCTCAATATTCAAGTGGATACCCATGATAAATACAGACAATACCCAGCAAATTGATTGCAGGACCAACTGTTGCTTTAAAATCTTTCTGAAGATGAAGATGGCTTCCAGAAATTTCACATTAAAACCTTTTTTTTTCCACACTGTTTTGAGATATATTTGAGTGATGATTTATGCATGCATATGGAATTTGGAAGGAACTCAATGGGACTCAACTTTTTCAGTGACACCAAGTCGCATGGACTTGACACAATCTTAGGCAAACAGAAACACTGAAACAATCAAAACTTTTATCTCATATGCAAGACTCCTATTGGCCAGAACAATCTGGGAGCATCTCTAATAGGGTAGTCTACTGTACAAACCTTATGTTTACCTTCTTCAGTTTGTTATACTTACTGAAATCTAGACAGCATTTGCCAAGGCAAAATTAAATACACAATGTAATGCCACAATGATGGCATTTTTCTTTGAACTTGCAGAAAAACATTGAGAGAAAAGGAAAAAATATTAGTAATCAGCATTTTCTCCTTTTTCCATGATGTTTACAAAAGAATTTTTCCTCATGATGCAGTCATTGTAGAAATACAAGATTGCTCAGTAAAGGGGTAAGGTTGATGGGGTACAGATTACAATACAAATTTTTCACACAATTAATATTGGACCATAATGAGAAAGAGATCTGCCAGGGTGACCGCTAAATGACCAATCCTTAACCAGAGATTTTATTACTATTACATGTAACACACCCACTCCCTGTACTGACCAGTGTGGTGACAAAATTACAATTTTCTACAGATTGAAATAACTGTTTGTCTTGCTTTGCTAAGTGGATAGGAAATTAAATTAATCAGTCCTGGTCTGATCCTGAACGGAAGTGCAGATTTTAATCTTCACACTGTAGCTGGGTTTTCCTTTCCTTTCCTAGGCATGTCCTTGTGCAAGACGCATTATTTCAGGTATATCACCATGGACAGTGTACATATCCATGCTTTTTCCTGGAGTTTCTTTTTCTGCTTTCCCAAGTAAACTTCATCGAAAAAATGATCTGCGAGAGAGAGGAATGAATCATGTTGCAATGACCATCATCAGTCCTTGGAAAGAAATTGGCTGAGCTGGAGATTAGAACCAGCAACCTCCTTGTTTCAAACCCTGCAGGGTACCAAGAAAGCTATCAGGCTTGACCAGTATTTCTCTTGAACATCATAGAAAAGAGTCTGGGTAAAAAAGCATTTACTTGTTGCAAGCAATTGCTGCTTTTCTGCAGTATTTTTAAATGACTCTAATAACTTCAGGAACATGAAAAATTATGTTGTTGAGTAACTGGTTTATTAGCTGTTAACATACTGAAAATAATGTAGGTTTAAATGATTACTTCAAATACATGACTACAGATAACTGGACTATTCCTGCTGCATCAAATTGCAATACCAACTTCACAGAATGTGGGATAAAATGCCAGACTGCTTTAATAGCACACACTTTTAGTAATATTGATTGATTGTATGGTGTTTAACGCCGTTTTCAACATTATTTCAGTTATATCGCGACGGCCAGTGCACCTATCCATGCTTTCCTGGAGTCTCTTTTACCAGTACTCCACACAATTTTCTTTCCAAGCCACTGGCTGCTTTCCCACATAATCATTGTCGAAACAATGGTCAGCGGTGGGAGAGGAATGAATCCTGTCGCAGTGACTATCATCAATCCTCGGAAAGAAATTGGCCGAGCCAGGGGTTGTAGCCAGGGATCGAATCCTGGACCCCGTGTTCTCAAGTCCTGCACGCTACCGACTGAGCTACCGGGGCTTGGCACTTTTAGTAATAACAGCAGAAATTTTCCTTGGACCATAACCCCATTAATATGTAAATTGGGTGGTAACCCACAACTATTTCACCCATCACACCCATTAGCTATATTTAGAACACCTCACTGTGGTGGCATCTGGGTGAAATAAAATACATACAAGAAAAACTTTGATGAAAAGGCCATTCTGGAATCATTGTGACAAATGTATAAACTGCTCATTTTTTAACAATAGCTCAATTTATCATTTTATTTGCCATATTATACAGCTGAGGTGTCAAAAGGGGGCTTGGAAGTGGGAAAGGGGTTAAATTGCATGTTTTTTCCCATATATGTCAAATGATTTGACATGTACCCCAACATCATATATATACAATTACCATTAATGGAAGAGAAATGTCCTTGTCAGTGACCTTAACCCTTTTCCATACCACAGATTTTAGACTTTTCCAAATCCAAAACAACTGCAGACAACAAATTAAAAAATGCTACCAATCAGCTTAAGCTCCCTGATAGGATAGAAAATATTGTGGGTAAAGGGGAAACAGCTGGTTACCAGAATTTTCTCCTAATCCCAGAGTGTTTTCAAAACCTTTCTACCACAGGGTCGTCAAAACTCGGGATTGTTTGTGAAAGGCTGAAACCAAATTAATTCTTTCCCTTATTTGAATCAGGTGCAGGGGAAAACTCTTGAAGAATAAATCAATGTGGAAAATGGAAAATTTTGTCATATTGTACAATTTATAATCTGTCGAACATTTTGTATTGACAAACATTTGTAACGACATTGTACACTTTTATGTGAAAGATGTTCTACTGTTATGTTTTCTTGGAGGTTCAATACCAAAACTGTGAACAAAATATGGCAATTTTAGTAAATTGTCACTTTTCTGAAAAGTAAAGGAGTAAAAATCTTATGACTGATACAGAAAAAAACTTACATCTAATGTCTATACATGTGCAGGTTTTCGTTTATCTAGCAGAACGTAAAGATACATGTATGATAAACAGACATTAAAACTGTAAACTTTCTTTTTTGACACCCTGTATCATCAAAAACTTGCATTCATTATCTGGCAAGGGTTAACCTTTTATTAAAACTTTTTTTTTTAGCTTTTTTCCCCAAACAACAAATCAAATGTGGCTCAGATGATGGTATTTGTCTTTGGAAGGGTAAAAAAAATTGTGGAAAAAGAAGAAAAAATGCTTGTTGCCAGCATTTTCTCCTTTTCCAACGAAGTTTTCGAAAGTCTTCTTCTTAGACACAGAATTTTGTGGCAAATGGTTAACCTTTGATTCAAACTTTTCCTTGCATTTTTCTCTGCTAATAAGGGCAGATAAGATTATAAAGCAAGTCAATATTTTGAAATACAAGTATGTAGAAAAAAAAATCCTGAAATCTGATCAAAGATCTAAAGGATTGCATGTGATCTACTCATCAGGACTAAATGTCACATGTATCATGTCATTCAACCATCAACCTTGATGACAGGATTAAAGACTTGCTTATGTCATTAATACCTTAACCCTTTCAGAAACAACCCAAAGTTTTAACCACCCTGAAAGAAGACAGGTTTTAAAAGCATTTAGGGAAAAGGAGAAAATGCTGGTAAGCAGCATTTTCTCCTTTTCCTTAAATGCTTTCTCTATCCTTTAAAAAACAGTGAAATCATTCAAGCCACATTAAATTTGTCTGTGTGTGTTTACAATTTGGGCACGCTTAAAATTTTGTCATATCGTAAAGAGTAAACTCTTATCCTGCAACTTGTCTCCTTTGCGAGCAGTGAAATCCAAAATCAATCTACACTCGAATCTTGGTCTGCACTGTTCGCAAAGTCACAAATAGTATCAGATGAAAATAACGATTATTGTAAGGATAGAGGGAGGATGGCCACGACCTCCCCTATCCAATATACGTGGCTAATAAAGTTTGAAAAAAAAAACTGTTCACAGGATGACTAAAGTTTAGACTTGCCCAAACTCAATGCATGTGTGGACTACAAATTGAACTTGCCAAAACTCAAAACATGTGCAGACTACAAATTGAATGTGGTTCAAAAATGGGACATGTCTGAGAACTGTGTGGTAAACGTTGTGTAGAAAGTACTAAATGCTGGTTACCAGCACTTTCTCCTTATCCAACAATGTTTTGAAAAGCCTTCATTCTCGGAATCATTAAAGCAGATTTGCATGTTTAAGGGTTAAACAGCCAAGCTTATTATCTTCTTGAAAATAAAATTTAAGTAATTTTAACCGCCAGAAAATAAGAGGAGAAAGATTTAACCCTTTACCAGCCATTGCCCAAAGAGTAAGCCTAGTTAAAACTTTAGGGAAATGAAGGAGAAAATGCTGGTAACCAGCATTTTCTCCTTTTTTCACAATGTTTTCTAACCTTTTAAAGGCAATTCCAATAATTTGAACCATGTTATTTGTTGTCTGTAAATATTGTCAAAATGGATGTGTATTGTATGGCTCAGATTTAAAGCTATCAAAGATTTGCCAAATAATACCTCAACATGCCTGCATAAGAAACATAAGCTACCCTTTGCACGATATAGGCTGAATATAATGCACACAGGATTAAATTACATATCTTTTGAAGTGTTTTTAGCCTTTTAAAAGGGGATTAACTCCTTACCAAACAATCCCATGGTTTTTTTTGGTCCCCCTTAGGAAGAAAGCTTTAGAAAACACTATATGAAACAAAGAAAGTGCTAGTAACTAGTCTTTCAATATTTCAAATAATGTTTCTAACCTTTTGCAGACAAATTTTGTACTTTAGTAAAGAGTCATGCTTAACCAAATGAAACCATGTTATACAGACCCTTAACTCTCCACCAGATGACAAAATTGTATACTCGGTTCAATTTAAAAGCATTTGCAGACGATAACTTAAATGTTGCTAATTTGTCCTTGTAAAATGATGAATGTGGGAAAAAGAGAAAAATGCTGGTTACCAGCATTTTCTTCCATTCCCACAATGCTTTTTCAGGGTAGTTTGAACTCTAGATTCTGTAGAAAAGGCGTTCAGAAGAAAAGCTTTTGAAAACATTGTAAGGAAAAGGAGAAAATGCGCCTTTCTAAGTAAGATTTTAGTATCTGAGCCATGTTCTAATTGTTATCTGCAACTGCATTGAAATCAGAAGTGTCTCAAACTTAATTGCTTTGTAAAAGGTTCGAGACAGTATTGTATTACTGTTTTATTTACAGGTAGGTAAGACTTTCACACAACTTACCCACATGCTATGTGCAACTTACAATGATTTTGCTAATAAAGCAAATAATGATCAGGGTTCATATTCATCAACCATTCTCAGGAATGTCCTTAACTCTTTACCAAACCACAATATTATAGACTGGTCCAAATTGAAAGCATTTGCACATGACAATATAAATGAGACTATAAAATTGAAATTTGGTTTGGGAAGGGTAGAAAACATTGTGGTAAAAGGAGAAAATGCTGGTTTCCAGCATTTTCTCCTTTTCCCACAATGTTTTCAAAAGGCTTCTTTCTCAGGGTCATTAAAAGTCGGGATTGTGTGGTAAAGAGTTAATCTCTAAGATTTTCAAGATTTGAAAGTAACACAACTTCCGACTGAAAATTCATTTGGCTTAGCCAAACAGAAGTTGTGTAACTGGCAGATTTAGAAAATTGTGGTGAATAAGACAAGGGATGTTCTTAAGAATGGCTGATAAATACAGACCCAGACGGACCAGACTGAATAAACCCATTAACACTTTACCAATCAGTCTGTTGTTTTCATATCCCTAGAAGAGAAAGAATTTGAAAACTTTGGGCGAAAAGGAGAAAGGCTGGTAACCACCAAATTATCCTTCTTTCCATTGGTTTTTTCTGGTAACCAGCATTTTTTTTCCATTTCCCACAATGTTTTCTACACAATCATAGACAAATACATTGATTTTAACCACTTCTTATTTTGTCGTTTGCAAATTCTTTCAGTTTGAATGAGTCCTAAAATTTGGTTGTTTGGTAAAGAGTTAAGCCGTTTGAATTTGTTTCCTGCATAAACCAATTACTTCCATTCTGGACTGGTCTAAAGTTTGGTTGTGTGTTAAGAGTTAAAATATTTAGTGAGAAAAAAAAAGGACCAGTGTCTTTCTATGCATTTTGCAAAACCCGTTTCAATTACATTCCTAGATTTCTTTTACCAGTACATTGTACAATACTCTTTTAGGGCACTGGCTGCTTTCCCAAATAAACAGTCCAAACAATGTTCAGCTGCTAGACACAAATGAACCCTATTCAGGGCTTGGTCAAGCAGGGATAAAAAAACTGACAACCTATGAATTGTTAGCCTTTTGTTTTACCCCTCTTGGCGAGAAAAAACTGAAGGAAAGGAAAAAATTTTTTCTGATTGAAATTGTAAAGATTGTGGGAAAAAGAGCAAGAAATTACATATAGCAATTGCCACTTTTATAAAAGTGTTTTCAAAAGCTATCAACTGCACAGATGTAAAATTTCAATCTTTATATTATTATGGTTTTTACTCTTTACAAGACTCATCCATATCAATAGCATAAAAATTTTGCTGGCAGCAAAACAAGACTTTTTAGCACTGTCCAAATGATAAGACTTGCTTTTTAAAGGGTTGAAATTGATTGGTTGTACGGTGTTCAACGCAGTTTTCGACATTATTTCAGTTATATCACAGCAGCCAGCACACCTATCCATGCTTTCCTAAAGTTCCTTTTACCAGTACTCCACACAGTATTCTTACCAAGCCAGTGGCTGTTTTCCCACATAATCATTCTCGAAACAATGGTCAGTGGTGAGAGAGAGTCGCAACGACTATCATCAATCCTTGGAAAGAAATTGGCTAAGCCAGGAATCGAATCATCAACCCCCTGTTCTCAAGTCCTGTACCCTACCAACTGAGCTACAGTGCCTCAGCCCAAAGGGTTGAAAACACTGCTGGAAAAGGAGAAAATGCTAGCTATTTACATTTTCACCTATACCCACAATGTTTTCAGAAGCTTTTGACCACGTAGATGATAAACATCGGATTACTTGGTAAAGGGCTGGGAAAAAGTCAGTTAAATGTGAAGGCAGTTTACATAACCATGTGAATTTTCACTTTGTTTACAACATCAAGATAGTTGCACAAACAGATTTTATGTTTAACTTTAACTGCTTTTATATAGCATTTGTTGGAACATGAGTGCTTACATCTGCTTTGAATCGTATCATGAAAAAAACTCTGAAAGCTTCTTTTTGGGTTGTTGATGTTCATTTGTGACTGTTACCAATAAAATACATGGTGTACCATACATTTCTCCACCAGTAACTCTACAAATTAGACTATTTTCCCTACATTTAAAAGCTTTGAAAAGCCTTGAAAAAAGGAGCAACTGCTTGTAACAAGCAATTTCTCCTTTTCCCACAATGTTTTCCATACTATCTGTAAAATTGAACTATTGCTGGCCAATATCCCGCCTCCACCAACCAGTTGCCTTATGGCTTGATTCAGATTTTTAAAAAAAAAACGAAGGGCTATAACTCATGTAACAGCTGACCAATACCGAAATTGCTACTTCACAACAGTTACTGTAGAAGAACAGTACAAAAATTTCTTGAACTGTCAGACAGAAAGGTAGATGGATGGTCAGATGGACCACCTGTTTCTAGTATACTTCCAACCCCATTTACCGTGTTGTGTGAGTTATAATGATTTTGTTGAATACAGATTATTATAATCAACAATTCCTCCATACAATCATACATGTATGAGAATGAATCCTTTTGACCTTTTATGAAGAGAGATTATGATGGCTATAAATTATAAAATTCAATGAACCACTTAGTTCTCATGGCCATGAAACACATTATTACCTAGGGACATGCAATCACATGGTCTTACATATAAGTAAGGAGTCTTGAGTTTAGTAACCCTGCACATTCTATGGGCTTGACATTCCATAGCCAGTGTCTCCCGATGCCTTAGCTCAATGGTAAATGATAATATCTTATCGGTGATAAATACATCCTGTTCCATAATTCCTAGAGTGACAGGCTACACAATACCTAGATTCCATATTTTGTGGTTCTCAACACTTTACAAAATTTTAGCGTTTGCAGGCGACAAATTAGATGTGACAAAGATACTTGCCTTTCAAAATGGTAACAAAAAAGTTGTGGGGAAAAGCAGATATGCTGGTTACCAGTATTTTCTTCTTTTCCAAGACTGACTTCAAATGCCTTCTTTAGGGTCATCAAAACTTGTAACTGTTTGGTAAAAGGTTAAGGCATGACGTTGTGATTGTGCCGTGACTTTTGTTACTGCCATTATTCAACAAGCCATGTTGTTCCATGATCTTGGGGGCCCATTGGCCACATTTACCACGGTCCAAGGTTCCTAGGTCATGTTTCCAATGAACTATGATCATGACATTGATCCATTAACAGAGGCATGAGGGGCTGGAGCTTGATATTCAATGACCAATCTGAATTCAATTCCATTCACTTAACAATTTCAAGACTAGCCAACAGTTGGAGGAAGCATCAATAAAATTCTACGTGTTTTGTCCCCTCCCCTCCTCTGAGAAACTATTTTTTTTTTTAAATGCATTGATTACATAACATATACTTTGGGCCACGTCAGAAGCTTTTGCCAAACATACAATCTAATTTTTGACATACTCTGTCCTAAATTTTGAGATTTTCCCTACCAAGATGCTTTCAAATTGACATCAAAGGGTTTTTTTATATAGTACCTTTATAATAAATGGCTGACTCACTGAATTACAATATAGCTTCCACAGGTCTAACTCTTTATCAGATGACAAAATTTAAGAGTTTTCCAAACTGAAAAGATTTGCAGACATCAAATAAAAAGTGGCTCAAATACTGGAATTTGTGTGCAAAATCTTCTTAATAAAATAGTCCTCTTCTTTGTTTTAACCATTTACAGCACAATCAATGGTCTTGACTACCCTGAAAAAGACTTTTATTGAATATATCATTACACTTTTTTGTAATCTTTCAAAGATGAATCAAATAGTGTGAGCCATGTTGAATTTTTGGGCCACAAATTCTAATAAGTCTAAAATCTTATCTTCTGGTTATTAACCCTCTACCAAAATAATCACAAGTTTTAACTTCCTTGAAGAAGGAGGCTTTTGAAAACATTTTAGGAAAGGAGAAAATGATGGTAACCAGCATTTTCTCCTTTTCCAACAATATTTTCTTCTGTATCAAAGACAGAAGTCATCTTTCTAGCAACATTTATTTTGTCGTCTGCAAATGCTTTCCATTCGGTCCACTCAGAAATTTTGTCATTTGGTAAACAGGCAATCACATGAGATGAATTACATCGATTCAAGGAGAAGGCACAGGGTAGAACAGAATGATAGACTGATGTCAGTGTAGAATTACAAAATAAAGATGAAGGGTTACATATCACACAGTAACCTAAATAATAAGGATGACAAATCTTTTATTCAAACCACCGATCCATTACATACCATGGCTTTTAATACCATACCTATAGAAAAATATTCAAACAGATTTTTTGATGATAACAAAATTGCTATTTGATGAGATAGTAATGCCACCATTCTGTCAAAACATTTGATATTGTGCAAAATTTCTTTGATGATTTGATTGGCATTCTGCACTGCTTTTCAGTGTTATTTCAGATATATCATAGTAGCAGCTCTTCTATTCCTGCCTTTTGTACGGTTTCAGGCTTAAGTAGACTAATTTGATGCTCTTAATTGTTTTTTCCATGGACAGAATCAGTGCAGTCAGTCTTCATCTAACCACTAAACTTCTTAATTACAATTCCAATGCCTTTGCCATGAAACCACAGAAGACCCTAATTTGTTTGTATTGGAGTTTACTGCCGCTTTAACAGCGGCCAGTGCACCTACACATGTGTTTCCTAACTTTCTCACACCAGTACTGACACAACTTTCTTTCAAAGCCACTGACAACTTTTTCACATGCATCAGAGGTGAGAGGCAAAATACCGCTGGAAAGAAAATTTGCCGCAACTGGGTATCGAACAAACAATCACCAGTCAGATACACTTAAACCTCTGAGCTACCCGGCCCGGTAGCAGAAGACCATGAAAAATGAACTCAATCTGATAAACACACAATATTTATTAAGATATAAATTGCATTTTACAGCATGGTAAAATTGATTGTATGGCATCCAGCACCATTTTCAACATTATTTCAGTTTTATCATGGCAGCCACTGTGCAACTATCTATGCTTTCCTGGAGTTTGTTTGTTTTTTTACCAGTACTTTTCACAATATTCTTCTCAAGCCACTGGCTACTTTCCCACACAAACATCTTTGAAACAATGATCAGCTGTGAAAGAGGTATTGATCCTGTCGCAATGATTATCATCAATCCTCAGAAAGAAATTGGCCAAGCTTGGCATTTGAACCATAGGGGTCCGTAGTTTGATTCCTGGCACCCATAGACTATATATTATAAACAAGGGATTTAACTGTATGCAGCCCGTTACTCGCCCCCGGTTACAAAAAACACCGTATCTTTTCTATCCCATCAGTTATTCTCCTATTTTTTTCTACAGCTGAAAGCTAAAACATTTTTCTACCAGAAAAACACAACTGTTTGTCAGTGGCTAATGCAGTTTGGCTGATACATTCGCTCAAACTTGTAAACTCGCTCAAAAATCTGCGCCATTGACACGGGTTCGTACATCCGTTTTCAAGATATAAAATGCACTTTAGATCCAATGAAACGCAGCATTAGCGGCACCCACCCTTTAAACATGTTTAAAAATACTACTGACCTATAGTCTTTATCTCCAATAACGACGAAACGCCTCAGAATTCGTTGAATTTGTGATCCACGTTCTTATTTCGAACAGCTGCAGCCATCTTCTGTCATGTGACATTGTTTGGAACGAGAAATTTCATTGGTTGATATGTACTAACAGTCGTGCGTTCAACCAATGAAATTTCGTACAGCTGCTCACACCTTTTTGTCACGTGACAGTACGGTGACACTGTTTGGAACGAGAAATTTCATTGGTTTATATGCGCGAACATCAGTATGGAATGTACGAACCCGTGTCAATGGCGAAGATTTTTGAGCGAGTTTACAAGTTCGAGCGAATGTATCAGCCAGACTGCATTAGCCACTGACAAACAGTTGTGTTTTTCTTGTAGAAAAATGTTTTGGCTCTCAGCTGTAGAAAAAATTAGGAGAATAACTGATGGGGTAGAAAAGATACATTGTTTTTTTTGTAACCGGGGGCGAGTAACGGGCTGCATATAGTTAAATCCCTTGTTTTAGTCTATGGGTGATAGGAGTCAAACTACGGACCCCTATGATTTGAACCAGCAACTCCCTGTACTTAAGTCCTGTACGCAACCGACTGCATTATGGTTGCTGGGCACATAGTGTGATGATGATAAAAAGAACATCATTTTATTGATTCAGTCATTAAAGGGGGGTGAATCTGTACATTGCAAGCTTTCTTTTCACCATTACTTGGGATAACACTCTTTCCGTACACTCCACTGCTTTCCCACATAAACAGAGCAGAAATACTATGTTGACAGTATGAAAGGACTCAAATCCTCTTTGTTCATTTAGAGGAACTTTTTGGGTAAAGTTGATCCCATTTGTTAACTCTAGAAATCAACATTTCAGTCCTGTCCACCATGAAAGCTTTTGCAAACAAGGAATTTACTGGGGCTCAAATGATTGAAATTTGTTTCTGAAAGGTTTGAAAACATTGTGGGAAAAGGAGAAAATGCTGGTTAGCAGCATTTTCTCCATTTCCCATAATGTTTTCAAAAGCATTCTTCTCTGGGTCACAAAACATGGGCTTGTACAGTCAAGAGATAAGTTTACTGAATGGCAAAACAAATACCAATAATCATATTGATGATAATGTTACCATTCAAAAATATGTGGAGCAAAGATCCAATAGATAAACTTTCAACTTGTTACCTCTTTTTTTTTTTGTATGTCTTGCTACTGACCACCTTGTGGATATAGGAAAATTTGTTTATAATCGTCTTTTCCTTTTGCTAGGATGCTTTTATCTTTATTCATGTATTAAACCTTCATTACTTTGATTATCCATAGCTTACAACAATGTTTTTCAATATTCAAACTTTATGATTTTGATTATCCATACTTTACATGGATGTTTTCCGTTATATGCTGAAAATCTGTTTCAGGAAGGACTGCACTGGGTAAACGGTCAATGTTGAAAGCCGTATAAAACACTGTATAACCAATATTTTATAGCTTCAAGCCTTTCAGATACGTTGCTTTTGTGTACAGCGTATATCAGTCCCAGCCCAGAAATGCATTCTTAGCTTGGATCCTCAGTGTCCAAGATTTTACACGACAAGCACCATCAACCCTAAATACTTTATGAAATAATATCCACTTTTAATCAGAAGGATTTGTAACCAACATTTTCTCCTTATTCCACATTTTCTTGACAAGTCTCTTCATTTGATCCACACTTAATTTGTTGTCTGCAAATGCATGTGTTTTGGTAAGGAGTTTAGAAGGTTAGGGAAACACTGAAGCGCTTAGGACCAAACTTTGGATCAAAACTAGACAGCATAAAATATGCTAGTCTGATCTTGTAGTCTTCAGCAATTGTTCTTTCACTCACAAAGTTTTCAAAACCTGTCTTTCAACGAGGCATGAAAAGTAATTTGTATCGAAATCATGGGAAAGAGAATTAATTAACTTGGAAGAAGCAGTAAATTCATCAATTTTCCATAAATTTCAGAGGAACATCTAGGTTCTCAATGAGCAATAAAACGTTAATTGCTGAACTCAGGAATGTATTCAAGAGTCATTTGTTTTCAGCCCTGAAGGAGCCAATAGACTTCCAAGAAACATACCACCAATTGTAAAAGTCTAAAAAGTAGAGAATTACAATTAACTCTTCATCCAACTATTCTGAGTTTTTGTGACCCAGCAAAGGAAAGCTTTTGAAAACAATGCAGGAAAAGGAGGAAATACCGGTAACAAGCATTTTCTCTATTTCCCATATTGTTTTCTATCCTTTCAAAGTCAAATACAATCATTTGAGTATCATGAACTTGATGTCTTCAAACCCTTTCAATTTGGACAAGCATAAACATTTTTGATTAGGTTAAGAGTGTAACTCATTAAATTCAGAAAAAAAACATTGTAGCAGACATTCCAATATAAAGAGGAGATACATATACTGAACCAAAAAAGAAACTTCCCCTGTGTTTAAGTGAAGATATACACAAATATGAAAATCAGGATTAAACTAGATTTATATGCATTGAAAGAGTATTTTATTGCGACTTTGTGTAAAAAAAATTATTGCTGAGGGTTTATCCGAAAGTAGTAAAATGGTAGTTAAAATGCGGAAGGGGTCGCTCATCAAAATCACAAATTAATATCGGGTATGACCACCTTCAGCCAATATAAAGAGGAGATACATATACTGAACCAAAAAAGAAACTTCCCCTGTGTTTAAGTGCAGATATACACAAATATGAAAATCAGGATTACACTAGATTTATATGCATTGAAAGAGTATTTTATTGCGACTTTGTGTGAAAAAAATTATTGCTGAGGGTTTATCCGAAAGTAGTAAAATGGTAGTTAAAATGCGGAAGGGGTCGCTCACCAAAATCACAAATTAATACCGGGTATGACCACCTTCAGCATGAAGGACTGCCTGGCATCGTTGGCGCATAGAACGGATAAGTGTATTGATTTCGGCTTGTGGAATGTTGTTCCATTCCTGAATTAAGGCTTGTCTTAGCTGAATGACGTTTGACGGTGGAATAGGGCGACGTCTAACACGCTGGTCCGAATTATCCCAAAGGTGTTCAATGGGATTCAGATCAGGGCTTTTGGCAGGCCAGTCATTAATAAATGCAATGTTATTCGCCCTGAGGAAATTCACATTGTCCCTAGCTGTATGGCTTGTGGCATTATCATGCTGAAAAAGAGTGATATTGGCATTATTTTGAAACAATGGGATAATGTGCCTCGCAAGAATTTCATCTCGGTAGCGTTGGGCATTTAAATTCCCTTCGATAACGACGAGATTAGTGCGAAAGCCATGTGCAATGCCCGCCCAGACCAAGACAGAACCCCCACCCCCAAAACGATCTCGTTCAAGTACGCAACAGTCGGCATAACGTTCATTTCTCCTACGGTATACTCGAACCCTGCCATCACTTCGATGAATGGAAAACCTCGACTCGTCAGAGAAAAGAACGCTATTCCATTGTTGTCTAAGCCAGCGTTGGTGTGTACGTGCCCAATTAACACAATTTACACGGTGACATCGCGTCAAAACACAACCAACGTATGGACAACGTGCAAGTAGCCCACCCTCGCGCAAGCGATTGCGCACAGTTTGGGCAGATATACAGTTGTTATGTGTACCAGGGGTGTTAGCAGCAGTGGCTGTGGCAGTTTGGAAACGATTGCGCAGGTGGGTGTTCCGAATATAGCGGTCTTGGCCGCGCGTCGTGACGCGAGGACGTCCACTACGTGGTCGATCTTCCGTACGCCCTGTTGCTTGAAAACGTTGCCTATGGTGTCGAATAGCACGAGTAGAACATCCAATATTCATAGCAACAGCATTCATCGTCATACCAGCATTAAGCATGCCAATGGCACGTTCGCGTAAATTTTGCGGAATTCTAGGCATATCAAAAATAAAGAAAACTAAAAAGAATTTAATTTTTTTCAACGTCTTTTTCTTATTGACATGAAAGTCTATAAAATTAGACTGAAAGGTTTCAAAAAATATACACGAATTATACTGGTCCGTGCATGCACGTGAAAATTGCTTTCAGCGGGTTTCTTCTGCAAAATGCTTTCAATCGAGTTAAAATTTGTTTTATCGGACACATAATCGTTCGCCCTAATATATGTAGGTCATCTGACATTTTGATATTTTTTAATAACATTGCATTTGCACTTAAACACAGGGGAAGTTTCTTTTTTGGTTCAGTATATAACTGAGAAACACTCTAACAAAATGGGGTTTAGTTCATCTACGTGACACATTATACCATTAGCAAGTCATCACAATATTAAATCACGGATCCATAACAAATTTATTTTGTCAAACAAGTGACAAAATCATGAGGTATAATGGTCCTTGAACATGCAGAGAATTCAACATTGACAAAAAGTTTCGACCCAGGTCAGCCGGTGTAAAATAGGATAGGTTAGACCTGTAACTGGACCATCTAACTGTGCACAAACTGAAGTTCACACTCTGTGAACATTTCAAGGCTTATGTATTACAAAAACCTGGGAACACATAACTTTGTACATGAATCCCAACCTTCAACTTCTGACAATTTCAAGGGTTGACTCCTTACTACACTAACCCAGCTTTTGAAAACATTGTGGGAAAAGGAGAAAATGCTGGTAAGCAGCATTTTCTCCTTTTCCCACAATGTTTTCTTCCCATTCAAATACAAATCTCATCTTCTGAGATACATTAAATTTGTCGTCTTCAAATGCTTTCAACGTGGGACTATTCTAACATTTTGTTGTCTAGTAAAGAATTATTTTGCTATGAATTTCAAGGATACCCTAGCCTGAGTTCCAGTCTAATCAGTTCTTCCTTTTACATATTTGGATTTCAATTTCTATATCTATTCAAAATTCAATAAACAAGAGGGCCATGATGGCCCTGAAGTCACTCACATAAGCCTTTTGACCAAACATGACCCATTTTCAATCTCTTTGGAGATATTATGACAAACATTCTAACAAGCTTTCATAATTATTGGACAGAAAATTTAGCCTCTACCTTGTACACAAACCTTTTCTAGACTCATCCAAGATGTCATCAAGACATACATTCTGACCAAGTTTCATGAGTACTGGACTGAAAATGTGGCCTCTAGAGCATACACAAGGTTTTTCAAAGATTTGACCTATTGACCTAGTTATTTAGCTGACATGACCCATTTTCAAACTTATCCAAGATGTTGTCAAGACATACATTCTGACCAAGTTTCATGAGTATTTGACTGAAAATATGGCCTCTAGAGCATACACAAGCTTTTTCAGAAATTGGTCCTAGTGACCTACATTTGATCCAACATGACCCATTTTCAAATCCTTACAGATACCATCAAGAAAAATATTCTGACAAACTTTCAAGAGTATTTGACTGAAAATGTGGCCTCTAGAGGATACACAAGGTTTTCTTAAGATCTGACCTCGTGACCTAGTTTTTGACCTGACCTGACCTGACCCATTTTCAAACTTGTTCGAGATATTATCCAGACAAACATTCTGACCAAGTTTCATGAGTACAGAACTGAAATTGTGGCCTCTACAGCGTACACAAGACTTTTCTAAGATATGACCTAGTTATTGACCCGACCTGACCCATTTTTTAACTCGTCCCAGATATTATCAAGACAAACATCCTGACCAAGTTTCATGAGTATCGGAATGAAAATGTGGCCTCCAGAGCATACAAAAGGTTTTTCTAAGATTTGACCTAGTGACCTAGTTACTGACCCGACATGGCCCATTTCAAATTCATCCAAGGTATTATCAAGACAAAGATTCTGACCAACTTTTAAGAGCATTGGACAGAAAATGTGGCCTCTAGAGTGTACACAAGGTTTTTCTAAGATTTGACCAAGTGACCTAATTTTTTACCCGACCTAACCCATTTTCAAACTCGTCAGAGATATTATTAAGACAAACATTCTGACCAAGTTTCATGAGTACCAGACTTAAAAATGTGGCCTCTAGAGTGTACACAAGGTAAAAGTTGATGACGGATGACGGACAACACATGACGGACGACTGACATGGCACGATAACAAAAGCTCATCTTGAGCACTTTGTGCTCAGGTGAGCTAAAAATTGACAAAATAATTACAGTTTATACATTATAAACAGTGTGCCACAGATCTGTACAGACTGTAAAAGGAAACCATGACAAGGAGTGATTAAGAAATTATTGCCCCTTGTATCACATATCAATTGGTAAATTGATTCAATAGTGTTACTCCATTTTCAGCACTATTTTACTTATTTTGCAGCAGCCAGTGCACCTATCCATGCTTTTCTGAAGTTTCTGTTGCCAGTACTTTGTACAATATTCTTCCCAAGCTACTGGCTTCTTATCCACTATCGTTGAAACAATGATCAGTGGTGAGACTAACCCTTTAAAAGGGCTTTTCAGATCTTTATAACCATACCAAACTTCACAAAACCTTTTAGAAAAGAACTTCAAATATTTATGTTTGAAAACAATCCATAAACAGGAAAATAAAGTGTTAGAAATAAAATCTTTTCACCTTTTACCACACAAGAAGAGGGCTTTTGAAAACATTGTGGTATAGACAGAACCCTATTAAGGACAGAAATCATCATTTGAACTGCAGTTATTTAGTTTTCTGCAAATAATTTGAGTTTGGTGGAGTCTAAAATTTTGTCAGTTGGTAAATGGTTAAATGGTAATCCCTTAATCCTTTACCACACAACAACATTGTACACTTGTCCAAACTGAAAGCATTTGAAGACAACAAAGTAAATGTAACTTGAATATGAAGTCTTAGTTGTAATAATGAAGAAAACATTATGGGAAAAAGAGAAAATGCTGTTTACCAACATTTGACAATATTTTCTAAGCCCATTTTCCTTGTAAAAACTCTGGACCATTCTTAGAGAAAAGGTTAAAGTGATAGCATTGCAATGAGCAATTTCCCCTTTATGCCTCTATGATTTTGCTTGAAAATTTGCAACAATTTTTTCAAGAGTGGTTTGCAGCAAGCCGAAAGAAAGTCATGAGTTAGCAAATACATGAATACTTGGAGATGAAGGGTCATTACCACCCCAAAATACTAATGAGGAGTATAAAATATCATAACAACTGTCTAGGAGCAATTATCTTATGTTTAAACCATTAACCTACTGAGTAGCAGATACTGGAAACAATATGGCTGAAAGCATCTCCCTTTCTTTGAAGCAGAAGTGATTAACCCTTTAACAAACAATCCCAATGTTTTACGAATCTCAGAAAGAAGGCTGTTGAAAATGTCGTGGGATAAGGAGAAAACGCTGGTAATAAAATTTTTTGGTTACCTGCCCCTGTCTTATGGGTTGTCCTTTTGATAGTTCACAACTAGTCAGAGTTTGAAGCAAATGTCTTTCAGTAATGACAGTGATACTCTAAAATGTCGAAGTTTTTGCAAGACAACGCAGGTGACGATGACAGAGACAAATACAAAGCCAATGCCAGGGCTATAACAATAACACAACATTTTCTGCAAAAACATTTAAGCTAAAAATGTGTCTGTCAAGTAATGGGTTAACCCGAAAAGCTGCCAAATCACCATGAAATGAACATTTCACAGCTGTTTTGGCTTGAACATCTCTTAAATTTCAATCAGTATGCATTATATCCAAGATTCTGTGGTTCTGATCTCGATCTACAACATCCACAACAACAGCCATGCCTGTCCCAAGAAATGCTTCTCAAATGCCGAGAATTAAAACCAAAATGCTCCCTATCTGTGGTTAAAAAGAGTCTTCTTAGTTCAAGTACAGTTTCTGGAATTCATTAGCAGAGAAAGTTTCCGTTTTCCCATGGTTACAAGAAGGTAAGATATTATTTGTGTAATATTCATATCTATATCATAATAGCATCACACACTTACTCTCTTCACTTTTACCATATTCTACAGGTTTATCTCTTTTTCTTTTTCACGTACAGATTTCACCTTGTTTTTATAACATTTTTCTATGCATAACTCTGGGACTGGTGCTTTTGCAGAAAGTGCCAATAGGGATTTGGAGCTGCATAGAAATCACTCTTTTTCGGACAACAAAACTTCAGACTTGTCCAGATTGAGAGCATTTGCTGATATCAAAGTAATCATTACTCCAAACCTGAAATTTGCCTTCTGAAAAGAAGAAAACATTGTGGGAAAGTGAGAAAATGCTGGTTACCAGCATTTCCTTCTTTTTCAATCATGTTTTCAAAGGCATTCTTCTTCAGGATCTTTAACTCTTTATCAAACAACAAAACTTTGGACTCGTCCAAATCATAGACAAAAAATTTAATCATTTCGTAGATTTTGTAGACACAGTGGGAAAAGGAGAAGATGCTCATTACCGGCATTTTCTCTTCTTCCGACAAGATTTTCAAAAACCTTCTACTTCAAGGTCCTTAAAACTAAGGACTGTGTGGTAAACAGATAAAATTCCAGATTGTTTTGCAAAGTTTAAAGAATTAAGCATGCTGATCTTATTTCCACACAGTGTGATATTTCAAAAGACACCTTGAAAATGCATGGCAGGGGAGTATTTTGTAGTTTAAAGAGTCAAGCATGCTGATCTTATTTCCGCACAGTGTGATATTTTAAAAGATACCTTGAAAATGCATGATAGGGGAGTATTTTTTTCATACAGCAAGTGTCACTTTCTGATACTTCCAGCTCTTTAGCTGTCTATCAAATGAAAATTGCTTAGACCTGTCTAAATTCAAAACATTTACAGACAAGGTACTAAAGGAGGCTGGAATGATAGAAGTACAGTCGACTCTCATTATGTTGAAATCGCTTATCTCAAAACTCCTAATATGTCAAAGTCAAAGCTATGCCCGAACTTCGTTCCTCTTTATTTTATGTTGATTTGTGTTTTTATCTCGAAACCATTACATCCAAAAAACCGTTATGTCGAAGTACTTTTGAGAGCAATTTCGTACTTGGGATCATTTTGTCATTCATAAATCAGCCATTGTTTGTAGATAATAGGGTGCCAATTCACACAATACGATATTATCTTAATTGATTCATTAGGTATCGGATTATAAAAGGTGTGAATAAGTTTGTAGCATTGTAAACAGCGGTTCATGTAAGACTTATACACATCGTGAAAAATACACTGAACGATAAGGCTTGTTAGTTTGTCTCTCTTTTTCATATTTTTGGGGGGTGAACACGTCAACATTGTCGTGTATTAAGTCGGTCTGCACGAATGCTGCGAGCTAATACGTTTCTTGAATGTTTATAATGTCATCAGAAATGAAACTTGATTGAGCGTTTGCTATGGCCGAGCAAACCAGCAAGGCACCTTTAAATTTCCGGGGGAGAACTGGTTAGGTCGTTTAATTAAAACAGAGGAACGATGCGTAAGCTAGATGTGAAGTCATACAGTCAAAATAAAAAGCCATTTTGCAGGTTGTTCCACAAACCCACAACGACCCCGTCCTATTTTATGTTTACTTTCGGTTTTCGGTACATCTGTCTTTGAATTCTTATATCGAACTCCTGTTATGTCAAATTATTTTTGTTATCCCGAGGGATTCGAGATAACGAGAGTCAACTGTATAGTTTTTAAAAGGATAAAAATGTTTCAGAAAAAGGAGAAACTACTGGTTACCAGCATTTTCTCCTTTTTCCACAAGCTTATCCTAAGCCTTCTTTCACAACATAGTGAAATTACCCGTTCATTTTGTCAACTCTTTGCCAAACAAAATTTTAGACTCGTCCAAATTCATCTGGCTCAACTGACGGAATTCATCTCTACAAGGGCAGAAACCATCATGTTTTCAAAAGGCTTCTTCCACATGGTTGTTCAAACACAGGATTGTTTGGTACAGGGTGATGGATTATGCTCACTTACCACATCAAAATGGCCATGCTGACAAGCAAGATGTAAGGGAGTCTCTCCACCCTGGGCTTGTTCGTTTGATGGAGATTTCCAGTGAAGGAGGATGTGCACAGGCTCTGACTTCCCTTGCCAGGCAGCATAATGGAGGGGTATCATACCTGAAAAATAATTGACATTTGGTATATTATTTGAGTGATTGATTGAATGGTGTTTTACGCCACTTTCAATAATATTTCAGTCATATCACCGTGACAGCTCACTTGTTCATGTGTTTCCTGGGTTTCACCAGTACTAGGCTAGGGCTCTGAAGTGTCTTGCCCAAGGACACTCCCACGAAAAACCCAGAGGATCCAGTGAGGCTCAAACCCGAGGCTTCCAGTCATGAGTCCAGTACACTTTACCACTTAGCACGCAAGACCCCTTATATCATTTGAAATTTGATGATCTGTCAAATTGATCTATTAACTAGGCTGTTGGTTGAATGAGTAATTTATTTCTTATTTCAAGCCCTTGGTCTGTTTTCATCAATTATTCCTAAGAACATTCTTAGTCTAATTCTTGATTTAGTAAGAAACACAACTTCTGACTGGCTAAGCCATTTGATTTAGCCAATCAGAAGTTGTGTTACTTTCAAATTTAGAAAATTCTTGAGAATAAGACTTGGAATATTCATAAGAATGGTTGGTGAATACGGACCTTGTTTTCACTCTGATGGTTGAAAGTTCTACTATTAAAAAATTCACTCTCAATTAATACCTCCATTTAAAACCTAACATTACTCTACATGCTGAGATGTGGGCAGTTCCAAAGACTGACAAGCTCATTGCTGGATTAAAACCCAGAACCTTCTTTTTTATAATTAGAGACTGATACATTTTTATAAAGATAATATAACAAACTGCTAAGCATGCCAGACTCAATCAGTATCCACTTTTGATGTTTCGCCTCTGCATAATTTTAACTCTTTTACTGCCAACCAAGTAAATTTGACTTTCTCCAAGGTCTAATGGTAGATTTCCACAAGAAGTGAAGACGATTTTGGCCATAGTTAAGCAGGAGGTAGTGGATGGTAAAGTTTCAAAATCAGAATGTGCATTCTGATCATGATCTATGCTATCTATTCCTTGATTTGCCAAACAATACCTGGTTTTCACGGCCCTGGGAAAGAAAGCTTTTGAAAACATTGTGGAAAAAGGAGAAAATGCTGGTAACCAGCATTTTCTCCTTTTTCAACAATGTTTTCTACCCTATCAAAGATCTAAAGCTAATTTGTACCAATTCTGAATTTGTCGTCTGCAGATGATCTCAGTTTGGAAGAGTCTAAAATTTGTTGTTTGGAAAAGGGTTCATACTTGAAATGAAACTTTCAAGCATAGTCTGTGCAGTCTGATCTTCTACAATGTCTGCAACAGGTCCTTATGTCGCACTTAGCAGCTTAAGGGTACTTGCTGCCATGCAAAATGAAATAGCAAAGTAAAATTCACTCTTTACCAGAAGACAAAATTTTAGAATTAATCTAAATCAAAAGCATTTGCAGAATTATGATGAATAGAATCTGGCTTCAATGATCAGATATTATTTCAGAAAGGGTAGAAAACACTGTGTGAAGAGTAGTAAATGCTGGTTACAATCATTTTCTCCTTTTTTCACAATATTTTCAAAGGCCTTATATCTTAGGGTCATCAAAACTGTGGATTGTTTGGTAAAGGGTTTCACACTATATCACCTTCTCCAACAGGATCGTCATAGCAAAAACCAAAGGTGAGGAAAGTAACATTTTTTATGGGAAATATTGATAAAAAAAGAGCAATAGCAGGTAGTAAGCAAATGCTTCTGGTTTCCTTTCTTTACAATATTTTGTAAAAGTTGCAACTGCAAAGGCACTGAAGGCTCAAATTAATTCAATTAGAAATTGAAACTGAAAATCATTTACTATTTTAAAAAATGTGAATTTGACACCAAAATTCCTGCTGGAACTAATTTATACAGTAAGTGTTGCTTTTTGTATAGAGCATCCTGTAACTGTGATATCATCAAAGATATGATAATACTCTCTTCCTGTCATAGGTGCATTTTACCCACTCCTTATTTAACTCTTTTATCAGATGATAAAATTTTAGATGTTTCAAATTTGAAATTATTTACATACTGCAAATGATTATGACCCAAAAATTGAAAGCTGTTTCTCTAAGGTTAGAAAACACTGTGAGAAAAGGAGGTAATGCTGGTTCCCAGAATGTTTTGAAAGGATTTTTTCCTCAGGGTTATTAAAACACTGGATTGTCTAGTGAAGAATCAATATGAATTTTTATTCCCAAACTGCAATTAACTTAGAGAAATAAAATGGCGATATTAACAACATAAAAATCTTTTTCCCTCTTATTGTGCAGACAGGAGCAATTGCTTGTAAACGCAATAATGCCCACTCTCACAATTTTTCCAAGTTTGACAAACAATAGACTTGTACAAAAAAAAATCTTCTGAACAGTTTTTCAAATGGCTTCTTCCTTAAGGTCATCAAAACATGAAACTGATTGGAAGCAGATTAAATGTCTTCTTGAAAACTTCTTAGGTGTAGTCACTGATACGAATTATGATCAGAAAATTCTTGTTTGATTCCTGCAAGAAGGACTTGCAACATGCATGTGCCTTCTGAAGGGCAGTCTGCAGTGCTATGTCTTTTAATTCCTGGTATTGATTAAAGCAAGGAAGAACATAATGAAATTACAAGTTACTGCTGTGACATAAATGACATACTAATGACAGCTCATTAAGAAAGACCTGTAGCAAACAATACGCAACAGTTACAGTATTCTACTTCCGATGTATGAAGGCAGGGGTGTGCAATCTTCAATTTTCCCACTTGTCCACGGACAAGTTGGACTGACTTTTCTACTTGTCCGCAGTTGAAGTTTACTTGTCCAAACAGATAGAGTAAATCAGTTGTGTATTGTAAATTTGTGTTGATGAATCTCACTCTGCAGTCATCTGCTCTTAAAAGCAATATGGTTAAAAAAAGAAGTTGCTTGTAACTTTCTCTTACTCACAAGACCAGGTTCAGAGTGACAACTTCCAGCATGATGGCCAGTAGAATTACCATTTCACTGTCAGTTTCACACACTTATTAGCTTTCACTTTTTGTTTTACATAGAGATTTTTGTAAATGAACCGTTTAAAGTCATTATCAAAGACAAAAAAAAACAGTTTGAAATGCCTTTGATGGGAAGATATCAAACCAACCTTTATTGTGTCATGGGTTTCTGTGTTTTTTGTAGCGATCTGTGTTTCATGCCAGTTAATTTTAGGAGTGGTATTTTTGCATGATTTGACTTAAATTTGTCAATTAGGATTGCATTTCAAATCTATAATTTTACACTAGACTGAGCAGATAAATATCATTAATAACTTTACATGAACAACATACCACCTTGATTAACTGTGAGAAAGAGCGACTTGTGCATCCTTCACACTTAATACTTATTGTGTATGTCATAATTTTGATCTTTCAAATACAATGTATAGACATGACTCATTGCCTGTAGATTCTCTAGTGCTTAAGTTTTGGAAACTTTCTAACTTGTGCCAATTGGCGCCACTGGCCATCGACAACGGGAGCCACGAAACCTGTGCTTGCCTGTCCATTTCACTTCATATTTCTGTGTGTGATTATTCAATTAAATGCGTGAATTACGCACATATGTACATGACTTGGAACCCTGAGGCTGAGATTTTCCCAAGAACAGAGCTAAGGTCGTATCCGCAAACTATGGAATCATTCTACAAACATGACAGTAGTGTATTAGAACCATCGTCCTGTCGGCGCCAATAAAAGACAGCAAATGGGCTATCCTTAATTAAACACACATTTGCGCTTTGCATCATATTATCTGTCTTCCTGCCCTTTAGGTTTATGCTTTTCAGGATCTTTGAACCACCAGATCTAATGGCGAATTTGTTCGTTTAGTGCAATAAAAACCACTTTGCAACTACTTTACCAGGCATCATATTGCTACAACACTGCATATTTGCCTCGATACGGCCAATAGATAGCTTGTTTTTTCTACTGAAACTAAAATAGTAATGTAAGAGTGCTTATTTCTACGAAGTACAGACGTGGATTATGCAAGAGTTTGAATAAAGAGTGTGTTTGAGGATCGTCCTTGATATAAAAACAGCATTTTCTTATTATGTATGGCTCCGAAATTCACTCGCCAGCGGACAAGCACTCTGGAAAAATCTACTTGTCCGCCGGCAAAAATTCCCAAGTCAGACAAGTCGGGCATAGGAATTCCGCACCCCTGATGAAGGTTATTACCATATAATTAATCATAAAAGATGATAATTATCTTTTGTCATAATATATGCTAGAATTATCAAACAGTGTGGTATCAAATGTCACCTCATTTCCCTCCTAGCTGAACATTACATCACTTTAACTCTTTATCAGACAACAAAATTTAAATCTTATTGAAATTGAAAGCAGTTGCAGACAACAAATTAAATGCAACTAAAATGATGAGATTTGCCTCTAAAAGGACAGAAATTATTTTGAGAGGAGAAAATGGTGGTACCAGCATTATCCACAATTTCTAGGACACAGGGTACTTTTCTTGTACCATATTTTTGTACAATGATGCCTTGCAGTGCTTCAATCTTTAAGCCTTTACACAATCCCAGTTAAATTTAAATTAGATCATTAGTGCACCTATACATGCTTTCCCGTGATTTCTTTTACCAGTGCTTTGCACAATACTCTTTCCAAGCTACTGCCTGCTTTCCAACATAACCAGTTTCATAACACTGATCAGCAATAAGAGAGGAATGAATCCTGTTGCAATGACTATCATCAATCCTTGGAAAGAAATTTGCCAAGCAGGGGATTCAAACCAGTAACTCTCTCGTCTCAATCCTGCACTATGATATCAGGGCTCAGCATATCAATTACAGTTTAGCTTAACAGGCAGATTACAGCGCATCCTTGCAGTTTGGGCATTATTGGAATATATTTGAAACTCTGTTGTTTATTTTTAACTTCAGACAGTATGCTTACCTTGTATTTTTTTTTTTTGAAAAACAGTGATGACAGATTCCTGCAATCTAACTTTCAAGACACAACATACTAAAAGTTTTTAACAGCAGTTCTACAGAAGAAACAAGAAGAATTTCAAAGGACACTTTTACAATGAAGCTAGCTCATCAGCCATTCTAAATTGCATTTGAATTCTAATTCTAAATTTAGAAAGCTACACAAGCCCTCACTGGCTATATCAGTTGGTTTCCTAGAGCAATACTGTGAACCTGTACAGGTTACCTGACCTCAGTCCAATGGGTTTGCCAGATATTTAATTTGAATTGCTTTGAAACTCTACCAAATGAGGAAACTGAAGACCTATCCTAATTAAAAACATTTTCAAAAAAAAAATTAAATGAGGCTCAATTAATGGAACTTGTGAAAACATTGTGGGAAAAGGAGAAAATGTTGCTTACCAGCATTATCTTCTTTTCCCACAATGTTTTCAAAGGCCGTCTTCCACAGGGCTATCCAAACACATGATATTTGGTAAAGAGTTACGAGTTTAACAAGAGTTGCACCATATGTTTATCTCAAGATATCAGACAAGTAAAGCAAAACAAAAATTATGTAAGCAAGCAAAAAGGGGCCTGTGAAGCTTTTTTTTGCATCTGCCTTATCTGCAGTTAATTAGAGTTCATGCCTGTCAGTTTCTCTTGATGAAGGATTGTTATCAAATATTAAAAGAAGCTTTTGGGGGAATCTTTACTCATCATCAGCAAAACTGATGACTCATCATAGCCACAGAAATTCAAAAAGGAGGGAAACCATGATACCTTATTATTTCTGTTGTTTGCCAAACTATATCAGTTACAATGTTCCCCTTTCCCCACTTTTTCTTCAAGTTCAACATTCGTTTTTTTCTGTGACTTTGTTTTCAAGGGCCTTGTTCCTGAGGCTTATACAGAGATGAGATTATTTTGTAAAGGGTTCACTCTTAAACCACTGCAAAATTTTTTACACATTCCTATTGAAAGCATCTGGAGACAAAAAATTAAATGTGGCTCCAGTGTTGAAGCTTGTGTTAGAAAGGGTTGACAATAGGAAGAAAGGAAAAAAAAAAGGCAATGCCACTATGAGTTCAATACTGAATGTTCAATATTGAATTTTGAAGACCATGTATCGTATTTTGTGCAAAACCGAAGGAAATAAACCCAATCAAACTCAATTTTTCTAAGACAAATGAGTTTTTCGATAGCTCTCAGATATGTAATTGGAAATGGCGTATTAAAATAAACTGGATTAGGCCATCGATCGCGGAAATACTTCTTTTTGATTGAAAACAGCTTCACCCACTCATAGCCTTCTTTTGGCGCAATGATACACACAAAATTTGTCTATTGACCGCTTTGGTTCCAGGCTTGTTCGTTCCAAAACCAGCTCGTCCCTGGGCTTGTTTGTCTCATGATTGCGTGCTACTCGATTTGATTGTGCATGAAAATTTACAGATCGAAATAATTGATTGTAATGTTGGAAATTAGATCTTGACGGCCAAAGATATCTTGAAATCATGGTTTTCAGGTATAAACTTAATTTAATTCGATATATATATACATGGTTTCTCTCTCTACCCATAATGCATCCTACCGTCAAGAGTCATTACTCCTGACTCCTCCTGTGAGTGATCAAAGGGAGACCACCAATACGCAAATAATCCAAACTTTGGCACCAGTGCTCTCCCTTTACGCAAGAAGAGGTATTAATTTGCTTCGTAGGTTGACTTGCAAGTTAGTATTTGAATAATATTTTTTTTTCTCAAATTATTAACCCAAACCATGGCTTCGTTGACAAATGCCACATCAGCATTTTTCAACGCTTTGATTTACAATGTTTTCCATTGCCTAATAGCTCAGGGTCCATAAAATTCTGGCACTGTTTGATACAGGGGTTACTATATTTCACTGAAAATTCTGTATGAATCATACAAAAATGCAGAAAGTCTGCAAGTACTCACAGGAATAACTCTTTACCAGATGAAAAAAATTTAGACTCAGCCAAATTGAAAACATTTGCATATGACAAATCACAAGTGGCTAAAATCAAGGTATTTGTCTTTGATATAGGGCAGAAAAAATTGTGGAAAAAGGAGAAATTGCTGGCTACCAGCGTTTTCTCCGTTTTCCACAATTTTTGAACAGCATTCTCCCATGGGATTGTTAAAACTTGGGACTGTTTGAAAAAGGGTGAAGGGAAAGTCTGCAACAAATTTTCCCAAGGAATTAGAGCAGTGAAATTCTAATATATCATCCAAATCCCTTCTGCACAATAATGTCAGGATTTTCGTAGATAACTAGGATGTAAATTTAATCTTTTCTGGGCAAATTTTCATTTCTATGACAGTTTTATGCCCAATTTTTGTACATTAACCATTCCCTCACATTTTAATACATTGTCTAGTAGACCAAATTTTGAGGAAAATATGATAATAAAGAAACACTAACAACCTCAACAGCAAGTACACAGCTTTCAAGTTCTCTGTAGGACAAATGACTGATTAACCCTTTAACAAACAACCCCAAATTCTAAAGACCTTGAGAAAGAAGCCTTTTGAAACCATTGTGGGAAATGGAGAAAATGCTGGTGGCCAGCATTTTCTCCTTTTCCAACCATGTTTTTTATCCTATCAGACAGCTTAAGTTTGTTTAGTATGAATTTCCCCTCTGCCCCTTTAAAATCATTTCAGTCATAACAGGGTTCGAATTTCATTTTTTTATCCACTGGCAAATTTTAGCAAGTGTTTTTTTTTTTTCACTCACAAAATTCAAATTGGACTCGCATTTTTCTTTTCCTTTTTTTTGAAGCCCAGCATGCCTACCAATGGTAAAGAACGAACAGCCAGTACAAACTGTTCAATTCTATTCTATTACGTAACCTGTCGACTAGAGACAACAACCAAACAAAACAGGAACGTTAATTAACATCACAACCATCATTTAACTATCAATTCAATTCCAGTTGAATATCTGTTCTCAAACCATGTTAAATTTCTATAAAATTTACAATGGTGGACGAATTTGTATATGAATTACGGTCGTATCATATCCGAATATCTGCGTGTCCGATAACTGGTTTAGCCAGTCCACCACGTCTGACCTGCTTCTTTTTGTTATTTGTGTATGATAATTATCTTTTCATGAAAGATTGACAAATATTTCTGTTTTATAATTAGACATTGAATTCGCCTACTGTTTTTTCCGTATAGAAAATGCAATATCGTAGTATTGGCTGTGAGTGCAGACGAGTGCACTTGGCTCACGAAACTCAGATAGCGAACGACAACTCGGGGGCTTCAATGGTGACATGTAAAATTATCAACCGCCGTCGAAGGGTATTCTCAGTGCGACATAAGCGATGTTTATCCAGAACGAAAAGAATTACCTTATTTGTATTCAAATATGAAATTTAGCACATTTTGGTAATTGTTCTTCAATAATTTGCACTCGCATTTTTTATCGAGTGCTTGAAATTTCAACTTGCATTTTCCAATTCTGACTCGCATTTTGCTAGTAAATATGTGGGAATTTCGAACCCTGGTCATAACATAGATTTGCTTCAAGCCATATGTGCCTGTATTTAACAAGTTGTAGGTTTTAAAGTGCCTTGCCCCTTGGAAATTCCCAAGAAAAACTAAGTTCCTTGATTGAAGATCAAACTCAAGATCATTAATTTCATTCAATACTGAGCCATACAGTATGCCTGCAGTTTGTTTGTATAGGCACAGGCCTTTGAAGCTCTATTGGTCTATCAGGGAACACTAACACTAACATTGTCCTTGGTCGATCATCAAACACTTATAGCATATTTGTGCATCGCCTGTATATCACGGAATATATATTCAAATTTTCATTAACACTATTTCTTCATTAATACTGTTTCTATAAATAGCACATTGGCGACTCCCTCTATATCGTATATAGTAAGACAAGGTGTGCAACAAAATCAAAAAAAATTTGACCCCCGTCTCCTTTCAGGGATAATATTTAACAGAAAATGGAAAAATAAACCTAGTTACCGGTGCAGATGGGTTCACAAATGATTTTTCTTCTGTACCCTGACCCTCGAAAGTTCCAAACGGCTCATGCCATCAAGCAATAGCTCTCATCTCAAAAAAATTAAAAAGTTTCCACATTTTCCGGATCGCCACGACGCAGCAAATTATAACTCACACTATCAAAAGTTGCGCCAAAGCTTTTGACCTATGAATGGTAAAAACGCATTTGAAAATATGCGAAATGGGAGATGAAAATCGTGAAACTGGATTAGATGAAAAGATAAATTATATCAGACGAAATGTTAATTTAATAATTTCATCAATACACCAACAAAAAAATTTTTGATCTATGTTTGAAAAAAAGAATTTAATTCTTATTCGCTGCAGGATTACAAATCGTGTGACGTCAGTGCATGACGATCCGGAAAATATGGAAGCTTTTTAATTTTTTTTGAGATGAGAGCTATTGCTTGATGGCAAGAGCCATTCGGAACTTTCGAAGGTCAGGGTACAGAAGAACTAGAGGCGCCTGAGCGCCTGTATCGCTCCACAGGCCTGATATTTCTATAATGGCGAAAGGAAGTTTTTAACAATTATCATTCAATCCTGCATTTTAGCTCACTGAAGAAACAATTTGGTAGACAACCACCATAGGAACTTACCTGCAAAACAACAATGAAATCCAATGAATAGTTTTAGAGAAGAAATTTTTCAAAGATTTTACTTTATACCATAAAAGGAAAATGAGTCTCCCATAAAAGCCATGTTTTTTGACAGATCTTTTTTTTTTTAAGGAATTCTGTAAACCTGTATCTAAGGAACATTCCTGCAAAATAATAATGCTATCCAAATAGCAGTTTGGGAGGAGAAGATTTTTAAAGGTTTTTTACTTTGGTTGCCATGGCAACCAGAATTCTTCATGGAACACAATTATTTGAAGGAATTTGAAAGAGGACCACCAAAGGAAGATTCCTGTGAAATTTGGTAAAAATCCAGTCAATAGTTTCTGAGGAGAAGTTTTTTAAAGAAAAAGTTTATGGACGCACGCACGGACGAACGGACGGACGGACGCACGCACGCACGCACGACGGACACAATGCCATGACAATAGCTCGCTGGCCTTCGGCCAGTGGAGCTAAAAATCATTAATGAACCCATCTGCAACGGTAACTAGGTTCATTTATCCGTTTTCATTTAAATATTATCTCTGAAAGGAGGTGGGGGTAAAATTTTCTTCGATTTCGTTGCACACCTTGTCTTACTATATAGGATACAGAGCGAATCCCCAATGTGCTATTTATAGTAACAGTGTCCGTTAATGAAAATTTCGTTATCCCTTGATAGACCAATGGAGTTTCAGAGGCCTATGGTATAGGGCAGTTCACAAGAAATTTCTCCAACAAAGTTTTGTCATTTTTCACTGAATTAAATCCAGGTCTTGCATTGAGAAAGATATAAAATATTACAAAGATCATGTCTTCAGAACCTTTGACCCTTTACCACACAATCCTGCATTTTAGCAACCCTGAAAATGAAGGCTGTTGAAATCATTGAAAGGAAAGTGGAAAATGCTGGTTACCAGCATTTTCTCCTTTTCTCATAATGTTTTCAAAAGCCTTCTCCCTTCCAAGAGTCATTAAAAGTAGCAATCAGTTGATGAAGGGTTAATCAATCGAGTGGACTAACAAGCAAGGACATCAATAAGATGTGGTTTTCTGCTGGTACTAGATGTAGGACTGTATAAACAAATGAGCCATGCTCTGGGCAAAGGGGCTTAATGATGCATGATATCAAGCAAGGCATCACACGATCATAGATCCATTAAGGCTGTTTTCTCTAACAACCGACCAAATCATGAGGTAGACTGCTCCTTGGACTAGCAGAAAATTGACCAATAGCAAAAAGTTTCAGTCCAGGTCAGCCTGTGTGGACTACACAGGCTAACCTGGATCGAAACTTTTTGCAGATGCATTAAGCCCCCTTTTTACAGAGCTTGGCTCAAATGTTTAGTAGGAACTACAGCCAGGTTGGGAAATGCGAATTCTATCTGCAAAATCTGAATGTAGAACACATACAGTGGACCATTTTCACTAGCCAAGGGTGATGATCACTTCGTTGCTCTATTCACCCTTGGCTGATCAGTTGTAATTTGTAATCCCTGCAGTATGCCTCCAACTGGATTTTAAAATGCTATCATTCCTAGAAATACATCATCAAAAACCAGTCATATGTCGGATAACACAACATTATAGCAAAATGCACACAAAAATTTTGACAATGCATCAATTGGTGTTGGAATGTATCATAAAGCTTCATTAAAATGATTTGTTACAGTGAATGTTTAAGCAAATATTGCTCTTCTATAATGTTTTCATTGTGATTCCCAGTATCTGGGACAATACTGTCTTGCCGTCTGCATTTTCGTTTACGTTTTGCTGATCACAGATAGGCAGGGCTCCTGCTGTCGATTGCCAGTGGCACCAAATACAAAATTTAAGAAACAAGCAATTTCGTTAAAATGATATCCCCCGTCGAAAAATTTACTTGACCGCGTAACTTAAAATCACTCCCAGTCGGCCATTTTTCATCGAATCAAAATTAAAAAAAACTTTATCGGCGGAATGGGTTATTGTACACACGTATAAAGTTTAACGAAATTCCGTCCAATGGTATTGGAGATAAACTCCCGGACAGATGGAAGGACAGACGGACGAAGCTAAAACTATATGCCTCCGCCTTTGGCGGGGGATAAAAATGGCACTAAAAATGAAGCACTGGCCAATGTACTGGCAACAAGTAAATGCCTATAAATAATTCTTAAAAGATCTTAACTCTGACATAAACAATATGTATGAAGTGTGAAGGATGCCCCAGTTACTGTTTATCGCACCTAATCAAGCTGGCTCTCATTACACACCATACTTGCATACACACCACACAATGCTAATCAATAAAATATCGATTTTGCCACACCCCGTTGTGCACATAGAATTTTCATACAATATCTACTGCGAACCAATCACTGCGAACCAATCAGAAATCGGATACAAGATTTAGTCACCGCCCATAATTTCTGAAGCCACGCCTTGATTCTGCCTTACCTGGTGAGCACCCTCTCACTGGCTAGCATTTCATTGTAAGTATTTAGCGATGTCATTAATGAAAAATGTGATAATGGTATTGATCGGCTTATATAGTGTAAAATGACAGATTTTGAAGTTAGCTGCTACCCTTAATGAAAATTTTATATCAAATCATGCAGAAATACTTTTCGGACAATTAACTGACATGAAAAATGGATTCTCACAAAAAAACATGAAAACCCATGAAACAACAAAATGTCAGTTTGACGTTGTCCGATCAGAAGCACTTCAGACTGTCTTTCTAGCTTTGGTAATGACTTCAAACAGTGAATTTACACAGATAATTATATGTATAAAACTATAAATAAATGCTAAAATATCTGTCCATTAATGAGGAAAAAACTCGGTGATTTTGTAACATGAAAATGTTGAATACACAAATGTCACAAATATAAAGTTTAGTATTTTTTAAGATAAAAAGAAATGATAACCCTTCACCACACAGTCCCAAATTTTTCTTTAATTTTATTAAAACTAAAGGAATTCTAACAGGTTTACAGTTTTAGAATTACAACGCTGTATTACTGTTCAAATACAACTTCTATGTCCCTGCAGCTCACAATCTTGAAAACCATCGGGGAAAAAGGAACATAAGGAAGCATATACAGTATTACTGAGCAATGGATTTAGTAGCTTTAACACGGGCCAATAAATATAAGTGTCTTATGTACTATGTGGCTACCTCAGTTGGCTCCTACTGGCCCAAATTTTTATGAGCTGGCGAATTTGATGGCACAAAAATTAAAACTTGCAGGGGAAGTCCTGGATAGGGAATGTAACAAGCTATCTGACTGGTAGTTTCAAAGCAGGTTGCAACCAATGACTGTGTATTGCTGGGATTACAGATTTCAACAACTTAATCAGCCAAGGGTAAATGGAGCAATGCAGTATTGTCACACTTCGCTAGCTAAGGTAAGGGTGGACAACACTTTGGGAAAGGGAAAATTGTTCATTACAAAGAAATTGCTATGATTGCCTCAATGTCTTTGAAAGCTCCACAAACATATCATATTGTCATATTTGTGTGGTAAATGAGTTCTTTGTAACTCTGTATCACAATTAATGAACTGATTATTATTGAGATTATTGACTCATTAGGATGGAAACAGATACCTCCAATCACCTGCTAAAGGTCAATGATCAGCTGATAATTCAATGGTGTAATCCTAGAATTCTCAACCCTTTACCAATGTTATAATGACACTGAGAAAAAGGCTTTTGAAATGATAGTTGGACAAGGAAAAAGATTTTGTGCTAATAAGCAGTCTACTTGCAAAAAAAAACCAAGCAATTTCGTTGAAATGATATCCCCCGCCGAAAAATTTACTTGACCGCTTAACTTAAAATCGCTCCCAGTCAGCCATTTTTCATCGAATCAAAAAATGAAAAACAGTGTACCGGCAGAATGGGTTATTGTACACATGTATAAAGTTTCATGAAATGCTGTCCAATGGTATTGGAGATAATCTCCCTGACGGACAGACGGACGGACGGACTGACGGAAGGACGGACGGACAACGCTAAAACTATATCCCTCCGCCTTTGGCGAGGGATAATAAACTATCAGTGGTTGTTAACCGGCTAAATTGTAGTGTTGTTGGCAGAACCTGTGTCTAATTAAATGCCACAGGTCGCTAGTAGGAATCCCCAGTTTGACCAATTTCTTTCTGAGGACTGATGGTAGTCAATGCAACAGGATTCATTCCACTCTCACCACTGATCATTATTTCAACAATGGTTAACTGGGAAAGCAGCCAGTGGCTTAGGAAGAATATTGTACAAGGTGCTAGTAAAAGAAACTCAAGGAAAGCATGGATAGGTGCACTGGCCACTGCAGCATATCCGACAAAATGTTTAAAACACATTATACATCATACAAGCAAACAAATTGTATGGATAATTACAAAGCTGCCCAACCATCTACATCTCTGCTAGCAAAGACAGCCCACCCATTACCAAGGACTTACTATGACTAGTCTGGCTGTGCTACATATTTTGGGGTTAATGAATTATGTAGTACAAAAGAACTTAGAATATTGTGTGTTCAGATACCACTTAACCCAATACTAAATAGTTCTAACGACCCTGAGAAGGCAGACGGATTTTTAAAACATTGTGGGAAAATGAAAAAATGCTGGTAAACAGCACTTTCTCGTTTTCCAACATTTTCTACCATTTCAAAAACAAATCCCTTAATTTAAACCACATTTTATTTTTTTGTCTGCAGATGCTTTGAATAAGGAAGAGACTTAAGTTTTGTCCTTTGGTAAAGGGTTAATAAGTTAGAATGATATATCTGTTGTTCACTGTTTTCATAGTTCATGCCTTTGGGTCAGATGAACTTGCATGACCCACATTTATTCAAAACCGGCTTTGACCCAAAATTACTGTGTTTCTGCTATTTTTCTGTTGGCTCAAATATTATAAAGCAATGGTTTTCAGTACAAGGAGTGCTTGGAATCCATGGGAAGGTACACTAGCCATCAAGACCAGCGTGTAATTTCTAGAAATTGAAAATGATGGGGAATTTCCCCCTTCATCTAAAAAATAGGAGAGGGGGGTAAAAAAAAAGGGGGGGGAGGACAATTTTCAAATAGTACCCAGAAAAGTGGGCTATTTTGGTACAGTGGACCTTTCGTGACCATGTCGATTTGGAAAGGGGCCGTTTTGACTCATTTTCACGTCAAGGCAGGTTACTTTAATTGACATATTATGTTGCCGAAACAGTTTCAGCAATGATGTAGTTTTGTTCAAACAGCAGTATTTTCTGCAAGACAACAGTAAATTCCTTGTTTTGGAACTTTTTCATTGTTTATTTTTTGCGCGGAACTGTCATGCATTGGCTCTAAATTTACACAAGATCTTAAAAAAATTAGCATGAAACCTGCAATCACACATCCTAGAAGAGACAATGCAAGACATAACTGAAAACTTGCATTAACCCTTTACCAGATGACAAATTTTGTAGCTTTATTGTCTGTATTGAAAGCAATAAAAGTCCTGCAGACAACAAACTAAATCTAGCTAAAATGATAAAGTTTGTTTTCGAAAGGGTGGAAAATATTGTGCAAAAAAGGAGAAAATGCAGGTTGCCAGCATTTTCTCCTTAGGCAATTATGTTTTCAAAAGCTGTCTCTGTCAAGGTCATCTAAACTCAGGATTATGTGGTAAAAGGTTACAAAACAACACCACCAAAGCTGTAATTCATTTATGGCATCTTACATACAGCTGATATTATACAGCCTTTTCCCCAAGTCAGTGAACTACTGTTAATGAAGGTCAGAAATAATATAATGAATTTTATCTCCCAAATATTAGATGATATAAAGAGTCAGCCTTGCAACCTGAGATGGCCTGGTGAAAATGTCATCACTTAGAAACAATTAATGTTATGTCACATCATAATCAAAGGTCAAAGAGAAATAGGGCAAACAAATGTAACACTCCAGCACTTATGGTATTCACTCGCATGTGTTACTTGTCAAACCTATATATCATAAAGCTAGGTGCTAATGTCACATTTTTGTCTCCTTATAGCCCAAAATTCCCAGTCATACTGGATCAAAGCAAACCGAGGCAAATACATGATGCTGTCGGCATGAATTTGCATCGACCAATGATGATAGTCTAGAGGTTTATGGATAATCCTAGTAGTTTAATGATGATTCTATGTTATTTCCTCAAATCGTAATGAAACATGATAATACATGGTAAGTCATGTATAATCAAAATGTTCTCATACAGAGAGTTAAGCAGACATACATTGAACAGTCAACTTCATCATCATAGAAATGTTGGTGATAATTGGTGGCAATCATGGTCTTGTCATGGCATAACCATAGATATCCTTAGTGTAAACATAGGCATTTGTAGCATTCATCAAATCAGGTCAGTTGACTCCTGATTTATCATGATCAATGATGTGGACCAAAACCAGACAAAGCTGTGGTATCTTTCATCAGTTACTTGTACTTATATACAATAATGTAAGCAATAAATATTAAAAGGAATTTCAACTCGCCGTAAGATAACAAAATTTCAAGCTTGTCTAAATTGAAAACACTTTCAGACTACTGGTATATATTAGAAATGGTTCAAATGGTGAAATATTGTCTGTGAAAGGAAAGAAAACATTATGGGCTGATTGCCACAATTTTCTCCTTTTCCAACAATGTTTTCAAAATCCCTCTTCCCGAGGGTCATTATAACATGGGAATGTTTAGTAAAAGGTTAAGGCATCCAGTATTTTAAAAGGTGTAATATCTTTCATCAAGTTACATATATACAATAATGTAAGTAATAAATATCAAAAAGAATTTTAATCCCTCTGGCTAGACTATACAATTTCATATGAGATCAGGGCAATCGACCTTGTAAGGCTTTTTACGTGGTGGTACATGTGAATGAAACTAAACTTCTTGTAACCCTTTACCACACAATCTTAAAAGAAGCTTTCGAAAACATTTCGGGAAAAGGAGAAAATTCTGGTAAGAAGCAGAAATCTTCATATGAACAACATTTATTTTGTTGTCTGCAAATCTTTCAAATTTGGTCTAGTCCAAAATTTTGTTGTTTGGTAGAGAGTTGAACCTTTACCACAAGACAAAATTTTAGACTAGTACATGTACTGCTAAACAGCATTTTTCCTTTTCTAACAACATTTTCAAAATGTCTTCTTAAAAGTAATCAAAATATGAATTATTTGGTATAGGGTCAACACTAGGAGCTCCGAATAAAACTTAACATACATTTTCAGTCTAGGGATAGGACCAAAATAAATGCATTTTCAAACCTGCGCGGAAATTGTCTCGGCGAAGTGGACCATGTAAATCAAAGACTAGAGAAAAAAAAGGTTCAGTGAGCCAAAAATGTGACCCATAGTGTGGTAAAAAGGTTTTTCTGGGATTTTACCATGAAACAAATGATATTTCAAACATGTTACAGTTAATCATTAAAACAAACATTCTGACCAAGTTTTAGTAAGATTTGGGCAAAAATTTGGCCTTCAGTGTGGGAACATTCTCAGGAATCTTTTCGATTTGAAAAAGTAAACTAGCTATTAAGCCTTGGTAATTCATCCTTTAATTTATTCCAAATAATCATCAAGACAAATCTTGTTACCACTTTCAAATGTTACTTGGGCAAAATTACGACCTCTAGATTTGACAAGGCAAATGATGATGATGAAGAATGATTAACAACACACCTAATGACCACAACAGCTCATCTTGAGCACTTTGTGCTCAGGTGAGCTAAAACATTGTCAGTTAAATGTCTCATCTCTTAAATTTTCTTTCATCTCAACTGATGTCAAAAACCACATGAACCTTGCAGTTCAAACAAAAATTACATTATGCCAGTATACAAAGAAAACAGGTTAGCTGCTTTCCCACATACAGATGTTCTACAATTTATCATTTCCTGTACATAACAATGCATGTTGGGAATTTTTTTAAGTCTGACCCTTGGTTCTATACTGCGTGCTGTAATTATGAGATATTCTGGCAAACATGGCTCTGTAATAGCAATTATGTAGGTAATGTTTTTCAAAAATGAAATGTGCTTTTTCATTTATTTAGCTTTAACATGGAGAAATGGAAAATCATGAAATGATGCCAACGTGTCATGAAATTCTACCACAAGAATGTCGACTAAAACCTAACCAACAGAGCACTTCCTGTAACACTGTTGCAGCCTTTCCATATTATCATTCAGAATGTTAAAAATTCCATCATTACCCTATTGAAACCTTTGGACTCTTTACCAGATGAAAAATATTCAGCACACTTGTCTAAGTTGAAAGCATTTGCAGACAAAATAAATGTGACTCTGAAACTGAATCTTATTTTGTGAAGGAAAAAATGTTGTGGGAAACCAGCTGGTTACCAACATTTTCTCCTTTTTCAACAATGTTTCCAAAAGTTTTCTTTTAAAGGGTCATTAAAAGTCTGGACTGTGTGGTAAAAGATTAAGTGGTGCAAAACATTTCAAGTGTTGTTCAACTGTCAATTCAGGATATTTGGAAATTGATCATAACTCATGACAAAGCATTTCCTATACCAAAGGTGTGAGCTAGTCGCTTATTCACAAAGACTGAAAGTCATAAGTACATGTATCTACATGTAAAACAGGTTCTTTTTAAAATATCACTCTGGGTGCCGAAAGGAATTCATTGATGTACTTTGTGTTTCTCAGCCAGTTGGAGAACTTCAGTAACCAACCAAGAGCGAAGAGGTAGTGCTGCCAGGAGTAAACAAACACTTTTTCTGTTGTCTGGAGGTCTTCCATGGCTCGTGATTTGTGATCAAAAGCTTCTGGGTTGAGATCTTCTGTGAGATCCAATACCTGAGTACAGGTGAAACTCGTGAATCGGGAAGCTCTCACTATTATGCAACTTACATATACTTGGTGTTTGAACTTCTACCAAATGACAAAATGTTTGACTTGTCCATATTGACATGAAATGTAGCCCATAATATCAAATGCAGCTCATATGGTGGTATTTGTAACTGAAAGGGTAAAAAACATTGTGGGAAAAGGATAAAATGCTAGTTCCCATGTTTTCAAAGGCCATCCTTCAGCTCATTATAGCTTGTAGTTGTTTGGTAAAGGGTGTAAGCAGTGTTACAACATTAAAACAAAATGAATTCCTACAGCTATTTAATATCATATTTTCTTCATGTAATACACTGAAGTGCTTAATTTGTACATAAACTGATTGATGTGGTAGGGCCACTTAGACCTTAAACATAAATGAGGAAAGTTGACAGCCATTTCTAGTTTCTAACATAATAAAACTATGTTTACGTATATCTGTATTTTGCCTAAGGCTTTATTTCATAAACATATCCACTTTAAGGTTAGGTTAGTTCACTGACGACAGAATTAGAAATAGTGAGATTTATGTATGCTTCACATGCATAACTTTGGCCACACACAAAAGTGAGCAAAAAGCTCTTTAACACTTTACCACACCAGCAAATAATAGACTTGTCCAAATTCAAAGCATTTTCAGACCACAATTTAAACATGGCTCAAAAGATGGGATTTTTTCTTTGAAAGAGTAGAAAACATTGTGGGAAAAGGAGAAAATGCTGGTTACCAGCATTTTCTCCTTTTCCCACAATGTTTTCAAAAGCTTTCTGCTCCAGGGTCATTAAAAGTCGGGATTGTGTGGTAAAGAGTTAATATATTATTGGAAACGGAGCATATTTTTTTCAATAATAAACCATAACAATGAACATAATTAAATTCATTTTCTTTTCCTACCAATACTATTTGCATCTTACAACAGACCATTACAAAAACACCATCGCCAAACGTAAGTTTGTTCTTCGTTAACAATACTTTCTTTTGTCACAATTCCAGAAAGTGGCAACAACTTAAAATGATGACATTGTATGATTGCCCCCGAGTTTAAATACAAAACCAGACAGCTGATCCGTAACACATCTACAATAGAGGCTCAATTCATTTTTGGATGCTTGATGTCTGCTCACATGGAAAGTGACTGAAAATGTGGCCCTTAGTAGAATGCACACAAGCTTTTTCTAAGATTTGCTCTAGTGACCTACATTTAGGCCTGATGTGACCCAATTGCAAGCTTGTCCAAGATACTATCAAGACAAACATTCTGACAAAGTTTTATGACTATCCAACAGAAAATGTGGCCTCTGAAGTGCACAAAAGGTAATGACAGACGACGGGCGCCTGACACAGCTTGATCACAAAAGCTCACCTTGAGCACTCTGTGCTCAGATGAGCTATAAAAGAGAAGATACCAGTTATAAGAATATTATGAAAAACATTTCCCCCCTTTAACACAATGTTTCCATCAGGGTCAAGAAAGTACAAGGTCAGTATAAGGTTAAATTAGCCTGTAAAGTAATGGGGTAATCTGACATTAAACAGACAGTTAAGAGCCTAAAGGAAATTCCTTCATTATACCTAATTTTCATCAATTTATTCTCCTTCCTTTGACATCAAAAAAGACCAAGCCAAAATGTACCCAGACACATTAATAAACAGATTACAAAGGAATTTGATGAGCATCATTCTTAACATTTATCTCTTTACCTTTCACCAAACCACAAAATTTGTCCTAACTCAAAATTTGCACACAACAACTTAAATATGGCTCAAAAAATGCCTTTTATAGAATGGGAAAAATGATGGGAAAGGTAAACTGCTGGTTTCTAGCATTTTCTCCTTTTCCCACTGTGTTTTCAAAAGCATCCTCAGCTTTGTTAAAACAAAGGATTATTTGGTAAAGGGCAAAGCAGCTGAAAGAACTGAGGTTCTATTGGTGATCAGTATAGACCAGACTGCACAAACCATGCTATCTACAATAATCTTGGACCTACAAGGTCATTCTGGTCTGGAGAAGCCATGATAGAGCATTTATTCTGGGAGTTTTGTATGGTGTTTAATGCCATTTTCAACATTATTTCAGTTACATAATCCAATGCACCTTTCTGCAAGTCTAAAAGTTGTCAGTTGGTAAAGAGTTACCTTACCCCTACAACTTCAATGGTCCATAGAAGCATTTTTATGAGAGAGAGATAACTAATGTGAACTAAAAGTGAAAAATCTGTGACAAAAATGAGAAAATGCAAATTACAAACAATTTCTCCTTAGGCAACTTTTCAGAAGTGACCTATAAGACAAAAAGTTGACTATAAAAGGCTATGCGAAACTTTTTTTTGAGTTATATTCGTGGGAACACCTAAGTGGACTTTTGTTTGAATTATCAAATTTGTTCAAATATTATTTTAAATGATCTGTGCAGAGGATTATCCAAATGGCACTTCAACAACTTTAGAGTTTAATATTGATATAATAAATTATCGGCGCTAACCATTTTTTCATTGAACTCCTAACTCTCTGACACACAGTCCCAAGTTTTAATGACCCTGAGGAAACAGCCTTTTGAAAACCTTGTGGGAAAAGGAGAAAATGCTGGTAACCAGTATTTTCTCCTTTTCCCACAAGGTTTTTTAACACTTTCACGGATAATTACCATCATTTCGGCTAAATATGGTATGTCATCTGCAAATGCTTTCAATTTGGACCAGTCTAAAATTTTGTCGTTTGGTAGAGAGCTAAAGGGAGATATTCAGATTTTCATAATCTTACCAAACTTCAAAAATAATTTTTCACTGAATAAAGTAAGGTGATAGCTGGCAAATCATCTGAGAAGAAGAAAGACAAAAAAAAAATATTTTTCTGGGTATTTTCTTAACTCTATCAAACGACAAAATTTTAGACTGGTCCAAATTCAAAGCACTTGCAGATGACAAAATAAACGTAACTCAAAAATTGAAATTTGTTTCCAGCAGGGTAGAAAACATTGTGGGAAAAGGAGAAAATGCTGGTTACCAATGTTTTCAAAAGGCTTCTATCTCAGGGTCGTAAAAACCAGGGATTGTTTGGTAAAGGGTTAATTGGCTATGCTGCTTCTTAAGTTACTTTTAGGTTTCATACCAGAGTTTTGCAGACTTGTGCAAATGTCAAATAATCAAAAATACTGGGTTCAACGAATCACCCAAATACCACCGAAACACCTCCTTTTTTTTTAATTATTAAACTCAGATAACTGAAATTGTGGTTTTTGACACAAATTGTTATCATACTGATGAAGGGGGTTGGTTTGAAATCTAGTGTCAAAATAACAATATGCCGTTTAGGCCCACCATGAAGAATGTGCACCGGAACAATCGTAAGTACTGTACTGTACATGTCCATCGAAATACCTGCTCCATGTGGTAAAAATTGGTTGATTCAGGGACCCTAACTCCGCAATAATGAGCAATACTTTGATAAAAGGTATTTTCTTTAAAAAAAAAAAAGAAGAAAAATCCTGCATACTTACATGTATATCAGTTCTCTAAACCCATAGATAAAAATAGGGGTATTTTGGTGGTATTTCGGTGATTCGTCGGACCAAAAAATACTTGTCGATTACAAGAATTCGAAGTCAAACAAGTATGATGGCATCATATCTGACATAACAAAAATAAACAGAGTAAAATACTGATGGTAAAATAAACCATCCCTTTCATTTAAATGCCCACCACTGCATCCTTTTACTGAATAATTATAATGGTTTATAGACTGGAAAGAACTATATATCTAGTTGTATTTATCAGTGTTTTAGAAGAGATTTTGATTTACAAAATAACTAGAGGCGCTTGAGCGCCTGCATCGCTCCACAGGCCTGATATTTCTATAATGGCGAAAGGAAGTTTTTAACAATTATCATTCAATCCTGCATTTTAGCTCACTGAAGAAACAATTTGGTAGACAACCACCATAGGAACTTACCTGCAAAACAACAATGAAATCCAATGAATAGTTTTAGAGAAGAAATTTTTCAAAGATTTTACTTTATACCATAAAAGGAAAATGAGTCTCCCATAAAAGCCATGTTTTTTGACAGATCTTTTTTTTTTTAAGGAATTCTGTAAACCTGATCTAAGGAACATTCCTGCAAAATAATAATGCTATCCAAATAGCGGTTTGGGAGGAGAAGATTTTTAAAGGTTTTTTACTTTGGTTGCCATGGCAACCAGAATTCTTCATGGAACACAATTATTTGAAGGAATTTGAAAGAGGACCACCAAAGGAACATTCCTGTGAAATTTGGTAAAAATCCAGTCAATAGTTTCTGAGGAGAAGTTTTTTAAAGAAAAAGTTTACGGACGGACGGACGGACGCACGCATGACGGACACAACGCCATGACAATAGCTCTCTGGCCTTCGGCCAGTGGAGCTAAAAACTATACAGGCTTCTTTATCATGGGTATGACATACCTCATGGACTCTTGCAATGAGTGAAGACCAAGATGAGATAGCGAAACATGTGCAGCCTGGTCTTGATCCACACTTTCTAATTTCAGTATGACCTGTCTGCCATCCAGCAATGGCTTTGCAGTACAATGATCTGAAAACAGCCATTCCATTTTGTTTGCGGACAAAAATGTTTCATCTTGCTTTGTGTGCTCTCACAGGATTTTGGGGTCTTGCACTGCTCATTGGTGAAGGTATGAGACTCACAATCTAGAGGCTCTGGGTTTTTTCTGGGAGTGTTCTTGAGCAAGACACTTTAGAGTACATACTCGTTCTAGCAAAAGCCAGGACACACATGAATATGTTAGCAGTCATCTTGACAAGATTGATGGAACATTAATAGAGAGAAAAACACCATTCAATCAATCAATAGTCTGACTGAATATATTATGTTGAGACATCTTTTTTTCTTTTCAATTTAATATTATCAGTTCCAAATCATAATGACTCTGATTTATGCATCAGAAAATTGCAGGGGTAAAAGTTAAAAAACCTGAAAATACTGAAAATTGAGCTGGGGGCCTGGGGGCCACTAGGGCCCCCGGTGGGTCCAGGGCAACGCCCTGGCCAGGGGTCCAGGGGGCCGGAGGCCCCCGGAAGCTCCTGAGATTTAGCTATTTTATAAGCATCAAATTCCTCTGATGAGATCCAGTTTTAGCATTTTAAAGTTGAAAAAATCTTGAAAACAAATGAAAGATATGATATGCTAAAACCTAAGAAAATCTCAAAGTTTTTAGCACCCATGTTATTTTTGTCCTCTTTTATCTCCATTTTGTACACAGGACCTAATCAGATTAGCCCTACATCAGTTTTGTATTTGAAAGTACAACAAGTATGAGAAAAGGACATATCTAGTATTTAATATTAGATTCATTAAAATGCAATCACATGTGCTAAATATCTGTCAATAGAATAAAATCAAATCTGTCAAATAGGAAAACAACACTCTCTTTAAGAATGGCTAATTTATCAGGGAGAATGTGACAGAGTGTGCTGTGCATTTTCTAGCTTGAGCTTTTTGTACCCTTTGGTAACTGGAGTTTGGGGTACACTAACAAGGATGGGGGTTCAGATCTAAACTACATAATTTCATTAAAATATCAAGTTTTAATGACAGCCTATTAAAAGATATACTGTTTTCATGTGACATGCGCAAACAAGATTTTATAGATAGATCTACATGTTCACAGTTAAAAGCTCTTCAAACACTTTAAGAACCTTTCCTAAAATGTGCAAACATTTTTGGCAAAATCAATTCCAATGTTTGCTAAAACAAGCAGTTAAGTGATATACCATGGAACTGGTCCAATTCCTGTAAAAAATCTATCAAATCGGCAGTGTGGGGCAATCAGTTTAAATGCAAAATTTTATTATCACTTTGTAACCGGAAGAGCAAACCAACTAGCTATTGGTTGTACAATCGGTTTCTCCATTGAACTGAGAATGCCTTTTTGCTTTAAATACTTTGACAATTTGTCTACATTATATTAAGTTTAATATCATTTATTTTGATCTTTAAATTTTAATTTCCAAACCATATTTCAAGCATTTGCAGACGACTCCCCCCCCCCCCCACGCTTTAGATCTATATTTTCATTTCATAAAACAACAATTTTTCACTCATGACAAAATTTTAGATTCCACTTATTGTTTTAATCAGAGATTTGTGTAAATTCACTGTTTAAATTCATTATTAAAGATGAGAAGATAGTTTGAAGTCCCTCTGATCGGATGATGCCACGCTGATCATGGTAGTGTCATGGGTTTTCACGTTTTATTTGGCGATCAATTTTTCGTGTCAATTAATTTCTGGAGAAGTATTACCACATGATTTGACATCAGTTAGTCATTTTGAATAGCAGGTAACTTTAAAATCTGTCACTTTACACTAGATCAGAGGATTAACACCGTTATTACGTTCTGGTAAATGACTCGCCAGCTTCATTAGATCATGCGCGTGTCCTTCACATTTTATAATGATCGTGTTTAGCCCATATTTCTGCCGGATGCGCACAAGCTAGGTTATATGAAGCTCTTGACGATAATTTCATACGTCAAATTGACAATTAAGCAAATATTTTTCAGCGTCAAAGACATGTCATTTCGAATTTCCAAGCGTCAAAACCCGGTCTCCGGGATCAAATAGGAAACTTGCCGAGTTGTCGAGTTTTGACAAGACATGCATGGACAAAAATTTCTTTCTCATTTTTCCAGCCAATTTTCGTGTTTGTATCACTATATTGAATCCTAGAGTGTGATTAATATCTGTCACAAAACCAAGCGCTACAAACCAGTATTCACGTCTCACGACCGAGCGAGCTTCGGTACCGACTGCAATCGATTCCGGGATTTCTCAAGAGCTAGTCGCAATCGGAAGCCAAAACCAACCGACTTTCGACTATAGTCAATCATTGGCCCAACACTACAAATCGGACTACAGTGTATGAATAAAACTTTTCCCCCTTTTTCGGTTGCTTCGGCATTTGAGTAGCACGTACTGTCAACTTCGAAAGATAGTTGCCGATCCCCAGCTCTGACATCCATTTGTTATTGAAAAGAACAAAGATAATTTAAACTGAGCCATCTTTCGCTAGCAAATAATCAAATTGCAGCCAGTATTTGTCCCCTAAAACGAAGGGCTTTGTTAATGCTTTATTTTGTTTTACAATCCTAGCGGCAAAAATGTTAAAGTCGGCAAACCGATCAAAACAATCAAAACACAGCTGCAACATTTTGGACACGAACAATATATCATCATACAATAACCTTAGAACGTTCCGGTTCAGCATCTATATTTAGAATCGGGAAACCCTAAGCAAGAGTGAGTGACTGTAAACATTTCGGTACAGATTATCCCCTAAATTACAAAATTCTTTGAATTTCATTGTTTTTAGGGTGAGTGCGTGTGACGGGAGACATTACTGACCGAGATCAGCCCCGGACAAAGCAAATGCAGTGGGGCAATAAATTTTATTGATACGGCATCTGGAAATCTATTGACTTGCAATAGATACGAGATAAAGGGGTACCCCCCCCCCCCCATAAAAAATTTTCTCCTCGGATTTAAACGATTTGGAAAAATGACCTGGTCGGCCCCTGAAAATACGGAATTCCGTCACAATACGGAATACTTTTACCCCTGAAATTGTCCTCTAATTTGCAATACAACTGTTTGGTTCTCTGTTCAAAACCTGATTCAGAACATGTCTCTTTTTGTTTTTAATCCTTATCCCTTTACGAGATGACAAAATTTTAACCTCGTCTAAATTGACAGCATTTGCAGGCGATAATTTCAATGTGGCTCAAATGGTAGAACATTTCTTTGATAGGGTAGAAAACATTGTGGGCAAAGAAGAAAATGTCAGAAATAGAGAATATGTGAATTACCACCTGGCATTTCTTGTCCTTTTCAACAAATTTTAAAAGCCTGCTTCCCAGAGATGGCAACAACTTAATATCATTGGTTTAACCCTTTACCACACAATGCCTACTTTTAACGACCCTGAGAAAGAAACCTTTTGAAAACATTGTGGGAAAAGGAGAAAATGTTGGTAACCAGCATTTTCTCCTTTTTCAAAACTTTTTCAAAAGCCGTCTTCCTAAGGGTCGTAAAAAGTCGGGATTGTGAGGTAAAGGGTTAATAACAATGAATTTGGCAATAAATATGATAAGAATTTTGTTTTATCATCTGTGAAATAAACTAAACTTTCATTTGTTTGTGGGCTAATGCATTGTCAAATAGTAAAAATGCTGATTAAATAGACTAAGTTATGAGGCCTAAGTATGTGTAATTATATTCCTAATCCTTTATTCTTAACAAGAGGCCCATGATGGCCCTGAAGTCCCACACCTGAGCCTTTTGATCAAACATGACCCATTTCCAATCTCTTCAGAGATATTAAGACAAACACTCTGACAAACACTCATTAGTATTGGGCTTACAAATATGGCCCCTAGAGTGCACACAAGCTTTTTCTAGAATTTGTCTCAGTGGCCTACTTGACATGTAGAAATTATCCAGACATACATTCCAACAACCTTTCATGAGTATTTGAGAGAAAATGTGGCCTGTAGGGTGTATAAAAGGTTTTTCCGAGATTTGACCTAGTGACTTAGTTTTTTATCCAACATGACCCATATTCATACTAGTCTAAGATATTATCAAGACAAACATTCAAAGCAAATTTCAAGATTATTGGACTGAAAATGTGGCCTCTAGAGCGTACACACGGTTTTTCAAGGATGAAACTTGGTGACCTAGTTTTTATTCCACATGACCCATTTTCAAACTCGTGCAAGGTATCATCAAGACAAACATTCTAACAAAAGTTTAAAGAATATTGGACTGTAATTATAGTACAAAGGGTTTTTCCGAGATTTGACCTTGTGACCTAGTTTTTTATCCAACATGACCCATTTTCATACTAGTCTAAGAAATTATCAAGACAAACATTCTGTCCGAATTTCAAGATTATTGGACTGAAAATGTGGCCTCTAGAGCTTACATAAGGTTTTTCTAAGATTTGACCTGGTGATCTAGTTTTTGACCTGACATGACCCATATTCAAACTCATCTAAGCTATCATCATGACAAACATTCTGACCAACTTTAAAGAGCATTGGACTGAAAAAGTGGCTTCTGGAGCATACACAAGGTTTTCCAAAGATTTGACCTAGTGACCTAGTTTTTGACCCCACATGGCCCACTTTCAAACTCGTCTGTGATATTAACAAAACAAACATTCTGACCAAATTTCAAGAGTATTGTACAGAAAATGTGACTTCTGGAGCATACACAAGGTTTTTCTAAGATCTGACCTGGTGACCTAGTTTTTGATCCCACATGGCCCATTTTCGAACTCGTCCAAGATATCATCAAGAGAAACATTCTGATCAATTTTCAGGAGTATTGGACAGAAAATGTGGCCTCTACAGCGTACACAAGGTTTTTCTAAGATTTGACCTAGTGACCTTGTTTTTGACCCGAAATGACCCATTTTCAAAATAGTCCGAGATATCATCAAGGCAAACATTCTGACCAAGTTTCATGAGTATCAGACTGAAAATGTGGCCTCTAGAGCGTACACAAGGTTTTTCTAAGATTTGACCTAGTGACCTTGTTTTTGACCCGACATTTTCAAACTCGTCCGAGATATCATCAAGACAAACATTTTGACCAAGTTTCATAAGTATTGGACTGAAAATGTGGCCTCTAGAGTGTACACAAGGTAAAAGTTGACGCCGGACGCCGGACACAGCACGATCACAATAGCTCACCATGAGCACTTCGTGCTCAGGTGAGCTAAAAACACCAATAAATTGATCCCGAGTGCTTACTAGATAATACAATGAAATGCACAACTGTTTACCAAGGGAAAAAATTATAGACATGCCCAATTTAAAAGCATTTGCACATGACACATTAATGTGGCTTAAATAATAAATTTGTCTCTGATAGGGTAGAATACATTATGGGAAAAGGAGAAAATGCTGGTTGCCAACATTTTCTTGTTTTCCCACAATTTTTTCAAAAGCTTTTAATGCATTTGAGCAAGGGTTACTAAAACTTGGGAGGGTGTGGTAAATCTTATGTTTCTTCCAATGTCAGAGAGTCTATGAATAAATCAGATATTTGCAGAAAGGGTAGTCTTGGAAATATTGTGGTAAAAGGAGAAATTATTCAAATATACAGCATGCAAAATACCGTTGTAAAGGTCAAGTACAAACTCTTTACTCTTTACCATGCCACAAAATATTTGACCTAATTTGAAAGCACTTACAGACAAAAAATTGAATGTGGCTACTATCGACTATTTTGTGACTGAAAGGTTAAAAAACATTATGGGAAAAGGTGAAATGTTGGTAAGTGATTATCTCCTCCTCCCATGATGTTTTTCAAAAGCTTTCTTCAGCATGGTAAATCAACTTTGGGGCAGTGCAGAAGAGGTTTAATGATTACCTTTATTGTCTCTGAGAGTGACTGATGCTCCATTCTCCAGTAAAAGTTCCATGATTTCTGTATGACCCATCAAAGCTGCTTGATGCAGGCCTGACATGCTAAAACACAAATAAACCCCATAAATGGTCTTACTTCCAGATCTTGACTCCTTGCCAGACATCAAATTTTAGATAGGTCCTTATTCAATACATTTGCAGATGACAAAATTGGGTCAATTTACCTAACTTGTCTATGAGACGGTAGAAATACATTGTGGGAAAAGGAAATAATGCTGGTCACCTGCAAATGCTTACAAAATGGCCTGGGGTAAAAGTTTGTAATTGGATAAAACAGTGTTTTCTCCTTTACCAACAATGTTCTCTACCCTTTTCAGGATGAAATGATGCAATTAAACTAACTTTGATATGATGTCTATGAATACATGTATTTTCAAATTGGATAAGTTCTCAATGTGGTCCAAGATATTGAAAAACTTTTAAGGCAAGTTCAAAACAAGTTTTGGGTTTTTTTTAACTTCTTATGTCAATGAAAGCTTTTCAAAATAGTGTGAGAGAAAGAGCTAGGCAATTTTTCCCTTTGCCTCAGTGTTTTTCCTATACTGTTCCAGGAGAGTGTTTTCCTTTCCTTTCCTTCAAATGTGTCTTCCTTCACTTCACTTGGAACAGCTACCTGTTTGGTAGATTTGATTTTGACTTCTCTTTAGTCTAAACCCTTTACCATACAATCCAGAGTTTTAATGTCCCTGATGAGAGGGACTTCTGAAAAAATGTCTAAAATTTTGTTGTTTGGTAAAGAGTGCACTCTTTAGCACACGCCAAAATTTCAGGCCAATCCAAATTGAAAGCATTTTCAGACAACAAAATAAATGTGACTCAATGATTGCAATTTGTTTAGGGAAAGGTAGAAAACATGGTGGGAAAAAGGAGAAAATGCTGGATACCAGCATTTTCTCCTTTTCCAACCATGCTTTCAAAAGCATTCTCCTTCAGGGTCGTTAGAACTTGGGATTGTGTGGTAAAGGGTTAAAACACAAAAAAGGCTTACCCATCACCATCCTGATAGTTGACATTCACTTTCTTTGAGGAGCTTCTGTGTTCTGAAGAAGAAATGAAAAAGAATTGTATTACCTTAACTCTTTGCTACACAATCCAGAGTTTAAACAACCCTGAGGAGGGGGCCTTTTGAAAACACTGTAGGAAAAAAAGAAAATGCTGGTAACCAGCAATTTATTCTTTTCCCACAATGTTTCTATCCCTTTAAAAACAAATTTTATATTTTGAATAACGCTTAATATGTTGTGGCATAAAGACAGATTTTATCAATTCAGCCATCTAAGGGTTAAACCCTAGAAACCCAAGCAATACGTTTTCTCAGACAGTGCAACATAAGATAAGACAGTACGGAATAACCTTGAATTTGCATGATCCTGTATTTCCTGACCTATTCATACCAAAACAGTCTCAAAATAATTGCGACATTTCATTCTTCTTCATCGAATGAAAGTGTTTGTTTCCTATATTATTTGGCACAAGAGGAAGAGTCTTATTTGCAGCACCAGATTGGTTTATGTAGATAAGGAGATATAAATATTTTTGACATTTAGTTATACTTCACAAATAGAAGAGATAAGGCAGACCAAACTGACTATCAAAATACTGATATTGACCATAGATCAGAAACTGTTTTCTTTTAATAATCCTCATTCAGCCATGTAGAAAGGGCACCTGTTCAGTATGTTCTTGGCATTACTCATCACTTCAGTAGTAATCTCTCTCTCCCTCCCTCTCTCACAAAAATCACACACATACACCCTCCCATCACACACATTCAAGTTTCACAGGCTGTCATAGGCTGCCAACAGACTTTTCAAAATCAAACTGCAGTGCAACCTGTATTATCTTTTATCATAAAAATGTGAATAGCTCCATCTAATGATATATGTTGCTTGCTTCATAAAGGCAGAGACATAGATTAGATGTATTGTATGTCTCTGATAAAGGTGGCCACTAAGACAGATTGATTGATTGACTGACTGATTGAATTTGCATTTATTTATCCTCGCCAATATGCCAATATTGGCAAAGCCTCCTGAAGACTGTTAGTTTTGTAACAGGCAATGGTGCAAGATAAAGGATGAAACCCATCCTAAGTTATATGTGGTTCTTTAACATGCTCAGTGTATTATAGCACCGTCACACAGGACCTCAGTTTAACGTCTCATCCAAAAGACTATTAATTTTAGATGGCTAACGGTGGGGCTTGAACCTACACCCTCAAATAACCAAAGACTTGATCTTTATAAGTCCTATGCTCTACCACATGAGCTATGCAGGTTTTACTGTACTAGATAGATATTACAGGAGTTCAAAGCTACTTTTAACTGCACTTCTTAATTATCACACAAACAGCTCACTGCTTATTTCTTTCCTTTAATTTCTTGGTTTTCACTGAATCTAGGATTGGGGGCTCTGCACTGTTAAGCCAAGGGACACTCAAAGGTCATTAATATCATACTACAAAATGTTTGACTCGGCCATCCAAACTGAAAGAACTTATAAATCAATCAAATGTTGCTAAAATCAAACAAAATTTGTTTCAATGGGTAAAAAATTTGTGGGAAGAGGAGACAAAGTGTTTGAAAAGGAAAAAAAATATTGTTAGAAAAGGAGAAACAGGGCTGAAAAATAGTGATAAAAATAGCTGGGTCCGGGACCTTTTGGCCCTTATAAAAGGAGGGTCCAAAGTATACTTAGGCAGCAGGTGACCCCCAAAAAAACCTTACCATTTTAATTTGCTTTTACTCTAGTGGCTTCAGTTGAAGACAGATGTTCAAACAAACAATTAGCATATTATGTTGACCAGCATGAAATTTGCAATTTGGAATATTTTCTTATTGTGTTAGTCTCAGTTGAACGGTTGCATCGTGGAGGGATAGGGTCAAAATGGCCCACTTCCAAAACGGCCTGGTCCAAACGGCCCACTTTACCGAAACGGCTCAATGTTATGGGTACCAAAACGGCCAACTTTTGAACTACGAATTACTGTTTTATTTCCACCAATTTTGACAAAGTGAATTTTTTAACTTTCTTTACTCTTATCTATTTTTAAATAATGAATTTTATTTATGGAGCTTGGGCCTCAATTCTCCATACTTGTGTGGGTTATATAGACACTCAGCATTCCTATTCATTGTTATAATGCGAGTTCATTTGTCTTCCCCCCCCCCCCCCCGTTCTTTTCTCATGATCAACTGGAATTCTTCTAAAAAATGTACATGTAGTGGTTGCTTTCCTACACTCTTTTTACCTCAAGTATGCACAAATTACTTATGTTGAAAACGACAGCTCCAAACTTTCTAGAAAGGATACATATCTGTACATGCTTCTGTAAATTCGTAGCAAGAGACCATCTCACTCTATGCACATGATCAAAATTCAGGTTATAAGTAAATTTTATAAAACTAATAGAGTCTAAGTGAATTTTATAAAAGTAACTGTGTGATCCAAATGACGGTTCTTCAGCGTGTTTTAATTCATGACAAAAAATTGGGCCGTTTTGGTACCGGGCCGTTTCGGCACTGGGTCGTTTTGGTACCGGGCCGTTTTGGAAGTGGGCCGTTTTGACCCCAATCCCATCGTGGAACGAAACCCACGATCAACTTTTATTTCAATGTTCCAGGTACCAACCCGATCTTTGTTCTCATACTTTCTATCTTCCTCTAATTATGAAAGCTCTGTTTTATTTTCTTCCGGAGTTTTCCGTTTGATATTTAATGAAAACCAAAGTTTGAATAAACGTTTTTTCGTTAACTTTTAGCGAAAAACGCAGACGATATATTCGTAGATTTTAACCGGCTTCACCGCATGTACATGTTATTGGTGGTGGACAAACCGGGAACCAGGGAAAACTGTTGATATTACAATGACTTAAATAAGTTTATGTGATAGCGTCCTCGGGCGGCCGGGGTACGGAAAAATTTCGAAGTAGATCTAGTTCACTTTTACACGAAGATTGTCCTAAACAAACAGACCTGAACTATCATTAGAATGACTATTCTAAATTTAAGTCATTCTGAATTTATTTTCGGACATCGGACTTTTTACTTTGAAGACTGAACAGGTCCAACCTCCATTTTGACAGGTCCGTCGGACCCTCGCCTTGTTTTTTTCCGCCGGTCCGATCTCCATTTCAGTAGGTCCCCGACCTCGGACCAGCGCTATTTCTCAGCCCTGACTGAAAATTCTGGTTACCAATATTTTCTCCATTCCCATCAATGTTTTTAAGAAGGCCTCTTCCTCTGGGTCACCAAAACCTGGGATTGTTTGCCACAGGATTAAGCCTTTACCACACAATCCTGACCTTTAACGACCCTGAGAAAGAAGCCTTCTAAAAACACTGTAACCAGCATTTTCTCCTTTTTCCACAATATTTTCTATCCTTCCCAAAACAAATTTCAATCTTTCAGTTGCATTTATTTTGTCGTCTGCAACTGCTTTCAATTTGGATTAGATCTAGTTGTAAACTTTGTCGTCTGGTAAAAGGGTTAACTAGCAGGCAATATATTTTTTATCAATCAGGTAATTAGAGGTAGGTAAGATATGCCAGGGATTCTGTATGCCTCATTATCAATAAATGATTGAAAACAGCCCTCACTGAGCTAAGCTGTGAAACCCTCCTGTTTTGTATCTATAGGTAATCCTTGCAAATCCTTAACTAACAACACTATTTTAGATTTGTCTAAATTCAAAACACTTGCAGACAAAAAAACTAATCATGGTTCAAATAGTGGCAGAAAACATAGTCAGAAAAGGAAGAAATGCTGGTTAGCAGCCAGGGTTTTCCATGACCCCCTATTTCTTTGAATTTTGACCCCCAAATTTTCTAAATGACCCCAAAACTTCAATATTTGCCTTCTTATCTTCATTTAAAGTGGGTCATTTTGGGTCAAATGACCCCCATAATTATAAGAGAGTCAAGGGAATACCATGGCAGCATTTTCTCCTTTTCCAACAATGTTTTCTACTCCATCAAAGACAGCAGTCATCATTTGAGGTGCATTGGATTTTTTGTCTGCAAATGCTCTCAAATAGATCATGTCGAAAAGTTTTGTCACCTGGTAAAGACTGTGACATTATATCATTCTAATGACAAAAGAAACTGTCACAAAAATATCTTCCACTAACTGCTATACCTGCTACAATCAGTGTTCCCACTAGCTTTTTATTTCAAGGATACACTTACCCCCTGGGCTGAAAATCTGGGGGTAAGAATTTGATTTCACATTAGCGGATATGACAATAATGTTTCCAAGTTCCAACTAGTGGTAAAGTGATAGTTATTGATGATTTGCAGCATAAAAAATTGTTTTATACAGATGATTTTATGTAAATTTATTGCTTAAAGTTATTACAAAAGCTGAAAAGACAGTCTGAAGTGACTCTGATCAGACAATGTCAAAATGACATTTTGTTGTGTCATGGGTTTTTGCGTTTCTTGCAACGATCTATTTTAGTCTATGTCAGTTAATCTTTGGATAGGTTTTTGTACAAGATTTGACATGAAATTGTCAATAGTGGTAACAAGTAACTTCAAGACCTGTCATTTTACACTAGATAAGAGTAGATGCAAAATGTTGATTGCACTCTGCATTTTTCAGTAAGACAACAACATGCATAATTGCTGGATGTCCAGATGTAGAATAAAATGGTTTAAGTTTTTTTTTCTCCATTGATCTACCTGTAAATGTCGCTGTGTGTGTACAAAAGATTATATAAAGGTATAGGCCTATGCCCGTGTAGTTTAAAAAGATGAGCAAAGGGAATTCAAAATTATGAAAGGAAAGTTGGAGGGTGAATGAGGAAAATCCCAAAATGGTCTTTTTCATCCATGTTTTTTCTTATGTGAGGTCTCGCAAGTAACCAATATTTGTTACGTGAACTTTAATTTCATAACGTGATTTATGCAAGAATTTGCACAAGTAAGAACACTGACAATGTTCTTGAAATTTGCATCAGAAATTTGCATCAATATCAGGTAAAGTGCTATTATCTAACTTTTCCAGGTGTATCATATCATTTCATTCCAAACAAAGGCAGAGATGGGCAACAAGGTAGACAAACTTATTAGACACAAACATCCTGGTTATATAATAGAAATTATCCCTTTACCACACAATGCCGAGTTTTAACAACTCTGAGGGTGAAGGCTTTTGACAACATGATGGGAAAAGGAGAAAATGCTGGTAAGTGGCATTTCCTCCATTTCCAACCTAACAAAGACAGAAATTTTCAACTGAGCTAAATTTAAATCGTTGTCTGCTAATGCTTTCAATTTGATAGAGCCAAAAATTTTGTTATATGGTAAAGAGTTAATAGCCATGTTACCAAACCTGAGGTGTTTTGCATTTGAAGCCTGTGAAGATCAATTTCAGTTGCTGCTTGGAATGTGCACACTCTTCTTGATCTACACTGAACAACTTCTTTATCTTCAATTATGTGTCTAAAAGGTTTCAAAAGCCTTTCATCAGAGCTTTGAACTAGCCTTGCCATTGTGATGTATTTTGCCAGGTCAATGCTGGTTACCAACATTATTTCTGTATTCCCACATTACCAAAAGCAGTCTTACTCAAGGTTATGAACATATCTAGGAATTGTTTGGCAAATGGGTTGCTCTATATTCTACATAATGTTCTTCTGAAAGGAGAGCAGATATATTTCAACTTGTGTCTCTACATAGTCTTGTCTCAGCCTGCTTGTTTTTTTAAACCTAAGAAGTTATATAAGCATTTTAAAATCCGGATTCTGAACACAGATCGAACACATGGTTGGTTTTGTTATCTTTTCATTCAATCTTTACCAAGTTTTAACAACCATTAAGTGTGTGGCTTTGAAAAACATTTAGAGAAATGTAGAAAATGAAGGTTTTCAACTTCTCTACAGTATTTTCTCTTACTGTAAAGACAAATCCAACCATTTAACTCTTTACCAGACAACAAAATTTTAGACTTGTCCAAATTGAAAGCATGTGTGGATGACAAAGGTGACTGAAATGGAGGAAGTTGTCTTCGACAGAGTATAAAACATTGTACAAAGCCTTTCATCCTCGGCCTTGATAAAAAACAATTTTTTGGTACAGGGTCATCCAGTAGGCCACTAAGAGCGACTCAAGGCACTTTCGCAGCCAGTGTATATCAAGATCAGACTGCACAGAAAGATCTTGATCCATATCTTATGGTAAGGAGATATTTTTCCCCAAATATAACTTTGAAAGAGCAATACATGTATATGGGTCTTCTATCAGCTGGTAAGTTTCATTTAACTCTTTACCACACAGTCCCGAGTTTTAACAACCTTGAAGAAAAAGCCTTTTGAAAACATTGTGGGAAAAGGAGAAAATGCTGGTAACCAGCATTTTCTCCTTTTCCCACAATGTTTTCTACCTTTCCCAAAACCACTTTCAGTTTTTTGAACCACATTTATTTTGTCGTCTGCAAATGCTTTGAATTTGGACCAGTCCAAAATTTTGTCGTTTGGTAAAGAGTTAACTTATTAACCCTTCACCACAAAATCCTGAGTTTTAACCACCTTGATGAAAAAGGTCTTTGAAAGTATTATGGGAATAGGAGAAAATGCTGGTAACCAACATTTCTCCTTTCCCCAGAATGTTTTCTACCCTTCCAAAGGCATACTTCATATTTTGAGTCACATTAATTTGTCATCTGCAATGCTTTCAATCTCGACCAACTTTTAACATTCTGTCATTTAGTAAAGAGCTGAGCAGGTTAACCCTTTACCAATCCCAAGTTTTAACGACCCTGAGAAAGAAGTCTTTTAAAAACATTGTGGAAAAAAGAGAAAATGCGGGTAACCAGCATTTTCTCCTTTTCCAACAATGTTTTCCACTCCATCAAAGACAAACCACATCATTTTAGTGCCATTTAAACTGTTGTCTGCTATTACTTTTCGGTCTGGAGAAGTCAACATTTTTGTCCTTAGGAAAAGAGTTAAGCAGGTTAAGGGTCAAGGTAATTATAAATGCACTGGAACAAAGTGAAAGGATTACTATCCCTACAATAGTACAAAAGAACATTATTGAACTGCATACTGTACTTCTTGCATTTCAAGATAAAGATCAACAATTCATTATTTGTGGGAACAAATACATGAACAATAAAAAAAATCATTAAATATGATATGCATACAGCAAGCTTTATAGTACATGAAACAAAAAGGAGAAACAGTTTCAAGGAATGCTTAGTAATGAATGATACAGGAGAATGAATGTTGGAGAGCAACATCTCCTTTAACAATAATGTTTTCAAAAACCTTCCTCAGAGTTGATAAAATATAAATTTGTTTCCTAAAGGTTTAAAACCTTTTACCAGTCTGTCAAGATTTTAACCTTGTTCAAATTTAACCATTTAAAACACAATTCCGAGTTTTATCAACCCAGACAATGAAATCTTGAAGCATTGTGAAAAAAGTAGAAAATGCTGGTGTCTAGTTTGTCTTGGCCTTATACCTTTTATGGCACATTCCTATGTTTACAGGTACAGCCATACTGTTTTCAGCCATTTTTCAACCAGCTTTTAACCCATTTTATCCTTACTTTATGAACCAGTCACTCTAAGTATCTTCATGCCAAATGTTGGCCCAGACAGCTGCAAGGTTTCACATACAGTATTATGATGGATACAAAATGCATTTCATGTTTTGGAGGCTTTGAAAGCAATCAGTGTTGTCATTCCCTGTTTTAAATGCATACAAATCCCTTGACTTTTTCTATCCCTTACACCATATGTATTGATAATTTATTTATCTTTACATAGCTGAGCCATTCTTTCAAGTTTTATAAGAGTTTTTCTCTCTCTAGCTGTATGGATGTATTGTTAAAGGATCCTGAGAAGGAAACCTTATAAAAAAAATATTATGGGGACAGGAGAAAATGCTAGAAACAAGCATTTTTTCCCCTTTTCCACGTTTTCTAATCTTTCAACCCTTTACCAGACGACAAAATTTTGGCCTTGTCCAAATTGAAAGTATTTGCAGACCGCAATTTCAATGTGGCTCAACTGGAGCAATTTTTCTTTGGTATGGTAGGAAACATTGTGGGAAAAGGAGAAAATGCTGGTTACCAGCATTTCTCCTTTTCCCAAAATGTTTTCAAACGGCTCCTTTCCCAGGGTCTATAATATTCGGCATTGTGTGATAAAGGGTTACAGACAATTCCAATCATGTGAGCAACATTGAATTTTTCGTCTGCAAATGCTTTTAAATCAGGTAAGTCTTAAATTTTGTTGTATGGTAAAGAGTTAAAGAATTTGCTGACTACAAATCTAAAGTGAATCAGTGATAGGATTTCTCTTGAAATAGTCAAAAAACATTGCTGAGAAATTACTATTACTATCATTTTTTCCTTTCCACAATTCTGCATACACTCTCTTCCTCAGGGCCATAAAAGTATGGGGTTGTTTTGTACATGAGTGTTCAGTAAAGTGTTAAAATAAACCCCAATCAAAATTTTCTCCAGATCCATTTGTCAGTTGTTTTGTAAAGGGTTACAGGGAATCTGCTTTACAATAAATTCTGATTTGTTAATAAATCTGAATGTGTGATTGATTCTGTATTAATTACTTCATTAATCAATGTTTAGCCCTTTACCAGACAACAAAATTTTAGATTTGTCCAAATTGAAAGGATATGCAGACAACTAATTAAAAGTGGTTTACATGAGGAAATTTATTTGTCTCTGAAAAGGTTGAAAACATTATGGGAAAAGAAGAAAATACTGTGAAAGAATTGTGACGACAAACATTTACATGCTGTCAGAGAAATTTAACCATGATACAGTGGAAAAGATTGGACATTACTTGTACCATCACGATCTGTTATAGTAGAGGGCATTTGGAAGCAATGCAGATATACTAGTAGAAGAAGCAATGGTTTGGTACAAGCAATCACCTGCTATTCCCTCAATGTTTCCACAACTAGCAAAAAAAATTTTCACTTTCCCTCATGCATTAATGTTTTGTCACTTTAGTGACCAACTTGTACTTAACTCTTTCCAGGATGACAACAAGATGACAACAATACAGACACAAAATTATTGGAAAGTATTTGCAGATGACAAATCAAATATGGCCCAATTGCTAAAAATTATCTATATGAGGATTTAAAATGTTATACCTTTTGGAAAAGGAGGAAAATGCTGATTACCAACATTTTCTTTCTCTCCTGTTTTCTATTGCCATCCTTCTCAGGTGGTAAACACTTTGGTGTATAGCTAGTGAAACTTTTACGAAGATCTTTGTTTTACCTCTAAGGAATATTGTCACAGCATAGAAAGTCATCATTAATTTTCCTTTTAATTACCAAAATAAGTCTCCTAAAGCACTAAATGAACACTTAAATGATGTGACATCCTTCTGGTACACATATGCACAAAGTCTTAGGTGTGTCCCTACATTAATTATCTTATCAGGCGAAATTAAATTATCACTAATTGAAACACTAATTATCAGTGTTCTATTCCTAGTTTCCAAATATAGATCCAACATTAATTAGGATGCATCTGTGGTTGATACAAAATTCTTTTATATGGTTTGCAAAAGAGGAAAATTAAGAAAATAGCAGTGGGGAAAGAAAAGATACTTGTTTTACCAAAGAATCCCACATTCAAACAACCCCAAGAAAAAAGGCTTTTAAAAACATTGTGGAAAGGAGAGAAAACATTGAAAAAATGGTGAAGGAATAGACCAGTGTTACATACAAATACATGGGACATGGTTGTGTGATTCCTGCAAAAAAAACCCCTGTATTTTGCACAGTTCTTCTGGCATGATTCCACAGACCTAGGGAAGAAAGTAAACAATTTGTAGGGTAAAAGAGAAACTGCCGGTAACCAGCTTTCAATTTGGACATGTTACCCTTTAAGCCACAACTTTCCAATCATCTTAGTCTTTAAATGTTTTCAAAAGACTTCTTTCTCAGGGTCGTTAAAACTTGGGATTGGTAAAGGGTTAACCTGCTCAACTCTTTACTAAATGACAAAATGTTAAAAGTTGGTCGAGATTGAAAGCATTGCAGATGACAAATTAATGTGACTCAAAATATGAAGTGTGCCTTTGGAAGGGCAGAAAACATTCTGGGGAAAGGAGAAATGTTGGTTATCAGCATTTTCTCCTATTCCCATAATATTTTCAAAGACCTTTTTCATCAAGGTGGTTAAAACTCAGGATTATGTGGTGAAGGGTTAATAAGTTAAATGAAACTTACCGGCTGTTAGAAAACCCATATACATGTATTGCCCTTTCAAAGTTATATTTGGGGAAAAATATCTCCTTATCAGAAGATATGAATCAAGATCTTTCTGTGCAGTCTGATCTTGATATACACTGGCTGCAAAAGTGCCTTGAGTCGCTCTTAGTGGCCTAAGGGATAACCCTGTACCATTAAATGTGTTTTATGAAAGGCATTGTACAATGTTTTATACCCTATCAAAGACAACTTCCACCATTTCAGTCACCTTTGTCATCCACACATGCTTTCAATTTCAATGGCTAATAAGTAAAACCCTACAAACCATACATTACAATACTCGGCCAACTGGTTTGGATCTAGAAGACACAAAATTTTCTCATTAAAATCCTATGAGAAAGTTATGACCCTATGACAAAGCTTTTTTGACAACAGGGCTATAATTTCTTGAATCCTGATAGAGGTCAACAAGATAAAGCCCCATACAAAATAATACAGGTCTAGGATGTGTGGTTATAAACAAGAAGATTTTCAAAATTTTCTCAATAAAAGGCCCTGTAAAACATGAGACCCCCAAAACAGGGCTAAATTTGGTAGCCCTAGGTCTTATGGTTAGTAACAAGAAGATTTCTAAAAAATTCACTGTATAAGCCCATGTAAAACTTGTGATCCCTTGGGTGGGGCCAAACTTGACACTAGGGCTATCCTTTGGGCTCTCTTGGTAGAGGCTCACTAGATAAAACTACATGCAAAATTCGGTAGCGCTAGGCCTTATGACTAGGTACGAGAGGATTTTTAAAGTTTTCCCAATATAAGCCTATGTAAAACTTGTGACCCCCAGGACGGGGCCAAATTTGACCCCAGGATTATACTTTGGGCACCCTTGGTAGAGACCGACAAGATAAAGCTACATGCCAAATTTTGTAGCCCTAGGTCTTATGGCTAGGTACAGGAAGATTTTTGAAGTTTTCACTGTATAAGCCTATGTAAAACTTGTAACCTCCAGGGCTGGGCCAAATTTGACCCCAGGGCTATAATTTGAAGAAACTTGGTAGAGGTCCACTAGATACAGCTACATGACAAATTTGGTAGCCCTAGGCCTTATGGTTTCAGACAAGAAGATTTACACAGATTTTTAATATTTTTCAGTTTTGTTGCCACGGCAACCAGAGTTTTTGAAGGAATCAAATTCTGAAGAGGACCATGGCAGGATCATTTGTCTTAAGTTTCACCAAAATTGGATGGGTAGTTTCAGAGAAGAAGACGTTTCAAATAAAGGTTTCAAATAAAAGTTAATGCACACACGGACAGACACACGCACGATGGACACCAACTTGCCTTTGGCCAGTGGAGCAAAAAATGCTGGTTATCAGCATTTTCTTCTTTTCTCACAATGTTTATAAAAGGCTTCTTTGTCAGGGTTAAAATATGGAATGTGCAGTAAAAAGGACAGCTGTTGAAAATATTGTTGAAAGAGTAGAAAATGTTGATAACCAGCACCTTTTTTTTATTTTTCAGAATCGTTTCTAGATTTCTAAAGAAAAATCTAATCAGTTGACTCATATTTCATGTGTCATCTGCAAACAAGTTTAATTTGGACAAGACAATCATGTTAATGTTTGGTAATGGGTCAACCCAAAATCAGAGATCACCATACATGTATTTGTAGTATACAGAACTCAGAAGTAATGTTTCTAGATATTTGGGTCAATTGCTTCTGTCCAGATACTCTCCAACATCTACATGTAACACACACTCCACCTCTACCCAGTAAAAAATGAAGATAACTGAACAGACATGATCTTTAGTTCGATATCCTATATTGTTTGTGTATCGGGGATGACTGCACATCAAAGGCCCGGCCCTCACAATACACTAAATCAACTCTTTACCAGCCAAAGTTTTTTTAAAAACGTCGAGATGACATTTGCAGATGACAACCTATATGTAGATCAAGTTATTGCATATGTCTTTAAACCGACAGCTTTAGAATACTGTGGAAAAAGGAGAATATTCCAGTATCCCACATTTTCTCCCAATCGATGTAATTTTGCGAAGCCTAGTACAGTTATTCTGTTGAATCAAGGGTTAAAACTTTGTCTAACTTGCTCACTCTTATCTACTTACTTGCTTTCGAATATTTACTGCCCTTCTGTAAAATTTTATGAAGAAAGGCAACATCTGAATTCCTTACAGCTAATATTAGCTCCTGTTCCTTCCCCATTTTGTAATCCAATTTACATTCACTGGCTATAAACAAACTTTACTAGGATGACACAAATGTGTCAAAACGTACACGACCTTTCACTTCGCTAATTAGCACACGTCACGCACACGATTTCTACCTCCAATTAAAGAAACCGTTATGGCTTTGAAGAAGAATAAAGAAAGAATTTCGTGTGAAAACAATAATGTCCACAAGTAGTTAAACTGAATACACAGATAATCCGCTTTTCACTTTATATCCATTGTAAGAATGCATGAAAGATTTCGTGCAAGAGAACTAAGATTTACACCTGGCCAAATATTGCGTTTACGGTCCATGAAGCGCATGCGTAATCCAGACCAATCAAAACAGGCCAAAGTAATTCATCAACCAATTAAAGTGTTCCGTTGACAGCCAAAATTATTTACGCGGGATGTGTCGTGTCCAGCGATAGCCGGAGGTGAATCACTGCGTTAATTGATAAAAAAAAATAGCTCTGTGTATTGAATACGACCAAAGGTTCAATACAGTGAAATAACATTATCCAACAAAGTCGATTAACATACAGATATACATCGTCAAAATTCATACATGTATATCTTTAATGGAATCACTGAAATCAGGGATCGTATATACACATCCCTGCTGAAATCCAGGAGCTGGCTGTAGGCTATAGATCTAGATGGAGATTTTCATACGCGCATGATACATTCATCAAAATTATGCAGAGTGAGGAATAGAGAGAGCTAAGAGTGTAACGGGAAACTTACTCTATGAAGAAAAAAATATATTTTAACAAAAAATTAATTTTAAAAGTGAATGCCGCTGTCCACTCGGATACAGATTAATAGTACGGTTAGGTGGCTGGGCACTTTCCAAATGCCTGCCACCTGACCGTACAATGAATTTAGCATACTGCAGTTTTACTATTTAAACATGTGTTCAGTTATTTTTTTTTCTCTGCAGTATAACAATGCTGTCTACCTCTGTCTAATTATCAATCGACAGAATGTTGGTAAATTTGCTTGGCCTTTGCGCCAGTGCTGCTGCTGGAGGTGGGAAACGTACGTAAAAAAGAAATTCATTTATAGAGAAATCGAAGGGTTATTCTTACAAAGCGATTTAGGAACACAGTTCGTAGAAATATTAAGAGACGAAGAATAATTTTCACTTTTGACTTTCCAGCTAGATCTGTATAATAGATTTACACGTGTATGATAATTACAGACCATCTTTATATTTTTTTAGACTGTCGCATCAAAAAAAAAAAAGATAGTTACTTAATTCTTTCATGGCATTTGTATGGAAGGACAAATGTGAACTTACAAAATAATTGTATGATACAGTTACTTCCCCTAGTAGCACCGTTCACCATATCCCCATTTCTAACGACTCTTAAGGCTTTTGAAAACAACGAAGAAACAGAAGATTCTGATAAACAGCATTTTCTCCTTTCTCCAAAATGTTTTCTACTCTTTCAAGAGAAATCGCATCGTTTGGATCACATTTCACTTGTCGTCTGCAAACGCTTTCAGTTTTGAATGTCAATGAGTCAGTTGACTTGTTGCAGACGACCTATCAATATAATGTTGCTGCATGATGTAATATGTCTCTAAAAGGGTGAAAAACGTTACTAAAAACAGAAGCAAAAGCTAGTTTTCAGCATTTTCTTCTTTTCGCCAATTTTGATTACGAGACAAACTTTGGACTTATTGCAGACGACATTTTAAATGTTGCTTCATGATGCGATACGTGTTTAAAAGGGTTGAAAACGTTATGGGAAAAAAAGGGCTTGAGAAAAAGGTAGTTTCCAGCATTTTCTTCTCTTCGCCAATTTTTATTGAAAACTGTTGTCTCTATAGTCTTGAAAACACGGAATGGTGTGGTAAGGGGTTGAATCCAGAGTTATGAATATTTATTTCACACAGGTTCATTTTAGTACATCGATGAACAAACTGTTAAAAATATGTAGATAAATTTTACGCTTTTTTCTGTCTAAATCTTTCTTCAATTTATCGTGGCAGCATCTGACTCTGGAGATCTGTAATCCTAACTTATTAACATTCTCACTCTTTTTCCAATACTAGCATAAGTATCGAACGAAGAGGACCATATAGGGCATACATTGCTATTTCAATAAGTAGACCATGCATATAACAATTTTATCAATCAGCCAACAGTATCTTGAAAATATATGCTTATTACAGGATTAGAACCTGGATCCTGTGCCGTAAAAGACAGACATTCTACCGCTAGAGCCAGGGGGAAAAAAGGGTGTTGGGGCTAAGAAAGGTACTTCGAGGCGCAAGAGGGTGGGGGCTCCCCAAGAAAATTCACTGAAATTTGGACCCTACTAACAGTCTGTCAGGACTGCATTTCTAGTCACAAAATGAAAGGATTTTGAAAATAGAAATAATCTTATTTTATTTGCTTATACATTTATATGGATCTTTCCAGCTTCATCATACCAAGAAAATCATTTCCGGTGATGAGTAGTCAGTTTGTTTTATGCTTTAGCTAGCTCCAAGAGCATTACAAGTGGTCAATGCTCCAGCCAGGGTTAAAAAAAATGTCAGATTGTGGTATTTGTCGAAGACAATACCACTATGAGTTCAATATTGAATTTTGAAGACCGTGTATCGTATTTTGTGCAAAGCCGAAGGAAATAAACCCAATTAAACTCAATTTTTCTCAAACAAATGAGTTTTTCGGGAGCACTCAGATATGTAATTAGAAATGGCATGTTAAAATACACTGGGTGAGGCCATCGATCGTGGATATACTATTTTTTGATTGAAAATAGCTTCACTCGCTCATAGCCTTCTATATTGGCGCAATGATACAAAATTTGTCTACTGATCACTTGGTCCTGGGCTTTTTCGTTCCAAAACCAGTTCGTCCCATGGCTTGTTCATCCAATGATTGCGCGCTACTCCATTTGATTGGCCATGAATATTTATAGATCGAAATAATTGATTGTAATGTTGGGAATTAAATGTAAACGGCCAAAGATATGTCAAAATCATAGTTTTCAGGTACAAACTTAATTTCATTCGATATATTCACTTGGTTTCTCTCTCTCTATTCATCATGCATCCTACTGTCAAGGGACGTTAATTCCTGATCCCTTATGGTCGAAGGGAGACCACCAATACACAAATAATCGTAACTATGTCATGAGTACTCTCCCTTCAACCAAAAAAGGTATTCGTTTGCTTAGCAGGTTGACTTTCAAGCCAATATTTGAATAATATTTTTCTTTTTCTTTCAAACTATTAATTCCACACAATGGCTTCCTTGACAAATACCACTTCAGGGTTCTCAACGCTTTGATTTGTAATGTAATCTAATCTTTGAAAATTTATCACTTGGCATTTTGACATACAGTTTACAAAATGCAAACCAACAGTATGCTGTGATATTCTTCACCGTCTGTTCTATGAATGCACTTACAACGGATCATTTTACTGACTCATCTATCCTACATGTATGAGCTTCAACATGACTTGGTAAGTTAGTTTAGCAACCCAGAGTAAATTTAATAATAATCTACTTTGCTTATGACCAGAACACATTGCAAATGGTCCTCTAAATACCACAAAGACACACAAAGACACCACAAAGACATAGAGAAAGAAGAAAAAAATATTAGTGTTTTGAGTTGTTTGCATTACGCTAGGTTAAAAAATGCACAAACATATCACGCAAAGACACACATGGGTTCGAGCTTCCGCCAGGTTAGGCGACGATCTTTCTACTCGTTCTGCTGATTCCATATTTAATAAATATTTCCTTTACTTAAACACTATAATGATTGTTTAATAATGATGATGATAAAGATATATACTTGTTAGCACTTTCCTTGAAAACGTTCTCAATTCTGAATTATTTGTAAATAGAAGTAGCATAATAAAGAATAAATTTTTAGAAAAAAATAAAATAGGAAAGTTGTCAGTTAAAAAATGTGCACTGAATACTGATTACCTGATAAGGAGGTCTAAGCCTTCCCAGGAAAAGTTTGGTTTGGAAACCGACTCCAGATATGTCCCTAGCTGTTGACTGGATCGTTAAACCTCACACAAATGCAAACACGAACACAAAAACATATCTAACAAGTAACAATTTATTGTTTTCTTTTCTTGAACATTCACTTTTATGGTATATAAATTTGAAATAAAACTGATTTAACTTTTTACCACGCGACGTAATTTTACACTTGTCTTTATTGAAAGTATTTGCAGATGACATTTCATTCCTCTCTCACCGCTGACCATTGTATCGACGATGGTAATGTGGGAAAGTTGCCAGTGGCTTAGGGAAAAAATATCTGCGGAGCACTAGTAACAGAAACCTCTGGAAAGCATGGAATGGTGCACTGGCCGCCGCGACATAACTGAAATAATGTTGAAAACGGCATTAGACACCATACAATCAACAATGCAGATAACATATTGAATGTGATTCAAATGATGATACTTTTCTTTGAAAGGGTAGAAAATATTGTGGGAAAAGGAGAAAATGCTGGTCACCTGCATTTTCTCCTGTTAGCACAACGTTTTCAAAAGCAACTTCTAGCCAACAAAATTGTACACTTGTCCAACTTCCAAGCATTTGCACATGGGAAATTAAATGTGTCTCAAATGACAAATAAATTTGAGCCACGCTCTGGCAAAAGGGGGCTTAATGCATCTCCATTATTAATTATACCAAGCAAACCATCACATAGTTATAGATCCATAAAGCCACTTTCTTTAACAACCGACTTAATCATAAGATAGACTGGTCCTTGCACATACAGAAAATTGAACAATAGCGAAAAGTTTCGGTCCAGGTCAGCCTGCGCGGACTGCGCAGGCTGACCTGGGTCGATACTTTTCGCAGATGCATTAAGCCCCCTTTTCACAGAGCTTGGCTCATTTGTTTGGTCAAAAGGGTAGAAAACACTGGAAAAAGCCTCAGCGGGTAACACTAGTCTGTTCTCCTTTTCCCTTAATCTTTTCGAAAATCTTTTTCTAAAGGTTGTCAAAACTCGAGTTTGCATGGAAGACAGTTAAATTATCCGACAGTACCAAGAATTCGAATTTACTACGGTGAATTCCACGAATTCATACTTGGAAGGTACTCTGTAGTAGAAAATCAAATGATATAACGAACAACTACATTAAACATTTAAGCCTTTATTCAGATTTTATCTGCATAAGTAAACATCAATTTACCCGTACATATAGATCAAATATTCAACTTTTTACCACATCACAAATTTGTAGTTTTGTCCATATTGAAAGCACTAATTTGCAGATGACAAAGTAAATATGACTCAACGATTGAAATTTGCCCATTTGAAGGCTTTTGAAAACATTGTGGGAGTACAATAAAATACTGATTACCAGAAAACAAGAGGGCCATAATGGCCCTAAAGTCGCTCACCTGTGTCTTTTGACCAAACATGACCTATTTTCAATCTCTTTTGAGATATCATGACAAACAATCTACTAAGCTTTCATAATTATTGGACTGAAAATTTGGCCTCTAGCATATACACAAGCATTTTCTAGAATCTCTCTCAGTGACCTACTTTTTATCCAACCATAGCCAATTTTCCCATTGTAGATATTATCAAAACAAAGATCCTGACCACCTTTCATAAGTATTGGACAGAAAATGTGGCCTATAGAGCATACACAGGTTTTTCTAAGATTTGAACTACTGACCTAGTTTTTGACCCAACATGACTGATTTTCGAAGTCATGTGAGATGTCATCAAATAAAACATTCTGATCAACTTTCAAGAAATTTGGACTGAAACTGTGACCTCTAGAGCGTACACAAGTTTTATTTTTTTTTAAGATTTGACCTAGTGACCTAGTTTTTTGCCCGACATGACCCATTTTCGAACTCGTCCGAGATATCATCAAGACAAACATTCTGACCAACTTTCAAGAGTTTTGGACTGAAAATGTGGCCTCTAGAGCGTACACAAGGTTTTTTTTATAAGATTTGACCTAGTGACCTAGTTTTTGACTCGACATGACCCATTCTCGAACTCGTCCCAGATATCACCGAGACAAACATTCTGACCAAGTTTCATGAGTATCGGACTGAAAATGTGGCGTCTAGAGCGTACACAAGGCAAAAAGTTGACGACGGACGACGCACGACTCACGACGGACGACGAACGACGGACGCCGGACCCAGCACGATCACAAAAGCTCACCATGAGCACTTTGTGCTCAGGTGAGCTAAAAACAGAGCACTTGTTTGTTACAAGTATGTGTCCTTTTTTCAATTTAAACATCTCTCTGTGTTTCGCCTTTACCACTTGGCCACATGTCTATCTCTTAACCAATCAACAAAAATTTTAGATTTGTCCAATTGAAAGCATTGATTTTGCAGATGATGAAATATATGTAGCCCCAAAAAATAAGGGAACCCTCTTAATTGTTTCTTCTGGCATGATATGATAGGGTGATTTTACCTCTCAATATTTCAGCAGACACCCCATATCATCTCCATTATGCCCGCCAGGTGTCATGCAGGTGTTGCTGCACATGGAGGTCACACCAAGTATTGACTTGGATTCCGTATCTGTCATATTTTTTTTTAGGTAAAACAAAGGATGAAATTCAGGGGTTCCCTTATTTTTGATTCTAGGTATAAATGCGACTCAAAAAATGATTTCTTATACGAATGGTAGAAGTATACATGGATCCGTGGAAATCGATATTTGACCAATCAGGTCATCGCATTTATTTTACCCGATGTGCAGCCTTGCTGTCTGCCATTTCGGCTCCCAAATAAACGACTGTTAACCTAGGACGGGTGCAATGGTATCTACTTATTTTGTGTTTTAAACGCTTGAATTTAAGAAAAAGTTTAAAAATATGTGCTTTTCGAACGTGTACCGCTGACATGAGATACGCAGAGGCTGTAAACAAGTTTGCATTATGATAATGACTGACAATTGGACATTTGCAAAGAGTTCTGATCTGAGCGCTACATTACACAATTGATTAATCATTGCTGTTGTTTTTTACCCTCTGAAAGAATCTGAAGGGACACAAAATGTTTTAAAGTGGAAACAAAGGTAAAAATAGATCTATATAAAATACTAATAAAAAGAAAATACATTCACTTGAATATCTAACCTTGTTTAATAACCTCTGCACATCCAAAAAGTGGCACTTGTTTCAGTGTTTTAGTTTGACGTTAATCTTAACCCTTGGTGCGTGAAGAATATGCTGAATTTGTAGGTATAGATCAGACTGCAATTAACATGCAGTTTAATCTTGGATTTAAAATATCTGCTATTTACAGTAAGCATATTGACGTGAATTCCTCACTGTATTCCTCATTAAAAGTGGATTTCAATTATGAAAAAGTCTGACTTCTGTTCTGTACTGGCGGAATTTCAGCTCAAAAGGCAACTTATGTAAATTAAATAAACGTTTGACTTAGCCGTATTTAAGTGGATTAGCACATCTGCCACTACAAATTATAGGTGTGTCGGTAAACTGTTAATTCATAGGAAGTGTGTTTGATTGCAAACCAATTTGCGCTCTAATGAACTTGACCACCCGTTGTCTTCAGTATATCATAAGATAAAACAAACTACTGTCAATGATATTAACAAGCTTTGTTAGCTGACAGCACACTTAACGCATTTTAAAATCATAAGACAACCCTTTTTCCCTTAACCTGAAATTGGAATTTTTCCTAATCTTACACCTCTCTGTAGAATTAGACAATCTATAAATATTTCGAACTGCTTGTAATTCAGTGTTACTTACGTTTGTTTGTGATGTTGAGACGACTTAACTAGCCTTACGAAAACGATAAGTGTCTTTAATTCTGTTATTTTGTGGCAAAACAGAGGTTTGTTGAGGTGTTTCATTTTTTCTAATTGAAGTTCAAAACTTTGCTTAAATAAGTTGATCTATTAGATTGTCCGTAGCCCCCGAAATTCAAACTTTTGTACATATCCTTGTGTAAATTACTTCAAGCATCTCTAAATTTCTTTTCCGAGAATCCATCATCGGCAGAAACATATGATAGAAATATTTTCCGAAATTTTATCAAGAGAAACAGTCATGACAGCACGATTTAAGTAGCCTATCTGCTATACTGAATATGTAATTAATGTGTTTGTTTGGGTGCCCTTGACAACAGTAACCAAGGAAGTCAGTTTATCTTATCACCACGGATCCATGTATTGTGGGAAATGGAGAAAATGCTGGTTACTACCAATTTCTCCTTTTCCTACAACATTTTAGAAGCTTTATTCCTCAGGGTCGTTAAAATTTAAGACAGTGAGGTAAAGGGCTATTCATAGCCGTTCTGGAAGACTTTTCCCCCTAGAGTTACATAGACCATTGTGAGTAAATGTTGATCTGTTATTAACTAAGCAAGTAAAGAAATGAAACGATCAATTATAGCACATAAACAAATCTGAAAGTAGCCTAAGTCTTGCTTGTTAGGAACATGTCTCTGGCTCAAACTGGGAGTGGCACAATTGACATTTTAAGATGGCCCAGAAAGCCGTTCTGAACTCGCTGTTCCTATATCCAAAAACAATCCAGTTGATAGCTGAATTGAAAAGACCTGGTATTAAAGTACATCGCCGTATAAACTGGGTTTTCTCGGTCTCATAGAATGTTACGACAACTATCAAACAGAGGTAGGGAAACCAGCATATAGCGAATAGTCCTAAAACAATAATCATGGTCACAAGGTGGTTGAGGTCCGTTTTAGTGCTTGAATGGATGGTCATATTATTAGCCAGTGATGATCTAGAAGCCCGCCTGAGAGCCATCCTCATGACGATGGTGTATAAAGATACATTTATTGCGCTTGCAAGCAACAACATCCAGTTGATGCACAGCTTATAGCCCTGAGTCCAGACTGTATCGCTAACGCATATTGTGGAGTTGTTGTAATTGTTCCATCCCAGCAATGGCATAGAAGAATTTATGAGACACAAACACCATCCAAATAAGATCATGAACAGTAGCCGACTTTTAGTTATGTAAGTAGTCTTCTTCAATGGGTATACTATAGCCACAAATCTTTCCACTGATATCAACATTAAATTGTAACAAGACAGCCCAAGGCTTAATACAAATAAAGAGAGTTTTCCAAGACAAAAATACTTGTTCAAGTTTAACTTTGTTACATCTCCAATAAAGTCACATGGTATCAAGATGGCACCAATTATTAAGTCCGACAAAGCCAGATTACCGACAAGAAAATTGATACTTGTTTGCAGTTTCTTGAATTTGGCAATACTTATCAAGATTAAGCTATTACCAAATACTATTGGTACAATGACCAAACTCTCCAAAATATGCCAAGTTGTGAGGTACGCGTCATCCATGGATATCAGTCCTTTTGATTCACGTCAGCAACTGAACGGAATGATTGTGATGTCTCACAGGCTTGTTATCTGTTCTTTACACTAATGGCATGATAGAGCTAGTCCTTTTATTACTGGTTCATTTTTTTTTTTAAATTTTTGCACTTTACCACCTAATCTAAAGTTATAATATCTTGACAAAGAAGGCTTTTGACAACATTGTGGGCAAAGGAGAAAAACTGGTAGCCAACATTTTCTCCAATACCCAGATTGTGTTCTACCCTTCATGAAAGAACAAATCCCACGATTTGTGCCATATCCAATTCATCTTTTGCGAATACTTTGGAAATGGACGAGTACAAACTTTTGTTTTGTTGGTAAAGAAGTATCCTTGTTTAATATCGAGCCAATATTGACTTTTTATGGCTATTTCCTAGTGGCTGCTAAAAGGTTTGCTCTTGAGTGAAGTTACCTACTTTGACTAGAATAGAAACATGGAAACCGTTGAAATTATACAGTTGTTATCAGTTAACCCATGACAATTCAAAAAATAAATATGAACGCCTTTACCATGGACAGTACATGGAAAAAAAAAAACACATTGTTTGAAATGGAGTGAAAACCTGTTACAAGCAGATGCTGTTTTTTTCCACAATGTTTTCCATGACATTAATCCTTTACCAAATAATAGAAATGTAGACTTGTCCAAATTGAAAGCATTTGCAGACAACAATTTAAATGTGGCTCCAATGATTGAAATTGTCTGTGTAAGGGTAGAAAACATTGTGGGAAAAGGAGAAAATGCTGGCTATCAGCATTTTCTCCTTTTCCAACTATATTTTCAAAAGGCATCCTCCTCACGGTCATTAAAACTCAGGATTGTGTGGTAAAGGGTTAAAGACACATCTCTGTCCTTCACATAGGTTTCTTTTTGGGTCACATTAGGTTTTTTTAGTGGTTTGTCCATTATAACCTGTGCAGCAAGATAAAATCAAGATATAATCTGTCCTCTGCAAATATTTTGAGTTCAAACCAGTCTAAAATTGTGTCATTTGGTAGATCAAAAGCCAATCAGAAATTGCGTTACTCTGAAATTTAGATAATTTATGAAGATTAAACAAAAGAATTGTTAAGAATTGTTGGTAAATACGAGCCCATATGATTTTTTTTTTTTGGTCCTCTTGGTCACACAAAATGCATTTTAGATTCACAAATATTGTAGGAAAAATGAAGACCTGTAGAGTGCAGTTTTAAATGATCCACTGGAATCACACAAAATGAGCTGGACTCAGTGTCATAAATTGATTATTTCACATTATTTAGAAAAAAAAAAAAATGGTCACAGCTGTATTTAAGTAGGACTTTTTTGTTGTAAGATCGGTCAAAAAGGTCCATAAAAACAGTTGATAGCATTTAACCCGATATCTCAACAGGCACTTCAATCACCAATTTATCAGTGGCAGCCATTATATAACGATGTAATTTTTTTTTGTAACATGCACCAATCAGCATTTTTAAGATTGCTTTAACTCTTTACCAAATGTCAAAATTTTAGACTGGACCAAATTGGAAGCATTAATTTTGCAGATGAAATATTAACTGTAATTTAAATAATGATCTATGTCTTTGAAAGATTAGAAAACATTGTGGGTAAAAGGTGAAAATCACCCAAAATCACAAATGAGGCGCATTTTTGGCTAAAGAAATTCGAAAAATCCACTTCAATTTCCTTATGAAAATTTCTTTTGATCTTGAAGAACAAGGGTTATGGAGCCTTCAGCTAAAATTTCACCCAAGAAATCTGCACCGTTTTCAAAATATGATAATTATTTTTAACCCTTTACCAAACAATCCCTGGTTTTAACGACACCAAGGACAAAGCCTTTTGAAAACACTGTGGAAAAAGGATAACATGCTGGTAACCAGCATTTTCTCCTTTTCCAACAATGTTTTCCACTCTTCCAAAGTCAAGTTTCAATTCTTGAGTCACGTTTATTTTGTCACGTTTATTTTGTCATCTGCAAATGCTTTCAATTTGGACCAGTCTAAGATTTTGTCATTTGGTAAAGATTTAAGACATACCTCTTGCTCTCCAAAATTGTTTCGTAAATACATATGTTACTTCATAAAACCTGTTACCAATGTGCATTTTTATCATGATGTAAATGGATTAGAGTCCTGATACTTTTCCAAATTACAATCCATATATCTGTCGATGCTTCAGCCATATATTCATCGTAGAACATTTGCGAATACTTTTCTCACAGCATTGAAAGATTACAGATCATTAAGCAAACAGTTTGGTTTATTAGGAACAACGACACAACACTTAGGGACAGTTTTGTAATGTCAATTGTCTGCTGATGATTAAGGCATTTATTCCGGCGACAAGAAACTACAGATATAACAGTTTTTCCGAGATGCTACTTAAGAATATATACATTGATTGATGAACAAATGAATAATTATCTGATAAGAAAACATTGGAAAATGTAACGTATGTATCAGTGAAATTCATAAATGCAATTATTCGTTATACATGTGACTGGTGTATTGTATTGTATTGTATGAAGTAAGAATTACCAGTCAGTGATTACATTTGCTTATGTCAATGAGTATTTTATCGTTTTAGAGACCGATAATAAATGAATAGTCACCAAAACTGCCGCTTTTCTGCACATTTCCTAAAATAATTTTTCCAGGTATTTAGACTTGGCTTGATTACCAAGTGAAAGGGCAGAATCATCTTTCTTGCTTATAAACACGACGTAGTCATTCTGACTAGCCCATAGGGGTCCGTAGTTTGACTCCTATCACCCATAGACTAAAACAAGGTATTTAACTGTACGCAGCCCGTTACTCGCCCCCTGTTACAAAAAAACAACTTATCTTTTCTACCCCATCAGTTATTCTCCTATTTTTTTCTACAGCTGAGAGCCAAAACATTTTTCTACCAGAAAAACACAACTGTTTGTCAGTGGCTAATGCAGTCTGGCTGATACATTCGCTCGAACTTGTAAACTCGCTCAAAAATCTGCGCCATTGACACGGGTTCGTACATTCGATACTGACGTTCGCGTATATAAACCAATGAAATTTTTCGTTCCAAACAGTGTCACCGTACTGTCACGTGAAAAAAAGGTGTGAGCAGCTGTACGAAATTTCATTGGTTGAATGCATGACTGTTAGTACATATCAACCAATGAAACTTCTCGTTCCAAACAATGTCACATGACAGAAGATGGCTGCAGCTGTTCGAAATAAGAACGTGGATCACAAATTCAACGAATTCTGAGGCGTTTCGTCGTTATTGAAGATAAAGACTATAGGTCAGTAGTATTTTTAAACATGTTTAAAGGGTGGGTGCCGCTAATGCTGCGTTTCATTGGATCTAAAGTGCATTTTATATCTTGAAAACGGATGTACGAAACCGTGTCAATGGCGCAGATTTTTTTAGCGAGTTTACACGTTCGGGCGAATGTATTAGCCAAACTGCATTAGCCACTGACAAACAGTTGTGTTTTTCTGGTAGAAAAATGTTTTAGCTCTCAGCTGTAGAAAAAAATAGGAGAATAACTGATGGGGTAGAAAAGATACGTTGTTTTTTGTAACCGGGGGCGAGTAACGGGCTGCATACAGTTAAATCCCTTGTTTATAATATATAGTCTATGGGTGCCAGGAATCAAGCTACGGACCCCTATGGACTAGCCTACCTTACATCGATTATAAATATATATATGCTATATAACGGTGAGTGATAACATTCTGAACATACAAAATTATGACATATTTACTGTAAACCAAAGAAACAAAATAGAACATCAGAATACTTTGTACAGCATGGGAAGGACACAGTTAAGCAATGTACCGGTAACGTATGTATCAGATTAGCCCAGTCAGATTTGCTGTTCATATCATTTACCAATTACCTCGAAAGATTGTTTTTCAGTCTGTACGAGCGCCAAGCATAAACAGCCTTTTTGACTTTTCTAATGGTTGGAGAGCTCCTATTACACAAGAGATTTGATCGGCATGGCGGCTAATGAAATGATCAGGGTGACCTCTTAACCGGTCCTCAATCCATTCAGTTTCAATACCTTTAATTGTCAGATTATCAGAAAGGGAACGGGATTTAAATGGGGTATACGTTTCCTTGTAAACTTTTTTCTCTATCAATCTACACTTTGTACATGGATCAACAGGAAACGATTCTCAAGATAATTATACTGTTTGGCTAATCCTTTACCTCAAAAATATGGCCCCATGGTGACAGGGCAACACCAATATATAGTTTCACAGCCTTAAAAGGAAAAAAAAAAAAAAAAAAATGCTAATGTGAAAGTTTCATGGGTAATCATATGGTAAAGAGAGTAAATATAGTAAGTATGAAAACATTATCATTAAATCCTAATAAAAGAATGAGCAAATTCAGCGATGAAATTCCAGGGTTTACAAGTCTCTTTCAAGAGCATGACACTGTCACGGAAGGCCTGACATTAAAGCAGGATGCCCTAGGAGAAGAATCACTCCAGAACCATATTTCCTCTTCATGTAACCCTGCTTTACAGCTTGTACAAGAAGTGAGGCTCTAGAGAGAGGCTTCTGAGGCGGAGTTTCCTGCTCTAGAGTAAAGCAAAGACTCACTCCAGAGCAAAACTTCAAGGATAAATTTAAATCTAGAATACATCTTCCTGGGTAAGCTTCACTCCCAGGCTCTTCTATGAGGAAACCCAACTCTTGGGCATAGGGGTCCGTAGTTTGACTCCTGTCACCCAGACTAAAACAAGGGATTTAACTGTATGCAGCCCGTTACTCGCCCCCGGTTACAAAAAAAAAAACAACGTATCTTTTCTACCCCATCAGTTATTCTCCTAATTTTTTTCTACAGCTGAGAGCTAAAACATTATTCTACCAGAAAAACACAACTGTTTGTCAGTGGCAAATGCAGTCTGGCTGATACATTCGCTCGAACGTGTAAACTCGCTAAAAAATCTGCGCCATTGACACGGGTTCGTACATCCGTTTTCAAGATATAAAATGCACTTTAGATCCAATGAAACGCAGCATTAGCGGCACCCACCCTTTAAACATGTTTAAAAATACTACTGACCTATAGTCTTTATCTTCAATAACGACGAAACGCCTCAGAATTCGTTGAATTTGTGATCCACGTTCTTATTTCGAACAGCTGCAGCCATCTTCTGTCATGTGACATTGTTTGGAACGAAAAATTTCATCGGTTGATATGTACTAACAGTCGTGAATTCAACCAATGAAATTACGTACAGCTGCTCACACCTTTTTGTCACGTGACAGTACGGTGACACTGTTTGGAACGAAAAATTTCATTGGTTTATATGCGCGAACGTCAGTATCGAATGTACGAACCCGTGTCAATGGCGAAGATTTTTGAGCGAGTTTACAAGTTCGAGCGAATGTATCAGCCAGACTGCATTAGCCACTGACAAACAGTTGTGTTTTTCTGGTAGAAAAATGTTTTAGCTCTCAGCTGTAGAAAAAATTAGGAGAATAACTGATGGGGTAGAAAAGATAAGTTGTTTTTTTGTAACCGGGGGCGAGTAACGGGCTGCATACAGTTAAATCCCTTGTTTTAGTCTATGGGTGACAGGAGTCAAACTACGGACCCCTATGCTCTCAGGGATGTCTTAATTTACAACCCAGAACTAAACATGATTATGTCAATGTCTTGCTTTTATATTGAAAAAGAAGTAGGTCTTTATTTCTTTCTAAGTACTTCTGTAATTTGCTTTACGACTAAGTGTAATTTGTGTAACAACTTAGGTATCGATACATGTATATGTTAATTATTGTGTACTCCGTATTTCGATGCAGAAAAGGGCAGTTGCTCACACCTGAAGATTATAAGATTTATTCTTTTGATACTGTAGTTGAAAATCACCTTTATCCTAGGTATAATGGTGGTGCAATGATTCAGATTATACTATAAATTATCATAGTTGGGAATTAGTAATTTCAAAAGGCTTCTCTTTCAGTGTCATTAAAACTCGAGAACAGCTGGTAAAGAATTCAATTCTGTTTTAGAATAACAGAGGACTGAAATTTTCATGGAAAGAAAAGATATTCCGACCAGGCTCGATATCAAACTTGCTAAAGAGTTCACGTGAGTACATCATATGATAGACAACCCTACAATTTGAATGTCCAAGTCTTGCATCATCTCGTGGAGTCTTGTACCGGGCAGAATACTGCATCAGTACAACTTGGGTGGTACTTGTTGAAAGCATTAATAACAAACATACCCCTTAAATGTGGCCCAAATGATGAGATGAAAGGGTAGAAAACATTTTGGAAAAAAGAGAAAATGCTGGCTATAAGCATTGTCACCTTTTCCCACCTTTTCACATAATCCTTTCAAGAGCAGTCTTTTTCAGGGTTGGTTCAAGTTAGGGTTGTTTGGTAAAGGGTTATAGCCAATCATCGCCGGAATTTATTACCACCAAAAGCAGCCTTTTTAGCAACATGCACCAAACTATTTCTGAAAACAAATTGGCAATAAGAGAAAAGAACCAGCAATTTCTACCTCTGCTACAATGTCTTCAAATGTATTAATTTATGAAAACTTAAGTCAACTTGATCAAGCCATATTTAAAAAAAAAAATGCCATAGAGTTATATCCCGCGAATGGTTTTCAGGAGGTTTTGAATTAAACTTGCATGCAAGCTTACATGCAGGCTACTATATCATAGTTTTCTTTTTATAAATTTTCTCACTCAAATACAAGCATTGCAGTTAAAAATTTGACACCATGGAAAAAAAAAACATATCTACTAAGTGTAAAATACGTTTCCAAATGATGGAAAGATGATGTAACCCATGTGTAGACTACTTTTCAGCATGGCTTATGATTTGATTGGTCAAAATGTTACACTAATATTTATTCATCTGCAAATCATAAAAAAACAAGAATTTTCATCAGACAGCACAATGCTAGGGATGGCAGTGCCTTGAAACAAAACAGGTTTCCAGCCTAGGTAGAAAGACCCGGAAAACAGGAGCTCTACGAAACCATTCACATGAAATTTCAAAAACTGTGATCTTGACCTTAAGGTCATGGGCATGGCTAAGGTATTGCTCACTGAAACTTTGGACCTGTATCTGTCATCAATCCAAATCCATCTTTCAGTTTGGAAAATATGTGCCCTTAAAGATTTTGACATAAAAATTTGATGTAAAATATCAAAGTCTATAACCTTAATCAAGGGTGTTGGCATTGTTGAAAGAAACTTTGGGCAAATATCTATCATCATATCAGATATGCACTAAATCATTCATAATTATGGGTTGGAAAATTTGAGATCTTGCAAAAACTTTTATTGTACATGTGAACACCAACTCCAACACCGATGCAAATGCTTGGGTAGTGAAATAGCTCCTGCTAGACTTCCTACAGGCAGCTTTAAAGGTTTTCATCCACTAAACAGGTATTGTTTTTCATTTCTTTTTATTTACATATTTACTTGTCCATAATTATAATATTTTGTTGTAAGAATTTTAGTTACATACTAATAGAAATGTTACTGTATAATGTGGATATATATGCATGTCGAAAAATTTGCGAATTACCGATTACCGATATTTTGTGTACGAAACACTTATTTTTTGTTGGTATACTTGTGGAAAAATATGTAAACAGAAAAGTTTGTGAATTTTTCAAATTCGCGAAATTGCAAAAATTTCCACTTATACAGTATATTGCGGTAACATTCGACCTTTGGTCGTGTGAGACGTCAAATTTTCTCATACAGCTTGAAACAAATACAAGTAAAAGAAAAGTTACTGCAACATAATATTCAGCATTACGTATCTGTAATTTTTTGCCCTAAAGATGCATGCGTTAAACATGGACAAAATAACACATATGACAAAAAAATAAATCTGTATCTACACACTGTCAAATATGATTCCAAATATGGTATGATGACATCGACATATCTCTCACATGGAATATGACTGTACTGAATTGATTGGTCAAAATGTTCGACTATATTGTTCATCCACCATTCATCAAAATGAATTTCTTACCCACCAAACCTTTATTTGTCTCATTTTTTTTTTCACCCTTTTTACATAAAATATCAATAATTTGAAATATTTTGTTGTTGAAAGTTGTAGGTATATAGTAAAAGGAATGATATACTGACTGTGGTAACTTTCCTTGCACAAGTATTTGCTTCTCGCTGAGTAAGAAAATGATGACATCTCGCTCGACCTTCGGTCTTGCGTGATATCAAATTTTCTCACTCTGCTCGAATTAAATACGAAGCAACATGAAAGTTACTAGATCTACACCATAATATTCTGTATGTAGTCACTGTCTCCATTTAAATTCTAATGGAGTACTGCTAGAACAAAGTGAGTCAAAATATTTTATTCTTGATTTAAAACTGTGTAAAAATAAAAAATTGAATCAAAACTTGAGGTGGTTATATACTTTATTTGAAAGTTTTTATGTCTTAAAAAATAATAAAAGGATACTGATAGTCAGATATGGATCTCCTTGGCATTTTGCAACTGTAATAGATTTACCCACTACCAGTCTTCAACCACTTGCATGTTGAGTTTTGCCATGTTGCAGCAGACAGTTTTTGAAAATGATGTCCGTATTTTAACCTTAACCATTTACCAAAATGATCCAGTTTTGTAAAGACCCTAATGAACAGAGGTTTTTGAACATATTGTTGGAAAAAGATAAATTGCTGGTAACTAGCATTTTCTCCTTTTTCCACAACATTTTCTATCCTTTCAAAGACAAATCTCATAATATGAGCTAAATAGTTCAAAAGCTGAATGAATTAAACAAAAATTTCCACCCAGCAGTAACGTTACAGATTTGAACAGTAAAATTCCATATGTCTTTTTACTGGAAAACTCTCACAGTATTGGACAGAGTAGATCCAAGATCAGACTGTAAAGAAGGTACAGTCTGATCTTAATCTCCACTATCCACAATAGCTCATTGAGTTACTCCTAGCATCCTACCAGGTAAGAAGACTTTCAAAGTTGTCTGCTACAAATTAATTTCTGGAGGTAATGAGTAGATCTAGATGGTTGGCATACTAGGTGCAATTCCATGTGCTTCTGCAGACACTGTAAACCAAGCAGATCAAGATCAGGCTACACAAAATGTGTATGTGCAGTCAGGATTTATCTACCTTGGATTTTCACTTCATGAGCATTTTCTATATTAAAGTAGCCCTGGGTCCATATTCACCAATCATTCCTAAGAATATTCTTAGTCTATAGATTTAGAAAGCAAGACAACTTCTGACTGGCTAAACAATTTGGTTTAGCCAATAAGAAGTTATTTTACTGTCAAATTTAAAAAATTCCTAGAACATGACTGAGAATATTCTTGATGATGATTAGTATATTTATTTTACACTGTCAGATTGAGATTCAAGTTCTTACAACTTATAATAATCTCTCTTGATTCTGCTTCCTGGAAACTACACCAGTACTCGTGCCGAGTGTGTGGGCCAATGAAAAGTCCCAAAGTTGACATCTGCTCCCAGGAATCGAACTCAAGACCTTACGGTTACGAGGCCAACTCTACCTCACAACCATGGACACCACAAAGATAATGGTTGGTGAAAATGGACCTATTGGTTCTTGCACAACTTGGGTAAGGCATGGATATTGCTATGCGCACATCACCATCGAAGGGAGGTAATTCCTTACAAGCTTTGTAATGGCAAGAGTGATCATTTAACCCTTTACCACACAATCCTGAGTTTTAACAACGCTGGGAAAGAAGTCTCTTAAAAATATTGTTGAAAAGGGAAAAAGTGTCAGTCACCAGCATTTTTCCTTTCTCCAAAATATTTTTTACCAAATCAAAAAGACTTATGAAAAACATAACTTATTGTCTGTGTATTGTTTTAATACGGATGAGTCTAAAATTGTGCCCAGTGGTAAAGGGTTAATTATAATGATAAGTAAAAGAAGGCCAAACTCAAAATTGTGGCTCTAATACAGTTTTGTTATTATTTCAAATCTTTGTACTGGAAATATTGATTTTTTCAAAATGTTATTAAAACAGACAATTAAAGGTTTCTCTGTCCATGCCTTACTATACCTTGATATCGCTGAAAATACATCTATGTTGAAAATTGCTAACTAACTTGAATCCACATTTTCAGTAAGAAGTAAAGACCCAAGTTGCCAGGCTGCCTTAACTCAGAAAGTGTATAACCACTCAATTCTGTGTCGACTATATATCACAGGGTCAGAATGTATTAAAATTCAGTTTTAATTCTAAATTCCAGAGCCAGAATTCAACCATTTTCAAAAGCATTCTTAGTCTACTTCTCCAGAGTTTTCTAGGTTCAAAGTAACACAATTTCTGATTGGCTAAACCCAAATGGTTTAGCAAATCAGAGTTTGTGTTACTTTCAAAATCTGGAACAAGACCAAGAATTCAATTAAGGCACATGTAAACAGTTTGCTTCGAATTGGCCATGGTCAAAATTAGATATAACTGAGAAAGGTAGGTTTTCAATGCAATTTTGATAAGAAGAGTAGTTATTACACCCATGAATTGTGTTAGATTAAGGAAAAGAAGCGTTTGGTTTGTCTGTGAAACAGTAGGTCATGACCTTTTGTTCTTTGTTCTATAGTTTTGACCCCAAATGCAAAAGTGAGGGGTCATGGAGCTAGCGGCTTTTTTTAGGCGCGAAAATAAGGGTAGGGTCAGGGCACGAAAGATTGCGAAAAAACGGCATGGTAATGTGCTATTTTGGATTTTATCCCCAGATTATATGTTGTTTTGAGTTTCAATTTAGCTTGGCATTTTCAGGCTAGCTTCCTGGGTTTGCATTTTGTGAATTTTGGAATATAGGCTAAAATGGCATATTTTGTCAGTTTTTTTCCGACCGTGCCACTTGCCTATATTGATCATTAATTTCACTATTTCACAAGTTGAACATGATTTATTGATAAAATCTAAAGAATTAGGATTGTGCTGTTGCATTTAAGTGCTCTTTATAATTTCAAGCCGATTATATAGACCTTTGTTTGATGAAGTTCTGTTTGGCCTATTGTCGACCGAGACGAGTTTAGCTGAAAACCGTGTTCTGCTACCTAAGAAAGGTTTGCGAATACAGGCCCTGGGAAGACTAGCCATGTGACAGGCCAAGATATCCTGTTTCAGCTAATTGCAGGCCTGTAGGAAGGAAAATGTGATTGGGGGTGGGGGGCACAACAAGAGACCTCACTGTTACTGACCTTCTACCTATGTCAGTGTGCACATTGATTGTTTACGTTCTTTAACAGTCTAATTCTTATTTAGGTAGATCTACATGTAAATCTTATTGTCTCACTGTCTTATTTTTCCAATCAAGTAAGACCTAGATCTAGAGCTTAAGATTTTTGTTAGTACTTTTAATGACATTGGCAAAATTATGGGGAGGGTACCCCAATCCCCTCCTCCCTACCCTGTTCCTACAGGCCTGAGTTGGATGGTCAGTCTTTGAATTCAGAAATAGAGAAATTTTGTGTGGTTTGTGAATACAAACCTGATAGATCTAACCTATCTACATTGACCGCAAAAACATCTACAGTTGCATTTAGAAGTTTAATCATTAGTTGTTTGGATAAACCAGGCACTCTGGACAAGGACTGTAAGCTTTCAGGTCACCCAGACGTATGATCAAATCGTCATCACAGGTTTGGCTACCAGGGCAGGTCATCAGTTTAAACTGTTTTGTGAAGCAAATATGTATCTCACCCAGGTAGGCCACATTCTTCTGAATATATAAATGATGATAATAATAATAGTCAGTGGAAGAACTAATTGGTGAACGCTTACATCCAGCAAGCTGTAGACGAGTATAACAAGGCAGAATATGAGAGACACAGAGAGGGGAAATGTGGAAAAAAGGAAAAAATGTTGTTTACCACAATTTTTTCAAAAAGCATTTTCTTCAGGATCGTTAAAAACACTGGAACGTATTGTAAAGGGTTAAAAGTATAACCCCTTAATTATCAAGTTAGTTCCTTTTGCAGAAAGTGTAGATCAAAATTAATCAGATCAGGAGTCTGATCTTGAACCTTAACTTTAGAGATGTAATGACCAAATCTGTCTTAAAATTGCTATGCATTTGGATTATAATTCCTTCAACATTTAAATCTTGTGAACTGTTAGTGTGTTTAGCACAACTTAGGTAGTTTTTACTACTACTGTATGCTTTTGGAAAGTGCAAATTAAGACCTGACTGCATAGAATGTGAAATATTCTGGGGAAAATTCCCTTGAAATTTCATTGTTTTGGACTTTTTACATTTAAAACAGACCAAACAACCACAAAACACTTGCACACATACCTGTTTGTAACAACGAAGCCGAACTCCAACTTTGAGCTTATCTTTCAAACACTTGGCAATGTTGTTTGTCTGGAAAAGAAAGAATGCAATCTAATTCGATAAAGACCAGTTGAGGGATAAAAAAACTCCCTTATTTCACAAAGTTGTTTAGGTCTTAAATTGGTTGTGTTTTACATTTTTTGGTGGTACACACTTTTGATAATATTACCACTATACCAAACCACAAAAGTTAAGACTTGCCTAAATTCAAAGCATTTGCAGATCTATGATAAATTAAGTACGGTTCAGATAACGGTATTGTCTTTAAAACGGAATAAACATTGTGGGAAAAGGATGAAAAGCTGGTTTCCAAAATTTTCTCCTCTATCCAAAGTGTTTTCAAAATCATTTTTGTAAGGGTCTGGACAGTTTAGCAAGTTGACAGCAAAGACAGCTGAAACCTGGCTCAAAAGCTCTTTGCAATGTCATTGCCGAAAAAGACAAAGTATAGTTCAATTCAAAACAGACTATTTTTTGGAAAAGAAGCTCCTTTTTTTACAAAGTTGTATACCAGTAGTTCTAAAATTAGTTGTGTTTTACTTTTTTCTGGGAAACACTTTTGATTTGCACTTTACCAAACCACAAGACTCAAAATCATTTTTGTAAGGGTTGTAAAAACTCTAGATACATGTAGTTTAGCAAGAGCAGGTGAAAACCTGGTTCGAAAGATCTCATTTTATGGAAGGATAAAAACCCTTTAACAAACAATCCTACTTTATTTTAAAATCCTGAAGAGAGAAGCTTTTGGAGAAAATCTAGGAAAAGAAAACTATTGGTAAACAGCATTTCTTCATTTTCCACATTTTATTACTATTCTCTCATAGACAAATAACCACATCCTGGCAATATTTTACATGTCGTCAGCATACATTTTCATTGTGAACAAGTTTAACCCTTTACCAGATGAGAAAATTTTAGACTTGTGTAAACTGAAAGCATTTACGGGCAACAAATTAAATGTGGCTCAAATGATGAGATTCGTTTCTAGTAGAGAAGAAAACATGGTGGAAAAAGGAGAAAATGCTGGTTAGCAGCATTTTCTCTTTTTCCCCCATAATGTTTTCAAAAGCCCTCCCCTTCAGGGTTGTTAAAACTTGGCATCATGTGGTAAAAGGTTAAAAGTTTATCATCTAAGAAAAAGTTCAAGTATTTTTCCATGTGATTAACCTTTTAGTACACAGCAAAATTCTAGACTCGTCCAATTTCAAAGCAGTTGTACATGACAATTCAAATGTGACTCAAATGGTGGAAATTGTCTTTGAAAGGGTAGAAAACATTGTGAGAAAAGGAGACAATGCTAGTTACCAGCTAAACATTTCACCTAAAGCTATCCCATTTGCAAAGGGAGGTGATTATGCTGGTCACAAGAATGCAGACAGCATATTAGACAGGTATCAGTCCGTTAAATGGAGCATTTTCATTAAAAAAAATCTTCAAGTAAAACTGCAAAGCAAATACTCTGTGTTCTCAATGTTCTGTATTTCAGATGAAGGGCAAATAACAACGCATATTTCTGTGAGTTTACTATAGTTGTGTACCTTGTTTATTAGAATGACTTAAATGCAGGGCCTGAATGCCAGGCTAACAGCATATCAAAATCAGACTTCAAAACATTAAGTTTGCTTTTGGATCTACAACATTAAATACAATAAATATTGATGTAAAAGTCAGAATAACTAGTAGAATTTTCAGTCATAATTCATTGTTTTTTATCATTCAAATAATAATGATGATGCTTTGTAATAATACTTTTTAAGTCCTCTGTAAATGGATGAAAATGTCTTAATTGTATATAAAATGGTCATGCAATTTCACTGTTACCTAATTAAAAGATGTCTTACCAAGGAGTCTCCTAATTAAAATTTCTGAAGATCTTATTTAAGTTTTGAACTTACACTCAGCTGTTCTGTTGATGGTTGTATGTTACAGTCTTTCAGGGTCCTAAAAAGTAAAAGAACTGTATAAGTAAGCAATTAGTGAAAGATTCTTTCCAAATTTAGAATAAGACTAGGAATGCAATTATGCCTTTCCTAAACAACAAATTCAAGACTCTTTCAAATTCAAAACATCTGCAGACGACACATTCAGAATTGGTAAAAATACGCTAAAGCTCTGTGATAGTGTAAAAAACATTGTGGGAAAAGGAGAAAATGCTGGTTATCAGCATTTTCTTCTTTTCCTACAATGTTTTCAAAAGCCCTCTTCACCAGGGTCGTGAAAACCAGGGATTATTTGGTAAATTAAGCCTTTGCCACACTATCCCATGTTTCAACAACCCTTTTGAAACCTTTGTGGGATTAGGAGAAAATGCTGATAACTAGGATGTCTTCTACAAATAGTTGCAGGTGGTCGTTATTGAAGTTATGATAAGGTGTAATGACAATAATACTTTGTCACAAAAAAAATCTAAAATAACTCACGCATCCATATCATATTCTTTAGCTAGATTGAGAGTTTTCTCAAAGTATTTCTTGCAATTTTCTGTCTCCTGTAGGCTGGTGGCACATGCTCCATGTTTGGACCATTCATACTTCCTACAAGGATAAAATCACCAATGTTACCCCCTTTTATTGCTGGTAGAATACAATCTGTGTCTTCAGACCACTTCTGTGCCCAAAGAAGAACCATATCCACATTTTTTTCCAATCACAAATTACTTTTTCTTCAGTAGAGAAAATACATACAAAGAAGTAGGTCAGAGGCCAGCATATTCAGTTACATCAAGAAAATCAGATGTGTAGATTATCTATTGTACGAATACTTTCTCATTTCTTTGATACTGTAGGCTTACAATTAGCTATCACTTACAAATGCCATTTTATTAAGCGACCATTTTCCGAAACAAGAGACGAAAGATGTATTCATGCTAATATTAAACAGGAACAATCCCAGTAACATTAGATGTATCGATAAATAACATTTATAATCTGTTTCTTGGGGGGAAAAAAAGAAAACAAGAGGACCATGATGGTCCTATATCGCTCACCTGAGTACTAAGCAGTAAAGGTCTACAATGAAGATAAATACCAAATATTGAGGTTCAAGGCCAAATGATAATGAAACAAGAGTGGCAAACTTTTGCAAGATATGCCCATCCCACCGCCAGTTGTCAAGGAGGTATAATAATTACAGAGGACAGGTAATGCAACAAACATGTTTACCAAGTCTCAAGTCAGTTTGACCTGAGACTTCAAAGTTCCATTCTGGACAAGCAAGAAAGACGGTAAAAAATGAAGATCAAAGTGGAATTACTCAAAATCCGAGCTAGGTAGAGTCATTGTTCTTACGCACAGTACTCAGTAATACTGCATCAAACATGCATACCAAGTTTGATGTCGTTCTGACTTGAGATGACAAAGTTATATTCCAGACAAGCACTAAATGCTGTAAAAATGATGATCAAAGGGAAATAACTCAAAGACAGCACGAGGTAGAGTTATTGTTCTTGTGCACTGCACTTCCAAATATTGCAACAAATAAGCATACCAAATTTCAAGTCATTCCTACATAAGATGACAAAGTTTTGCTCCGGACAAGCAAGAAATGCTATAAAATTGAAGGTCAAAGGGGGAATAACTCGAGCAAGGAAGAGTTATTGTTCTTGTGCACTGCACTCCATAATTTTTCAACAATCATGCATACCAAATTTGAAGATGTGCAGGCTAGAGATGACAAAGTTATATTCCGGACAAGCTGAAAATGCTGTAAAAATGACGATCAAAGGGAAATAACTTATAGACAGTATGAGGTAGAGTTATGGTTCTTTCACACTGTACTCCGTATTATTGCAAGAAACATAAATGCCAAGTTTCAAGTCAGTCGGACTGGAGATGACAAAGTTATGCTCAGGAAAAAGAACTATTCTATAGAACTTTCTAATTCAAGGGCAATTAACTCAAGTCGTTCTGGTCCGATTGGACCCATAATCAAACTCATCCGAGATCTTATGGTCATAAGTATTTTGACCAAGTCTGATGCTGATTGGTTAAAAATGGTAGATGCTAGAGTGTAAACAAAGTCAAAAATAGCAATTTTTCTTATTCAAGGGCAAATAACTCCAGTTGTTCTGGTCTGATTAGACCCATAATCGAACTCATCCGAGATCTTATGGTCATATATATTTTGACTAAGTTTGGTGCTGATTGGTTGATATTTGTAGATGCTAGAGTGTAAACAATGTCAAATATAGCAGTTTTTCTAATTCAAGGGCAAATAACTCCAGTTGTACTGGTCTGATTAGACCCATAATCGAACTCATCCGAGATCTTGTGGTTATATATATTTTGACCAAGTTTGGTTCTGATTGGTTGATATTTGTAGATGCTAGAGTGTAAACAAAGAAATGTGAATGGACGGACGGACGGACGACGGACGGACGTACGCCGACGGATGGTGATTGATCACAATAGCTCATCCTGAGCACTTTGTGCTCAGGTGAGCTAAAAAAAAAAAACACCTGTGTTCAGGATCTCTTTGTACTTTACGAATACATGTATATATCAATTTTGGGGCTCTATTGTTTAACTCTTTACCACACAGTCCCGACTTTTAACAACCCTGAGAAGGAAAGCTTTTGAAAACATTGTGGGAAAAGGAGAAAATGCTGGTAACCAGCATTTTCTCCTTTTCCCACAATGTTTTCTACTCTTCCCAAAACAAATTTCGATGTTCGAGTCACATTCATTTTGTCGTCTGCAAATGCTTTCAATTTGGACTGGTCTAACATTTTGTCGTTTGGTAAAGAATTTATTACAAATAATTTCAGTAGATTCATATCAAGTTGGTGTTAAATTTTTACAAGGTAACAGCTTGATTTCACTGAAAGCTATCTACAGATGTAGATGTGTATATAATGAATGCACTACATCTAACAGGAAGAACTGGTTGTCATATATTAATTTAACCCCTTCTTGCCTTTGTGGTCAGTGGAGATCAAGATCAGACTGCACAAAACGTACAGTCTGATCTTTGATATACGATGTCTGCTTTGCTGAGACATTCTGGACAATAACAACCTTGGCATTGCAATTATAAGGGTCTAAGATATTTGTAGAATACAAAAGCTCCTTGGATTTATTCGGCACTCTAAGGGTTAAGATGCTACTTTTTTCATGGGTTTGTACATGTATATCTTTAACCCTGCACCTAGCCTGGGTCCAGGTGTTAATAATAATTATAATTACTCCGTATCATGCTTTCCTTAGAACCGCAGTCTGCTATTGATCTTTGGCAGCTAGCTATCTGTTTATCGCTTGCGTCATTTTTGGCAAAGTAACGTCCGAATGATAGAAAAGGAGAAAATAAACGGACTGGAACCCAGGCTACCATGCGCCACACAATTCCGACTTTTAACAACCATGATAAGGAAGGCTTTTCCATTTTTCACACAATGTTATCTATACTATCAAAATAAATCTTGTCATTTGAGTAACCTTTAATTTGTCGTCCACAATACTTTCAATTTGGATTTAAATCGACCTAAACTTGAAATATTCCAGTATGTATAATCTAGATAAACTTATGTTTAACTCTTTGCCACGCAACAAAGATGTAGACTTGACCAAATTGGAAGTACATGTATTTGAGCTGCACTCTGTGAAAAGGGGGCTTAATGCATCTGCGAAAAGTTTCGGACTGCGCAGGCTGACCTGGGCCAAAACTTTTCGCTATTAGTCAATTTTCTGCATGTCAAAGGATCAGTCTACCTCATGATTGAGTCGGTTGTTAAAAAAAGTGGCTATTATGGAACCATATTTATGTGATGGCTTGCTTGGTATGATGCATCACGGAGTTGCATTAAGCCCCCTTTTGCCAGAGCATGGCTCATTTGCAGACAATTTAAATGCGGCTCAGATGACTGAATTAAGTTTTTCTTTGTGGTAAGGGATGAATACGGGAGTAATCATAAAATATAATAACAAATGAAAAATTGTTTGTTATGATTTTTTTTCCTTTTGCAACAAATTACCAAACAATCTCTTGTTTTAACAACCCTGAGGAAGAAACCTTTTGAAAACATTGTGGGAAAAGGAGAAAATGCTGGTAACTAGCATTTTCTTCTTTTCCCAAAATGTTTTCTACTCTATCAAAGACAGGTATCTATACTTGGACTACATGTACAGGTGATTGTTGTCTGCAAATGCTTTCGATTTGAACAAGTCTAAAATTTTATCGTGTGATAAAGAGTTAATTTCAAACAATGCTAACTATTCTGAATAATTTTAATCATTTACCAAACAATCACAGGTTGGTAATTTATTCTTTTTCCCTTGAAGTTTACCACAGTTGAAGAAGATTACTTTTACCTGAACCACATTCAATCTATCATCTGCTAATGCTTTAGACAAGTCTAAAATTTTGTCTTTTGATAAAGAGTTAATTCAATAGTACAATACCAGAAAAAAGATTTAAAGCTGTCAGATGCATGAGCCAGAAGCCATATTCAGGCAAGAGTTTCATATTTACCAAAATGAATTTCCAGGCATCCTCAAGTTGGGCCAATGCTTTGTTATGCCACTCAAATTCTGAAATAGCAAAATGTTTTATCTATATCTACAAAACATTTACACATAACACATTATGGTTCTAGTGATAACAGTTGTGTTTGAAAAGGCAGAATATACCAAATTAGTAAAGTTTCATTAAAAGAGGGTTCTTACCTCAATCGATTTGTCATAGGGATGCTTTTCACAAGGTGGACATATGTTTGAGTTTATGTAGCCTGGCCTGAAAGAGTGAAAGTATATCAGAGGTCTATAAATGAAGCTGCTTGTTTGTTTGGGGTATAACATTATTTTAGTTATTTTATGGTGGCAAGTGCACCTATCCATGCTTCCCTGAAGTTTTTCTATCAGTCCTTTGCACGGTATTCTTCCAAAGCCACAGGCTGATTTCCACATTTATAAACATCTCTGAAACAATGTAAAAACCAATATTTACATATTTCAAAGTTATTTTTTTGGGAAAAAATATCTCCTTATCAGACATATTAGATCCAAGATAACACTGCACATTTTGTGCAGTCTGATCTTGGATCTGTACTGTCCACAAAAGGTCCTTGAGTCATGCTTGGCAGCCTAAGGGTTAAATCGTTGATCTTTGGTTCTAAAATGCATCACCTCAGATCTCAGATCATGCTGAGCCCAGCCTTGTACCTCAGTCGGAAACGTACAGGACTTGAAGCTAAGAGATTGCTGGTTCATTTCTACAGCTTTTCTGATTTCTTTCTGAGGATTTATGATGGTCATTGCAACAGGATTTATTCCTCTCTCAACCCTGATCATTGTTTCAATGATGCTTATGTAGTAAAGCAGCCAGTGGCTTGGGAAGATTACACTCAAGGACTTTCAAAAAAACACAAAAATTGAAATTCATGAAATAAACTCACTTTGGGCACATCAGTATGTATTTAAAACATGTTCTAAATTTCATTAGAAAAATAATTTTAGTGTAAAGTTAGAAGTATAATCTATCTCATCACAATACCCATCCACCTTGAAGTTGCAATTAATATTGAGTGTAGGTACCATTTGATGCAATGTATGCAGGGAGCACAATTTTGCTATCGCTGGCTGAGGAATGTTGTTACATTCACCAATCAAAGCATTAGTAAATTTATTTACGTTCCTTGAAGGTTGACGACAAGCATAAATTCTCCTACCCAGCTCATCTCAGATATGCTCAATCCGAGACATGTCTGGGGACAACGGCGGCCACTCTGGCAATGCATGTAGTTTGCTGCCATACAATGGACAGTAAGGCGGGTAGTATGAGCTGGGGCATTGTCATGTAGAGTTCTGTCTCCTGTATTTTGACGTAAAATCGAGGGCTCAACGCAACACTGTCGTAACTAACATTTTTTCCAAAATTACTTTTTTTTCATTTTTGTAATCTAGAGTGCCAGTTTCATGTCCAGTAAAAATATTTTGCCAAAAAATTCAAAATAAAGCACTTAAATTCAAAAGTGGTCAAAATGTCGTAAGTGAATATTGGCAATTCTGTTAATGCAACACTGTAGTTAACTTCAGATACATACAGTGTTGCACTATAAGAAGTCCAACTTGTCCAGGAGAAATGTATGCAACAGTGTATGTAACTGACATCATTTTGTTTACAACATGTGTATGACATCACAATTATGACCTCATAATTACTGTCATAATGTTGATGTCATCAGTGTGACATCGCTGCGATCCATTGCATTACCTGGGTGATCTTTGAAGTTTGCAGCTGTAGTTTTCCTTTCAAAAAAGAATTTCTATCCAATGGTAAGAGCTTTTCTTTTAACACATTAAGAGGTGGAGATTGTAATGATTAGGGCAATATCTTGCATTTCAAACATCATTGTTATCTTAGCTCTTCCTAAAACCTATGCTGTTGGTAACCATTTAGAATGTCTGTGCAACACTTTTCCTATCAATACCCACAGCTTAGGCTGCAGGGAAGAAAATAATCCTTTTAGGATTCAAATACCCCACTTACGTGGACCTTTGCATGACAAAGCTTTTTCAGATTTTTCTCTGCCATAGCAGCTCTGAATATGGATTTGAGGCCAACAGTATAGATCAAGATCAGACTGCAAAAGATGCAGTCTAATCTTTTATCTACTCTGCCCATCTTTTGGCCATGTTATTCTGTAAAAACGGCCAAATTATGATGATTATATAAATGTTTCAAACAAAAATTGTCCAGCTCATCTATTTAGCACTACAAAAGATTAAAAACAATAGTAAATATATTCAGCTATTTAAAAAAAGTTTTTACTGTAGATCTAGTCTACTGCTTTTCTTCCTGAGAGTTTATTCAATCACAGTGGTTTTTTTTTCTCTCTGAAAATTAATTTAGAAACTTGGCTTTTTCCTTGAAAAGGAAGGCTTGGCTTTGAAAACAAAGTGGGAAAAGGAGAAAAGCTGGTCACCACCATTTTCTCCTTAACTTACAATTCCTTCTATGTTATTGTTGACATCTCATCAGTTTTTACTTCTCACTGGACAAATTTGTTGTTTTGTCTTCTGGTAAAGAGTTTACTGGTACATTAGTTATGAAAATATTGTCCATTCTCTTTGTAGATTTAAGATAATGCTTAGTGTGCAGGCTACTGGACACCAAGGCTGCCCTATTTTTAGAAGTAAAGGGAAGCAGTGTGTTGCAAATTCAATATGTGCATTGACTAGGGCAAATAGGGCACCCCCAGACAAATGGGATAAAGATTCCTTAGACCAAATACTCAGCAAGGGAGACAAGTTATACCAAGAAACAAAGTTACAAAGTCCTTACTGGTCTACAGATGACATACCTAATGTTGTAGAGTCTATTCACATTCACAAAGAAAAACCCATCCATGGAACTTTGAAAAGACATGTTGACGAAGCACCTTTTTATTCACTTGAAGGTGCAATTCTAACCGTTTTCAACAAAGATCATGATGGCTCATACACTATTTTCACTATGGGTGACAAACAGCCATCATATACTAGTGCTATTATACAGCACTTTAATCAGTTTTACTTTTTTGATCCGCACAGCAGATCACAGAGTGGCATGCTAGAAGCCAATGGCTATGCTACAATGACAATTCATGATTCTGTTGACAACTTAGTTTCATTCATACGTGAGCTAGCTAATTCCATTTTCTCCCAAGACAGAGACATCCCCTTTGAAATTCTGAAACTAAGCATGTCATCTATGAACCTGGCAGATGATAATGGTGATACATGTTCCGAATTTTCTGGTTTCAGTGAAGTAAGTGAGGGAGAATATGTCTGTAAACTCTATCTAGCAGAAGAGAATGTCAAACTTGCAAAAAACATGGAGATTACTGATGTATCTGATGTTAGTTTCTCTGAAATTGATGATGATGCAAATGATTCAGATAACTTTAGTCTTGATGAATCATACTTGTATGATGCCTTCTTAAATGATAGTGCCACTTTTATACAAAATTTTGATGAGGATATGTTTTCTCATCTTAACAGTAGTGATCTTCCTGACAACCAAAATGTAGAATCAGGTTGCTATATTGCTTGTAGCAAAGATTGTATGAACAAAAGTCATTATGATAAAAAGGAAGACTCTGATGATGAAAATATTCCATTGATACATTTAATTAAAAGGACAGAGAGTCGTGGTAGGTCTGGAATGGATAATAAGCAAGCTGATTGTGCTCAAAATGTTATTCTTGATGATGATCAAGTTCATCTTCAAGAACAACATGTTGACACTAATGAAGAAAATCAGCAAATTGAAACAGACAAGCAAAATTTTGAAAATGGAAAAACTGCTAACCTCAATGCAAATCAATCAAAAAATATGAGATGTAGGAAACGTGTTAGAAATATAAATGAGTGGAAAAGAAACATAATGAAGCGTAGGAGAAATGAGGGCCAGGAATACATAAATAGATCTGGTAACATAAGACAGGCAAGAACTATTAAAGCAGGTTGTGGATTAAAATGTAGGTATCATTGCCATGAAAATTTCAATGAAACTGACAGGCAACATGTGTTTCATTTGTTTTGGGGGTTGGGTGATTTGTACAAACAAAGAAACTTCATTTCTAGATTTGCAAGTTCAAAACCTAAGCAGCAAAGTACTTGTAAGTCTGGAAGAAGGAAAAATTCTGTTTCTTACACACTCCCATTAAAAGTTGAAAACGCCACAAAATCTGTTAAAGTTTGTAAAACTTTCTTTTTAGGTACTTTATCAATTTCAGAAAGGTATGTTACCACAACACATAAACTTTCACTGAATGGAATATGCCAAGAAGACAGTCGGGGGAAACATCAAAATCGTCCATACCGTACACAAGCTGAAAGGTTAAATTTTGTACGATACCACATTGAGAGCTTTCCTACAGTAGAGAGCCACTACTGTAGGAAAGATTCCAATAAAGAATATCTGAGCTCTGATCTGAATGTGATGAAGATGTATTCCTTGTATAATGAGAGATGTTCAGAAATGGGACTTTCACCTGTTTCAGTTTCAATTTACAGGAGAGTATTTAACAATGAGTACAACTTTTCATTCCATCGCCCAATTAAAGACCAATGTGACCTTTGTGTTGCCTATAAAAATGCAAAATTTAATGATGAAATGAAGAATGTTCTATCTGAGGACTACAATATCCATATAGAAAACAAAAATTTAGTAAGGGAAGCCAAAAACAGAGATAAAGCCAAGTCAAAAGTTGATGATACTCTTGCGTGTGCCTGTTTTGATTTACAGGAAATTCTATTAACTCCTAGAAGTTTTGAGAGCTGCCTTTACTATAAAAGGCGTTTGAATACATTTAACTTTTCCATTTATGATATGAGTAACAAAGATGGTTACTGTTTTGTATGGAATGAGTCCATTTCAAATCGTGGTGCTTCCGAGATAGCTTCTTGTGTTTATCATTTCATAAAACAAAAAGTAGAAGATGGTAAAAGGGAGTTTATTTTCTTCAGTGATAATTGCTCCTCTCAAAATAAAAATAGGTTTTATGTAACAATGCTGTGGTTTTGCCTGCAAAAGTTTGGTATCACATCTATAATCCACAAATATCTGGAAAAAGGTCACACTCAAAATGAGAATGATTCGATACATGCAACAATAGAGTCTGCTAGTAGGAACATCAAAATTTTTACAACCCCACAATGGGCCACAGTCATCAGAGCAGCAAGGCGTGATCAGGCTTATGTTGTCAAAGAAATGTCGGCACAGGATTTTTTTGATTTTAAAGATTTAGCTCTCAATATTAAAAACTTTGAAATAAACACTGAGGGTGAAAAAGTTTTTTGGAACAAAATTAAAGTCCTTCAATTATCCTCAGAAAACCCTAATGTTTTGCATTACAAAACTCATCACAGTGGCAATCTTTTTCAAGTAGATCTTTTTAAGCGAATCCGTTCAAGCCTTCCAAATCCAAATGACTTGCCCCTTAAACAACTCCGGGATGATGGGGTTCCTATCAGTAAGGAAAAGTTTTCTGATCTCATAAGTTTATGCAAAAAACAGCTCATACCAGTTGTTCATCATCCTTTTTTCCTCCTACTGCCACATAAGACAGAATAGAATTCAATGATGAAAAAGACCATGAAATTTTTACTATTTTGCAACATTTTTGTTGCTAAATGAATTTTGAACTTAAGTTCAAAATGAATAGTTACAGTTTCAAGCTGGTTTTTATTTTTGTCCAGTTGCTGTTATTAATTTGCTGTTGATTTTTTCAGGCTTTCATGCTATTTTTTGTTACATTTCAGTGATATTGTGGCCAGTACATCCAACCATATTATGATGTCTTTAAGTTGTAGCTACTGGCTGTTTTCTTACAGAATCTGAGCTGAAAAATAATGGGACACATTTCATACCGGTTACAGTGTCTCTAAACTTCCTCTAAAGAGGTTGGTTGGTTGTTTGGTTGGTTGTATTGGGGTTTAACGCCACTTTAACAGCTAAGGTCATAATTATCATGGTGGTCGGTGACGCATGTGGTTCCTGGCTTTCTCACACCAGCACTAACACAACTTTATTTCCAAAGCAAACGACTACTTTTCTCACATGCTTCAGCAGAGGTGAGAGGCGAAAATACGCCAGAAAGAAAGTTCATCTCAACCAGGTATCAAACTCACAACCACCAAGCCATGAGTCTAACATGCTCACCACTGAGCCACCACGATGGGCCCACTAAAGAGGGGTTTGCCAGCTGCTGTGGTTTGACCTTGTACCATTATGATTTACTTGCCATATGTTTGACCACTGAGCTTGCAGGGCAATTTGTTTAAGACTTTATGGCTCAAGTAAAGTCAAGTATAATTATGACACAAAATTTAGTTGGATATTAATGCATATAATTATTGCTACCTTCATAAATTGGACCTGTTTAATCAGGACAAACAACTTAAACAGTGTTAATTACTCTAAGAATGTTTGGCTAGCATAGTATCAAATTAGTGGACTGTATAGATCCAAGATCAAACCACGTGTTCTGTACAGTCTGATCTTGATACACACAGTTTGAAAAAAACAATTCTCAGTCACTTTAAGCACCTTATGGGTTGATACAAATAGTTATGAGACTGTTAATTTTTAGCTAGTTAGATGCCTTGAATGGAATAAAACTGAGAAGGATTTTCCGTCTTGCTATTTTTAGGGGCAGAAGCTGGGTAGGGGTGACTTGTTCTCTTTTGAGACTTACTCCATTAACAGATATGATCTGAGTGGTTGAACACACATCTCAGAAGTGCATATTTGAATGCTATCATTCATGTTGCCATCCTAATCAAGCTTGAATTACTCTAAATGGAAAGAAAACACCAAAAGAAGTTTATTCAACAGTCATGGCTAAGTATGGGATTACAGCTAGCTAAATTTATTTCTGTAAACCAAACAAAATTTCCCTAAAAAGGCAGAAATTTATACTGGCCTGTATAACATTGAGTCAAAAATTGTTGAAAGTGTCAATAAAACTTCTTCACAAATGACTGAAAGCTCTATAGGTTCACTTACAACTATGTTGCATAAAATACTTCATGCAGTTATCCCTTATTTTCAGTTGGAAAACTGTCGTAAGTTCAGTTACTACAGTTTTACATGAAAAAGTTTTCCCAATATTTCAATTTTTCAGAAGGCAAACTGTTGTAAGTAACATTTTTTGTAAAATCATCCTTTTGCAAAGTGATTTCCAAAAAACTATTTTGACATCTTGAAAGTCATCAAAATCAACTTATATTAAAATTGAAATGGTAATGATATTGATTTTCTCTTGGTAAGGAAATAGTTTTTTGTCTCTCCTGTAAAATTTTCAAAAATACAGTTACGACAGTGTTGCGTTCAGCCCTCGAAATGGGTAATGCCACATGCAGGAAAAAGTTGTTAATTTAGCTTCTAGCATTTACATTTTCATTTAAGACAACAAGGCCAGGTTCATTAAACTGGCCAATACCAGTCCAGATGTGAACACTGCCGCTACTACCATAGTTACGTTTATGAACATGGTTCTCTGAACATCGCTGGCCGTGTTCATGATATGTTCGCGTATGACCGTCATAATTTTGTTAGTCAAATATAGATTCTTGGTAATTCTTGGTTGACTAGACCTATCTTTTATTGTCCAGTAGCATGGTAATATTTCTAAGGTGGAGTATTGTTGATTAATAGCAATTATAGTGCCATGCGATGTCAGAAGCGTTAACCACACTTGTAACATTCCGGCTGCGCCAGACCCTTCATATTCAGATAAACATGGCATGACTAACAAAGTCACAGAAATAAATTTTACTTGTTTTACATGTGGCAAAACGAGAAATTGTATTTAAGAAGCAATAACTCTTTTTGCCACCTGTTTTCAAGCACCTGAGAAACAAAGGCATTTTTCACAAATACGAGGGTTGTTCGATATGTAATGTGTATTGTACGATATCTCAAAAGCATTTGACTCAAATAGTGAAATGAACATTACATCCCTTCAAAGTATTCTCTGCGGTTTGAAATACATAATTTCAACCTCTGAATCCATTTCTGAAATGCGTCATGGTACGCTGATTTCGGTAGACCTCTGAGGCACTGACTGATGGTTGAGCCAAGGGCTTGTTGGGACTTGTAACGACGACCAGATAAGAACTTTTTAAGTTTTGGAAAAAGGAAAAAGTCGCATGGGGCTAGATCTGGAGAGTATGGTGGGTGTGGCAAGACGGTAACCTTCTCCGACTTCAAAAATTGCTTCACAAGCTCAGATGTATGTGATGGAGCATTATCATGAAGTAGACGAACATGTCTAAATCCTGACACAGGGCATCGTTTAAGATAATATTTCTTGACCTTTTTTAGTATAACATCTCAGTAATACCAACCTGTGACACTTTTGCCCTTCGGCACCAGAATTTGTACGGCTTTACCATCACATGAGAAGAATATGCAATAAAGAACCTTCTTTGTGCTTGTGCTTCTTTTGGCAACTACAGGCCTTCTACCATGTTTAGTTAGCCATATTTTGTTTCCAATTTTTCTTACTGGTTCGAAATAGTGAACCCATGTTTTGTCACCAGTAACAATGTTTGCAAATTGTCTTTGATTGAATTTGGGAAACATTTTGAGCAATTGCTTAGCGGTTTGTACTCGTACCTGTTTTTGGTCATCTGTCAATATATGAGGTATCCATCTGGCAGAAATCTTTCGTACTTTCAAAATACGCTTCAAAATGAAATGCACCCGTGATAGCGATATGCCAACAGCTTTGGCAATATCACGAATCGTGTATCTGCCATCACTTTCAATTATTTCCCTGACTTTTGAGACATTTGCCTTGCCTGTTAAAGTCACAGGTCGGCCAGATTTTGCTGCATCTTTGACGGACTCTGTGCCAGTCAGAAATTTCTTTCTCCAACTACGAAATGTCTCATAAGATACCTTATCAGACCCATAAACTTCTCCCAATTCAGTAAAAATCTGCATTACCGAATGACCGAGTTTTGTGCGAACTTTTATATAAGCTCTAATTGCTTCAATATTCTTAATCCGTTTCCCAACCATTTTTACAACAGTGGTCAACCACTAGCTCTATTGAAATGACTATAAGTTTAAAACTATGTGGAGCTGAAGGCTCATGTTTATACTGTTGGAAAGGTATTGAACAGAGCTATTCAAGTGTATCATCATCCACGAAATCGTGCAAAGCGTTATCGCGCTGTGGTACAATACACATTACATATCCAACAGCCCTCGTAATTGATTAAAACTCTTCCTTTCAATAATTGTCTACATCATGTAGTCCTGGTTATCCTATGTTTTCAGCAGATTGTCAGACACTCACAGAAATATGAGGGCTGTCCAAAAACAGCATGTACAACTTTTGACTTTAAGAAATCTGACATAAATTTTCCATGACATTTTTACCAATGTTATTTGATACATTAAATTTTGTGGATCTGTAGAATAAACTAGAACTGTCACAGGTGGACAAATACCCCCACCTGGTGCCTTGTCACTAAATGACTGCCCCTTTTCAAACCAGAATGTAAAATAAAAAGTGCAAATACTCAAAAAATACAAAGGACAGAGTTATAGATTATGTGTGCTATCTGTATTGAAGTATGCAGTCAATTGCTTTAATAGTTGGAAAGTTATGCTCTGGAAAAAAAAAAGCAACTAAGGACAACAACTCCAAAAAGAATTAAGTTAGAGTTATGGATCTTGTGTATGCTCAATGCGATCTGTCTGTATTTAAAGTGTTCAGTCAAACGCCCAAAATATAAAATAACAAGCAATTTCTTTGAAATGATATCCCCCGCCAAAAATTCACTTGACCGCATAACTTAAAATCGCTCCCAGTCGGCCATTTTTCATCGAGTCAAAAAAAAAAAAAAAAAAAGTGTCTTGGCGGAATGGGTTATTGTACACATGTATAAAGTTTCACGAAATTCCGTCAAATGGTATTGGAGATATTCTCCTGGACGGACACACAGATGGACAGATGGACGGACGGAAGGAAGGACGGATGGAGGGACGGACGGACAACGCTAAAACTATATCCTCCGCCTTTGGCGGGGGATAATAACAGGTAATAACTCCAAAAATACTATAGACAGAGCTTGTTTCAACTCTCCAACAGACAAAAGTCCAATATGTAAAATGAAAAAGGGCAATAACTCTAAACATAATGATGACAGAGTTATGGATCTTGTGCGCTACACTTCTCCTAAATGTTATCCATCTTTTTATGAAGTTTGAAGTTGATTTCTATGCTTTTACACTTTGGAAGTTATGCTCCAGACAAGATTTTGTGACTGACAGACAGATGGATGAATGGATAGTGAGATGGACAGAAGGACGGGCGGACAGACAAGCTAACAGAATACCCCCAGAATTTATCATTTGTGGGGGTACAATAGTGAGGTTTTTAAACACAGTTGGCTCCAGTTAATAGGCAAACATTATTTACACGATACATCATGCAGCTCAAGCCAAACAATTTGAAAAATGTTTTAATGATGTGGTTACTTGAACCTTCTTTATCAGAGGTTTTAGATAGAATTGCGTGAAATCACATAGTGTACGTTGCTGTTATCTGAAAAACATCTTTCAAGTTGTGTCATTTTTTAAAAATTTTACAGCAAAACCACAAAAGTATCTTCATTCTGAAGAACAAAAAATGTTGACGCCAAAGGAAATTGTGGCCCACCGAAATGAGATCGAATACTGTGCTGAGCTGAAAATGAAACCAACACTGACCTTTAAACAGTCACAAACTATGGACAAGTATAAATCTGTATCTCGCTTGCTCATGTTCAAATGGCACAAGCAATTTTCTGAAGGAAGGATAGGGGAAAAGAGTGTGGAGTCAGGTAGATCAAAGAAATTGACAGTCAGATTGTAGACAGTCTCAGGAATGTCATTGATGGGGTTTGAAGCATGGCAGAGAGACAGACTGCATCCAAACCGTCAGAATCAGCAATTCTTTCGAATTTAGAAAATTCTTGAGATTAAGACTAAGAATGTTTAAGAATGGTTGGTGAATACAGACCCAATCTGTTTCAACAACTGAAAATACAACCCGCTGAAACTAAGAAAGAGTTCTACATCACAGTCTTGAAGAAATATCTGTGCACAGGATTTTATGTGAGACACTAAACATGTTGCAAGTCTGTGCAAGATGGGTGCCTCACTTGCTTAATGAAAAGCTGACAAAAAGTTATATATCTAAGCTCTTTTCAGATGCTGTGCAAGAGATCGGGACATTCTTAGCAAGATTATCACAGTTGACAAAATGTGGCTTCATTATTATGATCCCAAGAGCAAACAACAGTCAAGTGTATGGAAACATGCAGATTCCCATCCTCTAAAGAGAGCCAAAGTAGTTAAATCCTGGGGCAAGCACAAGTTCATCCTTTTCACAGACAGACAGGGCTTTCTTCTCTGCTACGCTGTACCACTGGGCCAGACCGTGAACTCCACATATTCCACCAAAGTAAATTTTATTCATCTATCCACCTCTTTACAACTTCATACAAATGCAGAAACCATTTCTAAATAACTTATTCATTCAAACACAATTCAAACCAAAGATTTTGTTTACAGTTTGTGTTCATTTTTATTTTCAGGTAATCATATGTGACCTTTTGCATGTGTTTCAAAAGAAGCGACCATGGCTCATTCACTACCGAGATAACTTCATCTTCCACCAAGATAATGCTTCACGCCACACTTCCAAACACACACAGTTGGAACTGGATCTGTTATGCTGTCAAAGACTTGAGCACGCGCCTTACAGCCCCGACCTAGCCCCTCTAGATTTTGCCATGTTTCCATATCTAAAGTCACAATTACGAGGACACAAAGTTGAGAACTAAGAGGCCCTAAAACAAGAAACGACTTGTGTGTTTTGCGGACTAAAGGCCAGCCTATAGGACAAGTGGGTTGTGAATCATCACAAATGCATCGATCACCATAGTGAGTATTTCGAAAAGGAATAATACTAATGATGTTGAGGTCGTAACTTTTATGAAACTGTGGGCCTGAGTCGGTACATATACTGAACCAAAAAAGAAACTTCCCCTGTGTTTAAGTGCAAATGCAATGTTATTAAAAAAATCAAAATATCAGATGACCTACATATATTCGGGCGAACGATTATGTGTCCGATAAAACAAGTTTTAACTCGATTGAAAGCATTTTGCAGAAGAAACCCACTGAAAGCGATTTTCACGTGCATGCACGGACCAGTATAATTCGTGTATATTTTTTGAAACCTTTCAGTCTAATTTTATAGTCTTTCATGTCAATAAGAAAAAGACGTTGAAAAAAATTAAATTCTTTTTAGTTTTCTTTATTTTTGATATGCCTAGAATTCCGCAAAATTTACGCGAACGTGCCATTGGCATGCTTAATGCTGGTATGACGATGAATGGTGTTGCTATGAATATTTGATGTTCTACTCATGCTATTCGACACCTTAGGCAACATTTTCAAGCAACAGGGCGTATGGAAGATCGACCACGTAGTGGACGTCCTGGCGTCACGACGCGTGGCCAAGACCGCTATATTCGGAACACCCACCAGCGCAATTGCTTCCAAACTGCCACAGCCACTGCTGCTAACACCCCTGGTACACATAACAACCGTATATCTCCCCAAACTGTGCGCAATCGCTTGCGAGGGTGGGCTACTTGCACGTCGTCCATACGTTGGTTGTGTTTTGACGCGACGTCACCGCGTAAATTGTGTTAATTGGGCACGTACACACCAACGCTGGCTTAGACAACAATGGAATGGCGTTCTTTTCTCTGACGAGTCCAGGTTTTCCATTCATTGAGGTGATGGCAGGGTTCGAGTATACCGTAAGAGAAATGAACGTTATGCTGACTGTTGCGTACTTGAACGAGATTGTTTTGGGGGTGGGGGTTCTGTCTTGGTCTGGGCGGGCATTGCACATGGCTTTTGCACTAATCTCGTCGTTATCGAAGGGAATTTGAATGCCCAACGCTACTGAGATGAAATTCTTGCGAGGCACATTATCCCACTGTTTCAAAATAATGCCAATATCACTCTTTTTCAGCATGATAACGCCACAAGCCATACAGCTAGGGACAATGTGAATTTCCTCAGGGCAAATAACATTGCATTTATTGATGACTGGCCTGCCAAAAGCCCTGATCTGAATCCCAGTGAACACCTTTGGGATAATTTGGACCAGCGTGTTAGACGTCGCCCTATTCCACCGTCAAACGTCATTCAGCTAAGACAAGCCTTTATTCAGAAATGGAACAACATTCCACAAGCCGAAATCAATACACTTATCCGTTCTATGCGCCAACGATGCCAGGCAGTCCTTCATGCTGAAGGTGGTCATACCCGGTATTGATTTTGTGATTTTGGTGAGCGACCCCTTCCGCATTTTAACTACCATTTCACTACTTTTGGATAAACCTTCAGCAATAATTTTTTTCACACAAAGTTGCAATAAAATACTCTTTCAATGCATATAAATCTAGTTTAATCCTGATTTTCATATTTGTGTATATCTGCACTTAAACACAGGGGAAGTTTCTTTTTTGGTTCAGTATATAAAACTTTTCTGTGCTAGTCAGCTTTTGAAGCTAGAACATTAAAACTTCACATCCATCGCCTGTCATAAATCCTGTATCAATGTGCACTAGTGAGCATTTGTCTTTAGTGCTTTAATGAGCAATTTTATTAGAAGAATCCAGGCTATTTTTGGACACCTCTCCTATATACATATAACATCATAAAAAATTTTACCTGTATACATGGTTTTAACACTGTTTTCAGTTATATTATAGCATCCAGTGCACCTATCTCTGCTTTCCTTCAGTTTTTTTACAAGTACAGGGTGATTCATAATATCTGACACAGTTTCAATCGTCATAAATTATTTTCTGCCGGCATATACCTTATTATAATACCTTATTATAATTTATATCACAATACTCTACAATAATTACAGTTTTGTTTGATACACAAAGTTAAGCACTTTAAATACTTACATGTTGAATAAAATAGGTAAAAATTTTTCACAACATTTACATGATAATTATGCTCTATATGACGTCCATTCTGGGCTGTTGCGACGTCAAGCCTCTTTTGAAAGTTTGCTATCACCGATGTACACATTTTTGGGGTTATTTTACTCATCCCTCAACAAGTAGCTTATTTCAACTCTCCAACAGTGTTTGTTTTCATGAATATAGGTTTTCTTGCAAGTGTCACCATGAGAAAAAGTCAAAAGGACTCGGGTCTGGGGAATGTGAGGGACCAAACATTGTCAGTCCTGAAGAAGATGAAGTTTTCCCGAAAGTTTCATGAAGCCACGACAATAATGAATGTGCTGTATGGGGAGCTACTTCATCCTGTTGGAAGTCATAATGTAGCATATTATGTAAATGTTGTGAAAAAGTTTGACCTACTTTATTCAACATGTAAGTATTTAAACTACTAGTCATTGTGTATCAAACAAAACTGTAATTATTGCAGAGTATTGTGAAATAAATTATAACAAGGTATGTGCAGGCAGAAAAAAAATATTATGGATTGAAACTGTATCACATATTATGAATCACCCTGTACTTTGCAACATATTCTCCTCAGGCCACTGGCTGCTTTTCCATGTAACACTGGATGAAACAACAATCAGCAATGCTATAGAAATAAATCCCATTACAATGATTATCATCAAGCCTTGAAAAGAAATTGAACATGCGGGTTATCTAAACAAGCCATCCCCTAATGTATGTTAGGAACTGAGCTAACAAGGTTGGTACATCATAAATGAGCCATGCTGTCTGAAAAGTGGGTTTGATGTATCAGTCTTTGCAGGCTGACATGGGCCAGAACTTTTTGCTTTTTGTAAATTTTCTGCATATCCAACGACCATTCCACTTTGTGATTTAGTTGGTTGTTAGGCAAAATGGATTTTATGGATCCATAATTATGTATGGACTTGCTTGGTATAATGTGTCTAGGAGATGCACAAACACGGCCGCTCTAATAAAAGTTTTCAGTTCAGCTATCATTCTGGTTACAGTCAACAGACCATCCTCGGAACCCAGGTTTGAAGCATTACTTACTTTCCATGCGTCAACCCTGGGAAAATCGACTAGCAAATCGTTGTTTCTTATGAATATTCATATGGTCGGGAAGTACCTTAATAGCCAATGGATAGAACCATAACATAATGATATTCTCTTGAAGACAGGGTAATTTCATTTCTTCCATTACTAAAAATAATCCAGGAAAAAACCCTGAGGTTGTCAACAAGTATGGCGGCCGTCGGCGTGCTTGTCTCCTGTGAGATGTGCCATTCTGCAATACAGGGACGACACTATTGATTTTTGTGTATGATTTTAACTGACAGTCTTTCGGTGTTACACCGAAAATCTCTTTTAATCACTTCTCAATTGTGCTGTTGATGGGCGCCGCCATATTTAAAGTATCGCTAAGCTTGATTTGCAGCGAATGATGTGATTGAATATCGACAAGTAAAAAACAGAAATGACTGCGCATTTGTGATAAAAATAGTTTAAATTTTCTCAAAGAAAAACTGAAATCACCGATCAAAATGCTTTATGAATAATTCATGAGAATGAGGAATGTCAGCGAAATTACCCAGGGGTAATTACAGAATGAATCGAAACTGGGTCACGGAGGATGTCAACAGACATGCTTATGGGAAAAAACCCATTTCACCCATTTCACTGTACAAATGAAAACCTTACCATAACCCGTGGATTGTCCATATTACATGGTCAGGTTTGTTTAAACATTTCTGAAACAAAAATTCAACCTAAATTAGTCGAAAGGAGTCTCTTAAATCTTGTTATATTTCAAAGCCGTCTTTCTACTATCTACACTATTAAAAGTAACTAGACTCTATCACAGGGTTTCTTTTTCATTTTTTTCTCCTCTCATATTTGCAAAACATAATCCATTCAAATAGTGGAGTAGAGTGTTTCCAAAATCTCTAAAATATGCCTAAATCCATGCCTAAATACATGCATATTAATTGTCATAGACTACTAGGCCTAAAAGCACCTTTCATGACTATAGGTTCCTTTGCGGCCAGTGTAGATCAAGATCAGACTGCACAAAACATGCAGCCTGATCTTTGATCTATTCTGTCCGCATTGCTGAAATCTTGTAGTCAAAAACAACCATGAATTACAATTACTAGGGTCGTATTTCTAGGATGAAAATTTCTGTTGGTTTTATTCTGTGTTCTAAGGGCTAATATGGACTACATATCTGTCCTAGTCTAAATTCTATCCCCTCACATAGCCCTCTCCACATATAATCTGCTGCTCAGTGGCAATGGCACTAGATTTGTAATTAACCGACAAATTTTTAAATTGTCCAAATTGAAAGTGTTTGCAGACGACCAATTGAATAATGTACAAATTAGGAAGTTTTTTTATTTGAAAGGGTAGAAAACAGTGTGGGAAAAGGAGAAAATTGCTGTTTAGCAACATTTTCTTCTTTTCCCACAATGTTTTCAAAAGTCTTTTTCCCTGGGGTTGTTAAAACTCAGGATTGCGTGGTAAAGAGTTAAAGAACCTTGGTTTTACATGAAGGACTGTCCAAAGACAAGCTACTGGAGAATCAATGCATAATTTTCAGAGAAACACAGAAAAGGCATGGAATAAATAAGCTGTCACTGTGATATGATCAAAATACTGTTGAAAAAATGTGTCAAGTAATAATTTTAGGGCTCAAACCCATAGCTGTAGTCCCTCAGAATGGCTATGAACTGTTGAAGCTAAATTGCTAAATTGATGAAATGAACAGTGCTTCCAGTGAGAATAAATTCCAAGTGAAATTATGATCATTGAAGTTGCCATGGCTCAGAATGTCTAAAAAATGTGGACAGTTCACGTCCAAGATCTTCTGTGACCCTGAACAAAACTGTCCATAAAAGTTAATGGTACCTTAGAGGTCTACTGGTTGAAATTTAAAGTCTGATTTTTTTTCTTCTTCAAATTTTAAACCATGTGTCACTTTGGGAAAAAACCCTAAAAACCCAAATAAAATTGAAAAATGCTTCCTGGGGAGACACTTACCTGGGTCCGACAATAAGTGTTTGGCCACTGCATACTCAAGGTGAGAAGGTCCCAGTTGTCCCCATTCACCGACCTAGTTGAATTTTGGGCCACTTGTATTTCTTGTACCACATATCTATAAAACGAAATGACTTAAGTTTGTGTCCAAAAACAGTAAAAGGGGGGGTGGGGGTGTAAAAATTTAATTTTGTGCTTCTTTCATATAAAACCTGAAAGGTTAAATTCCTATACCGAGATTTTCGTTGAGACGGGTCATAACATACCAGTATGTTTGTTAAAGCACTAAACCTCACCTGCACTTGACAAGCCCCAACATCACAAAGGGGAGGAGAAAAGATAAGAAATCCTTATTGTCCATGGCAGGATATAACCAGCTCTGCAAAGAAATACATGAAAATTATGGAATTTTGTATCAACAAATTAAAATGAAATTGCACTTGGTAATAGAAATTTTGATTATGTGCGTTTTTTTTTCCATTAGTTCCACTTTAACCCTTTACCACACAATGCAGACTTTCAACGACCCTGGGAAAGAAGCCTTTAGAAAACATTATGGGAAAGGAGAAAATGCCGGTAACCAGCATTTTCCCCTTTTCCCACAATGTTTTCTACCCTATCATAGAAAAATTGCACCATTTGAACCACATTGAAATGGTTGTCTGCAGATGCTTTCAATTTGGACAAGGCTAAAATTTTGTCTAGTAAAGGGTTAAATAACTGTGATGGAAATAAATTGTTGTCTTGTGGGGTTTAATGCTGTTTTAAACATCATTTCAGTTATGTCATGACAGCCAGTGCACCTTTCTATGATTTCCCGGAGTTTCTTTTAACCAGTATTTCCTACAGTATTCTTCCAAAGCCACTGTTTGCCATCTCACAGAACCGTCATCAAAAAAATGATAAACGTGAGAGAGGAATGAATCCTGTAGCAATGACTCTCATAAATCTAGGATTTTCTCCTCCTCCAACAATGTTTTGATGAGCTTTTTCCTCAGGGTCAGTGAAATTTAAGATTGATCGGTAAAGGGTTAACCCTTTACCACAAATTGCAAGTTTTAACGACCCCTGATGAAAAGGAGTTTTTAAAACCTTTGTGGAAAAAGAAGAAAATGCTGGTAACCAGCATTTTCTCCTTTTCCAGGGAAAAAGAAAAAACAGACCACTCTTAAAAATAAGAAGGCCACTGGCACTTAAGCGCTCACCTGAGTATAATCATTTAGGACTGATAAGGCTGATGAGATTTTGGTTGTGATGATGTAAAGTACAAGAGTGTTAGTGACTTACAGTACTTTCTGACCCAACATTACCCATTTTTAAACTTTTCTAAGATATGATAAACACAACATTCTGACAATGTTTCATGAGTATTGGGCTAAAAGTGTGGCCTCTAGAGTGCACAGAAATTTTGTAGAATTTGTTTCAGTAACCTGCTTTTTGACATGATGTTACCCATTTTTTGAAACTGTCTGAGAAATCATCAAGATAAATATTCTGACAATATTCATGAGTGTCACACTGAAAATGTGGCCTTTAACTTGCACACCAGGTTTTTGTAGGATTTGTACCAGTGACCTACTTTTTGACCCAACTTTGAAATTATCTACAATATCATACAGACAAACAGTCTGAAGAATTTTCATGAGTATCCCCCTGAAAATGTGGCAAATTTCAAACTTGTCTGGGATATCATCAAGACAAACATTCTGACGAAGTTTCATGAGTGTCAAAAGGAAAATGTTGCCGCTAGAGTGCACACAAGGTTTTCCAAGATTTGTCCCAGTGTCCTACTTTTTTACCCAACCTGACCTGATTCAAAGTTTCCGAAAAATTTCAAACTTGTCTGAGATATCAAGACAAACATTCTGACCAAGTTTCACGAGTATTGAACTGAAAATGTGGCCTATAGAGTGCACATGAGGTAATTTAGGATGCCTTGACAACAGGTGATGGACAATGCACACTGACACAGCATGATCTCAGAAGTTCACTTTGAGCACTTTGTGCTTAGGTGAGCTAACAGTAATGTCTCCTTTACTACTGTGTATTTACATGTATTTACTGGTATACTTAGTAAACTTCATCCTTGATGATACCCCCTTTTTTAAGGATATTTTCAAAATTGTCAGCTGCAAGTTTGATTTACCAAGTATTATCACAATAATTGTGGTATTTAGCTCATGATGTAGTGATTCTGTTTTGATAAGAATTACGTTAAAAAATTATAATATTGAAAAAAGAAGTGCTATTACCAGTATAGTTAATGGTTTACCAAAAGTAAACAATAGGACACAACAATAAACAAAACATTAATAATATTAATAACAACAACAATGCTACCACCAATGAAATAATGTAGAAAACGGCATTAAACACTGTACAATAAACTTCCACCATTGATGATGATAGTAATAATTGTAATAATAGCAGTTGTAGTTGTAGAATTGGTAGTGATAGTAGCAGCAGCAGCAGTAGTAGTAATAATAATAATAATAATGATAATAGTAATAATACAGGACTAATAATGATAAATAAATAATTAGATGAATAAATAAATGAATAAATACATAATTAGTAAAATTTTTCATGAATCGATAAATTGATTAGGCCTATCAAAACAACACTAGTAACTGTGTTTAGGGTTTCCCGACCCTACCTAGAAAATGCTGCAGACACTAAACTTTTTACGCTATGATTGAAAAAATAAAATCAGTCGAGGGGTGATTTCAGTACATGGTCCATAGGCAAAAAAAAATCCCAATCTACCCTACCTACAGCATCTCGGACCGAAACCTTAAACACAGATATTTTTTGTTAGGCTTTAAGAAAAAAAAGTGATAATATTTAACTCGCATACCTGATCAGTGAAACTGTTGAAAGCTGGGCAAACGACTTCTCAGAGTTTTCAGACAGAGTAGATGAGCGGGCTCAGCTGCACTGATTGTGTTGAATGGTGTGGTGCAGAATGACAGAGTGACATTTATATAGCAACAGGCACCAATTTCATTGGTTGGCAATCATTTCCCATTGTGACTAACATCAAGTAGTTCTTAAATGTTTACCAATGGAAATTTTTTTTTTACTGGTCTGAATTAAAAGCATCTGCAGATGACATATTTATTATGGGTCAAATAACAACATTTGTTTTCGAAATGTTGGAACACATGGTGGGAAAAGAAGAAAATGTTTGTTTCCTGTATTTTCTAATTTTCCTTGCAAATCTTTCAACCGTTTTCTTCTGCAAGGTTATAAAAACATGGGACTGTGTGGTAAAGGGTTAAGACAGTTCTCTAATTATCTTTAGATCGACTCTTTAGTATACCGGTTACAGACAGATTTCAAACTTTTACTGATGTTGAATTTGAAAGAGAAAAGAAAAACAAAGAATTTATTTCACTGATGTGAAACCTTGTTTGTATGTTGGGTACTGATTCATACAAATAAAAGAAAACAAGTTTACATAGACCATGATAGGATACCATTAATGCAACCTTATGAGGTTCAAAGTCAATTTTCAATGAATCCTTTACTAAACAACAGGTTTTAGACTGGTCCAAATTTAAAGCATTTGCAGACTACAAAATAAATGTGGCTCACATGATGAAATTCATCTTAAAAAGGGTATAAATCAGTCCAAGAAATACATATTGATAAAGTACCGGTTACTAGGTTTTTCTGTTTGTCTTACATTTTTTTTCAAAAACCTCCCTGAGAAATAGTAAAGGATTAACATGTGTAAATTAGACAATCTCTCAATTTTAGATAATATAGACAATGCAATAAACAATTTAACACTATTAACTCTTTACCAAACTCTACGCAGGCTTTACAACCCAGACAGAGAAGGCTTAGGAAAACTTGCTCTGCAAAGGAGAAAACGCTTGTAATTAGCATTTTCTAATTTTCAAACTAGCTAATGTTTTTCACCTTGTTGAATGATACAGAAGTTATCTTAATTGTATCAGAATGTTGCACCTTCAATGCTATATTTTATCAGAGACTATTTTACAAAATAGTATTCTATGTAAATCTAACATCACACAGCTCCTCTCTGCAGTCTGATCTTAATCTATAGTGCTAAAACTTGTGGTTCGCATTTTATGAGTATGCAATTACAAGCATTAAGCTATGTACGGTGAACTATGTTAGAAAAGCAAAATAATTATGCTCTTGAAAAACAGGCAACTTCTTTGCTTATGTGTTCACATATACATGTACACAGTAACATACAAAAGTTAATATATATAATTTACTTATGGTATTTTGTAAGTTAATAGTTCAGCTGTTTTCGAAGAAAATGTCAAGGTCTTGTTGTAGCCCTGGCATCGTCTATGGTGTTGGGTAAAAACTTTGACATTTTGTAATATCTCTGTTATTACTGAAGATTTTTTTTCAGACTTGTACAAGTTGTTAACTATTAAAAAGGAAACCCATACAACAGGAGCAGGTAACAATAAAAATATTTTTGACACAGTTTGCCCCTTTTTTGACTTAGATTTTTCAAAAACTTTGACATTTTCAGATATCTCTAAAATTACTGAAGATATTTACTTCAAACTTGCACTAGTTGTTAACCATCAAAAGGAGGGCCTATACATCAGGGGCAGATAACCATCAAAATGTTTTTGACAGTTATGCCCCTTTCTTGACTTAGAATTTCCTTTGAAAATCAAGGACTTGCAGCCAAGCTTTGATACCCACATGTGATGCTCTTTTTTACTTACATTACATTTACTTACTATCGGAGTAAATTTAAGTGAGTAACAGAGTATTTGGGCTATCTTTGGGGTTCATGCAAAAGTATGCACAAGTAATTAATACTCCGTAAGCCAAATAATGTCATGTGAACAATCCCAAGCTTCTTTTCTGTACTTTCCATGTTTTAAGACTTTCCTTTCAGTCGTCTTTATGCAGACGACCTTTTGCAAATGACATGTAAATTTGTCAGAATAATGAAATTGGATAAATGATATTATAATATGAAAATTGATTCCTACAGCATTCAAAAAGTAAAGAAATACCAGTTTGCTTACAGGTGTAGACCTGAGGTCTGTCCACATGACATATTTTACTTAAAAAGTAGATTTAACTCTGTACCTGTACACTTACCAAAATTGAAAGCATTTGAGGATGCCATATTAAAGGCTCAATAGTAGCCAAAAGTAAACAATAGGGTAGTAGGGTGCCAGCGACTAACACTTGGACTGACCAAACAATAACAGATTGTCATTTGAATCAAACCTCAGCTTGGCTTAACTGTTCTTGATGATTGAGGATAATCATTCGTTGGACAGGATTTAATCCTCTGTTGCCTTCTAACATTGTTTTAGAGATTTCATCTTCCATTTATAATAGCATTCTGTGTCTAATTTTCAAGAATTTTCAAAATTGACTGGCTTTTACATTTGGTTCAGCCAATCAGAAAATGTGTTACTTTGTAAATCTAGAATTAGACTAAGAATGCAATCTATGGATCAATGGTTTGTGAGTGCAGCCCTAGGATCACCTGGATAGGTGCACTGGCCACTGTGATATGGCTGTAATGGTGTTGGATGTAATCAGTATTATAGGCCCAATAGTGGCCAAAAAATCAAAGCAGGTGTTTATGCATTTGAATTTAAATCATATAATTTAAAAGTATGGAAAATATTGTGATGACATTCTATTATTGTATGGTTGGTCCAAATGTTAGATGCAGAAAAATGAATTTAAAAAATCAGGCAAAAAGTTTAAAAAAAAATATAGAGTGACCTGGCAGGTCTTCACCTAGTTTTGAAATTAATTTCTCTACCGGCGACTAACAATGGGACCCAACATACAATATCAGATTGTCATCTTCACCACAGTTTCCATAATTTTAAATGGTATGATTTAAATTAAAATGCATTTTAATACCCACTTTGTTTACTTTTGGCAGCTATTGTTACTTTAATACACAAATAAACATTAACAAGGAAGTCTATGGTAAATATCATAACAATCAATTGATTAATACAGGATTTAAACTATTATATTAGACAACTGCACTTCACAGGTGGGAAATGGCAAGCGGATTCAGTACGTTCAATCCACTTAGCCATTTACCGCACAATCCCAAGTTTTAACACAGGCTGAGGAAGACAACTTTTGAAAACATTGTGGGAAAAGAAGAAGATGCTGGTAACCAGCATTTTCTTCTTTTCCAACAATGTTTTCTAACCTTTCAAAGATATGTACAATCATTTGAGCCCAAGATGTTGTCTGCAAATGCTTTAAATTACCACAAGTCCAAAACTTTGTGGTTTGGTTAAGATTAAAGTCCTTACCACATAACAAAGTTTTACTTATCCAAAATGAAAGCTTTTGCAGATGATAAAATTTTAATTAAAACAACCCAAATAATGGGAATTGTCTCTAAAAAAGCATAGAAAACATTGTGGGAAAAGAAGAAATGCTTATTACCAGTGTTTTCTTCACTTCTAACAGCTTTTTTTTTTCAACAGCCTTCTTCCCCAAAGTGATTAATCCTTTACCATACATTCCCAACTTTTAATGAACATGAAGTAGAAGACCTTTGAAAATATTGTGGGAAAAGGAGTTTGATAGGGTATATATCGCAATGTTATCTACGCTATCAAACACGTTTGAGCCAGACTTAAATTGTTGAAAATATTGGCTGGAAAGAGACCAGATGGGCTGTGCCTGTTGCTTGACTGGAGTCTGGTGACATGCTATCAGCTATGTTGCTGGGGTTGGGTCCCGGTGCCGAGCAAGGAAGCAAGTCTCCTAGAGAAGTCAAGCTATTAGCCTTGCTAATCTGTGGAGACATGCTTCTGGGCATGTCAGTATCTGTGACATCATTTGACCTGGGAGATATGCTACTGTCTATGTTGTGTCGGGGCATGTTATCAGGGAGCATGTCTTCAGGAGGAGACATGCTTTGGTCTTCGTTGGTCTACTTGGAGTTGCTTTTTGCACTTGGCATGCTATTCACGGGTCGTGCTTGCTTACCACCTCAATTGCGAATCCCACACGTACCAGGAGTGCGACTAGCATCAGCTCCAATTTGAGCAATCTCACCCTTGCCTCCCTCCCTAGCAGCACCAACACTGTGCTGAGGCAACCAAAAAGCGACGTAGATCAACGAAGATACAGGGGATGCCCCCCAGAAGATTAGACACACTCTTGAGATCAATGCCACTGCATTACCCCTATACAGAGAAACCAGAAAGATCCTATCCAAGTACATTAAATCTCAACATCTAGTTGAATACTTCCTAGCTTGCAAACAGAGCAAAATTGTACCCAGAGGACTCTAAATGAAGCTCCAATTTAGAATTCAGGACCCGGAACTCCAAACACAATGGAACCATAGTAGAACAAACAACCTCGATAGATCGTACTTCAGTATGAAGCAAGATCTAACCTAGACATGCTCACAGGAGGAATGGAAGTTCTACCAGTAGTTTTAACATTTGATAAGGAAAACTCCTCCATCAAACGCGCGACACTCAGTCCCTGGCCACTCATCAATGTAACTCTCCATGAGATTTTCCCCATTTACCCTACATTCGCCAACAAAATAGGCCCCAAAATTCAGGTCCATCACCTGCGCCAGATTCTCAAGTAAAATCCCTTTAAAATCTGGTGTTGTCACACGCAACTCTTTTGAAGACTGCACACTTCCTAAATGCAACTTCTGCTGTCGGATGAACAAACTGCAAATTAAGAGGACAATGTACAACCAAGAATGTTGTCTATCCCTTAACATGCAACAAATGTCTCAAACAATATGTGGGAGAAACTCAACATAAGTTCCAAATTAGGATTAAGGAACACCTCAGGGACATACGCCTAAATATAGACACTCCCGGGGCCAATCACTTCAACTCAGATTCTCACAAACTCAAATCTGCACTGACCCCGAGTCTGCCAAGAGCACCATCTTCAGGCGCCAATGAGAATCTCATTGGATCTACCAACTCCACACTCTCTATCTGGTAGGGATTAACATCTCAGGATAGTCGGGAAACCTGCACTCAGCCATCTTATTCTTCAGACTTAAATTGTTGTCTGAAAATGCTTTCTCTTTTGACAGTTCTAAAATTTCATTGTGTGGTGAAGAGTTAAACACACAGAATCAAAAGGTTAGACTTTAACTCTTTACCAAACTGCAAATTTAAAGATTGAAACCATTTGCAGACTACAAAATAAATGTGATTGAAATGTTGAAATTTGTTTAGCGAAGGGTAGAAAACGTGGGAAAAAGAAAAAAATGCTGGTTACTAGCATTTTCTCTGTTTCCCACAATATTTTTAAAAGGCTTCTTTCACAGAGTCTTTAAAAGTAAGGATTTTGTGGTAATGGGTGATTGTGGCATATGACTTTGAGAAACAAGGATAATCAACATGATTTAAATATCTGTGTAAACATTGTGGCAATAGAAAAAAATGCTAGTTACATGCCCCTCTGCCTTTCCCGGTAACTAGAATTTTCTTTCTTTTCCCACAATGTTTTCTACCATATTGTTGCCCACTGACCATGCTTTCAACTCAGACAAGTCTAAAGTTTTGTTGTCTGGTCTAGTGTTGAAACACTTCATTTTATTCTATTGTTATAATACTACAATATGTTCCTGTTGTTCTATTGTTACATACTACAGGGTGTTTCATAATATGTGATACGCTTTGAAACTTTTGTCACTTTTTCATTTGGATAGCTATTACAAATAGCAAATTATCACACTAAAGGTAAATGCTTAAAGTTTTAAATTTATAAAACTTACTGAGCAAAATTTCAATGAAACCAAAGTAATCACACTTAGAAAATAGCATCTGTCTACAGCATATCCTGGAAACAAGGTCCATTTTGATGTTAAAGTAGCTTCACTTGCCTCACTAAGTCATAATGGCAGACATGTTTTGCGTGTGATCTTTCTCATTTCTCATGAAATTGGCGGTTTGAGTTCTTCTGTTAATCTTGGGAGTACCTTTTACGAGATCAGCACATAAACCAACAGAACCACCATTACTTGGATGCCAAGCCTGATACATTGATAAAAAGTCATACTATGCTGAGAAAGTAACCTGTGTACTGCTCTCTGTGAACAATGAAAGGTTAATTAGGCTGTTCCTTTTTGAAGATGATGAAGGAAATGCTAGGACTAAACACAGCGAATGCTAGTTGAATGTCTTGAAATGTATGTTCCTACATGCACTATATCGTAAAGGCATTGATATGACAAAAGCATTCGGCAAGATGGTGCTGCACCCTACACTGCACAGAGTGTTCTGCAATGGCTGGAAAAGAACTTTACATATGAAGTCCTTGAAGTCCTACCATCCTTGGCCACCCCACTCCCTAGATTTCAGTTCTTTAGATTTTTTTCTTTTGGGTATTCTGAAAGAGAGGGTTTTAACAGTGCAACTACAGCCTTTGTGAAGTGAGTGCAGCTACAGTGATGCCAAAATGGACATCATTTCAAGTATATGTACATGCTGTAAATGGACACTTTTTTCTAAGGGTGTTTAATTTAGTTTCATAACATTTTACCTCGTCAAAATTTTTATATTTGAAAGATTAAACTTTTACCCTAAATGTAATACCTAGCTATTTTTGATAGCTATGCTAATTAAAAAGTGAAAAAGGTTTGAAGCCATGCCCCAATAGCTTTGTCGGTAGCGTACAGGACTTGAAATTAGGGGTTTGCTGGTTTGATCCCTGGCTTGGCCAATTTCTTTCCACCAATTGATGATAGTTATTGCGACCTGATTCATTTCTCTCTCAGCGCTGACCATTCTTTCGACAATGGTTATGTGGGAAAGCAGACAGCTCCTTGGAAAGAATGTTGTGCAGAGTGCTGATAAAAGAAACTCCAGGAATGCATGGATAGGTGCACTGGCTGCTGTGGTATAACTGAAACAATGTTTATAAACACCATACAATTAATCAAAGGTTTAAAAGTGTATGTCATATTATGATCACCCTGTACAATATGTTTCATTCTTGTGACCTACCATAGGGATAGGCAAAGGAGGCAGCTAGGAGGGTCAGAGCCCCAACTCCCACAATGATTTTGAGGGGGAGTGTATTGTTTTAAAGTGCCATATCCCTTCTCTCCTTCCGCAGGTTGAACTATCCTTTATTTTCTTTTGACCATTTTTTGTTTGAGTGAGAATATACCTTTGAGGGAAGAAAAAAGGTTTACTAACTGCCCCGTTCCAGTTCCTATGGGCATGTACTAAAATGACCTTAAAATTGCAACATGACCTTGTTTACTTTCTGAAAATATGCATAAAATTTATTTAGCAGTTTGATGGTAAGCTGTTCTGCAAACTGTTAAAGATTTCCAATCAGTATGTTCTTTCTTTAACCTAGAATAAATCAGGACCAAAATTGTCTGCTTAAAAATGGAATTGAGGCACATATCAATCTTCATTCAAATTGGATCAGGTAGCTTAGAACACATCTGTAAAATTTTCAGTCTCACAATCAAAAACAGTTTGGTATAGACTATGAATATCACAAGGAAATTCAATGATATGGGAATAAGTATTGAGAAAAAAGTGATTTTAACTTAAGTATCTTCAAATAAATTATTTTACAAAACTGCCTCAACTGTTATCCCTCAAAATGCAAATTAAATGAACTGGACATTTTCAGTTTGTAAAAGAGTCTTCAAACATGCAATTTAAGGACCAGAGTAAGAATATCTTGCTGACTGTTGCAGAATGTATATCCAAAATTCAGATGTCATATTCTATGTTGTTGTCTGATCTTGATCCAAGCCATGGAGGTAATTAGGGATAGGAAATAGGCAAGAGTCTACTGAATTTTGTGAGAGTGTGGTTTAAACAATGCACTAGGGTAAAAGATCATTCTATTTATATACAGGTAGGTAAACATGCAGATCCTAAACTATTTCCCCATCTATTTGTTTATTTGAGTGTATTTATATTCTTTCTACCTGCAGTTTGCGTTATTTTCCACCTGTAACCTATTTTCATTGCAATAAAAACATCTGGAAAAAGTTGCACGTTACAGTGGAAAATTAGTGAATAAGTAATGGTCAATGGGAGAAAACTCGTACTTACTTTTGTCCTTAGATCATCCAGAGTTGCCTCCCTTATAACAATGGCTATCATAAAACCAAGGTCGAATAAAAATGTAACGCAAGTACGTCTTACAAACGGTCTTTTTAAGAATATTACTTTTCGTCCTGATATCATATATTTTTATCACATTAGCTATCGATAATTGCGGTTCTGAAGATATATTTTAGCATTAATAGCATCAGACAGAGGAAAGAACAGAAAGAAAACATTAAAGCATATTTTGAAACCTGCCGGTTCTCTCCCTTGTATTTTATATTTGTAAACACGGCAACCGCTAAAATTTAAATTTGGAAAAAAGAAGTTTGTCTGTGAGGTCAAGACTGCGCTCAGAACATCGGGTTAGTTTAGGTTTCATAATATTCAATCATTATTGAATAAGTGCAAACAATTTTTATCATGCCGACATTTGATACAGAAATATCCAAAATACGCCCGCACCTTACAGCGGAAAATTAGTGAATAAGTAATGGTCAATGTGAGAAAACTCGTACTTACTTTTGTCCTTAGATCATCCTGAGTTGCCTCCCTTATAATTGTGGATAGCATAAAACCAAGGTCGAATAAAAATGTAACAAAAGTACATCTTACAAACGATCTTTTTAAGAATATTACTTTCCGTCCTGATATCATATATTTTTTATCACATCAGCTATCGATAATTGCGGTTCTGAAGATATAATTTAGCATTAATAGCATCAGACAGAGGAAAAAAACACTTAGAAAACATTAAAGCATATTTTGAAACCTGCCGGTGCTCTCCCTTGTATTTTATATTTGTAAACACGGCAACCACTAAAATTTAAATTTAGAAAAAAAAGAAGTTTGTCTTTGAGGGTAAGATTGCGCTCAGAACATTAGGTTAGTTTAGGTTTCGTAATAGTCGATCATTATTGTATACATGCAAACATTTTTTATCATCAAACGTACACATTTGATACAGAAATATCCAAAATTCGCCCGTAACGGAAGTGACATTTTTCTCACTGATTACATGTAGGCAGGGATCCTATACATGTGTATATAAGATCCCTGATGTAGGTGTTAATATCCAAGGCGAAATCTTTTACAGACTGTTGATCAAAAATAACCAGAACTTTCTGCTAGTTTACAAATGTCGAGAAGATACTGCTTTTCTTTTTTTAAATTTCGAAATCAGCAATTGCTGATTCGTATGTATTGTCAGGGAGTTGAAGAGGGGGGGGGGCAAAACAAGGGAGGCCACTCTGCCTTATTTTGAGTTTTGTACAGTACAAGTTTTCTCCCTTTGACCATAAAATTATCGAAAAATCCCCCCATTGTGATAGGGTCAAGATAAATGATTGCACATACTTATATCAAAGAAGTCAAAGGCCTAAATTACATTAGCAGATGTCTGATGTAAGATGGGAAAAGTAAGAAGATGATTTTTGTCATTTTAGGCATTGTATGTTGAGAATGTAACAGCCTTGGATATACATGTATTTGCAATCCTTTACTAGATCTCTACCTCTACTAAGAGAGGAAAAAAATCCAAATAAGTGTACTGGCAATATAAAGACCTGTGTTGAAAGCAGCATGCAGATAAATTGAAAAAAAAAATTACTTGTCTAGTTATTTTTTTGTCAACACAATGATATTGTGATTCAAATCAAAATCAGAAAATGCAAAAGATAATTTTTTTTCATGGTGAAAAAGCACTTTTCATCCTGTCCAGAGTCAGTTAATCCTTTTCCAAACAATCCCAACTTTTAATGACATTTTAGAAATAGGCTTTTGAAAACATTATTGGAAAAAGAGAAAATACTAGCTACCAGCATTTTCTCCGTTTCTGACGAATCCTGTTCTACCCTTTGAAACACAAATTTTATGTTTTCAGCAATGTCTATTTTTTTTCTGCATAAGCTTTCAATTTCAACAAATATTGAATTTCGACAGCTAGTAATGAGTTGAATTAATAAACTATTTAACCCTTTACTACACAATTCTGACTTTTAATGACCTGAGTAAGAAGATGAGGAAGAGGGCCTTTGAAAACATGGCTGAAAAAGAAGAAAATGCTAGCAACCAGCATTTTCTTCTTTTCCATGATGTTTTCTACTCTTTGAAATGCAAAAGCCACTTACATTTATGTGAGCTTGATTCTATATGTCCTCTGCAAGTGCTTTCATTATGGACCATTTTAAAATTTTTTCATATGGTAAACAGTTCATTATCTTGTTTTAAAGAATATAAATTACCACATTTCATACAAAACACCATTATTACATGTATGTAAGAGAGCATAGAAACAAACAAAACACAAAAATAATAATTTACCAGGCACCAAGCTTACCGTAGCAAACTTCATGCTGATCTTGTAGCGTATTTGTTTTTGTCTTTTTCTCCCATTGCCTCTGTACTTCTATTGGTTGAAAACATTGTCATGTGATATATTCTTTTGCTTGATGTAGGTTTTATTTCTTTTTCTCTTTAACAACTAAATAACTGATGTAATATGAACTTATTCTTTCTCAAACCAGGAAGGAGAGTTTAAAAGCTGAATAAAGCTCATATAATAACAATCAGTGTTAAATTTCATTCTTTTATAGAGGAAAAGAAAATTTAGTGCTCAAGTTTATTTCAGTCCAGGGATCGTATATACACATACGATCCCTGTTTCAGTCTAAAAGGGTATGGCCGTAGACTTAAAACAGGATATGAATACATATTAGTCATGCTCTGTGCATTGGCAAAGCAAGTTGATCCATGTCGGCCTGTGCAGTCAGTGCAGGCTGATACAGGTTGAAATGTTTTGCTATTCGTAAATTTCTACATGTCAAAGAACCATTTAACCTCATGATTCAACAGGTTTTAACACATAATAGATCTACACTATGTGATGACTTGCCTGACACCAAGATGCATTAACCCTTTCAGTGCCAAAAGTGAAAACAAGGGCTTTTAGGACTGGCATAAATGAAAATTAGACTGCAAAGAAAATGCAGTCTGATCTTGGATCTATACCATCCTCTTGTGTGGGTAAGCATGGAAGATGAAAAATTGTTTTAATTTTAGTGTATTGTATTTTCAGCCGTTGAGTTTATAGATTTGCTGCTGAAAGAGCTCCACCCCCTTCTCCCAGTGTGCAGCTCATTATCTATTCTAATGGCTGGATTATTTGCAACATTTAGCTGTAACTTGGTAACTCTGATAAATTTTTGACTAGTCTCGGTTGAAAGCATTTGCAGTTGACACATTAAATGTGGCTCAGACAAGTAGCTTTGTCTTTGAAAGGGTAGAAAACATTGTGGGAAAAGGAGAAAATGGTGGGTTTTTTTTTTCTCCTTTTCCCACAATGTTTTCTAAAGCTTTCCCTCCCAGGATCATAAAAAATCAGGGGTATGTGGTAAAGGGTTGATGTTTTTTTTTTATTAAAGTTTGTTTTGTTGTACAGTTGCTTAGATTATCTGTTGGTGTTTGTGTCTCCCTCCATGTTGAAGGAGGGGAGGACAGTGGAACCAGGTTGTTTGTTTGTCCAACTGTTGGCCATGCTGTTAGCTCAGTTGGTAGTGTACAGGACTTGAGAAAAGGGGGTTGCTGGTTTGATCCCTGGCTTGGCAAATTTCTTTCTGAGGATTGATGATAGTTATTGGGTCAGGATTCATACCTCTCTCAACACAGACCATTGTTTAGAACATTTGATATGTGGGAAAGCAGCTAGTTGCTCAGAAAGAATATTGTGCAGAGTCTTGGTAAAGGAAACTCTAGGAATGTGTAGAGAGGTGCACTAGCTGCTGTGATTTAACTGAAATAATGTTGAAAACAGCAATAAACACCATACAATCAATTAAAGGTTTGAAAGTGTGTATCATATAATGATTACCCTGTACAATATGTTTAATTCTTGTGACCTAGGTATAAGCAAAGGAACTATATTTTTTTTTTACATTTTTTGTTTGAGTGAGAATATGTATTTGAGGAAAAAAAAGTTTACTACCTGCCCCGCTCCAATTCCTATGGCCATGAAATAAAATGACCTCAAAATTACAATATGACATTGTTTACTTCCTAAAAATATGCACAAAATTTATTAAGCAGTTTGATAGTAAGCTGTTTCTGCAAACTGTTAAAGATTTTGCTTATAATCAGTAGGTTCTCTCTTTACCCTAGAATAAATCAGGACCAAAATTGTCTGTTTAAAAATGGAATTGAGGCACATATCAATCTTCATTCAAAGTGGATAAGGTAGCTTAACACTTGTCTTAAAAATTTTCAGTCTCACCAGGGATCGTATATACACATGTATATAAGATCCCTGGTCTCACAATCAAAAACAGTTTGGTATAGACTATGAATATCACAAGGGAATTCAATGATATGGAAATAAGTATTGAGAAAAAAATGATTTTAACTTACCAGTAAGTATCTTCAAATAAATTATATTACAAAACTACCTCAACTGTTATCCCTCAAAATGCAAATTAAATGAACAGGACATTTTCAGTTTGTAAAAGAGTCCTCAAACATGCAATTTAAGGGCCAGAGTAAGAATATTTTGCAGACTGTTGCAGAATGTATATCCAAATTCAGATGTCACATTCTATGTCGTTGTCTGATCTTGATCCAAGCCATGGAGGTAATTAGGGATAGGAAATAGGCAAGAGTCTACTGAATTTATGTGTGTGTAGTTTAAACAATGCACTAGGGTAAAAGATCATTCTATTAATATACAGGTAGGTAAACATGCAGATCCTAAACTATTTCCCCATCTATTTTTTTATTTGAGTGTATTTATATTCTTTCTACCTGCAGTTTGCGTTATTTTCCACCTGTAACCTATTTTCATTGTAATAAAACATCTGGAAAAAGTTGCCCGTTACAGCGGAAAATTAGTGAATAAGTAATGGTCAATGGGAGAAAACTCGTACTTACTTTTGACAGTAGATCATCTGGAGTTGCCCCTCTTATAATTGTGGCTTTCATAAAACCAAGGTCGAATAAAAATGTAACGCAAGTACTTCTTACAAACGGTCTTTTTAAGAATATTACTTTTCGTCCTGATATCATATATTTTTATCACACCAGCTGTCGATAATTGCGGTTCTGAAGATATAATTTAGCATTAATAGCATCAGACAGAGGAAAGAACAGAAAGAAAACATTAAAGCATATTTTGAAACCTGCCGGTGCTCTCCCTTGTATTTTATATTTGTAAACACGGCAACCGCTAAAATTTAAATTTGGAAAAAAGAAGTTTGTCTGTGAGGGTAAGACTGCGCTCAGAACATCAGGTTAGTTTAGGTTTCGTAATATTGTAGATCATTATTGTATAAATGTAAACAATTTTGTCATCAAACGTACACATTTGATACAGAAATATCCAAAATTCGCCCGTAATGGAAGCGACATTTTTCTCGCTGATTACATGTAGGTGTTTATGACTAAGGCGAAATCTTTTACAGATTGTTTATCAAAAATAACCAGAACTTCCTGTTAGTTTACAAATGTCGAGAAGATACTGCTTTTCTTTCTTTAAATTTCGAAATCAGCAATTGCTGATTCGTATGTGTTGTCGGGGAATTGAATGGGGATTGGGCAGCAAGACAAGGGAGGCCACTCTGCCTTAACTTTGAGTTTTGTACAGTACAAGTTTTCTCCCTTCGACCATAAAATTATCGAAAAATCCCCCATTGTGACAGGGTCGAAATAAATGATTGCACATAATTATATCAAAGAAGTCAAAGGCCTAAATTACATTAGCAGATGTCTGATGTAAGATTGGAAAAGTAAGAAGATGATTTTTGTTATTTTAGGCATTGTGTGTTGAGAATGTAACAGCCTTGGATATACATGTATTTGCAATCCTTTACTAGATCTCTACCTCTACTAAGAGAGGAAAAAATTCCAAATAAGTGTACTGGCAATATAAAGACCTGTGTTGAAAGCAGCATGCAGATAAATTAAAAAAAAAAAATACTTGTCTAGTTATTATTTTTTTTTTTTGTCAACACAATGATATTGTGATTGAAATCAAATCAGAAAATGCAAAAAGATAATTTTTTTTATGGTGGAAAAGCACTTTTCATCCTGTCCAGAGCAGGGATCTTATATGTGTATATACGATCCATGGTCCAGAGTCAGTTAATCCCTTAACAAACAATCCCAACTTTTAATGACATTTTAGAAATAGGCTTCTGAAAACATCTGTGAAAAAGAGAAAATACAAGCTACCAGCATTTTCTCCATTTCTGACAAATTGTTTTCTACCCTTTGAAACAGGTAACCAGCATTTTCTTTTTTCCCACAATGTTTACTACTCTTTCAAATGCAAAAGCCACTTATATGTATATGTCAGCTGAAAACATTTGCAGTTGACACATTAAATGTGGCTCAGACAAGCAGCTTTGTCTTTGAAAGGGTAGAAAACATTGTGGGAAAAGGTGAAAATGCTGGATACCAGCATTTTCTCCTTTTTCCACAGTGTTTTCTAAAGCCTTCCCTCTCAGGGTCAGTAGAAATCTGGGGTATGTGGTAAAGAGTTCATATTCTTTTTTATTAAAGGTTGTTAAGTTGTACAGTTCCTTTGTTTATCAGTTGGTGTTTGTGTACCCCTCCAGCTTCAAGGAGGAGAGGGTAGTGGTAGTGTTTGTTTGTCCATCTGTCAGCCAAGCCCCATTCGCTCATTTGGTAGTGTACAGGACTTCAGAACAGTGGACGACTGGCTTGATCCTGGATTGACCAATTTCTCCCCGAAGTTTGATGATAGTCATTCATTTCTCTCACACAGCTGACAAATGTTTCAATGATGGTCCATTCGATATTTTGGGAAAGAGGTAGTATGGAAAGAAAATTGTGCGAAGTATTTGTGAAAGAAACTCCAGGAAAGCATGGATAGGTGCACTTGCTGCAGAGACATAACTGAAAAAATGTTCAAAACGGTATTAAACACCATACAATCAATCATTGTCCATCTGTCTGTAGATGCAATCGTGTGTCCCTCATCTCTGACAGCATTAAAGCAATTTGGCTTAAAATAATCATTTATTCAAATGACAAAATTTTGTATCCACGTGGAAAGCGTTTACAGTCAACAAATTAAATGTAGCTCAAGTGATAATTTCTGTCTTTGATAGGATAGAAAACATTGTGGTGTTTTTTTGAGTATTTTCTCCATTTCCCAACAATGTTTTCAAAAGGCTTCTGTGTGCTTTTCCCGAATTGTTTGCAATAGATATCCACTGCAGAAATATTAAAATATTTTAAGTTACTACGAAAAAGAGGGTTGTTTCGGTAATGGGTCGTTTTGGCACCGGGCCGTTTTGATCTCCATTCACAATTTACATTTCGTGTGAAATCAAGACTGACGACATGACCTGTATATCTGAAAAGCCCAATTAGTCGACACTTTAAATTTTCCAGATAAAAAAAAAATAACACTTTAACTGAAAAAAACAATAATAGAAAAACATTGACATAAACATTGAAACGCAGTTCATACTAAACGCTTCTTTGGCGGATATGAAAATTGTCGGAATCAGGTAAGTCAGTGAAAAATCAATAATTGGTCTTAACTCCAGTTGCGTCGTCTATCCCTGTGTGTATACGATCCCTTCTTCCTTAGGGTTGCTAAATTCAAGATTGTATGGTAAAGAGTGGATAAAAGCCCAACTACTATGGTATAGGTAGTGTAGCTGTAATTTTCATTATGATTGGTGTACAATTACACAAGTTAAAACTTTTTTCCCCCTGTAATATTTTCTGATCAAAGAACTAAGGAGCTTGAGAGTATTTGAAATGCAGTGTGGGGGATGATGCTGAGGGAAAAAGTCAAATAAGTTCAAATTTAGGGGAAATACATTGTATACTATTAGGTCAAAGTTCTAGAAAAGTGACAAGCAAATGCCTATACCCCTCCACCCACACAAGTACCATACAAAGAGGTTGGAACAATTTGCCCCACAGACAACTCTCCCAAGCCCCTGTAGCTCAGTTGGTAGCGTGCAGGACTTGAGAACAGGGGGTTGCTGTTGGACTCAGGCCAATTTCTTTCCGTGGATTGATGATAGTCACTGAGGTAAGATTCATTCCTCTCTAACTGCTTCCTATTGTTCTGATGATGGTTATGTGAGAAAGCAGCCAGTGGCTTGGAAAGAATATTGTGCAGAGTATTGCTAAAAGAAACTGTAGGAAAGCATGGATAGGTGCAGCTGCTGGGATATAACTGAACTAATGTTGAAAAAGGTGTTAAACTCCATAATATCAATCAGTCAATCAATCAATACAGACAACTCATCCTGTGACAACTTTTGCTATTATCCCAAACCTCCAGAGATAGCTTTTCCCAAAAGTTTAAAAGACAACTTGCCCAAATTCTTGGGGGGCAGTTTTCTTTGAGCAACCTTGATATAATATAAATTACAAAATACCCAAAAAAGCTAGTTTGGGTCAAAATATTTCACAGAAAAATGCACAATGTAGATCCAAAAACAGATGTCGTATTCTAAACAGTTGCCTGATCTAGATCTTAGCCATAGACATATTAAGGTATACGTATGTAGGCCTAAACACACTTTTGGAAAAGTTTGTGAGCTTTTGTTGTTGAAACCCATACAATTTCAGGTTTTAATGATCCTGAAGTTAGCCTTTTGGAAAAAAATGTGAGAAAATGCTGGTAATAATTTCTCTATTCATTTGCTTCTTTATCATTATTTCCCTCATTCAAGCTGCACATTTTCAGAACTTTTCACTTATTACCCTCCCCTCCTTTTGATAAATAAATAAATAAAACAAGTTGTGTGTTGCATTAACAAATTTGCGAATAGTTAGGGGTGAAAGCGGGTCAAATCCGGTTTCTTTCTCCGATCCAGTCAGTACCGGGGAACAACATTAATACCCGACAAGTGAACGCGGCAAAAATCAAGCTAGAAGGAAGGCGAACAGAGAAAAAATAAAAAAAAAAACACTTATTCATACTAAAGAATCATTTAAAAAGTGCAGAAACAGATGAAATACAACTGGTTAATCTAATTTAGTTGGATTTTTTTTTTTAAATCCCGAATCCATTTCCTAAACAGAGAGAGGTGTGAGTCGGTCACTTCGTCACAATTCGTTTCGACCATTGGGTACATGGAAAAACCAAATTTCTCTTACAACCTAATTTCACCGTATTTCTGAACCTAATGACTATATTTAACCTCTTGATGACCACATTTCATATAAAATGACAAATTTCTTACCCATTTAGCTGGGAGGGATTAGGGTCAATTACTCCCGATTCGGGGTCTAGCTCCGATTTTTGTGATTGTTTCTCCGCTCTAGCGGAGTAGGGTCAAAACGGCCCTCTTTCAAAACGGCCTGGTACCAAAACGAGTGACAGATGTTTCGGTAACAGACGAGTTCGGTAACATAGACTTGTAAAGTAAATCGATTGGATGTTTCGGTAACAAAGCAATTGTATAGTGTTTATGTACCGTTACGTTCTTTACACCCAATACATGGCTTTGTTTTTTTCAAACATTTTATTTTTGGACTTTCCACCCTTTTGTCCCTTGATAGATAGGTTCATACCTTTTATTTTTGCACTTTCCACCCCTTTTCCCTTGATAGATAGGCTATCCACACGGTTTCTTTTTTTCAATACTTGGTTATCCACACGTTTTTCCTTTTATTTTTCAATTTTCAACCATATTTCAAGTGATGAATAATACCCATGCCTAATCTTGTACCTGTTGAATTTTCAGTATTTCATACATCTAGGTTTATAAAATGGACATCGGATTATACGATGCTCTTACGGTTAAAATCACAGTAAATTAAGCTGGTGCGTTAAAACTCATAATAGTGCGGTAAAGGGTTAAAGCATGTTTCATACATGTATTTCACAACAATAAATCATTTAACTTTAGAAGATGGCCGAATAGGTCATAAAGTATCATGGCAAATGGAGAAAAAGCGGTCACCCGCATGCTATCCACTATCCCATGATCCTGTGATAGATCACACATTTTTGTTTCAGAAATTCTGATTGTATGTCGTTCGACCGTGATGAAGGTTTTACGAACTGACTGCTTTATTTGGGTTAAGGTATAAAAAGAAAATGTCTTGTAACATCCATGAAAACTGAAAAAAAAAGCTGCTAATATATGAGGCTTAATTGCGATCAACCACATATTCTATCGTTTTTATGTAGATCTGTGAGAAATTCTTTATCTTTTGGGTAACGGGAGGTGTGAAAGACACGCACCTATACAATGGACAATACCTCCTTCACTAACGTGAAGTACGGAAAGGGAGTTCATATGATCTTTGTGCGTTGTTGAACGTTGTAAAACCTACAGATGATGACTTGTGTCTTTGAAAACTTGAGTAAAAAGCAGAGTAATACAAAATAACTTATACTTATGACGCACACAAATCTACACAGTCAAAATCACAAGAAGTAAGCAAGAAAGCATTGTTATTGCCTCTCTCCATCTCTCTTACCCCCATTTTGCCACAATATTTCCACCAGTATAACTTCTATTTCTGAAGTTAGGTTGATAATCCATAATCTTAACATTTAGAGCATCGAACAAACAAAATGGCCATTTTTATCTTAGAAATGTTAAGTCTAATGTTAGCGGTTAAGTGGTTGTCCTTTTTATAATCTCTAGGAAACACGGGTAGTATTGATCAAAGATCAGACTCTGTGCTTTGTGCAGTCTGATCTTGAATGGTATGAGCTGCAAAGGCAACAGCAGAAGCGAAAGGTACTCTAAGGGTTAATGGCACAACGGGTACATGTTGGATATTATTCCATACATCAAGTATGGGTGTATAATATCGAAAATAAGATACGGTGATCAATATTTATTTATTAAAGGTATTTTATACATACAGCATGGAATGACGAACATAACATTATTTATGAAACATAGTGGGATTTACAAATTAAGGTTTTAAAAAACGAAGGTTTGAACAAAACAAAGCCATGCACTGGGTGTAAAGAACGTCACGGTACATAAACACTATATAATTGCTTTGTTACCGAAACATCCAATCGATTTACTCTATAAGTCTATGTTACCGAACTCGTCTGTTACCGAAACATCCGTAAATCACCAAAATGGCCCAGTGCCAAAACTACCCGGTACCAAAACGGCCCACTTTTTTTGTCATTAAACCCATTGAAGAACCCTCATTTGAATCACACAGTTAGATTTATAAAATTAACTTATTTAGTTTTATAAAATTTACTTATAACATGAATTTTTATCATGTTAATCGAGCGATACGGTCTCTTGCTATGATTTCATTGAAACATGTACAGAGATGTATCCTTTTGAGAATGCCTGGAGCTGTTTTCAACATAAGTGATTTGTGCATAACTCGGGTAAAAAGACGGTAGGAAAGCAACCACAACATATACATTTTTTCGAATTTCAGTTGATCATGAGAAAAGAACGTGGGGGAGGAGAGTGAAGACAAATGAACTCACATTATAGCATCGGATAGGAATGCAGATTACAACCCACACAAGTATGGAGAATCGAGGCCCAAGCTCCATAAATAAAATTCATTATTTGAAAATAGATAAGAGCAAAGGAAGTTATAAAATTCACTCTGTCAAAATTGGTGGAAATAAAACAATAATTTGTAGTTCAAAAGTGGGCCGTTTTGGTACCCATTAACATTGGGACGTTTCGGTAAAGTGGGCCGTTTTGGAAGTGGGCTGTTTTGACCATATCTCGAGCTGAGATTATAATGTAAACGCTGCTAACATCATTTCATTCTGTTTTTCTTCAAAAATAAAAAGCCAAAACTTTCAAAACAAACAAATGTCAAATATAGTATAGCTAGTAGCCTTTCGGTTCATTTGTTCACGGTAATTACAATTTGATCAAGAAAAAGTCAAAAGTTGAACAAAGTATGGAATAAATCACCAAATAATTTCCTAATTTCATCTTTTTCGTGGCGTCATGGAAAATATCATCGGGTTCATCCAAACATTTGAAAGAAAATCCATCTGGACCTTAACCACTGTCTCGCACTTCTAGAGAGCGCTAGTGACAGCCAGTATTTCATTTATGTCTTACAGTTTATGATGTCAGCCTTCATGTGAGCTTTAGATCATGTGAAAGCATTTCCTTACCAGTTTATGATGAGGAAATCTGCAGCACCAAGCCAGTTTGGTAAATTCAGACCAAAGTTTACAGTGCCAGTGAAACATCAGCATCAGACGGTTTGTACAGATAGTAAAGTAACAAAGGTATTATTTCTTACATCTTTAGGAAATACTTTTGCCTCTTAACCCTTTGCTACACGATTTTGAGATTTAAAGACCCTGACAGAGATGGCTTTTGAAAACTTTAAGAACATTGTAGGAAAGGGAGAAAATGCTTGTAATTACTGTTTTATCCTTTTCCCACAATGTTTTTTATTCTTACAAAGGCAAATCTTGTGCTCAAAGCCAGATTTATTTGTCATCTGCAAATGCTTTCATCTAAGGAAAGTTTAGAACTTTATTGTTTGCAAAAAAGTTAGCCAGAGAACCCAGTGTTTTAATTCTAGCCACTCAATGGAACTTGACACGGGTCTGAATAAAGGGCATTTGCAGAGGATGAATGAAATTTGCTCAAATAATAAGATTTGGCTTTCAGAAGGTAGAAAACAGTGGATATAGAGAATAGATGGTTGGTGTCTTGGATGGGTTAAGTTTATCGGGCAAGGCGGAGGAATTTATCTGGTGAGCCGAAGGCGAACCGGATAAATTTCGGAGCCGAGCCCGATAAACTTAACCCATCCAAGACACCAACCATCTATTCTATTTATCCTGTCACTCACTGTAACGGAACAAAACAAAACAAACAAACGGAAAAAAAACATTGATAAAGACCGTACCTTCAATAAATTTCCGGAACCGAGCCTGATCGACTTTCTTAATCCAAGACACCAACCATCTATTTTATTTATCCTTTTTCTGAATTATAATCCAAAAATCCGACTAAATTGAACATTTCGCTCGAAATAAGACACATATTGACATCTTTCTCACTAGATCTATGAGAAACTTGAAATGAAGAACCGTGTTTACATAACCCTCTGGATATGCAGCTGTAATAATGACGTCATGAATGATATTGGCTACGTCATAATTATCAAACGTGACGTATCTCCGCAGAAAAATATTGTGGCGGAGAAGACAATGTGTTTTAACATAACAGACTATTAATTAAACGAGCAAAAGTATTCGCTAGCGATTGATTCATTCATTACGGCAGTAAGACGCTTGGTTGAAAATAGTCCCAGTCAGCAGGTGCGCACTTAGCGGTCATGTGACCAACTGACGGATAACAAAAAAAATATACGGCACCCTGTTATCCGTCAGGTAAACCCGGAAGTGACAGGATAAAAAGGAAGGAATGTTAGCGTCCACCATTTTCTTTTTCTGCACAATGTTTTCAGAAGCCATTTTTGTCAGTGTTAAAGTATAGGATTATTTGATACAGGGTTAATAGTCCCATAGTTAAAAGGCTTTTGAAAACACTGAAGAAACACGGAAATAATGGTTATCAGAGATTCAGATAGGAGTTCACTTATTCCGAAAATATGTCTTTGTCTCTGAGAAACAGTTTTTGTGGTATTTGTCGAAGACAATACCACTATGAGTTCAATATTGAATTTTGAAGACCATGTATCGTATTTTGTGCAAAGCCGAAGGAAATAAACCCAATTAAACTCAATTTTTCTCAGGCAAATGAGTTTTTCGGTAGCACTCAGATATGTAATTGGAAATGGCATGTTAAAATACACTAGGTGAGGCCATCGATCGTGGAAATACTAATTTTTGATTGAAAATAGCTTCACTCGCTCATAGCCTTCTATTGGCGCAAATGATACAGAATTTGTCTACCGATCACTTGGTCCTGGGCTTTTTCATTCCAAAACCAGTTCGTCCCATGGTTTGTTCATCCAATGATTGCGTGCTACTCCATTTGATTGGGCATGAATATTTATAGATCAAAATAATTGATTGTAATGTTGGGAATTAAATATTGATGGCCAAAGAGATTCCAAAATCATAGTTTTCAGGTACAAACTTAATTTTATTCGATATATTCACATGGTTTCTCTCTCTATCCATCATGCATCCTACTGTCAAGGCACGTTACTCCTGACTCCTCCTGAACGATCAAAGGGAGACCACCAATACACAAATAATCCTAACTTTGTCATGAGTACTCTCCCTTCAACCAAAAAAAGGTATTCATTTGCTTAGTATGTTGACTTTCAAGCCAATATTTGAATAATATTTTTCTTTTTCTTTCAAATTATTAATTCCACACAATGGCTTCCTTGACAAATACCACTTCAGGGTTCTCAACGCTTTGATTATACATAGGGATAGACAGTCGAGGCAGTTGACTTCTATTTCATAGTTCCATATCACACACTGTGGTAAGCAGTTTACTTTGGGGTTTGCTGAGCTGGAGATTCAAACCAGCTACCCCCTGGTATCAAATCCTGTATTTCATTTCTAATGAAAAAGCTTTTCAAAACATGGTGAGAAAAAGAGAAAATGCTTGCTACTTTTTTCAACACAATTTTAGTTTGGCTGTTTTCCAAGAGAACGCAGACTTACTGCCATAGCCCTGTCGTCATATGTGTCATTCTTTCGCAATAACTTCTAGGATATCTCTCTTATTATCGAACATATTTACCTTAAATTTGAATGATTAGTTAACTATCAATACAACAAGAGCAGGTAACCATCAAAGTATTTAGACACATTTATGCCCTTTGTCGACTTGGAATTTTCCCTTAAAGTCATGCACCTGCAGTTGAGCATTGGCACTCGCATGCGGTGCTCTTGTTTACATAAAAATGCACTGAACTCTGCATTTGTCTGTGCTTCTTTCCCTACAGGAAGCTTCTTTGCAGAATCAGGTGTTGAAAAGGTTGTTTTCGGATACAAGGTGAGCAGATCAATTGTTGTTCAGGTCATGTATTGTGATCCAGAATTTCATGTAGTAGAGTCATGCCCTGTGAAAAGGGGTTTTAATGCTTCTTCAAAAGTATCAACCCTTGACAACCTGCACAGTCTTAGCAGGCTTATCTGGGTTGAAACTATTTGATACTGGCACAACTTCTGCATGTCAAAGGATCAGTCTACATCATGATTCAGTCATCTTTAGAAAAAAAAATCCATTAGTATGATGTGACAACTTACCTGGTACACTGCAGTAAGAAGATGTCTTAAACCCTTTTTCCTAGAGCATGACTCACCTGTCTTTTGTTTAACTCTTTACCAAATGACAAAATTTTAGACTTGTCCAAATTGAAAGCATTTGCAGACGACAAAGGTGACTAAAAAATTGAAACTTGATTTTGGAAGAGAAAAAAACATTGTGGGAAAAGGAAAAAATGCTGGTTACCAGCATTTTCTCCTTTTCCCACAATGTTTTCAGAAGGCTTCTTTCTCAGGGTTCGTTAAAACCAGGGATTGTTTGGTAAAGGGTTAATATACTTGGCATTTTAACCCAAAAGCGCTGGACCCTACTTAAGCCTTTACAGGACAAAATTTTAGACTTGTCTAAATTAAAAAAAGCATTTGTAGATAAAAAGTAAAACATAGATTCAAAAAATGGAATATGTCTATGAAAGGGTAGAAAACAGTGCGAAAAAGAGGAAAATGCTAGTTACTGGTCATGTTCTTCTTTTCCAGAAATCTTTTCCAAAGGTTTCCCTCCTTAGGGTCAAAAGAAAAAATAATTGCTTAGTGAAGGGTTAAGTTGGTTGTTGCTGAAGGGTTAGTTTAAGATTAGACTTAAGAAAATGTGCAGTTTGATCTTGGATTAACACTGTCCATTATATTATCTTGAATTTCAGGCCAAAATAACCATAAAAGGCAAAATATTTCAGTGAATTTTCATTGCTATCTAAGTCCATTTTATTGATCCAGCAATCTAATTGTTCTGGGTATAAATGATAGTTATAACTAAATATGAACTGTGTTGTGGCATTTTAACTCCATAAAAATCTTTTTCAATTGGAAGGGCTACAAACGAAGATTACGTTATTGTCTTCTTAACTTAGTACTAGTCAACAAAATTTTAGGCTTGTCAAAATTGACAGCTTTTGCAGAGAACATACCAACTCATTACCAAATGACAAAATTCTAGACTAGTACAATTTGAAAGCATTTGCAGATGAGAAAAGTTAAGTAGCCCAAATGATTATTTCTATCTTTGAAAGGGCAGAAAACTTGTGGGAAAGCGAGAGAATGCTGATTACTAATGTTTTCTAAAGGCCTCTTCTTCAGAGTTGTTACGGGTTAAATGTTGCTCAAGGTATACTATAGGCTTTCCCTTTCAAAGGTTTGGACACATTGTTTGAAAGGGGAAATGTTGGTTACCAGCATTTCTCCTTTTCCCACAATATATTCAAAAAACCTCTTTTTCAGGTTTGTTAAAACATCAGGTTGTTTAGTAAAGGTTGAAATACATTTACTGCAGATAGTTTTGAAAATCATCTTGAAAGATAAACAACACTTACTATGGACTTGTGCATAAGTACAGGCAAAAAAAACGTAGCAAAAGGAGCAATATGATAATTTGTTGCCGAAAGTTACATGAAATGAGGACATTTGCAAGTTGAAAAATGTCACCTGCAGCTGCTAATATATAATGCGATTATTTTCTTGTTTCGTATCAATGAAGGGAGGTTACAGATGAAAATAGTCCTTCTACGGAAGGTGTGGTAAGTGAATCAGAACAACTTACTCAGAAACCCAGTGCTTGTATTGTGCCATCTGCCAAAAAACCCAGATTTGAATCTCCACTCCTGAAACAAGCAGTGTCTCATTCATCACTTCAACTAAAAGATTCCAATACAGGTATGTTTTGGCCATTAGATTTCTACGCAAATACCTCCTGAACCAACACTGCAGAAGACCACCAGGAAAATATGGGCAGTAGAATGTGGATTGTTAACTTTTTGCCACACAGCACAATTTTGGATTTGCTCAACTCCAAAGCATTTGCAATTGACAAATGAAATGTGGCTTAAATGGTGGGATTTATCTTTGAACATGTAGAAAACTTTTTGCAAAAAGGAGAAAATGCTGGTTACCCGCATTTTCTCCTTTTCCCACAATGTTTTGTAAAGCCTTGTTCTTAGTTGAAACTTCGGATGGTGTGGTAAAGGATTAAAAATGAATTAAGGTTATAATCTTTGCCAAACTACAGAATTTCAGCTAGACCAAATTCAAAGTATTTGCAGGTGACAGATAAAAGTAAATCAAAACATGGTTTCTGTCTTTGAAATGGTAGAAAACATGGTGGGAAAAGGAGGATATACTTGTTACCAGTGCCCACAATATTTTCAAAAGCCTTCTTCAACAGGGTCACTAAAATTCTGGATTATATGGTAAAGAATTAATATGTAACTATACCATTCTCCTTTGCTACAATAATATGACATACATGTATCTGAAAACATGATGACCAAAAGAGAAAGTACATGTCTGCAGATGGAGATGTGTTTAGTTGCTTTTGTAGATAGTCTTGATGAAGAGAGAGCTGAGCCCTAGTAGCTCAGTTGGTAGCACACATGACTGAGAACAGAGGGTCGCAGGTTCGATCCCTAGCTTGGCCAGTTTTTTTCCGAGGATTGATGATAGTCATCACAACAGCACTCATTCCTCTTTCACCGCAGACCATTTTTTAAAACTATGGTTATGTTGGAAAGCAGCCAGTGGCTTGGAAAGAATATTGTGTGGAGCACTGGTAAAGAAAGTCCAAGAAATCAAGGATAGGTGCACTGGCTGCTGTAACATCACTAAAATAATGTTGAAAAAAGGCATTAAACATCATACAATCTGTCAATCACTAGATTAAGGGAGACATGAATATACATGTTTTAGCTATTACAGTGAGATTATTGAGGTAAGAATGGCATGAAGCCTGTTCAAATTATTGGTATGACAAACTTCGCTGTCTGATTCAAAGCAAAAATCCATTAACTGGTTACCAAATTTTAGACATGGTCGAAATTAAAAAGATTTGCAGATGACTATTTAAATGTAGCTAAAATTGGGATTTGTCTTAGAGTAGAAAACAATCTGAGAAAAGGAGTAAACGCTGGTTAGCTTGAGTTTATAGGTGCAGAACAAGCAAGTAATTAAGTGAAAATCAACTTTCTTCAAACCTGTTTGCAGGTCCTGGTTGTCTTGTGAAGAATGATGGCCCACAGACAAGATACTTCAGTGTTGTTTGGTGTAAGAGATCCAGTAAAAAAGTAAGGCCAGATGAATATTTCACTGCTTAAGATGACCTCATTTATTTCTTTTTTTAACCTCTGACCAAACAATCCTAACTTTTAATGACCCTGAGTAGGAGGCCATTTGAAATCATTGTGGGAAAAGGAGAAAGTGTTGGTAACCTGTTATAAAGATTGAATAATTACAGTTTAAAATAGAATGCATACATAAAAGAAAAGACCCAGATATCAAAATACAGATACTGTTTTGAATAGAATTTGTGGGAAAATGTTGGACAGTTATATCATTACCAGCATTTTTCCCTTCTATTGCAATATTTTCAAATAGTTAATCCTATGGGCTGTTCAAACTTGAAACTGTGTGGTAACGGGTTAAATGTAAGACACAAGGTTTGAGTGCAGACCCTTTGCTGTCCTGTCTTGATCTACAATGTCTGGAGATTACTCCTCATCAGTTCTTTTTATATTTGCCAAATTCATTTAGTCGGCCACAGTTTTGTTTTCTGAGACAATTATTCTATTAGCCTGCATAGCAGCAGGCTAAGGTCCTTTGCATTTGTCTCAATTTTTGTTTTTTATTTCATTACAGCATAAGAAATGGGAAGGAGATGGTATGTACATAATCATTTAAATTTTAGCATTTCTTTTGCTATCTTTTTCATTGAACCTTTTTTCTTCTAACATGGTGTTTGGTAGATTATAGAATATCTACTGTGAATTATCATGTTTTGCCTCGTGGTCAATATGAAAGTGTATTTTTACATTTTAACTCTTAAACAAATAAGATCTTATATGTGTGCATATTGAAAGCATTTGAAGACAACAAATGAAATATTGGTATGGCTCAGATAAAAGGATTTGTCTTTGTACATGTAGACAACACAGAGACTTGAAAACATAGTCATAAATGAAAGAAATTGCTCACAGTGATTGCCTTCTCTTGCCACTGTGTCTTCACATCTATTAACCCTTACAATGCCAAATAAACCAAGCAGACATGTTCAGTGTAGAAATAAGATCCATTAAAATTTTAGGGTTGCTTTTGTCTTAATGTCTTAACAAAGCAGACATCGTAGATCAGAGATCAGACTGGATGTTTTGTGCAGCCTGATCTTGATCTACACTGGCATGAAAGGCAAATTAAGTTAGGAAAGGCACTTTATGGGTTAAACCTTGATTTAGATATCTGAAAGTAATTTGCCATATGGAACAATAATCTGCCTCAGCCTATATCTTTTCCAGCTGTACTGGTCACATGTGGGCGGAGTGTGACTCTCTATGATACTGAAGGAAAGGAGTAAGTACTTTGAAATGGTTTTGTCCTTTCTATATGATATGTTAAAATGCATGATTTTAGCAATGCCTCACAGCCCTTTTTTGTTTTAACTAATACCTTCTTTAAAGAAATTTGCACGAGAGTCTGTTGAAAGATTTTTATAAAATAGTAAAAATTTACAGCAATCAAGGTTTAACAGAGTTCACATGAACCTTTCTCATTTTTTGAAAAGAAATCATTGCAAAAAAGACATTGGTAAAGAAGACTTTTACAAACATTGTGGGAAAAGAAGAAAATGCAGTGGTCATCATTGTCTCTCACAAAATTTTCTAGCCTTACCAAGACAGATAGCATCATTTTAGCATCATTTCATTTGTCAACTGTAAATGCTTTAAATATGGATAGGACTAAAATTTTGTTGTCTGGTAGAGAATTAAACTCTATACCAGACGACAAGATTTAAGACTGGTCTAAATTGAAAGCATTTATTGACAACAAATAAATATGACTCTAATGTGGGGATATGTCTTGTGAAAGTTTAGAAAACATTTTCCCACTATGTTTTCAAAAGCCTTTTTCCTCAGGGTCATCATAACATGTTATTGATTGATTAAGGGTTAAGTTATGAGCCAATTTCTGTGGAAAGGGATTATAAATTAGTGCATCTTCAAAAACTACCAACCCAGGTTAGCCTGCACGGTTTGTGCAGCAGGCTAACCTGGGTGAAAATTTTTTGCTATTGGTTAATGTTCTGCATATCAAAGGACCATTTTACCTCATAGTCCAGAAGATTGTTAGACTAAATGGATTGTATTGTTTCATAATCATATGATGACTTACTTGGTATGATGCAGCACCAAAATGCATTAAACCCTATTTTTCCAGAGCATTGCTAAATATATTTGCACAGGATTGGTAAAGGAAGTGGATTCAAGGCCACAGAGTTAGCATCACTGAAAGAAGATGAGACGTTGCCCATTGGCGGTAAGGAAATACAGGTATGAATATATCATCTGGACTAGTCCATATATTTACTGATAATTCCATAAACAATGTAATGCCTGTGATCTCAAACTGGCCAATATTGATTGTTTTTGAATACACTAATCAGGTTGTCAGTCTGTCCAGACACAATTAGCTGTCCTTTCTTCTCCAGCAGTTCTCAACCAATTCAGCTGAAATTTTAATTGAAGCCTTCCACCCATGGGAACTATTTGTTATGGTCGGTCATCTGTTTCAGAAGTTATGTTACATTAGAATTAATTCCTGATGCAGGGCAGTTCTAGTTAACAATTGTCTAATTTTGAAGAATCAACAAAAGCTTGAGGTAAAGTTGTTTAATTGTTCTAATACTGTCATACAAAACAAAGTTAAGTTCTCCCCATTTAGATTATAAGCAGGGTCCAAAGAATTCACTTGTCCGCTAGTATTTACGAGTAAGAAATGGATGAGGACGAGTGAAATATCAGTCATGGTCGTCTGGCAGGACAAGTGGTGAATAGGAGATAGTAAACAAATAAGTTTTTCACATGAACTTTTAACTCACAGGAGACAAAACGGCCATTCCATTATTGAATAAGCGAATTAAGGGTATTCGTGAAGTCAACTATTGAAAAAGAACATAAAACATGCTTGTCCCCGCTCCAAATAAAGACCGGTATTAAGTCAACCTAATGATACAACCCAGGATCTTTTATTGCAAACAAGAATGTTTTAATATGCTTCGGGTAGATCTAATTCAACATGAGTGACTTTGTTACTTATCAAAACGAACGCTATCAACATTAATGCAAATACTTTCCCGAAACCAGTACGAAAAACTGTTTTATTTTGGCTTTATTAATTTCTATAACTTGACCGGATAAAAAGTACAGGTTATTGAAATCAGGTATTTAAGGTTTGTTGCTACGGGAGACAGTTTAATTAGCGTTTCCGTTTCGTCTGGGAAAAAAAAAATGTCAGAGTCCAATATTACATGGATCAAAGCTGGGCACGTACTTTTTCAAAGTCACTTGTCCTACAGGACGAGTGCCTTTTCTGGAAATTTTTGGACCCTGATAAGCTTTCATTTTAAAGAGACAGCACTGTATAGTACTAGTCTTTTTTCTGGTAGGATTGAATGAAAGCCCATGAGATCTTTTTACTGGAAAGTATCAACCCTTTGCCACATAATCCTAAGTTTTAACAACTTTAATTAAGTAGGCTATTGAAAACAATGTGAGAAAAGGAGAAAATGCAGGTAACCAGCACTTTCTTCTTTTCTCACAATGTTTTCTGCCCTTTCCAAAGACAAATCTTATATATTGAATCGCAAATACTTTGAGACTGAACAAATAAAAAATTTTGTCATTTGGTATAGAAACCTGTAGAAATTCTGTAAAAGGAGATAGATTATTCGGAGAGGTTGGCCATGTTTGATTATTGTTTTGTACCCGGCCATGTTCAATACCACATGCAGGCTACTGCTTTGGTCATGATGTAAACCACTTTTGAGAAATACTGTTAATGGAGAAGTTGTTTCTTGCAAGCAACTTTTCCTATTCTCACAATTTATCTTTCTTGCATTCAGGCTTTAACTCTATTTTACAACATTAGAAAATTTGTAAGACTCTTCCAAATTGAAGGAAGTTAGACAACAATTCATGTGGCTCAAATGGGGGGAATTTGCCTTTAAAGGAGAAGGGCACATTTTGGGAAAAGGGAAAAATGTTGGATTCCAGTTTTTTCTCATTTTTCCATGTTTACAAAACCCATTATCCTTAGGGTTTTTTGGATAATGGTCAAACCTTGAATCTGAAAAGCTTTCTCTTTGCCCTTAACCACACAATCTCCTGTTTTAACAACCCTAGGGAAGAAGCCTTTTGAAAACATCGTGGGGAAAAAGGAGAAAATGCTGATTACCAGCTTTTTCTCCTTTTCCCACAATGTTTTTCATCCTATTAAGGAGAAATCTCAACACATGAGCAAGAATTAATTTGTCATCTGCAAATCCTTTCAGTTTCAACCAGTCTAAAATTTTGTTGTCTGGTAAAGTATGTTTTCAGTCATCTGCTGTAAATTAGTTTCAGGAGGTAATGACAACATTTTAGAATAGAGCTGAATCGAAAGCATAAGCAAATGAAAGATGTTGGTTAAATGATGAAACTTGTGTTTGAAAGGGCAGTGACATAGGAAAAAGGTGTAATATCAGTGCTAACATTACACCCTTTTCTCTCTTTTCAAAAGCCTTCTGCCCTAGGGTTAGAAAAACACTTGATCATTTGGTGAAGGATTAAGCATTTTGTCTTACAGGTTATGGCTGTTTTATCTGAAGAACAGTTTAAAACAGGTAAATGTTTTTCACGGACAACTGCCATCCAGTTATCATGTGAAAGTTCTTTCAGAAAAGGTGAGATATAGTTAAAAACAGTTATAAAACTTCACTGTTAAGTTCTTTAACCCTTTAAGACACATTACAGTTTTAACAACATTGAAGAGATCAGCTTTTGAAGAAATGGTATGGAAAAGGAGAAAATGCTGGTTACCAGAATTTTTCCCCATTACTTCAGTGTTTCCTACCCGTACAAAAAAAATCCATTGGTTGAGTCACATCTAATATGTGGTCTGCAAACGCTTTCAATTTGTATCTGCCTAAAATTTAAGCAGAATCCTGTATATTTAGTTATACCCTTTGTTAGACAACATTATTTTAGACTGTCAACTTGAAAGCATTTTGTGACCACAGTTTCAAATGAGGCTCTTATGAATGGAGTTGTCTTTGAAAGGGCTGAGTACATAGTGAAAGAGGGAGAAAATACCGATAGCATTTTGTCTTTTCCCCACATTTTTTCCAAAACTCTTTCAAAAAACTCGGGGGGTCATAAATAAACTTGATTAGTAAAGGGTTAACACTGAAACTCTATCAGCTTGTGGAAATCTATCTTTTCAGCATGTCCAAAATGTAGACAGTATTGGAGCATAATGTTTGTATAGTTTTTAACACAGTTTACAACTTTTAAGGTTATCCTGGCTGCAAGTGTACCTATCCTGCTTTTGTAGCAGTTGAAACAATGATCAGTGATGAGAGAGAAATTAATCCTGTTGCAATGAATGTCATAAATCATTGTAAAGAAATTGGCTAATCTTGGGTTTCTAAAAAGCATCCCCCCCCCCCCCCCGGTTTCACGTCGTGTTCACTACCCACTATCCTACAAGGCTCAACTGTAGAACAACATAAAGATTTATCAGGAGAGTGCTTCAGACTGTATTCACCATCTCTTCTAACACAAATACAGGTACTTATTGATCATACCTAAAATTTGCCATCCTTTACTTGACAAGGCTGTCCACATGTCTGAACGTATTAGCCCACCTAGGCTATCTGATGTGAATGTGCCCTGTCTGCAAAAACAATTTTACCATACATTGTGAAAAAGATTAAAAGGACTTGCTTATTTAAGAAAACAGACCAAAACATCTCAGCTTCAAAAGAATTTTTTTTGCCAGAATGTTACACAAAATAGCAGATAGTGTGGATGAAAGATCAGACTACTTTCTTTGCAGTGTGATTTTGATCTTCATCATCCACAGAAGCAACCTAAGTTGTCCTTAGTATCCAGAGGGTTAAGAACCTAGTTTGAAATTTTTTCTTCATCAGCAGAATGGAAAAAAAAGTAAAAATACATGAGCCATGAAAAAGGGGCTTTATGCATTGGCAAAAAGTATCGACCTATGTCAGCCTTGCAGTCCCATGGATTGAAACTTTTTGCTATTTGTAACTTTTATCCATGTCCAAGGGTCACTCCTGCAGTTTCAGTTAATTGTTAGACTAAATGGATTTTATGGATCCCTTACTGTATAATGACTTCTTAGTATAATGGCCCCTTAAGCTCCTTTACGCTAGAGTATGGCTCATATAAGATGTCAGTTATAAATACTAAGAGTATAGGGTAAGTTGATCTTTGCTAGAAAAATTTTACTTTTTTCCAGCAGGACCTAATGCTGCATCCAAACCTTTTTCTAAGCCACTAAAGGCAAGTTCTACAACCAATAGTATAACTAAAAATATTGAAGAAAAAGAAAGTGTGCAGGAAGTGAAACCAAGACATGACCCTGAGGCTGAAAATGCTTTAGTTTTGACCAGACCTTCTCCAACACACCAGGTAAAGCACAGTAGTATTTTAGGGAAAGAGATTTGATGAATAGCGTTTGTATTTATGATTTCATAGCTATAGGTCAATTTGATTATTGACAAAAATATTTCGATTTCTGGGAGCTTAAAAGTATTAAAATAGCTATCCGAACATTTCATTTTTATACGCCCGTCAAAGACGGGATGTATTATGGGACCACCCATGGCGGGCGGGCGGGCGGCGTCCAGTTCTTTGTCCGGAGCATAACTTTGTCATCTCCAGTCCGATTGACTTGAAACTTGGCATTTGTGTTTGTTGCAATAATACGGAGTGCATTGCGAAAGAACCATTACTCTACCTCGTGCTGTCTTTGAGTTATTTCCCTTTGATCATCATTTTTACAGCATTTTCTGCTTGTCCGGAATATAACTTTGTCATCTTTAGTCTGAACATCTTCAAATTTGGTATGCATGATTGTTGAAAAATTACGGAGTGCAGTGCACAAGAACCATAACTCTTCCTAGCATGAATTTTGAGTTATTCCCCCTTTACAGGGTTTTAGTCTGACAGTTCCTTTTAGGGGTCCTTGGGACTCGACTTCTATGATTATGGGAGTCTTGGCTTAAAAATTGGGAGTCCCTTGGTTGTACAAATTTGAATAACAAGACAAGACCATTCGTTTAAAAATCTATCTTTCTTCTGCACCGATATTTCTTTGTCTGAACATGATTCAGTAGAGCTAGATGGTTCTTGGGTATGAACATTTTTCTTAAAACTTTTATCAAAAAACGATCGAAGGTCCTGTTGCTGGGACATCATGGTTTGCAGACGCTATTTTTAACACTGTGTCGGCACAAACAACTTTTAGGGGTTCGGTCTAAATCACGGATAACGAGCCGGCCACTGTCATAGATTATGAAGGTCAAAATTAATTATAATTTTTGGCAGATGCTATACACTTAATTTTTAACAACATATCGTTACTTTTGAAAAGAATTACTTTATAGAACATTCTTTGTTGAACTATATTACCTATTTTCGATCAGCTTGCCGAGAATGCTGGGTTTTACACCGTACCGCTCTCTGTGAATAAGCAGGTGCTAGCAATATGATTGGTCGAATGACACATAAATTACAAAGTTGGATATCTTGGAATCTAGTTTCAATATTACGGTCCGAAAAGCTGCGGTAGGTTTTGGGTACTTTTGTTTATGCTTGACAAATTTAATCTTTTGATGTCAGTTACTTCTTAGAGTTCTCGATTGTTGAATCTTTACCCCATGATAACAAAATTAAAATTGCGTCCCAGGGGACGCAGTTACAAAAGTTTTGGGAGTCCTGCTTCCCTATTTCTGCGTGCGAGACGCAGAAAATGTGCGTCTGTTAAAACCCTGCTTTAATCTTCATTTTTATAGCATTTCTTGCTTGTCCGGAGCAAAACTTTGTCATGTTAAGTAGGAATGACTTGAAATACGGTATGCTTACTTGTTGCAATATTTGGAAGTGCAGTGCACAAGAATTGTAACTCTACCTCGTGCTGTCTTTGAGTTATTTCCCTTTGATGGTCATTTTTACAGCATTTGGTGCTTGTCCGGAGTATAACTTTGTCATCTCAAGTCAGAACGACTTCAAAATTGGTATGCATGTTTGTTGCAATATTACGGAGTACAGTGCACAAGAACAATAACTCTACCTAGCATGGATTTTGAGTAATTCCACTTTGATCTTCATTTTTACAGTATTTCTTGCTTGTCCAGAACGGAACTTTGTCACCTCAAGTCAAATTGACTTGAGACTTGGTAAACATGTTTGTTGCATTACCTGCCCTTTACGATTATCATACCCCCTTGACAACTGGCAGTGGTACGGGCGTATCTTGCGACAATTTGCCGCTCTTGTTTTTTAATGCATTTTGTAATTTGAAAATTTTGTGTTGGAAAAGGAGCATTTCTTAGAAACGCTTGGTTTTTGTGTTGCAGTGATTTCCACAGCTGTCAACTAGGCATCCTCGGAACCCAGGTTTGAAGCATTACGTTACTCTCCGTGCATCTACCCCTGGGAAAATTGACTAGCAAACCGTTGTTTCTTTTGAATATTCATATGCTCGGGAAGTACCCTAATAGCCAATCAAAAGATTGATAACATAATGATACTCTCTTGTAAAAAGGATAATTTCATTTCTTCCGTCATTAAAAATAACCCTAATAACCCCGAGGTTGTCAACAAATATGGTGGCCGTCGGCATGCTTGTCTCCTGTGAGATATGCCATTCTGCAATACAGCAACTACACTATCGATCTTTGTGTACGATTTTAACTGATTATCTTTCGGTATTACGCCGAAAATATCTTTAAAACGCTTTTCCATTGATGGGCGACGTCATATTTAAAGTATCGCTAAGCTTGATTTGCAATGAATGATGTGATTGGATATCGACAAGTAAAAAATAGAAATGACAGCGTATTTGTGATAAAAATAGTGTAAATTTTCTCAAAGAAAAACTGAGATCACCAATCAAAATGCTTCATGAATAATTCATGAGAACGAGGAAACGCCAGCGAAATAACCCAGGGTCGATTACAGAATGAATAGAAACTGGGTCACCGAGGATTGTAGAGTAATGGGTCAACCTTTTACAAAACAGTCTCCAGTTTTACCGACTGGGGTATAGGGCTTTAGAATACATGTACATCTTTGAAAAAGAGATAATGCTGGTAAGCAGCTGCTAACAACTTCCAAAAATGTTTCCGACCATTTCCATGACATTTTAATCGCATTTAATCCTTAAACAATCAAGATTTTAGACTTGGCCAAATTAAAAGCATTTGAAGAGGAAATATTTATTGTGGCTGAGATTATATCTATGTATAAATGGAAGAAGACAATGTGGGAAAAGGAGAAAATGCTGGTTACCAGCATTTTCTCCTTTTCCTACAATGTCTTCAAGAGCCCACTCAGTCAGGGCCATTAAAACTTGTTATTGTGTGGCAGTGGATTAACTTGTAACCTCCAAATGCTTTCACCATGGACAAGCCTGAAATTTTGTTGTCTTGTAAAAAGTAAAATCAAAATTTGTGAATAAATAGAATGACGAAGATAAAGGTGTCTGTATTTTATATTTCAGTGGACACGGAATAAGAAGAATTTGCCAGTGGTAGATGTCGTTGTTGATCCGTATTTGTCCTACCATTTACGCCCACATCAGAGAGAAGGTGTGACATTTTTGTATGAATGTGTGATGGGTTATAGAAACTTTGGTGGGTGTGGTGCCATATTAGCGTAAGTAAATTTTTTGTTAAGATTACTAATCATATGAATAGTCTATTGTTAGCTTTACTGTTTTTGATGAAAATGTTGAGTTATGCCTTGTCCTAGCCTTGCTGTTGTCATTTGCATCATCTCACTCATTGAATCAAAGATAAGTTTAGGTCATTTCCTTCTGCAGATGAACTATTAATGTGGCTGTTTTTTATGAAATTACAGGGATATTGATTTAGCCATTGCATTATCGTTGTCATCGTTATGCAAAGACATTCTCATAAACTTTTATAATTTGTCTGTCATTACTGAAAATATTTACTTCAAACTTGGGCAAGTTATCAAAAAAAGGGGGAACCCATACACCAAGGGAGGTAACAAAGTGTTTTTGACAGTTATGCCCCTTTTTAACTTTGAATTTTCACTGAAAGTCAAGCAACTGCAGCTTAGCATTGGCACCAGCATATTGTGTACTTCTTTTGTCTAGCAGCAAACCACTGTTGAAAACATTTTGGAAAATGAGAAAATGGTTGTAACAAGCAGTTTTCCCTTTTTCCAATGTTTTCACATGTGATTGAAGCTTAAACGGTGTTGATTACCCCAAATGTAAAAGGGTGTTTAGCAAGTCTTGTGCAAAAGCTTGTCTCATGAAATTACTTGTTCATTTCAGGGATGACATGGGTCTTGGAAAAACTCTGCAATGTATCAGTTTAATTTGGTGAGCTTTTATTTTGTATTTTCACTCCTAGGCACACAAGTTCTTATTTATACGGCCAAGGGTCATATTATATTATGGCCCTGGTCGTCTGTCCGTCCGTATGTCTGTCTGCCCGTCCATCCGCGCAACTCCTCCTACAGTTTTCATTGGAATCAGTGCAAACTTACCACAATGCATCTCTATGATGTGTAGTTGTGCATGTGACTTTTAAAATTTGGATATCTGCAGGCGTTCTAGATTTTAACCCATTTCACTGATAAGCCCCTTCGGGCGTATATGCGCCGCTTTGCCAAGCTCTTGTTTCCTGATGTTTTTATGAAAAGATAAATATCTGATCAAAGATTATAGTAGCTGTAAAACATTTGAGACATTGACACAGAACATGCTAAGCAAGATTGTAGTCAATTACTTTAAAGGATCCTGGTATGGATGATCTGCATGACTTAACCCTTTACCACACAAGCCTAAGTTTTAACGACCCTGTATTGTGGGGAAGAGAGAAATGGCTTGTTACAAGTATTTCACCTTGTGCCAAAACACTTTCATTAATATTGTGTTGAAACATAAAGAAGTTTTTTTGCAGGTGATATTACATTAAAAGATTGAATTCATATAATATACAGGGTTCCCGCTGGGCTTCGCATTTGGTGCCATTTGCGATAGATTTTTAAATGTGGCGCCAAAAAATGCCGATTGGCGAAAATGACTGGCGCCGTTATTTTTTCATATCGGGATGCTGAACATTTTAAAACTGTCCCCCTTCACTGCAATGCATGGATGCATGACCGCCAATCTATCGATAAAAGTGAAATAAATCAGCTGGAATAAACAACGGCATCGAAGTAATCAAAATTACTTCACAAATCGATGTCATTTACACCTGTCTATCCAAATATACATACACTTTCGATAACATAAACATCCGGCTAGAAAAAAATTGTAAATTTATTTTGGAAAACTGTCCGAAAGTGAAAGTATCGAAGACCAGTGGCCTATATCAATCGTGAATGTTACTAAATGTCCAAATGAATCATGATCGCAGGTAAAATACAGCGGGTTTCCAAAATGGCGACAGCGTCGCTGTCGACGTTGACTAAAACCCGGACCGTAATGTTATCGTCGACCTTGGCATTTTCTATGTCGTTCTTCCTCCGTTAATCACCCACCTTTTCAGAAAACTTGTTTGGTTTTTTTAATATTTTAACTTTTTTATACTGTTACAGATAAAAAAAAAAGTCCCTACAGAAGCAATTTCTTTCTAACGGAGAAATTTCTTCTTTTTTTTTTTAACATTTTTTTTTTTTTACATATTGACTTTGTTGTTTGGTTTGTACAATTTAAACTTCTATATATTTCAAAAAGTCTTTCTTTAAAACTTTGTTACAAAAGTAGAAATTGCTCTCAATGACCTATTTCTGCTTTTGTCACAATGGTTTTACAAACATTAAAGATAGATCTACTTAAACTTAATAGATGTTGTTTTTTCCATTGTTCACAAAAATAATTTTTTTACTATATTCATGTAAAAGACATAGATATGAGTTATGAAATCTGATGAAAACAAATGATTTCTTGTTTGTTTTTTTATTGACACAACCATGCGATGAAAATTTATAGACCAATTCTTGATTATGCCTGATCCCTGGTACTTTCATTTTAAAATTGGCACCAACTGGCTCTAATTATTTCAATTTGGCGCAAACTTTTCTCATTTGGCAAAAGTGATGGCGCAAGAAAAAAAGAAGCCAGAGGGAACCCTGATATGTAATCATTAGGCCCTAATCCTTTATCAAACGACAAATTCTCAGACTCTCTCAGATTGAAAGCATGTGCAAAGGATAGATTAATGTGACTCAAGTGATGGGATTTGTTAGGGAAAGGGTAAAAAAGATTGTTGGAAAGGGAGAAAATGCTGGTTACCAGCATTTTCTCCTTTCCCCACAATCTTTTCATCAGGTTTCTTCCCCAGGGTTGTTATAACTCATGAATGTGTGGTAGAGGGTTAAAATGTACATGTATATCTGACCTTGTTCTTGGCAAACAGTGCAACAGAAGTGTTAATTGCTCATACTGGTAAGAGGGACCGTTGCTACACTATTTTTCTGGGGTAGCTTTGTTGTGCAACTATTTGTATTTGCAGATTAACTGGTTACCTTCTGTAAGAAATTTGAAGGAGACAACCTGGGTTTTCCCAGGACAGATGAAAAACAGAATGCAAATCTTCAAATGGGAGAAAGGGGCATTTAGACTTGAGGGTCCTAAATTGAAGAAATAGGGGTCAAGGAAATCTTGGACAACTGTCAAAATAAAGCTGATTTGAATATTGTCAGGTATTGTCCTAAAAGTTGTACTTTTTTTTACAGGACACTGTTAAAACAAGGTCCGTATGGTGGAAAAGCTGTGGCTAAACGAGTTCTCGTTGTAACACCAGGAAGTCTTGTCAAGGTTTGACATTATCCAGCCTGTTGACTATTCCCAGTGAAACTACTTTTTAGATAATTTTGAAATTTGAAAATATTCATGCAAAACAGGAATTCTCAAAATGAGTTACAGTTTAATACATAAATACATATGCAAAAATTATTGCAAAAGGAGGAAATGCTTGTTATAAGCAATTTTATCTTTTGCCCTGGTGTTTTCTAAAGTGGTTTGCTGTGAAATGCTCACTTGCTGGAGGTAATGAATGAAACTCATAAAGAATTGAAATGCAGTCCCCGCAGGCTGATATGGGTCAAAACCTTTTGCTGTTTGTAAACTTTCTGCATGTCAAAGGACCATTTTACCTTCAGAATTTGTTGATTGTAAGACTAAATGGATTGTATGGATCGATAAGTATGTGATGACTTGCTTTGTATGATGCAACATGGAGATGTATTAACTCTACCAAACAACAAAATATAGACTTGTCCAAATTGAAAGCATTTGCAGACTGCAAATTAACTGTGGCTCAAACCATGAAATTTGTCCTTCATAGGGTACAAAACATTGTGGGAAAAGGAGAAAATGCTGGTCACCAGCATTTTCTCCTTTTCCCACAATGTTTTCAAAAGCCTTCTTCCTCAAGGTAATTAAAAGTTGGAATTGTGTGGTAATAGGTTAAATGCCTTTTTTGCAAGAGCATGGCTCATTTAAAAAGGGTTCCCAACTTGGATTGTAACTGTTTTATATTGAACTATACTGATGCTTGAAAACTATAAATTTATCCAGGCTTTAAATCTGTTCTGTGCCGTGGTTGAGAAACCTTTTGATAGAAGTTTCCATATGGTTTTTGTGTGTTTTACGACTTTTCTAATACATTTATTAATTAATTTTTTTTTGTAAGCTCTACACCAAATGATAAAACTAGACTTCTGTCCGAATCCAAAGCATTTGAAGATGACAAAGGTGGCTAAAATTGGAATTTTTCTTTGAAAGAGTAGGATTACCAGCATTATCTCCTTTTCTCACACTTTCATACTCTCATATTAAAAGACTTAAGCTTCCGAGATTGGCCCAATAGCCTTTACGAAAATGTTAATGTTTACTGATGAGTTAGGGGCCGAGACCTTAAGTCTGAAAACCATAGGAAATAAATCACATTATAAGCTGGTAATACAAGCTCATATACATGCTTGTAACTTTCTGTTACAGAATTGGTTTCAAGAATTTAAGAAATGGCTTGGTGTTGAGAGACTGAGGGTGTATGCAGTCAGCTCTGAGAAGAAAGTTGAGGTGAAATGTTTTGATGCCTTTACATGGTAGTTTCGGTACCAAAAATCAACTTATGTGATTTTACTGGTAACATAGATGTAAATCAGATTTGTTTAGTGTTTATATCTGTTTTCAGTGTTGTTTTTCGTCATATCACAGCAGCCAAAGCACCTATTCATGTGTTCCTAGAGTGTTCTCAGACAAAACCTCCTTTTCAAGCAACTGGCAGGTTTCCAACATAACATTATTTAAACACTGTTCAGTTGTGTGAAAGGAATAAGTTGTTTAGCAATGACTATCATCAATCAGCAGGTAGAGCCAAACCAAGACAGGATTTGTGCTCACAACCCCTTGATTACCAGCCATGTATTTTACTGACCAAGTGCTCCAAGCTTGGCAGAGAAAAATAAAAACTCTATGCAGTCTGATCTTGATCTAAACCGTCTGGAAGTGTATAAAGTTTTGCATGGAAGGAACACAAATGATATTGTTAAATCCTTTTTTTAATGACCATGAAAAAGAAGGCTTTTGGAATCATAGTGGGAAAAGAAGAAAATGCTGGTAACCAGCATTTTCTCCTTTTCCCACAATGTTTTCTAACCTGTCAGAAACAAATAATTTTAGGCAGTTCTAAGTCTTGTCTGCATAATGCTTTCAATTTGTGAGCCAGTCTAAAATTTTTTCATGCGGTAAAGAGTTAAAGACAGATTTACTGGCATTTCGTTAATGAACATTGCATAGCCACCAACAAAAGCAACAATTTTGGTTATCACTCGGTAAAAAGAATCTCATTGGTGCATAAAGACCAAACAAGTAGCCTTATTTATTTAGTTCTTTGTTTTTCCAGGATTTTATAAATACTTCAGTGTATCCAGTGCTGATTATATCCTATGAAATGTTTGTCCGAATGTATGAAGTTATAAAGCAGGTGAAATTTGATTTGATTGTGTGTGATGAGGGTCATAGACTGAAAAATACAGCCATAAAAACTACCTCAGTAAGTACTGTGATGGTGTTTTACATCTCACTCCTTATGTTGACTTTTTGAAGCCATTGCTGTACAAATTTTAATAACTCACAAGCCCTTGCAGTTGACAGCTTCTAAAAAACCATGTGGGAAAAGCAGCAACTGCTGGTATCAATTAGTTGCTCTGATTTGTCATTCTATTCCATCTTATTGAAAAAAGGCAAGCTGTGGTATGTCTTTAAGGTAGCTTTCATGTTTGAAATAAAATCTTTTACTCTAAAATAGTATTTAGAATAGCTGTTTGATCGCTTGCCAATATCTAAATTGAAATTAAAGATATTAATACACATATATATCACAAGAATCATATTTTCAGTACAGTGCTATTTATGTCGGGTGCTGGATTCATGTAATTTCGAGAAAGATAAGAACTGCAGTAGACATGCATTCAGTTGAATATTTTTTTTTACAAGTGTTATAACTTTTTCAGCTTATTATGAGTCTTCCCACACAGAAACGTGTTGTTTTAACTGGCACACCTATACAGAATGATCTACAAGAATTTTATTCTATCGTTGAGTTCTGCAATCCAGGAGTCCTTGGTAAGACCCTTGGTTGCTTTCTTCTATCATTTAGGTTCTGTATTTTGATCAAAGAAATTAATTTACTCTAATGATGAACAATCTTAAAATTATTTTGTTGATTTTTTAGGTAGGGAAAAATTTAAATGACATGCTAGGTCTAGCTACCTATTTGAATTTTAAATCAACCAATACAATTTTGTATAAGTTTTCAGCCATCCTTCTGTGGGTCTATCTTTCCCCCTGACAAGCAATCCTGCAATAACTCAAAAACTTCAACCCTTGAAAGCTTCATGAAATTTTGGATAGATGCTGCACATCCATTCTGTTTGTAAAAACTACTTCCTGAAAATAAGGAAAAAGGAATAACTGAAAAAATCAGTGAGCTATGTCTGTGAAACATTGCATTGAGACAGAATTTGATAAAGATTATATAACATGCATTCATTACTGTATACGTGGATATATACATGTATCGTAAATTTGAGAATTATCGTTTACAAACTTTTTGTGAACAGAAATGTTGGCGAATTCAAGACACTTGTTATTTGTTGGTATGATTGTGGTAAAATATGCCAACACAAAAGTTTGCAAATTTTACAAATTGGCGAGATCGCGAAAATTTCCACTTGTACAATAATGGTCAAAGTTGCTTTACAGAAAGCAGGGAAAGTTAGAACCAGTTAGAACCAGGTCTTAGTTGGAGTGGAACTTTTGGTTATGCCATGCAAAGTCCAGATAATATTATAGATATGGAAAACGAGTTTTTGGTGCATGACATGAATTTTTCTTTTCAGTAATATATTGAATGATGAAAAATCTATTTCAGGTACAAGTGCCTCGTTTAGGCGTGTCTATGAAGACCCTATAGTTGCAGCAAGACAGCCAGGTGCTAAGTCGAAGGAAATTTCTCTGGGTGAAGATAGAGGGGCAGAGCTTAGTAGGATGACCCAGATGTTTGTATTACGGAGAACTCAGGAGATCAACAACAAATACCTCCCACCAAAGAGTATATATTATTTATCATATTTTCAAATTTATTCTATGCACATAAACCATGAAATGTGACCATCAGACTTTTACCAAGCAATCTCATGTTCGTATAACCCTGAGAAAGGCAACTTTTGAATTTATTGTGGGAAAAGGAAAAAAAATTCTGGCTACCTGCATTTTCTCATTTACCAGCAATATTTTGTACCCTGTCAAAGACAAATACCATCACCATCATTTGAATCATATTTAGTTTGTCGTCTGCAAATGCTCTTAAGACTAGACTTTGTTTTTGAGTATAGGGTTGAAATGTCAAATAAATGAAACATATTAATACTAGACAGGAAATCCTAAAATGGGGGGGGGGGGGGGAAATAGGAAAGGATATCTCAAAGAATATTTGACTAATGAAAGATCCAAGATTGTTTGTTATTGAGTATAGGGTTGAAATGTCAAATAAATGAAACCAATATTAATACTAGACAGGAAATTCTACATTTTGGGCGGAAACTGGAGTGTGAGTGGGGGTGGGGATAGGAAGGGATATCTCTCAGAATATTTGACATGGAAGGTCCAAGATTTGACTGCATGTTTCCTGCAGGTTCATCATAATCCACATACTCAAACAATAAGTGAAATCACCTTCTTCACCAAGAGAGTTGTCTGAAACTTGTATTTTGTGCAGTGGGTAAATTTTATATGAAGAGTGGAATTTTCTGGTTATAATTTTACTTTCTTTACATTTATCTGTAGGTTTTGTCTCGGCAGTCATGTCTGAAAATAATTCTGTATATTTCAGGTGAGATGGTAGTATTTTGTAAGCCAACTAAGTTCCAGCTTTTACTTTATCAACATTTACTCCGATGTCAATTGATAAAGTCTTGTCTGTTGGGCAGTGTAAGTGGTGCGCCCCATCTCATATGTATAGCAGCCCTGAAAAAACTGTGTAATCACCCATCATTGGTATATAGGACAGCTGAGCAAGAGAGTGTAAAGGAACTGAACAAATGGGACACTGTGAGTGGAACTTACGCAAGTAGTAGAAATAGGACTGAACATAATTATATAAAATATTAGTATAATAAAAACAACCCAATAGTCAGGAGGGTAAATCAAATTTGAATTTCCATATGTTCTTTTGTGCTGATTGAATGATTCATTAAATGCTTAATGTATTTCATTTCAATTTGATTTTTTGTAAAATTCCTGTTTTTGTCTGCCCATGATAGCCTCAGCCTAGGGGACACCTATTTTACATAGATTTGTTAATAGGGAAAAGAAAAAAGGATTTCTTGTCTAAAACCATAAGTATGAATGTTTTGGCCATGCTCTGGCAAAAGGGGGCTTAATATATCTCGATACATTATACCAAGCAAATCACATAACTAGGGATTCATAAAACTCATGTAGTCAAATGAATGATTGAATCTGGAGGAAGAGTGATCCTTGGACATACAGAAAATTGACCCATAGCGAAAAGTTTCGGCCCAGGTCAGCCTTCATTGACTGCCCAGGCTGACCTGGGTTGATACTTTTCACAGAGCATGGCTCATTTATTATGGAGCATGACACGATGGTCCTTCATACAATTTGTTCACATGATGCCCATGTGGGTCAAAGATGGCCCTGCCCTAGGGGATCCATGTTTTACATAGAGTTACGCAATTTCAAAATTGTCTCAAAGTATAAGATCCAGGGTATTGGCATTTTGTTTTATTCTTTACGTGAAAGGTATAAGTCAATCTCGCTTCTACTAGAAAGGCAGTAAATGGAGAAAAAACTGAACTAGTAGTTGACAAAATATTTATCAGCCGTGTTTTATGAACTGGGTATATGAAACTTATTGTGAAAGGTTGTTATATGCAGATTATGCACATACCTTCATTTAAATAAATGTTGTAGTAATAATCATAACTTTACAGTGATAGCGTTTGCAGATAACAAATGTGGCTCAAATGATAGTCAATAAGATTTTCTTCTTTCCCCACAGTGTTTTCAAGTCTTTTTCCTCAAGGTCATTTAACCCTTTACCAAACAATCCCTGGTTTTTACGACCCAGAGGAAGAAGCCTTCTGAAAAGGTTGTGGGAAAAGGAGAAAATGCTGGTAACCAGCATTTTCTCCTTTTCCCACAATGTTTTCTACTCTTTTAAAGTCAAGTTTCAATTTTTGAGTCAAGTTTATTTTGTTGTCTGCAAATGCTTTCAGTTTGTACAAGTCTTAAGATTTTGTCGTTTGGTAAAGAGTTAAACACAGGATTGTTTAGTAAAGGGTTAAGCAAAACAGTTTGCATAATGTCGTTTTTATTGCTATTTCAGAATTCTGTGTATGATGGTCTTCATGCTTTGTTCCCGACAGACTATTCTCAATTTGAAGAAATGGAGAAACATTCAGGGAAGCTGTTTGTTCTGAGTGAATTGCTGTGCTGTCTACACAATTCCTGTAAAAATGAGAAGATTGTTGTTGTGTCTAATCATACTAAGGTAATATTCTTGTGTATATCCTTTGGCTTTATATGAGCCATGCCTTGTGAAAAAAGGGTTTCAAACATCTACAAAATGTATTGACCCAAAAGTCAAAACTTTTTGCTATTTGTAAATTTTCTGCTTGTCCAAGAGCCAGTCTACCTCATGATTCAGTTGGTTGTTAACCAAAATTGATTTATGAATCCATTAGGTTGTGATGACTCCCTTGGTATATTGTATCACAAAGGTCCTTGAAACCCCCTTTTCCCAGAGCATGGGTATCATATATTCACTTTGAAAACTCATCATTGGGCTACCCCTTTCTACACCACAAAATGAGCCATGCTCTGTGAAAAGGGGGCTTAATGCATCTGCGAAAAGTTTCGACCCACATCAGCCTGCGCAGTCCGCGCAGGCTGACCTGGGCCGAAACTTTGCTATTGGTCAATTTTGTGTATGTCCAAGGACCATTCTACCTCATGATTAAGTTGATTGTTAAAAAAATTTGGCTATAATGGATCCATAGGTATGTGATCGCTTGCTTTGGTATCATGCACCGCGGATATGCATTAAGCCCCCTTTTGCCAGAGCATGGCTCATTAATATTTGTTCCCTCCATATGGAAAGCATTTTTTGCAGACACCAAAGTAAAGATGGCTCAAATAGTGGAATCTCTTTGAAAGGATAACAAATATTGTAGGAAGCCTATAATTATGTTGTCTGGTAAAGTGTTAACTGCATGTCATACCTTTGGTTTGCTATAGCATATATGTGATGCTATAGGTTGAAGAATAAAATGCAACACTGAACTTGATGTTCGAAGAGAATATGACAGAGCTTAGTTTGTATTTCAGACTCTGGATTTGATACAGATAATGTGTGATTCACATGGCTATTGGCATCTGAGACTTGACGGTCAAACACCAACTGCTAAGAGACAGGAGTTAGTACAGAAATTTAACAGCTCTTATTGCCAAGAATGTAAGTAAACACTCAAATATCTATATATTTTGGGTAGTCCTTTTTCTTATATTATTAAACTCATACAAGATGTCAGAATTTTACACTCATCTATATTGAAAGAATATGCAAAAAGGCTTCTGAAAACATTGTTGGAAAAGGAGAAAATGCTGTTTACCAACATTTTCTCCTTTTCCCCTATTTTCCCCCCCATTTTTTGGAGTTGCTGTATGTGCTGGCTTTAGACCTACTTCTTGGTATTATGGAAGTGAATAAAGAGATAGTAGTTGGCAATTGGTGAAAAGTGTTTTTTTCAGTGGGACCCTGCTGGCCTATTTGCTTGCACATTTATGACACTGACATACAACCGTTGGTACTGCTAATCAATACCCAAGGGCTTTTATTGCTACCATGGCAAACTAATATGACAGAGGGTGATCTTTTTCTTGTACTATTTGGCAATTAGATATTTTTATAAGCATTACCCAATAACCAAATATTTGATGTCTACACAAGTGTAATTCGACCAACCTGGTTAGATTTCAGAATCAGCTGAATGAGTGTAAGTATGTGTCATTGAGAGCTATTATCTATACAACCTAAGGTGTAGTAACTTTACCAGTAGGTGTAACAGCAGTAAGGTACAGTATGATACGAGGCTCACTGATAAAGTTATGCAATATGCACCAAGGTTAGTGCTTGGATGGATGACCCAAGTTGTAATGCAGTATTGAAGTGTGTCCATACAATTTTTTAACTTTTTTAGCTCCACTGGCCAAAAGGCCAGCGGGCTTATGTCATTGCCAGATGTCCTCCGTGCATGCGGGCGTGCATCCGTGCGTGTGTTAACTTTTATTTCGGGGGTCACAAGTTTTACATGGGCTTATAAAGGGGAAAAGTTCAACAATCTTCTTGTACCTAGCCATAAGGTCTAGGGCTACCAAATTTTGCATGTAGCTTTTATCTAGTGGGCCTCTACAAAGAGGGCCCAAATTATAACCTTGGGGTCAAGTTTGGCCCCACCCAAGGGGTCACAAGTTTTACATGGGCTTTTATAGTGAAAACTTTATCAGTCTTCTTGTTACATACTATAAGACCTCGGGCTACTAAATTTAGTCACTCCTGTCTCAGGGATCTCATGTTTTACAGGGCCTTTTATTGAGGAAACTTCGAAAATCTTCTTGTTGATAACCACACATTCTGGACCTGTATTATTTAGTATACAGTTTTATCTTGCGGACCTCCACCAGGATTAAAGTAATTGTAGCTTTGTGGCCAAAAATGGCTTTGCCCTGGGGTCATAACTTTCTCGTAGGATGTTCTAGAAAAAGTTTTGTATGTCTTCTAGTTTAAAAGCAATTGGCCAAATATTGTAATGTTTGGCTTGTAGTGTTTTGACTTATTAGCCAGAGGAGCGATACAGGCCATCATGGCCCTCTTGTTTCTTTTTTGAGGACGATTTGAATTAACTTGTGATCTTTAAATATAATGTACGAAAATTTCCACTTTTCAGCAAAATGAAAACGTTGAGAAAAAAGAGGCAATTGCATTATCCTATATTTCTGCATATTGAACCAAAAAAAAAAGAAAAAAAAAAAATTAAAATATTCATTTTTAAGTTCCTTTTATGCTGTGTATCTTTATTTTTAAAGATTTTTCTTTTTTTCACCCTTTCCCAGCCAAATTTCATGTTTGATTTGCCATTTGCAAATGCTTTCAATTTGGAGAAGTGTAAGATTTTATCATGTGGAAAAGAGTTAAGCTTTCATACATTTTTTTCCTATTTATATTCTGTGTGTTTCATACAGTCATATTTTTACTGAGTTCTAAAGCGGGTGGAGTTGGTTTGAACCTGGTGGGAGCTTCCAGACTGGTTCTGTATGATATAGACTGGAACCCAGCCAATGATTTACAGGTAAATGCTTTCATACCTGTCATCCATAAATCAGTTGAATGTTAAAATTGTTGAATGTTATCAGTTGTTAATTTCTTTTGCTGCGAAACTGATAATTTCCTCATTTCATAATGGCTAAAAACACAATTCTATAACTAATAATTGAATTATCCTTTTATTACATTTTAAAATTAACTTTCCAGACAATGGAGATTCAAGATCAGAAACTACATCCACTGACAGCTAGTTACAGTAACGTTGTCCCAATTCTTAATCAAAATCTATCTCTCTTATTTGCTGATAAAATCAGGCCCGGTCATTCAGGTAGCTAGTTTTGGAATTTAGATTTGGTTTTGAAGTATTTGGTGAATGTTGCCTCAGATGACACACATTGTTTAGTTACCAAAAGACCCAGTAAAGCTCGACTGGCTGAAAGCCAGCGGTACCAGTGTCTGTCGAGCATCCATTTATCCGTAGTTTTATTTCAAACATCTTTTCTGAAACTATCCGTCTCATTTTGATGAAACTTTACAGAAATGATCCTGCCATGGTCCTCTTCAGAATTTCTTCAAAGAATTTTATTCCAATAAAAACTCTGGTTTCCATGGCAACAAAACTGAAAAATATTGAAAATCTGTAAGAAATGTTCTTGTCTGAAATCGTAAGGCCTAGGGTTACCAAATTTGGCATTTATCTTCAGCTTATAGAACTCTACCAAGACTCTTAAAATTATAGCCGTGGAGTCAAAATTGGTCCCACCTTCGGCGTCTCAAGTTTTACATTTGTTTATGTAGTGAGACTTATAAAATCCCTTTTTTTTTAGGGCTACCAAATTTACCATGTAGCTACATTTACTGAACTCCTACTAAGACTTTGTAAGCTGTAGTGTTGAGTCAAAATTGGTCCCACCCCAGGGCCCACAAGTTTTACAAGGGCGTATATATTGTGAAAACTTCAAAACAAAAATCTTTTTGATCCTGTCAGGTCTACTGCTACCAAATTTTGCAAGCTGCTTCATATGGTAGACTTGCATATAGCACTGGGGTCAAAAATGGCCTCATCAGGGGCTCACAACTTTCATGTGGGCTTGGAAATTGAAAGAATTGTCTGGTCCCCAGCTGTAAGGTCTAGGCTTACAAATTTAGCTTGAAGCTTCATCTAGTGGACCAGTAGCACAATTGTGAAAACTATAGCCCTATGGGTAACACATTTTACAAAGGCTTAAATAGTGAAAACTTTAAAAATCTTCCTGTGGTACATGAAGTCATGATGATGTAAACTCATGGGGGTGGGGGCTGATCAAGGGAAATAACTCCTGTTATAACATATAGTTTATCATTTACTTCCCTTGATTATCAAACTGCATTATTACTTAGTTGGTTTCATGTGATCATTTTCTTTTTTTGCAAAGAAAATGTTCAATTTTCAGTGAGAGTAATTTGTTTTGATGTTTATAGCTATGCTCCGATTAGTTTAATGTTTAGTATAAAGCTAGGTCTCTATCATTCAGTTTTTTGCTCCAGAACTACCATTCATGTGATTGATAGAACAGCTTCTAAGATTTAAAAATCTCGTCCAAGCACTATTTGTTTAGACTCCATTGATATTTGGTATAAATGATACTTTAATAGGCTTGTATTCACTGACATAATCTTTGCATTTGAAAATTTATGACTTTTTTTTTGGGGGGGGGGGGTAGGTTATTTTTTTCTGTGAAAAGGTACATCTTTTTGACCCTTTCATTCTCAGCATTGTTTTAGAAATATGTATAGCATCTCACCATTAGAGTCATTATTTGCCTAGAAAAAACCTCAGTATTTTTTTAGTTTTGTTTTTGATATGCTTGGTTTATGCAGACATTGACTTCCAGTTACACTTATTAGTAAGTAGTACTTATTTACTTGTTAAACTTGTCTGTTATAGTAATAGATTGAATGTATATATAGAAGTGTGCTTTAGAACAAAATGGTTAAAAGGCAGTAGAACGAAACAGGGCAATCAAGGCCCTCTTTTCTTTAGTTCACAAAATGTACATAGCTCTTTTACCAGATGACAGTATTTTAGATATTTTCAATTTGAAAGTGGTTGCAGAAGAAAAAGTAATTGTGACATGAATGAGATTTTTCTGTGATGTGGTAGAAAACAGTGTGAAAAGAATGAGATGTTGATTATCTGCATTTTCTTTTTATTTTTATCATGTTTTCAACAGCCTTCTTCCTCAGTGGCATTTAACCCTTTTCCAAATAATTCGGAGGAAGAAGGCTATTGAAAACATGGGGGAAAAGGGGAAATGCTGTTGACTAGCATTTTCTCCTCTTCCAAGAATGATTTTAACTATTGGAAGTACAGATTCATATTTTGAGTAATATTATTTTTTTTTTTCTGCAGGTGCTTTCAAGTTGGACAGGTCTAAAATTTTCTCACCTGGTTAATAGTTAAAGACTTTTAATGTTATTTTATTTTCACATCTGATCATTATCAATCAAATATTACAGTATACGTTAGAATTGCTTTTTGAGCTATAAGCCTTTTTCTGTTAGTACAGATAACTGTCCCAAAAAGTAGTTTTAGGTTTTGACAGGTCATATCTGCGTACAGAGATGATTTTGAAAATAATGGTTGAAATCTCCATGCTGATTTTGTGGGCACATTTATACTCTTCATATTTTCACAAATTGACGACAAAACTAGAATTTGAACAAATCTGTTGCTTGCATATGCAATAATTTTTTGTTTCAAATACAAATATTTTCAATTTAAATGCTAAACATCAGAAAAAACAGTTTAATTTATCTTCTACTCGAGATGCTCTTGAAAATCTCAAAATAGACACAAAATGGCTGCAATGCACAATAAATTTCGTTACTTTTTTCAAGATTCACAAATTATAAGTGACTTCTAAAAGCACTTAAGATAATGACACATTCAATAATTTTTCCTTAATTATGTATGTTACCAAAAATAATTGCATTTTGCTGCAATACAGATTAAAGGGACGAAATAGAAAATCAGTACAGTGTGGTGGCTTTTCTACCGGAAAATTCACGATAGACTTGACATGGCAAAGTGCACATTGAATGTCCAAAAATTAACAGAAGAGCTGTAAACGTCTCATTATTATTAGAGACTAAGTGCCCTTAGTTAATTGCTGCTATGTCTTTTAGGCAATGGCAAGGGTGTGGAGGGATGGGCAGAAAAAGAAGGTTCATATATACAGGTTTTTAACCACAGTAAGTATATTTGTTTCTCAGTGAAATGGCACTTAAGTCTTAGAATCACTGCTTGAGGCAAATTTTGATCTGCAAATAGTGTAATAGATGTGATCTTGCCCAACAATGGTAAATTAAAAACTCTTTTGCGAAAGTGTTTTGATGTTGTTGGGGGAAAAAAACTTGTTTTCCTTTCATTGAGTTATTGATCTTTTGTGTATTTATAGCATCTTTTTTTGCATCAAGTAAGCTTGTAGAGTAACATTAACAGTATACCTAAGACATAAATTTTAGACATCAGTATGTTGAAAGCATTTACAAACGACCAATTAATTGTGGCTCAAATGATGGGATTTTTCTGGGGGAAAATAAGATGGCAAGATTGTTTTGAATGCAGAAGACATTATTTTTCATAGGGTAGTATAGAAGAGAAGATATTCCAACGACAGATCAGTAAACAGGGGCTTAGTGGTGCCGTTATGGATGTTAGGGAGAAAAATGATGTTCAGTTCTCAGTAGATGATTTAAAGGTAAGCATTGTTGACCCTTTTCTCCAATTGATCTCTTTACCAGAAAACAAAATTTCAGACCTGTGCACAGTGAAAGAGTCTGCTGATGAAATATGTAGCTCGAAAGATGGAATTTGCCTTAGTTAGGGTAGAAAACATTGTGGAAAAAAGGGATAAGATGCTGGTTACCAGCATTTTATCTGTTTAACACAACATTTTCCGAAGGCTTTACCCTCTAAACTTGCTGACTGATTCCAAGTGTTGGAACCTGCAGGTGATGCTCTCGTACAGTCTTCCCATGGGTTGAAAAGGACTTCATGCATCAAAGATATGCATGTAGTAGTATATATAGCAATGTTTTATTCCTGTGTATATCAGGTTTCTCTAATCTCTAAAATATTCAAGGTTTTGGAGGCTTATATGATGAAACCATATACCAAACAGTCCTGTATTTTAACAACACTGATCAAGAAGGCTTTTGAAAACATTGTGGGAAAAGAAGAAAATGCTGATAACTAGCATCTTGTCATCCCAAAATGTTTTCTACCTGACTGAGGAAAAAATAAAGTTTTATAATAAGTCACCTCTAAATTAAAATTTTCAAACTCTTTGAAGTTGGACAAGTCTTGAATTTTGTATTGTAGTAAAGAGATAACTCGTAAAGTTTGTATTGCAATTAAAGTTGCATTTGAAGAAAGTACAGAACATGATCATACTGCAGAAAACATGCAATCTCATCTTGGATCTACATTGTTTTCTATGCTTTGAAATTCAAATTGCAGCTTGAAATTGCAGTAATTTTTCTCTTTATAGGACCTTTTCTCCATAAACCTGAACACAGACTGTGATACACATGATTTACTTAACTGTGATTGTATTGTAAACCAACAAGAAACCACACAACCGGTGCAAATGTCTGTAAACAGACCTTGTCAACTTGGTTTATCAAAGCTTGTACAGGTAAGACAGTGAGATTTGCAAATAATTCTTTTCCTGTGAAACTTATTCATAATTTTCTCTCTATTCTGTAAGAAAATAAAAATTGTTGGTAATAATTCCTTCTTACTGCTTTATAAATGTATTTAAACCCTTTACCAAAAGGACAAAATTTTGGGACTGGACGACAAATTCAGTCTAGCTCAAATGATGATTTCTGTCTGTGATAGTGTAGGGAACTTTGTGGGAAAAGGAGAAAACGTTTGTTACGAGCATTTTTTTTCCTTTACCCCCAAAGTTTTCATTAGCTTATTTTTCAGGGTTTTTAAAACTTGGGATTTTGTGGTAAGGGGTTAAGTACTTTCATATACATATATATTATTTATTTTTGTTTCAGTTTATATGTATCTGCTATATACTGCAACTCTTTCAGAATGTGATTGTTGAGAGCCATGATTTCAGACCTGAAATGATACAAGGTTACAAAATACAGTGTGGTCAGCTCACATGACTTAATTGTCCTATCACACTTTACAACTCTTCTCATATTTTACAAACTGTAAACAAAATGTTACTGTAAAGTTACTGATTTTCACGCCTGGGTATGTAAGTGCATTAGCATGGCTTTTCAAGGATGCCGTTTTATGCGTAAAAAATCGAAGCCTTGGAATGCCACACAGTTACAAATACCGCGAATATTAGAGCGCAAGTTAGCAGAGTTGGAGTTTGATTGTGTTCCTTTCCAACTTACCTGTACGTATTTACTTTCATCTGCGATTTAAATGCACACTATTGCTTGTTTGTCAAACTACATTTAAAAATTAATTGCTGACTTTAGATCACATTGGTTTATTCTTGAGGCTTACTCTAGTACTGGTGAAATCCAGGAAACAAGCTGTTGCTTTTATTTAGTTGAACTACTGCTGAAAGTGGCATAAGTAACCACTCAATTACACTTTCTGTTCTGTATTCCATGTACATAATCACTTGCTTTTGTAAATTATATTCACAGAGTTGCTCTCTTTTTCCAGAAATCTAGAAATATTGCAATGGATGAACTGATGGATTGGCATCATTACACTGGAAAAGAAGTCAAAGATCATCAAGTATGACTATCACTTAAAATCTTCAATGTACAACAAAATTTCAGATTTGTTCATATTGCAAGCTTTTGCTTTTGACAAACTGCTTGTGCCCCAGATGAAGGGTAGAAGTAGCTAATATTGTGGGAAAAGTTGAAAAATGCTGACCTCTGCAATATATGTTGTATTTGATTCAGTTTAAAGTGAATCTTTTTGAATGGTCTTCCAAATATTACTTTATATGGCTGTACCCTTGGTTAAACTCCACCGCACAAACTTTAGGTTCCAAGAAATTAGATATATACTAACATAGCAGGGAAAAGAGCATTTGCTTTGTACAAGCAATTGCTCCTTTTCCCACAATGTCTTCACAAGATAGCGTGTTTTTTATCAGTCAGTCTAGAAGGACATTTTGTTCAAATGATATCCTTTCAGGTCTTTGTGCTTTAGAAAAAAATGTAATGGTTTTTCAAGGGCCATTGATTTTCACAGTTATTTTTGCAGTTCTAGGATAAGTTTCGCAAGTTTTCCTGTAACCCATATCCTGCTAAACAAATAAAACTAAACTCTCAAACTGATAGTAAAACCCCAAATTTTGATATTTAAAAGGTATTTTTAAAAAAGATATCTCCTCAGCGGACAGTGTACCAAGACCAGACTGCACATTTTGTGCTGTCTGATCTTGATCTACACTGGCAGCAAAAGGACCTTGAGTTGCACTTAGGAGCCAAGGGGTTAATAGAGATTGCTGTAAAACTCATAAATCTGAGCACTTGCCGGACTCTTTCTATTTATATTTCATTGATAAATTGATTTTGTTGTAAAGGACAATTTTTTCTCTTTTCCTATAAAAAAAACCCCCAAAAACATGGATGCTGACTCTTTAGCTTACAGATAACATTAAATGTTTACCACACAATACAATTCTAGACTGGTCAAAATTGAAAACACTTGCAGACAGCAACTCAAAAGAGGATCAAATAATGAACTTTTTCCCCTAAAAGAGTAAAATTATTGTGAGAGAAGAGAACATGCTAGTAACCAGTTTTCACATGCCTTCTTCCCCACTATTGTTACAACATGGAATTGTTTGATTAAGGGTTAAAATAGATTGCATTAGCACCGCGAGAGTAATTGGAGAATTTTACTTTTACTTACGTGCTGCACATTTAATTGAGAGAATAATAAATTTAAGGGCCCAGGAGTGGCTGAAATTAAACAATAGTGGTGGTAAAATGCATTTAATCATACCACTTAAAAGTAGGTCAAAAGTTGTTAGGTCACTCTATCTTTTGCTTACTATTTACCTGGTTTTAAAATATCATTTTTCTGCGAGGTACTAAATCTTGGACCAACCATACAGTAACAGTTTGTCATCTTCACAGTAATTTTCATACTTTCAAATGGTATGATTAAGATAAAGTAAAAGGTGTTGAAAGATTCAATGAATTGTTCCTTATTTTTGCAGGCGACTAAATACATACATGAAGCAACATTTGACCGAGATTTTGTGATATTTATGAAAAATGACCATCAGTACTCTATATTTTCAAGGTTTAAAGTTTTTAATAAAAAGAAAATGATGTTAATCTCTTTACCACGAAAAAAACTTTTAACTTTGTCGATGCTGAGATGGAAGCTTTTAATGCTGAACAATAAATATGGTACAAATGTGTGGGAAAAGAACAAAAATATTGGTTGTAAAAGCATAACCTTGTTTGGTAAAGGGTAAATGTTTATTTTACATGTTTCAGGAATGGTATTTAGATGGAGCCATGGACAGCATATCTTTTGTATTCTACAGTGATGTGCACGGAGGTTCAGAGAATCAAAGGAGTTAACACTTTGTATTTTACTCTTAACCTGATAATAGAATTCCGACTTGTCCAAACTGAAAATACATATTTGCAGCATGTAAATTCAATGTGACTCAAATGATGGGATTTGTGCTTGAAATGTAAGAAAAAATTGTGGGAAAAGGAGAAAATGCTGATTATAGAATCCAAGAAGTTAACACTTTGTATTTAACTCTTTGCCTGAACAGAATTTAGACTTGTCCAAACTGAAAGTACATATTTACAGCATATAAATTCAGTGATTGAATTTTTACTTGAAAGGTTAGAAAACATTGCAGGAACAGGAGAAATTGCTGGTTACCAGCATTTTGTATTTTTCCCACAATATTTTTCGAAAGCTTTTTTCTGCCAGGGTGGTTAAAACTTGTGATTGCCTGGTAAAGGGTCAAAACAACAAGAGAGAAACAATTGAGGTAGAGAAAGTGTCGTTTTTTAATGATATGAAAACTGCAAAAAGCAGCATTTTTTGTTACAGATCATTATTCCTTTCCCTATAAACAAGTACATGTATAGTGTTATGACAGAGATGGAAAAGTCCTACTTGCAATTATGCAGAGTAATGGGTTAGCACATGTTAAGAATCAATATTTAACCCTTTACCACACAAACCCTAGGTTTATCAACCTGAGAAAGAAGCCTTTTTAAAACATTGTGGAAAAAGGAGAAAATGCTGGTAACCAGCATTTTCTCTATTTCACACAATGTTTTCCATCCTTTCAGAGACAAATATCAATATTTGTATAATATTTGAATTGTCCTCTGCAGATGCTTTCAATTTGGACCAGTCTAAAATTTTGGTGTGTAGTAAAAAGTTAACAGGAAATTTGGGCTAGCATATGCATTCTGCAGGTTTATCTGTTTTTATGCCCCTACCATGAAATGGCAGAAGGGCATATAGAGTTACCTGTGTCCATCTGTGTGTGTGTGTTAGTGTGTGCGTGGGTGCGTAAGTGTGTGTGTCCCATTCTTGTTCGGAGCATAACTTCTACATTTATCAATTGATTTCAAAATAATTTTGCACACTTGTTCTCCTTAACAAGTACTAGTGTCATGCGAAAAGTTTGTTTCGATACGCCCAAGGTCAAGGTCACAGTTGAAGGTCAAATGTTTAAATTGACCTTGTCTGGAGCATAACTTCTACATTTATCAATGGATTTCAAAAAAACTTCGCACACTTGTTCTCCTAAACAAGTACTAGTGTCATGCAAAAAGTTTGTTTCGATACGCCCAAGGTCAAGGTCACAGTTGAAGGTCGAATGTTTAAATTGACTGTTCAACCCAGTTTTACATCCTGCTCAGCAGAATTGTGATATGAAGATACAGTTTTGGTTTTTAGCTCCACTGGCCGAAGGCCAGCGAGCTATTGTCATGGCGTTGTGTCCGTCGTGCATCCGTCTGTCCGTTCGTCCGTGCGTGCGTCCGTAAACTTTTTCTTTAAAAAACTTCTCCTCAGAAACTATTGACTGGATTTTTACCAAATTTCACAGGAATGTTCCTTTGGTGGTCCTCTTTCAAATTCCTTCAAATAATTGTGTTCCATGAAGAATTCTGGTTGCCATGGCAACCAAAGTAAAAAACCTTTAAAAATCTTCTCCTCCCAAACCGCTATTTGGATAGCATTATTATTTTGCAGGAATGTTCCTTAGATACAGGTTTACAGATTTCCTTAAAAAAAAAAAAAGATCTGTCAAAAAACATGGCTTTTATGGGAGACTCATTTTCCTTTTATGGTATAAAGTAAAATCTTTGAAAAATTTCTTCTCTAAAACTATTCATTGGATTTCATTGTTGTTTTGCAGGTAAGTTCCTATGGTGGTTGTCTACCAAATTGTTTCTTCAGTGAGCTACAATGCAGGATTGAATGATAATTGTTAAAAACTTCCTTTCGCCATTATAGAAATATCAGGCCTGTGGAGCGATACAGGCGCTCAAGCGCCTCTAGTTAAGAAGACTCATCCAAACAACCATGCCAGAGAATATTGAGTCTGTAACCTACCCTTCAACTATAGTCCAGTGTGATAATATTCGATCCAATTTGTTCCTGTCTCATAGAGGAAGTCCAACAAAGTAATTATTATTGCTATATTTCTCACTCTTATTCCTCAAGATCTTCATAATCCTGAGTATAAGTAACCCTCAGTTGAAAGATTAAGGAAAATGCTGAATAAAAAGAAGTTAATGCTCAAAACCAGCATTTTCTTCTTTTTCTCACAGTTTTCTACCATATGCAATACAAACCATATAATTTATTGTCTGCATATTGCTTTCAACTTGGACCAGTCCTCAATTTTGTTATCGGGTATAAATAATCTTTTATCTGCTTGGCTATATATATAACAAACCTTAACCCTGTCTAAGCTGTTACCCAAAACAACAATTTTCTGTAATACCTACTGATTCTCTCGTATGACATATCTTTGACCAATACCATTTAGTAGGGGCATCCGTGTCTCTGACACACCTATTTCTAGTTCGTACCTGCTTTTGTTTGGACAACCTGTACAGTGATTATGATAAAGTGGAAAAAAATAAAACAGCACAGAAGCGACCTGCAGTACTTGTGCCTGTTGTAAATCCAGGAATTACACAAACAGAAACCATTTAATGTTATAATGCAAAATATTGATGTTGTTCCATTCCAAGGACATACCAGGAAGTGCTATCTAATTTATACCATTGTAAATTTTTTTATCATAAAAAAAATCTTATTTAAGAATCCTTATGAAGATAAGTTTTGCAAACATTGTGGGGAAAGGAGAAAATGCTGTTAACCAGCATTTCCTCCTTTTCCCATGATATTTTCTACTCTTTCTACAACAATCCCTATCATTTGAGCCACTTTTAATGTGTTGTCTGCAAGTACTTTAAAGCTGGACAGGTCTGAAGTTAAAGGGCAAATCCTAAAATATTTTGACCAGACTGTTTTTTTCCTTTAATTAACTGCAAATGATGTCAGTTAAACATGTGTCAGCCATTTTTCATAAATACCACACTGTAACATGCCATAAACCACGGCCAAATTGTCTCGCTGATATACGGCCCTGAAAATGGTACATGGCTTACTTCCCCTGATTCGCTTATCTCCCGTGCATGTGTGACGTCATTGTCGAGTCAGTCTGTGTATACCGTCAGTAGACATACAGTAGGAACGCGGATGATTGTATGCAGATATCGGAGTATTAACTGAGAATCGAGCCGAAAAAATGGTAAATTGTGCAGCCTATGGCTGCAACGTCGATTCGGGAATTAGTATGTTCAAATTTCCGAAGGAATTAAAAAGGAGGAAACTATGGATTGAACCTTTAAACCGGGGCCGGACAGTAGTGACGGGTCTCCCTAAACAGCGTCTACAAGAGTCCACAAGCGTCTACAAGTGTCTAGCAGATTTTATAAATAATATATACATTAAAAAATATGATTATGATAGATTCAATTCGAATTCTATCCCCACTGCCATAAATTGTGATGGTTTTGAGGGCATTTTATTTTGTTCTTTACACTACCAAGCCATTGGCCGGCATGCGTACGATTTATTAAGTTGTAAGAAAACAAAACACTGTATCTGAAGAGTTAAAGTCAGTTCTTGTCATGAAATTTGACAAGATAGTACCCTTACGCTCGAGATGAATTCAAATGGTTGAAGAAATGGTAATTACCATTCATGTGTATCGAAAAAAGAAAAAAACATAAATTTGTTCAGGGATGGGTTTGAACTACATGATCATAAAACAGGAGAGGGTGCATTTCTCAGGGTATAAATTCTAACGTGCACATTTCAATAACTTGCAAAAATTCATTTGTAAATATTTGCAACATAAAAGTTGCAAATAAGCCATCAGAGCACAGGTATTAGTAAATTAATGAACTGGAGAAACTATTCCATTTTGTAATAGAAAAAAAAGAGAGAAATGTTTTATTTAGATATGTTATTGCTTCTAGGCCTGTAGACGCACATGCATGCTATACATAATGCGTAAGATCTACAGTTTGGCCATTCTATATACTTTTAGATTGGCTATTTTTTTTGTATTTTTGACATCAAATTGATTACGAAATGACTTTAATGTTACAATAAAGAGGAAAATGTATTTAATTTTTGTTGTAGACGCTTGTAGACACTTGTAGACGCTTTTTAGGGAGACCGAGTAGCGACAGATATTTTGCCATCGGTTCATTCGAAATTGTGTCTGAAATACTTCGATGACAGTCAGTTCTTAATAAGTCCAAAACTCGCAAAAGAAGTTGGTTATAGGAATTTTAGGCTGCGGTTAAAACCTGACGCTGTGCCTACATTATTCGAAACTCCGAGTCGAAAGGAGATAGGCCTTAAACCGAAACTCCGAAAGACTGACAGTCCGCAAGGGCAATTTCCAAAAAGAAAATCCAACATGAAGTAGGTAATTTCTTTTGTTCTCGAAATTGGAATACATGAATTGTTATTCGTACTATTTTACCCTTTTCTACATTATCGCTTTATTCTGGACAAAGGAGAAATTGCTACCGTTTTCTCCCGTTTCCAAATGATTTCAACATTTAACAAAATTATAGATTCATCCAAACTCATAACATAAATTTTGCAAATAACAAAGTCGACATTGTTCAAATGATGTAAACTTTCAAGGGATAATAATCATTCTTTGAACAGCAAACATCGTTTTCTTCCCACACTGTTTTTCAAACATTCTTTCTTTGGGTATTGGAAACTAGATCTAGGGTTTGTATGGTAAAGGGTTAAGTCAGTATCTGGCTACCCCTAGTCATGGTCATAAATGTTAATCCATCACCGACCAGTTGAAACAATACTGGAAATGGTTACATAACATTTGCATATCTCGCCCCATTACACTGTAATGTTTGTGTAATGCATTTTGAACAAATTTTGAATTATATCTATAACACATTTTTTTTAAAATTAGGAAACAGAATGTTTTTTACCAGGCTCACACACCAATTCTTTTACCTTTTACCTCAAAATTCTGACCTTCAACCACCCTAATGGAGAAGGCTTTTGAGGACAGGGTGAAAAAAGGAATAAGTCCTGATACCCAGAGTTATCTTCTTTTCCTACAATATTTTCTACCCTCAAACCTATTGTCAAGGCCACATTTGATCTGTGGTCTGCAAATACTTTCGGTGTGGAGTGGACAAGTCTAAAGTTTTGCCATCTGTGTAAGGGTTTAACCTAACCCTAACCCAAATGATAAAAAAAATTAGAATATTTCAAATCCACAGCATTTAAATATGACCGATAAAATGTGATTGTTTATTGGAATTTAGTTTAACTTAGTTTAACCCTTTACCAAACATTCCTTTGTTTTAACGACCCTGGTGAAGAAAGAAAAACCTTTTGAAAACATTGTAGGTAAAGGAGAAAATGCTGGTAACCAGTATTTTCTCCTTTTTCTACAATGTTTTCTACCCCATTAAAGACAAGTCCAAACATGTGAGTAAAATTTAATTTGTTGACTCCAAATGCTTTCAATTTGTTTGAGTCAATAAATTTGACGTTTGGTAACAATTTAAACATGTATTTTACATCTCTTGAGAAACAAGTTCATACAACTCGTACTAATCTCTTCAGATACTGCTTCCTGGGAACTAAACCAGAACTCGTGCCCAATGTGTGGGATTTATATTTAACCCTTTACCAATCAATCCCTAGTTTTTACGACCCTGAGACAGAAGCCTTTTAAAAACATTGTAGGAAAAGGTGATAATGCTGGTAGCCAGATTTTCTCCTTTTACCACAATGTTTTCTACTCTGCTGGAAACAAATTTCAATTTTTGAAATATTTAACTTTATTTTGTCGTCTGCAAGTGATTTCAATTTGGACCTGTTTAATATTTTGTTGTTTGGTAAAGAGTTAAAAATAGAAAATATTGTGGATAAAGGACCAACTGATAGTTACCAGCTCTTTCTGTGTTTTTACAATGAACCTGAAGTCGTCTATACTGCAATTTGACCGGAATGTCCGTATTAACCGCTCAGTCCCTAGTAGACCAATTTGAGACTTACCCAAATTGAAACAATTTGCATAAGACAAACAAGAAATTTACACTATCCTTTCCCACGGTTTACAATTCAAAGTTTAAGACTCACAGAGAAGCTCTATATGGAACATACAATAGCTATACATGTATGATAAATTTTGCATTGAATGGATCATGTGGACAAGGTAAACGCAAAAAAGTATTTCACACAGATCGATCCCATCTCCCTCTCTCTGATGTTCATGTATTTCTGTATGATAAGAAATACAACTAAAATAATTTTCAAAATAATTTTGAGAATTAACTCAAAATATTCTTATTGTCATCAAAATTGTGATTTATTGTGGAACCCTTTACCCATGAGAGAATAAAATTGTACCCGTCAATGTTTACAGAATTCTTTACAAGGTACAAATATCAACAAGGACCCATTAACAAATAATTAGAACTAACATCTCACGATTATCAATCGTAAAAGTCAAGAAAAAGGTTATATGACATAAAACTAAAGTGTCGGGGAACTGTCTTGTCGTGGAACTGTCTTGAAACCGTCCTTTTTTTTTTTTTTGTTTAATTCCGCACGTTAATCTACTGAAAATGCTTCACGTGAAACAAAGTTTATGCCATACACTTAATTCTATCATGTATAGAATATTATTTCTGTAAGCGATGTTCGCCATCGCCCCGTTATAGACGTATTTCAATAGCGCGCGATACTCAACACGTTGAAAAGTCCGGTACAACATCGTCATTTTCGTCATCAGTTGGCGAAAAGTTACTTTTATCCTCATCACCAGAAACTTGATAAGTTTCTTTAAAAATTGGCTCGTACATGTACGGCCTTACCGGCCCAGAATCGTCTATTTCTTCGTCTTCAATTTCGCTCAGTTCACTATCGTAAACAACGTCCATATTAAAACAAAACTCTCCTATGACGTCACAACTCAAGGGACGCAACAATAAGTAAGGGAGATAAGCGATGCAATAAAAATTAATAAGCAGAAATATGAAATGAAAAAAAGTACTTTAACTAATTTTTTTTTCTAATTACAACATTACCAGGTTACCATTTGATTAGTGTAGATTTGAAAATTAACCATATCTGAAACTTGTTGATTTGCCCTTTAAGTCCTTTTGTAAAACACATCCTTTCATGAATCACAGTTGAAAAACTAAGATTTTGTACAAAAAGACTGCAACAACCACAGAAACTTCCAAGCAAGCCACACTACATGAACAGGTCCTGTACAAAGTAATAGTTGATGAATAATTTGGGGTTGAATGAAAACTTAAAAAATCAACATATCTTGTTTATTATGGATTAACCCGTTAACATCCAAGTTTTAACGAGCCTAGGGGAATAAGACTTTGAAAACTTAGAAGAAAATGGGAAAGTGCTGGTAACCACTATTTTCTCCCTTTTCAACAATATTTTCTGCCCTCCCACAAACAAATTTCAACTCTTGAATCACATTTAATTTGTTCATCTGCAAATGCTGGTACAGAGAAATTTCCAGGAAACGTCGATTCATCGCAATAGTTTTCTAATATAATCATGCTAGTTATCATGTATCTCGTAGCAGATTAATGCCACTATACTATAGTTACGTAAAACTTACGCAAATTTTGTTCATAACTACCTTAGTAAAACGGGGCCCAGGTCACTAGGTCAAATCTGGAGGCCACATTTTTGGTGCAATACTCATGAAATCTGGTCAGAATGTTTGTCTTGATGATTTCTAAGTATAGTTTGAAAATGGGTCATGTCGGGTCATAAACTAGGTCACTGGGTCAAATCTCACAAAAACCTTTTGTATCCTCTAGAGGCTACATTTTTAGTCAAATACTCGTGAAAGTTGGTCAGAATGTTTGTCATAATGATACCTTGAGTTTGAAAATGGGTTATGTCGGGTCAAGAACTAGGTCACCAGTTCAAATCTTTAAAATAGCTTGTGTAGCTTTAGAGTCATCATTTTCTGTCCAATACTTATGGCAATTAGTCAGAATGTTTTTACTAGATGATCAGTATGATGAAACTGAAAATGGGTAAAATGGGTAAAAAACTAGGTCGCTATGTCAGATCTTGGAAAAACCTTGTGTACACTCTAGAGGCCACATTTTCTGTCCAATACTTATGAAAGGTGGTCAGAATCTTTGTTTTGATAATATCTACAATGGGAAAATGGGCTATATTTGGCTAAAAAGTAGGTCACTGCGAGAAATTCTAGAAAAAGCTTGTATACAACCTAGAGGCCCAATTTTCAGTCCAATAATTATAAAAGCTTGGTGGAATGTTTGTCATAATATCTCGAAAGAGATTGAAAATGGGTCATGTTTGGTCAAAAGACTCAGGTGAGCGACTTCAGGGCCATCATGGCCCTCTTGTTTTTTAAAAAGTATCTCCTTATCGGACAGTGTAGGTCCAATATCAGACTGCACGTTATGTGCAGTCTGATCTTGATCTACACTGTCCGCAACAGGTCAGTGAGCCACGCTTTGCAGCATAAGGGTTAACTTTCAGAAACGCAAATTCAAATTGAGCACAGAAAAATTGACGCCTTTATTTTATATCGATCGTTCATTTCAGTCGATTATGTAGCATTACATTCACTTACCTCGGCATTGATATAAGTATATGCATATACGGATGAATCATTATACGCCCGTCGAAGATGGGACGTATTATGGGATCACCCGTTGCGTACGGGCGAAAAAAACCATAACTGTACCTCATGCTGTCTTTGAGTTATTTCCCTTTGATTGTCATTTTTACAGCATTTTCTGCTTGTCTGGAGCATAACTTTGTCATCTCCAGTCCGATTGACTTGAAACTTGGCATTTGTGTTTGTTGCAATAATACGGACTGCAGTGCGAAAGAACCATAACTGTACCTTGTGCTGTCTGAGTTATTTCCCTTTGATCGTCATTTTTACAGCATTTTCTGCTTGTCCGGAATATAACTTTGTCATCTCATGTCAGAACGACTTTAAACTTGGTATGCATGTTTGTTGCAATATTATGGAGTACAGTGCGCAAGAACAATAACTCTACCTAGTGCGGATTTTGAGTAATTCCACTTTGGTCTTCATTTAACAGTATTTCTTGCTTGTCTGGAACGGAACTTTGTCATCTCAAGTCAAATTGACTTGAGACTTGGTAAACATGTTTGTTGCAGTTACGAAAACTGCAATGCACTGGAGCCGTAACCTTACCTAATGCCCTTTTGGAATTATTCCCTATTCATTATTTTTTTTACAGCTTTTCGTGCTTCTCTACAATATAACTTTGTCTTTTCATGTTGGAATGACCTGAAACTTTATATGCATGTTTCCTTAACATTAGAGGAGACATTCATGCCTATTTCAATCACATGATTTCTGCTGCATTACTATTTTCCTGTACCTGCCCTCTACGATTATTATCCCCCCTCGACAACTGGCGGTGGGACGGGCGTATCTTGCGACAATTTGCCGCTCTTGTTGCAAGTAGAGATAATCACTTCTTCAGTTGACGGGTGACTCATGTTTTAGTGTTTAACGCCGTTTTCAAAATTATTTCAGTTACTAAGTATATCGCAGCGGCCAGTGTACCTATCCATGCTATACTGGAGTTTCTGTTACCAGTACTTCGCACAATATTCTCCCAAAACCACTGGCTGCTTTCCCACGACCATTGTCGAAACAATGATCAGCGATGGGAGAGGAATGACTAATTTCGTCGCAATGACTATGATCAATCTGCGGAAAAAAATATAACCAAGGTGAATATTCGAATAAGCAACACACTGTTCTCAAGTCCTAACGCTATCAACTACGCTGCCGAGGCTCGGCTCACTTGCTCAGTGGTTCACTCTTTCAGTGCCACAAAACAGCCGTTTGCGGACGGCACAGATCAAGATCAGACTGCAAAGAACGTGCAGCTTGATCTTGGATTCATCAGACCTTCCGCGTTCAGTCAGGTCTTGAAGATTTTTCTGAATTTCAATGATTTTCAGCTTGGCTGTTATATAAGAAAAGGTCGAGGTATAGCCATAGCTGCGTCGTCATGCAAAAACTATGACACGTTATAGTATCTCTGTCATCACTGAAGATATATATGTACTTCAAACTCGGACAAACTGTTTACTATGAAAGGGGGAACTCATACAACAAGGACAGGTAACCATCAAAATATTTTTGGCACAGTTATGCACCTTCTTCGACTAAGAATTTTTACTGAAAAGCACCTACAGCCGAGCTTTGGCACCCGCATGCGGTGCTTATGCTTGGTTTACAAGTCGCAGCGGCTAATTGGGGTCGAGTTTACAAATTAGCGCTTTACCCGGTTTTATCCTCGCAAGCTGCTCTGTGATCACTTATGGTGTCCTAAAGCAAGACACTGCAGAGTTCAGTCCTACTGCTAATGAAACTTGGGAAAGACATGGATAATTAAGCTGTCATCATTATTTTATCTTATTTAACTGTTTTTGAAAACAGAGTTAACCCTTACCACACAATCCCGAGTTTTAACGGCCTTGACAGAAAACGTTTGAAATAATGTGGGATAGGGAGAAAATGCTGGTAACCAGAATGTTTATTTCCCTTTCCCACAGTGTTTTCAGTCTTTCAAAATACATTTGAGTCATATTTGTATTGTCTACAAATGCTTTCAATTCGGACATGCGAACGATTTTTTTTCTGTGTGGTAAACAGTTAAAAAATTATTACGTAAACCATAGTTATTTTTTAACATAAGTAATTATTATATTTACACTCTGCCTAGATGGTTTCGCCTATATTTGCTATGAGTAAAAATCCTGTCAAACAACTTTTGTCGTTGATATTTAGTCATGCATTACGGTATTTTATCCCTCTCCCAAACGGGTAGGCGTAAACTTTCAAACTTGAATCATTTAGTACACATGTGTTTACTTTATGAATGCGTCCATATTTTTAGGAAATGTTTGAAACAATTATAAAATCTCTTGGACTTAAATGTTGGGTTGTCTTTCTAAACAGTCAAGGTCAATTATTCTTAGTGACTTTAGCGGGCCCAATGTGCAGTCTGATCTTTGCTTTACGCTACAGCTGACTTTTTTTTTTATTCTTGAATTAGTAATTCTGAATTTGTAGAAATGTCTGATTTTTTGCACTGACTAAAAGTATGCCTTTCGTATTTTATAAACATAGTGAGAAAAGGTGTAATTGCCTGTTAAAAGCACATGCTACTTTATCCGCAACGCTTTCAGTTTTGATGAAACAGTAATATTATTTCCTTTTAACGTCTCTCCTATATAACTTTGATAGTGATAGGTTTATGGCACTGTTAAAGTCAGTAATCGAAATTAAACATATACTGATCAGTTTATGAGTTGTTTTGACAAGAACAACGTTCAGATTGTGTATATTCATTCATTTGATCTGCAATGTCACCATAGTGTATGAAATGCTTTCATGAAACTTTTACTGTTGGTGTATACATGTATATGACAATCAGCGGATTATGACTTGAGTAGATTCATGGACAGAAGGGTCCCCCTTTAGATATATGACTCCTACCTAGTAACTTTGAAACTTGTCTTTGAACTCTGTTTCGTTCTCTTCAAAAGAAATTATCTGACATGGTCTCTGTGCTGAAGAAGACATGTTATGTTATGCTCCACGCCATCCCAAATCCCTATTTTCTCTTCGCCAGTGCTCATTTCAAACCTTTAGGCCGTCGTCGCTGTCTATTATCGAAAAGGGGAACAAAAATTATGAAACGAGCTTTGCTGATTTATTTCTAGCTTGGCTTTTTTTTTGGTAATAAAACGAGTCATCGTTTTAAAAGTTTGAAGTTTTCCAATATCTCTGTCATGATTTAAGGTATTTACTTAAATTTGGGTGTGGTGTGTAACGCCGTTTTCAACATTATTTCAGTTACATCTTGGCGGCCAGTGAACATATCCACGCTTTCCGGGGGCTTCTTTTACCAGTGCCTGTATTACGCCCAATATTCTTCTCAACCGACGGGCTGCTTTTTCACATTACCATCGTCAAAATAATGGTCAGCAGCGAGAAATGAATGAATCCTGTCGCAATGACTATCATCAGTCCTCGGAAAGAAATAGGGCAAGCTAGGAATTCGAACCAGCGACCCACATCTCTCAAGTCATGTGCGCTGTTGACGGCGCCAGCAAGTCTCGGGAGATATTTACTGTAAACTCGGGCTAGCCGTATACTAGCAAAAGCGGGGCAAACAGAAGGAGGGCAGGTAACTTTGAGGCATTTTTGACGCAGATATGCCCCCCTCTGGCTTTCGATTTTTCACTGACAGACCTTTCGCAGCTGAGCGTTTGCAACCGTGTGCGGTGCTTCTGTTTTGACTTTATACCAAGCGACAAAATTTTTGAACGTAACCTAATTGATAGCATTTGCAGACAACAAATAAAATATAGCTCAGATGATGGTTTCTGTCTTTGATAGGGTTGAAAACATTGTGGGAAATGGAGAAAAAAGCTGTTTACTAGCATTTTCTCTTTTTCCAACAATGTTTTCAAATGGCTTTTCTGTCAGGGTCGCTAAAATTCGGAATTATGTGGTGAATGGCTAAATCCGGGTCCGTATTCAACAACAATTCAGAATTAGATTTAGAAAGTAACACAACTTCTCATAGGCTTAACCATTTGGGTTAGCCAATCAGAAGTTGTGTTTCTTTCAAATTAAAAAAAAAAAAATCTCAAGAATAAGACTAAGAATAGATGGTGAATGTGAACGTTGACAGACTTTTTAAAACCTTTGGACAAAGAGAGAAACTGCTAGATGCGACTTTGACCAGAATGTCAAATTATCGAGGGGGGGGGAACGAAAAAAATCAGACGGTAATTTTTGTGTCTTCTGACCTTGTTCGACTCTGTCCCCGAAAGAAGATACATGAAGGTGTCACCCAAGTGAGGAGCTTGGCTTAGAGTCACTCGCTTAATGGCGAGGATCTATCGCTGCGAAACTACAAGTGTTCACACAACTATGTGACCTGCGTTCTTAACCCGTAGGCTGCTAAGCGCGACTCAAGGGCCTTCTGCGGAAAGTGTAGATCAAGATCAGACTGCACAGAACATGCAGTCTGATCTTTGATCTATACTATCCGATAAGGAGATATCTCCCCACCCCCCAATACCTTTGAAAAAGTAAAACTTGGGTTTTTACTGTCGGCTTGAAAGTTTCATTTCACTAATTTAACAGGATACGGGTTAATCCTTTGCCACACAATCCCGTGTTTAAATGAACCTTAGGACGAAAGTTTTTGAAAACATTGTTGGAGAAGGAGAAAATGCTGGTAACCAGCATTTTCTCCATTTCCAGCAATGTTTTCTACCCTTTCTCAGACAACTTTTCCCTTTTCAGGTACATTTAATTTGCCGCCTGCAAATGCTTTGAATTTGGACAAGTCCAAAATTTTGTCGGTTGGAAAAGGGGTGCCACACGACTTATCCAAAGCCAAAACATCCGCAGACGACGTTTTATACGTATATCAAAAGGTAGGATTCGTCTTTGAGGATGTAGAAAATATTGTGAGACAATACGAAAACACCAGCTTTTTCTGCTTATCTCACGATGTTTAAATATGCCTTCTTTTTTATGATTATGTGGTAAAAAGTTAGGTCGTTACAGCCTGTGGACATTTTCCCCCACTTGCAGATCAGCTTTAACCTTCAGCCGTTTACCAAACGACATTTTATAATTGTCGAAATTCAAAGCATTTGCACATATTGACTCAAGTGATGGAGCTTGTCTTTGATAGGGTAGAAAACACTGCTGGAAAAAGAAGATATGCTGGTTACCAATATGTTCTCCTTTTCCCACAATGTTTTCAAATGGCCTCTTAATCGGGGTCGTTAAAACTTCGGACTGAGAGGGTTGAGCTGCGAAGGGCGAATCCTCGTACAGGGTGTTTCATAATATCTGCCACCATTACAAAGTTTTATATCTTTTTAGTTCATTAGGATAAAACAATGATATGTACACCCTTTGAAAGCTTATATATTAAAATTTTATTTGACTAATACAGTACGGGAAAACGTCAACGTCATAACGTCATTTATGACGTCATTTCCTTTGGTCAGTTTTCCAAGATGGCGCCAACTAAGTATCACTGCAAAGAAATTGTTAAAATATATTATGAAACTAAATCACCTATTACAGTGATTAGAACTATGCAGAAAAGGTATCCAGATGTAGGTAAACTTGATAAAAAACAGATACATAGAATTGTAAAGCGATTTGAAGTTATGGGCTCAATTGAAGATGGGAGACAATAATCTGGGTCGCCCTAAGTCCGTGCGGAATGAAGCGACAAGTGAACAGGTTAAAGCGGTGATCACAGAAACACCAAGAAAATCTGTTAGAATGGTATTTGGAGATATTACTAACATTGCCAGCCATTCAAGTGTTTACAGAATGCTAAAATATGATTTAAAACTGACTCCATATAAAATTTCTATTATGTAACACCTCAAACCAACAGATATCGAAAGCAGATTGTCATTTGCAAGATGGGTTACGGAAAATGATGATATCTTGGGACAGATATGGTTCTCGGATGAAGCCCACTTTTATCTAAATGCACAAGTGGACAAGAATTCCATATTTTGGGGAACTGAAAAGCCAGAATTTTATATTGAAAAACCTCTCCACTCTGAAAAGGTTACAGTGTGGGCGGCATTAAGTGCTGAGGGCATAATTGGCCCTTTCTTTTTTGAGGATGAGGATGGAACTGTGGAGACTGTACATCAAGACCGCTATTTAAATATTCTTAAAAACAAATTTCTACCAGATTTGAGACGTAAGGGAATTGATATAAACACCACATGGTTCCAGCAGGATGGTGCATCTCCTCATACAGCTAGAAATGTGATTGACTGGATACAAAAGACTTTTGGCGATAACTTCATTTCATTGAAAACGGAGATTGAGTGGCCACTACACTCCCCGGATTTAAGCCCACTTGATTTTTTCCTTTGGGGATACTTTAAAGAGAGGGTCTATAAGCACTCCCCACAGACCACAGCTGAACTCAAAACTGCAATCGAGAGAGAAATGAAGATCATAAGCAGTGAGACATGTGCAAACGTAATCCGAAATTTCCGGCACAGAGTCGACGTCGTTATTGGCCAGAATGGACGTCATTTAGAACACATTCTATAAAATTAACATTTTAAAGAATTTTGAAACCGCGTGTATTTACAAGGGTAATACCTACATGTTATATATCAAATAAAACTTTATTCTATGTACAATAACATAGTTAAATGTAAGAACATAATTTCTTTTTTATGTTAAAGTTTTTTATGTTTAAAATGGTGGCAGATATTATGAAACACCCTGTACTTTTGCGGTTAGCGTAGATCAAGACCAGACAGAATATTAGGTGCCGTCTGAATTTGGATCTGCATTGTCCAACAAGGTGATATTTGTTTTCCTGCTAAAAGAATTTCTGAAATCGTAATAAATATAAAAATATACTGTAACCCCCATAGCGGTATATAAATCACATGAACTTCTGCCGGAATGTTTTACAAAAATGATAGCTAACAATGTCGATTCAAGATCAAACTGCATGTTCTTGTTCTGTGCAGTCTGATCTTAATCTACAATGTCCGGTAACGAACATTTAGTCGCGCTTAGCAACCTGAGGGTTAGGTATCGAACATTAAACTATGTTTAGTGCGTAGTTGCTTATGTAAAGACAGGGCGGAGGCTGTTTCACGAATATGCAGACTGTCGAACGTTCGAGTCATCCGTCACAATCCGCCCCTCTTGTTACTTAAGTAAAGTTTCGCGAGTTATTCTATTCAGTGGTGCATAAAATTTATACACTATAAATCGGAAAGAAAACTGGTGATATTAATATGAAATATTACAAAATTTGATAAAGGTAGTTCGGTTCATGTTTAACGCCATTTTCAACGACCACCATGTGTAGCATCATGGCGGTCAGCGCACTTACCCATGCATTCCTTGTGCGTTTTTCCCCACCAGTTCTGTACACAGAAAGACGCCGGCAACTTTCGTTTTTGTTTCCACAAAGAGAACCAGAGAACGCTGTACATTGTTGAGAAGTTTTGACATGGTTGACCAAACTCAAAGTAATACGACTCATGCTCTGTGAAAACGGGGTTTGATGCATTTGAACCATGCTCTGGCAAAAGGGGGCTTAATGCATCTCCGTGATACATGATAACAGCAAGTCATCACATAATTATGGATCCATAATAGCCACTTTTTTTTAACAAACCACTTAATCATCAGGTAGACTGGTCCTTTGACATACATAAAACTGACAAATAGCGAAAAGTTTCGGCCCAGGTCAGCCTGCGCCGACTGCGCAGGCTGACCTTGGTCGATACTTGTCGCAGATGCATTAAGCCCCCTTTTCACAGGGCATGGCTCATTTGTAAAAAGTATCGACTCAGGTCAGCCTGCGCAGTGCGCAGGCTGACCTGAATCGAAACTTTTTTCTATTGTTCAGCTTTCTGCATGTCAAATGATGTTTACCTCATGATTTAGTCGGTTGTAAGTCAGAATGGATTTTATGGAACTGTAATTATGTGATGACCTTGCTTGATATAATGGATCACGGAGATGCATTAAACCCCCTTTTCACAGAGCGCGGCTCATGTATTTACAAAGTTCTCCATATAAAATGATGTACTTAACTTTTACCAGGTGACAAAAATTTTATACCAGTCCGAATTGAAATCATTTACAGACGACGAATTAAATTTTACTTAAAACATGCAATTTGTCTTTCAAGAGATGAAAAAATATCGTGCAAAAGGGAGAAAATGCTATAATCAGCAGTTTCTCCTTTTCTCACAATGTTTTCAAGAGCTTTCTCGTCAAGAGTGGTTAAACTTCGGGGTGCCTTGGTTGTTGAAGCGTTAACCGATAGACTTACTACATCATTACAACCTTACTTGTATATTCGGACGGTACAGATCCAAGATCAGAGTTCTTATTCACCAACAATTCTTAGTCTTATTCTTAAGAATATTCTAAATATGAAAGTAACACAACTTCCGATTGGCTAAACAAAATAGTTTAGCCAATCAGAAGTATTACTTTTTAAATCCAGGATTAGACTAAGGATGTTCTTAAGAATGTTTGTTGAATATGGACCCGGACTGCACATTTTTTTTGCAGTCTGACCTTGGATATATATTGTCTGATATTGTACTAGATACTTTGCCCAAAAAAACTGGCTTGAAGTTTTAAGTATTCTTAACTTATTCTGACTTTTGTCTTTAGTTAATGTATTAATACATGCACTATTGTCAAAAAATGAGCGAAGTCCCTTAATACACTGCTTACCCATTACTGCATGACGACAAAATTGTAGGCTTCCATGTTGAAACATTTGCAGACGACAAATTAAATGCGGCTACGATGCTGTGATTTACCTTTGAAACCGCAGCCAACATTGTGGGAAAAGGGATAAAATGCTGGTTACCGCAGTGTTTTCAGAAGCTTCTCCTAGTGGGGCGAAGGGCTAGACAGTAATACCCGCAGACGCCAAAGTACGTTCTCTTTGTGATCGTGCATGGTGCGGGAAATCGTCACACAAGTCCTGCGTAACTGTAAGATGAGATGAAATGGCTTATTTTGCCGACAGTAATGCACGTGGATCACTGTATCATAGAACCCAAAAACCGTTGTTGTCTCTTGCTTCGTGAATATGGATTGGCAATGAGGATAACGGTGTCAGGTCTGTGCATCGGTTTTCACAGAGCGGGAATCTTTGATCACGTCTTTATCAGCCGACAAAATTTGACTGGTCTAAATTGATAGCATTTGCAGACGACAAATTGAATGTGTCTCAAAAAAGGGATTTGTCATTGCAATAGTTGATTACGTAGTGGGAAAGTGAGAGAATGCTGGTAGCCAGCATTTTCTCTTTTTCACATAATGTTTTCAAAGATCAAATGACCATTTGGTAAAGAGTTAAAAGCACTTTGGGCTCATTTTCTCTGAATATTGAATATTGCAATTACAAGATCAGGCTGCTCTTTATGCCGTGATTGTAAGATCCACAAATCCGATCTCACCTTGTAATGCTAACCTTTACAAGAATTTGTAAATAAGATCACATCAACTAAATTCCTATCCTAGTACTAGTATGACTTTAAAAATATTATGAAACACAATTTGTTGTGTAACGCAAACACGTGAAATTCTTCCCTTTCTGTCTCTCACTACGGATGGCGATTCATTGAAATAAATTACTCCTAAATAGCATGGCGTTACTAATTTAAAAAGTAAAAGACTTTAGAACAGTATACATAGCGTCATGGGTTTAGTATCACCCGTTTTTTTTTTTTTTCAAAAAAAAAAAAAAAAAATCGTGTCTTCACTTTTAAAGAAAGGCCGGGTTTAACCCTTGACCAGACGACAATTTCCTAGATTTGTCCGAATTCAAACCATTTGCAGACGACCAACTATCGGGATTTCTCTTTGAAAGGGTAGAACACGTTGTGGGAAACGAAGAAAATGCTGTTATTCAGCATTTTCTCCATTTCACATAACGTTTTCAAAAACTTTCCTTGGAGTTCTAAAATATGGTGATGCTTGAAAAGGGTTGATAAACAGGTTTTTACTCTACTTCCAGTTTTACATACGAATATTCGGTCATATTTACCTGTATACTAACTTTACCCCAAGAGAAAGCTCTGTATTGGAAGGTATTTATAGATGGATGACCTCTTGTCCCGTCAAACCGGTTTTTCTGCTTTTCGCTTCAGTGACTGTATGCCTCATCTGCTTCTATAATTAGCAATGTATGCACTTTACCCTTCACGCACTACGTACAAAGTTAGTTGCTTTCGTTGACGGTGTAGATTAAGATCAGACGGCATATATCGTACATTCTTGTCGTAGAACTACACCGTCCGCAGTTTTGAGAAATATCCTTAGCAAAACAGTCATGGAACCTGCACAATTAGGTCTATATTCTTGACTTTACCTGTCATTTTGATTTTTTTAGGGTTCTCAGGGATAACTTCTATCGAAAACGCCGGTAGCATGTATGAATAGAGCGTCACGGCTGAGTACGCAAGGTGTGGTGATACCCACAACAGTCGCAGGCGTGACAGACGACAGTTTTGAATGTTTGTCGCACGCTGCAGCATCAATTCTTGGAGAGTGTGGAACTGGACTTTCGTATCTAATTAATGAATTTTGGTAAGAAGAAGTTTTTCTTGCATTGTAGATGGACAGGGCTTATACTAATTGTTTTTTTTTCTTAATGATTTTCGCTTATAAAGTTTATCCATTCGAAATGGTGATTTTGGTCTTGAGACTGCGTTGGTTTGCTATAAGTCTTGTTTAGATTTGCATTTAAGAAAAACTGAGAAAACTTTACATTTTACTGTTATAACGAAGTAATAAACATACACTTAAAACGGTTTTAGATCAATATGGATTAATTATGTTCGATGAACAAAGATCTGTACCTCTTTTTCAAATTTAAGAACTTGATAAAATCTGAAATACAATTGCGTTTCGGCCCAGCCCCAAAAGTTCATTCTGTGTCAATTGACACTTCTCATTAATTAATAAGATTCTTTTCCCAAGTTTCATCTCAATCAAATTAAATGTCTGTTATGAATTATTGAATTAATTTTCATTTTTGCAAGTTTGATTGACTTTTTTTCTTGTAATTTTTATGTTACAACTTGTGAAAATCAAATGATTATCTAACGTTAGTGGTGGACTTTGTTCCATCAGTGGTTTATAATGATCTGGTCTTTTTACTGTAAAAGTGAAGAAAGGAATTAAATTTTAGCCTTTCCTCATACAATCCTGTTAAAAAAAAGCTCTTGAACACATTGTGGGAAGAGGAGAAAATGCTAGTAGCCAGCACTTTACTTTTTGTTTGTTTGTTTTACTCTTTCAAAAACAAAATGTCTGCATAAGATCCATATTCAACCCTAAGAGTGCCTTTCACAACTATAGTTACTTTTGCAGCTAGTGTAGATCAAGATCAGACTGAACAAAACATGCAGTCTGATCTCTGATCTACATCATTTTTCTGAAAAATTCTGGAGAAAAGCGACCTTGAAATTGCAATTATATGAGTCCTATTTCTAGATTGAAAAGGGTCTCTTTAGCTCTCTAGGGGTTAGGTTGTCATCTCTAAATGCTTTCAGTTTAGAAAAATGAAAAAAGGCATACAGTAAAGAGTCTTATTACCACTATGGTGACCTGTGTGACTCCTTGCTTTGAATGTTGGATTAGCCCTTTACCACACAATTTCGACTTACAAAGACCCTGAGAAAGAAGCCTTTTGAAACAATTGTGGGATAAGGAAAAAATTGCTGTGTAACCAGCATTTTCTCCTTTTCCCATAATGTTTTCAACCCTTCCCAAAACGAACTACAATTTTTTTAATCACATTCATTTTAGTATCTCCGAATGCTTTCAGTTTGAGCCAGTCTAAGATTTTATCAATTACTGGTAAGACTTAACTCTTTACTGAGTGACAAAATTCAAATCTGGGCCTTATGCAGATGAGAAATTAAATGTAGCTCAAATGATTGTTTCTGTCTTTGATAGGGTAGACAAAATTGTGGTAAAATGAGAAAATGCTGGTAACCAGCATTTTCTCCTTTTCCCACAATATTTTTACTTTCCAAAGACCCTGTCTTTCAGGGTTGTGTAAAATTTTAAATTGTGTGGTAAAGAGTTAATAATCCAGAGGTCATGTGTTTGATCCTTGCTCAAGACCATGTTTTTCTTGCAGGCATGTTCTTGGGCAAGACACTCCAGAACTAAAGTCTTGTACTGCTGAAACCCTGGAAAAAGAATTTGATTTTTACCAAGCAGTCTCAAGTTTAAACAAACCTAAGGCAATAGGCTTTTGACAACATCATTTAAAAGGGATAAAAACCTAGAATCCACCATTTACTCCATGTTTTCCACACTTTCAAGACATATCGTATCATTTGAGTCAAATTTGATTTGTAATTTGCAAATGCTTTTATTAAAATTGACAAGTCTTACATTTCGTTGTCTGGTAAAAAAGTTAATAGTTAAACTCTTTACCACACAATCCCGAGTAATAACGATCCTGAAGAAAAGAGCTTTTGAAAACATTGTAGGAAAAGGAGAAAATGCTGGTTACCAGCATTTTCTCCTTTTCCCACAATGTTTTCCATCCTATCAAATACTGAAATCATCAGTTGAGCTATATTTTTTTTTTAAGTTGCTTGCAAATGCTTTCAATTTGGTTGAGTCCAAAATTTTGTCGTTTGGTAAAGTGTTTTTTTGTTTTGTTTTCTTTGCAGTTTACATAAAGAAGCTAAGATTTAAAGAAGGAGTACAATGGCAGTGCAGGGTGCTAAACAGCACAACCTGCTGACAAGTTTGGTAGTTTTCTGCCTGGTTGTTGTCTTTACCTCAGCTCAAGTCCCTTCACCAGCGACTCCTGTGTGTGAGTAGATAAATCTTAATAAATGATTGCATTATTTAAGGTCTGTGGCCCCTAACTCTCATATATAGACAGAAGCTGCCAAAATTGGCCGAATAGCCTTAAAGAAAATGTCGATGTTACATGATATTTACCGATGAGTTTGGGGTTGTAATCCATAATGCTGTTTTCAATATTATTTCAGATATTTATTTCAGGGGCAGCCAGTGCACCTATCTGTGCTTTCCTTGAGTTCCTTTTTACCAGTACAAAGCACAATTTTATTCAAAGCCACTCGCTGCTTTCTCCCAAAACCACCATCAAACAAGAATCGGCGTTGATGTGTTTGCCCTAATGTTTCCAGAAGTGGTCAACTGCAATCCTAAAAAATGTCTTTGGGAGGTTATATGAAATCCACATCCAAACCATTCAGGTCTTTACCCAGGCACAGCCCTGGCTGAACTTTCTATTTCTTTAGCCCTTTACCAAACAATCCTTCATATCTATGACCATGCAGCAGGTAAGTTTTGAAAACTACGCGAGGAAGGGACAAAATATTGAAGCCAGCACTTTCTCCCTTTTCCATGGTGTTATCTACCCTCCCATCATTTATTCCTTTACCACACAATCCTTAGTTTTAACGACCTAAGGAAAAGGCCTTTTGTAAACATTGTTGGAAAAGGAGAAAATGCTGGTTACCAGCAATTTCACCTTTTTCCACATTGTTTTTACCCTTCCAAACATGAATTTCTATTTCTAAAGTTCTTTTGTCTAGTCCAACAGCTCTCAGTTTAGATAGGTCCATATTCTGCACATGTGCACACTCTTATCTAACAACTAAATTTTGGACTAAACCAAATTGAAAGCATTTGCAGACGACAAAATAGATGTGGCTCAAATGATGATTACTGTCTTTTGTATGGTAGAAGACATTGTCTCCTTTACCCACAATGTTTTCAAAATGCTTCTTCTTCAGGGTCTTAAAAATCAGGATTGTGTGGTAAAAGGTAAAGTCAGCTTTAAATTGTCATCTGCAATTTTGCTTTCAAATATGGAAATGTCTCATATTTTACACTTTGCTTTTTTGCTTTTATACACTCTGTGCAACTACATGTATTAATTCTTTAACACACAACAAAATTTTAGACCTTTCCATATTGAAAGCAGTTGAAGACATTAATCCAAACTAGGACTTTGTCTGTGAGAAGGGAGAAAACAGTTTTTGGAAAAGGAGAAAATGCTGGTTGCTTGCATTTTCTCCTTTTCCCACCAGGTTTTCCAAAGCCTTCTTCTTTACCAAGCAACAAAATTGACCAGTCCAAATTTAGAGTATTTGCAGATGACACATGTGGCTGAAATGACTGGATTTTTCTTTGAAAGGTTAGAATACATTGTAGGAAAAGGAGAAAAGGTGGGTTACCTGCATTTTCTCATTTTTCCACAATGTTTTCATAACACTTTTCTCACTGAGTTATGAAAACTTGGGATTGTGTGGTAATGGGTTAAAGCAAAGGATTGTTTGGTAGAGGATTTAACCACAAACTCTTGATATGCAAGATACAATTTTCCCATGTCTGTCTGTAAGCTCTCTAGAATTATTCCCCTTGAACTGACATTTATGTGCGTATTGCACATTAGTTGTGAACACCTCTTTTCTCTGCAAAAGCTTGTAACTCTTTACCAAATGACAAAATTTTAGACTGGCCAAAATTGAAAGCATTTGCAGATGACAAAATATATGTGACTCAAAAATTGAAAGTTAGAAAACATTGTGGAAAAAGGAGAAAATGTTGGTTATTAGCATTTTCTTCTTTCCCTCCATGTTTTCAAAACAGTGTCATCAAAAGTCCGGATTGTATGATAAAGGATTAAGAGGGGGTTTAGGTTAGGGGTTTTTCACCCTTTACCAAACAAACCTGTTGTATATCAACCTTGAGGAAGAGGCTTCTGAAAACCTAGCAGGAAAAGGAGAACATGCATGTTACCCAGGCATTAGTTTTCCATTTCCAAAAATGTTTTCTACCCTTTGAAAGACAACTTTCGTCATTTGAGGTACATTTAATGTGTCACCGGAAATGATTCCAATTTAGGTCAGTCTAAAATCTTGTGGTCCTGTAAAGAGTAATGTCGCCTTTCTAGACTCTTCATGTTCTTTCAAATTTCATTTCAGGTTTTCCTTACAACCTCAACACAGGAGTAGTATCCATTGGCAATGACATATCTTTAAGTATATTTGAATCGGGTAAGAAAATTTCAGAAATTACAATATGCTACCCTAATAATGTGGCTTTTTTTATGACTGCGACACATATTTTGATAACAATGTTGGAAAAGGAGTAATATGCCTGAAAAGGAGTTATAAGCAAGTAAACTAGTTAAAGTTTTCTATGCACACTACAGGCTTTTCTGTTCTATATTAGTAGCACTACTGGTAGAAGGCCAGATGAGCTTATGTCATGGGTAAGTTTTTGTTGCTCCTCTGTCAGTTTTCCTCTTTCACTTGAGCATAAACTGCTTGAAATGAGCTATTGTGATCCGTCATCTTTGTCGTCAACTTTTACTTAAAATCACAGGGACTCGATCCAGTAATTCTTTTGGTATCTTGTAAGTAAATAAAGTCTTTATTTACTTACAAGATACAAAAAAAAATTACTGGATCGAGTCCCTGTGCTTAAAATTACCTCATCTAAATTGCTGGCTTGATTTGAAGTATGTGTTCTTTCACAGGTATGTTCCTTGGATGACCCTCTACCAGCATTGAACAAGGTTTCAGCCAGAGCTAAAAATAGAAAACCTTTACCACTAAAGCCCTAGTTTGAAGAACCCTTTAAAGACAACTTTTAAAAACAATGTTGGAAAAAGAGAAAATGCTGGTGACCAACATTTTCTCCTTTTCCTACAATGTTTTCTGCCCCTTCAAAGACAAATCCTCTTATTTGAACCACACTGAATTTGTCATCTGCAAATGCTTTCAATTTGGACAAGACTAATTTTGCAATTTGGTAAAGAGTGAAATGTGCCTAAAGTGACCCAGGACCAAAATTGCTAAGAAAGTGCTGCTCTGCTGAACAAAATGTCTGGCAGAGCTAAAAATAGAAAAAAAAATCTTAAAATATATTTCTCCTCGTAAACCAATGGGAGGGTTGTGAAAGAATATCCCAGGTGATCCTGCACCAAAACTACTCAAACAGTTTTGCTGCACTGAACAAGATGGCCACCAAACTTCTACTTCTTTTCCCGAGCTTGTTTAACCCTTTACCACTGTTACAGGAGACCACTCCTTCATGCATGGCTTCGTCCCGATTTAAATACAATACCTAACAGCTGCATTATGGAGATATCTCTTTAGCTCAGTGGTTATGGTATTGGCCTTTCGTCCGGGCGTTCTAGGGTTCGAATCCTGCCAGGTCCCTTTATTTCTGCCATGCATTTGTTCATTTGTTGCGGACTTTCATGTTCGTAAGATGTGGGCTCGTCCGGGATCGGCCATTGAGCCATTAATCCCCTTTGTTGTCTAAAAACGGACATTTGTTGTCTAAATAATAGACTTACTGCCTATTAAGGTTTTGAGTCATCAATAAATGATGACTTTAAGAGGGGGTGTGTTACGGGAGACCACTCCTTCCTGCATGGCTTCGTCCCGATTTAAATACAATACCTAACAGCTGCGTTAGGGAGATATCTCTTTAGCTCAGTGGTTATGGTATTGGCCTTTCGTCCGGGCGTTCTAGGGTTCGAATCCTGCCCGGTCCCTTTATTTCTGCCATACATTTGTTCATTTGTTTCTTTGTTACGGACTTTGTTCGTAAGACCACACAATCCTGACTTTTAACGAACTTGAGGAAGAAGCCTTTGGAAAACAATGGGGGAAAAGGAGAAAATGCTGGTAACCAGCATTTTCTCCTTTTTACACATTGTTTTCTACTCTATCAAAAGTTAATTTCATCATATGAGTCACATTTAAATTGTCATCTTCAAATGCTTTCAGTTTGGACAAGTCTACATTTTTCTCATGTGGTAAAGAGTTTAAGAGTAGGGTTTTTTCCAGGTCTAATATCTTTTTCTGTAAATCAAATCTTAAAATGTGACATGAGAGTTGGTTGTTTCAAATCTGACAGAAGTGAAGTTTCAGTCATAGTACAGAATTGATGATATAATGGAACATTTATTCTTGACCTTCACTTTTTACTTTGTATACATATATTGAGATGTACTTGTCATTAACTGCCAATAGAGTAATTCATGCCCTTTTAGTTTTCCTTTGTGTCCGTTGTAACATTTGTTTGTATGCCTGGAAGTAACCTGTAATAAGGCAACAAGCTAACTCATTATGCATGTCTCCCTAAGAATTGACATTATTAGCTATGCACAAGAAACAGTAACAATAATCATTATTGACATATGCCAGAATTATCTGACATCAGTCTGTGTTTATGATTAATTTTCTTAACAAGTATAGAAAAATGTTTTAACCTTTTCAAACAGAATAAAAAGCAATTACTGGAATCGTATTATATTTGTGATCCATAAATACCTTCAAAATGGACGAGTCTAAAACATTGTGGTATAAAGGTGAATTGTTGTTATGAATACATGTATTCTGGTAACAGTTCTCTTCTTTCCTCTCTAGATGTGCCACAAGTCGTACCTATCGGGGTATCTGGTGGTCAGTCGGTGATAACATTGGAAGGAGCTAGCACTGAAGACACCCAAACATTGAATGCAAACCAGTTTACTTTTAATTATGATTTTGATGACCAGTTGTGGAAACTGAATATTAATGGCCCACTTGATCGTGATGTACGTTAAACTTTTTTTGTTTCTGTACCTATCACATGTAGCATGCACATACATATGGAATATTATGCTGTGGTGACTTTCCTGGTGCTTGTATTTACTTCGAGCAGTGTGAGAAAATTTGGTATCACGCGAGACCGCAGCTGGACCAGGATGCCAAAATTTTCTTACGCAGCAAGAAGTAAATACAAGCACCAGGAAAGTCACTTCAGCATAATATTCCTTTTATTATATACCTACGTCTTTTCAACAACAAAGTATTGCAAATTATTGACACACTTTCGGGAATGGTAAACAAGGTAATACAAATAATGGTATAGTAGCCAGTCACTTCGTTTTTATGGATGGCGGATGAATAATACAGCATACAGTTTTGACCAATTAAATTACAAATGAACACATACATATACCGGGCGTGAGTTACATCATTATGATGTTGTCATACCATATTTGGGACTTTATTCCACAGTGTGTAGATAGAATTTTTTTCTGTCCTGTGTGATATTTTATCCGCGTGTGATGCATGTATTTTCTCTGGAAAACTTTCAGGTAGAAAATAAAACTTTTCATTTCTATTCAGAAGGAATCATTTGAAATTTGTTGCAGAAGAAACAATTGAGCCATGCTCTAGGAAAAGGGGTTTTACTAAGAAATCGACCCATATCAGCCTGCACATTCCTCACAAGTCAAGACCTTTTGCTATTGGTCAATTTTCTGTATGTCAAAAAACCATTGTACCTCGGGATTCAGTCGGTTGTAAGATGAAATGGAATTTATGGTTCCATAATTATGTGATGTCTTGTTTCCTATAATGTATTACAGATATGCATAAAATCCCCTTTTGCCAGAGCATGACTCAATTTTTACTGACATGCAAAGTCTCCAATTCACCAACAAAGTTTTAACATTAATACACAGGACATCATTTTGAAACCTTGTATTACTATTAACACACAACAAACAATCCCATATTTTAAAGACCTTGAGGTAGAAGCCTTTGGAAACATTGAGGGGAAAAGGACAAAATGCTGGTTACCAGCATTTTTTTCTTTTCCCAAAGTGTTTTTTACCCTTTCAAAGATAGATTCCATAGACTGAGCAACTATAATTAGGTTGATTTCTCTGTAAGTAGTTCAGCCGAGCCCCGGTAGCTCAGTCGGTAGCGTGCAGGACTTGAGAACACGGGGTCCAGGGTTCGATCCCTGGCTACAACCCCTGGCTCGGCCAATTTCTTTCCGAGGATTGATGATAGTCACTGCGACAGGATTCATTCCTCTCCCACCGCTGACCATTGTTTCGACGATGATTATGTGGGAAAGCAGCCAGTGGCTTGGAAAGAAAATTGTGCGAAGTACTGGTAAAAGAGACTCCAGGAACGCATGGATACGTGCACTGGCCGCCGCGATATAACTGAAATAATGTTGAAAACGGCGTTAAACACCATACAATCAATCAATCAATCAATCTGTAAGTAGTTCAGAGTTTGACAAGTTTATAAACTTTGTGGAAAAAAGGAGAAAATGCTGGTGGTCTGGATTTTCTCCCTTTTGTACAATGCTGTTTAACCCACCAAAGACAAATACCATCATTAGAGCCAAAGGCATTTACTTTCTGACATGCTTCACCCTCTATACCCAAATGCAGGGGTCTTGATGTAGGGTTGTTGAAGGCAGTTTGTTTGAACCACATTTTATTGGTATTTTCCAGTTTTCTCTGCTCACTGAATTCGCATATATTTCCTTTCTGTAAACTCTATTATATTCTGTTGGGTTAGTATGATAGCGACATAGTAATATATCGGTTGCCTTGTAAATAACTTAAAATCACAGACGCAAAAGAAAAGTGGGAGATTTATAAACCATTGGGATGCCAAATCACACCAATATAGACATTTATAATAAAGGGAGATAACTCATTTTGTGGTTAAATCTTAAAAATGCACCAGATCTCTTAAAAATGCCAGCTTGATGTACTTGTTTACTATCTTTTTGCAGGATATTAGAAAGCATCATATATGTGCAAAATTTAGGAGAAATCTGTCCACTGAAATTTTTCTATAATAGAAAATTGATCAGAAAATATGGCGTTGTTGACACAGTGGAACATTTTAAATTGCAACTGTGATCTGTCTAGTGCCTTAATTTTTATACGCCCTTCGAAGACGGGACGTATTATGGGATCACCCATGGCAAACAGGCGTCTGGGCGGGCGTCCTTACGGGCGGGCGGGCGGTGTCCATTTTTTTGTCAGGAGCATAACTTTGTTGTCTCTGGTCCGATTGACTTGAACCATAACTCTACCTCGTGCTGTCTTTGAGTTATTTCCCTAAGATTGTCATTTTTACAGCATTTTCTGCTTGTCTGGAGCATAACTTTGTCATCTCCAGTCCGATTGACTTGAAACTTGGCATTTGTGTTTGTTGCAATAAAACGGAGTGCAGTGCGAAAGAACCATAACTCTACCTCGTGTTGTCTATGAGTTATTTCCCTTTGATCATCATTTTTACAGCATTTTCTGCTTGTCTGGAGCATAACTTTGTCATCTCCAGTCTGATTGACTTGAAACTTGGCATGTGTGTTTGTTGCAATAATACAGGGTTCAATGCGAAAGAACTATAACTCTACCTTGTGCTGTCTTTGAGTTATTTCCCTTAGATTGTCATTTTTACAGCATTTTCTGCTTGTTTGGAGCATAACTTTGTCATCTCCAGTCGGATTGACTTAAAACTTGGCATTTGTGTTTGTTGCAATAATACGGAGTGCAGTGCAAAAGAACAGTAACTCTACCTTGTGTTGTCTTTGAGTTATTTCTCTTTGATCGTCTTTTTTACAGTATTTTGTCCGGAGCATAACTTTTTCATCTCCAGTCCGATTGACTTGAAACTTGGCATTTGTGTTTGTTGCAATAATACGGAGTGCAGTGCGAAAGAACCATAACTCTACCTGTTTTTGAGTTATTTCCCTAAGATTATCATTTTTACAGCATTTTCTGCTTGTCCGGAGCATAACTTTGTCATCTCCAGTCCGATTGACTTGAAACTTGGCATGTGTGTTTGTTGCAATAATACGGAGTGCAGTGCGCAAAACAGTAACTCTACCTCGTGCTGTCTTTGAGTTATTTCCCTTTGATCGTCATTTTTACAGCATTTTCTGCTTGTCCGGAATATAACTTTGTCGTCTCTAGTCTGAACATCTTCAAATTTGGTATGCTTGATTGTTGAAAAATTACAGAATGCAGTGCACAAGAACCATAACTCTTCCTAGCACGAACTTTGAGTTATTCCCCCTTAGATCTTCATTTTTATAGCATTTCTTGCTTGTCTGGAGCATAACTTTGTCATCTTAAGTAGGAATGACTTGAAATATGGTATGCTTATTTGTTGCAATATTTGGAAGTGCAGTGCACAAGAATTGTAACTCTACCTTGTGCTTTATTTCCCTTTGTCATTTTTACAGCATTTAGTGCTTGTCCGGAATATAACTTTGTCATCTCAAGTCAGAACGACTACAAACTTGGTATGCATGTTTGTTGCAATATTACGGAGTACAGTGGGCAAGAACAATAACTCTGCCTAGCGCAGATTTTGAGTAATTCCACTTTGATCTTCATTTTTACAGTCCAGTTCTTTGTCCGGAACATAACTGTTATCTCCAGTCCAATTGACTTGAAACTTGGCATTTGTGTTTGTTGCAATAATACGCAGTGCAGTGCGAAAGAACGATAACTCTACCTCGTGCTGTCTTTGAGTTATTTCCCTTTGATCGTCATTTTTACAGCATTTTCTGCTTGTCCGGAATACGACTTTGTCATTTTTAGTCTGAACATCTCCAATTTTAGTATGCATGATTGTTGAAAAATTACAGAGTGCTGTGCACAAGAACCATAACTCTTCATAGCAGGAATTTTGAGTTATTCCCCCTTAGATCTTCATTTTTATAGCATTTCTTGCTTGTCGGGAGCATAACTTCGTCATCTTAAGTAGGAATGACTTGAAATATGGTATGCTTATTTGTTGCAATATTTGGAAGTGCAGTGCACAAGAATTGTAACTCTATCTCGTGCTGTCTGAGTTATTTCCCTTTGATCGTCATTTTTACAGCATTTAGTGCTTGACTGGAATATAACTTTGTCATCTCATGTCAGAACGACTTCAAACTTGGTATGCATATTTGTTGCAATATTACAGAGTACAGTGGGCAAGAACAATAACTCTACCTAGTGCGGATTTTGAATAATTCCACTTTGGTCTTCATTTTTACAGCATTTAGTGCTTGTCCGGAATATAACTTTGTCATCTCAAGTCAGAACGACTTCAAACTTGGTATGCATGTTTGTTGCAATATTACCGAGTACAGTGGGCAAGAACAATAACTCTACCTAGTGCGGATTTTGAATAATTCCACTTTGGTCTTCATTTTTACAGTATTTCTTGCTTGTCCGGAACAGAACTTTGTCACCTCAAGTCAAATTGACTTGAGACTTGGTAAACATGTTTGTTGCAGTTACGAAAAGTGCAATGCACTGGAGCCGTAACCTTACCTAGTACCCTTTTGGAATTATTCCCTATTCATTATTTTTTTTTTACAGCTTTTCATGCTTCTCTACAATATAAATTTGTCTTTTCATGTTGGAATGACCTAAAACTTTATATGCATGTTTCCTTAACATTAGAGGAGACATTTATGCCTATTTCAATCACTTACATGATTTCTGCTGCACTGCTGTTTTCCTCTACCTGCCCTTTACCATTATTATCCCACCTCGACAATTGGTGGTGGGACGGGCCTATCTTGCGACAATTTGCCGCTCTTGTTTAGATTAATCCTTCTAACTATTGGTTCCCATCACATTTTTAATTTTCTGATTAAGTAATATTTCTTACATTACATTAAGAACTTTTTATACGCCTGTCAAAGACGGGACGTATTATGGGATCACCCATGGCGTACGGGCGGGTGGGAGTCTGTCCGGGCAGGCGGGCGGTGTCCAGTTTTTTGTCCGGAGCATAACCTTGTCATCTCCTGTCCGATTCAATTGAAACTTGGCATTTGTGTTTGTTGTGATAATACGGAGTGCAGTGCACAAGAACCATAACTCTACCTTGTGCTGTCTTTGAGTTATTTCCCTTTTATCGTCATTTTTACAGCATTTTCTGCTTGTCCAGAGCATAACTTTGTCATCTCCAGTCGGATTGACTTGAAACTTGGCATTTGTGTTTGTTGAAATAATACGGAGTGCAGTGCGAAAGAACCATAACTCTACCTCATGCTGTGTTTGAGTTATTTCCCTTTGATCGTCATTTTTACAGCATTTTCAGCTTGTCCGGAGCATAACTTTGTCATCTCCAGTCCGATTGACTTGAAACTTGGCATGTGTGTTTGTTGCAGTAATACAGAGTGCAGTGAGAAAGAACCATAACTCTACCTCATGCTGTCTTTGAGTTATTTCCCTTCGATTGTCATTTTACAGCATTTTCTGCTTGTCCGGAATATAATTTTGTCATCTCCAGTCTGACTGACTTGAAACTTGGCATTTGTGTTTGTTGCAATAATACGGAGTGCAGTGTGAAAGAACTATAACTCTACCTCATGCTGTCTTTGAGTTATTTCCCTTTGATAGTCATATTTTTACAGCATTTTCTGCTTGTCTGTAGCATAACTTTGTCATCTCCAGTCTGATTGACTTGAATTTTGGCATTTGTGTTTGTTGCAATAATATGGAGTGCAGTGCGAAAGAACCATAACTCTACCTGGTGCTTTCTTTGAGTTATTTCCCTTTGATAGTCTTTTTTACAGCATTTTCTGCTTGTCTGGAATATAACTTTGTCATCTGAAATCAGAGTGACTTGAAACTTGGTATGCATGTTTGTTGCAATATTACGGAGTACAGTGCACAAGAACAATAACTCTACCTAGTGTGGATTTCGAGTAATTCCACTTTGATCTTCATTTTTACAGTATTTCTTGCTTGTCCGGAACGGAACTTTGTCACCTCAAGTCAAATTGACTTGAGACTTGGTAAACATGTTTGTTGCATTACCTGCCCTTTACGATTATTATACCCCCTCGACAACTGGCGGTGGGACAGGCTTATCTTGCGACAATTTTCCGCTCTTGTTTAAGGTTTGAAATCAAAGCATATTTTCTGTAATTTTGACAGAGTTATCCATTTGAAGAACTGTATTTTTGTATTTTGTTCTGCAACATATTATTCCATGTTTTTACTTTGCATTATACTATCATCTAAGCAAAAATGAAAAACACTGTCCTTAGGAAAAATCTATGGCACATGTCCTTAAGTGTCATCTGCAAATTCTTACAATTTGGACAAGTCTAAATTGTGTGTGGGGGGGGGTAAAGTGTTAATTTACTTTTTTTGTAAAATACTGATTTTCATTTGTTATCAGTTAGAAATGAGCCATGCTCTGTAAAAATGTGGTGTAATGCATCTACAAAAAGTTTCGACCTAAATCAGCCTGTGTAGCCAGGGCAGGCTGACCTGGATCGAATACTTTGCTATTGGCATATCCAAGGACCATTCTCCTTCATGATTCAGTTGGCTGTTAGACAAAATGGACTTTAGGGATCATAACTATGTTATCACTGGGTTGGTATACTGCATTACGTAGATGCCTCAACTCCATTTTGGTAGATAACGGCTCAGATATTTATAGGGTTCATAAATCAGTCATTTCAGGCTGATTTGACCTATTCACACTTTTTTAATTCAAGCCAGAATTGCACAGATTTTCAGACAGGGTAGCCTTGAAGATCAGACTACTTTTTCTATACACTGTTATCTTGATATACACTGTACACCAAAGACAACGAAAGTAACTTGTGCATAGCACCTTAAGGGTAAATTACATACCAAACTTTTTTTCTGTTTACAGGGAGCAGATTTTCTTCCATTTGACGATTTGAACATCATTAATTTTAACATTCTGTGTTCCTACATGGATAGTAGTTTCATTTCAGTGAGTATTATAATTTTAGCACTAAGTGATTTTACTTTAATTCCTTACCAAACCATTCCAAGTCTTAAAAACCCCAAGAATGATGAACTTTTAAAAACTTTGCGGGAAATGGAGAAACAGATGGTAACCAGCATTTCATCCTTTCCCACAATGTTTTCTAGTCTATGAAATATATATCCTTTTGTTTTAGCTACACTTTTTCTGTTGCCTACCCCTGCTTGTAATATGGGAATGTCTAAATGTTTGTTGTCTGGTAAAGACATATGGAATACTTAGTCGTACAATGTAGTTACTTTCCTGGTGCTTGTCTTTGCGTAAAGCTTGAGGACATTGGATTTTGACCAAAGGTCATGCAAGATGTCAAATTTTTGCAAGTTTTTAGCAATTGGATTTAATTTCAATAGGACCTAGACAGTCTGTATGGGGTCTGTGGTGGTCTAAAATTGAAATCATTATACTTCTATTCTGCTTGGGGGATAAGTTTGTGACTGTATTTGACACTGTGTAGATATAGTTTTTTCAACCTTGTTTGTAATGTTTTTGTCTGCGTGCGACACATGTATTTGAGCTGGAAAATATATAGGTATGTAATAAAAAGTCTACCAAGCAATCAGATTTAAGACTTGTCTACATTGGAAGGACATTTAGATTAAAAAGTAAATGCAACTCAATTGCTGGAATTATTATTTGAAAGGATAGAAAACATTGTTGAGAAAGGAGGAAATGATGGCTACCAGCATTTTCTCCTTTCCAAGAGAGTTTTCAGAAACCTCCTGTATGGTCATCTAAACACAGGATCATTTGGTAATGGGTTGAACTAGACAAAATGTGTAAAATTTTTATGACGTAATTAACCCTTTACCAAACGAGAAAATTATGTACGTGCCCAAACTTAAAGTATTTGCAGATTACACACTAAATGTGGTCAATATGATAGAAGTGGTAATTTGAAAGGCAGAAAACATTGTGGGAAAAGGAGAGAATGCTGGTACCAGCATTTTTTCCTTTTCCCACAATGTTTTCAAAAGGGCTTTTTCTGAAGGTCATTAAAACTCCGGATTGTGTGGTAAAGGGTTAATATATGAGCAATGCTTTAGGTAAGACCAAATCAGTGTATCTTTGTGATTAATGCATTATATCGAACAAGTCATTGCATTACATGGATCCATTTTGTCTCAAAACAAACTGAATCGTTGAGTAATATAGTCCTTTGACATGCAGGATATTTAACAATAGTACAAGTGAAAGGTTTCAGCCCAGGTCAGGAGGATGCCTTTTGCAGATGCATTAACCTGCCCTATCACAGGGTGAGACTTATTATTTCACCCAGAAAACCATTTCCTGGGTTTCTGTATTACTGGGCAGGGCCTTGTCCAAAAATGCTTTCATAAAGAGTCTAGTGCCAGAGCCCAGGATTGAACTCGGGACCTTTGAAATACTAACCCTATACCCTAATCAGTGAGTCCTGAATAAACCTCTTTACAGTCACGACTTGCATTACACTGTAGAAAGCATGTGAGTGGCAATCTGGTAAAACAGTTGAATGCATCTAGGTAATGCATTATATCAAGCAAGTCATCATACAACTATGGATCCATACAAGCCAATTTGTCAAACAAAAGACTGAATCATGAAGTAGAATGATCCTTGGATATGCAAAAAATTTAGGAATAACAATAAATCTTACTCAGATATGGGTCAGTATGTTTTACAGATTTGTTAAACCACCTTTTCACTGCACATAACTGCACAAAACTTGTATCAGATTGTCTCTGGCATTTCAAGGGTTATAGCCCTTTAGCAAACAAACTGCCAATTTAACACCCCAGAGGACGAAGGCTTCAAAGACATGGGGAAAAAAAGTTTTTTCCAACAAAGTTTTCTACCCTTTCAAAGACAGATCTCATCATTTCAGACACAATAGAATTGCTGTTTGTAAATTCACCAATATGTACAAGTCACAGATCTTTGGTAAAAAGTTAATAAACTGTGTCATGAATGAAATTCATATTTTCTTTCCAGACAAGAAACTTGGCTGTTTCCATCTCAGTGAATGACATCAACGATAATGCACCTGTGTTTCAAAATGAGCCCTACAGAGTTAATATTTCTGAGGTAAACATCTTTTCTTACATTTGTTAAACCATTTACCAAACAATCCAATGCTTTACTGACCTTGTGAAAAGGAGCTTTTGAAAACATTGTGGGATAAGGAGTGACTGGTAACCAGCATTTTCTCCATTTTCCACAATGTTTTCTACCCTTTCTAAGAACAAATCAAGCATTTAAGCCACAAATGCTTTCAATTTGAATGAATCTCATCTTTTTTTGTCTAGGAAAGTGTTGTGACTACCCTTTGTGCAGAGTTGGTATACTCCTCTAATCTTGCCATAACCATATGATGAATTATAAAATTTTGTTTGTTTCAAACCTCTGCTATTACTATATAACACCTGTTTGTTACATAGATCAGACAAGTGAAACATGTTACTTGTTGACACTGATAAATAATTTCTAGGTTCAAGATATTGTGATTTTGCATAGTTATCAGGATGACCAAAATCGCAAATCAAAGTTGAGCACTTTTGAAATCACGAGTCATTCTCTTGAATTATAATTGTTATATCAATTCTATTTCACCTATACATCTATTTTCATATTTCTACCTGTACAAATGAGTAACTTTCTATACCTATACAGTTCTAAACATCATTACCCCTCAGTAGGCCTCTTAATCCCTCAGTCAGATAGGTGTGAATTTAATCTAGTAGGCATTCAGAAAACGCCAGTAAAAGCTTAAAATAAATATGAAAACTTACAATGGTTCGTGAACTTAGCTCGAGGTTTTTATAAGTGGATCAAAAGTTTTAAATCAGATTTGTCCTTTGTTGTGGTTTTGTCATTTTATTGCTTATTTATATGTAAATCATGGACAATATCAAAAATATTGTGTATTGTATCAAATGCCGGATTGGAAGACAGCATTTGCAAATATTGCGTGAAAAATATAAATCATTGATTACAAGCAATTATATGCTATGATAATTTTGGCATCACTCTGAAGATGTTTTTAGATGACATGCAGAGTAGAGGTTTCAAATGTTGGGCACCAAGGTGAAGGTCATAGCAGGAGCGAAAGGTCACATGCTTTTGATAGCCCTGTTTTATGGACCTCTTGTTCTACAATCTGTTGAAAAGCATTCTTTCTGACAGTTGTAAAATTTTGGGATTATTTCATTAAGTGATTTTATAAAAAGGTTTGATGAAAAATCATCTTTGCAAGGTAATAGTTTTCAGTCAACCTTTTACTGAACAATCCTGAGTTTTGACAAAGCAGAGAAAGGGTGTTTTTGAAAACACAGAAAATGAGAAAATGCTGAAAAGCAGTATTTTCTTGTTTTCTCATGAAAAGTTTTCTACCCTTTCCAAGACAAATAGCGTTACAGGTACCACAGTTTATTTTGTCATATGCAAATATTTAGACGAGCCTCGGATTTTGTCCTCTGGTAAAAGGTTAATGTTGCAAAAATTTCATTTCACATATTACAATAATACTACATCAATAGCAGTTTATAAAATTATTTCAATTTATGTACATTTTACCAAACAATCAGGTGTTTTAATTCTTTCCTAAACAACATTTTTGACTTATCAAAATTGAAAACATTTGTAGGAGCATATCAAATGAGGCTCATATCACGGCATTTTCTTTGATAGGATAGAAAACAGCATTTTGTCCATTTCCTACTTCATCTGGGTTGTTTAAACTCAGGCTTATTTTGTAAAGGGTTACAGGCCTTGAAGGAGGAAAGCATTTGAGACCATTATGATAGTCATTTAGATTTGGTACCACGTGTGTTTAGAAAAAGATGTAAGAAGACATACCTCAAAATAACGTAATTCCATTGTCTTCGTTTTGATTTCAGTTTACTGATCCAGACACAACTATTTTTGCTGGAGTAAGTGCCTTAGATAAGGACAGAAATTTGCTTGGAAATGTTCAATATGGTATCGTCAGTGGTGACACTGTTGTGAGTATTACTTTTCTCATAGAAAATTCTTGTAAATCTTTATCAAATGATCTGTGATGAAAGATGTTTTAAAAAAATTATTTTGGGGTTTTAAAAACTTCTAGAAAGAATGAGACAGAAGGCTTTTGAAAAAAAGTAGTTGCAGATAATGCTGATAATGCATTATCTCTGTTTGCATCATGAAAAGCTGATTAACAGTATTATCTCCTGTTTGCATGATGAAATGCTGATTAACAGCATTATCTGCTGTTTGCATGATCAACATTTTCTTCTTTTTTCACAATGTTTTCAAAGTCAAATTCTTTAGGGTCATTTAATCTTTAACCAAACAATGCCTAGTATCAATGTCCCATTGAAAACATGGAAGGAAATGGAAAAAATGCTGGTAAACCTTTTCCCACACTGTTTTCAATGCATTTGGAGATAAATCTCATCATATGAACCACATTTAATTTGGACTAAAATTTTGTCATGTCAGAAAGGGTTAGATAAGGAATTTTTTAGTTAAGGGTTAACAAATCAAAATGATTGATTAAATAATTATGTATACATGATTCTGCATTTCAGAATGGAGTGACATACTTCACAATGAATGATATTGGTGTCATCTCACTTCAAAACAGACTAGATTATGAATCCTTACTCTATCAAAGCAATGTTACAACGTTTGATGTTGAAGTTATTGCTCGAGTGAGTATCTTGGTAACATTAACTCATCGTTACCATCAGACTGTGTTTTTCTATTTTTCACATTTTTCGGCGTAGCTGAATGCACTGGCTGTTGATCTACTTTTTGGTACTGATAAAGAATGAATAGATGGTAATTTGTGATTGGTAAGAATGTGCATGTTTGTTCAGTGGGCCCTGCTGCCATGTCTGCTTAGATATTTATGAAACCACTATTTCACTGCTACTTGATACAACGGGGCCTTGATTCATACCAATTTAATTTAAATATAATTTAATATTTAATTTTTAATATTTGAAAATTAATAATATTTCAAAATGAAAAAGGTTGAGGAAAAAGAGGCAAATGTTTGTAAGGTTACTCTTCATGATTTTACTTGATATTGAGCCGAAAAAAAGTTTCAATATTCATATTCCAGTATCTCTTGTGCTGTCTGTTTTAAAGATATTTATTGTTTGTCATGACCAGTTTTTTGAAACACTATTGCAATAAGAGTAGTCCCTCATAACAAGAAGTTTCTCCTTTTGCCAAAATGTTTAAAAACATTCTTTTAATGCTCAACCTTTTACTGCCTGGCCAGATAGCTCAGTATTTAGCATATCAGACTCATAATCTGGTGGTTTAAACTACCTTGAAGAAAAAGCTTTTTGAAATAATTGATGGAAAAGGAGAAATTGCTGGTAACCAGCATTTTCCCATTGCCCACAATGTTTTGTTCCCTTCCCAAATCAAATTTCAATTTTTGAGTTGCATTTATTTTGTCGTCTGCTAACGCTATGAGTTTGGATTAGTCTAAACTTTATTGTTTGGTAAAGAGGTAAAGACTTCACATACGTTAGGGAGTATGTGAATTAGTACACTAGCTTGTGACATCTTTTATGATGGGACAAAACCGGTCCACAGGATCCTCCAGGGCTTGTTGATCAATGCTTTGTTGTCAGGAACTCTTGACTTCATTCTCACTGGCTATGCTCACCATTTGAGAGAGTCTGTGGACAAAGCAATGTAGAGCCCTAGCCTAGTACTGTTGAAACTGGAAGAAAAAAAAAACGGAATAGGTGTCTCTATTACATGAGTGAAATGTTGTATAGAATCCTATTCAAACAAAAATCTAGCTGTCTCCAGGAAATTAAGTCTTTTGGCATCAAAAATTCAAATTGGCTTTTTCACTGTCTCTGTATACATCCCCACTAAAAATTATAACTTTTTTTTTTCATCTTATGCATGGTCCTTGCAGTCTGATCTTGATCTCTGGTCCCAGCAAAAGTTCGTTGATTTGCCTCTGATGCTGAAAGCATTAAGGAACATAAAACAGTTAAATTTTGATGAATGTGTCAAAGAATATTCAAAAAGGTACCACACACTTTATATGCTGAGATACAGTAACTCAGTTGGTAGTGTACAGGACTTGAGAACAGGGGGTCAATGGTTTGATCCCCGGCTCGTCCAATTTCTTTCCAAGGATAGATGATAGTCATTGCAACAGGATTCATTCCTCTCTCACTGCTGGCCATTGTTTGGACAGTGGTTATGTGGGAAAGCAGCCATTGGCCTGGAAAGAATATTGTGTGGAGTATTGGTAAAAGAAATTCCAGGAAAGGATGGATAGTGCACTGGTCACCATGATATGACTGAAATGATGTTGAAAACAGCATTTAACACCATACATTCAATCAATCAATCAATCAATCAATCAATCAATCAATCAATCAACACACTTTATATATTGCTGTATGTATCAGGGCTGTCTGTAGGTAGCCTATGGTAATAATGCTTAAAAATTGAGAATAGAAAAACTTAAAATCTATGCAACAGATTTTGGCATTGTAAAGTTTTAACCCATTACCAAACAATCCCTTAGTTGAACAACCCTGGTGAAGAAAGCTTTTGAAAACATTGCAGGAAAAGGAAAAAATGCTAGTAACCAGCATTTTCTTCATTTTCCGCAATCTTTTGTACCATTTTCAAAGATAGAAATAATTTTTTAGTCTACAATGAGTTTATCATTCTGCAAATAAATATTTTAAATTTGTCGAGTCTAGAATTTTTGGTTGTTTAGTAAAGAGTTCATTGGTCATAATTATAATCCTCAGTAACAGTATACCATAAACTAAAGTTCTAACAAACATATATTAAACAGGACAGTGGAACGGATGTTGCTGCAAGACTGACCTCAACAGCCACAGTCACAATTCAGATTGATGACAGTGATGATTTACCACCAAGCTTCTACTATCCCAACTGTTTCCAGATTTTAACCAATAGTTTGACCCTCCCATTTTGGTGTATTACTCCTCGTTACACAGCTAGCGTTATCAGCACAAACACTGGTTTCGTGAGTAAAACTTTAACACAAATGTGATGTGAACTACTTTGGAAACCATTGTAAAAAATAGAGAAATTGTGCATCATGAACAAATTCCCCATTTTTGCCATAACATATTCTTAGTTACTTCATTGTAGAAGTTGAGTAAATAAAGAGGTTTTGTTATATGCTGTTTTCAACCAGATTTGTGTATTTGAACAAAACAATTGCACATGTGCTTGAGCCACTTCAAACATCAACAGTTGTTTTCGATACATGAATTTTGTTTCAAAATTATTTGTTGAAGAAAAAATCAAAAGACAAGAGCATCAAACCCTGATAGGGGAATGGGGTAAGCAGTCTAACCTGTCCAGAAGCTTATCATTAGTATCCTTTGTTAAATTGGTGGTAGTTTTGAGGTCTGCAATGGGTAACTGATTCATTTTCTATAGAGAACTGTTGTGGTAATGTGACTACTGTCAACATTCAAGATGGTTGAAATCTGCACCCGAGAGGGGAATGTAGGAACAGAAATCTAAGAGGGTAGTTAGATGAAGGAATCTGTGATTTTCTTGACTACCAAAGTCAAAAAACAATGTTTGAGTGCATAGACAGTTCTAAACATGTTTTTGTTGTTGTTTAATAGAGACAAACAACTCTTTTTAAAACAGAGAAAAAACTTTTTTCTGAAATCTCAGCACTGTATGATCTTAGTTAATGATTGCAGAATTTAAGGTCTATGGCCCCTAACTCTCATATTAAAAGACGGAAGCTGCCGAGATCGGCCAAATAGCCTTTACGAAAACATTGATGTTACACGATATTTACAGATGAGTTAGTCTACAGCCCCTAACTCTCATATGAAAAGACAGAAGCTGCCGAGATTGGCTGAATAGCCTTTTCGATGAACATGATATTTACTAATGAGTTAGGGGTCATAATCCTAAAAGGCATGCACAAATCTAGTGGGCATGACAAATCAATGAGAAACCATCACATATCTTTTTTCTCTAGGTTTTTGTGAATTATGATAGCAGGAAAGAATATTTAACCCTTTACCACACAATCCCGAGTTTTAACGACCCTGGGAGACTAGACTTTTGAAAACATTGTGGGAAAAGGAGAAAATGCTGGCAACCAGCATTTTCTCCTTTTCCCACAATGTTTTCTAACCTTTCAGAAACATATCCCATCATTTGAGCAACATTTAATTTGTCGTCTGCAAATGCTTTGAATTCGGACCGCTCTAAAATATTGTCGTGTGGTAAAGAGTTAATAATCTTTAAAGAACATTTTGCTACATGGTTAAAGTGATAAGCCTTCACCAAAGAATCCATTGTTTTAAGCTGCAGTGGCTGAAGGCCAGCGAGCTTATGTCATTGCCCTGTGTCTGTCATGTGAGGGTCCATGTGTCAGTCTGTTCGTCTGTGCATTAACTTTTATTTCAAGCAGCTTCTCTGTATCTAGTGGGCTTCTACCAGTATAGTAAGGAAAGACTATAAACCATTATAGGAAAATAAGAAAAGGCTTTTTACAAGCATTTCTTCTGTTTTCCTACAATGTTTTTATAGGCCTTTTTCCTCAAACTTGTTTTAAGTTGGGATTGTGTGGTAAAGAGCTACTCTTACATTTGAGAGTTTTAATCACTTGGCAGGCTAAAGACTGAAAAGGTAACTGAATATTCTGTCATCTTAGCCTGCAAACCCACACTACTATTGAAAATCGTGTCAACCATTTACCAAACAATTCTTATTTTTAAGACCCTGAGGACAAAGGCTTATCATTTCAAGGACATATTCTACCATTTCAGAAGCATGTATATTGTCATCTGCACATGCTGTAGATTTGGACAAATCCAAATTTTGCTGTTTGGTAAAGAGTTGATGCCACGTAAATGGAACAGTTACTCTTTACAAAATGACAACATTCCATCATTTGAGCCACATTTAATTTGTTGTCTGTCAATGCTCTCAATTTGAACAAGTTCAAAGTTTTGTTGTTTGGTAAGGAGTTAAATACTTATATTGTTACTATTAATTTTTTAGACATCTTTGCCAATCCCAGTGTTTCCTGAAGGTTCATCGGTTAGTGAGGAGATTAGGGCCCTGGATTTAGATACATTAAATGCTGCAATAGATTTTGATGTTGTTATCAGTATGTACAGTATAAAGATTTATTCATTAATTTGCTTTACTTGCTCACTTGTACGGTTTTGTATGTTCTTAAGCCTTCACCACCTAATCTCGAGTTCTAAATTCCCTAAGAAAGAAAACTTATGAAAACAATGTGGGAAATTGAGTACAAGCTGGTATTCAGCATTTTTTTTTTTTCCACAGAGTTTTTTTTTTACCATTTCTTGAACACATCCTTGATTTCATATCCAATATGCAGCCTGCAAAAACTTTTATTTTGGACCAGTCTAATGTTTTGTTTTGTGGAAAAGAGTTAATCTTTAACTGTACAGTTACATGTACATCTTTTTACTTACTTACAAATCTAACAGACACTTTTTAAAACATTTTGTGAAAAAGAACTATTGCTTGTAACAAGCAGTGTTTTCCTGTCTGTGGGGTCCTGCATGGCTCTGTGGTAAAATGTAGGTTATATAATATAAAACTGAAATAATGTCGAAAGTAGTGTACAACTCCATTCATTCAATTTCCTTTCTGTCGAATATTTCTTCTTTTGTTTAACTTGTGCTTTTTTTTTTTTTTCTGCATGAATTGATATAAAGCATTTACCAAGCAATCCTTATTTTAAAGACAGCTGAAGAAGAAGTGTTGAATATTTGAAAAAGGAGAAAGTGCTTGTAAATAGCATTGTCTGTATTTCTCATGATGCTTTTTTACCCTTTTTTAAAGATTGCCTTATTGTTTTTATCTTCTGCAAATGATTTCAGTTTGAACAAGTTTGAAATTTTGTTGTTTAGTAATGAGATAAATGTCTTTACCAGTAGAAGTTTTATCCTATTTTCTAAATGATTTCCATTCTCAGGCTTTCCAGTTGGCTTCCAGAATAGATTTACTCTAGTTAGGTCAGGGCCCTTCACAGAACTTGGACGGGACAGCTATAATGTGACCTTGCAACAGATACTTCCAATATCAAGAGCTGAAGCCTCAGAATTCACTCTGTACATAGTGGTATGTCAAAGAGTTTTAATTTTTGCTGATGTTATTATTTGTTTTCATAGCCATGGATGAACCTCTAGCTGTTTCTTAATTCAATCTCATGTCATGTTTAAATGACCCTGTCAGAGCCCTAGCATAGAACATACGTGAACTGTTGCTGAAATGATAAAACTGATGCGACTAAAATAATATCAAAAGCCTTGTAAAACACCATTCAATCAATCAATTAAATGACCCTGAGAAAATAGGTTCTAAAAAACACAGTTGGAAAAATGGAAATTGCTGGTTACCAATCCAAAAGGTGAGGTGAGGACATGATTTGCCAGAGCTGTGAACAAGTTTCTAAGTACCCTTCAACCTGACCAGACAACTGATAATATACATGTACCTTGGTTACAAGTTTACTACACCTTTTGTACCCGTATATTGGATTTTTTAGGGGGTCATTTTATAGATTATCCTACATCCAAAATGATTCTGTATTTTGACAACCCTTGGGAAGAAGCGTTTTGAAAACTGTGTGGGAAAAAGAGAAATTGCTGATGATTTTCTCCATTTCCCAGAATGAATTTCATCTCTTCCTATCCTTTGAGCACATTTGATATGTCATTTGCATTTACCAAACCACAAAATTTTAGATTTGTCAAAATTTAAAGCATAATTATAAGATGTGGATAATGGTTGCTTTTGTCTGTAAAAGATAGAAAAGATTGTGAACAGAAAATGAGAAAATGCTGATGAACTCTTTACCACATGACAAAATTTTAGACCCTTCAAAATTGAAAGTATTTGCAGACATCTTTTCAGTGTGGCTCAAATGATTCTTTTTTTCTTTGATTGGGTTGAAAACATTTGGGTAAAGGAGAAAATGCTGGTTACCAGCATTTTCTCCTTTACTGACATTGTTTTCAAAAGGCTTCTTCCCCAGGGTCGCTAAATGTCAGCATTGTGTGATAAAGAGTTAAGAGTGTTTCTCTTTTTACACAGTGCTTTACAGTCTTTTTTTGCACGAATTTTAACTCTTTACCACACGACAAAATTGTAGACTGGTTTAAATTAAAAGCATTTGTAGATGACAAATTAAATATGACTCAAATGATGATTTCTGTCTTTAATAGGATAGAAAATATCATGGGAAAAGCAGAAAATGCAACTTACCAGTATTTTATCCTTTTCCCACAATGATTTTGGAAGTCTTTTTCTTCATGGTCGTTTAAACTCTGGATTGTGTGGTAAAGGGTTAAAACACCAGACTGTTTGGTACGTGGTATTTTTTACAATGGTGAAATACAGCAGAGCACAGATGTCTATAGTGAACCACATTTTCTCTTATCATAATTATGTTTTTAAATGCCATCTTTTTTTAGGGAAGTGCAAACTTGGGATTGACTGGTTAAGATTTAAAGAGTTCATCAGTCTTTTGATATTTTTGTTTTGAATAAAGGCTTACCAACAAGTGAATGATTACATGTTTGACATAGCAAGCATTGACTTCACCGTTGAACCAAGAAATGAGAATGATCCTGTCATTTCTACAAACACCGGACTTACAACAGCTTACATCGAGGAAACATCAGTCATTGGTTCCATCGTTAGAGGTGCTGCAAGCGGTACCCAGATATTTGAGTTTATAGTAACAGATAATGACCTGGTAAGTTACTGTAGTGTAAAATGGACTTGACCAATATTACCACATGACCTCCTGCAAACATTGTTTTTTCCTGCTTGCAGCAGGCCATTTTGAAAAAAAATGTGGCAGAGAGAAATTGTGTGTCATGAATGATTTCTCCCTTTGCCATGATATTTTCTAATGCACTAATGTGTTAACCCTTTACTATATGGCAAAATTTTAGATTTGTACAAACTGAAAGCATTTGCAGACAACAAACCAAATTTGGGAAAAATTATTCAATTTGTCAGAGAAAAGGGAAAAAACATAATGAAAAAATGGAGAAATGCTGGTAAACCACATATTCTCCTTTTCCCACAATGTTTTCAAAAGCCTTCTTATATGATAAAGGGCCCTGCATGGCTCTGTGGTTAAACCATAGGATTCATAACCTAGAGGCTCCTGGTTTGTTCCTCACTGGAGGCTCTGTGTTTTTGGTGAAAGTGTCCTTGGGTAAGACACTTCAGAACCCTAGCCAAGGATGTGTGAAACTGAGGACATCCATAATATGTGAGCTGTTGCCATGATATGACTGAAATAATGTTGAAAAGGGTGCAAAACACTATTCATTCATGATGCACCCAAAGTGATGCATAACATTTTATCCCTGATCAGCTGTCCCACCTTGGGAGTCCCAGTTTTTGTTTGCTAGTGTATAGCATGATTATAGTGCACAAAATATGCAGTCTGTCGGTGTATATATATAAAATCTCTCTATTGTTATATTTTCTCACAAAATAATGACAAAATTTTAGACTTTATCAAATTGAAAACATTCATAGAGGACAACTCTTTCAAGCTCAAGAAATTATTTCTGCCTTTAAAATGGTAGGAAACATTGGGAAATGAAGAAAATGCTTGGAAATTGCATATTTCATTTTCCCGCAATGTTTTCAAAAGCCCTCTTATTCAAGGTAGTTAAAACACAGGATTGTTTGGGTGGAAGTTAGGGGTTAAGATAATTTTGCTTAACCCTTTGCCACACAATCCTGAGTTTTAACGACACTGAAAAAGAAGACTTTTAAAAGGAGTGGGAAAAGGAGAAAATGCTGGTTACCTGCATCTTGGCCTTTTTCTGACAATGTTTTCAAAAGCCTTCTATTTCAGATTTGTAAAAAAAAAAGGGATTGTTTGGTAAAAGGTGAATTCAAATTCATTTTACAGGTTGCTGGAGATGTTCAAACCTACATATGGCAAGTTGATCCTAATGTCCCATTTCAACTTGTGCAAACAGGGAATGATACAGCATTTTTGCAATCAACTGCTGCTATTGATCGAGAAACCCTTGATAGATATTCCTTTTCTGTAAGTTTGCAATTATTTGAGACAGGGGCAGCATATCAACTGTTTTGTGTTATCCATACAACCTCTTTACCTGACATTTTAGACTGGTCTATATTGAACCCATTTGCAGACAATAAATTAAATGTGGCCCAAATTTGTACATTGTATTTATAAGAATAGACATCATTTTGGGAAAAGGATGAAATGCTGGTTTAGCAACATTTTCTCACAAAGGTTTAAAAAGCCTTCAATCTCAGGATTGTTACAACAGGCATGTTTGGTAAAAAATTGATGTTCCACTTCATGTGTGAATAAATAGAATTTTAAGAGATTTGCTCTTTTATTACATTAAAATTGAGCATATTTTAGTATTTTAACTTTTGGGCAAGTAAGTTTAAAAAAAAACAAATTTTGCCACTGAAAGACTTTTTTGCAGAGACTATCAATTACTGGTCACAAGGAAACAAAATTTGGAAGCATATGCAAATGGCAAATGAAAGTCAGAGCAAATTTTTTCTTTAACATGTTTTTTTCAAACAAGGTTAGATGTAAGATAAAAAAGAATTCTGCAGGAGAAAATCATTATCATTTTTTGTGACTCATACAACTTTTAAAGACTGACAGAGCGGTGATGAATTAACCTGGTCCAAACGAACAATTTTAAAACATCTACACATTTCAAATTGGAAAGTGGTTCAAATGTGCTCAAGTTCTCTGTGAGGGAAGAAAAAAATGTGGGAAAAGGGAAAAATGCTGGTACCAGCATTTTCGTCTTTTCCCACATTTTTTTCTACAGCTTTCTCCCTAGTGTTGTTAATCCTGTGATTGTTTTGTAAAGTACTAATACAGTTGAATTATATACATGATGTACAGATACATAGGAAAGTAATAACCAGTTTTCACTATCCTGCAGTGGTCAGATTTTGTAACCATTTAGGAAAATGGAATATTTGCTTAAAAAGGTTTTTTGGTAAGTTGCAAATAATTGCTTGTAGAGCAACAGTGTTTACCATTCTGTTGAAAATTCAAAGCATTCTTTCAAGAAACCTATATATTCTAGGTATTGTATAGATTTGTGGTATGTGAAAAAATAGCATATGAGGAAACAGTTGAAATGCTATTTGATGCAATAAAATTTTAGAATGGTCCATATTGAAAGCATCTGCAGATGTCAAATTGAAATTGGTTCAAATTATAGGATTTTATTTTGAAGGTTTGGAAAACATTAGGGGTAAAAGGATAAAATGCTGGTTTAGCAGCATTTTCTCCTTTTCTGACAAGCTTTTGCAAAAGCCTTCTCTCTAACAGTCATGAACAAACCAGATTGTTTTATAAAGATTTTAATTCTTTTTTTTATATATAGTACAGAAATATAAGAATTTAGTTTCTTTTTAATTTTGAATTTAGGTCACAGTCACAGAAAACCTTCCCAATGGCAGATCAGATTCCATTGTTGTGACGGTGATCGTGCAAGATAATAATGACAACAACCCAGTGTTCCCAGCATCCGGATACCAGTCTGTTTTATCAGAGGGAGACTACTCTCTCAGTCCACAGACTCTATCAAATGTAGGTTGTAATTGTACCCTCTTTAACCGCTTGCATCATGGTATTTTATAATGCTTTTCTTCAGTAATTCACTGCTTCAATGCAAATCATATAATGTCTTGCAAAAAATATGACATCAGTCTATAGGCCATAAAAATCTATCCATCTGTGCACTCATTCATTTGTTTGTTTGTACATTTGTTGTTTTGTTCATTGGTTTGTTTGCTTCCTTGCTGGCATACTCACTCACTCTCTTTCTCACCCACACCCACTCACTCATCCTTTTTTTGCATTTGAAATATCCCATTTTGTTTGCTTTCTTTTGCAATGAACTCATAACATCTTTCTAAATTTTTTTTATGATTCTTGCAGAAAATAATGTTATAAAACATTGTGATAGAAGACACACAATTGATCTTTCTTGCTTTTGTCTATCATTTCAGGCAATAGCAGCTACAGATCCAGATTTGGGAAATAATGGACTGGTTACATTCTCCATTCAGAACGCCACTGTTTTGTCTGGTTCTCTATCACCAAGTGATATTCTTGCTATAACTTCAATTAATTCTAATACTGGAGTGGTAACATTACAAGGGGCAGTTCAAGCTGGAACTGTATTTAGTCTTCTGATACAGGCTTCAGACAACCCAACTGAGCCACAAGTTGAAGCAAGGTTTGAACAATTATTTTATTGCTTTTGAAAAGTTCTGAGTGCATGCACATTTCTATTTGAAAAGCATTTTTTCCTTGATTTTACTGTTGGGCTTGATAGCCCAGCCTGCATTATACAGGACTTGAAGTCAATGGTGCAAGTGGATAACTGTACTGGCCACTTGGATTAAACTGAATTAAACTAGAAAATGGTGCTAAAAACTGTACAATCTGTCCATCTAAATATTAATTATGCTTTAACCCTTTACCACACAATCCCAAGTGTTAAAGACCCTGAAAATGCTGAGAAAGGAGCATTTTCTCTTTTTCCCAGGATGTTTCTTACCCAATCAAAGACAAATTTCACCATAAGAGTCACATTTAAAATGTTGTCTGCAAATGCTTTAAAATTTGGACAAGTCTGTATTTTTGTCATTTGGTAAAGGGTTAAATGCTCATGAAGCATGACAAATCTGTTTTGTATAACAACTGACTGAATTATGAGGCAGACTTGTCCTTTGACATGCAGAAAATTTAACAATAGCAAAATGCTATGGCCCAGGTCAGCCTGCATGGACTGTGAGGGCTGACCTGAGTCGATACTATTTGCAGATGCATTAAGCCCCTTTTTCACATAGCATGACTCATATGTGATCTATTATACCTTGTGTTAACTCTTTACCACACAACCCCAAGGCTAAGCAACCCTGAAAGGGATTGATTTTGAAAGCATTTTGGGAATGGAAGAAAATGCTGGTAATATGCATTTTATTCTTTTTCAACAATTTTTTTCTACTTCTTCAAGGCGAAATTCCAGTATTTCAGCTTTATGGAATTTGTCATCAGCAAATGCATGAAGATAAGAAAAGTCTAAAATTGTGTTGTCTGGTAAAACATTAAGTACTACAGGTAATGTAGGGACTACAAGCTCAATGATGAGTGCAGTTCCAGTAAACAGTGGAATATTAGTTTGAATCCTAGTTCAGCCAAACATTTCCCCCCCCCCCATTTCTGGGATAAAAGAATTACATCTCATTCCAAAAATGAATTTTCAGATCAACAACGGAGACTCTTACTGTGACAATCACGTCTCTTGGAATCAACCCACCTGTATTTTCAGCAAATACTTACATAGTGGAAGTTAGTGAAGGTTCTGTTGGTGGGAGCTTTGTTACAACAGTTAGAGTAAGTAAACTTTGTAAAGATTAATACCGATTTTTTTGAAGTGCTAGTAAGTATTTACTACTCAATCCTGAGTGTTAATGACCCAAAAGAAAGAAAGCTTTTGAAAACAATGTGGGAAAATGAGAACTTGCTGGTATACAGCATTTTCTCCTTTGCCCACAATGTTTTCTTCCCTTTCAGAAACAAATCCCACAGTCTAACTACAGTTGATGATATTGTTAGCAAATGCTTTCAATATGGAAGAATAAAAATTTTTGTCATTTGATAAAGAGTTACACTACTTTGTATCAGATGACTTTAAAAATATTATTAATATGAAGTAAGGTTTGATATATAAATACATAATGAAAGTTGCAGCAAAAGGAGACATTGCTTGTAATCAGTAATTTGTCCTTTTGCCAAATAGTCTATAAAAGCTGTGAGACAAAAAAAATTTGACAGGTGATAGTGTGTTTTCTGGATTTAAGTCTTCACTAGAAGGCACTAGTTTATACTTTTCATACCTTATATCATTTGCTGATGACATATTCAATGTGGCTCAAAATTATTGAATTTATCCCAGGTAGAATATAAAACATTGTGAGAAAAGGAGAAAAAGCCAGCTACCAGCATTTTTTGTCAGGGTAGTTAAAACTCAGCATTGTTTGGTAATGGACTAAGGTTTCTGCAGATTTCTGGTTTTCCCCGGGATGTTGACATTTCTTAGAGGTATTTTACTAAAACCTGTTGGAAAAAATATCTTGTATTTATGTTTGGCTGAAGAGATTTCTATATATTTTACAGGCTACAGATTTGGAGGACACCCTGATGACCTATTCAATTGTAACTAATCAAAACCTGTTTGTTATTGAAGGAACTAATGTTGAGCAGTAAGTTGTAATTTATCTCATCTAATTCGTTATAATAATGATTACTTCTAGAAAAAAAAAAACAACTAAAATTTGTAGGGATAGCACAAACCTGTTGTGGTACTTTTTGTCAATCAATAAGCATTATGTCAACTCTTCACCAAACTACAAATTATTTGTACCTGACCAAATGGAAAGCATTTGCAGACGACAAATTAAATGTACCTCAAATAGTGATTTTGTATTTGATAGGGTAGAAAACTTTGTGGGAAAAGGAGTAAATGCAGGTTAAACAGCATTTTCTCCTTTTTCCTCAATGTTTTCAAAAGCCCTTAATTCTTTTTCAGAGTTGTTAAAACTGGGTTTTGTGTGTGAAAGAGTTAAATTCACATGAAAGTGCTTCTCACAAACTTCTGTTCATAGGAGTTTATAGTAGTCTAATCAGAATATTCAGTTCTTTTAATCCTTTACCAGACAGTCCCAAGTTTTAACAACCCTGAAAAAAGAAGGCTTTTTAAAAAAATTGTGGAAAAAGGAGAAAATGCTGGTAACCTATCATAGACAAAAAACATCATGTTATTTTGTCATATTTATCATCATATTTATTTTGTCGTCTACAAGCACTTTCTATTTGGTCTATTCCAAAATGTTGTGGTTTGGTAAAGGGTTAAGCTACTGCATTCATTCTTTAAACCTTGGAATAAAAACTGATCAGACAACAAATCTTACTTCCCTTTACCCTCGTACATTTTACATCCCAGATTGCTGCATGTGCATTGATTTAACTACAGCAGCGTAAAACTCTATTGAACACTTTACCAAAGACAAAATTTTAGACTGAACAAAATGAACAAAAACTACAAAATAGTTGTACTTAACCCTTACCACACAATGCCGACTTTTAACATCCCTGGAAAAGAAGCCTTTTGAAAACAATGTGGGAAAAGGAGAAAATGCTGATAACCAGCATTTTCTCCTTTTCCCGCAATGTTTTCTACCCTATCAAAGAAAAGTTGCACTATCTGAGACATATTGAAATTGTCGTCTGCATATGCTTTCAATTTAGACAAAGCTAAAATTTTGACATCTGGTAAAGGGTTAAACAAATTGAAAGTATTTGCAGACAACAAATTAAAGGTACCTCAAAGGGTGATCTGGCAATGTGTCTGATTTATTTATGTGAGATACATGAACAGAATTCACTAAATTATAAAAGAAAATAGCTTTTCAAATCCATGGTTTTGAAATTCTTGTATGTAACATTAATTCACATTCTTTATTTCCAGAGCAACAATAAGACTTGCAGGTACACAAAATGACATGCCTCTAGATTATGAAACGGACCAGCAGCATGAGTTTATTGTCAGAGTTGTAGACTCCACCGGCAGGGTAAATCACCTCTTGTTTTCTGTTTAACCTTTTACCAAACAGCAAAAATGTAGACTCGTCCAAATTGAAAGCATTTGCAGATAACAACTTAAATACGGCTCCAATGATGGGATTTCTTTTTTAGTAGGGTAGAAGACATTGTGGGCAAAGGAGAAAATGCTGAATATCAAGGTTTTCAAAAGGGTTTTCCCCAAGGGTCCTGAAAACTCAGGATTGTTGAGTAAAAGGTTAACCCTTTAACCAAACAACCCCAGGTTTTAACAATCTTGAGAAAAGAGGCTTTCGTAAATGTTGTGGGAAAAGGAAAAAGTGCTGATAAGTAGCATTTTCTTTGTTTCCTGTTTCAAATGTTTCATGCCCTATCAAAGACGAATTTCATCATTTGAGCCATATTTTCTTTTTGTCTGCAAATGCTTTGAAGATGGACAAATCTATAATTTTGTTCAGTGAAGAGTCATACCATATCAAAAGGTCGTGACAGATAAATTTTTTTTTGTAAAATAAATGCACTTTCTTTATTTTCTTTACTTTCCACGATGGTTCCTTGGTTGGCTTCAATTCAGTTGCCTATTTTGACTTTTTTTTCATGGGCTGAAAGTAGATTTCAATTGCAATGAATAAGTTTTAAATAATTGATTAGCATTCTATGCGCTCAGATCTAGATCTACAATTTTATTAAAACTATACATGTATTAGCTGCATTAAGTACTGAAAGAGTTAAATCAAACTTGTTTTTGTTGTCCTTTACCATTTTTTCTATTTATTAGCTCTCTATCAAACGAAAAAGTATAGGCTGCTCCAAATTGAAAGCACATGCAGGCGACATATAATTAATGTGGTAAAACTATTGGCATTTGTATCAGAAAGGGTAAAAAACATTGTGGGAATAGGAGAAATGCTGGTTTCCAGCATTTTCTCCTTCTCATATAAGGTTTTCGAAAGGCTTCCTCTGCAGGATTGTTTAAGGTGGGGATTTTGTGGTAAAGAGCTAAGATGAGAAACATCCATATTGAAAGCAGTATTTTCTATCCTGTAATAGACAAATTATCATTTGAGCTACATGCACATTCAAGTTGGCCTGCAACACATGAAATGGGGCATTCGGACATTTGCGTAAAGTGTCATTTTGGATCAGCCTGCACAGTCTGCGCAGGCTAATCCGAAACGAAACTCCGTTTTTATGTAATTTTCTGTTTTGCACAAGTCTACTATATCACAAAATCTAATGTAGTCCTAAAGTGCTGTCTTGGATTAGCCTGCACGGACTCGAGACGACACTGTACGCAAATGTCCAAATGCCCCTTTTCGCGTGTTGCAAGCCATTTGTCATCTGGAAACACTTTCAAATAGGTAGAGTACAAAGTTTTGTTGTTTGGTAAAGAGTTAAATGATGAGATTTGTCTCTGAAATTGTAGAAAACATTGTGGAAAAAAAAGAAATGCTTCTTACTCGCATTTTCTCCATTTCTTGCAACGTTTTAATAAGTTCTCTTCCTTTGAGGCAGAAACACAATCCTTTTGTGATAAACCAATAACAACTTTGGACATTGTCTAAAGTAGGTGAAGTTATTTCTTAGAGGAAGACTTGGATTTATTAAATCACTACTTTTTCTTTTTTTTTAATATTGATGGGAAAAAAAAAATGAAAAAAAAAATGGGTTGAATTACTTATACTCAGGTTTATTGTTTTATTGTAGACTGCAACAGCAACTGTTTCTGTTTTGGTTACAAATATCAATGACAACGATCCAATCCCAGGGTTTGAAAGTTACAGTTTCTCTGTTGCTGAAGGTGTCAGCAATGCAGTTGTTGGCACTCCAATCACTGTAAGTAAAATGTGTTTTTTTAAGAAAAAAGTAGCAATTCTTAAAGTGTCAAATAAATAATTAACTGTTTACCATACAATCCCGAGTTTTAACAACCCTAAAGGATAGGACTTTTGAAAATATTGTATGCTTGTAACAAGGATTTTCTCCTTTTCCTACAATATTTTCTTCTCCTAAACACAATTCAAATTACATTTAAGATGTCCTCTGCAAAACTAAGTGATAGTGACTTTTTTATACCAGTACATATACCAACCAGGGCTGTGCCTGAATGTGTTTTAATCTTTGTCTGGTGACAAAATTTTAGACTTACATGTGGTTTAAATTTGGAAGAGTAGAAAAAAAATATTGTGAAAAGGAGAAAATGCTGGTTACTAGCATTTACTCATTTTTCCACAATTTTTTCAAAAGGCTTCTCCCACAAAGTATCTAAACTACAGGACTGTTTGTTTAGGGGTAAAATAAAAAGTGAGTGATTTTTTTTTCAGGCTTCAGACCTTGATGGTGACAGCTTCTCCTTCAGTTTAAGAGGAACAAATCAGTAAGTATATATTTTTCCACAATGTCTTCTGCCATTTCAAAGACAAATCCCAAAATTTGAGCCATATTTGATTTGTATTATGTCAGTGATTTAGATTTGGACATATCTAAAATTTGCCTTCTGTCACAGGGTTAAAGCACATATTTATTTGGTAAAATAAGTAAATCTGTCTGTAAGTCTGATTGCAGCAAAAATTGTAGGTCATTTCTTTTAAATAGCCTAGTTCCTATTAACACTGTCAAAAAAGTACTCTGCTTTCCTAACCCTTTACTTAACAGTCGTGTGTTTCTGCAACCCTGAGGAAGAAGGCACTATAAGGGAAGGAAAAAATGCTTGAATCTCATTTCTCCCATAATTCCTCTTTGCCTTTTCAAAGAAAAAAATGTCTTTAATTCAGACACTTTCAATTTTCTGTGTCTGCAAAAGCTTTCAATTTAGGCAAGTCTCATATTTGTCATCTGGTGAAGATGTTAGTATCATTTTACACCTGATATTTATCATACAACTGGAATGTTTCATCTCATTTATTGCTATTGTTTAGGCAGAATCCTGTGTTGCTTGGATGTAAGATTTAGGACTTGAACCTGGAGGCCCTAGGTTGATGGCCACTCGTACAGCTGTGTTTTTTATGGGAGTGTCTGTTGGCAACACACTTCAGAGTCCTAGCCTTCTATGGGTGAAAACCATTACATATGTGAATAAGCTAACCAATGCTTTGATACAAATGAAATAATATTGAAATCAGTGTAAAACATCATTCAATTTTAAGCAATTGACTATCTTTCAGGTTTGTCATTGACTCTCAGGGTCAGATTCGAACACTTGGTGCTCTAGACTATGAAACCCAGTCACAGTATATCTTCAGTGTTCATGTTACTGATATTTCAAACAACCCGAGGAGAAGATCTGCACGGGTTACAGTAAATGTTACAGATCAGGACGATAATGTGCCTAGATTCATTCAAAATACGTTCCGTGGATCTGTTCAGGAAGGATCGGCTGGTTTAGTGGCTCTTAATGTATCTGTAAGTTTGATAACACATATTGTTGATCCTTTACCGAATGATCCCATGTTTTAAATACCCTCAGAAATAAGAATTTTCAAAACAATGTGGGAAACGGAGAAAATGCTGGTAAACAGCATTTTCTCTGTTTCCCACTATGTTTATATCTTTTACCAAACAAATTCCATCATTTGACTGATGTGACTGACTGACCTGGTTCAATACAGTTTGCAGATGCATTAAAACCCCTTTTCATGGCTTAACCCTTTACTACACAGTCCCAACTTTTAAGGACTCTAAAGAAGAAGACTTTTGAAAACATCATGGGAAAAGGAGAAAATGCTAGTAACCACAAATTTTTTCTACCCTTCTACCAAATTAAATTAGAATTTTTAACTCTTTAGCACACAATCCTGACTTTTAACGACCTTGAAAAAGAAGCCTTTTGAAAACATTGTTGGAAAAGGAGAAAATGCTGGTAACCAGCATTTTCTCCTTTTCCCACAATGTTTTCTACCCTTCCCAAAACAAATTTCAATTTTTCAGTCATTTATTTTGTTGTCTGTAAATGCTTTCAATTTGGACCAGTCTAAAAATTTGTCGTTTGGTAAAGACTTAAATCGCAACTATGTTGTTGTCTGTAAATGCTTTCAATTTGGACAAGTGTAAAATTTTGCTGTTTGGTAAGAAGTTGATAATAATTTTTAACTAATAATGAAACTATAATGTATTTCTGACTTTAACTCTGACCAAATGAAAAAAAAATCAGACTTACTATTAAATGTTAAAAATATTTGCAGATGACAAATTATGTACTACTCAAATGATCGCTTTACTTTTTCAAAAATTGTAAAACATATTGGCTACCAGCATTTTCTTATAATGGTATCCTAAGCTTTCTTTCTCATGGTTGCTGGAAACCATAATTTTCCCATTTCGAACAATGGTATTTTTTTTACTTTTTCAAGGATAAGTCCCATCATTTTAGCAACATTTACCATCTAGTCAGGGCATGCTATCCATTTGGATGATAGTATTTTGCAGTTTGATAAAAAGTTGGTTGGTTATTAACCCTTAAAGTGCCTTTCACAACTATAGTTGCCTATGCGGCCAGTGTAAATTAATATCATACCACACAAAACGTACAGTCTGAACTTTGATTGACACTGTCCGCTTTGCTAAGTCTTTTTAGATTAAGCAGCCATAAAGTCGCGATTAATTAGGTATTATTTTTCTACTGAAAACTTCTGTTGGGTTTATTCGGGGCTCTAAGAGTTAAGATCCTTGAACACTACCACGAACATACAAAGACATATTTCTGTATTAGATGATGAAACACAAGACTTAATTATATTGGAAAAATTTATAGAGGACTAATTAAATGTTAAGATTTTTCCATTGAAGATTAAAACTGAGCAGGAAAAGGAGTTTATAATGGTTCACACAATGTTTTCAAAACCTTTTCTTTTTCATCATGGTTAAAGAACAAGGGATTGTTTGAGAGATGAATATGCAACAGTAATTTTAAGAAAGGTCTTGTTTTTATTACAGGCTGTAGATCGAGACACTGTGCCAATTATCAACTACGTATTTGAACAGCTGCCAAATGATGACTTTATTTTAAATCCTACCACCGGATTTATTACAACCAGAAGAGCACTTGACTATGAAACACAGAATAGCTATCAGTTCTATGTAACTACAACTGAAGGTGCTACTCTTGCAACTCTATCCCCAACCCTAGATTACCGTGCCCTTGTGATAATTGATGTTCTGGTATGTATACAATATGTGTATCTACTTTTCTTAGTAGCTTGGCTGTTTTCAAAGAAACTATTGAGGCATTGCCATAGCCTTTTAGTCATCATTGTGCAAAATCTACCTTATTTTCTCATAGCTCTGTTATTACTAAAGATACTAACTTCAAACATGGGCTAGTTGTTAACTATCAAAAGCAAAATTCATAACAGAAGGGCAGGTAACTATCAGCAAATTTTTTTCCACAGTTATGTCCCTTTTTTTGACACAGAATTTTTCTCTGAAAAAGTGTCAGCAGCCAAGCATTGGCATAGACATGCAGTGCTCTTGTTTTCCTTCTCTCTGTGACCCAAAGAGATGGGCCTTTGTAATAATTTAGAGGCTATAGCTGAAAACTTTAGATTATTTTAAGGCATGTGCCCTTTCCCAAATGGCAAATTTTAGACTCCTCTGAATTCAAAACAACTACAGACAACAAGTTCAAAGTTGGTACAAATGAGCTGAAGTGCTGTGATAGGGTAGAAAATATTGTGGGAAAAGGAGAAAATGCTGGTTTCCACAATGTTTTCAAAAGCTTTATTCATACTGGGGTTGTTAAGACTTGGGTTTGTCTGGCAAGGGATTAATAAGGGTTTTTTTTTTCTCTTAAAGGATGTCAATGATAACCCACCAATAGTAAGTGTTGCCCAACCCACAGTCACAGAATTTGAGGATTTTGTGGAGTATTCAATCAGCCAGAACCTACCCAGAACACTTGGCTTTGGAATATCAGCGACTGATGCAGATGCACCGGTAAGACATTTTATTATGTACCTATAGATGATCTGACTACAATATGGATGTTTTCTAAGAGACGTAATTATACAACAGACCAGAGTATGTTTCGGTATCCAGCATGTAATCTGTGCATTTTTTTCAGCGTCATAAATGTCCTCTGTGTAGAATATCATTCTTTTCACAGACTCCTTTTACATATTCAAGTTTAGTTCTGTCTGTCAAGTCCCATGACTCTGATTTTTTTTTTTATTTAGTTTGTAATGTTATTTTACAGCCACAGGGATGATACATAATAAAAGAACCATTACAAAAGCTTGTGTTTCTGTGTGGTCTGATCAGCCAATCAGATGTTGTGTTGCTTTTTAAATCTAGAATAAAACCGACAATGAAACTAAGAACGGTTGGTGAATATGAGCCCAGGTGTCACTCTATACACACCTCTTAACATGTGCATGACCTGACATGACTGCACAGAAATGCAGACTGTTATAATATTTCATTTGGATCAAATATTTTGATGTATGAAAACATAATTTCAATATTTTGGTGTGGGAGTAGACCAGGACAACATGGGTGTAATCTGAAATACTTCCAGTTTTCAGCAGGTAGTCCTTTCAAGGAATAGTCTGCTGACTGTGAATTTTGCTTTTTGCAAACAAGCAAGACAAAAAAGATGGACCAATTTTGAAAGAATAAAACATATGCAAAAGATCAGATGAAATGTAAATGTGAAGGTAATCAGAAAAACATTGTGGAACATGGAGTTTTAGTAAAGGTATTTTATAATGTTTCATACTAGGAAAGATATTTGAATAGATGACAAATTTTAGATGTATCCAAACTGAAAGCATTTAAAAAGGCTCAAATGAGGAAGTTTGTGATTGAAAGAGTAGAAAAAGGTTGCAGAAAAGGGAAGATTACTGGTTACAAGTATTTTTTTCTTTTTTCCACAGTGTTTTTGAAAACCTTCTCCCTGAAGGATAATAAATCATAGGATCCTGTGATAAAGGCATAACTGATGAGCATATACATGTATATCTTTGCGGATGGATATTTTAACTCTTCACCATACAACAAAATTTTAGACTTGGTCAAACTGAAATAATTTGCAGACGATAAATCGGATGCAGATCAAATGATAGGACTTGTTTGAAGGGTAGAAAACATTGTGGGAAGAGATAAAAGCTGCTGGTTACCATAATTATTTCTAACTTCCTACAAGGTTTTTGAAAGCTTTCTTTGTCAAGGTCATTAAAATACAGGGTTGTTTGGTAAAAGAATAGATATACAGATAAACTCTTTGTTTTTTTCCAGAATACAGTCAACAGTGATTTTGAGTACTCCATTTTATCAGTGACACCCAACTTTGGAAATAAATTTGCAATTGATGCCGATTCTGGTTTCATCACGGTTGAACAGTCTCTATCAGATGATTTGAGTTCAACCTACACAATCCGCATCCAGGCAGTTGATCTTGGGAGTCCACGTTTAACCTCTACAGCAGATGTGACATTGAATATTGTACAGAACAATGCGCCTGTTGTACAACCAAGCTCACAGGAAACTCAGCTCATCAATAATAATGTGGCAATAAATACTGTGGTCCAAACCTTTACAGTCACAGATTCAGATCAAGTATGAATTTTTTCCTTGTGTGCACTGTGCCTGTATACACTGTCACAGGAATGTATAAATTCTTGCATATTAACTCAGTTGCAGGAGTGTTAATGACTATAAAAATTGAAAATCATTTGCTTTAACAGCACAGCCTAAGGCATTTTAGATTCCAGTATATGCCAATCATGGAACAACTTCAGGGCCCTTTACACCAAACCATTTGAGCCATGCTCTGGCAAAAGGGAGCTTAATTCATCTCTGTGATCTCTGTGCATCTCTGTTATCCATGATACCAAGCAAGTCATCATATAAATTGTGGATCCATTCAATCAATTTTCTCCAACAACCAACTGATCATGAGGTACACTGGTCCTTTGACATGCAGAAAATTGACCAAAACAAAAACTTTTGGGCCAGATCAGCCTTGGAGTGTGCAGGCTGACCTGGGTTGATATTTTTTGAAGATGCATTAAGTCCCCTGTCCACAGAGCGTTGCTCATTTGATTTAGCCGATGATAAACTCAACATGGTTCTAATAATTGGATTTGTCCTTGATAGGGTGGAAAACATTGTAGGAAAAGAAAAAAATGCATTTTTCCTTTTTCCCGTAATGTTTTGAAAAGCCCTCTTTCCCAAGGTTATTAAAATATGGGATTGTTTGGTAAATTACTAAAATACTAAACTAGTAAACTTCATATTATTTCTAAGATAAGTTTCTCATTTGGTTCTGCTTTTTAGTCTCAAAACTGCTACTGCTGGTGATTAGTTGATTTTGACTTTATAGCATTTTATTTCCTTTCTTATCAGGGCCGTTTTGGAAATTTGGATGACAGTTTTATTGGTGATTCAGATGCCTTGGGCTATTTTGGGATTCGCAGAAATGGACTATCACCAGATGAAGTTGAGGTCTACATCACCAACCTACTCACTGGAACTGAAGAGCAATTTGTTGTATGTTGAGCTGACTTATTCATGTGTTTATCTTTTCTCATCATCACCTGAAACAAGTTTGTTGGAGCTGACTTTAAAGACTTCCCTTAAAAAATAAGGAAATCAACACGAAGTAACAAAAGGAGAAATTGCTCTTTATAGGCAGTTTTTTTTTTCTCCACAATGCTTTCAAAATTGTTTGATGAAGTCGATAAAGTTGTGTGACGCAGGAAACATGTTTCTGATATATTACTAAAACTCATGCCCGTTTGAATAATTTACAACAACTACATTCATCTCATTGACCCTCTTCTAGACAACATATATTTCGACTTGCCCAAATTGAAACCATTTCTAAATGACATATTTACCAAGGCTCAGATGATAGGAATTGTCTTAGGAAAAGTATGAAACATTGTGCAGAAAGGAAAAAATGTATTTTCTCCTCCCACAATGTTTTCTAAAGTCTCATTTCTTAGGGTGGTTAAAACTTGGGATTATGTGGTAAACTCTGTACCCTTTGACAAAATTGTCCAAAACATTATGGGATAAAGAGAAAAGGTTTGTTACAAGCATTTTCTCCTTCATCCACATAAAATTCCAAGAGCCATTACGTTTCTTTAACTCTTTACCAAACGGTAGAATTTTGGACTAGACCAAATTGAAAGCATCTGAAGGCGACATATTGCATTCACCTCAAAGGATGATTTCTGTCTATGATAAGACAGAAGACATTGTGGGGAATAGAGAACATGCTTGTTAGAAGCATTTTCTCATTTTCCCACAATGTTTTTTAAAAGCCTTTCTGGTCAGGGTTGCTAAAACTCTTGATTGTGTTGTTATGGGCTAAAACAGGATATTGTTAAGGTTATGCATGCTGTAATTTCTAGTCTACACTGAGTGGTAATGCCTTTCATGCTTGCCCATGTGATAATTTAGTTGAATATGTCATAAGTTGTTGACTTTATAACGGCAACAAATGCTATCAAGGTGGAGCAGTATTGCCTCTTTTGATTTCTAATGAATTTCCTGTTCTATAAAGAAAGCACTGAGAAATTTTCCTAAACAAATATCAAGAGTAAAGTATATATATTTTCAAATTTCATATTGGTATTATCTCATGCAAAAGATTTTTTTATGTTATTGTAAAATAGCAGAGAATAGGATGAAAAAAAAAATCTACAGATTATTCTTTTAAGCCTTGGTCACACCGAGCTAACGGACGAGTAACGGATAAAAGATCATTTCATCCGTTCGTGTCCGTTCGTCTCCGTTTTATGTCCGTTTCTTATCCGGTGAATCCGCTACTTGTCCGGCGATGTCTGTTCCGTCCGGTGAGAAGTTTTGAGCATGTTCAAAACTTTCCACCGGACAAAACAGACAGAGACATGCAAATGATAGACTTTGGATGCATCTGACAATTTATACCCTCGGCATGTCACGTGACCGGTACGTTCCTCGTACGTTGGTGTTCGGTACATTTCCGTTCATCGTAGGTTTTGTCCAGTTCTCATGCGTTGCACTTCCGTTTTATCCGGTACAAGTCCCTTACTCGTACGGTGATATCCGTTAATAGACCGTTTATTATCCTGTACATATCCGTTAAACGTGCGTTTTTTTCCGTTACATGTGCGGTACTCGTGCGGTCATTGTGTGGCTTCCTCGCTCCACACACCGATCGCGTGAGCCTCGAGCGGCAGAGGAGATGAATTTTGTCACCGGATAACCAAATTCTGCATATTTTTGTCCGTTTCCCCCCCGTTACATATCCGTTAGCCGGTCTGACCAAGCCTTTAATTTTGCGACAGTCAAGCAACTTCGTGACTAATCAAGGGAATTGATATTAATGTGTAATTTTTCCTTTTGCTTCTGTCTTTCCAATTCCAACCGTTAAATGCCTTTCACAACTACATTTCCCTTTACTGCCAGTGTAGATCAAGATCAGACTTCACAGAACATGCAGTAAGATCTTGATCAACACTGTTGGCCTTGCTGAAACTTCTAGACAAATGGAACCTTTAAATTTCGATTTTTTGGGGTTCTTTTTTTAGTTTTAAAATATCAGATGTATTTATTTAGTGCTCTTAGGGTTGATATAGGGCTACTATAAACTTTTGTGTCTACTTACAGCTTAATTTCGTAACTTCTGATGAAGGGTACGACAGGGCACAAGAGAGTGTAACTTACAGCCTCATTGTGAATGTCAACAGGAACTTGGCCGACCCTATTTGGCAGACATCCCCACCTATTGGCGGTTACTCTGTGAATGAGAATCTTGTCATCACCAACGCAGTGGCCAGTCTTGGTATTTTTGATGCAGATACACAAAGTCCTTGGGGTGATGCTGAATGTTTTCTATATGACGTAGGGCCTGACTCCCAGTATTTCAGGGTTGAAACTGTGGGTAATACAGGATGTTTGGTCTATATGACAATATCCCCTGCAGACCTGCAAGATGATAGTGCGACGGTATGTATATTTCTTACCTGTAACACTCTGAAAAAAATACCTGCAAACAATTTTGAAAACATTCTAATCAAGAAAAGGGTCAGCATGAATCAGGGTTTCATGTGCTAGTATTAGTGAAAGCATTGTGGCTAATAGAGAAACTGCTAATTCCATGCAACTTCTCCTTTGCCACAATGTTTAAATTTGGAGAAAATGATACGCTTGAGATTATGTGAAATCATCACTATATAGGCTATTTTAAGACCTACTTAGAACAAATTTCAAAGAGTGCTGGTATAACTACTTTAACCATTTACCACACAATCCTGACTTTCAATGACCCTGTGGAGAAAAAACGCGTTTGAAAACACTGTGGAAAAAGTAGAAAATGCTGGTAAGCAGCATTTTCTCCTTTTCCCACAATGTTTTCTATCCTTCCCAAAACAAACTTCAATTTTTAAATCACATTTTGTTGTCTGCAAATGCTTTCAATTTCAACAAGTCTAAAAATTTTGTCGTTTCGTAAAAGATTAAGGAAAGGAAAATTTAGTTTTTTTCAACAGTATTGAAAACTTGAGAGAAAGATAGCAAATACTTGTTAGGAGCACTTACTCTTTTTCAAACATTTTTTCAAAGCTCTTAGATGGAAGGGTGATCTGCCGTTGTACAGTGATAAATTATAACACTTTTAGACAGCTAATTAGGCAGTTTTATGTCACAAGTGACATTGATTTTAAAAAGGAGATTTGGAGAGTCTCTGAATTAATGTTTATGCTTTAAGTATCAGCAGTTACGCCACTGATCCAAATGGCAGGGATCTGTTTAGATCATTCAACTGAATCAATGTTTGTTGTAAAAAAAAGAACAAGTACAAAATAACTTTTTTATGCATGCATAAATAGACTTCACATTCGGTAAAAAGGTGCACTTTTTGCATTTTGATAATGGGATATTTTGCTCACTATCAGAAACTCCACTTATGTATATGAGATTGAAGAGACAGTGTTGATTACAATCAGATGGCACATTTTATGCAATTTAATCTTGATCTACATTGTATGCAAGAACAGCTTTTGATGTACTAGGCACACAAAAAGTTAAGATTCATGGTCTTTTCTTTTCGTTTCAGATAATTCTTGGTTTACGTGATAAAGGTACCCCGCCTGGCATTGGACAAAATCAGACATTGGTTTTCAACATCATCAGAAACTTACAGGGCCCAGTTTTCCAGGATCTAATTAATGGTATATACATTCAAACTGTTGATGCCAATGTATCTGTTGGAACTATTGTGGAAACCGTGAGAGCCACTGACAGTGATAGTGATGTAAGAACTTTGTAATAGTTTACATAGTACTAGATGTCATGATTTTATATGAACTCTTTACCAAATGATAAATTTCAGACAGGTCCAAATTCAAATCAATTTCAGATAATAAGGAAAATGTGACTCAGATGATGGCATTTGTATCAGAAAAGCTAGAAAACATTGTGGGGAAAAAGAGATAATGCTGGTTATCACCATTTTCATTTTTGCCACAATCTTCTAAGGATCCTTCTTTCTCCTTGTTAAAACTCAGGATTGTGTTGTAAGGAGGTAATCCCTATTGTGAACACTTGCAGACATCAAATTAAACCTGGCTGTAATAATTTGATTAGATTTTCTTTGCTTTTTTTAGATGCTAGAAAACATTGTGGGAAAAGGAGAAAATGCTGAAAAGGAGGAAAAGGCACTAGATTTGTCAAAAGTGCAACTATTGAAGGACAACAAATTAATTGTGGCGAATATGATTGGACTTGTCTTGAATGCTTAGAAAACACAGTCGAAAAGGGAGAAAATGCTGGTTACCAGCAATTTCGCCTTTTCCAACAATTTTTTCATAAAGCTGTCTTTCAAAGGGCCATTAAAAATCAAAACTTTTCTTGTAAAGGGTTAGACATAAACTTACTTTTACTTATGACATTATAGGCTAGATTCAACCAGATAAGCTTCCGAATCATTGGAGATGACACAGCTTCCAACTTTTTCAACGTATCAACATCACAGACTGGCTCAAACTTTTTTGGAGTAGTGAGAGTCAACTCATCCCTAGAAACAGAAAACATAGATACATATACTGTGAGTATAGAAATTTACTGATGTTTGTCTTCCTTAAATGAACACTACCTATCCTTTGATGAAATGGCCTCAACCTTTGAACTACTCACACACATATAATGATTCTGTTCTTTACCCAACTGGAAGAAAGAAGGTTTTTGAAAGCATGAAATGTAAGTGTAAACAAAGTTATTTGAATAAACATCTATTTCTTCACATTGTATTCCATGGCTTTGTACAATAATAAAACATTGAAGGAAAAGGAACAAATGCTGTTAACTAAAATGTTCACCTTTTCATACAGGGTTTTCTACCCATTAAGAGACAAATCCCATCAGTCAAGTACTTTGCCTGAAACACGTTAGAGATGCACCAGTCAAACATTTTTTTTTACTGATAAAGAGAGAACCATATACCACACAACCCTGAGTTTTAAGGACTCAAAGGAAAACAGCTCTTGCAAACATCATGGAAAAAGGAGAAGATGCTGGTAATCAACATTTTCTCCTTTTCTCACCATTTTTCCAACCCTTCTAAGAATAGAAATTATCAATTGAGCTATATTTAATTCTTTTTCTGCCAATGCTTTGAATTTAGTCAAGTCTAAAATTCAACATTTGGTAAAGACTCAAACTATTCTGTCCCTAAAATGTTGTTACAGGTAAGAATTGAGGCCACAGACAATGCAGTAAATCAAAGATCAGCCACAGCACTATTGATAGTGAATGTTCGACGCAATTTCAATGTTCCACGATTCACAGCAGCTTCGAGGGCTATATCTTACTCAATACGAGAGAACTTTGGAGCTGGAATACCATTTTTGATATTATCAGCAACAGATGCAGACAACCAGGCACCAAACAATTTGACCAGTTTCAGATTCGTAGCTAATTCTGAAGGTCAAGATTACTTCCAGATCGATGAAACCACAGGAGAGATTTCTGTGAGACAATCTCTAATGGGAACTGGTGTTCTTAATCAGTATCAGGTTAGATTTCAATCTTATTTAATAACCCTTGACCACACAATCCTGGGTTTTAATGACCCTGATGAAAAAAGGCTTTTGAAAACATTGTAGGCAAAGGAGAAAATGCTGGTTACCAGCATTTTCTCCTTTTTCCACAATGTTTTTTACCCTTCAGAAAACAAATTTCAACTTTTGAGTCATATTGGTTGTCTGCAAATGCTTTCAGATTGGACATGTCTAAAATTTTGTTGTTTGATAAAAATTTGGCTCATTATGGCTGACCATTCTTTACCTCCACCTTTCCCTTCTCCCAATTAGTATATAGAGTATATTTGTTTTTTACGGTGAAAGATCAAAAGTTATTTCATTGAGTGAACTTCATCGGTAATATTTTCACGAGTGGCTGTGCCACTCGTGAAAATATTACCGATGATGTTAACGAGATGAAATAAATTTCGATCTTTCACTGAAAAAAAAAAACTAGATATTCTATTTATTTCATGCTTTTAACCCTTTCTAGGGGAACTTAATCAAGATCTAGTACAGTTCTTTTGGGTTATTCCCCGTGGCGTACCCACTCTGCATAGCAGTGCATTACAATATTACGTCGAGTGCGAGAAATGTAAGGTGAATTACGTCATATTTCCATCTGGTTGTGAGGCACGCGCATTTTACCTAGGTAACTTGTGAGTGGGAATAACTGTTTCTGCCTTCATTTGAAGAATTAGAATATAAAAATCTGGATTTTCACTGGTCGTAACCATGAAATATCAAAAAATATTTCACCGATATTTCTCAATAACCTACCGGAAAGCATGAAATAAAGATGTGTCTTTAAGACATTAATTGTCTAGATAGTTTTCTGTAAACAAACATAATGAAAACCTAGGGCAAAATGAGAATTATATGTCACAATGTTTTCACTAGTTTGCAAGGCGAAAAAAGTCATCTGGACGTCATATTTATGGTAACAAAACAAATGAGCTGCGCTCTATGAAAAGGGGGCTTAATGCATCTGCGAAAAGTTTCGACCCAGGTCAGCCTGCGCAGTCCACGCAGGCTGACCTGGGCCGAAACTTTTCGCTATTGGCCGATTTTCTGCATGTCAAAGGATCAGTCTACCTCATGATTGAGTCGGTTGTTAAAAAAAGTGGCTATTATGGATCCATAAGTATGTGATGGCTTTCTTGGTATGATGGATTACGGAGATGCATTAAGCCCCCTTTTGCCAGAGCACGGCTCAAATAATTTTGAGATGATATTAAGTTACACTAAGTCCCATATTATGAATCATGCCTTTTTGGCCATGCTCTTGCAAAAGGGGATTTTGTGCATCTCCATTATGCATTATTATAAGGGAGTCGTAACATAAAATAATAGATCCACAAAATCCATTTTGTCCAACAATTGACTGAATCGTGAAGTAAAATAGTCCTTTGACATACAGAATATTTACAAACTGCAAAAGTTATCGACTCATGTCAGCCTTAGCAGACTGGGCAGGCTGACTTCTGTTGATACGTTTTGTAGAAAGATTAAAAACCCCCTTTTCACAGAGCATGGCGCATCATTAATCCTTAGGCTGCTAAGCACGACTCATGGACCTTTTGCGGACAGTGTAGATCAAGATCAAACTGCACAAAACATGCAAGCGTGCAAAGGGGGCTTAATGCATCTAAAAAAAGTATCAACCCAGGTCAGCTTGCGCAGTCAACACAATCTGACCTGGGCTGAAACTTTTTGCTATTGATTAATTTTCTGCTTGTCAAAGGACCAGCCTACCCCAGGATTCAGCTGGTTGTTAGACAATGTATATTTTATGGATCCCTAATTATGTGATGTCTTGGTTGGTACAATGCATTACAGAGATGCACTAAGCCCCCTTTTTGCCAGAGCATAGCTCAAATGTTTTTTGTACTCCATTGTTTACAGTGATCCATGCATAAACAAGCTTTCTGTTTTGTTTCAGCTTGTATTCAATGTATTTGATCGAGGAGCTCCTTCTCTGTCTGATGTAAATGAGCTTGCCATTGTTACTATCACCATCTTACGTAATCGGAATCCAATCATCTCACCCACTCCCATTGAACAGACTATTGATGAAAATGTTCCAATTGGCTTCACGGTCTTTACATTCAATGTTAATGACCCAGACAGCAATGTAAGAACATGTTTTATTGTTTGTTATTCACCTACAACATTTATATAACTTCGAAGAATTTAGGTTTAGACTTGAGAGGGCAGGAAATGCCCAGCCCTTTATAAATATTCTTTTTGCATAACAGAATTATTCATAATTCTTCACTGCTTTACATAGACCCTAGCTATACCAAATAATCCCACGTTTTCACAACCTTAGGGAAGAAGGTTTTTGAAAACATAGTGGTTAAAAGAAAAAATTCTGGTAACCAGCATTTTCTCCTATCCCCACAATGTTTTCAATAGGTGTCTTCTTCATGGTTGAGAAATATTGGATTGTTTGTTGAAAAAGCTTTGACAACCCTGTATGTTTGCATCCGTGGCATGATTTTCAAGTAAAGGCATGACTTTGTAAGGTAAATAGTTATATTTCAAGTCACAAAGTCTTGTTTTTCATGGGAGTTGTCTTGGGCTAGACACTTCAGAGCTCTAGCCTTTTACTGATGAAACCCAGGACATGCATCAATAAGTGAGCTATCGCCATATGACTAACATAATGTTGTAAGTGGCATAGAACACCATTAAATCTATCAATCTATCACAAAGTATTGCTTGTTTCATGGTAGCAAGATTTTATTATACTGAATACATGTATGTTGTGGGACAAATCTATTGAGTAAATACATTTTATTAGGAAAAACATTCACAAGAAGATAGTTTATAGTTTTAAGGATGTATCAGGCTTCTGATAAGCATTGCAAGTGTTGCACTCATGCCACATATACTTTTTTTTTTCTTCATGTTTGTAGATCCCAGAACTGGCAGGGATATTCTCACAGGTGACTGTTGATATTCTGAGTACAGCCGCTTCTAGGAATTTCTTTTCTCTTCAACGGATTGGTAATACTGTGGAAGTTACAACCAACAGACGACTGGAAGAGCCTAATAATCCACTGCGAGTAGATAGATGGGTGGTAAGTTACTTATTTTGCTCTTACTGTTTAACTCATTATCAGACTACACAATAATAGACTGGTCCAAATTGAAAGTATTTGGACATGACACATTGAGAATGGCTCATATGACAACATTTTTCCTTGATAGGGTAGAAAACATTGTTGGAAAAGGAGAAAATGCTGCATACCAGCATTTTCTCCTTTTCCCACAGCGTTTTTCAAGTCTTCTCCATCAGGGTCGCTAGAACTTGGGATTGTATGGTAAGGGTTTAACCTTTTTATGGGACTATACAATTTTGGTAAAATTGAAAACATTTCCAGACTACAATTTTAATGCTACTAAAATGTTTGGACTTGTCTCTTAAAGAGTAGGAAAGAATGTGGCAAGAGATGAAAATGCTGTTTACCAGCAACTTTTTTCCAACAAGGTTTTCAAAAAACATTTTCTATGGGGTCGTCGTAATAAAGGATTGTGTGGTAAATTATTAATCCTTTACCAAATGATCATGTGTGTTTATGATCCTGGAGTAGAAGGCTTCTGAAAATATCGTGGGAGAGGGAGAAATGCTGGTATTAACCAGGATTTGTTCTTCCTTCCAAAATATTTTACAGCAATTTAAATGCTCACTAGCAGCCAAATGTAAACAATTTGGGGATCAAATAATAGGCAAATCTAATTCCTACCATTTAAAAGTATGCATATGAATGTGAGTCTGAAATGTTTTACAGTGCAGTCTGTCAAAGATCCAGTCACTGTCAAAATGAAGCTTTAAATTAGATTTAGGTCGTCAACTTTATTTCTAGTTTTATTTTATATACTGTCCAGCTAGCCTGAGTCCAGGCAGTAATAATCTTTTAATCATTCCTTGTTGCATATCTCCTTTCACAGTGCGTACAGGTCTTTGGCAAACAGTTTATTGCTTCCTTAGTTATTACCTTGTTCTTGACAAAGTAACGTCCGAATTAATAAAAGGAAAAAGTGATCAGGCTGGAACCCAACTATCTCCAGCGTTCTTATTTACAAAAAAAAACTTACAGGCTTATTCTAGACCTTTCAAAAAGTATATTAATCTTTTACCAATCTATTCATAGATTTTACTACCCTGGGAAAGAAAACTTTTAAAAACATGAGTGAAGCATCATGATGGAATATTGTCAGCCCAAACAATTCCATGTATTTACAACCCTGGGAAAGAAGACTGTTAAAAAACATTGTTAGAAAAAGAGAAAATGCTGATTACCAGCATTTCATTTCTTGTTCCCCCACTATGTTTTCTATCCATTTAAAGGCAATTCAATCATTTGAGCCAGATTTTATATGTTGTATGCGCATTCTACTGTTGTATATTTGTAGATAACCTTAAGGGCAACTGATGATGGAGATAAACAAGGATTTGCTACCCTTACAGTACACATCAATCGCAATTTGTTTGCTCCAGACATGGCGGATGCTGCAGCTGCTTTCAGAATTTTGGATAATGTTCCAGTTGGGTATCCTGTCGGAAGTGTATCTGCAACTGATGATGACACGACAGTAAGGGACAAAGTCTATTTTCTTTCTGAGTTTCTTTTTTTTTTCTTTCAATTTACAAGATTACCACGTTCCCAAACAGCAAAATTTCGGATTTGTCCAAATTGACAGGATATGCAGACAACAGATTGATCTTGTTCAAATGATGTGACTTGCCTGTGGAAAGGTAGAAAACATGGGTAAAGGCGAAAATGCAAGTAGCCAGCATTTTCTCCTTTTCCTATGGTGTTTTCATACCCTTTTTTTCTAAGGTAGTGAAAACCAGGATTGTGTGGTAAAGGGTTAACTCTTGATCCTTTACCAACAGCACTGATCTTTTTTATTATACCCCCGCAAAACGAATGTTTTCGGGGGTATACTGGAATCAGCCTGTCTGTCCGTGTGTCCGTCCATCCATGCGTCCGTTCGTCGGTCCGTCCGTCCGTGTGTCCGTCTGTGTAGAAAATACTGTCAAAGCGCTGGCGGGTGTATAAAGTCACATTCAGTGACAGCTCTAGTTTTTACTACCTTATCTTCTAGACCAAAAAACAGAACAGGAATTGATGAGGAAAAGGTTGAAGTGTTTGATACAGCAAACTTCAAAGCTACATCCATTTTGGTATGCCTGTTTTCCTAATAATGGGTTTGTGAGGATCATTTTAAGGTTGTTTGCCCAGGAAAATGATGTCTAAAAATAGCATGGATAAGTCTAAAAATCACAACTGATTGCCTGGTCACATACTCTCCCACAGTTGAAAAATGCCTCCCTGTTACCTACCAAAAATTTAGTCACTAGTCCTGTTTTTAGTCTCTAACTACCTTATACATGTATTCATACTATTCATCTAGACTATATTACTAAAATTTTGTTGAACCATTATCAGTGGGCTGCTTTTATCATGGGTGCCCCATGAATCACATCATGTGTGTTAGAATTTTACTGTCAAAGAGGTCACATGAATTTTGCATGTCTAGCAACGTAATTTGTGAAAAAAGGGGAAGTTTTTTTTTTAAACAATCACAGAATAAAATTTTTGAGGTAGGATGATCATGATATTATCACCTTTTTGAATAAATGCACCCCTGGGTTTTTAACGCTTTACCAAACAATCCGGAGTTCTAATAACCTGAGATAAAAAGCATTTGAAAACATAGTCAGGAAAGAAGGAAATGCTGGTAACCAGCATTTTCGCCTGTTTACACAATGTTATCTATCCTCTCATACAAATCCATCATTTTAGTATCATTTCATTTATTGTCTGCAAATGTTTTGAATTTGGACCTATGAGAAATTTTGTTGTATCGTAACGAGTTGAAAAAGTACTGACTGTAAAGACTATATTTGTACCATGCAGACAGCACATGTATTTCAAGCTTGGTATGTAGAAAGTTGTTATTTGAGTATTTAGTTAAGTTTTTTAGCCTGGCAGTTTTGGAAGAAAGCTTCGACATTTCAAAAACTTTGACATTGTTTAATCTCTCTCTTATTACTGAAGGGATTTAGTTCAAGCTTAGACAAGTTGTTAAGTATCAAAAGGAGAACCCATAAAACAAAGGCTGATAACTCTCCAAGTATTTTTGACACAATAATGCCCCTTTTTCAACTTAGAATTTTCACTGAAAATCAAGCAGCCGCAGCCGAGCGTTGGCACCCGCATGCTGTGCTCTTGTTTTAAACAAATAATGAAGTTTTGTTTGCAAAACAACTTTTGTATTTTTCTTTTCAGGCTCCATACAATCAATTTGAGTTCTACATAGAATCTAGCACAAATTTGGCCCAGCTATACTTTGATGTTGATGGTAACACAGGGGTGGTGTTTGTTAGCAGACCAATCAATGACATTGAACTTACAGATACAACATACTCTGTGAGTAATTCTTGGTCCTTATTCACAATTTAATCAAAATTCATAGTCTGATTCTAAATTCCAAAACTAGCCATCTGATAGCTGAGACATTCAATTGCAGAGACAGAAAGTCTCAGCCAATGAAGTAGCTAGTCTTGAAATTTAGAATTACACCAAAGTTTAGAATGATTTGTGAATGTGGTCTTTTTGTGATTTTTTTTGCATCCAGCAGGATAATAAGTTACCTTAAGTAACCATTCTATTATTTATCTGTCATGATTCTAACCTGAAATTTTGAAAAAATTTAAGTGATTTTCTTTTTTTCTTGTTCTTTTCTATAGCTGACAATCAAAGCTAGGGATGAAAATTCAAATTCCCCAGATAGCACAGAGTTCAGCATTACAGTGTTGAGAAACTTGCAAACCCCCGTGATAGAAAATCTCCCAGCCACTATAGACAGGTCCAAATCTCTGCTATCTGGTCAGAGTATCTATACTGTTCGTGCTTATGATTTGGATGACAGGATTGAAAGAGTAAGTTTTTCTTTTTTCTCAAACAATTTTTGTCAGTGATCTTCCTTATCCCTTATCTTATTTTCTTTTGAAACAGATTTGAAATGTACAGCATTGAATGAGAGGGACACTGGTGGGGGGGTGGGGTTGGAGATAGAGAGGGGGGAGAGAAGAGAGGATGGAAGAGAGAGAGAAATTGATTGATTGATTGATTCTATGGTGTTTAACGCAGTTTTCAACATTATTTCGGTTATGTCACGGCTGCCAGTGCACCTATGCATGCTTTCCCAGGGTTTTTTTCCACCAGTACTCTGCACAGTATTCTTTCCAAGCCACTGGATGCTTTCGCACATGACCATCATCGAAACTATGGTTAGCCATGAGAGAGGAATGAATCCTGTTGCAATGACTATCATCAGTCCTTCGAAAGAAATTGCCAGAGCCAGGAATCGAACCAGCGACGTTTTGTTTTCAAGTCCTGTATGCTACCAGCTTAGCTACCGGGACTCTCTCTACAGGGGGATGGGGGGAGAGAGAGACAGAGAGAAAGAGAGTCTTGACATGGGATGCAGTGAAATTCTTAATGTAACTATGTACAAGATACATAAGTCAATTAAGTTATTCAAGTTGTGTTAACTAACAGAAGACTGCATTACATTGTACTTAGTGAACCGGTCAAGGATTTCTGAGGCTTTCTTTCTTGTCCCTGATATGGGAATTTCAGTATCTGTTGTTTTTCTATCATGTACTGGAAAGGGGCTAAGAGTGGGAGACAGTGGTAAAAGGGCAGAATTTTGGCCTCTCAATCAATGGTTTTTGGTTTGAATCCTGTTATCAGCAGGTTATCCTTGGGAACTATCCAAATTACAGCCCAATACTAGGTAAGGTTTCCATCATCGAAAGTCATCAGTGTGAGTTGTTACAATTTTGTTTCACAATAAATGCAAACAATTTCTACTCTTCAAGAGAGCTGAACAAGAGAAAATAAAAGTATAGATCTATTGAAAATTTATAACAATTTAGCATACTTCATCTTCATTCTGCTAGATTTTACCTACTATTTTTCTTTTCAATGAACAGTTTGATTTCCAAGATCTAACATACACCATAGAATCTGGGAATGGATTGGGTACCTTTGTCATATCAACACAGAACACAAACCCTGTAAACTACACTGTGGGTGAAATAACACTTGCTGGAAGCCTTGACAGTGGTCTTGCAGAATACCAGGTAAATGGTGAACTCTTTTACCACATGAAAAAATGTAGATAGGTCCAAATTCAAAGCATTTCCAACCACAAATTAAGTGTGATTAAAATGGTTCTATTTGTCTTTGGAAGGGTTGAAAAAATTGTGGGAAAAGGAGAAAATGCTGGTTACCAGCATTTTCTCCTTTTTCCACATTGTTTTCATAAGTCCTTTTCAAGTTAACATTTGCAATTGTAGTGTTAAAGGGTTAATTTTATATGTGTAATGTATAATTGATTCCTAAAGATGTTAGAATACTACATGATTTTCTACAGTGCAGAAAAATATGACATTTTCTCTCTGTGTACTTACTTGAAAACCTTCTCTGTCAGGGATGTTAAAATGCAAAATTATGTGGTAAAGGGTTAAGATGGCTTTTGAAAGACAGGCATTTTTGTACTAGTTCTAAAAAACAAACATATGAAAAAATACAACCAATACATGTAAACATTTCTGTAGATTTTCTGTTTGAAATGAAGAATCCAGTTCTGTAATTTTGAATTACATGAATGAAATAGATATTGCTACTGAGATGGGCTGATTTAGACCAGGTGGAGAAAAATACCAACTGTTCAAAATATTGTTGTAATTCTTTACAAAACAGTCCCATGTTTTAATGTCCCTGAGGCGGAAGGTATCCGAAATCATTCTCGCAATGTTTTCTAAACTGTAGAAGGAAAAACCCATCTGACTGAGTCACATTTTGATTTGTGGTCTACAAAATCTTTCAACTTGGCTAAGCCTAAAACTTTGTTTTTGCCAAGAGTTAAATTTAGATTTCCAGATCTTGCCACAACTCAGAAGTGATGACTAATTTAGTGCAGGCAGGCAGACATACTCACCGGTCTTTCAAAATGTCCTGGTAGTTCAAATTGTAAATTTTAGGACTTAGTATCTTGAGACAGACAAAGAGGAGCGGTTGAATGTACCTACTCCTTTTCCACAATATTTTGTGAACTTGGTTGGAAAGAAATAAAAAAATTACGCTGTACTTTTTTTGTCTGTGGTACATTAACTATGATTACATATTGTTTTGTTTACTTTCAGCTTGCAATTCGAGTCTGTGACCAGGGTGGAGAGCCAAAGTGTGACACAGAAATCTTGAACATTAATGTAGATAGCAACTTGTTTGCTCCAGAAATGACAATACCTTCCTTCTTCAATAATTTCACTGATTTTGCTACTGTGCGAGAAGATGCTGACTTTAGCTTTGTTATCTATCAACTTGCTGCAACTGATGCAGACACAACTGTAAGTAAACCAAAACCAAATAATTTTGTTACGTTATGTCCCTGCACAAGAAGGCTCTTTACAGACTTTTTAGGAAAAGGAGAAAGTGCTTTTCTACTTTTTCCACACTGTTCTTCAACCATTTGTGAGAAAATTCCTATCATTTTCATCCACATTTACTGTGTTGCTTGCAAATGCTTTTAGTACAGACTAGAAGATTTTTCTAATCTAGTAAAGATTGAAAAATTTCAGAAGCTGTTTCTGTCCAGGAAATTGATTTTCTAGCCGCTATTTGCTTTTTTGACCTTATAGATAAATATTGTGTTTTAATAAAACCTTTTAATTACGTGTAACAGAAAGGACATAACAAAGGAAATTATTTCTACAAGAAAGAAAAACTGCCTTTTTTGCATGGAAAAGATGTGGAAACCTTGAACCTTTTGTGACTGCTTTTTTGTTTTCACAGACCTGAGCAAAAAGGCAAATGGAGAAATTATGGGACAAAAATAGAAATCCTGGTATTGATCAAATTTGTCATTGTTCATAAAACATATTCTATGATTTCAAAGACAAATTTCATATTCAAAACACGTTTAGATTGTGTCTTCAAATGCTTTCAATATGGATAAGTCCACAAGTTTTGTCCTCTGGTGAAAAAGTTAACCTTTTAGCAGACAATCCTGAGTTTTAACAACTCTTGTAAAGACAGATTTGAAAACAGTGTGCTAAAATTTTGGACTGGTCCAAATTGAAATTATTTGCAGACAACAAAATTAACATGACTAGAAAATTTAAATTTATTTTGGGAAGGGTAGAAAACATTGTGGGAAAAGGAGAAAATGCTAGTTACCTGCATTTTCTCCTTTTCTCACAATGTTTTCAAGAGGCGTCTTTCATAAAGTCGCGAAAACTCGGGACTGTTTGGTAAAGAGTTAAAGATATTTCAGTCTCATAGTCTTTTTTCTTTGTGTCTTGTGTATCAAACAATTGATATTAAATCCAGTTATTTTTCTTTTACTTGCAGTCACCTTTTGATACCATTCGATTTGAGATTGATGATGTGCTAACTTCTGCTACAGCTCAGGAATTTTTTGAAGTAAATGATAATGGAGAGATCAAGCTTCGAAAGTACCTGTATGGTGAAAGCAATGAAACAAACTTTGTGGTATGTGGTAGTCTTTGAATACTTTTCCACACAATCCTGATTTTTAATGATCCAAAAGAAATAGCCTTTTGAAAACCTTGTGGGAAAAAGAGAAAATGGTAGTTACTTTTTTTCCAAGAATGTTTCTATCCTTTCAAAGAGAAATTGTTCTGAGTAACATTTGATATGTCATCTGCAAATGCTTTCAATTTGGACAAGTCTGAAATTTTGTTAGCCAGCAGAGAGTGAGGCAGTGCTTCTAAGATTCCAGCAGGAAAGAGTGTTTTTTTTTTTGTAAATATTTGCCTTGAACTCACAAAAAAAAAGTTACAACTGAAATAATGGCAAGAACTGTTGTTGTGATAATTTATATAAAAGATAGTGGGATTCTGTAGGCTCATTGGTAAGAGTTTTGGAGTCCTGACTTTGATTCTCACTTCCAAGAAGTGTGTGTTTTTATTTTTCTGGGTCTGTCAAAGGGCAAGACACTCCAGAGCCCTGTCCTAGTATTGGTGAAGCCAAATACACACATGAATAAGTAAACAGTCTTTGTAATATGATTGAAATAATGTTGAAAACAGCATTAAACAACTTTGATATTTTGAAAGAAAGTGTTCAACATGAATTTAAATGTGAAAAGCATATTTTTTTCTGGCCTTTTCGGCAAGAATATATTCCAGAATGTCATGGTCTAAAGATCAGACTGCTCAGTATGTGCAACATTCCATGAAATCTTTCTGCTTTGTTAGTAAAGGCAGCTCTCATTACCACACGACAAAATGGAAAAATAATATAAATCAAAAACTTGCAGACAAGAAAGTAAACATGGCTAAAATGATTAGAGTTGTCTTTGAAAGGGCAGAAAATATTGTGAAAAATGGAGATAATGCTGGTTGCTGGTCACCAGCATTTTCTCCTTTTTCCACAATATTTTCAAGTCTCTTTTCTCACAATTGAGAAAATCCAGGGGTGTTCAGTAAAGGGATAAGACTTCTTTTGACAGGTTTCAGAGTCATTATCATGATGCAAAGCTAAAAACTCAATTTGTAACTTCTTTAAGGTACACGTGTATGCCATAGATGGTGGAGACCGGAGATCAAGCAATGCAAGAATATTCATAACTGTCATCAGAAATGAATTCCCTCCATACTTCGTTAATTCTGTGACTGGACCATTCCCATACAGTGCTGATCTTTCTTACACTACTATAAGTAGTGCCAATGTAATTGTTGATGTTGACGCTATTGACGACAGAGACCAGTTTAACCAGGTTGGGTATGAGCTACAAGTGGACAGTGTCACAGCAAATTACTTCCAAATAAACGAAGCTACTGGACAAATAACCTTGATAGGTGACCTTACAGATGCAGCTGTTGCAGATAGGCCACAGTTTAATGTAAGTTATTGACCCTTAACCTGCTAAACAAGTTAAAGAAAACTTTACAGCCAATAGTAAAAAACCCAAATATTGCAATTTCAAAATTAATTTTTGGGAAACTTATCTATTTATTGGAAGTGTAGATCCAAGATCAGACTGCTCATTCTGTGAAGTCTGATCTTGATCTGCGCAGACCACAAAAGCTCTTTGAGTCAGTCTTAGCAGCATAAGAGTTAAAGTAAAATAAACGTGCCTCTTTATCTCTTCACCAGACAACAAAATTTTGAATTATTGGTTATGTCTTTGTAAGGCTGGAAAACATTGTTGGAGAAAGAGGAAATTAATACTGTGAATCAGTATATTCTCTCTTTTCAACAATTTTTGCAAAGGATACTTCCTCAGGATAATATAAACATGAATTTTTCTTGTTTCCTTAGGGTTCATATAGTGTGTTTCTGCCGGGCCCGGGTTGCTCGGTTGGTACCAATCAAGACTTAAGAACATAGGGTCGCTGGTTTGATCCCCTGCTTAGCCAGTTTCTTTTGGTGGATTGATAAAAGTCATTACAACAGGATTCCTTTCTCTCTCACCACTGACCGTTGTTTCAAATATGGTAATGTGGGAAGTTGGTGGCTTGGAAAGAACATTGTGCAGAATACTAGTAAAAGAAACTCCAGGAAAGCATGGATAGGTGCACTGGCCTCTGCAATATAACTGAAATGATGTTGAAAATGGTGTTAAAACACCAGACAGTGGCACGTTCCTAAATACTTAAAACTTGAGCATGCAAGGAAAGATCAAATTTGGGCTGAAGAATTTATGTTGGATATACTATCACTTATACAGTACTTCGAATAATGAGCAGTGCTCTGGCAAAGGAGGGTTTAATACATCCAAGCAAGCCATCACACAATCATGGATCCATAAAATCCATTTCATTTATTGACTGACCAAATCATGAGGTAGACATTCAGATGATTGATCAGTAGCAAAGAGTTTAGACCCAGGTCAGTCTGCACTGACTATGCAGGCTGACATGAAACGGTACTATTTGCAGATGCATTAAACCACTTTTTCATAGGGCATGGCTCATAAATACTTCTATGTCATCTGTACCGTTACAGCTGAGGGTGGTAGCTTTCGATAATGGTACGCCAAGAAAGGAGAATGCTACTATTATACCGATTGTAGTAGACCGAAATGCATTTGCTCCAGAATTTACCGCTGAATCTGTTCTGATATCTGTTGTTATCTCGGAAACCAATGGTTCAGAAATCACCCGTGTGTCAGCTACGGACAGAGATGAGGAGGTAAGTGTTGATTAAATAGATCAACTGATTGTACAACAAAACCTTTTTAATTATATGGCTGGGTTGGGTAGCTCAGTTGTTAGTGTATTTGTCTCATGACCTTGTGGTTGCAGGTTTGATACCAGTTCAGGCAAACTTTCTTTCCAGAGATTTTTTGCCTCTCACCTCTGATGCATGTGAGAAAAGTAGTCAGTGGCTTGAAAAGAAAGTTGTGTCCACACTGGCTTGAGAAAGCCAGGAAACACATGTGTAGGTGCACTGACGGCCATGATAAGACCTAAGCTGTTAAAGCAGCGTTAAATTCAAATACAAACATACAAACAATTGTTAATTATATTCAGATATGTGGGGTTTTATCTTTTTTCAAAAGATTTCTTCCCTTTGAAGGTGAAAACTTAAATTTTAAAACTGTCCCAACTCATAAGAATCTGCTTGTGATGTATCTTCTGAAGAATGTATAGGAGGGGGGGGGGGTTTGGGATATTTTCCTCCACTCTCATGTTTCAACAATCACTGCTTTGTAGTATGAGATTAACCCTTAACCAAACAGTTCTGTGCTTATACAGATGTAAGGAAAGAGGTTTTTGCAAACATAATGGGAAATGAAGAAAATACTTCTAACAAGCAATTTTTCCTTTTCCCGTGTTGTTTCTAATCCTTCAAAGACCAAGTCTGACATTCAAGCCACATGATCTGAAAATGCCTCAACGTCAAAAATTTCATGGTTTGGTTACTGGAAGAATCCCTTGAATGTTTCAGTAGTTAAAAATAAGTGTTTTCTGTAATATACAGCATTATATAATACCAGCATTATCTCCTTTTCATACAATGTTTTCTACCTTACCAAAGAAAGTCTCTACAAAGGGAGACAACATCATTGGAAAAAGAGAAAATTCTGATTGCAGGCACTCTCTCTTTCCATGATCCCCCCCCCCCCCCCCAAAAAAAAAAAAAAAGCTGTAAAGATACAGGTTCATTAATGAAAACATCCCAAGGCTAGTATTTAACACTTTACCAAACAAAAAAATCAGACTCTACCAAATTCAAAACAAATTGCAGATGTCAGATTCAGAATAGGTACCTATGAGTGTAAGTTCTATGAATGAGAAAACATTGTTGGAAAAAGAGAAACTGCTGATTACCAGCATTTCTATCCTTTTCCCATAATGTTGTCAAAAGCCTTCCTACTTAGGACCATTAAAACTTGGTTTTTTTTTTGTAAAAGGTTCACACTTTACCAACCATTTTCTTGTTTTTAATGACCCTAAAGAAAAAAAGCTTTTGAAAACATTGTGAGAAAAGGAGAAAATGGTGATAACCAGCATTTTCTCTTTTACCTACAGTATCTTCTATCCAACCAGAGAACTTATGGTCATTTGTTATAATTTAAATTTTCATCAGCTGATGCCTTAAATTTCATTTGTGAGAGAGTTAAATTGTCAGTGTTTTTCTGTTGTTCCATATAGCATGTTTAATCTTTCCAGAGTCCCAATAATGATGTCTTTTATGAACTGATTGGCAACACTAAAGCCCAGCAGTTCTTCAATGTGGATCGCATCTCTGGCATCATCAGTGTCAAAGCTGACCTCACTGATGATGTAGATTCAACAGTCATTTACAATGTAAGTATTTGCTCTGTACAGGTTTTAAAATCATTTTCATTTTTGAATTTCAAAATGTTGCTCATCATTCTATCATAAAGCCATCAACTTTGGGCATGGTATGAAGAGAGCATAGATCAAGATCAGCCTGCATATAGGTGCAGTTAGATCTAGAGTCTTAATCTTTCATGGATTTGACAAGATCCTGGGTAAAAGAGATCTTTACCTGATGACAAAAATTTAGACTTATCTTGATTGAAAGCATTTGTCGACAATATCCAAAATCTGAAACTTGAAAGGGAAGAAAAGATTGTGGGAGAGGGCGAAAATACTGGTAACCAGCATTTTTTTCCCACAATGTTTTCAAAAGCCTTCTTCCTCAAGGTTGTTAAAATTCAGGATTGTATGGGAAAAGGTTATATATTATATTTCATGTGTCTGTTTTTAGAAATGTTATGGGTAAAGAAATGTCGTAATTTAAGCTGGGGGGAATTATTTCCCCGTCACAGTGAATATTTTCCTCCTGCCGAAAATCTGGAACTACTTTTTTAAGTTTTTTAAGTTTTTAAGTTTTAAAAGTGGCATTCGTTGACAAAATAATCAGAAGAAACACGATATATAATTTATTTCATCAGCTTGTGGTTAATATGGGGAAATATTTGCCTCAAAAGGGAAAGGTCTGCGAAAATAACGTGTGCCTTACGGCACTCATTATTTTCGCATACCTTTCCCTTTTTCGGCAAATATTTCCCCATATTAACCACAAGCTGATGAAATAAACTCTATATAATTCATACTTAGAAGTACATGTATCAGATTAAATGAATCTATGGGTACCAGTTAGCTATAGACTTCAAAAAAGGTTAAATATTGTTATTGTAAACTTATTTTTGCCAAAGTATCTCAAAACAATTTTGTAAAAATGTCTAAAAAAAAAATTTAAAATGTACAAGCAAGGTCATATTTTATTCATTGTAATCATCATTTACTTTGTCCACAAAAGCAAGTACTGTGGTAGGAATTCTAAAACAAGAAATTTTTAACTGATCTTAATTGAAAAAAATTGCAGACAACAAGATAAGGGTAGCTTCATTGATGAGATTTATCTTTAAAAGGTTAGAAAACATTGTGGAATAGGGATAAAATGCTGGTTACTAGCATTTTCTCCTTTTCCAACAATGTTTTCGAAAGCTTTTTTCTCATAATTATTAAAACTTGTGATTATATGGTCAAAGATTAAAGTTATCTGCTGCCCTTTTGTTTACAGGGGTGATGAGTTAACTATTTGTCAAACAAAATTTAGGAAGAAGTCTTAAAAAGTTGTGGATAAAGGAGAAAATGCTGGTAACTAGCATTATTTGCTTTCCCCACAATTTTTTCTACCCTTTGAAAGACAGATTCCCTAATATGAGTTACAGTTAATTTGTTGTCTGCAAATGCTTTCATAATGGAGATGTCTAAAATTTTATCATGTAGTGAAGAGTTGTTCCATTGCAAAACTCTTATTTGTCTTGTTGAATCTCTTATTTCAGCTGTTTATCAGAGCATTTGATGGTGGTAGACCCAGCCTCTCCTCTACTGTAAACAGTGAAGTGATTATTTCTGTTGAACGGAATTCACAGACCCCATTCTTCCAGGCCCAAAACTTTGAGATCACAATTGATGAGAATATACCTCGTTTTACATCAATCTTCCAATTTCTTTATGATGATAATGATATAAATGTAAGTATAATTACATATGTTTATTTCGTTCACATTTTTTTTTCTAACCAACTTTTTATTAAATTTGCATTGACAAATCTCCATTATTCAGTGGTGCTAGATTTTCATCCCAGGTCAAAATATACATGCAATTTACAGAAAGTCAGCTTGCAATGGGACAAACTGATATGTACACCTAGGTAAGTCAGTTTTCAAGCAAACATGTCTTTTATGTTCTAAAAAGTGATACTTACCTGTTGAAAAGAAAGCATATCTCTGAGACATTGATATTATTTTCAGCTGACTAGAATATCTGAAAAATGCAATTTGAACCTAGGCTTTTTTTGTATTTGGAAACACTGGATCTGAAGTACATGTGTATTTTGGATTGTACCGTATAAAATTAGTGACAAATGCATATGTTTTGCCATGTTTACAATATTTACCCAAAACACTGTTCATCATACATTGGACAGACTTCTGGCATTGTACTATATTAGCCCTTGACCACATAATCCTGACACTTTAGAAAACATTGTGGGAAAAGGAGAAAATGCTTGTTACTAGCATTTTCTCCTTTTCCCACAATATTTTCTACCCTTTTAGAGCCATCATTTGAGCCATGTTTAATTTGTTGTCTGCAAATGCTTTTAATTTGGACAAGTCAAAAATTTTGTTGTTTAGTAAAGAGTTGAAAGAATCATTTTTACAATACTTCATTCTTCATTCTAGTACAATGTGAAGTATCTGTGAAAAAAAGAATCTACTTCTTCATGCAAGTGAAATATAAATCCTGTGATAGATATAAAATATTGAGTCCTTTTTTTTTTTAAAGATGTACATGTCATTCATATATTTTTCAGGCTCAGTTTGGAAGGCAAAGTTTAGTTTTGGAGACACTGGGTGATTTCCAAGCTCCCATTTTCTTCACTATGAATGCTACAGGTGCTGTATCTGTTGCACAGTTACTTAATACAACTTCTACAGATGTCTTCTATGTGAGTAGAAAATCACAACTGTTTTTTTAAAACTTTCTCATTCCTATTTATTAAGGTTGAAAAAAAAATAAAATAGATGGCCCTGACTGGGTAGCTTAGTGGCTAATATATCTGACTTGTGACCTAGTAGTTGTGGGTTCCATAACTGGTTGAGGCAAACTTTCTTTCTGGAAAATTTTTGTCTCTCAGCTCTGATGCATGTAGGAAAAGTAGTCAGTGGCTTTGAAAGAAAGTTGTGTTAGTACTGGTGTAAGAAAGTCAGAAAACACATGCATAGTTGAGCTGACTGCCGTGATATGACCAAAACTGTATTAAACTCCAAAACAAACAAACAAACAAAAGATGTTCCATGAGTGTATGATGATTGAAGATAGCTTTTTGATAGCTAGCTTGACCAAACCTCTGAAAATAAATCAGCATTATGTTGCTAGGCATGCAGTTAGGTTGGCATAAGTCTTCATTATAAATGTTTGGGCAGGAAATGTCATAAAATATCAGTCGGTGTAGAGCAGATGTTCTGATCTTTTAACTCTGTACCACACAATTCCAAGTTTTGAGTACCCTCAAGAAGAATGCTTTTGAAAATGTTATGATGACAAGTAAAATTACCAGTAACTAGCATTCTCTCCTTTTCCTACAAGACTTAGATTTTGCTATAGGGTAATGAGTTAAACCAAATTTGTCCAATAAGGGACTCCCAGATGATCAGCCAGGACACAAACAATCATGACAGTTGAGTTCTTGGAAACTGGTAAGCATATCTCTTTACCAAACAACAAAATTTTAGACTGGTCTAAATTGAAAGCATTTGCAGATGACAAATTTATTGTGACTTAAAAACTGAAATTTGCTATTGGGAGATTGGAAAACATTGTGGGAAAAGGAGAAAATGCTGGTTACCAGCATTTTCTCCTTTTCCTACAATGTTTTCAAAAGCCTTATTTTTCTGGGTCTTTAATAAAAACTCGGGATTGTATGGTGAAGGGTTAAATCCTACTTAACCCTTTCCGAAAGACAAATTTTACTCTCTTAGAAATTCAAAGTATTTGCAGGCGACTCTTCTTGCAATGATGTTTTGAAAAGATTTGTCCCACTGGGTCATTAAAACTTGGGATTCTTAGGTAAAGGGTAATGAGCATTGTGCTTCCTTTTTCAGTATCGTGTTAAAGTAAGTGATGGAGGAGATCCTGCATTGACTGCAACTCAAGTTTTGACAATCAATATTGACCAAAACCTGAACGATCCCACATTTGTTGCTGGCCAGGACCCTTGTTCTGCGGACATATCAGAGGACTTTGAAGTTGGAACTATCATTGATTCTGTCAGTGCAGTAGATTTAGATCGTCTGGTAAGCTTCTTTTCTAATTCATTACCAGACAATTTCATGTTTTTTATGAGCTATAAGAAGAAAGCTCTTGGAAATATTGAAAATACAGAGGGAAGAGGACAAAATGCTGGTCACAGATAGAAGAAAGTTTTTGAAATTTGGGAAAAGAATAGGTGATAGAGAATAAATGGCTTGCAACACGCGAAAAGGGGCATTCAGACTTTTGCGTAGTGTCGTCTCGGATCAGCCTGAGCAGTCTGCGCAGGCTAATCCGAGACGGCACTTTACGACTACATTAGACTTTGTTCTTCAGAGACTTGCGTAAAACAGAAAATTACATAAAAACAGAAAGTGTTGTTTCAGATTAGCCTGTGCGGATTGCGCAGGCTGATCCGAGACGACACTTTACGCAAATGTCCGAATGCCCCTTTTTGCGTGTTGCAGACCAAATGATTAACTCTTTACCAGATGACAAAAAAATAGACTTGTTTAATTTGAAAGCACAGCAAACAAGGAAACAAATAAGGTTGTAAAATGGTAGGAACATCATGGACAACAGAGAAAATGCTGGCAAGCAGTGTTTTCTCATTTTCCCAAGGTCTTTTCGAAAGTCCTTTTCTCAGGGTTTGTAGAAATAGGGGATTATTTGGTAAAGGGATAGAAAAAACACAAAAATGAATAGGTTTAAGTGAGGGAAAAAAATGGTTGGTAGTGACTTTATGAACATTCCTTTGCAGAAGATGTATCAAAATTCATTTTGTTCCTTGAACGGGCCATGATTATTTAATTTGAACATTGAAATTTTGTAAACAAATAACCCTTTTACCAAGCAATCTAGTGTTTTTACAACCCTGAGGAAGAAAGCTTTTGAAAAAATGATGGGAAATTGAGAAAGTGCTGATAATCAGCAGTTTTTCCTTACCCTCCACAGTGTTTTTAGCTCTACTGGCTGAAAGCCAGCAGAGCTTATGTCATGGTATGGTTTCCGTTGTCCATCCGTCCGTCCGTCTGCCTGTCCGTCCATCTGTTAGTCTTTTTCTTGTGTATGCGATAAAGTCTGCATTTGTTGTCAGATTTTCGTGAAACTTGCACAGTTTGTTTATCTCATCAATAGCTTGAACCCTATTGATTTTGAAAAAAATCCAACAAATGCTATGGGAAAAGTAGCCATTTCATGTTGAAAATTTCCGTTCCTTGTTTACGCGATATGGTCTGCATTTGTTGTCAGATTTTTGTGAAACTTGCACAGTTTGTTTATCTCATCAATAGCTTGAACCCTATTGATTTTGAAAAAATCCAACAAACAGTATGGGAAAAGTAGCCATTTTCAAGTTGAAAATTTTCATTTCTTGTTTACGCAATAAAGTCTGCATTTGTTGTCAGATTTTTGTGAAACTTGCAAAGTTTGTTTATCTTATCAATAGCTTGAATCCTATCGATTTTGCAAAAAAAATCTAACAAACAGTATAGGAAAAGTAGCCATTTCATGTTGAAAATTTCCATTTTTTGTTTATGCAATAAAGTCAGCATTTGTGGTCAGATTTTCGTGAAACTTACACAGTTTATCTTATCAATAGCTTGAACCCTATTGATTTTGAAAAAAAATCTGCCAATCAGTATGGGAAAAGTAGCCATTTAAAGTTGAAAATTTATATTTCTTGTTTATGCGATAAAGTCTGCATTTGTTGTCAGATTTTTGTGAAACTTGCACAGTTGCTTTGTATCATCAACAGCTTGAACCCTATCAATTTTGAAAAAAATCTTACAATCAGTATGTGAAACGTAGCCATTAAAAGTTGAAAATTTTCATTTCTGGTTTAAGCAATGAAGTCCACAGTTTTTATCCAATTCTTTTGAAACTTGCAAAGATTATTTGATTCATCATGGGATTGAATTCTATTAAAAGTGAAGAAAATCTAGTCATCCGTTCAGGAAAAGTAGCCATTTGATGACTTAGTATTGTTTACTCAATAAAGTCCACATTATTAGTCACATTTCTTTGAAATTTGTTAGGATTGTTTAATACAAGGCATACTGAAACTCTATCAAATTTGGCTGGATTCCAAACAATTATTTTTGAGAAATTGCACTTCATTTTTTTCACTGTTTGTTCAATTCACCATGCCTACTTTTGCTGTCTTAGTGGGTTCAAGCCCAGTTGCAAGAACATCCCCCCCATTTTTTTGTGTTTTTTGTGTTTTTTCTTTTTGCATCATGAATTCATAATGTATGCTAGCAAAAAAGCAAAATCTCTGCCAGTAGAGCGATTTCAGGCCCTCAAGGGCATCTAGTTTACTCTTTGAGGGACAAATCGTCTCAGTTGAGCTACATTAACTCACTATTTGTCACCTGCAAGTAGTTTCAAGACAAATTCATAATTTTGCTAAACTGATAAGTATGAATATAATGTTAAAAAGCATATTAACTTTTTACTACACAATCCTGAGTTTAAACGACTCTGAGAAAGAAGGCTTTTGAAAACATTGTGGGAAAAGGAGAAAATGCTGGTAACCAGCATTTCCTCCTTTACCCACAATGTTTCCACCTATTCAAGGACTAATACTTTCATTTGTAAAACTTTGAAATTGTTGTCAAAAATTTCCTTCTATTTGAACTAGTCTAACATTTTGCCTTGTAGTACATGGTTAATCATATTTGAACCATGCTCTGTCAAAAGGGTGCTTAATGTATCTCCATGGTTAATCATCACATAGTATAAAGATCCATAAAAATCATGTGTGACAGCTGGATGAATCCTGAGGTAAAATGGTCCATGGACATAAAGAAAATTTACAAATAGCAAAAACTTTCGACCCATGACAGCCTGTGCAGATAGCGCAGGCTGACATGGGTCGATTCTTTTTGCAGATGTATTGAGCCCCCTTTTCACACAGCATGGCTTATTTGTCTTATTTAATCTGTTTCAGGCAACTTACAATACAATTGACTACAGCCTACAGTCTTTTAATGGTGATAGTGCATATTTCATGGTTACAAAAGACTCTTTTACTGGAGAAGCCAACATTAGACTCCAACTTGATCTTAAACAGGATCCAGCCAGGAAAACTCAGTACCAAGTATGTAGCTGTAACTCTGTCTTCAGTATATTCAGAGTTATTGCCCCTTGTGAATTTTTAACTTTGGATTTTTGTCCGGGGCATAACTTCGAAAGTAAAAAGCTAGTAACTTCAAACTTCATGCACAGATGGATCACATTAAAGAGAAGTGCAGTGCACAAGAACCATAACTCTATTCCAACTATTTTGGGTTATTGCCCTTTGTAAATTTTAACTTAGGATTTTTATCTGGGGCATAATTTGCAAAGTACAAAAGCTAGTAACTTCATATTTCATATACAATTAGATCACATTAAAGCAAAGTGCACTGTGCAAGAACCATAACTCTATTCCCACTATTTTCTGAGTTATTGCCATTTGTAAATTTTAACTTCGGATTTTTGTCTGGGGCATAACTTCCAAAGTATAAAAGCTAGTGACTTCGCACTTCATATACAGGTAGACCACATTAATGAGAAGTGCAGCCTACAAGAACCATAACTCTATTCACACTAGTTTTTTATTCAGCTCTTAAGTTTGTACTAAACCATTCTGCATTCTGTGACAAAGAGCTGTTTTGTGACAAGGAGCTGGTGGGGGGTATGGTCACGATTAGTGATAGCTCTAGTATAGATATAAAAATATTTAGGACAGTAAACACAGTACAATAAATGTTCAGCAACTTTTACTGTAATTATATAATTATAGACCAGTGGCTTACTGGTAATAGTAAAAAAATCCCAGAAAACCCATTTTACGATAAAGATCTGGATAATTCCTGTATAGGTAATATATTTGGAGGAAATGGAAATGTACATTTAATGATTTCTGGAAAAGGAGCAATTGCCTGTTACAAGAAATTACCCCTTTTTCCTCAGTAGTTTCATAAACACTCTGCTGCAGGGTCAAAAAAGCTCAAATTCATAACAGTCTTGGCAAACCCAGTACTTTACTTACTATTTTTATACCTATCAAAAACTTTTAAAATTGTACCAAGAAGAAATACTTGAAGGAAAGGTAGCTGAAGTTTTTCAGCAGTCCAGGAAATATTGAGGGAATAGATGCAAAGGCTTTCTTCAAACAATTGCTCCTTTGTCAATGGCATTTTTTTACACCATTCCATTCCGGGAGTGTAAAGAATTGTATTAACCCTTTTCCAAACGACAAAATTTTAGACTGACCAAGATCGAAAGCCGCTGCAGACGACAGATCAAATGAGAGTAAGAAACTGAAATTCCTCCTCTGAGAGATAGAAAACATTGTGGGAAAAGGAGAAAATGCTGGTTACCAGCATTTTCTCCTTTTCCCACAGTGTTTTCAAAAGCCTTCTTTGTCAGGGTCGTCAAAACTCAGGATTGTTTGGTGAAGGGTTAATGTGTAATTAAGTTTCTTACAACTGTACATGTATTCACAGAATTAACAATACTGTTTTGTTGTTTCAGTTTAATGTTATTGCTACTGATGGATTTGGCCAGTCTGCACCTTTTACTTGCACGTTTACTGTGTACAGAAATAACTTTGGTCCACAGATCAACTCGGCATACAGTGTAGATATTCCTGAAACTTTTCCGGTAAACCAAGTGGTCTTTGATTTGAATGCAACTGATGCAGATACCAGGGTAGGTATTTTCCTTTTCTGCTGTCAGCAGTAGGCATGAATATGAGCCCTGCTCTGTGGAAAGGGTGTCAAATACATCTCCAAAAAGTATGTACCCAGGTCAATACTTTTTGCAATTGGTAAATTTTCTGCATGTTAAAGAGCCAGTCTACCACATGATTCAGTTGGTTATTGGACCAAATGAATTTTATGGATAGATAATTATATGATGACTTGGTATAATGCATCACGGAAATGCATTAAATACCCTTTTCCAAGAGAGTGGCTCACATACAATAAACCATGGTTTAAACTAAGGTTTACCTGTATAATTATTAGCCACACCTTATTCTAGCTCTGTCGTACAAGATTTTAGAATTGTCGAATTTCATAGCATTGGACTTTGACAACTCAAATGTTGCTCTGATAATGGACTTTTTGTCTGATAGTGTAGAAAACATGGAAAAGGAGAACTGCTGGCTACATGCTTGCTCAGTTGGTAGCATAAAAGGCTTGCAATTCCGTTGTTGCAAGTTCATATCCCAGGTCTGCTATAAGCTTTTTTTCAGGATCAATAATAGTCATTTGAAAATTGTGACTGTAAATTTCTTACTGCATAACACTCGATGGACTTTGTTTGTGTGGGAAAGAAGCCAGATTGTGTTGGTAGAATGAAACACCATAAACTATGGATAAGTGCACTGGCTGCAGTAATATTTCAGTTATAATGTTAAAGTGGATTAACTTTTTGCCAGATGACAAAATTGGTACTGGTCAATATTTAAAAGCATATATAGATCACAAATCAACTGTAGCTTAAGAGATAGGATTTTTTTAAAAGAGAAGAGAACAGTCTGGGTAAAGGGGCAAATGCTGGTAAATAGCGTTTCCTTCTTTCTTAAAATGTTTTCATTATTTCTTTCTAAAGTCCTCTTCCTAAGGATTTAACCTTTTACCACAGTATCCAGACTACTAACGTTCCTGAGTGGAAGGCATTTTGAAAACATTGTGTAGATAGGTGAAAATACTGGTAGGCAGCTTTTTTTTCCTTTCTTCACAGTGTTTCCCATCCTTTTTAAATTAAATTCCATCATTTGAGCTACAGTAAAATTTTTGTTTGTAACTATTTTCAATATAGACTGTTTCAGAATTTCATCTTCTGGTAAAGAGTTAAAGAAAAAAAAACATTAAAGTGTTCTGTAACTCTTTGGCATAAAACAAAATCCTACACTTGTCCAAATTGAAAGCATTTGCAGACGACAATTAAAATGTGGCTCAAATGATGAATTTGTATTTGAATGGGCAGAAAACATTGTTGGATATAAGGAGAAAATGCTGGTTACCAGCATTTTCTCCTTTTCCCACAATGTCTTCAAAAGTCTTTGTCTTCAAAGTCGTTAAAACTTGGGACTGTGAGGTAAAGGGTTAAGGGATTGAAACAGCAAAGCAAAAATTCCTTTTCACAGGTGCCCTACAGTACGCTTGAGTACCAGTTACTGGGTGACAGTGAAGGTGTTGATTTCTTCAGCATAGATTCAGTAGGTGGGCAGATCTTCCTTACACGCAGTGTGCTGAACGAGAATATGCTGCAGTTCACTGTAAGTTAAATTCTTTACCAGATTACAGATTGGTGATATTCATTGCTATGGGATTCATTCCTCTTTAACCACTGATTATTGTTTCAAAGATGATTGTGTCGGAGAGAAACCAGTGCCTTTGAAAGATTAAAAGAAACTCCATGAAAGCATAAATAGGTGCAATGGCTGCAATGATAGATCTGGAATTATGTTGAAAAAGGTGTAAAACACTTTACAAGCATGGAACTTGTCTGCAAAATGATAAAAAAAGATATGGGAAAAGAAGAAAACATTGGTTAATTGCATTTTCTGCTTTTCCTTCATTGTTTTTAAAAGTTTTCTTCCTTAGCATCATAAATCATGAAACTACTTGAAAAAGTAGGTAGAAGTTTCATTCTTGTCTTATTATTTTTCCAAAGATACATTTTTACTTTGTCAAAGATTCAAGTTTTTTCACTCTTTTTATTATTCCCTGCCAAAGTCGGAGGGATTAGTTTTAGCTTTGTCTGTCCGTCCGTCTGTGTGTCCGTCCGGGACAATATCTCAAATACCATTGGACGGAATTTCATGAAACTTTATACATGTGTACAATAACCTATTCTGCCAATATACTTTTTTTTTTTTATTCAATGCAAAATGGCCAACTGGGAGCGATTTTGAGTTACATGGTTGCGTAAAAATTTTGAAAAGGTCTTTTTCAGTGGGGGAAATCATTTCAACGAAATTGCTTGTTTTTTAAGGGGTCCTGTGGTAAAGTGTAGGACTCGTGACCTGTAAGCCTCACTTGATCCACTGGGTTTTTCTTGGGAGTGTTCTTGGACAAGACACTTCAGAGTGCCAGCCTAGTACTGGTGAAACCCAGGAAATACATAAATATGTGAGCTGTTGCTGTGATATGACTGAAGTAATGTTGAAAGCTGCGTAAAACACCATTCAAACAAATTTGAACAAATTGCTCTTTTTTTTTGCATTTATACATGTTATGAGATACACATCCGTTGTGAAAAATTGTCACAACTTATCATTTTTTTGCCAGTCTGTTTGTTAGTTCATAAAAAAAGAAGTTTAAAAGCAAGATTTGACTGAAGAGATTCTCAGTAACTCTGTGGTTAAGTCTCACCAGATAACAAAATTTTTGACTTGTCAAAACTAAAAGCAATTGCAGAAGACAAATGCAGCTTAAATGGAAAGTTTTCCTTTTGAAAGTGAAACATTTTTCCCTTTTACCACAATATTTTTAAAAGCGGTTTATCTTAGAGTTGCCTAGCACAGTTGGTAGCGTAAGGATTTGAGGACACTGGGACTCTAGTTTGAATCTCCAGAAATGCCAGTTTCTTACCAAAGATTGATGACAGTCATTGAAAAAGGATTTATTCTTCTCTTACCCCTGATCATTGTGTTTTTAATGGTTATGTTAAAGGCTTTTGAAAACATTTAGGAAAAGTAGAAAATGCTGGTAACCAGCATTTTCTCCTTTTCCTGCAATGTTTTCTACCCTATCATAGACAGAAATCATCATTTGAGAAACATTTTATGTCGTCTGCAAATGCTTTAAATTTGGTCATGTCCAAAATTTTGTTGTTTGGTAAAGAGTTAATGTATGTTTGTGGTCTTTTCAGTTATTGGTGAGAGTTGAGGATGGTGGAGATCCTGCTGAAATAGCACAGACTGAAGTAACTGTCAACATCCTCAGAAACTTTTTCTCCCCAACTAATGCTGTACCTCTGACAGACGATGTAGAAATTGCTGAAATTGCAAATGTTGGGTCAACAGTGGCTAGTGTATTGGCCACTGACTCAGATCGTTCAGTAAGTTAATAAGATATATTCATTCTGGAAATATACATTGTACTTTCCTCAGAGACAAATACAGTCATTCAGTTTGCAAGAAAACAGAATTTTGATTGCAAGAGATGATGGGTTAAAGGCTCAGTAGCGGCCATATGTAAACAATGTGTTAAGCTGCATTTAAATATAAATCATACCATTTAAGTATAGAAGTTGCTGTGATGATTACAATCTGATATTGTACAGTTGGTCCAAGTATTAGTTGCTGGCAGAGACATGAATTTAAGAAGTAGGTTAAAAGTTGCCATGTTGCTCTATCTTTTGTGTACTATTTACCTTATCTTAAATTCATTTTACTGCCAGCAACTAACACTTGGCCGCACAACACTAAAGCAGATTGTCATCATCACAATATTTTCAATACTTTTAAAAAGTATGATTTGAAATTAATTGCATGTTAACACCTGAATTATGTTTTGGGTGCATTGGGCCTTTTAGAGCAAATAAATTTTTGTATGTATCAAGTAATATTTAACAAAGAAAAAACAAAGAATGCAAGATTTTTTGAATGCATATTTTATTTTTGGTCATTATTCATCTTGGAGGGTAGAAAACATTGTCGAAAAAGGAAAAACCCTTGTTACCAGCATTTTCTCCTATTCCCACATTGTATTCAAAAGCTGTCTTGCTTGGGTTATTAAAACTCGCCATTGTTAGATAAAGTGTTGAATTGTTTAAGAACAACAAGTTTTATGTTATGTTTTCAATTATAGAGGAAAATATAAATGTATATAATTATATTCTCTTTTTTTTTCAGGCCCCTTACAACAGGGTGGTGTATTATGCACTGACCCCTCTGAACGCCTTTATTCCATTCAAGCTAAATGAACAGACTGGTGTACTCTCAGTGTCTGGATCTCTGTTGGATGCACCAGACACATACAGTGTGAGTGAAATAGCTCTATTTTGTTGATTTGTGTTTATCTTTTACACCATCTTAAGTATAAAGCTTTTTTTGACACAGGTGTATTTCAAAAAGACTGAGATTATTATCATTCAGCTAAATTTGGGAAATAAGAAAACACATAATATTGAGCAATACCCTGTAGTTTAGTAACATACAGGTTGCAGCAATTCCCAGGCTTTGTCAAACTCTTTTTTAGCATTGATGATAGTCGTTGGGACAGGATTCATTCCTCTGCCACAGCTATACACTCTTTTTGACAATGTTTATCAGTGCCCCAGATAATTTTTTGAGCCAAGGAGTATTTAAGCATCATTTTGCTTATGAAAGGGGTAAACTGAAACCACTTTGCTTAAGAAGCAAATTTTTAAGCAACAAAATTTTAATGGTAGAGTAAAAACCAAATTTTACTTCAGTTGGGAACTGGAGTATGTTTCAATCACATCATTTTTATTTTATATTATAGTGTCCAGCTAGTAAGATTGAAAAATAACAGTATTATTTTATTCTTTTTATCAGTTATAAGCAGGACACTGTATTAAAGAAAACCTTTTCATGAAGGATATCATTCTTCATCAATGTTTGTACAGTCTTTAGAAGACATTTGTCTGGATCTGTTGGCGCTGCTGAGCCATCAAAATCTTCGAGAATATTGTCAGCACATTTATGCTGCAAAGACAACTTACAAGCTGACGAATTTTCTACAGAGAGGCTATGCCTTTCAATCGAGGATTTCTAAATATTTTGGGTACCATCCGAAGCCCAGTCAGTTTTGATATTGTACCTTGAACATAAATCACATCTCAGACGTATTTTCATTGTGCGATAGAAGAAGCAAGGAGTACATTCCTTGCCATTTTTCAATCGTTTCCTTTCGGACATTTTTGCCCCGATGATTACATTGCAGCATTAACAATATTGTTCACAAGGGCAGAACATATTGCCTGTGCCTTGGGCTCTTTTGCAGGCCTACTTGATTCTCTGTGAGCACGGTAAGCCGAACATTAGAATGGCTTATGCTTGCGACGGAAATCGCCAACTCGCACTTCCAAAAATTGATAATACGTTACGGATATGTTTTCTAAAGTGATTCTTTATACTGATAATTAGTTAAGACAATTTATTGTCTTGAAAGTCAATATTATTGAATTAAGTGGAAATGATTATTCAATAGGTAGTAGAAGGAAATTAAATAATTTCTTACTGTTTATACCATTTTAATTGTAAGATAAATTATCATTTATGTACATTGTTAAAAAAAGAGAAATTGGTGTTGTGCTATATAATTTAAAACTAAGGCAAAAAATTCATCATGCTTTATCAATTTTGACAAATATTTTCGGTGACACTTGGCACTGTTTGGTTCCGTGAATCCACGATTTCTGCTGATACATCACAGTTTTGTACAGGCTTCTGAGATACGCCACGCTAACTACATTGATACATTTTAATTGCATGTAACTGTGGAAACCCCAGATATAACCATAAGAGGTGGACAACTTCAAAATACAAAGTGTTCCTTGTTCATAAATTTTCTACAGAGAGGCTATGCCTTTCAATCGAGGATTTCTAAATATTTTGGGTACCATCCGAAGCCCAGTCAGTTTTGATATTGTACCTTGAACATAAATCACATCTCAGACGTATTTTCATTGTGCGATAGAAGAAGCAAGGAGTACATTCCTTGCCATTTTTCAATCGTTTCCTTTCGGACATTTTTGCCCCGATGATTACATTGCAGCATTAACAATATTGTTCACAAGGGCAGAACATATTGCCTGTGCCTTGGGCTCTTTTGCAGGCCTACTTGATTCTCTGTGAGCACGGTAAGCCGAACATTAGAATGGCTTATGCTTGCGACGGAAATCGCCAACTCGCACTTCCAAAAATTGATAATACGTTACGGATATGTTTTCTAAAGTGATTCTTTATACTGATAATTAGTTAAGACAATTTATTGTCTTGAAAGTCAATATTATTGAATTAAGTGGAAATGATTATTCAATAGGTAGTAGAAGGAAATTAAATAATTTCTTACTGTTTATACCATTTTAATTGTAAGATAAATTATCATTTATGTACATTGTTAAAAAAAGAGAAATTGGTGTTGTGCTATATAATTTAAAACTAAGGCAAAAAATTCATCATGCTTTATCAATTTTGACAAATATTTTCGGTGACACTTGGCACTGTTTGGTTCCGTGAATCCACGATTTCTGCTGATACATCACAGTTTTGTACAGGCTTCTGAGATACGCCACGCTAACTACATTGATACATTTTAATTGCATGTAACTGTGGAAACCCCAGATATAACCATAAGAGGTGGACAACTTCAAAATACAAAGTGTTCCTTGTTCATAAATTTTCTACAGAGAGGCTATGCCTTTCAATCGAGGATTTCTAAATATTTTGGGTACCATCCGAAGCCCAGTCAGTTTTGATATTGTACCTTGAACATAAATCACATCTCAGACGTATTTTCATTGTGCGATAGAAGAAGCAAGGAGTACATTCCTTGCCATTTTTCAATCGTTTCCTTTCGGACATTTTTGCCCCGATGATTACATTGCAGCATTAACAATATTGTTCACAAGGGCAGAACATATTGCCTGTGCCTTGGGCTCTTTTGCAGGCCTACTTGATTCTCTGTGAGCACGGTAAGCCGAACATTAGAATGGCTTATGCTTGCGACGGAAATCGCCAACTCGCACTTCCAAAAATTGATAATACGTTACGGATATGTTTTCTAAAGTGATTCTTTATACTGATAATTAGTTAAGACAATTTATTGTCTTGAAAGTCAATATTATTGAATTAAGTGGAAATGATTATTCAATAGGTAGTAGAAGGAAATTAAATAATTTCTTACTGTTTATACCATTTTAATTGTAAGATAAATTATCATTTATGTACATTGTTAAAAAAAGAGAAATTGGTGTTGTGCTATATAATTTAAAACTAAGGCAAAAAATTCATCATGCTTTATCAATTTTGACAAATATTTTCGGTGACACTTGGCACTGTTTGGTTCCGTGAATCCACGATTTCTGCTGATACATCACAGTTTTGTACAGGCTTCTGAGATACGCCACGCTAACTACATTGATACATTTTAATTGCATGTAACTGTGGAAACCCCAGATATAACCATAAGAGGTGGACAACTTCAAAATACAAAGTGTTCCTTGTTCATAAAACGGTTTTGGGGTGACACGATTCCATACCGCACTGAACTCCGAAACAAAGTACATGTATAACCACGTGGCATAGAAGGTCGCAACTCGTTCAGAAAGTGGTTACGTATGTAAGCGTTTCAGTGACAATAAAGCCGATCAAAGTCCCGAATTTGGTTGTAGACAAAAAATACGCATTGAAAATCAGACAAATTGCATATCCTAGACAGCATTTACGTATTTAATACGCTTCAAAATAAGTTTCGTTGCGTATTTCCTATTCCAACTTGCGTAAAATATGCAAATACGCAGCTTATCTGGCTCTCTGGTTTATGTTGGAAAGCAGCCAGTGGCTTAGGAAATTATTTGTGCAGAGTACTAATAAAAAAGAGCACTTATAAAAACACTCGGAATATAAGATGAAGATCAGACTGCAAATATTGCAGAGAGGTTGGTGAGTAATCATGATTTTACATGGCAAAATAAATAGAGGACAGTTTGCCAATTTTATTTTTCTTTTTTTCTAGATCTTGATTGGAACAAGGGACGATGCAGAAACACCAAGACTTGGGGTCAACTTCACTATTAATGTATCTATCTACAGAAACAGATTTGCTCCAGTGATTTCTAACCTTGATAGGGAGGTACCCTTATCTGTAAATGCTTTGTCTGGAGACTTTGCTTTCCAAGTGACAGCTTATGATAATGATACAAGGGTATGTATGTTTCTGGTATGTGCCTGAAAGACTTTTTATGTTATGTCTGTGGTTTCCCATCTGTTTGTTTGTCTCTCCATTCATTCTTCTGTCTGTTAGCAGTTCTGTGTCCACTTCATATCTCTTGAACCCCTGGTCTGATTTTTAAAAATATTTCACAATGGGAATCTTCATGAAACTGCATTGAGCGGATCTTGCTAGGCTGCAGGATCAAGGTCACTGCAGTAGGTCAAAGGTGACATGCTCTAGATGGCTACCATCAGGCATATATATGCATTATTTTTGAAAGACTCTATGCAAGAGTCATATAAACATTGGATCTTGTGGTAAAGATTTAACCCTTGTAGTGCTGAGTCATTTTTTGTGCAGACAGTGTACATCAAGGTCAGACTGCACAGAATGTGCAGTCAGATCTTTGATCTGCTCTGTCAACCTTTTTGCCAGATATTCTGACAAAAAAAGACTTGGAATTACAACCTTTGCAACTATAGTACTGACTCAGAATGTTTTATTCATTTATTTAGCACTACAGTGGTTGAAAGCTTATTTTATTGTTCTGTTTTCAGACTCCATTCAATCAGTTTGGATTTTACTTAGCTGGTGATTATCCAGACACAAACCTCTTTGCAATTGATGCAAACACTGGAATTGTGACAGTAAATGGATCTATCAGTCAAGATTCAAGAACTGAGTACACAGTAAGTGTCCTTTCCCTATATGTGTAGCTGTTGATCATTTAACACTTTATCAGACAATACAATTCTAGACTGGTCCATATTGAAAGCATTTGTAGGCTACAAAATGATTGTGGCTGAGATAGTAAGATTTTTCTGTAAAAGAGTTGAAAACATTTAGTACAATAGAGAAAAATGCTGGTTACAGGCATTTTCTCTCTTTTCCCAATGTTTTCAATAGCTTTCTTTAATCAGAGTTGTAAGAACTTGCCGTAGATTGTTAAGTAAATGGATAAAATAAAAAAGTTACTGCCTGCAAATGTCTAGCAGCAAAACACTTTTGACATCATTATGGCAAAAGGGAACATTGCTTATGATAAACACTTTATCCTTTTGCCTCATATTTTTCATTTTCATTCATGTATCTAAGTTTAATTCATGTTGTCAATCTACATAAAAAGGATATCTTTAAGATCACCTACTGCAGATTTAAGAGTTCATAAAGCTAAGAGATAAAGAATAATATAGGTTCTGTAGATGAGTAAATGTTGACACATGGCGACAAAGGGAACACTTTCTTGTTATAAAAAGATTTTAATTTTACCATAATGGTTTTATAAAATGGTTAATGAATTGACACATTTTGTCTGTCCTTTATTTTATAGCTATTTGTTGAAGTGCGAGATGGTGGAGTAACCTATCAACGTGGAAGACCTTATTTATCAGATACACAAGTTTTGAAATTAGTTGTCTCGAGAAATTCATTTGCTCCCCAATTTACACCTAGATTATATAATCAAACCAGGATTGAACACCAGGAAACTGGAGAAGATATTGAGATTGTCACATTGTTTGATCCAGATGGTGATGTAAGACTCTTTTCCGTTTTATTCTATAGCTCAGTCTTTTTACTTCATAATATCACTTAGCTCTGTACAAAAACAACATAATTTCAGACCTGTTCATATTGAAAGAAAGAAAACTGAGAGAGAAAAAAATGAAGATAAAAAATAGTTATCCCTGTTCAGATCAAAATGTAAATCTTATATAACCTCTATTGGCATAGGGTAACTGTTTTTCTTACCTTTTAGTTTTATCAAGAAATCATCATTTTGTTAGGCATTAGCTCTTGACCAAACAACAAAACTTTTGATTTGTCCAAATTGAAAGCATATATGCAGATGACAAATTATAGGCAACTTAAAACTAAAATGTTTCTTTGTAACTAAAAACAACATTGTTGGAAAAGGAGTAAATGCTTTAAGCAGCATTTTCTTCTTTTCCAACAATGATTTTAAAAGCTTTCCTCATTAAGGTCACTAAGACTCAGGATTGTTTTGTAAAGGGTTAAAAAGAAGAATAGTTAAAGAAAAAATGAACTTCTAAAATGATGTTGTATGCATTAATGGGAAAGGAACAATTGCTTCTTTTATCACTATTATTTAAAAAAAATGTCTACTGTAATCAAGTGTTCTTATGGATAAGTTGAGGATAAAAATAATCTCCTGTCACAATGCAGTTTTTTCTCTGTTACCCTTGTAAACTTGATAAAAAGTACTTTATATTTACACTGTATGTTACAAACATATGCGGTAGCTAATTCACTATACTTATTATTATTAAGTATTTGTGGAAGAATAAGTAAAATACAAGGGGTGATCAGAAAGAATGTGGACCAGTGCGGGTATCGGAATATTGTTAATAAGAACAACTTAGAGTGTTTACTATTCTTGAAAGTAACCTCCTTTTAGTTCCATGCACTTATTTCATTCTTGATTTCCACGTGTGAAACACGTGTGCGAGCGCGTCACGTGATGTTACTATCAAGGAGCCGGTCATAGCGAGGGTTAGCTCCTCTCTGCTCTCGTAGTGTATGCCACGTAGAGAATCTTTCAAAACAAGAACTAATCACAGGTCACAGCGAGTGAGGACTAAATTATAAGGAGCGTTGGCTAGTGTTTCTATGTTTAGTGTTTGCAAAGTTTCCAGTACAAGCGTGGCTTTGTGAGGTAGGGTGTTATCTTGGTGTAAAGTGACGACACTCCGCAGGACTTCTGGTTGTTTTTTTTTGGTATGGTGTTAGTGAAATTCATTTGTATAATGTGGGCATAAAACTTAGTATTGACTGTAGTTTGTATAGATATAACATGATTTAGAAGAAAAAAGGAGACCAGAAGTACATGATGTAGATAACTTTACCAAGTGACTTAGAAAGGTTGGCTTTAAAAGCGGAAGGTGATGTTGGATGTTTCCATACACTGCTTGGTTGTTTAGATTCAGTCACGTTAAAGTGTGCCTATGTTTCATCGCATGTTACAATACCATTGGTAAAGTTTTACCCTTCTACCCTAATGCCTTCTGAAATTTCTTAACAGATTTCGACCATAACCCCCGATTTTCTCGGGCGTCAGTTGCCGAGGTACCCACCTTTTGTAAACAGGAGACATTCCAAGATTCTCAGTCAAAATCTCCTGAGAACTTCTATAAGAAATGTTAAATGTGTCAGCTATTTTCCTCACAGTATCTTAGAGATCTTTTTTCACATGCTGCTCTACATCCTTTATGATTTTGTCTGTGACTGATGTTGATGGACGCCAGATTCAGGGTCATCTTTAATAGTATCGCACCCTTGTCTAAACCGGTCTGATCCATATACGAATATCAGATTTCTTGAGTGTAGAGACCCCTTAACCTTTTTCTAAATCGGTTTTGATTTCCGATAAATACTTTCCGAGTTTGACGTGTAACTTAATGATTACTCTCAGCTCAAATAAAACGTCGTCAGACATTTTGGACCACTAATGCAGTATATGACATCATGAAAATGACGTCACACTTTATCTACTTTAATATGACGAGATTTGAAAGCTGGATTCAGTTACCAGATAATTAATGCTCATCTATGCAAATTTCTGTAATCCTACATGAAGTAGTTTTCAAAATAAAGAGGTGGTCCACGATCTTTCTGATCACCCCTCCTATTAGGGAGATTTTATGAAATAACACTTTACCAAACAAATCAGTGTTATAAAAATTCTGAAGAATAAAAATTTTGAAAACATTCTTAGAGAAGAAAATGCTGGTAACTAGTATTTGTTTTCCTTTTCCAACAATATTTTCAACCCTACCAATGACAAATTGCATCATTTGAGCCACACTTTGTGATCTGCACATACTTTGAAATTGGAAGAGTCTAAAATTTTGTTGTTTGTTAAAGAGCCAAAAGTGTTGAAATAAGAATGTGTTAATTGCAGGAGGTTGAAATGCAGATTGATGTTGTAAATACACCAAAAGCAGAGTACTTCTACATGGAAGGTAATAGGCTTCGACTAGCCAAATCTTTGGCTGATGATCCTGACCGGCCTAGTTTGTACACTGTAAGTCAGAGTAGAGATTCTATAACCCTTAGACTGCTAAGCATGACTCAGTGGCCTTTTGCAGACAGTGTAGATCAAGACTAGACTGCAAAGAGTGTGCAGTCTAATCTTGGATCTACAATGTCCAATAAGGAGATTTTTTTTTCAAAAAATAAGTTTCAAATAGCAACATTCAGGTTTTTACTGTCGGTTTGGAAGTTTCATGTAACTTATTTAGGAGGTTAAGGGTTACTTATGTTATTTAGTCAGTTATCAGCACATAGATACCGTTGCTATTTTAGGGTATTCAGATATTTTTAACGTTCTTTCGTAACAGTTTTTTGTTAGATATAAATACTATGTAGCCTCAAATGTGCATTTTGTGGCATCGAGGATAAAAGCACTCTATTCTTATGCCCTATTTCCAAAACAAACTTTATTTTTTGGTCAAATGAACTGGCAAAAATCAAAGATTTTGGCAAAGCTAAGCTGTGTTTCTTTCTTAAATTTAAAATCTAGGCATTATATGTGGACTTTTTTGCACTAACTTTCCATTCAAGGCATACATTCTTGCCAAGGAAGTGATATAGCCTTGACCATTGATACCAAACAGTAATTTTTGATATGCAGTTTTGTAGTTAAAAAAAAAATGCCATTATTTTGTTCTAGACTTTTACAACAAAATTTCATGTAAAAACCATCTGAGATTAGATCCCATAGACTTATCAAATGTTCACATTGTCTTGAAAATGGTTTTATTTCCATAGATCTATGTAAGGTCAACTGTCTTTTTGCCTATTGACCTGAATTTACTATTTTTGCCATTTGCTCACTAAGCACAGTTTTTGGTTGGTTTTGTAGAAAGTGTATTTTCAGACTTCACAGATTGTGTTGTCTAATCTTGGGTCTACTATTAACCCTTTACCACACAATGCCGACTTTTAACGACCCTGAAGAAGAAGCCTTTTGAAAACATTGTGGGAAAAGAGGAAAATGCTGGTAACCAGCATTTTCTCCTTTTCATTTTCTTACAATGCTTTCTACCCTATCAAATAAAAATCACATCATTGAGCCACACTGAAATTGTCGTCTGCAAATGCTTTCAATTTGGACAGGTCTGAAATTTTGTTGTGTGGTAAAGGGTTAAATAAAATGTCCTAGCAAAAATGTTCTTCAAATTGCAGTGCTTTTGTCTGTGTTCCTGATTGAGAAAGGCCATTTCATTTGTTTGGCACTTTTACCCTTTACCAAACAATCCTGTTTTCAATAACACAGGAAGTGGCCCTTTGAGAACATTCAGGGAAACTGAAAAAATGCTGGTAATCTGCATTATTTTCCTTTTTCAACAATGTTTCTAACTATCTCAAAGACAAATGACATCATTTTACCTTTTTTTTAAATTTGTTGTCTACTAATGCTTTCAATTTGGACTAGTCCAAAATTTTGTTGCATGGTAAAGAGGTAGAAACATGTTCTAATCACACATTACCTCCTTATGATATATATTTTCAGCAGATGATGGTTAAAACATCCTTACAAAATAAGGAAAATCGATACAAATTAAACTCTTTAACAAAAGACATAATTTTGGACACAACCAAATGGAGAACCTTTGCAAATGACAAAGAAGATGTAGCTAAAATTGTAACTTCTATCTTAGATAGGGTTTGAAAACATGGGAGGAGAAAATGCTGGTAACAATGTTTTTTAAAGCCTTCTTCTTCAGGATTGTAAGATTCAAAGAGTTAACTGCAGATGATACGTGATTATAAAACCTTCCTCTTAGTACTGAAATATGGTTTTTTTTTTGCAGATCTTAATTACTGGAAATGATCTTGGAAATCCAGAAAACCCAGCAGTAAATACAGCCACTGTCAGCTTGTTCGTACAAAGGAATGATTTCGCACCAGAATTTCTAAGTGCTCCATATTCCGGTTCCTTTACAAGACTGGCTCAGAATGGCTCTGTTTTACAGGACACCATTAGCTGGCGTGATTTGGATACAGTGGTAAGCTCTTCTCTGGTGTATGTAGTTTGAACACTTTATCAAATAACAAATTTTAGACTTGCCAAACAATAAGACATTTGTGGATGACATGTTAAATAACACTAGGATGATGACATTGGTCTTTTAGAAGGTAGAACACATTGTAGGAAAAAAAGAAAATACTGACTAGGCAGGACTAAGGTCAATAACTAAACTACAGGTTGACTTGTGAATGGGTGGAAGCAAAATCCTTACTACATTCTTCCTAAACACCACCATGACTTATGATCTAGATTTACCTATAAGCTGAGCAATGTGGTATATATTTGAATTGATGGGAACTTACTGGACACGATTGAAAACTTTTCATTACTTTCCTCAACCCTTTACCACACAATTCCGACTTTTAATGACCCTGAAGAAGAAGGCTTTTGAAAACATTGTGGGAAAAGAAGAAAATGTTTGGAACCAGCAATTTCTTCTTTTCTCATAATGTTTTCAACCCTGTTAAACACAGAAATTGTCTTTTGAGCCACATTCATTTTGTCGTCTGCAAATGCTTTCAATTTGGTTGAGTCTAAAATTTTGTCTTTTGGTAAAGAGTTAAGTTGATATCTTGAAGGATATAAAGAGGTCAGGATTGTTTTGTAAAGAGTTAACATCAATTAGCTATACAGTATCCAATAGGAATACAAAATCTTATTCATAGTTTTTGCTGATTTCAGTCCCCTTACAATGAGGTCACGGTCAAGATATCTTCCACAGGAATAGCTGCCAATATTTTCAGCTTTATGCAGACAGGCACTAACTCGGGCATTATCCAAGTGAAGAATGCACAACAACTGGCAAGTGATGATGCAGATCAATATCAGGTGAGTGAAGCCAATTACACAATAGCTTATAGAAGTGTTTCATGTGCCAAGGTTGTAGATAGCTTTTGAAAGCATCAAAAGAAATGGAATTGATTTTTAAAAAGTTTTGAAGACATTCAGAGAAAAGGAGCAGTCTGCTGTGTTAATTAAGCAGTTGCTATTGAGAAGCTTTTCAAAAAACATCAAGAGAAAAGGCCTGTAACAAGGAATTACTTTTGAAAAGCTTTTGAAAATGTCAAGAGAAAAGGAGCAGGTGTCTGTAACAAGGAATTGATTTCCTGCATTTCTCCTTTTCCAATAATGTTTTCTATAACCTTTGTCATCTAGCTGATAACGGTTTAAGCAGTTTCAAAATGTACAAGAGAATAAGCGCTTTACTTAACAGCAGAATTTGTAAACACATTTGCAGACAATAAATTGAATGGGGCTCAATACTAAAACATGTCTGTGGAATGATGGAAAGGGAGAGAATGCTGGTTACTAGCATTTTCTCCTTTTCCCATAATGTTTTCATAGGCTACCTTGTGGATTCTTTGGCAAGGGTGAAATGATACTTATTTTTCAATTCAACAGCTTACATTGATGGCAGAGGATGGAAGTCCTGACCCAAAAACTGCAAATGCAACTGTAACAATTGATGTGGAAAGAAACCTGGTACCTCCAACCTTTCAGCTTCCACCCGGAGAATTTCAGTATGTGTTTAATGTAAATGAGGATGAGGCCCCTGGGTTCTTGATAGATACTCTTAGAGCTGTAGATGGTGATCCTCAGGTAACTTGAACATGTGATCTGTCATACTATATGCAATTTTTTACTATAATATAATGTTTATCTAACATCAGACTGTTTTGTTCAGTCTAGTCTTGATTTATATCTTCTACAAAGCACTATAGGGTTTTTTTTTGGATGTTAGGATCTGTCAGATCAAAAGTCAACTTTTTAATAGAGAAAATCTTTCAAGTTGTTCAAATTAACAGTCTTTGCAGACATCAAATTAAATACGGCTTACATACTTGGGGAAAAAAAAAGCCATCATGGCAAAAGGAGAAAATGCTGGTTATCATCATTTTCTCTTAGTCTTTCAACATTTTTGAAGCCCTCTTCCCCATGCTGCTTAAAACACAGGATTGCTGGGTGAAAGCTTAAGCATAATGTAGACCAAGATATTTGGATGACTTTAACACCACGTAAAGCAAAAACCAGCCTGCTATTCTTTGTACAAAACATTTTTTCTCCTATTATGCTGAATATTTTGTGTTTGCTCCTGGCTCATCAGGTAAATGGTGACAAAATATTGAATATGTTCTACATAGTCACATTAATGAGCCATGCTCTGGCATAAGGGTGTTCAGTGCATCTCCTTGATGCATAATACCAAGCAAGTTCTCACATAATTATGAATCCATAAAACTCATTTTATCTAACAACAGACCTGCAGAAAATTGACCAATAAAAGTTCTGACAAAATACTTTTTGCAGATGCATTAAGTCCCATTTTTCACAAAACAACACTCATTTCTGTGTACAGGCCTGTTTCTGTCCTGATGTTTGGGATCTTGGTAGGTGGCTGGTTTGAAATCTAAGCTTGGTTAGTCTCTTTCCAAGTATTGATAATCGTCATTCCAACAGCATCCATTCCTCTCGTAGTAGATCATTGTTTCCATTATGGTTTTATGGTAAAGCATTTTGTGGCTTGAGAAGAATATTGGCAAAGCAGTGGTGAAGGAAACTTTAAGAAAGCATCGACAGGAGCACTGCCTGCTGTGATATAACTGCAATAATGTTGAAAACAGCCTTGAATACTATACAAGCAAAGGGACTGAATATGGATTCTTTGTTCTTTAAATTTACAGAGACCCAATAATGTGTTCAAAATCCGTGAGGTTGCACCGAATGCATTCCTCACAATTGATACAGATGGCAACCTAAGAACTCAAGGTGACCTCAGAAACGCAAATTCACCCCTTGTGGTAAGATTGTATGAAATTAGTTATCCTCCTCTATATTCTGATTTGGGTCCTTCATGGCTCAGTGCATGTGGTTAACCTTTCATTAGACTACAAAATTTTGAGTTCATCCTTATTGATAGCATTTGCAGAGGATAAAATTTAATGAAATGTGGCTTAGTTGAGTGTGTCTATGAAAGGACAGAAAACATTGTGGGAAAAGGGGAAAATGCTGGTGACCAGCATTTTCTCCTTCTCCCACACTGTTTTCAAGACTTTTCCTAAGATGACCTGAACATTTTTGGTTATTTGGTAAGGGGTTAAGACATTAGGTTGGCAATTTTAAATTCTGGTTCAATCTTGGATAACAGCATTAGTTATGTGGTAGTATCCTTGGGCAAAGCACTGCAGAACCCATACCTTGTAATAATGTTACACAGGAAAGACATGTGCTTTTTACAGGCTATTTCTCTTTTTCTTACAATGTTTTCAAAAACTTTCTTCCCTGGGGTTGTTAAAAGGACATGTATTTCTAAACAACATAACCAGTGGCTTAAGGATCAAATAATGACTTTTTTTCATGACATAGCATTTGTCCTGTCACCTGTTCATCTTTTTCATCCTTTTTTTTTTTATCTTTTTTTAGGCATAGATTTTTTAGCTGGCTTTTGACCTTCTTGTTCGTCTTTGTTTCAAATGAATGAATAGTAGTTTGTGATTGGTCCAAAATTTGGATTTGTTAATTCTGTGGGCCTATTTGGAGGCCCATGTTTGACACCAATATACAAGGGTTGCTACTGTTAACTCTATACCAGATGACAAAATTTTGTCCAAAATTGAAAGCACATAGTCCTTGATAGGGCTGTATATAAAATATTGTGGGAAAAGGAGAAAATGCTGGTTACCAGCATTTTCTCCTTTTCCAACTATATTTTCAAAAGCCTTCTTCCTCAGAGTCTTTAAAAGTCATGATTGTTTGGTAAGGGGTTTATTGATATCCAATGGTACTTATTCACACCTAAGCAAATGAATATGATAGGGGTAATCTTTTTCTTGTGCTAATTGATAATATAATATTTTGTTATGCCTTACCCTGTAATCCATTACACACTCTTTTTAGTAGCAACTGCTCCAACAATGAGTTGGATTAACATCGAATCTTGAATAATATATCTTATTAAAGATTTCACCTTTTAACAAAAAGCAAACCAATGAGGAAAATAGGGAAACTGCTGGCATGGTTACTTATGATTTTTCTTTATATTGAACCACAAAAGAGTTTCATTATTCATATTCCAATACCTTTTTCACAGCTTGTTGTTTTCTTAAAAGATATTTCTTGTTTACTTTCAGTACACTGTTTATGCTGAAGATGAGGGGAAAAACAACTTATCAAGTACAGTGACAATTTTAGTTAACATCAACAATGACTCGTCCACTCTGCGTTTCCTGACAGATGGATATACTGGAGAAATTGATGAAACTGTAGTTACAGGATTCTCCATCTTGACCGTTAGAACAAGCCCACCAGTAAGACATTTCTTGCCTTTTGATTTTTTCTTAACCCTATATCAAACAGTCCTGCATTTTAATGATTCTTGGGGGGGAACATTTTGAATAGTGGGAAAAGCTGATAACCAGCATTTTCTCCTTTTACCTTCATGTTTTCTACCCTTTATTTAGGCAAAACCATTCATCTGAGCCATATTCAGTATGTCATTTGCATTTGCTACAAAGCTGGACATGTCTGAAATTTTGTCAGTTTGCAAAAACTAACTCATTACCATAATCTAGTATTCTAACCTGCCAGAAACTATCTTTTGATTTTATCTGTTTAAAATGCAAAGGACAAAAATAAGAGGGAAGGGAAAATGTCAAGTTCAGTGGAAATGAAAGAAAAAATTGTAAGGCAAAGGAGCACTTTGCTTGTTAACAAAAAATTGTTCCCTATCCAATAGTGTTTTTTCCAATAATGTCAATGTGTAGGGTTTCAAAAGTATGTGCATCTTAATAAATCTGGGTGTGTCCTTGGTCATGGCATTGCACAACCCTAGCCTGCTATTAGTAAAAGTAGGGAGAACATGAAAAATGAGCTGCTTTGATAATTGAATATGTTAAATCCTAATAGAGGTATGGTCACAAACAGAGGGAAAAGTGTTTTCATCATGAAAAAACATTATACATACATGTATATATCTGTTGCATGTTTCAATTTAATGAGCAATATCTCAATCTGACACAAGCTATTTTAATTTGTCTCTTCTTAACTATTTACCACGCAATCCCAACTTAAATTGACCTTGATACAGTCCAAAATTTTGTCGCTTGGTAAAGAGTAAAGAAAAAGAATATTTTCCTGCATGTTTTTGTTCTGTGTAGTTGACTGCAATTTGCTAAGTTTGTGTTCTTGAGAAGATTTACTCGTATTTCACGACAATATTTTCAACTTTAAACACTTTACTAGATGACATAATTTTTTACCATTCCATATCAAAATCAGTTGCAAAGATATTAGATGTTGATAAATGGATTTGAGTTATCTTTGAAATGGTATCAAACATTGAGGGAAAAGATGTGATTTGGTGAAGAGTTAGTTTAAACATATTTTATTTGCAAATTCAACTAAAATGTACAAGATAATTTACAAATACAGTTCAAAATTTTATGCAAAATGGATAAGAACGAAAGCAATGCTTATAATGTTCTTCTCCAAGTTGATAGCCTAAACAAACGAATACAAGTCATAAATTTAAACTAATATGCTATACAGTGAGAGAGAGATAATATTATTAATAATTGTTTGGGAATAGGGAAGAAATATGTTTTGATTGGAAAACTATGAAATGAGTTAGACTGAGAAGTACAGGAAGAGAAAGGGGAAAGATAAGGTAATGAAGAGATAGTGTAAAGTAGATAAGATAAGGTAAAGGAGTGTTCTTAAAAGGCTTTTATATGGTGAAAATATAAATTTGTTCCATTCTATAGTAAGCGTCAGTATTCCTGATAAAATTTAATAAAGGTAGAAAACAAAATTATCATACTGGAAATCGATTGCTTAACCTAATAAATGTTTGAACTTCAAGAAAAATTTTCTCATTATCACGATATAGAAGATTACCTTTCCCAAAGAGTAACATCTCAAGATCAATATTACCAAATATTGATATTGCATTAAATAGACTAGTCCTAGTAGCATCATAATTATTACATTCAAAAAAGAAATGTTCACTCGTCTCAATCCCACCACAAATACAGAGAGGGGAGTCAACAATATTTTTCAGAAATAAGTGGTGATTGAGAGAGCTACATTTGTTTCTGATTTGTGTATGTATAACCTGTAGCTTCCTTTCTCCAATAAAGTACAGCTTGTTGGGACTGGGTTTGTCCCGATTCAGATAGTACTTAAAACACGATAATGAATCTTCATTTTGTATTTCATTTGGTAGTTCATTCCAGTCTTCAATGACTGCGGGAAGGAAAGACTTTTTGTAAAGTTCAGTTCTACATTGTGGGATTCGATGATTTTGAGAGCCACGGAGGCTGTATAAGGTTATGCTACCGACACTTTGAGGTACTAATGAGCTCAAGGTGTTAGGACTTAGTCCTTTGACCATTTTAAAATATATTATCAGTTTATGCTTGCGCCTTCTTCATGCAGGGATTCCCATCCTGCCTCCTTGGCAAGATCATCAAGGGATGCTAATTTTGTACAGCCAGTCACTATCCTAGCAGATTCTGTCTGAATTTTGTCAAGTTGTTCTTTCAAATATTGTGGGCAGTTATCCCATACTACATCTGCATATTCAATTAAGGGGCGTATAAAGGAAAAATAAATAGTTTGAAGTGATTTCCTATCTAAACGACGTTTAGAGTACATGCAACGTTAAGAGTACGCATTATATTTATTCTACTCCAAGCTTTGTCCACTGAGTTTTTGATGTGACATTCCCATGTACCGTCGTGAGATAAATATATGCCTAAATGCTTGTGACTTGTGAAAGAAAAGATGTGATTTGGTGAAGAGTTGAATAGAGGATTATCTGGTAAGAGACTAATTATTCTATGTGTAAGATGGTGGGTTAATGGTAAATAAAATATCTTAAACTTGATAAATTGGTGTTTAATCTGAAGCATTACTCTTATTTCAGGATTCCACATTTGACATTTACTTTAATCAGTTTGGTGAAGCAGCAGATTACTTCAGAGTGGACCCAAATACTGGAGAAATTTTGGTCAAACGTCAGCTTATTGAAGATGCGACCTTGAAGACAGAATATGTTGTAAGTGTATTTATCTGTACCTTAACACATGACCAGCTGAAACAAATCTGCAGCACAAAATTGAACTGTACCAAACAGCAAAAACACTTGGCCAAGTTGAAAGCACTTGCAGACAAAAAATTAAATGTAGCTTAGAGGGTGATATATCTGATAGGGTAGAAAACATTGTGGAAAAAAGGCAAAATGGTGGTAACCAGCATTTTCTCTTTTTCCCACAATGTTTTCAAAATACCTCTTTTTACGGGGTTGTAAAAACTCGGGATTGTGAGGTAAAGTGTTAAAAGCTGTTTAAAAGACAACAAGTTTGAAGACCTCTATAAATTCAAAGCACCTGCAGAAAACATTTAAATTTTGGTTAAGAAATGGAATTTGTCTTTGAAAGGGTAAAAACATTGTGGGAAAAGGAGCAATGCTTGTTTCTTGTAATTTCTGCCTTTTTCAGTTTTCTTAATGTCCCTGTATTGGTAAAACTTGGTATTGTTTGAAAAAGCTTTACACCAGAATATCTCAAAGAATATATGAAAGAGTGGATTAGTGATCAGACTGCACATTCTGTGCAGTGTGATCTTGATTTACCCTTGGTACAAAGGGACTTTGTGAACAGATAGGATCCAAAGAGCTAATTGTTTTCCTAATAAAGAAGTTTCAGACTTGCTCATATTGAGAACATTTTAAGATGACATATGAAATGTGGCCCAAATTTGTAAGATTTGTCTTTAAAGGTTGGCTACCAGCATTTTCTTGTATGCTTGATGCCATTTTCAGCATGACTTTAGTTATGTTGCCGCAGCCTGTACCCCTATTCATGTTTTCCTGGATTTTTCTTTACCAGTACTGCACATAGTATTCTAACCAAGCCACTGGTTGCTATCCCATATATTTTTCACCAAAACAAAGAGCAGCCTTGAGAAAGGAATGCATCCTGTGCAGATTACTATCATCAGACCTTGGGAAAAAAATGACAAGCTGGGGATTAGAACCATCAACCCCCTGGTCTTGCATTTTCTCTCTTTCCATCAATATTTCAAAAACCTTCTACAAAAAGATCTTAAACACATATGCAAAGCCCTGTAGCTAGGATATTAATGTACAGGGCTTGAAACTAAGGGGTACCTGGCTTGATACCTCAGCTGGGCCAAATTCCTTCTGATGGTTGTCATTAGGACAGAATGCATCACTCTCTTACTGCTGAACATTGTTTCAACAATGTTTACATGGGAAAGCAGCCAATAGCTTTTGAAGAATGTTGTGAGAAGTACTGGATAATCAAACTTCAGAAAAGTACAGACAGGTGTACTTGTTGCTGAGATATAACTGAAATAGTGCTTAAAACTGCAATAAACACCAAACAAACAGTAAAACGTGGCATCATTTGGGAAAACTTTGTGTTAAGTCCTGAGGGACAGGACTGAAAACTCTAGATAAACAAGTCTATCATATGGTGGCATATTTCTGTCGCGAGATACGAGATAGCTATCATGATAATTTAAGAGAATCATGGTGATATTTTCTTTTGTTTTCTTAGCTTCGCATACGAGCAAGGAGACAGTTTGAAGTGAACTTACAAGAAATCTTCACCAATGTTACCATTACCGTTTTGAGGAATACAGGCCGCCCATCATTCATTAATCCATGTAATCCTACAATTGATGAATCTACGTCTGTGAGCACTTCCATCTATCAGCTTTCAGCAACAGACCCAGATGTTATTGTAAGTAGCTGATTCTAAGGAAGAGCTTTCTGGCTCTCATTTTTAGCCAGGCTATTTTCCAAGAAATAGTCAAGGTATTGTCATAGCCCTCATGGCATCTGCATTGTCTGTGTCTGTGTCTGCATTGTTGTTGTGATGCAAAACTCTTGATGTTTTTTATTTTAAACTTTGACTTGTTGGCAGTTTACTCTTTACCACACAACAAAACTGAAGACTTGTCCAAATTCAGAGCATTTGTTGATGACAAATCGAAGGTGGCTTAAGTGATAAAATTTTCTTTTGAGTAGAAAACACCTTGAGAAAGGAGAAAATGGCTGGTTACCAGCATTTTCTCCTGTTCCCACAAGTTTTTTTTCTTTAAAATTTTCTTTCTGAGTTGTTAAACTTGGAATTGTGTGTTTAAGTGTTAAGAGGGGAACCAATACAAGAAAGCTAGGTAACCTTCAAAATATTTTTCACAAAGTCATCTCCCTTTTAAAACTTAAAGTTTTCTCTGTAAGAGCTATTGCTGTCAAGCATTTGCACCGGCAAAGGGTACTCTTGTTTTACCCCCAGACAGTCAAGTTAGAGATCAGTTACACTGGAATCATTTGTCAGTCTGTCTATACACATAACTGTTCATCCGTTTCTACAGTTTTCCACTAATATAGTTAAAGTTTCAATGGAAGCTTTGCTGCTGTCGGAACTTGTACACCTGCACTATCCGTTATGATTGCCTTATTATCATAGGAGTTAACACGCTTTGAATTTTTTCCCAATCCAGTGACAAGACAACAGACATCATGACGATGAAGTGATGGTTTTAAGATTCTGTTAGCCTATTACCAAACAATACTTTGTTTTTATGACCTTCAGGAAAGGCATTTGAAAACGTCGTGTTTTCTCCTACTCTGTTCTTTCACGTACAAATTCCATCGTTTAACCCTTTACCAAACAACGAAATTCTGGACTCTACCAAGATAAATGTAGCTCAAATGATGATTTCTGTTTTTAATAGGGTAGAAAACATTGTGGGAAAAGGAGAAAATGCTGGTTACCAGCATTTTCTACTTTTCCAATAATGTTTTCTTAAGCCTTCTTTTTCAGGGTTGTTAAAACGTCGAATTATGAGGTAAAGGGTTAATACAATTATTTTTTTATCTTTGAGCGCTTCAACTTGGAGATATGCAAAATTATAGTTTGATAAAAAGTTCATCATTTCATGAGATATGTTTTTCATGAGTTTGTTAAGTTACCAAATTGTGCTTAATACATGTACATGTATTTCTTTCTTTTTAAATAACAGGATCTACCAAACCTGGAATTTCAAGCTGTCGACAATTTGCTGGGTGTTGATGACGCAAGTTTCTTTTATGTGAATCCAGATACCGGTGACATCACTGTTGCAAAGGATTTAAGTGGAGAAAGTCAAGGCCTTTACTCTGTAAGAGTAGATCTTATGCTTCTGGCAACTATTTTTTTTTTTCATCTGTAACTTTTCATCAGATACAGAGACATGTTTTTCATGCATCAACTCCAGCAGACAACTTCCTGTGGCCTTTGCAGACAGCCTTTGAAAACCTTGTGGTTAAAAGGACAAATTGCTCCCATAGCAATTTTTTTTTTTAGTGACAATGCTTTCATATGTGTTTTTACAGAACAATCTGGTGTTTTAACTCTTTACCAAATGACAGAATTTTAAATTGAAAGCACCTGCAGGCGACAAATTAAAAGTGGCTGAAAAGTTTGATATTTGTCTTTGGTAAGGTAGAAAACATTTTGGGAAAAGGAGAAAATGCTGGTTACCAGCTTTTTCTTCTTTTCCCACTATGGTTTCAAAAGTCTTCTTCCTCAGGGTCATTAAAATCTGTGATTGTTTGGTTAAGGTTTATTGATCCTTGGGAGGAAGGCTTTTGATAAAAGATAGTTGGAAATCAAAGAAAATGCTACATTTTCTCCTTTCTCTCAATATTTTGTACATTTCCAAGATAAATCCTCATATAAGAGTAATATTTGATATACATGTATCCTCTTCAAATGCTTTCAAAATGAAAAAGTCTTAAATTTTGTTGTGTGGTTAAGAGTTAATCCTTTACAACAAGATCCTGTTTGAAATAACCCAGTCAAGAGTGCTTTTACCAACACTGTTGGAAAAAGGAGAAAACACTGATCACTAGCATTTTCTCCATTTCCCACATTATTTTCTTCTTTTTTTAAGACAAATTCCATAATCTAAGCTACATTCAATTTCTTGCCTGCAAATGTTTTGAATGTGGACAAGTCTAAAATTCCATTTTGTGGTAAAAGGTTAAGCCATAGGTCATGCTGATAATTTTTATGTCACATGGATGTTTTCAAGGCTGTCAGCTTTAAATTTTGTTTTCAGAGGAACTGAGTAAAGCTGAAATACAGCAGAGGAAAAGCTGTTTACCAGCATTTTCACACAACACTTTTAAAGAACCTAGTTCTGCAGGGTCGTCAAATCAGTAGTTTGCTATGTAAAGGATTAAATCCTTTGCCACAAACCTAGTGAAATTTACTCTTTACCATACCTTAATATTTTGGACTTGTCCAAATTGAAAGCACTTGCCGGCAAAAAGTTAAATGGAATTCATTCATGCACCAGTTACAACAACATAACATTATCTTATTACATACTAGTACTATTTTATATTTTTATTATATTTTCCTATATTACCCACAAATTTCAACAGTAAATCCAATCAAATTGGAGGTAATATTACGGTGCAACATTTTAGCCAATCAAATCACAATCCAATTGGAATGTATCAGCATGCAGGTTATGCCATCATACCATATCTGGAACTACATTTGATAATGTGTAGATACAGAAGTTTTCCCCTCATGTCTGATTTTGTCTGCAAGTGAAGCATGTATTTAAGTTCGAAAATTATAGGTATATATTAAACAAAACTATGGTATTTTCTATTCTGACAGTTTGATGTAATTGTGTCAGATCAAAGGGGACAAGAAAGCAGAATCACCTGCAGTATTACGGTGACAAGAAATGAACAATCTCCAGTCTTTGTTAGACCTCCACCAAATACAGTTAATATCGACTTTAACCAAGCTTTAGATGTTGCTTTCTACAGTCCGTTAGCAACTGATGGAGACATGCAGGTTTGCTAATAATTATACTCCTTTTCAGAAAACTAAATTTTAGACTTGCCAATTTGGAAAGTATTTTCCAGTCTAAAATTAAGTCTAAAATTTTGTCACCTGGTAAAGAGTCTAAACTGGATGGTAGTTTTGCAATCAGTAACACTGTCTATATTTTTAGCTCATCTATTTTTGAAGAAAAGGTTGAGGTGTTGTCATAGCCCTATCATCATCTGCATTGTCATTGCACAAAAACTTTGATATTTTATAATGTCTCATTCAGTTCATGGAGATGTTTGCTTGAAACTCGGACTAGTTGTTAACAATCAAAAAGAAAAACCTATGTGCAAGGACAGGCAATGATCAAAATATCTTTGACACAGTTATGCCTCTTTTTTCACCTAGAATTTTCTCTGAAAGGCAATTGCAGCTGAGTGTTTGCACCTGCCTGTGATGCTCTTGTGTACATCAGATATAATGTTACAGTACTGATTGGAACAAAAATCCAGGTGATAAAGGCATGAAATGGATCATGTGACATTCCCACAGGTCTCTTTTTGAAATCCATATATATCGACTCTCATGTTTTGAAAGGTATGTTTTTGAATGGATGTCCGCTTTACTTTCAGGGTTCCATGGTCTATGAAATAATGGGATATGGTGCAGCACCTGGATACTTTGGTATACGCACATTACCGGGTGGATCAGGTGAAATTTTTGTCAGGTCATCTATCCTTGCAAGAGATGAGACGGGAAATTACACCGTAAGTTGTATTTTCTTTCCATGACATGTCATCAGACCCATTGCTATAAGAAAACAGGGTCTGGTGTAGTGGAGGATACCATTTGAAATCTGGAGGTCACAACTTTGTTCAGCACTTAGTTTTTTCCTGGGAGTGTCTTTGGGCAAGATGCTTCCGAGCCCTAGTGCTTGTGAAACCAAATATGAGTGAACTATTGCCATGATTTGACTGAAAGAATCTTGAAAGCAACATAAATATACCATTCTGTTGACCTATGAATAGGCTTTTTTATGCACCTATGGTAGATACCCATCAAAAACGTGGTAGGAAAACAAGCAACTACTTGTTCATCAACAGTTATGTGATAAAATATATTATTTCATATTTGACCAATAACATGAAAAGAATTATGAAAAAACATTCTTTGATACATGGCCTAGGATCTTTATTTCTCATCCAAACCACAGTATGAGGTGCTAAAAAAAGTAATGTGCAAATGTAGCTGTGGAAATACCCAAAGAATATGTAAACACCTTACCATAATCAGAGGCATGAGCTTTAAAAATAATACATTCATCTACATGAAAATCATTACCAACATTTTTTAAGCAACAAATTTTGACATAAGGCCATGGAAAAAATCGTGCAAAGAGAAACTGATGCTCAGTGGAGCTATGGCTTCTCTCTAGAATGTTTTCCCTTGCACAAGGCAGTGCCAAGCCCTAGCCAGGTGAAACCAGGGAAAAGAAATTTACCTGTTGCCATGCTTTACCGGTAAGTTAAATACATACTATTGACAGGGCATGCAGAGCATAAAACACCTTTTATAGAAATGAACACATGATGTAAACATGCTTCTTTTCACTTTTACAGATTGGATTGAAAGCATATGATAGTGCCATACCTGACGACATTGCCATGACAAATCTCACAGTGGTGATTAACCGAAACCCAACAGCACCAAGATGGGTGATTGACAGTTACAGTGAATCTGTGAATGAAGAAGTTGTGTTCGGTACAAATATCATCAATCTGGAAGCAACAGATGATGACGGAGTATGTTGCAATCATTTTAGTAAACAATACTTTGTTTTTACGACTTTCAGGGAAAAGTTTTGTGGAAAAAGGAGATAATGGTGGTTACAAGAAAATGCTGGTAACCAGTATTATATCCAATTCTGAAAGTCTTTTTCACCTTTTCAATGAAAAATACCATTTGTTGAGTTAACATCTAATATTGTCCCCACTTTGAGATTGGACAGGTCTAAAGTTTTGGCATTTAAAAAGTTACTTTCTTATCTTTCAGTGGCTTTTTCATTTTGAATTTATACTATGAAGAAAAAAGTTAATCCCTGAAGAACTTGGCTTAGTGCTAATGGTTGTAGATCAATATCAGACTGCACAAATTTTAAATTTTAACTTTGGATTTTTTTCTGGGGCATGACTTGCAAAGTACAAATGCTAGTAGCTTTAAACTTCATAGACAATTAGATCGCCATAAAGCAAAGTGCACTGTACAAGAACCACAAGTCTATTCCCACTGTTTTTAGAGTTATTTCCCTTCGTAAATTTTAACTTTGAATTTTTGTCTGGGGCATAACTTCCCTAATATACAAGCTAGTAACTTCAAACTTCATATTCAGATAAAACACATTATCAAGAAGTGCAGTGTACAAAAACCATAACTCTATTCCCACTATATTTCGAGTTACTGCCCTTTGTAAATTCTAACTTTGGATTTTTATGTGGTGCATAACTTGCAAAGTACAAAAGCTAGTAACTTCAAACTTCATATACAATTAGGTCACATTAAAGCAAAGTGCACTTTGCAAGAACCATAACTCTATTCCCACTATTTTTGGAGTTTGTAAATTTTAACTTTGGATTTTTGTCTGGGGCATAACTTCCAAAGTATAAAAGCTAGTGGCTTCAAACTTCATATACAGATATACCTCATTAACGAAAAGTGCAATGTACAAGAACCATAACTGTATTCCCACTAGTTTTTTTTTTCAACTGTTACTTTTGTACTAAACCATTCTGCATTCTGTGACAAAGAGCTGTTTTGTGACAAGGAGCTGGTGGGGGGTATGAACACGTTTAGTGATAGCTCTAGTTGTTTGTGGAAATGCATGGAAAATTTATGGCATTTAGACATAATGCTAAGATAATAGCTTTTTAAGTCTTCTGTGGGTAATTCTATTCATCAATCAATTTCCACAAAACTTGTGTCAGGATTTATGATATAATAACACTGTAATAAAACTTCATGTTGTTTGCAAACGTCTTGTTCTGAAATATTGAGGGATAAGTATCAAAATTAAAACTCGCATCAATTTTCAGTGCAATTTATCAAAACAAACACCATGTGGTTTTCTGGATGGCCAAGCAAACTTAATATTTAGCTTGACTGTTTTTGAAGAAAATGTTAAGGTATTGTTGTATAATGACATCGCCTGCCATTTTATGATATCTCTGTTGTTATTGAAGATATCGACTTCAAACTCGGATAAGGTGTTGACTTTCTAAAAGGAAACCAATATCACTGAGGTGGGCAACCATCAAAATATCTATGACACAGTTATGCCCCTTTTTTCAACTTAGAAATTTAAAAAAAACTTTGAGATTGTAATGTCTCTGTTGTTACTGAAGATATTTACTTCAAACTTGGACAACTTGGACAAGTTGTTAACTATCGAAAGGGAAACTCATTCAACAAGGGCAGATAACCATCAACTTATTTTTGGAACAGGTATGCTCCTTTTTTGACTTACATTTCAATGAAAATCAAGCAACTGCAGCCGAGAGTTGGCATCTGCATAGGGTGCTATTGTTCAAGAGGTACATCTGCTCATCTTATTACTTTACCACACAATCCCAAGGAGACACATTTATTTTGTTGTCTACAAATGCTTAGGATGTTGATAAGTCTGAAATTTTGTTATGTGGTAAAGATTAAGTCTCCTACAAAAAAGTTAAACAGCTTATGAGAATGTAGATAAAACAAACAAATGAAGGTAAAAGTTATGTGTTCCTTTCTTCATTACAGCATGATGTAAGCTACAGAATTTTCAGTGCCAATCCAGCAGATTTCTCTACATGGTTTTACCTAAATCCTGACTCAGGGTCAATATCTGTAAGAAGAGACTTGAGTAATGCAACAAGAGACAGTTATCAGGTACTCTTGTTTACACCTCAACTGTATTCTTAACCTATTACCAAGCAATTACACGTTCTAAGGACCCTGAGGAAGAAGGCTTGAGAAAATATCGCAAGCAAAGGAGAAAATGTTGGCACCAGTAACCAGAATCTTCTGGTTTTTCCAAAATATTTTCATTATTTTCAAAAATAAATCTCACTGTTTCAATCATTTTATATCTCTTCCAGGAATGCTTTTAATTTAAAACCATGTAAAATTTTGTCATTTGGTAAAAAGTCAATTCCAACATTTCAGTAAATGCATGTTGCAGACAACTTTATGGACCATGCGGCCGACCATTTGAAAACATTGTGGCAAAATGTGAAGTAGCTCCTTCTGAGCAATTTCACAGTTTGCTATATTTGTTCACATGTTTCCATATCCATATGTCAGTTTGTTGAATTCTGCTTTACAGGGGTGTTTCAGTTTTCTGCTGCTTTGTTTTTCTTTTTTAATATTTTGATTTAGTGTCACATGTATGTATGTCTTGAACTGTTCACTGCAGTAGAGTTTTTACATATTAAAAAATGATAGCAAACCTTATTTGCAGATTTAACCCAGAGGGTCAAACCATATTTTAATGTATATGGCTAAAAGATGGTTTTGAAGACTGTTATAAAAAGAGATGATTTTTACCAGCATTTTCTCCTTTTCCCCTAATGTTTTCTGCCTTTTCAAAGACAACTTCCGTATATTTTAAGCACCCTTTGATTTGTTGCATGGAAATGCTTATAATTTGGACAAGTCCAACATTTTGTCATCTGCTAAAGAGTTTACCTTAAGGCTGCTAGGGGCAACTCAAAGAACTTTTGTGGACAGTGTAGATTAAGATCATACTGCACAGAATGTGCAGTTTGATCTTAGATCTATACTTATCAAGAGATATTTTTCCTAAAGAATACCTTAGCAATAGCAAAATTTGGTTCTTACTATCGGCTTGAAAGTTTCATTTTACTTATTTACCAGGATAAGGGTTAAGAGATTAAGTTCAAGTTTGTGTTTGTCTAATTTTGTCTGACTGTATTTCTTTCATTAGGTAACACTGCTGGCTGATGATGATGGCATCCCATCCAGATCAACCACAACAACGGCCAATGTTAATATCCAGATTAACAGAAATACACAATGTCCAGTATTTACTCCACCCATCAACAATGTGTTTACAGGAACAGTTAGAGAGGATGCACCCCTCGATCAAGATGTTGTGGAAATAAGTGCATTTGACATTGACACAGTTGCTCCATACAACGTCATATCATTTGAACTAATTGCAGATGATGATGCATTGCAATTTTTCAAACTGGAATCTACAGGTGCAAATACTGCAATGATAAGAGTGCGATCACTTCTGAATGTTACCTCTGAAACCCTCTACAAGCCATGGATAAAAGTTACAAATCCAGTTGACATTCAGTGCTCAGCTTCCACAACAGCAGAAATATTTGTAAATCGCAACTTAAATGGACCCGAGTTTGTTCCAGGTGTATACAATGCTACGATACCAGAAACTCTTGCAAAAGACGCAACTGTTCTGACTGTTCTTGCCTTGGATTCAGACAGAATTTCTCCATTCAATACAGTAACATATGAACTTTCTACAGTATCCAACTCACTGAATGCCCTGGACTACTTTAACATAAATGAACAAAATGGCATCATTACAGTTGACCAGCCTGCATATTTGGATATGTCAGATGTTCCTCAATATGAGGTAGGTTCAACTATGTAGCAGTCTTACATGTCCCAATACCACAATGGATGCTAAAGCAAAAACCGTGTACAAACCATTTTCATTATGGCATTCATGAAGTTTTCATATCTGTTTTGTTACCATTGAGGAACTTTTCAAAGTCCTAATTTTGCTTAGTTGAATGTAGACTGTTGTTTTACACTGAACATTTGAGCTCTTCTCAAGAAACAATTATGGGAAATAAAATCATAGATCTAAATTTGATGTTGACTGTTTACCTGACAAGAAAGTGTAGCCTTGTCCAAATTGAAAGTGTTTGCAGTTGACAGAGTACTTGTTACTCAAAACATGAAATTTCTATGATATTTCAATAAAGTAGAAAATGCTCATTACCAGAACTTTCTTCTTTTCCTGCATTGCTTTCAAAGACTTTTCTGAATAGTTGTTAAAGGTTGGGATAGTTTGGTAAAGGGTTAATTCATGTTTCTTTTTCCAGATATCCTGTCTGATTGGCTAGAGACTTAAACATGCAAAAGAAGTCTTTTTAAAATGTTTTTGGAATGTTAGAAAATGCGGGTGCCCACTATTTTCTCCTTTTTTCACAATGTTTTTCTCCCCTTTTAATGACAGAACCCTATATTACAGCCTAGTTTAACTTGTCTGCTAATGCTTTGAATTTGGACATCCCTAAAATTTTGAAATTATGTCATCTGGTAAATGGTTAAAAAGCTCACAGTACTCCATCCATTTAGCCAACATCAGTAGATAACAAATGAAATACTCATAATGTCTCAAATGATCAGATATAACTTAGAAAAGAACAAAAAAGAGAAGAAAACGTAATGGAAAGCAGAAAATACTGGTTGACCAACATTTTTCCCCTTTTCCTGTGATATTTGTAAATACTGTAATGACCAGCATTTTCTCTTTTTCTAACAATGTTTTCTACCCTTCCAAAGGCAGATTTCAGATTTAGAGTCACATTTAATTTGTTGTCGGCAATAGGTTTCAATTTTGACCTGTCTGAAAATTCAATGTGTGGTAAAGAGTTAAAAACAAACTGTTTCAGTTTAATGTGATAGCAAGGGACGGAGGCAGCCCAGCACAGTCAGCATTTCAACGGGTCATTGTTTTTATCAGAAGAAACTTGAATGCTCCACAGTTCCAGGATACCAATCTTTATCAGGCGACTGTACCCTTTAACTCTGTAGCAGCGGTTATATCAAATGACATTCGTGCAACAGATGCTGATACTTATGTAAGTATACCAGTCAACACGTTGTGAATATGGAGCTCTAAGAATTGATATTTTTTGCAGATGCAGATGCATTAAAACCCCTCTTCACAGAGCATGACTCTATTATAAACTCAACCACTTTCAAGGGCTAAACGTACAATCCATTGAAACTGAAACAGATTTTTATTGTATAGGCTTGACTGACGGCATAGATCAAAGATCAGACTGCATAGAATCGAAGATCAGATTGCACATTTTGTGCAATAAACTGTTTGGTGCTGAAAGGGTGAAAGTGCCCTAGTTGCTTTTACAGCAAATGTAGATAAAGATGAAACTGCCTGAAACATTATTTACACTGTCTGCTATGCTATGCTGACACAATCTAACTGAAAGAAACCTTAAAATGACAATAATTTTTGTTGACCTAATAGGGTTTTTGTTTATTGGCTCAGCAGGACAAAATCAAGACTATCACTGCATACATTAATGTTTTTTCTCAGCTTAATTCTTAACCAAATACATGTAAATCAGACTTTTATTGACCCTGAAGACAAATCGCTTTTGAGAACATTGTGGGAATAGGAGAAAATGCTACTTATTAGATTTTCTCCTTTTTCAACAATGTTTTCTGCCTTTTCGTAGACTATAGTATTTAATTCTTGTCAGCAAATGCTTTAATTTTGGACTGGTCTAAAATGTTTTGTCTGGGAGAGAGTTACCAGATACTTCGCTTTAAATATGGCTATAAAACTTGTAAAGATTATATTTTAGCTACTTTATTTATATATTTTCGTGAAGGATCCATACAACAGGGTTGAATACAGTATAGTTGGAGACAATCAGGATCTGTTTTCAATTGGCCAAACAACTGGTGTGTTGTCCTTGAGGGCTAGAATCAACAATCCAGAGTCAAAATACATGGTAAGAAACAGGTCTTTCAAAGTTACTGCAATTCTCAGGAAGAACGATGGTAGTTTGCTCTATTCTTTTGATCAAAGGTTCAGATAAGCGGGTATTTCTCCCCTTACCACACAATCCCTACTTTTCACAACCATGAGAAAGACAACTTTTGAAAACATAGTGGGAAAAGGAGAAAATGCTGGTAACCAGCGTTTTCTCTTTTCCAACAATGTTTTCTACCTTTTCAAAGACATTATTTTAATCAGTTATTTTGTCGTCTGCAAGTTCTATTAATATAGAGGTGCCTGATATTTTGTCGTCTAGATTTTTAGAACTAAAAGTCCAAAGCATAGGGCCTTGTTCTGCATCTGGCATTAATATAAGGTTCATCAAACATAGGTCAAATTTTGCTAATTAAAGGACTTTTCATAGAAAGGTCTTACTTGCCTCACTAATTGATGCGATGTAATTTGTAATCGGGGGATCCTGGGATAACCTTATGCTGTTGGTACTGGCAAAGTTGGTGTATCCTTAGGCAAGGCAATGTAGAACACCAGCCAAGGATTGATTGAACCTGTAAAGACATCAATTAGTCACTAATAATGGCTTTTATGTAACTGGGACTATCATTAACTCGGGTTTGTTAAAAAAAGGGGGATTTGTGGTAAAGGGTTAAAAGAATAGTACTTCATTTAACCCTTTACCAGACGACAGAATTTTGGCCTTGTCCGAATTGAAAGCATTTGCAGACAACAATTTCAGTGTGGCTCAAATGTTGAAATTTTTCTTTCATAGGGTAGAAAACATTGTGGGAAAAGGAGAAAATGCTGGTTACCAGCATTTTCTCCTTTTCCCACAATGTTTTCAAAAGGCTTCTTACCCAGGGTCGTTAAAAGTCGGCATTGTGTGGTAAAGGGTTAAACAGTGCCAGATTTGAAAAGAGGCAATGAAACCAACATCTACCTTACTGAGTAGAGGTCATTGTAGGACATTCATATTTAATATCCTTTATACAGATCCACTCCGTATATTTGTTATAAAGCTCAAAACCTTGAATATTGCTCGCCAGTGAATTGAGACATTCAAGACTTTTTGTATAATTTAAGATTGTGATTCAAGCATGTGATGGAGGTACACCAGCTTTGTGCAGTGAACAAGATTTTATTCTTACAATGAACTTCAACCTTGATACTCCGGACATCTTAACCAGCTTCTGTGATCGGGTTCTTCTTGAAACACAGCCTGGTGGTGTGGTAGTTAGCACAATTTCTGCAATTGACACTGATGCAGGGGTAAGTGGTTTGTGTGATTTATTGGGTTTTTTATCAAACTTATGAAAACTGACATACTATTAAGTCTTGCTAGAAAACAAAAAATTTTGGACTTTACCAGCTTGAAATAAATCAAATGTGGTTCAAGTAATAGGATGTGTTTTCAAAAGGGTATAAAACATTGAGGAAAAGAGGAAAATAATAATTTCGAGCATTTTCTCAATTTTTTTTTTTCAACTCAGATTTGAGTCTAGATAAGTTTTGAAAGAGTTAGCAAGCTGGTGAGTTTTTTATTTTTTCTGTCTACTGACTTTTCCCGTGTAAACTTTCAGATATCTGGAGAACTGACGTACACTCTGATACCTTTAACTCCAGCTGCAGATCAGTTCTTTGAGATCAATGAAAATGGTGAAATCTATGTAACCGGTGACTTGATGACAACGACAACTGATTCCTTTACACTGGCTGTTAATGTGTCCGATGCGGGAGGCCTCTTTGCCACCCAAAATCTACAATGTACCTTTGACATCACCAGAAATGATTTCAACCCAGTATTCACCAACCTCCCTGCCACTCTATCAATCTCTTCCACTATCTCAACACAAGGCAGTATTTTCACAGCATCAGCCACGGATCAAGATCCTTCGGTTTGATATATTTAATCATTATTTTCTCTTTATTTATTGTAAATTGCTTACAGATTTTTTTTTTATTCGTTTACATGCTTAACTCTCTACTAAACGATCCTGTGTTTTCACCACCTTGAGAAATAAAGCTTTTTGAAACACTGTTAGAAAAGGAGAAAATACTTGTAACCATCATTTTCTCTTTTCTCACAGTGTTTTTATTCCCTTTCAAAGATAAATCCCATCATTTCAGTAACAATTATTTTTTCGTCTGCAAATGCTTTCAATTTGGACAAGGCAAAAATTTTGTCATCTGGTAAAACTCTTAGCAGGTGCAGTGGTGACAGTATTGGATATGCAAGTTGGAGGTTCCAGATTCAGTTCACCATGATTTTCATGGGAGTACCCTGTAGTAAACCCTTTGCAGATCCCCAGCCTTGTACTGATGAAACACAAGAAACACATACATAAGTGAACATTGGTAATTATGTGACTGTCCACAAACTTCTAAATTCAAGGAAGAAGCCGGGGGGGGGGGGGGAAAGAAAGAAGAAAATGCTGGTAATCAGCATTCTTTTCCATTTGTCACAATGTTTTCCACCTTTTCAAAGATAAATCCCTTAATATTAGCCACATCTAATTTGTAGTCTGAGAATTCCTTTAATTTCTTTAAAATGTCGCTTGGTAAGGAGTTAACCAATGATTTTTGTTTTCTTTCTTTTTTTTTTTAGAATACCCCATTTGGTACCCTGAGATACAGCATAGTTCCACAAGATGGAGTGTCTGGGTTTGTCATAGACCCCGTCTCAGGTGTGATTTCTTTGTCCACCTCACTACCAGCTACTTCTGATTCTAACATGATCAGGGTATGTAGTCCTTCTTGTTAAACCTCTAAAAATAAAAGTCTTTGGTATATGACTTAAAACCTTGTTCACATGTGACAGTGTGAAACAAAGTGTGTCAAAGAAGCAGGCATTAGTTTTGTTTGGGTGCATCTTGCACTATCCCAAACAACATAAATTGGCTTACTGCAATGATGAATAAACTGAAATAAACTGTTAGAATAATATGATTTGAGAATGCTCACTCAGGTTGAAATACATCAAATTGTCTGTATTGTTTTCTTAGAATATGTGTTGTAAGAGCACTGAGGAAGAACATTGTGAGAAAAGGAGAATTGCTGTTAATTAACATTTTTTCTTTTTCAGATTTTGAGCCAAATTTTTATTTGCTATCCTCAAATATATGCATTTCAATATGGCCAAGTCAGAAATTTTGTTGGTTGGTAAAGGACTTACCCTTTACCGAAAAATCCTAAGTTTTAACGACCCCAGAGAGGAACACATTTCATAAAATTGTGGGAAAAGGAGAAAATGCTGGTAACCAGCTGCATTTAAATTATCATCTGCAAACATTTTCCATATGGTCAAGTCTAAAATTTTGTCAGGGTTAAAGGTTTCAATTTTGCTTTTTATAGATCATTGTCTTGGTTGAAGATCAAGGACAGCCCAGAAAGTATAATTCATCAACTTTGACTTTGGATGTGCAGAACAACTTCAACCGACCACGATTTGATGAAACTTATTCTATAACCATCTTGGAAAGCCGTGATATTACCACTGAATTGTTCAATCTAACAGCTATTGATGCAGATCTGGTAGGTGTTGCATATATAAGATTTGATATTATCTCTTTACCAAAATTTTAAACATGTCTAAATTAAAAGAATTAGCAGATGACAAAGGAAATTTGACTTAAGTGATAGGTTTTGCCTGTGATAGGGTAGAAAACATTGTGGGAAAAGGAGAAAATACTGGTTACCAGCATTTTGTTCTTTATCTAGAATGTTTTCAAAAGGCTTCTTCTTTAAGGTTGTTAAAACTGGGGATTGTGGGGTAAGCAGGCATATACATGTATTAAGTTTCAAAGGGAAGCAAATACATTTGGATATATTTGTATTTAGCAAGAATATTTTAAGTGCCCTTTAGGTGCTTGTTTACCAAAACTTTTACTGAACAATCTAAACTTTTGACAACTCTGAGAGAAATTGCTTCGATTTTCTGATTATATGAGGTTTTAGCAATTTTCAATGTTATTTGAGTAATATGGCAAGAGAAAAAGTGCTTCTGGAAACATTGTGTAGTCACCAACATTTTCTCATTTTCCCACAATGTTTTCTATCCTATCACAGAAAAAATATCACTGTTTGAGCAATATTTCATTTATTGTCTGCAAGTGATTCAAGTCTAAAATGTTGATGTTTGGTAAAGAGTTGGTACAGGTTTTACTGTATATGAGTATTCCAGTGTTGAGCAAAACATTCTACTATCCATATTTTTCCAGCAATCCTTTCAACCCTTTATCACACAAATGGGAGTTTTAACAACCCTGAAGAAAGAAGGCTTTTGAAAACAGTGTGAGAGAAGGAGAAAATGCTGGTATCCAGCATTTTTGCTCTTACCACAATGTTTTCTATCCTAACAAAGACAGAAACCATCATTTTAGCAACATTCTTTTGTTATCTGCAAGTGCTTTTGATTTTGTTTCATCCAAAATTTTGTCATGTGACAAAGAGTTAAACTTTCTTTCTGATTATTATTTTCCAATTAACACTTACTAATAAATATTACCTCATTAGCTCGTTCAGACAACTTGCATTTTTCTGTAGACCACTTCAGAAACAATTTTTTGCTAGAGAAGGAATTACTTGCACAGAACAATATCTCCTACTGCCATGATGTTTTCATTTGTTTTTATAGACTAAACCTTTATTCCTGTTGATTATCCATGCTGTCCAAGGATGTTTTTGCCAAGTGTTATGCTGCAAAATTGTTCCATAGGGTAATGAGTAATAATATTAACCTGTTACCAAACAACAAATATTTAGACCAGTCCAATTTGAAGGAATTTGCAGGAGACATACTACATATGGCTAAAATGACCGTAAAGGACAGAAAACAATGTGGGAAAGGAGAAAATGCTGTTTACCAGCATTTTATTCTTTTCCCATAATGTTTCTAAAGGGTTATTCTTAATGGTTGTATAATCATTGGAAAGGAACGGTTTGAACACTAAAATAGAAGAGGAAAAATGGATCTATACACATTTAGTTTGACAACAGAGATGATCTTTATCATATAAATTTTTTGCAGCCACCCAATAATGTTGCATTCTACTCCATCGCTACTCCAGAACAAGAGGCATGCTTCATAATTGATGGTAACAAGTTCTTTGTAAGAAGTAGACTGTACACACCTCCATGCAACCAACAGTATTTATATGAGGTATATTTACAAAATAACAAAATGTTAGACTTGTCCAAATTGAAACCAATACCTATGATGGCCAGTCCAATAGAGTTATCCCACTTTCAGGAGTCTTGTGCATATATGGTACAAAAATGAACAAGCCTTGCGAGATGGTGTCATATTACTTGAACCTACATGTACACTGTACCTGTTACATTGCCAAATTGTTAACTAGCCCATAACAGGAAAAGAAAATGAGAAATTAAGGCCTTAATATACTTGTTAGACTCTGAATCGCAATGAAATGTGCTTCTGTTAGTACAGATGGCTGTGTTTGATAGTACATCATATATGGTCTGCAACACACGAAAAGAGGCATTTGGACATTTGCGTAAAGTGTTGTCTTGGATCAGCCTGCACAGGCTAATCCAAGACGGCACTTTACGACTACATTAAATCTTTTGCTACAGTAGACTGACACAAAACAGAAAATTCCATAAAAACGGAAAGTGTCGTTTCAGATTAGCCTGTGCGGACTGCACAGGCTGATCCGAGACAACACTTAACGCAAATGTCCAAATGGCCCTTTTGCAGGCTATATGACACCATTGCTTTTTGCTTATGCATAGTCCGAGTGGTAGATCTAATCATGCCTTTGACTTGAAGAGTGCCATTCATGGAAATAAGAAATATTGCATATTAAATGTGGCTAAAATGGTAGGATTTTTGTCTTTGACCAGTAAAAATATTATTGGATAAGAAACAATCTGGCTGCCATGGGGAATCAAACCAGTGGTCCCAGTTTTTCAAGTCCCCACAGAGCATGGCAAGTTTCAAGTCCTAGCCACATATTTCCATTCCTCTCTCACTGCTAAGAATGGCTTTGGCTCAGTTGGTATGGGTAACTGCTAGGTGCTTGAATGAAGCATTCTATGAATTACAGTAGAAACAATTCTAGAGATTTGGATAGTTTCACTGGCTGCTGTGATTAAGCTGAAATACTGTTGAAAATAGGGTTAAACACCAAATAGACAAACCTTAATAAAACCATAGTGAGGTTTTTAGATCATAAATTATCTGTAATTGCTCTTGACAATATGACAAAGTTTTAGACTTGTTAAAATTACAAGCATTTACAGAAGACAAATTGAGCTGAAATGCTATGATTTGTCTTTTAAAAGGTAGCAAATATGGTGGGAAAAGGAACATTTTCTCCTTTTCTGACAATATTTCCATAAGCTTTTTTCCCCTCAGTGTCCTTAAAGTTTGGATTGTTTGATAAAGAGTAAGATATTCACTTAGTGTTTGTATTCTCTCAGATCAATGTCACAGCGACCGATGGTGGAAGTCCAAATCCTCTGACATCAGACCCAGTCACAGTACGAGTTAATGTTCTTCGCAATGACTTTGATCCTGTCTTCGACAATCTACCTCAGATTATCAATCGTCAAGAGAGTGTTGGTATTCTTGGTAGCCTGTACACTGTTCTGGCATCTGATGATGATATAACTGTAAGTTTGATCGTTCTGCCCATTTTGTCTTCAACTCAGTTGCCATGATTCACCTAAAATAGTTTTGAAAGCAGCGGTAAACACCATTCAGTCACGTTCTTGGACTGCTTTGGGAAAAGTGTCGCCATTGTTCTAAATACCTATTTGTGTATAAACTAATTAGGACTTTTTTCAAGTCTTTAATTGTTAACTCTTTTCCAAACAACGAAATTTCAGACTGCAGACAACATATCAAATGTTGGTCAAATGGTAAGATTTGTCTGTGATAAGATAGAAAACATTGTTGGAAAAGAAGAAAATGCTGGTAACCAGCATTTTCTCCTTTTCCTACAATGTTTTCAAAAGCCTTCTTCTTCATGGTTGTTAAAACTTGGTATTATGTGGTAAAGGGTTAATGATAGAAATTTAGGTTTATCTAAATTAAAAGTATTTGCAGACAACAAACTAAATGTAGCAAAAATGATAATTTCTGTCTTTCAAAGATCAGAAAATATTGAGGGAAATGGTGAAAATGCTAGTAACCAGCAATTTCTTCTTTTCCCACAGTGTTTTCAGAAACCATCTTCTTCATGGTAATTGAAACACAAAATTGTTTTGTAAATGTGTTATTGAATTTATATATTTATGTATTATGTATTTAAGTCTAAACTTAAAATTTTTATATTTATGAAGAGATGATTTAAGATCTTCATGTTAAAGATACATCTCTACTCATTTTCAGCCAATTTTCAGCCAGTTTTTTAACTATTTCATTCTTATTTTATTATTACTATGATCATTCTGGTATCTTCATTTTAAATGTTGTCCCTGATAGCTGCAAGATTGCAGAGATTATGACAAATAGAAAATGCATTTCATGTTTTGGAGGCCTTCCAAGCATTCACTGTTGTCATTTCCGGTATTAAATGAGGACAAATCTCTTGTGTTTTTCTAACCCTTACACCATATATATTGGTAATTTATCTATGTTTACACAGCTGAGCTATTATACACATTTTCAAGTTTTAACAGGGTTTTTCTCTCTAGTTGTAAAAATGTATCTTTAATTTACAGGTGCCATTTGGGAATGTTACTATTAACATGATTGAATCTACATTTGTGTCCTATTTTAATTTTGATAACAACACTGGACTTCTGACAGCAAAGCAGTCACTTCTTGATGATTCTGGAGAGAATTACATTGTAAGTAAACATTGGATTGACTAAAATTCTCCCACTTCAACATTTGCGATCATAATTCTTAAAATATATGAAAGAAGTTTTTTAATCCATATAACAGATAATGTATTTCTTTTTCAGAGGATTCTTTTTTGTAAGTTTATATGTTATAAGCTTTAAAATTTTGTAGGAAATTAAAAAGTATGTTTTAACAATATCATCCTCCTACAACAATATTATCTATACATATGACGGTACTTTTCTACTTGATAGAATATTATCTTGCCACTTAACAGTTTTTCCTACTTTACAACAAGTGAAATTTGTTTTATATTTGACAAAGCAGTTAGGCAAGCCTGGTAGGTTAACATAATGGGCTTGAAATCTAGGGATCACTGGTTTGATACCCAGCTCTGCAAAATTCTTTCTGAAAATTGATAATAATTCTTGTGACTTGATTCATTTATCTCTCACTACTGAACATTGTTTTATAGATGATTTTTTTTTTGAGAAAGCAGCTGGTGGCTTGGAAAGAATGTTGCATGAACTGGTAAATAAAATTCAAGGAAAGCATGGGTAGGTGCGATGTTTACCCACATAAAACTGAGAAAATATTCAAAACTGCTTTAAACACCATACCAACAAAGAATGAGCAGTCTAACATCGTTGCTTTGGAATTTTCTGTGGCATAAACAGAAACAAAAAAAGTAAAGATAGTCTTTTACAGATTTGACTGTTTGAGCCTTCACCACACAATACCCACTTTTAATGACCCTGAGGAAAAAGGCTTGTAAAAACATTGTGGGAAAATGAGAAAATGCTGGTAACCAGCATTCCTGCCTTTCTCACAATGTTCCCTAACCTGTCAAAGACAAATTGTGTCATTTGAGCCACCTTTAATATGTTATCTGGAAATACTCTCAATGTGAATAAATCTAAAATAGTGTGATGTGATAAAGAGTTAAAAGAAACTTTGTGTTTTCTTCTCAGCTTCATTTTGAAGTCAAGGATAAGGGACCAATTCCACGATCTAGCAAAGAGTGGCTTCAAGTGAACATTGACAGAAACCTGTTCCCCCCACAGCACAATGATTCTGTGTACTTTTTTAACATCACCGAAGATGCTCCAGTAGATACCATAGTTGGAAGAATCTTTGGATTTGACCAAGATACAAAGGTGAATTATCATTGATTTTTCATACTGTTATCTCTGTACCGTACAATCCTGACTTTTAACAATCCTGAAAGAGAAGACTTTCGAAAACATGATGGGAAAAGGAGAAAATGCTGGTAACCAGCATTTTCTCCTTTACCCTCATTGTTTTCTACCCTTCCCAAAACAAATCTCAATTTTTATACGCCCGTCGAAGATGGGACGTATTATGCGATCACCCATGGCGGGCGGGCGGGCAGGCGGGCAGCGTCCAGTTCTTTGTCCGGAGCATAACTTTGTCATCTCCAGTCCGATTGACTTGAAACTTGGCATGTGTGTTTGTTGCAATTATACAGAGTGCAATGCGAAAGAACCGTAACTCTACCTTGTGCTGTCTTTGAGTTATTTCCCTTTGATCGTCATTTTTACAGCATTTTCTGCTTGTCTGGAGCATAACTCTGTCATCTCCAGTCCAATTGACTTGAAACTTGGCGTTTGTGTTTGTTGCAATAATACGGAGTGCAGTGCAAAAGAACCATAACTCTACCTCATGCTGTCTTTGAGTTATTTCCCTTTGATCGTCATTTTTTACAGCATTTTCTGCTTGTCCGGAATATAACTTTGTCATCTCTAGTCTGAACATCTTCAAATTTGGTATGCATGATTGTTGAAAATTTACGGAGTGCAGTGCACAAGAACCATAACTCTTCCTAGCATGAATTTTGAGTTATTTCCCTTTGATCGTCATTTTTACAGCATTTAGTGCTTGTCCGGAGCATAACTTTGTCATCTCCAGTCCGATTGACTTGAAACTTGGTATGCATGTTTGTTGCAACAATACGGAGTGCAGTGCGAAAGAACCATGACTTTACCTCATGCTGTCTTTGAGTTATTTCCCTTTGATCGTCATTTTTTACAGCATTTTCTGCTTGTCAGGAATATAACTTTTTCATCTCTAGTCTGAACATCTTCAAATTTGGTATGCATGATTGTTGAAAATTTACGGAGTGCAGTGCACAAGAACCATAACTCTTCCAAGCACGAATTTTGAGTCATTTCCCTTTGATCGTCATTTTTACAGCATTTAGTGCTTGTCCGCAATATAACTTTGTCATCTCAAGTCAGAGTGACTTCAAACTTGGTATGCATGTTTGTTGCAATATTACGGAGTACAGTGCGCAAGAACAATAACTCTACCTAGTGCGGATTTTGAGTAATTCCACTTTGATCTTCATATTTACAGTATTTCTTGCTTGTCCGGAACGGAACTTTGTCACCTCAAGTCAAATTGACTTGAGACTTTGGTAAACATGTTTGTTGCATTACCTGCCCTTTATGATTATTATACCCCCTCGACAACTGGTGGTGGGACGGGCGTATCTTGCGACAATTTGCCGCTCTTTTTGAGTCATGTTTGTTGTCTGTAAATGCTTTGAATTTGGACTAGTCTGAAATTTTGTCGTTTGGTAAAGAGTTAATTTACTTTGTATAATACCATGCTCTGGCAAAAGGTAGCTTAATGCATCTCTGTGATGCATGATACCAAAGCAAGTTATCCCATAATTATGGATTGATAAAATCCATTTTGTCTAACAACCAGCTGACTCATAAGGTAAAATGGTCTTTGAACATGCAGAAAATTGACCACTAGCAGAAAGTATTGGCCTAGGTCAGCCTGCATGGACAGCACAGACTGACCTAGGTCAATTCTTTTTTGCAGATACATAGAGTCCCCTTTTCATAGAGCATGACCCATACTATTGTAACTGTTTACCAGAAAGCAAAATTGTAAACTTATCAAAATTTGCAGACAAGATATTTAATGTGGCTCATACCATGGAATTGTTTGGGAAAAGATTGAAAAAATTGTGATTCAGGGTGTCTGTAAGAAAGGCTTGACTGTAATTTGGAATGAGAGGGAACTTTTTATATAAGGAATATGTAAAACAACAAACAAGTTCATTTTTTGCTTTTGAAAATACTTTCAGGCACCATGGAACCGATTTGTTTTCTTCAGCCAAGGCAGTAATGACGCTGAGGATTTCTTTGACCTAGATGAAAGTGGTGTTGTACGGGTTAAAAGTCAGCTGTATGCAGGACCAAGGAATATCAATACATACATAGTCAGTTTTCTTATTTGTCGCTCAGACAGAGCAGATCAAAATAAGACAGTGCAAATTTGTAGTCCGATCTTTCTATAATGTCATCATTCCTTAGGCATTTAGGAAAAAAACATAAAAATTGCAATATATTGTCAATTCCAATTATCCCTTGAAATGTCACATCTTTGTGAATGTATGTTTGCTAGCAATGTTTTGTTGCAAACTTTATGTTTGTGCCTCCTGTAAAACTTTTGTAGACACAACAATTCCAGAGAAGCTTTCTGTGTGTCAAAAACAGAAACAGATCTACGATTAAAAGAGTAAGATTTTATCAAAAAGAGTATATTGCTCCTGTTTCATCAATTATATGTGCAACACAACATTTATGTACTGTTAGTTCTTTTGAATTCAAAATATGACACAGAAAAAACATCCATGATATATGTAGGCTTTAACCTTTAAGAAATAACTCTGTCTTGGGAAAAGTAGTCAATGCTTGTAACGATCAGTTGCTCCTTTTCCGACAATGTTTTCATACAATCAAAGACATGTTTCTTTTTCTTCAATTGCTAGTTTTGCAGTTTGTAATGTTTTCATTTGGTGGTCTGAAATATCCAGCATATTGGTATGGTTGAACCTTTCATGAATTAAAAAAGAAAAATTTTTCTCTTGTACTTCAGCTGAATGCCCTTGCCAGAGACAAAAATGGAGATGAGGATGGCAGATTGAGTACTGGTGCAACTATCAACATTAGAGTCTTACGAAACATACAATGTCCTACCTTCGCTTTAATTCCAGATGTAGGAACCATAAATGAGAGCATTCAGGCAGTGGACGTCATAGACTTGAGTCCATTTGTTGTTGATGCTGATGACCCTGTAAGTGTTCTGTTGTTTGTACCTGTCAATCTTCCCATGTTGATCCAGATTGTATAGGACCACATGTAGTTCAGCAAGAAAGGAGGTGGTTTTGCAACTCAGGGTTATATCCAAGCTTAGAGTGTCATTGGGCGAGATACTGCAAAGCCCCAGTATATTACGGGTGAAATTAATAATTCAGAGTGAGGTGTTGTTTGTTCCCAGCTAGGTACTGGCATGTAGCCAGGAAGCATCGGTAAACACACATCTTTCATGGTCTACAGTTTTGCTGTCACTTTGATTCTTATGTACAGTGCAGTGCATATCTCTGCCAAATAAAGAGGTCTTGTTTGAAGGCTGTAAATACAATTCAGTGAAACTCATAAAGTTCTTCATACACTTCACTAGAAGAACAGACATTATGGATTCAAGATAAGATTCTGTGCATTCTAATCTTGACCCATACCACCCATAAAAACCCCTGTTTTTGCATGTGGCAGTGATAGATATATTTATAAGCATACAACAAAACTAGTTCAACTGCCTGTAGCCACCATTCTACCACCTGACTATCAAATCCACCATGTGAGACACATTTTGAAATGCATCTGCAAAAGTATTGACCCAGGTTCTGGTAACTTTTTGCTATCGGTCAATTTTCTGCATATCATAGTGCAAGTCTGCCTCATTTAGTTGGTTTTGAGACAATGAATTTTATTGATCCATACTTATGTGATGACTTGCTTGGTAAAGTGCATCAAAGAGATGCATTAAACCCCCCTTTTGCCAGAGCCTGGCTCATTTAATTTGTTGAATGCAGAAGATAGTTTCAGTGTGGACATCTAAACTAACATTTTGTGGTCCAATAAAGTGTTTAAAAAAAATTTGAAAAAGAAAGAGTAAGATTGTAATTTCCAGTAAGTATGTGTTTGTTTTACTTTTCAGACGTCTATATTTGGACAACATACTTTCAGTCTGATCGGAGATGTATCTGCCCCTGCACTGTTTACTGTAAATTCTGCTTCTGGTTTGGTCAGAACAAGAACTACACTATTTAATGATTTTGAAGAAAACTACGTGGTAAGTTAACTGTGCAAGTTACAGCTCCTAAAATACTTTTTAACCCATTAGCTCATTCTTCTCTGTTTTAATGACCCTATGGAAGAAGGCTTCAAAAACATGAGAAAAGGAAAAAATGCTGATAACCAGCATTATCTTCTTTTGCCTTAACGTTTTCTACACTTTGAAAGACAAGCTTTATCATTGGAGCTACATAAAAATAGTTGTCTACAAATGCTTTCAAAATGTATGAGTCAAAGATTTGTTCATGTGGTAAAGGGCTAAAATAAATCTTTCAAAAAAAACTTAGTTACACTTCATCTGATCATGCTATCATAAGGAAAACTATACTAGTAGAAAGAGTCAAAGTTGTAGCTCTCTAAAATATAATCATGTTATTTTTTGACTAAATTTCGGCAAGGTTGTAATTTATGTCAATATTAAAAATAATTCTCCAAAATATTGAGCACTCATCAAATTGCTACATATCTAATATATTACTTTGTTTTAAGTCTGAAAATATATCGCACAACGTCAACTGGATTTTGCTTTATTTTCATGTAAATTTCATAAATATAGCTTCAGGATTTAAGGCACATTGAATTGAAAAGTAAAGTTCAAAATACGGGTAAGTCAACAGGGATTCTGTCTTACATGAAATATCTATGGGCACTAACTGTTTTGTCTTGTTTCAGCTAAGAGTGAGAGTTTCTGATCAAGGACCATCAAGTTGCAGTGCCACAGCTACTATTTCAGTCAGTGTCAACAGAAACTTGAACACACCTGTATGGCTCTCAGCATTACCAGGTAAAGGATTCAACTTCATCTCAGTTTTGGTCCTTTGTGATTCAGTGGTAATAGCGTTCAACCCTTTACCACACAAGCACAGGTTTTAGCGACCCTGAGAAAGAGGCCATTTGAAAACATTTTGGGAAATAGGAGAAAATGCTGGTAACCAGCATTTTTCTGCTTTTCCCACAATGTTTTCTACCTTTTCAAAGATGAATTCCATCATTTGAGTCACATTTGTTTTTTGCAAATGCGTTCAGTGTTGACAAGAGTAGAAATTTTTCGTTTTGTAAAGAGTTAAGTTCTAATCAAAAGACCTGCAGTTTAATTCAAACTGGAAGAAAAAGTCATTTAACTCTTTATCAAACAATCTTGAGTTTTTACAATCCCTAGAAAAATGGCTGTAAAAAAATCAGGGAAATGGATAACATGTTGGTAAACAGCATTTTCTTGTCTTTCCACAATGTCTTCTATCCTATCAATGACATATTCTTTATTTAAGCCTTGATGAATACAAGAACAAACTAAACTTCATGTGACAAGTAAAATAACATGGTGAAATTTCCTGGTTTCTCTTCTGTTATTTAAGATACTACTTCATACTCAGGCTAGTTTATTGACTATCAAAAAAGGATGCCATAACAAAAAGTCAGGTAGGTCTCAGAAGTCTTTTAGACAGTTATGCCAGCTATTTGACTTCAAATTTATATCAGAAAGATTCTCTAGCCAAGTGTTTGCACCTGCATGTGGTTCTCTTGTTTGTTACAGGGGCAGTCCAGTTTCAGCATACAATACTTGAAAACCAGCCAGTTTCTCAGGTCTTCTTCACCATCAGTGCCAGAGACAATGATAATAAGGTAATTTCTGTAAACAAATTTTCTAACTAAGCCCTATACTGCATAATCCAGTGTTTTAACTAAGCTGAAGAAGAGAGCTTTTGAAAACATTGTGGGAAAAGGAGGAAATGATAATGACTAGCACTTTCTCTTTTCCCCACATTGTTTTATACCTTCTGAATATCAATTTTCGTCATTATTATGAGCAATTTTTTTTTTCTGGGAATGCTTTGAATTTGGAGAGGTCAAATATTTTGTTTGTTTGTGAATAATTTGATACCATTGTGATATAACTAAGATCTGGTTGAAAGCAGTGTAAAATAATACAACAACCAAGTGGTTGATTTTCCATTGTAAAGCAAACTTTGTAAGTTTAAACCAAATGGTTTAACCATCAAAAGTTGTGTTACTTTCAGATTTAGAAAATCTGGGAGAATGAGACTAAGAATGTTTTTAAGAATGGTTGGTGAATACAGACCCAGACTAGTTAAGTCAAGTACCTACCAGTATGCTAGTAATGTACACGACTAATAATCCAGAGGCCTTGAGTGTCAATCCAAGCTCAGTCAAGTTCTTTTCAAAACCTAATGATTGTCATTATATGGCGTACAACACACAAAAAGGGGCATTCGGACATCTGCGTAAAGTGTCGTCTCGGATCAGCCTGCGCAGTCCGCACAGGCTAATCCGAAACGACACTTTCCGTTTTTATGCAATTTTTCTGTTTTGCGCAATTCTACTGTAGAACAAAATCTAATGTAGTCGTAAAGTGTCGTCTCGGATTAGCCTGCGTGAAGTGCGCAGGCTGATCCGAGACAACACTTTACACAAATGTCCGAATGCCCCTTTTCGCGTGTTGCAAGCCATATGATGACTTGCTAGGTATTATGCACAGAGAGATTTGTTAAGCCTCCATCTGCCAGAGCACCACTCATTTTTTATATGCTTCACATGTTTTGAACAGAGCCCATACAATCAAGTGAGTTACAGTGTAGAAACAATGACAGACATGTTTGGTGTGGTCGAAAATTCTGGAGGCATTTTCTTGAGAACATCCCAAGTTGGCCTTACTCAAGGAACTTACCAGGTAAATATTTTTCTTAAAATTAAAATCTCCCTCGCAAGATATTTTAATGCAATTTTTCGATCAGAAAATTTTAAATGGCTGCAATACATAGAAGTCAAGTTGAGTAATAGGATGTGTTTCACTGTCTGAATTAACATTTCAGTTCCAAGTCCGTGCTTCTGACGGTGGAAACCCATCGGAGAGTATTACAGGCATATTTGAGTTGACTGTGCTGAGGAATAACTTTGCTCCGAGGATCACAAACCTGCCTGCAGAAATCAACATTACGGAGAACAGACCTGTAGATGATATAGCAGTGTTTGATGTTAATGCAGAAGACAATGATACTACTGTAAGTAGATATTGTGAAATGAAATAGATACGATCTGACACAAGGTGGCATTTGAGATAAAATTCTATTACACAAGTCGAGCAAAAAGGGTAAACTATTCGAAACCATGCACATACACAGGAAAATGTTTATGAGTAACAATCCACCCCCTACCCTAAAAGTATTTTAAAATGCTGGCACATGCTAGAATAACGTCAAGATGTGTAAGATAAAAAATATTGTTATGGCTATATTAGCTGTATTACACTGAAAATAAGGAAGGTTATGTGATAAAGTATTATCCTGTTCTAAATGTTACAGTGCCTCTTACAGCTGTACTTGCTTTTGTGGTCAGTTTTGATCCAGATCAGACTCCACAAAACAGAGTGTCTAACTTTTAATGTGCCCTGTTCACTACTGAAATATTCTGACCAAAAGCAACTTTAACCCTTTGCTCAATAATCCTGTGTTTTCACGACTAGAAAAAGGGATCTTTTGAAAACTTTGTGGGAAAAGGAGAAGATGCTGGTAACCAGCATTTTCCCAGTTTCGCACGATGTTTTCTACCTTACCATAGATAGAGATTGACATTTGAGCTGCATTTAAATTGTTGTCTGCAAATGCTTTCAATTTGGAAAGGTAAACATTTTCGTCATTTGGTAGAAAGTATATACAGTATATATATCTTTACAAGTATATATGGTATCTGCTTCTTTACAAGATAGTCCAACAAAAACAGCTTTGAAATTACAATATCTGCAATAAATAAGTAGTAAAATGTTTTATACACATACATACAATTCCTTTTTTTTGCAGTCTCCTTTTAACCAATTCACATTCAGTTTAGAAGGGGATGAGGAGGCCACAAGTTTCTTTAGTATCAATGAAACAACTGGGATGATTACACTGAAAAATCCATTGAATGCTGGGACATTCTACAGGCTTCAGGTAACTCATACTTGCTATAGAGAAATCCTAGTTTTATCTCAGTTTCCAGTGCTTGTCATGTGGGAAACTCCTGCGGGCAAGGTAAGGGTCCTGCATAGCCTAGTAATGAAGGTGTTGGTTTAGCAGTCTGGAGGCCCAGGGTTCCATACTCACTTGAGACACTGGCTTTTTCTTTGGAGTGTCCTTAGGCAAGCCAGTTGGCCCTAGCCAAGTGCTGGTAAAACTGGTAAAATATGACAAAGTGAGCTTTGGTCTTGGTATGACTTAAATAATGTTGAAAGTGGAATATAACAGACCTTCAATCAAATCTTGAGGCAAGGCCATGCCAGTGCTTACCCCTGTACTGGTGAAACCCCTAGAAAGATATGCAAGGTAGCTTTCAATTTGACTGAAATACTATTTAAGGTGGGGTCCTGAGTGGCTCAGTGGTAAAGTGTAGGACATGTAACCTGGAGTCCCCAGGTTCAAGCCACACTGGATGCACTCTTGTGGGAGTGTCCACAGGCAAAACACCTTAGAGTCGCAGCCTAGTACTGGTGAAACCCACAACATACATGAATATCTGAGCTGTTGCAGTGATATGACTGATGTTGAAAGTAGCATTAACACCATTCAATCAATTAAATAAACTTTTAAAGGTGAAGTAAATGCTGTTCTTTCAAGCAAACAAATTAAATGAAATTGATAGATTTTTATATAGATAGCCTCTGGATCGCTAAAGATTGGACTGCACCAAATGTATAGTCCAATGTAGGAGCTAATTGTTACATATCTTATGAGCTAATTTTATAGAAATGGCGGTACAAGTCATATATTTTGATTCCTATGTTTTAAGAAAGAATCGTTTTGAAAAAATGAGGGAAAAGGAGACTTTCACACATTGTTTTCTGTCCTTTCGTAGTCGTTCAAACCATATGTAGTAATTTTGTTACCAGCTTAAAATTTGAACAAGTTTAGAACCTTGTTGTGTGGTAAAGAGTTAAGCACTTAACTCTTAACCATACAACAAAAAAGTAGACGTCCAAAGTGAGAACATTTGCAGACAATGATTTAAATGTGGCTCAAATAATGGAATTTGCCTTTGATATAGTAGACAGCATTGTGGAAAAAGGAGAAAGTGCTGGTTACCAGCATTTTCTCCTTTTCCCACAATGCTTTCTAAAGGCTACTTTCTCTGGGTCTTTAAAATTTGGGGTTGTGTGGTAAAGGGTCAGTGATCTATTTCTGTTACATCTTTGTTCATATCAGGTCAGGGTCAAGGTCACAGATCAAGGACCACAGTCTAGGTCAGACACACAAGTGCTCTATATTAATATTAATCGCAACTTGAATGCACCAACTTTTGATTTTGACCAACGATCGTTTGCTGTCAGAATTCTTGAAACACGACGATTAAGGGAAAGTATCCAGACAGTTTCAGCAACAGACTTGGATGAAGAGGTATGTACTGATACAGTGGTATGTTGACTTTTTGAACATGTAATAGTTTTATCATACTTTGTGCAAAGTAACTGTATTCGCTTGAAAAAGTTCAGCTGCAATAATTGACCTCTTCTGAAAACATTGTAGGGCAAGGAGATGTTGATATCCAGCATTTCTACCTCTCTTACAGTATTTTTTTTTTTACCCTTCCCAAGAAAAATCCAACTTTTTGAGTCCTGTATACTTAGTCATCACACTTTCAGTCTTACACGTGGTAGAAGACCAAGAAAAAGCTGACTGAAAAGGATTATAAGGTTATTGGTCTGATTTATAGTTGACAAGAAATTGTTTGTTATTACTTGACAAAGCTTGCATAAGGTTATTGGTCTGATTTATAGTTGACAAGAAATTGTTTGTTATTATTTGACAAAGCTTGCATTTAATCCTTCCTTAGCCAATGATTATGCAGCAACCCTCAGGAAAAAGGCTTTTGAAAACATTGTTATAAACAAAGAGAATGCTGGTAACCAGCAGTTTTTCTCTGTGCTAGGTTTCTATCCTTTGAAAGACAAACTTATCATATGAGTCACATTTTGAATGGCAAAACATTCATTCTTGACAAGTCTTAAGTTGTAGGCAGTCCAGGGCTGTATTCAACCATTCTTAAGAACATTCTTGGTCTTATACGCCAAAATTTTCTAAGACTGAAAGTACCACAACTTCTGATTGATAGGCTGAACCATTTGGTTTGTTGTGTTACTTTCAAATTTAGAAAATATTGAAATATGGGACTAAGAATGTTCTTAAGAACGGTTGGTGAATATTGACCCTGATAGAAAACCTTGCATGCCTTATTTTGGACGTTGTATTTACTGCCTGTCAATTAGGATGTAAAGGAAATAATTATAAGATATGACCTACAGTGAGAACAAGTCAGTAGTAAGTCTTTGTCCTCTCTATTTTAGTCGCCCAATAATTATGTGGAATATTTCTTGGATGCAACCAACGACCCATCTGTCTTTGAATTCTTTGATGTGGAAACAGTGGTAAATCCCAATGGAAATGTTGCCGAGTTGTCATTGAAACGTTCAATGACTGAATATATTAGCGCAGGGAATCAGTTTACTGTGACTGTAAGTTTTCTTTATTTTTCTTTTATCCTATTATTCTGTTCACTTTATTCATTAAAATATTTTACAAACTTCCATAAAATTACAGCTTTCTTCCATCAACAGATTTTGCAAACATTATTAAAAATGAGGCAATTTCTTGTAACAAACAGTTGCTCTTTTTATCTCCTAGGTAAGAAGGACCTGTATTCACAAACAAATCTAAATAGTTTTTTTTTTTCCTATTAGTATGAAAGGTTAATCAGTTATTCTCTGCGAAAAGAAAATCATGCACTGTTGAAATTCAGGGTTGGAACTGAATTCAAAGTTGTTTATGAATATGGACCCATTTTGACCCTATCCCAAATAATCCTTTGGTTTATTAACTCAGAGAAGGAAGACTTGAAACTTAGGAAAAGAAGAGAATGCCAGTTACCAGTATTTTTTCCTTTTCTCACAATGTTTTCTCACCCTTTCATAAATAAATCTCATTATCTGAGCCACATATATCATCTGCAAATGCTGCCAATATGGCCTGCTTTAAAATTTTGTTTTCAGGTAAAGAGCAAAACATACTTTAATACTGTTGAATAATTAAAAGAAATGCATGTATGTTTACTACTCTACCACATAATCACAAGTTTAAGACCCTGAAGAAAGACCTTTGGAAAGCATTATGGGAAAAGGATAAAAATGCTATTAATCAGCATTTTCTCCTTTCCATAAAAATGCTGGTAATCAGCATTTTCTCCTTTCCCCACAATGTTTCCTACTCTTCCCAAATTTCAGTTTTTGAGTCACATTTATTTTGTTGTCTGCAAATATTTTGATTTGGAGCAGTCTTAAAACTTCTCTGTTTGGTAAAGAGATAAATTTTTATTTTTGTATTTGTTGTATTAGGTGTCTATAGCCGCTCGTGACAATGGGGCAGAACCTTTACAATCAACACTATCATCACAAGTTCGTGTGACAGTGGTCAGAAACACTCCTCCAAGGTTTACAGGCTTAGATGTAAATGGCAGATACTTCAGATCAGTGAGATTTGATCTTGCGTCTGGTGGTTTTGTGTATCAGACAACTGTTTCCGATGACAATATTGATGTAAGAGAGTTTGCTTACTTCTATCTATTCTTTCCATTGCTTTTAAGTAACTTGCTGCTTCCTATGGTTTATTTCTTATTTCTTCCTTGCCATTAACAGTTTGCTAAACAAAAACACTCAGATTTTTCCATATTAAAAGGCTATGAAAACAACAAGCCACATGTGGCTCAGTGATGGAATTTGCATATTAACCCTTTACCACACTACAAAATTTTAGACCTGTCCAAATTAAAAGCATTTGTAGATGACAGTTTTAACGTGGCTCATATGAAATGATTTTTCTTTGATAGGGTAGAAAACATTGTGGGAAAAGGAGAAAATGCTGGTAACCAGCATTTTCTCCTTTTCCCACAATGTTTTCAAAAACCTTCTCTTTTAGGGGGCGTTAAAAGTCGTCATTGTGTGGTAAAGGGTTAAAAGGTGGAAAAATTTTGGGAATAGGAGAAATTGCTGATTACTCCTTGCCCACAATTTTTTCAAAACCTGTCTGCCTCAGGGTTGTTAAGACTGGGGATCGTTTGATGAAGCATTAAAGGTGGTCTGCAAGATTACATTGAAGCAGTTTTACTCCTCACCAAACGGCAAAACTTTTGAAACAATTATAGATAAACAAGTGCCAAAATAGGTGTCTTCCCACAACTGTCACTGTTTTAAATAATTATGTGGGCTGAAATTTCTTGAAATAAAGCTATGTTAAAATCTTTTCCATGGCATGATGGTTGAGACGTTGTATTTGTAATCAGCAAACTTTATTAGGGGTGTGGTTTTTTCCTACTGTAATAGGACTTCCTCCCTTTGAAGCCAAAACTAAAACTAGACAATTATCCAAGTTCTGAAAAGTCTGTTCAGAAATCACATATTTACTGAAGTATGCGAAGAGGGTCAGGGTATTTTACTTTCCTTTCATATTTCATCAGTCACAACCCTGTTTTCTTGAAGCATACATTATGAGCCATACTCTGTGAAAAGGGAGCTTAGTGCATCTGCACAGTTTTAACGCATCAGCCTATGCAGTCTGCGCTGGCTGACATGGGTCAAAACTTTTTGCCATTTGTAAATTTTCTGCATGGCAAATGACCATTCTACCTCCAGGTCCACTTGATTGTTAAACAAAATGGATTTTATGGATCCATAATTATGTGATGACTTGTTTGGTATAATGCAGCATGGAAATGCATTAAGCCCCCTTTTGCCAAAGCATGGCTCAGTTTAATTGCTTTTTCAGATCAATTTCCGGTTTGATCATGGATCTACATTTGTAGATACATTAAACTCCCTTTTCACAGAGCATGCTTCATATATTAGGGTTATTCTAGAGACTGAGCCAAAGCCCTGGTAGCCTGGTTGGTAGCATAGAGGACTTGAGAACAGGAGGTCGCTGGTTTGATCCTAGGCTCGGCCAATTTCTTTTCGAGGATTGATGATAGTCATTGCGACAGGATTCTTTCATCACTCACAGCTGACCATTGTTTTAATGATGGTTATGTGGGAAAATAGCCAGTGGCTTGGAAAGAATATTGTGCGGAGTACTGGTGAAAGACACTCCAGGAAAGCATGGATAGGTGCACTGGTCGCCGCGATATAACTGAAATAATGTTGAAAATGACGCTAAACATTATACAATCAATCAATCTAGAGACCGAAAATGCCCACATTCTTTGCTTAGCAGTCAAATTAATAACTTCAAGCTAGTTTTGACTGTATCTCTGTGGGGTTTTTTTACCTCTTTTTATTGCAGGCACCCTTTAACACTCTATCCTATGAAGTAACTGGAGACTCTAACTCTCTAGAGTTTTTTGAGATTAATAGCAACGGTCTTGTGATACTGAAGCAAAATGTGACTTTGGAAAATATTTTACGCACAAACTTTGAGGTAAGAAGCAAGAAGCCAAAGAGCTATTTATTACTGTGCAAATAGATATCTTTAAGCCCATCCTTTACACTGCTTTCTATGGGTTCTTACAACAAAGAGCATATGTCTATTTCAAACAAATCATGTCAGAGTGTAAATGAAAGATTAACTCTCAAGACTAACATGACGTAAATGTAGACTCGTCCAAATTGAAAGCATTTGCTGTGGACAATTGGAATTTTGCTCATTTGATGGAATTTGTCTTTGATAGCGTAAGAACGCATTGCAGGAAAAGGAGAGAATGCTGGTTTCCACACAATGTTTTCATGAAGCTTTTTCCTTAAGGTAGTTAAAACTCCAGATTGTGTGGTAATGGGTTCATAAATAATAAATTAATTCCTCTTCTTTTTTCCTACACGTTTAGTATCTTTTAAGTTTGTTTGCCAAGCAGGGCAATTAGTTGTTACTTCACAGGGCTTGAACCCCAGGCATTGCTAGCTTGATTGCCAGGCTTTGTCATATTCTTTCCGAAGGTTGATGATTGTCACTGTTACAGGTTCATTCCTCTCTCACCACTAAACATTCTTTATGCGGAAAAGAAGGCAGTTGCTTGGAAAGAATGTGCACTGGCGGCCACAATATATCTGAAATAATGTTTAAAACAGCATTAACCACCTTAATACAAAAACAAGAACCAATAGAATTTGAAAGCGTTGTGAAAATAGAAGAAAATGCTTATCTTGGTTAATATACACTATTGCCACAATACTATTTTTTGGTTATTAACTCTTTAACAGAAGACAAAAATTTTAGACTTGTCCAAATTGAAAGCATTTGCAGACAAAAAAATAAATGAGACTCAAAACTTGATATTTATGAAGGGAAGGATAGAAAACATCATGGAAAAAGGATCAGGGTGGTTAAAAGTCTACAATGTATGGTAAAGGGTTAAAAAAGAAGAAAACAATAAAATATACAATACACCTTACAAGGTTTGACTGTATTTCTTTGTAGGTCAGCCTGATTGTATCAGATGGTGGGATGCCAAACTTGACAGATATAGCTACTTTACAAGTGTTTGTTGAAAGAAATTTCCTTCCTCCAGTTTTCGCAAATCTAAATGCAGCTGTATCAACTACCATTGAAGAGAGTGTATCAGCAGGAACAGAAGTCCTTACGGTGACTGCGACAGATGATGATTTATATGTAAGTGACAAATACTTGGAGAAAGATATTGTTGAACACTAGTATGCCAACTTAGTGTAATCATTTCATGTGATTTTATTGATAATCATAGATCAGTGTTTCTGTTTAATCTTTATCAGATAACAAAATTTTGACTTGCCATATTGAAATCATTTGCTTAAGATACAATGTTTATGGCTCAAATTGTGTGATTTGTCTTTGTGAAGATAGAAAACATTGGAAAAGGAGACAATACTGATTACCTGCTCTCTCTTCTTTCTTTTCAGTGTTTTCAAAAGCCTTTTTGGGGGGCAACTTAAAACACTGGACTGTTTTGTAAAGAGTTAACAGTGCTCCATATGGACCTTAGTTGGAAAGATTAGAGTATTTAAAACTAATTGATATCAATATCAAAATGTCATGCTAATCAGGGTCTCATTGGTTGTTCATTTTGTTGGACAAAATCAACATACCATGTTACAGGAAGTTGTCTTGGTACTGATAGCCTAGTAGTTTCACTCTCTTTCATTGCTAAATATTTATTTGACTTTGCATATAAACAGGGAATGTAGCCAGTGGCATGTATAAATTAAAAACTGTTGTACAGAGCACTGTTTAAACTTTTACCAGACTGTGAGAAGACAAAATTTTAGACTCGACCAAAGTGAAATGATAATACAGTGGATTTTTTCTCGGAAAGACTAGGAAACATTGTGGGAAACGTAGAAAATGCTGGTTACCAGTATTTTCTCCTTTTCCCTACAATGTTTTCTAAAGCCTTTCTCCTTGGGGGGTCATTAAAACTCAGTATTGTTTCGTAAGGATTAATAAACACCAGGGCCCCGTTTTACTAAGGTAGTAACGAACAAATCTTGCCTAAGTTTTACGTAACTACAGTATGGTGGCATATTTCTGCCACGAGATACGAGATAACTAACATGATTATTTTAGAAAACTATTGCGATAAATCAAAGTTTCCTGGAAATTTTATCTAGAAAAGATAAAATTTCCAGGAAACTTTGATTTATCGCAATAGTCTTCTAAAATAATCATGATAGTTATTTTGTATCTCGTTGCAGAAATATGCCACCATACTATAGTTATGTAAAACTTATGCAAATTTTTTTCGTAAATACCTTAGTAAAACGGGGCACAGGAGTGCATATGTAGGTGCACTTGAGGCAGATGATAAAACAGGAATTGTTTGGGAAAGGAACTAAACATCAAATAAACAAATAAAATCAATAACGTTTTAAAGATTTAATCTTTTTTTTTTTTCGCAGGCACCAAACAATGAATTCACCTATGAGCTGTTGGATAGAACACCAAACAGTGGCCATAGTGACTTCTTCTTTCTGGATCCAGAAACAGGGTCGCTTATTTTGACAAAATCCGTTTTGAACGAGGCCATCACAAATGATCGTTTTCAGGTAAGAAATACAGCTTGGCCAATTTTTTTCTGAGGATTGATGATAGTGATTGCCATAGGTTTCCTTCCTCTCTTACTGCTGATTGTTACTTTGATGATGGTTATGTGGGAAAGCACCAGTGGCTTGGGAAGAATAGCATGCAAGTTACTGGTTAAAAAACACAAGGACAGCATTGATAGGTGCACTAGCTGCTGCAATATAAATGATATAATGCTGAAAATGGTGTTAAAGACAACAAAAACATACTAATGAGGTCAAAAATACATTCACACTTTTTTAGACTTGCACTTACTATATTATATTAACTCTTTACCAGCCAAACAAATTTTAGATTTTCCCATATTTAAAGCATTTACAGATGACATACTTTGATTTAGCCCCAATACAGTAATAAGTTTGCCTTAAAAAGGGTAGAAAACATTGTTTGAATAAGTAGAAAATGCAAGTTACTAGAATTTTCTGCCTTTTCCAACAATATTTTCAAAAAACATCTACAGAGCCCCGATAACTCAGTCAGTAGCACACAGGACTTGAGAACAGGAGGTTGCTGGTTGGATCCCTGGTTCTGCCAATTTCTTTCCGAGGATTGATGATAGTGCAACAGGATTCATTTCTCTCTCACTGCTGATCATTGTTTCGATGATGGTTTTGTGGGAAAGCAGCCAGTGGCTTGGAAAGAATATTGTGAGGAGTACTGGTAACAGAAACTCCAGGAAAGCATGGATAGGTGCACTGGCTACCGCAATATATAATGTTGAAAATGGCATTAAACACCGTGCAGTCAATCAATCAAAAAACATCTTTCTTCTTAAAAGCATGGGAATTTTTTCGTATCACTTTCCCACTCAACAAATTTTAGACTCCCTAATTCAATTGATTCAAATTAATACAAATGAGCTTTAAGTTCCCTGATGGGATAAAAAAAACATTGGGGACTGAGAGGAGAAAATTGTGGTTAGTAATCAGCATTATTTCCTTTTTCCACAATGTTTTCAAAAGGCTTCTTACTTTTGGTCATCAAAACTCGGAATTGTCTAAAACGAAACTTGTATCAGAAATGATATCTTTTTATTGTAGATGGTAGCAGTAGCCACAGACAAGGGTACACCAGAGCTCTCCAGTCAAATAAATGTTGATGTTGCTATACAGAGAGAGGCAGCACAACTTCAGTTTGTACTTGATGACTATGCAGGCACAGTTTCAGAACGACAACCAGTAGGCTTTGTTGTTACAAGCCCTAGAGCAACTCCAGGGGTAAATATATTTGTGGAACAGCCTAATTATGTCAACTCTTTACCACATTATAAAATTTTGGACAGGTCCACCTTGAAAGCATTTTCAGACGACAAATTGAACGTGGCACAAATGGTAGAATAACATGTCAAAGAGGGTAGAAAACATTGTGGGAAAAGTTGAAAATGCTGGGTACCAGCATTTTTCTCCTTTTCCTACAATGTTTCCAAAAGCCCTCTACCTTGAGGTTGTAGAACCAATTACAAAACAAACCTGACTTTAGGACTCTAGGGAATAAGCTGATCATTTTTTTGAAGATGGTTATGTGAGGACGAAACCATTGGCTTAGGAGGAATACTGAGCAAAGGGTTGTAAAAGAAACTCCACAAAAGCATGGATAGGTGCACAGATCATGTTGATATAACTGATGAATATAATACATAATGTTGAAAACAGCATAAAACCATACAAACAAGTCAGACCCTGGGCAATAAAGCTTTTGACAAAATGAGAAAAGGAGAAAATGCTGCTATCTAGCATTTTCTTGTTTTCCCACAATGTTTTCTACGATTTTTAGAAAATGCTAGATAGCATTTTCTCCCTTTCCCACAATATTTTTTACCATTTCAAAGAATTATTCTGCCATGTGCATTATATTTAATTATTTGTATGCAAACACTTTTGATTTGGAATTACCGGTACACTTATCTAAAATTTTGTCAATGTGAATGAGTAAAGAGTTAATCATTAAATCATTAAATGTTTCTTTTGATGAGTTCATTTTAGTGTTGTTTGATGTGTACAGTGTGTACCAGTGCTTTTAGGTTGATAATGTTTGTCATTGCATTACCAAACAATACCGTGTTAAAATGACCCTGAGGAAAAAGCTTTTGAAAACATTGAGGGAAAAGGAGAACATGCTGGTAACCAGCATGTTCTCCTTTTCCCTCAATGTTTTCTACCCTTCAAAGACCCACCCCATCATTTGGATCACATTTAATTTGTTGTCTTCAAACGTTTTCAATTTGGACCAGTCTAAAATGTTGTCGTTTGGTAAAGAAGTATGCGATATTTCTTATCATCAGCCCAACATCGAGTACACCCTGGATACAGCTTTTAGTGACAGTGCATACTTCCGTGTAGAAGACAATGGTGATGTGGCCATCAAAGTTGATCTTCGTTTGGATCCATTAAAGTCGACACTGTATGAGGTAAACAAATCTTTTTTGCATTCATTATTTTGCATTGGGTTTAATTCTTTCAACCCCAACTATATGAACTTGACATCTCTTGACAGTTGAAAATGTAATCCACTATAACACATAAACGCTGGTTACCAGCGTTTTCTCCTATTCCCACAATGTTTTCAAAAGCCTTTTTCCTGTTAGTTCTCTGGATTGTTTTAGTAAAAAGTTAAAGGTTAAAATTTTATAATAATGCTCAGTTTGCTAACAACAAAAGCTGGTTGATGGTATGAGTCAAGATTGGACAACACAGAAAGTGCCATCTCATTCTTGCTCTACACTGTCTGATAGTTAGGCATGATACTGATTTGGCAGAATGCTTTTGCTAAAAGAGAACAGTTGAAGATAAATCCTATCAAACGTTTTTAGCGTTGCTGTTTTTAAACGAAATGTCAAGTTATCATCATAGCCCTGCTGTCGTTGTATGCATCATATTTATTTAGTCATCCGCAAATACCATCAAGTTAGTATAAGAGTCAAATATGCCTCCAATTTGGTCTTATCTGAAAACTTGTACATATTCTTGTATCTTTGAATTTTAACCTCAAACTTCAGCAAGTTGTTGTCTATTGAAAGAGAAACCCATAGCGCAAGGGCAAGGAACCCTCAAAAAACTTTTTACACAGTTATATCCCTTTCTTGACTTCAAGTTTTCACTGAAAAGCACGCACAGCCAAGTCTTGGCACCCACATCTGGTGCTCTTGATACAATTTTTAATTAGGGCAGAACTATTTGTGAAAAAAATGCAAAGATGTATTGTGCTTTTTCCACCCTTTTGTACTTTTGTGGTATATTTTCCAGTTCCAAATCATTGCTGTGAGAGATGAGATTCTACGCCAAGAGGCCAGATCGAACATTACTATTAGGGTGTTGCGAAACCAAAATAGTCCAATTTTCACTGAAGATGTTTATCCAGCTGTTATTGCAGAAAAAGACACTAATACGCTCTTTTATGTCCTGACTGTCAATGCTACAGATTTGGATGTGGTAAGTTTTTTACAGATAAACTGATATGCTTTATTGTCCACTCTATACAAATTGACCTTGTTTTAACAACTTTGAGGTAAAAACTTGAAAATGTTGTGATTACTGGCATTTACTCCTTTTTCTTCAGTTGTCTCAAAAGCCTCTTGCCTCAGGGTCTTTAAAACTTGGGATTGTGTTGGAAGGGTTAACTGAAATGAAGTTGCCTTTTTAGACCTTGCAAAGAGATGGTTTGTATATTAGGTTAAAAAAGAAGATAACAGACACACCAGTCATAGAATAAACTATACCTTATGGATCACCATATAAGCACACATCAATGTCAAATTTAACTGTTTACCATACAGTAAAGTTTAGACTTGTCCAAATCAAAAGCATCCACAGATAGCAAATTAAATATGGCTCAAATGATGGGATTTATCTTTGAAACATCAGAAAACAATGTGGAAAAAGGAGAGAGTGCTGGATACCAGTATTTTCTCCTTTTCCCACAATCTTTTTAACAGCTGTTTTCGTATGGGCCATTGTAAGATGGGAATGTGTGGTAAAGGGATAACTGTAATTATTGCACCTTTTCTTTATTTTGGCCAATGGCATTATGCAAGAAAAAAAAAGTTTTTTTTTGTGTCTTGCTGTTTGCACCAAAACATGTAAAAGAATTCAAGTAAATTTGCTAAAAAATAATTTTCTCATTGTCAATTCTGTTCTTTCAGGATGTTGTTAAGTACACAATAACTGGAGGTGACCTGCCGGAGAAGTTCTATGTAGACCCATATACAGGAGATTTTTATGTTAGAACATCACTCGAAGGTGACCCAATAAATGTGTACAATGTGAGTAAATCATCCATTAGGCAGATACTGAGTTGGTGTCAATCATTTCCTTTAACTTCTATTAACCTGTTGCCTTCTGTAACAAATTTGCAATGGATGTCTTGGAAAATGTTTTTGCAGAATATGGAATCTGTTAAGACTTTTTATCAGATTACAAAAAATTAGACATATTCAAACTGAAAGCATTTTCAGAATATAATTTAAATGTGGCTGAAAAGAAGGAAATTGTCTCTGATAGAGTAGAAAACATTGAAGGCAAGGAAGAAAATGCTGGTTAACAGGATTTTCTCCTTTTCCCACAATTTTTTCAAAAGGCTTCTTCATCAGGGCTGTTAAAACTTGGGAATGGGTTAATGCCAAGTAATTGTGAAGACTTTGTAGCAGAAGAAGACATTGCTGCATACAAGCCTTTTTTTGTCACCATGTTTTAAAAATGGGTGTCATATATGACAAACAAACTTCAAACATAGCTAACTGGACAATACATCTTCTAGTTGCCAATTAGGTGTCTTTTTCTTCAATTTGAAAAAAAAAATCTGTAATCCTCAACCCTTAAAGCACTTTTCACGACTATCGTTGCCCTGCGGCCAGTGTAGATTTGCTGAAAAACTGTACACAAAACTAACCATGATATTTCAAATATTTGGGCCATATTTCTAGGATGAAAAATCATGTCTGACAGGTTTATTTGGTGCACTAAGGGGTAAAAGATGTAAATAACATTATATAGATGGAACATGGTAGTGCTTTGTTCAAAAGTGTAGCGTCACATGACATGTTATCTGATTTTTCAACAGGTGACAGTAATGGCTTCAGACCAACAAGACCCGCCACAAATGGACACTGCAATTGTTCGCATCACTGCACTCAGGGATATTCCTGTACAATCAATTAATTTACCAGCCTCTAGACAGATACTCGAGAATCGTACTGATGCAGATGGGTCAATCTTCACCGTCAATGCAACTGATGTTGATAGACGTGTAAGTAGATTAGTTTTTAAGAATTTTCATATTTTTGAGGTACTTTTCTTACATCTCATGTTCTATTCCAGTGTTAAATTTTGCTTTTGTGATTTTGCTTTTGCATGCCAATTTGACAATGCTTTTACATATTTTGTCAAAAACACTCTGTACAGGCTAGTGTTAGACTGACCAAAAACTAATGCATGCCATGCAAAGGAGAAGTACCAGATGAAAAGGTAAAGGTCCTTGTTAACTTTTTACAAGACCACAAAAATTTGGAAGGCTATATTTTAAAAGCATTTATAGACAACAAATAAAATGTTGCTCATATAAAAGGATTTTTATTTAAAAAGGGCAGAAAACATGGTTTGAAAAGCGAAAAACTCAGGATTGTTGAGTTAATTATATGAAAAGCATTTTTGGAAAAGAAGTGATTGCTCCTTTTCCCAAAATGAACTGTAGAAGGTGGCAACTGCATGGATGTGAAAAATTGTATTTGCATGGATGGATATTGGTCGTATTTAACTGTTTACCAGACAACAAAATGTTACATTGAAAGCAGTTGCAGACTAGAAATCAGGTGTGACATAGATGCTAGGACTTGCCTTAGAAAGGGTGGAAAACAATGTGTGAAAAGGAGAAAATGCTGGTTATAATGTTTCAAAAGCCTTCTCTCCCATAGTTGTCAAAACTGGATAGTGTGGTTATGGGTTAAAGAAATTTTCTCCATGCCTTTATTTCTAATTAATGAAAGTTTATCTTTTGCAGGGCACCCTTCGTTACGTAATTGTTGGAGATGGAATTGCACAATCTTTGTTTGAGTTAGAAGAAGATCAAGTGAATGAAATAGCTAATGTCTTAGTTGTTCCAGACAGTTTTCTCCGCAGTGACTTTAGAGCTTCCTACAACCTGCGTATTAGGGCATTTGACTCTGTCTACCCAGATAATTTTGCAGAAGATATTCTGAGAATAGATGTGAGACGTAATCTAAATCGACCTGTATTCTTGGATGTTCAGAATTATGTAACAACTATTTTTGACACTCATCCTCTTGGAGGCAACATTTTGGATGTTAATGCTACGGATGCAGATATGGTAGGTTGAAACATAAACTTCTGCTCAAAACTTTTTTCGTTTGCCGACCAATTTCCAAGAGGTTTGTGCAATCAGTGGAAATTGGTCATCTGTTTTTGTTTCATGTTTTATTGATGTATTCTTGTTGAAATATCAATTCATTTTGATTTGCTGCTTAACAAGGATATTTTTAATGCTGTCTTGGTGCAATTTTATATCAGGGTAAAGAGTAAACAAAGCACCTTTTCAAACAAGTAAGTGCACACTTGATCTTAGAGATGCTTTTTAACTCTTTTGTATGTTCATCTACTTTTCATGTCATAGCTATATAGTTTGATTGCTGATGAGGAGACCTTTTTAGACATAATTTGGAGTACAGCAGTGGGCATTGTAGATTCAGATAAGAGCAGTCTGGGATTGATCTATGCCATAAAAAAAGCTGCTTGTCATTTCAACAGTATGCATTTCTCTATCACAGCTCAACATTGTTTTGACAATGTTTATATGAGAAAGCAGCCAGTTGTGTAGATGAAGTGCTTGAAGGCATTTGCAGGTGATAAGTTAACCCTTAGTAAAGCACATGAAATTGCTGTTTTTCTTTACATGTTTATTGTAAAAGTCATAACTCTTTGGTAATATGCTGTCTTTTATTGTTGTTGCAGGATACATTAGTGTTCTCCATTGTTACTCCATCCAGCTTCCCGTTCTATTACATCAATCAAGATACCGGAATGATAACTCTGAAACAGCGACTAACTGAAGGCACACAGATTCAAGATCTTGTGAGTTTTTGAAATGTTCCTCAGTCCTTCATAACATTAAAAAAAAAAATTTAGACCATAACTCTTTACCAAATGACAAAATTTTATACCAGTCCGAATTAAAAGCTTTTGCAGACGACAAATTTAATGTGGCTCAAATAATTGGATTTGTTTCTGAAAAGTTAGAAAACATTGTGGGAAAAGATGAAAATGCTTGTTAACAGCATTTTCTCCTTTTCCCACAACGTTTTCAAATTTCTAATTTCCCAGGGTTGTTAAAAGTCAGGGTTGTGTGGTAAACAGTTAAAAAACAGCGATTTAGACTTTTCAGTTTTGAAAGTAATTGCACAAGGCAAAATATATATATGCAGTTCAAACCATGGGATTTGCCCTTGAAAGGGAGGTAGACATTATAGGAAAAGCAGAAAATGCTGGTTACCAACATTTTCACATTTACAAAGACCTCTCCCTCTTGGTTGTTAAAACCCAGGATCCTTTGGTAGGAGTTAATTGTTTATATTTAACAAAATGTTTTCAATAGGGATCTGCTAGAAGCCCAAATGATTGTACCATAATGTCCCTCATTGATGCGTCCTCTCTTATTAACTCTTCCCCAGCTATTGTCTGACTGAAAATGGGCTTACCAGATGGCCAATCTTTAGATAAAGTCAAAAAAATCATCTAGAATAAACTTACAAGTTCTAATTACTTCACAAATTGTCGTCCTTAACACCTGACCATCCAAATATACATACACTTCCCATAACATTATAAACTTCCAGTAACACAAAATTTGTCAACTAACTTAGAAAAACTTTAAAAAATGAATGTATCAAAGACCACTGTCCCATATTTACTGTGAATGCTATTTAATGTCCAAATTAATCATAATCAGCCATAAAATCGATATTCTACATCAAATACAGCAGGTTTCTCTAATAGCAATCACTTCATCGTGGGCACTGACTAAAACCCAGATGATAGTGTTATTGTCATCTTTGGAAAACTCTGTTCATTTACATCTATTAATCGCCCCCCTGTAGGAAAATGTAACATAAAATGTATATTGTTATGTATTCAAATGGTTTGAATAATAAAAAAATTTTTTTTTTCTTTGCAAGGTACCTGTTAGGGTGTGTGATTCAAGAGGAGACTATGAAATTTGTGAGACTACTACAGTTGTGATAAATATCAGACGAAACAACCTTACTCCTGTTTTTGTTGGTCAACCTTATGATGAACCTGCCTTCAGGGATGATTTAGCTGGAAAAGTAGTGTTGTTTGTATCTGCTGAAGATGGTGATCAAAGAGTAAGCTTTTTTGTTGACTCTCAATTTACTCTTTGTTTTTGCTCAAGGTATAAATTCTTTACCAAATGACGTAATTTTAAACTTGTCCTAATATATTGAAAGCGGTTTCAGACAAGGAAATGAAAGTGACACAAAAATAAGAATTTATTTTGGAAGGGTAGAAAACATTGTGGGAAAAAGAGGAATTGCTGGTTGCAAGCATTTTCTCCTATTCCCACAATGTTTCCAAAAGGCCTCTTTTCAGGGTTGTTAATAGTCTGGAGTGTGTGTTAAAGGGTAAAATCCTAAAAGCGTTTATCCTTTTCCCGCAATATTCAATATGAGTTTTTTTTTTTTTTTTTTCTTTTTTTATAAATGAATGATTAAAACCATTATGATAATTATTGTTGTAGGTTGAAGATAAGAGGTGAATGTTGACATGTTTTCTTTTCATAGAATATGTATTTTGCTTGTTTATATTGAAGTCTGAGAATTATTACACAATTTCAATAGTTCAACTATTTCAATTCTGTTTTCTAGGATAACACTGTGTATGGAACTGAAAATTTGACCTTGATGTATGTTTCTTCAGTGTTAACATGACCAGTTTTGTTGGTTTGCACATTGTGTATGAAGCAACAGGAAATTTCGACCTTGGTGTATCTTTCTTTGTTTCTTGTTCAACATGACAAGTTTGTTTGTTTTTTTTGATAGAATTGTATTCTGCTTGTTTATATTGAAGTCTGAGAATTATTATGTTATTTCCATAGTTCAACTACATACTGGTATTTCAATTCTGTTTTCTAGGGTAACATTGTGTATGAAGCAACAGGAAATTTCGACCTTGCTGTGTCCTTCTTCAGCGTCAACATGACAACAGGGGCAGTGACTCTTACAAAAGATTTGTCCAGTGATGGACTTTACAACCAGCTTTATTTGGTGAGAACTTTAATTGTGGCAACATGGGGAGCTGTCGTAAATAGTATAGATTAAAATCAGACTGCAATTTTGCAGTCTGATTATTGATTTACACTGTCAAATACTTTGAGAGACATTTTGGTCAAGAGATATTCTGGACAAGAGAGTGTGTCTAATCCCAAATGTATGTTTTACTGACTGAGAAATAGGATTTAACCCTTTACCAAATGACCCTATGTTTTTAGAACTCCTGGAAAAAAGGTGTTTGAAATACATGGTGAAAAAGGAAAAATTGTGATTTCTGGCATTTTCTCTTTTTCTCACAATCTTTTAATAAGCCTTCTGGGTAGATAAAACAAGGGATTGTTTAGTAAAGGGCGAATATCACAATAATTTTTTTTTTTGGTTCATACCAAAGTTCATACCAAAAAAGTTAACAGTTTAGTGAACAATGCATTCATTAAGCAAAAAGAGAATTCAGATGTAATCACAGTGTAACATTTTGTCAGTTTTCAGCAAATGATGTTGGAAACATTTGTGAAATATGGTTTATTAACATAAATACAGGTGAAAACAGTGTGGAAAGAAGATATTTTCTTTTTACTAGTATTTTCCATTTTTGCCGCAGTATTTGCAAAATGTTGTCAGCTCCATGTCAGCGCCAAAAAGGTCCTCTGTAAAAGTTAATAACCATTACAACACAAGCCCAAGTTTAAATGAACTTGGGAAGGAAGGCTTTTTAAATTATTGTAGGAAAAGGAGAAAATGCTAGTAACTAGCATTTTCTTTTTCCCACAATATTTTCTAGCCTAGCAAAAGCAAATCTCAGCATTTGAAACACAAAACATGATATCCTCTTCTTGAGAAATGTAAATTTTAATTATAATAATCTACACAAGCTTTCGGCAGTTGTACTGCCGAAAGCTCGTGTAGATTATTATAATTAACATTTGAAACACATTATAAATTGTTGTCTGCAAATGGTTTAAATTTGGACAAGTGTAAAATTTCATCATGTGGTAAAGAGTGAAGATAAGTATGCAACTGGTATTATTTCATTTCAGCTGGAGGTGGTTGCCTATGATGATCTATACCCGGATGACAGGGCAACAGCAACTGTGTTTATCAGAGTAGACAGGAACCCAGGAGTACCCCAGTTTACAGATCCCAACGGACAAATTTATTCAATAACCATTGATGAAGCATTCCCAGTGCCTCAGGTGGTTGTGGATGTGAATGCAACCGACTTTGATGGGGTAAGATAGTGTTCTTTTTTATGTATTGTAATGTGAAACAGTATTGAAACTTTACCTGATGAAACAATTTTAGACTTGTCCAAAATTGGAACAGCTGCAGACAACAAATTGATTGTGTTTTGAATAGTATTTGTCATTGATAGGGTAGAAAACATTTTGTGAAAAGGGGAAAATGCTGGTTATGAGCAAATCTTCATTTTCCAACAATGTTTTCAATGCAATTTTCTTCAGTGTAGTTAAAAGTTAAGATTGTTTGGAAAAGGGTCAATTCTACCTACTGTAACAAATTTGCAGCAGATGGCTAGGAAAATGTCCTTTTGAAATGAAGACTCAAACCACAGACAATGACAATTGAGGTACATTGAAAAATTGTTTTGAAAGCAGCAAAAGGGTGGAAGGCAAAGTGCAACTTCTTTTTTAACTCTTTACCAAACGACATAGATTTAGACATGTCCAAATTAAAAGTATTTACAGACGACAATGTAAATGTGGCTCAAATCATGGAGATTGTCTTTGATACTGTGGGAAACATTGTGGGAAAAGGAGAAAATGCTGGTTATCAGCATTTTCTCCTTTTCCCACAATGTTTTCAAAAGGCTTTAATCTCGGGTCGTTAAAGACTCAAGATTATGTGGTAAAGGGTTAAATGCACTCAGCTAGACTTAGTGATGATTAACATTGTCAAATTTAGTTTGATTCTTTCAAAGATAATTTAAGAAACACCTTGGCTACCTGTTGACTCGGACATACATGTCAGTCTTTGTGGTGTATGACAATGACAGTTCTTTTTATTTGAAATAAAAGGCCATTATACAAAGTAGTTACATGTGATAAGAAACATGAGTACCTTCATCATATGAAATAAAGATAGCTTTTCTTCAAAAGTTTAACAAATTTGCAGTTCATCATTCAATAACAACTTAAAAGCTTAGATTGCATTAGTGAGATACCTAACTTGTGATTTTACATGTGAAGGTCTGTTGTCTCTCATAATATTGAAAAATAATCTTTTGCCTTGACATGTCTCATCTATACCTGGGAAAGGTTTTGGCTATGAAGTTTCAGAAGGTATTGAGTAGATTTCCCAAGGCTGTGCTGGTATTCTATTTGGAGAATATTATCTCAAGACTGTCTGATGGCACTTTAGACAGTTCGTTATTGCTTTCATGACTTGAATTTATCTGAACCCTTTGCCACATGATCCAGAATTTTAATGACCCCGAGGGAGAAGACTTTTGAAAACATTGTGAGAAAGGGAGAAAATGCTGGTAACCATCATTTTCATCTATACACATGATGTTGTCTGCTATTTCATGAACAGATCTCATCTTTTGAGCTACACTGAACTTATGTCTACAAATGCTTTCAGTTTGGTTGAGCCTGAAATTTTGTTGTTTGGTGGAAGAGTTAACTCTCATTTCCCTGTGTTATAGGATACGGTTAGGTTCCGTCCTGGCAACAGTTGGGACCCAGAAGACATTGCTACATTCTATCTGGATCCTGTGACAGGAGAAATCCGATTGATACGAGTCCTTGATGATGCTGCCAGCGTAGACTCATATACAGTAAGTGTACCATTTCATGGTCTGCTTGACTTTCTATTTTGACAGATAGCTGCAAAATATTTAATTGCCATAATCATAATAAAAAATTGTATATAGTAACAAGCTCACCCTTAAATATGCAGGCCATTTTTGCTATCTATCAAAATCTTTTACCCGGCCGAGTAGCTCAGTGGTTAGCGTATCTGCCTCTTGACCTAGAGGTTACGGATTCGATACCCGGGTGTGGCGAACTTTCTTTCCAGCAATTTTTTACCTCTCACCTCTCATGCATGTGAGAAAAGCTTTCAAAGTACATAGGATAAAAATCTCAAGGAAGGAAAAAATTGTTTTCAACTGACTGATAAATCATTTTCGAAATGGAAAAAAAGAAATCATCTTTCTGGAGTAATGAGTTTCATCGTACGGATTTGTTAAGTTTGTATCTCTGACAAAAGTGCATTATATTGAGCTTACTTTAACCCTAAACGCACCTTTCATTTATTTAGTTGCCTTTGGAGCCAATGTAGGTCAAAATAGACTGCACAAAATGTGCAGTGTAATTCTGGTTGTACACTGTTGACTTTATTGAGACCTTCTAGACTAGAGCAACCTTTAAATTATTCTTATTAACCTTAGGGTTTTATGTTTAACCCTTAAAGAGCCGAATAAACCCGGCAGACATCTTCAGTCGAATAATAAGACCAAAAGAATTGCAATTTCATGGTTGCTTTTTTCTATTAAGATTTAGCAAAGGAGACTGTAGATCAAAGATCAGACTGCACATTTTGTGCAGTCTGATCTTGATCTGCACTGACTGCAAAGACAACTATGGTCGTGAAAGGTGCTTTAAGGGTTAAAATGAAAATATCTGTTGAGCTTATTCAGGGCTCTTAAGGGTTAAAGGCTAAATAAAAGAACTTTTATGAAATACATGTAGTAACATGCAAATCTCTGGAATCTGCTTTGATATTGTAATATCCCCTTTGTTGTTCCCCTCTCCCCCCATTACCTGTATATTGAATGATAAAAGGCACAGATTGCCATTGTAAGGCAAGAACAAAAATTTTAGTTCATCTTAAATAACCGAAGCATTTGTAATTAAACCTTGCATGGGCAAATTGTGGTTTAATGCATTGTTGTGATGTATTTTACCAAGCAAATCATCATGTAAATCTGTATCCATAGAACCCATTTTGTCTAACAACAAGCTGAATCCTGAGGTAGAAAGATCTTTGTACATACAGAAAATCTACCAAAAGCAAAACATTTTGTCACTGGTCAGACTGGACAAGCTGTCCAGAATTGATACTTTTTTGCAGATGCATTAAACCTTATTTTCACAGAGCATGGCTGAAATACATGTACTGTTATGCAATTTAGACTCAAATTATCGACGATACTGCATACCCATCTCTTGCTATTATTACTCCAAGGATGTTTTTGCATGTAATTATATACTTTTTTTGTTTTAAATAAAATTTCAGTTCCAAGTTGTAGCCACAGACAACCTTCCATTTGGGTTAGAACGGACAGCAATAGCTACTGTCACTATAGGCGTTTCCTTTGACAGTCCACCAGTATTCCTGAATACTCAAACATACAACGTCACTATACTTGAAAACCTTGCTGTTGGAGGCATTGTCTTTAGTGGAATAAGTGCTCGTGATCCGGATTCATTCTCAGTACGTCAAGATATTTTTTCATGAAATAATCCCTTTCTACTAGTGATTATTTTGTTAATCCTTAACTTGATACATAACAAGAAAATTTTAGACTTGTCCAAGTTGAAAGTAATTACAGACGTCATAATAAATGTGACTCACAGATTGGAAATTGATTTGGGAAAGGTAGAAAACATTGTGGGAAAAGGAGAAAAATGCTGGTTACCAACATTTTCTCCTTTTCCCACAAAATTTTCAAAAGCTTTCTTTCTCAGGGTTGTTAAAAGTTGGGATTGTGTGGTGAATAATTTAAGTGTGGAAAAAACCCAAGAAAACTTAAATAAGAGTAGTACAAAGTTGCTTTTTTTGAGAACGTTCTAGCAAAGCAAACATTTTAGATCAAAGATCATACAGCATCTTTTGTTCAGTCTGATCTTGATCTACACTTGCCGCAAAGGTAGGTAATGTTGCGAAAGGCACTTTAAGAGTTAGAATTAGTCAACTATAATCTGCAGTTTATCCATCACAAACAAAAAAGGCTTAAAACCATTGTGTTAAAGAAGAAACTGCTGGTAATGAGCATTTTCTCCTTTTCCCCACAATTTGTTCTACCTTTTCTAAGACAAATTCTACCATTTGAGCTCCTTTGAATATGTGGTCTACAACACTGATGGTATGGACTAGTCTGAAATTTTCTAATGTGCTAAAAAAGTAACTATTTTTGTCTTGATTTTACATAATCGTACAGATTTTGAAGGATACTTGTTTTATAGTTTCACTATTATTTGTATATGTAGATCGAAACAAATACAATTGAAATTTGGAAATGTGTTGTTTTTTCCATCTTGCTGCAGACTACTTGTGAATCATTGTGGTAAAGGTGAAAGTGCACATCATTGGTTATTTATACTATTGGCACAGTGTTTCATGTCTTCAAGTAATAAATGTTTAATTATCTTGATCATCCCTTTACCACATATTCCTGACTTTTTAAGACCCAGAGAAAGACAGCATTTAAAAACATTGTGGGAAAAGGAGAAAATGCTGGTAATCAGCATTTTTTTCCTTTTCTCACCAAGTTTTCTACCCTTCCCAAAACAATTTCAATTTTTTGAGTCACATTTATTTTGTCATCTGCGAATGCTTTCAGTTTGGACTAGTCTAAGAGATCAAATGTAGTCTAAAAATTTTATTTTCCAAAGTGGTCTGGTGCTTATTTATTTAAAGAGATAAGGATGTTTTCATGAAGTACTTTCATAACTAAGTAGTACTCTAAATATAAGTGACTGAATATGACATTTTTTTATGGTATAAAACATTTTCTTTTCTACAGGGTACCTTGGTATATGAGGTCGTAGGCAATTTAAGATCACCTGACCTTTTCAACATTTCAAGAAACCCTATTGATGACACAAGGGCCAGCGTTACATTAAAACAAACTTTACTTGGGGATGTAAGGAATTTCTATGAGGTAAGTTCATATTTTCTACGAAGAGTCCAAAGCCAATTGACTTCGCCATTTTTGTACTTGTTTTGTCAAATTGAACTTTAACAGCCACTAAGCTATTGACTAATCAGTGAATTTTATAATGTGCATATTTCCAAATTTTTTTTCAAACACAATAACACCTAAGCCAAGTGGCTCAGTCGGTAACATTTAGAGGTTGGAAGTAGGAGGATGCTGGTTGGAATCCAAGCATGGCCAATTTCTTTCTGAGGAATAATGATAGTCCTTGCAACAGGATTAATTCCTCTCTCACCACCGATCATTGTCTTGATGGTGGTTATGTGGGAAAGCAGTTTGGAAAGAACTGTGTAAAATACTAGTACAAAGAAACTCCAGGAAAGCATGGATATGTACACTGGCGGTAGCAATATACTGTAACTGAATTAAAGGTTGGGTGCATATTTTGGTGTTGCCATCAAGCAATAAAATGCAATTGCCTTATTACATGGCAAATAACACCAAAGGGCGTTATGTTATGCCATGTAATAAGACAATTGCATTTTATTTCTCGACGGCAACACAAAAATATGCACTCAACAAATAAAATTGCACTCACTGTTCACTTTAATCAATTTTCAAAAATGATAGAGAGAAAAAAACACAGACAAATACAATAGTAAACACAAGTTAATTTCCTTGGCGGATACTTGGTGGTGTGCGCATGAATACACAATGTTTTTTAGCCTTATAACATATTTTTCAGTCGAAGACAGCCGTTATGCTGACTTCCAAATCAATACTTTCGATGATATATCAAACAAAATTATTTATACCCTCGCAATAAACAAATTTAGAACAAACCATCATGAAACAACAAATCAACTTCGATTAAACAAGAATAAATTTTCTGTTTACACAGTGCCCTTAATTTAACTCGGTGACCTGAGTATCATAGAAATCAACCGCTGACATATTAAATGATGTAACTGATGACGTCGACCATTCAAATACTTGACTCACTTTTGGCACAGTGTATTTTTAATGTTTAGGGTGCACATAAAGATAATAAATATTCATCAATTTGTCCAGGTTTATTCAGGAGGGTTTTTTTTTTTTTCCAAGTTTTTTAAGCAAAAGAAATCAATCTTTCAGCATTAGACTGATTCAGCGATGGAAATCTAAAAATAGCACATAACGAGCTTGCATGAAATCTAAAATTAGATAATACACAACAACTTGGAAAAACCAAAAGTAGTCCATTTGCGTTCATCGAAAAATGGTATGACAGTTTTTTTGTCACATAACCCGATTTCGACCAATCATAAAACGATTTACATAATGAGTGCAATTATATAATGATTAAAACAATGTTACACACAATACAATCTGAATCAAACCAAAACTGGCAATTTGTCATTTACAAATGCTTTGCATTGGGCAAGTTAATTACATTGCTGTTCGGTAAAGAGATAAACCTCCACAACAAAAAAATATGGACAAGAATAAAGATCACTTTCATGTGTGCATAAAGATCTAAGCAGTCAATGTGCCATAAAACATCACATTTCATTCATAGATTATTAACAGAGACCAAATGTAGGCATGTCACAATGTTTTTTCTATTTAAGACCAATGATTTATGTCATTTTCAAATTACAGGTTCGCATGGAAGTTTATGCTGCAAATAACCCATTCAAGAGGGATGAGGCTCTGCTATATGTCTATGTGACAAGAAATATTAATGCTCCTACTATTAGTTCAGTCTCGCGGAACATTTTCGACTATCATGATCCAACAATGCCCGTTGTTCAGGTCCCTGGCTTTGATGCTGATGGGGTAAGTTTTTTCCTTTTGTCTGATTGCAGACATTTTCTAGCAGCAGACCATTGGTTAACCCTTTACCAAACAGTCCCTGGTTTTAACGACCCTGAAGAAGGAGACTTTTGAAAACCTTGTGGGGAAAGGAGAAAATGCTGGTAACCAGCATTTTCTCCTTTTCCCACAAGGTTTTGTACACCTTCACTGACAATTAGCATCATTTCAGCTACATTTAATATGTCGTCTGCAAATGCTCTCAATTTGGACCAGTCCTGAAATTTTGTGGTTTGGTAAAGAGTTAAAAACATTGTAGTGAATGGAAAAGTTGTTTATAACTTACCTTTTTGCATCAATGCTTTAACGAAAAGTTGTTTATAACTTACGTTTTTGCATCAATGCTTTAACAATATCTTAGGGTACTATTACAAGTATTTGCTTTTCATTGAACTTTCAGAAATGGAAATTGTTATGCATGTAACCCTTTACCAAACAATGTTGATTTTAATGACCTTGAGGAAGATAGCTTTTGGAAAAACATTGTGGGGAAAAAAGGAGAAAATGCTGGTAACCAGCATTATGTCCTTTTCCCACCATGTTTTCAACTCTTTGAAAGACAAATTGTACATTTGACTTTTCATCTGCAAGCACTTTCAAATTGGACAAGCCTAAAAGGTAAAGAATCGAAGTGTAAAGCACAAGGTTTGATGCTTTTGCTATCAGTGTGGATCAATGCTTTTGCTATCAGTGTGGATCAATGATCAGACTGCATATTCTGCACAGCTGGATCAGTGATCATCGTCAATAATGCAGATTTGAGTGGCACTCTGGCAAAAGGGGATTAAATTCATCTCTGTAACACATTAAACCAAGCAAGTCATTATATAATTATGGATCCATAAAATCCAATGCTTAACAACCAGCTGAATTGGTTGACATATAGAAAATTGACCAGTACCAAAAAGTTTCCACCCAGATCAGCCTGCTCAAATGTGCAGGCTGACCTTGGTTGACACTTAGCAGATAATTTAACCCTCTTTTCACAGAGCATGACCCATTTGTATATTGCAGTGAAAAAAAAAAGTCTTAAAATTTGGTGGAATGTTAAAGCCATTGCAGACGAAAAAACTAAATGTGGCAGAAATAATGGAATTGGGCTTTGAAAGAGTAGAAAAGATTGTGAGAAAAGGAGAAATCCTGGTAACTAATATTTATTCCTTATTCCACAATGTTTCCAAGAGCCTTTCTCTGTAAGGTTGTTAATTCAGAGAATTGTTTTGTAAAGACATGAGGATTAATTGTACTGTATACCCATCTTCCAGGATCAATTGATGTACACTCTAGAGGGACCTGGAGTACCAGAGTTGTGGTACATTAATTCTGCTACTGGTGCCATCTGGCTGGTAGGAAGTCTGCGCAATAATGGCACAGAGAGATGGGTGGTAAGTTTAACTATTTCTTTCTTTTCTTTTGACAGTTTTTCATCATAAATATGGGTCCTATATGTCTTAGTGATAGGATTTAATCTTGAAGCCTTGAGTTTGATCTCCTGTGGAGCTGGAGTCTGTTTAAAGTGTCTCTGGGCGAGGCATTTCTTGCTTAAACCTGGCATTGGCAGACAGCCCTGGAGGGACACATATCAATTACTTTATCATACTGGGTCCAATATGTCTTAGTGGAGTATGATAGGATTATAATCTTGAAGGTCTGAGTTTGATCCCCTGTGGAGCTGGAGCTGATAGTATTTGAAAAAAAATATGGGTTGAATGTGGCTTAGTGGAGTAATGTTAGGATTTTAAGCCCTGTGTTGGATCCCCTGTGGAGCTGGGGTCTGTTTAAAGTGTCTCTGGGCAAGGCTTAAATCTGGCACTGAAAGATGGCCCTGAAAGGACACCTATCAATTGCTTTATCACAACATGATGACTCAAAACTGCTGAAAATGGAGTAAATCATTTACCAAACAATCCCAGGTTTTAATCATTCTGATAAAGATGGCTTTTGAAAATACTGTGGGAAAAGGAGAAAATGTTGGTAACCAGCATTTTCCCCTTTTCCCTCAATGTGGTCAAAAGCTTTCTCCACGACAAATCTAAACCAATTAGGTCATATTTTTTTTATCTGCAATTGCATTCAAGTTGGACAAGTCTAAATCTTCGTGGATTTGGAAAAAAATCTTACAGAAGGAATTTTAATTAACTCTTTACCAAACGGCAAGAATTTTGGACTTGCCCAAATGGAAAGCATTGGCTGACAAGAAAATAACTGTAACTGAAAAATTGAAATTTGTGTTTGGAAGAGTAGAAAACATGGAAAAAGGAGAAAATGCTGGTTACCAGCATTTTCTTCTTTTCCCACAATGTTTTCAAAAGTCTTCCTTAACAGGGTCATTGAAACTCAGGATTTTGTGGTAAAGGGTTTAGTATTCAAAGAACCTGAATACATTCATCCAGTGTTTGAAACAGGAAACATTGTCAAAAGATGTTGACTCTTTTCTAAATGACAAAATTTTAAACCAATCTGAATTGAAAGTTTTTGCAGACAACAAATTATGTGTGGCCTAAGCGATGATATTTGTCTTTGAGAGGATAGAAAACATTGTAAGATAAGGAGAAAATGCTGGTTACCAGCATTTTCTCCTTTTTGCACAATTTTTTTTCAAAAGCTTTCTTCATTAGGGTACTTAAAACAAGTGAATCTTTAGTAAAGAGTTGACCGACCCTTTACCATACAATCCCTAGTTTTAATGAACCTTACAAAGAATGCTTTTGAAAACATTATGAAAAAAGGAGAAAATGCTGGCAGGCAGCATTTTCTCTTTTTCCCCTAGTTTTCTATTCTTCATACAACAAATTTTAATTTGTGAGTCACATTTATTTTGGTGCCTGCAGATTCTTTTTAGTTAGACTAGTCTACTATTTTGTTGTTAGGTAATGAGTTAAGTTGAGGTACAAGTGCTTAGATTGTGTTTACATATTTTACAGCTGACAGTTACAGCTACTGATGGTAGAACCCCAGAAAAGACTAGTAGTGCAAACGTCATTATCAATGTCAACTATGATGATTTCGATCCTGTGGTTGACACTGACATTGATGGGTTGGTCCGAGGTGTGGTGAGCGAAAATGCTGATATTGGCACCAGTGTTGCGACAGTAAGAGCAAGCGATATAGACATCCAGGAGGACAATCTCTTGGATCCTGAGGTAATTAGTCTCACTTCAAATGTATCACAATAAGCTTTGAAAGAATGTTAATTCTAACACGACATGTGAATTCGGCTCTATAAATACAGTGCAACGAAAGCGTGGTAAAATCTACGTTATTCTATATAGAGTGACGTCATTCTAAATAGAGTGACGTCATTCTGTATAAAGTAAGTAAGTAAGTTATTCAATGGAATATAATCTGCATCCGCGTTTTTACTCTAAGTATGAACTTGTTTTCCTTTCATAAAGAGTTGGTCATGTTAGAATCGAAATAATCTTCTTTCTATCGTGGTTTATCGTTCAATAAACCACGTTGTGAGTTATGAGGCGCAATGAATAATTCACTCCGGCTATCTCCCTCGTGGATTATTTATTGTGCCTCATAACTCACAACTGTGGTTTATTGAATGATAAACCACGATAGAAAGAAGATTATTTCTTAAGTATGTTTTAATGATGCTTGGTTGTTGACAGTGCACATCACTTAAAAGTAGGATAGAAGAATTTTAAATTCTGACAATTTTAGCTGTATATGGGCACAATGACTATCAATGTCTCAACAAACATGAGTCACCCAGCAAAAAAATTGTGAGGAATGGAACAAAGGCATGGTAAATAAATACAGAAAGAGCAATTACTTTATTGATAATCTATTTATCTGTAACAATTTTCGGATAGTCATTTGTCATTTGTTATTGATTTTTTCTCACAATTTATGTCACAAAGGTGTTTATGATACCCATTGTATTATGTATTCTTTTTTAATAAAGAATTGTTAGTGTTTGCAGACCCTACATTGCTCATTGGTGAACTTGTTAGGATTTGAAACTTGGATGCCATGGGTTTCATCCTCAGTCATATGAATAGCACTTACAGACAACAAATAAACACTTTGCCAAACAATCCTTTTTTTAATGAACCTTTGGAAAAAGGCTATTGAAAACATTGTTGAAATGGGAGAAAATTTTCTCCCTTTCCCACAATGTTTTCTTCTGCTCTTTCGAATACAACCCACATCATTTGAGCCTTTATTTGCTGTCTGTTGAATCAGTTGAATGAATCTAAAATTTTGTCATCTGAAAAAGATTTGATGTACTGTATTTTTGTGTTTTTGTAGGCATACATAAGGTACGAACTGAGAAATGAAGGCAACGGACTTGGTTACTTCCGCCTACAGCCAAATGGACAGATAGACTTGGATCGCTCGCTCAATGCTTCTCAAAGGGATGTGTTTGTCTACAGTGTAAGCATTTCTACTTGCATTTCTTGTTACCAATATGTTTTAGGGGTCCTCTGAGCCTTGTATACTAGGGCAGTGACTTTACAATCCAAAGGCAATCCAAACTCTTTGCCAAATATCAAAAGGTTAGACTTGTCAAACTTCAAAGAAATTTCAGATGACTTTAGAAGAGTTGAAGGAAAATCATAGGAAAAGGAGAAAATGTTGGTTACCAACATTTGCTTCTTTTTTCCACAGTGTTTTCAAAAGCCCTCTTTCTTAGGGTCTTTAGAACTCAGGACTTTTCAAATAGAGTAAATCCTTGCCAAATGTGATTGTATCTTTATAGTCTCATGCGAGTGTGTTTAGCCTGGGGCAGCTAGAACCAAGGGACCACCCCAAACAGCTATAAATACAGAGTAGATTGCTGACATTTTATATATAACAGTTATGGACCTTGGTTTACTGTCAATAGTTTATGCTTATTATTGCTATTATTTATTACAATGGTCTTTGAGCTGTATTTAATTTGTGGTCTGCAAATCTTTTCAATCGGGAATAGTCTAATAGTTTGTTGTAAAGTAAATAGGTAACTGACTTTGAAACAGTGAATTTGGATAAAAACTATTATGAGAAAATATATATTCTTTTTCAGCTTTTTGTTGATGCCTTTGATAACAGATATCCAGAGAAAAGAACCACAGCTTCTGTTAATATAACTGTTAACCGCAACTTAAATGGACCGGAGTTTGCTAATACGGACCCATATCTGATTGGTATAAGTGATGAAACGTCTCTTCATACATCTGTTGGGAAAGTGATTGCCACTGACAGAGATGCTTTGGTGAGCTTAACAATACTGAAAAGATTTTTAACTTGTTATGACATGTTTTATTAACCTTAAGGAAGACTGCTTTTGGAAACACTGGGAATAGAAGGAAATGTTGGTAACCAGCTTCTCCTTTTCCCAAAATTTTTGCTACCCTTGCAAAAACAATGGGCGCTATTCATGTCCAAAATGAATGCATTTGTAGATGACAACTAAAATGGTGGCTCAGATGATGAAAGTAGTCCTTGAAAGGGTATAAAACATTGTGGGACAAAGAGAAATGCTGTTCATCAGCATTTCTCCTTTTCCAACAATGTTTTCAAAAGCCTTCTACCTCAAGTTCATTAAAAGTCATGATTGTTTGGTAAGGGGTTAATATTGCTCACAGATTATCCAATTAACTCTGTACAACACAAAAGTTTTAGACTTGACCAAATTCAGTGCTTTTGCAGACAACATATCAATAATGGCTTAAATGATGGGATTTGTCTTTCATAGGGTAGAAAATAATGCAGGTGGAAAAGAGAAGATGCTGGTTACCACCATTTTTTTCTATTTCCACAATGATTTGAAAAGCTTTATCCTCAGGGTCTCTAAAGCAAGGAATTGTTTGGTAAACAGATAACACCTTACCGAGCAATTCATTATTTTACTGACCCTTAGAAAGAGACCTTTTGAAAATACTGCTGGTAAATGACTGGTTACCACCATGTTGTCCTCTTGTCCAAATATTTGCTTCTGTTTTAAAGATGAATTAATTTCTTGAGCCAAAGTTGTCAGCAAAATACTTTTGGTATTGATTAGTTATAAACATATGTTGCATGGAAAAATGTTTACATATCACCTCATGCAAATGGCTGCCTGTATCCCTCAATAGACTTTCTTTGAACAGACTTTAAACCATGTGGCAGATGGAGAAAGTGCTCTTACTGAGAAATTTCTGCTCTTACCACGATGTTTTCACAGATGTTCATGTCTTCAGTCTTCTATAAATTTGTTTCAGAAGGAAAAGTAGTTCAGCAGCCTTTACCTTTTACAACACAATGTCGACTTTTAAAAACCCTGAGAAAGAACGCTTTGAAAACATTGTAGGAAAAGGAGAAAATGCCGGTAACCAGCATTTTCTCCTTTTCGCACAATGTTTTTTCTAACCTATCGAGGAAAAATTTCACCATTTGGGCCACCTTTAATTTTCTATCTGCAAATGCTTTAAATTTGGACAAGGCAACGTTTTTTTCATTAGGTAAAGAGTTAATGTTTTGAAGAAATAACTGTTTTGCTCCTTACCAGACGACAAAATTTTAGAAACAAAATATAGCTCAAATGTTGGAATTTTTTGAAAGGGTAAAAATTATTGTGGGAAAAGGAGAAAATACTGGTTACCACAATTTTCTCCTTTTCTCTCAATGTTTTCAAAAGACATGTTTTCTAATCATTAGAACACAGAACTGTTTGGTAAATTATTAAACCAACCAGTTATCAAATACAGCTTTTTAGACTGTAGCAATGCACAGGTTTGAAAAAGTGGTAAGAAAAAGAACAATAACTTGAAATGAGCAGTTCCTCTTATCTGAGAGTGTTGTACTCTTTATGCAACAACAATATTTTCATAACATTTTATTTTTTTCTGCTCCAGAAATATTTCTTGATTGTGTATTTGATAAAGCTTTTAATTTGTTTAAAATGTGCCTGTATGTGATGAGTTACAATTAATGACAAAATTTATGATACTGTTTGTTTTTCTTTCAGGATATTGTAACATTTGCATTGGAAAACCCTCCTGATTTCTTCGAGGTTGATCCAGTGTCAGGTGTGATCTATGTTGTTAAAGATATTCTGAGTGATTCTGCAAGTTTATACACAGTAAGCGTTTGTTTTCATCTGTGTTCATTTTTTTGCATAATCTATGTACACAGCTATAAGGTTCATCTTTGAATACACAGTCAGGATGTGTTTTTATCTATACATCAAGACTTTCTAGGACTGTGATGTAAGAGAATGGGTGAAACTATTGAAGCAGTACTTTCTTGTACAAGAGTTTTGGAGTACCTTTTTTTTTTTTCAATGAATTTTCATATAAAAGGTTATTAAATGTTAAACTTTGAGGCTTCCAACTTTAGTAATTACCTTTACATAGATGATTTTTTTTTCTTCCTATTGTAAGTTTTCTTACCAGCAACATTTCTTTGAATTCTTTAGTAGATAACAGCATTATAGATGTATTTATATTGAAAGCATCTTTAGAGGAAACATCAGGATAGTTCAGATGATGAAATTTGTACTTAACTCTTCACCCAATGATAAAATTCTAGACTGGTTCAAATTGAAAGCATTTGCAGATGACAAGTTGAATATTGCTCAAGTGGAGAGATTTGTCTTTGAAAGGATAGAAAACATTGTGGGAAAAGGAGAAATGCTTGTTATCTGCATTCAAAAGACCTCCTCCTCAGGGTTATTAAAACATGGGACTGTTTAATAAAGGCTGAAATGGATAGAAATCATTGTATGAAAATGAGAAAATGCTAGTTACCAGTATTTTCTCCTTCTTACATAAACTATCACAAGCTTTCTTCTTTAGGGTTGTTAACTCTTTACCAAATGACAAAATTTTAGACTGGTCCAAATTGAAAGCATTTGCAGACGACAAATCAAAGATGGCTCAAATGCTGGAATTTGTCCTTCATAGAGTAGAAAACCTTGTGGGAAAAGGAGAAAATGCTGGTTACCAGCATTTTCTCCTTTTCCACAGTGTTTTCAAAAGGCTTCCTTTCAAGGGTCGTTAAAACCTGGGATTGTTTGGTAAAGAGTTAAACAGGATTTCGTGATAAAAAGGCTAGCTAAAGAATGTTTTCCTTCACACCCTCTCCCCAGTAGTGTATTTCTCTTGACCTTTTACACAACAGTCTGGTGCTTTGACCATAGAAAATGCCTTTTGAAAACATTGTAGGAAAAGGAAAAAAATGCTAGAAACAAGCATTTTCTCCTTTTCCCACTATGTTAACCATCGTCTCAAAGACATTGCCCTTTATTTGAGCCACATTTAAACTTTCTGTAAAACAATGCTTTCAATCCCACAGACACATAAGTGTTGTTGTTTGGTAAAGATTTAATATTTGTAATGAGTAAGATCTAAATTTCTCCACAGATCACAGTGGTGGCATCAGATAACTTTGTGCCCACACCCAGGGAAAGCAGACTTACAGTGAATATTCAGGTCAGCAGGGATATTGCAACACAGTTCACAGGCGCAGCCCCGAGACTTACAATTACTGAGACAACCCCTGTGAATACAACCATCACCATTAGTAAAGTTACAGCTACTGATGGAGACCTTGTGGTAAGATTCAAATTTATCTTCAAGACCTGTTTTCAAGAGCCCTTTGGTGATCTTTGATCTTTCCTGTCTGTCTGTCTGTCTGTCTGTCCGTCCTCTCTCTCTCTCTCTGTTTCATTGTGTGTCTCTCTTTCTTGTGCTCACGGCCACACTCACCAAGACCAGCAAGCTTTTTGTGTTAGACTGTATTGGCTTCTTATAGTGACCCTCTAGTAAGAATCATTTACCTTGGGCTTCATTTGCTGCAGTATTCACCAGACAACCCATTTGATTAGTCAAGATAACCTGTCTTTGCCAGTCACAAGTGGCTAATCTTTGAATTTAGATCTCTTGAAAAATATAGTCCCCTGAAAAATATGTGAGCATTGCTCTATGAAAAGGGAGCTTAATACATCTGCAAAAGATATCGACCCTATGTCAGCCTGAGCAGTCCATGCAGCAGGGTTGCATCTAGAGCGCGGGATTGCCGAAATCCCGCATTAAAATCTAAAATCCCGCGAAAACAAAATTGTTTGCGCACAAAATCCCTTAATAAAACATAGCCCGCACAATTTGCATGGTCGTGCACACCATAATTGGGGAAAAAGAGAGAAAAAACATGTTCGGGGGAATAAAATGTAACAAATTTTGCATGAGTCACCACAATAACCATTCGAAACTGTTAAACCGTAGACTGTTGGGTTATTTTGATCATATCAATAGACACTTGTCATCGTATTATGCAGACGAATAGCCTTACTGCAGGGATCACGCTGTCGAGCGCCAGTGGTGCCACTCAATGCGACAATTTTGGAAAAATGTCTCCAAAAATTAGGCACTGGCGACAATGAAAGTCTTAAGGCTACAAAATTCTTGAAAGATCATAATTCCGATATAAACAGTGAGTATCAAGTATGACAAACTACACGTCACCGTTTATCTCAACAATGAAAAGCCTGATAATGTCAATCAACTTTTTTAGTGTAAAATGACATTTTTTGAAGTGACCTGCTACCCTTATTGACAAATTCTTGCAATATTGTGCGGAAATACCTGTTAAAAAAATAACTGACATGAAAAAAAGATCGTTGCAAAAACCACGAAAACCCATGACACAACTAAACGTCAATTTGATATCGTCCGATCAGAGGCACTTCAGACAGTCTTTTCAGCTTTGATAGTGAATTTAAGCAGTAAATTTACATAAATATCTGTATGAAACAATACATGGAAGCTAAAATCTCTGTCTAATACTGATGTAAAAACTTCGTTGAATTTATGAAATGAAAATATTGAACAGCGTAGGATACGGTAGGGTGGGGGTTAGGTCTTGTCTTACAGAGATAGCACTGTAACAAGTGTTAAAGAAGAAGGTACAAGACATTCATAAAAATCAAAGAAGACTAGGATAAAATAACCCTGTAATGGATGTGATCTTTATTATTTTCCCTAAGACTTAAACAAATAATATATTAACCCTTCACCACATTATGGGAACTGCCATGAAATTTGTCCCTCCTTTACTCTTGGGGAGGGGGGGGGCGCACGTGCTCCCCTTTTTCTGAAAGTGATGGGGGACAGCCCCCCTATTTGAAAATTTCTAGATGCAACCCTGATGCAGGCTGATCTGGTTCAAAACTTTTTGCTTTTGTAAATTATCTGCATGTCAAAAGACAGTGCTTGATTTGATCAGTTGTTATACAAAATGAATTTTGTTGATCCATAATAATGTTATGACCTGCTTGGTGTAATTGATTACAGAGATGCATGAAAACCCCCTTTTGCCAGAGCATAGCTCATTTTTTTTTTCTCTACAGGATTCTGAAATCACCTTTGAAGTTATCGGGACACCTCTTGCTAGTTACTATTTCGGTCTACAGAGGGTACCAAATACAATAGGACAGGTTGACATCATAGTTACCAATGATCTGAAACGTGGAGACAGGACAATTAACAACTATGAGGTGAGATATTGTTTTCTTTTCCTTTACCAAAATTAACCTTTTACCACACAATCCCAAGTTTTAATGATCCTGAAAAGGAGAGCTTTTGTAACATAGTGGGAAAAGGAGAAAATGCTGGTAAACAACATTTTCTCCTTTTCCCACAATGTTTTTTGCCTTATCTAAGACAGAAATCCTCATTTGAATGGGATTTCATTTGTCATTTGCAAAGGCTGTCAGTTTAGTAGAGTACAAAATTTTGTAATTTGGTGAAGGGTAAAAAGTATTTGCCAACTACAACTTATAAGAGGCTCAAATTACTGGATTTGAAAGGGGAGAAAACATTTTGGTTGGAGGAAAAAAATGCTGCTTGTTGTCTCTTAATTCAGAAGGCAAGATAAATGTGGTTTGGTTGACATAAAATATGATGTAGTTACACATTCCAATGAACGGATTTGCCTTTAGATGTGTGGAAAACATTGTAACCAGCATTTCCTCCCTTTCATACAATGTTTCTGAAAGTCTTCTTCATTAGGGTCCTAAAAGCTCAGGATTGTTTGTTCAGTTAGTTTCAACCTTTTTCCAATCATTTTAATGATCCCAAGGAATGAGGTTTCTCAAAATGTTGTGGGAAAAGGAGGAAATACTGGGAGCCAACATTTCTCCTTTTCCCACAATGTTTCTGCTGTTTGTAGGGCTACTGACTAACACAGTATTTCACTATGGCTAGAATTTAACACGATTTGTTTCAACTATTCATCTCTATACCAGATTACAGAAGTTTGGACTTGTCCAATTGAAAGTATTTGCAGATGACCAATTAACTGAGATTCAAATGATGGTAACTTGAAAAGGAAAGCATAGAAACATTCCAGGAAATGGAAAAATTACTCCTCAAAAGCATTTTTTCAATCCTTTACCTTCAGTGTTTTCATAGGATTCCTTTCTCAGGGTCTTTGATGTACAGGATTGTCTCTTAATTAATGGATTAACAGCAGCTAAAAACTCAGACTTATTTTGGTGAAAATATTCTCAGTCAAATTTGCATGTGTTCAAAGTTGAGAGCTATGAGAGAAAATCTTGTGCTGTATGCTCAATCTTTCTGTTGCAGACAATGAATCTTATTGTCTGTAAACTTTTTATTTTAGAAGTGTAATGATGACTGGTTGTAACTCATGGAATACCTTTTACAACTTAAGTTGCCTTTTTGTAAACATAGATCAGACTGCAGAAAAATTACATTCTTATCTTTGATTTACATGTCCTACCCTGTCCAGATACACTTGACAAGAGCAATGTTGAAATTGTAATTAATAGGATCTTTTTTTGTTAATCTGCTAACGTCTGGGATGTATCGGATAATCTAAAGATGAACCCTTACAGTGCCTTGCGCAACTAAAGTTGCCTTTGAGGCCAGTGTAGATCAATATCAGACTGCACAAAAGGTGCAGTCTGATCTTTGATCTACAGTCTGCTTTGTTTTACATTTTGGACAAATTTGACCCTGAAATTGAAAAAAATGGCTCTTACTACAGGACTGAAAAATTTAATGTGTCTTTAGTTTATCAGGGGCGCTGACAGTTGTAACTAATTTTTTACCAACAGCTTCAAATCATTGCCTATGATGCCCTCAAGAATAGAAATACTGCCACAACAACCGTCTCCATCACAGTACAGAGGAACCAGAATTCCCCAACTTGGACTTTCTTTGTTCCAGCCGTGAGCATACGTGAGGACTTGCCAGTCTTTAGCAATGTTACCCGTGTTTCAGCTTCTGATAGCGATTTTGTAAGTGTCCTCTTTTTGTATAAATATCATTCTTGGTTGTATTTATTTCAAACAGTATCAACAATATCAGGATTTCATTTGCAGGTAAATGGAAAAAGCAAATTTTTTAAATATACACAATTCTCAAAATGCTGCAAAACACTTTTTCCATTCATTTTTTTATTTGAAGTTTTCTAACTGCTTTTTGATTCTGCAAATTGAATTTTTTATCATAAACCCTTTTTACAGGCAGCATCAATTAAGATCAGACAACAAAGAATGTGTGATCTTGGATCTACACTGTCTGTACCAAAAGCTTGGTAATTCCTCTTGTTTTCTCTTAGTATTTCTCTCAATAGTTTAGTTTAAAAGCTGTCTTTGCTCTTGAATGAAAAAGTCAAAGTCTTTGCAAAAATTTTCTCAAAAACCTGCAAAGTTTAACCTTTGATCATTCAACAAAAATCTTGATTATTCTGATTTTAAACATTTGCAAAGGGCAGAAAACATAGAAAAAGGAGTAAATGCTGGTTACCACTTACCAGCATTTTTTCCTTTTCTCATAAAGATTTCAATACCTTTCTCTTTTAAGGTCCTTAAGAACTCAGTGAAGTTATTGAAACAGTAAAAAAGTATCTGTATATATATTACAGGATAACATCACTTATGACATTGTTGATGCAGTAGCAAGAACATTTATCAGTGACCCCTTAGGCTATTTCTTGATAGACGATGAAACAGGACAAATAAGACTTGCTCAATCTGTATTTGGAAGGAACATCAATAGTTTTGAGGTAAGAAATAATTCCTTTATTAAAAATTATGTGTGCTTTTTAGCTCACCTGAGCACGAAGTGCTCATGGTGAGCTTTTGTGATCGTGCTGTGTCCGTCGTCAACTTTTACCTTGTGTACGCTCTAGAGGCTACATTTTCGGTCCGATACTCATGAAACTTGGTCAGAATGTTTGTCTTAATAAAATCTCGGACGAGTTTGAAAATGGGTCATGTCGGGTCAAAAACTAGGTCACTAGGTCAAATCTTAGAAAAATCTTGTGTACGCTCTAGAGGCCGCATTTTCTGTCCAATACTCCTGAAAGTTGGTCAGAATGTTTGCCTCGATATCTCGGACGAGTTTGAAAATAGGTCATGTCGGGTCAAAAACTAGGTCACTAGGTCAAATCTTAGAAAAACCTTGTGTACGCTCTAGAGGCCACATTTTCTGTCCAATACTCCTGAAAGTTGGTTGGATTATTTGTCTTGATGATATCTCGGACGAGTTTGAGAATGGGTCATGTCGGGTCAAAAACTAGGTCACTAGGTCAAATCTAAGAAAAACCTTGTGTACGCTCTAGAAGCCACATTTTCAGTGTGATACTCATGAAAACTTGGTCAGAATGTTTGCCTCGATGATATCTCGGACAAGTTTGAAAATAGGTCATGTTGGGTCAAAAACTAGGTCACTAGGTCAAATCTTAGAAAAACCTTGTGTACGCTCTAGAGGCCACATTTTCTGTCCAATACTCCTGAAAGTTGATTGGATTATTTGTCTTGATGATATCTCGGACAAGTTCAAAAATGGGCCATGTTGGGTCAAAAACTAGGTCACCAGGTCAAATCTTAGAAAAACCTTGTGTATGCTCTAGAGGCAATATTTTCAGTCCAATACTCCTGAAAGTTGGTCAGAATGTTTGTCTTAATGATATCTCAGACGTGTTCGAAAATGGGCCATGATGGGTCAAAAACTAGGTCATCAGGTCAAATCTTAGAAAAACCTTGTGTACGCTGTAGAGGCCACATTTTCAGTCCAATACTCTTGAAAGTTGTTCAGAATGTTTGTCTTGATGATATCTCTCACAAATTTGAAAACGGGCCATGTTTGATCAAAAACTAGGTCATTAGGACAAATCTTAGAAAAATCTTGTGTATGCTTAAAGGCCACATTTTCAGTCCAAAACTCTTGAAAGTTGGTCAGAATGTTTGTCTTGATGATATCTCTCACAAATTTGAAAATGGCCATGTTGGGTCAAAAACTAGGTCACTAGGTCAAATCTTTGAAAAACCTTTTGTATGCTTAAGAAGCCACATTTTCAGTCCAATGCTCTTTAAAGTTGGTCAGAATGTTTGTCATGATTATAACTTGGATGAGTTTGAAGATGGGTCATGTCAGGTCAAAAACTAGGTCACCAGGTCAAATCATAGAAAAACCTTATGTAAGCTCTAGAGGCCACATTTTCAGTCCGATAATCTTGAAAGTTGGTCAGAATGTTTGTCATGATGATATCTCTCACAAAATTGAAAACGGGCCATGTTGGGTCAAAAACTAGGTCACTAGGTCAAATCTTAAAAAAAGCTTGTGTATGCTCCAGAAGCCACATTTTCAGTCCAATACTCTTGAAATTTGGTCAGAATAGTTGTCTTGATAATATTGCAGATGAGTTCGAAAGTGGGCCATGTGGGGTTAAAAACTAGGTCACTAGGTCAAATCTTTGAAAAACCTTGTGTATGCTCCAGAAGCCACATTTTCAGTCCAATGGTCTTTAAAGTTGGTTAGACTGTTTGTCATGATGATATCTTTGATGAGTTTGAAGATGGGTCATGTCAGGTCAAAAACTAGGTCACCAGGTCAAATCTTAGAAAAACCTTATGTAAGCTCTAGAGGCCACATTTAAGTCCAATAATCTTGAAATTCGGTCAGAATGTTTGTCTTGATAATTTCTTAGACTAGTATGAAAATGGGTCATGTTGGATAAAAAACTGGGTCACAAGGTCAAATACCGGAAAAACCTTTTTTACTATAATTACAGTCCAATATTCTTTAAACTTTTGTTAGAATGTTTGTCTTGATGATATCTTGCATGAGTTTGAAAATGGGTCACGTGGAATAAAAACTAGGTCACCAAGTTTCATCCTTGAAAAACCATGTGTACGCTCTAGAGGCCACATTTTCAGTCCAATAATCTTGAAATTTGCTTTGAATTTTTGTCTTGATAATATCTTAGACTAGTATGAATATGGGTCATGTTGGATAAAAAACCAGGTCACTAGGTCAAATCTCGGAAAAACCTTTTATACACCCTACAGGCCACATTTTCTCTCAAATACTCATGAAAGGTTGTTGGAATGTATGTCTGGATAATTTCTAAATGTTAAGTAGGCCGCTGAGACAAATTCTAGAAAAAGCTTGTTTGCACTCTAGAGGCCATATTTTAAGCCCAATACTAATGAGTGTTTGTCAGAGTGTCTTAATATCTCTGAAGAGATTGGAAATGGGTCATGTTTGATCAAAAGGCTCAGGTGAGCGACTTCAGGGCCATCATGGCCCTCTTGTTTGTGGTTGTGTAAGTTTAACTCTTTATCAGATCAGAAATTTTCAAGCTCTTCAAAGTTGAAAGCATCTGCAGATGACAACATTAAAATCAGAACAAATTAAAAGAAATTGGCTGAAAGGATAGAAAACTTTGCAGAAAAGGAGAAAATACTGGTTACTAACATTTTCTTCTATTCAAGCAACGTTTTCAAAAGCCCTCAAATCAAGAGTGGGTAACCCTTTACCACACAATCCTGGCTTTTAATGACGCTTAGAAAAAAAACTTTTGAAAACATTTGGGAACTGGTAACTAGCATTTTCTCCATTTCCTACAATGTTTTCTACTACACGAATGACAAATTCCGTATTTTGAGCCACATTTGATTGTTGCCTGCAAATGCTTTCAATGTGGACAAGGCTAAAATTTTGTTGTTTGGAAATGTGTTTCACTTGACATGTATGCTTTATTTTGCAGTTGCAAATAAGAGCCTGTGATAATGGAATACCTAAACAGTGTATCACACGAACACTTATTGTCAACATCATAAGTGATCATGAGCCACCAAGTTTTGATCTTGACCCATTTGTGTTCAACATGAATGACACCGAGCAGCCAGGATATTCAGTAGGAGTGGTGACGACAACTGATGACATCCCACTTGTAAGTTGTGATTTACAGTTTCCAGAATTAACCACATAAAGAATTTTCATTCCCTAACTCTTTAGCATACAATCCTGAGTTTTAACAACCCTGAAAGAGAATACTTGTAAAACATTGAGGGAAAAGGAGAAAATGCTTGTAACAAGCATTCATCCTATTCCCAAAATGCTTTCTACCCTATCAAACACTAATGTCAACATTTGAGGCACATTTAAAATGTCATAGGCACCGTTCTAAATTTGGAGAAGTTTACATTTATCTCATGTGATAAAGAGTTGAGGTGATAATTTTTTGTCCTTAAGGATTAGGACCCCTAACTCGTCAGTAAACATCGACATTTTTGTAAAGGCTATTTGGACTATCCCAGCAGCTTCTGTCTTTTAATATGAGAGTTAGGGGCTGTAGACTGACTAACTCATTGGTGAATATCTTGTAACATGGACATTTTCGTAAAGGCTATTTGGCCTATCTTGACAGCTTCCATCTTTTAATATGAGAGATAGGCACCGTAGGCCTTAAGCTGTCTCCTTTGGAATCATTGTAGCAAATGGAGAAAGAGCTCATTATGAGCATTTTCCCCTTTCTCCATATTTTTTTTTATATATATTCATATGTCGAACTTCACTTCATATTGATAGCCATTGCCACATGATGTTTTTAAGTCTTTTAAGGAATTGAATGTAAAATGTTAAACAAGACAACTGTGTTAAACTCTTTACAAGAAGACAATATTTAAGAATTTTTTAGATCCGAAGCATTAATAGACAACAAATTAAAAGATGGTCAAAAAGATGGAAAATGCCTTTGAGAGGGTAGAAAAAAGGTTACGAGAAAATGCTGCTCTCCAACATTTTCTCTTCTTCCAACAATGTATTCAAAAGACATCACCCTCAAAATTGTTTGAACTCAGGATTTTGTGGTAAAGGCTTTAAAAAAAGTTTGTTTTTTTTAATTTGACAGCATGTTAGGGAGATTTCACAGAAAGATGATGAGCTCAATTAGATTTTAACTTAAATTAAAATCTTCAGGCTAGCGTTACTACAAGAGAAGATGAAATTTTTTTCTTTATTTCTTTGTTTTCAATTTATAGGAAGTTCACAAAGATGTTTAACTCATTACCATATGAACTAGAGCTTTTAAGACTATCAAGGTTTTAAAAATAATGTGGGAAAAAGAAAAAAAAAATGTTTGTATTGTGCATTTCTTCCTTTCCGACATGGTTTTGCACTTTTTAAGGGAAAAAATTGTTTATTGTTGTTGACTTTATATGGTAATTGTAATAAAAAATTGTTTTGGACTTTCTTGCAGGGAGAAACACAGTACAGTTTGGTTCCACCATATGAAAGATACTTTAGCATCAACTCATCCTCTGGCGAGATTGTCTTAGAGGAATCTCTGTTTAATGATTTGAAAACAGTTTACATTGTAAGTTTCACATAGTAACTTGTCTAGTTTTTACATTTCAAGTGGACATAGTAATTCTTACATAGGAACTTGACTTATTTTTACCAATGATATGGTATATCTTCCATAATAACTGTTCTTATATCTACATGAGGACTTCTTATTACAATATAACTTGAGTAGTCATTTGTCTTCATATGGCATTTACAAAATAAGTGTTGTATGATAACTTGATTGTGTTTTACATAATTGTTTGAATGGAAAGTCTTGCATACTGGTAATGACTTTACTTGTAATCAAACAGATTCATTCTGATTTCTAATTATAAAGCCATACAAAATAGCTGGACTCATTTTTACATAGTGTGTTTTTTGTGAGTTTTTACAACATTTTCAAAAACTTCTTTTCTCAGGGTCATTAAAACACAGGATTGTCGGGTAAAGGGTAAAAACTGTTTAGAACACTATGTAGAACTGTTGATGGATAGGATCCCTGATGGTTAGATTCAAAACTGGATTTTAACTCAATCTGTTCATTGAAACAAAATGATCTTCTCTTCCCACAGCTTCAAGTGAGAGCAATTGATTTGGGAGAGCCAGCCTATGAAGGGTTTGGAAACGTACAAATCAATGTGAATAGAAATCCATCAGGCCCAAGATTTTTGCTTGATCCATATCTCAATACTGTTCATGAAAATACTGCTATTGGAAGTCTGTTATTCAACACCACAGCTGTAGACTTAGATGGAGTAAGTACAATGTATACCACAACCCAGTTTTATGATCAATTTTTTACTAGACTACAAAATTTTAGGCTAGTCCAAATTGGAGCATTTGCAGACAGCATTTTAGATTCAGCTGAAATGATGGTAATTGCTGTAATTCTGCTATACAAAAGTATGATTATGTAGAAACATGTGAATTATGTCATGTGTGGAATAGTTTATCCAAGTACATTATTCTTAACTTATTGCTGGAAATGTGTATTTGATTAAATGGTTATCACCTGATACATGTACATAGATAAATGTTGTAACGATGCAGCAGGAGAAATTAGTACTATGAGCAGTTTCTTCTTGTACCCTAATGTTTTTGTAAGAAGTTTGCAAAAATAGTTCAGCATCAGGCAAAAGTAACAAAATAGAGTTTTGCCAGTTAAACATTAAGGCTATGATTGATTTTTGTTTATCGTTGCCACTGATTGCCCATATGGGCAACACTTCCAGAAAACGGTTTGCTTCGTTATGAGGAATAGTGCATGATACAGGACAAAATCCATCCTAAGTTATGCCATGCCTGGTTTGTTATTGCTCAGTGCATAGCACTGTCACAGATCCTCAGGTTAATTTCTCTTCCGAAAGACTGAAGTATTATTATTGGGTAGCAAACCTATCAAGTCGCCAGAGATTTGATGTTCAAAAATTTTGTGCTCTACCACCAGAGCTATTTAGGCAGGTCAAGGCTATGAACCAGATGTAATGTTAACAAATTGATATCTTTTCCATTTCAGGATAGTTTGAGATACTCCCTCCAAGAATTAAATCAACAGAATATTTTAGACTTTTTCAACATTGATGTTGACAATGGGCTAATTACTTTGAGCAGAAGCTTGATGGATCAACCCATACTGCTATTTGAGGTAACTCTGCCAAATGGTAACTGTTTTTCTCTTTTTGTAATTTTCTCGAACTAAATATGTTCTGTTACTCTTGTAGAATTGTAGCAGACTCACTAAAAATCATTGTTAAAAAACAAGAGATCTCCCATGACATACACCTTTTAACAGTTAACCAAATGACAAAATTTTGGACTTGTCCGTCCAAGTTTAGACTTGTCCAAACTGAGACTATTTGCAGAGGACAGAATGATGCTCAGATTGTGGCAGTTGTCTTTGAAAGAGGTTGAAGACATTTTGTGAAAAGGAGAAAATGCTGGTTACCAGCATTTTCTCCTTTTCCCACAATGTTTTCAAAAGGTGTCCTCCCCAGAGTCGTAAAAGCGTGTGATTATTTGGTAAAAGATTAATGTGTTTAAAAGCTTTCTCCTTAAAACAGGAGATTGTTTGGTGTATTGCTGATTTAGCTTTTTAACCCTTTCCCAAACAGTCCCTGATTTCTACAACCCTGAGATAGAAGCCTTTTGAAAACATTGTGGGAAAAGAAGAAAATGCTGGTAACCAGCATTTTCTCCTTTTCCCACAATGTTTTCTACCCTGCTGGAAACAAATTTCAATTTTTGAGTTATGTTTATTTTGTCATCTGCAAGTGCTTTCAATTTGGACCAGTCTAAACTCGTTTGGTAAAAAGCTGAATGAATTTTCTTCTAATTTTTTTTTTTGTCAAGTTTAAAACAAAAAAGAAATCTTGATATAAAAGTGTAAAATGTTAGTTATTAAAGCTTTTGATGGTTGCAAGTTTGAGACCTCCTTAAATATTAATGAAAACTTGAATTAATTGGCCATTTCAGTTTTTGGTCGTTGCAAGAGATCAAAGATCTGTCAATGAGAAACAAGCATTTGCTGTGGTTCGCTTAATTGTTGATCCTGATGCACCACCTCAGTTTGATACAAATACCTTTGTTTCTGATCTACCAGAGGGAGCACAAGCTGGACGCATCGTGAAGGTTGTAAGCGCATCTGATGCAGATTTGGAGGTATTTCCTTTCTCTCTTTTTATTAGCTTACCTGAGCAAGTGCTCATGGGAAGCTTTCAAAATGGGTCATCGTTAGGTGTACACTTGCGTCTTGTGTCATCTTTGGCCAACAATTTTTTTTTTTTAAACTCTTCATCCTGATTGAAATGGTTTGCAGAGAATAAAATAGATGTGGTTCAAATGTTGGGATTTTGTCTTTGAAGGAGAGAAAATATTGTGAGAAAATTAGAAAATAATGTGGCTTAGTGGTAAAGTGTATGACTGGTAACCAGGTTGCCCTTGGTTGGAGCCTCACTGGAAGCACTGAGGTTGAAATCGGCATCAAACACCTTTTACACCATCTGTTTCTCCTTTTTTCATAATGTGTTCATATGGCTTCATTCACAGGGTGGTAAAAACATCAGATTTTAATGTTGGTTATACAAGGCTGTGGTATTGATTATAATTAAACACAATTGGTTGTTTGAAAGCTTTTTTTCAACATTTTTTAAATGATACCAGTTTGTTGCATAAATTGGTCACACAGACTGAAAATAAAATTTGAAAATTGAAATCTTCCAAAGATTTTAGAAAAATGTCAAGTTCAGCCTCCCAAGCCTAATTAATTCTTTGTCCAACATCAAAATTTAGGCATTGTTCACTTTGACAGCATGTGCTGACAGTGAATTAAGTATAATACAACTCAAATGATTGGATTTGTCTTTGAAAAGGTAGAATAATTGGGGGAAAGAAGAAAATGCTGATTACCAGCGTTTTCTTCTTTTCCAACCATGTTTTCACAAGCCTTCTACCTCTGGAATGTTGAATTTTTTGATTGGGTGGTTAAGGGTTAAAGAAAGATTGTTCAAATTATCAGGATTGTAAGCTATATGGCTAATATCTCTATGGAGAAAGTGAAAACTTGTAATGGATCAGCATCAGAAATACTACACAGATGATTCAAATTATTACTTGTCTGACCCTTGACTCTCATGTGTTTTGGAAAGACCAAACTTTTTTCCTGCTGTGTTCTGTAAGATTACAGAGGGAAAACGTTTCTTCTTGTCTTAATTTACTAGGCCCTGAATTCTATATATGGAATATAGCAATAGCTAGTGGTATTTTTTCACTGATGTGTTTTCTTGTCTAATTTCAGGGTAACATGACATATGTACTCACAGGGGAAGGGCTAGCAGCCTATATGTTCGCACTAGATCCCAGCACAGGTGTCATCACTCTTGTGAGAGATATCAAAGGCAGTGGATTAGAGGATCTTAACCAGTATACTGTAAGTGATAGATATTCCTAATATGGACTCATTATCTCCTCACAAAAATTTACTGCTAATGATTTTCAAAATATTCATTGTAGATAGAATAATCAACATTAGTTAAGGTGTGATCTGTGAATACATTTGAAAAGATTTTGACAAATAGTTTCTTCAAATGGCACATTGTTTTCATAATTGGAAAGAAAGTAACTGCTTATCAAAACTAGTAAGTATAGTTCATCTGTAATGATGCTTTTAAAGGCTAATTACCGTGTACTATAGGGTTATTCAGCCTTACAATGCCTTTCACAACGTTAGTTGCCTTTGCGGCCAGCTTAGATCAAGATCAGCACAATCTTGACTGCACAAAATCTGTAGTCTAATATTTGATATAATTTATTATACTGTCCCCTTTGCTGAGACATTCTCACCACGGTCAACCTCGAAATTTAACTTATAAGGGCCGTATTTCTGGAATGAACATGTCTATTTGGGTTCATTACGTGCTCTAAGGGATAAAAGTTGTACATGTAATTGAATTCTATATCTTAACCAATTAATAAAGCTGTGGGCTTATCTAAATCAAAACCATTTGCAGACAACAAATTACTGTATACGCAGATATGTACGTATGTCAGAAAATTTGCGAATTACAGATTACTGACCTTTCATGTACGGAAATGTTTGCGAATTTAAGACAATCATTATTTGTTTATATACTTTAGGTAAAATATGCAAACAGGAAGGCTTGCAAATTTTTCAAATTCATGAAATCTCAAAAATTTGCAAAGTGCAAAAATTTCCATGTATACAGTAAATATGACCTAAATGATGGACATTTGGAAAAAGAACATTGTGGGGAAAAAGAGGAAAACATGGGATCGTTTGGTCAAGGGTTAACTCTATACCAAACAACAAAATTTAAGACAGGCCCAAATTGAAAGCATTTGAAGAGGACAAACCAAAGGTGGCCAAAATGGCAAAATTTGTCTATAGGAGGGGAGAAAACATGTTGGAAAAGGAGAAAATGCTGGTTACTATCATTTTCTCCTTTTCCAACAATGTTTTTGAAAGCCTTGTTTCTCAGGGTCGTTAAATGTCGGGATTGTTCAGTACAGGGGTAAATAAGAAACCTATTACCTCGAAACAAATTTTTCAGAGAACGACTTTGAACACATCTTTTTGAAATATAGATAACGAACAAGGTAATAAGGCTTATTACAAAAAAAAAGTGGGAACACTTTTGAAAAAGGAGAAATTGTCTGTATGAGCAAACAGGGATCTTCAAAAAGTAATCAGCTGCTATAAAGAAGTTGTCTGCAGGAGGTAAATGGCTCTTAACCAGACGATAAAACTTTAGCCTTGTCCAATTTGAAAGCATTTGCAGACAAGATATTGAACGTGACCCAGAGGTTTAAGTTTGTACTGGAAAGAATAAAAACACATTGTGGAAATAGAAGAAAATGCTGGTTCCAGCACTTTCTCCTTTTCCAATAGTGTTTTCCAAAGCCTTCTACCTCAAGGTTATTGAAACTCAGAATTATGTGGTATAGGGTTAAGGAAGAGTTTTGAAATTTTTTTTTTATTTCTATGTGAACAGCTGACTATCGAAGCCTTTGATGACAAATATCCGGACAACAAAGCCATGCAAACTCTCTCAGTGAGCGTGGATGTCAATCCAGGCACACCAGCCTTCCAACCAGACGCTTCATATGACTTCAATGTGAATGAGACAAAAGAGTATCTCAGTGTGGTTGGTACCATACGGGCAGTTGATTCGGATAATGTAAGTTAGATATACAAAGCACTCTAAACAATTATATGACTCTTAACATTTTCAAAGAATTTGTAATTGACAAATGATTAATGAAATGTGGCTCAAATAATGCAATTTGAAAGGATAGAAAACATTGTTGGAAAAAAGAAAATAATTGTTCCCATTAGCTTGTACCTTTATCTTTGCCTTGAACACGAATCCAAGTAGCTTAATAGTTACATGTAGGTCTAGTAATGCAGGGGTTGTGAATTCAAATCCCAACCTAGCCACGGCCTTTTCTGAGTATTGGTGAATTTCCATTTGGTGCCACCAACAAGAAGTTGTGTTCATTTGAAATTTAGAAAATTGTTGAGCATTAGACTGAGAATGGTATTTAGCAAGGTTAGTTAATGCAGGTCCTGAATTCTAGACTTTTACATGAATACAGGCAAAAATATTGTTGCAAACAATTGTTGATTGTTATGGGCAATTTATCCATCTAGGACCATTCTGCTTTATGATTCAGTCAGTTGTTAGACAAAATGGATTTTATGGATCCATGGTAATGTGACAAGTTGCTTCATACAATGTATCATGGAGATGCATTAAGCCCCCCTTTTTCAGAGCATGGCTCATTTATTTGTTCTTGTTCTTTTTTATGCAGGATCCACTGACCTACAGGGTTAATGAGAGCGAAAGTGATGCAGCCATTTTCTTCAGACTTGACGACACAAGTGGAAATATTTTGGTTATAGGAAACTTAAGAGATGCTACACAAGACAACTACAGGGTACAACAAATTGTTTCTGTGCACTAATTATAAGATAGAGATGCTTTTTTCAGCTTAACCCTTTACCAAACGACAAAATTTTGGACTCAACCAAATTCGAAACATTTGCAGAGGACAAAATAAGTGTAGCTTAAATGATGATTTCTATCTTTGATAAGGTAGAAAGCATTGTGGAAAAAGGAGAAAATGCTGGTTACCAGCATTTTTTTCCTTTTCCCACAATGTTTCCAAAACCCTTCCTTCTTCAGGGTCGTTAAGCAGTCTTTGCAGCGAGTGCAGATCAAGATCAGACCATGCAGTATGATCTGTATTTGACATTGGCCACATAAGTGAGATATTCTGGAGAAGAGCAACCTTAAAATTGCTCTTTTTTGTGTTTTATTTCTAGACTGAAGGAGTCTGTTAGCTTATTTTGCACTCTAGGGGTTAAACCTTTACCAGACAACAAAATCATAGGCTTGTCCACAAGAAAGCATTACAGACCAAACTATCTCTTGTAGAAACTCTTTGTTTTGGCAAAAGAGATTTTTACCTTTGCTGTGGCCAGCTAGCTTCATGAGAGTAGAAATAGTTACTTGTACTTAATTCTTTGTACTGTCTTCAAAATTGAGACCTTCAGGATCATTGTAAGGGGTTAAACTAACAATCCAAAATCTCTGGGTTTGATTTTCACCTGAAGCAGGGTTGTATCTAGAGCGTGAGATTGGGCAATTCCCACATCAAATTTGTTTGCGCACAAAATCCTGCACTGAAACAAACAAGCCCACAAAAAATGCTGCATGACTGTGTGTACCATAATGGATGAAAAAGAGAAAACCAACTTCTAGGGAATAAAAGGTAACACAACTCGCTTGGGTCATGTCCCCCTTTTTCTGAAGGCAATGGAGGGAGAGCCCCCCCATTTGAAAATTTCTAGATGCAACCCTGCTGAAGTTTTCATGAGATTATCCTTAGGCAACATACTTCAGTGCCCCAGTTGAGCATTGATTTAGCCCAGGAATCACCTGAAAGAGTAAGCTGTTCCTGTGATATGACAGAAATTATGTTGAAAGTGTAAAAAAGCACTTTACATTTAATTTACGATGAAAGCACAGAACATTATCCTTTGGTGCTTTTATTTAAAGAGTACATTGTAGATTTAGATTAGAGTGCACAGAAATGTTTTTTTTTTATCTTGAATCCACATTATTTGACATCTAGTGAAATATTTGTATACATGATTTGAGGCCTGTTTACAAATTTGAAGAGTGTAAAAAGGCATCCATAAATTGGGACAGTTATAATGAATGGTGTATTTTATTTTCCACAATTTACAGCTGACTGTTCTAGCAGATGATTCGAGAGGAAACATTGCTCTAGCCACTGTTGACATAAGAATTCTGCGTAACCCAGATGACATTCGCCCAATATTCACTGGGACTGATATCGATGGCAATTACAGGGTTGGCGTGGTACATAATCTAACTCAAGTTGGTGACACAGTATTTGTAGCCACTGCATTTGATCAGGATAGACAGGTTAGTTATTCAGCTTTATTTTACTACTGTCTTTTGCCTTTATATAGGGGCCAAGTCTTGGTAGCTTAGTGGCAGCTCATAGGGCTGTTAATTGAAGGGTATTAAGTTTGAATCCTTGCTCAGCAAAAATGCTTTATGTAGATTGGTGATGGTTATTGTAACACTGCTAAAAATTTTTTGACTGTGTAGCCAGTGACTTAGAGTGAGAATTGTATGAGGTAATAGTAAAGAAACTGGAGGAATGCAAGGGTAGAATCTCTGGCTGCTGTGAAGTTTTTAAAGTATAAGCAATAAGTTGACTCTTTACCACACAACAAAATTTTAGAGTTGTCAAAATTAAAAGCATTTGCAGAGGACATATTCAGCACAGCTGAAAAGACGATTTCTCTCTTTGAAATAGTATAAAACATACAAGCTCTTAACTAGAGGTGACGGGGGGGGGGGGACATTAAACCATTAAACTCTTACCAGATGACAAAGTTTTAAACTTTGGTAATTAAAAGCAATTGCAGGCAGCAAATGAAGGCTTCTTAAATGACAGAATTTGTCTTTGATAGGGTATGAAAACATTGTTGTTAAAGGAGAAAATGGCTGATCTCTACCGTGTTGTCCCTTTCTCACAATGTTTTCAAAAGCCTTCTTTTACCAGGTTTTTTAAAACTGGATTTTTTGGTAAAGGGTTAAACTAATAAAGTGAAATGAAGGGAGAAGGTAGAAAAGAGAAAGGTAAAAAGAAAAAATACATATTGCTTAACCTTTACCACACAATCAAGAGATTTAATGACTCTAATGAAGGAGGCTTTTGAAAATATTTTTGGAAAAGCAGAAAATGCTGGTAACCAGCATTTTCTCCTTTTTCAAACAATATTTTCTATCCTATCAAAGACAAATCTCTTGATATGAGCCTCATTTGAAATGAGGTATGCAAATGCTTTCATCTTGGATAGGTTCAAAATGTTTTTGGTGAAGAGTTAATGTATTATCTTTTTTTTTCCTTAATCATTACAGGGTGTTCTACGTTTCGAACTTGAAGGCGACACATCTGCACTGGAATACTTTGAAGTAAACAACGTTAACGCAACAGGAGCAGTAACCCTGATAAAATCTTTACAGGATGATATATATAACAGTCTTGTATACCAGGTTGGTAAAGTCTGATGACAAAAATTTAGACTCATCCAAATTTAACCCTATATCAAACAATCCTGGGTTTCATGACTCTAGGGAAAAAGCATTTTGAAAACATGCTGGGAAAAGGAGAAAATGCTGGTTACTAGCATTTTCCCCTTTTCCATCAATGTTTTCCACCCTATCAAAGACAAATTCTACTATTTGAGTCATATTTGAATTGTCATCTTGCAAATGCTTTCAATTTGGACAAGTCTACATATTTGTCATTTGGTAGAGAGTTACATTGTTTGTACATGACAAAGTAAATGTGGCTCAGTTATTCGAATTTTGTCATGCAAAGGGTAGAAAACACTGTGTTTAAAGGAGAAAATGCTTATAATTCAGTGTTTTCTCCTTTAAAAACAATGTTTCCAAAGCCTTTCATCCCAAGGGTTGTTAGAATTCAGGATTATGTGATAAAGGATTAACTTGCTACCTCCTGAAAGAAAGTTGTTACAGAAAAACTTTGGAAAGACCCTTTTACGAACAGGATTTATGTTCAAGAAGTACCAGTATGATTAAATAGATGTGCACAAATGAAAACAATGGCTAAACAAGAAATAGCCAGTCCATTTACCACAATTTTCAAGAGTAGTTTGCTGCAAGACACAAAAAAAGTATTAAAGGTTGTTATCCTTCAATGAAGGTTGGTTGTAAACTTAAAGGATTATAAAAAATGCATAATTATGTTCTGTGTCTCATAGGTAGAATAAGGGAAGCAGGAACACCCCCCCCCCCCCCCCCCCAAAAAAAATTAGTCCGGGTTATTAATCAGCGTACAACATTTTCAGTGTTTCATGACTGTCTTTTTTTCCCTTAACCAAACACTCCCAAGTGTTTCTGACCCTGAAGAAGGGTGCTTTTAAAAAGATTGTGGAAAAAGAAGAAAATGCTTTTTCCAACTTTTCCTACTCTTTCAAAGATGAATCCCATTATTTAACTCTTTACCAAACAACAAAATTTTAGACTGGTCCAAAATGAAAGCAGTTTCAGATGACAAATCAGATGAGGTTCAAATGAGAGAACTGATCACTGAAAGAGTAGAAAATATGGTTGGAAAAGGAGAAAATGCTGGTTAACAGCATTTTCTCCTTTTCCCACTATATTTTCAGAATAATGTTCATTAGGGTTGTTAATTCACAGGGCTGTTTGCTAAAGGGTTTAAATACAATTAATTTGTCATCTGCAAATGATTTTAATTTGCACAAGTCTAAAATGTTGTTTGGTAAAAACTTATCTGTAATCCAGAGGCTTTCAGTTCTGTCCTTGTACAAGTCTTGTCTTGTGGGGGTTCTCTTTATCGAGACATCACCTTGAACTGCACACTCCCCCATCCCACCCTAGAAAACATTAAAAGTGACCCATTATTACCATGATACAACTGTAATAATTATGAGTGGTGCTAAATGTCAGGAAAAAAGATGCAGATACTGTTATTTCAAAGCTGTTTTTGTCAGAATGTCTGGTAAAAAAGTGGACTGTGTAGATTCAAGATATGACTGCTTATTCTTTGCAGCCTGATTTTGATCTATGCTATCTGCATAGGTACATGTATTTAAATTCAGGTTTAGGACACCAAGGGTTAAAAGACCATTCAAAGCCAAAGTCATACCTTTACAAGGTACATAGAAAAAATTTACTGCAGAAAGATATAATATGAAGTTATTGCATGAACTTGATTTTTTTTTTTTTGTTTGTTTCTTTCTTCATAGCTATTCCTCAGTGTGTATGATTCAGCAAGACCTGCAAATGATGCAAAAACGACACTGTTTGTGAGTGTTGATAGAAATCCAGCCGGCCCAGACTTTGGTGGTAGTGGAGCAGTTAGTGTGTCAGTGTTTGAAAATGTTGATATTGGACACAGGGTCTACACTGTCAGTGCAAGTGAGAATGACGGGGTAAGACTGTGTCTTTTACACTTTGATCTTCTGTCCTCACAATGATGGTCACAGCAATTTCTCCTATATTAGCAATGTATTTAACCCAATCAGAGAGCTTAATACTCATTTGTACCAATTTTGAATTTGTCACCTGCAGATATTTTTAATTTGGACAAGTCGTGAGGGAAAGGTTTAAAATCATCACAGAAAGAAAAGATTACCTGGGACCATATTCAACAAGTAGTCTGTTTTTTGTTCTAAGTCTACATTCAATATTAGCCTTATAATTGGTGAAGACAGAACGTCTTGGCCAATCAGATGGGTGTTTTGAATTTATAAATCAAAAAGAATTTGCAGGTTTCATGGCTTAGGACCACAGATTTTCAGAATATTGCTCTCATTGTAATTGTTTTGATTTGCTTCAGGATACAGTGGTTTATTACATAGACCAGTCAAGTGCAAATGCTACAGATTTCTTCTCACTCAATCAGAGAACAGGTGTCATTATGGTAATCAAAGACCTTGTTGAAAGTCGACTAGCTGGAGATACTTATAGTGTAAGTTAGCACAAAAATTTGTACATTTTTAGCTTGCCTATTTTCAAATAAAAACATCAAGGTATTGTTATAGCCCTATTTTTGGCTGTGTCATCATGCAAAATCTTTGACATTTTACAATACCTTTGTTGTTACTGAAGATATTTACTTCAAACTCAAACTAGTTGTTAGCTATCAAAAGGGGAACCCACACAAAAGGGGCAGGTAACCATCAAAATATTTTTGACTCAGTTATGCCCCTTTTTTTAACTTAGAATCTTCACTGAAAATCTAAAAGTAACTGCAGCTGAGCATTGGCTCCTGCATGTGTAACTCTTATTTATATATTTGCATTGTTTGTGAAGGAAAATATTTCACAATATAAGCATTATCTTCTTTTCTCATAATCTTCCTCTTGTGATCAACATATTTGTTGCTTTCATACCTTTTTTCCTGACCATCTAAAATTTTTCCGTTTCTTTTCACCTAATTTCCCTCCTTTCCAGTGTTTGCATTTCTGTCAGGAATTAAGTCTTAACCCTTAATAAAACAATCCCAAGATTTAACGACCCTTGAAGAAACTTTTTATTATGCCTCACTGATGGTGGAGGGATATAGTTTTAGCATTGTCCATATGTCCGTCCGGGACAATATCTCCAATACCATTTGACGGAATTTCGTGAAACTTTGTACATGTGTACAATAACCTATTCCGCCGATATCCTTTTTTTCTTTTTTTGATTCAATGCAAAATGGCCGACTGGGAGTGATTTTGAGTTTTGTGATCGCGTAAATTTTTGAAAAGGTCTTTTTTTGGCGGGGAATATCATTTCAACAAAATTGCTTGTTAAAAACATTGTTTTTAAAGGAGAAAATGTTGTGTTCAGCACAATCTCCTTTTCCCACAATGTTAGCTGACTTTTCAGAAACAGATCTCATCATTTGAGCTTGATTTAATTTGTCGTCTGCAATTTGCTTGAATTTGGACAAGTCTAAAAATTTTGTTATTTGGTAAAGAGTTGAAATAGCTCATTTTGAGGGGGGGGTTGACTCATTGTGTTATACCGTATATTCTTATCTAGACATGGGTAATCTATTGCAAGTGACACAATGGAAAAATAATTGATGAAAAGGAATCTTTCTTCTTTAATGAATTTGAAAGCATAGCGAGGAAAGGAGTAGTCTCTTTTTACATGCCATTGCTCCTATTCTCATATATTTTCCAAAGCCTTGATAACAGAGGCATAGAAGTCATATCTATACAATAATGTTCTGCTTTCTGTAACAGCGGTATTGACTTATATATAGTACCATTTCAGTTAACAGCCAAATTGATTTATATTGATTACCATTTCAGTTATCAATCATTGCCGATGATCAAGGAATACCACCCAAGACTGACACTTTGAGAGTGAATATTGTTGTGAATCGAGACAGATTCTTGCCAGTATTTGTTGGTGTATATAACGTATCTATTTCAGAGACTACATCTCCCAACGTAGTTATAGAAACTGTAGCAGCCACTGACCAGGATCGCAGAGAGGTAAATGCTTGCTCCTTCACGCTGATATGAAAATTGATTTATAACTCATAGTGATACTCTATACAGTGCCAGGATGTTCTTCGATTCTTCTCCCTGTGGAATAGAGGCCGTAAAACCCAAAGCACAGAAAACCCTTCTCCTTATAAGAATGTTTGAATTTTTTTGGTCACGTTTTCAACTTTAACCCTTTACCACACAATCCCAAGTTTTGACAAGCCTGAGGAAAAAGGCTTTTGAAAACATTATGGGAAAAGGCGAAAATGCTGGTAACCAGCATTTTCTCATTTTCCCCACAATGTTTTCTAACCAATCAAAGAACTTAAACTGTTCTTTATTTATTTTAAGTTAGTGGTCTGCAGATGTTTTGAATTTGGAACTTGTTGTTTGCAAAAGTGTAAAGGTTTGCTAATTATATAGGATGTTGCACAGTTGGTTCAAATGAACTCAAGCGTTCTGATACCCTAGTACCAAGTTTTTATTTATTGTTTGCAGATCTTTTGAATTTAGAGGAGTCTAAAATTTGTCATTTGGGAAAGAGTTAATTGTTACATTTGAGACTATTAGTTGGTGGCACTGGTCATACAGCTATGAATAAAATTCTAATTTTCAGAACATAAGATACAGAGCTACTGGAGATGGAAATGCTGTTGCATACTTCACTGTAGATGAAACATCGGGTCAAGTCAGGGTGAACAAGGATTTAATGGAAACGGTGGACACATACTTTAGGGTAAGTAAAATCTTATCTAAATTCTGGAAATAGCATGCTATCAAATAAGGCTGGCTATTAACTATCAAAGGGGAATCCATGCCATAAAGGAATGTATTGCCTTATTCATTGAACCTGATCCCGACCTTTATGCTGAATATATAAGTAGGCATATAAATAGAACTCCAACTATTATTCGGGAAGTTATATATACACGAGAGGGTACTTATATACAAAGGCAAGCAATTTAACCCTTAGCCTACAAAACGCCACCTAAGGTGCTATTGCGGTCAGTTTTGATCAAGTTCAGACTGCACAGTACGTGCAGTCTAATCTTGGATATACACTGTCCGATGAGGAGATGTTTCCTCAAAAAATAATTATGAAATTGCAATAATTGCTTTTTCTACTATTGACCAGAAGGTTTCAATTAACTTATCTAGTAGGCTAAGGGTTAATTGACTTATACCGTTCAAAATATTTCCGTGACCATTCGAGACATATGCCGAGCAATGCCGAGGGTAAAAATAAAATATTAATTTATGTAAATGATTTTGACCTGGGTCGGGTTAAATGAAGTAGGTAATGACCCTACTTCATATCTTTGACACATTTACGTCCCTTTTTTCAGTTAAAACAACACTTTCAGGGTTGAAATCTGCATCCAGTGCTCTTCTTTTATCTTGCTGCAGGCCCTCCTTGGAATACCTTGTGGCTGAAAACAAGCTGTTTTGAAATATAATTTTGTTCTTTTGCCGCATTTTCATGTTAATTTTTTTATCATAATTCTCGTCGATCAAAAGATGTGCCTTTTTTTGCAAGGAGTTTCTTGAGTTATCTGCTTTAAATTTGTTTAAACCCTTTTAAAGGGAAAAACATGACTCTTGAGGATGGCATATAAGATCATTTTTCCGAATTTCCAAGTGGATTGTTTTTCAGCAAATGAATGAGGTTGAATTTATATATTCAGCACAGAAAAAATCAGAAATTTATAGAGTTATCTGAACAGGCCAGTATACCTGTATAGTTTTTTTTATCTATTTACAGCTGTCAGTTGTAGCATTTGACCAGTTTTTCCCAGAGAACACAGTACAAACCTTCGTGCATATTTATGTGAGAAGAAATGAGTTTGGGCCTGTTTTTATAGATGAAAACCAGTACATTGTCACAGTGAATGAGTACAGGGAAACAGCTGAAGAAATCTTCAGAGTATCAGCAGTAGATACAGATGGAGTAAGTGTATGATAACTATTGGTAAAATTTCTACAGTCAACATAATGATATGGCTTAGTGATTAACCCATTTTAGACCCCATCATTATGCAGCTTTGAAAAATAATGCGGAAAAAGAACTAACTCTTGTAACAAGCAGTTGTACATATGACCAGATGTTTTTCCCAAACAGTAAATAGTAAGTTTTTCCTTCTTTTATATGTTTGTTCTGTATGTTCCATTGGCTTTCAGTAAGTTAAAAAATAGCTTTTACAGTAATACAAATTTCATCTTAACATATTTGTATTTGGATTTATTTATTTATCTTTTTTATAGGCCCGTCAAAGACGGGACGTATTATGGGATCACCCATGGCGTGCGGGCGGGTGGCGTCTAGTTCTTTGTCCGGAGCATAACTTTGTCATCTCGAGTCCGATGGACTTGAAACTTGGCATTTGTGTTTGTTGCAATAATACGGAGTGCAGTGCAAAACAAACATAACTCTACCTCGTGCTGTCTTTGAGTTATTTCCCTTTGATCATCATTTTTACAGCATTTTCTGCTTGTCCGGAGCATAACTGTCATCTCCAGTCCGATTGACTTGAAACTTGGCATTTGTGTTTGTTGCAATAATACAGAGTGCAGTGCGAAAGAACCATAACTCTACCTCGTGCTGTCTTTGAGTTATTTCCCTTTGATTGTCATTTTTACAGCATTTTCTGCTTGTCCGGAATATAACTTTGTCATCTCTAGTCTGAACATCTTCAAATTTGGTATGCATGATTGTTGAAAATTTACGGAGTGCAGTGCACAAGAACCATAACTCTTCCTAGCATGAATTTTGAGTTATTCCCCCTTTGATCTTCATTTTTATAGCATTTCTTGCTTGTGCGGAGCAAAACTTTGTCATGTTAAGTAGGAATGACTTGAAATATGGTATGCTTACTTGTTGCAATATTTGGAAGTGCAATGCACAAGAATTGTAACTCTACCTCGTGCTGTCTGAGTTATTTCCCTTTGATCATCATTTTTACAGCATTTAGTGCTTGTCCGGATTATAACTTTTTCAGCTCAAGTCAGAACGACTTCAAACATGGTATGCATGTTTGTTGCAATATTAAAGAGTACAGTGCGCAAGAACAATAACTCTACCTAGTGCGGATTTTGAGTAATTCCACTTTGATCTTCATTTTTTACAGTATTTCTTGCTTGTCCGGAACGGAACTTTGTCACCTCAAGTCAAATTGGCTTGAGACTTGGTAAACATGTTTGTTGCATTACCTGCCCTTTACGATTATAATACTCCCTCGACAACTGGCGGTGGGACGGGCGTATCTTGCGACAATTTGCCGCTCTTGTTTTAATTTCAGATAATAAAATGAAGGGTGTTTATTGGTTTCAGAGCAACCTTGATATTACTACCTTTTATTATCATAATTATTATCTTTGTTTTTTTATTTCCTTTCTTTTTTTCTAGATCAGAGTGACATACAGTATATTTAACAGTTCACTTGCAGATGAATACTTTATGATAGATGCTGAAACTGGAGCCATTAGCATCAAGAGAACACTGGCAGAGAATCCAAACAACAGAACATATTTGGTAATGGCTGCTTTACCTTTAAACTAATTACCAAACAAACCTGGTTTTAATTGCCCCTTAGAAAGAAAACTTACAAAAACATTGTGGGAAAAGGAGAAAATGCTGGTGACCAGCATTTTCTCCTTTTCCCACAATCTTTCTAATCTTTCAAAAGCAAATTTCATCACTTGAGTCACATCAAGTGATGAAATTTGAAGATCAAAGATTTGCATATTTGTGTATAAGACCTATTTCTGAAAAATGATTTCAGCAGAGGTCCAATTTTTTCTTTAATCTTCCATTCTAGTTCACCATTGAGGCCAGAGATAATCGGCGTTACTTTGAACAGTTTGCCTATGCCACCATGAGAGTGAATGTTCTGGACAATATACCACCAATCATCAGCAACTTGCCTAGACCTGCAGTTCAGGTGAATGAAAAGACTGCAGTGGATCAGGCAATCTTCACTGTTATTGCAAATGATCCAGATCTACTTAGAGGAGTAAGTATTCAAAGAATTATTATAGCTACATTACCTTCTATTTGCTAGAGTAATTTCCTAGTTTTGTTTACCATCTTATGTTTTTTTATGTGATCGGGGTTCATATTCAATACCAGGGGTCCTGTGTGGCTCAGTGGCAAAGTGTAGGACTTAACCTGAAGGCCCAGGTATTGAGACTCATTGGAAGCACTTTGGTTTTTTTTGTGGAAGTGTCCTTTGGCAAGGCACTTTCAAGCCCCAGCCTGGTAAAATGCAGGACATTCATGACTAAGCAAGCTGTCACAGTTTGATATGACTGAAATAATGTTGAGAGAGGCATAAAACATCAATTCATTAATCAGTAACTGTTTTATTCACCAACCATTCTTAATTCTATATTAAGTCTAATTCTGGATTTTGAAAGTTACACAGTTAAGATCTTATTGGTTTAACCATTTGGTGTAGCCAATCACAAGGTATGTTACTTTTCAATTTAGAAAATATGTGAGAATAAGTCTAAGAATTTCCTTAAGAATGGTTGGTGAATACTGACCCAGGGTTCATGCTCATGAACCAGTCTGAATATTTTTCTGATACTGAAATGCAAGACTGCTGATGTTTGCTTATTTATCTTTGAACAGAGTTCATTAATCTATGAGATTGTTGGGGATGGACTCGCTCCTGGATTCTTCAAGATTAACAGACTTAATGGCCAAATAAGTGTTGCCAGTCCTCTTGAGAAATACCCAGATTTGTCTTACATGGTGAGAATTTTTGTTTTTGTCATTTTTACACTGATAAAAGTAAGCTGTTTCATGAAGCCATTGCTGTCACTCTATCTTCAGGCCAACTCATCTAAGCCAATAGCTCATTTTGTAACATACATGCCTAAAAAGCAGGGGGTTACAGGTTCAAATCCCCAGCTGGGCTACTTCTTCCAGGCATAGATGATAGTATAGTCATTGTGACAGGATTCATTCCTCTCTCACTGCTGATCATTGTTTCAACAATAGTGATTTGGGATAGCAGCAGGTAAAAAAACTCCAGGAAAGCATGGACAGGTGCACTGGCCAAGAGGATGAATCTAAAATAATGTTGAAAACAGGGCTAAACACTTTACAATCAAATAAAGAGACCTTCCTAAAATAGTGAAAATTACACAATGAATAAGCATTGAAAGGAGGTGAATACTGTATCATCCAGTAAACGAGACAGTGGGGGAAAAAAGAGCACTTGTTTAATACAAGAAATTGCTTGTTTTCCTGGATTGCTTTAAGAGCATTCTGTTGCAAAAGCTACCTAAAAAAAAAAAACCTATTTAAACAGTGAGTTAATTAACTCTATACCCCACAATAAGATTTTTGACTCATCCAAACAGAGAGCATTTGCAGATGACAATGTAAATGTTCTTCATGCCATGGAATTTATCTTAAATGGGGTAGAAAACATTGTGAGAAAAGGAGAAAATGCTGGTTACCAGCATTTTCTCCTTTTCTCACAATGTTTTCAAAAAGCCACTTCCTCAGAGTCATTCAAAATTGGGATTGAGATTTAACCTTTTTCCACAAGTTTTAATGACTATTAGAACCAAGACTTTTAAAAACATTTTGGGAAAGGGAGAAAATGCTTGTAACCAAAATTTTCTCCTTTTTCCACACTGCTTTCTTCCATTTCCAAAACAAATTCCATCATTTAAGCCACACTTAATTTGTTGTCTGGAATTGCTTTCAGTTTTGAAAAGTCTGAAATTTAGACATTTGGGAAAGAGTTAATGGAAGTCGGATTTATTCATGGCAATGAGAAGCTCTATGGACAATTCAAACATCTCAATTTTAATATACTTGTCCTACTCTCTCATCAACTATTTTTCTAAACAGATCCCATGTTTAAGTGACCCTGTTGAAAAAGCCTTTGAAAACATTATGGGAAATGAAAAACATGCTGGTAGGTAGCTATTTCTCTTTTTATTTCCCCACAATGTTTTCAATTTTTTCAAAGACGGCTCCTATCTTTTAAAAAAAAAAAACTACTTTTTGGAAATAAAACTTAGTTCTCTTTCATTGTAACAGCTTACAATAAGAGTGTACGACAGCCAGTTGATAAATATGCCTACAACAAGTACTTTGGACATTGAAATGGTGCGCAATGAAAATCCACCAGAATTTGATGAAGATCCGTATTTCGTAAATCTAAATGATTGGAGAATCACACCGGCTACGTCTTTGGTTAATGTCTCTGCACCGGATGCAGATGGGGTATGTATTTTTTTGGTGTTTTTCACATGAGTGTTTTTCACTTGCAGACATTATTTATTGTCTTACACAAAACTAATTATGTGAACTTTATAGACTGATTGTGTAAACATTATAGCAAAAGGAGATTATTTCATTGTTTTTAGCCATTTGCAGCAAGTTGGTTTCTTTGGATGATGAGTGAGTATGTAGTATATCTATCTTGACCTTTACTTCAAACTCAACTTGACTTTAGGCCTTGCAGTACCAACTAGGTGAAAAAATCATGAATTTTTCTCTCCAATTAACACTAAAAGCAACAGTCAATCCCTCATCACACAATGTGAATTACAAGTTTTCACCACCCTGACCAAAAAGATTTTTGAAGTTTATACGAACATTCTTAATCTTATTCTCCAGAATTTTATAAATTTGAAAGTATCACAAGGTCTGATATGCTAATCTAAATGGTCTTGCCAATCAGAAGGTGTATTACTTTAAAATTCATAAAATTCTGGAGAATAAGACTAAGAATGTTATTATGAATGGTTGGTGAATATGGATCCAGCATTTTCTCCCTAATGCTTTTTTTTTTTCCTTTCAGAAACAAGTCCATTATTTGAGCCATATTTAATATATCGTCTGCAAATGGTTTCAATTTGGACCAGTGTCAAATATTGTCGTGTGGTAAAGGGTTAAATGAAATGGACTTTCTTCATCAGAAAAGCAGACCAAAACATTGCAACTTCAAGGATGTTTTTGTGAGAATCTTTCACAAAAGAGCAGACAGTGTAGATCAAAGATCAGACAGCATCTTCTGTTGTCTGTGCAGTCCTACCTTAAACTATACTGTCCACAGAAGGCAGTTTTATCTTTATCTTGTCTACAAAAAGACAAAAGCTGTGCTTGATGTATTAACCCTTTACCATACAATCCTAAAGTTTAACTACACTTAGAAGGCTATTAAAAAACACAGTGGAAAAGGAGAAAATGCTGGTTACCAGCATTTTTTCCTTTCCCAACAATACTTTCTACTGTCTTGCAGACAAATTTCAGCATTTGCAACTGCTTGGAATTTAGACAAATCTGATACTTATTTCCTTGTATAGACCTAACTGTTAAAAGACCAAGGTCAGGGCTTTTTTCGTTGGAAAATCTTAAAAAATATCAGATAGTATTGATAAGGTTTCATTATAAAAACAGTCTCATTAAAGGTAGTTCATGTGAAAGCATTCTATTCTTCAATTGAGCTCTTCTGTGCTTTTTTTCTTTTGGTAAAGGTTAAAAAAGTTGTCAAGATGTCCAAAAGACTACATAATGTGTCTCGGAGATTTAATTTAGACTGATGGCCTTTATTCACCAACCATTCTTTATTCCATTCTTAATCTAATTTTCAAGAATATTGTACATTCTAAAATATCAATTTCTGAATGGCTAAACTAATTGGTTTAGCCAGTCAGAAATAGTGTTACTCTCTAAATTTAGAATGAGACAAAGAAAATTAATTTTGAAATGGTTGGTGAATACAGTCCGAGGTTTAAGCTTAAGAATACACTTGCATATCTGTGTCTCTGTGTTTTGTTTTACAGGATATGGTTAGGTACAGTATTGAATCTGGAGACCAGCTCATTTTGGATACTTTCTACATCAATCCAGTAACGGGAGAAATCATTCTAAAGAAATCTCTGCCTCCTCAACAGCCACAGTTAACAGTAAGTTTTTTTACTGAGAGCACCTGGAGCTTACCTGTAAAACAAATATTCCCTTGCTTTTATGACCCACAAGAAGGAGAAGGCTTCTGGAAACATTTTGGAAACCATTTATTTTTCTCCTTATCCCACAATGTTTTCCACCCTGTCCAAGATCTTTGACCCTTTTACCCTTTTTGAATTTATCATCTTCAGATGTGCTCCATTGCAATGAGCCTTAAATTTTGTCGCTTGGATGTAATGCAGTTGTGCAAGAGAAATGACTTAACCTTTTACCAAATAATCCGGTTTTTTAACAACCTTGAAGAATATGGCTTTTAAAACTATTGTTGAAAAGCGCAAAATGCTGGTAGCTAGCACTTTCTCCTATTCCTATAGTGTTTTCTCTCCGTTAAAAGACAAATTCTATCATTTGAGCCAAAATTAATTTGTCGTCTGCAAATAATTCCAATTTGGACAGTTCTTAAATTTTGTTGTCTGGTTGAGTTTAAAGTTAAATGACTGAGCAATGGTCAATCTCATTTTGTGCATATTTCTCAAACCAAGGCAATAAAGATTCTAGGGCTGGAATCCAGTTTGATTAAAACATATTTTACATAGATTGAGAAACAAATTCATGCAGCTTATACTAATCTTTCTCAATTCTGCTTCCTGGAAACTATGCTAGTACTCGCACCAAAAGTGTGGGCCAGTGAACAGTCCCAAGGTTGATACCCTCTCCCAGGTATCAAACTTTGGACCTTATGGTAACGAAACCGACAGTCTACCTCACAACCACAGACACCACACCATGGAATCCTGCAATGAGCAGATCTTGCCATTGGAGCAACCCACATCACAGTGTGAACACTTGCTAAGGTTTCTAGTTGGCAGTCATCGAGAGTGATTGATATAAATTGTAAAACCTTTTTTGCTAGCGGTGTGAAATAAATATTTTAAACTCTTTATCACACAATCCTGACTTTTAATGACCCTGAGAAACAAACCTTTGGAAAACATTGTTGGAAAAGGAGAAAATGCTGGTAATCAGCATTTTCTTCTTTTTCCACAATGTTTATCTGCACTTTCCAAATCAAATTTTAAGTTTGAGTCACATTTAATTTGTTGTCTGTCATGCTTACAATTCAGACTAGTATAAAATTTTGTTGTTTGTTAAAGAGTTAAACTAATAACAGGTATGGTTTGTATCATGAAATGAGTCCTTGTTCTCACCATATTTTTTAAAGCAAACTAATGCAGGAGAGTAGAAAGTGGTTCTTATGTTGTAACAGGTCTGAAAATGTTTGAATGTTTCCAAACAACCCCTTGTTTTAATGACCCTGAGTAAGAAGGCTTTTGAAAAGATTGTTGCTTAAGGAGAAAATTCCAGTGACCAGCATTTTCTCCTTTTTCCCACAGTGTTTTCTTCTTCTAAGACAAATCCTGACATTTGAGCCACATCTTTATTGGGGACTACAATAATAACAATTTGTAGTGGTCAAGTCCAAAGTTTTGTTCTTTGGTAAAGAGTTAAAAAAAATTCTATAATTAAAGATAGAAGAACCATTGTAAAAACTTACCCACAAAAATCATAACTCTTTCTTCTCAAATTTCAGTTCACTGTGGTGGCTACTGACGATGCCAATCCTTCAAAACAAGACCGTTCGACAGTGATTATTAATGTTGACATTGATACATCAGATCCAGTTTTCACACAACCTCCTGGGAACGAGATATTGTTTGACATTATTGATGAAAATGAACCTATCGGTACAGTCCTGAATACTGTAGTTGCTGTGGATGGAGATAGAAAGGTAGGTTTCACTACTTACCACATAGGCAATTTTTAATTCATGCAATCGTCTGCAAATTAAAAGATTATGTAATTTTAGATAACCTAATACATGTACAACCAGCACAAAGGGTGAAAATAAAACAGCTGGAACAAGGGTAAATGTAGCTTTTAGACTTGCCCAAATTGGAAGCATTTGCAGATGACAAATTAGATATGTCTCAGAAAATGGTATTTCTTAAACAGATGGTTTAAAACATTGTGGGAAAAGGACAAAATGCTGGTAACCAAGATTTCTGTTTTTCTCACAAAGTTTTCTACCCTTCCACAAACGAGTTAATCTTTTGAGTTACATTTATGTTGTCTGCAAATGCATCCAATTAGTACACATCCAAAATATTTTTCTTTGGTAAAAAGTTAAGGGTTAACTATGATCATTTGAAACATTGTCAAAAGAAGAACGGAATTATCACATGTAGAGGATAGATTATATGGCCTGCAACACGCGAAAAGGGACATTGGGACATTTGCGTAAAGTGTCGTCTCGGATCAGCCTCCGCAGTCTGCGCAGGCTAATCCGAAAGGACACTTTCCGTTTTTTTGTAATGTTCTGTTTTGCGCAAGTCTACTATAGCACAAAATCTAATTGTAGTCGTAAAGTGCCGTCTCGGATTAGCCGCTCGGGCTGATCCAAGACAGCACTTTACGCAAATGTCCGAATGCCCCTTTTCGCATGTTACAAGCCATATGGGCTTTTTCCTAAGCTAGACTTAGAATGTCTGTTAAATATCAGGTTATAAATTTATTTTCTATGCTTATATTTAGGGTGTCATCGTCTATGAGACAATGGGTGAATTCCCAGCCGACCAGTTGTTCCAGGTTAACAGGACCACTGGTGAAATTTATGTGAATTCAAACTTGCGACTCAATAACAGGGACACTACAGAATTCACGGTAAATATTCTAATAGCTCTTTATCAAGATATTTCATTTTTGTTCTTAGACTGACAATTACATGCTTTTCACAGGTTCAGTCAGTGAAAATCATCAATCTTTTAATCCTTTTCCATAGGCCAAGTTTCACACTGTTCAAAATTCAACAAGTCTGCAGACGACTAACTTGAAAAGAGGGAAAGGTCTCTGATAAGAAAAAAAAGATTGCAGGAAAAGTTAAATTGCTTGATACATGTACAAGCATGTTCTGTTCCCATGATATTTTCTTAATTCTTTTTCCATAGTTTCTTTGTATTCTAGTACTTGAGATTAGTTTTTTAAAGGTTTATTTAGCTGTCACTACAACATTTTTCTAGTTTTAACTGTATTACAGCTCTTTATCAAAGCCTATGACACTGATAATGCGGATAACTTTGCTGTGAAAGAAGTGAGGATAACTGTAGAACGAAATTCCGGTAACCCAGCGTTTTCACCTTTGACTGAGTATTTCTTACAACTGGATGAATTTTACAATTTGACTGCAATGGTACTCGATCTTAATGCGTCAGACCCACAAATGGTAAGTTCAAACACTGCACTTAAGATTGCAGTTTACTCTTTTGTTTTTGTGGTATTGATATTATTCATTTACCACCTAAGTTTAAATTTAAGAAAAGTATAAAGAATTAGATACCAAAACATTTGATCTGAGGCCAGATTTTACAGTTCTTAACTTTTTACCAGATGACAAAAGTTTACCCTTGTGCAAATTCAAAGTTGTTGCAGACGACAAAATAAATTTGACTCAAAAATTGAAATTCATTTTTTAAAGGAATTTGCAGAAGAAAAATAAGGTATATCTCAATCAATGGTATTTTGTTTTTAGAAGGGTATACAACATCATGGGAAAAGGATAAAAATGCTTTTAACCAGCACTTTCTCCTTTTCCCACAATGTTCTCAAAAGCTGTTTTCCACAGGGTAGTTTAAAGTAGGTATTGATTTGTACAGGGTAAAAGATTGTAGTCAAAGCACCCAAGCCTGGTAGTTCAGTTGATAGATAACAGGGCTAGTAAATTTGTTGTTTTTCCTAATTTTTTCAAAGATGTTCCAAAGTCAACTGCTGCAAATTTTCTTCAACCCTATTAACCCTGTACCAAACTACAAAATTTTAGACTGGTCCAATTTAAAAGCATTTTCAGCCGATGTATTGATTTTTAGCATCAGAATGATTGGATTGTCTTTGAATGGGTATAAAACATTGTTGACAAAGGGAAAATGCTGTTTAGCAGCATTTTCTCTTTTTTCCACAATGTTTTTGAAATGCCTCTTGCTCAGGGTTGTTAAACATGGCATCGTTTGGTAAAGGGTTAACTAATGCCTTGTTGAACTGAAAATGCAGGTAAAACATCTATTTAATTGTTTACAATGCCTCAAATTTTAGAGTAGTCCAAAGATAAAAAATTTGTAGATGACAAATTAAATGTGTCTCAAAGGGTGGAATTTCTTTTTTGAAGGGGTAGAAAACAATGTGGGAAAAGGAGAAAATGCTGTTTACCAGTCTTTTCTCCTTAACCCACAATGTTTTAAAAAGCCTCTTTCCGTATTTTTTTTTTTTTAAACTCACTATCATTTGGTAAATGAGTTATTCTATCATGTCGTACAGGATCAGCTGACATACAAAATATCTATTGACAATGTTGGAGTAGCAGGCATGTTTGCCATGGACTTTTTTTACATCGAGCCAGATACAGGCAGAATCTTCCTTAGACAAAGCCTTGAGCTGTCAACACAAGACAACTTCGTTGTAAGTACATATGACTTATTAACTCTTTGTCAAATGACAAAATTTTGGACTAGACCAACCAAATTGATAGCATTTGCAGATGACAAAATAATTGTAGCTTAAATAATGATTCATGTCTTTCCTAGGGTAGGAAAACATTAAGGGTAAAGGAGAAAATGCTGGTTTCCAGCATTTTCACCTTTTCCCACAATGTTTTCAAAAGCCTTCTTCTTCAGGGTCATTAAAACTTGGGATTGTGTGGTAAAGAGTTAACACTGTACAAGACTACAGAATTTCAGACTTTTCTGTATCGGAAGAGTCAGGCTTGAAAAAAATGTGGCTTAGCTGTTTATCTTGCAAAAAATTATGGACTTGTTCAAGTTAAAAGTGTGTGCAGATGACAGCTTAAATATGGCTGAGCTATGGAAATTTTTTACAAAAAGGCAGAAAGCATCATGGGAAAAGGATAAAATGCTGTTTACCAGCATTTGCTCCTTTTTTCTCTGTGTTTTCCAAAGCTAAATTCCTCAGGGTCATTAAATCATGGGATTTTGTGTTAATGAGTTAAGTAATGGAATATGTTGGAGGGGGTGGGATTGCTGGTTATTACCCACAATGCTTTCAAAATCCTTCTTTGGCAGGGATGTTAAAACTTGGGATTGATTTTTGTAATGTGTCAAGACTAAGTAGATGTAATGTCTGAAAGCCTTATTTTCAGAATGCAAATTAGATACTCATTTGGGTAATGTAGATAAGTCTCAGTTTGTGTTGATTTTGCACACTGGTCATAGTTATAGCTAATGTGATGACCGCATTGCTATTTTAATTTATTGGTCTTCATTGTAAACAGAAAATTCTCAATTTAGGTTCATTGGACTAAGATCACAACAAGAAAACAAAATTAAAGAATTTTCCATAATCAAAACATCAAATATGATGTGGCTGTAATTAATTGGATTGTATTTTATATAGGATTGAAAATACTGATTGTGCCAAAAAATGGAGAAAGCTTTTTCACGCCAGCAATTTATCCTTTTAGATACTCATATGGGCAATGTAGATAAGTCTCAGTTTGTGTTGAATTTGCACACTGGTCATAGTTATAGCTAATGTATGGTAGGGGTTTGGTTCCATTCAATTCCATAGCATTTAACCCATTATTGTTTTCTCTATCAAATACCAGATTTATTTTGAAGAGGGAAGGTTGGGGGAGACAGACAGACAGAATACAAACACAAATTGGTGAAGATGAAAAGCAGTTATTTTTCACATTCTACCTATTTCAATGTTTCAGTTTGATGTCTTAGCCATGGATAATGGAGTGCCACCAAAAACCGGAAGTGCTCGTGTGAATATTGATATTGTTCGTGTTGGCTTGCCAACTCTTGATCCGGAAAGTCAGATCATCATTTCAGAAAACATTGCTGTTGGAACAGAATTTGTAAAGATCACTGGAAGGCATCCCATCTCTGGTGTAAGTTTTATTTACATAATTATTTGATTAGTCTGTTACACATTCTACTAATTAGCTCTATACCAGATGACAAAAATTTATACATGTACCTGTTTTAATTGTAAGCCTTTTCAGTACAGCAAAAAACATGTCTCAAATGGTGAGATTTGTCTCTTAAAGGGAAACATTGTGGAAGAAGGAGAAAATGCTGGGTACCCAGTATTTTCTCTTTTTTTCACAATGTTTCAAAAGTTTACTTCCCAAGAGTGGTAAAAACACAGAATTATTTGTTAAAGGGTTGACTGTACTATAATCATCTCTTTCAGATTTTCTGTGTCTGGAAAAAGGCCACTCTTACAAAGTAGAAAAAAAAAATTGCTGGTAACAAGCAGTATCTCCTTATGCTGCAATATTTTCAGGTGTATGAAACCTGGATTCATGTTGATTATCCATTTTGTAGGGGGATGTTTTCTTCTACTGTATTTGAGAGGTTATTAGCGAAACTAAGAAAACATGGAAATATTACAGTTTATTCAACCTTTGACTCTCAAAGCAAAATTTTATACTTGTCCATATTGATAGTGTTTCCATAGAGACATATCATATGCTGCTAAATGAAAGTATCCTTTTAAATGGGCAGAAAAGATTGTGGGAAAAAGAGAAAATGCTGATGACCAGCATTGTCTCTATTTCCAACCATATTTTCAGAAATATTTCTTATGGTTATGAAAACATGGGTTGTTTTGTGAAGGGCTAAAAGAATAGGTTCTGAGAGAAATGGGATTTGAGGCTTATACTGAATTATTTCAACACCCATTTTTTTGTATTTTTAACATGTTTATTTCTTACATTTTTTAGAGGGATGATGACCTTGTCTTTGAGTTGATTGGATATCCACCAAGTCCATTTTACTTTGCAATCAATAGAGAAGATGGAGATATAAGAGTGCAGAGAACTCTTATGGGAGAAAAAGAATTGATTTACAATGTAAGTTTGATATCTGTTTTTGTTACACTAAACTGTTGAATTGAACAAATAACAAGGCTCCATGAAGCATCTTTTGAGATATATAGACAAATGAGGAAAACATTTGTGCAAAATACTGTTAAGAAAGAAACTCCAGGAAAGCATGGATAGGTGCATTGATTACTGTGATATAACTGAAATAATATTGAAAATGGCATTAAACATCATATAATCAATAAATTTTCTTGTCTACAAATTTAGTCAAGTCCAAAGTTTTGCCGTTTGATAAAAGATAAATCTATATTTTGCTATGATGTTTGAAATTTGTCAGGTACCAATTTGTTACAGATTGTGATTTATCTTTAAAAATTGTTTTTCAGTTGAGGGTGAAGGCCTATGATCCAGTCACACCTACAAGAGCAGCATACCAAGACTATGAGGTTGCAGTGCGTAGAAACACAAACAATCCAAGCTTTGTGCCAGATCCTAATAACTTCATTGTTACTTTGTTTGATGATGAAACAGTTGGAAAGAGTGTCATCAGTGTGACTGCAACAGATGATGATTTGGAGGTAGGTTTCATCTTAACTTTTTACCAGGCGATAAGATTTTAGCCTTGTTCAATTTGAAAGCATTCGCAGATGACAAATTGAATATTACTCAAAATATGAAATTCGTCCTTCACAGGGTAGAAACATTGTGCAAAAAGGAAAAAATGCTGGTTACCAGCATTTTTCTTTTTGTCACAGTGTTTTCAAAAGCTATTTATCTCAAAGTTTTTTAAAAGTTTGGATTATGTGGTAATGGGTTAACCCTTTACCAAACAATCAGATAGTTTAGTTTAAACATATTTATTTTACATTGATTGAGAAACAAGTTCTTACAACTTATACTAATCTCTCTCGATTCTGCTTCCTGGGAACTACACCAGTACTCGTGCTGAATGTGTGGACCAGTGAAAGGTCCCAAAGTTGACACCCGCTCCCGGGTATCGAACTCGGGACCTTATGGTCACGAACCGACGCTCTACCTCACAACCATGGACACCACAAACAATCAGATTTTTTGGATGTATCTGAGTAACAAGGCATTTGTAAACATTGAGAGAAATAATGAAAATGGTGATAACCAGCAACTGCTCCATTTCAAACAATGTTTTCCACCCTTTCAAGGACATGTATGTTAACAAATTTATTTGAAGTCTGTGAATACTTTCCATATGGAACAGTAAAAAGTGTTTGTTTGTCTGGTATAACTATAGCTTGAAGACCTGTTGTCAGCTTGGCATATATTGATAGAGAGGTTTTAAAGGTGTTGTGTCTGAAATCAGGAACTTCAGGATCTATTCTTGCTAGCAGTGCTAGTCATGTGGAAATTCTTATGGCAAAGCACTTTGGTGCCAAAGCCAAGCTTGGCAAAACCAAGAAAAGATGTCAATAAGTAGACTATGATAGTTTGATAAAGGGTTAATCAGTCATTTTATTTACTATTTTTCAGGATACATTGCTCTTCACTTTGGAGGGGAATTTGGCTTGTAATGACACATTTGTCTTGCAATCTCTCACAGATCGCACAGCTGACCTTGTTCTAAACAGAGATCTAGCAACCACCACTGATACTACCTATTCTGTAAGTATGGTGTTTGCTTATTCCTCTTAGAATATTGAAGACAACATGAGTATCTTTTGTTAACAGATTAGATAAAGTCAAGATCAGACTACAAAGAACATGTTTGTACTAATGCATTTTAAACTTGTCGGATTCATCTAGATGAAGGGACATAGATAAAAAGTGATATAAAAGTCAGTTTATCTCTTAAATATTTATCTAATTCACTTTAATTTGCCTTCTATATCTTTGTATTTAATCAAGTCTTAGTGCTTGATTCAAGTGATTTTATATCTGAAATATTATTCCAACTCATATGAAGTGTATGACTCATAACCTAAAGGTCCCGGATTTGGCAAGGCACTTCAGAGCCCCAGCAGCCTGGTCCCGATGAAAACCAGGCCATATATGAATATGTGCACTATCACCATAGCATGACTGAAATAATGGAAAGCAGCATAAAACAGCATTCATTCAACACAACTCATTTGAATTTGGTTTCTATTTTCTATTGTTTAAGTTAATTGCTAAATATTGTTCTAATGCAAACATTGTTTCACTGTTTTCTAGTGCTGGATTCAAGTCAGTTCATCTTTTAAATATTAATCTGACTTACAATTCTCTTAGTGCTTGATTCAAGTAATTTTATCCCTAAGATAGTTTTTCAACTAATATTTTTTTTTTCTATTTTATTAGTGCTTGATTCAAGTTAACGATACTGGCCATCCACAGCCCAATATTGCCCAAGTTCTTGTCACTGTTAATATCATCAGAGAATCACCACCAGTATGGATTACAGGCGATGATTTCTCAAGGCAAATTAATGAAGACGAAAACCCAGGATTTGATATTGTGACAGTAACTGCAAACAAGCAAGGTGTTGATCCGGTGAGATCTTTTGAATTTCTATGGAGCAATTACAGTTTTTATTCTCTTACCATTGTAATTTTAATTTGAGACTAGCCATCTGATTAGCTGAGACAACCAGGGTCTGTATTCACCAACTATTCTCAAGAATATTCTTAGAATTCTCCAGAAATTTCACAACTTCTGATTGGCTAAACTACTTGGTTTAGCCAGTCAGAAGCTTTGTTACTTTCAGATTTAGAAAATCTTGGATAAGAAGACTAAGAAAGTTCTTAAGGATGGTTGGTGAATAAAGACCCAGATGGTTAGTAGTATGATTTGTACAAACAACAATATCTGGAATTGTTGGTTACGGCTGGCCCAGAATACAAAATGCCCATAGTTATTGCAATGAACCACAGTACATCTATTTTGCTGTGGACTGCTAAAGCTCTTTACCAAACAGTCTTGTACTTTTACAACCCAAAGGAGGAGGGATTATAATGAGAAAATGAGATATGCAGGTGATCAGCATATTTTCCTTGTCTCAAAATGTTTTCCGGCCTTTTTAAAGACAAATACAATAGTTGGAGCCATATTTGAATTGTCATCTACCAGAGCTTGTGCTTACTTTGAAAAGCCAGAAAAGCATAGTGGTTCCTGTTGATACATGTATATTACAGTTTTTATCGCTATCAACTCTTGATCCAAACATGTTTTGCTTGTAACTCAATGGTTAATCGATGTGGCTTGAAGTTTAGGGTTGTGACTTCAAAACTCAGCTAACACTCTACCATACTATCCTGAGAACCCAAAGGGAGAAGGGTTGAAAACAAAGTGGAAATATGAGAAAATACTGGTTACAGGTATTTTCTCTTTTTCCCACAATGTTTTCTACCCTCTCAATTGAACCACATCTAATTTCTGGTCTGTAAATGCTTTCAATTTGGATGTGTCCAAACTTGTCATCTAGTAATGACTTATACCAGTAGGCACTTGCCATGAAACAGTACTATAATTTTTTTTGCAGAGTAATATTGTTTATGAACTGATTGGGGACTATCCAAGTCAGGACTTCTTCAGTGTAAACGAGACAACTGGACTGATTGAACTGTACAGAGATTTAAGGTTTGATGTGCTGGAAAACCCTGTCTACATTGTAAGTATTAATTATTTACCAAATGACCGTGTTTAAACCACCTATAAGAAGAAAGCTTTTGAAAACATTGTGGGAAAAGGAGAAAATGCTGGTTACTAGCTTTTTCTCCTTTTCACACATTGTTTTCTACCTTTTAAAGAAACAAGCATTATTACTTGAGCCCAATTCAATTTGTCATCTTGCTGACATTCTGAATTAGAATAAATTTTTAGCTCTACTGGCTGAAAGCCAGCAGAGCTTATGTCATGGTATGGTTTCCGTTGTCCCTCCGTCTGTCTGTCCATCCATTAGTCTTTTTCTTGTTTACGCAATAAAGTCTGCATTTGTTGTCAGATTTTTTGAAACTTGCACAGTTTGTTTATCTCATCAATAGATTGAACCTTATTGATTTTGAAAAAAAATCCAACAAACAGTATGGGAAAAGTAGCCATTTCAAGTTAAAAATTTCCATTTATTGTTTACATGATGGAGTCTTCATTTGTGGTCAGATTTTCATGAAACTTGCACAGTTTGTTTATCTTATCAATAGCTTCAACCCTATTGATTTTGAAAAAAATCCAACAAACAGTATGGGAAAAGTAGCTATTTCAAGTTAAAAATTTCCATTTATTGTTTACATGATGGAGTCTCCATTTGTGGTCAGATTTTCATGAAACTTGCACAGTTTGTTTATCTTATCAATAGCTTCAACCCTATTGATTTTGAAAAAAATCCAACAAACAGTATGGGAAAAGTAGCTATTTCAAGTTAAAAATTTCCATTTATTGTTTACATGATGGAGTCTCCATTTGTGGTCAGATTTTCATGAAACTTGCACAGTTTGTTTATCTTATCAATAGCTTCAACCCTATTGACTTTGAAAAAAATCCAACAAACAGTATGGGAAAAGTAGCTATTTCAAGTTAAAAATTTCCATTTATTGTTTACATGATAGAGTCTCCATTTGTGGTCAGATTTTTGTGAAACTTGCGCAGTTCGTTTATCTTGTCAATAGCTTAAACCCTATTGACTTTGAAAAAAAATCCAACAAACAGTATGGGAAAAGAAGCCATTTGAAGTTGAAAATTTCCCTTTCTTGTTTAGGCAATGAAGTCTTCATTTTTGATCCAATACTTTTGAAACTTTCAAAGATTGTTTGGTTCATCAAGGGAGTGAACTCTATTAAAAGTGAAGAAAATCTTCTTTGAAATTTGCTGGGATTGTTTAATACAAGGTGTACTGAAATCCTATCAAATTTGGCTAGATTCCAAACAATTATATTTCAGAAATTGCACTTCATTTTTTTTCACTGTTTGTTCAATTCACCATGCCTTCTTATGCTGTCTTAGTGGATTCAAGCCCGGTTGTAAGAACATCCCTCCCTTTTTTTTGTGTTTTTGTGTTTTTTCTTTTTGCCACATGAATTCATAATGAACGCTAGCAAAAAAGCAAAATCACTGCCAGTAGAGCGATTTCAGGCCCTCAAGGGCCTCTAGTTATTTCTAGGTTTCATTCTAACCCTTTACCACTGAATCCCAATTTTTAACGACCATGTGGTAAAAGCCTCTTGAAAACTTTAGAAATGGAGAAAGTGATGGTAACCAGCACTTTCTCCTTTTCCACAGTGTTTTCTACTCTATCAAAGACAAGTTTCATCAATTGAATCTCACCTGAATTGTCATCTGCAAATGCTTTCAATTCAGACAAATCTACAGTTTTGCCATTTGGTAATGAGTTAAGTTAGTTATTGTTCTCAAAACAGCCATGATACACTGTACAGGATACAAAAACTGCACAAGTAGTAAAGTTATGACTGAAAGTATCAGGTTATATTCAACTGATACTTTTCTACAATCCATAGGCTAGCATTAAAAAAAAAATTAAATTTATTTTATACTTATAAATATATGGCTCAGACACATGCATAGCATTTGGCTATAATCAGAAAAGATGGAAAAACAAACCTACACATTGTCAAAGATAGTCCTAGATGTGGTATGGTGATGTAGATTGCTTGAACAGGATGTTTTTTTTTTTCAATAGATCAAAGTGGTTGCCTATGACAAGGAGAGACCAGAGTTGAGAAACACTGCCACAGTGACGGTAACAGCCATCAGGAATTTGAATGGACCAAGTGTAATTCCACCATCGGTTATTATTGATGTAGACGAAGATTCAGATGTTGACCAGTGGGCATACCCAGTTAATGCCACTGATCCGGATAGTGTGAGTAGAACGCAAATAAGATGCATGTAGTTAGAACAATGTTTGGTTAAAAAGGTTGGTTGGGTTTCCCCTGTACCAGTGGGTACGGCACTGGTTTTATGATCAAGAGGGTCAGTGTTCAATCTTTACTCTCTGTGCTGGCCATGAAAATTTGTCCAGTGGCAAAGCACTACTTGACCTCAACCAAGAACCGATGAAACAAAGGGAACTCATGACAAAGTGAACTATCTCTATAATATTACTCTGGCATTTAACTGGATTTTGATCCAACTTTTTTAGGGAGTAGCAAGTCAGTATTTTAATAGGAAAAATTATATGGACATGACAGTTACAAGTAAAAAATTAAGCTGGAAAAAGCCTCGAAGGGCTCAAACTTGTGACCTGCAAAACTAACTAAAGTCAGTGACTCTGCCACTGAGCTATTGAGGCACACAATGTTTACCAGTCTTTGAAATGTTTTATCCCTTGTTAAGCAACAAAGGCTGTACTGTTACTAACAGTATAGGAAGTTTTAAAAATACGGAAATAATATGTGATTTCTACAGGGTATTAAACCCATGACTGTTTTTGACAATACACTTGTGTATTATTGCTTTTTTGGGTTCCAATTCTGATTTATTTGTAGTTATGAAGGTGTGAAACCAACCACAGCACATGCTGAAATTTGTAATATACATATGTACCAGGCTCTTTTATGGGAAAGTGATGTCATTGTTGCCAAGACCTATTTATGTGGAATGCTTTATTGTTTTCATGTTTAATAACAACAAGAGTAACTGCAAATGTTATTTGAAATCAACAAAATTGTGGAAACATTTCAATTTACTGCCTCCAAAATGTTTCATTCTACATTTGATGTAAATGTTACAGAGCTATCTCCATGTGTATGCACACATTTCAAACCAAACAATACTGTAGGCATGGACCAGTGAATAATATATAGGCTAAAGCTGATTATGCAGTATGCTTGTTTGTCTAATATTTGTTTTATGTGCTAAAAAGGAATCTCACATTTTTGTTTCCTTTATTTCATTTTTATGAAAGTTGTTGACAAAAATATATACATGTATGATGCTTACATCAAAAAGTTTTGTCAACTCATTTGATAAAATTCATAGCCCATAAACACTCATGTAAGATCTTTTTTTTATATATTTGTACTGTGGAATCTTCCATTTCAGGACGAGCTTAGATGTTCCATTGTTGGTGATGCCAAATCCATAGAATATTTTACCATTTCACCAGAAACTTGTATCATTACTCTACAAAAGAATCTCTCATCTGATCCAGATCGTACCACAGAATACCGTGTAAGTATAATTTATATTTTGCTTGATAACCCTTTACAGTTCTGTGTTTTAATAAGTCTGAGGTAAAAGGCTTTAGAAAACATTGGTGAAAAAGGCAAAAAAGCTGCTAATCAGCATGTGTAAAACAATTGAGTCATGTTCTGGCAAAAAGGGGCTTAAAGCACCTGCGAAAAGTATTGACCCAGGTCAGCCCTCTCAGTCTGCGCAGGCTGACCTGGGCTGAAACTTTGCTATTGGTCAATTTTCAGTATGTACAAGGATCAGTCTACCTCATGATTAAGTCAGTTTTAAAAAAAAAAAAAAGGCTATTATGAGTCCATAATTATGTGATGGCTTGATTGGTATAATGCATCACGGAGATAGCTTAGGCGCCCTTTTGCCAGGACATGCCTCAATTTATTTTATACTGTCATTGATCTGAGTAAAACAGGGATGTTACCTAAATTGCATATACAACAAACCAGAACATATTTTCTGTACCCCAGTGTACTCTGTAGGTTTTTGGATATCATTCATGTACTCTGTGTGGAACATCATCATGCTCACAGACCACTACTATGTATTCAGGTTTGCCTCTTTCCTTGAAATCCCAAAAAAGGTGCAACTTCTGATTCTTTTTGTATATTTCATATGTATTGTGATATTTTGTAATTCCAAAGCAGAGTTCTGCCGAGGACGCACCATTGCGGGATCGGCGCTAAAAAATTACAGACGGCGCATTAAAATTATGTCTAATGGGCCAACTGGCACGTTAAAAATACGCAGCGTCGGCCATAGGTCCGAAAAATATGTGGGGCGAATCAACTGGTATAAAGTGGTTCCCGCTTTATCTCTGTTTAGTTATCCGAATTCAGAAAGACGCTTGGAACAAAGTTGTTGTTCGTATCATTGATTTTCATTGGATAAACTTCTTCAGCAACAAGGTATTTCCCTAATTTTGACCAATAGATATCTTTGTCGCAACAACACGGAACACGTTTTCGAGTTCGTTCTGCATCAGATGATCGCAGTCTTCGCGATGGCTGAAAAGAAGCAGACAAAAAAAAAAAAAAACTAGATCCATACTCATTTATTTTGGCCAATCTGCGTCAGAAAAGGCCAAAACAGACACCCAGCTTGAGCCTACCGATCGGCCGAATACAGACTCGGAACACTCATAGTCATAAACCTCAACAGATGATGATAAGTCCGACCCCAGGCAAAAATAAATGGCTCTCGGATTTTCCCAGGTTGCTGTATGACTGAAAAAAATCCATGACTTGTTCATTGTGTATAAGTCACAAAAAAGCACAACTCTCTCACTGAACCTACTAAAAACTTCAGAACTAGCACATTAACGAGGCGCAGATAGTTCCAATCATATAGCTGCAGTCCTTGCAGATTCGATGACTGGTGACCTCCAGAAGAGTGTCAAGCATATATTTGATCAGTAAGAGAGTAGTGTCATGTCAGCTTTGAAGGTTATATTTTGGATAGCCAAAGAAGATATTCCAATAACAAAATATGACAAGTCTTTTGAAATTGTTGGAAAACCTTGATTGTCCTAATATTTCTGCTCTTAAATGTGGTAAAACTGTTTCCAGTTCCTCTGATAAATCTACTACTGAATTGATGGAGGCACTGGCTTATGTTGCAAGAAAATCAGTGGATATCTGCCTGGAAAAAATATCCATTTTATGTCTCATTAGATGTCTGATTGACTGACTTGGCCCCATGTAGCATGTAGATGGCCCCACTTTTTAAGCTTGGGTGGGCCAGTGGCCCTTATAGCTCAAAACCTTGGCAGAACACTGCCAAAGAAAAGTTATAAAATAAAAGGAGCATTACAATTGTCTGCATTCCTTTGTGGTCGGATGAGGTCTTGTTGTGTGTGTAAAGAGGTTTGCGATGGATTTGACCTTTGGTCACATCCTAAACACACCTCTTTACACACGCAACTAAACCTGATCAAACTCTAACAGCTGTTGAAACATAACAGTTCTCAAGATATTGAACTTGTTGTGGTGACATTTAACCCTTTACTACACCGCCCCAAGTTTTAATGATGAAAGAAGAAGGATTTCAAAAAGATTGTGGGAAAAGGAGAAAATGCTGGTAACCAGCATTTTCTCCCTTTTTCACAATGTTTTATACCTTATCAAAAGCAGAAGTCATCTTTTGAACTACATCTTGTATGTCATCTACAAATGCTCTGAGTTTAGTAGAGTCCAAAATGTTGTCAATAAGTAAAGAGTTAAATTGTTTGATGCAGATTACTGTGCAAGTAACAGACGGAGGTGGTAGGATTTCAAGCGGCCTGGTTGTTGTGCGGGTACCAAGAGACAGGATCAGTCCCCAGCTGAACTTGCCTTTCACAGTGACTTTAAATGAAAACGATCCTCCAGGACTTGCTGTCTTCACAGTGGAGGCCACAGACGGTGATCAGCTGGTGAGTCATAAATCCTCTTCTTTGAACCCTTTATCACAAAATCCAGAGTTTTAACGATCCTAATTCAGATGGTTTTTGAAATCATTGTTGGTAAAGGGGAAATTGCTGTTTACTGGCATTTTCTTCTCCACCTACAATGTTTCCTACCCTTTCACAGACAAGTGCTACTGTTTGAGCTACTTTTATTTAGTCTTCTGAAAATACTTTTCAGTATGGTGAAGTCTAAATTTTGTTGTCTGATGAAGAGTTAAAATATTACCCTAAGCTTTCTGGACAAAAAAAATTAAAACCACTTTATTTTTTAGAATGAGTAGATAGCATGGTGAGAAATAGAGAATTTACTTTCTCTGAGCAGTCTCTTTAGTTCTCATAGTTTAAAAATAATTTACTGCAGAGGTGAAAAAGCCAATAAGATGGTGTAAAAAGTTCATTCAGTATATTTGCCAATAAGGTGACTAGATAAGCAAGTTTTGGCTTCAGAGATGGTAACTAAGGGATTATTGAACTTTCAAGTTAAATTCGATCATTAACACTTGGAACGCTGGATGAATCTAACCAACAAGTTCAGTCTAGAAATAAGGCCTTGAAAATTGCAGTTTCATCTTTGCTTTTTTGTACAGTTTTTCAGCAAAGTGGACAGTATAGATCTAAGATCAAAGTGCATGTTTTTTGCGGTATGATCTTAATGTACAATGGCAAAAAAAGCAACCATATAACAAATGGTTTGGCAATCAGAAATTGTATCACTTTCTAAATGTAGAACTAAACAAAGAATACTATGAAGAATGACTGGACTTTGATCTTTATTTTCTTTGTCTTGAGTGTAAACATTTGGTCGTGTCATAATTTGCTAATACAGATGTACATTGCTAATTTCTTATTTTATTTATCTAAACAGGGTTCTATGGTGTACAGGATAGTTGGGGAATTCCCCGCCAATATGTTCTTCAGGATTGATCAAGGAACAGGAGTTGTTACCACACTGTTTTCACCCAAGTCAGACAATCTGGAGACTGAAGCTTACAATGTAATGCTTATAGTTTGACCTTTCTTTGCAAGTGTTTGATTTAACTCTCTTGCAAATGACAAAACGTCAGACTTGCCTAAATTGAAAGTATTTACAGACAACAAATTCCTAGTACCTAAAATGATGGGATTTATCCAGAAAACTTTGTGGGAAAAGAAAAAAATGCTGGTTACCAGCGTTTTTTTCCTTTCCCACAAAATTTTCGAAAGCCTCTTACCCTATCAAAACTTGGGATCGTTTAGTAAACGGTTAAAAAATCTAAACAAAGCAATGGATAATTGGGTAAAGAACCATATCAGTGAATATCTAAATGAGCAACATTCTGGCAAAAGGGGGCTGAATGTATATCCCTGATGCATTATACCAAGCAAGTCATCACAAAATTGTGGATGTATAAAATCTATTTTGTCTAACGACCAACTGAATCATGAGGCACACTGTTCGTTGGACATGTAGAAAATTGACCTGTAGTTGAAATTTTCCCACCAAGTCATCCTGCGCAGACTGTGCATGCTGACCTGGATCAATACTTTTCAGATTAAGCCCCCTTTTCACAGTGCATGGCTTAAATCTTATTGCTGGCTTTAACTGTCTTGTTGATATATACAGTTATTGTAATATAGGTAGCTTTTACTTCAATTTTTTAGCAGGATGTATTTATTTTTAAGAAGATCAGTGTTACATTCCTCTTTCTATTATTATGACAGCTTATTGTTGAAAGTTACGATGATGCCTGGCCAGACAATAGGGTGAGAGGTAACCTAACCATTAGAATTACCAGAAATCCAAATAGGCCAGTCTTCTTACCCACCAATCAGTATAGCAGAACTATTGATGCAGACTTTCGACCCAGTGACATACTTCTTGTATTGTCTGCGAGTGACCGAGACAATGTGAGTCAAATATTAGTTTTTTGTTGAAGCAAGACTGTTTTCAAAGAAAATGTTTAGGTATTTCCATAGCCCTATGATCATCTGCATCATAATACAAAACTTTTTATTTTTCTGATGTCTCTCATTGCTGAAGATATTTTCTTGAAAACTCAGAATACTCCTTTACTAGGCTGTTTTAAGAGAAAATATCTAGGTAATACCCTGGTCATCATTTCAGTTGCCATACAAAAACTTGGCATGATGGTTACCAGCTTTTTCTCTTTTTCCCACAATGTTTTACAAAAACCTTTAACCTTAGGGTTGTTAAAACTCAGGATTGTATGTTAAAGAGTTAAAGCATTTGTACTATAGACCTTTTGACTGTTATGCAGCTGCTTTTGTATGTATATCTTCACAACAAACTTGCCACCTTTGGGATCATTTCAACTGATTTTCTTAGGTTCATATTTACCAACCATACTATATAGATTTAGAAAGTACAACAATTTCTGATTGGCTAAACCATTTCTTTTAGCCGATCCGAAATTGTGTTACTTTGAGATTTTGAAAGTTCTTGAGAATTAGGCGAAGAATTGGTGTTGAGAGTAATCGATAAATACTGGCAAAGAGTCAAAAATGACTGCTTATTGGTAGACCAATATTGGGAAAAGAGATGCTTATTCTATTAGCCTTTTCCTTTAACTTTCTCATGAGGGGTCATTTAACCCCTTTCAAATGAATAAAAGAGGGCAACATTTAAATTTTGGGGGACTTTGGAAAATTTAGGGGTCTAAATTCAAAGAATAAGGGGGTCAAGGAAAAAACCCTGTTCTATAAATTCTATTTTGTTTTCTAGGATACCTTGACTTTCATCAACATGGCACCTCCAGAATATGATACGCTCTTCTATGTTACTGAGGATGGAGTGATATACTTGATGGAGGATTTATCTAACATCACCATGCAGCAGGTATATCAGTTCAATGTCAGGGTTACTGATGGTCGCCAGACTAACATGGGTGAAGCTGATGCTACGGTAACAATAATTGTGAATCCATTGGCCGGTCCACCAGAGTTTACACAAGCTTCCTACAGCACAACTGTCTTCATCAACCAAGCTGTCAACTCTACATTCTTTAGCGTGTCTGCTTTTGACTCTGACCTCAGGGTATGTGTACTGTTTTATTCTTTGAAATCCTATATTGTTATCCATGTAGATCTTTACCGTTTTCCAAATGACAAAATTTTTAACTCAAACGAATTAAAAGCATTTGCAGATGACAAATCATTTGTACCTCAAGTGATGATTTCTGTCTTCAACTTGGTAAAAATCACTGTGAGAAAAGGGTAAAAAACACTGTGAGAAAAGGAGACAATGCTAGTTACCAGCATTTTTTCTTTTCACACAATATTGTCCAAAGTCTTCTTTCTTAGGGTCATTACAACTCAGCATTGTATGGTACAGATTTAACTTAACTCTTTCAGCGCCAAATAAATAACTCAACCTCTTCCGACGGCGCTAAATACAATCCATTGAAACTTACAAAGATTCTGATTGTATAGGCTTGACTACACAATCAGATGGTATAGATCAAAGCTCAGACTGCACATTCTGTGCAGTCTGATCTTGATCTATGCCGTCCACAAAAGTCACTGTTTTCGTCTATGGCATGGAAAGGGTTAAGATTTGTCAGGACATACTCGTGAAATGATTAACACAGCTATGCAACTTGTTTTTAACCTTAGTTTAAATCATACAATCAAGAGTTTTAATGGTCCTATGAAATTAAGCACTTGAGACATTGTGTGAAAAGGAGAAAATGCTGGTAACCAGCATGTTGTCTTTTTCGTCTAGTGTTTTTTTCACCTGTTTTAAAACCAATCCTATCATTTAATTTGTCATCTTTGTTGTCTGGTAATGAGTTAAACACTTTCACACTTTTACTTGTTAACTTTACACATGTACATGTTACAGATTTAATGACTCTTGAAACATTGTATGAAAATTACAATAATGGAGGTATTCAGTATTTTCTCCATTTGTCTATAATTTTGTCTATCCTTTTAACTCTTTACTTAACGAAAAAATTAAAGACTTGTCCAAATTGAAATCATTTCAAAACGACAATTTAAATGATGGATTTTGTCTTTGTAAGTGTATAACACACTGTGGGAAAAGGAGAAAATGCTGGTTACCAGCATTTACTCCAATTCCCACTATGTTTTCAAAATACTTCTTATTCAGGGTTGTTAAAACTTGGGATTGTGTGGTAAAGGGTTATCCCTTTACCAAACTATCACAAGTTTCAATGACCTGACAGAGCAGGCTTCTGAAAACATTGTTGGAAAAAGAGAATATGCTGGTAACCAGCATTTTCTCCTCTTCCCACAAGATTTTCTATCATTTTAAAGACAGATATCAACCTTTGAGCTACACTTTTTTTTGTGGTCTGCAAATGCTTTATTTTTGGTCAAGTCTTAAAGTTTGCCATTTGATAAAGTGTTACAGACAAATATATTTAAAGGCCAAATAGTAGCCAAAAGTTAAAAAAAAAAAAATAGGGTAAAATTACAAGAAAATTAATTTCAGACCATTTAAATGTATGGATATAATTATGAGTCTGACACCATGCTATAGTATACGGTCTGTAAAAGTTGCTGTCAAAGAAACCAGTTTTAAAATTGGAATTAAAGTTGGTACCTTTATTCTAGTTTTATGATTCATTTTTCTAACATCCATACTTTTAAAGGGTATGACTTAAATAGGCCTGCATTTTTGACTCCTACATTGCTTACTTTAAGCCACTATTGGGCATTTAAAGACAATTTCAATCATTTGTCATTTAAAAATACTCTCAGTGTGAAGGTAAAAATTTTGTTTTCTCGCTAAGTGTTAATAAATCAACAATTCTAGGGAGCAGTTGTATACAGTCTAGAGGGCACAGAACTTGGAAAAGAATATTTCTTCTTGGACAATCTTGGTAATATTTATGTCCGAAAACCTCTGAACAATGAGACTTTACAGTATCTTGTAAGTATAGCTGATTTCGTAATATTTAACCCTTTTTTTCTGTTTATTGTTACCCCTGATACATTTTTCTAAAGAAGTAAGAAAAGAAAAAAAGATCAGTTTATTTATATGCTATGTGTGTAGGGGGTTTAATGCAGCTGCAAAAAGTAGTGACCTAGATAAGCCTGCACATTCAGTGCAGGCTGACCCGTGTCAAAACATCATTGCTTTTGGAAAATTTTCTGCATTTCCAAGGACATTCTACTTCATAGTTTAGTCACTTGTTAGACAAAATATATTTTATGGATCCATAATTATATCATGATTTGCTTGATATCATGGGGATGCATTAAACCCTCTTTTCACAGAGTATGACTCATAAATTTTGTTTGGTCATTATCTGCGCACCTAGATACCTAGTTTATTGCCTTAGCTTTACCACCAAAATGAAATCTTTGAAACATGGTAAACTCTAGGAATGCGGAGTAAACCAGACAGAACTTTTCATCCTTGAAATAAAACCCAAATAATTGCTATTTAATGATTGATTTCGTCTATGCGGTTTCAGCAAACTGGACAGTGTAGATCAAAGATCAGGCTGCACAAATCTACACTGGCTGCAATGGTAACCATAATCTTGGAAGGGGGCTGTTTTCAGTGTGGTCTAGTCTAAAATTTTGTCTTCTAGTGAAGAGCTCAACTGACACAGGGTCTTTTGATATTTTGCTGCAAAAATCAATACTTTGAGTAACTTGTAATTACATTTAATCCAGTTTTAATAAATGTTTTCAACCATTTGAAAGACCGAAATTATTTCAATGACCTTTATTAAGTTTGACATATGTGAATGCTTTGAATTTTGTTGGTTGTAAAATATTTGCCTATTTGTCCTATGGTCACCAGAATTTTCTCCTTTTCCCACAATGTTTTCCACCCATCAAGACAAATTTCTATTTTTGACATTCAATTTTTCCTCTGTAATTAAGACAAGTCTTAAATTTTCTCATCTGGTAAAGATTTCTGGATTGCTTTTTATTTTTCAGCTTTACATTTTTGCCGCTGATACTGGGCGACCTGATGACAGAAGTGCTGCGTCTGTTCTTATTACTGTGATCCGAAACTTGAATGATCCAGAATTTGAAAATGGCCAAACAGTTTATTTTGCCAATATCAAGGACTATGATGGGCCTGGAACCTTTGTCGTCGACGTGAATGCAACTGACAAGGACTTTACTGTAAGTGTTGAATGTTATAATATTGTTATTTTTCCAATTATTTTTCTGACACATTACAGCTTGCACAGACACTTTTTTAGTCTCGCAGGCATTATTTTTGAAAACTTCTAAGCAAACTCTTTTTTTTTTTGCCACAAAACTTTTTACATTTTAGTCACGTTATGTGAAAAGGGGGCTTAATGCATCTTTGAAAAGTATCAACTCATGTCAGCCTGCGCAGTCTGTGCAGGCTGGCCTAGGTGGAAACTTTTTGCTATTTGTAAATTTTTTGCATGTCCAAGGACCATTTTACCTCTGGATCCAGTAGATTGTTAGACTAAATAGATTTCATGGATTCATAATTATTTGATGACTTGCTTGGTATGATGCATCACAAAGATGCATTTAATCCCACTTTGTAAGAGCAAGGCTCATTTGTATTTTAATTCTACCTTGGATTATCCATAGTGTGGAAGAATGACTTCAAACATGTATGTTGCAGATTCAGTTTAGTTTGTAATAATCTTAACCCTTTACAAACCCTTCAGAGTTTTAAAGACCCTGAGGAAAAAGCCTTTTGAAAACATTTTGGAAAAAGAAGAAAATGCTGGTAACCAGTATTTTCTCAACAGTGTTTTCTACCTTTCCAGAAACAAATTTCAAATTTTGAGTCACATTTATTTTGTTATCTGCAAAGGCTTTTGATTTGGATAAGTAAAAAAATTTGTTGCTTGGTAAAGGCTTAGCTCTTTACCAAACAACAAAATGTTGGACTAGTCGAAATTGACAGCATTTACAGACGACACAATAAATATGATTTGAAATCTGAAATTTGTGTAGGAAAGGGTAAAAAACATTGTGGGAAAAGGAGAAAATGCTGGTTACCTGCACTTCCTCTTTTTCCCACAATATTTTCAAAAGGCATCTTTCTCAGGGTTGTTTAAAAGTTGGGATTATGTGGTAAAGGCTTTAATGAGATCATCTTTTTTGCCCAAATACATGCTGTAGTGAAATTTTGGGCAAGTATCCTACTTATAGTACCAGTAACTCTTTACCAAATGACAGTGTTTTTTCCTCGACCAATTTGAAAGTATTTGCAGATGACAAATTGAATATTGCTCAAATGGTCAGATTTGTCTATGGTAGGGTAGAAAACACTGTGGGAAAAGGAGAATATGCTGCAGTATTTCCTCCTTTTCCCACATTGTTTTCAAAAGCTGTCTTCTCAGGGTCATTAAAAGTCAGGATTGTGTGGTAAAAGATTTTCAAAATACAGTCCTGAGTTTTCATAATCTTGAAAGTTAAATGTTTTGTAAACATTTTGAGGAACAGGAGAAAATGTTGATAACCAGATAGATGTGACTAAAAGTATTTTTTTGACTTTGCAGAGACCTGAGAACGAGGTTCAGTTTGACTTTAGTAGTGGAAACAATTTTTTGGATTACTTCATGATAGATCCAAGAACTGGAGTCATCACAGTCTCCTCACAGGTTTCATATGATCCTCTGGCGCCAAGTCAATATGTGGTAAGTAGTAAGCTTGGATGTTTTTGGAGAAAACCTACTGGCTTGTCAATGCATTGATATGTCTGTGGCCTCTGCTTCTTCATTGTTGTCATTTGAAAACTTTGACATTTCCTCATATTTCTGCCATTGGTGAAGATAATATACTTTAAACTGATGTAGAATTTTCACTGAAATGTAACAGCAGACATGTGTTGGCAACCACTTGTGGTACTCTTGTTTTTTGCATTTCTATAGTTTTTGTTTACAAACATGCACACCTACCTTTCTAAACTGAACCCTTTTCCACACAAGACCCAGTTTTAATAACATATGAAGGAGAGAAGGCTTTTTAAAACATCGTGGGAAAAAAGATTCTCTTTTTCCAACAGTGTTTTCTAGCCTTTAAAGGACAAATAAGTTCAGCCATATTTGATATGTCCTTTTCACTTGCTTTGTACGTGACAAAATTTTTTTTTGTTTGGTGAAAGTAAAATTTACCAACCATTCGTAAGTTTGTTTAAAAGTTGTAACTCCAAGTCTATTTAAATGATTAGATGGAGTATTGTGTCTTGCGGCTAATTATAGCTGGCATTTCAATATTTTATTCAAATTTAACTGTTTAGCAAACCGTCATATGTTTTAAGAAAAAAAGCTTTGGAAAACATCATGGGAAAAGGATAAAATACTGGTAACCAGCATTTTCTCCTTTTCCCACAATATTTTTTTTTTAAATTTCAAAGATAACAACTTTTTTTTCAGCCACATTGAATCTTTTGTCTACAAATAAATTCAAATTTTGCCGTCAGAAATTCAGTCATTGGTACAGACTTGATTCTTTACCAGACAGCAAAATTTGAGACTTGTATAAAATGACACCATTTGCATACGACAAAGTTATTATGACTTCGATGAATTGTACTTGAAAGGGTAGAGAAACATAAACTTAAACTTGAAACACAATAAAAACATAAGTACAAACTTGGTTTTTCTTGTATACAGATGAAAATGATGAATTTTAATTTTTCAGTTGTTTGTTGTGGCATCAGACAGCACCTTGGATCCAACTGGTTCTAGATCAGTTACAGCAACTGTTACAGTTCTTGTCGAACGAAATGAAGCACCAGTCATTCAAAACAGGAATACCTACATTCGCACTGTATCAGAAGCAATTGGCATTGATTCTGTTATAATGACAATAGTGGCTGTTGATCCTAATCCTGCAGACTCCAAAAATGGAATGTTGATGTATCAAATCAATGACACTGATGCATCAAAACGCTTCCTAATAGATGGGTCAGGTGCCATAACACCTAGGGTGAATTTGAAGGATGTGGAGAAACTCAACTGGGTGGTATGTATCTGATTCTTTTTAGCTAACCTGAGTTTTTATGGTTGGCTGCCATGCATGATAGCTCAAAAGGTAATAATACATGGCCTGATTTCATGAAAATATCTTAAGTCTCTTATTTTTCTCAAATCCACTAAGAGTATTGGTTTTTGACTCAAAGTGAGTTTGCTATTTAAGATGCATTTCACTAACATTCACAGACTTTAGTAATGTTTTCAGATCCTGAGCTTATACATTTCAGACTAAACAAAGCAAAATAGACAGACTTAACTCAGTTAACACACTTAAATCCAGTCTTTTGTTCTTTCATTATGAGTTATAGCAATTTCAAACTATTGTACTGTTTAACTTTGTAAATGTTGTAGTTCCCGGTTAGAGTTAGTGACATGGGTGACCCATCAAAGTTTGACGAGACCACTGTTGAAATCACAATACAGCAAGTTGGTGGACCTGTTTTCATCCCTAATGAAGTGACATTAACCATCAATGAAAGCTTACCTATAGATACAGTTTTGACAACACTGACAGTTGAGGATGACACTGTAAGTCAATCTTTTTAGGCTTCATCATCCATAATGTACAATACATAAGTGAGTAATGTAGAACAAAAAAAAGAATTCTAACTGACAGTAAAAAGCCAAATATTGTGATTTCACCCTATTCCTTTCCTGTGGAAAATCTGGCTATATTGGACAGTGTAGATAAAGATCGGACTTGCATGAACTGTGCAGTCTGATCTTGATTTACATTGTCCACAGGAGCGTACTGCGTCTCTCTCAGTAGCCTAAGGGTGAAATAGCATTCTTGATTAGGAGTGTGTAATGATTCGGAACCCCTGGTTACGCCCCTATTATTTCTCACTGGAGAGATGTTTTGTAACAAATAACTTCCTGAACCAGATATGCAGTAGACAACCTTGAAAATGAACTTGTTAACCCTTATCAGATGACAAAATTTTAGCCATATCAAAATTGAAAGCATTTGCAGACGCTATATTGAATGTGACTCAAAATATAAACATTGTCTTTCATAGGGGAAAAAACATTGTGGGAAAAGGAGAAAATGCTGGTTACCAGCATTTTCTCCTTTTCTCACTATGTTTTCAAAAGCTTTCTGTCTAAAGGGTCATTGAAAGTTGTCATTTTGCGGTAAAGGGTTAAACAGGGATGATCAAAATGATGGTTGTATAACACTTATTCAAACAATCTCAAAGTTTTAAGGGCCCTTTGAAAGCCTTTTGAAAACATAGTGAGAAAAGCATTTTCTTCTTTTCCCACATCTGTTTTCCACTCTTCCAGAGACAAATTCTATTACTTGAGCCACATGTAATCTGTTGTCTGCAAAGCTTTTATTTTGGACCAGTCTTTAATTTTGTTGCATGGTAGAGAGATAAGTGAATACCTGTTTATCATAAAAAGCTACCTTGTTTTTAGTGTGAAAAAGCCATTTTGAATTTTCTTATTCATGTTTGAGATAACATTTTAACGCATAACCTCCCTTGTTGTCAGTGTAATACACACATTACAAATTCTCTTACCTTATACATGTTTGATATCACAATTGTGTGACGTCATTTTCGACGTCATTTAGTATGTATTTCAAAGAGGTAAATGGGTTTAATGGATATAACCCAGGTGCATCTTTAGAGGGTTTTGCGTCTTCTGATCTATAATTTGTGAAATATTGTTATGTGATAAAAAGAGTCTGACATTCAGTGGCGTTTGAGATAAAATTTTATCAAACTCAACAAGAAGAAATGTTATTAAGCTCACCAAAGGCTCACTTAACAAAATTTTCCCTGGACTCATTTAATAAAATTTTATCTCCAATGCCAAATCATGTCAGACCCTATATTTCTGACATCATAAGATCATTAAATGAGGTAACTTGAGAAAGCAGGGAATTCCCTAACAAATCAGACACTAATTTTCCAGTCAATGCATTGTGGATAAGTTACAGAAAGTTTTAAAAGCAGTTATGTGTAAGCTGCTATGAAACTAATTTTATCTTGAAGTTACACCCATATCAAAGCAGTGAAATGTTCCTATTTGTGAAAATCTGAGATTCATCTTTGAACTGGTTCAACATTGTGGAAATGTGGATTATTAATATTTTGTCCTTTTACTATGATATTTTCAAACTTGTAAAAAAACACAAGATTGTTTTGTAAAGAATTAAAGGTAGTTATTTTTCTTTTTCCCTCAGGACAATTTGACATATGTAGTTAGAGGAGATGGATTAGGAAGAATCTTTTTCAAAGTGGACCAACAGGGTATCCTGCGAGTGAACGCTAGTCTTTCAGAAGACAAATCAACTAACTATCTGGTAATTATCAACGGTTCCATTTTATTGTCAAAAATAGGTATCCTTGACCCTTTCATTGCCATAGGCCTAAAAAATGGGCTTCTGCTGATGGCAAAGATCAAGACCAGACTGCATAGAAGATGCAGTGTGATTGTGAAATGTATACTATCCACTCTTGAAGTCCACTCTTTAAGTTAAGCCTGTAAGAAAAGAATCTTTCTGAGTTTTAGTTGATTTTATTTTCAGTTGTTTAACCTTTAGGCTGCTAAAAGCGACTCGGTGACTTTTTGCAGACAGTGTAGATGAAGATCAGACTGCATGAAGCGTGCAGGCTGATCTTGGATCTACACTGTATGACAAGGAGATATTTTTTCACTGAAAAATAACTTGGAAACAGAAACATTTACATTTTTACTGTCGGCTTTAAAGTTTCGTTTAACTTATTTAGCTGGTTAACCCTTTACCACACAATGCCGACTTTTAACAACCCTGGGAAAGAAGCCTTTTGAAAACATCAGGGGAAAAGGAGAAAATGCTGGTAACCAGCATTTTCTCCTTTTCCCACAATGTTTTCTACCCTATCAAAGACAATTTACAACATTTGAGCCACATTGACATTGTCATCTGCAAATGCTTTCAATTTTGACAGGACTAAAGTTTGATGTCTGGTAAAGGGTTGAGGTTTAAAGAGGTAATGTATATATCCTCTGAGCTATGAAAGAGCTAATAGGCCAAGGATTCTTAATCATTAGTGTTAGCAAAACTTGACCATTTAGTTCAAGAAGACTGATTCAGTGTTTTAAAGTCGTTTATTTGGTCAATAAGCTCCAAACCGTAAAAACTGAAAATACCCCAAAAGCACTTCTTAGTGCCAAATTTATAAAATTCTAATCAAATGCTCATTGCTCAATACAAAGGCTTAAATTTGGCCTGCTTCACTCAATACAGATGTAAACTAAGAATTAAATGTCTTTCGTTCTATCGTGGTCAATGCCTGTATTTGAAGACAATGACACAGATGGCAAGTTTGTTCAGGTAGAGCAATCTTAACCTCTGGTACACTGTTTTCACTGTCGAACAAAATTAATTTTGACTCTGATTCTAATTCTAATATTTGTTGCAGAATTTTCTGATATAAATGATTATCAACTGGCAAGAATTATTTTGACTGCATGATAACAATGACTAGATAAATCTCAGCACTATTACATGATCATACCACATGAAACCTTGTGTGAAATTTGAATGCAACAGTACAATACTCTATTAATATTGTAAACAAGTAGTAATCATTTGCACAAAAGCAATCAACCTTCAATATATCCTAAGAAAAAATACATTGTACAAATAATTTTGTATCCAATAGCGACAAAGATCTGTCATAATCAAGTTCTCCGTCAATGACTACAGTATATTAGCCCTTGACTACTACTGAATAGAAATGGTGAAAATGACTCTTGTTCCATAATGGTAGACTAGATGCTTAGTATTTTTGTTTATTTTACCAAGGGAGAATACCCTGATATTACTCTCAAGGTAAAAGAATGAACTTTAACTCTACATTAACCGTGTTACAAAATTTAGGTTTTAATCCTAGTGCAAGGGCTATACAACTTTATCGGGACGTATAGTTATTATAATAGACACATGACGGTTGCAAGGACTGGTCTTTAAAGTATGTCATAGATAGATGACCCTATTTAGGGTTGTTAAATAAATAAACCTTCTCACAAACCAATGCAGGCCCAAATGAATTTAGAATACCATAGTTGACACAGTTTACATTGTACTCAAACTTAATATGTACGGTATACACACTGGTATATGATATGATTCTTGACCAAGCTTCTGCATTTGAATCATTAACCTTGTAGGAATAAGTATTTTTCGTTTGCATTTGGCCATTGTCAGAAAAAGAATATCAGAAAAAGTCCATTGCACATGCCTGATATTATATACTAGAAAATCTATCAGTTAGACTAAGACTGGTAGCTCTAATAGGGTTGATTGAATATCGGAACATCAATGAACTGAAGCTCGGAAACCCAATCAGTCTTTTCTATATACAAGCAACAATTACAAATGTATCAAAATTAATTATCATCACATAATTACCATGAAATAATGACATTTACAATTAGTAATGTGCAATCAATAAGAGCAACAAGAATCATGTTTGCAGCATACAACTTTGACAAACGCCTTTGTCCTTTTCTTTACTAGAAGACGAATTTTTTAGACAGTAACATGTTGGAAGCATTTGGAGATGACAAGTGAAATATTGCTCAAATTATCAGATTTGAGCCATTCTCTGGCAAAAGGGGCCTTAACCCATTACCACACTATCCCTACTTTTGACAACCCTGAGAAAGAAGCCTTTAGAAAACATTGTGGGGAAAGGAGAAAATGCTGGTAACCAGCATTTTCTCCTTTTCCCACAATGTTTTCTACCCTTCACAGAACAAATTTCAAATTTTCAGTCACTTTTATTTTGTCGTCTGCAAATGCTTTCGATTTGGACAAGCCTAAAATAATGTCGTTTGGTAATGAGTTAACACATGGTTGTCATGCATTTTACCGTGCAAATCAATTCATAATTATGGATCCATTATATCCATTTTCTTTAGCAAATGACTGAAGTATGAGGTTGAATGGTCCTTGAATGTGCAGAAAATAAATCGAAAGCAAAAAGTTTCAGTCCAGGTCAGCCTGCGCGGACTGCGCAGGCTGACCTGGATCAATACTTTTTGTAAATGTATTGAGCCCCCCTTTTCACAGAGCATAGCACTTGCGTTTTTTAACACCACTTACAAATAAAACTTTCTCATTTTGTCTCTGGTATCACTTTTGACCATACCTGATTCTCTAAACGCCACAATGTCTCTCTGCTATGATTATAATAAAACCTGTTTTATTTACTGATGAATTTCCTTTTATTTTAAGGTTCGTGTTCAAGCCTACAGGGACAATGATCCCAATATTTATGGGGAAGTTATAGTTAGGATATTTGTGATCCGTAATCCTTCAGCTCCTGAATTCAAGCATGGCAACTTAGTGTTTAATATCAGTGAAGATATAGGCTTAAGGGAAACTTTTGGACAAGTGGTTGCAGAAGATAAAGATACGGTATGTAGATTTTTTTATTGTTTGATAGATTATCTCTTTACCAGACAATTGTGTGGCTTGTAGGAAAAAGAGTTTGGAAATACTGTCGAAAGTCAAAAACATCTCCCATTATTTGAACTACATTTGATGTACTGCAAAATTTAGCATGATAAGCCTCTTTTCATCTTGTTTATTTAACCCTTTCCGGAACAGTCCCTGGTTTTCACGACCCTGAAAAAGAAACCTTTTGAAAACATCGTGGGAAAAGGAGAAAATGCTGGTAAGCAGCATTTTCTCCTTTTCCCACAATGTTTTCTACCCTTCCAGAACAAATTTCAATTTTTGAGTCACATTAATTTTGTCATCTGCAACTGCTTTCAATTTGGACCAGTATAAAATTTTGTCGTTTGGTAAAGAGTTAATTATGTATTCATGTAATTGTTTAACCCTTCACCAAACAGTTCCTTGATTTAACAACCCTGAGGAAGAAGACTTGTAAACATTGTTTGAATAGGCAAAATTGCTGGTAACTTGCATTTTCCTTCCTTTTGTACAATGTTTTCTACCATATCAAAATTAGAAATCATAATTTAAGCTACATCTAATTTATCACATGCATGATGCTGTGGAAATTTTGTCAAAAACTGTGTTGTTTTGTAAAGAGTTTACCCTGTCAGTACACCACATATAAAATGGAAGTTTCCTGTGTTTAACACTCTACCACACAATCCTGACTTTAAGCAACCATGAGAAAGAGGACTTTTGAAAACACAGTGGGAAAAGAAGTAAATGCTGGTTAAAAGCATTTCCTTTTTACCCTACAGAATTTTCCTTCCTATCAAAGACAACTTCCACAATTTTTGCTACATTAGTCATCTGCAAATGCTTTGAGTTTGCAAAAAGTCTAAAATTGTTGTGTGGTAAAAGGAAATACACAAACATTTGTAATGTGAATGCATTTTACCCTGTTTAACTCCTTACCACACAATCCCGACTTTTAACGACCCTGAGAAAGAAGCCTTTTGAAAACATTGTGAGAAAAGGAGAAAATGCTGGTAACCAGCATTTTCTCCTTTTCCCACTATGTTTTCTACCCATCCCAAGCCAAATTGTAATTTTTCAGTCACATTTATTTTGTCGTCTGCAAATGCTTTCAATTTGGACTAGTCTATAATTTTGTCCTTTGGTAAAGGGTTAACCATTTTCTTCATAATTATTTTGATGACCCTGATAGAGAAACCTTTTCAAAGTATTTAGAAAACCAAGAAACTGCTGGTAGCATTTGACCAGCAGTTTCCCATTATGTTTCCCGAGTCCCAGTAGCTAGGTTGGTAGCATACAGGACTTCAAAACAGGTGGTCACTGGTGCGATCCCCTGCTCAGCCAATTTCTTCCCGAGGATTGATGATATTCATTGAAACAGGATTCAATCCTCCCTCACCACTGACCATTGTTTCAACCATGGTTTTATTGGAAAGCAGCCAGTGACTTGGAAAAAATATTGTGTGGAGTACTGGTAAAAGAAACTCCAGGAAAGCATGGATAGGTGCACTGGCCACAGCAATATAACTGAAATCATTTTGAAAACAGTGTTAAGCACCATACAAGCAATCAGTCAATCCCATGCTGCTTACACAGCCTTCTTTCTTTTGGTCATAAAATCTTGAGATCATGTGGTTAACGCTTTACAACACAATCCCAAGTTTTAACAACTCTAAGGAAAAAAGCTTTTGAAGTCATTGTGGGAAAAGGATAAAATGCTGATAACCAACATTTTTAGCTCACCTGAGCACGAAGTGCTCATGGGGAGCTGTTGTGATAGTGCTGTGTCCGTCGTGCGGCGTGCGTCGTCTGTCGTCAACTTTTCACCTTGTGTACGCTCTAGAGGCCACATTTTCAGTCTGATACTCATGAAACTTGGTCAGAATGTTTGTCTCAATAAAATCTCGGACGAGTCCGAAAATGGGTCATGTCGGGTGAAAAACTAGGTCACTAGGTCAAATCTTAGAAAAATCTTGTATACGCTCTAGAGGCCACATTTTCTGTCCAATACTCCTGAAAGTTGGTCAGAATGTTTGCCTTGATAATATCTTGGACGAGTTTGAAAATGGGTCATGTTGGGTCAAAAACTAGGTCACTAGGTCAAATCTCAGAAAAACCTTGTGTACGCTCTAGAGGCCACATTTTCAGTCCAACACTCTTGGAAGTTGGTCAGAACGTTTGTCTTGATGATATCTCAGACGAGTTTGAAAATGGGTCATGTCGGGTCAAAAACTAGGTCAGTAGGTCAAATCTTAGGAAAACCTTGTGTACGCTCTGGAGGCCACATTTTCAGTCCAACACTCTTGAAAGTTGGTCAGAATGTTTGTCTGGATGATATCTCGGATGAGTTCAAAAATAGGTTATGTGGGGTCAAAAACTAGGTCATTAGGTCAAATCTTAGAAAAACCTTGTGTACGCTCTAGAGGCCACATTTACAATCCAACACTCTTGGAAGTTGGTCAGAACGTTTGTCTTAATGATATCTTGGACGAGTTTGATAATGGGTCATGTGGGGTCAAAAACTAGGTCACTAGGTCAAATCTTAGAAAAACCTTGTGTAAGCTCTGGAGGACACATTTTCAGTCCGATACTTCTGAAAGTTGGTCAGAATGTTTGTCGTGATGAGTCCTTGATTGAGTTTAAATTTGGGTCCTGTGGGGTCAAAAACTAGGTCACTGGGTCAAATTTTGGAAAAACCTTGTGTACGCTCTAGAGGCCACATTTTCAGTCTGATACTCTTTAAACTTGCTCAGAATGTTTGTTTTGGTGATATCTCAAAAGAGTTTGAAAATGGGTCATGTCAGGTCAAAAACTAGGTCATTAGGTCAAATCTTAGAAAAACCTTTTGTACGCTCTAGAGGCCACATTTTCAGTCCAATACTCATGAAACTTGGTCAGAGTGTTTGTCTTAGTGATATCTAAAAAGTGTTTGATAATGGGTAATGTCTGATCAAAAACTAGGTCACTAGGCCAAATCTTAGAAAAACCTTGTGTATGCTGTAGAAGCCACATTTTTAGTCCGAAACTCTTAAAAGTTGGTCAGAATGTTTGTCTTGATAATATCTTGAAAGAGTTCGAAAATGGGTAATGTTGGATCAAAAACTAGGTCACTAGGTCAAATCTTCGAAAACCTTGTTTACTTTCTAGAGGCCTCATTTTTAATGCAATACTTATGAAACTTGGTCAGAATGTTGGTCTTGCACCAGTTTGCAATTGGGTCATTTCGGGTCAATAACTCATGAAAATCTTGGTAGAATGTTTGTCATAATATCTCAAAAGAGATTGAAAATGGGTCATGTTTGGTCAAATGACTCAGGTGAGCGATTTCAGGGCCATCATGGCCCTCTTGTTTCCTTTTAGCACAATGCTTTCTATACTTCAAAAGAGAAATTTGAGTTTTTTAGTCACATTAGACTTGTTGTCTGCTAATATTTTCCATTAAATCCATTTAATCCTTTACCACACTGCAAAATTTTAGACCTATCCAAATTGAAAGCATTTGCAGACAACAACTTCATAGTGGCTCAAATGACACAAGTTTTCTTTGGCAGGGTGCAAAACTTTGTGGGGGAAAAGGAGAAAATGCTGGTTACCAGCATTTTCTCCCCTTCCCACAGTGTTTTCAAAAGACTTCTCCCTCAATGTTGTTAAAAGTCGTCATTGTGTGGTAATGGGTTAAACCAGTCTGAAATTTTGTCATTTGGTAAAGAGTTAACCTTTTGCCACACAATCCTGAGTTTTAAGACAGAGGTCTATTGAAAACATTGTGGGAAAAGGAGAAAATGCTGGTAACCAGCATTTTCTCCTTTTTCCACAATGTTTTCCGCCCTATCAAAGACAAATTCCATCATTTGAGCCACAGTTAAATTTTCATTGGCAAATGCTTTCAATTTTGACAAGTCTACATCTTTGTCGTGTGGTAAAGGGTTAAAGGATTAGGAAACGTTTTTTGTAATAGATATGTCAAACTGTGAACCAATTCAAAACATTGTGTAAGAATACATACCATCATTCAAAGTCAAAGATTGTTTGAATTTTATGTTTCAGGGTACCAATGGAGAGATAACATATGAATTATCCGACAACACATACTTGGATAATTACTTTGCTGTTAATGAGAATAATGGACAGCTGTATGTCATTGCTCCACTCTCAAATGATGGGGATGTACCTGTATACCAGGTCAGTAATTATTAATTATTCTTGTTATTATAGGGGTCCTGCCTCCTGCCTGGCTCAGTAAAAGTGTAGGACACCTGACCTGGATAGCCTGGGTTCCAGTCCGTTCATTTTTTTTCCTTTTCTATCATTCGGACGTTACTTTGTCAAAAATGATGGCCTGGGGACATTCGAAAACCAGTCGCAGCAACATCTAGTTTACCCCATCTCACAGTTGGGTAAAGTAGATGTCGCTGCAATCATTTTCGAATGTAAATGACTAGAAATAGATACAGAAATTCCAATGGCCTCGATTTGGTCACTTCCTGTTTGTTGACCGTCTTTGAAAATATTGAAAAAAAAGTTAAACGGGTATTCACAATGACTTTGGAGGATAGTTGATTAGCTGCTAATTGTTTCTTCTGTTTGACTGAAAGCTTTTCAAGAGGATGTTTTTACTAGTTTTGGTGCAGGTCGCAATAAAACAACAGGTTCGGGAAAATCACTCATCCCTGTTGTTCTTGAATTAGTCGAAAAATGCGCCAATTTATCATTATCAACATTGTGATGTCACACGATAAACAAATCTTTAATCAAATTATCTGCACAATTCATAGTCATGGGGAAACCCTCGAATGTCCCCTGGCGGTAATAATAACAGATAGCTGCCAAATATCGACAGCAATCCAAGATTAGGGTGGTGTGATAAAGAGTTATAAATTATTACTGCCTGGACCCAGGCTAGACCTGGAGGCCACGGGTTCCAGCCTCACTGGATCCACTGGGTTTTTGGTGGGAATGTCCTTGGGCAAGACACTTCTGAGCCCTAGCCTGGTACTGGTGAAAACCAGGAAATACATGAATATATGCCATGAAATGAATGAAATAATGTTGAAAGCAGTGTAAAACACCAATCAATCAATCAATCAATTCTTATTATAATACTGCAGATTTGCTTTGCCTGTTAGCTTTGTAGGTTACAATTAGGGCTTGAATGGGAGGGGGTGTCTCTGGTTCAAACCCCAAGCTCACCTAACTTTGTCCTAGGGATCGATGATAGTCATTGTGACAAGCTTCATTCCTCTCTCATAGCTGATCATTTTCTTGATGATGGTTATGTTGGAAAGTAGCGCATGGCTTTGGACGAATATTGTGCCAAGCAATGGTAAAAGATATTAAGGAGAGCATGATAGGTGCACTGATGGCTGGAAAAGAACTGTAATAATGTTGGAAACAATGTTATACACCTTCCAAAATCTTCTTCAGGCTTATCCTTTTTCTAACATGGTGAATTGACATAGCCCTGTAGAAACAGAAATCAAGAATTTTGTTGTCAGATTCATGACGATGAATATATATGGACAAAAATTAACTTTATACTGGTGTCTATCATTTTTTTACAGTTCAATATCATTGCCCGAGACAATGGATTTCCTGCTAAATTTGCAACTGTTGGGATAACAGTTTATGTTACACGCAACCCCAATCCACCAAGTTTTGTTGGACGACCATACAACACAAATATCAGTGAGAATGCACTTGTTAACTCATTTGTTTTCCAAGTCTCGGCAGTAGATGAAGATAATGTAAGTTCAAAAATTTCTTTTCTTTCATCTGATTAACCATATTACCTCACAATCCTGAGTTTTAATGCCTCTGAGATAGAAAGCTTTTCAAAATATTGTGGAGGGGGGTCGGGAGGAGAGAAAATTCTGGTTATTAGCATTTTCTCCTTTTTCTCCCATAATTATTTCTGCCCTGTCAAAGATAAATCTCACCATTTGAGCCACATTTATTTTGTGGTCTGTTTTTGTTTTCAAGTTGGAAAGGTCAATGTTTTTGTGTGGTAAACATTTTTTGATCTTTTGGAGACAGTGCCCATAAAAAGCTATTTCTCCCCTTTTACCATACTGCTTCCTTTTGTGTTCATATAGTTAACCTTAATCCTTTACCAAACAACAAAATTTTGCACTTGTCCAAATTGAAAGCATTTATAGATGACATGTGAAATAAGGCTGAAATCAAGAGCATTTGACACTGATAGGATAGAAAACACTGCGGGAAAAGAAAAATAAAAAAATGCTGGTTATCAGCATTTTCTCCTTTTACCATAATCTTTTCAAAAGCCTCCTTCCTCTGGGTTGTTAAAAGTTAGGATTTTATGGTAAAGGGTGAATGGACATGTATATTGATCATCTATCATTTCTAACCCTTATCCTGCTAAATAAGTAAAGCCAATAATAAAAACCCAAATTTTGTTATGTCAAAGATATGTTTTGGGGGAAAAATATGTCCTTATCAGACAGTGTAGATCAAAGATCAGACTGCATGTTCTGTACAGTCTGATCTTGATCTACCCTGTCATCAAAAGGTCAGCAGCATAAGTGTTAAGTATGTTTTCATTTATCTGCAGTAAATGTTTTGGGTGAAGGTACAATATCAACTCTAATTAGCAATCCCTTTGTTTTCTGTCCTTTTCATGTTAAATCCTTTCATAATAGTCTAATTTAATTTCTGTGTTTTCAATTGGGACAAGCCTAAAATTTTGCCATGCGGTAAAGACTTTACACCAAACAACTAAACAAGCTAGCCAACTGTGACATTTGTTGTTACACTTTACCAGAAGTCAAAAATTTGGACTTCTCCAAAATGGAAATTTTTTGATTTGATATTTTTCACTTAACCTTTCACCTCACAATCATGACTTTTAATGACTCTGAAAAAGAAATCATTTGAAAAGAATGTGGAAAAGGAGAAAATTCTGGTTACCAGCATTTTCTTCTTTTCCCACAAAGTTTTCTACCCTTCCCAAAACAAATTTCAAATTTGGGTCTCATTTATTTTGTAGTCTGCAAATGCTTTCAATTAAGATTGGTCTAAACTTCTGTCATTTGGTAGAGTTAAAAAGCAACTGCATGCTATGCTCTTGTATCATATTACTAAAAATAATATATGATATTTTTTAGGACAACGTGATATATGGTATTCGATTGTCAACAGGTTCTGTTTACTTTGATATTAACAACAGTTCAGGTATCATTACCACGAAGGCAGTTCTATATAGGACTGATGACAACTACATAGATGTAAGTACATCTTTTAACCATTTACCAAGTAATCAATTGCTTTTACAAGTAGAATCCTGTAGAAAACATTGTTGGACAAGGAGAAAATGCTTGTAACCAGCATTCTATCCTTTCAAAGACAAATTCTATTGTTTCTGCTGTTTTCAATTTGTTGCCTGCAAATGCCTTCATTATCAAAAAGGCCAAAATTTTGTCATTTAGTCTTAGCTCTCTACCACACAATTCCATGTTTTAACAACACTAAGGAAGAAGTTTGCTTGAAAACATTGTAGGAAAATGGTGAAAATGCCAGCATTTTCTCCTTTTCCCAATTTATCTAACAGTTCAAATACAAATCCAATCTGTGGAACCACATGTAATTTATCGTCTGCAAATGCTTCAATTTAGATCAGTCTAAACTTTCTTTGTCTGGTAAGGAGTAACATGCCAATTGGGATAGGGCACTTTTCCTCTCACTAAAGTTCAAGTAGATTACACAGAAAACATTCATTAATTGTACTGATTCAAACTTATGTCTAAAATACTTCAGAAACACAGGTGTTTTATACCAAGAAAATCCCAAACCTGTATGAAAAAGTCAATTTTCAAACCTTCAAACAAAACTGTTTCGTCAATAAGGCTACATTAACTTTGTCATCTGCAAATCTTTTAAGATTAAAACAAGTCAAAAATTTTGCTATCTTGTCAATTTTGTATTCAAATAGTATTCATCTGATCAGACAAGCAGGCTAGTCTTTAAATTCAAATTTTGAGCCTTGCTCTGTGAAAATAGGGCTTAATGCATCTGCAAGAAGTATTGACTCAGATCAGCCTGTGCAGTTTGCACAGGCTGACCTGGGCCAAAACTTTGCTATCAGTAAATTTTCTGCATATCCAAGGACCATTCTACCTCAGGATTCATTTGGTTGTTAAACAAACTGGATTTAATAGATCCATAATTACATAATGTCTTGGTTGGCATAATGCATTGTGGGGATGCATTAACCCTATACCACACAATCCCGACTTTTAACGACCCTGTGAAAGAAGCCTTTTGAAAACATTGTGGGAAAAGGAGAAAATGCTGGTAACCACTTTTGTTTTGTCATCTGCAAATGCTTTCAATTTGGACCAGTCTAAAATTTTGTCGTTTGGTAAAGAGTTAAGCCCCCTTTTATCTGAGCATGGCTCAATTTTAAGTGGACACGCCAGTTTCAATTTGTATCTTGACATATATTTTTGACATACACATGTAATTTTATGGATTATATTTTCAGTTAACTGTGATAGCATATGATGATACACCAGCCTCTAGGACTGCTGAAGCTAATGTGAGAGTCACAATCCTTCGCAATCAAAATCCTCCAATATTTGTCGAGGAGACCCTATCAAGAAACATATCAGAATACACTGACTTGCGTGAAACAGTGGCAACAGTTCTGGCTCGAGATCAGGACAACGAATTTAGTCCAAGTGGTCAGCTTAAGTATGAAATTGAAAGTGCCGAACCTCCAATTGGGTCAACTTACTTTGTTGTCAGTGAAAATACAGGAGAAATAACTGTGGGATCAGTACTGATTAACACGGACCCAGCACCGAGAAATATAGTTGTAAGTGTTTTACCACATATTTCAAGGTTTTTATAACTCTGATGAAGAGGGCTTTAAAAGGAAACCAAAATTAAAGGACAAACTGCAAGTTAGTATCTGATGTTTACTCCTTTTCCCACATTGTTTTCTATCTTTCTTAAGGAACAATTAATACCATTTGAGCCACATTATCTTTGTTACCTGCAAATAGTTTTAATGAGGACAACCGCCATATTTTGTTGTCTGGTAGATATTTTCCTCCTGGTATAATTCGTGTTTTGGTACTTTCAAAATGAAAGGCTTGCTACATGTACTAATATATGGAATATTAAAATAGTATGTATTTCTGTCATATCATATGAAGTTGTGTATGTAAAGACATGTGTATCAGATGAGATTGAAGGATGAATCTGATGCCTACCTCTTTACACATAAAACGAGATTTAACCTACTCAGACCACAGGAGGAACTAAAATTGTCCTTTCCATTCTGAGGAATAATAATCCACTATTTTCTCTATTTACTATTCTAGTTGACAGTGATTGCCTATGACCAGTCTGTACAACCCAGAACTGCCACGGCTACTGTTTTCATTTACATCGAAAGAAATAACTTTGCACCTGAATTTGAGGATAACTTCTACTCATTCCCTGTATTCTCAACAAGTCCACCGGGCACAGAGTTGGGTGTTGTGAGAGCAAGAGACGACGATCTTGATGTGCCTCTGAATGCAGATGTAAGTTTTGTTTAATCTTTTTTGTTCCATTTACCTAGCAAAGATCATTGTCAGCCCATTGCCCTTGGAAATGAATTTACAGCAGTACTTCAGAAAATATTTTTGTAACATATAGGTAGGCAATTTAACCCTTTACCCTACAAATCCTGAGTATTAACAATTCTAAAGAAGTCCGCTAGGACCAGGTATGTATTAGTAAAACATTATTAACCTGTTACCAAACAATCTTGTGTTTCAGTAACTCCAAAGAAGAAAGCTTTGAGAACATTCAAGATCTAGTGACAGTAGCCAGTGGGGGGAGGGAGAAGGGTATTTTTCTGTCTGTGAAGTTCTAGTTTTTGTAACTCTTTAAAACAAGGTCAACCCAAATTTTTTTTTCCAATAAAGACATTATTGTTATATATCATTGGAAAGGTCTTTACAAGTGAAGCTCAATGGTGTTTAAATCAACCAAATATCTCATTTTATAAGGAAGTTATGGCAGTTTAAACATGGCAGCTCTCGGCTACAAGTGATGCCAAAAACAGAGGATTTCATATATATCTTTATATATTACACAAAACATCAAAACTATGTAACAAATCTCTTTTGTTACATATCACTGGAAAGGTATTTACAAATGAAGCCCAATGGTGTTTAATTCAACCAAATATCTCATTTTATAAGAAAGTTATGGCAGTTTAAATATGGCAGCTTTTGGCTACTTGTAAGCAATGCTATTAGATAAAACATCAAAACTATGTAACAAATCTCTCTCTTTTTTTTTTTAATGAATCAGACAATAAGAGTATAAACTTTGGTTCTAACACAATGTATGACATCATTTACATAGGGGGGAAAAAAACTTAATGACGTCAACAGACATGAAAACGAGGTGCCACCTATGTGTCACCACTATAAATGACAATGTTTGATTGCCTGTCTTTTGCTTAAAATGAATGAAAGATTCCATAATGATTGCATAAATAAGAAGAATATTCAATTTTCTACTTAATGCTTTAAATCAATCACCTTGAAATTGTATAAAACCTTTGTAATTGCCGCCTAAAGTGCCCCCCCTCCAAAAAAAAAAGAGTTGTTTGTGAAACACTTAATTAATAAGTCATGCTTAAAACAATTTTTCATAAGTCTGTTGGAATATTTAGCCTTAAAGTATAACTGATAAACATATCTGCAATGTATATTCAAATGTCATTTGAAATGTTATATGAAATAGTAAAAAATATTAATGGCTATAAATTTATTGATATATCTTGCTATCCGAAAATTGGTTCTGTCCGGAATATGTGATAATTGTAATTGACAAATATTCTGATTATTTCTTAAGTCAGGTTCTAAAATATTTCGTATTGCATAAACTATTCATTTCTTCTCGTATTTTTCAAATCAATACATGGTATTTTTTCTCTTTCTTACCCAACAGTCTTACAAAAAAACTTAAGGAAACATTTTTCATTCGTACCGGAAAACTTTCAAGGGAGGTAATCACTTGTCATCTCACAAAAATTTCGAATGACACCCTTCCCCCTTTTTGTAAATAATGAACGTGCGCTAAAATGCGCAGCCACGGACATGCAAGAAATTGTTTTGTTTTCAAAGGTAAAACACAACAGAATCCTCTGTATACAACTTCAGTTATCTTTCATTAACATATTTCATATAAGAACATTCTAAAAATCCCCAATCTTTGATCCAGATGTTGACAAATTTAAATATCACGCCAAATGATGTAAATGGAGGAAACTTACCCTGAATCCATCTTTCTGCAAGAAATGATGACGTTTTATGGCGGAGAACTTCTCAAAAGAGGCTGATTTATTAAAATTGTCACGTGTGTCAACAAGTGCGTAACCTGGCCGCATGGCTTTTCCGACATTTTTTTAGGGGGGGGGGGGGTCCCCACTTTACGCGACAATTACAGATGTTTTATACAATTTTAAGGTGATTGATATAAACCATTCAGTAGAAAATTGAATATTCTTCTTGTTTATGCAATAATTATGGAATCTTTCATTCATTTCAAGCAACAGACAGACAGTTAAACATTGTCATTTATCATGGTGACACATAGGCGGCGCCTCGTTTTCATGTCTGTTGACATCACTACTCTTTATCAAAAAATGAATTTTAGACAAGTTCAAACTGAAAGCCTTTTATAGACAACATATATAAAGCCAGTGGGATGATGAAATTTGTCTTTGAAGGGTAGAAAAATTGTGGGAAAAGGAGAAAATATTGTTTATCAGGGTTGACAATGTAAACATACAGGATGACAGTTACTGTGCAAAATTTAAAATAAATGTGATTTACAAATTACCACCTGCAGATGACTTTTTCCATATTGCAGCTGGCTAAATCATTGTGGCAAAAGATGATGTTGCAGGTTGCATGCAGTAAACCATAATTTATTTTTTTTGGAAAACAATTAGATTTTTGAGTGTTGGGCTACAAATTTGTTTGAGGAGGAAATAAATTTATTTTGTTTTCATTACAGACGGATAATGCCAGATGGGACTATACGATTGAGGGCTCAGTTTACAGCAGCTTCTTTTCAATGCGATCCAATGGAGTATTGGTGACTACACAATTAGTGATCCTGCCTTCACCTGATATAACAGCATTCAATGTAGGTTATATTTACATGTATTTTATATTTGGGGCTGAATTTTGGATGAAATTGTAGGGTCCACTGCAGCTTTGTGGTTAAGTCCTTAATGAACAATCCAAGTTTTAATAATCCTGAGTAGGTAGACTTTTGAAAAGTTTGTGAGAAAAGAAAAAAATGCTTGTTACTTGCACTGTGTCTTTCAAAGACAATCCCATCACTGAGCCACACTGTGAAGAAGATAGGACAGGCTGGGAGGAAAATTGGTACCTACACATTGTCAAATATGGCCCCAAATAAAATTGTTCATAATTACAATATTTTGTCATCAAGATTTTTTTTATACATGTACCAGGAATACTCAGGCATAGGAATTTAAGGCATATTTTGTCCTAACTCTCCTGAGGCTTGTGTTTGCTTCACCCTGCATAAGAAAATTTTGATATCTTGCTTGCTTAACCTTTGGTCTAGTGAGACATTAAATTTTGCAACACAGTTTGAAGCAAAACAGGGCCAAGGAAATATACTGCAACATAATGGGCCATACATGTATGTAAAGATGTGAAATGTTGTTACACTCTAGTGATGTCCAGTAGGTTATGAATTTAAGAAATTCATGAAGACTGTGAAGAGAAAAATTACTAGACTAGTTTATGAACATCATAACTCATCACAATAGACTAATGTAGTGCAACTTAATGCTTTACCACACAATCCCAACTTTTATTGGCCTTGAAGAAGACGGCTATGAAAACACTATGGGAAAAGGAGAAAATGCTTTTCTCCTTTTCCCACAATGTGTTCTACCTCCAAAACAAATTCCATGCTTTTATTTACCTCTTCACCACATAACAAAATTCCAGACTGGTCCAAAGTGAAAGTATTTGCAGCTGACAAAATGAAATGTGGCTATAAAACTTTCATTCAGTGATGAAATAGATTAAACTCATTGCAATTTCAGTGCTCAATAATTTGCCAAATTGTCTGAAAAAATTAGCAGATATCGTGGATCAAAGATTAACCCTTACCACACAATACCAAGTAAAACGACCTTGAGGAAGACAGCTTTTGAAAACATTGTGGGAAAAGGAGAAAATGCTGATTACCAATGTTTTGTCCTTTTTGGACAACGTTTTCTACCCTATCTAAGACCAATTTCAACATTTGGCCACAATTTATTTGTCGTCTGCAAATACTTTGATTTTGGACAAGTTTAAATACTTTTCGTTTTGTAAAGAGTTAAGCTTTACACTTTATGCAGTTTGATCTTAATCTACACAGACCAAAGAAGCATCATCCACAGCTCTGTTTGCTGTTGGTTCCTTACTTGGTATATATTTATAGATTACAGTTGTTGCAAGAGATCGAAGTTGGCAGAGCCAGACCTCATCTGTAACTGTTCAAATACGAGTATCCACAATCACAGCAGATAGGAGACCTGTTGGTTTTATCCAGCCAGTGTGGAGGTAACCTTTTTGCATATACAAGTGACCCTTTACTGCACAATTCAAACTTATAACAACCTAAAGAAAATAGACTTTTGAAAACAATGTGGGAAAAGGAGAAAATGCTGGTAACCAGCATTTTCTGCTTTTCCCACTATGATTTCAACCCTTTCAAAGACAGATTTCATAATTTGTGCAGCATTCAATTTGTTTGCAAATGCTTCCACTTTGGACTACTCTAAATTTTTTTTGTTTGGTAAAGAGTTAACCTTTAGTAACCCTTTGCTACACAATTTCATGTTTTAACAACCCTGAATGGAAAGCTTTTGAAAGCATGGTGGGAAAAGGAGAAAATGCTTGTAACCAACACTTTCTCCTTTCCCCACAATGTTTTCAACCTTTTTGAAGGAAAATCATTTCAGTTGAGTAATAAATAATTTGCCGTTTGCAAATGCTTTCAGTTTGGACCAGTCTAAAATTTTGTTGATGAACAGATGTGCAAGCACCTTGTGGTACACTCAAAATGTGCTTGCCTAACTCTTTGCCACATGATAAAAATGTAGATTTGTCCACATTGGAAGTTTTTACAGACAATTTAATTTAAATATGGCTGAAAAGATGGAATTTCTCTTTGATCGGAAAGAAAACATGTGGGAAAAGGAGAAAATGCTGGTTACCAGCATTTCCTTCTTTTCCCAAAATGTTTTCAAAGGGTTCTTTCTCAGGGTTGATAAAACTGATGATTATGTGGTAACAGCTTTAGACAGATGGTTGTCTAGTACAGGTACATAATCAACAAATTTGCCTTCTACGGGAACTAAGTACATGCTTGTTTTATATAAGTTGCTTTGCTTAACCTTTTTTCAAACAATTTCAAGTGTTAATGACCCCGACAAAGAATGTTTTTGAAAACATAGTGAGAAAAGGAGACAGTAGAGAGTCAGTAGAGTTGGCAACTAAGATAGGTTTTACTATACTGGTTTTGCTATAATCATACAGTGTTAGGGCATACCAGACAGATATTTTAGATTAACTCATATTGATCACATTTTTAGCTCGGCTTTTTTTTTTTAAGAAAACATCAAGTTATTACTGTAGACCTATCATTGGCTTTGTCCAAGTTGTTTTTGTGATGCAAAAACTTTGACAATTCATAATATCTCTGTTATTACTGAAGATTTTTATTTCAAACATGGACAAGTTCTTAATTATCAAAAAGGGAACTTATACAACAAGAGCAGGTAACCATCAAAGAATTTTTTACACAGTTATACCTCTTTTTTGGCTTTCAATTTTTTTTTTTAACTGAAAATCAAGCATCTGCAACAGAGCATTGGCACCTGCATCTGAAAATTGTTTGCTGAAAGAAAAAACATTGCAATCACAATATTTTGGCCTGTACTAGTGCGTGGAAACTTTCATTTATTTAGCTGTATTTCATTCATGCTGATAAACAGCATTTTTCCATTTCCCATTATTATTCCTATTTCTTCAAATACATTTTCCACCATTTGAATTGCATGGAGTTGGATTTTATGAGTCCAAAATTTTCTTGTTTCAGAAAGAGTGACCCTTCAGCACACAACCCAAACTTTTAACAACCCTGATAAAGAAGGCTTTTAAAAACGATGTGGGAAATGGAGAAAATGCTGGTACTCAGCATTTTTTCCTTTTCTCACAATGTTTCCTATTCTTAGCCAAATTAAATTTTTGTCTTTCAATCTGGATGAGTCTAAAATTCATGTGATAAAGGGTGAAGAGAATATTTAACTGTTTTTATTTATGACTCTAGAACTACATAGGTTGTAGCATGCTCATTTGATTTTTTCGCAGGGAAGAAATTAGTGAAAATTCATTGCCAGGACAAACAGTAATACTCTTGGATGTTGTAAACCAAGAAAGATTCATTGAATGTGAAATTTTGGATGGGTTTCTTCAAGTTGGCACTGGACCTATGTTTTCAATTTCCCCTACCATCTATAACAAGAACTGTAATTTAACACTGATAGACTCTCCAGACTTTGAAAAGCAAACAAGTTATGTCATGACAGTGGAAGTGCGAGAGGCACCAGACAGAAGGAAACGACAAGCCACCAACATAAGTAAGTAGATATTCGAAAGTCACTTGTGCTGTGCAATATTCACAGTCCATTAAAGCTTCATCGGTCTATTAAGAACCCCATTTTGCGCTACTATATAAATAATATAATATCCTTTTTTCAGTAATGGTGTTCAGTGATTGATCAATGAAATTTGATGTTTAAGTTACGGACCTAGGAAGCTACAAATCCCAAGTCTCAAGAAAATAAAAGACATTCATATATATTCAATAAATATCTCATGACAGCATTTCAGCATTTGTTGTGTTTTCTCATGATTTGGACACAGAATTAAAAGTTTGTACCTATTGAATACTGGATTAAAGTTTTTATCACCTGTAGATATTGGGGGGGGGGGGGGTTGGTCTTGCAAATAATTACTCTTGTAAAATATATAAATATAATTCATTCCATGATTTTTATCATGTCTGGAAGTAAAGAATTTGGAAAATCATTGATAAATTTTATGCTGTTCAAATTGATATCAAATTCTATGAAAGTTTTGTTACTTTTAACTATTTCCTAGACAACAAAATTTTAGACTTGTCCAAATTGAAAGCATATGCAAATGAGAAATTCAGTGCTGCTCAGATGATGAGATACATGGTCAAAAGGTAAGAAAAGGATTTTTCCCTTTTCTCACAATGTTTTCTTCTATGAGGTGGCTAAAACTTAGGATCATGTGGCAACTGGTTACTACATTCACATAAATACCAAATCAAACTGTAGTAATGTGTTTACAATTTTGTTTCCAGCTGAATATGTATATAACTCTTGGCCAAGATCAACAGTCTATATAGAAATTTTGGACGCCAATGACAATGATCCAGTGTGGGTGATACCTGAATATCCAGAGAATGAAAGGGCAACAAGAAACACTTACTTTGGCGTGATACCAAGAGAGGCTGATCCTAATACTCGTATTCTAACTGTATTGGTAAATGTCAACACTTTATATAACAGCTGCAGACTTGAAATACCTATGTCAGTAGATTTTGTGCATATCAACCCATGACTTCACAAAACATCACTAAACCTTTACCAAACAATACCAGATTTTAACAGCCGTGAGGAATAAGGCCTTTGAAAACATGGTGGGAAAAAGACGAAAATGCTGGCTACCGACATTTTCTCCTTTTCACACATTTTTATCACACTTTTCCAAAGTCAAATTTCAGGTTTTTGTCCCATTTAATTTGTGCCCTGCAATTGTTTTCAATTTTTGACAAGTCTTAGATTTTTGTAAAGAGATCAGCACCATGTACTTGATGGCACACGAAGAAATTTTGACAAATGGGGAAATAACAATTAACCCTTTACCAGATGAAAAAAATTTAGACATGTCTAAATTGAAAACATTTGCAGACAACAAATAAAATGGGATTTGGATGATCGAAACTTTCTCTGAAAGGGTAGAAAGCAGTGTTGGAAAATTAGAAAATGATGGTTTATACCTAAATTTTCTTTGTGTCCCACAATTGTTTTCAAAACCCTTCTCCTCCTTTATTGTTAAAACTTTGGGTTGTTTAGTAAAGGGTTAATTAGGATAAAATGTCTGAATATACATGTATGTGCAGGTTGCTTTTGAGATCAACTCTCAGTCACTGCTTTAATCCTTTTCTTCCTTCCCAATCCCAAGTTTTAATGACCCAAAGAAGCCTTTTGAAAACTATAAGAAAAGGAGATGATGCTGGTAACCAGCATTTTCTCCATTTTCCCACAATGTTTTCAGTCCTATCACAGACAAATCTTACCGATCAATAGTTGATTTTTTTTTGTCTGCAAATGCTTTCAATTTAGACTAGTCTGAAATTTTGTTGTTTGGTAAAGAGTGAAATGCCAATAAATTTTGCAGAAGTGTTTCTTCCGATATACATGCAAGAAGTTTAAATGGAGGTTTGTTTTACCACACAATCATGAGCTAATAACCGGTATGTAAAAAGGGCTTGAAAACATTGTGTGAAAAGGAGAAAGTGTTGGTGACCAGCATTTTCTCCTTTCCTCACAATGTTTTCTACCCTGTCTGATACAAATTCCATCATATTTGTTGTCTGCAAATGCTTTGAATTTGAACCAGTTTTCCATTTTTCATTTTTGTCAGTAGAGAAAGAGTTGAGACTTAATATATTTAATAATTCCAAGAAAAAAAAAAAAACATGGATATTTTGACCTTTAGGAGTAACCGGCATTTTTCTTCTTTCCTTCCCCCCCCCCCCCCCCCCCACCCCCCGCAATGTTTTGTACCCCTTCAAACACAAATCTCATCATTTGAAAAACTTAAATTTATCATCCTCAAATACTTTCAATTTGGTCAGGTTCAAATAATTTTTTGTCTGGTAAAGTGTCAGATATGTACCACACAATCCCAAGTATTGATAACCCTTTGGAAGAAGCCTTTTGATAACATTGTAGGAAAGGGAGAAAATGCTGGTTTCCAGCGTTTTCTCCTTTACCTACAATGTTTTCTACCCAGACAAATTTACTTAAGCCATAGTAAAATTATCATCTGTTTGTTGGTTCAGCTAGCTCAGTCAGTTGCACAAAGGGCTTGGAAAAAGGATGTTGCTTGTTTGAATCCCCAGCTCAGCCAGTTTGTTACCAAGGATAGGTGATTTATCACAGTCATTGTCACAGGATTCCTCTTACTACTGATCCATGTTTCAACATTGTTTTTGTGGGATAGCAGCCAGTGGTTTGGGGAGAATATTATGCAAAGCACTGGTAAATGAAACTCCAGGAAAGCATTGATAGGTGCACTGGCTACTGCAGTATAACCCAAATGATGTTGAAAATGGTGTTAAACACCATCCTTTACTGGCTCTTTCTCTGATATACATGTATGACAGCTGAACTATCCAAAGGGGCATAAAACACTATGGTATATTTTGTAATATCCAGGCAACAGATGCAGATAGCGCAGAATTTGGAAGGATTGAGTATGTCCGCGACAACCAGGAGGATGATTATCCAGTAGCTAATGCACCATTCATTGTCAGTGGCTCTTCCGGCGATATCTTTAATACAGAGGCAATGGATAGCACGGCTGATCCTACCTACAAATTTCAAGTGAAAGCAATAGATAACCCTGGACAACCAATTGATCAAAGATCAGTAACTGCTACAGTGATTGTAAGTATTTTAACATTAAACCTAAATAGTTTCAAATACACAAAAAGCTAAGATATTTGGATAAAGCATGTCGTATTGGCCAGCTTTATTAACTCTTTACCAAACAGTCTTGAGTTTGAACAACAAGAAGAATGCCTTTGAAAACATTGTGGGAAAAGTAGGTAACCAGCTTTTTCTCCTTTTCTCCTAATGTTTTCTACCCTTCCAAAACAAATTTTAAACATTGAGTCACTTTATTTTTCAACAGCAAAATCTTTCAATTAAAACCAGTCTAATTAACCCTTAACCACACAATCCCAAGATTTAACGACCCTGAGGATAAAGCCTTTTGAATACATTGTGGGAAAAGGAGAAAATGCTGGTAACCAGCATTTTCTCCTTTTCCCAAAATGTTTTCTACTCTATTAAAGACAGAAATCATCATTTCAGCAACATTTATCATCTGCAAATTCTATCGAGTCTAAAGTATTGGCATTTGGTAAAGAGTTTAAAAAAAAAAAAATTAGATTTGTCCAAATCCAAGGCACCTACAGACAATGAATCAAATATGGCTCAAGTGGTTGAAACTGTTTTTGAAAGTGTAGAATACATTGTGGGAAAAGGAAAAAATGCTTACTGAAAGTCTGAAAGTGGCTTGAAACACAATTCAAACAAATTCACAGAGTAAACATAAAGGAGAAATATTTTAGGGAAATTTGATTGGCCGTTTACCACAGGGCAAAATTTTAAACTTACTGAAACTGAAAGCATTTTCAGATGATAAATTACACGTGGATCAAATCATTGGATTGGTCTCCAAAAGATAAGGAAACATTGTGTGAAAAGGAGAAAATGCTGGTTACCAGCATTTTCTCCTTTTCTCGCTATGTTTTCAAAAGCTTGCTTTCTCAGGGTCGTTAAAAGCCGGAGCTTTGTGGTAAAGGATTAAAGTATGCTTAACACGTCAAAAGCAAAACAGCAATAATTGTATTAGAGCTATTAGTCATTTTTTTGCCAACATTTTTTAAACCTCTCAATTGAAGGAGTATAAAGTCGCATTTGTATGATAAATACATGTAGTTGACATATTACTGTACAAATATGGCAGCAGTGAACAATTTGAGAAAACGTTGTTGTAAAAAAAGCATTAGCATTCAAGAAGCATTTATCCCTTTTTTCGCAAACTGCATATTCTTTTTTTCAAAACCAAAATTTTGCCAGCGTTTAGTGAATAAAACATGATAATTTTTAAACGAAAGGACTTGGGTTACTCTATTACCCCTTTCCCAAGCCTGTGTTTTAAAGATCCTGAGGAAGAGAGCTTTGGAAAACATTGTACAAAAAGGAGAGATGATGTTAACCAGCATTTACTTCCAAAATGTTGGCTAGCCTTTCATAACCAAACCCCTTGATTTAACTCACATTTGACTTGTCACCTCAGCAAATGCTGCCACTTTGGACACATCAAACATATGGTAAAGGTTTAATATCTTTTTTTTTTTTGTGCAGATCCATGTTGTGGAAAATTATCACAGATTCATTATGCAAATTAATTCTCCACCGGATATTAATCTACCTAAGATTGAATCAATAAGGAGGTAAGTCTAAACTGACAATCATATTCTCCCACAGATGGTAGTTTTTTTTTTATCTCTTTAAGCCCTCTCTAACCCTGGAACCAACTTACCAGTAAGCTGTTTTTGCAAAAAGTGTAGATCAAGATCAGACTGCACAGAACATGCAGTCTGATCTTAGATGTACACTGTCCACTACTATGTTACATGTTCTAACTGAAACAAGCTTGAAGTAGCAATATTTCTGGCTGTTTTTGTTATTAAACAAGTCCAAATCATTAATTCATTGCTTTAAGGGTAAAACATAGCGCCAGAAAGAGACATTGCTTATGATGAACAATATTCTCAGTTGTCATGAGGTACAAATTTATTCAGCCTTAATTCTTTTGCATATTTTACAAGCATATATTTAAGTCTTCTGATGTAATTTTTTTTTCAATGAAAAAAGGAATATAGCTAACATTTTTTTTTTAGCCACATACTGTTTCAGATCTGTGTACCAGCTTTAGTATACATGAGCGGTGCTCTGGTAACTGGGAGATTTAAGGCATCTCTGTGATGCATTTTAGTCATGTAATTATGGATCGATAAAATCCATTTTGCCTAACAACTGACTGAATCATGAGGTATAATGGTCCTTGAAAATTTACTAATAGCAAAAAGTTTTTACCCATGTAAGCCGGCACATGCTGCATAGGCCGACCTGGGTCGATACTTTTTTTTTTTGATGCATTAAACCCCTTTTTTCTCAGAGTATGGCTCATATGCAGATGATAAGATAATTGTTTATCCTGTGTTTTAAAGACCCCAAAGAAGAAGGTTTGTGAAAACATTGTGTGAAAAGGAAAAAATATTTTTAATCAACATTCTTCTCTTATTATACGCCCGTCAAAGACGGGCCGTATTATGGGATCACCCATGGCGTACAGGCGGGCGGGCGGCATCCAGTTCTTTGTCCGGAGCATAACTTTGTCATCTCCAGTCCAATTGACTTGAAACTTGGCAATTGTGTTTGTTGCGATAATACAGAGTGCAGTGCGAAAGAACCATAACTCTACTTCGTGCTATCTTTGAGTTATTTCCCTTTGATCGTCATTTTTACAGCATTTTCTGCTTGTCCGGAGCATAACTTTGTCATCTCCAGTCCGATTGACTTGAAACTTGGCATTTGTGTTTGTTGCAATAATACAGAGTGCAGTGCGAAAGAACCATAACTCTACCTCATGCTGTCTGAGTTATTTCCCTTTGATCATCATTTTTACAGCATCTTCTGCTTGTCCGGAGCATAACTTTGTCATCTCCAGTCCGATTGACTTGAAACTTGGCATTTGTGTTTGTTGCAATAATACGGAGTGCAGTGCAAAAGAACCATAACTCTACCTCATGCTGTCTTTGAGTTATTTCCCTTTGATCATCATTTTTAAAGCATTTTCTGCTTGTCCGGAATATAACTGTCATTTTTAGTCTGAACATCTTCAAATTCGGTATGCATGATTGTTGTAAAATTACGGAGTGCAGTGCAGAAGAACCATAACTGTTCCTAGCACGAATTTTGAGTTATTCCCCCTTAGATCTTCATTTTTTATAGCATTTTTTGCTTGTCTGGAGCATAACTTTGTCATCTTAAATAGGAATGACTTGAAATATTGTATGCTTATTTGTGGCAAAAATTGGAAGTGCAGTGTGCAAGAATTGTAACTCTACCTCGTGCTGTCTTTGAGTTATTTCCCTTTGATTGTCATTTTTACAGCATTTAGTGCTTGTCCAGAATATAACTTTGTCATCTCAAGTCAGAACGACTTCAGTTTTGGTATGCATGTTTGTTGCAATATTACGGAGTACATTGCGCAAGAACAATAACTCTACCTAGCGCATATTTTGAGTAATTTCACCTTGATCTTCATTTTTACAGTCCAGTTCTTTGTCCGGAGCTTAACTTTGTCATCTCCAGTCCAATTGACTTGAAACTTGGCATTTGTGTTTGTTGCAATAATACGGAGTGCAGTGCGAAAGAACCATAACTCTACCTCGTGCTGTATTTCAGTTATTTCCCTTTGATCATCATTTTTACAGCATCTTCTGCTTGTCCGGAATATAACTTTGTCATTTTTAGTCTGAACATCTTTAAATTCGGTATGCATGATTGTTGAAAAATTACGGAGTGCAGTGCACAAGAACCATAACTGTTCCTAGCACGAATTTTTAGTTATTCCCCTTAGATCTTCATTTTTATAGCATTTTTTGCCTGTCCGGAGCATAACTTTTTCATCTTAAGTAGGAATGACTTGAAATGTGGTATGCTTATTTGTTGCAACATTTGGAAGTGCAGTGCGCAAGAATTGTAACTACCTCGTGCTGTCTTTGAGTTATTTCCCTTTGATCGTCATTTTTACAGCATTAAGTGCTTGTCTAGAATATAACTTTGTCATCTGAAGTCAGAACGACTTCAGACTTGGTATGCATGTTTGTTGCAATATTACGGAGTACAGTGCGCAAGAACAATAACTCTACCTAGCCTGGATTTTGAGTAATTCCACTTTGATCGTCATTTTTACGGTATTTCTTGCTTGTCCGGAATGAAACTTTGTCACCTCAAGTCAAATTGACTTGAGACTTGGTAAACATGTTTGTTGCAGTTATGAAAAGAGCAAGGCACTAGAGCCCTAACCTTACCTAATGCCCTTTTGGAATTATTCCCTATTCATTATTTTTTTTTACAGCTTTTCATGCTTCTCTACAATATAACTTTGTCTTTTCATGTTGGAATGACCTGAAACTTTATATGCATGTTTCCTTAACATTAGACATTCATGCCTATTTCAATCACTTACACAATTTCTGCTGCACTACTATTTTCCTCTACCTGCCCTTTACGATTATTATTCCCCCTCGACAACTGGCGGTGGGACGGGCGTATCTTGCGACAATTTGCCGCTCTTGTTCTCACAATGTTTTCCAACCTTTAAAAGACATATCCATCATTTGAGCCACACTGAATTTGCTGCCTGCGTACGTCTTCAATGTGTACAAATCCAAAGTTGGTTGGTTCGATAAAGAAATAAATATGACTGAATTGCTTACTTCATAAAAGAATGTAATAGGTAATAATTCAATATTAATTTTTTTCATGAACATTGGCGAGTTCTGATTGGCTGATAAATTTTTTTCATAGCTCCATGAAAAAAAAAAATTAGCAGTGCCAGAACTACTTTTGCATTCAAAAAAATGTAAACAAACATGTATACGAGATTCCATAATGTTTTTCTTTCTGATTTTAGATCTATATCGAGTCCGAAGTTCAAATTGCTAGCTGAATTTATTTTCTCTGAATATCGAAATAGAAATCCAACAGTAATTTCAAATAGAGAACTGAAAACTCATTGTCACTTTGCTGGGTTCTAACAATCTTATTTTCAACTTAATTCTAGCGTATTGTAGATCTACTTCTAATAATAAATCGACTAAATCTGCAAATGTTCAATACTATAATGACGTCATGAATTACGTCATTATTACGTCATGAAAGAGCTGATTTACCGCGCTAAGAATTATCAATGAAATGGACTTTAAATAAATACGCAATGTTGGATTTACAAAAAAAGCAGTTAGAGTAGAATTTAAGTGCATATTTGTTGTCTGTGATATTGAATTATAAGGAATGAAGAGAATTTTTTTTTGTTTTCATGGAGGTATGAAAAAAAAACCTAATCACACTTTCGTATGAAACCGCTTCGCGGTTTCATACAAAAGTGTGATTAGGTTTTTTTTTCATACCTCCATGAAAACAAAAAAAGTTCTCTTCATTCCTTAAATGAGTAGCTGTTTGAAAAATGAGAAATGGTGAACTAGCTTATAGGGACAATGAAGTGAGATCAAGATCAGTTGTCACATTTGTGATAACTCATCATGGTAACAGATCTCACCTTTTCTATCAACCCTTTAGCAAAAAATCTTGTGTTTGAATGACCTTGAGGAAAACAGGCTTTGAAACATTGTTTGAAATCAAGAAAATTCTTGTAACCAGCATTTTCTCTTTTCTTTTTTACATGTTTTCTGCTGTCTAAATACAAATACCCTTGTTTTAGCCTCATACTTGTATTATTTGTCATTTGCAAATACTTTCAATATAGATAAGATTTAACCCTTTACTACATATTCCAGAATCTTTAAATGACCCTGAGACTTTTGAAAACATCGTGGAAAAAAGGAGAAAATTCCAGTAACCAGCATTTTCTCCTTTTCTCGCAATATTTTATGGCCTATTAACGACAAAATTCATAATTTCAGCTACATTTAATTCGTCATCTGCATGTGCTTTTGATTTTGACAAGTTAAAATATTTGTTGTTTTGTAAGGAGTTGAAGTTGAATCTGTAGGATTTTAGTTTTGTGTAAGGAAATAATCTGATTTGAGTAAAAAATACTGATTTTCTGTAAATTTTTTCTTTTTTTTCCAGAGTAATCCAAGAATATACTGGCCTAATAGCTCTGGTTGAGAAAATTCAGAATCGGGATGAAACTGATCCTAATTTGTATGTTGTTTATTTCTATAGTATTTCTTCTGTTGACACCTTAGTTTTCATGTCATGTCCAAGGCACAGTAGTAGTGCTCTCTGGATAAAATGACCATACATTTCAGACAGTTTAACCCTTTACCACACAATCCTGAGTTTAAACGATCCTGAGAAAGAAGCCTGTTGAAATCATTGTTGGAAAAGGAGAAAAGCAGAAAATGCTGGAACCATCATTTTCTCCTTTTCTCGCAATGTTTTCTACTGTTTTTAAGACAGAAATTGTTGTCTGAACTACATTAAATTTGTTGTTTGCAAAAGCTTTCATTGCATTGAATAAGCTCTGCTATGGCTAAAGGGGGCTTAATGCATCTCCATGATGCATTATGCCAAGCAATTCATCACATTACATAAATCCATAAAACCCTTTTTTTCTAATAATCAACTGAATCTGGAGGTAGGGTGGTTCTTTGACCTGCAGAAAATTGACCAATGGCAAAATGTTTTGACCTCTGTTGGCCTGGGCAGGCTAAAATGGGTTGATACTTTTTGCAGGTGCATAAAGCCCCCTTTTTACAGAGCATGGCTCAAATATTTTTTTGTATCTTTTGTTCCTCTCCAGTTGGAAGGGTATAAATATGACACTGATGCCTCTCTGACATTGCTAGTGAGAGAGCATTTTATGTATGAGCCACACTCTGGCAAAGAGGGGTTTAGTGCATCTCCATAATGCATAATACTAAGCAAGACATCACTTAATTAGGGATCAAAAAAATCCATTTAGTCTGACAATTGGTTGGATATGGAGATATAGTGGTCCTCAGATATGTACGAGGGTTGTTCGGAAAGTTCGTAGAATTTTGTTATAAATCACACAATATTCTCAATATTACAAAGAATTTTATACCTACTTAAACTTCAACATCTCTTCTATAAATTCTATGAAAACCAAAACGATGCTCTACATCACACGAAAATTATGTCTATTTAAAATGAGTATGTTAGAGGTACCTGGAGCACGCCAAAGTCAATATGATGTCGCGTAATCATCAAGCGTCGTTTACATCAAGCGATCGTCGCACTTTCTCAACGTAGTCACCAGCAATATCTATGCATTTCTTATGTCTGGTCATCCATTTGTTGTAAGTTTCAATGTACCAGTCCTCAGTTAGAGATGATACAACAATTTGAGTCTGTTTTGTAAGTTCCTCTTCTAAATCGAATCACTTTCCACGCAAACTCGCCTTCAACTTGGGGAAAAAACCGGAAATCCATAGGAGCCAAATCTGGACTGTATGGCGGATGATCCAATACTTCAAAACCAAGTAAACTAATCTCAAGCTGTGTAGATTCTGCTCTGTGCCCCGGGGCATTATCCTGATGTAGAATTATTCTATCCAGAGACATGTGTGGGCGCTTCTTTCAAACTGCATTAACGAGATCTCGCCTAAGCACCTGAAAAACAACCGAAGCACAACCTCACCATGCATGTTTAAACAAGGCAACATTAGCTTCCTATTAATTATAAAAAATGTAGGCATACAATTTTTAAACCAAAACACGCAAAAATAAAACGCCTACCTTAGAATAGTATGCGGCAGTGACAGTCTGACCATCTGGTACCCTGTGCTGTAAGATCATCCCGTGCCGATCCATGAAGAAGATGAACATGTGTTTGCCCGCACTTTTCTGTACACGTGCCGTCTTCGGGGGAGGTGAATTGGGGGTTTTCCAAATGGAAGACATAGCTTTGGTCTCTGGATCAAAGTAGTGTAACCAGGTCTCATCCGTCGTGATGATCCGATCAAGAAAATCCTCGCCTTCAGATTTGTAGCGGTGAAGAAACTTCTGTGAACAGTGTACGTGACGCTCCTTTTCATTTTCCTTGAGTAATCTTGGTACCCACCGAGCACTCACTTTCGACATGCCAAGTTCCTCATTAGTATACCATGTACTGTTGAGCACGAAACACCGAGTTCATTAGCAATAGTTCTGACGGTGGTTCTTCAGTCAGTCTGAACCATATCCTTTACCGACTTCTTAATCAAAAAAGTTACGACTGCCAGTCGACCGCTCCTGGAATCGTCATTAATATATTCTCTTCCGCTCCTAAAACGCGAATGCCATTTGTAGACAAAAGCTGGACTGCATTTATCATATGCTCCTGTTGATTTTATCATTCGCAGTGTTTCTGTTGGCGATTTATTAAGTGCAACACAGAATTTCACCACACTCCGCAACTCAATGCCACAGTTCGACGTCCTGATTTTTCCGTAACAACTTCCGCAGATAGATTACGAAAACACTATAATTTTGTTTCGGAACAACAAATTGTTTTGAAATTTTCAGGAAATGACATAACGTTGTCGAATTATCGCTTGACGTTTCTGCGCTTTTTTGACGTTGAGCAAACATACGGAAATTAAGCTTATTTCTTCAACGACATAATCCAAAAGTAGGTATTTTACGGACTGCTCTGGGTACCCATGATGACGTTGCTACGACAACCCATATATCTGGTTTCTGTATTCGATTTTCTATTATTTTTTTAAAAATTGCTTAAGGATAAGTCAAGGTTCATGCATATCAAATTTCATGTATATTTGATGAACAATTCTAGAGATATAACAAAATTCTACGAACTTTCCAAACAACCCTCGTAGAAAATTCACCGAAGGCAAAAACTTTCGACCCAGGTCAGCCTGCACCTACTGTGCAGGCTGGCCTGGACTGATACTTTTTGTAGATGCATTAAGCCCCTTTTTCACAGAGCCTGGCTTATATAAATGAATAAACAGTGCTTGAAGTACCATAATAATGGAATTAAAAGCTATATATTTGGTAGTGGTATGATATGTAGAAACACTGTAAACAAAGCCCTTTTTTCCCTTTGTTGAACTCATCCATCCGAAATCACTTTTCTTTCTGGAACTCATTGCCCATATTATTATGATGTGTATAAAAAGCAGTCAAAAAGCTACCATTTAACAGTTTACCACATAAATGTAAGTTTTAATGACCCTGAGGTAGAAGGCTTTAAGAAACATTGAGAGAAAAGGAGAAAATGCTGGTATCCAGGATTTTTCTCCTTTTTTCCACAATGTGTTCTACCGTTTCTGATACAAACAATGTCCTTTGTGCCACATTTTATTTGTCATCTGCAAAAGCTTCCAATTTGGACCAGTCTAAAACTTGTCATGTGGTAAAAAGTTAATGAATATTAATTTATGAATTTTGTATAAAGATATAAAATACTGTTTCAATGGTGATAGCAAAAATAGATAAATTAGGATCAAAAAATTAGTTCAAATATCGGAAATGGTACCATAAAAGATCAATTTGAGAACTGAAATTTAAATTACAACTAGAAATGTTCTTTTTTTGTGTCATCAATATCAAAGACTCAGTCCTAAAATGCTGAAACTATATGGCCTGCAACATGCGAAAAGGGGCATTTGAAGATTTGCGTAAAGTGTCGTCTCGGATCAGCCTGCCCTGTCTGCGCAGGTTAATCCGAAACAACATGTTCTGTTTTTATGTAATTTTCTGTTTTGCACAAGTCTACTGTAGCACAAATTCTAATGTAGTAGTAAAGTGCTGTCTCGGATTAGCCTGCGCAGACTACGCAGGCTGATCCAAGACAACACTCTACGCAAATGTCGGAATGTCCCTTTTCGAATGTTGCAATCCATATGACTTTCTTTACACCTATTTATCAAATATTTTATTAATTATTTCAGGTCTGATTTGACATTTGTTCTGGCAGATCCAGCTAATGACACATTCTTCTTCCCACTCATTGTCAATGAAGATGCACAAGCAAGACCGTAAGTCTTATTAAAGTTACTACTAGTTTCTTTGTGTTTTTCATCAAACTTGTCTTGACTCCATGCAAAAGGATGAAAGTTCAGACTTGTCTAAACTGAAACCATTTGCAGGCAGTAAATTGATCTAGTTTTAATGATTGGATTTGTCCTTGAAAGGGTACAAATCATTGTGACAAAAGAAAAAATGCTGGTTGTCAATATTTTCTCTTCTCACAATGTTTGCAAAGGCTTATTTTCATGGGGTTGTTAAAACTTGGAATTATTAACCAAAGGGTTAAAATTTTTACTTGCTGAAAACATTGTGGGAAAAGGGGAAAAATGCTTATGACTAGCATTTTGTCTGTTTTCCATAATGTTTGCTACCCTTTTAAAGACCAGTTCCAACAATTAAGCCGTTCTTGATTTGTCATCTGCAAGTGCTTTCAAATTCTGGTACAGAGTTGACCTCCTCTTGCTACAGGGCTAGAAATTGATGGATCTTGACCCCAAGCTTGGTAATGCTTTTGTCAGTGATTGATGACTGACATTGCTAGGGCACACATTCTCCTGTTTTAACCCTTTACCACACGACCAATTTTAGACCGGTCCGAATTGAAAGCATTTGCAGAGGACAGTTTCAATGTGGATCATACGAAATGAATTTTCTTTGATAGGGTAGAAAACATTGTGGGAAAAGGAGAAAATGCTGGTTACCAGCATTTTCTCCTTTTCCCACAATGTTTTCAAAAGCCTTCTCTATCAGGGGTGTCAAAAGTCGTCATTGTGTGGTAAAGGGTTAATGCAAAGTTGTTTCAATGATATTTTTACTCGAAAGCTGCAATGGCTTTGAGTGTTATACAAAAACAAAAGTAAAAGCGATTCTGAGAATGCATTGAAAGGTGAACTGGTTGCGCAGATATGACTAAAATAAACTTGAAAATGGCTTTTACTCTTTACCAGAAGAAAAAAATTGAAGATTTGTCCAAATTAAAATCACGTGCAGACTACAAACTAAATGTTGCCTAAATTTAAAGATTTGTCTTTGAGTTGGAAAAAAAAAGGGGGGGGGGGAGGAGAAAATGATGGATACTACTATTTGCTCCTTTTCCCAACATTTTTTTTCAAAAGCCCTTTTTCCAAGGGTCATTCAAATAGGAGATGTGCTTTTTACCCTTTACCACAAAATCCTCAGTTTCAACCAATCTGAGGAAAGTAGCTTTTTGAAAGCCTTGCTGGAACAGGAGAAAATTGCAGATAACCAGCATTTTTCAACCCTACTACAGAAAAATAACATCATGTGAATTACATTTAATGTGCTGTCAGCAAGTGCTTCGAATTCCAACTAATCCAAAGTCTGGTGAAGATTTAACCCTTTACCAAACAATCCCTGGGGAAGACATCTTTTGAAAACATTCTTGGGAAAAGGAGAAAATGATGGTGACCAGTTTTTTATCCTTTGGCCATAATAATGTTTTCTACTCTTTCTAAGGCAAATTCCAACATTTTGACTGCAATTAATTTGTTGTTTACCAATGCTTTCAATTTGGACTAGTCTTAGTTTTGTTGTTTAGTGAGGAATTAAATGGTTAAACACCAAAAAAACATACAAACCTCTTTCTCAGTTAATTCTTTACCAACAACAAGATTTACTCCAGGAAAGCATGGATAGGTGCACTGGTCACTGTGATATAACTGAAATAATGTTTAAAATGGCATTAAACACCATACATTCATTCGATAATTGAAAAGATATAAAACATTGTCGGAAAAGGAGAAAATGCTGGCTAGCAGCATTTTCTCCTTTTCCCACAATGTTTTCAAAAGCCTTCAAAACTGGGGATTGTGTGGTAAAGGCTTAATCTTGCTATTGTTCACACAAATATATGCTATGTTTTTTTTTTAACAGGCTCTTCACTGGTGAGCTAGATGTCAGAATCACGAACGAATTAAACGTCCCAGTACAAGATATCATTGTTCCATCCTCTGGCCTCCTGCAGAGGGAAACTGTGCTCACAAAGTCATACATCTGGTGGACTGATGACCCATGGGCACCTCTGATAGCCATTGTCGCAATTTCCATCTTACTGGCCTTTGTTGGAATCGTTGTGATCATCTTTACTCATTCAAGGTAATTTTGCTTTGAACTTGCTGATCATTGTTTTTAGCATTGTTACTGGAAGGCAGCCAGTGGCTTGGGAAGAATATTGTGCAAAGTACTGGTAAAAGAAACCCTAGTATAGCATAGATAGGTATACTGGCTGCTGTGATATAACTTAAATAATGTCAAAAACAGTATTAAACAGCACACTGACATTTTGAACTCAGACTGTGTTTTTATATATATTTCTGTCAATCCTTCACCAGATTGTGACATTTTATCTTTGAAATCATTTGCAGACAACAAACTGAAATAATGGAATTAATTCTAATAAAAGGGAAAAACACATAGAAAAAAGGAGAAAACGTTTCTCACCATCATTTTCTCGAATTTCTGTAATGTTTTCTAAGTTTGTTTTATAGTTATATCATGGTAACAGGTCACTTGTTCACGTTTCTTTCATTCATTTCACAAGTACATGTACTATGCTAGGGCTTTGCAGGTCCTTGCTGAAGGATACTTCCATGTTGAGCAGCTCTCCTAGCACAATGAATTTTTATGCCTCTATTTCTAAAGCTTATACTAATTAGACTTGTTTTTATTAATAACATGACATAAAAATGTTCTTTATTCCTCAGAAATGTGTCTTACACTTTATCAGGAAACATTTTTAGATAAGAAACACTGATACCTTTTCAAATATAGGTAATAAAGTGCCTAATAGTTAACTGTTTACCAAACAATAAAAGTTTAGTCTTCCCCAAATTGAAAGCATTTACAAATGACAAATGATATGACTCAAAAATTGAAATTTGCTTTGAGAAAAGTAGAAGACATTGTAGAAAAAGCAGAAAATGCTGGTTACCAGCATTTTCTCCTTATTCCATATTATTTTTAAAAATTTTCCATTTTAGGGTTGTAAAAACTTGGAACTGTTTTGTAAAGTGTTAAAACAAGAACTTTTCAATGAATAGATGAGACCCAAAACTGTCTAGATATATATATCATGCTTGTGTTGATTAGAATACATCACAAAATACCAGTTTTGATCAAAAACTGAGCACAGGTAGTGCAGCTGGTAGCAAACAGGACTTGAGTACAGGGGGTTGCTGGCTCAAAGCTTGGCAAATCTGTTTCTGAGAATAGATGATAGTCATTGTGACCGGATTCATTCCTCTCTTACTGCTGATCATATTTTTGATGATGGTTATGTTGAATATGATCCAGTGGCTAGGAAAGAATATTGTGCTAAGTATTGGTAAACGAAACTCCAGAAAACCATGGATAGGTGTACTAGCTGCGACAATATACCTGCAATAATGTTGAAAGGCATTAAACACCATACAATCAATCAATTTAGATCCAAGGTCAGACTATTCTTTGTGCTCTGATCTTGATCTCCTCTGCTTGTAAAAAGACTTTTAGTTGTGATCCGTATTCTTATGGCTGACTGTGACTGATGTTTCAGGTACATCAAGTATATCAACAACTATAGAATATACCAGCAGACATACCATGCCCCAGACTTTGTGGAACCACCTAGTTTCCTCAGGGAATACGAAACTCAGGTAAGGTCAAATACTGACATAATGTTACATTAACTCTTTCCCAACCAACAAATAGTTTTACAGTCCAGTTTCTTTATTTTACTCTTCCAAATTGAAAGTTACTGAAGACAGCAAATTGGAAATTGATATAAATGAACTGCAGTTCTCTAACAGAGTATAAAACATTGTGCAAAAAGGGGAAAATGCTGGTTTCTAGTATTTTCTCCTATTCCTGAAATTTGTTCAAAGTCCTTCTTTCCAAGGGTCTTGAAAACTCTGGATTGTATGGTTAAGGGTCAACCTTTATCTTGCAGAATTAAAATCAACCGAAGATAGTGAAGGACACCTTCATAGATCTTTAAGGAAGTTATTAATACTTAAATGGGCCCTTTTAGATATTTTTGCTTTTGGTTTGTAAAACACAATTATAACTACAAAATATACTTTTCCTTGCAAAAAATAAAGAAACTGGATTGTTACATGCAGTAAAGTGGTGCAAATTTGGTATTAACTCTTTACCACATCATACTGAGTGTTAACGACCCTGAAAGAGAAGGCATTTGAAAACATTGCAGGAAAAGGAGAAAATGATGGTAACCAGCATTTTCTCCTTTTCCCAAAAGGCTTTCTACCCTGTCAAAGATAGAAATAATCATTTAAGCTACACTGAATTTGTCGGCTGCAAATGCTTTCAACTTGGTCCATTTCAAAATTTTGTCGGTAAAGACTTGAAAGGGTGGACTGGTCATTTTTCAATTGGTAACTCTGTCCATCTATATGAGATCAAATATGCAGTCATCTTTTTGAATACAATCCCACATAATTGATAATTGACATTTCCACAAATGTAAGAAATTCTGGTGTGATATCTAATCATATCTGAGGCGACTACATTCCTAGCTCATTTAGGAAATACCATAGAATTTTTTCTTTTTCTTACATTTATTCTTCTTCAGTCTTCACTGATTGTTTGCCAGCTAATACCTTACTTAATTAAGTAATGAATCATTTTTTAATTTTTCTAAAATCAAGCCTGTACCACACAATCCCTGAGGTACAATGCTTATGAGAACCTTGTCGGAAAAGGAGAAAAATGGTGGTAACCAGTATTTTCTCCTTTTTCTACAAGGTGTTTTACCCTATCAAGACAGAAATCATCAGAAAAAATTCTTAATAGCTCCTTTAACCCTTTACCACACAATCCCGAGTTTCAATGACCCTGAGAAAGATGCCTTTAGAAAATATTTTAGGAAAAGGAGGAAATGTTGGTAACCAGCATTTTCTCCTTTTTCCACAATGTTTTCTATCATATCAAAGAAAAATTCCATCGTTTGAGCCACATTTAAAATGTTTTCAGCAAATGGTTTCAATTTGGACAAGTGTACATTTTTTGTTGTATGGTGAAGAGTTCAAAGGTTAATAGCAATAACACTACTTTATCATGGAAATGCGTAGAAAGCTGCAACCAATTTTTATTTTTTAATATTTCAGAGCCTCAACATGTATGTTCCACCAGATGAGGCCATGGGCCCAGGAGGAGAAGTGCAGATGGACTTTTCAGCAGAGGGTATTTCAGATGTTGAGATCCAAGGACAAGCTGCCATTAATCCAGTCTATATTGTGTAAGCGAACCCATTTAACACATTATCTCATATTTTTGAGACCCTGAGGAAAAGAGTTTTTTGAAAACACTATGAGAAAAGGAGAAATTGCTTACCACAACCAGCATTTTCTCTTTTGCTTGTAAAATTTTCTATTCTTACAAGGACCAATTCCATTACATGAGCCACAGATAATTTGTTGTCTGAAAATGCTTCCAATAAGGAGAACTCAAAAATCTTTTTATTTCGTTGAAAGCTCGACACTCTTACTTGTTTTCAGTTTATTCACTTATTTACATATAATTATGTTAACCCCTTACCACATAATCCCGACTTTTGACGACCCAAAGAAAGTACACTTCTAAAAACAAAGTGGGAAAAGGAGAAAATGCTGGTAACCAGTATTTTCTCCTTTTCCCACAATGTTTTCTACCATTCTCAAAACAAGTTTCAATTTTTGAGTCACATGTATTTTTTGGTCTGCAAATGCTTTCAATTTGGACAATTCTAGAATTTTGTCGTTTGGTAAATAGTTAAGGGTCAGTCAGTATTCAGCTCTCATACATAAACAAGCCATATCATTATAAACTGAATTATCTTTTAAGTTGCAATATGTCCAAGGGGTCCTGCAGGGTTCAGTGGTCAAGTAATTTGATTGGTAATTAAGAGGTCCCGGGTTCCACCCTAACCTAAGAGTTCTTTATGGGAGCCTTTTAACCCTTTACCAAATGACTAAAATTTTAGACTCGTCCGAATGGAAAGCATTTGCAGACAACAAAATAAATATGACTGGAAAATTGAAATTTGTTTGGGGAAGGGTAGAAAACATTGTGGGAAAAGGAGAAAACACTGGTTACCAGCATTTTCTCCTTTTCCCTCCATGTTTTCAAAAGGCTTCTTTCTCGGGGTCGTTTAAAGTCAGGATTATGAGGTGATGGATTAAAGCACAGTAGTTCCCCAGTCTTGTACTGGTGAACCCAAAGAAGTACATGACAGTGTGATATAACTGAAATATTGTTGAAAGTTAATACATCAATCAAAAATGCAGTTTTTCCAATTATTCACATACACTGTATTAATTTGTATTCAGGGTTATTTATTACACGCTCCTTTCCCATAAAATTGTATCTGGAACATTTTTGACCCAAACATATGAGAAGCACTCTGGCAAAAGGGGGTTTAATGCATTTCCTTGGTGCTTATACCAAGCCAGTCATCACATAACTATGGATGCATAAAATCTAGTTTATCTGATAACTGACTGAATCATGATGTAGAATGGTCCTTGTACATGTAAAAAAATTGACCAATAGCAAACAGTTTTGACCCATGTCAGCTTGCTCAGGCCAACATGGTTTGATACTTTCCGGTATTGCAGATGCATCAAACCCCCTGTTCACATAGCATGGCTCTTATGCATTGCTGAAAGATGTACCAGTTGAGATGATTACCAATATTTAGATCGAACAGATTACAAACAAACTGTAAGCATTGTTGCAAAAAGAGTTACAAGTAGTTTCTGCTGTTGCCATTTTTTTTATCAAGCGTAGTCTGCAGCAAGTGCAAAATGAAAATTAAAGCAGAGGTTGAGTGATGACACTGTATTAAACCCTTTACTACACAATCCCGACCTTTAACAACCCTAAAAAAGAAAGCTTTTGAAAACATTATAGGAAAAGGAGAAAATGCTGGTAACCAGCATTTTCTCCTTTTCCCTCAGTGTTTTCTACCCTTTCCAAAACAAATTTCAATTTTTGAGAGACATTTATTTTGTCCTCTGCAAATGCTTTCAAATTGGACCAGTCTAAGATTTTGTCGTTTGGTAAAGAGTTAACACTGTATGTTTTTCTATATACAGAGATGATGAACCTCCAGCTATGACAACCTATGTGCAAGACACAACTCTCTTGTAAACCTGGACCAATGTTCAACTGCTTCAACTTGCCAAAACAGAAACAAGAGACTGTAGAATACCGTTAATTCCAGATATCAACAAGAATTGAAAAAATATGTGAAGCAGAGAGACTATAATAAAATGTGCTATGAGTACCAATCTAAATGAGCAAAAGACACAAAGAAATTCATATATTTCCTCTTGATGGTGTGCTAAATCTTTGTATAAACTTTTGAATCCTTATAAAGTTCAGATAGAGCTTGTGAATAAACTTCAGTAATTATTTTAGTATGGTGTGATCTTTTTGCTTTGTAAGAAAAGAAAACTGGCAGTCAAAATAAAGTGATGACTCATTATTTGTTGCTTGCAACTTGCAATCAGAGAAGAATCCATGTGATTAAGAGTTCTGTTAAATTACTGAAATATTAACAACTTTCCTTATAGCATTATTTTGAAAAATGATAGAAATATGTGAGTTCATAAGCACTTTTATCCATCTGCCATGACAGATAAACAGCACTTTGTTAAAATGATTAGGACAGAATTAGCATGCTTATATGAAGTATACTCGGTTTTAATTATAATCAAAAACCTTTGTCTAGCTTATCATGCTTTGAACTAACTGAAGTTGGTCCTTGAGCTAGAAATTTCAATACAAAGTTGATTTGTAATGTTTACTTTGAGTTAGCAGATCTATAGACAGATCCACAAAACTTCCAACAAAACTTATTAGTGCTACGAGTTAAAGCTTTAGAAGGTTTTTTTTTTATGTTGTGTAAAATATACACAAAGTTAAAGATTCATATGAAAAGTTAAGTATGAAATTAAGAGCATATTTTTTTAAATCAGTTTAAAGTTATCAAATTAATAAGAAATTGAAGAAAAAAAAAAAGAGGAAAAAAAAATTCATAAAAAAAAAATTCATTACTTCCTTTGTTATCAATATTTCCTATATCTTTTGATAATAATCTTTAGTAAATATTTGAAAGCTCTTGTCATTGATGAAACTGAAAATAGGGAATGTAAATTAATAGCAACTACTTTTTGTTGTATTTGTATAGAGACTTGTATTTTTTTACGAATAAAATATGCTTTTATATACTTTGTAGTCTTGTTACAAATCTGTGCGGTCTACCTCCTAGTCCCCAATTTCAGCACCATCTTTTCACCAGACGACACAGTTCTAGGCTTGCCCAAATTTAAAGCATTTGCAGACAGTAAACTTAAAGTGACTTTTATGACAGAGTTTGTCTTTGAAAGGGTAGAAAACATTGTGGGAAAAGGAGAAAATGTTGGTTACCAGCATTTTAGCTCCACTGGCCGAAGGCCAGCGGGCTTATGTCATGGCCCGGTGTGCGTGCGTGCATCCGTGCGTGCGTGCGTGCATTAACTTTTATTTCAAACATCTTCTCTGAAACTACCCATCCAATTTTGATGAAACTTCACAGAAATGATCCTGCCATGGTCCTCTTCAGAATTTCTTGAAAGAATGTGATTCCTTCAAAAACTCTGGTTACCATGGCAACAAAACTTAAAAATGATGGAAATCTTTGAAAATCTTCTTGTCTGATACCATAAGGCCTAGGGCTACCAAATTTGGCATGTAGCTTTATCTAGTAGACCTCTATCAAGTTTCTTCAAATTACAGGCTTGGGGTCAAAATTGGCCCCACCCCGGGGATCACAAGTTTTACATGGGCTTATATAGAGAAAACTTTAGAAATCTTCCTTTACCTAGCCTTAAAGCCTAGGGTTACCAGATTTTGCATGTGGCTTTATCTAGTGGGCCTCTACCAAGAGTGCCCAAATTATAGCCCTGGGGTCAAATTTGACCCTGCCCTGGGGGTCACAACTTTTACATGGGCTTATATAGAGAAAACTTTAGAAGTCTCCCTGCACCTAGCCATAAGGCCTAGGGTTACCAAATTTTGCATGTGGCTTTATCTAGTGGGCCTCTACGAAGAGTGCCCAAATTATAGCCCTGGGGTTGAAATTGGCCCCGCCCCGAGGGTCACAAGTTTACATGGACTTATATAGTGAAAACTGTAGAAATCTCCCTGTACTTGGTCATAAAGCCTAGGGCTACCAAATTTTGCATGTAGCTTTATCTAGTGGGCCTTTACCAAGAGTGCCCAAATTACAGCCCTAGGATAGAATTTGATCCCAGGGGGTCAGAAGTTTTACATGAGCTTATATAGTGAAAACTTTAGAAATCTTGTTACTAACCTTTACTAGGGCTACCAATTTTAGTCCTGTCTCAGGGATCTCATGTTCAAAACCAATTTGCCAAGTATTTTAATGTTTTGCATGTACTGTTTTTACTTATTAGCCAGTGGAGCAATACAGGGCCGTCATGGCTCTCTTGTTCAACTTTTCCTACAACATTTTAAAAAGCCCTCTTCTTCAGGTTCGTTAAAACATGGGATTGGTAAAAGGGTAACATGCAATTTTAGATATGACTAGTAGGAAAGGAAACAAAAGGAGAAAGGAAAGAAAAAATGTTTTGTTTACCGATATAGAAATTTCCTGAAAAACGAGCCAAGAAATTGTAAAACAACGTTTTCACAAGTTGGTCCATAGACAAAATAAATATTTGCAGATATCATTTTTAAAGTGTTTGAAGTAAAAGTGAATAAAATCTTTAAACTTAATCCTTTACCACACTATCCCGAGTTCAAATGACCCTGATAGAGGCCTTTGACAACATTTTGGGCCAAGTATTTTCTCATGACATTTGTTAATCCGTTACCACACAATCCCGAGTTTTGACGACCCTAACAGACCGCCTTTTGAAAACAAAGTGGGGAAAGTAGAAAATGCTGGCAAGCAGTATGATTTAAATTTAAATGATTTACTTTTGGCAGCTATTGTTACTTTAAGGGGAAAATGAGAAAAAGCTGGTTACCAGCATTTTCTCCTTTTTATGCCCCCGCCATGAAATGGCGGAAGGGCATATAGAGTTACCTGTGTCCGTCTGTGTGTGCGTTAGTGTGTGTGTCCCATTCTTGTCCGGAACATAACTTCTACATGTATCAATGGATTTCAAAATAATTTTGCATACTTGTTCTCCTAACAAGTACTAGTGTCATGCGGAAAGTTTGTTTCGATACGCCCAATGTCAAGGTCACAGTTGAAGGTCAAATGTTTAAATTGACCATGTCCGGAGCATAACTTCTACATTTATCAATGGATTTCAAAAAAATTTCGCACACTTGTTCTCCTTAACAAGTACTAGTGTCATGCGAAAAGTTTGTTTTGATACGCCCAAGGTCAAGATCACAGTTGAAGGTCAAATGTTTAAATTGACCTTGTCCGGAGCATAACTCCTACATTTATCAATGGATTTCAAAAAAAATTTCGCACACTTGTTCTCCTAAACAAGTACTAGTGTCATGCGAAAAGTTTGTTTCGATACGCCCAAGGTCAAGGTCACAGTTGAAGGTCAAATGTTTAAATTGACCTTGTGCGGAGCATAACTTCTACATTTATCAATGGATTTCAAAAAAAAAACTTCGCACACTTGTTCTCCTTAACAAGTACTAGTGTCATGCGAAAAGTTTGTTTCGATACGTCCAAGGTCAAGATCACAGTTGAAGGTCAAATGTTTAAATTGACTGTTCAACCCAGTTTTACATCCTGCTCAGCAGAATTGTGATATGAAGATACAGTTTTGGTTTTTAAAAAGACTCATCCAAAGAACTATGCCAGAGAATATTAAGGCTGCAACCTACCCTTCAACTATAGTCCAGTGTGATAATATTCGATCCAATTTGTTCCTGTCTCATAGAGGAAGTCCAACAAAGTAATTATTATTGCTATATTTCTCATTCTCATTCCTCAAGTTAAGATCTTGATAATCCTGAGTATAAGTAACTCTCAGTTGAAAGATTAAGGAAAAAGGCTGAATAAAAAGAAGTTAATGCTCAAAACCAGCATTTTCTTTTTCTCACAAAGTTTTCTACCATATGTAATACAAACCATACAATTTATTGTCTGCATATTGCTTTCAACTTGGACCAGTCCTCAATTTTGTTATCAGGTATAAATAATCTTTTATCTGCTTGGCTATATATATAACAAACCTTCTTAACCCTGTCTAAGCTGTTATCCAAAACAACAATTTTCTGTAATACCTACTGATTCTCTCATATGACATATCTGTGACCAATACCATTTAGCGGGGGCACCCGTGTCTCTGACACACCTATTTCTAGTCCACAATGTTTTCAAAGCTTTCTACGTCAGGATTAATAAACTCAGGATTGTGTAGTAAAGGGTGAAGCCATTTTTAAAGTGAAATAATGCAGAAGAATTGCCTTGATTACTAGCCCCAGTATGGGCTTACACAGATGGTTTGAAAGATGGCACTTGGTGACTACAAAATGATTACCAAACAAGTTTTCAGCCTCATCTGTGCTAAAAGCACATGTAGACGACAAATTAAGTGTGGCGCAAATGTTGGGATTTATCCTTTAAAAGATGGAAAAGATAGTGGGAAAATGGAGAAAATGCTGATCAGTTAATACATAAATCATATTTAAATATATCTTACAGAAAAGCACTTTAAACTGAGAGGGGAGTTGGGGAGGAAGGAGAATTCGACACCTTAAGCTCTTTTTTCGTTATAGTTGTTTTTCTTTTTCATCTGGCACTTTCACTTCCCTTTTAATTTCTGTATAACTGAATTTATGATCATATCTGATTATCAAAATTTAGTAGCGGCCAAACTTTCTGACATGCGAAACGCCGCAGCAGTAGCAACATCAACAACATTAACGACATGCATGTATTTTCTCAGTTTACTAGTATAAGTATTTATTTATAAATAATGTTAGCAGTTAAGTTACAAAGTCAGTATTTACAAATCTTTTGAACAGAGATGACCTTATAATGGACCATTTGGAACATAACACATTCACGAACATACACATACAAACTGGATAAGTTGTACAATTTATTACTCCATATCGCCTCAGCCAAGATCAGATTCCAATTTTATCCCTGCCTTATGTTATATACCTGTATCTGGTATAATTCAACCATATAGTACAGATTACTTTTGCTGGTGAAAGCTTAAAGTCATGGTTACATGTTCCGAAAAAAAAATCAGTGATATCTTTCACTGAAATTCTTCAGTCGCGGTATAAGTGGTCAAAAAATGGCAAATAAATAGCGTTATGCTGTAACATTTCAAAATGGGATGGTTTTCAATTAGAAATTTCTCTTTTCAGATATGATTAACATAAGTCATACTTTGCTAAATGTATGCATGATTTTGTACCTTTTCTTTTGAAGGTTGTTTGAGCAAAATCCATCAACAATGACCCGAGAAATAAATAAAATACTGAAACCACCCAATCGTTATGCGTTTTGTACTTTTTGTGATTTGAAATTTAAAGATACCACCATAAAATTTAGTTTTACATAAATCTTTGTGATTTTTGCAGTTATAAATAGTTGAACACCACTATGAACGAATAAAACCCACCTGGAACCAACTTGCATTTGGAAATTTTCTTGACAGCGATTTTTATATATTGAGAAAAATGTCCCACTAAATCTGTCCTGTCCGTAGACCACCCTGTTTTCTAGGATAAATATCTAAAACCAATATAATCATTTTATCCTGAATAGACCTCTGTCTACTGATCAAATCTATTGAAGAGGTTTTGAATTTACAATGCTTACCAACAATTCACAGCTCAAAAAGTACCAAATGTCTTGTCCGTAGAAAGATGTCTTGTCCGTAGATCTCTAATCTTTGTTATAAATATCAATATTAATTCATAATTTGACTTGTTAACATTTATTTCGGACTTGAATTTTAATTGTTACGATGTCAGTATACCATAAAAACTTCATTTAAATTTCAATTTAAATAAAACAATTTAAACTTGATTTAAAACGTTTTAACATTGAAAAAAAGAAAAATATTTGAATCATACTTTGGAAATTTTTGATATATGAAATGGGCACATTCTACATCTTTTTATATTCACTGGGGTTCAGTGAAAAACAAACAAGTAAAGCAGAGTATTTCTTTTGGTTTTGGTTAATGGATTGCGTATTTGAATTCTCAAAAGAAATGATCTACGGACAGAACAAACGCAAGTATGTTAATGAGTAAGTGAGCTCGCTGCGAGTAAGTCTATCACGTCCGAAACAGTAATGAGATTCTTCGTACTCTCATCCACACGATTGGACTGTGGCGACAATTCAAGACATACATGAATACACCATCGGATGTAGCTTCTGCACTTTCGTTTCGACATAAGCCATCCAATGTGTATACCACGCGTTGCAAACTACTCTCTCTATCTCTGATTGTCCATGTCTCTGTCTGTCTGTCTGCCGGTCTGTCTGTCCCCCCCTCTCTCTCTAACCCCCTTATTTTTACTATTGCACAATTGTTCTTTTCTACTCTCACACCGTGTTACAACGAAAATATTGTATAACCTTTGTATTTTTTTATTATATCTAAAATGTTTGTATATCAGAATTAATCTCTGTAAAGAGGAAATAAAAAGAATAATAATATAATAATAATGCCTTTCAGTTTATTGAATGGTTAAAATGGAAAAGGCATTTCCATACAATAAAATTTAAGAAATGTTTTTGACTGTTAAGATGTCTTGTCTGTAGATGACTTAAATTACAAGTCAGTCAAATGAGATTACAATTAATCATGACTTTAACCCTTTCCTAAACAATGTCTGGTACTGACAACCCTATCAGGGAAAAGTTTGGTCAACATTATTGATCTGTTCAATTGGAAAAAGACGGTTAACATCTAATGATGCGATCGACGGAATGCAATGGTGATAGATAGTTGATATTCGGCATAGTCGGTTGATCATCATACGGCAAACGTCGTTTGATCCGGTGATCAAGTTAGATGTACATACGGAATCGGCCGAGTTGTGACGAATGAGATAATTGAGTGTTGTCCATTACCTTTCAACTTTCCGATGAATTTTTCAATCGATCTTTTGAGTAAAAACAATTAATTAAGAACAATGTTCCATGAAAATCATATCTCCTTTTTACCTTTACTGGACTATATCTCGTACATTGTATATGTGCTTGATATTATCGGATAAACACATTCCAAAATGAAGAAATTTCTGGGGACTGAAAGGAAAGCTCCAGATCAGCCTAGTGATCAGACTTGTGTGAAAGTGGAATTTAAAAAAAAAAAAAAAAAAAAAAAACTGGAAGAAAAAATAGAGACAAGTGGTTTCAAATTGGGACAAGACTTTTATTGGATTTAGAAATTGGATGCTTATGGCCAAGTGAAAGCTATGTGTACATCTACTGCAGTACATGTACTTGGTGTTTGAATACAAATTTATATTTGTAAATCAAAATTTACAGTTTATAGATGTTTATTGCTTGTGTATGAAAATTCATCCTGACTGTATGGAATCCAACTTCTGCAGGCTGGAATCCAACTTTTCAGTTTGGAATCCAATTTTTTCCTGAGTTGGATTCCTGGAATCCAACTTTCAAAATCCTGGTGAGAACACTGGTATAATTTTGTTCTTTGGGAAAGGGTTAATGGACTGAATGTACAGGTTGATGCATTGAAATTCGTAAGACAAACAATGTTACATGTTTGCAATTGATATTTACTCACACTGGGCTTATTGATTTGATTTCCATTCATATCAACCCTTAAACAGACAACAAAATTTTAGACTGGTCCAATTTGAAAGCCATTGCAGACAACAAAATAAATGTAACTTAAATCGAGGGAAAAGGAGAAAATGCTGGTTAGCAACATTTTCTTCTTTTCCCTCAATGTTTTCAAAAGCTTTCCACCTTAGGGTTATGAAAACCCGTCATTGTTTTGGAAAGGGTTTGACATTTGCTTATCATTGTAACTAATTGTATTGCTCTTACAATGCACGATGAATTATGACTTATTATTACTGAACATGTTTTGTAAGACTGAGAAACTAAATAAGTAGCAAAACTTCGACATTTTCTAAAATTTATTTTTAAAACCAGAAAAATGTCCTGTCCGTAGATTTTGTTAACCTTGATTATTTTACTCCATTAAGGAATAAAAATCTGTGAAATTTTAAGTTTAAATGTATTATTCAGCATAGCAAACATGCACAAATGCATAAAGATTCACAACTAGCACTGTATTTGGTATAATATCTGTTTTCAGTTGCTCTTTGTATATATTCCAGTTACATTTCTTGTTGGAAATTGCATATTCTTTACATTTTTGGAGTGCAAATTATGTTTTCTTGTTCTACATAATCATATCTGTTCCATTTGTTTGTGTAACATGGAAAAACATGGCAAAACAAAGGGCTAAAATGTGTTTGATGATGATGATATATACAAAATGTCCTGTCTGTTGAAAATTTGGTTTCGTTTCTATGTGAAATTTTATGAACACATAAGTTCATGAATAATCAGCAATTACTGGAAAACTATATATCATTGGAATCGTATTTTTTTTTTATAGTTTATCATAAGATCTATCATTTTCCACTCATGTTAACTGTATTTTAGACATTGCAAACAATATGAAGTAAGATAAAAAATATCTCATGAAAAAAGGAATAAACCAGGGCAAAAATTTTTTTTCAATGATTTTCACAGTTAAATGCTTGTAAATAAGGCAGTTAAATACAAGATCTTTCAATTAAAAGTTTAAAATTTTATGTTTCTGTTAAATAGCATTGAAAATGAAGCTTTAAAAAGCATATGTGTATTTCATATTTTTACTCCAGTTTTGAGAATAATTGTGGAAGCAACTTCTTAGCAAATAAGTTTCTACTTACAAAATATGTAAATTATGAAACCTTGAACCATACTGGAATAGAAAACGATGAAAAACAGTCGAAAAACATACTTTGAAAATTTGAGTAAAATGTTACACAAATTGGCATCTGATCTTGGCTGAGGCGTATATTTGTATATAATCTGTGACCCGTCACGCCAAAAAGGGACCATTTGGGAACTGCGAGAAGTGTCGACCCTGATCAGACTGCGCGGATTGCGCAGGCTGACCAGGGTCGACGCTTTTCGCTTTTATGATATTTTCTGTATGAAAAGTGGTCATTCTACCTTACTATACAATCATTTTTGAACTATCAACTTAAATTGACCTGCACTATCTTTGATCTGTTTTCATCTAAGAGATGTACTGAATTCCCAGATTGTCCCTTTTTTTTGATTATTATTATGTAAAGTTCATATGAGCCATGCTTTGTGAAAAAGGGGGCTAAATGCATCTGCAGAAAGTATCGACCCATGTCAGCCTGTGCAGCAGGCTGACATATGTCGAATCTTTTCGCCATTTGTGAATTTTCTACATGTCAAAGGACCATTCTACCCCCAGACCCAGTCGATTGTGACACTAAATGAATTTTATGGACTCATAATTATGTGATGACTTGCTTGGTATGATGCATTGCAGAGATGCATATAAACCCGGCCCCTTTTTCCGGAGCATGGTTTGTATTTATACATAAACTCATATGTCTATCTTACATATTATTTACACGGTTGTCTCCAGGGGCTTATTCACCAACCATTTACCAATAAATTCCATTCTTGTTCTACTCGAAAGAGTTTTCTAGATTGTAAATGAACGCAATTTCTGATGGCTAACCAGAAACTGTGTAACTCTTTAAACCACTTTAAATTTAGACTAATAGTGCTATTTGTAATGGTTGCTGAACATGCAACAAGATACTTCTTTTATAACGCATGTTTCTTGTACTTGCTTACGGGAGCAATAATCACAGAAATGGTCTACGAGAATAACAGATCTGCGTCCTCATTCATACGTAGTTTTAAAAATTTCCAAGTTATCGCTTTAATATGGCTTTTTTCCGCCCGTGCAATAGATTTTTCAACTGAAAGGGAAAAAGAGCTATTGCTTATTACAATTGGATCTTACTACACAGTATTTCTGTTTTGCTGTAAAAGGGACTGACGTTTCTGCAAAAGATTTCTCCGTTATGTCACATGTACAGTATGTACTTTGAAAGAGGATTTTCGCCGCTTTCATCAGTTCTTCAGTCATATCCCAGCGACAGCTACCCCATCCTATTTGTTCCTTGGGTTCACAAAGTTCTACATAATTATACCGGGCTGAGATGTTACCTCTCCGATGTGACCGTTTTTTTGTGAATATTTCAGTCGTTTCCTGGCGACAGCTCTGGTGGCGAAATGACGCCACACTCTTTGCCATGGATATTGAGGGCTATAGGTTTGTGTGCCGTTAAACATCGTTTTTAACATCATTTCAGTTATAGCGCGAAAACCAGTGCACCTATCCATGCTTTCCTGGAGGTGTTTTGTTTTTTGTTTTTTCTCTTTTTTAACCAGTGCTTTGCATATATTCTTCCAAAGGCACTGGCTGCTTTCCCACTAAACTTTCACCGAAACAATGAAACAGCGGTAAAAAGAGGAATGAATCCTGTTACAATGACTAGATCATCAATCCTCGGAAAGAAGTTGACAAGCCTCTTAGGTAGTCTTTGACAAATCAGTTGTATTTCAGTATTTATTACATACCATTGAAGAGTCCTCAAAACTTAACCTTTAACTCATTACCAAACGACAAAATTTTAGGTTTGTCAAAATCGAAAGCATTTGCAGACGACAAAATAAAAGTGACTGAAAATTTGAAGTTTGTTTTGTGAAGGGTAGAAAACATTGTGGGAAAAGGAGAAAATGCTGGTAACCAGCATTTTCTCATTTTCCCACAATGTTTTCTAAAGGCTTCTTTCTCAGTGTCGTCAAAAGTCGGAATTGTGTGGTAAAGAGTTAAGCTTCTAAATAAACGAAGCGAAAAATTCCACTCAATAGTAAAAATCCAAATATTGCGTTTTCAAAGTTGACTTCAAACGGGAAAAAAATACCGTATCGGACAGTGTAGATCCAAGATCAGACTGCACGTTCTATGCAGTCTGATCTTAATCTAAACTGTCTGGAAAAGCGCCCGAGTAGCACCTGGCTGCCTAAGGGTTAATTTTGGTCCTGGTTATTCAGAATAAGGATATCAGCAATGGTTTATTTCATTGTACTTATGGATATAAGGCTGATCGCAGTCCACACTCTTCTTGCAGGAAACCGCAGGCCGCCAAACACAGTATCGTAGTTCTTTGAAAGACAAAATCAAAGTTAAGAAAGTATCTTACTCCTTATCATACGACGACAGCTAAGACTTGACCAAATTGAAAACTGGCAGACGAAACATTGAATTAAACTCAAGTGATGAGATTTATCTTTAAAAAGGTAGAAACAGTGCAGGGAAAGGATAAAACGCTGGTTACCAGCAATTTCTCCTTTTCAAACGACGTTTTCAGAAGCCTACTTGGTGATCCTTAAAGCTTGAGATTGTTTGGTAAAGGGTTTGACCAATGTTGTCTGTGAATTTTGTCTAAATTCAATTTACAACTAACTTTTAATCCTTGCAGACGACATTACTTGGTCTTTATGATGAACAAATTATGACCAAAGAAACAACTGCTCCATACAAGCAATTCGTTGCATGTTCCAAATCTCAGTTCATGTTGATCATTGATCTTTATACAGGTTATCAACTGTCGTCCAGTACAAAAACGTTCGAGGATAATGCGTGAAAAAAAAAAACTTTCCCTTTTACAAGTTCTACTTTTCACGGCTGAAACAGATTTTAATTGAACGTCGTAACAGTGCTGGCCTTTATTGGCCGAGGAAAACCTTATGCATACAAACAAGTCAATACTTGCAGCACAAGGTTTTGGAATTATAGATATGAAATATGAATAATGAACATCAATTAAATAAAGTTTGAGACATGGAGTGAAACACTGTGGCTAAAACATATGAGCCATGCTCTGGCAAAAAGGGGCTTAATGCATCACCGTGCTACATGATACCGGCCCAATCATCACATAATTATGGATCCATAATAGCCACTTTTTTCAATAAACGACTTAACCATGAGGTAGACTGGTCCTTTGACAAACACAAAATTGACCAATAGCGGAAAGTTGCGGCTCAGGTCAGCCTGCACGGACTGCGCAGGCTGATCTGGGTCGATACTTTTCGCAGATGCATTAAGCCCCCTTTTCACAGAGCATGGCTCATATATTAATGCTCCTAGTAAAAAAATGGCTGTTTTTGCCCTTATGTTTCCAAAAGCAAAATAAATCGGCTACATCCTCCAAAAAGTGGTAATGTATAGTTGTCTGTCTAGAAAACTTAAGTTTATTATTCTTACACCCTTCTTGTCTATAAAACCATGTTTCCTCCTTTTTGGTGAAGGTAGATCTCTGTAAGAGAGCATATAGTTAATGATATCGAAAACATGGTTCTATTGATGGATATTATTTGTATTTACAGATGTTTAGAATGTAACATAAAAGGTACACAGATATCACAATGCACTTTCATCGTTATCGCCTGCTACTCCTACATAATACTTCCCGTCATAGAACCTAGTCCTTGTGTTCTGTTTGGGTGACTCTGCCGAGGGACTCAGCGAGTCGAGGACCGGTGATTGTTCTACGGCCTGAGAGTATGATGGACAACGTTTCGGACTTGCGTCCTCAGGTTTAGTACTATTAACTGATTGAGATTTTGTAGAACTATTGGCTTCTTTACCGTCACTGTCTGTTGACATTGCATTGGTATAGCTGGGTGACCTCCTGAACTGTGAACGTCGCTTGTCCAGTTCGGACAGTTCTGTTGAATCACTGAATGGATTTGTAAGTACAGCAGATTTTAAGTTTGTATCTGAGATGTCTCTATCTTTAAGAGATTGTTCTAGCGAGTTACTGTTACCTATATGATTTTGAAATCGATGTCTGTTTTTAGCGGTATCTGATATTTCCTTGTCTAAATCTTTTTCCTCGTCTAGATACTGTGTTACCGATGTTCCATTGAGTTCTGCTGGTTTAATGTTGTAATCAACGGTTAGCGTTGTTTTATTGTCTATATCATCTATATCGTCAAGGGTGCTGTAATATCAAAACAAGGAAATGAACGTTCGGCCTAAACTTTTGCGCTCTAAATGAAACAGGGTGGACTTTGCAAACTAATAAAAAATATACCTTTTGTACTTTTTCTTATAATTATATCTATCAACCCTTTAAGTACCTTTCACAACTTTAGCCGTCCTTGTGGCTAATACAGATCACGCTTATACTGGATAAAACGTGCAGTCTGGTATTCGATCTACACTGTTCACCCTGCCGAGACATTGTAGAGAAAAGCAACCTTGATATTGCTCTTATTTGAGACTCAACTCTACACCATACTTGTCCATTTCGCTACAACATTGACGTAAGCCCTTTATCACACAATGCCGACTTTCAACGTCCACGAAAGAAAACAACTTGTCCTGGGTCTGTACCCATCAACCATTCTTAATCCTTATCCTGCTAAATAACTAAAATGAAATTTTCATTCCGATTGTTAAAAACCCAAATACTGCTATTTCAAAATTATGTTTTCGGGAATAATATCTTCTTATTGGACAGTGTAGATCCAAGATCAGGCTGCACGTTCTGTGCAGTCTGATCTTGATCTACAATGTCCGCAAAAGGTCAGTGAGTCGTGCTTAGCAGCCTGGGGGTTAAGAATATTCTTACTCGAGAACTTTCTAAATTTGAAAATAACACAACTTCTGATTGGCTAAACCACTTACATTAGCCATTAAGAAGTTGTGTTTCTTCAAACTCAGAAAATCTCAGATATAAAAACTAAGAATGTTCTTAAGAATGGTTGTTGAGTACAGCTCACTGGACTTCGAACTGGTACTGGTCAAGAGTGCGGCTTTTACGTACACCTGCCCGTTTGGGCACCAGAAAAATAGACACTTGTTTTCAGTCTGGAAAAAAGACCAAGTTTTATATTGTTTAGGGTGTCTCAGCAAAGCAGTTAGTAACATCAAAGATCAGACTGTATGTTTAGTGCAGTTTGATCATGTTCTTAAGTAGTCATTAAGGCAGCTATAATTTTGATAAAGCATAGAGATAAAATATAACTAAGAACGTAATCTTTTCCCTTTTCAATGCAAACAGATGTCTTTAATGGTTTTTAAGATAAACTGTGTGTAAACACTAAATTGGTCACTACGGCAACTATATAGTTTTGATTAGGCATAGAAATAAAACATAAATAGAAATAACCTTTATAATTTTCAATGCTTAAAAATGGGTTTCAGATAAATTTTGTACACATAAACTGGTCACTTAGGCAACTACGAGTATAGTCTTGATTAAGCAATAGAGCTAAAACATAGACAGAAATAACGTTTATCCTTTTCAACGCAAAAAAGATAAACTGTGTACACTGGTATATCGAACTTTATCTCTTTAGCGATGAATCCGGCTGTATTGGCTTTTGCAGACCACGTAGATCAAAATCAGACTATATGTCCATGCAGTCTGATTTCTGTCGTCTGCCAAAGCTAATATAGCGACCTGAACATGCAGTCTGACCCTAGATTTAGTCTGTCAGCGGCCTCGCCAGAAATTCTGTAAAAAGATAGCCTAGAGTTTGCCATTTATGCATGCCGGTATTTTGTACTGACCGAGAATGCCCATTCCTTTTATCAAGCACAATAAGAAGGTAACATTTCTAGTGTAAAATGACTTACGACAACTCTTCCCTAAGTCTTTCTATTTTCAGTAACGCTAGATCGAGCTCGTGTTTAGCTTTCCAAAGCTGCGTCTCACACAGCGGATCTTTACATCTGTGACGTTTATGAAAGTCTATTGCGTCGATGACTGACTGTTCGAATGTTAAAGATTTCCCCATACTCTGGAAATAAAAGCAAATAATTTAAACTCTGTCCCCGTTATGTATAGCTTTACTGCATACAAATGAGTTTAACTGGTACTCATAAATATGTGAGCTGTCGCCGTGATATATCTGGGGTAATGTTAAAAGCGACCAGGGATCGTATATACACATCCCTGAAGCGACGTAAGACAGCGTTCAATCAATCAACCGCTATAAATTATCAAAGGTATTTTGCAATGGTCAAATGTCCATGACCTACGCTAGCGCATGCGTGACTCAGCACAAAATTGAAACAGGCGGTGCCCTTGTCATTTTAGAGAGTGATGTCATTCTCGTAATTTTTTTTTCAGATGAGAAACCCTGTATTGTAACTACCCTGAGAAAGAAGGTTTTTGAAAATCTTGTGGAAAAAGAAGGAAATGCAGGTTAACAGCATTTTCTTTTTTTCCCGCAATGTTTTCTACCCTTTCAAAGACAGACAGCATCATTTTGAGCCATATTTAACCCTTTACCACACAATCCCTACTTTTAACGACCCTGAGAAAGAAGCCTTTAGAAAACATTGTGGGAAAACGAGAAAATGCTGGTAACCAGCATTTTCTCCTTTTCCCACAATGTTTTCTACCCTTTCCAAAACAAATTCCAAATTTTCAGTAACTGCAGCCTTGATTCTATAATCCTGTTTACGCCCCTGTTTGAAAGTAGACGCTGGTTACCAGCATTTTCTTCTTTTTCAACAATGTTTCAGACCTAGTTTCTCTTGGGTCTTGGAAAAACGTGACCATGTGGTAAGGGTAAAAAAAAAAATGGAATTGGTTTTATATGATACCTACCAAACTTACTAACGAACAGCAACCACATTTGTCGTATTTCTTTAAACATTTCCGCCCAAATTTGAAGTAACAATGTTCTAGCAATAACAATATAGTTCCTAATAACACACCACTTGCTAACAGAATAAAAGCGCTCGTGAAATTCAAAATTCCTATATCATGACTAGATTTGTCTTTTTTGTCCTTCAGCGCATGACAGGCGCCTGCCAGCCAGAACTTCTGTAATCTCTCAAGTTCTCCTGAAAAGAACAACAAAAATGGAGAATCAAATGAACTAGCTACAATAGATTAAACATATTTGTTTTAAGAATGTTTTTGACACAAGTTCTGCAACGTATATCAATTCCGTGATGATGGCTTTCTGGAAACCCAAACCTTGCTTGGGTTGTATTCGCTAATTCAAGGTTACATTCTTAGTCTAACTCTCAAGAATGTTACCCAGGGTAAGGTTGACCCGGCCAATCGCAAAATTCGAAACAACGACCTCTGACTCATGAGGCCGACGCTTTTTCCTCAAAATATGGATGTGAACCAGTTATTTATTTCATACTTTTCGGTAGTTTATCGAGAAATAATGGTAGATTACGGTTTGATATTTCACGGTAACGACCAGTGAAAAATACTAATGTCATATTTTCTAATTCTTCAATTGAAGGCGGAAACAGTAGTTCCCGTACACTAGTTGCCTAGGTAAACAGCGCGTGCCATTCAACCAGAGGGAAATATGACGTGATTTACGCGCATTTACCCTACATTTTTCGCGCTTTACGCAATATTATAATGCATTGCTAAGTGGGGAGGTACGCCACGGGGAATAACCGTGCTGGATTTTGATGAAAATCCCAACAAAAAAGGGGTTAGAAGCATAAAATAAACAAAATATATTTTTGTTCAGTAAAGATCGAAATCTGTTTCACTTTACGTTTATATCATAATATCAATCAGTCTGATACAGACAATAACATGTGCATACACATAGCTAGTACTTACATTGTCACTAATGAAAATATTACCGATGATGTTCACCCGATGAAAAAATTTTGATCTTTCACCGAAAAAAACTAATATCCTCTATATACTCGGATACATCTAAAGGAAGAATCTCTAAGTGATATCATCGTTTGTATTCAGATGTAAAATTTTCAGTCATTATTTTCAATATAACTATGGTTAGAATAGCAAAGCAACTACCCTCTAGCTAAAACTTTGACTCGCTGTTTTGTCCAACTGCATAATCTTTCAGCGGCATCGGAAACTTAGGCTGTTTTCCAAACAATGTAGATCATCATCAGACCGCATAGTTTGTGCAGTCTGATCTTGCATCTACATTATCAGATATTTGGGACAATTTTCCCCCCAATAAAATCGATGGATGATTTGATAATGAGAATATACCTAGCTCAACAGTTGGTTAATGCTGAATCAGACGTCAAGATATAAACGTATGTAACTTTCGCATGAGAATCTTCATTTATAAAACAACTTATGTTGTGGGTGTTTATTTAAATAGCTTAGATGAGTCAATTTACATGGATGCCAAAACCATAGATTTTTGTCAAGACCGTGATGTAGCCCATTAGACTTCCGCAGCCCTGAGATTCCAAACCAAGTAAACTTACCATTAGTTTGCAATTCCAGCAATATTTTGTTTACTTCTTCTATATGTGGCGATCCTTTGGGGAAACCAACACCGTATCCTGTCATGGCGTACCATTTACCCACAGTAATTAAATCACAGTCTTTGTCCCGGCCCGCATTGTATTCCAAAACTGTGGCATCGTATATAAACGCATGAATCTCCCTGAAACAATATGCTAAAAGTAATCCTCCATCTTTGATACAAATGACAAAAAAAAAACCCCTGGAATCTTATGTATCAAAGTGCATAATATCGACCTCCCTCTCTGGTACAGATAAAAAAAGGCCAGTTTCATGCAACGATAAAAACAATTTCAACCACTCTTTCTGATACAGACAATAACATGTGCATACAGCTTGACTGATATCAAATAATGTCTCACCATTCACATTCTTCCTGATACAGATGTATGTCCATAATATCAACAGCTCTCCTTAATACAGATGTGCAAAGTATCAAAAACAAGAAAACGTATGAAAAAGGACTAGTTCCTTTTATCTACGTGCATAATATCAACCTCCCTCTCTCGTACAGATGAAACTATAAAACCCATCTTACCTCATGTGACAATGTAAGTACTAGCTATATGTATAATAATAACCATTCTTTTCTTGTTACAGACGAGCATGAAATCAACAACTATACAGATGTGCAAAACAATATCTGATACAAGTAGGCATAATATCAACTACTGTCTCTGATGCAGGTGTGCATAGTATCAATCATTCTTTCTGATACAGCTGTACGTAATATCAGCCATTCTCTTTGATACATTCCTGAATAACGTCAATAAATATCTCTGATACAGATGCACATAAAACACGTATCAACCACCCTCTATGATACAGATGTGTGTAACATCAGTCACTTTCTGTGATATAGATGGGCATGTTATCAGTGACTTTCGCTGAATACAAATTTGAATTATATCAACCTCTTTCTTATACAGATGAAAAAAAACCGCTAACTTCATGGAACGATGTACATAATATCTACCACACCCTCAGATACAGATGCCCGTAATATTAATCACTCTGATACAGATATGCATAATATCGCCGCTCCAGTAAAACGGAGTTAAATGCATGTTCGTGATGTATTATACAAAGCAAGTCGTCACATAATATTGATCCATTTTGTCCAGAAAACGACTGAATAATAAAGTAGAATTGTCTTTTGACTAGTAGAAACTTTACTAATAGTAAACAATTTCGACGAAAGTCATTCTGCGCGGACTGGACAAGCTGACATGAGTCGATACTTTCTGCAGATGCATGAAACATTTTTTTCAAGAACATGTCTCACGTCATTTTCTCTGTTAAAGATGAAAAACTGGAAAGGTACATGTATATGCATCTTCATGTAAAGATGTAAATTGGAGTATATACAGGCGATCTGAAAAACCTGGCTGAAACATGCCTCCCGAATTAGTGTGGAGCAGTTCTAATTCCTCGTGAGGGCCATGTCATTCGAGATGAATCATTGGTAAATCATTCATAAACCAATCCATATTAAGTAAGAAATATTTTCGAACATGATGCAATTATAGCAATAGTTACAGGCTAAAATTTTTGTCGCACATGTGTAAGCCACACATAATCGGACTCTTACCCTCTCTTTAATGTCGCAATGCCTTCCTCAACGCCTGATTTGTTGTATTTCTGCATATACCGGTGCATTCTGGGATAGTTCTTTTTCAGGTTGTCTTCGGTGCTGCCCCCGGGAACTGTCGCAAACCGGAAATGGGGTGTCATTGAAGTCGGGTTAGTCAACTGAAATCGATTTCCGTTTTTAATAACAAGTTAAATTATTTCACCACATATTAGTAAGGATTACTTTATAAAAATGACATTATTTTTTCCGGCAATGTCTAATAGTAGTAATAAGGTACAATAACGGATTTTATATGGAAAAGACTACCATGATGGTAGCGAAATCGTTTTCCATTAACCGGTCAGTACCGTATACATAGCCTCTATAAATCAATGAAAACTTTCACATCTGGATGGGAACTATTCTTAACACCTGGAGCTGTATTCACCAACCATTCTTGATAACATTCTTAGTCTTTATATCTGTAATTTTCTATATTTGAAAGTAACACATCTTCTGATGGTTTAGCCAATCATAAGTTATGTTACGTTCAAATTTAGAAAATTCTGGGGAACAAGACTAAAGAATGTTCCTAAAAAGTCTGGTGAATACCGACCCAGGGTTACAATTAAGACAAACTTTGTAGTTGATTCTAATTACAGGAATTTAAATGGTTTTCATTTTATTTTATTTGTCATACAAAACATCAAAGATCTAGATGTAGGCATTATGGTTCCAGGCTAGTAAAACTTTCATACTTCTCTGGGGGCAACCAACGTGTGTAACACAATGATATAAATACCATCTCCAGACATTTCTATTTCCCCATTTTATGTACAATCGTGAGCATGCATGCTAAATTGTGATTTTGGTGGGAAAATTCAAAAACCAGAAATTGGAGGTTTGACCGTTTATAAAATTTCGGTAATCGGACATTACCGATTTCGATATAACCCAAAGAGTTTTATCTTCACCAGACGACCAACTTTTAGATTTGTCCATACTGAAGGAATTTTTCGGGGAGGAAGGGGGGTGCATATTGACTCTTTGTCAGACAACAAAATTTTTTAACCGGCCAAACTGAAACCATGTGCAAACGACATGTTAGATGCAGTCAAATGATGGATTTTGTCAATGAAAGGTTAGCAAACATTTTGGGAAATAGAAATAATTTTTGGTTCCGAGCATTTTTTCTTTTTACTCCACAATTTTTTAAAAGCCTTGTGTCCCAGAGTCGTTACACGGGATTGCTTGGTAAATGGTTAAATGTGGTTCGAAGAATAGAAATTATCTTTAAATGGCTAGTTCCCAGTATGTTCTCCTTTTTCTCGGCTTCCAAAGATTCGTTAAACGCTTAATCCCGAGTATTAACTATCCCAAGGAAAAGAGCTTTTGAAAACAATGTTGCAAAAGGAGAAAATGCCGGTAACCAGTATTTTCTCCTTCTCCCACAATGTCTTTTACCCTTTCAGGAAAAAAACCCTAATTTTTGCCACACTTAGTTTTCTTTTGCAAATGCTTTTAAATTGGACCAGTCTAAAATTTTGTCGTTTAAGCGTTAAACACGCGATCGTTTGTAAAGGATCAAATAACCTAATCATAATTCAATAGATATTCTTACCCTCCAATCTTGGATACCACTAAGGTCAAAATATTCCTCTATAGTAATCATAAACGCAGCCAGGTTAGCTGTGTAGCTAGCCAAGAACACAAGAGCAAACAAAGCCCACACATTGGCCAAGAACCGGCTTGACATTCCACGTGGATTGTCCGTCGAGACCGAGGCCCCGAATAACATTGCCCAAATCAACCAGAACGATCGAAAGAGGGAAAATTTGTGTTCTGAAAACGAGAAAAATTGGTTGTTGAAAAAAAATGCGACAAGGGTTTTTCCATCATAAAAAGAAAATAGTTACTATTTTAGCCAATTAAGAACGATAAATATCTAAGAAATATTAAGTTTTTCTATGGAAAGAAGCTAGAACAAGAAAATAACGTGACCATTTAAACAATGTTTTTTTTTTTTAATCCACTGATACGGGAGATCACTCCCTTCTTACTGCATAGCTTCTTCCCGTTTAAAATTAATACCTATCGGCCACGTTGGAAAAAATTCTCTTTGGCTCTATGGTTAAGGTGTTGGTCTTGTGAACCTCAATAAACGACGATTGTTTCCGCACGGGTTCGAATCCCGCCAGGTGCGTTTTGTATTTGAGCTATGCATTCGTTGCTAACTTTCATAATCGTAAGACCACACAGAGAAACTTGTAGATATGCAGTTACTCAGAAGTAATTAAACAGACTTTAATTCACTGCATAGCGTAAAGATTATTAATTATTTTCAGAAAAAAATATTATTATACGTGGGACTTGCTCTGTGAATAGGGGGCTTAAGGCATTTGTAAAAAGTATAGACTCTAGTCAGCCTGCGAAGTCTGCACAGGCTGATCCGGGCCGAAACTGTTTGCTTTTGGTCAATTTTCTGTTTGTCAAAGGACCAGTTTACCTCATGGTTCAGTCAATTGTTTGATAAAATAGACTGCATGAATCCATAATTATGTAATGACTTGCTTGGTACAATGTATCACTGAGATGCATTAAACCCCCTTCCGCCAGAGTCCTGCTCTTATGGTATCTGTTCATGTTTTTACTGTTGGACTATTTACAAGTACCTATTCTGCGATTTGTAATCTCTGTTGTCCTTTGCGAAGAGTTCAGACAAAGATCAGTCTGCCGAACCGTACAATCTGATTTTGATCTGCGCTCTGCGATACCTAATTATTTCTTAAAGCTTACCAGTCTGTAAACAGTGAATAGTTCCGATTCGTTGATTTGTTTGATACTTAAGTTAAAAGCCTAATGAAAGCTAGAAAAAGTAATAGAAAACAACAGAAAAATATAACATTTTGAAAAAAAAAAGCAAATAATCGCATATAAACTGCTCCATTTCAAGCCTTTGAATGATCAATAAAAATCAAAAAGAAGACTGGTATTCTAAGGAAAAGTTAACTTTACTTATGAATTTTCCTAAGTGTTAAACAGTCGTAAGAACTAACATGTCTGGAGTGGAAAAATGAAAGCATATGCAAATGATTTGATCAAGCTAAAATATGTCATAGTCAAAAATTATCTGACTTGAAAGAACAGACGTAGAATAGACAGATAATTTTTTTGTTATCCACGAGACGAAATAAAACATGCATGCCGAGCACCATGATTTGAAAAAAAAAAAAGCTAAACTTTTAGAAAATAATTTGTTTTTATAACATTCAAAATGTACAAGATCACAATTCATATTAAATTACTAATTCCGAGAAAATTCATGCATATCATTAACTTTAACACTGAAATTATCGAAATGCAAAGCCATTGGCTTATAAAGCCTTTATGCAATCCATTTTTTTTTTAATTAATGACATGAGATTGACCGTCTCTAAAATTTTATTTATCGATTTATATTTACTGTCCTTGACCTGGATTTACCTCCGGAAGTTACCTCTCAAGGATGTTTTTCCTTTGTCGAGTCCACTTGGGCTCAGCCATTCAAAGATAAATATAGATGCACCAGTAGCATGGACACTAAATACTAGGATTAAGCACCACGAGGGATAGTCGTACGGTTCTGAAAGCCAAAAATAGAACAAATGCCTAGATTTATCTGCTGCACAGCCGAGGTTCTTAGTCAACAAAGTGTAAATGTATTTGAATCATAGAGATGAAATTCAACATGTGCAAGCCATGAATGATCTATGGTACTTTTAGTTTGAAGAGTTTTTTGATCATTTATTTCTCCAAGATTCAAATACATTTATGCATATTTAAACTGACAGCTAAGGCCTTGAATAACTAGCCATCGAATCTTTGATCGCCAACTGCACGAATGTATCTTGAATAACAAATACTGATACAAATTCTACAAAGAGGACAACAAGTGATACACGAAGCTGGTACGGTATTCACACATAATTGAAAAGTTTCTAAGACAGAAAGACTGCATGAGCGTCGGTTTTGAAGAGCAGTTTCCGTTATTGAGTGAGGGTCTGTACATAACGTCACCTGTAAACATTTGAGACCAGCCTGGTTCTCCGAGAGTTTTCGTTTCGCAAATCTATAGATGGATCTATTGTCGGAGTCACAAGCAGTAAATAAAAAGACAACTACGTACACGGCTTAAAAAGAAGTTACATAGGAGCCAATGTACCTGCAAACATCTCCGCTGAAGAAGGTAGTAGCTTTGATTCGATTGCAAAAGCCTCATGACGGGTGTTATATAACATTTGATTCATCTTTCATTTCAACAAATACAAAAGAAAAACTTATATATCGACCAGCAACGTGTAGAAAAAAAAAGTAAACACGTGCATAATACCACGTTCCACAAATCTTAACAAGATACAGTTGAATGCTTTTTCCATTAGCCAAATCCAAGATTTGATATAGAGTTTTCTGAGCGAAATGGAGAAACTGAAAGAGAAAGAAAATTTTAGAGCAATTAAACATGCCATCATTCTTGCCTTTCGGTAAAGTTTACAGGTCAGGATTTTAACTTTTCCAACGGCAAAATACTTAGTATGAAGTATTTTTGTCATTGTTCCAGGAATGGTTCAAGGGTGTCTTTCCCTTTTGTGCAGAGGCTGCATTCACCAGCCGTTTTGGATATTCTTTTGATTATAATCTCCAAGAGGTTAAGAATTTGATTGTCTGAGACAGAACGTTTCTTCCAATCACATAGCTTAGAATTAAGGGTAAAGATGGTATTAAAATACGATGCCTGGTCACTCAGCCAACCTAAGTTTGAGAAAAGTTGTTATAAAACCGTTTTTTAAGGACCTTTACGTCAAATCCACAGAACTTTTACGAAAGGATGATCTCATTATCTCCATTTTTCCTCAAATTTGTGAAATAATACATATAATCAAGATGAATTAAGCCGTGCTTTATGAAAAGGGGGTGTAATGCGTTTGCAAAAAAGTATAGATCCAGATAGATATATTATCGGTTAAGATGGACCCGTGTACCGCAAGACGAGAAGTCATTAGAGGAGGTCCTGAGTTTAAACAAAATAAGAAAAGACAAACAATATCTAGGCCTTATTTCTTATACAGTCCACGACATTTATGAGGAAGAGGATACAAAACCCTTTACCAAACGATCCTATGTTTTGACCTTTCTCAGAAATAAACCTTCGAGGGAAAAGGAGAAAAGACCGGGAACCACAGTTTCCTCCCTTTCGAACATAAATTCTCATTTGAACCATTTCAATTTATCGTTTCCAAAATTGGCCTGCAACACGCAAAAAGGGACATTCGGACATCTGCGTAAAGTGTCGTCTCGGATCAGTCTGCGCAGTCCGCGCAGGCTAATCCGAGACGGCACTTTCCGTTTTTATGTAATTTTCTGTTTTGCGCAAGTCTACTGTATCACAAAATCTAGCGTAGTCGTAAAATGCCGTCTCGGATTAGCCTGCGCGGACTGGGCAGGCTGATCCGAGACGACACTTTAAGCAAATGTCCGAATGCCCCTTTTCGCGTGGTGCAAGCCATTAATGCTTTCAGTATGGACAAGTCGAAAATTCAATCGTTTGGTAAAGAGTTAAAAGAGTGCAGAAAATGCTGACTTGAGGCTCTACACATGTAAAAGTAAGATAAGGGAAGGTCATGACTGAATCATGCAAAATATTTGTCACCAGAAGTTCGGGTCTGGAATACAACCTTCAAATGAGTTTCCCATATTGAGCCCAACGGGACTAAACCACTCGGTCGTAAAGATGGCCGAGGCCACAACAGGTATACAAAGAAGCATGATGAGGAACCAGGAAAACATATCAAACGGTTCTGTAAGCAACAGGCAAAAGGCATATAAAGTGATGAAATTCTATAGAAGTCTTTAACGCAAATACCATGCATGAAAATATAGGATGTGACAGAGGTTGACATTTAAAAGAAAAGGTTATTGCGCGAGCAATTTTAGTGAATGGGTTTGATAAAAGTTTATTTAAAAAGATAACAAATGTCAGATTCTGTTTATCACATAATTGAATCTCACAAAAAAATACTGCCATGTTATGAGATGGCCATGTTGAAATTTACATATAGCCATTACCAGTTTTCTTATTTTACACGTGTTTGACAGAAACAATAAGTTACATCATCCGTAAACACAAAGTACTGGAATATCTACGGGATATATATTCAAAACACGGCTTGCCGATATTTTGCTGTCAGCTATATTTTCATGATGACCTTGGTACAGCTAAAATTTAATTTATTATTAAACTTCAAATCAAAGAATCAATAGGTAGGTTTCTTTGGAACTTGTTTTTATCCTGGGGGGATAAAAAAGCTAGTAAGTCGGTCTCATTCATGTAAAATTTAACACATATAGCTCGTATACATACTAAACGGAAAAAAAAAACGCAGGGTAAACATTTTATAGACTGAAATGAAAACTCTTCAACTGTTTTATTCAATACTAAGTTTACTGCTGGGCATAACTTTTTTTTGATAAATGGCCAAAATTTCATTACAATATAACTAGTTGTAGAGTTATTAAACAATATCCCGACGGCAACCCCAATATTTTATCGTGAGCGGTTTGGCACTTGTGGCATAAAATGTTTAGCCTGCGTTTCTTTTTCCGATTAGCATATTTAGATTTTCACTTATAATAGCGAAATCGTAAGATGCAGTTATATGTGATAAACGTATCTAACATTCGTTGGTCTTTAATGTAAAATTCTCGCATAACAGGTTTGCTTACTAACAACTTTCCAGAATCTTTTAAATCTTTTCAGATGCCAACTTTTGTCACATCCTGCATTTCTTTCTTAAATTGACGAAGAGAGTTTGCTCTATATTCAGCCGTTGTCTTTAAATCTGTCATACATGTATATTGCAGTACCTTCACAACATTTTCGTCTTCTAGCAACTGTTTCGAATGAATTGACTCCATTCTACGTAGATTGACCATTTCGTTTTCGCTTTTAGCAGAAATTATGAAAATGAATACGTGTATGTTAGAGATTTTTTTCCTTCAAAAGTACTCGTAAATTTATATTTGTCCAATTTGTTCGCCTAAACGGATAAGGGCTTACCCGTGTTGGTTATTTCTAAAAACTGTTTAAGAGATAGAAATTAGTCATGCTCTGTAAAGAAATGGTTCAATGCATCTGCAAAAGGTATCGACACATATCAGCCTGCGCAATACGCAGGCTGACCTGGATCGAAAAGTGTTGTTTTTGGTATTTTCTTTTGCACGTCAACCCCATCATTCAGTTGGTTGTGAGACAAGATTTTAAGGATCCATAATTATGTGATGACCTACTTGGTATAATGCATCACGCAGATGCATTAAACCCCCTTTTGTCAGCGCGCTATTCAAATTAAAGCAGCAGATCTAAAGTTGATATTTACATGTATTTCATGCAGACTCTCTTGTCGTTTTTTATGAATTTTAAATATCCACAATTTTACCCTTTCATCGCAGTTGGCAAAACAAGTAACATTCGTTGATGTGGGTAGATCGAAAATCAGACTGTACGTTTTGTGTGTTCTGATCTTGAATCTACACCATCGGATACTTGAGTATAAACTATAAACTTAAAGTCCTGTTCATTTGCAGTCTACTGTATTTCGAAAGAAAATGAACTGATTTACATGTAGGTGAAAGGATATCGAAGCTACAACTATAAATCTTATGACAGTATGTGAAACCCGTAAGACTCCATCAAATCACAGCCTCTGATGAGAGTGTTTTGTTTGTTTTTCTATGGACTGAATTGAAAAAAAAAACCGAAACAAAAAAGTAGACAATTCTGGCGATTTTCAAAAGTTTTCTGGGTATTAGAGCTTGCTTTTGACCAATAAAACAGCAGGCTTAAGGCCCAAAAACGCTGATCCGACAAACCCTATCTCTAGCCCTTTCCCGATTCTGTTATTTGTTTTGACCAAAAACAAAAGAAGTATATAAAAATACAACGCCCAACACTTTCATTTATTCCATAATTAGTTTTAATTTCAATCTGGCAATCTTTAAACAGACAGACTTACTCTTACTTAAGTAAACTAAGCTAAAACACACTTTTTTTAAGATTCAACAATAGAGTAAAACGGGTTTCGCATAGATTTTTTTTTGGTTGGTGGGGCGGGGGGGGGGGGGGTAGAGGCAGAATAAACCTTTTCCCAAACAATCTTTTTTTCCAATCCTGAGGAGAAAGACGTTTAAACATGGTGGAAAATTGCAGTTTCTCCATATACAATGTTTTCAATGTTACAGTTTCATTTCAACGACAAATCCCATCATTTGAGGAATATATAGTTTGTCGTCAACAAATGCTTTAAAAACGAAGTGGTAATTTTTCGTCTGGTAAAGAAGTACAGGTAAAATCTCCACCCACTACTATACACGATAGGTTTTTTACAACTTTTACTTGTACAATTGACACAACTTCAGAGAAATATACGAAGATAAAATAAGATTATCTCTGTCAAATTGAATAGAAAACATTGGCGGAAAATTGTCCACCGCCCCTTAAAAAATGTAACATTTTCGAAAAGGGTTTTCTCTGGACTTTCTGGTGCATGGGTCATTTGACCCCCTTTAAATGAATAAAAGAAGGTACAGATATATAAAGTTTGGGGGTCATTTTGAAAATTTGAGGGTCAAAGTTCAAAGAAACTGGTGGTCAAGGAAAACCCTGTCGAACAATGTAGTCTTCAGAGGATTTTTTACCGCCTCACATAGTTTTGAAATCATTGTGTCAAAAGAAAAAGAATTGCTCGTGACAGATGATTTTTCTTTTTGCCACAGTATATTTCACATGTCTTGGTGTATTAGACTTAAATTTAAGTCTATTGCACACATTTTATATATTTTTTCTTTTTTTTCAAAGTTGTCTGTTTCAAGGAGAATCTGTGCAGTTAAAGCATCAGCTCTCATATAGCAACAACCCGGTATTTGCCACTGGAAAACCTTTCTTAATATTCCGTTACCCTTTACTAATCAGTTTGGGTTTTAAAGACCTTGAGAAACGAGAAGGCCTCTGGAAAAAAAGGAGGGAAAAAGAGAAAATGCTGGTTTTCAGCGTTTTCTTTTTTCCAGAATGGTTTCTACCCTTTAAGTGAGAAACCATATTGTATGAGACATACATAATTTGTCGCTTACAAATGCTTAAAGTAACAATAAAGCCCAAAAGTAAACAAAGCGGGTGTTTAAATGCATTTGAATTCATATCATACCATTAAAAAGTATTGAAATTATCGTGCAGATGACAAATTGTCATTGTACGGTCGGTCCAAGTGTTAGTTGCTGACAGAGAAATTAATTTTAAAACTAGGTTAAAACCTGCCAGGTAGCTGTGTCTTTTGTTTACTTTTTGCCTGATTTTAAAATGCTTTTTTTCTGCCAGCGACTAACATATGGCCCGACCACACGATAACAGACTGTCATCTCCACAAAATTTTTCATACTTTTAAATGGTATGATTTAAATTTAAATGTATTATGACACCTGATTTGAAATTTTGGCCTTTGCTGGGCCTTTAAATTTTGACAATACTAGAGTTTTTTTCGTCTGGTAGAGTTAAACGACCAATGATTATTTAGTTATTTTACAATTCAAATCCTCGACAGGCACTGTAACACCATTTAATATACTCAACAAACAAACACGAAATCGGTAAAAGGCACCAACTGAAAATCGTAACTGTTCAATTGTAAAAAGAATGATAGAGTTATAAGGATTTAAATGGAAATTTTAAGTCAATAGTATAAAGCCAAATATTGCCATTTTAAAATTTTTCGAGGGAAAATCAAAAGGCTGGACGTTTCGGACAGTGTAGATGCAAGATCAGCCTTCACAGTCTGCACAATCTGATCTTGATCTGCGTTTTCTGCAGAGGTGCGTTGAGTCCCACTTAGCAGCTAAAGCGGATTAAGAAGGCAACGCTCTCTACGTTCAGTATCATAAATAATGTTTTGTGCTCTCAAAGTGGCAAATTATACAGGCACCAAAACATTGGTTTTGACAAAGAATCGCTGATTTTACTAGGATAATAAGTATTTCCTCTTTTATCTAGAATTTTGATATCTCAACCCGAATCGATCCCGCTAACTTTTTACAACCATGAGCCAAGCTTGCTGAAAAGTTATGCCTTATCCTGCTAAATAACTTAAATGAAACGTTGAAGCCGATAGTAAAAAAAACCCAAATGTTGCTATTTCAAAGTTATGCAGAGTGGGGAAATATCTCCTTATAGGACAGTGTAGATCAAAGATTAGACTGCACCTTCTGTGCAGTCTGATCTTGATCTACACTGTCCGCAAAAGGTCCTTGAGTTGCACATAGCAGCCTAAGAGTTAAGGTGTATGGAATTCACTGGACAAAAATTTAAGTAGCTTCTTTGGCTAGTGAAGATTATGACAAGAATCTGCAGATTTGTCTATGTAGCGTTAAACGCCGTTTTCAACATTATATCAGTCATATCCTAGCGGCCAGAGCACCTATCCATGCTTTCCATGAGCTCCGTTTTACAAGGACTTCGCTAAGTTTTCTTCCCAAACCACAGGCTGCTTTCCCACAGAACGTTCAGTTTGATTTTGAAACTTGGCAGCCAAATATTATGTGAGATAATCAGGCACTTAACAGCCTTAACAGGGAAATATCTGAATCTTTAATCAGATTATATTTCTAGCTGATGACAAATTTCTTTCGCCTTGCATTTGACCACTTTTAAAGTCATTGTGAAAAGCAGAAATATTTGGATGTAACGGGTAACTCTCCTTTAGCCAAATAGTTTTTAACATTTAGGTATTATCAAACCATGGTTACTGATACTGAGCCCTTTACCAAACAATCTCGTGTTTAAACGACCTCGAAGGTGAGTTTTTGACAAAAATGCTGGTAATCACCATTTTTTCCCTGTCCCACATTTTTATCTACCCTTTCAAACATAGTTGTCATCATTTGAGTGACATGAAATTTTTCGTCTGAACGGCTTTCAACCTAGACGAGTCTACAATTTTGTCGTTTGGTTCAGAGTTTAAAGCTGTTTTTCAAAGTTGGCTGTTACAACTGTGTTTTATGAAGCAGCGGTTTGAAAAGTTCATCTCATTTACTTTATTTATCAAATAAAATAAAATGCTTAACCAGCTTCAGACCTAGAAAATAAACGAGGAAATAGATATGTACCTAAAAAGGCGGTTGCAGATATAGCTCCCTTTCGCAGAGCGACCATAATTGTGATACCAGTTTCCAGAAAAGGGGTGGAAAAGTCCATGGCTGTAGCACGTTGTTGATTGATTTTGATAGATGTGATTACCATATCGGCTTTCTTTAACAGCATTTCTTTGATGAGCCCTGTCCATTCTCCGTCGTCCTGTATAGTGAATATAAGTAATTGAGCCATGCTCTGTGAAAAGAGGGCTTAATGCATCTGCAAAAAGTATCGACCCATGTGAGCCTACGCAGTCCACGCAGGCTGACATGGGTCGGAACTTTTTTTCTTTTTGTCAATTGTTTGCATGTCAAGGTACCAGTCTAACTCATAATTCAGTCGTTTGTTAGACAAAATAGATTTTGTGGATGCATGATTATGTGATGACTTGATTGGTACTTGACTTGAAAGACAGACAGACCCACCGAAGAAGAATAAAAGAAAGACAAAAAGAAATAAATAAATAAAGAAATAAATATAGAAAGAAAGAAATACAGAAAGAAATACAGGAAGAAAGAAAGAAAGAAAGAAAGAAAGGAAGAAAGGAAGGAAGGAAGGAAGGAAGGAAGGAAGGAAGGAAGGAAGGAAGGAAGGAAGGAAGGAAGGAAGGAAGGAAGGAAGATTTGTAAATTTAAATGAAATAAGGTAAACCATGTATACAATCGACGCTGAAATCACCCGTGACTTTTTTCTCGACCAAGCAAACAATTTAAAATCTCAATACCTGCCACCTGTCTCTCTATCTGTATGTTTGTTGTTTTTTTCTCGTTAAATTTTACAACCGGGCATGGTATAAACGTGTTTGAAAGCTACTTACTTTTTCGATTCCCCACTCTCCGTCTTCCACTTCATACATTTCAAAATCAAAGTTCATCCTACGACTTAGAATTTCCAGTAGATCCACACAAAGTCCGGTACAACAGTAATCTATCATACCTTTGCTGTTGACAGTATAGTTTCCCCTGAAAGTATACCAAATCCATATTTCATATCCATAATTATGCCGCTTGATTTATTTCATAAATTAAATTGATATCACTACTTAGCAGAAAAGAACGCGCAAATACATTACCTGTAATAGCGTCGTTTTACAACATATTGGGCAGTGTAGTTCAAAGGTCAGACTATGCGTTACGGATCTTGATAAGAAAGATAGACAGGATATTCATGCTAACTTTGAAGGGAAAAGAGAGAGAGAGAACCGCCCTTTCGTTTGGGGATAGATTGTTGATACATGACCATGATGCATTAAGATGATAAATTTAATGCTCATTGTAGATTGATGTCTGTCCATGTATTAAGAACTAAGAATAATTTTTTTCTGTGTTGATTGTTGTTTGTAATATTATCAATTTTGAGTGAAAGCGATCGTGACGCGGTCTTACGATAAAAATAATTTTACAAGAACAATAACAACACAGCTTTATACTGCTAAGTATTGGCTTTGCAGGAAGAAAAAGACAAACTGCTTGGTAAATTCAGTTGATATGAAAGACTAAAACATTGGAAACATAGCAATTTCGTGGCTAAATGCCTTACGAAAGACATACTTTATGTACTGAGTAGCATTTTGTCGTCTGCAATTACTTTCAGTTTGAACAAGGCTAAAATTTGTCTTCTGGTAAAGATTTAAATTGTTAAGACTTGTATATGCTACATGCACATCTTCTACCGCAGATGTCACAGTAAGAACGTCAGGGACTGTATGTGCCATCGAGAATGACAGATCTTGTAGAGCACATTTGGTAACCTTAAGGTTTATTTTCCTGCATTGTGCACTGCATGTCCTTTAACAAACACGTACTTTCTGTAAAACAAAACCACAGAATTTAGCTAAAATATGACAGCAAATCTTTGTGGACTGTCAGGTGTAATTATAGTCACATCGTTTGCCCAATAGAATACGTCAGTTTTGACACCAAGAAGAAAACACTCAGATTTCCGGGCTGGGTCAAAATCTGTTCCAGGATTCGAGAAAGAATAGCAACGCGAATATTCGAAAAAAAAAAAGTCTAAATGGTGTCTACGTCCATAAATTCATAGTCTATATCCACTTATTTATAACCATGCATAATATGTAAACTAAGGAGACTCTTGTCAATACGCCAGTTAAAGCATCTCCTTCCTATAAGAACATGTAATGAAGTAAATAGCTACACCACCACCATCACAACAACAACAACAACAACAACAACAACATTCCTGCTAACTACTAACAAGTAAAACATCGCTTAGAAGGAGAATCTGCTTCTACTTTTTCCCAAATGGTTTCAAATTTATTTTGAAGCAAGATTAAAGAAGTCGTCTGCAGGTAGCGCATCGTGTTATGTTCTTTATTCTGTCTCTTTTTTTCCTTTTTGGGATAATATGCTACTAAATGTGCAGGGTGCTGATGACGGAAAGAACTGGTTTACTAGATCGAGGACGAGGAAAAAAAAGGCTAAGTAAATAAACCCTGTTACGATCTTCTAAATTAAAATCGCTAAAACAAATTAACTGTAGAAAATGAAATTCGCTTGCTCAAGCAGTCGGTAAATCGTGATTCCTGATAGAACAAATATTTGCGCTGTTTTTTATGCATTGGAACTAGCTTTTTGCAGAGAATCAATTTCAATTTTCATGCTGTAATCAAAATCGTCCGTGTTTTTCCCCGCCACGCATGCGTGTTCAGTAATTGGTAATACGTTTTGCATCAAGTATCGTAATGGTTCACTGTTTCTGGGACACTACAGAAATTCTATCCTTGCAGTCTTTGACAATATCTCTATTATTTCTTACCCTCAACTGACTGAATTTTACAGACCGACCAAAAACTGCACATAAGCATGTCACAAATCTTACGTAGAGGCAATTTTTTTCGGAAAATGAAAATGTCATTGTTCGGTTAAAGTTTAGGAACATCTTTAGAAAAGGATTACCTGCATGCAAGTTTTTGTTGCATTTCCTCGTTTTTTTTTCAACAATACTAAGAAAAAAAAAAAATGAAAAACATTCACATCTTTTCTCTTTAGTGTCAACAAGTCTTCTACTGGATTTAGATTGGTCTAACCATAGTTTAAAGTAATTGGTAAAAGGAAAAACACCTTAGAGAGATGTCGAGAACTTTTTTAAAGATTACATCTGTTAAGCGAAGGGCTGAACATTTAGGCGCCAACTTAAAGTGTTCTAATCAGTTGGTGAAAAGACCCTGAAACCCCAACCTCAAGGATTCTTGGGTTAACCTATCTGTCACAATGTTGCATACTGTAGATCAATACCACATAACATGTTCTATAGTCTAATCTAAATCTACATTTTCCCAAAAGAACCTACGCCCCAACTGAAATACAGTACATGTAATTGACTTCTATGTGTCAACCGTATGTGTAATAACGAGTTAACCCTTTACCACACAATCACGTGTTTTGACCTGAGAAAGAAGGCTTTTGAAAACACTGTGGAAAAAGGAGAAAATGCTGGTTACCAGCATTTTCTCCTTTTCCCACGTTTTCTACCATTCAACAGACAAATCCCATTGTTTGAGTCATATGTGATATGTCGTCTGCAACTGCTTTCAATTTGGACAATTCTAAAATTTTTGCCGTTGGTAATGTGTTAAACACGGAGGTGTTTGAAAGTCAATATGCGCGCGTTAAATGTGATCTTAGCCAGGACTTTTTCGAGAGAAACTTGATTCGGTAATTATTTGCGTGACATTGTGACAAGCCGGAGCCCTGCGAAACACTACAGCATTATCTTGTCAAATGGATTTCACAAGTTTCTTTTAAAAGAAAAAAAAATATTTAATCACATAGTTGTAAAACTAACAAAGCTATTAGAGTTTTTTGTTTTCCCAGAGAAAAATATCATTTTCCGAAATAGCAAGAATTTGTTGTTGTGTTATTTCATTTTGTTACGTTAGTGATTAGAAGTGCCAAAATAGAATTGTTAGTTTTGAATTATCAAATCCATGAATAAGTTCGAGATAATTGAGCCACACTCTGGCAAAAGAGGGCTTAATGCATCTCCGTGATGCATGATACCAATTGAGTCATCACACAATTATGAATGTATAAAATCCATTTTGTCTAACAACCTTCTGAACCATTAGGTAGTATGGTCCTTTGACTGCGCAGGCTGACCTGAATCTATACTTTTTGCAGATGCATTAAGCCCCTTTTAACAGAGCATGGCTCATATATATATATTAGCACCAACCAGTGTAAATATGGATCTAATGGCCCAGACAGAACGCCTCTGATGAATCCGCTGCCTAGTCCTGAGCTGCTCTCTAAGACTGAATTTAGAATGATTGGTGATTACAACCAAGAATACGAGCAACAACAACGTGCACACCATAAAGATGAAAAAGCCCATGTAGTTGGTCAAATACAGCAAATAATCCAAGTAAATTAAGTAGGACAGCGTCGGCAGTTGTTATATTGACAACACCAACTGTCAAGATTGCCGACTACGTTTTTCGGTATACTTACGGTAAGTCTGGATTGTTGTTTTTGTACAGTTTACAAGGCACTGCATGTAAGCGACACCTGCCTGTTTCGAACTCTGGCGGTTCGTATATTATATATGGTAACTCCTGCAAGGAGTGAAAGAAACAATCGTAAGATACTCATTCAATTATTTCTTTGTGAATTAGCTCTGAAGTTTTCTGGTTAAGTTTAGTGGTCTTACATTTAAGAGAATCGGCCTTTAGATGCTTTTATTCACACAATGTTGGTCCAAATTAAGACTGCACAGAACATACAGTGTGATTTTGGATCTACAGTGCCCGATATTTTGTGACATACTTTCATTTGATAAAGCACTTACAAAGTTACTAGGGAAAAGATGTTTGAACTTAACTTAAACCTTGGCGATTGCAAACAGACTTCTAGTACTTTATAATGGCGGATGTTTGTACCAGGCTCTGAGGAATCACAAACGATACAAAAGAAATGCACATCTAGAAATACACGTCACAGTGGGCATATTCACTAACTAGTCTAGACCTTATTTTAAAGACTAGGTAGCTGATTGGTGGAGACTGTCCGTCTCAGTCAACCGATACCTGGTCTTTGAAATAAAAACATATATAATTTAGAAGAACTATCTGATATTTCACTGCGCAAAAAGAGTAAAACAAAACAGATGAAAAATATCGGTTCAGGCTTAATAAAAATTAAATGCTGATATTACTTTCATTTTGTTCAAAACTTACTTTTAAAGTAACGATTCGGAAGAACCGCTTCTCTGGTTTACCTCTCGGCGGGGAAACTGCATGACCTGGCCAAACTATCTCGTCCATCTCGACTCGCATTTCAAACTCACTTTCGGTTTTCACCGGCAGTATATTGCCGACCTGCAAAATACACATCAGATCGTGTGTGTAAAGTGTAAGTTCAACTTTTTCATTCTGCTTGCAAAAGCGGGCGAGTTTTTATGATTATTTTTCTATGTTGAACTCTACTTAAATTTACTGAAACTAATGAGCACAGAAAATATTTTTTTTTCTTTTTTTGCCTGAGCCCTTTTAATTTTTAAAAGGAATTAAAGACGATGCTGACAGGAATCTCAAATCTATCATAGATGGGCCTAAGTCAGTTTTACTGGCTAGATACCTTGCACATTGGGAAATAGAATGTAGGACTATATATCGTTCCCTTTGGAAAACTTCAGTAGTATATTTCTTACTCACATGAGTCCAGGTATTCATTCGCCTGCGTGACGGTCGTCGACTCGAACTCGGCATTGGTCGTACATTGTAAACTTGTAAAGCAACTTTCTCAATGATACCATTTTCGGTAAACTTTACCGGTGGATCTGTTAATTCTGCCGATCGCATTGCCCTGGAAAGATAAGTAAAAATATTGTCTGTTAGATTGTGGTTCAACGTCTTTTTTAAAAACTATCTCAGAAATTTCGTTGCTGCCAAGCGTTTTTGAACCATTGTAACGCGCAAAAGTCTATTCAAGACTAGGGCTGTTTAGCACACAATTGGTCGATCATCGAACACCGTTACTCAAAATAGCAAATTTGTGAAACGCCTCTGAACTAAAAGTCAATAATCTTTGGAGAGAGTTCTGGCCGAGCTGAGATTCACGCTCACATTTCCCAGATTACTAGACTTGTTCGTTACCTCTGAGCTGCTGGGACTCTGCAAGTTGAACAAGAGCGGCAAATAGTCGCATGATACGCCCGTCCCACCACCAGTTGTCGAGGGGGGATAATAATCGTAAAGGGCAGGTAGGGGAAAGTAGTAGTGCAGCAGAAATCATGTAAGTGATTGAAATATGCATGAATGTCTCCTCTAATGTTAAGGAAACATGCATATAAAGTTTCAGGTCATTCCAACATGAAAAGACAAAGTTATATTGTAGAGAAGCATGAAAAGCTGTAAAAAAAATAATGAATAGGGAATAACTCCAAAATGGCATTAGGTAAGGTTAGGGCTCCAGTGCAGTGCACTTTTCGTAACTGCAACAAACATGTTTACCAAGTCTCAAGTCAATTTGACTTGAGGTGACAAAGTTCCGTTCCGGGCAAGCAAGAAATACAGTAAAAATGAAGATCAAAGTGGAATTACTCAAAATATGCGCTAGGTAGAGTTATTGTTCTTGCTCACTGTACTCCGAAATATTGCAACAAACACGCATGCCAATTTTGAAGTCGTTCTGAGTTGAAGTGACAAAGTTATATTCCGGACAAGCACTAAATACTGTAAAAATGACGATCAAAGGGAAATAACTCAAAGACAGCACGAGGTAGAGTTACAATTCTTGCGCACTGCACTTCCAAATATTGCAACAAATAAGCATACCATAGTTCAAGCCATTCCTACTTAAGATGACAAAGTTATGCTCCGGACAAGCAAAAAATTCTATAAAAATGAAGATCTAAGGGGGGATAACTCAAAATTCGTGCTAGGAAGAGTTATGGTTCTTGTGCACTGCACTCCGTAATTTTTCAACAATCATGCATACCATATTTGAAGATGTTCAGACTAGAGATGACAAAGTTATATTCCGGACAAGCAGAAAATGCTGTAAAAATGACGATCAAAGGGAAATAACTCAAAGACAGCATGAGGTAGAGTTATGGTTCTTTCGCACTGCACTCCGTATTATTGCAACAAACACAAATGCCAAGTTTCAAGTCAATCGGACAAAGTTATGCTCCGGACAAAGAACTGGACGCCGCCCGCCCGCCCGGACGCGCGTACGCCATGGGTGATCCTATAATACGTCCCGTCTTCGACGGGCGTATAAAAATTGATCATCATGATATATTTCTCCTTTACAAATGTAAATATCGAAGTACCACAGAGGTCACAATATGTTCGCATCGATTAGCAGATTATTCCCTTTAGGAAAATAGAGCTGGCAGTTTTGAAATGTGCACTGTTTGCATATACCTGATGTACCAGGAAAAAGCAGCCATAATGTCTAATTTTCCTTCCTATAGTATAATGTATATATCAGAAACTTGGTAAATTGGCATTTATAACTGAAAGCCCACACACCTGACATTTAATAAAAACTCGTACTAATTAAACAAAGTACAAATAAAACATTTAATCCCTCTAAAATCATTTAAAGATGACCGCAAATACGTTTGCAGGTATGAATTAAATAACAGAATAGCAATCCGAAAAAAAAAATAAGATTTGTAATTGGATGAAACGTCACAGCTTACACTGAATATAAAGTGAAAGGAAAATGAAGCTCCCCGGCGATTTATTGGTTCGTGCGTCTGTTAATCAACAAACAAATGCTCTGACAAAAAGGGGTTTATTGCATCTGCAAAAAGTATCGACTCATGTCAGCCTGCGCATTCCACGCAGGCTGACATGGGTTGATTTTTTTTTTTTGCGATTTGTATCAAACTCAAAACCGCAGCGCTATTGCACCGTTTAATTAAAGTGATTCCGTCTAATCCTGTATATTCGAATGATTATACATTCATGAGTCATTCACTGTGAAAAGGTAGTCCAAAACATCTATATAAGCCGCTGCGCAGTCCGCACATGTCGAAGGAACATTGTACTGCATGATTTGTAGTACGTAGAAACAAGTCATACCTGTATAACTGTTCCCCTTCCTTCCAGAACTCCTGGATGGTAGAGTTACAGGAACTTGTGGGATACATTTTTAGGCGCCTAAGAACTTCCGGTGTTTGGGCAAGTTTTTCAAGGCCTTGTGCCCATATCTTTAAAGACGTTGTCATCGTTTCAACTATTTTCTCTTGTGTATCATTGTAGGATATACCTGTATAAACAGAATATTTTTAACCATTGCAATGTCGAGAATTTTTAAGAAATAATATTAACACCTTAGCTTTGCAGAGGAAATTTTTCGTTTTGTAGCGAACTGTCTTCAAAAAGCTCATAGTAAAGATAAAATTACGTTTACGAGGGTAGTCCCAAAACAGCGTATGATCAGGAAATATGGCCTGCAACACGCGAAAAGGGGCACTCGGACATTTGCGTAAAGCGTCCTCTCGGATCAACCTGCGCAGTCCGCGCAGGCTAATCCGAAACGGCACTTTCCGTTTTTATGTAATTTTCTGTTTTGCACATGTCTACTGAAGGACAAAATCTAATGCAGCCGTAAAGTGCCGTCTCGGATTAGCCTGCGCGGACTGCGCAGGCTGATCCGAGACGACACTTTACGCAAATGTCCGAATGCCCCTTTTCGCGTGTTGCAGGCCAATTATTATAAAAATGTTGTGGTTAAGGGGTTAAAGTATTACTCGACATATTCTGCTCCTAAACAAGAAAGTAGTATTATCAACCGTAACAACAGTATTTTGTTTGTCCCGATTCCTTCGATATTAATGTAAATGCATTTCTTCAAAACTGATTATTATTTATAGTGTGTAAGTTGAAAATATTTGGACTATTTTAGGCATTTGAATTTCTTCTTTTACGAGTCATCCCGCGATGGTTTGGGATTAGAGATACATGTATATACTTTCATGTACTAACAGTACAATGTGTTAAACGATCGTGTTTCATTGCATTCAAACTATCACAATCAGTCGAAGAAACATTTCTTGATACAGATAAAATATTGTTTTCTACTTTGCTGAAAAAAGAATTCTAGAACTGGATTTCACTTGCTAGAAGATCCCTATTCTGTACAAAAACAGAGAGAATCTCTATCCTCAAAATTTTAGGATTGTACAGATTGTTCAGAACATATACATTTTTAAAAGTTGATCTATAAATAGCACAAAATTTTTTGCTGTTTCATACCGAGAGAACCGATTGGATATGATCTTGAGGCCCTTGGACGGGTACCAAATATTCCACCAATAGAATTGGACGTAAGTAGCCACATGTATTTCTGCCCAGTGAGCTCCATGTCTTTAGCTTCGTCTAGTATATCTTTGGCATGAGAACTCCTGGAATGTAACAATAAAGAAAGTTAATTATTTGATTAAAATCCTGTAAATACTCGTAGGAGTATACGTAGTACCAATGCTGGCACAATGCACGTGAAATGGAATATTCTGTACCTCTTCAACCTGATTGGGTCTTAATTAACCATTAACATAGAGCTTTCTGCCATAAGCTGTTAACGCACACGACCATGTCTTTGAGGACTTGAAAACATTGTGGGAAAAGGAAAAAAAAGCTGGTTACCATTTTCTTATTTTCCTACAAGATTTTAAATCCATTCACAGACGATGACCCTAATTTGAGCCACATTAAATTTGTCGTCTGCAAATGCTCACAATATTGACCAGTCTAAAATTTTGTCGCATGGTAAAGTGTTTAGACTCATGTTTTTGATACTATTTTATAACGATAAAGGATGCATTGCGGAAACATGAATGATTGAATGAAGGCCCTTCTGTACATCGAACTAACCCTGCATGCAGTAGAATGACTCGTGACACTGTGCGGACTATGGTCTGCAATTCTGCTTTTATCTTTTTCTTCTTGATCTCATAATCGTCATAATCGCTGACGTCTATCGACACAGTGGACAGAATGGTGAATCTGAAACGTAAATTGTAATCTTTGGGTTAAAGCTTTGTGTAGAAGGCTTTTGAAACAAAGGAGTGTGGAACCATGATACTGGGATGGATACCATGGCAAACACCACCAACAACAAAACTAAAGATATAGTTCATGCAATTGTCGTCAGCGTGATCCATCTGTATTTAAAGCTTGAAATCAATAGCATTTATTTTTTGGAATTTATGATCAAGACAAAAAACCTAATGGAAAATGAACAACGGGCCTCAAAAAAATACCTCTAAAAGTACTGAAGACAGAGTTACTGATTTTGTGCACTGCACAGTATAATTTATTTGAAGTTTGAAGTCAACATTTATATACCTTGAAATTTATTCTCTGGACAAAATTGTACCGAACGGTTGGGGCGACAAGGTGACTCCAGTTTACCTCCTAACTTCTTTTTCGGGGGTTTAGAGAGTATCTGCTCGCTAACACAATATTCGGACATTTGCGTGAAGTATCGTCTCGGATCAGCCTGTGCAGTCCGCGCAGGCTAATCCGAGACAGCATTTTACGACTTCATTAGATTTTGTGCTACAGTAGACTTGGGCAAAACAGAAAATTACATAAAAACGGAGTGTCGTTTCGGATTAGCCTGCACGGACTGCACAGGCTGATCCGAGACGATACTTTACGCAAATGTCCGAATGTCCCTTTTCGCGTGTTGCAGGCTATATAATGTTTTGTTTTCTTAAGATTTGCGAAAAATCATACGTTGGAGACATCTCCCCTTTACAAAAATGTTTTTACGTGTATTTTTGTGTCAAAAAGTAATGTTATCTAGCTAATTTAGCAAATGATATCTACAAAAAGCGTTTCCTGCAAATGATACTGTACCAGTGATAAAACCGACGTACTTTGGTTTAGTGCTATATCCCTGCCGAATACTGGTTCTCTTCACCATATCGACCATACAGGCAATAAAATCGTCATGGCTGGAGATCTTGGACGTGACTATGGAGAAAGCAGTCCAGTTATAGCGGCTCAGTAGCAACGACATGGCCTGACATTGATGGTAAATTGTCGGAGCTATCTGTAACACTCGAGAGTCCTCCACACTCTAATAAAAAAGAAACAGGGGGTAAATTTCTCTCATAAAATGCACATTTCTGGTTATAACCCCCAAATTCAAAGAGCGTCACAGGGACAAGGCTTGGCAACGGTGGTAAATTGTGAAACAATATTTTACATCCAGTTCACTCCAGTTTCATCCTAGAAAGATAGAATTGACTTTTCTATGGAAAGGGAAAAAGCACCTAGGCTCAGGTGTTCAGAGTGTTTCAATGGCCTGGCCTGGCAACGATTGTCAACTGTCATAGCTGTCTGTAACAGCAGAAATCTTTATACTTTACATGAAACAACACGAAAGCTCATTTCAGATTTAGTTAACCCCTTTAGAAAGTTTGTCGTGTGAAATTGATTGAATAGAAAACAGTCACACATATTATACATACTTGTTATGGGTGTCTTAGATGAATGAACTGGTAGTAACGGTAAGGTGTGGGATCAATCGTAACACTTGGGAGTCATTCATGCTCAAAAATAGATAGCATAATGGTTCATATCAGTTTTGTCTTATCTCTATCGAAGGCTTGATGAATTTTATGGATTTTTCTGCTCATAACAATGGCAGTTCATGCCATGGCTTAGCACTGATAATAAATTGTCGGAGCAATCTGAAGTCTTCGATTCTCTCCAAGAAATAACATGATGATTCAGTTCAGTTTAGTGCATGTCTAACTTTGAAGTTTTTTTTTCGTCAATTTGTGCTCCTGTACCCAAAAGATGTACATGTATTTCTTTTTGATTGCATCTCTCTCTCTCCCTCTCTCTCTCTCTATCTCTCTCTCTCCCCCCTCTCTCTCCCTCTCTCTCTCTCTCTCTCTCTCTCTTCTATATACAGAGAAAACCTTCTAAGTTTTACGTCCCCAGGACAAACTGTGGTGCAATTTGATATTGGCCCTACATTGGCAGCCATCAGAAGATACGCGTGTCAAAAGATATTATATGAGGGTCTTTTTCCTGACCGAAGATATTCTCGTTCCAGACTGCACTCTTTGGATTGCTAATGGGATTTATTTTTACCTAAAAAAAAATTCTTTTTTTATGATTAGAATATCAAGTTATCAAATGCCCTTCAAAAATGACACTTATTCTTCCCGTTCCGACAATAATTTTATTTAATAATAATGTAGCCGACATAAACTATGTTTCCGTAAGAGATTATGGCGGGCAAAATAAACACCAACAGAAAATTCTCATCAAAGGCCAAAAACAACATGTTGGTGTTATGTGCTATTAACTAAACAACCAAATAATCCCACGGCTTTACGGCACTAAGAAAGTAAGTATTGAAAAAAGAAAACAAACCAAGATGTCTCTACTATACTTCTGTTCCAGTACTACTATGGTAACATTCCATATTGTAGACCTTATGATCAGGACGGGATATTTTGTTGACTGAGTTTAACCCATCTGTTTGTGTACGAAAGAAAGCAAGTTGCATGGCTGAGAGAGAGAGAGAGAGAGAGAGAGAGAGAGAGGGGGAGGGAGAGAGAGAGGTTGATTGAAATTTGAAATATTTGAAGGGGGCTTAATACATCTATAAAAACCATCGACCAAGGTCAGCTTACGTAGTCCGCGCAGGCTGACATTAGTCGAATAGTCGAAACTTTTTGTAACTGGTCATAGTTCTGAATGTCAAAAGACCAAATGAATTTTATGGATCCATAATTATGTGATGACTTGCTTCGTATAATGCACTGAGGAGATGGATAAATGATTGATTGATTGATAGTATGGTGTTTAACGCCGTTTTCAACATTATTTCAGTTATAAGATAGGCCAGTGCACCTATCCATGCTTTCCTGGAGTCTCTTTTACCAGTACTCCGCACAATTTTCTTTCCAAGCCACTGGCTGCTTTCCCACATAATCATCGTCGAAAGAGGAGATGCATAAACCTCCCCCTTTTATCATAGCATGGCTTTTATATACATGTATATGTATATTGATATCTTGAGTAGATAAAACTATATTTGGTCGTTTGTTTGGCGTTAACGCCATTTATAATATTGTTTCGGCAACCTTATTTGTAACAAAGCCAATATTTCCACAAATAAAATACATGTTTATGGCACATTTATATGTACGGATTATAACTGTTCTAAGATGAAAGTCAATTATATTCTCCTGTTTTCTATCATTAATATTTACCAGAGATATTTCCTGTAAATAAACATCATAATGAAGTCCTGTCTTGCATAACCATATGTTTTTCCATATGCCCTATTTTTTTCCCAAAAGAATATGGCAAAGGGTTTACCTAATTAGCAGAGCGATTCCTTTGATTTTCTTTAATTATACTGAACAGAGTTGCCTGGATGTAGTTAACTCCTTCGGTGCCAAGCGCCGTAGGAGGAAACAGAGACTTTTGCGGATGGTATAGATCAAGATCAGACTGCACAGAACGTGCAGTCTGATCTTGAACCTATACCGTCCGCTTGTTTAGTCAAGCCCATACGATAAAAAATCTTTCTAGGTTTTTAGTAGAATGTTTTTCAGCCGTCGAAAGAGGTCGAGCAAAAGTATTTGACGCTGAATGGTTAAGTACAAAACTGAACAAGTTTGAAAGATTGACCCGTAAAAACTCCATTAACAAGTTTGGTTGCTTTTTGTTAATAGTTAATCTTCGATCCATATTATTCGTCATTGTTGAGATATTCTAGCGATATTCTCGAACCAAACACCGGTTGCGCTGTCAATGGATCCGGAAAAAAAAACTCTAAGAGCCATATTACCTGTATTAGTTGACCAAATATAGAGTCCACATGACAGGAAGGTTTCTATTTAGAAGGCTAAGATAGGACTACACGTATCTACAGGCTAATCTGGGTCCGTATTCACCACTCATTCTTAAGAACATTCTTAGTCTTCTACAGAATAATCTGATTTTGAAAGTAACTTGACCTGTGATTGGCTAAACAATTTGGTTTAGCCAATCAGAAGTTGTGTTACTTTCAAATTTAGAAAATCTTGGAGAATAAGACTAAAAATGTTCCTACAGTTGGTTGGTGAATAAAGACCTAACTCCCCTTCTTATTGCAAAGTAGGCTACATTGATGGTCGTGTACGACAGAATCGGGTTTCACAAGACTAAAAGATAAGACATGCATTTCCTGTATTCTGTCCTTCGAATTCTAATTATTTACTTTTTGGTCAACCCCACCCCCTTTCAAGCGAGGACTTATATATGGCTTATATAACCATACCCTGCAATTTGAGCACTCCTTCCTCATGACGCCACTAACAACTTCCTCCCCTTCTCTCTTCCCCCCCCCCCTCCCGAAAAAAAAGGGGGCATGGATGAGTCACATCGTGTTCCTTGCTGTTCAATCTATATTTCATAGTTCCTTTGGGTCTCTAAAGATGTTAGGTCTATTGTAATACCATATTCGAAAATTAGTTTGGATAATTATAGACGAATACCGCATCTGCACTGAATTCACTTGTTTCATTTGAATACATTAATTCATAACCTCTTGTGGACGAATTTTTGCGTCTTGCAGCGGATCACAGCAAAATCATTGCAAAAAAAAAAAATACAAAAAAAAAAAGGGGAGAAAATGATGCTCACATTTTTTTTGAAAATGGAAATATCCATTTAACTTGTTCGGCGTTTAAGAGGCTAAAAAGCAGGCCAAAGGAAAGTCATATTTTGGTTCATTACATCAATGAATGGTGGAAGGACTTTACCTTTCAATGCGGTAATAGGGTTTGTTGACTGCATACACCATGTACTTCCGGTCGAATGTCGTAATATTACAATAGAATGCCAGAACTTTACTAAAAACGATACATCAATTCAAACTTTTTTGTTATCTTTTCCAGCATATTATAACCGGATGAGTGCGAGAGTAGACAGGGTAAACAGATAATTCAATAAAACTCGAGGGGTTTTCTTACTGAAGTTGTAATTACATTTTGATATAAGGCCTTCATAAATTCGATATTAATAACGTAATTCCCGATAGATTTCCCTCTATTAAATTCTGATACAGAATTCTTAATATCTCAATTTCGTTATGTTATATATCATTTGTACAAATAAGTTTAATCTTTTTGTGCCGTTCGTAATCTATCCGCGAATTGAAATCCGTTGTGTCTCGACAAACTGCGTTCCATATAGGCAGACTGAATAAATAGGAATAGAGTAAAACATACAACGTTCAGTGTAATCTAATCTTGACCTAGAGTGTGTGCTGTAAGGCAAGGTTAACTCTTTACCAGACGACAAAATTTTTGATCTGGTAACTTTGAAAACATTTGAGCCATGCTCTGGCAAAAGGCGACTTGATGCATCTCCTTGATGCATTATACCATGCGAGTCATAGCATAATTATTGATTCCATTAAAATCAATTTTGTATAAAAACCGACTGAATCATGAGATGGACTGGTCCTTTGACATGCAGAAAATTTACCAAAAGCAAAAAGTTTCGGCCCATGGCGGCCTGCGCAGGCTGAACTGGGTCGATACTTTTTGCAGATGCATAAAGTTCCCTTTTCACAAAGCAGGGCTCATTTTTAGACGACAAACTATGTGTGATTAGAAATATTAGAATTTGTCTTTGAGAGGATCGACACTATTTAGGGAAAAGGAGAAATGTTTGAGACCAGCATTTTTTCTTTTTGCCCGCATTGTTTTCAAACGCTCCCTACTGTAGGTTAATTGAAACTCGGGATGCTTTGGTAAAGGGTTAATTTGTTCGTATGGTGTTTTATGTCATTTTCAAAATATGTCAGTTGTATATCAGCGGCCAGTGCTCATATCCATGATTTTCATGCGTTTCCTTTACTAGTTCTTTGCTTAATGTTTTACCCTAGCCACAGGCTGCTTTTCCACATGACCGTCTTTGACACAATATTCAGCTGTGAGAGAGGAACGTAAAGAATTAAAGGAGTATGCAAGCGTACTTTAATTGATGATAGTTATTGCAATCATTGTTTCGACGATGAATATGTAAGAAAGCAGCCAGCGGCTTTGGGAGAATATTGTGCGAAGAACTGGTTAAAAGAAGTCCAGGAGAGCATGGCTTGGTGCACTGGCCACCTTGATATAAGTTAAATAATGTTGCAAACAGCTGTAAAGACCGACCGACCCACCGACCAACCAACCCAACAAACAACCCAACAACCAACCAACCAACCAACCAACCAAACAAACAAACAAACAAACAAACAAACAAACAAACAAACAAACAAACAAACAAACAAACAAACTCTTTGAAAAATCTTACACCATAAATCCGGTTGAGAACAAAATATTAGAAAAAAAAAACCTCCAATAATTTCACAGACAATGTTGTTACCATTTAAGATTGACTTTAATCGCCCAACAAATTTTTCAGACAACAAACATAATTCAATACAATTAGAAAAGATTACTTGGTCCAAAATGTACTGAGCGCCCCTTAATGGTCGATTGACATATTATCGAATAGTCCAGTTATTTTACGACCCTGATAGAGAAAAAGTCTTTTTAAATCACAGTGGAAAAAGAAAAAATACTGGTAACTAGCAATTTTCGTTTTTCTTCAGTGTTTTCTACGCTATCTGTGACAAGTCCATTCATTTGATCCACGTTCAATTTATCGTCTGCAAATGCGTTCAATTTTGGTAAGTTTTAGTTTACGTATATTCCGTCTGGTTAGGACTTAACATTTCACGTAAAGAAAACTTTTTCTTTGTGTTACAGCAGACAACTTTTTTCAGCAGACCACTTTCGGAAATACTGTGACAAAAGCAGAAATTGTCTGTAACTTACAATGTTACCTTTTTTAGACAATATTCTCAAAGCAGTTCCATGTACTATATGGCTTGTAACACACGAAAAGGGGCATTCGGACAATTGAATAAAGTGTCGTCTCGGAACAGCCTGCGCAGTCCGCGCAGGCTAATCCGAGACGGCACTTTACGACTACATTAGATTTTGTGCTACAGTAGACTTGCGCAAAACAGAAAATTACATAAAAACGGAAAGTATCGTCTCGGATTAGCCTGCGCGGACCGCGCAGGCTGATCCGAGAGGACACTTTACGCAAATGTCCGGATGCCTCTTTTCGCGTGTTGCAAGCCATATCATATATTTCATGTTGATCAATCATAGTTTACAAGGAGGTTTTGAAAACGTCTGCAGGAAATTCGTTTAACCCTTTACAACACAATCCCGAGCTTTCACGACCATGAGAAAGAAACCTTTTAGAACATGGTTGGAAAAGCAGAAAATGCGGGTAACCAGTATTTTCTCCTTTTTTCCCCCACAATGTTTTCTACCCTATAAAAGACAGAAATCATTTGGGCTACGTTTAATTTGTCTTCTGCAAGCGCTTTCAATTTGCGCTTGTCTTAAATTTTGTTGTCTGGTAAAGAGTTAAGGGGGAATTGCTTCACTAAAATTTAGCAGACGAAAATTTTTTTGGAAGACAGAGTTAGATTTTGTTCAAGCCGAGATTTTCAATCGGTATGGATACTGTTCACAACGTGGGCGTTATTGCTGACATGACGATGTAAGAAAGGATCGGTCTACACGAGATGTGCTATCTGACCTGAGTTTTTTTTAGCGATTCAGACAAACTGAAACAAATACCCAAATATCATTACATCTACAACTCTTTATGCCCTTGTACCACACAGCTCAATCACCCTTTGCTAAAAAGTTTCTTGTTTTACTGAGGAAATAGCCTTATGTAAACAGACAGAAAAGGAGAAAACGCTGTTGACCAGCATTTTCTCTTTTCCAACATTTTTTTCTAACCTTTCAAGTTTCCATGGCACATCTCGTTATTTGAAACAAACTGAATTTGGACAAGTCTTTTACTTTGTTGCCTGGTTGTGAGAGATATTCCAGCCAAACTGCCCAGAACGCTTGCCCCGTTATCATTACAAATACAGCTTTTTTTACGCCCTTGCATAAACGGCTCCTTGAAACTTTGTTAAAAACAGATCGTCTTTTATTTAGGAATATTATCATATTTCATGTTTTCTTGATTATGTAGGTTAGTGTATACAATACTTATTGTAGGTAATGGTTATAGAGAAGAAATTGTGAAGGGACGGAGTAATTGATAAGATGACTCGGTATGTAACTTCAATGACTTGACGCGTCACAATGCTTGATACCATCAACGAAATTGACACATGTTCATTTCACACTAGAATTGTCAATTTCACGTCCTGTTACCCGCTTAGAAACCTTTATCTAAACTTTGATCGGACTCGATTTGTTACCGGAAACTTTCGTCAATATTGTGCTCCCGTGTCTCTAGGTGCGCATGTGAAACTAATAAAGCTCGGTTTTAGCAATCAGGGCTTGAAATCATGATGTCGATGGTGCGATTCCTAGCTCGCCCAACTTCTTTCCGAGAATTGATCATAATCAATGCAAGATGATTCATTCCTCTCTCACCGCTGAACACTGTTTTTCACACTGACGTTTAAGCAGAAAAGCACCCAGTGGTTTTGAAAACATGCTGTGCGAAGTACTGATAAAAAAAAAACATCCAGAAAAGCATAGATAGGTGCAATAAAACGATGTTAGGAATGGCGTTAAACGCACAGAAAAACTAACTGTCTGTGTACCTGGCTATCTGTGTAGCCCTCTCTCTCGCTTTCTCTGTCTCCAGCCCCCCCCCCCCCATTTCTGTCTCTCTCCTTTACAAAGATTAAATACACAAGTATCAAGTCTCAAAGAAAAAACTTTAAATACCCCTGTAACGATTTCACTGCAAATAAATATTTTCGGGCGGCCTGAAAGACAAATCCATTGCAAATTCAAAGATTTCATGGTCATTGATTAGAATCGAGTGTTAATCGAAGACCAATACCTAATGCATATTCCGTGCATACATGTGCACATATCGTCAAAAAACTAGTTTTTTCGTTTATGGCAATGACAGAAAAGGGAAAGAAAAAATCTGGAAAATGAAGATGGTCAATTTTGCCCTCCTCAACTCCCATTTTTACAAAACCTAGTACTGCTATGTTTCACGAATTCAGGCACATACAAATTCATGTACATTTTTTAACTTTTGTAAATTTGTACAAAAAAAAAAAAAAAAAACCACCTGACTAACAGGAGCTTAGACAATTTCTGCAACCATGAGGCAGGACCAACAGCTCAAAATACTATTTTTCTTTTCTAAACTCAGCATTTAGCCCATCATTTGGCCGAGATAACATCTCTCGGCGAACCAATGTCCAGGTTTACCAATCATTATTAATACCATTCTTAGTCTAATAATCAGGAATTTTCTAAAGTTAAATGTAACGAAAATCGTGGTTTAGCCAATCAGAAATCGTGCTACTTTCTGAAATAACAATATGACCGAATATGCAGTGAAGAATGGGTGGTGAATACAAGCTCTGGTTGCTGGTATTCGTTATTCAGAATTAGATTTTAATTCAGACTTGTAATGGATTAGAACTCTTATGTTGCTCGAATGACGTGTTACCCTAGAAAGATGAAGCCACGGATCTTATACATGTGTATATACGATCCCTGATGAAGCTTAGGATGGTACAACACAAGGAATATCTGTATAGACATACCAGCAGCTTGTAACAGAATCAAGAAGAATAGTTATTTGAGGGAGACTCCAGAGATGATCCAGAACTCTTGTATAATAATCTTTCGAAGAAGCAAAATATTCTTTACACAAAGATTATAAGAATTACAAAGTTCTTTCAAACGGAAGTTAAACAATTTGAAATGCGCATGTCAAAACTTGGTTGCCTGGTGATCGACTCGTGGGACCTGCGCAGGAAACCAGACTGAATAGGAATGATTACCAGTCAAAATGGATTATTTTCTCTACCAAGAATGAGAGCATTCCCTGGGGACCCACAAAGCAGACAATATGTTGTCGCAGGTTTGTCATACGATCCAAGAAAAATCCCTCTGTCTCTGGAGTAAATGGCACTGCCCACAAATAAACTCTATATCCAATAATTTGTAATCTGTTGTTTATCAACACCGGAAGGGTTTTTATCCGATGGCATTTTGTCGTTGATGAACCCATTTGCACTGCTAAGTGGCGTAGGTGTCGAGTTTGAGACCCTTTTTGTCACGTTCAAGATCCATATCAAGTTCGATCTACTCTTTACACACACAAAATAAAAGCAAGTGTGTTTACGACCCCGGTGAAAAAAGGCTTTTAAAAGGAAATTTGAGATCGCAACATTTATTTTTTTTTCTATTACCCAGGAATTCATATTTAAATGAATTTAATCTAGATCCAGACGCTTAAGGGTGAAAGGCCCAAACTAGCAACCAAACGAAATCAATTCTGTACATAAAATACAGTTGAGTTTCATTTATACCGATTAAGAGTATGGCGATTATAATAAGTCTTACAATCTGTTGAATTACACTTGGTCAGATACATGTATGTGGGTCACATTAAAGGCACACTAGCGGCCACAACTAAACAATTCAGCAGTCAAATTCAATTCATACCATTTAAAAGTATAAATATTATCTGGTCAGACAATGTGTTACTGTGCAATCTGTGAAAGTTCCAGTCACTGGCAGTAAAGTGTATCGTAAAGCTTGAACAAAAGTTGGTAACTTTCTAGTCTCACAAAACATTTTTCTACAAGCACCTAAACTTTGACAGATTGTGCTGTAACATCATAATGATATCCATAACTTTAAATGGTGTGAATTAAATTCTCTGCATTTTGACCCCTCCACAATTATTTATAGTTGGCAGTTAGATTTAATATTTATTTTTCTGCAAGTGACTGGAACGTTGGCAGTCTGCAAATGCTTTTTTAATGAACCATTCTAAGCGTTAAGCTTGCCTAGACGTGTAGTTCTTTAACAAGGAAAGGCTCATATCTCCCAGTGGAGTTTTTGCATTTCCCTATTATAATGTAATCAAATTCATATTCAAATTTACAACAAGCACAAAAACTCGTGCAAACACTGTGGCAAAGGGAAAATTTGCTTGTTTCGAGCAATTTTTCTTTTTGTCATAATGTTTTTAAAAAGCAGTCTTCTGCAGTACTGGAAAAATAAAGTCTGCAAATAATGAAGGCTCAAAGTAAGCACATATAATTACGGACCCTTTCTCTGTCTATCCTGGAAGAACAAGGTCCCTTTGAGACAAAAGCATTTTGCCAGTTTTAAACCCTTTACAACGACATGCCTTTATACTCTACACAGAAGGTGAAATGTTTTGTTGAAAACATTATGGGAAAAGGAGAAAATGCTGGAGACCAGCATTTTCTCCTTTTCCCACAAAGTTTTTAACCCTTTCAATTCCATTTTATATAATTTTTAAATCAAAATTTGACATGAGGTCTGCACATGCTTTAAGTATGAAGAAAGCCTATTATTTAGTCTGGAAAAGCGTCAAGTTTTATGCTTACAGAGACGTGTAGATCTTAAACAAGGAGAAGTTTACATCTCCCAGCTGAGCTATTTGTATTTCTGTATTATAATATATAATCAAATTTATTGATCTCCTTTTTGGCTTCTGAGATAAAACATCGTTGGTGTTTTGTCTCTATTCCATTGTAAAATGACGCATTTTGTAAGATATTGGTACTTACTCCTCTGAACAAAAAATATTTTGAAGAAAAGAAAAATTTCATTCTTGATACAGGACAAGTGTGAAAATGACTTTTGATTACAAAATACATATACGCTTTGTTCCACAAAGTAGCTTTAAAGCTATGCACTGATATGCAACACAAGGTGAAACAAGTTTGTTGCAGACGCTGCTTAAACCTTTTCCACACAATCCCTAGTGTTAATGATCTAACAGAAGGCGTTTAAAAACATTGTGGAAAAAGGACCAAATTCTGGAAAGCAGCAGTTTCTCTGTTTCTCACAATCTTTTCTACTTTTTCAAGAAAAATGTCATCAATTGCAACTTATTTGATTCGTCGTCTGCATATACTTTTAATTTAGACAAGTCTACAATTTTGTCGTTTGGTAAAGAGTTAAGCACCCTTGACACATATTCATAATCCACATGAGATTAAATATATGAATAGATCCACATGAAACATTTAACTCTTTACCAAACAAGCCCTGGTTTTCACGACCCTGGGAAGAAAAGCTTTCGAAAACCTTGTGGGAAAAGGAGAAAATGCTGGTAACCAGCATTTTCTCCTTTTCCCACAAGGTTTTCTATCCTTTAAGAGACCAATTTTATAAATTGAGACACTTTTAATTTTGTCGTCTGCAAATGCTTTCAATATGGACCAGTCTAACATTTTGTCGTTTGGTAAAGAGTTAAGCCAGGGATCCTATATATATGTGTATATACGATCCCTGGTTAAGCGTAAGGAGAAGTTGGTTTTTTAGAGCAATCTTTTACTACAATGTTTTCAAAAGTGATCTGCTGCAAGATTGAAGAAGGCAGTATACAGCACGTAATGATTGTATGAGGGTATATGAGCAATGCTTTCGAAAAAAGGGGTTTAATACATCTCCGTGATACATTATACCAAGCAAGTCATCTCATAACTATGGATCAATAAAATCGTCCATTTTGTCTTATAGGTAGAATGGTCTTTTGACATGCAAAAGATTGACCAAAAGCAAAAAGTTTCGACTCATGTCATCCTGCGCGGATTGCGCAGGCTGACATGAATCGGTACTTTTTGTAGATCCATTAAACCCCCTTTTCACAAAGCATGGCCCATATCACCTCAGATATCGGGAAAGTACTTTATTCTGGCAAAAACGTCTAAACTTGACAGTTGACAATTCGCTCTTATAGCATATTCAATTCGAATTGGCAGCCAGCTGACAGTTGACAGTTTGCTTTAAGTGTTTAGAAAATTGAACTGGCAGCTGGATGAAAAATTTGAATAGGCAGCCACGTGTGAAGTTAGCTGACAGTTGCCAGCTGACAATTGAATTGTCAACCGTCAACTGTCAACTGGCAGCTAACTTCACGAACGTCTAAAGTTACTACGATAATACCTACAGTTCACGAGACCATTCCCTTCCTTTCGTCCTTAACCTTTCGGCTGGTCTCTTTACCCATTACCAGTTGTTTCTAATGTATCTGTGATTAACTTTTGCCATACGATCCCAAATCTTAATGACCTTGAGGAAAATGGCCTTTTAAAATATCGTGGGAAAAGGAGAAAGTGCTGGTAACCAGCATTTTCTCCTTTTTCCAAACTATTTTCTGCCCTTCCAAACATAAGTTCATTTTTTTTCCACAATATTTTTCTATCCGTAAAAGCTTTAAGTCAATTTTGTACTCCTATTTACTTTGTTGTCTGCAATTGCTTTCAGTTTGGACGATTCTTAAACTTTGCCTTTTGGTAAAGAGTTAAGAAGGCAGATTCATAAAGCGGTGGTTCTGGGTCAGAATCCTATGGTGGCCGTATTTCTGCCACGAGATACGAGATAGCTATCATGATAATTTAAGAAAACTATCGGGATAACTTCAGGTTTCCTGAAAATTTTATCGAGATAGTAAAAAGTTTCCTGAAAAAAATCTCACGATAAACTTAATATTTTAACTCAAAATTTCTCAATGGTGCACGAAGCTGACATTCGAGATAAAATTATCGTGATAGTTCTATCCGTTGCTCGATATCTATAAAAACAGAAAATTCACCATTTGGATGAGCTTGGTAGTTTTTGACTTTACAAGATTGCAGTAAGTAGAAATTCGAATTATTATCAGTTGTAGAATAATTGGTAAATTTTGACAAGACCCGAAATAAACAGAAAATCACAGAGACGACTGGAAACGCCTCCTACAAACAACTTTAAAATCATTCAGGGAAAAGGCAAATTCATAAGGTTGTAGACGAAGATGTTCCGAAACCGTATCTAATTATAGATACCGTGAATGTCAGTTGTGGGCACGAAAGCAAAATAAATCATGATAACAGTTTGAATTATCGCGATATTTTTATCGTGAAAACTTTTATTATCTAGATAATATTTCCAGGAAACTTTGTTTTATCACGATAGTTCTCTGAAATTATCGCAATAGGTATCTCGTATCTCGTGGCAAAAATATGCCACCATAGAATCCTGTAGGCAATGTGGTCGTGTGATGCTAGTGTCCTTTAGCAAGATACTGCAAAGCCTTGGCCTAGTGCTGATTAAAACTAGGAAACACAAGTATATGTGAGATGCTGCTGGGATAAAAGTTAAATACTATTGAAAGCAGCGGGCTTTACGGTGCCTTGTCCAAAGGACAACCCACGAAAAACGATTGCCTCGTGTGAGTATCGAAAGTCATATTTATTTTGACCTAGGAAATTATGCAAATGACTTAACTCTTTCCCAAACAATCACGGCTTTGACGACCATGGGGAAGAAGCCTTTTGAAAACAATTGTGGGAAAAAGAGAAAATGCTGGTTAGCATTTGTTTCCTAATGTTTCCTAACCTATCAAAGACAAATTCAATCGTTTGACCCATAATTTATTCGTAGTCTTCAAATGCTTTCAGTTTGGACTTGTACACAATTTTGTCGTTGGGTAAAGAGTTATTCCTTATGCTGCTAAGCGCGACTCAATGACCTTTTGCGAACAGTGTAGATCAAGATCAGACTGCACAACGTGCAGTTTGATCTTGGATCTACACCGTCCGACAAGGAGATATTTCTCTTCCCTAAAATACCTTTGAAAAAGCAATATTTTGGTTTTTACTATCTAATTAAAAGTTTCATTTCAGTTATTAAGCAGGTCAAAGTTAAAAGCACTTGACTTACCTGTAGGGCCCCGGGATAATTTGGATCCCAGCTGATGACTGGATACCCCAGATGTTGAGCAAGCTGCATGATATAATTATAAGAGGACGGTGAAGCCATTGCGTATTTGATCAAGGTGATGGTGTTCACATTCTTGGTGAATATCCCTGTACAAAACAGTGATAAGATCTCGGAGGGACTCGCCGTCTCTGTAAAATTTAACCAGGAATTGATCACAAAATGGTCCCGCAGGTGCTTGTATGTGGGATCCCAGCCACGGTTGATTTTTTCTTTCGTTAGGACGTGAGCGGTGTCATAAACATGTTCTGTTGAAGATTGGAATTGTGTGATGATTTGTATGACAACATCTTGTTTAATGACAGGCTGTGTAAAACATTGCCAGCCCGGCCATAAAAACACACTTATTACTAGAAAATGTAAACTGTACTTTGAATAGGACGGTATGTTCAACATTGCGTAAAGCCGCATTGTATCGCTGGAATTCTACTTCACTTAAACTCACACCGCTGCACCATCAAAGTATAAAAAATAGGCACCACACTATTTTTTCACTTAATGAAAATATTCTATCAATCATAGCATTCAATCCACATCATCATGCACAAATTAGTCTTTTTCTAGCGACTTTTCACTAATAAACTTGTTGAAGAATTTTATTTTTGTTATTATTATTTTCACACGTAAAGCACAATTTTTTCCAGCCTGAAAATCACGAATGCATGTGTGTTCTGAACAATCTCAGAAAATCTGTGTTACGTTAGTTAAAACAATGATGTATCACATTATCTCCGATTTCGCCGAATCTGTTGACTTCATAACATCGTTTGTTTCCGGCATTTTCCGATATTTGTAGTCAATGAGCTATGGGAGACGACTACACTGTATCGGAGAAGTTAACTACATCTAGAGCTACGTGGGAATTGATTCTCTCTTCCTCTTATCCCATCTGTTGTGAGTATGCCATCTGAAAAGGAAAAAGGAATATTCGCTTTTGACCGAAGTTCGAATAAAATAGGTCCCATTGATTTTGAAATAAAAATGAAGAAGGTATACATTTTCGGCCATATATATATTAATCATGACTTACAAGTTTCAGGTGATGAGCTTATTCCTTTCCTTTTTCAGTTGTTTCTCATGTGTTATAGTTATCTTTTTTTTTTCTAAATATGATACATGTATTTTGTTGATACACCACAGTTTCTGTTTTTTCCTTTATTCATTAATTCAAAGACGAGCAATCTGATTTGCTAAGACGGAACGGTTGGTCAATACAGCCGATTGACTCTATCATAAATAAAAAAAACCCCGACCACTTCTGGTCATGTAAACAGACCATTATATCAAAATTTCAAGAAACCTGATAATTAATCATCTGACATAATCTTTCAGGTTCAAAATAGTCAGATCGTATTCAAAGATTTTTTCCCAAAGGAAGCACTCGAAATATTCACATCATAGGAGCCGACGCTCTGACGAAAAGGGGTTTAGTGTATCTCCGTGATGCATTATACGAAGGAATACCTTACATTATTGTGGATCGTTAAATCAATTTTGTCTAGCAAACAACTGAATAATGAGGTAGAGTGGTCCATAGAGATGCAGAAAATTTACCCATAGCACAAAGTTTCGGCAGAGGTGCGCGGGCTGACCTGAGTCGATACTTTTTTGCAGACGCATTAAATATCCTTTTCACAAAGCATGGCTCCTATACTGGTACATACACAGATTCCGTAATCTTATTAAACATTTGCGAATGGAGCAAATCAAGACATAAAAGAACTTGTCTTCAACCTGATTGAAAGCAAACTAGAGTAACTGCAGAAAGTGGCAAAAGAATTAACACATAGAATGCAAAAAAGAATTTCCAAAATTCACATTACGTTGAGCGTTGACATAGTTTTACTTTGACAACCGGAAGTCGTTCTGCATTTCAGGCAAAAACATCCGCAGGAAGTGTACTCACGTGATAAAATTTCCCGTCGATGTTTGAACTGAGTGATTTATCGCATGGTTCGGATTCTGCACTAAGATTATTATCCCCACAATATGATTTAATTGATTTCGACATTTCACTGATTAAGCTCAATTTTATTTAATGACTCCCATCAACGAAATAAAGGAAACATGATCATTGGATGAGATTATTAACGAGCATGTGAGGTCGTATTTTATTTCTATAGAAAAACATGTGAACGTAAATCAATGTAAAAGGCGTCATACAAAAATTAATCCAGAGTCCTGAATAAATGAGATGGACATTTTCAACCAGTTTAACCCTTACCCTGCAGTGTTTAAATTCTGAACGATTATAATAAGAGAAATCGTTCAGTCAATTGGCTTTGAATGGAGTTTATATGACGGAGACTACAGATAGAGCATCGGAGAGTGTAAAGCATGATCAGACTGCACGTATTGCTTTACACCCTCCGCAACATACACGAGCCATGCTCCGGTAACAGGGGGCTTAATGCATCTCCGTCATGCATGATACTAAGTAAGTCATCACATGATTATGGATCCATAAAGTCCATTTTGTCTAACAACCAACTGAATCATGCGGTAAACTGGTCCTTTGACATGTAGAAAATTGACCGATTAAAAAAAAAGGTTCGGTGCAGGTCAGTCTGTGAGGACTGCGGAGGCTGACCTGGGTCGATACTAGTTTACAGATGCATTAAAGCCACCTTCCCACCCCCCTTTTCACAGAGCATGGCTGATATGCAATGGTAGGCTAAGAGTTTCAAAAAAAAGTGCGAACTGCAATCTCACCACTGTTCTCCTCGGGTTATCTTGCAAATTATAAAACAGTGTAGATCCAAGATTAGATTTTAAGTTCTGCGTAGTCTGAATCTCTACTATGTCCGTAAGGGCACTTTATGCTGCACGAGTATTACTTTATATAAAATAGTGATGTGGATACACATTTAGAATCAGCAAGTGAAGGAATATTGTACTAATTTATTGCTGTTTTGTAGTTTGCTTTATTATGCGTTTCCCATATAGGTATTCATAAACCTCGGGCGTCTAGGCTGCCTTTCACTAAACTGCCCATACACGAAATTTGCGTACGCAGTTTTAGAAAGCAAGCATCAAGTCTGAAAGCAAGTTTCAAAAGACTACATAACTTTACAATCTGAGTAAATACTTGCATGACTTTATGCCAGCTCATACCTTTGGGTAAAGCAAGGATCATATGTGTGTATGTACAACCCCAAATAATTGAAGTAAACCTACGCAGTTTAGTGAAAGGCAGTCGTAGGCCAAAACTGCTTCATGGCTCGATTCTTTATTTATATCCACTATGATTATATACGTTAAGGGGTGAGTTCCGTCCTGAACATGACATGTCCATTTGCATCCCGTCTTTAAGAGGAATTTGATATACGAAACAATCCCCAGGTGACGTATGAATGCGTTACTATGTGGACTTCGAAATCGTCATCTGTGGGCCTTTACAATTCCTTCTTCACATTTCAGCAAGTTTAGCTCTAATTGGCCATTCAATGTAAATGAACTTTTCTAAATAAAATAGACTTTGCACTCGTTTATGCAGTGTTGTAAATGATATGCTACTGCGCTTACAACCAACCTATCAACTTACTCAACTCTAAACTGTAATGTATTGGTAAATGTACGCTATGCGATACTGTTGATACTTTGATTATTGAACAATCTCTATTTGTGAAGATCAATATTAAACGCAGTTTCCGATAATATCATGGCTGTCTTACTTAGTTTATTACATAAACCACACACAAAATTCTTAGATTTGATCAAATTGGGAGCATTTGAAGACAACAAATTGAATGTGGGTTAGAAAACATTGTGGGAAAAGGAGAAAATATTGGTTACCAGCTTTTTCTCCCTTTCCTACAACGTTTTCAAACGCATTCTTCTTTTGGTCGTTAAGACTCGGGATTGTGTGGTGAAGTGTTAAGTATATGTGTGTGAAGCAAAGCTATCTTTAAGCCTATTCATTTGATTGACCGCTCCAATCAAGCCATGTGTATACGAGATTGCTTCTAATAGTATTTCCGTCTTTTGTTAAATAAAGGCATCGGAATAAATGTTCTAAAGGTCTTTGTCTTAATATTAGAAAAATCTTTAGGACCCATTGGATTTATTATCCGCAAAACCTGGTCCCCTTGGCGGCAACAGTCATGTGGGGTTTCTTGGGTTTATCTTTTTATCGTATGGTGTTTAACGCCGTGTTCAATGTTGTTTCAGTCAAATCGCGGAGGCAAGTGCCAAAAGTGCTTTCCTGGAGTTTCCTTCTCATAATATTTTTCTCATGCCAAAGGCTCCTTTCTCACATGAACACGATCGAAACATTGTTAAGGGGTGAGAGAGAAACGGATTCTGTCGCAATGGTTGTATTCAATCTACGGAAAGAATTATGGCGACCTGGGGAGCCGAACCAGGAAGTCCCTGATATCAAGCCAGGTACATTACCGACTGAGCTAACGGGTCCGGCTCTTTGTTAAGAAACTGCAAATCCCCGGTCCAGTACAATTGAAACACAGGAAAAATATCAAAAAGTGAGCCGTTGCCGTAATTTGTCTGAAGTACCGTTGAAAGTAGTCAAAATGTCATTTAAAAACAACCAATCCACAAACAAACGAGCCGAAAGAATCGTATTTCAGGTGGCTGTTTGAATTTATGGGAAAGTCAATTGTTATGTGCTGATAGGCAAAACATGGTGTATTTTCATCTTGGAGAATATGTTATTACAGTCATTAGTAAATTGGTGAACGGTCTCGCTCTCTCTCTATCTTTATGAATTCCAGGTGTACTGTTCACCCTTAGCGCCTCAATCACGACTGTAGTTGCTTTTTTTTTCGGACAGTACAGCACAAGATTAGATTGCACAGAACGTGAACTCTGATCTCAGATCTACACAATCCGATTCTTTTATTAACATACTGACCAATACAGAGTTTAAATTGCCATATTTTACTCTCATTCATGTAATTTACTTGCTACTCTAAGATTAAGCTTTTAGAATGCGTATTGCAACGATTTTGCCTTTGAGGACCATGTAACTCAAAGTAAGCCTGCACCATACAAGCAATCTGATCTTTGATCAATACTGTCCAGAACTTAGTAAGATATGTATACGAGTACTTCATCCCAAATAGCATGAAATTGCAGTATCTATTATAGAACGGTCAGAATATGTTTATTTCATTGAATTGATACGTTAAATCTTTACCAAACGAGAAATTTTAGACTTTTACCAAGTACATGTTGCTGATGAGTCTCATCAGTTACTTGGTTGTTTTTATTGAAAGGGTTTGCAGACGAAAAAGAAAACCCTTCAAATAGCGAGATCGGTCTGAAATGGTAAAAAATATTTGGAAAAGAAGAAAATGCTGGTTACCAGCATTTTCTCCTTTTCCAACAATTTTTCTAAAGGTGTCCCGCCCCGAGCCGTTTGAATACACGACTGTTCGGTAAATGGTTAAAGGTCGTAAAGGGATAAGGGAAAGCATGAGGTACATGATAGCGACGTGCCTGGTATTTGTTTCTACTAATTGTCAGCGTCTGTCCCTTATCTCTCCACCTTTTAACTGTTAACCCCCTTCAGCAGACTATTTTGCAACTTGCATCAGACCATTTTACATTGTGGCAAAAGCAGAAATGGTTCTTTTTGACCTGTTTTTCACATACACACAATGTTTTTACCTTAATTCAGGATTTAAAACTAAATTTAAATTGATAATGCATATTTTGCATATTTTGTTTTCAAAGTTGTTTGCCCCACATTTTTTTTGAAAAGTAGTGGATTATGACGTTATGGTTCTGAGGCATAGGTCCGTATTTATCAACCAGTCTAAACCATTTTTATTCTTGTGATAAAAATTTAGTTTCTCACCCTTGAAGTAAGTCAATACTGATTCGATAAACCAAATAGCTAAGCCACTCAGAAGTTGTGTCATCTTTTGTATCTAAATAAGCCGAAGCATAGTGTTTAGAATTGCTGTGATTCGGCCAATGCGCGGGGCGCACAGCTCAGTTGTCTGATTGAAACAAACAAAGCACGTAAAACAAGAATTAGAAATCCAAAATATAAGTTGGAAGACGTCAGTAGGTTTAGTCGAGGATGTATGACGCATTGATGATGTTTGTTATTGTTCTGACATTGTTTCACGTGAGGTCAGGAACTTACAGATCATTAACAATTTACCGGAACATTCCCAGAAATATGGCAGGTATTGCCTTTGGCGTTGTTATCATCTTATAATTTTTTCTCCTAAGAGAGAGAGAGAGAGAAGGACCGACAGACCGAGAGCACCAGGAAATATCATTTGAGCCAGAAATAAAACTTTCGTTCAAATATTGTGATGTAGCACCATTCGCTATCCTTTACCGTATTACATCTGGATAGAATAAAGAGGAGCGGATTCCTGTTTTAACGGCAAATACTACAAATACTACTAAGCATAGTTGGACTTCCTACATTTATGCATCATTTCAGCTTTGAAAATTAGTGCGGCAACTCATATGAATGCTAGCAGAAGCAATAACAACTTTCCCTACTCAGACATTACTTTCAATACTTTGATCAACTCAATATACTTTAATACTTCGAATGATAGACAGTTAATGCATTCAAATCTGTATTAATTAACCCTTTACCACACAATCCCGTGTTTTAACAACACTGGGGAGGAGAGCCTTTTAAGAAAAATGGAGAAAGAAGAACATGCTGTTAACCAGCATTTTCTCTTTTTCCAACAATGCTCCCTACTCTTATAGAGACAGATCCCATCATTTTAGCCACATTCAATTTGTCGTCTGCAAATTCCTTCAATTTGGAACAGTACAAAATTTTAACGTGTGATAAAGAGTTCAGCAAGCACCAAGGGGACACTCAAAATGCGCTAGCTTGAGACAGATTTTTGCATAGTTCAGGTACATTTAAACATGATCGGCCTTCGTTAGTGACTGACTTTATGCTTGCTTAAGAATCATTTACCACACAATCTATAGTTTTGATAACCCTGAGGAATAAGGCTTTTGAAATCATTGTGGTAAAGGTAGAAAATGCTTGTAACAGCACTTCTCCTTTTCCCACAATGTTTTCTACCAGTTTAAAGACAGAAATCATCATTCGCGCTACATTTAATTTGTCGTCTGCAACTACTTTCTATGTGGTTGAATGTAAAATTTTGTCGTTTGGTAAAGTTTTAATAAAGAAGGCCACGCATACAGGTTTTATTCACGGTAGTAGGCCTATTTAATGTCTTTAATTTTTTTTGCAAAATTGCCAACATGTACAGTGGGGCCCTTACATTTTTGTCTCGAGTTCTAATCAGCATGCAACCACCGAAAGTGCATAAACCTGTGAAACCAATACCATTCATAATGACAGACAAGGTTCGGCTAGAATTTTTGTTATGCTTTAAACCCGGAAAGTTATTTTCAAAGCGCTGTTTTCTACAAACAACATAGTGGCAAAATAAAACAAAAGGTAATCAAAACCGTGCCTGCATCGGACTTCTTTTCTTAATTAGTTCAGACTATGTTATTGTCTTCTTTCTGTTCAACCAATAACCAGAATAGAACAGAATAGACTCTTTCATTTTCACCCAAGTATTTACCAAACACAATTAGGTCAATATACAAAATAAAATTTGTTATAGAAATATAATATAGGCCTTACGGTAAATAAAGTTAACCCTTATCTTGCTAAATAACTAAAATGAAATTTTTATTCGATGGTAAACACCCAAATGTTGCTATTTAAAAGTTATATTTTGGGGAATAATATTTCTTTATCGGACAGTGCAGATCTAAGATCAGACTGCATGTTCTGTGCAGTCTGATCTTGCTCTACACTGCCCGTAAAAGGTCAGCGAGTCGCCCTTAGCAGCCTAAGGGTTAAAAGAGACGATTACCACAAAGTACCATGTTTTATGGCCTGTTAAACAAAGACTGAAAAGAAGCTTCGCCCTTCACCACACTACAAAATTTTAGACTTCGACAAGTTGAAAGATTTTTGCAGATGACACACCAAATGTGACCCAAATGATGGGAATTGTCTTTGGAAGGGAACAAAACTTTGTGAAAAAAGTAGAGAATGCTGGGTACCAGCATTTTCTTCTTTTCCCACAATGTTTTCATAAGGCGTCTTCTCCCTGGGTCAGGGACACGGGGTTGTTTGGTAAAGGGTTGGACTCTACTACAGGGGGAAATGCATCGGCAAAGCCCTACTTGACGCAGTAACCAAATTACCGCTCTCAGTACAAGATTTCGATGCGTACATCCAATGATTATGTCACTCAAGCAAAACCATACTTGAGAATGAAATGAATTACTGCAGATCTGAAGCACTAACATGCCCAATTTATAGACTGCGAGCAACAAGGGTCCATATTCACCAACCATCCTTAACAATGTTCTAAATCTTATTCTTCTGATTCTTTCTATATTTGAAAGTAACACAACTTCTGATTGGCTAAATCATTTAGTTTAACCAACCAGTAGTTGCGTTACTTTCAAATTTAGAAACTCTTGGCGAATAAACCTAAGAATATAATCAAGAATGCTTGATGAATAGGGACCCTGGTTAATCGAAGTTTCCTCCTTTCGCACTTCAGGACCCTTATTCACCAGCCATTGTTGATAACATTTTGTGTTGAGGTCCTGTATTCACTACCCATTCTTAGTTTCATTTTAAGTCTTATTCAAGATTCAGAGAGTAACACAACTTCTGACTGGCTAAACCATTCGTTTTAGCCAATTAGTGGTTGTGTTATTTTCAAATTTAGCTAATTCTTGAGCATAGGACTAACAAGAGCACCGCATGTGGGTGCAAACGCTCGGCTGCAGTTGTTTGAGTTTCAGTGAAAGTTCAAAGTCAAAAAGAAGCAAAAATACCTTGAGATTACCAGCCCTTTTTGCATGGACTTCCCTTTTGATAGTGAACAATTTGTCCTAGTTTGTAGTAAATATCTTCAGTAATAACAGAGGTATTATAAAATGTCAAAGTTTTTGACAATGACAACGTTTTTGTTCGATGACGACGACGACCCCAGGGCCACGACAATACCTCGACATTTTCTTCGAAACCAGCCAAGCTAAACGTGCTCTAAATAATGGTAAGTTAATATTGAACCAGTTTTCAATAAATTTTTCTAGGATTGATGATTGGTTAAGCTAAACTTTTTAGCAAATCAAAGATTGCTTTCTAAATCTAGTGTTAGATAACTGATTAAGAAAGATTAGTGGATTCGATCCCTGCGATCAATATAAAACGAACTTTTGTTACTTCGGTGCCCACTAAAATGAAATCTGTAGCAGAAAACTTTAGAAATATCCTTTTTATGGTGGCATAGTTCTGCCACGAGATACGAGATAGCTATCATGATAAGTTTAGAAAACTATTGCGATAAATCAAAGTTTCCTGAAAATTTTATCGAGATAGTGAAAAGTTTCCTGAAAAAAAAATCACGATAAACTTTGTTATCTAACGCAAAATTTCTCAACTGTGCACAAAGCTGACATTCGGGATAAAATTATCGTGATAGTTCTATCCTTTTCTCGATATCTATAAATAGAAAATTTTATCATTTGGATGAACTCGGTAGTTTTTGACTTCACAAGATTGCAGTAAGTAAAAATTCGAATCATTAACAATTGTAGCTTAATTGGTAAATTTTGACAAGACTGGAAATAAACAGGTCTGTAAAATCCCAAAGACGACTCGAAATGCCTCCTACGAACAACTTTAAAACCATTTAGGGAAAAGCAGAATTGATAAGGTTGTAGACGAAGATGTTCCGAAACAGTATCTAATTATAGATACCGTGAATGTCAGTTATGGGCACGTAAGCAAAAATAAACATGATAACAGTTAGAATTATCGTGATATTTTTATCTTGAAATTTTTTATTATCTAGATAATATTTCCAGGAAACTTTATCACGATAGTTCTCTTAAATTATCGCTATCTCGTATCTCGCGGCAGAAATATGCCACCATACCTCTTCTATGATAGTGATACTCATTCTATGTATTCAGCAGTTTAGGGGTTGTCACAGTAACGTAACATCAACATGCACTAGTAAACGAGTAATTAAAATACTGCCATGATATCCTGGCCAGTCTTGGTCTTCACATATCGCTCAGGTGACTGGATGTACTTGTGGGCTAAATGCAAGTGAGCCATTCTCTGTGAAAACTGGGTTTAATGCAGCTGCAAAAAGAATCGCCTCAGGTCAGCCTGCGCAGTCCGCGCAGGCTGACCTGGGTCGAAACTTTTTGCTATTGGTTAATTTTCTGCAAGTCAAGGGACCATTCTACCTCCAGGTGCAGTCGGTTGTCAGAAAAGTTTGATTTTATGGATCCATAGTTATGCGATGACTTGCATCACAGAGATGCATTAAACCCCCTTTTCACATTCCCCCCATCACGGAGATGCATTACCCTCTTTTATAACCCCCCCCCCCCCCATGACACAATCACGAAATACCCATTCTCATTGCAATTGATTATCTAACTCAGTCGAAACTGTACTTGAAATCAAATTCATCACTGAAGATCTTAATGCAATAACGGATACATTTACATGTCCAATTGATCTTCAAAGAGGGTTCAATCAAATTATTCCTCGGTATCTCGAGCTACACGGCGTCAATTAACCCTTAACTCTTCCACTGCCAAAGTCGCTTTGGACATCTTTTGCGGATGGCGTAGATAAAGATCAGACTGCACAAAACGTGCAGTCTGATCTTGGATCTACACCATCCGCTACTTGATACTAATCTTCGACCAAAAGCATCTTCAAAAGCAACGAAAATAATATTTTTACACATCGAGAAATGTCGAACCAATTTATTCGGCAGGAAAGGGTAAAGCAAACGATCCTGTATTTTATATATCCTAGGACGAATGGTTTTAAAAATATTGTGGGAAAAAGAGAAAGATGCTGCTTACCAGAATTTTTCCCTGTTCCTGCAATATTTGTTACACTTTCAAAGGCAAATCACAGTGTTTCGGTCCCATCTTATTTGTTACCTGCTTATGATGAGACAAGATCTTTTCCCGGTAAAGAGTAAGTCATCCTTTACGTAATGGTGTCTTTTAACTCTTTACCAAACAACAAAATTTTAGACTGGTCCAAATTGAAAGCACTTGTAGATGACAAAATAGATGTAACTCAAAAATTGAAATTTGTTTCCAGTAGGGTAGAAAACATTGTGGGAAAAGGAGAAAATGCTGGTTACCAGCATTTTCTCCTTTTCCCACAATGTTTTCAAAACGCTTCTATCTCAGGGTCGTAGAAACCAGGGATTGTTTTGGAAAGGGTTAAAGTCCAATAAAGTGCAATGATTCAGCTGTTAGAACTCTTTACAAAACGACAAAATTTTAGACTGGGCCAAATTGAAAACATTAGCAGACTGCAAATTAAACGTAGCACAATACCTGAAATTTGTCCTTGGAAGGGTAGACAACATTGTGGGCGAAGGAGAAAGTGCTGCCGGTTACCAGCATTCTCTCCATTCCACGCAATCTCTCCCGAAACTTTCTCGTGACGGTCTTTAAAACCCGGAATTGTGTGGTAAAGGGTTAACACTGTTAAATACCTATTTCATTTTAGAAGGTCTCCGTATACACCATAGTCTCATAAAAATGATTAGCTATGAGAAAATTTAGTATAAAAAGTTCAAATATACTGTTTGGTAGAATTTCTTACTCATAAAGTTAAGTTAAAACTGCTTCTGTGACTTTTCTGTCTCGTATGTAAGCACTCCTCATTTATAACATATCTCTCCTGTCTTGTATTTTCTGAGGCATTCTTCAATCATAAATCTGACTGAACCACAAGGGAAGCCTCAGACTATGGCCGCAAAAAAGTGAGAATCTTGGACAGGTTTCAAAAACCTTGTGGGGAAAGGGACGATTTCTTGTAACAAGCAAATGTTTCAACCGAAGCAATTGTTACTTTTCGCTCATTATTTTTCTATTTCATTAAGAAAGAATGTCATTCGAGTCGCGCTGTGTGAAGACATGGTTTAATGCGTCCTGCAAAGATTTTCGGCGCTTGGAGGCCTGCGCGAGCTGACCTGGGTTGAATCGTTTGCTATTTGTTAGCTTTCTGCATGTCTGAGGACCATTATATTCCATGATTCAACCAGTTTATAAATTTATACGAAAAGTCGATGATGCATAAAACCCCCGTTTCTCACCGCTCATTTCCATAAAATAGGCCAAATCTCCTTTGTGTCACTTGAAGATGTCATTGGTCGATCTTGAACTGCATTTGTGGTAATGGGTTGACTCAGCTGATCTTCTCATGTTTCATGCCATGTATTGGACCATGTACGCAGAAGTCTTTATTCGATTAGGGTTTGATAATGTTAGCACAAGATAACCAAGCAATCTGTATAATTGTTCCGCCAGACCTTGTAATGTTATGTAACACCAAGATATCGATAATTTTTGTTTCTTTCATTCCTCCCTCTGTCTGTCCTTTTATTTTCCTTCTTCCTCCCTGCCTCCCTCCCTTCCTTCCTTCCTTCCTTCCTTCCTTCCTTCCTTCCTTCCTTCTTCCTTCTTCCTTCCTTCCTCCCTTCCTTCCTTCCTTCTAGACCATGACCCACCAAAAGGCTCTCCCAGGGGGAATTTTCGGCACTACTATTTTCTAAAACCCCAAGGTCTCCTGAGTACTTTGTCAAGATCTGCCACCTGGCGAGGAGGGCTTTTAGGAATTACAGAGGTCAAAGGTCATCGAGTACACTTTTGCATACAAGGAAATAATAACTAGTCATTCAGGTTACATTTTCATTTCATTTTCTACATTTAATATGTCGCAAACATTTTTAGATGGGTTCATACACTCATATCTTTAGTCACACCATCTGTTTTACAGAAACAGAAACATTGTTGTTTGAATCAAAGTACTGAAAGAACTGTACTTAGTCATGTATGTCAGCCTAAAATGGCTGGTACCCAAAAAACGTATCTATAGTATAAAAAAATCATCAATTACAATCTTAGTGATACAGAATAGATGTTATGACAAACATTGTGCCTTTCCATCATAATTTACCCTATCTATAAGCTGTTTCAGCCAAGAAGATCGGAGTATTAACAGTGAAAAACGTTGATTTTCTTGTGGAAATCTTATGATAGTTGCGGGAATTAATATTTTTGCTATTTACCCATAAGATCTCATTGTAGTCAGGATTTTATCTATCACTTATACGGTCAAAAGTTAGTAGATTACTGCATAGATTGGTATTGCATTAAACTTATCGAATAAATCTTTTTCTTTATAGAGTTCAAGACTAATATGAAGTTGTCTTTTATTGAAATAATAAGATTGATGCTCACAATAGATCATTCCATGCTACATGAAAGTCTATTTATTATCACCTATAGACCACAGTAATAAAGTCAACCTTGGTATCGTCCTCCTCATTGCTTGGTTAGAATATATTTCTCTATGTTATTTAAATTATTGCACTGAGTTATACCCAATATTATTTTATACATATATTGCATGTCTATGTATTAGGAGATACCCAGTAAATATTGTAAAAATTCAATGAAGTTTCTGTTCTGTTCATAATATGACACTTTTACTACAATTAAAAACTCAAAAAATGTACACATTGAGGGCTTGCATAAAACCATTTCTGAAACACTCTGGGTATCTTATCCTCCTAATGATTCCAAGGTAGCATTTTGCAAAACATGATTTACTTTTGTGGGACTACACAGAGTTCCATTCACAACATAGAGTATGCCATTGAGAAAGCAGGTAAAAGTTAAAGAAGGAACTGTAGTCCATCAGATCACTTATCATTTTTCCTACAGATAGGCACTTATTGGTGCATCACTCATATGGAACAGCATGTAGTAAAATGCAACCTATCATTTTTCAAATGGGAAACAATGTCCTGGAAATAACAATAAGCTCATGATCTTGATACCAAATAAAAAGAAAAAAAAAAAAAAAAAAAAAGAAAAGAAATGTTGATCTGTTCATGCACAATAATACAATTATGCTGATATTGGATGAGGTGGAGCTACGCATGGTCAAAGTATCTTGCAGCAGGCATTTCCTTTTTGAAATATGACAGATACCTTCATATGCATGTATGTTAAATAGAGAGAAAACCAATGAACAAGCATTTTGCCCATATTAGAAATAAGGAAGGTAACTTATCATCTATCAAACAAGGTAAATAATAACTGGCCGGCTGAAATATCTTTAAAGATTCTGTTGAACGTGTATAATATCGAACAAAAAACTGAAAAAGGAACGTTTTTAATTTACACATAAACCACTAAAATACAATGTAAATGAGTAAAATAATACATAGCTATTCAAGCAGACAGCAAGAAGTCATAAATTATGTAAGAACAAAATAATCTGAGTAGTAAAAGGAGTGCAATGTCAACGATTATAATTTACATGACCTTTACACCAAACCTATCATAATGACAAGAAAATGAACAGTACATGGTAACAAACAAAACTTTTTAGTCCTTTGGTAGCATTGACTGGAAGAAAAAAATAAATAAATTAACAAGGGAATACACTGTAGATAGCATATGCATTGTCATCTTAAGATCAAGATTTATAATATTTCAAACAATTTCGTCCGTTTTTTAGATGCAAGAGTTACATGGTGCATAATGTATTGATCAGTAACTTCAGTACTTTGATTTATACTAAAAAGTTTCTGTTTACTGTAGTAAATATATAAAGACTAATGAAAAAAAGGCATACGACTCTAGGGAAACTGGCTTTTGAAAACATTGTTGGTTAGCAGCATTTTCTTCTTTTCCCACAGTGTTTTCTATTTTATCAAAGACAAACTCCCTCAACTGAACCGCATTTACTTTCTCGTTAATAAATGCTTTAAAAATGAACGTGTCCAAAATTTTGTCGTTTGGTAAAGAATTAAGAATTAATTTAGTTTCAAGTACTTTTTGACCAGACTTTTAAAATTGAATTTTTTAGATGAGCCAAACATGCTTTAGGTTTGTCATTTCAAAGAAAACTCGGACCTATCTATAGCGTGCAATATCATATCGAAACAGAATTTATAACTTGAATATTATCATCAAAATCATTTACAACAAAGCTGTTAAGATTTTATCAAATCCTATATAAAATCTGCAGATGCATGCTGAAAAATTATTGTTCCTTGTCACGAGTGATCGAAATATCAAATCATTACTTTGTATATGAGCCGTGCTGTGGCAAAAGGGAGTTTAATGCATCGGATATGCATCATAGCAAGTAGATCGTCACATTATGGATCCATAGAACCCATGTTGTCTAATAACCGCTTAAACCATGAGGTAAAATGGTCCTTGGTCATGCAAAGAAAATACCAATGGCAAAAGGTTTCGATCCATGTCAGGACTGCACAGGCTGTCATGGTTCGATACTTTTTGTAGATATATTAACCCCCTTTTCACAGGGCATGGTTCACATGATTTTGATATAAAACTGTGTACAATGGATCGTTGAATAACATCAGAGCCCGTGTTAAAATCCATTCTAAAGTACATTTTTAGTCTTATTCGAGATTCAGAAAGTAAGACAATTTTCTTATCTGCCAAATCATTTGATTTATCCAATCAGAAATTCGTTTATTTTGAAATTTTGAAAATTCTTGAGAGTTAGAGTGGATTGTTATAATATAATAAAGAATGTTTTGTAAATGCGGCCCACGGCGTGTAAGAGTGTGTAAGGGCATATTCATTTTCTTAGCCGTGAATAGAAGATTCTAGTAAAACATAGATAAGTGCTTCAAAATATGTTTTTTCTCCGCAAGCCTACAGAGTCAGGGGTCAAGCCATAGGGGTCCGTAGTTTGACTCCTGGCACCCATAGACTATATAGTATAAACAAGGGATTTAACTGTATGCAGCCCGTTACTACCCCTCGGTTACAAGAAAACAACGTATCTTTTCTACCCCATCAGTTATTCTCCTAATTTTTTCTACAGCTGAGAGCTAAAACATTTTTCTACCAGAAAAACATAACTGTTTGTCAGTGGCTAATGCAGTCTGGCTGATACATTCGCTCGAACTTGTAAAGTCGCTCAAAAATCTTCGCCATTGACACGGGTTCGTACATTTGATACTGACGTTCGCGCATATAAACCAATGAAATTTCTCGTTCCAAACAGTGTCACCGTACTGTCACGTGACAAAAAGGTGTGAGCAGCTGTACGAAATTTCATTGGTTGAATTCACGACTGTTAGTACATATCAACCGATGAAATTTCTCGTTCCAAACAATGTCACATGACAGAAGATGGCTGCAGCTGTTCGAAATAAGAACGTGGATCACAAATTCAACGAATTCTGAGGCGTTTCGTCGTTATTGAAGATAAAGACTATAGGTCAGTAGTATTTTTAAACATGCTTAAAGGGTGGGTGCCGCTAATGCTGCGTTTCATTGGATCTAAAGTGCATTTTATATCTTGAAAACGGATGTACGAACCCGTGTCAATGGCGCTGATTTTTGAGCGAGTTTACAAGTTCGAGCGAATGTATCAGCCAGACTGCATTAGCCACTGACAAACAGTTGTGTTTTTCTGGTAGAAAAATGTTTTAGCTCTCAGCTGTAGAAAAAAATAGGAGAATAACTGATGGGGTAGAAAAGATACGTTGTTTTTTGTAACCGGGGGCGAGTAACGGACTGCATACAATTAAATCCCTTGTTTATACTATATAGTCTATGGGTGCCAGGAGTCAAACTACGGACCCCTATGGGTCAAGCCACAGTAGCTCAGTCGGTAGCGGACAGGACTTGAGAACAAGGGGTCGCTGGTTTGATCTCTGACTCGGCTAATTTCTTCCCGAGGATTTATGTTAGTCATTGCGACAGGACTCGTTCTTTTCTCACCGCTGACCATTGTTTCGACAATAATTATGTGGGAATGCAGCCAGTGGCTTGGAAAGAATTTCGTGCGGAGTACTGGTAAAAGAAACTCCAGGGAAGCATGGATAGGTAGACTGAAATAATGTTGAAAACGGCATTAAACGTTATACAATCAATCAATCAATCAGTAAAGAGTCAGGGCGGTTAATTTCGGTAAAAGAAAAAAAAAAGTTTTAATATTTGAATGTTCGTTTCGCAATCGCCAAATAATTCATTTTTACGAGAACGAAGGTCTTAAACTTGAGTTCATTCTCAGCTAAGTTCGTGCTCAACATTGATTTTCTGTAATGTTCTGTCAGACAGCGAGAAAATCTGATTAAAAAAAACAAAACATGAATCTATGAACAAGAAGGAATGATTTGCTCTAAAAATTAAGAATTTACTCAATAAGTAGTATCAGATGACATTTATATAACTTTGAAATTTCGTTATCAACTGATTTGTGTACGAAATAAGTTTTTCAGTACTGTGAGCTAAAAATGACTTCATCGTGCCTATGACCGCATTAATTAACTCTTTCACTACCAAATAAATATCCTTTACTCTTTTAATGGCTACAAATAGAGTTCTGGTGCAAGATGAAAAGATATTTCAGCTACAGTCTAGAATAAAAAAAGTGGACGGTGTAGATCAGAGATCAGACTGCAAGTTCCGTGCTGTCTGACCTTGATCTACACCGTCCATCAAAGCTTCTTGTGTCGTCAACGGAAAGGAAAGAGTAAAAAAGTGAATCAGAAACACAAATTTCTGCCTAGAATTTTGTATGAGAGAATGAATTTGAGACTCCATAACTTTCTGATTAGCAATAGCAGCGTCTCAATATCGTTTTATAAAGAAAGATGATACGGTAGACAATGTTCATTAATCAAGAAGACATAACTAAACATATAGGCCAAACTATCAAATCTCTGACCTTACTTGTTCCTCGGTGGACGCCCGGCTTGTCATATTCAATATACATAGATCTATCTGGCCTATATAAGTCGGGCTTAATGGCCTTTCATACTCCTTTAGAACGGAAAAAGATATATTAACAGTTTTCTAAAAAGGATCCCGTGTTTAAATGACCTTGATAAAAAAAAAAGGCTTTTGAAAACATTGGTGGATTTGGAGAAAATGCTGGTATCCAGCATTTATTGTCCTTTTTCCACACTGTTTTTTACCATTTCAAAGTCAAATCATATCAATTCAATAACGTTTAATTTGTCATCTGGAAAGGGTTGAATGGAAAAGTCTAAAATCTTTTCGTGTGGTTCAAATTTGAAGCTACACGTGTATTATCAAAAATATAAGTTTGAGAAAGAAACCTACCACCAACTTGTAGGTTTGATACAAAGGAGAAAATCTGAAGGATATTTAAGCGAAATAATTTTCTTTAAAGTTATGGAAAATAAGCAATGTGTCCTATATCTAGCCTTCGACTTCGTTAATGTCTTGTATATCTACGGTACTCTGAGTCCTTGCATATATCAGAACAGAACAATATTTGTAGAACCAAGGAAAGTGGGGTAAATTTTTCCTCAAACATCCGATGGGAAACGAATTAACTTGGAAGGCTCCTCGATAGTAAGGGCCGTTAATGAAATAAGATTTTCTCATAATGATCTATGATTATACATCGAACAGGGAAACATCGCTGGACAAATTGATTTATTATTTACCCTCATCAGAGATAACGCTGTTTGTATATTAGTCTTGTGATCTATATATCTTTATTTATGTCACGGTGCACGAGTTTGATTTGCTGGTCGTGTTGGTCCATGAACGCCAGTAGATCTACTTGTCTTTCCAGCCCAAAATATCGGCATATTTGTCCAAGCAATCTTGGGAACTTTGGCCTCACTAGTCCACATACACTGTTTTTCGGAAAGCAAAACAGATTTACCGTTTTCCTACAACAGCAATAACGATGTATGTAAAAGTCTATATATATATACATTAGTATTTAAATCTACGCATTTCTAAATGGATTTCTATTCAAGTGGAGATTTACAATTTTTGTGTACTGTTAACTCTATCTTGAGCGTTTATAGCCATCTTTAAACTTTCCATTTTCATTACGATGTTATCATTCTAGCTGTGTATTTCCCCAAAAAAGAGTTAGGGGGAAAAAAAGTTATCCATTTAAAAAAAACACAAACAAAACAAAGTTATAAATACATCAATTTACTGATATTGGCAATGTTAAAAAAAAAAATCATTCCAGCAAAACTTGAAATACAAATGAAAATCTAGCTTCGACAAAAATGAAAATACCATTGAAAGAGGCATTTGACTGAGGAGAGAAAATATCAAACCAGGGATCTTATATAAGATCCCTGATCAAACTAAAGCTGCGTTCTTTATAGAAACTCATGTCTCCACTGATAAGGAAAATTATCAAACTAATTCACAAGTTTTTTAAACCTCTTCAACGATGCAGAGACATGACGTTTTCTCATAAACGTGTACATACATTGCTCAAAAGCAGAGCACCCGTAGCTCCTGAACATTGTATATTAACAATCGGTTTAGCTGTATCGTGACCGTTGGTGGGATTTATCGTTAAATTACTTCAAAACTCAAACGGACATGGCAGATCCCAGATCAGATTTCACAGAATTTGCAGTCTGATCTTGTTTCTACATTATCAGATGGAGTGAAAATGGCTTTGATATCGCAATACTTTTGTTTTAACTACTGCGTTGAAATGTTTATTAGATTTATTTAAGCAGTTTAAATATTGAAACATATTTATCTTAAACAGATATTATCATAGCTGTAGAAGCTTTCAAACAATTTAGGCGGTGTGACGGATCACGTGACAGAGTAAAATCCAATGAGAAAACTCCGATCATATCCCACGTGATAAATTCTGTGGGTCAGGCATACAGGATAAGAATACCAATCTAGTAGAATGCTCATAAAAATGATAGCGGTATCTGACCTGTAATTATTCACAGAAAATTGAGTCGATTTCTACGTGACCACTCCATTTCTTTGTTTTGACATATTCCTATTCCCCCGAGACAAGTTTCATACAATAATTCTGCCCGGTTAAATAACTTTGGACAAGAAGGTTAGAGAGAGACGATGCTGTAGATCGATAAAGGAGCTGTAACATATTTTTACATGTTACTTAAGTCTTTACCAAACGTTAACATTTCATTGAAGGCATTTGCATGCAACAAACTAAATATTGCTAAAATGGCGAGATTTGTCTGTGATAGGATAGAAAACATTGTGGGAAAAGGAGAAAATGCTGGATACCAGCATTTTCTCCTTTTCCCACAATGTTTTCAAAAGCTTGTTTTTCTCGGGTCGTTAAAGATCGAAATTGTTTGGTAAAGGGTTAAATTAATCCTTAGCCATATCTGTTCACTCATACCGCGCAAATAGCTTTTGATTACCCGACGACATAACAGGGTGTCCATAAAGTCTCTTTACAATTTAAAAAAAATTATTACACAGGCAGTTGATGAGATATCTTAACCAGATTTGTTTTATTTTAATCAGTGTTTATTAAAGTTTTTATTCACATTAAAATTTTGTGTTTCAGATACTGTGTTGGCCATCATTTTCCAGCAAGATGGTGCACCACCACATTTGGGACTGCATGTTCGTCAGTTCCTCAATCAAACATTTCCAGACCGATGGATTGGAAGGGATAGGCCAGTTCCATGGTCACCGCGTTCGCCAGATATCACTCGCTTGGACTTCTTTTTATGGGGTTATGTAAAAGATATCGTGTATCGAACAAAGATACGGGACAATGCTGACTTGAAGCAAAGGATTCGTAATGCCATTGCTACCATTGATGAGGTTATCCTACAGCGAACATGGCAAGAAATCGAGTACCGTCTTGTTGTGCTTCGTGCTACTAATGGTGCCCATATAGAGGTCTATTAAATAGAGTTAAAAAAACTTTAATAATGAAACACTTATTAAAATAAAATAAATCTAGTTAAAATATCTCAACAACTGCCTTTGTAATAAATTGTTTTAATTGTAAAGAGACTTTATGGACACCCTATATATTGGTACCGGTATTATGAAGATAAAGTCTTTAACCCTTTGCAATGCAATCCCGAGTTTTCAACCAACACTTTCTCTTTTTTCTACAATGTTTTTTTTGTATCATCATTTTTGTATTATTTCAAATACAGAAAGAATCTTTGAGCTATACTGAATTAGTCGTCTGCAGACGCTCCTAATTTGGACAAGTCTAAAATTTTGTCGTGTGGTAACGAATTAAAAGGGATACCCGGTTAAAAAGCAATTTTTGACCAGCCCTCATAGCTCAGTTGGTAGAGCGTAGGACTCGTGAATTTGAGGATGTGGGTTAGATTCCCACGGCTGGCCATCTAAAATTACTAATAGTCTTTCGGATTAGATGTTAAACCGAGGTCCCGTGTGACGGTGCTATACACCGAGCACGTTAAAGAACCAGGCAAAACTTAGGATGGGTTTCGTCCTGTATCTGCACTATCCCCCATAACAGTACTAAAAGCCTTCATGGGGCGTCGCCCATATGGGCAACTGGCGGCGACGATAAATAAATGCAAATTCAATCAATCAAGCCATTTTCCTCTGGGTCGTTAAAACTCAGGATTATTCGGTAACTGTTTTAAACAAAGGTTTCATAAATGAACACATGTGAAAACATTGAGTTGTAAAGAAAAAATGCTCGTTACGACCATTTCTTTCGACTGCTACAATGTCCACAATAGTTTGATAGTTTAACCCTTTAACTCTTTACCAAACGACAAAATGTTAGACTGATCCAAATTGAAAGCAGTTGCAGACGACAATTTTAATGTGGCTTAAATGTAGAAAGTTGTATCAGAAAAGCTAGAAAACATTGTGGGAAAAGGAGAAAATGCTGGTTACCAGCATTTTCTCCTTTTTCCACAATGTTTTCGAAAGGCTTCTTTCTTCAGGGTCGTTAAAACTCGGGATTGTGTGGTAAAGAGTTAAGAAACAATCCTTGTTTTGACGACCTACGGAAGAGGCCGTTAGAAAGCATTGCTGGCACCAGACATTTCCTCCTTTTCCAACAATGTTTCCTAGCCATTTTAAGCCAAATCTCGTTATAACAATCACATTTAATTTGTCGCCTGTGAATACTTTCAATTTAGAAAAATCCAGAATTTGGAACATTTGATAAAGAATAAAGACAAAAAAAAAAAGAGTAAAATGTGAATTAAAGTGGTTTATCTAATCATGTATTAGATAAATTATACAAACCTCATCGTACAAATTTCTAATTACATAACTTTCAAAACCGACAGCCAACTACGCTATTGACCACTGACTCTTACTTTCTCTTTAACAGGATACTTAATGGATCAAAAAGAGTTTTCTCGTATATGATTGTACGTGTAATGTATATGAACCATAAAAAATATCACTTAAGATAATTTTTCCGTAACCGATCCATCAGCTGTGATGCAGATATGACATTAATTCTCCTTGCGTTCCTCGAAAAACCGCCGTAATGAAGGTTTATAGTGGAATCGTCGTCCAAAGTATAGGTTTTACATAAATATTTATTGTTTATTGTTATGGCCGGAAACCATTTACATGAAAACCCGTCTAGGAATACCGGTCACGTGACATAAGGTCGACAAAATCAACAGATTTAGGATAGTGTATACTCGTAGTACTTGAAGAACCTTTCCTTGCTATAATAAAGTCACCTTCGTTGCACCAAGCTACCTTGACACTATCTGACCTCCTTACCACGCAATAAAATATTACACCCCTCTAAATTGAAAGCGTTTGCAGACGACAAATTATAGGTGGCTGAAATATTTGAATTTGTCTTTGAAAAAGTGGAAAACATTGTTGGAATAGGACCAGCATTTTCTCCTTTTCCGATAATGCATGCCTTCTATATACTATATGCTATGCATTCTCTCTCTCTCTCTTTCTCTCTTTTACACCGAAAGAATATATAAATACGATATTTTTCAAGAAAAGGTTTGACTACGAATACTTTGCGTTTACTCCCTGGCGAATTTTGTGTGTTTAAAATAATGTATGAGACACGAAGCTGGACTGTGACCGTATTTAATGATCTGAGAGCGCTTGTCTGTGAAGCATGAACATTAAACTTGCGTTTTATTCCATTTCAAAATACACCCAGGAGACCCTTACTTTGTCGTATAAGCGCAGATATATTGTAACTCTTGCAATAAATGATATTCCAGTTTTAGAGACGGTAGTTTTATTACACAAAGGATTATATAGCAAACATCTATAGGTAAATAAACTTGTTTATTGCAAAGAAATAATTTGAGCTGTGCTCTGGCAAAAGGGGGTTAAATGCATCTCTGTGATGCACTATACAAAGCAAGTCATTACATAATTATAGATCCATAAAATCCATTGTGTATTACACCCAGTTGTATTATGAGGCAGAACGGTCTTTGGACTTGTCGGAAATTGATATACAGCAATTTTTTCGACACAGGTCGGCCAGTTTGCAGATGTGCATTTAACCCCCTCTTCACAGAGCATGGCTCATTTGTTAGTCGAGTTATTTAAAGTGTAACAGGGTCTATGTTTTGTTAATAAATCGTAGACGAATGGTGTTCATCTTTGCTCACGAACCAGTTCATTACTTGTTTGGATTGAACGGTCGCTATGAACATTTTTTTTTTCACTGGAGTCAGAACATGGAACACATACATCGATGCGCTCTTGGTGCCAATAGGACATGTACAATCTCCAAAAGCCACGAGTTGCTTCCCTATAGAAACAATATTGAAAGCATGTTTAGCGGTGAGAGAATATGGATGCCTCCTGTAAGGATTTTCATTAATCGTAAATTAAATGGGGAGAAGACGTTTGAGTACAAAACTTTGGAGTTAGGAGCCTACTGATGTAGGAGCTCATGGCAGCGACTTTTGACAATGTGTGAGAAAAAAATGGTGAGCGCTCTAAATCAGTGTGTTCAGATGAACTCCCTGTTCACGGTGTCTTAGGCTGGGGACTAGAAATGATCGATAATGCGTAAATCACCGAATCAAAGAACTCTCTTGCGTATCGATGATAGAAAATTCTGTAACTGCTTTTTATCTGCTTTGTAAATTATCAATTATTTGTAAGACGAGACGCATTCAAATTCTAATTTATTTATGTAGTTCGGTAAAGCAACTCTCCTTTGAAATCCATTATACTTGACGGCCAATAGAAAACAAAAGTAAACATCGCCGGCGGAGCCATTTGACAGCGTTTGTGCATTTTAACTCGATACCATGCACTTAAGGTTTTGAATATCAACGTTGTAAAAATGTCCAGCCGGACAGGCTTTTTAACAATGTTTTCTACCCTTTCAAAGACAAATCCCATCATTTGAACCATATTTTCTTTTTTGTCTGAAAAGGCTTTCGCTTTTGACTAGGCTGAAATTTTAGAGTGGTAAAGAATAATTCTGTTTCCCAACAATATTTTCATAGACACCTCTTGCAAGTTTTTTTTCAATATGTATTAACACTTAGGCTGCTAAGCGCTGCTTTGTGTGGGCTTTTGTGGACAGTGTAGATCAAAATCAGACAGCACAGAACGTGCAGTCTGATCTTGGATCTACACTGTCCGATACAGTGAGATTTCCCCAAACAGCAAATTTCATTAACTATAGGTTTTTACTATTGGCAGGAAATCTTTAGTTTGATTTATTTAGCAGTTATAGGGATAATGAATAACGTTAACTTTTTATGTCCATGCCGTCGTCTGCTTTAGAAAACATAGATGGAAAAAGGGGCAGTTGCTGGTCACAAGTAATTGCCACATATTTTTACGTACGTTTTCAATCGGATAGTTTTTCTTTTAAATGTCTCTCCTTCGTTTCATTCAGTCTTAACTCAGATTGTACGACATTGGGCCACAACACAACTATCCCATAACTTTGGTTACCATTGCGTACCTCGAAACTGTCCGAGAATTTTTTTGCGCAAGTGTCTAGGTACCACCTTTTAGCCACCTTAAGATACCATGAGCGTACGGAATTAAGTTATCACCATGGCAAAAACTATTAACCTAGGTATTTTTCTATTGTAATATGAGCTTGATCAGAAAATACTCTCCTTGTTGTATGTGGAGCATATCTTTACAGAAATATGTTTTTAACCACGGGTACATAATCCGGAGGTATTAAGCGCAGCTTCTCTAACATTAAACGTAATTCCTCGCAGAAACTGCCTAGTTTTTCTCTCTTAGATTTTCAACTGCAAAGTACATAAGCAAAGCGTAAATTCATCTCAAGTATTTCGACGCACTTTTGCGGTTGATAAATCGTATGTGCTCAAAACTTTCGAGGTGCATTCAAAGTCAATTATTATTGAAGCACATTCTAACTGCACCACACTGTAAATGTACTATAGCATTCGAACAATTCTTATCGCAGCTATAAGATACATCTGTACGCGTTTTCAGCCAGTTTTTAGAGCCCATTTCATCCTTATTTTATGAAACTACAATGATTCTTGTGTCTTCATGTCAAATGTTGCCCATAACGGCTGCAAGGTTGCACTGATTACGACGGATAGAAAATGCATTTCATATTTTGGAGGCCTTCCAAGCTATCACTTTTGTCGCTTCCGGTTTTAAATGTGGACAAATCCCTTGTGTTTCTTTATCCCGTATACCATATTTATTGATTATTTACCTATGTTTACACAGCTGACCAATATCTGAATCATTATGCATACTAGGAAGTTTTAACTGCATATTTTATTTTCTCTCTGGCTGTAGAGATGTATTTTTAAGAGAGAGAATTGGAATGGAAAGCAGCTTATTGTAACCAGCTACCGATGAAACATTATTCGTCAGTAAGATTTATTTTCCTTTTTCGACTTTCATCATCTTTTTCTAGCAAGCCTTGCTTTCGGAAAGCAGTTACGGGGCAGAGCAATATATTGTCGAAGTTCGAAGGGTTTCATAATTGAGGCCATTTAAGATGCAAGTATCCGAATAGCAATGATACAAAAGCTATTGTAAATTTAGATAATTTAAAAATCCGCCCTGAACTTCGAAAAAAAGAAGCGTCAAGCTGGTACTACTTGATCTCTACAGGCTTGAATTAAATGTGAGTATGACATAACATATAGAGGATAACTGTTTACTTTGATGTGGGATCAAAATATGATTTCACTAGGTAAACATATAAATCGAAGCTTCACCTCTAACGCTGCCACTTGTGAAAATATAAATGAGCCATGCTCTGGCAAAAGGGGGTTTAATGCATCTCCGTGATGCGTTGTACAAAGCAAGTCATCGCATTTTTATGGATCCATAAAACCCATTTCGCAGGCTGACCTGGTCGATACTTTTTACAGATGCATTAAACCTCCTTTTTACAGAGCATGGCTCAAATGTTGGAATTTCATAAAAATTGATCCTAAAAGAAAAAGATTTTCTTTTTGCCGTACATGCATGAAGAGGAAGAAAAGAATGATTAGCTTTCTACTTCACCTTCTACCAAAACAATCTTGTGTTCAACGAACCTGGGAAAAAAACTTGTAAAAAATGTAGAAAAAGAAGAAAATGCTGTAAAACAGCATTTCCCCCTTTTCCTCCAAATGTTTTCTACCCTTTCAACATTAAGTCCCACCATTTGAGCAACATTTCACCGGTCGTCTGCAAACGCTTTGAATTTGGACTGATTTTACTGCCTGGTACACAGTTAGTATTCATACATTTTAATGGTCCAACGTCAACTTTATGACGTAAACAGTGTAACATCGTCCCTTTTGTTAGGCGTTAAGAATGTCAACTCACTTGTTTTACATGTGGAACAGGTCAGAATCGAAACCGAATTTCTTTCGGTACATTTTTTCTCACTTTTCAAAAACAGGATAAAAACTTTCAAAGTACTACTGCGTATTTCTATGATAAAACACACTGTTTCTGGAAAAAAAAAATCCATTAGCCGAGTGAAAATAAAAAAGAAATCAAGAATTTGTGAAGACAACCTTACCCATGTAGATATATTTTTCCAGTTTCGAAAAATTTAAAATAAACCTATAAACTTCATTTCCATAATTTCCAATTATGAATTTTCAGATTTCGATCAGTATGAGACTAAGCTTGAGCTGAAAAAGCGTATGTTCATCTTCAATTTAAGTAGAGCGCACACTTTAGTTTGGTCAATTCTCAAGACAGTAAGAAAATTCGAAATTAAAACTTTACTCACGAATTTGAGGAGATGGAGAAAAAGACAGAGATAAAACCTTTGTCTGTGATTGTATAGAATTACAACTTTGTTTTGAAGTTTTATCTTAAGCTACATGTACGTTGAGCACGAAGGAAGCTTTACATGCACTGACATGTTAAGGGTGCGTTTCACCAACTATTCCAAACTGTATCCTAAATGTAATTCTCAAGAACTTTCCAAATTTTAAAATAACGCTGATTGGCTACATCGAAAACTTTGGCAAATCAGTACTTTTGTTAGTTTTCTACATATTTAGAATTAACTAAGAATGCGTGTTGGAAAGGTGGGTGACAACGAGTCCTGGGTATGTATTCACCATAGAATCTTAAGTACATTCTTCAGCTTATTTTCAAAAATTTTCTAAATTTGAAAGTAACAAAACTTCTGATTGGCTAAACGAAATGGTTTAGCCAATCGGAAGTTGTGATACTTTCTAAATCTGGAATAAGACTAAGAATGAAATTAAGAATAGTTGGTGAATCCAGACCCGGATCTTATATATGAAGCGAACTAGTTCTATCGTTAACGCAAAGAGGAGAAACTAGAATGAGGAGAGCTGTGGCTAAAAGAGAAATAAATAAACCCTGGCAGACGCATTTTCCTAAATCAGATGAATAGAAATATATGTTAAAATCGCGTGATATGCCGAAGACATTCCGAATTTCAATGATTACATCATCACTTTTGTCTAAAAGAAATGGAAAGAAATCCTTTCTGCTCTTGCACTCTTTTATTCCGCTGAATTGCACTTAACAACGAAGCCGGGCAAATTTTAGGTCTTTTATTTTCCATTAGATTTAGATCACGTGCTTCTCTTCCAGATTTGTTTCGTTGACTAGATCTGTCACCGAAAATAGATCTACTTAGCTTTTTACCACACGACGAAATTTTAGACAGATCCAAGTTAGATGCATTTCCAAAGACATAGTAAATGTGGCACAAGTAATGGGATTTGTTCGTAATAGATATGAAAACATTTTGGGAAAAGAAGAAAATGCTGGTTACCAGCATTTTCTCCTTTTCCCACAATGTTTTCAAAAGCTTTCTTTCTCAGGGTCGTTAAAACTCGGGACTGTGTGGTGAAGGGTTAACGCATAACTCTTCACAAGACGACAAAATACGAGACTCCTCGGAATTAAAAGATTTTGCAGACAACAACTTCTATGTTTTTCAATTGAAAGAATTAGTCTTTGAAAGCGTAGAAAACAAAACATCATATTCCCACAGTGATTGAAAACGTTCTTTCTCAGGGTTGCTAAACCGGAAAAGATTATTTGGGAAAGAGTTACATTATTAAAATGGATGTTACAAGTCAGAAAAGCTTCCTAAACAGTGCTCGTTTAAAGCCAGTGTTTTTCAAACTGTTTCACAACATTGCAAACAGTGTGCATTCGAGATTAGATGGCACGTTCTGTGTAGTATCAAATTTGATCTACTCTGTCCGAAAGTTTGACATCCAAGCACAGTGTACAAAAGCATGCAAGGTAATGAATGTTAAGGATTTAACTCTTAGGCTGCTAAGCGGGACTCACTGACCTATTGAGGACAGTGTAGACCAAGATCAGACTGCACAGAACGTGCAGTCTGATCTTTGATCTACACTATCCGATAAGAACATATTTTCCACCAAAAATTACCTTTGAAATAGTAGAATTTGAGTTTTACTACCGGCTTAAAAGTTTCATTTCACAGGATAAGAATTAAAAATATGTTTATGCAAATGGTGAATGGCGTAATTGGACGCTTAATGGCAGATCTAAGAAATGAAGTATTTCAAAACGGGTGGGAAGTGAATGTTTACGACTGTAATGTAAATTTTCTTTGTGTTATGACCTTGCTCATTAAAGGTGTACTATTCCAGAAACGGAAAATAAGTCCTACTGTGCACCATTTAAAATCTGTGCATTCTGTCTACTTTACGTCACGTGACTGGCATCCGCATGTAAATGGTTTCCGGCCATAACAATAAACAATAAATATTTATGTAAAACCTATACTTTGGACGACGATTCCACTATAAACCTTCATTACGGCGGTTTTTCGAGGAGCGCAAGGAGAATTAATATCATATCTGCATCACAGCTGATGGATCGGTTACGGAAAAATTATCTTAAGTGATATTTTTTATGGTTCATATACGTTACACGTACAATCATATACGAGGAAACGCTATTTGATCCATTAACTATCGTGTTAAATATAAAGTCAATTCGGGTGATCCTACACGGCTGTATGTGGACGATGAGCAACTTACAAAATGAATAAATACAATCAAGACTTAGTCCTCCTAGGTGTTTCTCGCCACCACCCCCACCACCCTCCCTCGAAATTAAATTTGACACATTTGTGTTTAAGGATATTAAACTTCTCAAAATTTATAGTAAACGCTTGCAATGATTCCTTCCTGGGAACCTCAATCAGTCCTCATGCTGTAATGTTATAAGTTCCAAGGTTTAACCTCGCTCATCATGGGATTCGAACTCGGTACATTTTATTTGAACGCTCTACACCTACACCAGTGTCTCTCATAAGATTGTGAAAGAAACTGAGCCATGTTCTGTTAAAAGGGCGTTTGATGCATTTTACAAATAGTATGGACCAGGTCAGCCTGCGCAGTCCACTTTTGGCTTGTTTTGGTATGCCAAAGGACCATACTATCTCATGATTTGTTCGATTGTTGGACAAAATGGATTTTATGGACCCCTAGTTTTACGATAGGTTGCTTGTTATCATGCATCACGGAGATGTATTAAAACCCCTTTTGCCAGAGCGCTGCTCGTATATGGCCTGCAACACGCGAAAAGGGGCATTCGGACATTTGCGTAAAGTGTCGTCTCGGATCAGCCTGCGCAGTCCGCGCAGGCTAATCCGAGACGGCACTTTACGACTACATTGGACTTTGTCCTTCAGTAGACATGCGCAAAACAGAAAATTACATAAAAACGGAAAGTGTCGTTTCGGATTAGCCTGCGCGGACTGCGCAGGCTGATCCGAGACGACACTTTACGCAAATGTCCGAATGCCCCTTTTTGCGTGTTGCAGGCCATATGATTGAATGAGCAAATTAGGGTAAATATTGCTTATTGTCCACTCTTAGTATTAAGTAGGTATTTAATGGAGAAGTAACAAATGTAGCCATGCATTGATCGATCTATTGCATCCTTTCCCTTTACCCATTTATAGGACGGGAAAGTTTTGAGACTAGTCTATATTAAAGGAAATTACGGATTACAAATCAAATGTGGCCCAAACTACTGGTATATACTAATAATAATTATTGTTTTAGAAAGGAATGAAACCAATACGGGGAAAAGACATAAGTGCAGTTCGAGCAATTTATCATTTTCTGAATTCAAAAGTTGTCTACCAAAGCATGGAATTTGTTCGGTAATGAAGAGACAAATACTGTTTTAAAGGCCCAGTAAAGGCCAAAATATCAAAGCAGGTGTCATAATACATTTAAGTTTAAATCATATCATTTAAAAGTATGGAAAATATTGTGGAGATGACAGTCTGTTATCGTCCGGTCGCGCCGTATGTTAGTTGCTGGCAGAAAAAAAGAATTTTAAAATCAGGCAAAAAGTAAACAAGAGACACAGCTACCTGGCAGGTTTTAACTTAGTTTTTAAATCAATTTCTCTGTCAGCAACTAACACTTGGACCGACCGTACAATGACAGATTGACATCTTCACAATAATTTCAATTATTTTAAATGGTATGATATTAATTCAAATGCATTTACACATCCGCTTTGTTTACATTTGGCCTTTACTGTCACTTAAAGTAGACCGAAATAACTAAATAAATGTTACGTATCCTTCACGATTTCTGTCTTTAAAATAGGAGAAAACGTCATTGGAAAAGGGAAAAAAATGCTGATAACCAGCCATTTCTCACATTCCTGCATTGTTTTCTAAAGCCTTCTTTCTCTAGGTCGTTAAAACTCGGGTTTGTGTCGTAAAGGGCGAGAAAAAGATTTTTGCCTTTTCAAAGTAACTTAAAATGAAGAAGAACTCGTTAAAAAGATATTAGTAGAATGCATCAAGTATTATTAGCATATGCGCGGCATGAGTACATAAATCTGGCATAGGATGAATTTAGGTAACCCATTAAACCTCAGGCAACTAAGCGCGACTCACTGTCCTTTTGCGGACAATGTAGATCAAGATCAGACTGCACAGAACGTGCAGTCTGATCTTAGATCTACACTGTCCGATAAAGAGATATTTTGTGCTTAAAATATATTTTGGAAATAAAAGTATTTGGCTTTTTTTATCAGTTTGACAGTTTCATTCATTTATTTAGCAGGTTAAGGGTTAAATGGATTTTGGGTTTTGCTACTTCTTTATCGATCTATAGCATCGTCTCTCTCTAACCTTCTTGTCCAAAGTTATTTAACCGGGCAGAATTATTGTATGAAACTTGTCTCGGGGGAATAGGAATATGTCAAAACAAAGAAATGGAGTGGTCACGTAGAAATCGACTCAATTTTCTGTGAATAATTACAGGTCAGATACCGCTATCATTTTTATGAGCATTCTACTAGATTGGTATTCTTATCCTGTATGCCTGACCAACAGAATTTATCACGTGGGATATGATCGGCGTTTTCCCATTGGATTTTATTCTATCACGTGATCCTTTTACGGTTCATCATTCATTTAGGTCTACAATGCAAACATGTTTAGAAATCTTTTGAGATTTCTTTTTCAAGCTTCTTTCTCCTTGTTGGAATTCTCATTGTGACTGCCTTTTCATACGAGCATAAAAAAGGCAACGTCGAAGAGTTGCATTCAGAAATATTGTAGCTTTGCTCGTGAACACGACGAACTGAGGTGGTTAAAACCCTTAGGCTTCAATTAAGCTCTACTCACTGACCTTTTGCGGACAGTGTAGATCACGATCAGACTGCATAGAACATGCATTCTGATCTTTGATTTACACTGTCCGATAATGACATGCTGTCCCTCCAAAAATACCTTTGAAATAGCAAAATTTCGGTTTTTACTATCGCCTTAAAAATTTTATTTCACATATGTAGCAGGATAAGGGTTAGTATTGTGATTCGGATTCATTTTAGATGCTTGAAAAAAAAGGACACAGCAAATCATTACAAATATTTCGAGTGACGCTTTTTTTATATGGCATGCAACACGAAATATGGGGCATTCGGACATTTGCGTAAAGTGTCGTCTCGGATCAGCCTGCGCAGTCCGTGCAGGCTAATCCGAGACGGCACTTCACGACTACATTAGATTTTGTCCTACAGTAGACTTGCGCGAAACAGAAAATCACATTAGGATGGAAAGTGTCATCTCGGATTAGCCTGCGCCGACTGCGCAGGCCGATAAGAGACTACACTTTACGCAAATGTCCGAATGCCCCTTTTCGCGTGTTGCAGGCCAGTTATAACCTTTTGTCATATTGTCAAATATATAAACTCGACCTCTTTCGGCGACTGAAAATACAATCCACTGAAACTCAAACAGATTTGTACCCTACAGGCTTGACTAAACAACCAGACGGTATAGATTCAAGATCAGACTGCACGTTCTGCAGTCTGATCTTGATCGATGCTGTTTGCAAAAGAACCTGCTTTCCGCCTTCTGTTCTGAAAGCGTAAAAATAATTTTGCAGTCGACAAAGCTGTTTGAATACGAACGGTATCTATCACGAGGAAAAGTCGTTAGATAAAAATCACGTGAGCAGCATAAAAGACTACAAAGTGACCAATAAAATTACAGTAATGGATGAAGCTTTTCAGATAGATTCTTGCGTCATCGATGAAATATCTCGAACAAATTTGAAGTCCCAGCCCACAAATGTAATTAGCCTAGGAAAGCCAGAAACTTTGCATTCTACAATTTTGTTCCACAGCCTTTCGCAATTAAATGCAACACTATTGCTAGTGAAGTTGGCAGAGAGGAACTTTTAACTTTTACTTCTCCTTCTCCCACAATGAGTTTCTTCCTATCTACCATAACGACAAATCACGTAGTTCGAAACGGACAACTTTAAAATTCTGTCATCTGATAAAGGTTAACCCTTAACCTGCTAAATAAGTGAAATGAAACTTTCAAGCCGATAGTAAAAACCCAAAATTCTGCTATTTCGAAGTTTATTTGGGGGGGGGGGGAAATATCATCTCCTTATCGGACAAAGTAGATCCTAGATCAGACCGCACGTTCTGTGCAGTCTGATCTTGATCTACACTGTCCGCAAAAGGTCCCTGAGTCGCGCTTAGCAGCCTAAAGGTTAAGAAGATTAAATTGATTATGCTCTCGCTTCACATAGTTGTACAGTTCTTCTCATCCCTCAACTCCTAGAATGTTAACGACAACTTTAAGTTTTAACGGATCTTAATCATCAAGGTTAGAGTGCCTTATACCTTCTGATTTTGTTTGAACCCTTATCCTGCTAAATAAGTGAAATGAAACTTTACAAGCCGATAGTAAAAACCCAAATTATGCTATTACAAAGGTAATAGAAATACAGGGGTTTAACAGGGGAAAGATATCTCCTTATCGGATAGTGTAGATCCAAGATCAGACTGCACGTTCTGTGCAGTCTGATCTTGATCTACACTGTCCGCAAAAGGTCCTTGAGTCGCTTAGCAGCCTAACTTGCGATATTTTTTGTCTCTTCTGCTGGATATAAGTGTCTGCTTAAACACTTACCACACAATCCCGAGTTTTAAAGATATTGAGGAAAAACGCTTTTGAAAACATCGTAGGAAAGGGAGAAAATGCTGGTCATCATCATTTTCTCCTTTCCCTGAAATGCTTTATAACCTTTCTAGTACAAATCTAACAATTTCAGCCACATGTAAATTAATGTAATGTAAATTACGGATTTGGACGAGTTGGAAATTTTGTCGTAAAGAGTTAAGTATTTACCAGACGGAAAAATTTAGATTGGTCAGCATTCACAGTATTTGCAGATAATTACGCTCGTATATCGAGATTCTTGCTCAAATGATGGGTAGAAAACATTGTTGGCAATGGAGAAAAATACTGATGTTTTAATTCTAATCTCTTTCGCGGCGATGAGTTTGACTAGATGGCATGAAGAGCGTTTCATAAACGACGACAACAATAACTTATAATTGTTTGATTCCCAGATGCAATGATTTCGTGCAATGCAAATAATGTTACTGCGTTTATTTTCAGGCCAATTACTCGCTCATTTTCCCATTACTGTCGCAGTTTAAAAGCCGGCGCAAACCCACTAATTATTAAATAAAAGTCATCCCTTCCACCCTTTCAATTAATCCCCCCCCGTCCTTTTCAACTCTCCTGATGTTATAACATTTCTATATTATCAGCTCGTAGCACAGTATTCTTCTCGTGCCACTGACTGCTTTCCCATAGATGTTTTAAAGTAAGATAGGGGTCGTGCGTGGCTAAATGGTAAAGTAATGGGTTCGAGCCTAACTGAAAGCACTGAGTTTCCAATGGAGTGTCCTTCGGAAAGACAAATAAGAGCCCTAGCCTTGTAATGATGAAACCAAAATACATAAATATGTGAGCTGTCGCTGTGATATGACTGAAATAAAGTGGAAAATGGCGTTAAACACCATTCAATCAATCAAACAACATATAAACACCATTCAATCAATCAAACAACATATATAGTACAAAAATTGAAAAGTACACAGCATGTGGGTTCGAAATAACCTTTTAACTACAATAAGAAAACACAGTATTAGCTGACATGTAACTTGTTGGTGGAATCTATTTGATGAATGAACTATGTCTATCTTATGATGTTTCTATTTATGGTAACGAAGAGAAAGTTCTATTAGAAATCGTAGAAGCGTGGAGACTAGTTGTCTGAATTTGAGCTTGGATTGATTTACATTCCATGAGCATCAACTAAATGAAATACATATATTCAGGTAGTCATGGAACATTACTATGAATCTATAATCTGTGAAAAGGGGGTAATGCTTCTGCAAAAAAGTATCGATCGAGGTCAGCCTGGGCAGGCTGACGTGGGCCGAAACGTTTTTGCTTTTGGTCAATTTTCTGCATGTTAAAAGACCAGTTTATCTCATGATTTAGTCGGTCGTCTGACAAAATTGATTTTATGGATCTATAATTCTGTGATGACTTGGAATCATGCATCACGAAGATGCAGTAAACCCCCTTTTGCAAGAGCATGGTTCATGTTTAACCCTTTACCAGACGACAAAATTTTAGCCTTGTCCAAATTGAAGGCATTTGCAGACGACAATTTCAAAGTGGCTCAAATGGTGCAAGTTTTCTCTGATAGGGTAGAAAACATTGTGGGAAAAGGAGAAAATGCTGGTTACCAGCATTTTCTCCTTTTCCCACAATGTTTTCAAAAGGCTTCTTTTCCAGGGTCATTAAAAGTCGGCAATGTGTGTTAAAGGGTTAAATTTCAGTTTGTTTTTTTTTAAACCATATAACGAAAATTGTAGATAAAAGTTCAGACCCCGAATTTACCAGCATTTTTAGTTGTATTCGTAGCCTTGTTCTAGAATTTAAAAGAAACAAAATATCTTATTGGCTAACCCTACGTTTACACCATGCTCCCGGCAGCCTCGGCAGCCCCGTTTGTCCGAAATGTGGTGTGCCGTGAGATTTTGTTCGTTTTTTCTCCATTTACCAAGTTTAGTTAAGTCTCTTTACGGTACCTCACAGTATCCGTGACAAGCCGTGGAGGGAACCCTACGTTTACACCATGTTCCCGGCAGCCACGGCACCCACATTTCTGACAACCGTGGACAAAACAGGATTGACGTAATACAACGCAGAAGAACGGGATAAGCAAACTTGTCAGACCGTGATCGCTGGGGTTGCTGAGCCAGATTTTTGACTGTCAAAAAATTTGCCAAGGCAGTCCCGGTGCTAATGAGAGAACTAACGGACCGTAGAGGAACGGGTTGATCATGGCGTTCTACTACGGCCTGGTCGATACCGGTGAAAAAAGGGCTTCCACGTCCAAACATGGATCGTCGCTGAGTCTTGTTACGGCTTGTTACGTGCTGGTAAGTTCTGATGCGATCATTTTTGCTTATCCCGTTCCTCTACGTTTTATTCTGTCAATCCCGTTTTGTCCACGGTTGTCAGAAACGGGGCTGCCGTGGCTGCCGGGAACATGGTTTAAACGTAGGGTTACCATTTGGTTCAAGCAGATAAGAAATTGCCTCAATTTGCCATTTATTGAGAAATATAATAATCAAATGTTACTGGGAATGTATTGTGAATACAGATCTGGATGCCATGTTCAGCATGGGCTTGCTTTGCACAGCAATGTCCGAAAAACCAACTGAGATATGAGCCATGCTCTGGCAATAGGGAACCTATTGCATCTCCATGATGAATGATACCAAGCAAGTCATTATAAATTACTGATTCATGAAATCCATTTAGTCCAACAATCGACTGAATCATAAGGTAGAATGGTCCTTGGACACGCCGAAAATTTACAACTGGAAAAAAAATTCGACCCATGTCACCCTACACGGACTGCGCAGGCCAACATGAGTCGACATTTTTTGCTGATGCATTTAACCTCCTTTTCGCAGAGCATGGCTCATATCCCTTGGTTCCACTTGGGATTAAAATCCTGTAGTTCTAAAGCTATACTAGAGAACAAATTTTATGTGAAGCTAAATTAAAGCGAAAAAATGTACGACTATCACGCTATCTAACCGATATTTAATCGCTATATCAGCAATTAAGAAATCATTCAACAGCCAAAAAAGAACATATTACAGTCAGAAACAAAAGAATAGATCCAAAATTAAGATTGGAGCGAATCAGAATGTAATAAAAGTGGGTAATTCTCTAATAAAAAGGTGGTTACTTGGTTCTGGAAATAGTATCGACCTAGGTCAGCCTGCAACCTGGGTCGAAACCTTTTGCTTTTGGTAAATTTTCTGGATGCTAAATGACCAGTCTACCTCATGATTCAGTTGGTTGTTAAACAGAAAGGATTTTATTGGATCAGACTAATGGTTATGTGATGACTTGCGTGGTATAATGCGTTACAGATATACATGTAACCCTCTTTTCCAATAACACAGCTTAAATATCAGGCAGTGAAAATCCCAGTGCGACGTGCAGCCTGACCATGACTTAACCCTTAGAACATCGACTAAACGCAAAAGGCATTTTTAAGTCCAGAGATAGGACCCAAATAAATGCATTTTCAAGGTTTGTTTGGCCCAGAACGTCTCAGCAAATCGGACAATGTAGATAAAACATCAAACCCTCCGAATAAAATCTTTAGGTTGCGTATCTTATTTAATAGTACTTTCTGGGGAATTAGAATAATGCTTACCCTTACATCAAAAAACTATTCATCTAGTTTTAATCATGAGTGTTTAACCTGCTGGCACAAGTACTACAAGAACGATGTAAAAGTTCCCTTTTTGAAAATTGTTTCGGGCAGGCCAGTTATCATTGAAAAGGGCTTGCTCGCACACAATCAATTTGTCTCTTTTCAAACAATAAAAACAGCTTCTTGAACGACGTAGAGAAGGCAAATATTCATAACAAAGGGTAAAACCGAGGCTATTTGCGTGTCTCTGTCCAATTGCCATTCATCACATGACAAAAAAGCGAGAAAAATAGAGATACATAGAGAATTACAAAACGGCCATTATCACACTAAATTCTCGTTTGTTTTTTAAATCCTGCCGGATTCACGAATTTGTCAAGATCAAAAAATCGAAAATAATTATTTTGTTGCTTGGAGTCTTACACCACATTTGTGGTGGCTGAATAAAAAATGACCCTATTGATTTATGTTAACTTGAAAGAAATTTATGAAAGACGGCTTTAAAAATGTGAAATATGCATTATCAACATGGACAGTGGTTAAATACGTAAACACACGAGAAGCCATTGTTACATTTCGCCTTTTGTGAGGATGCTTTCGAAATGGGTCTGTTCCAAATTGACAAGTCGTCCGCATTTGATCATATCTTAAGAAACTATTTTTCTGCGAATAACGGATTGAAGAGCTATCGCGAACTGCGAAGATCACGATGAGACCACAAGGAAGGTGCAAGCTGATCTTAGATCTTCAGTGTCCGCTATTTAAGGCTACCCATGGTCAACTAGAAATCTACTTTATGGCCTCGACAATGTCGAATTCAATTAATTGACAACGAAAGAGTTAAACAAGTACTTGAGTCGTGCTCTATCAAAGGGCTTAAAGATACATCCTTACATCTAGAGAGAAAAAACGCTGTTAAAACTTGAAAGTGTGTAAAATGACTCAGATATGTAAATATAGATAAATAACCTATATATCTGGTGTAAGGGATAAAAAAACACAAGGGATTTGTCCTCATTTCAAACCGGAAACGACAACAGTGAATGCTTTGAAGGCCTCCAAAACGTGAAATGTATTTTCTATCCGTCGTAATCTGTGTAATCTTGCAGCTATCAGGGCACCATTTTGCATGAAGATACAAGAATGATTTTAGTTTCATGAAATAAGGATAAAATGGGTTAAAATCTGCCTTAAAACGAGCATAGATGTATTTTTAACATAAATCTTGCACAATGTATAGACCGAGATCAGCTTGAACAGTCCGTGCTGGCTGACCTCGGTCGAAACCTTTTGCCACTGGTCACTTTTCTGCATGTTAAAAGATCTACCTTATGATTCAGTTGGTTGCTAGACAAAATGGATTTTATGGATCCATATTTATGTGACGACTTGTTGGTACAATGCATTACGGACATGCACTAAACCCCCTTTTCCCAGGCGTCACTCATTTGTATTTGCATACAAATGATAGTACTGTCACGGAGAATTTTTGGCCTGCAGTGTGCTTTCTTACAACCATCAGTTGCAAACAATAGGCTTGTCTCCGTGCAGAGTGCAGAGACTGCCGAAGGCAATGAATAACAACCTTTGTCCGAGCTAGACATATCGACCGCTATGGTTGTGCAAAAACGATGCACCTTTAAAAAAGTATATTGCCTAATATTATTCTGAACTGTGATATCACATAGCCACTTGGAACACCAATAGCCTGATAATATATGCTGCCAGTTTTATGTCCATATTTTACAGATCAAGTTCATGCCACTGGATTGGCCTTGAATTATGTTGTAAAGCCTTGAAAAAAACACCCATCAAAAATTTCACTCTTTATCAGACAACAAAATCTGTACTCGCCGATATTCAAAACATTTTCATACGACAAATTAAATGTGCCTTATATGACTGTATTTTACGCTAAAAGGTAAGAAAACACAGTGGGGAAGGAGTAAATGCAGTTTATCATTTTCTCATTTTCCAACAATTTTTTTTTAAATCACGTTTCTTTTTCTTTCTCTGGGTTGTTGAAACATGGAATTATTCGGTAAAAGGTTAAGCTTTATTTATTTATCCCGTTAAAAGTTGGGATGTTAAAATCTCTTAGGTGACAATAAAGATTAAGATCAGTCGGCAGTGCAGTCTGATCTTGGAATTTAAGTACGTACATGTAGCTACTGTGTTATAGCGGTGCCTTTTTACTCGTATTTCTGTCTTACTTTGAACGTCAAATTTGTAGGTCTAAAAATAGTCTTTTATGAGAGCACTGTGATTCTGTTTTGTTTACAGTCTCTACGTGAATTTTGTTTGGGGCAGGCTAGTTATCAAACGGTGGCACAGGATACCAGACTGATACTCTGGAGTGCTCTCTTACGGAGGACACTCTCAGACTACCGGCGAAGCAAATCAGGATAGAAATAGAACAAAATTTCTAAGTTAAGATTCCAACGCTTTGACCACTGAGGCAGGCAGTATACCTTGTGTTATACCCCGACTTACCAACGCTACGAGCTTCAGGGACAGCCTTGCAGAGACCGCATTCACCAACAATTCAAAATATTGTTTTAACCGTTAAGCTGCTAAGCGCGACTCACTGACCTTTTGCGGACAGCGTAGATCAAGATCAGACTGCACAGAACGTGCAGTCTGATCTTGGATCTACACTGTCCGATAAGGAGATATTATTCCCTAAAACATACGTTTGAAATAACAGTATTTCGGTTTTTACTATAGAATTGAAAATTTCATTTTAGTTATTTAGCAGGGTAAGGGTTAATTCCAGGTCAAGCCATCTGATTGACTGAGAACATTTCTTATCGGCCAATCAGATGGCTACTTTTGAAATTAAGAATTACAATTTAATTGAAAGGTTAGCGAAAACTGCAAGTTTTCAAGTTTTCTGACAGGATTATACCTATAGCAATTTTTGACGAAGCATTTCAACGTTTGGTTAAAAAATGCTTGATTCACGTTACTATTATTGTAACAGTATTAAGCCAAACATGCAAGATGTACGGCCCTCAAAAGATATGAGTCATGCTCTGGCAAAAGGGGTTTAATTAGTCTCCGTGATGCATTATACCAAGCAAGTCATCACATAGTTATCGACCCATAGAATTCATTTTGTCTAACAACCAGCTGAATTATGAGGCACGTTTATTGGTCCTTGGACATGCAGTAAATTGACTACAGTCTGACCTTGGTCGATACTTTTTGCAGATGTATTAAACCATCTTTTTCCGTAGCATGGCTCATATGTAAAGCCGTGCTGAAAAGTAAATCACCATGTTCTTGGAGTTCATAATCCTGCTGGGTTTCGAAGGTTCTACTTCTCGTGCGAAGAAAACATAAAACCACTATTGTGTTTCATTGCGGTTTGATCTTAATCCATTCTTTCTAAATGTATCTAATAAACTTTAAAAGGGAGGTTTAAATGTTTTGCTTCTTAGCAGGATTCTATCCTGTCAGTTGAACGTGTTTTTGGCGGTGTGTGTATGTGCGATAGCAGCCGGTGGCTTGGGAAGAATATTGTGCTTAAGTAGTGGTTTAAGAAACTCCGGGAAAGCGTGAACTTGTTGTCTAGTGACATAACCCAAATATATGCTGAAAACGGCGTCAAATATTAAACAAACAATCAAACAAACAAACAACTTTGTCATGCAAAATTACGTCATATGTCGTGAACAATCAATTACATATTCCTTTGTACTGCATGGGAGTTGTATCATCGAAAGCATGACTAAAACAGAAGCAGATATTGTAAACCAAGATCCTACTGCAAGTACGCGCAGGCTGAACCCGGTCCACATTCAGAAAAAAAAAAGAGAGAACGGTCATGTACAGCAAGAATAAGGTAAATGAGGTCGTATTATCAGATTGCAAATCACGTGTCGCATTTCTATTGATTTCTGGATAAAAGAAATCCCAGGATCTGATACAAAGCGCCTCTTGCCCTCCTCTAGTGTCTTATATTCGGCAGCATCATTTGCAAGTTTGGAAGCTTTTGCGGACACTGTAGATCAAGATCAGACTGTACAAAACGTTGTCATATATTAGCCCTACACTTTCCGCAGAGTAAAAATATTTTGGTAAAAGACATGCTTTATACTGCAGCGATTACGTCTTTCTGTTTTTGACCAAAACCGTTCTTTCTGTTTATTTAGCACTTCAAGGGTTAACATTGTTAATTAACGTATATTTATTCCCGCCCCGTTCTCTTTACTTTAGTGGTTATTAAAATAGACAAATGATCGTCTTTTGGTATCGACGTGTAGATGAATAATATTCATATATTGATTAAAATCAAGATTCTAAGCTCTATTATAGGTGTTAATGATATCGTAGACAGTTTAAATATTGAATTTTAAGTAAGTCTATTCTTGCCTTCATATCAAAATACACAGACTTCTTGGAATGATGGTTAAACTAGTTGTAGTTCTTGATCGATTGTATTTGGTAGAAACTTTTTGTGGTCATTTCCCCCCTTGATACAAAATTCTAATTTTACTGTTTAACCCGGTTGACTACCTCTGTATCGTTTGATCTCTTAAACATATATGGAAGAATATGATATTCAAAAATTATGATTGTGCACGAAAATGTTTTTGAGAAAATTACAAAAAATCTTAATTTTTTCTTAAAGTTACTAGTAAATAAGTGATAAGTAAGAGGGTTTCCTCCCTTTACCTGTAAAAATGTGGGGAAAAAAAATAACAGACTTCCATAAAAAATATCCTAATGTAGAATTCGTCTTCAAATTCCAGGACTAAAGTATAATGTCTTTGAAACGCATGCTGCAATCCCAACTTCAACTTCGTTTGTATTTGTATAAAAATATGCTGGAATAGTCCATGTTTCCACTGAATTAAAATTATTTTTAAAAGGTGAAAGTATGATTAAATATCAGAGTTCCTAGCCCATGTCGAAATGGGTACCGAAGGCATGACCAAAGATATCCGACACCAAAAAGAGGGTTGATATTGGAGACAATGTATCTCCATTCTATTTTAATAATTTACATCTACTCTTAACATTCTAAAATGTAATGTGAATGAATAGAGAGAAAACTACAATAACAAGTCATTTAAATGTTTTGTTTCATTTCCTGCCCTTAACGTGACTCCAAACACTTCACATAAATCATCTCCTCGTTCGTTTGGTGAGAAAAATTGCAGAAGGACAACGATTACACCGCTTGATAATAATATCAATCATTTCAACAATAACACTAATGCCTTTCATCACAAAGATTTAGTGTTAAGCGTACTTCCTCCGGATGTCCTACTCTGTTAACGAACTAAACACCATACTGGTATGTAGCCAATAGCCTCGACACACAGTGCCAGATGTTATGGATCTCTTTTAAACCCGCAGTAAATATGTCATACAGCCTATCAGGGTCTGAAATCAAACAGTTTTATCTTAAGGAGAAATCTTCAACGGACAGTTCGCCATACTAAACGCTAGGCCAGCCATGAACCTAAACTCAAGGAGCCATTTGTCACGGATATCTCACCAACAGTGCGTATGCCATACTTCACGGACCAACTTAAGCCATCAATATACCGTAATTATAAGAAAGCCGGCCAAGAACTTCAGCTCAAAAAGCCGCATGTCAAAGATCTATCTACCAACAATCCGTATCTAATATTATCTAGCATTGGCCCGGGTCAGTATTCACCAAGCATTCTTAAGAACATTCTTGGTCTTTTTCTCTAGAATTTTCTAAATTTGAAAGTAACACAACTTTGGACTGACCAAACCAAATTCTTTAGCCAATCATTTTTGAGTTAGCTTAGACTAAAAAGGGTAATCTTTAATCCATATTTTGTAGTGCCGTATACTCTACAAAATAACTTAGTTCGTTTTCTGAAACCTCTGTGAAAGTAACTGAGATGGTGCCATTTTCCATCGAAGCTACAGCTGACAGTATGCAGAAACTTTATTGTATAACCAAGTGGACCGTCTTAGAACTCCTCGACAGTGAGAAAAAGTTTGCAGATGGCACTTTTTTTCGATCGAGTTATTTAATGTGCTCGTTTGTTGAGGTTTAATAATCTAGATCTTAGTCTAGGGAAAGTTAATTCCAAACTCGGTACATATTCTGCTCGGTAAGTTTCTTTTTTTAACCCCAGAGGGATGCTATCTTCATTTATCTCGAAAATAAAAGACGATCCTCTGTGAGGTTGTGTCGATTCTTCTTTATTACAAAAACCGTTTTAACAAACAGCAAGATAATTACTTTCCTTACTTTTAAATTCTCAAAGGAACTGCGTATTTTGGGTTCCTAGTTGTATTCCCCGTTCCGCTATTTTTGCATTCTGTGAATCGCTTTCGTCTTAAATTTCCATATATCAATATATTGTACAGAGGCGCATTTACGAAATGACACATATAGCTGTTATTGTAAAGATTATTTATCGGTTCCTTAACGTACTTAGCTTGTACTTCAGGCTCTGCAAATTTGAGGGCCGGAATCGCAAGTATTTAGATCTAGTTTTGTTCGTTCGTTTCTTTCCTTTTTTTTTTATCTTCCTTCCTGAAATCAGACCACATTTCTCCAAAGTACGATTGCATGTTGTGAGCTTTAGATTACGACTGTTTGAAAATGAGCTTAAATCGTCTCCTAGTCCGTATTTACCAACCATTCTAAAGAACATTCTTAGTCTTATTCTCCAGAATTTTCTAAATTGGCAAGTAACACAAATTCTGATTGGCTAAACCATTTTGGTTTAGCCAATCAGAATTTATGTCACTTGCAAATTTGTTACTTGCAAATTTAGAAAATCTAAGACTAAGAACGTTCTAAAGAATAGTTGGTGAAAACGGTCCTCTCTCCTGATTCCACATCGTTATACACATTATAAGCTTTTCTGTAAAATACAATTTTCAACAGTTTCAGACTATTTTTTCTCACATTGAGTTGTACAATTCGTGTTGGCCATACATAAATCAAGACGCCGAACGGTTCCGCGACAATGACATATCCGCTCCTAGGAATCCGAATTGCAGTCAATTATAGCCATTTATCACAGATTATCACGACGCTGTCTTCAATAAGGGTTCCAGTTCTGTCATAATACCTTTTTTATCCCTATACCAAACGATCCCGCGTTTTTGCGACTCTGTGGGAGAGGACGTTTTGATAGATATGTTCTTCTTTCCTACACTGTTTTTAAGCCTATCTGCTACACATTTAATGGCAAATTTCATCATCTGACTTAACTCTTCTTCTGCATACAACTTTTCTGAATGAATCTCATATGCCTTACATTTTCTTATCTCATGAAAAGCTTATATTATATCCTATGACAAAATGTGATTTGACTCTTGAAAATAATACTATAATTATATAATATGCCAGATTGTTGTGCACTCTTTTCGTCGCTTTTGAATTTTGTACTCTTTTGAAATGCCTTCATTTCCCACTAATATGGCGCTGTCTAAATTTCTTTGGTGCCATCTAAACTTCGGTTTTGGAGGTAAATATATTCCTCAAAGTTTGTACTAAATATGGAAAAGGCGTCGAACTCGGTCATCTGACACAAGTAATGTCAACAATATTTATTTTCTCCATCGTTTACAAGCAGTTTGTGTTCGAAGTATGATTTGATTCAGTTTGTCACCTTAGGAAGAGAAACGTTTCAATAATCGTGTACATACATGCAGACAGATAGTCAGATGTCAGATGACAGTATTAGTTTTATGGTCAGGTGGCAGGAGACTTGGAAACTTGTTCACGCCGTGGCGAATCACGTTGCCCCGAGCCAAAGGCGAGTTGGCAACATGATTCGCTACAGCCGTGAACAAGTTTCCAAGTCCCCTGCCACCTGACTTCGTTTTATGATCTACCGAATTGAGTACGCTGACGAAATAAAAATTACCCTTCTGAGCGCCCAAATTCATTGAAAACTAACGTCACTGAGAACTGACGTCACTGAAACCTTGGTAAAACGTGCAGTTTGGTCTATGATGTCACTGCGATAGACATTCCACGTATTTTTATTTAAGCATGGATTTAAACAACTTCAGGAACTATGCATTTCAAAGATTTGTTGGCAAAAGTAAACGACCATTAGTTGCCTCAAACAACCATTAGATTATCCTTTTATTATTTTTACAATGTACGAGGGCCATTCAAAAAATACGTAGATCTAGACACTTCTGATCTTTACACTTAGGCTCGATGGAAATTTATAAAAACTGGTAGTCTATAAAGTGCAACTTAATTCCAGTTCATTAATTAACATGGTTATGATATCCTCACATTTGACTCAAAACTATGGCTGTTGTAGCAACGGAAGTTAAGACACACGGTGCAACCCACAGAATTTCGAATGTCGATTTTTTATATTACATGACTGAGCTCATATCCACTAATATACAATGGCAAAACGTTGCGAAACTCTGCATACATTTAGCATGATCTTACATCATTGTTTGTAATGAATTTCAGCGTCAAATTCGCAAGGGTTATTTGAAAAACTGTTTATTGACCAAAGCAACCAGATTTGTTTCGGAGAAAAAAAAAAAAAAAAATCATGACGTTGTCCGAAGCCACGGAGCAGTGTCTGATGATTAAGTTCTGTGTTGCACTCCCAAAAACACCAAAATGAGACTAGAAAGATGTTGGAAAAAAGCAGGGCTGAAGCCAAAGATGTGCCGAGCCTTAATCTATAAGCGGCATAGACATTTTCAAAGGAAAGAATACCTGTAGAGGATGATATAGGCCGGGAAAGAAAGCGAAAAACTGACAAGAAACTTTTCAGTAGCATCAGCAACGCAATTAACACAACGAAGGAATTGAAGTATGAAACCAGAATCATATTAGCTGGGATCGAAAAGAATTGGTACAAAATTGTTTTCGAGGAATGGATCCACAGGTACAGACGTAGTATAGAGTGCATGGGTGAGAATTTGGAAAAGCTGTAGGATGATTCTTCCGAAATGATGATAATAACTGCGGGCGACGTAATTTATACTGCGCCGTGGTCACTATAGTAATGTAGCATAACATGGTGTATCTAGACAACCAGCAAACCGATATCTGACATATTTTAGACCTAAGCTGTAAATATGTTTGGCTACACTGTATTAGAAAGTTACGAAAATATCAAGATAAACAGCTTGGTAACATGGCTATATTACGTTATTTTTGAACTGCCCTCGTATGAGTTTCGAGACTTCACAATTTGTTTATCTGACGAAGGGATGGCTCGTTTTAACCCCGTGTATTTGTTTCAGGATGACAACAAACGATGATATATGTAACAAAATTCATTTATTTTCAAAACTAATCCATACTTTCCCCTTTAAAGGCAACCATCAAGGGAAACTAGTAATAATATGTTGCAGGCTACACAGTATGTTTGTCTTGTGGGCGGCTCATATCGAGCGACGCCGCCACTTTGGATGTTGTGTTGAAAGCGTAGTTATGTATACGGGGCTCCCGGAAGGGAAACTGCTTTTACGTAGATTTTACCAGTGTACAGAAATATATGTTCGGGGCATACTATCCAATCAGATCGCGAGAAATTTCTTTGCAGTATAATAATAGCCAATTACAATTCAGCTCATACTATTTGCTGGGATGAGCTGAAAAATGAGCCATTCTCTGTCAATAAAGGCTTTAATGCATCTGCAAAAGCAATTGACCCACGTCAGCCCGCGCAGTCTGCTTAGATTGACATGGGTCGAATTTTTTTTTTTATATTTTTATATTTTCTGAATGTCAGAGGACCATTCAACCTCCAGATTCAGTTGGTTGTTAGATAAAATTGCTTTTATGGATACATAATATATTGGCCTGCAACACGGGAAAAGGGGCATTCGGACATTTGCGTAAAGTGTCGTCTCGGATCAGCCTGCGCAGTCCGCGCAGGCTAATCCGAGACGGCACATTACGACTACATTAGATTTTGTGATACAGTAGAATTCCGCAAAACAGAAAATTACATAAAAACGGAAAGTGTCGTTTCGGATTAGCCTGCGCGGACTGCGCAGGCTGATCCGAGACGACACTTTACGCAAAGGTCCGAATGCCCCTTTTCGCGTGTTGCAGGCCATATGATGACTTGCCTGGTATAATGCATCACGGTGATGCATAAAACCCATTTTTGCCAGTGATTTACCTATTGATCGGAAATATTGGGTCAGGTGTTGCATTTCACTTTGGATGAAATGTCAAGTGTGATAACTCCCTGAACAAGTTTATGAATGCGAAATCGTAGATAAACTAGTTAAACCGTTTCTTGACAACATAATTACATGGAAACACTTTCCAGATTGAAAACAACTGTAAATGAACACGTGATCACACTTTTCTTTCTAACATACAGTGTGATAAAATTGGCGTAACTTCTGTAATTCTGTCCACGTTTTTTTTTCAACGGCTCTTTAACCCTTTACCAAACAATCCAGAGTTTTAAAGACCCTGAGAAAGGAGGCTTTTAAAAGCAGTATTGGGAATAGGAGAAAATGCTGACAACCAGTATTTTCTCCTTTTCCCACAATGTTTTCTACCCTTTCAATGACAAATTCCATCGTTTGAGCCATATGTGAATCGTCATCTGCAACTACTTTCAATTTCAGTAAGTGTACATATTTTTCGTGTGGTTAAGAATTATTTTAAGGGCTAATGATAATATTGGCAGTAGGATGCATTCCTCTCCCACACCTGATCATTTTACAACGATTGTGTGGAAAAGCATTAAGTAACCTAGGAAGAATATTGTGCGAGATACTAATAAAAGAAACTCTTGGAAAGCATGCGTCACGATTTAACTGAAATAAATGTCGAAAATGGCATTAAACGCTACACAAATAAACTGGCAAACAAGCCACCAATACTAGGCTAGGCCTCTGTAGCGTCTTACCGACGAGATCATCGCCACCAGCGGGTATCAAACCAGGAGCTTATGGATTTCTAATACGTTGCAATAAACACAGAGCCTAGGAGAAAGCTCAGTCACCATGTCAATCTCAACTTTGGGTTCAAAACGAATTGCTACACTACAGCTTGCATTTGTTAAACGAATTAGACTGCATTTATCATCATTTGTTCTGTAATTGAATTCGTCGGATTCCTTTCGTGATCTTTGGTAATTATTATTAACTGCTCAAAGAATTCTATTGCCTGTTCTGTTTGTATTATCAAGCTTAACCTTTCGTTCGAGTACAAACCTCTTTTTTATTTATTGCGGATAATCATTTGATCGATTTTGATTAAAGAATTGATTTATGCTTACCTTTTAGTTTACAATCCCGAGTTTTAAGAAACCTAAGGAAGAAGCCTTTTGAAAACATTGTGAGAAAAGAAGAAAATGCTGGTTACCAGCATTTTCTCCTATTCTCACAATGTGTTCCATCCTTCCAAAAACAGATTTTAATTTTTGAATGGCATTTATTTTGTCGTATGCAACTGCTTTCAATTTGGAAGACTCTAAAATTTTGTCGTCTGATTAAGGGTTAACTCCTTGTTAAAGCTGTGGCAAACACCATCTATGTAAAATATGTTAGAGTGCGACTAGGAAGGCAATGAGATAAAACGAAAAAGATGCTAGTTACAGACACCGGGAGATAATGGGTTAAGAACGTTGCATAAACGATTATGTGAAATTATATTGCAAAGCTCTCCCCCTCCCGGTTTTTTGCAAATGCTAATCTAAGCTGGTACGATAGGACGCAAAAGGAGAACAAACCTTCGCTTTGATTCAAAAAGAGCACGGCTTGGGCTCTGTGCAAACTATATCGACTACCATTGCGCCAATGTAATACGCAACCAAAGCTACAAAGATGAAGTATACTGCAGAATATAAACACGGTGGGTAATCTACATGAACAGAACCGTTGGTTCCGCATTCTAAATCTTGTGTAGGACTTCCGGAACAGGTGCGGTTCTGAAAACATACACCATTTTAGACGAACGAACGGTAAGTGCTTAACATTTTCGTATTTTTCTCTTCTCCAACTGGTACTATCAAGAAAAACGGAATGCTATTCGACCTCTATGATATTTTACCGTGAAGAATCGCGGACGTCAATTAGAAAACTTCGATGGATTGTCTTAGAAAACAGATATTTTCCAGGTGTACCTCGCGAAAGACAACATAAGACGGATGAGTTTTACCTTTAACTGTACATTTTATTAAGCTATTTTGGTGATCGTTGCAGTTTTAAGTGTGCCCCGGATTTAAAAAAACATGAATGATGTCCCTGGACACGTATCTGACTGAGATCGAAGAAAGTTTGCACAGAATTAGCACAGTTCTGCATATGTAGAGTGACTCCGCTTGTGTAGTTTGGTTCTGATATGGTAGATTAAGTTTTAACAGCTTCGTTTTATACCCAAGCTTCCAGAATATTATATTACAAAGTGCCAATTTCGTCCAAAATTTGCATGAAAGGTTCGCAATTCCTATGTACATCTTTAAGACAATGTCAAAATCATTACAGGAAACCTATCCAACAATATGGTCCATTGCTTTGAATACAGATTTAATCAGTTATATCATAAGTAACCTGACGATTTGAACCCACTAAATCGGCTTTTTCATTAGCTCATTTGGGCACAAAGTACTCATTGTGAGCTTTGATTGTACTGTCTATTGTTCCTTGTGTGTATGTCCGTCATTCTTCCCACTGAGGATTTTAAGGAAACATTCATTGATACAATGATGTCAACTTTGACATAATATGACATTTTCATAAACATCATTTGAAGGTCAAGCATTGAGGAATACATCAAATATGTAATTCTTGAAGTTCATTTTTTGACAATACTTAACGTTTTTAATGACATTTTAGAAAAGACATTCATCAAGAGTTATGGTTCCCGTTCGTATGTACGTCTGCCCGTCCGTCCTCACGTCCGTCTGTCTTTCTGTCACCAATTTCTTGTTTATGAGATGAAACCTACAATTTTAATCAAATTATTTTGAAAATTTCTCCGGGTGATTGTTGGGTCATAAGGACGAAGGCTATCGAAAACGGGATAACTATTGGAAAACAGGGGAAAAGGGTCCCTATGAAAATTCTGTCATAATTTTTTTCTTAACGCGATGAGATGCACAATTTTCAGCCACTTCTTGTGAGACTTTGTCAAAGTGATTGTTAGGTGACAAGATCAAGGGCTCGACAAAAATGATAAAGAAGACTCCACTGCACAGGTCAGAGACTGTAAAACCTATGATTATGCTATTAATTAATTCATGTCTGGACAACAGACTGATATCTGATTTATTACAATGCCATTTAGAATTTTGATTTTAATTTTTAACCTTTAATCATTCTTATATATATCCCCTACAAACCCATTTTGCTGATGTATTCACTACATTCCGCCGCAATAAGACTTTTGTCGGATATTTAATACCCCATTGTAAATTAAAATTTTGGGCAGATTTCCACCATTTTCTTTTGTGAAACTCTCAATGAAATTGAATAGTTTTGATATTGTAATTCAATAATACTGTAATTTCACGAAGTATTCGGAGGGAACAAATTATTATTATATTTGTTGTCCGATAAATTCATAAAAATAATTTTCTTACTGTCTCAAAATTTAGGAATGTATTGATGATGGAAGAAAAGTATTTTACTTATCAATCATCCATTATCGACAGTTTCACATTGTTAAAAAACTTTAAGTACCACAACTAATACCTGTTTATCACGATTGTGTCCAAGTAAAATTTTAATGAGGGTGTGAATGTTTAAAATGTTTTTCTCACTGATACAATCTTAACACAATCGCAGATCAGAAGGGATGACGTAATAATAATTATGTCAAAAGGGTTATTCTGGACTTAACCAAACCCGGTTATGTCGGTCATTCCTGTCTCCTTGGCAACATGTAGAAGTCTGTGTACGGGTAGTTACAACTACCAATACCGTCATGCAGTAAGGCATTTATTGGTAAAATTTACAAATTTAATGCTCCATGGTTTTTTACATTATTCTATACACGGTTTAAATAAATTAACACGTCTACATGCCTAATGAAATTTACTGCGGTCATCAAATATCATTCAAGGATTAATCCTAAACCATGATAGACAGAGATGTACAGTTCTCAAGTACTTGCTACTTAATTAATCCGGATCTTCGTTGAAATACTGAACCATTATAATTTTGTGTCCGAAACTTAAGGTGCGGACAATTTACTAACTGTCCAAAATTAGGGACAAACTAGAACCCATGAGGGCCTGTATCGCTCCACTGGCTAGAATTACAAGAGTTGGCCTGCCCAAAAACAGTCACGTTTATAAAGAGATAAAAATTTCTTGAAGGAATCTAATCAAAGTTCACCTAGGGATCATTCATGTAAAATTATGTTGAAAAGGAAAAGAGTTGTTTTAAAGAAGATCATTTTAAAAGAGTTCGTGATATGCCATGGAGGAAAAATAACCACACAAAACCCATGTTTTTTACGGGATCAAAATTTCTTAAAAGAATCCGATAAATGTTCACCCAAGGAACATTCATGTGAAATTCGGTAGAAACCAAGTATGCAGTTTCAGAGAAGAAAATTTTAAAATATTTCAATATATGTCATATAAGCCCTGCCCACAAAACCCGTGATTTTCAGTTTTCATGGGATCAAAATTTCTTTAAGGAATCTGATAAAGGTTCAGCCAAAGAACATTTATTTGAAATTTAGTTGATATCAAGTGAGCGGTTTCAGAGAATATTTTTAAAGATTTCTTTATTTGCCATATAGTGACAATAAGCCCCGCCAACAAACTCCATGTTTTTCAAAAATTCTTAAAGGAATCTGAAAGAGATTTACCCAAGGAATATCGCAGTGAAATTTGGTTGAAATTCATTAGTTTCAGATGAGAAGATGTTTGAATGAAAAGTCTATGGATGGACACACGACAGACACAACGCCATGACAATAGCCCCACTGGCTTTCGTCCAGTGGAGCTAAAAATAATTTATTTTGGCATATAATTAATGCTGTCAGATAACTTCCGATGTCTGAGGATTTCGGGAAAATATGGTAAACAATCATAAGTATCAGCAGAAGGTGTATAGAAAATGAAAGTTTGGGATGCAAGTCTAAATCACTAGAATCAAAATCATGAAATGTTCTACATTTACATGCTGGTCGAAATGGAAATGGAGGATAAGTGTTTGTAAAAAATTCAGTAAACAGGTTTACTTTCTCCATAATGTTAAATAATACTCGAACCCATTCTACATGGAAAAGTTTCATTTATCTACTAAAACATTAATGTACTGGTGGTAGGAATGTTTTTTAGCCGTTAGTGGCCTGCAGAGGTACAAAGATGAGAGAGACAGAGAGAGAGAAATACGCAGAAAGAGAGAGACATACATACATACATACATACATACATACATACATACTACATATATGCATACATCATTAAAGACAGACAAACGGATAGGGACGGACTGAGAGAGTAGAGAGGCAGAAAGAGATATTGTGAAGCAGACATCAGGACAGAAAGACTGGCACACTCGCACAAATAAGAATTACACAAACTGGGAAAAACACAGAATGACAAAAGATAGACATATAGATGGACACAGAGAGAAACACATAATGACTACATGATTCATAGATACATACATACAAAAATACAGACTGACAGACATGTAGATAGACATGCATACAGGCAAACTGACATACACACATCCAAAAAATGCAGACAGAGAGTTTTAAATTTGAAATTGGTGGCCGACTAAACTTAATAAACGTTCATCTACGATTTCAGAGCCATACTACATATAGGGAGTCACGCTCCACAATCAGAACAACATCTATTTTGCTAAAATTTTCTTCGATTTCAGTCAGATACGTGTCCAGGGACATCTTTGATGTTTATTGAACACCCAGGCACACTCAAAACTGCAACGATCACCAAAATAGCGTTAGAAAAGTAACAAGTTAAGGGTAAAATTCACCCGTCTTCTGTTGTCTTCCGTTTTCTATTGCGAGGTACACCTGGAAAATTTCTGGTTTCTAAGACAATCACTCGAAGTTTTCAAATTGACCGCCGTGAATCTTCACGGTAAAATATCATAGGGGTCGAATAGCATTCCGTTTTTCTTGATAGTATCATTCAGAGAAGAGAAAAATATGAAAATGTCAAGCTCTTACCTTTCGTTCTTCGAAAATGGTGGATGTTTACAGGCTACGATTTCAGAACCGCACGTTTTCCGGAAGTCCTATACAAGATTTAGAATGCGGAACCAACGGTTTTGTTCATGTAGATTACCCACCGTGATAAAGAAGTAATTAAAGTAAAAATCGCTATTTGGTGGGGAAAAAGGTGGCTTCAATTTTCAGCTCAACGCCTCGGTCACTCGGCCCAGTTAATGACCAACAAATTACTTTTCAGGACGTCTTAGACCAGCAAAAAACGTTGTCAAATTTCAACTGTACACGCTCGGATGACAAAAGCCTAAGCGGGGATAAAAAGGAATTTTGGATTAGAATTACGACATATACAAAACAAAGTAAGCCTCGTGGGAACCTGCTCTTATATAGACTATTACTTGACAAACATAAACTGCGCATTTTAATTTTTCCAATTTAATTCTGCGACGTTTTCTTTCAGCAATGATGATTTCAGAATTCTTTCTGTAACAAAATTGTATAATAGCAAAAAAAAAAAATCTCATCCAGGCTCATGCGTTATCACTTATAATGCTGTTATCATTGATTTGCTGATTAAGAAGCTTTCAAGGTTCTCAGAAAAACTCTGAAATGCTTCAATAACTCAAATACTCGATCAGAACCTGCTCTCAAGACACAGTCTTATGGACGCCCGATTTTAAGATAAATTAATGGCGTTTAACTCTTTACCAAACGACAAAATTTTAGACTTGTCCCAATTGAAAGCATTTGCAGACGACAAAATAAACATGACTCAAAAGTTGAAACTTGACTTTAGAAGGGGAGAAAACATTGTGGGAAAAGAAGAAATGCTGGCTACCAGCATTTTCTCCTTTTCCCACAATGTTTTCAGAAGGCTTCTTCCTCTGGGTCGTAAAAACCAGGGATTGTTTGGTAAAGGGTTAAAGCATCGACAGCTCAGATCGTATTGTGTTAAACTAGTAAAGCAACCACAACAGATAAATCAAATCTTCACGCAAAGATGGACATAATAAGTAGAAAAAGTATGATGATAAAGATAGGAATGCAAGATGATGAGCGTCCAAGACATAAGCGCGAAGGGTCAGGTTTCGAGACCTCTGGTTTAGTGAGAAGCACCCGTGAAAAAGTATTAAGGTAGCTTTGTGGATATGTTTGCTTTGCACCAGACACGCAAAATGAGCCAGTGGTCCTTTCGAAGAAAGTTTCAGTATCGTACGCAGATTTGCTTGAATAAGTTTCGCCTTGTGACAATCTGATACCTAAAACCAAGGTATGATAAAACTGTAAACGGCAGATACTGCAATATTCAGCTTATATATAGTGATATGTTGTTATAATTTTTAGTTAGTTTTGATAGTCTATTAAATAAATCCTAGGGGAAGATCTACTGGGCAGTGGTAATTTGGATGTGGTGATTTAAACCAGCTTCATTAACCAGCGGATCTAGGCAGTGAGCCGACATGACAAAGAGACAGTACTTATAAGTTTTGATTCGTGTGTCAGATTTTATGATATAAATAATAACATCCAAAGAAAGACAGCAGAATAAGTTATTTGCTAAAATGCGGAGAAACAACTGTGTATACATATAAAGGTACACCGCACATTCAAACAAAAAATTTAATCGTGTCCTTGTAGTAGTTACAAATCACATCACAAAAGCTGCTCTCTACTAAACACTAAAATGTCACATAGAAAGCGTTCACCCTTTACCAAGCAAATCCCGTATTTTAACTATCCAGACGGGGAAGGATTTTTAAAACATTGTTGGAAAAGGATAAAATGCTGATGATCAGCATTTTCTCCTTTTCCCCCAATGTTTTTAACCCATTTAAAGAAAGATAACATTACTTGACACACATGTAATTTATCGTCTGGACTGGACTTAAGTTTTGTCGTCTGGTAAATAGTTAAACAACAATTTACCCGCGGGTAAATAAAAGAATCCATACGATTGTTAGAAACCACGCGCGTTCCCACATCATTAGGACATAAAACATAACGTAAGACCTAGACCATTGTTTGTAATGGTACAAAAATATCACCAGCGCAGAGACGACATCGTTTGGTTTGCAACGTTAGAAGACCCTTTGTACTTTTTGAATCATTGTAGGTCACCAATTGTTTCATCAGCGAGTTAACCTTCAACAACATCTATTGGCTTTTGTTGTTTAGCTGACCGTGTATGTCAGCATTGGACCGCACAAAACGTGCAGTCTTTTCTTTGACCTATATATTCTAAGATCTATACAAACATATCACCAGCACTGGGACCTAACTGTTGTGTTTGCGACGTTAAAACACCCTTTGTTTTATCTTAGATCACCCTATGATTTGAGGTGGAACATCCTTTGAATTATCAACAAGTTTACTCCGAGGAAATCTTGAACAGGTTTTGTCGCGTTTTGCTGACTGTGTAGGTCAACATTAGCCTGCACAGAACGTGTTGTCTAATCTTTGATCTACACAATCCGAGATCTCATCAGAGATTCCAACAAAAATGGCATTTAATTTGCAATTTCCGCTTCAACAAATCCGCGGGAAAAGTTCGAATAGAAGGGTATGAGACTAGTAAGCGACAAATGTCGGTACACTTAAGGCTTTGGGTTCGATTCCTACTGCTAGTCAACTCAAATAAACTAACAGTCTTTCCAATGAGACTTTAAACCTAAGTGCTGTGCATGTTTATGAGCAAGACGTAACTTAGGATGGGTTTCGGCCAGCATCTTGCACTATCCCTCGTAGCATAACAGTCTTCTGGTGGCATAGCCTATATTGGAAATAGGTTGCGACGATAAATAAACGAAACTTAATCAAAAAATTACTCCAAAGATTATCATCACATAATATTGTAGTTACTTGTATATGAGTCCTGCTCTACCAAAAGGGTTTTTGCAGCTGCAAAAAGTATCGACCTAGGTCAGCCTGGGCAGTCCGTGAAGGCTGACCTGGACCCAAACTTTTTTGCTGTTGGTAAATTTTCTGCATGTGAAATGATCATTCAATCTCCCGATTCAGTCGGTTGTTAAACTAAATGGGTTTTATGGGTCCATAATTATGTGACGACTTGCCTGGTATAATGCATACAAGAGATGCATCAAATTTTTTTCTAGAGCGTGGCCCATACTTTCTTAAAAACAGCTCGCGTACATCTTTATCATGAGATTTTAATTACAACTGGCGTACGTACAGTTTGTACTATTGTTGTGCTTATGACAGTAGACCATATACCTTGTATGTTGAATATGGAATTTTTAAACATATCTTTTAAAACATCAAATAAGATATTTCTTTTCTTGATCTTAGAGTCTTCCAAGCAATTTTTACCTCTTTTGTGTGTGTGTGTGTGTGTGTGTTTATTTTTTCTTTTCTCTCCCATTAATTACTTTGAATGAGGGACAACCTTACAATTAGACAAACAGTCGTCATTAACGATTGTTCAACACAATATAACGAATTTCTGATGAACTAAAAAAAACTTTCTCTTTTCTGATTTCAATATCTAATTACATCGAGAAAATTTCAAGGAGAAAAATCTGCCTCCTTACTAATTTATTTCTGTATTTTTCCTGTCATTACCCGACGCCATTATCCAACGAGGTCGTTAACTAATGTCCTGAGAATTGCGACCTTAGATAACCTTTTTATCAAAGGGGGTCGACCAAGGTCAGCCTGCACGACTTTGGTTGCTTGATTTATCGTTTATGTATCGTCGTCACCGGTTGCACATGTGCGCGACGCCCTCAGAAGACTGTTATGTTACGGGGGGAAGTGCAATACGCAGGATGAACCCCATCCTAAGTTACGCCAGGTTCTTTAACGTGCCCGGTGTATAGCACCGTCATGTGGAACCTACGTTTAACGTCTCGTTCGAAAGAATTAGTTTTTTTTTCTTAGTCGGCTGGCCGTGGGAATCGAACCGGGTTCCGAAAGTGTGCCGAGATTGATTGTTTTCTGTATCAGGCCTTACTACTAGAGCTATTCAGACTGCACGATTTTTTTTAAAAAACGGAAGTGTTATTTATATAGCAGACAGCGACAGAGATAAGCCAAAGTAATAAACTAGGTGAGATTGTACGACTTGTGGGCGTTAACTCTTTACCAAACGACAAAATTTTGGACTTGATCAAATTGAAAGCATTTGAAGACAACAAATTATACATAACTCAAAAGACAACATCTGTCTTTGATAGGGCAGAAAACATGTTGAGAAAGGGGGGAAATGCTGGTTTCCTGCATTTTCCCCAAATTTTCTAACGCTATTTTCAAAATTTTACTTCAGAGTCGTTAAAATTCAGGACTGTTTGGTAAAGGGTTAAAACTTGTACAAATTGTAAGAAGGTGCAGACGACAAATAAACCATGGCTAAAACAGTGAGATGACTTCTATGGAAGAACAGAAAACCTTTCGGAAAAAGGAGAAAATGCTAGTTACCAGCATTTTCTCCTTTTTCCTATAGGTTATCAAAAGCCTCTTTCCACAGGGCCTTTAAAACACGGAATTGTTTGATACAGGGTTATGTCTTTCTGTTCAAGATATACGTAGACACATTTTTTAAGACTGACTGAATGCATTAGAAGAAAGTATTCAAGAGAAAAGCAATGTCTGTCTACGGAGATAACCTTTTGGCAGACGACAAAGTTTTAGACTCATCCATTTTGAAAGTATTTCCAGAACGGAAATTACATCAAGCTCACGAGATAGAATTTGTCTTTGGAAGGGCATAAAATGGTGTATAGAAAAGCAGATTTTCTGCATTTCTCCCCTTTACCATAATATTTCTAAAGCATTCTGCCCTAGGGTCGTTAATACTCGGAATTTTTCGGTGACGGGTTATAAGACAAACGGGTCATATATATATACATATTAGTATCCACTGGGACAAAAATAATCGATGGTACAATTGCTTTATGTTTAGTTTGGCTAGTCCCTGTCGCTTTTTACCAGACGGCAAAATGTTAGACGGTTCCATTTCAAAGCTATGTGCAAACATAAGTCAAATGAAGCTGAAATGCAAGAATCTGTCTTTGAAAACGTAGAAACATTTTAGTGAAGGTAAAAACATAAGTAACCGACATTTTCTCCTTCCCCATGATGTTTGCAAACATTTTAACTGTAAAAGAGCTTAAGCGCCAAAATGAAGAATGGCTTCATACAGTCATTTGAAAAGAACCAGACATTTCAATTTCAGTGATGTTCCATTCAGAGTTTTCCACTCTGAAAATCGGACGGTGTAGGTTCAAGGTCCGACTATACGTTTTGCACAGCCCTTTTCCGTATTCACCAACTATTCTGAAGAAACTTTTTTATTCTTGTTCTCCAGAATTTTCCAAATTTGAAAGTAACACAACTTCTGATTAGCTAAACCAAATAGTTTAGCCAACTGAAAATTGCATTACTTTCAAAATCTAGAATAAGACTATGAATAAAATTAAGAATGGTAGGTGAACACGGACCCAGGTTGATCAAAGCTGCCCTCTAAAGGAAACAAAAATCGCGGATACTGCCATAAGGATGTCATTGACGACTTCATATAGTCAAGGAGGTTCAACTACATATTTTACCTGAACAGACGTGAGTAGAACAGGGCGAGTCGTTGGGATGTTTTCAACCACGGCTAAGGAGTAATTGATGGTAACCAACATTTTCTTATTTTTCCACAATGTTTCTAGCTTTTTTTTCAGACGAATCCCATTACTCGAGCCGAATTAATTTGTCGTCTGGTACAAGTACCGTTGGCAATGAAAGAGTGGTAGAAAAATGTAATAGACACCTCCATTCAGGAAGAAAGGCATATAAAATTCATTTTAAATGCTGTTCCTTTCAGAATTTCTTTTTTTTTTTAATCAAACAGGATAGATCCAAGGTCAGTCTGAAGATTTATTTAAAAATCCTATTTAACTCTTTTCCAAACGACAAATTTTAGACTGGTTTAAAATCGATAGCTTTTACAGAAGACTAATCATATATAGCTCAGACTGTTGAATTTGTCTCCGAAAGGGTACAAAACATTATAGGAAAAGGATAAAATGTGGCATACAATAAATTTCTCCTTTTCCAACAATGTTTTCAATGGAATTCTTCGTCAAGGTCGTTAAAACTCGGGATTGTGTGGTAAAGGCTTAAAAGTGTCCACAAATCAGTTTAACATTTTACAAAACAGTCCTGTGTTTTAACAACTTCAAGAAGATCTGCTTCTAAGATCATTGTAGAAAGAGTAGAAATGCTGATTTTCTCCTTTTTTTCCACAACGTTTGTTACCCTTTCAAAGGGAAGTTTCTTTACCACACAATTCCGACTTTTACCACACAATTCCGACCCTGAGGGAGAAGCCTTTAGAAAAAAATGTAGAAAAAGGAGAAAAATGCTGGTAACCAACACTTTCTTCTTTTTCCAAAATGTTGTCTACCCTTTGAATCGGACAAATGTCATGCTTTAAGCATAGGCCTCTGAAACTCCATTAGATCTATCAAGGGATAACAAATTTTCATTATCGGACACTGTTACTATAAGTAGCACATTGGGGATTCCCTTTATATGGTATATTAAGACACTTGTCTTACTATATACGATATAGAGGGAGTCGTCGATGCGCTATTTATAGAAACAGTAAAATGAAAATTTGAATATATATTCCGTGATATACAGGCGATGCACCAATGTGCTGAAAGTGTTCGATGATCGACTATAGACAAATTTAGTGTTCCGTGGTAGACCAATAGAGCTTCAAAGGCCTGTGCTTTAAGTAGCATTAAATCGTACACAGCTACATTTATGTCTTCTGGTAAAGGATTAAGCAATATGTGAGCCACGCTATGTGAAATAGGGGTTTAATGCATCTGCAAAAAGTATCGACCCAGGTCAGCCTGCGCAGTTCGCGCAGGCTGACATTGGTCGAAACTTTTTTCTTTTGGTAGTATTTTTTGCGTTTCCAAGGACCATGCTACCCATAGATTCAGTCGGTTATTATACAAAATGGACTTTATGAATCCATAATTATGTGATGACTTGCTTGTTATAATAGATCACGAATATGCATTAAATCCCCTTTTGCCAGAGCATGGATCATATGATTTGGATTCGCAAACTCTGTCAATATGGACAAGTCGTCTAGTAGTCGTACCTAACTGGCCGAGGGTGAATCAGTCTGAGAAATTGTGGAATGTATTGGGCTGAGTAAATTCGGCTTTATGGCACTTCGACAGCCATGGGCATGTTGGGCGCAAGACAGGAACATGTAACAAGGGTCTTCGGGGACATGGAATCATGTTTTTTGTATTAAACATAGACTTTAAGGCTACGCCATGAAAAGTTCTAAATCTCGGTAGCAACTTTTTGTCTATTGTTTCATCTACCTCTTCTAGACAAAACTTCATTTGCTATTAAAATAGTCGAATGAATGAATAAAATTACCATTTCTTTAGGAACCTCACCAGTCTTTCCTGCCGGGAGTTTTAGCTCCTATAATCTTCTTATAAATTCAATGTTGTGAATTCAATCCCCCAGATAAGTATAAAACCTATCCTATTGTTTTAACCCTTTACCACACAAATCCGAGTTTTCACGACCCTGGAGAAGAAAGCTTTTGAAAACATTGTGGGGAAAAAAGGAGAAAATGCTGGTAACCAGCATTTTCTCATTCTCCCCGATGTTTTCTACCCTATCAAAGACAGAAGTTAAATTTTCAGCTGCATTTGATTTGTCGTCTGCAAATGCTTTCAATCTGGACCAGTCTGAATTTTTGTTGTTCGGTAACTCTTTACCTGACGATACGATTTTAGACATGTCCAAAATAGAAGGAATTTGTAGACGACGAATCAAATGTGGCTCAAATGATGGAAATAATTTCTTAAATGATAAAAAAGTTTGTGGGAAAGGGAGAAAATGCTAGTTACCAGCATTTTCTCCTTTCCTAACGATGTTTTCAAAAGCCTTGTTCCTCAAGGTCATAAATCGGAATGATATCTTAGAGAGTTAAAGCTGAACAACCATTTTTAAATCTTAACTAGCATGGGCTTCATTAAGAATATTCTACATGACTGTCTTTTGCTTAGAAGAATGTTAGACATTTTCATAGCCTATATTGGCAGAAAAAAGAAAACTGCGACAAAAAGAGAAATTGCATTTAATGAGCAGTCTCTGTTTTTGTTTTTCTACAGTGTATTCAAGATCCCCAGACATGCACCCGAATAATCATATCTGTACATATTTGAGATAAGGACATCACCGTCCACAGATGGATATTATAAGCGTCTCCAACGGAGCTGATTCTTCTTTTTTCGTAATGTTTTCATACAAGTTCATGTTCTAAATCTCATTTATATTGTTTATACATATTCAACAATGTTGTTTTCACACTCGTCTGTTGATTTCTATTGCTGCCAATTAAATAGATTAAACTTTCCTCCGAGGTATAGAAGTATATATTCGTAGCAGTGGAGGCAAAGGTCGCTCAAAGATTGGCATCAGATAGAGGACTGTATCGATCTAAGATCAGACTGTACTTTTTGGGCAGTCTAATCTTGATCTATGCCGTCCGCAGAAGCTACCGCAGGCGACATCGGCAGTAAAAGAGTTAAGGAGTTCAAGAGTTAAAAGTGTCTAAACTGCGACCTCCTACACCCGAAAAAAGGGGCTCGGGCGGGCGATAAAGATCAAGATCAGACTGCACAGAGCGTGCAGTCTGATCATGGATGTGTACCGTCCGTGTGTTTAGTCAAGCCTGTAAGATAACAAGAGCACTGCATGGGGGTGGCGACGCTCGGGTGCAGTTTCTTTTAGTGAAAAGTCTAAGTAGGAAAAAAGGGCATTTTGCGGGTAAAATTTGGCCCTGACAGAGTTGAGCACCATTAGCAAAAAACGGGCTTTTGCGGACGGTATAGATCAAGATCAGACTGCACGGAACGTCCAGTCTGATCTTTGATCTTTGCCGTCCGCTTCATAGGTCAATCCTATAAGTACTGAGTTTCACTAGACTGCGTTTTCAACCGTCGAAAGAGGTTGAGTTTCCATATTTGGCTCATGAAAGATCTAAAACTCGGCAAGAAGAATAAAAAAATACCTGCGTTCACTTCGTAATGTCATCGATCGTTTTCCCTGTGTATCATCTCTCCTTGGTAAACTAATTATAGCTGACAGAAGCGCCGATGGGACTGCACGGTTCATTTACATGTCCTCTCTGGTATTTTCTTGAAATTTTCTGCTTCTGTGACACATTGCACCTGCCTGTTACGAGAAACAAATACAACTGATAGCAACTTATCACATAAGCATCTTCCAGCTTTACATCAATGGCGTTCTGGCAAAAAGGGATTTAATACATTTCAGTGATGTATTATACCAAACAAGTCATCACATTTTTAGGGATCCTTAACATCTATCTAGTCTGACAGATGCCGCAATCTAGAGGTAAAATGCTCCTTAGACATGCATAAAATTTAACAAAAGCAAAATGCTTCGATCTATGTCAGCCTGTCCGGACTGTAATACTTTTGGTTTCGACCCATGTCAGCGGACTACAGAGGCTGGCCTGTGTCGATACTTTTTTTTTATTAAAACCCCTTTTTCACAGAGCTCACATATATACGTATGTGGGTTCATTTATGTAAGATGTTTACAATTTTTTATCTGTCGTAAGTGTAAATGGAATGAATATACTAATACAAAATCAATAGGTGAAGCATAAATAGATGACGATTCCGTTGAAATTTTTGATGCAGCATTATAAATACTAAGGAGCAAATGCAAGACTTGTTATCCGAAAACAGGAAATCGTCGGAATGATGTGATTTTTGTCATAGCATCTTTCTTTCTGGCATTCCCACGATCGATTCAGTTATGCGATGACAAGCGATAAACGTGTTAAGAGAATATAAACCACTCATTAGTTGAACGTTTTAGCCTCATAAAGCAATTTAATTAGTCCTCTCAATCGCACTCTTCTGAAATTAATACTATTGTAAGATCTGATAACGCCTAGTAATAAAACAGGCACGTGGCAATTTGTCAGCCGTATGTACCAGAGTGTAACGGACGATGTCGGCACTTCCTATAGAACATGTCTTTTGCCACATGCAAGCAATATTGGCCATAGCGCCAACTAAGCCGAGTAGCGCAAATGAGAAGTGTGTTCGTGGAATGTATTTTTTTCTTTACGATAAGGAAAAGACCGTGTAAATATCTATAAAGAGCTTTTGACGATTTTTGTTTCAGATGTTGACAGTAACAGGAGCCCAAAAGTCACACACTTTTCCAGCTGCCTAAAAGATCATAACAGACCAGTGCGTATTTCGAGAACAAAGCTGAGTAATGCAGCCTTTTTTTTCTGCGTGAACAACTAGGTTGCAGTGGGCACTTTTTTCAATTTGAAAGAATAACATTGATCGCAGAGTTTTCTTTTATTCTCAGTCTGGATTAAGAAAATAAGCGGTGTAAAGCTGGCTCATAAATTCTCGAACAAAAACAGCCATAAATTCTATGACATATCTGGTAGGACGCCAGACGGTTTGTCAATGGGCCAAGCACAGGATCAATATTCTGAAGATAGTAAAAATACTTGACTTTTTACCACAGTTTTAATGTGATTTTAAGGCAGATATTTTATACGCCAATGTCATCAGGAGACACAGACATTGACAAAGACAATCTTTATTGACGTAAGTTGATACAGCTTCTAGTCATATATGTATGATGAACATAATACATATACCATAATACATAATACACATACCGTGTATCATGTATATCATGTCCTCAGGAGACTTCTGGCTTTAAACTCTCAGTACGATGGAGTAGCACCCATGAGTCATGAGTTTGGTTATGGGTATATAAGCTATATACTAGAATCGGCTAAATTTGTAATATCTTTGCAATATCAACTGCCAACCTAAATTGAATACGGCTGAAAGAGAAGTAGCATTCCCTAAGTGTTTTCACCTGTTTCATCAAGAATGCTCTTTACAGGCCACTGACTACTCTTCCAGAATCGAAACAATAACTTAATATAGCGTTGAGGGGATATGAGTCGGTACACCGAAAACGGCGATATCGTCTAGCCAAGGGTTTAATACAGTTAATAGGCTAGGGCATATGAAACACCAAACCATTTTAAACCGGCTCTCATTTAAATATCACGAAGCTGTGCTTAAACTGATTGTAGATGCCCTGATTATAATACCCTTGTCATCAAATACACGTAGGTTAAATGACCTTAGAATCACTTTTGGCATAACTAAGTTAATTTCGGACAGTTTGACATGCCTCCATCTTACGACCAATGCTCACAACGAATGCGAGTAAAACAAATAGGCTAGAAACGACTATAGGAGCCTAGCTGGAAAAGCGGATGCAGACAACAGTTTCTGACCTTGGCATCCGACATTTGAAAAGAATAGCTTCGACCCTAGCTTACATATATATCTACACCGTAAAAAAGACCTACACTTTGGGTTATTTGATCACATGTCCGTAGTGCGAAGCTATGCCCATACACGAAGTCATAGTTGTAAAGAACTGTCTCCAGTTTTGACTCAGATTTGTTTGATTTTAGCATTCGAATAAAACAACAGTATCTGTTCATTATCCCGAAGGCAAATGCAAAAGTTTTTTTCGCAGATAGTGCAGAGCGAGCACCCCTGTTACAGTGTTATTGGATTTCTAATTGTCCAAAATTCCTTCTAATTCATTGAGACATGCTCTGTGAAAAGGCAAAAGTATCGACTCAGGTCAGCCTGCGCAGTTCGCGCAGGCTGACCTGGGTCTAACCGTTTTGCTCTTTGTAAATTTTCTGCATGTCAAAGGACCATTTTACGTCATAATTCAGTCCGTCATTAGACAAAACTGGATTTTTTGGATCCATAATTATGTGATTACTTACTTGGTATAATGCATCACGGAGATGCATTTGACCCCCTTTTGCCAGAGCAAGGCTTATTTGTTTGGTACTGAAAGAGTACAGTAAAGTTATTTGTTTGTTGTTTAATGCCGCTTTCAACATCATGTACGTCATATTACTGCGGTCATTGTACTTTTCCTTGTGCTTATGAAACATCGTTTATAAACAACTGTTATTTTTTTACATAACGCTTTCAAAGGCTGTAAAATGGACGTAAAAAGTCGCATCTACACAGGGGCGGGTTAAACCAACTACCGCTCTCGAGATAGTAAAATGCAAACTATTTACAGATAAGTATGACATACTCAGACGAAGGCGCCATTTATCTCCATTGATCAGTGGGTCTTTCCATTATTTAAATCAAATTATGAGTCCCGATAAATTCGACATGAGTAAACGTTTGAATGATAAATGCCGATTGATGTCAATTTATCCGCCATGAAAATTCTGCGACATTATCAGCAATGCTACCGTTACTCTATATCCTTCCCCCGCAATGTGATACAATAGATATCAGCCATGTTCTGCCAAAAGGGGGTTTAGTGCATCTCTGTGATGCATTATACCCAGCAAGTCATTACATAATTATGGATCCATAAATATCATTTTGTCTAAGAAACGACTGAATCATGAGGTAGATTGGTCATTGGACATGCAGAAAGTTTACAAATAGCAAAAAGTTTCGACATTATGTCAGCCTGCGCGCACTGCGCAGGCTGACATATGTCAAGACTTTTTGCAGATGCATTGAATCCCTCGTTTTTTTTTACAGGGCATGACTGATTACTTTGTGGAGAGTGTAGATCAAATCAAGGTTATCTCGGCTATCACCATCTGCTTCTCTTCTAAATAAGCCCCGACTGGTGGACTTAACTTTAGTTTAAACATGTTTATTTTATATCCATTGTGAAGCAAGTTCTAAGAACTTTTATTAATCGGTCTCGATGATTACTTCCAAGAACCCTTAAACTGTACGCTACGCCGTGTCATGGGTGGTTCCAAAGGTCACGGGATTCGAATCCGGGTCCTTCAATGTAAGAGGCTGAGTCTCTACTTCTACAACACTGTCTCCCACTAAATAACATTAAACGTTAAAAGTTATTACTATTTTTGTTATCATATATCATCCTTTTTTTTTTAACAGTGAACAAAATAAATTCAGTAGGTTATGAGGTAATAATGGGTAACCTTGCAAATAATAAAAACCGAGATCAGACTGCATATAACGTGCAGGCTGGTCTATGATCCTCTTGGTCTGATTTTTCGTTACATAATCAAATCCAATTGGCATTGAATTTGTAATATTTAGGCAATTTTCCTGCCAACAATAATGTTCCCTTTCAATTATAAAACGCCCTAAGGGCTGATAACAAAAAGTGATTTATGCGTTTGTTTACATTTTGTTCCATAAAGTACATTGAAATTTGATATTGAATCTTCTATTTCTTAGTGACAGTTTGCTGCAGAAATGTCGTTTAGCTGTCAAAAAATAAGTCGGCGTAGGAACATTTGCAATGGGGGAAGCGGATTTTTCTTTTTAACAGTTCAAGAATTATTTTCACGGACAGAATAGAACATTTCTTGTGTAAAATAAACCGTGAAATTCTCAACAAAAAAAGTTTCGGGGCGAAAACGACATTAATCTCAACCAACAAAATCGTTTTGGAAGGAGAATGCTCCCCTGCTACCCAAACAATAAATAATCTATGTTATGCTAGAGAGATTCTTTAGCTGTATTAACAAGCCATTCTAAATGATAATAATTCTTAATTCCAACATTAACTATATACCTGACTCAGACAATGCGAAACAATGCGTTATAGTCAATCACATGACTAGTTTTTGGGATAAATATTTTGAGTACTGCTGTATGAAAAGGGGGCTTCATGGATTTGCTAAAAGTATCGACCCATGTCAGCCTGACCAGTCCGCGCAGGCTGACATGAATCAAAAATTTTTGCAACGGATAAATTTTCTGCATGTACTAGGACCACTGTAACTTATGATTAAGTCGGTTGTTAGACAAAATTGACTTAATGGATCCATCATTATGTCATGGCTTGCTTGGTATGATGGATCACGGAGGTGCATTAAACCCCCTTTTTTCCAGAGTATGGCTCAAGTATGTATTCAGACTCGCTGGTCAGTATGTCTTAATGACCTTAGAGAGGTAAACGAATGTTCACAGAGTAAAGACCAAAAGTATTTATGCTCCGGTCACTTCGTCCAGTGTCTTCACGAATCCTAGAAGGAAGGTCTTTGAAAACACTGCGGAAAAAGGAGAAAATGCTGGTATTTTCTCCGTTTCCACATTTTTTAACCTTGTAAATAACAAATTCCACTCATTTAAGCCACTTATCATTTGTCGTCTGCCAATGCTTTCAATTTGCTAATGTATAAAATTTTGTCGGCTGGTTAAGAATTAATATCCGTCGAGAACTATGGTTAGCCAAAAATTTCCGCTACTTCACACTTCATAAAACAAAAAGATAACCTTCCATACAACAGGGAAGTCTGAATGCAAACTATTGTTTCACACCAATGGTCATTTCTTGATCTTGCTTCCCCTTGAGGGGTAAATTCAGACTAAAGCCAATTACTAGAGTGATATCTGAGACGTTTTCACATTTAGCAAACTTCAGGCAACATTAAGCTCGGCGCAGTCAGTGTAGATGCAAGATCAGGCTGAACAGAAAGTGCATGCTTATCTTTCATTTACACTGTGGGCTATTTATCTGCGCATTCGGACCAAAGCACTCCGAAACTTAAAGTTCTGTGACTCGTTATAACTTAAATCTTTACCAAACGACAAAATTTTAGATGGTTCAAATTTAAAACAGTTGCAGACGACAAATTAAATTTTGATCGGATAGTAAGATTACATCATTTTCTCCTTTTCCCACGATGTTTTCAAAAGCCTTTTTCCCAGGGTTGTTAAAAGTCGGGATATGTTTCGTAAGGAGTTAAACGGACAAGTTCATTTCGCGGCATTTCGCAAACTGAAGGTTCGATGACTACCACTGGACATTATATCTTGTACATTTATTACCTATCAGTGATGGAATTCATCTATTTGCCGATGAGGAACCAACCCCATTTATCGTTTGGGTGGTTTAAGGCCATTCTGTTCCAATGTGATCACGTGACCAAGTTGGTGTTGTACATTGAACACGGCTTGCCTTTGTAACACTTCAGCAAATGTTGACTTCTTTATCCTTCACCAAACGATATCGACTCATAACGGCACTGCTAGAAGGCTGCTAGAAGATCACATTGTGGGAAAAGGAGAATGTGGTGATAACCAGCAATTTCTACTTTCCATACAAAGTTTTCTAGCCTCAGTGAGACAGATACCGGCATTTGAGACACATTTAAGTTGTTGTCCGCAAGTGATTTAACTTTGGGAGACTCTAAAGTTTTTTTTTTATCTGCTAAAGATTAAAAGGTCTTAAATAAAATACGTTCATATTGTACAATCAGTCAAACTACCTACCATCATAGGCAGTGGAATTCAAGCTTTCGGCGAATATTTCAATAGGTTCTAACAGACCTCTGCTTCGTGAGAACATTTCACGAATGTTTCAACATCATTACAGTTATATAACGACAACAGTTTACTGATTCATGTGTGTCCCTGGTTTCAACAGAACTGGGCAAGGGTTCACTGGCAAGACATTTAACGAAAAACCGAGTGCATCGGATTAGGATCGCAAAACCTGTGATTACGGAAAGTTAAAACGATGGTTGATTGATACATGCGACTTTTTCGCAAAAGTGGCTATTGACACAGGTTAGACTGTGCTTGTAAATAAAAGTTGTTGACGAATTTAAAGAAGGCATGAAACGAGGGGATCTAGAGGGAGATGATACAAAACTTGCTTTTGAAGACAGTTTGTACAGAGGGACTCTGACGCCCTCTCTCCCCCTTAAAAAAAACGAACATAATCATCGAAACTGAACAATCTTTTTAAATCATTGATTGGTTACATCATTGTTATCTTTTTTAAACTTTATGACACTTGAAAGACTGTATGTATTCATATAAAGGGAGGAAGTTGGAATGAGACAAATAATGCTAATTAGATGATGTGATAAATATATTATTATATGCAAATAAAACTTGCAAACTAATAGGAGAAATACAGGATTAGGAAAAGGAATCTCGAGAGGTGGCTATATGATACACAAATCGTTTCTAGTAACGTAAATTATGGCTCGGGTTAATAGATCCGGGTTAATAGACGGCGTCTAGGGTTGACTTCACCCTTGCAAAACTTAATCCTTTACCATACAATCCCGACATCTAAAGATCCTTTGGAAGAAGGCTTTGGAAAACATTGCGGGAACAGGAGAGAATGCCGCTAACCAGCATTTTCTCCTTTTTTCCATAATGTTTCTACCCTTCGAAAGGAAATCCCATCATTTGAATACATGAAATTGGTGGTCTGCAAATGCTTTCAATTTGGAAGAAGTCTAAAATTTTGTCGTTTGGTTAAGAGATAAAGAGTAATTTCGATTGCTTTTGTATTCAATAAAGATCAAGATTGAACTGCACAGGACGAGCAGTCTGATTTCAGAATTAAATTGTCTGTGATTGTTTTACAAGTAATCTGGCCAAACAAAGCTTGGTTTTGGCCTTCGGTATCTCTTTCCTTTACTGACTGCATTAGTTATAATTACACTGTACATATAAACCTTTTCTGTCAAAATGAAAAGTGTATAATAAAGTATTTTTTGGAAATGTGTTGGATTTGAGCTAAGATAATTTATAAAGAAATTCAGGACAATGATACTCAAGAAATGAAACAGACCTTCAATACATCTGCTAAAATCTTTACAAACCACAGGATCTTAGAATCATAATTCAAAGCATTAAATTTTGCAGATGTAAATGTGACTTAAATCATGAGATATGTTTATGAAAGGACAGAAAACATTGTGGTAAAAGCAGAAAATGCTGGTCACAAGCATTTTCTCCTTTTCCCACATGTTCTCAAAAGTCTCGGCTGTCAGGGTCGTGAAAACGTGGGAGTGTTTGGTAAACAGCAAATTGTTATAATCGACCAATATTTAACCTCTTGGCTGCTAAGCGCTACCCAATTTGCTTGAGCGAACACTGTAGACCGAGATCAAACTGCACAAAAAATAGACCTACATTGCTATATAAACTTGCAAATTGCAATACCTTGGGTTTTAATTATTGGCTGGACATTTTCATGTAATGATTTAAGCCGTTTACGAGTTAAAGGACTTGTTGATTTATTGCCAGGGAGGAATCGAAAGTACCAGTAGCAAGTAATAAATGGCAAATAGATAAATTGTCAATTTATAAAGTTGTTGCTTGTCTGAGAGGATTTTCTTGAATTATGTAACAACATAAATCCTGTATACAAATGGAATAACAAGGGAATTGGGTGATAAATGTAGTTTTCGTTGGCCACTCTGATCTTGAATTCACAATGTCATGTATAATAAAATTAACGTTTGAATTACAATACTTGACGTTTTACTATATGCTAGAACTTTTCAGTTAATTCACTCAGAGGTTTAAGGGCAGAAAGGATGAAAAAGAAAAACAGTGATTCAAGAATATCTATAAATCATCGGTTTTCCGGTCTTTGTAAAGTAGTTAAGTGGTAAATATTTTTGTCTAATTCTAATAACACAAATGTTTTGGATGGTGCGTCTCCCAAGTTTTTCACGGTATCTATCGTGTAATACTCAGTATTCAACTAAAACAAATTTGTACTTTTGTGTTACTTTTCATTACATAGTTACCAGTTTCTAGAGAACGAAAATGGTCAGTTTTCATGAACACCAGTTTGTTGCTGTATGACACCCTAGCTTTTTTGAGGAAAAAAGTTTGTTTGAGTGGCGGTCTAAGCCCCTTCACGATCTCCTGAAATAGCAGATAGACAATTGAGGATCATAAGTGGTAATCTTTTTTTGTAAAATGTTTATTTGTATACTAAAAGAAGCATTGATTTGAGAAAATCCCATGCATGTTATTGTTCATCTTTTATAAATGCAATGACGTTATCTTTATACATATGTATCAAAAAAAAAAAAAAACGTCATTGCAAAGGATACATCGTTATAAGTAGGGATAATATGAAAATGGCAAAGCCTAATTACGAGCGACATGAATCATTTGTGGGATAAATAGATCCAATAATTCATATGAGAAGCTAGATTTTGAAATCATGCGGGTTCGAGTTCCAATAACGGCTTTGCCAAAACTAATCTTAGGGTTTATAAAAGTCATTGCAACAGAATGCATTATTCTCTCGTAGATGTATACATGCGACCCATGCGAACCAGAGCAGCAGTCATGGCAGCCAGTGCACCTGCCCATGCTTTTCCTGGAGTTCTTTAATCAGCGTGCGTACATCGCCAGGGATATTTAGATCAATTGTTGCTCTTTCTTTCTTTTTTCTTATCTGCTTTCCTACATGTCCATCGTCGAAATGAAGATCGGTGGTATTGACTATTTAGAATATCAACCCTAGAAAATATACTGGCTTTTAAACTATGGGGTAGAACTAGATCTAGATATCTAGTGTATGAAAAAAAAAAGTCTAAATCTTACAGGTCTATTAGCAAGCTTTCATAATATGTGAATAAATATAGATCAAGATTCTATACAGATCTAGATCTATTTAAAAGAAGAAGAAGAAGAAAAAAAAGTACTATCCTACTGATATGTTAAAGAAGAGGCTTGTCATGACTTTGGTATAGAAGCCTGTGTCATGACATCTTTGTATCCACAACAATGACACGGATGTGGACATGGTCGGCATAGAAATCATCACTATTTCAAATGACGCAGAAAAACTTTTGAAGTTTCACTCCTTGTATACAATGGGTTCATTGAAAATTTCCACCATATAATAATACCAGTAGATACGTTCTTCTTCAGTCAGATGAGATTCCGTTTGAACAAGATCTACTTTCACATTTGTAAAAAAAAAAAGAAAAAAACATGTGCTGAATATTTACTCTACCTAATATAAATCATCCCATTTCAACCATATTTCAGTCTCATCGTGGCGACAGTATGCCTCTCCGCAATTATATGGCTATCTAGCCGGGGGAAGTTGCTATGTCCACGAACACTTTCATCATGATCAATACCAACAAGGGTCGAGCCAGGCCCACGCGGCTTACAAATCCATACCTTTACCTATGGGCCACGGAGGGCCCAGGTTGTATTCAAATTAACAACCGGTACAATCGATTAAAGTAAAGGCGATTTTGTCATAAGAGACATGGCTGGAGAAGGGCCGATGGCTTATAACAACCATTCTCCCCGTTTTCAAGCACGGAAACGCATATTTGCGAACCAACTGTTTAAAAAGACTGCACGCAAAAGCAAAGATGTTATCAATCAGTCATGTACTCTTGTCAAATGAGGGAAGTTGCCATGTCCATGAACTCTTTCATCATGACCAGTACCAACAAGGGTCGAGCCAGACCCACGCGGCTTACAAATCCATACCTTTACCTATGGGCCACGGAGGGCCCAGTTGTATTCAAACTAACAACCGGTACAATCGATTAAAGTAAAGGCGATTTTGTCATAAGAGACATGGCTGGAGAAGGGCCGATGGCTTATAACAACCATTCTCCCCGTTTTCAAGCGCGGAAACTCATATTTGCGAACCAACAGTTTAAAAAGACTGCACGCAAATGCAAAGATGTTATCAATTAGTCATGTTCTCTTGTCAAATAACATGACCCAGTGGCAAGTAATATCACAGAAATGACATAAAAACACTTCTTTGTCGTAGGAGGATAAAAATCGTCACGTGGCCATCATTTTACTCTTTCCATGCTTCGGGCAGTCTAAGGTGCTTTTGGATACGATGTAGATTAATATCAGGCTGCACGGCACATGTAGTATGGTAATTGATATGCACTGTATAATATATTGAAAGAAAAATAAAAGTTTCCGTCAAAAAAGCCTTGAAATTGTAACAAGAGAGAATCATCTACTGTCTGAAACAACATGTCTTATTTACGTGGTGTTTCAAAGGTTAACGAGGAAATCAATCAAAGGTACCTGAAGCTGTGTTCGTCAGTCTATCATCAAAGAGGTTTTAACAATTTTCTGCATAGATCGTCTACACAGATCGTCGTAACGTCTTTCCGTTATCTGTTATACTAAGGATATTCCGAGATTTAACCATATTTTTACGAGTTTTTGGAATTGAATTATGTTCTGTGAAAAGGTGATATAGCGCATCTGCAAAAGTATCGACCAAGGCCAGCCCGCGCAATCTGCACAGGCTTACCCTGGTTGAGGTTTTTAACTACAGGTAAATTTTCTGCATGTCAAAGACCATTCTACCTCATGACGCAGCCAGTTTTACGGATCCATATTAGATGACGACTTGCTTGGTATAACGCATTACAAAGATGCATTAATCGCCCTTTTTCTAGAGCGTCGTTCACTTGTATATTCGATTGTGTCCATGTATTGGTCATTTTGCTATATACATAAACCAAAATGATTATGGCACATGTTACCATTCAAACGTATAGAAGCATCGTCATTGCATATGAGCTATGCTTTGTGAAAAGGGGGCTAAATGCATCCGGAAAAAAATGTCGACCCAGTCCGCGCAGGCTGACATGGATCCACACTTTTTGCTTTTGGTAACGGAGGTGCATTTAGCCCCCTTTTGCCAGAGCATGGCTTATATATTTCGTCGTTGGGATAGCCCATACGAGGTATGTTTTAGTCGCACCAGACCAATTTATTACCGGTAATGGCTGCCTTTCTCTTTTTGATACGATTATTTTAAGTATCTTCATATTTGATTACCGCTTTTATCAGACGTTTCTTTCAGGTCCATGCCATTGTATTTAAGAAACTTCTAGCAGTCCCCTTTGGGAGTGTGGTGTCCTAAACACGTCCCTGCTTGTCACATTCATTTCGAGTTAGCAGGGTCCAAATGAGGCGGGAAATCCCCCATGAATTTCTCCTGAATAACCAATGGAAAAAGATAACGTTGTTACAGTGTTATTCCGTGTAGAATCCCCATTCTCGACGCGACATCTACAAATATAATCGTCTAGATAAACTTCATCTCGATGAATCTCAGCTTTCATTTTACATTTGAGTCGCGCTCTGGTATACGGGGGAATTAAAATATCTCCGTGATGCATTATACGGAGCAAGTCATCTTATAATCATAGCCCCATAAAATCCATTTTTGTCTAACATCTGACTGTATAGTGTGGTAGACTGGTCCTTGGCAGAAAATTGACCGAAGCAAAAAGTTTCGACTCGGGTCAGCCTGCGCGGATTGGGCAGGCTGACATAGGTCGATATTTTTTTCAGATTTATTAATTTTCACAGAGCATGGTTCATTTATATGAAGATGTCAAAGAAAAGCAGAATATCGTTTAGAAAAGTGCAAAAACAATATATTGTTCAAATTCATCACTGGTAGACCTATAAATCTAGCTTTAACACACTTATTTTTCATCGACGTTAAAATTCTACATCTTATATCAATCGGTCCTGATGTTTTTAACCAAGGTATGGTCCTTAGGCTGGTCAGCTTATTTATTGATTCAAGTCCAGAACCCTGATTTGAGAAGTCGGAAGCTTTATCCCTAAGCTGCTGTCTCCCCTAAGTGCACATTAAATCAAGAAGACTACTTGAATGTTGAAGAAACATTCAGTCAGTGTTCTGGGTCCTTATTCACCAACCATTTTTAAGAATATTCTTTGTCTTGTTATAGATTAGAAAGTAAGACAACTTACGATTGGCTAAACCATTTGGTTTAGCCAATCAGAATTTGTATTACTTAAAAATTTAGAAAATTCCTGAGAAAAAGACTAAGAATATTCTCTAGAATGATTCTTGAATACAGACCCTGAGCACCATAATTTAATTAGAATCTACAGTTTAGAAGCCATTTGGCTTCTTTTTGTGCAGAACAATAACTTATGTAGACAAACTATATATCTACCAGCAGATTTGTATTCTGTTTGCATATGGCTTGCAACACGCGGACAGGGGTATTCGCGTAAAGTGTCGTCTCGGATCAGCCTTCGCAGTCCGCGCAGGCTAATCCGAGATAGCACTTTACGACTATGTTAGATTTTGTGCTACAGTAGACTTGTTCAGAACAGAAAATTACATAAAAACGGAAAGTGTCGTTTCGGATTAGCCTGCGCGGAATGCGCAGGCTGATCCGAGACGACAGTTTACGCAAATGTCCGAATGTCCCTTTTCGCGTGTTGCAGGCCATATCGATAACAAAACAATAGTTTTGAAACTAATATAAAATGGTATGAGCAATGCTCTTGCGAAAGGAGGTCTTAGCATCTCCGTGATGCATTATACCAAGCAAGTCATCATGTCAGTATGGATCCATAAGATCTCTTTTGTCTAACAACTGACTGTATCATTAGGTAGAATGATCCTTCAACTAGCAGAAAATTTGCAAACAGCTAAAACTTCAGACCTATTTCAGCCTGCGCGGACTGTGCAGGTTGATATGAGTCGATACTGTTTGCATATGCATTTAATCCCCTTTTCAAAGAGTATGGCCCATACTGTTGTTTCAAACCAAATTACAGATACATTATATAAAGAATTTTGGTGCTTCTAAAACCGTTTAAAACAGCAATCCCATTTTTTTCTGTTAATTTCAAAACCATCATTTTGTTTTGTACTAATACGTAAACGGAATTCCATCTAGCTGCAGTTGGCCTATAATTGTTTTATAACAAGTCGCTCTCCAGACATAACAAACAAATCGAGATATCTGAATTTCGAGCGTGATGTCACCTCAGACATAAAATAGCTTTATTTAAGCTTTCAAAGATCAAGTCACGAATTCCATTCCCGTAGTTTTTCTTTTTGTTTTCTCATCTGATAAACAGCTTTAATGGCTAATGAATATAGACAGTTAATTTCCTTCACACGAAAATGACAAACTGGTTAACCTTTCGATGCCGAATAGGTGGAAAGGACCATCAAACAGCAAGAAATGGATTAGCAAAATCCAATGCTGGTTTGGTCTGAATATCTCACAAAATAATGGACCGTGCGCATCCAAGACTAGGGTCCGTATTCATCAACCATTCTTAGGAAAATTTTTAGTCCTATTCCCCAGAATTTTCTAAATTTGAAAGTAACACAGCTTCTGATTGGCTAAACCAAATGGTTTAGCCAATCAGAAGTAGTGTTACTTTCAAATGTCGAAAATCTCAGATATAACGACTGAGAATGTTCTTAAGAATGGTTTGTGGATACAGCCCGAGATTGCATCCATCGGTGCAGCCTGATTTTGATCTAGAAAATCTACAACAACCGTTGAAATCGTATTTCTACATGGATGTGGTGGAATAAGGTATATAAGGCACCGCGTACCAGTTAAGGGCGAAAAGTAAATATGGCAAGAATATTAACGCCGTTTCCTTTTAGAACCATAGAGTACTTTCAAACCGTTTGTCACGCATGTTCTGTTTGCAACAGATACAGTCCTAGGTGAGCCACATAAATAAAATGAATAATTTGTTTCTACTGTCTTAAAGTTTTTTGGCCAACGTTTCAAACCATACAGGAATTTTTTACAGTCATTTTGATCTACAGTCTACATTACACTTGAGTAGTCGCTAAGTTACATTGTTTTACGAGATTACAACTGAGGTTGAAGTTTGTTAAATGAGGATTCATAACGACTTCAATGAAATTCCTATCACCTGGAGACAACATGTTACTTATTTATGGTTTTCCTTGGTCTGACCAGAACCAGACTTGCAATTTACAGTCCTTAACTTCAGAACACTCATACAGGGCCAGGTTCGCAAGCGGGGTCGAATCAAGATTTTATGATCACAAAATCAACTCACAAAACAATATGATCACTATAAAAAGACAGGAGAAGAGGACGTTGCTGCAGTTCTCGTAAATGTTTTCTCGGTTTTCAAATTATATGTTTGTATAATGTTGGAGGCTCTACTTTGTTTTGTCCGAGGACATTCACACGCGACTTGCGCAGCTAACGCAGGATCCCTGGTGTACAAATCAAAAACATTAACCGCTAATCCACAGGGGACCCCAAGAAGAAAATAGACTTTTACCTATTGGCTGCCTGATTTAGACCACTTTAACACTCTAGAGAATATAAAAGGAAATGCCAGGGATGACAGCGCCATAAATATCCGCTGTAATAGCCAGTAACACGTGGAAAAAAAGAGGAGAAATTGACAAGGTAACGTCATTATCGTCCATGACCTCATGGTCTGGGATGATACACGCGATGACTTCCTGAAATTCTCGGTAAAAATGGTGTACTATACTTATTGAGAAAATATAGCAAGCACCTGTGCCCCAAAATTTCCAAACAAAATACATAGGGCATAAGTTTTGCCTAAATGCTTCTTCTAAAGCACAGGCCCAAAAGTTACATGCAAACCTTCTTTATTAGGTGACACCATCATTCAAGTGTTTTATTAGATTATTACCAAATCGCTGTGCGAGGTTTTGGTTGTTTATATTCAGTGCTACATCGTAGAGATTCGCTGTGCTGCCAACACTAAATATTAATCTATGCCCGAAAAAAAAAGTGCGGCTCATGATGAAGTTCTATAACGGGATTCAGGAGCAAGCCAAATAAAGTATCGTTAGTTGCAGATGAGAAACTAAATGAGACTCAAGTGACGAGATTTGTCTTCAAAATGGTAGACAATGATAGGAAATTTTGTGAGAAAAGGAGAAAATGCTGGTTACCGGCATTTTCTCTTTTTCCCACAATGTTTTAAAAAGTATCTTAACTTCAGGGTTGTTAAAAAATCACAGAAGGACTACTTAAAAGCTGTACAGGAGCTTAGGAATGAAAGCTGTAAAAAGCATTAAGACGGCAAGTCTAAGATTAAAATACTTTTAAGTAACAGTAAAATGTTACCACTATAACGAAATCTATAATAAATTGCACTTTCCAGCACACAGAGGTCCACTTAAAGTACAGTCAACATATTTCCTCGTAAACTGCTTTCATTTGCATCTATAACTCATAAAATACAACCTATCAACACGTTATGCAAATCATTCATTGGGGCCATATTCCGATAGATGCAACCCCGTTTACTTTGTTGTCTAAACCATAGACAACGCTTTGGTTAGTTTACGATTTTAGCAGACTGTGAAGATCAAGAACGTACAGGCTGATCTTGGATCTACACTTCAGGTGTTTTGTAAGGAGTTCTTGTCAAGACAGTCCAGTAAATTCATGTAATTTTAGCTGACTGAAAATAGTTCCAGTTTATACCTGTGAAAAAGAAAAGGATCTACAAGTTTTCTTTTAAAATCATTGCTGATAACCATGCTGTTGGAGAGTCGGGATGGGATCAGTAACTAGCTTATTTTACGTTTTGTAGACAGTCTGAATGTATAAAGCGTGCATATATTGTAGAAATCAATTGCTGCCCTCTGTGGCAACTAATCTGGATCTACATTACTTCTTTACTGATTCTTAGCAATTTCCAAATGTAGCTGTAATGAAACTCGTCATAAACATTTGACATACTTCGGAATATTTCCATTAAGTTGTGAAGATGTACTTTTTAATATCAGCATGTCTTTTTCTCCGACTAAAACATGTAATACATATGATTACCGAGAACGTGGATTTTGATGAAAAAAAAAAGAGTTCCCTTTGTAAAGACATCTGATAGACTGCAAGCATTAACACTAAGCTTCCAAACTCTTTGCATCCTACATAAATAAAATGTGCCTTTGGAAATTACCAAAATATTGTATTTCAAGATAATCTTGACCAGAATATCTCTGAAACTATCTGACAGAGTAGACCAGAGAACAGACTGTTCGATCTTAGTCTCTTGGTCTACTTTGTTCTCAAAAGTACGTAACGTTGTCTATAGCTTGCATAGAGTAAAATGTCATTTCTACGCTTTGTAAACCCTAGGGGGGGAAACATCGGTGACATTTAGAGGTGTCTATGGCAAGTACTTTTATGAGTTTTCCGTACAGTAATTAGCATCCGACGATTCTTATTGCAGAATTATCACACAGTATGATTACTACACTACATACATGTCTTTGTCTCGCAGTCACAGTTATAAAGGAAAGTGTTGCAAAAATTTGCAAAATAATTTAACTCTGTATTTACTTAAAACTTAAAATCGAATAAAAAACGAGCAGACTTTCTCGAAATGATTCATATAAATATCTACAGAAAAAGGACAAATCAAGCGGTAGGAATCAGGATTGACTTTCTTAACTTGATCTCTGCTGGAAGATATTTGAAAGGCTTTATCAAAATTATGAAAATTTTAATGATAGAATCTTTAAAAAAAAAAAAAGGCTGTTTTCATACTGTTTCGTCGACTCTCTATTTCTGACAAAGAATTAGCGCTAAGCTAGAAACGTGTTAATGGCCCTTCAAACCTCAGATCAATGCAACAACCATTTTAGACACTTTAGGACACTGGACAAGTAATAACAGACTTTAGAACACCGTGTCCGATAATGGTTTTCTTAATATATCTATAACTGTCCGATAATGGTTTTCTTAAAATATCCCAGAGACGAAACAAAGCCATTGAAGATTTTTCGTTTAGGACGTCCTAGCATTGGTACGCAAAAAATTTGAGCCTCTTTAAAAGCTACTGCGCTTGACAAAATAGTATTTCCCAAAACTGTTTATCAATAATTTCAAATAAAACAAAATCAACACTTAGATGACCATTTAATGGCAACCCGTGTTGGCACAATGCAATAGTCGGATATATATATGTGTTGATAACATACCAGCTTCATAAAAATGCAGACCAGCTCTAGTTATCCCATGTACGAAAATCCACGCAGGAGTTATGAAAATCAATAAATAGTATTCATCGTACATTTGAGCCATGCTTGAAAAAGGGGCTTAATGCATCCGCGCAGGCTGACCTAGGCCAATACTCTTTGCTTCTGGTTGATTTTCTGCATGTCAAAAGACCATTTTACCTCAGGATTCAGTTGGTTGTTAGACAAAATGAATTTTATAAATCCATAATATCGAGAATACTTGTTTGGTATAATCCGTCACCGAGATGTATATGACCCCCTTTTTTGTCACTGCATGGCTCATTGCTTTCAAAACCGAAATGGCCCTTATTCAGGTAGTAAGGGTAAATCTCAGAGCTGATGCATCTTTCTAATACATGTAAATCTACCTGGTCTTTGACCTGACTTCTATTCCAACTCTTTGTGTTGCTTTTTACTTGTTACAATAGATGACATTTTAAATCCAGCTGGTTTACAACAAACTTTACATTTTCAGATCACAAGTATAAGCCCCAACAAAAAGGTTTTTTTTTCCGGAAACTAAGGAAATAATTTCATTTGAACCATGCTCTGTGAAAAAAAAGGGTTCAGTGCATCTGCAAAAGTATCGACCCATGTCAACCTGTGCAGTTCGTGCAGGCTGACACGGGTCGAAGCATTTTGCTATTCGTCAATTTTCTGCATGTCCAAAGATCATTTTATCTCATGATTCAGTCATTTGTTGGATAAAATGGATTTTATGGATTCATAATTATATGATGTCTTGCATGTAATAATGTATCACTGAGATGCATTAAAACCCCTTTTTCCAAAGCATGGCCCATTTGTTTCAGCTTATTTAGACGTGTATTAACAAATTGAAATTAGCACATATCCCACCTAACGAAAACGCCCACATGGGTGTCATTGCATCGGGGGAAAATAGACAGGTCTATGAATGTACATGTATGTCAGGGACAAAAATAGATAACATTGACAATGAAGCTTTGGATTTTCATGTGTTCCGCCTACTATCACAAAAGGTTATACTCATCTCAGCGGTTAAAATAACGACAAGAAACGAGTAGGCATATGTTGGAGCATGTCACGCTTGATCGTCGGGACTTGTTTGTTCCAATTTTCTGTACAAGGTTTAAAGGAAAAAGAAATGGCATCTACAATAATAGTGTGATGTTACCTGATCGTTTGTGTTCAAATTTGGAATTATCAACATGTATATCCCGTCGCTCACTTGTTAATTCTATGTGTGAAAATTCAATTGTGCTAGTTGTAGCATAGTATCATCCGTAAAGAATGCTAAGTACAAGCTGTTGCTTACAGTGTAGGCCCAAGTTATTTTTCCTGGTTGAAAATATATAGCATTGACCAAAAGTAGAAGTCAGGGAAAAAAGTGAGAAAAGCAAATAAAAACAGTTTTCTCGATTTCTTCTCTAACCTGTTATCAACTAAGACAAAGTACACCTATGATGCAGCATTTTGTGACATGTTATGACCAAAAATCTGGCATTTCTTTTCCTATTTCATATTTGTAAAGGATATTCATCACCTATTTTTTTTGAAAATCGTAGTAAGCTCTTTTAAATGCAGTACAAGCTTACAAAACATGTTTCCAAAAGGATATCGGACAGCAACGATCATCCACTGTCTTCACAATCAGCCTCCACTTTCTTCGAAAAACAAATCACTATCTCACAATATTTGAGCCATACTCTGTAAAAAGGGGGTTTAATGCATCTCTGTGATACATTATACCCAGCAATCATTACATAATAATGGATCTATAAAATTCATTTTGTCTAGCAACAGACTAAATCAGGAGGTGAAATGATCCTTTGTCATGTGAAACATTTACAAATAGCATAAAGCATCAGTTCATGTCAGTCTGCACAGTCCGCGCAGGCTGACATGGGTTGATGCTTTTTTTTTTTTCCATTTGCATTAAGCCCCCTTTTCACGGAGCTTAGCTCATTTATTTTTTTCGCCCCAGTTCGCAACAGTAAGACCAATAGTAACTCTTTATCTGTTCTCCAGCGGAGCGGAATTCGTATTCATTGCAATGCACAAATAGCAACATGAATGCATTATTAGAATGGACGAGAGGATGAAAAGATAGGAATATCATCCTTCATTGAATCCAATTATCCAAGACGTCAGTACAAGTCTGTTTGATTCAATTATGTAAGATGTAAATCGGCAACAAGGCTGTCTGTCAAGAAGCAAGATTGAAATTTATCGAAAGTTCAGCACAAGTCGTGAGGTTGATGTACAAAGGGGACGGAAACCTTTACTTCCACATGCGCTTCACTCCTTTCTGCACCAAAGCCCATCTATTTCCGGTTTTAGTTTTCTTTTGACTTGCGATCATAAGAGTCTATTACCAACCAGAGTAACCCAGATTCAAATGTAAACAATAAACCCACTGTCCCGAAATACTGTCCCCCAAAAAATAACTCTTTCTGCAAGAAATCGTAATTCCATCAAATATGACAATGTTGACATGAACTACAACTCCTTATCACTCCAGTGTGAACGATGTCTGCTTACAGTCATAGACTGAAACAGATGTCATCGATAAAGTACTACATGCTTGCATATATGTAAAGTAAGTAACTGATCTAGGCAAACCAGACTAATCTTTACTTAGCCCAACGCAACTTTTTCCATCCTCGTGTTTTGGCGGGTGTTGTAGGTTTGGTCTAGCTACGAGTTCGTCAAGCCGATTAGAAAAGGCATGGAGAAAGTTTTCAATGCCGACTCATCAAATTGATACCTTCTTTATTTTATTTTATTTTTGATATAAGGCCACCGGATCGAACCGGCTTGGACTTAATGGCCGGATTGAACTAGGCTGAAGCGGCTCGAACTTAATAACTGGATTGGATCGGATAGAACCGGATTGGACTTAATAACCGGATTTGACCATTTTCATAAATCTTGTATGGACCAATCAAGTTTTATCTTTATCAAGGGCGCTCATTCAACATGCGCTAAGGTGTCAGTACCTTTAGGTTTTTGATTTTCTACGGCCGAGCGTCTTATGCAAGACTAAAAACAGCACCAGAGATCTAATTCTCATTTTAGAACTTCTATAATTGTTGGTGAATATGAATCAAGATTACGATGCAATAGATCATTTAACTCTTCACGTGTAAGTTATCACCTTATATGAGTTCCGTTGAATTAAATTGTTTACTATATATGTCAAACTAGCTTTGGGAATGAATAATAAACGAGAAAAGTTTCTTTTATTTCATTTCTGTACATCATTGTCAGAACCAAAAGTGTTGGAAGGTGTCGTCAGGCTAAGGATTAGTCAGACAGCATATATTATTACACATGTTTATTGACAGCCATGCAACAAACTCAGTACCCAATTGACTACATATACCCATACTGTACATTAGTTTTCGAAATTATTTCGTATTTACGACACACATTATTTTGTATCTTCGAAATATAATTTCGCAAGGACGGCACAATATTTCGTAAATAGGAAATAATTTCGAAAACTTACATACAAATTAAGTGTATGGAATGTCACTTTAGGGGTTCTGTGTATAACTGTAATAGTCTTAATTCAATATCAGCAGCAACAACAACCAGATCAATAGATAGATGTTGTAGACCAGGTTTTATTTTAACACCATCTTACAGTGATTTCAATATAGGACTGATTTGTTATCAGCTAACGTTGAGACTTACATGTAATTGCCCTTGCATCGATGTTAGAAAAAGGTAAAGCAATATATTTTGTAACTACCAATAACCGCTTAGAATTTTACCGAAGAAAAATACTGTTTGGATGTTCTCTGTCGGATTTGAATATATCTGGATATGTGGTAGTTGCAAGAAGGACCAACGATTAACCTCCTCAAACAAGTTTGCAGCAGACACCTTTGAAAACACCTTAGAAACAGCGCTAACAAATGTGGATCAAGTTCAATATGTATGTACACATGATCGTATTGTGGCGTATGGTGATGTTGCTAGTTTAAATTGGTCTGCTGCAAAATGAAAAAGACTCTTTTGACGGTAGTATCAATGAATTCCTCCATCAATGGTAACTGGAAATTTCGGAGCTTATTTGGTTGGTCATATTAAACCTGAGTGTATGGAATGCTTACAGAAATGAAGTTCAGCTTAGTTGCATCAGTACTAGGCTAAGGCTTTTGCAAAACTATACACTCCAACAAAAAAGCGCCTAAATAAAGCATGTATTTGAAGCGTATAGAGAACAGCGCAACATACGACAAAGTTCAAGCGTATACGCAGCGTTTTCTAAAGTATAGAGCGCTAAAAAAAAAAAAATGCCGCAGACGATAAAAGATGTTCTGCAAGTTCTTCTATGGTGTGTCAGCAAATTGCTTTCGAACCAGACAGCAGTATGAAAACATAACATTAACAATCAGCCACAAAAGAGTCTGGCAGACCTACAGAGCAAACTCAGAACGCACCATTAACCCTTTTTCCACACAATCTCGAGTGTTTGTGACCTTGAGGAATATGGCATTTTACAACATTTTGGGAAAATGAGAAAGTGCCGGTAACCAAAATTTTCTCCTGTTCCCACGATTTTCGTATTGCCAAAGGACATATTTCCTTTGTTGTCTGCAAATGCTTTCACTTTGGACAAGTCCAAAAATTTGTCGTCTGGTAAAGAGTTCAGACTTGCTTTTTAACAGTCTCTGTTCACACTTTAGATCCCATCTCTGGTCAATATCCACGATATCTACATACTCGAAATGCCTATTCTCGTGGCCTTAAAGATACCCAAATAAAAGAACATGATGGTTTTCGTAAAAATTTAGCAAAGATACTTTGATAGGATAGGTCAACGATCAAACTGTTCTGTGTGCAGTATGGACTTGATTTACTATATAGCCTGCAACATGCGAAAAGGGGCATTCGAACATTTTCGTAAAGGATCGTCTCGGATCAGCCTGCACACTTCGCGCAGACTGATCCGAAACGACACTTTCCGTTTTTATGTAATTTTCTGTATTGCGCAAGTCTACTGTAACACAAAATCTTATGTAGTCGTAAAGTGCCGCCTCGGATTAGCCTGTGCGGACTGCGCAGGCTGATCCGAGACGACACTTTACGCAAATGTCGCGTGTTGCAAGCCATATATCACTACTGGCGCCAACTTGATTGCTTAAGAGGGTAGCGTAGATTAAGATCAGGGTCTGAATTCAACAGCTATAGCTAGCCATTCTAACATCGTTAGTCTTTTTCTCTAGAACTTTTAAATTTGAAAGTAAAACAACTTCTGATTGGCTAAACCGAATGGTTTAGCCAATCAGAATATGTGTTACTTTCAAATTTCGAAAATTTCAGATATAAATACTGAAGAGAATGGTCTGAAGATGGGATGGTGAAAATACGGACCCAGGCTGTACAGAATTTTAGTGCGATCTTGGATCTACGCCGTCCACTATCTGATGCTTAACTATGACCAAAATTATCTCTGATTTCAGATGAAATACAGCTTTAGCCTTGAAACTGAAAAAAAAGTTGATCAGTTGGTTTAGAAAGGATAAAACTGGACCATATTAAAGTCATGTCGCCAGGTCCGTGTACTTATCTACGTTTTGTGGTCATGGACTAGCAATGAAATAACGCAGTATGTTACATCAATCGGAATGGACAGGAACCATTCATTTTTCTCGTGCGACGATTTCATTACTGATCATAAGATTTTAGGATAAACTCGATGGGTTTGTTGATTGACATTGCGGTTGACAGACTAATTGATTGATAGATAGAAGATTATGTCGAGGGTCAATTGGTCTCTACCAAACGTGTGTAACGATGAGCAGGTTGTCATGTAGAATCTGTGGAATGCCTCTTTACCCAATATAAAAACACTCTGTTTAAAGCATTTACAGTTGACGGAGCGTTTGTGGCTCAAATGATGAATTCTGTCTTTAGAAGGTAGAAAACATTGTTGGAAAAGGAGAAAATGCTGGTGACCAGCATTTTCTCCTTTTCAAGCAATGTTTTCAAAAGCGTTGTAGCTCAGGGTCATTAAAACTCCGGAATGTGTTATAAAGGGTTAAATCAAGAGAAAAACTGCTGATCCCTGTGCTCTTCAATAACGTTCATTCCTCAAAAAATTTGAGATTGATGAAGGCTTTAAAATGGTGGAGATGAAAACTTTAGAAACAAACAAAAAATGATTTTCACTCGCTGTCAAAATATACTTTACCACGACTTTGTGGTTGGGCACCATAACTGTAGTCAGAAAATTCTGGTTCTACACCCGCTGGTTACGTTGGTCACGTTGAGTGTCCTTGGTAACGCATTGAAGATCAAGTGCATAGTACCAGTAAAAACCAGAAAGGATGACGGGGGGGGGGGGCGGGAGTGTGGGTTTGAATGCGGCGAAAATAATCCGTTCAAAACAAACTGTTGTAGAGTAATATAAGTGTTGAAGTACTAGTAATTTAAATGTTGAAGTTCTTTACAAACTGGTCGTCATGGGCACTCCCCGAAACCATAAATACGAGAGAAGTACCATCGTTGTATCCCTTGGTTTTGAAACGGAAAACGATTGATGAGCAAGACAGAAACTGCACTTGACATAGGTAAACCATCGCAACACGTAGAAAAAAAGGACCGCGATAAATAGAATCAATTTACAACCAACAGGAGCACGTTCTACCACAATGGAAAAATGATACACCTCATAGACAGAGGAACAAACCATGACACTGAGAGGCGCATTGCCATGCAAATATTTCGAAACTTACGACACGTGTGCCTCTTCAAAGAAATACGAAACACTGCGATGGCGATGAAATGAGCTCTGCAACATGAAGAGAAGCACCATGCAAAACACAGAAATGCTTTGCAACTTCACAGAAAATCTTCTGTAAATCGCACAAAAACATGGCTTGAAACACAGACATACATATGTACCTTGACACAGATACATAGAATTGAACCATGCTCTGGCAAAAGGGAGGTTTAATGAATCTCCATGATGCATTATACCAAGCAAGTTATCACATAACTGTGGATCCATAAAATCCATTTTGTCTAACAACTGGCTGAATCATGAAGTAGCATAGTCCTTTGACATGCAGAAAATTGGCAAAAAGCAGAAAGATTTGATTCAGGTCAATACTTTTTGCAGATGCATTAAATACCCTTTTAAAAGAGCATAGCTCAATTATATTGCAGTCATATAAACAAGTCAAATGAAGGAGAAAAATATAGCTGCAACAGAAAGATGTAGAGTTTACCTTTCATAAACTTTAGAGAGCAATCCAATCGCAAATCCGAATAACCGTACAAACACTTGAAGTCTATGTGAAGTGCATGAAAATACACCGAAAATCTTTGGTACAAAATAGGCATAAAAAACTTTGGTCGATTCCTAAATCAAACCGACGGTTCTGGAGAAAATTAAGCGAGATAATATTCATGATAATGCAAAAGATCGCAATTCTCATGCAAGCATATCGAATTTAATGTGCTGAAATAAATATTTCAAATAATTCCTACATAAAACATTATTTTAGCCACGCTCTCTGAAAAGGGTTTTTTTTTTAATTAATGTATATGCTTGACTGATTGATTGAATCGGAGTTTAACGCCGTTTTAACAGCTTAGGTCATATATGACGGTCAATGCACCTACGCATGTGTTTCCTGGCTTTCTCACGCCAGTACAGATACAACTTTATTTCCAAGTCACTGACTACTTTCTCTTATACATCAGAGGTGAGAGGCGAAAAATCGCTGGAAAGATTTACCTAAACCGGGTATCGAACTCATAATTACCAGGTTATGAGTCCGATACGCTAACCACTTAGCTACCCGGGCTGGCTAATGTATATGCAAAATGTATCGACCTATGTCACCTGCTCAGTTCACGCATGCTGACATGGGTCGAACCTTTTTGTTTTTGGTAAATTTTCTGTATGTCACAGGATCAATGCTCCTCATCCACAATTAGATGATGACTTGCTTGCTACAGCGCATCACATGGAGATGTATTAAATCCCCTTTTGCCAGAGCATGGCTGATTTTTCAAAAATCGCCTATAGCTCTTAGAACTCGAAGTTGTCAATTGATAAACGAAACGTCAGCTATTTTCATTACTGAAAAGAAAGAAAGAAAGAAAGAAAGAAAGAAAGAAAGAAAGAAAGAAAGAAAATAGAACAGAGGTGTGGAATATGAATAAGACGTTATTCAACCATTTAAGCATTCATAATTTTGAGCAGCAATTTAATCAAATGGGCTTTTGTTTTTCGATAGACAAATAACTCCGAAAATGTATATGGTATTGTTTAAAGGCTCAGTAAAGGCCAAAATAGCAAAGCAGGTGTCATAATACATTTAAATTTAAATCATACCATTTAAAAGTATGAAAAATATTGTGGAGATGACAGTTTGTTATCGTGTGGTTGGGCCATATGTCAGTCGCTGGCAGAAAAAAGAATTTTAAAATCAGGCAAAAAGTAAACAAAAGACACAGCTACCTGGTAGGTTTTAACCTAGTTTTGAAATTATTTTTTCTGTCAGCAACTAACACTTGGACTGATCGTACAATGACAGATTGTCATCTTCACAATAATTTCCATACGTTTAGATAGTATAATATAAATTCAAATGCAATTTTACACCCGCTTTGTTTACTCTTGGGCTTTATTGTTACTTTAAATCTTTCCATACCATAAACGACGCCAGAAGCTTTTGTGGGCAGTGCAGATATAGATCAGACTACACAGTATGTGCAGTCTGATCTATGATCTGCACTATCCACTACTTTATTCTAGATTATAACCAAGCTGTATTTTGATCTTGCCGTGGAACTGTATTTGTAGCCTTTGAGAAAATGCAATTTATTTATTCAGAAGTGAAAGTGTTAAAGGAATATATGGTAAACCGAACGCCTCTCTTCAGCTGTGGAAAATATTCCGATCAATAGTCGATTCTTATTCCTTTGCCATTTCATTGGTTATTTAGACAATACAAAGACCTCTATTAGGAGAAAAATGGTCAAGAAGAAGTAAATTGGATCTAGGCAATCAACATGGAATAATGGGTAACCTAGATTTTTTTGACACAGATATTTGTCGGTCATGTGATCAATATTTGACGTAATGGTGTGTTTTTCCCGACGAGGGCTTTGCCAAAATAAACCTTTGATTTAAACAATTTGACTATAATAGGCCCTGGATAACCGTGGACGCGGGAAAACAAGAAGTGATCCACAAGTAGTATAGGAGGGTAGTCTATACCCCTGCCAGGCCAGGGCAGGGGTCTAGACTACCCTCCCTGAGTGCCCTACATCACCACCCTGAAAGAAATTTGTCCCTATTCTGCCACCCTGAAAGAAGTTGCATTTTTTATAATCCCTATTCTACCTACCCTGAGTGGAATTTATCTGCAAAAAAAGAGAAAGTAACACAAAAAAGCCATTTTTCAGGGTGGTAGAATAGGGAACTGCCAGGTCTGATCACTGAGTTGGACTTAGTTTTTTCACCCATATGCTATTAGGATTGCTTTATTGTAAGTAACACAAAATGGTAAAGTAACACAAAATGGCAAAGTAAAACAAAATGCCATTTTTGACGGCACTATAGGGATCTAGCAGGTCTGATCACTGAGTTGGACTTAGTTTTTTTCACCCTATGAATGATTTTCTCTCTTTCTAAAAGGATGACCATTGAGTTGGACTTAGTCTTTTTCTGCAATTATGAATGATTTTTTCTTTCTAAAAGACTGAGCACTGGGTTGGACTTAGTCTTTTTCTGAGTTTTTTTTTACTCTTTGCAGTATAACTCTCTGGAGTATAACTCTTTTGGAGTGCAACTTTTCTAAAAGAAGTTTAACAATTTGAAGAAATGACAATTTTGAAGAAAGATAGAACTTTCGTGGTAGCTGGTTAGTCCTGAAAAGGACTGTTTGGTTAGCTCTGAAAAGAGCTCTGACAATTTGAAGAAATGACAACTTGAAGATAGAACTTTCGTCTGACAGCTTGAAGGTAGAACTTTCGTCTGACATCTTGAGGATAGATCTTTCGTGGTAATGGTTAGTCCTGAAAAGGACTGTTGGGTTAGCTCTGAAAAGAGCTGTGACAATTTGAAGAAATGACAACTTGAAGATAGAACTTTCGTCTGTCAGCTTGAAGGTAGAACTTTCGTCTGACATCTTGAAGATAGATCTTTCGTGGTAATGGTTAGTCCTGAAAAGGACTGTTGGGTTAGCTCTGAAAAGAGCTGTGACAATTTGAAGAAATGACAACTTGAAGATAGAACTTTCGTCTGACAGCTTGAAGATAGAACTTTCGTCTGACAGCTTGAAGATAGAACTTTCGTCTGACATCTTGAAGATAGATCTTTCGTGGTAATGGTTAGTCCTGAAAAGGACTGTTGGGTTAGCTCTGAAAAGAGCTGTGACAATTTGAAGAAATTACAATTTGAAGATAGAACTTTCGTCTGACAGCTTGAAAATAGATCTTTCGTCTGACCTCTTGAAGATAGAACTTTCGTGGTAGATGGTTAGTCCTGAAAAGGACTGTTGGGTTAGCTCTGAAAAGAGCTGTGACAATTTGAAGAAATGACAACTTGAAGATAGAACTTTCGTCTGACAGCTTGAAGGTAGAACTTTCGTCTGACAATTTGAAGAAATGACAATTTGAAGAAAAGATAGAACTTACGTCTGACAATTTGAAGAAAGGTAGAACTTTCGTGGTAGATGGTTAGCCCTGAAAAGGGCTGTTGGGGTGTCCCTAAAAGGGACCTGGTTTGGAGGTTGTGTTTTTAAGCACAACCTCCAACCTTCCTGCATGCTGGACAGCTACTCGCAGCCCGTCTCCTTATCCTTTTTAGCTCCTGAGCATCTAAGTTGTATTGAAGTGAGAACGGTGGCTCTTTATCATCACTCCAGTCTTCCGTCGATGGTACGACGAACTCCTTCTTCTTTCTGTCCTTCTTCACCGATAGCTGGGCAAGCTCCCAAAAATTCATATCTCGAAGTGTGCATTCCATTTTTATCTGTAAGTCGAAGAGAATGAATGATGTGCGGGAAATAACGCTGGGTTTTATAGCTTTTCAGACGGATTGAACTAGTTGACCCATGACGTCATTTTCTCCTATGTTTTTTCCCGCGTCGGCGTTTCATGCTGTTTTGGCTCCAAAATTAATGTTATCCAATCAGATTCACCGTTGTTTTTTCTAATACTAAATGTTTTATTGTTGACCAACCCGCGTCGGTGTTTCATGCTGTTTTGACTCCAAATTAATGTTGGCCAATCAGAATCAACGTTTTATTTCTAATACTAAAATGTTTTATTGTTGACCAATCCGTGGCTTTGTTGCATTTTTTGTTGTTCGGGGGTTAGAAAAGAACTAGAGTTTGACTATTCTACGACTTTTTTTTGATTGTAAATCTTTTGAGTTTTTAACAATTTTTAAAAAAAGATAGAACTTTCGTGTTAGATGGTTAGCGCTGAAAAGGGCTGTTTTGTTTTTGGAGGCTATGTTTTTCCACTTTTAATGACAACACCCGAAATTCACTTGGCAAATGGCTAAGATGATGTCAGACGTTGTCTTTAAAAATAGTTGAAGTAATCTTTCGCTGAGATCTTTGTAGGGCTGTGTTATAGGTTGTAGTTGGTTTTGTTCCTCCTCTCCTACGAAGTGAGTGTTTAGTTGTAATAACTGTTGACCTGCATTTAGATATTCTTGGAGAGTCTCACGTAGTTGATAATTTATCTCCTCCATATTGATACTGCTTCCGAATATTGACACTGCTTCCGAAGTGATCGTTAGCTGAGAGCCAAAAAATGGTGAATGTATGAAAATAACGCTGGGCTCTATACGTTTACAGAGGCTTGAAATTTTTAAAGAGCTCGGGTCTGGCAGAAACCACATACATTTTTTCCATGCTGCGTTTCATGCTAATATAGCAAAAAAGTTATGAGACGATGTATGGAAAAAATGTAGACAGAACAAGTCTTTGGGGAAAAACAGAATGAAGAGCTCTATTGTTTTTCGAACTTTTATTTATTGAACTTTTATTTACTGAACAGAACTAAACATTGAAACATTTTTTTTGCAATGCATTATAAAAAATTTCTTGACAATGAAAAAATTTCTTGACAATGAAAAAAAATCACAAGGAAACATTTTTACAATACAGCATAAAAAACATTTTCTTAACAATGAAAAAATCACACTGAAAAAATTTCTTAACAATGAATTATTCACAATGAATTAATCGCAATGAATTAATCACAATGAATTATTTTTTCGCAATGAATTATTTTTCGCAATGAATTATTCGCAAAACAGTATATAACAAATTTTTTACAATGCAAATTTCGCAAATACCACGAGTTTCATATTTGTTTTCATATTCCTACCGTTTTGTTGTTTTTTCTTGGTTGTTTTCGCTCTGTCTTTGGTTTTTTCGGGATCTTGAAATCAACGTGATTATCAATGTTTTTCCCGTATTTACCCTGGCCTGTCAATATTGGTGTAGTCGGTCTTTGATCAACTCGCTGTTTCTTGTGGAGATGGCTAGCATCTTCCTCAGATTTCCGTTTTGTTGTTTTTCTTGGTTGTTTTTCCTCTGGTTGTTTTTTCTTTGGTTGATTTTTCTTCACAACACTTACGATAGAGTCCACTAACTTGTGAAGATTGGATTTATCAAAGTCGAACTCCACAGGGATCTTCACAGGAGTTGTTGAAATGCACTGATCCTGTTGACGTAGTACCTCGATATTTCTACTGAGCTGCTCAGTACTTGTGCTTAAAGTTTTAATTTCCTCCAAATGTCTGTTTAAAGTCTCCAGCTGATCTATGATTCGGATCATCATGCTATCTTGTTTTAAATTTAGCTGCTTTACCTCTTCATAAATGTTGTCAAACACCGTCGCCGGAATGATGGTTGTCGAATTTAACTCCGGTGGTGGATTGATGATTGTCGAATTTATAACTGATGAAAGAACGTCTCCATTGTTTTCCGCTGGTGGAAAATCGTCCAAGTTGATTTCATCTAAGTTGTGCTTCATATTGAAACTGTCTCTGAATATTGATACTGTTTGCAAAGTGATCGTTAGCTGAGAATCAAAGAAATGGTGTTTGGTATAAAATAACGCTCAGTTTTTATACGTTTACAAAGGATTGAAATTTTTAAAGAGCTCGGACCTGACGGAAAACACCAGGATTGAACTGTGTGACACCGAATTAGGAGTGGTAAAAAACACCAATATAACTATCGATTTAATTGGATAATGTTAATGAAACGCCGACGCGGGAAAAACATAGGAGAAAATGACGTCATGGGTCAACTAGTTCAATCCTCCTGTAAAGCTATAAAGCCGCAGTGATATTTTACATAAAATCATATTTGTTCCAGAATGGTTCGAATTCTTGTATGCCCTCACTGTGCAAGCAGATGTCTGATAGAGTGTGGAAAATGTTTTACCATACTTGAGTATCTTGGACAGAAGCATAACTGTCCAGATACAGATGAAGGATTTTACGATGATGATGAAGGTTCATCGACTTGTTGCGAACACTGTGGGTGTGAAATCATCCCGGTGGATCGGACGGAGGAGTCGTAGAGCTGAATGTCAATGTGAGATCCTTTTAAAAAGTCCTTTTCAGGGCTAACCATCTATACGAAAGATCTTTCTTTCTTCAAAATTGTCAAAAGTAAAAAAGACTTACAGTCACAACTAGAAAAAAGTCACAACTAGAAAAAAGTCAAAAGTAAGAAGTAATTATTTTATATTTTTTATTTCAAAAAAGAACTTATGTACAATGAAAAAAATCAAATCATGAACTGTAAAGACAAAAATGAATGAACTGTAAAGACAAAAAATGAAAAAATCAAGTCAGTCTTTTTGTTTAAATTCAATATTGTGTTGAAATCTTTTTTCACTCAGCATGTTTTTCTTTTTTTCTTCGGAATGTCAGATTCACATTTGGTTTTACGTTTTCTTTTCCTATCGTTGTTTTTTAATACCACATCTGGACAGATTTTATCCTCGTGTTTTGTTGATTTGTAAAAGAAACAGTTCTTTGTTACTCGTTTTTTCTTCTTTTCGTTGTTTTGCTGTTTTTCCTCTCCGTACGAGCAACCCGGTTCTGCAGGAAATTCGTTGTTTTTTAGATCTAAAGTTTGTTGTTTTCTTAGATTATCATTTGTAGATATTTTTTTCTCCACCTGTTCTGTTATTTTGCAGATTTCTGAATCGTTGATATCCGTTGTATCGCTCTGCATGTGTACGATCTGAGTTTCAACCGATGAGGATATAGCTTGTGGTGAACTTTTTTTCCACGTATTTCCACTGCAGAATGAATTTAGTGTCCCGACGAATTTTATATCTTTGAGACCATCAACGTTGTAAAACGATGGTAAAATCACAATGTCATGGCTGTGTGGATTCACGTAGACAAAAACAATTGTTCCTGGCTGATTTTCTTTTTCTGGACATTCTTTGGCCCAATGTCCTGCTTCGCTGCATGTGAAACAAATATTTGTTCTCTTGCCATTCGCACCATATCGTTTGTCAATCGTCGCTTGATCAAAAACTCTGTATCTGGTAGTACGGTAAACATCTTTTTCTTCTAAATGTTGGTGGGATAAAAATGATCCCACATAGTTTCCGATATGTTTAACATCATACTTTGATGGTATATTGCTGATCTCATAATCGTGGGTGTATGGATTAACATACAGATACACCCTCTTTCTAAGTGGTGATGTATTTTGCAGGTTTAACTCGCTCATATTCTTTTATCAGCTGTACTGTCTGAGATTGAGTAGGAGAATGATTAGATTTTCACAACTATCGTCTCTATTTATACACTGTTACAACGGAGAGGCTATATAAATTGTTAGTTTTTTCTCACTTCTGCATTATTGTCTTTTCACTCAGAGCTAAAACGATGGGTAAAAGAAAAAGAATAATAACCTATTCAGACAGCGAAAGTGACGATGAGGTGATTCCGCCAACAAAAAAGAAAAAAACTAGACCGTTGAAAGAAGAAAGTGACGATGAGATATTTCCACCAATAAAAAAGAAAAAAACTAGACCGTTGAAAGAAAAAAGTGACGATGAGATATTTCCACCAACAAAAAAGAAAAAAACTAAACCGTTGAAAGAAGAAAATGACAGCGACGATGAAAGTATCAACTCTAACTTAGACATGAAAAGTCTATATGATTTAACAGAAAAGGGAAATAAGAAGTCAAGAAAATTTAAAACAGAATCACATGTGCTGATGCTGAGTTTTAAGAAATTTGAAGAATTAACACCTCAGAGACTACTTGGATTATTTGACGATGTTACCCATGAAATCATTCGAAAGTTAAATGCTAACCCTACGGACATGATTAGAATTACCATCAATCATCCTTCGTTGGAAATAGGAATCCATATTCCTTTTTTAGCTGCAGCCCAGTTACAAGGTGAAACTATGCTGAATGAAATTGAACGAGTTTTACAATCGAATACAGATTTCGTCTTGAACGATGGATTCATGACATTTGACATTACACATACAATACCACCAAGTGGTAGCGGAAAACAAAAATATAGATCGTCAGAATTAGATTCGAAGTTTTTTGCCCAGAAGAAGCAATCTATTATACAAATTGGTAATCATGACCAACTATGTTTTGCAAGAGCTGTTGTTGTGGGAATTTGCTACAGTGAACGTGAAAACACCGAAGTATGGAATAGAAAATGGCGTCGTATTTGTCGTTCAAAACGCCTTTTTCAAAAGACTGAAGCTGAGAAATTGTTAAATGAAGCTGGAGTTTCACCAACACAGTCTGTAGGAATTGATGAATACAAAAAAATTCAAACATTCTTGTATGAAAAAGGCTATGTCATTAAAGTTCATCAACAGCATTCAAAAGTGGAAAAAATATTTAAACATCCAGAAGTGAAAACCAATAGTAAGATCATACATTTGTACTTTCATCAAAACCATTATGACTACATCAAATCTATCAAAGGTTTTCTTAGTTGTGGATATTATTGTGAGTTCTGTGATGTGGGTTACTCTAACCGGGAAAGTCATGGTTGTTCAAATATCTGTAAAGGTTGTTACCGCAAAAGTTGTTGTCGCAAAGGAAAATGTCCATCAGAAATTAAAGAATATGTTTGCAGTGATTGCAATAGACGATTTTTTAGTGATGAATGCTTTGAAAATCACAGAATTGTTCAAGGTAAAGAAAAGAAATCTATTTGTGAATTAGTAAAACTCTGTTCGAAATGTGGTGTACAGTATCTTATCAGAAAGAAAAATCATGTTTGCAATGGAAAGAAAAAGTGTCATATCTGTAAGAGAATTGTTAACTTTTCTCATCAATGCTATATTCAGCCTTACCAAAGTAAGTTGAACCATGATAGCGATGACGAGACGAGTTCTTCTGTAGTTAAAAAACCACAGTTTATTTTCTTTGATTTTGAATGCAAGCAAGACACAGGGGTACACATCCCGAATTATTGTATTGCACACAGAGCATGTGATGAATGTATCGATAAATCACTTGATTTTCATTGTTCTACATGCAGTAAATTTGAAGAGGGTAGGGAAGTTAAAACTTTCAAAATTGATCATGAATGGAAACAATATTATGAAGTTAGAACTGAATGGTGTACGTCTGATCGATTCTTTCAATTTCATGAGTTTTGGTTTGGCAAAATTTCCAGCCACATTTGGTCTTCAAGAAATGAAAAAAGGTTACTTTCCTCACTGGGCAAATACAGATAAATTTTGGAGTTACATTGGACCTTACTTGGATATATCTTATTACAAACCCGACTCAATGTCTGAAGAGGCTAGGTCAAAATTCATAGTTTGGTATAATGACAAACTTCAAAAGGGTGAGGAATTCAATTTTCAGAAGGAGATGGAATTGTACTGTAGATCAGATGTTGATATCCTCAGACGAGGATGTGTTGAATTCAGAAAGGTGTTTATCGAACAGGGTGGTATTTGTCCATTTTTAGAGGCGATTACCATTGCAGATGCCTGTAACAAGGTCTGGCGAAGCAAATATTTGCCAGAAAATCAAATAGCTATCATTTCAAGTAAAGACTCATCAAGACGTCGCTTTTCTATGAAAGCGATACGGTGGATTCAAAGTGTAGCTCAGGAAAAAGGTATTAATATTCGGCATGCAAAAAATGGTGGGGAAGTTCAAATCGGGAGATATAGTGTAGATGGTTTTCACCGTCAATCAAACACGGTTTATGAATTTCCTGGGGATTTATATCATGGTTGTCCTGTATGCTATACAGATCGAAAACAGATCAATCCTATTAATGGGAAATCCATGTCTGAATTGTACGAACGTACTTTTGAACGTATAGCAGATATCGAAAAAATGGGATATAATGTAGTGTACATTTGGGAACACGATTTTGATGCTAAGATGAAGGATAAAGAGTACAAAAAACTCATTGAAAAGTTATATCCACATTTGGACCCTATCGATCCGAGGGATGGTTTGTCCGGGGGAAGATGTAATGCAATAAAAATTGGATATGATGTTGATGAAAAAAAAACCAAAAAGGAAATCAAGTACATTGATATCTGTTCTCTATACCCTTATGTTTGTAAACACAAATCCTATCCTGTAGGTCTGCCAAAAATTTTGTCTGCTGAGAATATTGATATGAACAATATCCGACAATATGAGGGATTAATCAAGTGTAAAGTTTTACCTCCAACTGATTTGTTTCACCCCGTTCTTCCAGTTCACTGTAACAACAAAATGATGTTCCCACTCTGTATGAAATGTGCAGAAGAAAGCTCAAACATTTGTAGGCATGGTAAAGAAGAGAGGGCTTTGGTCGGAACTTGGGTTACTTTTGAATTATTCAAGGCTCTTGACTGTGGTTATCGATTATTGCAAGTGTATGAAGTTTGGCATTTCAATTCTGTATCAGATCAGTTCTTTAAACATTATGTGGACAATTTCTTGAAAATTAAGCAAGAAGCCAGTGGTTATCCAGGTTGGTGTCAATCAGACTCAGAAAAAGATCAGTTCGTTTGTGAATATGAGAAGGTGGAAGGTGTTCGTCTTGATCCAAGTTGTATTCAAAGAAATCCTGGGAGAAGATCATTTGCTAAGATTATGTTGAACTGTCTTTGGGGAAAATTAGCTCAGCGTGAAAAAATGACCCAGACGGAATACATCAGTGATCCGTCTAAATATTTTGAATTAGTCACCAACCCTAATTTCATTGTAAAGCATGTAGAAATCTTTGACGAGGACTGTTCATTCATCTTGGTTAAATATGAATCAAAGTTGGAACATATTGAAACCCACGCTACAGCCAATGTGGTAGTAGGGTCTTACGTAACAGCTTATGCAAGGTTGGAATTGTACAGTGTTCTTGAAAAGTTAAAAGATAGAGTTCTGTATTTCGATACAGATAGTTGTATGTACATTCACGACCCTGAATTATGGAATCCTTCTATTATTAACAGCCGACTAGGAAAATGGACTGATGAAGAACCTGATTGTAAAATTACTCAATTCAGAGGGCTTGGGCCTAAGAATTATGCTTACAAAATGAAAACAAAAGATGGAGAAGAGATAAGCAAATGTAAAGTAAAGGGGATTACTCTGGATTACAATACAAAGCAGGTGGTAAATTTTGATACATATTCGAAATGTGCTTTGGATCGCACAATAGAAATCAAAATTCAGTATGATTGTAAAATTAAAAGACACAGAGATAGAACGGTTACCAGTGAACCACAAACAAAAACGTTTCGCTCTGTATACACCAAGAGAGTTATTGTAAATGGTACTGACACTGTACCCTATGGTCATAAAAGTTTGAGAAAATAATTTTATATCACATTGTTGTGTAGAAATCAGTCAAAGTAAGTCGAGAAAAAAATATTAGCCGCTGGTCAAAAAATAACAGCCATGTTGACGCTACCAATAGAACTGCGTGAAAAAATTTATGGAGAATTTGTTCGACAGCATACGCTTGATAAACAAACACAGCTTAATATTAAATTTTTCTGTGTGAAAATTTGGATCGAAAAAATGTTTAAATGGGTTGCAAAAGGAGAAAAGTCCTCCAAAGTGTATGGTATAATCAACTTTATTACGACGATGGTGGACAAATCGGACTTGGGTCTCTTTCTCAAAACTCATTTAGCAGATAGCTGTTTGAAAGACAATGTTATTAGTAACCCGTTTCGATCCACAAGCCGATGGACATTTTTTATCATAGGAAGAACAGAAGAAAGTTTTCTTAACGTTCTGAAAACGAAATCAGTTTTATTTGACTTTTACTTACGGTACAAAAAAGGATCTGTTCATTCCTACGGAGAAACAATGGAAACCATGTCAGGGTATATTCTATTTGATAGAGATGTTACAGAAGAAGTAGTATATTCAGCTCTTTCAGCAAAAGACGCTTATAGACATGTTGCTCCATTCCTAGGACTACGAGATTTCGACGATATGGACAGTGAGTATACAATGTTTTTGGGGTATGACCAATTGCATAAAGACATTACGGAATATGAAAACAAATGTGAAACTCGTGGTATTTGCGAATTTGCATTGTAAAAAAAATTGTTATATACTGTTTTTGCGAATAATTCATTGCCAAAAATAATTCATTGCGAAAAAATAATTCATTGTGATTAATTCATTGCGATTAATTCATCGTGAATAATTCATTGTTAAGAAATTTTTTTTCAGTGTGATTTTTTCATTGTTAAGAAAATGTTTTTTATGCTGTATTATAAAAATGTTTCCTTGTGATTTTTTTTTTCATTGTCAAGAAATTTTTTCATTGTCAAGAAATTTTTTATAATGCATTGCAAAAAAAATGTTTCAATGTTTAGTTCTGTTCAGTAAATAAAAGTTCAATAAATAAAAGTTCAAAAAACAATAGAGTTCTTCATTCTGTTTTTCCCCAAAGACTTGTTCTGTCTACATTTTTCCATACAACGTCTCATAACTTTTTTGCTATATTAGCATGAAACGCAGCATGGAAAAAATGTATGTGCTTTCTGCCAGGTCCGAGCTCTTTAAAAAATTTCAATCCTCCTTAAACGTATAAAGCCCCCCCCCGTTATTTTCACACAATCACCATTTCTTGATTCTCAGCTAACGATCACTTCGAAAGCAGTGTCAATATTCGGAAGCAATATCAATATGGAGGAGGTAAATCATCAACTACGTGAGGCTCTCCAAGAGTATCTAAATGCCGGGCAGCAGTTATTGCAACTAACCACTCATCTCGTAGGAGAGGAGGAACAAAACCAACTGCAACGTATAACACAGCCATACAAAGATCTCGGCGAAAGATTAGTTCAGCTATTATTAAAGACAACACCGGATATCATTTTGGTTGATATCGAATTTGGGAGGAAGATTACAGCATGCCCCATTTGCCAAGCGAATTTCGGGTGCTGCCATTAGAAGTGGAAAAAACACAGCCTCCAAAAAAAACAAAACAGCCCTTTTCAGGGCTACCCATCTAGCACGAAAGTTCTATCTTTTTTAAAATTGTCAAAAAACTCAAAAGATTTACAATCAAAAAAAAGTCATAGATTAGTCAAACTCTAGTTTTTTTCTAACCCCGAACAAGAAAAAAATGCAACAAAGCTGCGGATTGGTCAACAATAAAACATTTAGTATTAGAAATAAATCGTTGATTCTTATTGGACAACATTAATTTTGGAGCCAAAACAGCATGAAACGCCGACGCGGGAAAAACATAGGAGAAAATGACGTCATGGGTCAACTAGTTCAATCCGTCTGAAAAACTATAAATCTCGGCGATTTATTTTTCATACATTTCATTTTCACAATGGCTTCAAGACCATCACTCCTCGTCACTTGGATGGATGCCGAGCGAAAGTTAACAAGAGCAAGGAGACAAATCGTCTTACTTAAACAGCGCTTAGTTGGAGTGAGAAGACGATACGAGAGGGCTGAGCTTGCTAATAACAGGGTGTTCTGTTATAACCTTCGGATGAAGGAACTCATTATTGAGGGCATGCTTGAAATGTATTTTCAGTATGTTATTTCAAAAACAGAGGAGGTAGACCGTCTTTTCCGCGCGCAAATCGCCGCTGAAAGGAGTGAGTCAGACAGCGAATCGACTGATGCTGATACTGAATAAACATTTTCAAAAATCAGCTCTTCTCAAAAACAGCCCTTTTCAGGGCTAACCATCTACCACGAAAGATCTATCTTTCTTCAAATTGTCATTTCTTCAAATTGTCAAACTTCTTTCTTTTAGAAGAGTCACACTCCAAAAAGAGTTACACTCCAGAGAGTTACGCTGAAAAGAGCAAAAACTCAGAAAAAAGACTAAGTCCAACTCAATGGCCAGACATTTAGAAAGAAAAAATCATCCATAGATGTAGAATAAACTAAGTCCAGCTCAGTGCTCAGACATTTAGAAAGAAAAAATCATCCATAGATGCAGAAAAACTAACCCCAACTCAATGCTTAGACATTTAGAAAGAGAATTCATTCATAGATGCAGAAAAAGACTAAACCCAACTCAGTGCTCAGACATTTAGAAAGAGAAATCGTCCATAGATGTAAAAAAAAGTCTAAGTTTAACTCAGCGATATAGGGACAAATTCCATTTAGAGAGAAAAAATCATTCATAGTATGAAAAAAACTAAAAAAGTGATCCATTACACATATAAAACACTAAACTCTTGATTAGTTTTTCTCATTCACCATTAACTTTTCGTAAAACCTGAACCAGGATCCCACAATGTTTGGATTAACAATTTTTCTCTCATTGCTCTTCTGGTTAGAAGAAAGAGAACGTTTCAGATATATCAGACATGAAATTGAGCATCTGATGCAAATGCTAGATAAAATGGAATCAATCAAAAGAAAGAGAGGAGGCTAAAAAAGTGCATTCTGTACAAAAAAAGCAACCCTTTTCAGGGGTAGCTATCTTAAATAAACATCTTTCTTTTCATTTTGTCAGAAGACTCATAATCAAAAAAAGTCATAGGTTAGTTAAACTCTAGTTTTTTCTAACCCCGAACAAGAAAATGTAACAAAACTATAGATTGGTCAACAATAAAACATTTAGTATTAGAAAAACAACGATAATTCTGATTGGATAACATTAATTTTGGAGCCAAAACAGCATGAAACGCCGACGCGGGAAAAAACATAGGAGAAAATGACGTCATGGGTCAACTAGTTCAATCCGTCTGAAAAGCTATAAAACCCAGCGTTATTTCCCGCACATCATTCATTCTCTTCGACTTACAGATAAAAATGGAATGCACACTTCGAGATATGAATTTTTGGGAGCTTGCCCAGCTATCGGTGAAGAAGGACAGAAAGAAGAAGGAGTTCGTCGTACCATCGACGGAAGACTGGAGTGATGATAAAGAGCCACCGTTCTCACTTCAATACAACTTAGATGCTCAGGAGCTAAAAAGGATAAGGAGACGGGCTGCGAGTAGCTGTCCAGCATGCAGGAAGGTTGGAGGTTGTGCTTAAAAACACAACCTCCAAACCAGGTCCCTTTTAGGGACACCCCAACAGCCCTTTTCAGGGCTAACCATCTACCACGAAAGTTCTACCTTTCTTCAAATTGTCAGACGTAAGTTCTATCTTTTCTTCAAATTGTCATTTCTTCAAATTGTCAGACGAAAGTTCTACCTTCAAGCTGTCAGACGAAAGTTCTATCTTCAAGTTGTCATTTCTTCAAATTGTCACAGCTCTTTTCAGAGCTAACCCAACAGTCCTTTTCAGGACTAACCATCTACCACGAAAGTTCTATCTTCAAGAGGTCAGACGAAAGATCTATTTTCAAGCTGTCAGACGAAAGTTCTATCTTCAAATTGTAATTTCTTCAAATTGTCACAGCTCTTTTCAGAGCTAACCCAACAGTCCTTTTCAGGACTAACCATTACCACGAAAGATCTATCTTCAAGATGTCAGACGAAAGTTCTATCTTCAAGCTGTCAGACGAAAGTTCTATCTTCAAGCTGTCAGACGAAAGTTCTATCTTCAAGTTGTCATTTCTTCAAATTGTCACAGCTCTTTTCAGAGCTAACCCAACAGTCCTTTTCAGGACTAACCATTACCACGAAAGATCTATCTTCAAGATGTCAGACGAAAGTTCTACCTTCAAGCTGACAGACGAAAGTTCTATCTTCAAGTTGTCATTTCTTCAAATTGTCACAGCTCTTTTCAGAGCTAACCCAACAGTCCTTTTCAGGACTAACCATTACCACGAAAGATCTATCCTCAAGATGTCAGACGAAAGTTCTACCTTCAAGCTGTCAGACGAAAGTTCTATCTTCAAGTTGTCATTTCTTCAAATTGTCAGAGCTCTTTTCAGAGCTAACCCAACAGTCCTTTTCAGGACTAACCAGCTACCACGAAAGTTCTATCTTTCTTCAAAATTGTCATTTCTTCAAATTGTTAAACTTCTTTTAGAAGAGTTGCACTCCAAAAGAGTTATACTGCAAAGAGTAAAAAAAAACTCAGAAAAAGACTAAGTCCAACCCAGTGCTCAGTCTTTTAGAAAGAAAAAATCATTCATAATTGCAGAAAAAGACTAAGTCCAACTCAATGGTCATCCTTTTAGAAAGAGAGAAAATCATTCATAGGGTGAAAAAAACTAAGTCCAACTCAGTGATCAGACCTGCTAGATCCCTATAGTGCCGTCAAAAATGGCATTTTGTGTTACTTTGCCATTTTTTTGTTACTTTACCATTTTGTGTTACTTACAATAAAGCAATCCTAATAGCATATGGGTGAAAAAACTAAGTCCAACTCAGTGATCAGACCTGGCAGTTCCCTATTCTACCACCCTGAAAAATGGCTTTTTTGTGTTACTTTCTCTTTTTTTGCAGATAAATTCCACTCAGGGTAGGTAGAATAGGGATTATAAAAAATGCAACTTCTTTCAGGGTGGCAGAATAGGGACAAATTTCTTTCAGGGTGGTGATGTAGGGCACTCAGGGAGGGTAGTCTAGACCCCTGCCCTGGCCTGGCAGGGGTATAGACTACCCTCCTATACTACTTCCACATTATGGTAGTCGGTAGCATGCACTGAAATTATCCTATTTGAATTATCAGTTCAAGGCCCAATTGCGGCCAAAAGGAAACAATTCGGGGGTTAAAAAGCGGGAAAAAATTAAATCATATCATTTAATAAAAGTATGGATATTGTTATGGGTCTGTCAAAGTTCCAGTTATGGACAGGATAATGAATTGTAAAACTAGAATTATAATTTCCAACTAACATTCTAGTATTAAGATTCATTTTTGCGGTTTGACTCCAGTAGACCTTAAGGACCATTATTTACTACACACAGATTCCTGCTTTCTTCTTGCAAACCATTTATGGGAACATGTTTCATTCATTAAACTATAGTAACAATCAGACCTATTCGCATATCAACGATTACAAACTCTCCTACACAATGCTTGTTTAAATGATAAAGTTATCTTTGGTAAATGATACTACTGCATTATAAAAGAAAGCACTATCATACCGTTCTTGATTTCATTCTATCGCTCTGAGACGCGACTAAAGCGGTCCCGACCAATACGAGAATATCGTCACAATTTCTGAAAAAAAAAATCTTTTGAGGTATTGAAACCTTTGGGGATAAATCGAAAGATATGCTACTTAGGTCAAAATATCTCACAAATACCAAACTATAGATCAAAGACCACACTGCCTTTTCTGCAGTCTTAAGTTAATGTTCATTGTTCGTGAAAGCAACTGAAGCTGGCCTGGGTCCGTATTCACCAACGATTCTTCAGAAAATTCTTAGTCTTATTCTCCAGAATTTTCTAAATTTAGAAAATCTTAAAAAATAAGACTGGGAATGTTCTCAAGAATGATTGGTGAATACGGACCCTGGACGCTGTATGGATTGATTCTTAACCCCAAAGAGCCTGTGTTTTTGCGACCCTGGTGCTGGCAAGGAAAACGGATTTTGAAAACATGTTTGGAAAAGGCGAAAATGCTGGTAACCAGCATCGTATCCCAGTACTACATTTTCTCTAACCATGGGAAGACATGTCCTATCCTTCAAACCACATTCCACTTTTTCGTCAGCAAATGTTTTCAATATGGTCGAAGACAAATCGTACCATTTAAACCACGTTTTGTCTTTTTTGTTCGCACTTTTTTCAGTTTGGGCTAGTTTAAATGTTGGTAACCAGCAGTATATCCGTTTCTCACATTCTTCTGACAATTGGAAGACAACTTTTATCATTTAAACCACATTTCACCTTTTCGTCAGTAAACGTTTTAAGTATGGGCTAGTCTGAATGTTGTTCTCTGCTTTCTAAGGAACTCTACAGCCTGTTGAACATCTGCACTGTTTTTTGATAATTGAAAAAGCCGTTACTTAACACTCCAATGTTTAACGACCTGACGAAAAACGGCTTTTGAAAACATGTCTGGGGGAAAAAAGCTGGAAACCTGCATTTTCTCCTTTTCCCATAATGCTTTTTTACCAACTGAAGGACAGCAGCTTCTCTGGGTTACAATGAATTTGTTCGTTTCAATTGCTTTCTATTTGAACAAGTTAGAAATGCTGCTTTGTGTTAAAGAGTTAGAATGACATTTTCCTTTTCAAGGATGGACCAAAAACTGTGTTTAGGAAGTTTCTAATCCTATTATTCCGGAACCTTATCATATTTGCGTGAATTTTCAAGTGTGAAATGTAAGCTCTAGAGATTTCAGACCCTCTAAAATTTAATCCCATTTCATTGCTAAACCTCTTACCGCACAGATTTTTTTCTTGACATGCCCTAAACCTATAATGAATCAAATAAAAGGCAAACCATCGCTGGAAAGGAAATTTAATATGGTATACAACAGGGTTATTATTGGGGAACGGAGCACATTGCTTGTATTAGGCATTTGCTCAATTTCCCACAATGTTTCCAAAGCTTTCTACTTTTGACACACGATCCTGAGATTTAACGACCGTGAAGTAGAAGGCTTTTTGAGAAGGTCTTTTGAAAACATGGAAGTAAAAAAGGAGAAAATGCTGGTAACCAGTATTTTCTCCTTTTCAAATCATGTTTTTTTGCCTTGTCAAAGACCTTCGATTCATTTGTATCATTTCAAATTTATCTTCTGCAGATGCTTTCAATTTTGAAGACTCTAGAATTTGTCATTTGGTAAAAAGTTAAGGTGGTGTAGGAAGTGCATGGTATGTGTATGGTAATGGATTAGGTTTTAAGCCTCCCGTTCGATTGATTATTCGTTTTACATGACTCCCCTAATACGGTTTTATCTCCGTCTTATTTCCTCCTATGTCGTTGTTCCTGTGAGGTTGCCATTGAATAATAACAAAATTATACAAAATTATTCTTTTTCAGAGTGACAGATTCTTCTTTGGCAAACTATCCATACGTGGGACTAGTAAGTTACCCTGATGTGCCATGCCTAGTTCCTGCTTGAAGCGATCTTGGCAGATTTATCTTTTAGCAAGGCGTCATTTTGTTGCCGATGCATTTGAAGATTACAAAGGGGGCATTGAAATAAGGCTGCAATATGTAAAAACTTTAAGAGGAAGTGGAACACATATACTGTATTTTTTCTTCGCACAACCTGGTTTATCATAAAATTGTTCTGTCTTGTTATTTTCTTACGAAATTGGTTGAAATGCAACATGGATAAGCGTTCAATGAACATTAAACATTTTTTTTGTTCAGACCGACGATAAGCTCCTATTAATACAATGAGTGCACGATGTTATCTTATATTGAAAAAATCACCTCGGGTTGAGGCTGTCATTTGTTAGTCAAATCGCGTTATTTCAAACATCAAATTATTCGAATACATCAGTAGTTCCGATTATTCAGTTTAAGTAAACATGTCTCACTGAAACAAATAGCAACTGTTCTGATTTCTTCGATACTCATGAAGGGAAAAACCGAACTTGTGGTGAAAACTATTTAAGTAATATCAAATTTGATATCCATTGTTCTTTTGACGTGTATCCGAATTTTACAAACCAAATCCTTCTTTATAGTGTTAAACGCGGTTCAATGTACTTCTGCTTACACTTTCGATCAAAATCAGGCTACACAGAGCGCGCAGTCTGATATTGGATCTAAACCGTCTGCTTATATTCAAGCCTCTAAGATAAAAAGTTTTCTAAGTTTTGGTTAATTGTATTTTCAACCGTTGCAAAGAGTTAGAGTTTATAAATTTGGCGCCGAAAGAGTAGAGTTAATATTCGGATAGAAAATGTATTCAAGTCGTCGTTATCTCAGTTCGAAAACTATTCACACATCCTAGCTTTTCACGCGAGTGGAGTCCAGAGCTCTTGGGAATTCAATCCTTTGCACTTTTAGTAAATGAAATAGATGTAGATGTATCCGTTCCGTAAATAAGACCGAGGTATCTTTTATTTCAATGCTGTGGCGTTAAAGATATCTCAAATGACAGGTAGGTCAGGGTGGATCTAAATCAGTGTACGGTCCGAGCAGTCTGACTTGGACATACCTTGTCCTTAACAGTAGCTCAAATCGCTCTGAGCACCAACAGGGTTAACGTGCTGAAACTTAATTACAGTGAAATGTGTAGTGTCAAGCCCAATAAACGAAAGGTCAATTTCTTTTCTTCAACCTTACATGTTTGAGTTCAAGATAACTGCAAAACCGACACCCTTGGTAAACTCTTTACCCTTAACCTGCTGAATTAGTTACATGAAAATTTCAAACCGATAGCGAAAACCCGAACGTTGCTATTTCAAAATTATTTATTGGAGAAAAGTATGACCTTATCGGTCAGTGTAGATCAAGATCAGACTGCACGTTCTGTGTCGCGCTTAGCAGCCTAAGGGTTAAACAAACGGCAGAGTATCAGACTTGTCCAAGTTGGAAGAGTTTGAAACGACAAAGTAATTGTTTCTAACATGATGGGATTTGTCTTATAAGGGATAGAAAACGTCGTGGGAAAAGGAGAAAATGTTAGTTACCAGATTTTCTCTTTTGCCTACGATGTTTTCAGAAGCCTTCTCCGTAATCCCATTTTGTAACGATCCTTAGGAAAAAGGCTTTTGAAAAGGCAGGAAAGGAGAAAATGCTGGCAAGTCCTTTTCCCAAAAATTGTTTCTACCCTTTCAAAGAAAAATCATTGGAGTCACTAACTACGACTGCTGAACATAACAAGGTCTCTTGTGAAACAGCCACTTGCCTTAAAGTGGCATGAAACGCTAGTTCGTTTTGCAAGTTTTCGAGACAATGCTAACAAAAAAAAAAAACCCTGACATTTCTCATTCGATTGAGTGTATGGCTTAGAAACTAAAATGTAGACATAAATAACTGTTGAAAAATCCAGCTTTTTATATGATGTCATATATTTTATAAACTGGACAGACCTTGTTTTATCTTTGAATGAAATATATTTGGTCCAATTCTTTTGTTCATATCTACAGCATTTTTCGAGAAATGATGCCATGTTGACCTTTGTAAAATTTTGGACGACTTCTTACGTTATCGTGCATGCGATCAAAGCTTGGTTACACTAGTGAGCAAAAAAGCTGCAAAATCAATTATTTGTAGCGTAATATTCACTCATTCTAACTGTACAGTAAAAACCCTTGATTCTGCAGAATACCCTTATTCATTCATTAATTCCGTTTTAGATAAAAAAAAAAGAAAAAAATTATTGCTTGAAAACATTTTCCTTTTTTTGCAACTCTTTTGCTCACAAGTGTAAATTTTGCATTGTCGTGTAAGTCACGTGACCTGTTTAGACACTGTATCCAAAACATTCGGCAAAAAATCAGCTGTTTTAATACCTGTATGGAAGGCATTTCCTTGCACGATAATTGAGGTATGCACGATAATTGAGATTTGGCGATATATTTATTGATAATTTTGGTTAAAAAATTCCTATTCCTTTGTCATCTGACGGCGGTTATTTCATTATAAGAAATAAACATTTAACACCTTTAAAAATGTTTTTCGCCTAATCTTTTACCACACATTCCCATGTTTTAAAGACCCTGAATAAGAAAGCATTTGAGAATATTGTGGGAAATGAAGAAAATGCTGATATTCAAAATTTTCTTCTTTTCCCACAATGCTTTCTACCCTTCAAAAAAAAAAAAAAAAAAAAATCCCATTAATTGACTCATATTTAATTTTTCGTCTGCATTTTTTTTTTTTTCAAATTGGACAAGTCTGGAATCTGGAGCTAGAATGTCCTTTGACATGCAGAAAGTTAACCAAACAGCAAAGAGTTTCGACCTAGGTCAGCCTGCGCAGTCCGCACAGGCTGACCTGGGTCGAAACTTTTTGCAGATGCAATAAATGTTCTTTTCACAGAGCACGGCTCAATTACTTCTCGAGTGACTCTTAAAGACAGATTTAACTGTATTTTTATTTGAATCCGCCGAAAACCTATTTCTCAGAAAATTGAATACATTCAAAGTCTCGGGTTTCTTGTTTAAAACGAAAATGACAGGCAGACGATGAGCTGTCAATCTTTGGTAATTTTTATATCATAAAATGTTCTTTTGATATGTCTCTTGACCTGATCTGAAACGTGATTTTAAATAACGTATTAGGCCGTTTCTTGCTATACGTGACAACTGACGTATTTCGCGGAGATTGAATACCAAGATGAACATTTATAGATGTGCAAACACGAGAGTTACTGCAGCAACGCATGTTATACTGTGATCACTTCATATCATACTTTTGCTGCCAAAAAAAAGGTTTTTTTTGACAATGATAACACAGTATAAGCCAAGACGAGTAGACTCTTTGTCATGTATAACATAAGTAGTGGACAGTATATCTCCGTGATCAGTATGCACGTTTTGTACAGTCTGATCTTGATCTGCAATGTCCACAGAAGGTGCCTATGTCGGTCATGGTGATGAGGATGTCGCAAACAAAAGATTCAGTAAATATCACCACCTTCAACCCTTCGACCCACAATTTCGAAGTTCTTTTACTCCAGAAAGATTTTACTGTGCCGGACAGTAAAGATCCAACATCAGACTCCAAGTTCAGTCGGGCAAAGTAGCCAAAAGGTTAAGGTATTATTTTAACCATATCGTTCTGACGAAAAATAATTCAAACAGCTGTAGACACTTTCGTATCGTTAATGGGTCCAAGAATCTGGTAGACTAAGACTAGACATTGTTCATGTAACATAGAAACATGCTTGTCATTATTTGAAATGGTTTTGCCAACCATTCTAAATAATGTCGAGACCATCCTGTGGTATCCTCAGACTAAAACTGTCGATTTCATTTAAAAACTCTGTCTCCGCTGCCGTCATAGATTTTCACTGCTGTCAAGTTACGACAAGTATTTTCTAAGGCTTGATCTCACAGGGTCATGCCAAAGGTAGGACCTGAGTCCGTATGCACCAACTATTCCTAAGAAAATTCTTGGTCGAATTATAGATTTAAAAAGTAACACAACTTATTATTGGCTAAACCATTTGGTTTAGCCAATCAGACGTTGTGTTACTTTCAAATTTAGCAAAGTCTTGAGTATAAGACTAACAATAGTTTTAAGAATGGTTTGTGAATACAAACTTTACACATCTATGATTAACGGCATGCTGTGGAACAGCCTGAAACGTGTGGTATTTCGGTAGTTCGGTCTTTACTTCTTTACTAAGCATGCAAACAGTAAACCAAAATCAAAATCCTATCTTTCATTGTGTCATTGCGCTTAATTGTGCCCCTATTCAATACTAGGTTATTCAGCTTTCGCCTTATACTTAGCGAAGTACGATACTTTGATTTTCTATTATGGCAGAGCGATTACTACACAAAATAAGATACCGGTATACTAGTTAATGAAAATAATTAAAGTTACAGTAAATCGATATGAAATAATTATATATATAGTACATATCAAATCTTGTTGTAAAGGCCATATTGTTATATTATACAAGTAAAATTACCATTTGTAATTACTTAAAGTGACATTGAATAGATCGAGATCGATGAGTACATCGGCATTTGTTAAAACAAAAAACAAAAAAATGAAAAACAAATATTGTTGAAAATGGAATAAAATCGACACTCGAATTTTGCGCACGTGCTGCAGTATCACTGTACTTGGAGGTCAATAAAAGAACCTGTGTGGCAAACTTCGTTTCATACCCGACTAAAGAGGAAGCCATTTTGCTTTTTGTCTGTTTCGAAGTGGGGTGGTCTTTTCAGTGACACACCTATCGTATGTGATGGAATGAAATCCCGACTATTCCATCTGACCAATGTATTATGGCCATTGGCCTAAAAATCTGAATAAAGTATCGGTTACGATGTGTCCTTACACTATATTGATTCCATGAGGTTTCAGAGATTATTTTTCAGAATTTCAGATAGAGGTATCATCTGCATCTTACCATCTACCTTCCAGCAGTGATTTGTGTTCTAACACGGTAGCATAATCAAATTAAATTCTTCCGTCATTCTGAAATGTTTTTTCTGTCTACAACTGTATCTTAAGCCACGGGCCTTATCACGTGAATAAAGCATCTGTTGTCTATCTATATTGATTGCTTGTGGAATCAAGATATTTCACACATTTTATTGGTATCACCGACACGTAACTATCTGCTCTCCAGTAGTGATTTACTCATTACTTGCTGATTCCGTGTTCTACAATGATAGCTTATTAAGACTCCATGTGTCAAACAGAATGACAAACTAGTCTTGCACGTTCTTTCTCTATTGGCCTCCGGGGTATGAACTCTCTTCGAAACCCTTAGCAAGAGAAACGCCTCTTAAAGGGCATTGTGGACATTGTAGACCTAAGTTCAGACTGCACAGAAAGTAAAGTCTGAACTTGGATCCATATTGTCTGAAGTATTATGACAATTCTGATGAAAATATTCGTGGTATTACTTTATTTAGGCTTTTCCTGTCGTCTAAAAATATCAATTTTATTTACTGAGCAATCTGAGGATTAATAAAAATCGCATTTACGTGTATCGAATCTGTTTGGTGTTACAGATAATTCATTATTTCCAGCTTTAACCCTCTACTAAACAAGTCCGTGTTATTTCGAACCTAAGCAAAGATGCTTTAGAAAATGTTATGGAGGGGAAAAAGGAACAAATGCTGATTTCAGTACTTTCTACTTTTTGTCCACAATAGTTTTTACCTTTCTTTTTAAAAAAGACAAATGACAGGATCTGAATCACAATTAATACGGGGTCTACAAATGCTTCCGTTTTGGAGGAACGTAAGACTTAGCGTTTGGTAAAGAGTTAAAAAAAAAACTGTCTGAGTTACTTTTCCCTTTTTAGGTCTATCGACTGTATTTTTTCATGTTTTGATAACGTTAGTTAATAACATCAATATGAAATATTATGTAAAGTTAACCGTTTATTGTACAGAAACTCTTATGTCCTTACGGTAGTCGATTTTTGAAAGAGCATGCGGTAGATAGGCAGTATTTGCTTGATTCCAACCGTTGTTCATGCTATACAATGTTTCCCTACATTCCATGTGTATACACGTATCTCCTCTCCATTCAATATTGTTCCGTTGTGTAATTATATTTGTAATAGGCCCCATGTCTAAAAAAGCCTCTCCTTAAAAGGATGATGTATTGCAGGATTTAAACCGGCTCGCTGATTTTTAGCCCGTTTTCAGCTGTCGTCCTAAATCAATGTCTAGTTCTTAGAGTTCAAAATATTTTCAATTGCCCTAGACGAGAGACCTATAACAGTAAGGGTCCGTATTCCGTTTTCACCAATCATTCCTAAGAACATTCTTGGTATGATTTTAGATTTAGAAAGAAACAAAACTTCTGATTGGCTAAACTATTAGGTTTAGCTAACTAGAAATTGTGTTACTTTCAAATTTAGAAACTTCTGAAGAATAAGTCTGAGAATGTTCTTTAGAATGGTTGGTGAATGCAGATCCAAGTAAGCCTCGCAAATTTCGTGATTTAACTGTATTTTACATTGTTAAGGGTAAAGGGTCCCAACTTTCAACTGGTTTTAACTCTTTACCACACAATCCCGACTTTTAACGACCCTGAGAAAGAAGCCTATAGAAAACATTGTGGGAAAAGGAGAAAATGCTGGTAACCAGCATTTTCTCCTTTTCCCACAATATTTTCTACCCAATCAATGTCAGAAATCATCATATTAACAAGATTTAATTTGTTATCTGCAGATGCTTTGAATTTGGTCCAGTCCAAAAATTTGTCGTTTGGTAAAGATTAATCATGTAAGGCTTGATAAGTAACACAATCTTCTACGAATTAAGAGAAAAGGATTTTTTCAACTTTACGTCATTTACGAAGTCCAGCAATAGTCAATGATTTACGTACCGGATTTGTATCAAAGAAATCCCTATCAAACTCTTTACCAAACGACAAAGTTTTAGGTATGTCCAAAAAGAAAACATTTGCAGATGACAAATCTAACGTGGCTCTAATGACAGAATTTGTCTTAAAAGGAGTAGAAAACATGGTGGAACAAGCAGAAAAAGCTGGATACCACTACTTTCTGCTTTACTCACAATGTTTTCAAAAGTCTTCAACCTCAGGGTCTTTAAAACTCGGGCTTTTCAATCTTCAAAATTTATGGTAAAGGGTTAACCCCCCCAATGTAGGATCCAGTCAGGTGGAAAAATCCCTTGTATAGGCATTGAAGAGCCCGAAAGTAGTACCAGTGAAACAAAGGAAATTCAGAGTCGATTGGCACCAGAATTTATGAATCTAACATATTGAAACTGTCAAAAGGGGCGTAAATAACTGATTTGTACTATAGTATAGCAGTGTATTGCAAAGACAAATCTTGGACTTGATCTGGACGAGTGTCGACCTTGGATGCTTTTGAGTACCATGCAGACTAACTGCATACACAATCGAGTTGTTCGATGATTGCAAAATCGCCTGAAGTCTTCCTAACAAATTACATGGCACTATTCGCCTTTGGTGGTCGTCTAGGATATATGGATAGATCCGGCTTGGATCCACTGGCTCTGATCATTAGACTTGAAAATGGCACTTAACCTTAGAGTGCATAGCACCAGTTATGTTGCTTTTGCGGAAAGTGTAGATTAAGATCAGACTGCACAGAACGTGTAGTCTGATCTTAGATCTACACTGTCCGTTACTTTTTGACATATTCAGTGTACTGGTCAAAACAACTCTGGTATTGCAACATCTCTGCTATGTTTTCCAATCGATAAAGGTGCATTTCATTAATTCAGTGCTCCCTAGAAATGATAGGTTTTTAAATCGGCAAAATATATTTATTGGTGCGTTATTCACTGAGCACGGCATACAAATGATTTAAAAGATTTTGGCTTTGTTAGCAATCAAACTATTAAAAGAAGAATCTTTAAATGATCATTGTAAGACAAACGAATTTTTAAATCGTTGTCTGAAATAGATGATACTTTGACGTTAATTCAGCATAAAACACCTCAAAATTCAAAGTAAAAAGACAGAATGGAAACGTTTCTTAAAAAGCGTGGACAGAAATACCGAAAAATTTAGCCCAAAGCAACAATATCGACTATTATCATCGGACGGACAGATGTCTCTGTTTTATTGCTTCTTTCCGAGATAATTCTTCCTAAACATTAAAATGATTGATGGATCACGTGACCGTGTCATACACTTTTTCCATCGGAAATTGAGAAACTTTGCTCTTGCCTAGTAAGTCATATTCGGTTTTCTTTGTTGATTCGATCGTTTCGTTTGTATGTTGTTTTTAGAGCACTGTCAACAATATATCAGACATATCAAGGTTTCAGGTCGACGACTCATGCCTCCTCTTGGTTTCATCTCTACTGGGATGGTATTCACCAACCAATCCAAGAACATTTTCACTCTTATTCTCCAAAAGTTTCTAAAGTATACAACTCCTAAACTAATTGGCTAATCCATTTGGTGTAGCCAATCGGAAGTTGTTACATTCATATTTAGAAAACCTTGGAGAATAAGGAACGTTCTTAAGAATGGTTGGTAAATATTGACCCATGGCTGGTGCATTGTGCAAAGTGCCTTGTCGTGCCTTGCAAAAGGATACTCCAACGTGTTCTGTTTGTGTGCATTTTTCTAAAACCTCCAGAAAACGCATACAGTCCTTCCAGTGAGCCGGTATTTGTGCCTGCCAATCGTGCTATCTACTGTAGTTGTAAAATATCTACTTTCTATAGATTAAAAAGAAAAGAGTAAAATGTTGCAAACTTACGGTTGGTTGAGATTTTGATAAATTACGTCCACAAAGAAATTCGCATTAGACAATTTTGAAACTGTCATAGTAAAAAATGAAAATCAAGATAAATTAAGGCTTGATACACGAACATTGCGATAGCAAGAGAAATATGATATTCAGGAGCAAATTCTCTCTATACCAAGTATTTCTTTTTTTCAAGAAATTTCTGCTGCAATGCAGATAACATGGCCTGGTGGACATAGGGTATTAAAATTGTCAAGATTGTTCTGATATTGATTAAAACTTTCAATAGGTAAACCCTGGTCTGGTAAAAAGGGGTTTAGTGCATCCCCGTGATGCATGCTACTAAGCAAGTCATCACATAGTTATGGATCAATGTATAACGACCGACTGAATCATGAGGTACACTGGTCCCTTCACATGCAGAAAATTGACCTATAGCAAAAAGTGTCGACTTAGGTCAGCCTGCGCGGAGTGCGTAGGCTGTCCTGGTCGATACTCCTTGCACATGAAATTAAGCCTCCTTTTCACAGAGCATGGCTCAAATACATCCTACACTTCCATTAGCAAATGTAGATTTCATTGGGTGCTGCCCACCGACCAGACCAAAACTATAAGACAAAGTGAGGCCAAACAGATCAGTAGAAAAATAAACCTATACTCAAAATTACAATATCAAAGGGACTCAAAGAGGCTGTAAGTTTGCTCTCTCTGTCTCTGTCTCTCTTTCTCTCCCTCTCTCTCCCCGGGTATTTTCGTTTGTTACGTATATCTGGAGCACATATTGCCCAATATACACTAACCAGTCGAAGGTTAATTCTTTATCCAAATTCCAAGAATAACAACCTGGCTCAGCTAGACGCTCTGTCTCAGCAAATCAGATGTTTGATCTCAGAGTTTAGAAGTAGAACTGAATTGTAAATTGATATTCATACGGGAGTAGATCTTAATACTATGCCACATGTTGCATTATAAACTGGGTGGGCCGTGTTCGAGTATTTGCGGTAATTTTTGTAACAAGCCATTCTCCGAGTTGTACGCAATAATGATATTCTGAAGTAACTTCGCTGAAATCCCAAATTAGTTCAAATTACTGTAATAGCATTTCTAAAATTCAAAGTCATTTCGCCTCCTTTTTCAAACAGATTCAACAAATCACAGTAACAGCCTGTAATCCAAAAACTATCATTATATTTTCCCTGATATATATATATTTTTTAAACTTTTACTTTTAGAATAGGACCAAAAAGAAATCTTCATATCAGCGCATAGTAATTTTCTTTTCCACCATTAAAGGATACAAGGCGATAAATACTTATGACATGTAAGCATTTACTTCACCGAAAGTCGCAAATTTCTACAAAAGCAGGTCAAGCCAAACTAACAAACAGAAATGAGCCATACTCTGGAAAAGGAGGTTTAACGCATCTCTGTGATCCATGATACTAAGCAACTCATCGCATAATTATGGATCCACAAAATCCTGTTTGTTTAACAATCGCCTGAATCATGAGGTAAACTGGTCCTTTGACATGCAGAAAATTCATCAAAAGCAAAAAGTATCGGCACAGGTTAGCCCGCGCAGATTGCGCAGACTGATATGGGTCGGTACTTTGTGCAGATGCATTAAACCCCAGTTTCACAGATCATCGCTCAAGTAAATTATGTACTTACCATATTTTAAACTTTACTTTGACGTGTTAATTTCCACTATCGTTCTTTTACACAAATCTCAAAAACTAATTCAATAAATTACATTTCACAAAATATCATCTCTGATCCAACACCAGAATAATGACGACGTGAAAGACAAAAAGATCACAGAAGTAAGTATAAAGGTTATTCAACCAAACTTCTATGAGTAATGCCGCCGATTTTAAATATACCTCTGCATCAGTTCAGTAGATTTTTTTTCTACCCCGGACAATCACATTTGCGGAATATCAGTAACTATGACACGGTATCTCAGGCGACCTGCCGAAATTCCCGTGAATATCTCATAACTACAGAAATTTGCTTGGCAATGCGTATATACAGCCGGAGACAGAGGCGAATCAATAAAAGATAAATTGGGAGCTCTGTTTGGTGAGCTCTCCGCTTTCTAAATCTGTTGATCTACGATGTTTTGGGAGGTAATTCTCAAAACTTCCACAAAAACTATATTTTGAATGTTATTGATGTGATTTGGTTAGGTAAGAGGGGTGTTAGGGCGTTGCATGGTAAGAGAGAACGTCGGATCTAAGTTTTGTGTATTATCCATAAAGTAGACACTTGGTATAAAAATGTTATTGGCCCATTTAGAACTCTTCTGTAAAGCCTCATTGAAGTTCTCCAGTGGAGAAAGCAGGGTATTGCAGTGAAAAAAGGGACTTTGGCTATGAACCAGAATATTTTTAAACGACTGGAAAGATATAGAGCGAGTACAGAACTTGGTCGTTTTCTTTCAGTCTTTAACAAACAATACGTGTTTTCTCCTATCATGAGTCTAAAGAATCCCCAGCGTTTAAAACATTGTTCTGACCCAAATTTGTTATAATTCAGGCTTTAATTCGGCAAATTAAGCCAAATTTTACCAAAAAATGGATATTTTGGATCCTAGATCACTCCTCATGTTCTCTATGATCCGATGTAGACCGACCCCCGTCCGCAAAGCAAATAAATTTGAGCCATACTCTGTGAAAAGAAAGTTTAATGTATCTGCAACAGGTTTGTACTAAGGCCGATTTGTTTCGAAACTTTTTTGCATTTGGTTAATTTTCTGCATGTCCAAGGACCATTTTACCTCATTATTCAGTCGGTTGTGAAACAAAATGGATTTTATAAGTCTATAGTTATGTGATGCCTTGCTTAGTATAATGCATCACGGAGATATGGCTTGCAACACGCGAAAAGGGGCATTCGGACATTTGCGTAAAGTGTCGTTCCGAAACGACACTTCTCGGTTTTATGCAATTTTCTGTTTTGCGCAAGTCTACTGTAGCACAGAATGCCCCTTTTCGCATGTTGCAAGCCAATATTATAATAAACCCCGTTTTGCCAGAGCATGCATGGCTCATTGGTTAGACATACAAATGGTAAACCCGAAATGTGTACTGTTTGGATGGCAGTGCTTTCCATACTGATGAAAAATGACATATTCCTTTTCTGCAAAACTTTTTTTTTTCGTCTTTTGTGTAGTTTGTATAAGAATTTTGGTATGCCACATTCTAAAGCTTAACAGTTATGGTTTGTGGTACCCTTATACTTAACAGAATGGGATTAACTCCCAGCATGCAGCAAGATGAAATAAAAGTCGTGACAAAAATGGCAAAAAAACAAAACTTTTTTGTGATGCCGCCAACCATTTAGCAAAAAACGTCACTCTGCGACAGGATACTACAACACCAGGAAAGCGCCTATTATCATCATAACAAATGAAGTAATGAAATTTTCCACTCCACTCTCTAACAACGATGACTTCCTGGTCGACTCCTTTACTCTCCCCGCATTTCGATAATAACGCAAATGGCGTGAGATACACGCGGTATTATCGAATCTATTTGACAACTGCTCTAAGCGAGGTTTTATCGCGTTTTTGTTTAGGTATTCGCTGGCTAAAAAAAATAATTTCAAAAGTAGGTTAAAAGTTGCCAGGTCGCTCTAGCTTTTGTTTTCTTTTTACAAATTTTAAAATTATTTTTTCTGCCAGGGACTAACACTTGGACCGACCATACAATAACAGATTGTCATTTTCACAATAATTTCCATACTTTTCAAAGGTATAATTTAAATTTAAATGCATTTTAACATCCGCATTGTTTACTTTTCGCCGTTATCGGGGCTTTGACTCTTACCCAAACGACGAATTTAGACTCTTCGATTTTAAACGCAGCTTCAGTCAACAAGTTTTAAATTAGTGAAATGGACTTAAGTTCTCTGATATTACAAAAAGCATTGTGGAAGTAGGAGAAAATGTAACCAGTATTTTCTCCTTTTCTCGCAATTTCTTTCAAAGGCCTGCTTCCTCCGGGTCGTTAGAACGCAGAGTTGTGTGATAAAAAGTCAACTGCACGGTGCATTACCGTCGACAAAATGTTACTTTGTCTTAAAGGCTTTTATCAAAACAGTATCAATTCTATCACCTTCAGCTTCTAATTGTCATGTTTCAAGTATTTCAACATATAACTTAAAGGACCTGTAGGGGCCAAAAAGGTTTATTAAATACATTTAAATTTAGATCATACTATTTATCATGATAATTATTGTGAGGATAACAATCTGGAATTGCACGGTCGGTCCAAGTGTTATTCGCTGGCATAAAAACGAATTTCAGAACTAGGACAAATGTTGCAAGGTTGCTCTATCTTTTGTGTACTTTTTACCTAGTTTTGAAATTCATTTTCTTGCCAGCGAGTAACACATGGACCGACTGTACAATAACAGATTATCATCTTCACAGTAATTTCAATACTTTTTAAATTGTATGAATTAAAATTAGATGCAGTTTTACATCCCATTGTTTACTTTTGGCAACTACTGTGACTTTTAACGAAGGAAAGCTTCGTTCGCAATTTATCGCATATCGTATAAAATCTGTTTTACAAAATATTTGTTTGAAATTGGTAATATAAGGTAACATTGGCGAAAAATCACTCATTAAAAAACAATATCAGCGTTGCTAACAGGTGGTATGGTTATAAGAGTAGGAAACCCCATAAAACAATTTAAAACTACCGACTTCAATCATTAGTTTCCTTACATGTTAATATTCAACATGAATTAACCCTTAAGTACACTATCCCGAGTTTTAACGACCCTGAGGAATCCTTTTGAAAAACATTGTGGGAAAAGGAGAAAATGCTGGTATCCAGCATTTTCTCGTTTTCCAACAATGTTTTCTACCATCATTTGAGCAACATTTGAATAATTGTCTGTAAATGCTTTCTATTTGGACAAGTGTACATGCTTGCCGTGTATTAAAGTGTTTAAGGTTTAAACAGGAATACTCCCGATAATTCTGTTGCAAAAGGTAAAATTGATTGTCACATGCAGCCTCTCCTTTTTTTTGTACAACGTTTACAATAGTGACCGGCTGCAAGAAAAAAAGATTTTTGCATGTGGTAATGTAGTAACCATTAAAGAACCGAAAAAAAAATCAATAACTTGGTTAAAATTCAATAAGCTAAAACAATGCATTGGTACGTTGATCATTTTAATACAGTAAATATGTCGCCTTACTATTTACATAGTCCTTGGACGGTGTGGTCTGTGACAACGACACACTTAGAAGGGTAAACAAACTTTTTAGCGACCACCACAGATATTTACACTTGAAGCTTATCTATATATATTAATCTATTTTCATTTGTATCCTTCCGCCCACACCAGTTCTTCTTTGTTCCACTGATTAGCAAGTTCGATAACATTCACATACAATGCTTCAAGTTCAGGAGTTCTGTCAATTCAGTGTATGAATTTGTAATCAGAACAATCCTTGTTCGTTCTTCGGTAGTGGTGCTTGTCACGCGATAGTGACCTTTGACATGGCAAGGCAGACCTCAAGCCAAGTAGCAATGAAAACCAAGAAAATACATGTACATGAATAAATAATTGCTGCCAAAATATAGATGAAATACTTGTTGAAAGGGTGTATAACCTGTTCCCCTTGATTGGTAATGTCTCTAACTTTTCGTTGACGAAGATGTAGCAATGTTTCTACTTTGTATTCGAAGCAAATACGGCAAGTGCGAAGAGAAAAATTCTAAAATTAATTAAAATCTTTGTGTACGATGTTTAAACACGTTGAGCGCCAAGGAAGTTAAAACGTATCATTCAGTCGATAGAAATATCCTGTAGCAGGCCAGAATGTCTGACAAAATCATAAACGAGGGAAGCTTGCAATTGAAAGGGGTGTTAAAAACAACTCTAGTGCCATTCGTGCTGAATGTCGTAAAGTCCTCGCGTAACATGTAAAGCTCTTTAATTGTAGATCGAAAGACAATGATGATAATGAAATGCACATCTACGCCTGTGATAGAAATGCTTCTGAAATTAACGTGAATTTGAGGATGCCTCCACAATGGTGTAGCGTTAACTTCGTATGCCCAATCTGCATTTTGTTTTCTCTTTCTTTCACTAATCACTTAAGCTGAAGACTGGCTTAGAAACAATCTTGTTAAGCAAATATGATAAAAATGCATATGCTCCATAAAATGGGGGCTTAATGCATCTGCAAAAAGTTCCGACACAGGTCAGCTGCGCAGTGTGCGCACCCAGACCTGAATCGAAACTTTCTGGCTTTGATATTAATTCTGCACGTCCAGGGACCATTCTAATTCAGGCTTTAGCCTGTTGCTAGACAAGATAGTTTTTATTGATCCATAATAATAATGATAACTTACTTGGTATATTGCATCACGGAGAAACATAAAACTCACTTTTATCAGAGCATGACACTAGTGTGTAATACATGAAGGCATGTGAAAACATTGTATCAAAAGGAGGAATTGTTCAGTATGAGCAATTTCTCTTTTTATCACAATTCTTATTCTTTTTTTTTTATGTAAGCAAAAGGAAAATTATCGTCAGAGCATGTGAGTGAAAATCGGTTAGGTAAAAGGGGATGAAGTCAGAAAGCAAAAATCAAAGATTAGAGTGAGTGTTTTGTGAAGTCTGATCTAGACAGATTTCGTCCGTCAAAAGCATCTTAGAATTTACATTTAGTGGTCTAAGGATGCACTCATTTCTTTTGTTGCAAAAACAATAAAGAAAGGTTTAACCCTTATCCTCTAAATAAATGAAATGAAACTTTTAAGCCGATAATTAAAACCCAAATTTGCTATTTCAACCGTAATTTATTTGGGGAAAATAGATCTATGACCTTATCGGAAAGTGTAGATCAAGATCAGACTGCACGTTCTGTGCAGTCTGATCTTGATCTATACTGTCCGCAAAAGGTCAGTGAGTCGCGATTAGCAGCCTAAGAGTTAAGAAATATTATAAGAAAATGAAGAAGTGACTGATTGTGATTGATTTCTCCCTTACTGCAACGATATTCACCAATCATTCCTAGTTTCAGTTGTGGTCTTATTCTGGATTTAGAAAGTAACGTAAAGTTTGGTTTAGTCAATCAGAAGTTCCGTTACTTTCAAATTTAGAAAATTCCTGAGAAGAAGACCAAGAATGTTCTTCAGAATGGTCGGTGAGTACAGACCCTGTCTTTAATTCTTTACCGAACAATTAAATGTTAGACATGACCGTTTTTGCAGCTTTTGCAGACGGCAAATCAAATCTTTCTAAAATGGCTTGCAACACGCGAAAGGGGACATTCGGAGATTTGCGTAAAGTGTCATCCCGGATCAGCCTGCGCAGTCCGCGCAGGCTAATCCGAGACGACACTTTCCGTTGTAATGTAATTTTCTGTTTTGCGTATGTCTACTGAAGGACAAAATCTAAAGTAGTCGTAAAGTGCAGTCTCGGATTAGCCTGCGCGGACTGCGCAGGCTGATCCGAGACGACACTTTACGCAAATGTCCGAATGCCCCTTTTCGCAAGCCAAATGATCTGATTTCTCTTTTAATGAGTAGAAAACGTTGTGGGAAAGGACAAAATGATGGCTACCAGCATTTTCTCTTTTCCAGCATTTTTAAAAGGTCTTTTTCCCCCTTGGTCGTAAAAATTTGGGATTGTTTGGTAAAGAAACAATTTATTGACATTTTCGTTCTTCAAACAGATATCCTGTTTATAGTTTGTAAGTCCAAAATGCGTGTCAGGTTTGAATTAAATTTCACAAAAAAAACCAGCGAAATTTTAGAAGATGTAGTAATCGATCGGCTTGACATCTTTATGTTTTCCGCATCAATTTATGACTATTGTTATTCCTATTACACGGAAGTTGATTTTAAATTAAACATAAAAACCTGAAGTTTATATCATCAGATTGATATCTCAGTTAGGGTCTACACAAACAAGAGTTGTTTAAAACTTAAATACAAACAACAGGAAATGTTTAACGGTTCATGTGGACATATAAATGATGACAAAATGTTATACTTGTCCAACTGAGAACTATTTCGTGACGACCAATTTGGCTTAAATGGTTGAACTTGTCTGTGAAAAAGAAAACATGATAGGGAAGAGGAGAAAATGCTGATTACTGTATGAGCAAATTTCTTTTCCAACAGTGACTTCAAAAGTGTTATTCTTCAGGTTCGTTTAACCATAAGTTTGTGTGGTAAAAGGTCAAATCAGACTATACCTCGATTAGGATTTTTACAAACAAGTGTCTCTGAAAAGAATGATGTACGATTTATATGGTTGTGCGGACTACATAAACTGTTTTCGTTAGCATCAAGGTCCCTAGTATTTTAGTTATGAAAGCTGCTTTAACTCTTTTACCAAACAACCCGGTGTTTCAAGGACCTTGAAGGAGAAGCCCTTTGAAAACATATTGGGAAAAGATAAAAACTCATTCTTGTAACCAGCATTTCCTTCTTTTCCCAGACTGTTTGCTACCATTCCAAAGACAGAAATCATGTTTCAAGCTACATTTTATTTATCGTCTACAGATGCTTTCCAATTTGGTCAAGTCTATTTGGTAAAGAGTTTGAAGAAAAGGAAATCCTCTCTCTCTCTCTCTCTCTCTCTCTCTCTCTCTCTCTCTCTCTCGTTTTCCGCGTCTATAATCTTCTGAAGAGAAAAACAGTGACACATCTAATTGACTTTTAATCTTGTAAATCTGACGATGATTGCTAGTAATCGTAGTGAAAATTTTATTTAGTCGGCACTTCATTACGTCATATTGTTGATACCTAACTTATTTTCTTCCACAGATTATGTTTTTATGACAAAAGATAGAGTGCACATAGCGGTAGTGTAAAGCCCGAAACATCAAAATGTGCTCTACAAGATCTGTCATTCTCGATGGCATGTATGGTCATCAGCTTTCTTACCGTTAAGTCAACGATACGGGAATATATACCAGGTATGTCTAAGCAAGTTAATGGTAACATAAAACCTATTCAGAACACCGTGAATCGAGATAGAACTAAAGAAACATACTTCTCGATCTTGCAAGAACATTCTCTGTATATGTGTGAGGTTTCTCACCTAACCAGCCTTGAAATGACTGTGTTTCCCATTTTAACCGGCTTAAGCGAGCAGTCTATTGATTGAGTGGGTAAAAAATGACAACAAGGAAACTGGACTCTCAGTACGTATTAACTTTATACTACAGCACCCCGACTTTTAACCACCCTGAGAAAGAAGGCTTGTGAAAACATTGAGGGAAAATGAGAAAATACTTGTAACCAGCATTTTCTCTTTTTTAAACAATGTTTTCTATCCTGTCAATGACAAATTTTTGTCATTTGGGCTATCTTTGATTTGTCGTCTGCAAATGCCTTCAACTTGGACCTGTCTAAAATTGTGTCGTTTAGTAAGGAGTAAAAAGAAATGGGCAGTAGAAATCTCTTTTGGTGATCAAACTCTGTCATACTATGGTCGACCATGGACACAATTAGCCCTTAAGCAGTGATAACCTTCCCTGCCCCCCCCCCCCTCTCTCTCTCTCTCTCTCTCTCTCTCTCTCACCCCATTTATTTTCCTGGGCCTTTGTCTGTTTATTTCGCATGTCTGTCCCACTGCCCTTGTCCTATCTGTCCAAACTTTTCAAACAGGAGGTGCACACAATGTCATATACATATACATGAATGCGTGTATATACCATTGTATTCTATGCCATAGAAATTAGTACAAATGAAATTTTCAAGTTTACAAATCTTCCATCTGTCTGACCTTTCATTAGCATTTACAGAAAAAGATGTTTAGTTATGAAGCTGTCATCAAACAGGAACGCGAGGGAGATAACTTAATTTCTGCTGCCATTTTTTAAAATATGTAACCTATCCAATTCTTACTTATTCAAAATATTTAGTCCTCATTATTGCATATTGTCAACGTTTTTAGAATCTAATTGCTATTGAAGTGATATAGTGAATAGTTGGAAATAACTTAGCCCAATGGATATTAAACACATAATAACTGCCATCACAGAGGGTCTATTGGAGATTCAGTTAAGCCTGTATCAACAACACATCAAATTTAATTAAACTCTTTACCAATCTACATTTTAGACTTGTCCAAACTGAAAGCAATTTCAAACGACATATTAGGTGTGACTTAAATGTTGGAATTTTACGTTGAAAGAATAGAGACCATTTTTGGAAAAGGAGAAAATGCTGGTTAACAGAATTCTAAAATTCGAGATTGTGTGATAGAGGAGTAAATAGTGGTCTTTTAACACTTACGAGCGTATAACCGAACAAAAACAACAATAGCTTTAGATTACTTTCTGGACTTTCTGAATGGTGAAAACTGTCTTTTAAAGAGAAGAGAACATTGTGGGAAAAGGGGAAAATGCTGGTTACCAGCATTTTCCCTTTTTCCCCCAATGTTTTCAAACGCTTTCTTCCAACGGGTCGTTAAATCTCGGGATTGTGTGATAAAGGGTTTAAAACTTCCCTTTATTAATTTAACAGCAGAAAGGATCAATACAGTCAGGTTCCGAGAGAATCCACCTCTAGAGCTGCTAAGTACGGGTTGATGCGCTTTTACGAACATTGTAGAGCAATATCAGACAGTACCTGTACTGTCGAAAAGTTCGAATTTTTCCGGCGATAAGAAACTTTGAAATCGCAGTATTTGGGTTTTGCCTACCGGCTGAAAGTTTTCATTGGTTTTACAGTAGTATAAAGTCGGTTATCATTATTGGAAAGTCGTGTTCGGTTTAACATCTCAAAAGATATATCGGAAAGAGAAGAATCAAGATCAGACTGTGCATTCTTTGTTGGCAGATCTACACTGTCAGCAACAAAGCAAAGTCGTTCACACTTTACACATTAATGATTTGCTTACTATCGTTTTATTTTCTAATGTGTTAGTGTTTATATATGTATATACATGTAGATAGATAAGTAGAATACAAACATTTCGCTACAATTTCAAGGCTATTTCAGCTACAATATTTTGAGTTTTGAATGCAGGACACTGGGGATAAAGATCATACTACATGTGCTATAAAATCTGATCAATACGTACACGAAAATAGTTCTCAGCATCATACACGTTTAAAGATTTTCCCATGCACCAAAAGCATAACGGGTAAATACTGCAGATTGCATCGATAAGGTCTTATAAATAAGACATAAATTTCCATTCAAAAACTAGAGAAACTTTGACATTTCGTCGTTCAATGGCAATCATCTTCAATTCAGTTCGATGGCTGACTAGATACTGCCTACAATTCCTGGATAATTCTTGTCTACAAATATTACATCCAAACAGACGAAGTTCCCCAGAAATATGCGTGTCGTAAGTTCAGAGTCCTTCGAGTAATACAATGTTTGAAATAAAACTTGGCAACAGTTTGTGTAGAACAGCAATATTTGGCAATGGTATATCAATTGATTCAGTGATTATGACCGTTTCCGCTGACTAAGTTATAGATTATCATAATATCAAGATCGTCTTGGGATCGTCTGCCTTGGATCAATTTGATTCGAGCAGACGTCTTTCGAATTTCGATCTTATACAAATTCCATTGATGTTTCTCGACCTACAAAATTGGCTGTTTGTCTGTCTATCCGACTGACGGCATCCCTGTCTAAATCTCAACGAACATCAACCGGCAATAACATTACTACAGGTCAGTATTTGTCTACGAGTCAAAATCCGACTCTGATTGGGTTCTTCTTTTTTTCGTTATGACTTACGACGAGTACCAGTGGTAGGATAAGAAATTCTACTGATGAAACAATTGATCATTACATCATAACTTACACATCATTAACGTAAATTAACATTTCTAGCGTCAAATGCAGAAAGCAAGGAAAGACGACCTGGCAATTCCTATTTCAATACCTTTTTTTGTACAGTGCCTTTTAAAGTATCGCACACTATAGATCCAAAATCAATCAGCATTTCTGTGCAGTCTAATCTTGATCGACTCAATACCTTTTTTTGTACAGTGCCTTTTAAAGTATCGCACACTATAGATCCAAAATCAATCAGCATTTCTGTGCAGTCTAATCTTGATCGACTCAATCCACACAAAAAGAAAAAGAAAAATTATACATTACTATCCTCGTAGATTTAACTTATAAATACTTCGGTAGATATGGTTCGCGGTTACTGTTGGGGACATGTTTCGGCTGAAGAAAATTGTTCTATCTGATCTTAAATTCATACTGTCCCAATTTTTTCGGTTATATTTGAAATACATGTGATCTTTACAACGTGGAGAATGAATATTATCATTTCATTAAGCGGCACAGTAGTTAAGACTTTACAATGCAAGTCCGAGTGTACATGGCCTTGAAATAAAAGCCTTTGTAATCATTGCGGTAAAAGGCGAAATTGTTGGTAACCAGCATTTTCTCCTTTTCGCACATTTTCTTCTTTTTCAGACACAAATACCTCTACTTCAGCCACATTTAACCTGTCGTCTGCAAAATCTTTCAATTTAGACCATTCTAAAATTTTGTCGTTTGGTAGCGAGTTAAGACCTTCCATTTGATGGCACGGTTAGTTCTAGAAACAAAATTGAAATGGTGACAAACGGTTCAAAATCGGTTATTGCACCGATTCCTAGCTGTGAAAAAGCAAAATAAAACTGATTTTTAAACCAAACGAAACCATTACAACATCCATCAAAACAAGATTTATTATTACTAATCTCTTCTAAATGTTAAGGACGCTTGATTCGTTGGTACATAATGCCTCACCGTTGACTTTTCATGTTCTAGATAAATAGTTTTTCTTTGTTTCCCACGAGGTTTTCAAACCTATTTCTGTGGGGTCATTAAAACTGAGATTATTTGGTAATAGCTTAACTCCTTACTCTCTGAAGCATTTTTCTCACTTAAACGAAGTACAGTTATTGAAATGTTAACATATTTTTTATAGATTATATAAAAATTGACATGAAACAGCAGTTTTCTCGGTAAGTGCAGTGCGATCTTTGGCTACCTTGTCCATATAGAGCACTTATGTGTTGCTTGTCGCCTTCTTGGGATAACATCAACTTGTAGACAATGTATCTTTTCTCATCCTTTATACTTCCTTTCTTCTCTGCCCTTTTTTTTCACCATATTTACATGACATTAGCGTTTTTAGTCCATTCTTTCCAGAAATAAAGTTGTATAGGACGACTTTAGCAACTATGAATTCTGAAGCGGTTAGCATTAAAATCGTCTAAGAAAAGTCAGGAATTCACGTTGACTGTTCAGTTTTCATATTTTCATAAATCACACTATCCTGGAATTGTCCGACCATACGGGTAGCCATCATTCTATTGTTTTGGTGGTATTCGCGATCAAGATCAAGACTAAGCCTAAGACCCCAACTCACGAGAAGATTACTCTAATCCCCCGGTCACAGCTACTGTTACCTACCATAAAGCTGAAATTCCAACGTCAAACCTACATGTACCTCATTTCATATGTTTGCAAGAGCTTAAAAGCGCAAACAAAGCTCGGCAACAGCAAACATAAAATCTACAATTCTGTCAATCTACAGACACTGTGGCACTTTTACTTATGGACAGTAGCCTCTTAATGTCCTTTTCGAAGAGAGATTGCCAAAAACAACCTTTAACCCCTGGTGCTCGATAGTGTTCGACTTTTGTCCCCCAATTGATTATTAAAGCTTTATTCTATGCATTCACAATCATTGAATAGATCTATTCTGAAATAGTTCAATTCGTTGTTCTCATTATTTACTCTTCACCAAATGACAAAATTTTAGACTTGTCCAATTTGAAACAATTTGCAGACGACAAATTTAGTGTTACTCATAACATAAAATATGTCTTTCATGGTAGAGAAAACATTGTGGACAAAGAAAGTGCTGGTTATCAGCATTTTCTCCTTTACCTACAACGTTTTCAAAAGCCCTGTCTTGGAGTCGTTAAAAGTCGGGATTGTGTGGTAAAGTGTTAAGTCAGCGGGGATGATTTCAACCTCTGGAGCGCTCAGCACAACTTCGATAGACTTTTGCACACATGGTACACAGAACAAGTGATCTGTATACATATTTACAGACGATTCAAGGTTTTAACTCTTAATTTCTAAGCACTGTATGAATGGCCTATCAATGTCAAGTTTTATAATTAAGAAATAAAAATGAAAATAGTCGGAGGATTTGCTTTTCAGGCTTTGGCAAAAGGGGGTTTAATGTATCTCCGAGATGCATGATACCAAGCAAGTCATCACATATATAATTATGGATCCTTAGAATCCATTTTGCTTAACAACCGACTGAATCAAGATGTAGAATGATTCAGGAACAAGCAAAAAGTTTCGACCCGCATAAGACTGCGCGGACTGCGCAGGCTGATCTGGGTCGATACTTTTTGCAGATGCATAAAGCCCCCTTTTCACAGAGCATGGCTCAAATGTTATGGCCAGAATAGCTTTGAAATTGTTATAACAGAGGCATTTCTTCCATTTTGAAATGTCAATTTCATTATGTTGCACACTAATGTTTAACTGGTTCTTGGGCACAATACGAAAGGAGGTGAATATCCGAACGCAGATTTATGTCAAAGAATTCGAATTTATTATTGTAATATGCATTCAAAATTTGATTGTATCTCATTGCTGCCCTTGGGCAAGGAACTGTAGGGCTCTTAGCACTGGTGAACCCAGGAAAGACATGGATGAGTAAAGTGAAGCCGTGATATGACTGAAATACTTTTGAAGTAACATAAAACCAAATTCAATTAAATACATAGAGAAATCATGCCTGTATGATAGATATTAAACCTAATAGTCACTGGAAAGGTCAATCTACGTTTTTCTAGAAGAATAGATGCCATAACGCCAGTGAAAATTTCCCTATAATTTATCAAAAAATCCCAAAACCGAACTTCCCTTTATGGGTCAAACGAATGTAATCAATCATGTTCAGTGGATCAGGAGATTTCTTACAAAAGATTCCGACTTATCGTGCCGCTGAATATATAGACTCCTTTTTTATCTCTAAACTGACAGTCAATGGAAATTGGTGTGTTTTGAGTACTTCCATTTATCATCGACTAATGAGCCTTATCTATGTATTTTAAAGCGTTGTTGATAAATTTATTTTACCTCACTATGAGGAATAGGTCAGACTTTGTATGTATATAAATCTATATACCGGTAACTATGAGCAAAATTTAACGCGATTTTGAAGGCTAGAGTGAATGACGGCAAAATACGAAATAATAATGATAAAAAACAATTTATAATAGAATAATAATAATAAATGAAGATATACATATTTTTTTTTTCAGTGAGAGATTGAAATTTATTTCATCTCGTGAATATCATCGGTAATATTTTCACTCGTGGCTCCGCCGCTTGTGAAAATATTACCGATGATGTTCACTCAATGAAATAAATTCGATCTTTCACCGAGAAAAGCAAATATCCGCAATATAATACCGTAGTTGCTGCACTTGGCCTCATGAAGAAGGGACTGTAGAAGAGGATGGAACAAATTCCCGGAAACCCAACAACTCAAGAAATCCAAAAGAGCGTCCCCCTTGGAAGTGCACACATCATGAGAAGACCGCTTTTCATAGCGTAAATCCTTAAATTGCCATAGAATCATGGTTTATGCTAGCATGATAGTGAAGTCGCATCAACATACAGGTAACAAACCAAATAATAATAATATTAATAATAGTATATCATCATTTCATCATCATGATGATTATTATCATTATTATTTCAACTTTAATGAGAGAGAGAGAGAGAGAGAGACAGACAGACAGACAGAGAGAGAGAGAGAGAGAGAGGCATGTATTGTGTTTTGAAGACAAATTGTCACCGATCTATCAAGATGTTGCATAGAATTTGATCACTGGAAAATAAGTTTAAACTACTAAGTTTAGATTTATATTTGCCCGTGTAGTTAGCAATGATAATGCTTTTCCTGTGCTGATCGTTTTGTTTAAATAGTTAAATACATGTAACATCTACTGTAACGAAGTCTTATAACACATCTTTACTTTGATGAGTAGTGAATTTTCGAGGAGGAGGGGGGAGTCATTTCACACAGTAGAAAATCACGATGAAATCAGTTTTCTAGTTTCCGGTTTTTACCTATTTAAGCGTTAGACTGATCAATAAAGACGGTTAAGTGAGACTCAAACACTGCAAACGATGCAGCTTCAAGGCTATTTAGGCAAATAACCTTACACAGAAAAGGAAATTCTTCACGAGGTATCGGAAAACATGTTTGTTTAGTCTTGCCGCGCCCCGGTAGCTCAGTCGGTAGCGTACAGGACTTGAGAACAGGGGGTCGCTGTTTCGATCCATGGCTCGGCCAATTTCTTCCCGAGGATTGATGATAGTCATTGCGACAAGATTCACTCCTCTCTCGCCGCTGATCATTGTTTCGACGTTCGTTATGTGGGAAAGCAACCGGTGGCTTCGAATTAATATTATTGGGAGTCTGGTAAAAGAAACTCCGGGAAAGCATGGGTAGGTGCACTGGCCATCACGATATAACTGAAATACTGTTGAAAACTGCGTTAAACACCATATAATCAATCAATCATTGCTTAGTCTTATCTTGATTTACGCTGTCGTGAAAAGGGCCTTACGTAACAATAACATTGCTAGGAGCTGTATGTACTCGTACTACCGATGATTTCATGGTAGTAAAGTTGAATACCGGATATGCCATCGAGAATGACAGACCTTGTAGAGCCCATCTGGCGATTTCGATTTTTAACCCCCTGCAATGTGCACTGCGTGTTATTTCACGAACATGTAATTTCTGGAATGAATTAAGGTAACTACCTAAAATATGAAGTTATGAAGTAACGACTAACAAAAACCATGTCTGCCACCAGGTGCACCCATCATCGTCACATTTACAAATAAAAAAAGATAGATGTACGTCATTGTTTGACTTCAGTGAGTTGTTTCAGTTTCAAGTGGCTTGAAGGACGGGCCAAACAGAGAGAGAGAGAGAGAGAGAGAGAGAGAGAGAGAGAGGGGGGGGGAGAGGGCGAGCAACAGAAGCGCAAACGTGCAGAGTAAGCCTTGTGGTCAAACGCAGGAGCTTTAGAAAAGTGTCAATTCACACACGTAACTTTGCTATACAATTTCTTTTTTTTTTCTTCTTTTTTTGTCAATCAAGTGCAATGGTTGGTATTGACGAGGCAAAACTGAGATATGCTTTAATTTCTGTTTGTCAGTTTCTGAGCTAATACAAGAGGTATCTTTCAAATTTCAAAAATAAGATGGGACGCACATTGCCCAGTTATCGAATAATCGGGTAATACGTCAAGCTTGCTCAATGTCAGTTTTCGCTGAAAGGAAGAGAGAGAGAGAGAGAGAGAGAGAGAGAGAGAGAGAGACTTACTTAGACTTATACATTATTTGTTGTATAACAAGCAAAGGGTCTGACATCATTGTTTTCTGTACTAAGATAATTGAAGAGAATCAAGATTGGAAGATTGTATCATGTTGTTTGTATTACCTCTGACAGAAACCCGTTAATCTAACGTCCCTTGATATTCCAACATTTATCCATTTGATTGCCCCTTTTCATTTTCTGTCGAAATAACTAATGAGAAATCTAGAACGGGCTTATCTACATTTCTTACATTTATTGACTTTGTTCAACTTCTCAGAACGCTGAATGAAATGGTTATGGTAATATGTTAGTAAAATATGACCCATATTTTGCATTATCGAGGCTATCGTATATCTAATAATATTGGACAACGTAGTTTGAAGATCTGGGCCTCTATTCTCCAGCCATGCTTACAGCCCTAGTAGCGACCAAAAGTTCAAGCAAAGGGTTGGTAAAATGCATTTGAATTTAAATTATACCATTTCAAAGTATGGAAATTATTGTGACGATGACAATCTGCTTTTGTACGTATGATCCGATCTTGGAAGCGTTACATAGTCACTAGCAGGAAAATGAATTTTGAAACTAGGTCAAATGCTGCTAGGTCGCTATATCTTTGTTTACGTTAAATACCAGGTCTTATCATTCATTCTCCTGCCAGTGACTAGCATTTGGACCGACGGTCCAATAACAGATTGTCATCTTCACATCAATTTCCATATAGGCGGTATGATTTAAACTTGGATGCATTTTAGTGCCCCATTGTTTACTTTTGGCCGCTACTGGGACTTTAAGAAGGGGCATAGTCTCATTCTTAAGACTTTTTAAATTTGAAAGTAACACAACTGCCCATAGACTAAACCAAATAGTTCAGCCAATCAGACGTTATGCTTCTTTCTTAAATCTAGGATTAGACTTTGAATGAAATTAAGAATGATTGATGATTAAGGAACCTGGGTCCGTATTCACCAACCATTCTTAGGAACATTCTCAGTCTTATTCTCCAGAATTTTCTATATTTGAAAGTTACACAACTTCTGATTGGCTAAACCAAAATGGTTTAGCCAATCATATGATGTGTTACTTTCAAATGTTGAAATCATGGAGAATAAGACAAAGAACATTCTTAAGAACAGTTGATGATTACGGAACCTGGGGTTGGCGAAAGATGGTTTAATCATGCCGTGTCCGGCAGTTTACGTGAATGCCCGACCGTTCTCCACAGCTTACCGAGGCAATCCGATTGTTGCACGTAGTATACCGACATTGACCGACATTGGCCGATGTTTCACGATCCCATTACAGTTGGCCAACCTTAATTAGAAATTTCAAGATTGGCAATCTGAGCCAATCAGTGATTATTCTCGTAATTTAGGATAAGAAGTAAATTTGAAATAGCTGGTGAATAGGATTCCAGACCACCCATTTTATGCAGTCGGATCTTGATCCACACTGTCCACAAAAGCAACTCTTTACAATTTGTGCAGGGTATGACACAAGATGGCGTTTGGGGCAAACTTTTACGAAAGGAGTTGCCAGTACAATGTTATTAAATAAACCCTCGAATTATTCAATATGTACAGCTTTTAATTCAAAAGGCAAACAATGTAAGATTCCTCTCGTCACATAGATCTGCTTGTAGAAATTTCCATGGGTAAAACTAACTCACATCTTTAAGCTTAATTATAACTACCTCATTTTGACAAGCCTTAGCACTAACAAATTGATTAATTTTGATATCTGATTTGATAAGAAATGTCAGTCAGGCGAGGTTAGAGAGAACGACCTAGGAATATATAGTGTTATGAATTATGTCGTAGAATAATGATTCCGTAACGTCACATTATGCTGATTTCAAGTATGGGTAAGATAATAATGTAATGAGAATATTCATGTCAAATCGAAGCTAGATATTTGAAGATTCCTTTTTCTTTTCAAAGGTTACCGTTAGCAAGGGTACCATTACGCACAATACGCATGTGCATGTAAAAAAGAGAGGTTGATTTTTTTTTTTTGCAAAATAGCGATATTGGTGACAAATTATTTACAAGGAAAATGCTGTAAAAAAAAAAAACAATGCCAGAACCCGACATTTCACACCCACATTTTTAAAATTTTCGGGAGAGGCCCTCCGGACCCTACCAGCAGGAGGAGGACACCTCCGCTCCCTCCCGCATTGACTCCCTTCCTCATCGGCACTTCGTGCCTCACTGTGCGTATAAATAATTCCGTCCTGGCAACGCCTATGCGTCTTAATATTTGTACTTATTTTAGGTCTCCTAAGGCCAGAATTTGCAAAAGTTATGTATTTGAAGTTTCAAAAATTAATCACCATTTTTCTTTTGATAGAATACAAGTATACGGGAAATAAAGCATTACATTTGATGTGATCAATATAAAATGCCATGTAAAGTAAAAATAATTATAGTGTTCATAACTAATCCAGTTTTCCATAAAATAGGTCCTTTACATGTATTTTAAGATTTGCTTCTTTGAATTCTGTTTAGTGGACGTTTAAGTTATTTCAAGGAACATTCCTCACGGTGACTGCTAAACGGTAGGCCATCGCTAAAGGTTACAGTTAAAAATGCTGTATCTATGAGAAACGATCAATTTGTCTTGTTGTGACAATGTTCCCCACACCGGTTGGCTGAAAGATGCAAAAAGTAGTATACTGGTGGTTACCAGTAAGAGAAATAACATGACTGGTTCGGTAAAGAAACGATATACAGACTTTCATCATGTAAATAAATGCATATGTTTCGCGTCTTGGAAAATCTTATATTGAAAGAGATAAAACATGAAATTGTAACGTTTGGGCAGACATACTCCTTTTTTCTTTATGGTGAATCAATAGCACGTCGATTATTCTTTGGAAAGAATAAACTCCCCATGGTAAAGTTTCTTGAGGTATCAGAACCATAAATTTAGTGATGATGTCAAATCCCGAAACCGTAAGATATTTATGACGTCAAGCTATTTGTTGATGCTATACATTGACTATCTTCTGGGAAACAAGAACAACCACAACAAACCTGCCTGTTAGTGTAAGAAGCAAGTGACCTCACCGATAATTCTAGCAACTACTTTACATTATTCCAGGGCCTTTGTGTAGTTGTTCAAATATAATCCGACTTTTGACTTGGACTTGGCCATCAAGAACTATTTTGTCCCGACCCTGGCTATTCAAGTATTTATCTCCATTATAAACATCTATCGGCCAATAGATATCAAGATATGATTTGAATGCGTTTGAAAATAGGTGTAAGGTAAGTATGCAAATACTGTGTTTGAGCAGTTGTTTGATTTGAGGGAAAACAGTCACCATTTCTCATCATTTCAAAGGCGATAACTGACATAAAACCAAATGTCCCTAAACAAAAAGATGATTAACGAAGTTAGATATTTCTAAAATTTCTTCTTTCTTTCACGGAGAGCGGTTAGATATATATAAGCACTTAAAATGTCTTGCTGTTCAGTTTGCTTCTACAGCGACAAGGTTTGGTGTATTTTTTCTTCGTGACAGCAAAGCAACGCGCATTATGGTTAGTGCTTGGATGAATGACCATGCCGTTGCACGTTACACGTAGCAGAGGTGGGATTGTGACAACTGCCAGACTGGAGTTGCCTTGACCATTCATTCTCCCCCGTTTATTTGTTTCGTGAAGTCTCGACTCCGAGACTTCACGAACGGAAAAGTAATGTCACGGAGAGCAGCAATTTAAACCTCTACGCTGTTAGGCGACCTTTTACAGTGACGCGGTTTGGCGTATTTCTCTCCGTTTAGCAACGTGCGTTATGATTAGATCTTGGATGGGTGACCGAGTCGTTGCACTTTACATTTCTTTTCTCGCTTCTATTCTATGACTCTACCAAGAAATGTACATGTAAGAGTGTAGAATAAATCATGATAGCAGTGTAAAATGTATTAGACGCCAGTTGGATTGACAAATGTCACAAAAAACAAGCCCCATCTTTTGAGCCACATTGAATTTGTCGTCTGCACATGCTTTAATTTTGAATTAGTCTAAACTCTTGTCGTTTGGTAAACGGTTAAATGGTCGGTTTCTGTAAATGAGAATCAGCAAATATCTACATACTCGTACAAAGACAGATGGCGCGAGATGTACTGGAATATAGATATTGAATTTCTTTTATGGTTCAGTTCGAATAGAAATAATGAAAAGTGACTTCGCTTGCAACTGCCTCTTTTTTCGCATTGATTTTGCATATCGTTCAAAAGGGAAATTTTGTTTTTTAAGATGATTCACGGTTAATCCAAGTCAACGTTGAAAAAGGACGGATGAAAAAGGATCGTGTCGCATACAGTAGTGGGTTATAGAGTAAGTCAAAAGTCAGCACATTCAGCTACGCCGAAAAACATTAAATTACAAATTAGTACAAGAAGAGGGATAGTCTCAATAATGAGATGTTTACGATGCTTCATCCATGTTCTTACATTTATTGTGCACCATACCGTCTCTAGTACATCGTAAATTTTTCAAGCTAGCGGTTTACTTACTTTCTGTTTATTCGGTTAAATCTGTATTGCAGCGAAATGCAATTACTTTTTAGTGACAAATGATTTATGCGCTAGGACAAGTTATTAAACACTTCACTACCTAAAGCGCCTTAAGAAGTCGTTTACAACATGCAAATCTCGAAAAATAACAACTAACGAAATTTGTTGTGTTTTTCAGTCATTTTGTGTCTGTTTTTGGAAATGTAAACATCTTGAGTTTAAAAAAAGGAATTTTATTTTTTTTTTTTTTTCCGAAAGTTTAGCGTTTGAAATGAAAATTTGAAACGACTGCAAGCGACAGGCATGTTTAAATCCTACTTTTGACGTCAATTTGTGAAAATTTGAAAGTTTGAACGTGCGCACAAAAACTTTGTGGAGATTTCTCCCCCCCTTCTTTTCTTTTCGATCGTCTCTGTACCCGGCAGTCGGCAATTTTTGGGTGATCAGTGAATCAACTCCCTCGGCTGTATCACGGAGCTTGATAAACACCATAACACCTAAACGGTAAATTTCTTCGCCGGAAATACACCGCTTTACTATTATTGAAATTGTAACATTCCAATTAGAAAAAGGAAACACTGGTCACAATTTTCTATCAGAATCTCTATAAATACGTTTCTGTTGACAAACAGTTTGTACTTTTATTTTCTAACTTTGTCTATCAATTCCGAAATATTTTTCAGCGGCAGGCTATCATCACCGTGGCTGTTGTTGGCGTTGCTAATCGATTTACATGGGTAACGCCATGTTTAAGATCACGTGACTAGCACTATTTCAAAATGGGAATCCCCTCGATACAGACGAGGTTAGATGTAGATACGGAATCTGCCGAGCTGTGATGAGAGCGTACCCGGATGCGACCCGTCAAAATACTAAAAATGCATTCGGGGATAGTTATCTGTACTAGGAGTCGATTATCCCTTATTACAATTTATTTGGTATGGTGTGAATAAGCACCCTGGGCTATCGAATATAGCGGTAGCAACGCTTTATAGTGGTGTTATGTGCTTGCAAATTTGCCAGCAGGGGTCCGCCGAATAAACATGTCCACATATATAACCGATGGCAAATTACTATTTACCCTTTTGGATATGTCATGATTAATTATGACCAAAACCAGCGCATGTAGCTACGCCGAAAAGAGAATACACATGTTGCTTTTCGTCATTGTATTCGACTAGCCAAGATTGGCAATATACCGAATCTTTTCGCTTTGTATTACCCATGTAACTTGGTTTTGACACATACACATTTTGAATAGCAGAGATCGGTAATAATTGAATATAAACAAATTTGGTTCCATAGGCGAAAACAGGCTCTTTTGCGGACGGCAAAATCAAGCTACACAGAACGTGGAGTCTAATTTTCAATCCATACTGTCCGCTTGTTAAGTAAAGCCTAAAAGCTAAACATATTTCTGAGTTTCATTGGTTTGTTTTTGCAACCGCCGAAAGAGATGGAATTTAATTGGCGCTGAAGGAGTTCGAATTTTTGTCACCATCAACATTATGGAATAATCCACCACCTGTACCGTACATTTAGAGCACATGTATGGAAAGTGAGGCATATAAATTATAGAAGATTAAATTGTGGTATTTGCTTCTAAAGATTGACTCAAATAAGTAAAGGTCGAAATTAATGAACAAAGACAAACATTGATCTGACGCAAATTCCGAGTAATATACCGAGAATATAGGAAGAAATCATTTTTTTTCCCTTGATTCTAGGTGTCAAAACAACAGCGCATATTGATTTGAAGAGATGTCCATACCTCGAAAATGTGGATTTCAGTTTGTTTACAAATATCCTAAAGCAGGCAGAGTAGTAATACATCAAAAGAGCAATCTAACAAACTGTCAAATGCTAGACACTCTGACACTCTTACAAATGAACTCATTACAGTTCTGCGTCCCTCGGATCCTCAACAAAATATGGTTTTACACATATTCAGTGGGGCCTTTTCTATCTTCCGAAATCCCATTGCTGCACGCAGTCAATTTGGAAGTAGGCTTTGTACTTTTGGTCTGTCGAATTCGCTACATCTTGAGTATGGAAGGGATCAGATAGTCATGAGAGATATAGGCTGTCAGTTAAAAATTTCATACAAGCTGTGTATCATTCAAATTAGTGATATTTCCCAGCTCTTTATCTTTTGAAAGAAATTAATGACAGGACGTTTTGAAAAAAATCCCCATAAAATACAGACAATGAAAAGGTGTATTACGTACTTGTGAAAGCGCTGTGACAAAAGAAGAAATTGTTCATAAAGTGCAAGTTCTCCTCGCTCGGCGACAATGTTTTCAAAATGGCCTCCTGCATGACATAAATCTATGGTTAAATATCAAACAGACTTGTATCATTTGTATCCCTATTGTTAATTTTTGAAAGTATTACAACCGTCTTAAGATAAAATGTATATATAAAATGACATTTTCATGCAGATATCCGGTTAAGCAGTATAAACAGATCCTAGTCTATTGCTGTTCTACATAACCATTTGACTTCAACAGTCTGTAATCAAATGAACCTTTGGGGGAACAGACACCAGTAGTGGATCGTATGAATTTCAACAATTATTATTGGTATAAGAATCTGGACTTCACGAAGCTTTTAACATCAGAATACACAATTTTGATTTTTTTTTTATTTAATTATCGCGTTTGTACATTGCTTAAATACCATCACATAAATGCCAAATAATGCACATTCATCGTAAAGTACTTTCTTAAACTCGTAATCACCCAGGTTAACATTTCTTTTTTATTATAATTTCCCACCATTTTCTGCATTCACGTATGCATTGGCTGCAATTAAAGATCGTGCTGAATTCAGACTTATACTTATTCCTAAACTAGCCATATTGTTGGCTTAGACAGAACGTCTCGATCATTATGATGACTACTTTAGTAACGAGCGTCAGCGACTTACGGGCGAAGCTCGCAACGAGCGAAGCTCGTTTTGCGGTAACACAGTTCTAGATTTTTAAAGAATAAAATTCCGACTTTGTACTGGGTTTTAGTGTAAATCTAGAAGGGGATGACTAAAAAAAGAGTGTCTTGCGGTTGATCGCACAGCGTCACACGTATCAACTTGATTGGTCAACAAGAGGGCCATGATGGCCCTGTATCGCTCCACTGGCTAATACGTAAAATCACTACATGCCAAACATTACAATACTTGGCCAATTGGTTTTGAACATAAGACCCCTGAAACAGGACTAAATTGGTAGCCCTAGTTCATATGGTTAGTAACAAGAAGATTTCTAAAGATTTCACTATATAAGCCCATGTAAAACTTCTGACCCCTCAGGGTGAATCAAATTCCCCCCTAGGGCTATAATTTATGCACTCTTGGTGAAGGGCCTTTAGATATAGCTACATGCGAAATTTGGTAGCCCTACGCTTTATGAATAAGTACAGGGAGATTTCTTAAGTTTTCTCTACATAAGCCCATGTAAAACTTGTGACCCCCGGGGCAGGGCCAATTTTGACCCCAGGGCTATAATTTAAGCACTCTTGGTAGAGACCCACTAGATAAAGCCACATGCAAAATTTGGTAGCCCTAGGCCTTACGGCTAGGTACAGGGAGATTTCTAAAGTTTTCCCTAAATAAGCCCATGTAAAACTTGTGACCCCCGGGGTGGGGTCAAATTTGACCCAAGGGCTATAATTTGGGCACTCTTGGTAGAGGCCCACTAGATAAAGCCACATGCAAAATTTGGTAGCCCTAGGCCCCATGGTTAGGTCAAAGAAGAATTTTAAAGTTCTCCCTATATAAGCCTATGTAAAACTTGTTATATAAGCCCATGTAAAACTTGTTACCCCCGGGCAGGGCCTAATTTGACCCCAGGGCTATAATTTGAACAATCTTGGCAGAGGTCCACTAGATAAAGCTACATGCCAAATTTGGTAGCTCTAGGCCCTATGGCTAGGTAGAAGAGGAATTTTAAAGTTCTCCCTAAATAAGCCCATGTAAAACTTGTGACCCCCGGGGCGGGGACAATTTTGACCCCAGGGCTATAAATTGAAGAAACTTGGTAGAGGTCCACTAGATAAAGCTACATGCCAAATTTGGTAGCCCTTGGCCTTACGGTTTCAGACAAGAAGATTTTCAAAGATTTTCAAAATTTTTCAGTTTTGTTGCCATGGCAACCAGAGTTTTTGAAGGAATTAAATTCTTTCAAGAAATTCTGAAGAGGACCATGGCAGGATCATTTCTGTGAAGTTTCATCAAAATTGGATGGGTAGTTTCAGAGAAGAAGACGTTTTAAAAAAAAGTTAACGCACGGACGGACGGACGCACGGACGGACGGACGGACGGACGGACGGACGCACGACGGACAACAGACCATGACATAAGCCCGCTGGCCTTCGGCCAGTGGAGCTAAAAATGGAAAAATGATCTACCGATCGGGTGATAACTAAAAAAACCATCGTCACTTACATATGCACAGATTATCCAATTTCCAACTTTCTTTTATACTTTTAAATTTCTAGTTTTGTAGTAATATCCATAAAGTTCCGCGCTAGAAATTTATGACGTCATAAATCTTACTTTTTTACGTCATGCACGAGCCCATTCGGCATACTTCGGGTGACGGGAGCCATGATAGTCCCTCGGCTGTATCTGGTAGCTTGATATGCATCTATGTGGCACATTTCATCGCCGGAAATACACCGGTTTACCGTTCTGAAAATTCTAAGGCTCCTCGTAAAAAAGAAAACTTGAGTCTCAATTTTCTATCGAAATCTTTCTAACTATATTTCAGTTGACAAACAGTTCGTGCATTCATTTTTTAACGTGGTTTATCAATTGCGCTTGAAGTTTTCACCGACAGATAGATAGATGTGAATAACTTCATCAAGGTTGTTTATGTCGTTGCTAAACGACTGACAGTGGCGCCGCCATGTATAAGATCACGTGATTGGCAGTTCAAATGGAAACGACCGTTATACAGACGAGGTTAGATGTAGGTACGGAATCGGCCGAGTTGTGACGAGTGGCACGAGCCGTTTTCCCGCAGAAAAATATTGTGTCGAAGAATGGTGTTTTGAATGTTTCAAAGTACCATTTATAGAGAAAGCGAAATTTTAATATTAATTATGTTTTTTTCTCTTTAATATTATATTATGTTATTTTAATTTTTTTTTTTTTTTTGAAGACTTGTATAGAATGTAGATTTACATTTATTCATATGTTATGAAAGCTTGTTAATAAACTTGTAAGATTTTTTTTTCCATTCATAAACCAGATATCCATATCTAGATCTACCCGATAGTTTAAAAGCAAATATATATCCTACGATTGATATTCCAATAATTGTTTCGATGATGGACATGTAGGCAAGCAAATAAGAAAAAAGAAAAAAAGAGCAACAAATGATCTAAATAAGTTGATCTACGCACGCTGATTAAACAAAATCCAGGGAAAGCATGTGGACAGGTGCACTGGCCGCTATGACAGCAGCTCTGGTTCGCATTGGTCACATCTGTAGACGCATGTAGATCTATACATCTACAAGAGAATACTGCATTGTATTGCAATGACTTTTATAAACCTTAAAAATCAGCTTTGGCAAAACCGTGATTCAAACTCGAAACCATATGATTTCAAGCTGTAGCTCGTCATTTGAATTATTAGATATTTATACCACAAATGATTCATGTCGCTCGTATTGAGGCTTTGCCTTTTTCATATTAATTTACTCGTAAAATTAGAACAAAATTTAGAATATTTGGTGATTACGGCCCGAGATTTTTTTTTTCACCGGGCCTATTGATTCAGACGAGGTATTTACCACGTAAAAACTAAAGCCTATTAATAAAGTCGATTGCTAGGATAAACATTTAATCCAACATTTCTGCGATTGGCGCCATCGACGTGGCTAAATGGAATAAAGTGGCGACCAATATTGATGCGCAACGTTCCATTACAGACTGAACCCAATAATTATATTGTACAGTATGGGTAACCCCACAAATGGACTGTATAATACATACATCTTTATTCTCCTAGATGACCGTCTTCCCTGAAGTGGGCCAACCTATGATATGCTATATAATTCATACAATGCCAACCATTGCTTGAATACTGGGATAAATAACAGGCTTTGTAGATCAATGGTCCATATTTACCAACCATTCTAAAGAGTTTTTTTCGTGTAACCGTCAAAAATTCTCGTATTCCTATAAAAAAGAAAACAACAACAATTTCTGACTGGATAAACCAAATGGTGTAGCCAAACTGAGATTGTGTTACTTTTCTAATAGTAGATTTAAACTAGATACAATTTAAAAAGGTTGGTGAATACGGGGCCTGTATTCGACCTCACATTTAACCTTTGTCCTGCTGTATAAGTGAAATAAAACTTTTTAAGCCGATAGAAAAACTTAAATTTTACTAATTCAAAGGTATCGTGTATTAGAATGCGCGTTCTGTGAAGTCTGATTTCGATCTACACTGTCTTCAAAAGGTAACCGCGTCGCGCTTAGCAGCCTAAGGGTTAAGAAGAGAACGTAGTGGCTTTTAGCTGCACACGGTTGTGATTTGCTTTTCTGTTCGAAAATCTTTCCCTAATCGTTCGTGGAGGGGAGTAAGTTGGACTGAGGAACTCCTTTAAGTCTATCATTCATATGCGTGAGCTTCAGATTATGGAAGGACAAGAGTTTGTCTTGTTAACTATTTTCAAGGAAGGGACCACTAATAAAGAACATATCGACATTAACAAGTTTGTATCGGATTCGTTCCGAATTTATACAAATACAATTTTCTCAAAGGAATAGACGTTTCCATCGGAGGAACAAGAAAAATATTGATACTGTCAATATACTTGATAGTTATTGATTTTAAAGGTCCTTGGAACATCATTTTATTCTTTAATCTCTTAAACTATTGAAAGGCTTTTAAATCTACTTTACAGGAGCATGTTGTCAATCCCGAACAAGACTTTGATACTTGTTTATTGTATCTGATTGTCAGGGCTTTAGAAATACCATCACATTTCAGACGCGTAGAAGCCTGTCTTCAGATGATGGTCATTATTAAATAAAATCCAGCTTTATATGCCCATAGAATATCTTTTCAAACAGAATCGAAATACGTGGGGTGATCAGAAAGAACGCGGACCACCCGATTATTTCAAAAACTACTTTACTTAAGATAACAAAAATTTGCACAGATGAACATTAATTACCTGGTTACTTACTCAAGCGTTTAAATGACGTCTTAGGCAAATAAGAAAAGAGTGACGTCATTTCAATGACATCACATACTGCGTTAGCGGTTCACAATGTCGGATGACGTTTTATTTGAGCAGAGAGTAATTATAAAGTTTTACGTTAAACTCAGAAAGTCTTCATCGGAAATTAAGGCCGATTTAGATAAAGTTTATGGGGACTCAGCACTTAAGAAAACCAGTATTTGTAAATGGATTGGACGATTTAGAGAAGGACGCGAAACCGTTGAAAATGACCCTAAATCTGGCCGTCCATCAACATCAGTAACGGACAAAACTATCGTGGATGTGCAGCAGCATGTAAAGCAAGATCGTCGAGTTACTGTCAGGGAAATAGCTGACACATTTAGCATTTGCTATGGAAGTGCATAGGAAATTTTAACTGACAAACTTGGAATGTCGCGTGTTTGTGCAAGGTGGGTGCCTCGGCTACTGACGCCCGAGCAAATGGGGGTTAGGGTCGAAATTTGTTCTGAAATTTTAGAACGCATTAGGAAAGAAGGATCAAACTTTACTGATCGTATTGTGACATGCGATGAAACATGGGTACACTTTTACGAGCCCGAATCTAAACAACAAAGCAGTGTATGGAAACATCCAACATCGCCGTCCCCTGTTAAAGCCAAACTTTCTAAGTCTGTTGGTAAAGTTATGTGCATCATGTTTTTCTCTTCTCAACGTTTTCTTCTAAATCATGTTGTACCTATACATACTACAGTCAATGCTGAGTATTATGCCAGCATTATTCGAATGAATTTAATACAGGCCATCCGAAAAAAACAGCCGGAACTTCTATGGAGAGGCGTCATTTTACATCAAGATAATGCTCCCGCTCACAAAGCCAAACTTGTACAGGAAGTTTTGAAAAAACTAAACATAGAAACATTAGACCATCCTGCCTATAGTCCAGACCTGGCCCCATGTGACTTTTGGCTATTTCCTGTTTTGAAAGATTCTCTACGTGGCACGCGCTACGAGAGCAGAGAGGAGCTAACCCATGCCATGACCGGGTCGTTGAGAGTGATGTCACGTGACGGGCTCGCGCACGTGTTTCGCGCATGGGAATCAAGAATGAATAAGTGCATAGAACACAAAGGAGGTTACTTTGAAAAACAGTAAACATTCCAAGTTGATTTTTATAACAATATTCCGATAAAGGCACTGGTCCGCGTTCTTTCTGATCACCCCTCGTACAGGTGTCTACTTTTATGTATATAACAGAATGTCGTCACTATTTATAAACTCTGTTAACCAAATACATGTTCTATATAAGAAAAAAAAAAAAACTCTGGTTTTAAAGCACCTGTCGCGGACATTGTTTGAAAATGAAATTGAAGACAAAAGAGCTATTTAGCCATTGATAATTTTTCTTTAATTGTGTTTGGCATTATTTGAAAACTAAGACATTTTCCTTTCCAAGTCTTACCACGAAAAACTATCCTAACAAAGTTTTATTACGACTGGAGCAAAAGGTGCAAATTTCAAAGTAAATATTGAGGATAAACGACGTACGAGTACACAGGGGTATCACATTAGTTTCCTACTGAGAACCTCAAGCCCATGCGGCTTCAACAGATTTGTCGAAAATACGCAGCCGTAATGCTATTTTAGAAAACATGGAGAAAAAGAAATCATCCCTGGAGAGATTTGATCAGCCATTTAAAACCAATTTGTCGAGGCTTTTAAAGCTATTGACTAGTGCTTTTTTTGCTTTTTTTTCCCCCCTTCAGTCCTTATTTATGCATTCACTCAGTAAGTTATTCATCATCTTGGTTTTATTGTTGTTTCTGATGGTTTTAAGCGATCTACGTATATTCGAAATGAAAACTCACGTCTGAAGTAGCATCTTGTCGATCGAATTTATCTTAAACGTTTTTTAAAGATAGTGAAACAAGTAAACGCCCACCTTGTGGTTGCTTTTTAACTTGTTGAGAAGTGTATCTTTGCGTTTTCTTGTTTTTAGTACAACCAGCACTGTACACCCACGCTGCATAAATCGCAAAACCTAAATTTATCTCCAGAGTTGTAACTTGCTGTTCCTGTGGGACGGTTAAAGTTACATTTTGTTACTTTCAGTTTTTTTTTTTTTGCTTCGGTCTGCGTTGTACTGGAGAAAAGTTTTCCATTCGTTTATGTTCACTCCGAGAGTATATTCCGAGAGACTGTGAGTGAATCAATTCCACAACGGTGATGATTATCGACAAAAGTTAGGCATGCGTGGCCCCTAATATTGTAGGGCATGACAGAACAAACATACTAATGACAACAAGACAATTAGGCCTGTGGTATTTATTGTGTAAGTGCTCACACGGTGCCAGACAGATATCTCTTATCCTAGGGCAGGACTGTTGATTCTAGATCAGACGTCGAATTATGTATAGTCTGATCCGAGTCTGTTATTATGTTTGCCTTTGTCGCCTTCGGTGGACTTCAGGAACACGTAAATGTATACCGGTTAAATAATACAAACACGCCAAAAGTCGTATGTTGTTCAAACAAATTACTAGTTACAGAGTCATTTTGATGCACCTTATGAAAAGATTACAATGAATAGAGGAACTGCCTAAAAGTTTAGCAGTTTCTGCATTTATAATACTTTCCAAATTTGTTTCCGATAAACATCACTTTTGTTTGAGAACAGCTGTTGTTCTCTTTTTCTAGTGTTTTGGATTGAAGGGAGAATACATGTAAAATAGAGTGTCGCACCACTGTAAAGCGCTACCGGGTTATAGTAGATAAAACATGTACTAGGCTTGTCTGAAATTCTGACACATTGCATTTCTGCTACACCAATTCATCTTAGGATATGGAATGGCAGGTCTAAACTGTGTATCTGGTGTTGATTTGTTGATTTCTCTTGAAACTGTGTACAAGGGTTCTTTTGTTGTTGCTGTTTTCTCAAGAAACTATTTTTGTGTCTGTAACCACATAAAGGAAAATGTTTTACAACCAAGAAGGGCCTTTTTTTCACTCTGATTTTTAAAGAACAGAGGTATGTTTTTGGCGGGTCAGCAAAGGGCGCAATCGGTTGTGGTACCTTTTATTTTTCTCTAGTAGTCCGCCAATATTTTATAGAAAGAAACAGCAAAGCTCTCGACTCGCCTATAGAAATACGACATAAGGTCAAAGATAATGATTTTCACTCGATTGTCAATGTAGCCGAAATGCAATGATGTGTCACCATTTCAGTGGCGTAATGGGTAAGTATGCTGGCTGGAACAGCTAATTACTCATAGATATTTCCTATTCACCATTAATTCTTTTCCGATTTATTCTCTTATTCATTTTTTACCCTTTGGTAGCAAAACACGACGCAAGGATCATCAGCGTACAGTGTAGATCAAGATCATACTGCACAGAACGTGCAGTCTGATCTTGGATATACCCTGTCCGATAAGGGGATATTTTTCCCAAACAAATAACTTTGAAATAGTAACATTTCGATTATTACTATCGGCTGGAAAATTTCATTTGATTCATTTAGCAGGTTAAGGGTTCAGCTTTTTACCTCACATGCTAAAACTAGATCGATTGAAATCTAGAACAAGTGACAGAACGGAGAAACATTCTAAGGAAGACAGAAACACCTTTCTTTCAATTTTATGAAACACACTGTGGCAAACACAGCTTTTGAAAACAATGACAAAAACAGCTTTGCTTGTACAATATCTTCTTTTTCCACATTGTTCTCAAAAGTTGTCACATGCTGGGACCTTAGCTCCAAATTGAACGGTAAAGTTATGAAGGAATATAAAAAAAATAAATCCTAAAAAGAAAGGAAATGACGTAAAATTTCGAAGTTAAAAAAAAATAATCGGTAGTAATTTTCCTTAACCCTTAGACTGCTTAGCGCGACTCAAGGACCTCTTGCGGACAGTGTAGGTCAAGATCAGACTGCACAGAACGTGCAGTCTGATCTTAGATCTACACTATCCGGTGATTAGATATCTTTTGTCCAAAATGCCTTCGAAATAGCAAAGTTTGGGTTTTTACTATCAGTTTGAAAGTTTCATTTCATCTATTTAACACTATAATGGTTAAAAGCCGACTCGCAGTTTACTGACAGGAGCATTTAAAATTTCTATGATATAAATGACTGGGACGATTAGATAGGAGTCGCACATGCATTATCACAATACTTCTTGAACCTTTCACAAGTTTACAGCAGACGACTTTGGAAACGTCCTTGTAAAATATTGATTTTCTACATGAACGAAAATTTAATTCGCAAAAACATGTGAAAACTTTGAGGGGGAAAAAGGTCGGAATTGGCTAGTTACGAGTAATTTCTTCTTTTGTCGTAATGCTTTCAAAATGTGATCTACAAGAGAGAAAAAAAAAATGTCTGCAGGAGGCAATTTGTTATTACGCATTAAGTCGTATTGAGCATCAAATAATTGAGAGTACATTTATTCCATATTCCAGTTACATCAAAGATAATACAATTTCAAGGTATTTCTGTCCGAATATCACACGAAATAGTTGACTTTATAGACTCAAGATCAGAATGCTCGTTCAAGCAGTACGATCTTGATCTAGGTTGTCCGTAAAGGCAAAGAATTACGCTTGGCGCCTCAAGGATTTAGTCAATTACAAGCTAAAAGGCTTTTATCGAGTTTCTTTTAAAAAAAGGAAACAGTTACCAGAAATTTTGCCATCATCACACTCAATAATACAACTTGTACAAATTTGTTTCGTGTCGAAATGATTTTAAATGAGCCACGCTCTGATAAAAGGGGCTTTAACGCATCTCTGTGATGCATGATACCAAAAAGGTTATTACAGTATTATAGATCCATAAAACTATTCGTGTAAAATAACCGACTGCATCATGAGGTACACTGGTCCTTTGACATGCAAAAAGTTTACCAACAGTAAACAGTTTTGACTCAGGTCAGCTTGCGCGGAGTACGCAGTCTGACCTCAGTCGAAACTTTTTGCAGATGCATTAAGTCCGCTTTTCACAGAGCATGACTCAAATTATTATGCCTTTGCCAATCAAAGAGGAGCGATATCGTTATGCCATTGTTTATTGGGAATGTTTTAAACAATGTTGACGGTCAGTTTTGATTTTTGGGTTATTACAGTCATCAATCCATGTACCTTTCCCCCACCCCCATACACAGAAAGGGCGTGTATTTCTCCCTTCAATTCCATAAACACTTTACTAAACAATCCCAGGTTTTCACACTCCCTAGTTTTAACGACCATGAGAAAGACAACCTTTGAAAACATTGTTCGAAAAGGAGAAAATGCTGGCAACCAGCATTTCTTCTTTTCCCACAATGATTTCTATCCTTTCAAAACAAATCCATTCATTTGAACCATATTTAATTTGTCGTCTGCAAATGCTTTCACTTTAACCTTAATCGTGCCGTTCGCGACCGTATATGTATTTTGTAGAGAGTGTAAAGGAAGGTCAGCCTGCACATACATGCAGTCTAATCTTGCTCTACACTCTCCGCTGCTGTATCTAAAGTTTCGGTCATATACAGTTCAAAGCCAACAAACTTTACGCCGTCAAATTATGTGTCACCGTCAACAATTTGAATTCGGCATGGTATTATTGTTTGTTTGATGTGTTGCTTATTAGTGGCTGATTTTTTGCAGTTTTCTCGCAAGTTGAAGACTTTATGCATCATTTTGATGCTAGTGAACGCAGAAACTGATGACTCATTGACTTTCTGACAGTCAAAACAAAAGCAGAAAAGTCAAAGTGGAAAGTTGCATACGGTGATCTAGTTGCAATTTTATTGATCTGATTATTTCTAATCTATCTGCACACAAAGATTTTCAGTGAAAAAGCAGAACACCAGGCAATCCGAACGTATCTATAGGATACCTGAACTGAACAGAATCTATCTTAACACCTAAGACTGCTAAGCGCGACTCACTGACCTTTTGCGGACAGTGTAGATCAAGATCAGACTGCACAGAACGTGCAGTCTGATCTTGGATCTGCACTGTCCGATAGGCAGATATTGTTTCTCAAAACATAACTTTTGAAATAGCAATATTTTGGTTTTTACTATCGAATTGAAAATTTCATTTTAGTTATTTCGCAGGATAAGGGTTAATATGATGTTCTCTGAAAAGGCATTCTATGATGTTAAAATCCCGTCGAAGTCACGTGGTACCATTGTAATACAAATTATATAATGACGAAGCCCGTCTTTTTCCATTCATTGTACATATGACTTCAATTTTCTGTCTTATTAGGACATACCTCTATATCATGTCTCTAACAGGCTGCGTTCGGTAACCCAGACCAACTATTGAATATTGACCATTATGGTCAACTTGAGTTGCATCCGCGGAAGGTGGATCCAAGATCAGACTGCACAGAACGTTCAGACTAATCTTGGATCTACGATTTTCGGCCCGTATAGACTGCTTCGAATTTTCTATATATATCTGTTCCATTCACGATTGTTTAGATTTATTTAATTCTTTACCAGACGATAAAAGTTTTGAATGGACCATATTCAAAGTTTTTGCAGATGACAGATGGTTAAATGTGGCCCAAAAGTAGTAAAGGAAGAGAGAATACGGACACACCTGGGCCTGGGTGTGTCCCTATTCTCTCTTCCCTGAGTGCCGTACTTCACCCTCCCTGACAAAAATGTGTCCCTAGTTTGCCCTCCCGAAAGATTTTTTTTTTATTTTGTCCCTAGGCTCCCGTCCCTGAGCGGAATTTTTTGCAAAAGGGGGGGAGTTTTTCCCAGGCTCTCTACCCTGAGAGGGATTTAGCATTCAAAGTGCAGGCCTTATGACTGGCAGGTTGGGTAAAAATGGTCAGATCACTGAGTTGGACTTAGTTTTTTCACCCTATGGATGATTTTTTCTCTTTCTAATTGCCTGACCATTGAGTTGGACTTAGACTTTTTTCTGCATCTCTATGAATGATTTTCTTTCTAAAAAGCCTGACCATTGAGTTGGACTTAGTTTTTTTCTGCACCTATGAATGATTTTCTTTCTAAAAGCCTGATCATTGAGTTGGACTTAGTTTTTTCTGCACCTATGAATGATTTTCTTTCTAAAAGCCTGATCATTGAGTTGGACTTAGTTTTTTCACCCTATGAATGATTTTCTCTCTCTAAAAGGAATTTATCCCTATATCAGTGAGTTGTACTTAGTTTTTTCCCCTATGGATGATTTTTTCTCTTTCTAATTGCCTGACCATTGAGTTGGACTTAGTCTTTTTTACCCTATGTATGATTTTTTCTCTCTAAAAGGAAATTTATCCTATATCACTGGGTTGGACTTAGACTTTTTTCTGCATCTCTATGAATGATTTTTTCTTTTCTAAAAGGAAATTTATCTTATATCACTGAGTTGGTCTTAGCTTTTTTCCCTATGAATGATTTTCTCTCTTTCTAAAAGGTTGACCATTGAGTTGGACTTAGTCTTTTTACATCTCTATGAATGATTTTTTCTTTCTAAAAGACTGATCACTGGGTTGGATTTAGTCTTTTTCTGCATCTATGAATGATTCTTACTCTTTGGAGTGTAACTCTCTGGAGTATAACTCTTTTGGAACGTGTCTCTTCTAAAAGAAAGATAGAACTTTCGTGGTAGATGGTTAGTCCTGAAAAGGACTGTTGGGTTAGCTCTGAAAAGAGCTGTGACAATTTGAAGAAATGACAACTTGAAGATAGAACTTTCGTCTGACAGCTTGAAGATAGAACTTTCGTCTGACATCTTGAAGATAGAACTTTCGTGGTAGATGGTTAGTCCTGAAAAGGACTGTTGGGTTAGCTCTGAAAAGAGCTGTGACAATTTGAAGAAATGACAACTTGAAGATAGAACTTTCGTCTGACAGCTTGAAGATAGAACTTTCGTCTGACATCTTGAAGATAGAACTTTCGTGGTAGATGGTTAGTCCTGAAAAGGACTGTTGGGTTAGCTCTGAAAAGAGCTGTGACAATTTGAAGAAATGACAACTTGAAGATAGAACTTTCGTCTAACAGCTTGAAGGTAGAACTTTCGTCTGACAATTTGAAGAAATGACAATTTGAAGAAAAGATAGAACTTACGTCTGACAATTTGAAGAAAGGTAGATCTTCCGTGGTAGATGGTTAGCCCTGAAAAGGGCTGTTGGGGTGTCCCTAAAAGGGACCTGGTTTTGGAGGTTGTGTTTTTAAGCACAACCTCCAACCTTCCTGCAGTCTGGGCAGCTACTCGCTGTCCGCCTCTTTAACCTTTTCAACTCCTGAGCGTCTAGGTTGAACTTTAACGAGAACGCTGCCTCGTTGTCATCATCCCAGCACTCGGTCTGGGGCACGACGAACTCCTTCTTTTTTCCATCCATCTTCTTTTCTTTTGATGATAGTTGGGCAAGCTCCCAGAAATCCATGTCTCGAAGGGTGCATTCCATTTTTGTTGTAAGTCGGAGAGATGAATGATGTGCGGGAAAATAACGCTGGGTTTTATAGCTTTTCAGACGGATTGAACTAGTTGACCCATGACGTCATTTTCTCCTATGTTTTTCCCGCGTCGGCGTTTCATGCTGTTTTTGGCTCCAAAAATTAATGTTAGCCAATCAGAATCAGCGTTTTATTTCTAATACTAAATGTTTTATTGTTGACCAACCCGTGGGTTTGTTACATTTTCTTGTTCGGGGATTTTATTGTTGACCAATCCATGGGTTTGTTACATTTTCTTGTTCGGGTTAGAAAAACTAGAGTTTAACTAACAGTTATGAGACGTTGTATGGGAAAAATGTAGACAGAACAAAGTCTTTTGGGGAAAAAACAGAATGAAGAACTCTATTGTTTTTTGAACTTTTATTTATTGAACTTTTATTTACTGAACAGAACTAAACATTGAAACATTTTTTTTGCAATGCATCATAAAAAAATTTCTTGACAATGAAAAAAAATCACAAGCAAACATTTTTTTGCAATGCATCATAAAAAAATTTCTTGACAATGAAAAAAACATTTTCTTAACAATGAAAAAATCGCACTGAAATATTTTTTCACAATGAATTATTCACAACGAATTAATCGCAATGAATTAATCACAATGAATTATTTTTCGCAATGATTTATTTTACAATGAATTATTCGCAAAAACAGTATATAACAAATTTTTTATAATGCAAATTCGCAAACACCACGAGTTTCACATTTGTTTTCATATTCCGTAATGTCTTTATGCAATTGGTCATACCCCAAAAACATTGTATACTCACTGTCCATATCGTTGAAATCTCGTAGTCCTATGAATGGAGCAACATGTCTATAAGCGTCTTTTGTTGAAAGAGCTGAATTCACTACTTCTTCTGTAACATCTCTATCAAATAGAATATATCCTGACATGGTTTCCACTGTTTCTCCGTAGGAATCATGAACAGATCCTTTTTTGTAGCGTAAGTAAAAGTTAAATAGAACTGATTTCGTTTTCACAACGTTAAGAAAACTTTCTTCTGTTGGTCCTATGATAAAAAATGTCCATCGACTTGTGGATCTAAACAGTTTACTAATAACATTGTCTTTCATACAGCTATCTGCTAAATAAGTCTTGAGAACGAGATCCATCCCCGAATCGTCCACCATCATCGCAATAAAGTTGAATATAGCATACACTTTGTAGGACTTTTCTCCTTTTGCAACCCATTTAAACATTTTTTTGATCCAAATTTTCACACAGAAAAATTTAATGTTAAGCTGTGTTTGTTCATCAAGCGTATGCTGTCGAACAAATTCTCCATAAATTTTTTCACGTAGTTCTATTGGTAACGGCAACATGATTGTTATTTTTTGATCAACTGCTAATATTTTTCCCAGACTTACTTTGAGTGATTGGTACACAACAATGTGATATGAAATTATTTTCTCAAGCTTTTATAACCATAGGGTACAGTATCAGCACCATTTACAATGACTCTCTTGGTGTATACAGAACGAAACGTTTTTGTTTGTGGTTCACTGGTAACCGTTCTATCTCTGTGTCTTTTAATTTTACAATCATACTGAATTTTGATTTCTACTGTACGATTCAAAGCACATTTCGAATATGTATCGAAATTTACCACCTGTTTTGTATTGTAATCCAGAGTAATCCCCTTTACTTTACATTTGCTTATCTCTTTTCCATCTTTTGTTTTCATTTTGTAAGCATAATTCTTAGGTCCAAGTCCTCTGAATTGAGTAATTTTACAAGCAGGCTCTTCATCAGTCCATTTTCCTAAACGACTGTTAATAATAGGGGGGTTCCATAATTCAGGGTCGTGAATGTACATACAACTATCTGTATCGAAATACAGAACTCTATCTTTTAACTTTTCAAGAACGCTGTACAATTCCAACCTTGCATAAGCTGTTACGTAAGAACCTACTATCACATTGGCTGTAGCATGGGTGTCAATATGTTCCAACTTTGATTCATAGTTGACCAAGATGAATGAACAGTTCTCATCAAAGATTTCTACATGCTTTACAATGAAATTGGGGTTGGTGACTATTTCAAAATATTTAGACGGATCACTGATGTATTCCGTCTGGATCATTTTTTCACGCTGAGCTAATTTTCCCCAAAGGCAGTTCAACATAATCTTAGCAAATGATCTTCTCCCAGGATTTCTTTGAATACAACTTGGATCAAGACGAACACCTTCTGCCTTCTCATATTCACAAACGAACTGATGTTTTTCTGAGTCTGATTGACAGCTATCTGGATAACCACTGGCTTCTTGCTTAATTTTCAAGAAATTGTCCACATAATGTTTAAAGAACTGATCTGACACAGAATTGAAATGCCAAATTTCATACACTTGCAATAATCGATAGCCGCAGTCAAGAGCCTTGAATAATTCAAAAGTAACCCAAGTTCCGACCAAAGCCCTCTCTTCTTTACCATGTCTACAAATGTTTGAGCTTTCTTCAGCACATTTCATACAGAGTGGAAACATCATTTTGTTGTTACAGTGAACTGGAAGAACGGGGTGAAACAAATCAGTTGGAGGCAAAACTTTGCATTTGATTAATCCCTCATATTGGCGAATATTGTTCATATCAATATTCTCAGTAGACAAAATTTCTGGATGACCTACAGGGTAGGATTTGTGTTTACAAACATAAGGGTATAGAGAACAGATATCGATGTACTTGATTTCCTTTTTGGTTTTTTCATCAACATCATATCCAATTTTTATTGCATTACATCTTCCCCCGGACAAACCATCCCTCGGATCGATAGGGTCCCAATGTGGATATAACTTTTCAATGTGTTTTTTGTACTCTTTATCCTTCATCTTACCATCAAATTCGTGTTCCCAAATGTACACTACATTATATCCCATGTCTTCGATATCTGCTATACGTTCAAAAGTACGTTCGTACAATTCAGACATGGGTTTTCCATTAATAGGATTGATCTGTTTTCGATCTGTATAGCATACAGGACAACCATGATACAAATCCCCAAGAAATTCATAAACAGTGTTTGATTGATGGTGAAAACCATCTACACTATATTTCCCGATTTGAGCTTCACCACCATTTTTTGCATGCTGAATATTAATACCTTTTTCCTGAGCAATGCTTTGAAGCCATCGTATCGCTTTCATAGAAAAGCGACGTCTGGATGAGTCTTTACTTGAAATGATAGCTATTTGATTTTCTGGTAAATATTTGCTTCGCCACACCTTGTTACAGGCATCTGCGATGGTAATCGCCTCTAAAAATGGACAAATACCACCCTGTTCGATAAACAGCTTTCTGAATTCAGCACACCCTCGTCTGAGGATATCAACGTCTGACCTACAGTACATTTCCATCTCCTTCTGAAAATTGAATTCCTCACCATTTCGAACTTTGTCATTATACCAAACTATAAATTTTGACCTAGCCTCTTCAGACATTGAGTCGGGTTTGTAATAAGACATATCCAAGTAGGGTCCGATGTAACTCCAAAATTCATCTGTATTAGCCCAGTGAGGAAAGTAACCTTTTTTCATTTCTTGAAGGCTAAAGGTGGATGGAAATTTTGCCAAACCAAAACTCATGAAATTGAAAGAATCGATCAGACGTATACCGTTCAGTTCTAACTTCATAATATTGTTTCCATTCATGATCAATTTTGGAAGTTTTAACCCAACTTTGACAATATAGTCAAGAATGAACTGCCCGTCATAGCCTTTGAAATTATGGGCAATAGCCGTAACCCCTTTATGATGTTTTGAAAAGAGCCAGTTGCAAAATTGACTCAAAGTTTTTTCACCTTGAAAAATAACTTCCCTACCCTCTTCAAATTCACTGCATGTAGAACAATGAAAATCAAGTGATTTATCGATACATTCATCACACGCTCTGTGTGCGATACAATAATTTGGGATATGTACACCTGTGTCTTGTTTGCATTCAAAATCAAAGAAAATAAACTGTGGTTTTTTGACTACAGAAGAACTCGTCTCGTCATCGCTGTCATGGTTCAACTTACTTTGGTAAGGTTGAATATAGCATTGATGAGAAAAGTTAACAATTCTCTTACAGATATGACATCTTTTCTTTCCATTGCAAACATGATTTTTCTTTCTGATATGATATTGTGCACCGCATTTCGAACAGAGTTTCACTAATTCACAAATGGATTTCTTTTCTTTACCTTGAACATTTCTGTGATTTTCAAAGCATTCAGCACTAAAAAATCGTCTACTGCAAACACTGCAAACATATTCTTTTGATTCTGATGGACATTTTCCTTCGCGATAACAACCTTTACAGATATTTGAACAAGCATGACCTTCCCGCTGAGTGTAACCCACATCACAGAACTCACAATAATATCCACAACTAAGAAAACCTTTGATAGATTTAATGTAGTCGTAATGGTTTTGATGAAAGTACAAATGTATGATCTTACTATTGGTTTTCACTTCTGGATGTTTAAATATTTTTTCCACTTTTGAATGCTGCTGGTGAACTTTAATGACATAGCCTTTTTCATACAAGAATGCTTGAATTTTTTTGTATTCGTCAATTCCTATAGGTTGTGTTGGTGAAACTCCAGTTTCATGTAACAATTTCTCAGCTTCAGTCTTTTGAAGAGGGCGGTTTGAACGACAAATACGATCCCATTTTCTTTTCCATACTTTGGTGTTTTCACGTTCACTGTAGCAAATTCCCACAACAACGGCTCTTGCAAAACATAGTTGGTCATGATTGTCAATTTGAATAATGGATTTTTTCTTCTGGGCAAAAAACTTTGAATCTAATTCTGACGATCTATATTTTGGTTTTCCGCTACCAGTTGGTGGTATTGTATGTGTAATGTCAAATGTCATGAATCCATCGTTCAAGACGAAATCTGTATTCGATTGTAAAACTCGTTCAATTTCATTCAGCATAGTTTCACCTTGTAACTGGTCTGCAGCTAAAAAAGGAATATGGATTCCTATTTCCAACGAAGGATGATTGATGGTAATTCTAATCATATCCGTCGGGCTGGCATTTAACTTTCGAATGATTTCACGGGTGACATCGTCAAATAATCCAAGGAGTCTCTGAGGTGATAATTCTTCAAATTTCTTAAAACTCAGCATCAGCACATGTGATTCTGTTTTAAATTTTCTTGACTTCTTATTACCCTTTTCTGTTAAATCATATAGACTTTTCATGTCTAAGTTAGAGTTGGTACTTTCATCGTCGCTATCATTTTCTTCTTTCAACGGTTTAGTTTTTTTCTTTTTTGTTGGTGGAATCACCTCATCGTCACTTTCTTCTTTCAACGGTTTAGTTTTTTTCTTTTTTATTGGTGGAAACACCTCATCGTCACTTTCTTCTTTCAAAGGTCTAGTTTTTTTCTTTTTTGTTGGTGGAAACACCTCATCGTCACTTTCACTGTCTGAATAGGTTATTATTCTTTTTCTTTTACCCATCGTTTTAGCTCTGAGTGAAAAGACAATAATGCAGAAGTGAGAAAAAACTAGCAATTTATATACCCTTTCCGTTGTAACAGTGTATAAATAAGCCGTTAGTTGTGAAAATCTATTCATTATCCTACTCGATCTCAGTCAGTACAGCTGATAAAAAATATGAGTGAGTTAAAGCTGCAAAATACATCACCACTTAGAAAGAGGGTGTATCTGTATGTTAATCCATACACCCACGATTATGAGATCAGCAATATACCATCAAAGTATAATGTTAAACATATCGGAAACTATGTGGGATCATTTTTATCCCAGCAACATTTAGAAGAAAAAGATGTTTACCGTACTACCAGCTACAGAGTTTTGGATCAAGCGATGATTGACAAACGATATGGTGCGAATGGTGTGAGAACAAATATTTGTTTCACATGCAACGAAACAGGACATTGGGCCAAAGAATGTCCAGAAAAAGAAAATCAGCTAGGTACAATTGTTTTTGTCTACGTGAATCCACACAGTCACGACATTGAGATTTCACCATCATTTTACAACGTTGGTGGTTTCAAAGATATGAAATTCGTCGGGACACTAAATTCATTCTGCAGTGAAAATACATGGAAAAAAAGTTCACTACAAGCTACATCCTCATCGATTGTAACTCAGATCGTAGACATGCAGAGCGACACAGCGGCTAACAGCGATTCAGAAATCTGCAAAATAACAGAACAGACAGAGAAAAAAATATCTACAAACGATAATCTAAGAAAACAACAAACTTTGGATCTAAAAAACAACGAATTTTCTGCAGAACCGGGTTGTTCGTACGGGAAGGAAAAACAGCAAAACATCGAAAAGAAGAAAAAACGAGTAACAAAGAACTATTTCTTTTACAAATCAACAAAACATGAGGACAAAATCTGTCCAGATGTGGAATTAAAAACCAACGATAGGAAAAGAAAACGTAAAACCAAATGTGAATCTGACATCTCAAAGAAAAAGAAAAAAACATACTGAGTGAAAAAAAGATTTCAATACAATAATGAATATAAACAAAAAAAGACTGACTTGATTTTTTTCATTCATTTTTTGTCTTTTACAGTTCATTCATTTTTTGTCTTTACAGTTCATGATTTGATTTTTTCATTGTACATAAGTTCTTTTTTTGAAATAAAAATATAAAATAATTACTTCTTACTTTTGACTTTTTTCTAGTTATGACTGTAAGTCTTTTTTTTTTACTTTTGACAATTTGAGAAGAAAGATCTTTTGTGCTAAATGGTTAGCCCTGAAAAGGGCTTTTTTTGAAGGATCTCACATTGACATCCAGCTCTACGATTCTACCGCCCGATCTACTGGGATGATTTCACATCCACAATGTTCGCAGTAAATCGTCGAACCTTCATCATCATCATAAAATCCTTCATCTGTATCTGGACAGTTATGCTTCTGCCCAAGATACTCGAGTATGGAAAAACATTTCCCACACTCTATCAGACATCTGTTTGCACAGTGAGGGCATACAAGAATTCGAACCATTCTGGAACAAATATGATTTCATGTAAAATATCACTGGGCTTTATAGCTTTACAGGAGGATTGAACTAGATGACTCATGACGTCATTTTCTCCTATGTTTTTTCCCGCGTCGGCGTTTCATTAACATTGTGCAATCAAATCGACGGTTATATTGGTGTTTTTTTACCACTCCTAATTCGGTGTCACACAGTACAATACCGGTGCTTTCCGCCAGGTCCGCCCTCTTTAAAAATTTCAATCCTCTGTAAACGTATAAAGCTCGGTGTTATTTTCATACATTCACCATTTCTTTGATTCTCAGCTAACGATCACTTCGGAAGCAGTATCAATATTCAGAGTCAGTTACAATATGAAGCACAACTTAGATGAAATCAACTTGAGCGATTTTCCATCAGTGGAAAACAATGGAGACGTTCTTTCATCAGTTATGAATTCGACAATTATCAATCCACCACCGGAGTTAAATTCGACAACCATCATTCCAGCGACAGTGTTTGACAACATTTATGAAGAGGTAAAGCAGCTAAATTTGAAACAAGATAGCATGATGATCCGAATCATAGATCAGCTGGAGACTTTAAACAGACATTTGGAGGAAATTAAAACTTTAACCGTAAGTACTGATCAGCTCAGTAGAAATATCGAGGTACTACGTCAACAAGATCAGTGCATTTCAACAACTCCTGTGAAGATTCCTGTGGAGTTCGAGTTTGATAAATCCAATCTTCACAACTTAGTGGACTCTATCGTAAGTGTTGTGAAGAAAAATCAACCAAAGAAAAATCAACCAAAGGAAAAACAACCAAGAAAAACAACAAAGCGGAAATCTGAGGAAGATGGTAACCATCTCCACAAGAAGCAGCGAGTTGGTCAAAAGCCAACTATACCAATATTAACAGGGCAGGGCAAATACGGGAAAAACATTGACAATCACGTTGATTTCAAGATCCCGAAAAAACCAAAGACAGAACGAAAACAACCAAGAAAAAACAACAAAACGGTAGGAATATAAAAACAAATATGAAACTCGTGGTGTTTGCGAATTTACATTGCATAAAATTTGTTATATACTGTTTTTTTGCGATTAATTCATTGTAAAATAATTCGTTGCGAAAAAATAATTCATTGTGATTAATTCATTGCGATTAATTCGTTGTGAATAATTCATTGTGAAAAAATATTTCAGTGCGATTTTTTCATTGGTAAGAAAATATTTTTTCATTGTCAAGAAATTTTTTATGATGCATTGCAAAAAAAATGTTTGCTTGTGATTTTTTTCATTGTCAAGAAATTTTTTTCATTGTCAAGAAATTTTTTTATGATGTATTGCAAAAAAATGTTTGCTTGTGATTTTTTTCATTGTCAAGAAATTTTTTTCATTGTCAAGAAATTTTTTTATGATGCATTGCAAAAAAAATGTTTCAATGTTTAGTTCTGTTCAGTAAATAAAAGTTCAATAAATAAAAGTTCAAAAAACAATAGAGTTCTTCATTCTGTTTTTTCCCCAAAAGACTTTGTTCTGTCTACATTTTTCCCATACAACGTCTCATAACTGTTAGTTAAACTCTAGTTTTTCTAACCCGAACAAGAAAATGTAACAAACCCATGGATTGGTCAACAATAAAATCCCCGAACAAGAAAATGTAACAAACCCACGGGTTGGTCAACAATAAAACATTTAGTATTAGAAATAAAACGCTGATTCTGATTGGCTAACATTAATTTTTGGAGCCAAAAACAGCATGAAACGCCGACGCGGGAAAAACATAGGAGAAAATGACGTCATGGGTCAACTAGTTCAATCCGTCTGAAAAGCTATAAAACCCAGCGTTATTTTCCCGCACATCATTCATCTCTCCGACTTACAACAAAAATGGAATGCACCCTTCGAGACATGGATTTCTGGGAGCTTGCCCAACTATCATCAAAAGAAAAGAAGATGGATGGAAAAAAGAAGGAGTTCGTCGTGCCCCAGACCGAGTGCTGGGATGATGACAACGAGGCAGCGTTCTCGTTAAAGTTCAACCTAGACGCTCAGGAGTTGAAAAGGTTAAAGAGGCGGACAGCGAGTAGCTGCCCAGACTGCAGGAAGGTTGGAGGTTGTGCTTAAAAACACAACCTCCAAAACCAGGTCCCTTTTAGGGACACCCCAACAGCCCTTTTCAGGGCTAACCATCTACCACGGAAGATCTACCTTTCTTCAAATTGTCAGACGTAAGTTCTATCTTTTCTTCAAATTGTCATTTCTTCAAATTGTCAGACGAAAGTTCTACCTTCAAGCTGTTAGACGAAAGTTCTATCTTCAAGTTGTCATTTCTTCAAATTGTCACAGCTCTTTTCAGAGCTAACCCAACAGTCCTTTTCAGGACTAACCATCTACCACGAAAGTTCTATCTTCAAGATGTCAGACGAAAGTTCTATCTTCAAGCTGTCAGACGAAAGTTCTATCTTCAAGTTGTCATTTCTTCAAATTGTCACAGCTCTTTTCAGAGCTAACCCAACAGTCCTTTTCAGGACTAACCATCTACCACGAAAGTTCTATCTTCAAGATGTCAGACGAAAGTTCTATCTTCAAGCTGTCAGACGAAAGTTCTATCTTCAAGTTGTCATTTCTTCAAATTGTCACAGCTCTTTTCAGAGCTAACCCAACAGTCCTTTTCAGGACTAACCATCTACCACGAAAGTTCTATCTTTCTTTTAGAAGAGACACGTTCCAAAAGAGTTATACTCCAGAGAGTTACACTCCAAAGAGTAAGAATCATTCATAGATGCAGAAAAAGACTAAATCCAACCCAGTGATCAGTCTTTTAGAAAGAAAAAATCATTCATAGAGATGTAAAAAGACTAAGTCCAACTCAATGGTCAACCTTTTAGAAAGAGAGAAAATCATTCATAGGGAAAAAAGCTAAGACCAACTCAGTGATATAAGATAAATTTCCTTTTAGAAAAGAAAAAATCATTCATAGAGATGCAGAAAAAAGTCTAAGTCCAACCCAGTGATATAGGATAAATTTCCTTTTAGAGAGAAAAAATCATACATAGGGTAAAAAAGACTAAGTCCAACTCAATGGTCAGGCAATTAGAAAGAGAAAAAATCATCCATAGGGGAAAAAACTAAGTACAACTCACTGATATAGGGATAAATTCCTTTTAGAGAGAGAAAATCATTCATAGGGTGAAAAAACTAAGTCCAACTCAATGATCAGGCTTTTAGAAAGAAAATCATTCATAGGTGCAGAAAAAACTAAGTCCAACTCAATGGTCAGGCTTTTAGAAAGAAAATCATTCATAGAGATGCAGAAAAAAGTCTAAGTCCAACTCAATGATCAGGCTTTTAGAAAGAAAATCATTCATAGGTGCAGAAAAAAACTAAGTCCAACTCAATGGTCAGGCTTTTTAGAAAGAAAATCATTCATAGAGATGCAGAAAAAAGTCTAAGTCCAACTCAATGGTCAGGCAATTAGAAAGAGAAAAAATCATCCATAGGGTGAAAAAACTAAGTCCAACTCAGTGATCTGACCATTTTTACCCAACCTGCCAGTCATAAGGCCTGCACTTTGAATGCTAAATCCCTCTCAGGGTAGAGAGCCTGGGAAAAACTCCCCCCCCCTTTTGCAAAAAATTCCGCTCAGGGACGGGAGCCTAGGGACAAAATAAAAAAAAAATCTTTCGGGAGGGCAAACTAGGGACACATTTTTGTCAGGGAGGGTGAAGTACGGCACTCAGGGAAGAGAGAATAGGGACACACCCAGGCCCAGGTGTGTCCGTATTCTCTCTTCCTTTACTACTCCCAAACGATGAAATCTGTTTTCTGATAAGGTTTTTTACCAGCATTTTCTTCGCATTCCGCAGTAGTTTCGAAAGCTATCTTCCGAAGGGTTTTGGAAAACAGGACTGTTTGATAAAGGGTTAATCTTGCTCGAGTGTGCTGATTCACGTATGTAATATTCGACTGCTTTGTGTTTCGGTGATAGGATTACACAGCCTCTTTATCTAGAATTACATTTCCATAAAAATTTACGGTCCGTTGTGAATTCTTTTATCCATTCCAAGGTTTTTTTACCATAATAAATGATAGATCTGAATCGTGACGTGTTCAAAACCTCGACTCGGTAACGTACAGGAGTTGAAACTAAGGGCGTCGCGGGCTCGAATCCCCAGCTCAGCCAATTTCTTTACGAGGATAAGTCATAGTCATTGCGACAGGATTCATTCATCTCTCAGCGCTGATTGTTGTTTAGACAATGACTATGTGGGAAAGTAACAAGTAGCTTGAGAAGTATATTGTTCGAAGTACTGGTAAAAAGAAACTCCAGGAAGGCATGGATAGGTACACTGGGCGCCGCGGTATAACTGAAGTAAGGTTGAACGGCCTCAAACACCATACAACCAACCAATCAAAACGTCGCGTTTTCACTTTATAGAACTCTACGGTGGAATCAGAAAAACCTCTGGAATAGGCCTGAAAGATTTGCTGTATTTATTTTTGTCAAATTATAAGTTGTCCCGTATTTAATTAAAGAGCCAGTGTTTTCTAGCATGAACCTTGTCATTATTCCATAGACGACCGGATTTTCATGTCCATTCGGCTCTAACCCTCTATGAAATCTCCCGTAACGCACGCTTTTGTATTAGAGTATTATCCAATCACAGCTTAGCATTACCTGGAAGGTGAGTAACCTGTATATTTACTACGCTGTAAAGTGTATACACATTGAGTTAGCCACTTCCTGATACACACAAAAGACAGACAAGGTATTTTCCACGTACAGGGTCCTTATTAACCAACCATTCTTAAGAATCTTGAGAACGTTCTTAAGAATGTTTGATGAATACGGACCCTGGTCCAACATCTTCGCACTAGGAATGGTCCGTCCAAATTTTCCAACGCAATACCAATAATTATCATGCATAATGCCATGACCACTTCAACTTGTTCTGTAAGCACCATTTTGACACTAGATCTACATATTAGCATAATTCTGGAGGGGAAAACCGACAGGTAAGAAGAGTATCATAAGATTTGTATTTGTGTGTGTACAGAAGTGTATTATGATACAAAAGTCTCTGAGATTAAACATTTAATCTGAAATTGTGTGTACCGGCCTTAACACAAGTCCTGATGTATGATAGCCATTCTGCAGTGCCTTACTTAAGGTCAATCATGCAAGACTGCTCTTGCATATTTGTGGCATTCTGTCTTATGAATTTAAAAAAAAAAGAGATTTTTAAAAACTTGTTACTCCCAACCATTCGAGTCATGCTCTATCAAAAAGGGGTCCGCGCAGGCTGACATTATTATTATTCTTCTTTATTTCCTCCATACAGAAGATTTACAAACACATTCACAGGAAAAAAAAAAAGTCAACAAGAAAATATTGATGCATAACATCAATGGAGCCGCAAATCAGTTGTTTCTGAAATAGGGCACATTACAGCGGATTAATTTTTTACGCCAAGGGCATCACTTGAACAAACTTCGTAGAGGTCCACGTGGTGATACTAAATGACAGATATTTAAACTCTGGGCCATCTGGTTTTTGACAAGAAGATTTTCAAAGTTTGCACCACTTAAGGCATTGTGTTAATCCCGAGTATTAACAACCTTGCGGAAGAATCATTTTGAAACAATGTGGAAGAAGGAGAAAATGATAACCACATTCGCATTGTCGTCTGCAAATGCTCTCAAAAGTCTAAAATTATGTTGTTTGGTAAAGAGTTAAAGTCTAAGAAAGAGTCATGGTTTTGCAACATGATTTATGAAGAACACAACGAAAATGTGGCCTCTGTCCAGAAAAATTTTAACGCATTTCAAATTGACCAAAGTAAATTTATGTAGAACTCGGTGAGAAATGAACTGAGAAGTCCTAAACAATCTTTAGAATGCAAATTAAAACTTAAAAAAGAAAGAACTAATAATGGTAAGACACAATCATAGCCATTCTTCGGCGAAATTTAACATAATTTCAATTGGAGCTATGTACAAAAGCAGTTATCATTCGGCAAACAACACAAGAAAATAGTATTAAAACTAAGTACTAAATTACCAAATTGATATTAAAAACTGGATATGAAATGACTAACGTGGGTACGAAATGATCAAAGTGAGTACGAAATGACCAAAATAAAAAGTATTAGTGGGTACGAAATGACCAAAATCGTACGAATGGCCTAGGTACGAAATGACCTAGGTACGAAATGACTGGAAGCCTAGTAAACAATATGGCTGCCTCCATAGGCACTTTTCAAAAGCGAATAAAAAATAGTGCCGCCGCTCATGCGGCGCCACAATGAATATAAATCAACAGTAAACATAATATACAAATGATACACTGAGAGAGTTAGAGAGAGAGAGGGGTGGGGAGGGGGGGCAATGGTGAATAGAGTGGAAACTTTTTGCAATTGGTAAATTTTCTGCATGTCCAAGGACCATTCTACCTCATGATTTAGTCGATTGTTAGACAACATTTTATGGATTCATGATTATGCGATAACTTGCTTTGTATCATGCAGAACAGAAATGCATTAAATCCCCTTTTGACAGAGCGCCGTTCATATTGTTTGACATTCGACAAGTAAAACTTTTCAGTTGACCTTTCACCAAACAATATAGCTAAAAACAATACCTTCCTCAAAATCAATCAATTCATGTTTGTGCTGGATTTTAGATTTTGTAAAATATAACACAATACATATGAGCCGTGCTCCGTGAAAAGCAGTCTTAGTGCATATGCAAAAAGTATCGACCCATGTCAGCCTGCGCAGTCAGCGCAGGCTGATATGGGTTGAAACTGTTTGCTATTTGTGATCCTTTGGTTCTTGTGATCTTGCTCTGTATAATGCATCACGGAGGTGCATTGATGCCCCCTTTTGCCAGAGCAAGTCTCATAATTATCAGTTGATCTGTTGACAATGCCTTCGTTAAAGTCGCACAAATAGGAATTAGAGGATTAGCCGAGCAATGCTGGGTATATAATCCAGTCTGACACGCAGACCACTTTACAAACAAGTGAAGATGTTTGATGTTTTCTTGAAATATTATGTTTCCCAAATGCACAGTATGTCTCAGACATTACGATAACAACTTATGTTAGACAGTCTTCCTTAACTATTTATGATTTTTGTCTGCTGCATAGAGAGGCTCAACACTGTTGTATTCTAAAACAGATCTGAACAAAACAGCTGAAAGTTTGTTTAGAGCAAAATATTTTGATAAAAAAATAAAAACGGTCAATCAAAGGGGCGGGCGGGCCGGGCAGATGTACCTATAATTTTTTATTTGATTCCAATTCTAAATTCGCAAAACTAGCTATCAGACTGGCTGATGTACATGGGCCATGCTCTGGCAAGAGGGGGCTTAATGCATCTCCGTGAAACATAATACCCAGCAAGCCACCACATGATTATGGATCCATATTTACCACTTTTTTAACAACCAACTTAATCATCAGGTAGACTGGTCCTTGGACATACAAACAATTGACTAATAACAAAAGTTTCGACCCAGGTCTGCCTGCGCGGACTGCGCAGACTGACCTGAATCGATACTTTCCGCAGATGCATTAAGCCCCTTTTCACACAGCATGGCTCAGTTAGTGTATTGTATGTACGATGACTCTTGTACGTTTCTACCAACAGTTTCAAACATTGTTGTAAGGGGAGAACTTTGAAGTCTTGTTTTAAAAGTCAGACAGAACATAACATGTTGCGAAATAATTAAACAAAAGAAACACTGGCTCAGATTCACTTTTTTGGGTTTTACTTATTCATTTTGTAACAAAAAAAAAAAAAATCACATGTCGCGAACGAAATTGGACAGTTTCGTGATTTCGTGTCATACTGCTCCGCATTAGTTATGGTATTTCCAAAAGAGTCGTGTTTTGTGATGTGTCTCGGCTCATGGATAAAAAAAATGACTGAAGTAAATTTGTTCTCTTGCACGTTCTTTGCTATCTTGTCTTGGTCTATACCGTCTGCAAAAGCCCGTTTTCGCCTAAGGCATTGAAAGGGTTAATTTCATATAAGATCGTTCACGTTTGAGCAAAAGGAGTTCCAATGTATCTCCATGATGCATTATAACAAGCATGTCATCGCATAATTATGGATGCATGAAATCTATTTTGTCTACCAACTGAATCCAGAGGTAGAATGGTCCTTGGACATGCAGAAAATTAACAAATAGCAAAAGTTTCGATCCATGTCCGCCTGCGCGGACTCGATACTTTTTTTTGCAAATGCATTGAGCCCCCTTTGAACAGAGCACGGCTATCAATCATCAGAAATGTGCCAGAGAAGAAAATGTATAATTTTCTATTTGACATTGAAATTTAACTTTGCGAACACACTCAAAGCATTGTATAATAATAATAATGGCCTGCAACACGCGAAAAAGGGCATTTGGACATTTGCGTAAAGTGTCACCCCGGTTCAGCCTGCGCTGTCCGCGCAGGCTGTTCTGAGACGACTTTCCATTCTTATGTAATTTTCTGTTTTATGCAAGTCTACTGTAAGACAAAATCGAAAGTAGTCGTAAAATGTCGTCTCGGATCAGTCTGCGTGGATTGCGCAGGCTGATCCGCGACGACACTTTACGCAAATGTCCAAATGCCCCTTTTCGCGTGTTGCGAGCCATATGATGATTTATTGTTTGCTTTGTTGCACTAGAGTTAATCATAGAAAGATCGATGGAAAGGTAACAATAAAGTTGTAGATCGGTATCAAACTTGTACATGTAACGATGGAATCTGTAAAATTTCATACAGATGAGAAACTTCCGAATAAAATAATAGAAGTAAAACATTTGAGCAATGCGCTGTAAAAAGGTTGTTCAATACATCTGCAGGAAGTATAGCCTCTTGTGAGCATGCGTAGTCCGCGCAGGCAGACTTGGGTCGAAATCTTTTGCAATCAGTCAATTTTCTGCATGTCTAAGGACCATTCTACCACCTGATTTAGTCTGTTGTTACACAAAATGGATTTTATTCATGGGTCCATAATTATAATAATGTTTGCCTGGTATATAATGCACCACGAAGATGGATTTAACCCCTTATTGCTAGAGCGCCTCTCATTTCTTTCTGTGGGACTTTAAAACAAGTAAGACTATTGCACTGTGCGGTTCGGTAATAGAAAATAACTAAGCTAGTATACTACTGATAAAATGCGACTTTTGCCCCCCCCCCCCCCCCCCCCCCCCACAACTGTTGCCAGCTTTGGAAAACTGTAGAAAAACATCAACAACAACTGCTTGTAACACGTAATAGCTCTGTTTCCAGTATCTCCCGCGAGGTATCTCAACGACGCATATTTCGATTTCGTCAATTGTTTTTGTGTAAATGCAATAAATTTTGGTTAGAAAAGAGATTGCCAATTCAGTACAGGGTTGAACTATTTGATGGTTGTAAACCATTGGCAACTCTCTTCAATACCATTTGTCAGACCTTATAAAGATTCTGGAGATTCAACAAAGTACACTATAACCATGGTCTGGAAACAAAACAAGTCAAATAATTTGATTTGTTTATTTGGTCGATTTCCGACAGGCTTAAACGTAGAGTTTTTCATGCAAAAAAAGAATAATAACTCTGAACTTTGACCATAATGTGTTGCAATCCGTGCTGTATCAATTCAAACTTGACACACTGCTTAACCTTTTCGGCGCCATAGGCAAGAACAGGGACTTTTGCGGACGGTATAGATCAAAATCAGACTGCACGGATCGTGCAGTCTGATCTTAGATCTTTATCGTCCGCTTGTTTAGTCAAGCTTGTGAGACATAAATCTTTTTGAGTCTCGGTGGATCCTATTTTATGTCGTCGACAAGGATCGAGTCTATATATTTGGCGCTGAGAGAGTTAAACAAAATGGTCAATTCATTGCTTACCTAAACGTCTCCAGACAGCATTGGTGACAAATTTATGCTCAAGTTATAGCTGCAATATTACCTCGGAACCTTTTGACTACTAACTGAACACTACGGACTTTAGAGAGAACAAAAGACCGAAATTATTACAATTTTCGTTGATGTCTGTGTAAGAATATCGTGATTATTAACGAACGGTGTGGAACCAAAATCAGAATGCATATTCTTTGCTCTATGACCTTGTTTTACTCTGTTCTCAAAGCTTAAAATAATAACCCTAGAACGTCAAACGTTAACGTCGTGATTTATTTATTAGAAGTAGAACTAGCCACTCGGAAAGTCTTGGTCATTATTGTGCAACATCTTTGTAATCTAGATCGATACAGACTAAATTAACTGTCATTTCTCTCTTGGTTTTATTACAGTCAGGAAAGAGATAGTAATTATTTCTTTAAAATGACTATCAAAGATGTTGTAAATGATGAAGCAGAAAAAAGGCGATCACGTTTTTTGGTCAATGTACTGGGCAATCATATACCTAAGATTTTCCATGCAAAGCAAAACTTGTCTGTCTGTCTGTCTGTCTGTCTGTCTGTCTCTCCCTCTCTCTCCGTCCGTCCGTCTCTTTCCTCCTCTCTCTGTCTCCCTCTTTCTCTCTGTGGTGCTTGACAATTTCAGCCATGGTTAATTCAAGCCGGAAGCAAGCATGTTGTTATAAAGGAAAACAAACTACAATAAGAGATATTTGTATCGGACTTCATATTTAAACTTCCTTCCCAAACTTGATAAAAGTAACAGACTGTTGAAAACGAAAAACTCAAACAATTAAGTAGCACTCCGACAAAAGCGGTTTAATGAATGATCATAATGCATAATACCGATCAGGTTCTCATATGATTATGGATCCATAAAATCCACTTTGTCTGACAACCAACTGAATCACGTGGTAGATAGCACAAGTTTCGAATAACAAACAGCTTCAACTTCAGACTGCGCAGGCTGAAATTGGTCTATACATTTTTTAGATGTATTTAACGCCCTTTTCACCGAGAATGACTCAATTTCTTACGATTAACTTTTTGGCATAAATGGGTATGGTAAAATTTAACAGCTCATTTGGTATAGAAAAAAGTATATGAAGATCAGACTATACAAATGTACAGGCTGGTCTTGGTCTACACCAATCACATAGTAAATCAGAAATGCAAGGTATGGGTTACATGTGTAAAACAAAATGAACCATGTTGGCGTCGACGATGCTTTTCGTGACCATGTGTACCCACAAACGTTGTATTGCGTGAGAAAACCAATAATGCGCTTCAAGTTTGAACAGAATCTGTAGTTTTTGAATCTACAGCACCGTATATAGTCTGACATCTTTACAAAAAACTGCAAGTTTTTGCTATCATTTTCAATTTTCTTTATAATTAACACATACTTCACGCAGACGCCGTTTTTTGTTGTTAAGCAGGCCACCTTTGAAAACTTTTGACAAATAGCTGCTCTTCACAAGCATTTCTCTCTCCCAAAATTGTTACGGGAGACCACTCCTTCAGGCATGGCTTCATCCCGATTTAAATACAATACCTAACAACTGCGTTAGGGAGAATTTTCTTTAGCTCAGTGGTTATGGTGTTGGCCTTTTCGTCCGGGCGTTCTAGGTTCGAATCCTGCCCGGTCCCTGTATTTCTGCCATGCATTTGTTCATTTGTTTCTTTGTTACGGACTTTGTTCGTAAGAAAATGCATTCGCAGGTATTAGTGAACGATAGATTTCTTCATCTGGTGCATTGTTTTCTCTTGTGTTCTCGTCGCCGACCGGCCAGTTCGTTGATTAGTAGAAGGAGCAATAGAACAGCAGAGGAACAGTTTCTTGCTACGTTGATGTATTTAGATTGGTTTTCTGCAAATATGACATGAACAATTATAAATACCACTACAAAACTCTCAATACATGTATAACTATTACAAAAATGAAATCTTTAACGCATGGACATAGATTTTTACTTGTACACGTATTTCCATAAAGGTGGGTATTTAGATTTTTCACATCTCACCAAATTAAAAAATATATATATCACTGAAATTTATATGAAAAAACAATACAAATCATCAATAATTAAAAATCATAAAATTACAAAAAAAAATTGTTTGATGGTGTTCCCTTAAAAGGCTACGTAGCCTCTTAAGGTATTTTTTGACTTTGCGCCAGAAATCAAAAAAGCATTGTGGGAATGTCAAGTGACTGGCACGTGACTAATGACGCTTAAATTCCATAACATAACAAACGTGTAATTATTTTCCATAATGTCTTCTTCGAACGCTATGTTTGAAGCTTCGTCTGTGTATTTCCGGTATGTAAATGAGCGAGTTGCTCATATAAAAATAGACCGTGTTTCCCGTTGGTGTCGACCTGGGCCGTAGTAAATCTCTAATTTCTCTTGTTGTCGGATGGTTTTTGACTACTGGGGTTTTATGAATGAAAATTAAAAGGCTTTGGGAGTATAAGGATGATTTTTTTGTATTTTTGTAAAATTTTCGTCCCAAAATCTGAAAGGCCACCTTTAAGGTATGAATACGATAATATGATGAAGAAACAACTTGTCATGTACAAACAAAAATGGCGGGTGACGTGATTGTTTTCAATCGATTATTGTTAACTAAACGGTTAGTTTTTTGGTAGGTAAAGAGAGTAAATCAAACAAATAAAAAGGTCTTCAAGAACTAGCTTTACCAATATGTAATCAAATAAATATTGTAATAAACGGATTTAGAAAAAAATCATAACAATATCGTAAGATTTTATGGTGATTTCGATCATCTTTACTTTCATTCTATGCCATTTATCTATGAAACCTTAATTCATTCTGATAATCTGTAGTTTAAAGTGGTGTTTTCAAAGTCGTCTGCTATAAATTCGTTTCAGGAGGTTGTGAGTTAACCGCTAAAGGCTTGGATTAATTCACTGACAAGGCTGCCCATCGAAATACGTAACACGAATGGCCATGAAGGTCTGTAATTGAAAACTCTATCAATAAAACGGAATCTTTCCAGCACCTATGAAATTATATTATTCCTCACTAAACTTTATATCCTAAATGCCCTTTACTTCTCCGCTCCGTGTCATACTTAACATTTTGACAATGGGTGTTAGTTTTATCAGCATAAGTAGCGTCCGTGAGACGTTTTAGTATAACGTCTGAGCATAAGCGACGTCTCTACTGAACTAAGCTCACGGAACAACGAATGCCTGAGTAAGGTCTGCTAAAATATAGTTAAGACACAGAACAAAATAAAAAACCGTCTGATTTACATCAGTAAAAATCCGGTGTGCTTCTTCTGAAATGTCAAGCTCAATACCAACAGTCAGATTTCCACGTTCATCATGATTTACGCATAAATTCAATTTGCCTATGATCTGAGCATTTGATTTTTCCCTTTGAGATAAGACAAGTCAAAATTTAGGATGCACGTAAGTACAGTTTTATCTTGAACTACTTTCACCTCGATGCTATAGATATATAAAGTTTGAAAAACCCATAAGTTTCGATTGTTGTTTCAGTACGTTTAAGCCCAAACCTTGGCTTAAAACGCCGGACCATAACTAAATAAAAATCATAGCAAAATGATACTAATGGCATAATGGACAAAAACACTCAACACATAAGAGTTAATCTATTACGAAATACCAAAACGGATAAAAGCGTTGGTACACGTAATAAATCATCTCCATTCTATAACACGAAGTGATATCTGTATAGGAAAGGGCTCATTATTCTTCCATTAGCCACTAAAGCAAAATTGTAGCTTGTTATAGCTTTACGTGTTCCGAGATGAAATGCCGTTCGCCTCCGCGTCTGAATGATTGAGCTGATTTCATTGGTTGCGAACAGGAATATTGTACAATTCTATAAGCAAATACAAGTTTATGGTCTACCAATATCCCTGTGGAGACAGCTGATCAGGATCAGACGCGCGTACCTCCGTGCACTTTGCACTTGGTTGGCTTTCTTCGATGCCCAATTGATAGTTTAGCCTTATTTAACATTTAACCTACCGAAACAGACCTGCAGATAACTACATTGACAATTTACTTTTTACAAGATATTATGGGAAAGCACACGTAGTACTGAAGAGTAATTACTCCTTTAAAGGGGCTGATAACTCGAGGATTAAAGGTTTGTTTTTAAAATTCTGCAATTTCTCTCAAATGCCCCCACCCTGCTGTGGAATTTAACTTGGCTAGCTTAAATAGTTCTAAGACGAATGATGTAAAAGCCAACTCTAAAACCAAGCAAAGAGTTTCGGTATCGCTGACACTATTCTAACGCAAAAGCACGCTCGCAAGGTTGGGTTTTGCCGATTTAAATCAAATGTTTCTCCCAGGCATTTCCTTCTTCTTCGAGAAGTGTTTTTCTAACACTTAATTCACCGGAATCTGGGAAAAAACAAAACAACTATACGGTAGGCCTATAATAAGTTGTTTGAATAACGTGTGTCATGATTACGTATTTCCCCCATGTACCAAAAGCAAATTTGCCGAAACATCGAATACAATGTACTCAAATTTCATCTTTTCTATCTTTACCTATACAGACATACGTGAAAAAAAAAAACTAGAATAATTGACTTTAGGAACGTGCCCTACTATTATTTTTTCTTCTTCGGAATTTACCTTAAAACATACTTTGTTACGTAAACGGTACCATGGATTTTTTTTCGGAAAAATGTAGAACAAAATCAGTACGCAAAACGTGTTGGCTGATCTCGGTCTTAATTTACGTTCTCTGCTTCACTTTTGACAATTTCGATCATATTATCCATAATCAATGCATACAAATCTAATGAACTTTAAGTGATAGTCAACAGGTAAGAATTTACCAAGATATGGGTTAATTTGCAACATGTTGCAAACACCTGCGCACTGTTTTAAGAATACCACAAGTATTGTCTTCTCAAGAAAGAACCTACAACATTCTTGCAATGAAATTTTACACATTCTCTTGGGCACAACTTTAAATTACGACCTAAAATACTACTGTCACAAACATGGAAGAGAGATGACAGGCAACCAATCAACAAAGCTGCCTAGGCGGGCCACATCGCGTGACAATACTCTCAATTTACATATCTTGGAATAGGGCATCGGATAATGGCCTTGTTTTCCTTTTTTCAAGTTTTATATTTAAGAGTTACATATAAGTGGGATAGATTTTTAAGTCGGCATAAAGGATCTTATAAATGAAATATTAAAATTATTTGGCTGAAATTTCACACGAAGAATAGGAGAACAGAGATACTGGATAAGCTTCTGAAAAAAATAACGAAACAAAGATTTACTGGCTGGTATTTCTTGAAACTCTTAAAACCTATCAGCTACAAATGAAACATTCCTAGTTCTAGCAAATCTTTTACGATACCATAACTCATTGTAGGTATAGGTTCATATGGACCCCCTGAATTTTGAAATATCTTTAAAAATCCCGTATCAAGTTTTATGAAACTTTTCAAAGTCTTTTAAAATGGCCCTTCCAACTCTCACAGCGAAAATTAGAATTTTTCTTCCGCAAGAAAGAGCATTTTGTCTATTACAGTCATGTTGAATTTTTGTTCTGAAGCTTACCTTTCTCCGACGGTTTCGCACAGTGACCAGAACAGCAAACATAACTGGACAAGTGCATGACTTCAATACCTCACTTTAGTTAAATATGAGGCCCTGAAATTGTTTTTTGTACAAATAGTATACGAGTTCTAAACCTTACCTTAGATATCGCTTTCGTCACTTTCATTCAAATCTTCGAAGTCTAAAATGATTTGTCCAATGCTCTCTTATATGGTGTCTGTTCTCCAGTATTTTGTCTGTTTTATTTTCAACATGGCTTCATGTTTTATATCACTTCTGTTGAGATATGTGTTTGAAACTACCTGACACTTAGACTTAGAGGTCTTTCATGGCTTGTTTTGAATTGTTTTGCTATGATTTTTTCAGTTCGCCCAAAATTAGCTCAACTGTATTTTGGTCACACTAATAGAGTGGTAATCTTAAAGACGCTGTGTTTCTTTGACCGTAAAAATTCATCTACAACAATATTTGGGGCTTGTTTATGGAACTTAACCAGGTCATACAATTCACCGTTCTTCATCTTATTGTTGTATGGTATATCACGTGATGTGAACCAAACGTTGACTGGGTTTCAGGAAAATATCTATGGTTGGGTGTGGAATAGAAAACAAAGTGTAAACAAGTACGCGCAAGTCTACGATATTGAATCATTAAAATAAAAACCCAAATAAATAAAAAAAGAGTAGGGCCTCAAAAGTCGATTTATTTTTGTTGTTCAAACAATAGACGACCACAGTTTCTGAAATGCCATGAGAATTGTCTTCATAAACAGGTAAACCCTTTACTCGGAATAGCCTTCAACCCTACCACCGTTTTAAAGCTGTTTTTTCATACGTTTAAACATTGCATTGGATGGAAAAAAGTCAAAGTAAGCCACCAAAAATTCTGAGAATTTCACACAGAGTTGGTAATTCAAACTACCTATATCAATCTAAGAACCTCAAACTACCTATATCAATCAACCAAAAGCAAAATATAGCTTCCTTCCTATGTTTATATCGTTGCTGTGTACACAAAAGGTAATTACCGCAAGGATAAAAAAAAAAACATTTTTCGTATGCATGTTGCTAGTGATTGCTTTGTTTGATATAGGTGATTTTGAAGCAAAATTGTGCTCGTGGCAAGCCACTGTTTTGAAAGCAGGCAAAGGTCAAAATGAAAAACAACAGGGAGAAGAAATGATAGTACAGATGACTGTCCCCGAATACTTTTTAAGTTTTTGATGGGTCGCATTCGGGTACAGAGACGGTCGAGAAAAATGGTAGAAATCTCCCCACAGATTTTGTGTGCACGTTTGAACTCCATCTTTTCACAAATTGCCGACAAAGCTAACTAGTACGTGCATTTAAACATCCATGTTGCTTGCATATTCAATAATCTTTCGTCTCAAATACACGTATTTTCAATTTAAACGCTAAAAATTAAAAAAAAAACTTTTTCATGCCATCTTTCTTTGAGATATTTACGTTGACAAAATGGCTGCCAAACACGATAAATATTTCGTTAGTGTTTTTCGAGATTTACATGTCAAAAAGCATTTTACGTATTGAAACGTTTAGCGATTTGTCCCTGGTCACGTGTATCACTAAAAACCTAATTTCATTTCGATGTAATATGGACTGAACCGGCGAAAACAGAGTCAATACGCCGCTGTAGCTTTTCTACGGGAAAATTCACGATGGACTTGAGACGGCAGGGTTCATTGAATGACTTTAACGCCGCTTGAAATCAACATTATTTCAGCCATTTCACGGCGACAGCTAGCTCATTCATGCATACCCTGGGTTCCACCAGTACTAGCCAAGGACTCTTAGGTGTCTTGCCCAAGGGCACTCCCATCAAGGATCCAGTGTTTCCAGTGAGAATTGAGGCCGAGCCTCCAGGTTACGAGTCCTAAACTTTACCACTGAGCCACGCAGGACCCCGTGTACGGTGCACAATAAATGTCCAAATATAAAAAGAAGCATCGTATGCGTCTCATTCTTGAGACTAGTAGAAATGGAAGAAGAGAGGCCCACTTCAATGATTTCTTACTAAGATTGGTTTGGTGGTTTATCATGTGTTTTACACCGTTTTCAGCAGTATTTTGGTTACTTCACGCAAGCCACTGTACAAATCGTGCAAATCAATGCTGTGTGTCTTTACGCACAACACTCTTTCCAAGCTAATACCGCTATCCTACAACAATACTTCGCGATCAGAGAGGAATGATTACTGTCGTCATGAACATATGTACATGGAGTTCTAGATTGCCATGTTACAGACTGGATCTTATTTTCTTAAGCTAGTTAATAAATGGTTGTTTACCAAGGTCATGCGTCGATGATGTCTTATCCAAATTAAAATTGAAACACTGCGAATTCAGCAATTTGTTTTAATTCTCACTCATTACTTCCCATATGCTTAGCCAGAAATGTAGAAAAGATTTTCATGCAGGGAGCCGAGTGCCATGAACTGTTTTCTTTCGCATTCTTTCTGTCGTACATTTTGCTGAAAAGGCTCACTGGGCCAGGGTTATGATGTGCCCTGCTCAAGGACACAGGTATTTAAACAGTTCGGCCAGCTTGATATTTGATTACAAATCCATTAACTTGTTATCTGAGCATGGCGGAACCGCGTATCCAAACAAGACCGGCTGAAATCTGGATGTAGTTTAGTACTGCGAGTTACTATTCTCCAGGCTTATTCTAGACCAACCAGAACCTTGTCCAATGAACTCAAAAGAGAAATATTTAAAGGACAAAATGTCGCTTTTGTATGATATAGAAAAGATTGTGGGCTGTTAGATATTATTTATAACAAGCTATTGCTTCACTTCCCATACTGTTATCGAAATACTAATACATTCCAAAGAACAGAGAAAAGGTACAAAGAGAAAAAAGTAACGCAGCAGGAAGTGTTGATATTGTTATTGGCGTGATGTCCTGGCTCTAATGGGAGAATAATCACCCCTTTCCCATGCAAATATCATTTCATGTAATTGAACGTGAATGATTTATCGCACGATCGAATGTTTGACTTCCTTTCAAATTATACAGTGTATATGGGCATCCAAACTCCGAAACAAAGACTGCCTTCACTGGAAAACATTATTGATAAAGTTTCCTGGGTCCGTATTCACCAACCATTTTCAAAAACGTTTTTACTCTTAAGCGGCCCATACACGCTCAAACTTTTCCATCAATAGTGTTGACGTCAAATTATTTGGCGCTTTTTTGATCGTATATGGGCAATATTGATGACCTAAATAAAAAGTATTGATGTCTATATTTTGACGGAGCTATATCTACTCGTAAAAGATATTTTTTGCGCAAACCATCAAACAATTTGAGCATGTGTGGCACCCCATCAATAATTTGCACAAACTTCAGTTTTTGATTGGACATAGGAGAGAGAACATCGTCATGGCGCCATCCAAGGAAGAGAAAAAAATCCTTTGGAGCTGATAGAAGTATACCGCAATCTTCCAGCCCATTGGAAGGTGAACAGTGAGGATTACAGTGATTGAAATAAAACAGATATCGCCTATGAGCGAGTTTTTAAAGTCCTTGGGCTTGTTGTCTTGCAGTTCTTTTTAAAGATACATCTTTACAGCCAGAGAGTAAACACATGCTTTTAAACTTAGTAGTGTGTAGAATCTAGCATGCTAGTCACCTGTGTAAACATAGATAAAAAATCTATATATATAAGGTGTATGGGATAGAGAAACTCAAGGGATTTGTCCTCGATTTAAAACTGGAAACAACCATGGTGTTGTCTTTGATAGCCTCTAGAGGGCGAAATGCATTTTCTATCCGTCGTAATCTGTGCAACCTTGCGACAGTCAGGGGCAACATTTGGAACGAAGATACAATAATCATATAGTTTCATAAAATAAACATGTAATTGGTAATTAAACTGGATGAAAACGGGTAAATATGTAGCTTTAATGACATGGTTTGGCCAAATTTAGTTCTCATGTGGAACTAATTTTTTGCCCATTTTCCCTTCTTCTTTAGCGTTTTCCGCTTCAAAGCTCGAGCCTGTGCCGGTGTGGTTAATCCGGTTAATCCTTGCATTGTGACAGTTGGGCACAAACTAAATAAGAAGTTGTGTTTCCTTCAAAATAAGAAAATCTTGAGACTGATAATAAGAATGTTCTTAAGAATGAGTGATGAATACGACCCTAGTCGTCTGACTTTTTTCAATGGCACCGGAAACAGGGTTTTAACGTGGGAGCCGATAGAACCCTGTCAGGTTTTTTGCCGGTATAAGGTGCAGTGACATTAGAGCTGTGGGTAAAACGTTTTAAAAGGGTACAACCTGAATGTACGTGCGTTTCTTATCAATATATAACACTCCTCGCAGTTGTCATACCGTTGCTATAATTTGGAACCAACCATGAAAATTAAGACAGATGTTTAAATACTCGTATTCTCAAAGTATAGATTTGATGTTTTTTACAAGCCAATAATCAACCCTTACGATTTTGCCAGTATTATCTAGATAAGTTTTCTCGCTTTTATACCCCCCACAAACGAAGCTTGCCGGGGGTAGACTGGAGTCACCTTGTCCGTCCGTCTGTGCGTCCGTCCGTCCGTGCGTCACGAAAAGCTTGTCCGGGGCATAACTTCCAAAGTATAAAGGCTAGTGACTTCAAACTTGATATACAGATAGATCACATTAAGGAGAAGTGCAGTGTACAAGAACCATAACTCTATCCCCATTATTTTTTAGAGTTATTGCCCTTTGTAAATTTTAACTTTGGATTTTTGTCCGGGGCATAACTTCCAAAGTATAAAAGCTAGTAACTTCAAACTTCATTTACATATAGATCACATTAACGAGAAGTGCAGTGTACAAGAATCATAACTATTTTCCCACTATTTTTTGAGTAATTCCCCTTGGTAAATTTTAACTTTGGATTTTTGTCCGTGTCATAACTTCAAAAGTATAAAAGCTAGTAACTTCAAACTTCACACACAGGTAGACCATATTAAAGAGAAGTGCATTGTACAAGACCCATAACCATATTCCCACTGTTTTTAGAGTAATTGCCCTTTGTAAATTTTAACTTTGGATTTTTATCCGGGTCATAACTTCAAAAGTATAAAAGCTAGTAACTTCAAACTTCACACACAGATTGATCACATTAAGGAAAAGTGCATTGTACAAAAACCATAACTCTATCCCCATTATTTTTGGGATTATTGCCCTTTAAAATTTTAACTTTGGATTTTTGTCCAGGACATAACTTTCAAAGTAAAAAAACTAGTAACTTCAAAATTCATATACAGATAGATCACATTAATGAGAAGTGCAGTGTACAAGAACCATAACTCTATTCCCACTATTTTTATCGTTATTCCCCTTGGTAAATTTTAACTTTGGATTTTTATCTGGGGCATAATTTGCAAAGTACAAAAGCTAGTAACGTCAAACTTCATATACAATTAGATCACCATAAAGAAAAGTGCACTGTGCAAGAACCATAACTATATTCCCACTGTCTTTAGAGTTATTTCCCTTTGTAAATTTTAACTTTGGATTTTTGTCGGGGGCATAACTATCCAAGTTTAAAAGCTAGTAACTTCAAACTTCATATACAATTAGATCACCATAAAGCAAAGTGCACTGTGCAAGAACCATAACTCTATTCCCACTATTTTCAGTTATTGCCCTTTGTAAATTTTAACTTTGGATTTTTGTCTGGGGCTTAACTTCGAAAGTATAAAAGCTAGTGACTTCAAACTTCATATACAGATAGACCACATTAACGAGAAGTGCAATATACAAGAACCATAACTCTGTTCCCACTAGTTATTTTTCAACTCTTACTTTTGTATTAAACCATTTTGCATTCTGTGACAAAGAGCTGTTTTGAGACAAGGAGCTAGTGGGGGGTATGATCACGTTTAGTGATAGCTCTAGTTTCCTTTGCTTCAAGTGTATTTTTCTCTTTCTTGTTTGATCTTCTAAAAGTATCATGTAACTTATTGGCGTGTTTTGAATCGTTCGTCTAATTGTTGGAACAAACTCACAACTACGAGACCTTCTACGTAAGAAAGGTTGGTTGGTTGGTTGTATTGGGGTTTAACGCCACTTTAACAACTAAGGTCATATCATGGCGGTCGGTGACGCACATGTGTTTCCTGGCTTTCTCACACCAGTACCAACACAACTTTCTTTCCAAAGCCACCGACTACTTTTCTCACATGCTTCAGCAGAGGTGAGAGGCGATAATATGCCGGAAAGAAGGTTCGCCTCAACCGGGTATCGAACTCACAACCACCAGGTCATGAGTCCGACACGCTCACCACTGAGCCACCCGGGCGGGGGCACGTAAGAAAGGGTTTCTAAGGAACAAGAAGCGCCTAATAACTGTGAACAACAAGCGCCTTATAACTGTTAGTAAGTAATCTGTTTTTCTTCTCATTTTAAAGATATGTGAAACAAATAGATTGGTATCTGTACGCCCCAAGATGTGCATAATCACTATTAAAGTAAAAACAAAAATGAGTAGCTTTTACCCACATTTTCTTCTTTTATTTAAAACGCCGTGTAGTAAATTAAATATGTCGAAACCCCGATACAGTAATGAAGGGATGCAACGTCAGCCTCTCATCTGAAACTGGCACAGAATCCAACGATGAGCCGGGTCAATCTTAGGCACAACTTAATCCATTACGACACGACCAAATTTTAGATCCATCCATATTGAAAGCATTTTATCACATAAAACCTCCACCAACAGTGCATTGAACCCATGACTTATTTTCCGTGACACACTTGTGTAAATCGTTTTTTGGTCCAGGTTCTGATCAATTTTCAGTCATGAGCGCGTGAAACCGGAGAAACCAACCACAGCACATGTTGGAATTTATAATGCTACGCAGTTTCGCGGAAAAACGACGTCATTGTTGCTAAGCCGTACAGCCGTGGAAAGTTTTTTAAATTAGTGTTTGACAAAAACCGAAAAATAAGCGAAAGGTTTGTAAAATCAACAAAATTGCGGAAATATGTGGACTTACCCCCTCTATAAACTGTTGCATTTTACTTTAGGTGTAAATGTCAAAGAGCTATCTACTTGTGTATGTACATGTATTTGAAACCGAACTACAACTGCAAATAAGAAACCGTGAACAGTATATAGGCTAAAGGTGATGGTGCGGGATATTTTTTCGTCTGTCATTCCTTTTATGTGATAAAAAGAAGCTCACGCTCGTGTGTATTATCATTTTTATCAAAATCGTTGACTAAAATGTATTTGATGCTCGCCAAGGCTTGCTTCATACAATTTTAGTCAACTCGTTTGATAAAAATGATAATAAACACTCAATTTAAGATCCCCTATTTTTGAGGAGAAACTAAACTTGGTTCATATGATGACACTTGTTAGCTCACCTGAGCACAACGTACTCAAGGGGAGCCTTTAGGATCACGTTGTGTCCGTCGTGCGTCGTCCGTCGTCCGTCGTGCGGCGTCAACAATTCTTTAAACATCTTCTCCTCCTAAACCGCTGGGCCAATTTGGACCAAACTTGGCTGGAATGTTCCTTGGGAAGTTCTCTTTAAACAGTATTCACAGAATTTGATTCCATCAAAAACTCTGGTTGCCATGGCAACCAAATGAAATTTTCTAAGGAACTCTTTAAAAATTTTCTCCTCTGAAACCGCTGGTCAGAATCTGAAATAATTTCACAGAAATGTTTGCGAAATTTTGATCCGTCGAAAAACATGGTCGTGATGGGTGGGTGGGCGGGGGGGGCTCTTTGCACTGTATGGACTTTAAGAAATTCTTTGAAATTCTTCTTCTCTTAAACCACTCGTCAGATTTTGAAATAATTTCACAGAAATGTTCCTTGGGTGCCCCTTTTGAAAATTTGTTCGCGAAATTTTGATCCGTCAAGAAACATGGCTGTGGTGGTGGTGGGGGGGGGAAGCTATTTGCACTATACGGACATGAAGAAATTCTCTTTAAACATCTTCTCCTCCTAAACCGCTGGGCTAATTTTTGGACCAAACTTGGCTGGAATGTTCCTTGGGAGATCCTCTTTAAAAAAATGTTCACAGAATTTGATTCCATCAAAAACTCTGGTTGCCATGGCAACCAAATGGAATTTTCTAAGAAACTCTTTAAAAGTCTTCTCCTCTGAAACTGCTGGTCAGATTTTCAAATAATTTCACAGAAATGTACCTTGGGTGACCCTTTTCAAAAATTGTTTGCGAAATTTTGATCCGTCAAAAAACATGGCAGTGGTGGGGCGGGGGGAGGGGGGGAAAGCGGGGGGCGGGGGGCTCTTTGCACTGTATGGACTTTAAGAAATTCTTTGAAATTCTTCTTCTCTTAAACCACTCGTCAGATTTTGAAATAATTTCACAGAAATGTTCCTTGGGTGCCCCTTTTGAAAATTTGTTCGCGAAATTTTGATCCGTCAAGAAACATGGCTGTGGTGGTGGTGGGGGGGGGGGGGGGGAAAGCTATTTGCACTATACGGACATGAAGAAATTCTCTTTAAACATCTTCTCCTCCTAAACCGCTGGGCTAATTTTTGGACCAAACTTGGCTGGAATGTTCCTTGGGAGATCCTCTTTAAAAAATGTTCACAGAATTTGATTCCATCAAAAACTCTGGTTGCCATGGCAACCAAATGGAATTTTCTAAGAAACTCTTTAAAAATCTTCTCCTCTGAAACTGCTGGTCAGATTTTCAAATAATTTCACAGAAATGTACCTTGGGTGACCCTTTTCAAAAATTGTTTGCGAAATTTTGATCCGTCAAAAAACATGGCAGTGGTGGGGCGGGGGGGGGGGGGAAAGCGGGGGGCGGGGGGCTCTTTGCACTGTATGGACTTTAAGAAATTCTTTGAAATTCTTCTTCTCTTAAACCACTCGTCAGATTTTGAAATAATTTCACAGAAATGTTCCTTGGGTGCCCCTTTTGAAAATTTGTTCGCGAAATTTTGATCCGTCAAGAAACATGGCTGTGGTGGTGGGGGGGGGGCTATTTGCACTATACGGACATGAAGAAATTCTCTTTAAACATCTTCTCCCCCTAAACCGCTGGGCCAATTTGGACCAAACTTGGCTGGAATGTTCCTTGGGAGATCCTCTTTAAAAAATGTTCACAGAATTTGATTCCATCAAAAACTCTGGTTGCCATGGCAACCAAATGGAATTTTCTAAGAAACTCTTTAAAAATCTTCTCCTCTGAAACTGCTGGTCAGATTTTGAAATAATTTCATAGAAATGTACCTTGGGTGACCCTTTTCAAAAATTGTTTGCGAAATTTTGATCCGTCAAAAAACATGGCAGTGGGGGGGGGGGACGGGGGGCTCTTTGCCTGGACTTTAAGAAATTCTTTGAAATTCTTCTTCTCTTAAACCACTCGTCAGATTTTGAAATAATTTCACAGAAACGTTCCTTGGGTGCCCCTTTTGAAAATTTGTTCGCGAAATTTTGATCCGTCAAGAAACATGGCTGTGGTATTTTGATGAAAAGGGCTATTGCAGACGTCAACCTATACCAGGTAGGTGAGAAATGCTGATATGTAAAAGAGCAACCCATACAACAAGGGCAGATAACTCTAAAATCATTTTGTCCAAATAATGCCCCATTTTCGACTTGGAATTTTAACTTATTATCCAGCGCCCAAAAGCCAATCGTTGGCACCTGCATGCGGTGCTCTTGTTCGACTTAATATTTTTAGCCACTATCAGGCATGTGCTCTTGTTCAAGAAATGGTCCTTGGGTGACCTATCCCAAAATTTATTTGCAGAATTCTGATTCGTCAAAAACATGGCTGTGGTGATGATTGTAGGGGTGGTGACAGATTTCGAAATGATTTTTACAGGTGACCTTTTCAAAATTGCTTGGTAAAATAAAGATTTTGTTTCCAAAATTTCAATACTTAAGAAAAATTGGCTATGGTCCTCTCAAAAATTCAGGTGAGCGATCCAGGGCCATCTTGGCCCTCTTGTTTTTTAAAAGTGTAGAAAACATTTTGGGAAAAGGAGAAAAGGCTGGCTACCAGCATTTTCTTCCTTTCTTATAATGCTTTCAAAACCCTTTCTTTTACAGGGTCGTTTAAACTTGGGATTTTGTGGTATAGGATTTAAACATGGTTGAATATTAGATATGTTTCCACTGACCTATTTTCGAGAATTACACATACCTATATAAGATGCAGAATTTCAGTCTATGAAAAGTAAATACAGAATGGCTAATCGAGGATAAAAAGGCCTAAAGGAATGTTTCGTCGACCTAGAAGTATTCTACCACATTATCCTAGAGCAAGAACGGCTGCGTAACGAACCAGTTGATTTTAAACGTCTCCAGCTAACAAATGACAGGGAAGCTGGCGGTATCACACCTGCAATATCCGCTCATAAAGTGGCATTATGTGGTCTGTTTCGCCGTATACTTTATGCTTTCTTGGTCCTCGGTGTGAAAAACAAAAAGAAACATAAAACAATAATATTGAAGACGGACTGCGCACATTGAACTGTCATCGATCAAAGACTGCTTAATTTCATTCTATCATTATTTCCCTCACTACGTTACATTTTGGACACATACTATAACAAGGATTACGAATTTTGAAAAAAAAAAAAACTTATATTGAGCGTGTTTGGACCGCTCTCGTATGTACAAGTAGTTGAATAGCAATGTCACTGTCCTTAACAACACTTCCTTAAGTTTTTAGGCATCTAGTTTGCATCGTTGTTAATTAAACGCTACTGTTACCGTCTCCGTCAGTCTTTATCTGTTTCCTCATTTAATCAAAGTACTGTCAGCACTGTAATCGGTCGACACTGAATAACTACAGTGATTTGAAATCACAAATCAAATGGCAGTTGTTTGAACTATGTATGGGATAGACATTTTATAACTGAGTAACGTAGAAACTCTCTGTCTCTTACAAATTAGTACATGTAGTTTAACGGAATGCTAAAGATGTATGTCTGCCAGTCGACAGCAATAAAACGTAGAATGTAAGTGACTATTCTGACCAGAAATACCGATTTTCAAGCTTTAGATATCACTCATCATGAATAACAGTACCTACCAACCTTTTATAAAAGATTAAGAAAATATAAATACATACATGTATTATTTTCTGTAACTTTTGCAACTTTTGAAACTATACTGTAACATATTGTCAGATATTATCAATAATATCCATATTGAATGATGGACATGATGAATATGTCGTATAGAATGTGCCTGTATTATGGCTATCAAAGTGATTACTTTTGGCTGCTCGCGTTTATCTTGACAAATTGTCCTACCATACGTTTTTCGGCTGGCTAAATTGTCCTTGACAAGATTGTTCTGTTCAAAACATTGGCTGGCCAATTTCTCCCACATTACTTTCAAAGCATGTAGTATCTACCAAACCCTCAACCCTTTACCAAATGATGTAATTTTAGACTTGTCCAAAACGAAAGCATTTGCACATGACGAATGAAATGTCGACCAAATTAATGATGATTTGAATCTTTGAAATGGTAAAAAAAAAAATTGTGAGAAAAGGAGAAAACAACGGTTATTTACATTTTTCCACAATGTTTTTAACAGCCGTCTTCCTCGGAGTCATCAGAAACGGGAAAGTTTAGTTAAGACGCTCAGTTTTGGCCTTTTATAGTCAGAAAAACAATATCCAAACATTACAATTTCAGTGTCGAGTTTTTTTTTTCATATGAATCATTCATAACCAGACAATTAAGATATTCAATATGTATGTCTGTGATACTGATCTGCATTGCATTCAAAGGACAGTCTGATCTTGATCTTTTATTGTCTTCAAAAGCGACTATATATATGTCACTGGAGAACATGGGCCATTGTATTGAATCATTGTAATGAGCAAGAGCATCACTACAGTAAACCTTGTGCTTTTAATCTGGAATATGGAGAGGATGAGAGTCAACCAGAATGCTGATGAGACAAACATGTTACTGAGAGTTTTACACTAAAGCGCTCAATTAATGAAATAGATCTGATAAGAGTGCAAAAGCAGCCTAATTATTGCAGGGTCATTGCTGTCTTGACTACGATATCTCAAGTAATAGGAATAGCAGATCCAAAATTTGAGTGACTGCATGTTCTGTGCAGTCTGGTCTGAATCTGGTCTGAATCTGTGCTCTCCAAAGAGGTTTTTTCCCTGGTCAGTTGATTCAGACATGGAGAATATGACGTTAAGTGAGTTTTTTGTATTGCAGTTTCAGGGTTTTTTCCATCTAAGAAAATGATCTGTTTAACTCTACCAAATGACAAAATGTTGAAAATCTTTCAAATGATGAAAAAATGCTGTGAGGAAAAAGCGAACTTGCTTAATACATGTATGCTGTTTTTCCCACTACATTTTTAAAGCCCGACAAGATCGTGTGGCCAACAGTTAATATACTGATTCCAGTCTTAAGAATGTCATCAAAAAGAAACATGTTAGTGAGCGTGTAAAATGGTAGAGCCGTGGTTGGAGGGAGAGGAATAGGGATTATGAAAACAATTTAACCTTTAACTTGCTAAATAAGTGAAATGAAACTTTCAAGCTGACAGTAAAAATCCAGTTCTTTACCATTTCAAAGGTATTTTTGTTTAGGAAAAAATATCATCTTGTCGGACATTAAAGATACAAAATCAGACAGCATATAGTATACAGTCTGATCTTGATCTACAATGTCCGGAAAAGGTCGTAAATTCGCACTTAGTAGCCAAAGGTTTAATACATCCTATGCTGAAAGATGCATAATCAAATATATGCTGGTCAGTATAGTGAATGGACAGTCTGGTTTCTAAGGTTGAAAGCGTGGGATAACCAGACCATTCTGAAAATGTTAATGTAATGGCTTCTCCACTAGGGTAATAACTCTTAAACAACTCTACATCCTTTGTCCCACACTGCTTCACACGCTTCACCTTGCTTACATTAAACTACCAACGGCAGATTACTTTTTTAAACAGCTTTCACCACCAGCATGTACATCAGTTTGCTCCAAGGCAGAACAATCTAAATTTTCAAATTCTTTTAAAGCAATGTTTCCTTACAAATTCCGTTTCACTGCAAGTTTATCCTTTCTCCAGGCCAAATGACCTATTATCTTTCCAACACAAGGTGTTCTCGTAACATAATCCAGATACTCCTGGATTCGCTCTTGTTTCATTCATAAGTTGTTGCTTTATCACTGACACCATTCCTTATGGCTTATTAGGGTTAAAAGTTCAATGTCATAAGGTCACAACAGCTAATATTAGTGTTATTAGACTGTAAGAAAAAGCTGTCACGAGTTGCAGTTAGATCAGTTTGCCCTCAGCAGACGGATTTCCGAAAGTTGTGGTCTCTCTAATCGTCCGGCTCACGCCGACCGATTAAAAACCATGTATGGGAAACGAGTTCCTTTCAGTCTTCAGACATGTCATACGGTCTAGAAAATAAGGACACAGCCAGGCAAGATTATGAGTGTCTCTTGAAAGAAAAGCACTCTGAAATTAAAGTCAGAGGGTGAACAAGTTGTGGCCCGAGCTTGGATGCAGCCCAGATGGCTTTGTGATGGACCCAACTGAGCAATTCAAACACGGGCTTGTTGAAATAAAATGCTTAAAAGTCTTCAGTTTAATTGCACCACAAATTTTGTTTTCAAAAATCAAGGATGGAACTTTAAAGAAATCTAATTTGTATAGTTCTTGTTTCACTATTCCTATTGATGATAACTCAACATTGAGTCTAAAAACAAACCATCCCTACTATTTTCAAATTCAGTTACAGTTGGCCATAACGGATTGTCACTGGTGTGACTTTGTGTTATGGTCACCGGTTGGAAAGCCTAGTATTGAGAGGATTCGGCGAGATGATCAAATCATCTCAAATATGATCTGCAATGTAACAGCTCTGTGGCATAGAGTTGTTGCTCCCGAGTTGTTTGAAATGCGAGTTCCTCGAAAATTGAATCCATTTATACTAGCAGACTGATTGGTTAGATAAACGGTCATAAACCCTATACCACACAATCCATAGTTTCAATGACCCAGAGAAAGAAAGTTTTCAAAAGCAATGTGGGAAAAGAAGGAAATGCTGGTTACCAGAATTTCCTCCTTTTCTCAAAATGTTTTCTACAGCTTATGAAGGTCATAAGTCATATTCAGTTTCAGTTTAATACTATATATTTGTTGATGCTTAACTCTTTACCAGACAACAAAATTTTAGACCTGTCCAAATTGATAATATTTGCAGTCAACAAATTAAAAGTTGGATCATAGCATGAAACTTTACATTTATAAGGCAGAAAATGTTGTGGGGAAATGTGAAAATGCTAGTAACCAGCATATCTTCTATTCTCACAATATTTTATTAGTTTTCTGTCTCAGGGTCATATAATCTTGGGATTGTTGTTAAGAGTTGATCATGAGTCGGGCAGTTCAGCTCTAGTGAGAAGAATTATCTGTATTTCATTGATGTCTAAATGATAACAAGCTTGGAAAATACTTGTAAATTTTTTATTTTTACATTTTTTATGTAAATGAATAATGTTTATTACAGTTTGTATACAAATATTCAAATTGTGAAAATTTTGATACACTACAAGAAGTGATTGGATGTAAAATTCCCAAGTTATTTTTTGTGCCCTATCTTGTGGGTTGTCTTTTAATGTTTTCCTTAGACAATTTGATGATGAAGAATCTTTTTTATAATGATGGGTAAGTGTAATATTATTCTAAATGCCTATACATTGTATAGGAACTTACAAGAGTTTTGCACTTTGAAGTGATTGCACATTTCACTCAGTTATTTGAATAGCCTAATACCATTTAAAAATAAGGAAATTATTGTGATGATGACAATCTGTTATTGTTTGGTTTGGTTGAAGTGTTGGTTGCTGGCAGAAAAATGAATTTTAAAACCAGATATTAGGTAAATAAAAGATAGAACCTCCTAGCAACTTTTGACCTAGTTTTAAAATTCATTTTCCTACCAGTGACTGACACTTGAGCCAAGCTTCCAATAACAGATTATCTTCATAATAAGTTTCATACTTTAAAATGGAATGATTAAATTCACTTGCTACTTACCAGCCCCATCAATTACTTTTGGCAGCTATTGAGCCTTTAAACTTTTCCTTTAAATTTAATAAGTACCCACTACATACTGTGTGGTGGAACCGTACAGTTATTTGGACTGGAATTCAGAATATTCATGCTGTTTATTTAACCCACAGAATGAAAATACATGTACAGGAAAAATCACTTTACAAGTGGCTCTTGGAAGTTGACAATACATGAAGCTACAAAAACAAGCTGATCAGCAATTGGTGCTAAAGTAAGAGGAATTTTACCAGAGAGTAACTTAAATTTTTTAATTCTTTCAATAACCCTTTCCACATGAATTCTTGCTTTTGCAATCCGTCTTGTTTTCAGTTCTTCTTGTGCAGTGAACTTCTTGCGTTTGCCTAAAAATGGTGGAATGTTGAGTGAAGCCCGTCTTGTAAGGAGCAGGTCTTCAATAATGAAACCTCTGTCAGCCAAAACCATATCCCCCGGATTTATAAAGTTTAGAAATCCACTTTTTTCTACAATAGCCCTGTCACTGATAGAACCTTCAAAAAGGTCAGACACAAAAACAATGGACCCATTAGGGGCTACAGCTATTAGACTCTTGTATGTATGATGATTTTTATAGGAAGAGTAAAGATTTCCTTGACGTCGAAAGTCTCTAGGCATTTGAACAAAAAACTCAGTGCAATCAATTGTACACCTTATATTTTTGAACGTTTTAAAAACATGCGGCAAGTATTCCTTGAAGTGTTGTCTTTCTGGAAACATTTCAATGCGATAATCATTGAAATGGCAGTAGAGTAATTGTATCCAAGTAATGAATGTGGTGCTAATGGTCGAAGTGGAAATGACGAAAAAATGTGAAAGAGACTGAAGACTGTAACCTCGCCTTAAACGCACCAGGGTCAAAAATAATTCTTCCATAGGTTCTAATTTTCGGTTGCCTGTTTTCGTCTTTTCTTTAGTATTTTCGCCATCCCAATATGTAAGGTTATATACAGATTCTCCTAGAAAATCAAAAAGTACCAAAAAGTGATCATAATGCATACCAGTAAATAATTTCATCTTGGAATCATCATTTTTGACACTGGCCAGTGATAATATTGGACTAGATTGACTTTTAGAATTGCCAATATCTGCATCTGTCAATTTAAATTCATTTCGTAAAATCATGTTCTCAATTTTGACATTTAAAAATTCTTTTTGGTAAAAAGTCTGGCTGTCAGCATCTTTCATTAGCTTCTCATCAGTCTGCACACCTTTTTCCTCTAGTCTGTTCAGCTTGCTGTCTTCAAATGATGGGCTACTCTCTTCTTGCTGCAAAACGTTCAATTATTTTGAAATTTAATTTTTGTTTGTATTGTACAGAAAGTCGTTTCACTTTCTTCACTTATAACCCTTCACTTGTCATTCAAACAAAGTTTTGAAAACATTGTGGTAGAAGGGGACACTGGCATTTTCATCTTTTCCAACAATGTTTTTTTACCTATTTGAGACAAATGAAAATGTTATTGCCATGGTTGTATGTTTTCTTCCAATGCTTCTAATGTAGAGATGTCTTGAACTTGTTTTAGGGGCATAGAGTCAATGATGAAGATTGGCAATAACTGTCTTTTGATAAAATGGTGTAAAACTAACTTGCTTTTGAATGTGTTTTCAGTAATTGAGATTATGTGTTAGGTATAACTTGGTAAGGCTTGATGTACTTAAAGTTATAATCCTACTCTTCTATAGAAAAAGGTATTAAATTTGTTTAAATACAGCTTGTATTATGTTTTCAATGCATGTATTTCATGTGTTCAAAGGTCACATTCCTCCCAGGGTCTTCTTTATTTCGTTCACCTGTTTTTGCCCAGTATTCTTTCTTAGCCACCAGCTTCTCATCTCAGTTGTAGATGACAAAATAAATGCAGCTCAAATTGTTATTTTATCATGAAAAGGATAGAAAACTATGTAAGAAAAAGAATAAAATATTACTTAAAAGCATTTACTTCTTTTTCAACAATGTTTTCAACGGCTTTCTTTCTCAGTGTCATTTACACTCAGGATTGTGTAGTAAAGGTTTATTAAGCAACAGCAGGAAACTTAACAATTTCTATGCTCCCACCATTAACCCTTTAACCAAACGACAAAATTTTAGACTGGTCCAAATTCAAAGCACTCGCAGACGACAAAATAAATTTAACTCAAAAATTGGAATTGTTTCCAGCAGGGTAGAAAACATTGTGGGAAAAGGAGAAAATGCTGGTCATCAGCATTTTCTCCTTTTCCCACGTTTTCAAAAGCCTTCTATCTCAAGATAGTAAAAACAAGGGACTGTTTGGTAAAGGGTTAAACGAGAGCTTCGCAAAGCGGTGCATATACGCCTGAAGGGGCTTGACAGTGAAATGGGATAAAATTAAGAACACCTGCAGATATTCAAATTCTAAAAGTCACATGTATATATGTGTGTGTGTTCATGAAATAATGGAGTTTGTTTCTGGCTAATAAATTCAAGATACTTGGTCCAATTGTAGAATGAGACTTACTACTACAGCAGGCTGCAAAGGTTCTTGAGTGGACAATTGTAGGAGGCTTTCTGCTGCAAGTCTAACATCTGCCCGACTGGCTTTCAATGGCTTGCTCCTAGGAGTTGGTGCTTTTCTTTTCCTTTCAAATCTTCTCACCTATAATTACATGAAAAGTGTTAAAACTAAATTATTATTTGGTATCTAGTAAACCGATCCTGGGTTTTAATATGAATGGCAGACACAACCATACATGTTTAGTCGTTACTGTTAGCAAATGCAAAAATGCCCTAAAGAATTATTCAGTGGTCAGTATTAATTTTATTATCTAAACTAAGGACACCCCCAGCCCCTGGGAAAAAAAATAAACCAAAAAAATTTAAACGGATAGTAGCAATTGTTATTGAAATAAGTTATTAATATTTAACCCATTACCACACAATCCTAACTATTAACGACCATGAGAAAGAAGTCTTTGAAAACATGGTTGGAAAACTGAAATGCTGCTAACCTGTATTTTATCCTTTTTCCACAATGTTTTTCATCCTTAGGAAAAAATAAATCTGAGTCACATTAAATTTTGTTGTCTGTGAATGCTTTCAATTTGGACAAGTCTAACATTATGTCATTCACTTTGGTAGAGAGTTAATTCTTGAAAATGATGCGAACTGCCGAGATAACATGCAAACTTGTACGAAAGACCGCGGTGCCGCGGGGCGTTCATGGCGACTAACCTGTTCATCAGTATGTAGTAACGCAGGAATGGGATCCGGATGTTCTGAAGTCGGGCCCTTTCCTCCGACAAAGTGCTTGCTGCATATATAAGTGCATCTTTTTATTTTCTGAACGTTGAAATCGTGCAAAGGTCTACCACAGGCCTTGATCCATCGTTCACACATTTCCCGTTTCGTAATAGGCTTTTGGAATGGAATGAAAAATACGTCTTTCATGTCATCACGATGTCTGTACCTGGTATCACTATTGCATGTGCCATAACAGCAGTGCTTGACACCCTCAGATTTCGGCTTAGTGCCCGTTTCTTCCATAATGAATCAATTTTCGTATCTCGATCTCTGTACTTCACGGCTTTCTGTATAGCATACAGCGGCTTTGTTTTGTATGACATCCGGGCGCTTGCAGAATGACATAATCAGTTGGAAAGATAAGAATTCTATTTTTAGCTCAGCCGATATACGCTATTGATTCGCCCTCGTTTCATTCATACAATTACTCATTACCTCTGACCCCATTTCTGATAACTGTTTTGAAAGTAAACTGCTACGAGTTTTTCCATTTCTGCTCGCTAGACATTTTGATTACATTGGTAATATGACAAAATTCAATGCTAAACAAGTTGTAATCACCGTTTATTGCATAATTGAAAAGTTGAGAACGGGATTACTTGACGCCTGTTTACTAGGACTGTTTATTCATTCTTGCGCTCAACCGAAAGTAGTATTTGTAATAAGGTCACGACAGGCTTGTTAAGCGTTGTAATGCTGTAAATGAACGCTGTTACGAGTTGCAGTTACATCAGTTTGCCCTCAGCGGACGGGTTTCCGAAATTTGTGGTCTCTCTAATCGTCCGGCTTACGCCGACCGATTAAAAACAGACATTCTTATGTGTTAATGGTTTAGATCTGTCTGACACATTTCTTTGTTTGAATCGATCGGTAAGTCAGTGGGTAAATGAGTACTAGTAAATAGTAAATCAAAGTGACAGGTGTGCAAATTACAGGCACATATTACGTAAATAGTTGACAAACGGGCAACACTCTGAGAAAAGGGGGTTTAATGCGTCTTAGACTCTTAGAAATGCATTATACTCAGGAATTAGTCATATAATATAGATCCATTTGTCTAATACCCTCATTCCACTGGGCGGCGATCCCACTGCGCTCGTGGCGATCATGGCGCTTCCCCAAAATCTTCCGAATCGCCGAAGAAGCGCCGACACGTGAACATTATGGGACTCGTGCATTTCCTGTACGCTTATTGAACGCTTCAATTACGATCTCCCTGCGCTGGTCACGATCCTGTCACGCCGTTGTTGCACTTCCAAGACGCTTCTACTACTATGGCACGGGATTTCGGACTTACTACGTTGCTGCTGTGACCTTGCTACGACCTATGCGCAGGAGCTGCACTTCAGTTGCGCTTCTGGGACGTTTCTATATAGCAGCAGTTGAACATCGGCTTTCAAAGGCAAGAGGGCAATTGGCCCTAAAGCGCTCACCTGAGTAATGTCATCTGTGGTCGATAAAGCTGTAGAGATCCTGGTTTTAATGATGTAAACCGCATGCGTGTAAGTGACCTACTTTTTGACCAACTTGACCTACTTTTGAACTTGTCAGAGATATCATCAAGACAAACATTCTGATAATGTTTCATGAGTATCAAACTGAAAATGTATCTCTAGACTGCACATAAGTTTTTTCTAAGATTTGGCACACTGACCTACTTTTTGATCTGTTGTGACTCAATTTCAAACTTGTCTGACATTTCAAAAAGATAACCTTTCTGACTAAGTTTTATAAGTATCAGGCTGAAAATGTGGCCTCTAGAGTGCAAACAAGGTTTTTTTTTTTCAGATTTGGCCAAGTGACCTTCTGTTTGACCAGACATGACCCAATTTCAAACATGTCCAAGACATCATCAAGAGAAATATTCTGACCAGGTTTCGTGACTACCTGAATGAAAATGTGGCCTCTACAGTGCACACAATGTAAATGTTGACGCCTGGACAACGGACAACGGACACAGCCCGATCACAAAAGCTCACCTTCAGCACTTCGTGCTAAGGTGAGCTAAAATGGATCGAATTGCTGCAGTAGCTGGGCTCCAGCTTGCAGTTATGAACAATAGATTAAAAGGGTTGGGTGTCGCTTTTGTTTAGATGCGCTGCATTTTCGCTACGTTACTCGCGCTGCAGCTACGATACCGCTACGTCCATGAATTTCTTGCTACGCTTTTACTACGCTTTTGTGGCGCTTCGAGCCCACGGGGATCCCGCTACCTAAATTTTAAGCAAGATCAAAACAAGAGCCGTGAAGTGGCGATTATGAAGTTTTCGATACGTTTTTACTACGATCAAAGCGTTTCTACTGCGCTGTTTTGCCGTTCCTGCTACGCTTCGCGGCGTTTTGACCAAAATTTTGAAGCGTAACGGAATCTTCGTTCAGTGGAATGGGGGTTTAAAGTGGCGATCATGAAGCTTTCGATACGTTTCTACTACGATCAAGGCGTTTCTACTGCGCTGTTGCCGTTTCTCCTACGATTCACGGCGTTTTGACCGAAATTTCGAAGCGTAGCAGAATCGCCGCCAGTGGAATGGGGGTATAACAACCGACTGATACATGAGGTAGAACGGTCCTTTGTCTTTCAGAAAATTTAACAGTTGCAAAAAGTTTCGATCCAGGTCAGCCTGCGCGGACACACTTCACAAGAACTGATGAAAATTCCTGAAATTTAGTGTAAGTGCACTTTCTCGAATGCGTGCATAACAGACTTAGCAAAACGACGAATATGATGATTCATGAGATAATTCAGTTTGTCAAAGGACGGAACTGTGCAAACGAATTTTCGTTAAGAGTCTCAATGATAAAACGACGTTTCTTTTCCTCGTAATTCGATCAAACACACACTAAAAACTTTCCATGTCCAATTTATTTTCTAGTTTTGAAATGGTAACCGTCCCTCATATCGTCCCACGATAGAAGTCTGTTGATTGACGTCTGCCAGTGTTTGTTGTTTCATGCGTGAATATAACTGACAGAAAGTCAACAAACATTCAATAAACCGATTGAGAACCTAATGTAGTAAATTACGGGCGTTGACATCCTTCTTGTTTTACAGGACATTAATTTCAAAATATCGCTTATCAAATTTTGCTTTGTCTTCCTTGAAAAAATATGAGTAACAATATTTGGAGTGCATTCAATAATTTGAAATGTCTCTTCTTACCGGATACTCATTCTAACTGATCGTTTTTAATCTACCGAGCAACTCCATACATTTTGTCAGTAATTTCAAGAACTGGTTAGGTTTGATAGTGCCTTCCTTACATTGGTTTTAGAACAAATATTTTGTTGATTAAGGGATTTCATATTTCCATTCCTCCCCCCCCCCCCTTGGAAACTGAAAATCGTTTGCCTATAAAAGACTGTAAGTTTGGTATATAAAACCAGTCAAAACCCATTGGCACATCTAGCTGATTCCAGACATTCTAGGTCATACAAGCTATTATTGTATGCGTCTCGTAAAGATAGGCTACGGAACTTGCTATTAAAGGAGCGCAATATTTAAAGTGCTTAAAACTTTCCTGAGTCTGTGAAATCAACAGAAAAGATAAGTGTTTTCATTGTAATCTGTACAATAAAGCGGGATGCGAAGGACTCCTCGATATCCCGGAATTTTCCCATTAATTTCCCCGTCACTTTTACACTCTCATTAAATGGTAAATATCATTTTCGGTTGATTTAATTTCACGGTGAAATAATCCTCTGTAAGTTACATGCACTAAAAATCTAGGACCCGTACCACATGTACGCAGAAAGTTCCGGTGAATTTAGTACCGCTTGTCAGTCCAGAAGACCCCATTTATTGCTATTGACGGACTGCTTTGGCAAGAGCATATCTAAACACATTATATACTTGAAAGATTTCCAGCTTAAAACATGCGTCGCATGCGGATAAAATATCACACACGACAGACAAAAAATCCGTTTCTACAGTGTCAAAAACAATTCTAAATATGGTATGATGACGTATCTGACAGGCGAAATACGTATTTATTGATTTACGATTTGACTGGTCATAATTTTACGCTAAAATATTCATCCGCCATTCATAAAAACGAGGTTACTAGCCACTGCACCATTATTTTTATTTTCCGTTTTCGAATTAAATGTTATTAATTGCAAAATTTTGTCGTTGAATATGGTAGCAGGTACATAGTAAGAGGCATATTATGTTGTAGTAGGCTAACTTTCGTCGTGCTTGTATTAGCGTATGCTACGTTCCCAATATTACGATTCGCGCCACGATTGAAATCGTGGTCTTAATCGTGAGCAAGTCGTGATGATCCTATCAGGTCGTATCAGAACTTGATGTTAATCGTGGCAATCGTGTTAATCGTATGAAATGTTTTGGCTGTCAAAAAATTTTCTACGATCAACACCATTGATTTTCAATCGTGGTCACCGCATCTAATAGTATTGAATCGTAACAAAACGTAGCAGATCGCATCAAATCGTGCTTCTAAATCGTGTTGATCGGGACCAATCTTTGACAAGGCAAAGGCCACATTCTGCTTCGATTTGCTGGATAATAGGATAGGATAAGTTTTCCTTTTTCATCCTTCGCATCGTGACAATCGAAGTAAGAAATTGCGGCCTCCCGTGCAGCAGCAGTACATGGTGCTGTTTAAAACGAATATACTCCCTTCAACATTGAACATTCAGGTTCTACTCGTAGCAGCTTTCCAACACCAACAATTCTGGAAATAAACCCAGAAGCCTTCCCGAAAGCCTACAAGCCTGGTTGGTTGGGCCGAAAGGGGAGGTCAAAAATAGAGAATTTCAGAGAACCTATTACCACATTTTCACCCTCAAAAATGAAAAAAAAAATGTTCAACTTATCCAAAAGATATGCAGCAAAAATGCTTGAATGCACTTATTTTTTCTACTAAATGGAAAATTTCTATGGTGTGCAAGGAGAATAAAAAAGAGCAAGAAAACAAGAATTTAATCTAAATCTAAAATGAAAATATGGTATTATGTATCCTTAGGTCAACTAAACAACATGTTTATGTCTCTTTATCTATCATCAAGGCAACTTCAATCTTTTTGTATGATGTGTCGAGGAGGCTAGAAAACTAACCGAATTGTTGACTTCTTTCTTCTGTGAGCCACGGTCACACCCAGAACCGTCTGACTACCGCTCTCCTGACCCTTGCGGGTTGTGGTTGTTGCTGGTCTGGCAACTACTCGTCTTCTTCCTCTCTGGTGATGTAATGTCTGCATACTGCAGATATCACATTATCACTTTCCTCAACAATTAGTCTTCACAATAAAAACAGTGAAGTCTGTGGACAGTCGTGGCCCATATATACTCATCGGGGTCCAATCGCAGCTCTCCTTCGGATACGATCGTGAAACGCGGCGCGACAACAATCGTATCTTAGCGAAACAGAGCGCATCCGTTCGCAATAAACGTATATCTGGACTTGTCCACACGTATCTGTATGTATTACATCGTCATAGCTCGTGACCCCCGCTCGTAATAATCGTATCCAATCGGGATTCATTCGCAGACTTGAACGGGATAATCTTATCGGATCGGAATGGATCGTATACGAACGTAAGATCGGATCGTAACTGGTCGTGTGAACTGAAATGACCAATCGCAATTATGTCATATCCAAGCGCAAGTAATCGTTTCTTAACGTCTCTACTCGTATCATCTCGTATCCAAACCAAAAAATTCCCTAAAGTTTCACGATTAGCTGCGGATTGCGAATCGTGGTTCTCGTAACTAATCTCGCAACAGTGTGAACCTAGCATTATCGCAGCATTACAAAAATTTGACATCTCATTCTACCCTCGGTCTCGCGCGATATCATTTTTTTTCACACAATACCGAACAGTACACATTTAATTCAGGGTCCGTATTCACAAATCATTCTTAGTTTTGTTCTTTTTTTTATCATAGATTTATTAAGTGAAACAATGTCTGATTGGCTAAGCCATTTAATTTAGCCAATCAGAAATTGTGTTACTTTCAATTTAAGGAAATGCTTGAGAATATTTGAGTTATTTTTAAATTAAGAAAATTCTTGTAAATAAGACTAAGAACGTTCTTAAGAATGATTGGTCAATACGGACCCGCACTATACATTATGCACCCTCTGATCATGTTTTACTATGGAACGCCACAGCTGTCTGATGTTGTGAGCAGTAGTGTTGACATGCCTAATCTCTGTCTTATTATGTCTAAAAGAAGTGTTATTATACCCAAATGTGGTGTTGACTTGTCTAAACTTTGCGTTATTATATCAAAAGGTAGTGTGGTTATGTCCAAATGTGGTGTTGACTTGTCTAAACATTGCTTATCATGTCAAAAGGTAGTGTGGTTATGTCCAAATGTGGTGTTGACTTGTCTAAACATTGCTTATCATGTCAAAAGGTAGTGTGGTTATGTCCAAATGTGGTGTTGACTTGTCTAAACATTGCCTTATTATGTCAAAAGGTAGTGTGGTTATGTCCAAATGTGGTGTTGACTTGTCTAAACATTGCCTTATTATGTCAAAAGGTAGTGTGGTTATGTCCAAATGTGGTGTTGACTTGTCTAAACATTGCATTATTATGTCAAAAAGTAGTGTTATCATGTTCAAATGTGGTGTTGACTTGTCTTAAGACAGTCTTATTATGTGAAAAACTGGTGTTATCATGTCCGAATACCGTGTTGACTTGTCAAAGCATTGTCTTATTATGTCAAAAAGCAGTTTAATTATGTCCAAGGGTATGTTGACTTGTTCAAACGCTGTCTTATTATGTCAAAAAGTAGTGTTATCATGTTCAAATGTGGTGTTGACTTGTCTTAAGACAGTCTTATCATGTCAAAAAGTGGTGTTATCATGTCCAACTATCGTGTTGACTTGTTCAAACATTGTCTTATTATGTCAAAAAGCAGTTTTATTATGTCCAAATGTATGATAGCTTGTCCAAACCCTGTCTTATTATGTAAAAAAGTAGTATTATCCTGTTCATATGTGGTGTTGACTTGTCTACACATTGTCTTACTATGTCAATAAGACAATACCAGGAGTAATTCTTTCATTTCTAAAGGCACTAACGTGTCTATCTAATCCAATTTTTTTCAAGATATCATCCATTTGTACTTCCACTAACAACCACGTTCTATGTACACGTATAATATACATGTAAATGTATTGCTATCTTTCAGGCGGTGCATAGACAAGTCACCGTCACATTTACTTTTCGACAAATAAGACAACGGTTAGACAAATTAACTCGTCATTTCAACAAGATAATACTACTGTTTAACATAATAAGACAGTGTTAGGACAATGCAACGCCATTTTTGGACAAGATAGCACTACTCTTTGACATAATGATACAACGTATAGACAAGTCAACATCACATATGAACATGATAAAACTACTTCTTGACAAAATAAAACAATGTATAGACAAGTGAACACCACGCTTTGACATAAAAACACTGCTTTTTGACATAATAAGACAATGTGTAGACAAGTCAACATCACATGTGAACATGATAACACTACTTTTTGACATAATAGGACAGTATTTAGACAAGTCCACAGCACATTTGGACATAATAACACTGCTTTTTAACATAATAAGATAATGTGCAGACAAGTCTAATTTACATTTTAGCATGATAATACTACTCTTTGACATAATAGGACAATGTATAGACTAGTCAACATCACATATGAACATGATAACACTACTTTCTGACATAATAGGACAGTATTTAGGCAAGTCCACAGCACATTTGGACAAAATAACACTGCATTTTAACATAATAAGACAATGTGTAGACAAGTCAACATCACATAAGAACGTAATAAAAACACTTTTGAACATATTAAGACAATGTTTTGACAAGTCAAGACGACATTTGGACATGATAAGACCACTTTTTCACATAATAAGACTTTGTAGAGACAAGTCAACACTACATTTGAAATTTGTAACACCACTTTTTGACATAATAAGGTAATGTTTTGACAATTAAACACCTCATTTAAACATGATTACACTTCTTTTTGACATAATTAGACAGCGTTTAGACAAATAAACACCACATTCGGACATAAAAACACTGCTTTTTGACATAATAAGACAATGTGTAGACAAGTCAACATCATATATGAACACGATAACATTACTTTTTGACATAATAAGACATCGTTAAGTCAAATCACCACCACATTTGGACATAATAACACTGCTTTTTGACATTATAATACAATGGGTAGACAAGTCCACATCACATATAAACATGATAACACTACCTTTTGACATGATAAGACAATATTAAGACAAGTCAACACCACTTTTCACATAATAAGACCGTGTTTAGATAAATCAACACGTCATTTGGACATGGTAACACTACTGTTTAATATAATAACACAATGTATAGACAAGTCAGCATCACATATGGACATAATAACACTTCTTTCATACATAATAAGACAGAATTTAGACAAGTCGACACCGAACTTGGAAATATTAAGACTACTATTTGACATAATATTCTTAAAATAGCGTTTTGACAAGTGAACGCCACATTAAGAAATAATAACACTACTTTTTGACATAATAAGACATCGTTTACACAAGTCAGCTCCACATTCAGACATATTATTACTACTTTTTGACATAATAAGACAACGTTTAGACAAGTCAACACCACATTTGGACATAATAACGCTGCCTTTTGACAAAATAAGACGATGTTTAGGCAAGTCAACACCACAATTGGACATAATAACACTTCTTTTAGACATAATGAGACAGAGGTTAGACATGTCAACACTATTGCTCACAACATCAGACAGCTGTGGCGTTCCATATTTTACAGTGTCAACAAAGCTGTTCTAAATATTCGAAGGATACAACTTGTTTTCTCAGTGTCGCGGTGAGAGGTTTGATATAAAGCTTATAAATCTAGGCTTGCTTAAGGGCTAGCTTTTCAAGCAGTGCGATTTGGTGCTCGTCCTTTTATGGAAGTTAAGTCATGTGATGTTTATTGAGTGTTTTGATTGGTGCCCATAACTGATGCTCGTTATGTTTGTTAGCATGTTTGTGATTGGTGCCCAAAGCTGGTGCACGTTATGTTTGTCGGCATGTGTGTGATAATGGTTGTGGCCATACCGGAATTGCAATTTGTGTGTGTATTTCAGATTTAGCTAAACTAACCCTTTTCCAAACAATACCGAGTTTAAACGACCCTAATGGAGAAGGTCTTTGAAAACACTGAGGGAAAAGGAGAAAATGCCAGTAATCAACATTTTCCTCTTTTTCCGACAATGTTTTCTGCTCCTTTAAAGACAAAACCTACTATTCTAGCAGATAAATTCAGTATAATTCATCATCTGCAGATGCTTTCTTTTTGGATGAGTCTAAATTTTTGTCGTTTTGAAAAGAGGTAAGCATCGGGGTCGATGTAATGTCATGGAAAAGGTTTGGGAACAAAGTACCTAAAGCTTTTCCAGCAATGCAATTATGGTGCTTGTTTATTCGTGGAACTAAATCTACATGATAGGCCTATATGTATGTGTAAAAGTGCTTTAACGGGTATTCCAGGCTGGAGCAGGCTTAATGAGTAAATATCGTGTCAACATTACTTTGTTAAGTACTATTCTTTCTCAGAGTAGAGTTGTGCATTAAGTCCTCGCTCCTGCCTTCTGCACCTGACTTTACGTTCTCGGCCATTTGAGAAACACGGTCAGAATCGAAAGCTGTACTATAGATATAAAATGTTCACATAAAAAAAAAACTGGAAGAAATTCGGAATCCCCTAATGTACACGTAAGTGACAACTAATTTCCATTTTGCAATAAACTGTTAAGAGGAAATGATGATTCTAGAAGACAAAGCGCGATTATTCTTTCTTTGATTTCCCGGGAAATTTCAGAGAGAGAAATTGCAAACCTTTATGAGCCATGCTCTGGCAAAAAGGGGCTTAATGCATCTCCGTAACCCATGATCATACCAAGCAGGCCATCACATGCTTACGGATCCATAACAGCGTTTTTTTTTTTCCAACAACCGACTTAATCATGAGGTAGACCGGTCCTTGGACATACAGAAAGTTTACCAATAGCGAAAAAGTTTCGGGCCAGGTCAGCCTGCGCGGATTGCGCAGGCTGACCTGGGCCGAAACTTTTCGTAGATGCATTAAGCCCCCTTTTCACACAGCATGGCTCTTATCTTGGTGAAATAAAATAATCAACTATTCCGTGTATGATCCAATTATTATGTGAAACAAGTATGGCACAGGAAAAAAAAGAAGACCCTGATATCAAAAAGAATAGACAAAGTACAGTCTGATCTTCGTCTACTCTTTTTGCAAAGAGCATAAAAGGATAGGATACGCAGATTATGAATTAATCACAGATCCAGTTCTACTAAAGAAATAGATATAGACCAAGTTTTTTTTTTTTCCTTCTTACGTAATTATTTTCTAGGGTCTATGTCTGAAATTATAATAAAGAATTACTGGCCTCCTGTCCTATATAACTTGTAAGGAACGATTTCGGTTTGTTTTTCTTATTCGATACGTTAACGCGTGCATTGAAATTCAGACTTACTTTCAAAACACCTAACAGTGTAGATACAAGATTTTAGCAGTCTGATCTTGGTCTGCAATGTATACAAGAGCGTATTTTCAACTTATTCCTTTTTCTGTTTTCGTCCGCTGATAAAAAGTATTAGAGCGAATATACATTTTAGTTTTGAACTAATGCAGAACCCTCTCTCTCTCTCTCTCCCTCCCTCTCTCTCTCCCTCTCTCTCTCTCTCTCTGATTTTTGGTTTATCTATCTTTCATTTATTTTCCAGTGTACAAGATTGATGTATAAGAATTTACGAAGTCTACATATTTGTTTCGTTTAATGGTTTTCTTGCATGATAGTCCCAAGAGCCAGAGATGGACTATAACTCTTTCGTCGCGAAATAAATCTATATGATTTTTCCCTGACGGCTCAAAGTGCACTTCTACAAGAAAATGAAAACACTTTTTGGCCATAATTTAAACTAAAGTAAAAGCCTAGAAGATCTTAGATTAAACTTCACGTTTTGTGCTGATCCTGATCTATGGCGCTCGAAAAAGCGATTAACCCTTTGGGTGGATACACAGGGACTTGTGCTGTAAGCATACAAAACCCAGTTTGATGCAATTTCTAGGCCATTTCGGTCGGAATATCTGAAAGAAATGCACCAGACACAGTGGATCCAAGACATAAATGTATGTTTTGTGAAATCTGATCTTCATCAAAACAGCCAATAGGAAGCAATGTTGTTGTTGTTTACATCCAAAGGTTTAAAAATGAACCGAAAGGATTAGATGTAGTCTGGGTTATTCTTTCTGTCGTTTACTCTGAAACATTCCATAGATTTCTATTAATGTATTGACATTTTACGCTGTTGTCTGCGCAACATCAATATCAAAAGGATCGTAAGTATTATATGTGTGTCTAATAGCGCTAGAGTTAATGTGTATCCATTGTAATCCATTGTACAAACTTCAGACTAGAGTGGTGAAAAATACACAAATACAAGGAAAAATATTTGTAAAAGGTGAACTTATACTTTTGCAGAAACAATGACCACTTGCCTAAATTCTTACAACACTTCTCTGCTCCCGACATTGATGGGTTTTTTTTTTATCTTCCACTGCAATCCATTGTAAATACTTCAGAATGGACTAGTGTTGAACACGCAATTATGCAAAAACTGGACAATATTTATTTTGTTAAGCTGAAGTATATTCTTGCAGAAACCATGACCACTTTCGCGCATATTGCATCTCTGCCTTTCAAATATTATGTATTCTGCCTTTTTTATTCTATTCAAATGTAAAAACTTGAGAATGGAGTGATAATATGATACATCATTCAGGGAAATTTCATTGTATAAAGCTGAAGGGTACTTCTGAACAAGGGAGAGAGACTTCTTGGTTCGAATTTTCCAGTACATCACCGTTTCTTTAACATATACGTATATGGCTTGCAACACGCGAAAAGGGCCATTCGGACATTTGCGTAAAGTGTCGTCTCGGATCAGCCTGCGCAGTCCCCGTAGGCTAATCCGAGACGGCACTTTACGACTACACTAGATTTTGTGATACAGTAGACTTGCGCAAAACAGAAAATTACATAAAAAAGGAAAGTGCCGTCTCGGATTAGCCTGCGCGGACTGCGCAGGCTGATCCAAGACGACACTTTACGCAAATGTCCGAATGCCCCTTTTCGCGTGTTGCAGGCCATGTTATAAGCGACGCTCTTGTAATGGGGTTTAATGCATCTTCATTGTGCTTTGTACCAAGCAACTCGTTACAAAGAATGGCTCCATTTTGTCCCCAAATCGACTGGATCATGAGGTAGAATGGTCCTTCAACATACAGAAACTTTACCTAAAGCAAAGGGTTTCGACCCAGGGTCAGCCCGATCCGTCCGCGCAGGCAGACGTGGGTCGATACTTTTTGCAGATGCATTAAACCACCGTTTTACAGAGCAAGGCTCAGATCTAGCCTGCATTTCTCATTGAAACCCCTTGCAAACACTTCGGAGAATAGTGACGAAAATGCATTATAAACGTGTTTCAAGGTGCTGTTCAATCATATTTTGAGAGGTTCTTTAAAAAAGTAACAAATACTCTTTCGGATACTTTCCTCGCAACTCTTAGTCTCTGCAATCACTTCTATTACCACTAACCCCACTACATTATTTTTCATGCTCCCAGAAAGAATTTCGCCGGAGCATATGGCCGCCGCGTTGTCCAACCGTCCCTACGTCCAAGAGTTTGTTTCTGTTTACCAATCTCACCGAAATGCCTATGCAAGCAGTCATCGGTTTAGCCGAAATTCTGTTAAAACACGGTGCTGAACCAGGGGCAGGTTTCATATTCACCAACCATTGACGAACCATTCTTAAGAACATCCTTTGTCTAAATGCATATTAAGAAAACAACACATCTTCTGATTGGCTAAACCAACTGGTTTAGCCAATCAGAAGTTGTGTTACTTTCAAAATTAGATTTTTTATTTTAGACTAAGAATATGCTCAAGAATGGTTGGTGAATACCAACCCAGGCCTTTCCGTTTGTCCAAGATTTTAAATGACCTGCAGCAAATTCACCCTTATCCCGCTAAGTAAGTGAACTGAAACATTCAAGCCGATAGTAAAAACACATTTTTTGCTATTAGCGGACAGTATAGATCCAACATCAGACTGGACGTTCTTTGCAGTCTGATCTTGATCTACAATATCTGCTAAGGGTCAGTGAGCCTAAATGTTAAACAGAAACCTCTTAACTCTTAGCTTCAAATTGTGAACGAACTCAAAATCTTGTTGTTTTCTGCTCTGTCTGTTTAAGTCACAGCAAAAAGCATACGAGAAAATCATTCAATTATTTTCTGTGGTGCCCTTTTCTTAGCGTTTCTTGCAATGACCTATGACCGAATAAACCAACTGGACACATACACGTGTGGACAATACCGAGAATCGAAAGCAGATCATTAAATCATTCAAAGTACTTTGATCCAAATCTGAAATTTGCCACAAATACCGTAACGCTTTTAACTTACTGTTCCATTTCAGAGTAATACTACAGCCTTATTTACATACACGAGACTGGTACAAGCGTGGGCCAAAACACTCCTACCCTTCAAAAAGTCAAACTGATCCGTTTTAGGTAACACGAAGCACGTGTGTTTTCTTCTTACTTTACTTCGTCAAACTCTCAAAATCAGTCTGCAGGGAGATTGGCGAGACAAATTAAATTTCTATTTCATTTTCACGTTATTTCCATCAGGAAATTTCTAATATCCCTCAATAGAGTTGGGGTTCACAGTTTCTGGTTTTCTTGACTTTGAAATGCTATAAAACTTCAACATATGGGCCTTCGAGGATTTTTTTTTTTAAACGTTTGAGCGACATATGCTAATACACGGACTTTTTCGGACGGCTTAGATCAATATCAGACTGCACAGAACGTGCAGTCTGATCTTGGATCTATACTGTCCGCTTATTAAACTAAGCCTGTAACATACAATTTATTAATAGACATGTTAATTTCCAATACCATGTCATTTAGTAACCTTATGAACTAAATTGTCGTCCAAAAATAAAGATCAGTGTAGAGTGTCATATTTCAAAAAGTCAAAATGAAGAATTGTGATTTCTTAAACAGAATGACTGGATCGATATTTGAGAGAACTTGTGGTCAGGCCCTTTTGCCTTGTCATTGGATTGTTATGTACATGTATATTGTACAGTTTTGTAAATTTTATAATACATCAACTTGCCAATCCAATATGTTTAAACGAAAGATGCAGCTTTTTACTGAGATGCAGAGCATTATATTTTCAGCCGTCGGAAGAAGTCGAGTTTATATCAGCCATGCTCTCTGAAAAGGGGGCTTAATGCATCTGCAAAAAGTATCGGCCCAGGTCAGCCAGGCTGACCTGTGTCGAGACTTTTTGCTTTTGGTAAAATGTCTGCATTTCCAAGACTATTCTACCTCATATTTTTGTAATCCAGTTGCGTATAAGATATGTAGACATAATGGATCCATAAGTATATGATGACTAGCTTGGTTTACATGTAATGCAGTACGAAAATGCATTAAACCCCCTTTGCCAGAGCATGGGTCAAATATTTAGTGCTGAACGATTTGAAAGTGTTCTGTGTAAATTTAGTGCCCCTGCTTCAGTAGACAAGACAAATTTGTGGCTATTTCGTGGACTTTTTGACTATAGAATATCTCTTAAATTGTGGATTTTCATTTTACATTTTTCTTTCACTCAGGGCCCGTATTCACCAACAGTTCTTAATACCTAAATACCATTCTTAGTCTAATTTTCGAGAATTTTTTTAAATTTCGAAGTAGCGGAAGCTCTGATTGGCTAAATTATTTGGTTTAGACAATCAGAAATTTCATTACTTTCTTAATCTGAATACGGACCCTGTTTTTCTTGGAAATATGTCTGGTCGGTAGGAAAAACGGATGATGAGGCATAGTATATAAATGGGGTGCTGATTGGTGTTTCTGATGATAAATTAACAAGAAAAGTAACGTTAAAGTCTAAGTTGGCAGAGTCGGTCCGGATACGGAAAACATGTATATTCTATTAAGCCTAAAAAGGGAGTTTAAAACGTATTATGAATACAGAATAAGAATTTAATAAGATGAACCTAAAAATAATCGTGCTAACGGATCGCGCGGCTTTAGACTTAAACGCTCTTAAATGTATATAAATCAAGCGTTTCATTCGAATTATCTGGTTTTACATTAAATCGCGCGTGCACTATCTTCGTAATTCATCTTAGATTTAATTTGGCGAGTCGTCCTGCCCGTTAGTTTTAATATTCCCCTGACAGCCCTATTGGGCTTTATTCTCTTCTCGTTTTCTGTGGAATTCAATCAGTTGATACTTTCTAGGAAATGCAGATATCGTTTGTAACTAGCAATGGCTACTTTTCCAAAGACCTTTTGTCACCTGAAATCAATTAATCAACCCATCTAACGCTGAACCTGGATTTTGTTACCGATGCTTACAATGTCGGTCAAGATCAAACAGCAAAGGATGTGCAGTGTGATCTTTGTTCTACAATATTCGCTACAATGTCAGACATTCCGACAAAACCAACTTTGAAATTGCGATATCTGCATCTTTACCACTGATTAAGAACGTCCTTTTCATTTATTAATACTTTTCCAAAATTTTAGACCTTCTAAAATTGAAAGCGTTTACAGGCGACAAATATAATGTGGCTAAAAAGGTACTATTTCTCTTTGAAAGGGTGAAAACATGATGGGAAAGAAGAAACTGATGGTAACCAGCATTTTCTTCTTTTCCCACAATGTTTTTAAAGGCCTCTGTCCCCAGGGTCATTGTTTGATAGAGGTTTAAGCACTTCATTGGTCAAAGTATGCATTTGTTTTCCACCAAGAATTTCACTTTAAGTCACATGAATCAGTTTTTTGTAGATCCAATAAATGGTTGAACAAAACGTCATTGTTTTAAACATTTTGTCGTTGAGGCCTGGTAGCAGCACGATGTACAGGCTGCTAAGAGACTTTATGCACTTTTGCGGACAGTGTAGATAAAGTTCAGACTGCAAAAAACATACAGTCTAATCTTTGATCTGCATCAACCGACACGTCGAGATCTTCTGGACGAAGAGGTCTTACAAACAAAATTTATAATTGTTTACCATTGCCTGGATACGTCCAATTGATTCATTTAGAATTTTAAATTTTTTAGAGTTTTAAATAATGACCTCTGAAAAAGAAGGCGATTGAAAACATTGTGGGGAAAAAGAGAAAATGCTGGAAACTAGCATTTCTCCTTTTAACACTGTTTTTCGAAGACAAATTCGACCGTTTTAGCCTGTTAGGCTATTTTGTCGTCTGCTTGTGCTTTAATCGTTTGCCACGTGAGTTTTAATGACCCTAACAAAGAAAGCATCGTGTGGTGTCCGTGGTTGTGAGGTAGAGCGTCGGCCTCGTAACCATAAGGTCCCGAGTTCGATACCCGAGAGCGGGTGTCAACTTTTGGATCCTTCATTGGTCCACACGTTCGACGCGAGTACTGGTGTAGCTCCCCGATTAGTTTAAATTGTAAAAACTTGATTCTCAATCGATGTAAAATAAATATGTTTAAACCAAAGCCTTAGGAAGCATCGAGTGAGAAAATGGCAATAACCAACGTTATATCCTTTTCCCACAATGTTTTCAACCCTTTCACAGAAAGTTTTATCATTTGAGCCATATGCTGTATGCTTTTCTTTGAGTTTGGCCAGGCTGCAAATTTTGCCGTGTGGTAAAGTGTTGAATTTGAAGAAGTCTCAAAATTTGTCGTCTGGCAAAAAAGTAACGGTTTAGAATTTTGGGTGAACAGATTTGATGTTTTCATGACGTGAGTGACCCGTAAATTAAGGGAGAAAAAAACGATCAAGTGAAGTAGGCTAATGACGTATCCAATAGAATATGATGTAATTCGTCTCAAGCAATTACATAGACTCATTTCCTAAAATAATTCATAGACACCACGGGAAAATACTTTACTTTGTTAGATTACTGGCGGAGAGAAATGCGTCTGGCTGAGCGTAAATTCGGATTATAAAATGGAAAAGATGAGATTCGTCATATTTGTCATTGTTTCTCCTTGATTACCTCCCTTTTCTACAATCTATTTACCAATACAATCACTATAACGTGTGAGGAGTTTTTTACAGCTTATTGTAAAACAGACTTTCTCATTTTCTCAGCAGATGGAACAGTTCTCTGTGATTTGTAGAGTGTGTACATACTTTCATAAAAATGCACGAGTGCATTTTTATGAAAGTATGTACACACTCTACGAGAAAGTGTGGCGTATAATTCATTAATTAAAGTTACTGGATGTGCTCTCAACTGTCTGTTTGTACTTATAGAGGTTTAAGCTAATGTAAGAGAATCTTGTTGTACTGTTTGCTTTACGCTATACTTGTATTGACAAGAATTTATGCATAGTGACAAAGGGCACTTGTTTTATAGTTTTCGCGTTCAGTGACCAAATGTATCATAGGTAATGAAGTTTGTCTTTCCCCCTAGGAAATAAATAGATTACATAAAAGGGGCATGGCCCTTTATCGCTTCACTATAAGCTAGCCCCCTCTAAATATATCAGATACCACAATGATGTTGGTGAATAAAACTATGTTTAATCGAGTCTCATTCACACCAAATATCAATGAACTCTTACAGAGTATTTTGACAAAACAATTTTCAACAATAGGCAAGATGATTTTCAAAGGTTTCACTATAAAATCCCCTAAGAAAGTCGTAACTCCCAGGGAGGGGCAACTTTTGACCCAAGGTCTGTAATAAGTTGAATCCTGGTAAAACTCCACCAGATGAAACTACATACCAACTAGTGCAGGTCTAGGTGTAATGGTTATCAACAAAAAGATACCGGAATTTAAAGTTTCCATAACCTTTCCAGTCCTTGTAAGAGGCGTGAACACCAAGGCGGCCCAATTTTGATCTCAGTGCTAAGTTTGGTGATGATCCACTTGAAGCAGCTACCACTTTGGTAGCCCAAGGATTAACAATTGGGAACAAAAAGTTTTTCTTCTTCTTTTTCTTCTTACGTCTTCGCAATAAAAGCATATGTGAAACTTGTGACACCCGGAGCAGGCCAGTTCTGACCCAAGGGCTAAAATTTGAAAAACTTAGTAGACGCCTACTAGATGACAACACATGCAAAATATCACAGCTGTAGCTCTCACAGTAAGGAACAAGAAACAATTTACAATCTTTACTATACATGCCTATGTAAAAGATGTTATCCGCGGGTGCAAGGCAAATTTTAACCCCAGGGCTATAATTTGAACAACCCTGGAAGAAGTCTACTAAAGGAAGGTAAATGTAAAATTTGGAAGCCCAATGCCCTATGGTAAGTAACCAGAAGATTGTTTTAGTTTTCCGGTTATAAGCCATTGTAAAACTTGTGACCGCAGGGCGGGATCAGTTTTGCTCAAGCGCTATAATTGGGACATTCTTGGTACAGGTTCACTAGATGAGCTACATACATAATTTGGTAGCTCTAAGCCCGGTTGTTTGCATCAAGAAGATTTCTCAAGTTTTCACCATAATAAGCCAATGTAAAACTCGTGATCCATGGACAGGGGTAAATATTAACCCTAGGGCTATGATTTAAAGAACTTTGGTAGAGATCTATTAGATAAAGCTACATGCCAAATTTTGTAGCTGTAGGCTTTATATAGTTTCGGACAAGAAGATTTAAAACAAATCTATATTTTTCCGTTTTGTTGCCATGCCAACCACAGTTTTTAAATTCTTTGAAGACAGCAATTTCGGCATCCTTTCTGTGAAGTTTTGTTAAAATTCGATGGGTATTTCAGAGAAGATGTTTGAAAAAAAAAGTTTACGCACGGATGCACAGACAGACGAACGACTGACAAAGGGTCATAGCATAAGTTTGTTGGCCTTCGCCAGTAGGGCTGAAAAAAAAAACAGTGCCTGTGATAGCGATAAAAAACGGCCATTATAATCTCTTTAAAGCCACAGTTTGTCCATATTACAAAATGTCAACGAGAGAAGTTTTGTACAGATTGCTTTTAAAATCCTTTATCAGACGATAAAGTTTAGACTTGTCCGAATTGTAAGCACTTTATACAACAAAATAAAATATGTCCCAAAAATTGAGAACTGCCTTCAAAAGGTCAAAAAAAAATATAGATAAACGAGAACTGGCCGAGATTGTGGTCTCTTATGTGCATGTACCATGTTTTCTAAGATTTGACCTCATAGTATACTGTTTGATCCAGGGTAACGCATTCAAACTCGCCTGAGGTATTGTCAAGACCAACATTCAAGAGCATTGGACTGTGTGTACGGCCTCTGAAGTGTACACACGATTTACTGAGATTTAAAATACTTACCTGTAGGCAGTTTGACACATGGTGAATCATTTCTTATGCTTTTTCTTTTATTTTTTTAGATATTTTCAAGCGGTCCTACTAAATACCACAAAGACACCCTAAATACCACAAGGTCACACAAAGACGCACAAAGACACAACAAAGACGCACAGACACCACAAAGACGCACAAAGACACCACAAAGACGCACAAAGACATAGAAAACGAAAAAAAAAAAGTGTTTTGAGTTATTTGCATTATGCTAGGATAAAAATACACAAAAATCATGTCCGAGCATGTGCCGGATCATTTCCTGCAAACCTTATTCTCCTGTTAATCAGTTAATCTCTGGTAATCTAAAAACTTTGAGTTTGGAGGATTCTGATATCTTGTCGTTTGGTAAATAGCTAGTTAACAAGCTTAGCGGTGTAAGAAAAAAAAAAAAGAAAATCGGTAAATGATAAATTGTCATTTTTGCCTCTAATTGTGCAAAAGTGAACTTTACAGAATGTTTTCGAGAAAAATGCAAACAAGTAGATCTATATCTTTATCATCATTGTCAGCAGTATCATCGTCGTCATCATCATCATCAAACATTCACCATATTGTTCAAGGAAATATTTGTAAGATATGAAATCAGTAGAACTAGTAGAAAGATCTCCGCCTGACCCGGCGGATGCTCGAACCCACGTGTGTGTTTGCGTAATTTTGTGCCTTTTTTTTTTAACCTAGCATAGTGCAAAGAGCTCAAAACACTAATTTTTTTTCTTTTTCTATGTCTTTGTGCGTCATTGTGGTGTCTTTGTGTGTCTTTGTGCGTCTTTGTGGCGTCTTTGTGTGTCTTTGTGTGTCTTTGTCGTATTTAGAGTGTCTTTGTGGTATTTAGTAGGACCCTTCTCAAGACAAACATTCTGACCAAGTTACTTGAGCGTAAGAACAAAACTGTGGGCTCTAGTACACAAAAGATAATAGCTGACTAGAACTGATGCAAGAAAGATGTCAAACACAGCAACGATCACGAAAGCTCATCTTAACAAATCAGCACTTCATGCTCAGGCGAGCTATATGCTCAGGTGAGGTATCCCCTTAAGCTAACATCATATGAGGAAACATTACAAACATTACAGAGGTAAGAGTGCAGACCATGTTTCAGACAGAATGTATGTACGGTCTGATCTTGTTCTGGATTGATTGCACACACCTCCAGATATTATAACCATATTCATGAATGTGTCCACGTATAAACTTTAAACACTATGATTTTAACATAGATCTAGACTTTATTTGTCCAACGATATAATCTGTCTATTTTTATACAAATAAATATGCATACATATCATTTCATGGAAAATTCAGTCAGTTATAAATGAAACGCCATCCCAATCTGGCGGGCATTTTTATGGACAGTATCAAAAGTGTCAAAAGATCCGAAAATTTATAGGATGACAAAGCGCTGAAAGCGGTGAAAAAAATAACATGTTATACTATTTGGGATACAGATTTATTCTCAACTATTTTCATACAAAAGATAACCATGAACTATTTTACCCAAAAAGTAATTTGCTTAAAGAATTCTAGTGAATACAAACTCAAAAATGCTAATAGAAGTCGCCATAAAGTAAAATTTGTCTATGAAGGCAGGTATAGTTCATATAGCCTAACCTTGGTAAATGTGTGCAATTGAAAGTGAGGTCAGCCTTCAAAGGCATAATACTTTACCAAACAAATCCAAAGTAGAAGTTTTTGAGAACAATGTGGGAAAAGGAGAGAATACTAGTTACCAGCATTTTCTCCACATCAAAAAAAGTTTCTGCCCTCTCTAAGACCAATTCCATCATTTGTCCCACAAAGGCCACCATTAATCCTTTACTGCAGAATGCCGTCTTTAAACAACTTTGGGAAAGAAGGCTTTTGAAAACATTGTTAATCCTTTACTGCAGAATGCTGCCTTTAAACAACCTTGGGAAAGAAGGCTTTTGAAAACATTGTGGGAAAAGGAGAAAATGCTGGTAATCAGCATTTTCTCCTTTTCCCATAATGTTTTCTACTCTATCAAAGAAAAATTGCACCATATGAGCTACATTGAAATTGTCGTCTGCATATGCTTTCAATTTGGACAAGGCTAAAATTTTGTTATCTAGTAAAGGGTTAAAACGTAATTTACAAAAGTGGCATTGGTAGTATTTTTTGACCTAACTGAAGTTGCAGACATAAGTTTTCTAACCAAAAGTAAGGGAAATTCTGGATAAAAAGTAAGGTTCATCTTTTCATATAAAATAAAGAAGGAAATTTCAAACACCACTGATCGGGTAGAAATCTTGGATTACCAGTATTTAATCCTGCAATGTTTTAAAAAGCCTTTTTCCTCAAAATTGTTTTAACTATTGTTGTTTGGTAAAGGGTTAAAACATTTTGGGGGAAAAACATATCTCAAAACTAATTGTTTCTCTCTCCGAAATGTTTTCCATGTAGTTAAAAAGATACAAAAAAATCATTCCTGTCCTGCAATGTTTCAAATTTGAGCGCCTTGTGCAATGTAATGCAATATCTAACAATAGATTAATAATTTACAAAATAATTGTTTTCACCACCAAAAGGAATTAAGCTTTTTTAGCCTCTACCATTTAAACCAAAGTTCAAAAAACACAAGAGAGAAAACTTTTAAACAGATTTTCTTTTTATAGTTGATTAGAATATATTGTTTCAGAAGAATTACATATATGATTAAACGAAACAATACGAGCCATGCTCTGTTAAAAGGGGTTTTACTGGATGTGCAAAGAGGATCCAAGTTGACACAGTTTTAGCAACCTTAACAAAAACATTTGCTAAAGTACTGGAACACATTGGAAGACAAGCTAAGTTTTCAAAGTAAATGCCATGTACTAATGAATAATCTAAAACATGTGATGAATTGCTTAGTATAATGTGTCACAGTGACACATTAACTCTTTCCCAAACGACATAATTTTAGACTAGTCCAAATTGGAAGCATTTGCAGACGACAAAATTAATGTGACTCAAAAATTGAAATTTGTTTTGGAAAGGGTAGAAAACATTGTGGGAAAAGGAGAAAATGCTGGTTACCAGCATTTTCTCCTTTTCCCATAATGTTTTCAGGAGGCTTCTTTCTCAGGGTCGTAAAAACCCGGGATTGTTTGGTAAAGGGTTAAACCAACCTTTTACCAGAGTATTGCTCATATACATAAAGCATGCATGTGTGATATATATAAGCCATACCCTGGTAAAAGGTTGGTTTGGTATGATCCAGTCTAGGGTCTTGTATGACCCAGATGTTATGGTGGTGGATTTTTTATCCAGAGGTGCTGGGTTATTCTAACTTGCCATACTGGTTTTCTATGGGAATATGCCTTTGGCAAGGTACAGCAGAAACATAGTCTTTTAACTCTTTGACAAACAACAAAATTTTTACTGGTCCAAATTGAAAGCAGTTGCAGATGACAAATCATATGTGGCTAAAATGATTTATATCAAAAATGACAGAAAACATTGTTGGAAAAGGAGAAAATGTAGGTTACAAGGATTTTTTTCCTTTTCCCACAATGATCTCCAAAATCTTTCTTCAAAAAAGTTGTCAAAACTGGTGTGTGATAAAAGGTTATTTGCTAAACTCAGAAAACCATGAAAAAGTCAGCTGTTGCCGTGATCATTGAAAAAAAGTTAAAAAATTGCATAAAACACCAACAAACACACAGACATGTCTTTACATGAGATATCACAAATTTTCAATGATTACTAAACCCTTACCACATTACCCTGAGAAAAACACCATTTGAAAACAGTGTGGGAAAAAGAGACATTGCTTGTAACCAGCATCTTCTCCTTTTTGCAAAATATTTTCTACTCTAACACTGACAAATTCCATCTTAATTTTACTCAAGCAAAAACACCAAAAGAATGGGCGATAAATAATAACTTAGGCTTCATCTTTACTGCATTCCTAGCTATTCTCCTTTCTAATGTTTTATTCTGATATATATAGGTCTTATTTCATAACCTATAGGACTATATTATAAAGTGAGAAGATTCTTTTCTAGTTAACTCAATACCAATAGAAGATGACTTAGTAAACATCCTTATTACATTAAATTAATCATGTGAAAACATGGTGGAAAAATGAGACATTGCATGCTTTCAGATACGCTCTGCCACACTATAATGATCTAGATTAAATGACTGAAACAACAGAGTGTAAACCAGGTTCAGACAGCACTGCATGTACAGTCTCCTCAATATAAATCAAAAGCTTGGTATTGCATCTATAAGGAAGAGTTATCACTGTAACCTAAAATTAAATTTTATTTGTCACAAACAATTATATATCAAATTTAATCAGAGACAAACTCATTTATCAGAAAATTCATTTCCTTTATATTAATCTTGATAAAACCACTGAAACCAGCCTCTGCCGAAGCATTTCCATGGTCTAAGGGAGAAAACTCTCATTATCATAAGTTTTATGACTGCACGATTTACCTACCTTGTTACTCTTCCCTCTAACAAAAATGTACAACGATTGACCACCAATGCCGTAAACAGACAGTTGAAAATTGCTTCAGTTTAAAGGAGAATCATATATTCAGTTGATCCATGACTTGATGTCAATCTTTACGTATTACACTCTTAACCCTTTACCACACAAAAAATTTTAGACCTGTCGAAACCCAAAGCATATGCAGACGCCAAATTAATTGTGGCTAAAATTGTGGAAGTTGTATGAGACAGGGTAAAAAAGCATTGTAGGAAAAGGAGAAAATGCTGGTTACAAGCATTTTCTCCTTTTCCCACAATGTTTTCAAAAGTCTTCTTTCTCAGGGTCGTTAAAAGTCGGGATTGTGTGGTAAAGGGTTAACGGAACGATGTCAACTCCCTTAAGTAAGGAAAACGATCACACGTATAGAAGATTAATGCAATTCGGAATTCCATTCGTCCAGTAATTGTTCGTCCCTGACCTATTTTTCAATCTTGTTTCACAATTGACGGCAAAATAATTTTAACTATGCTGACAGTTGTTTGGTTATTTTCATCGTATGGCATGTTCTATGAAATGCGATTTGAATCAATATTTAGACCGAAATCTACCTCTGGATGTCACGTACATAACAACGCAATATTTGTACAATAACATCGGTGATTAAATAATTATTTCTGATGTAGGGGTATTCCAAATATTTAGACGTATACATGCTTTACCCTTCAACATTTGTCTATCGGACATTTCACATTTTATTTTTCTATTTCACGATGAATGTCAAAATGAAAATTAAGTGCGTAGGGGCTTATGAGTAGGACTAAAGTAGAGGCAGGGTGGAGAGGAGGTTTTACACAAGACAGTATATAGCCCTACCGTTTAAATACTTGTTTCTTCACCATCTTTACGCTACAGTAATCTTTAAAATAAGACCATATACCTTGATTGTAAAAGTAAATCGATAAATTGCTCAATTTTAATTTTCGGGCGGTCGATGAGTAAATGGACTATAGACAAGGGAGACTACTGTATGATTGCGTGCGGTTTACGCTATGAATTGCTCCTTTCTGGTTTCACGATTCAAGAATCAACAAGGTACCAAACTTATCGTTAAAATAGAGATTCAGTACAGCTGATATGAAAAAAAAAAAAACCCACTTCCTTACATCAGTTTTCTAAATAAAGAGAAAAACCAAATGCTCGTCACAAACTACATGTTACTCCCGTTTATGGTTTTTAGCGCTTCCAAATCCTAAGGGAGGACACTCTAATTAATACAATGGCTTTCCATACTATACGAGTTTTCTCCCTTAGACCATAAAAATCTTCGAAATTTCTCCAGTTTCACCAAAATGACAGCTAATACTTCTGTGATGTTTGATGACAAGAAATTGCTGTACAACTGTAATTTTCCATGTAATAGATGATCATAACAGGATTATTCAACAACTTTTACATTAAAAGTACCGTGTAAATAGAAAGCTTATAGCCTATATATACATGTAGAAGCCACACTTATTCCGAATGGTTTACATCTAGATCTATATAAAGTCTAGGAGCTGAAAACAACTCAATTTACCCTTTACCAAACAGCAATATTTTACTCGTCTATTTTGAAAAAAATTACAGAGGACAATTCAAATGTTTTTCACGAGGCAGCATTTGACCTTGAATAGGTAGAAAATATTGTGGGAAAAGGAGAAAATGCTGGTTACAATGTTTTTAAAAGCCTTCTTTTTCAAGTTAGTTAAAACTCGGACTGTATGGTAAAGGGTTAAGAAAAAACGTTCACTATCAGGACTTTTAACCCTTCCTTCACCCTTTACCACATGACAAAATTTTAGACTGGTCTAAATTCAAAGTATTTGAAGATGAAAATTTAAATTGGTTCAAATGATGGAATTTGTTTTTAATGGGGTAGAAAACATATTGGGAAAAGGTGAAAATGCTGGTTACCAGCATTTTCTCCATTTCTCACTATGTTTTCCAAAGCCTTCTTTGTTATGGGACTGTGTAGTAAAGAGTTAACCTTTTACCAGACAACAAAATTTTAGACTTATTGAAAGAGTGTTAAATTACCCTAGTGATGGGATTTGTCTTAGAAAGTGCAGAAAACATTGTGGGAAGACTAAAAAGGAGAAAATGATAGACCTGCATTTTTTTCTTTTCTCACAATGTTTTCAAATGTTTTCCAATGCTTTTTTTTATGTCAGGATTGTTAAAACTTGGTATAGTGTGATTAAGATTAAACAATCCTGTTTCTATGATCCCAAGTAAGAATGCTTTTGAAAATATTTGTGGTAACCAGCACTTTCTCCTTTTCACACAATGTTTTCTACGCTATCAAAGAAAAATTGCACCATCTGAGCAACATTGAAATTGTCGTCTGCGAATGCTTTCAATTTGGCCAAATCTAAAATTTTGTTGTTTGGTAAAGAGTTAAACTTATTGCTAAGGCTGTCATTGGTAGTGTTGCGGGTCCAACCATGACCATTTTTTTCTCCTAATAATTATGGTATTGGGTGTACTAATTTTTGAAAATTCCCTTCTCAAGCAGAGCTGCTCTCAAAAAAACTCTAGAATCATTTTTAGAGATGTCTTAAATTCAATTTTTTTCTCAAGGGGAGGCACCTCCCTTCAGTGCTCACCGCCAACTGTCCATTTGGCACTCATGGACTAAGAAGTCATTCAATGGTCCAAAGCCAATGAAGGCTTTGGTCTTAGAGGTCAGTTTTGAGTAGGTAACTGGTGTTTGATGTGAGGAGTGGATGAACAACTTGTCTTTAGAAAATTTACAGCGAGTCAAGGCTACAAATCCCATGTCTTTACCAGTGGGCCAACCTGAATAAATTGTTAACTGCTAGTAAAAAACAGCTGAATAAGTCCTTTCCAGAGGACAAAATTTTAAAATCCTCCAAGGTGAAAGAACTAGCAGATGACAAGATGTCTATGGTCTAACCATTCACCATACAATCCCAGGTTTTAACAACCCTAAGAAAGAAAGCTTTTGAAAAAGTGTGTGTCAAAGGAGAAAATGTTGGTACCTAGCATTTTTTCCATTTTACAAAAAGGTTTTCCCATCATTTGAACCATGTCTAACTTGTCTGCCAATGCTTTCCATTTTGGAAAGTTCTAAAATTTTGTCATGTGGTAAAGACTTATATAATAGAATTTGTCTTTAAAAGCATAGAAAATATTGTGGAAAAAGGAGAAAATGCTGGTACCCTGCATTTTCTCCTTTTCTCATAATGTGTTCTGTCTCAGGGTCATTAAAACTTTGGATAGAGTGTTTAAGTGTCAGCTTACCCAAAAACAGTTTAAGAAAGGGAAAAAAGATAGAACAGGGAAAAGGAGCAATTGCTTATAACAAGCAACGCTACTATTCCCATTTTTTGCTTATACTGACAGAATATTTTCCTTTCCTTCAAACATTTGTGTTTTTTACATTTAACAGTATTCTTGAAGATCAAAACAGCATGTTAAGTAAAGGATTATGGCAAAAACGAACACAGGATATGTAAACAGAGAAAAACTAATTTGATAAAAATATATTTTATTTCCTCATTAATATAGATCTATAATTCATCTTAACATCATAAACATGTATTTTGAATAAGAATTTCAAATATCTTTCTATACTAATAATGAAACAACAAAATTAAACCTTAAAGCGCCAAATAAACTCCAACAGACATTTCCAGTCTTGTAATAAGATTTAAAATACATGTATTGCAATTTCATTGCTTCTTTGATCTTTATCAGTTCAGGAAAGCGGACAGTGTAGATCAAAGATCAGACTGCATGTTTTGTGCAGTCTGATCTTGATCTTCACTGGCCACAAAGGCAACTACAATTGTGAAAGGCGCTTTAAAGGTTAAGACAGGCCTGTATTGCTAATCTGGGTTAACCCTCTGGCCTCCACCATTATGATTCCTTGTATTTATGATCCCAATAAAGAGGGCCTATGAAAATGCTAGTAATCAGCATTTTTGCCATTTCTTAAACTTTCAAAGACAAATCCTGTCATTTAAACCACATCTAAATTGCTGCCTGCAAAACTGCAAAACAATTGCTTTAATCTTAACAAGTCTGAACTATGTCATCTGGTAAAGAATTTAAGAAACAACAGCTGACATAAATATCTAAAGCTCTATTTTCCATTCAGAAGTTTGTATTCACACATGAATAATTGGAGGGAAGCAGCTTTTCCATTTTTAGTAACATGTATGGTAGTCACTTTGACCATGGGTGAACAAAACCCAAAAGCAACCTCAGGCTAGCTTCTCACAGGTCTCTGTTTTCTACTCTGCAAATAAATAATTGAGTGGCCTTCTGGCAAAAAGGGGTTTAATGCATGTGTGTGTGATGCACTAGATATATATATATATACACAGCAAGTCGTCATATAATAACGTATCCATAAAATCCATTTTGTCTACGAACTATCTAAATCATGAGGTAGAGTGATCCTTTGAGACACAGAAAATTTAGCAATAGCAAAAGGTTTCAACTCAGGTCAGCCTGCGCAGACTGTATAGGCTGACCTGGGTCAATACTTTTTTGCAGATTCATTAAGCTGCATTTTCACAGAGCATGGCTCATTTTGATAAATGCTAAAATATTGAATGTTAGCAGATCACTTTCTTTTTTTTTAATAAACAGTGACACTGCCCCTGAATAAACTGACCACAAATTCAATCCCAAGCTTTTTTTCCCAGACGCTTCCAACTCGGCAAGTTTCTCTCTTAAATCTTCATTCAAACACGAGTTGTTTGATACAAACACTTTTTTTCTTTTTCCAAAAATCAATCCAAGAATAAGATTACATGTAAGAAGCAAACACATGAAGTTTCATCTATAAACTTGCTATCAAATACAATTATGAATTTTTGAGCGGCTACCTCAAAGTTGGATCCTCACATGCTCTTCACATGACATTACACAATCTAATAGCTCTCCAAAAACTTGGCCAAAATTTTTGTCTCTTTCCACAATGTTTTTTTTTTTATCAGAGACAAATCCAATCAATGTGGCCTGCAAATATTTGTGAAAAGGTAGAAAAGATTGTGAGGAAAGTAGAAAATGCTAGGTACTCCTTTTTTCCCAATTTTTTTCACAAGCCTTCTTCCCCATGGCCATTAAAACTGCATTTTTTGCTGAAGAGGTAACTCATTATCTATGGCAGATTACTCTATAAACAGCCTTCTAGATTGAATGGGGTTTCTTTATTTTCAGTCATATCACTGCTACAGCTTTCTTATCTTTGTGTGTCCTGGTTTCACCAGTACTAAGCAAATGCTCTAACAGTATAGCCCATGCACATCTCCATGAAAAACCTTGGGCATTGAGTGAGGATAGGGCTCATGTCCTCCGGATATCCAGTCATACATCATTGTCACTGAACTATGCAGTCCCATGGCTAAACATCCTTATTGAATAAAGTCATATGAAAACACCAAGGAAAAATGAGACAATCTATGTCTCGTGTAATGTCTGTGCTCACCACAAAGTTTTCAGGTAAAGTCTATAATGATATGGATTTAATAACTAAAACAAATGATTAACCCTGTATCTAACAATCTCTAGTCTTAACGACCCTGAGAAAAAAAAAGCATATGAAAACATTGTGGTAAAAGGAGAAATGCGGGTAGCCAGTATTTTCCCTTTTTTTACTTCTACCATGTTTTTTTTTTCCTTTCAAAAACAATTTCATCCATTTGAGCCACACTCAACTTGATGTCTGCAAATCCTCTGGACTTGGAGAAGTCCTAAACTTTGTCGTTTAGTAATGGGTTATGCCTAGATCATCTTTAGAGAGCAAACATGTAAGTACAGCCTGATCTTGTTCTAGATCTATACTCTCCTCAGTAATCATCTAAAGTCAGCTTAAGAATAATTTATGTGACATAATCTATATTTCATTTGTTTAATCCATGTTTTATTTGTCTCGTGACGTTCTGTATCGATTTCTGCCAATAATATGTTAATCTTTATTGTCAGAAAAATAATCATTCCGTAAATTTGATTTCAATTCCCGAAACAGTATTTTAACGGTCTAAGGGAGAAAAATCTTACTATCCCAGATTTTAGTACTGTACTATTTATTTCCCTTGTTCGTTCCTCGCCCTCTAAAACGCAAGACAAATAATGTGCTGTGTCGTACACATATGAATATTGCTGTAGATTCTTGGGAAACCGTTTTCTCAGTCGATTCCTGATTCCATGTCACTCTAACCTAAGTAATATTAAATAGCCTCATGCAAATATCCTTAGATAAGAAAAAATAGCCATACTTCAGAAAATCAGATTATGTGTCAATGTTCACGCATGCATCGTATATTCGTTGACCTGTCTCGCAATTTTGTTCACAATCGATTTGAAAGTTTTGAATTTATATGAAGGTAATGTGGTGGTTCTTTCTAGATAAAAAAAATCAGATATAAATCAATACGACTGCCAGAATTATCACGGTAACACACAATGAAAATTTACACATCAAGACTATACAGACCTTGTCTGCAGTTATTTATAAATGGCTACCGCTGAGTGAAGGCGTCTGGCAGAAGGTTGCTGTCTTTCGACAATTTAACCATCTATTTTGCTGTTGTTGATTTAGGCAGCACATGCTACGATATAAACTTTAGATATACATATAGGAATGTTCAAAATGAGATCTTGCCTTGATCATCGAAATAAAACATTTCATTTCTATATTTGAAATTTCCGGCGGCCAATGAAGATTGAAAGACAAGGGAGACTACTGTAAGGTTCCCGTGTAATTTTATAAACAACGTCTTTAATAATTGTTTTTTCTGGGCACAACTTTCAAGAACATACTCGTATGATTAAGATAAAAGTTAAATGTAAATGATCGAAGTTTTTCATAGCATCGACCGTCTGCAACATGGGAAAAATAAATACCATTGTGTTACTTTCGTCAGTGATTTTAAACGCTTCCGGAATTATAAGGGAGGCAACTCTAGCTTATACTTATTTGTACCTGTATTGAACGAGTTTTCTCCGTTAGACCATAGATTTTCCAAAATTCGTCCCGGTTCATCGACATGACGAAGACCAAACGCTACTGATTTTTCCAAGAAAATCATTTTACTATAATAGTGCAAAAAGAGTCAACAATTAATATCACAAACGGAATGGTAAAAAAAAAAGTTGGGATATATGCTACATGTATATAAACTCTCTGAGTACAACACAGATAAACCAGGCAAGCCGGATTCTTAATGATGTTGACTGTCAGAAATCTTAACCTTATTCCAAAAAATCCAACTTTTATGATCCAGAGAAAGAAGGCTTTTGAAATTGTTGTGGTAACCATCCTCCTTTCCAACAATATTTTCCCGTTTTTCAATGACAAATAACAACATTACAGCTAAATTTAGTGTTTCTTCTACAAAGCTCTTTCCATTAAGTTGGCAATTGTTCCATAGATGCTTGAGCTTTGAAGGAAAAAAAAATGTCTCTAGGGAGTTTAAATGGCATGTTGGAGGGTCCTTTTTGAAGTAAGTTAGCCATGGGGCAAGCATGAAATAGTCTATGAAAGCATCCAGTACAAGACCCAAGACCTATGTATGTTAAGTCAGGGACATCACCCACAATGTATCAGTGGATGATTTATATATCATACATGTGGAAGGGGTCTGGCATGACCAGGTGGTTATTGTGCTGGATTTGTAATCCGGAATCCTGGGTTATTCTCACTTTCTTTGATTGGTTTTCATTGGAATGTCCTTTGACAAGACACTGTACCCAAGTCTAGTTCTGGTCAAACCGAGGAAACACACAAATAAGTAACTGTTGCAGAAATGTAATTAAAAAACTGTTGGAAGCAGTGTTAAGCACCATGAACCCTTAACCCAGAGAACACGGTTTTTGAAAATTTTGTGGGAAGACGAGAAAATCCTGGTAACCATTCTTTTCTCTTTTTCCCACAATGGTTTTTACAGCGTCAAAGACAATTTCTTCCATTTAATCTGCTTTGAATTTGGACAAGCCTGAAATTTGTCATTCTGGTAAAGGATTAAATTATTAAGACATATTGATACAAGAGATATCAAGAAGTACTTTCGTTGAAATATCCCCTGCCGAAAAAGACCTTTTTTCATAGAAGCATATAAGAGGTACTGTTTTGCATGTTCTCTTGCCCTCTTTGTTATTGGTTCATACTGAAATAATATGTTAAGGCCCCTTTTTCCATAACATGACATTTCATTAAATGAAAAAAAAATGGTTGTCTGTGGCTTATGATAAACAATATAAATATGAAGTTTCATAAAATTTTGTCCAGTAGTTAAAGAGATATTGGTCCATAATGGAAATATACTTCAAGGCTTCTTTCCCAGAACACAGAATTAAATAAAGCCCCCTTTTTCCACATCATGGCATTTCATTAAATAAAATAATGATTGTCTGTGGCTTATGATAAACAATATAAATACGAAGTTTCATCAATTTTCATCTAGGATTTCAGAAGATATTGGTCCAGACAGATACACCTCAAAAACTATATATTATATCCCTCCGCCTACTAGGACTTTTTAACCATATTTTATCTGATTTATGAAAGCATACATTTCTAATCATCACTGAAAAATCTATGTTGGAAACACCATGCTTACCAAGTTTTAATGACCCTGTGAAAGAGGGCTCTCGAAAACGTGGAAAAGGGAGTGAATGCTGGTAACCAGCAATGGTGTCAACCCTTTCAGACACAAATATCATCATTTGAGCCACATCTAATTTGTTGTCTGTAAATGATTTCAATTTGGAGTAGTCCAAAATTTTTTTGTATGTTTAAGAAATAATCTTCTTTCTATCGAGGTTTATCGTTCAATAAACCGCCGTTGTGAGTTATGAGGCACAACAAATAATCCACGAGGGCGATAGCCCGAGTGGTTTATTCATTGTGCCTCATAACTCACAACGGCGGTTTATTGAACGATAAACCACGATAGAAAGAAGATTATTTCGATTCTAACATGACCAACTGTTAATGAAAGGAAAACAAGTTCACACTTAGAGTAAAAGCGCGGATGCAGATTATATTCCATTGAATAACTAACTTACTCTATACAGAATGACGTCACTCTATATAGAATGACGTAGATTTTACCACGCTTTCGTTGCACTGTGTTTATAGAGCCGAATTCACGTGTAATGTTAGAATAAAGAGATTAACTTTTTTTTTCATTCCAAAAATCACATTTACAGCAGTAAACAGGTTATCATTAAATTTCAATAAGTGGCAGGATTTTTCTGCTTCTCACAACATGCCAAAAACAGGACTTTATGTGTCTTATTTTTGATATTATGCTGGACTACAGCACATGAATTGAAAAGTAACATTATCAATATTCTAAGGGGTAAAAAAAACATTATTTCGCTGAAAAGGTGAGGGGAGGAAAATTACAAACTCAGAAACAGAGGTCACGTTAGGCCTCAAATGGGGTCAATAATCTGGGATGGGGGGGAGGGGGGAGGAAGCCTCCAGTACACCCTGGCATTCAGGTATTCTTACCTTAGTAGTGCTGAACCCATATTTAATACCTATGTGGACAGTGTAGATCTAAGATCAGACTGCACACAACATGCAGTCTGATCTTGGATCTACACTGTCTGCTTCTTTGCCAGATATTGTGTAAAAAACAGTGTTGAAAAGATAATATAAAAATTTGCATCTTGAATACTGTCTGAAAATGTCCAGTTGTGTTACCATTATTAAGTTACAGACCAATTAACGCTTAAATGCCTTTCACAACTATACTTGCTTTTCTGGCCAGTGTAGATCTAGATTAGGCTGCACAAAACAAGCAGCCCGATCTGTGACCTACATTGTCCGCTTTGCTGAAACACTGCAGACAAAAGCAGCCATGAAGTTGCATTTATTTGAGTCATATTCCAAAGATGAAAATTTCTGTCGGGTTTATTTGGTGCTCCAAGGATGGAGAAAAATCCATATTTTTTTTTACATATTTTCACCGCTGCAGCTGAAAGCTTTTGAAAACACTGTGCAAAAATGAGCAACTGCTTGTAACAGGTAATGACTCCTTTCCTCTTTATTCTTAACAACTGGCCCTAGACAAGTAATATTTTTCTTTTCAAATATTTTTCCTTTTAGTACTTTGATACAGTTTTTCTACAAAAAACTTGTTCAATAACAGACTCAGGCATACAATAAGTAAAGACAACATTATAAAACCAACATTCTGACTCGGTTTTTCTATAGATTGACCTTGTGAACTACTTTTAAAGTACCAGTACTTTATACATCTTATGAAACATTAGTGACTGGGTCATTTAATGCTTTACCACACAATCCTTAGTTTTAACAATCCTAGGAGAGATGGCTTTTGCAATCATTTGTGGTGAATATCATTTTATTTTGTTTTCCCACAACTTTTTCTACCCTTTCCAAAACAAATTTCAATTTTTGAGGTTTATTCATTTTTTTTTGTTTAGTCATCTGCAAATGCTTTCAATTTGGATAAGTCTAAAGTTTTATTGTTTGGTAAAGGGTTAAAGAAAAAGGGACAGCAGCAAATGCAGTAAAAACAACAAAGACATAGACTTTGTGGAATGAGTTTTAACAAAAGATAAAATGGTTATAAATGGAAGACTTTCAACAACAGATATATTCAAATCTTTGTACACATATCCAACCAATTACAATACAAGCTAATTTATAATGACCAAAATCTATCAGTAGTGAAACAATAGTAAATAAAAAGATTTTTTAATCAAATATAGAACATTTTCTGAAGAAATGGAACAGTTCTTTTACCTCTTGGTCAGAAGATAAGATCTCAGTTTTGACCAAACAGAAAGCATATTGAGGATGACAAATTTAATGTGACTTACAGAGATTTTGTTAACATTATGGGAAAGGGAGAAAATGCAGGTTCCCAACATTTTCTCTTTTTCTCACATCGTTTTCTACCCTATCAAAGACTGAAATTATCATTTGCTCTACATTTAATTTGTTGTTTGCAAATATTTTCAATTTGGATTAGTCCTAAATTTTGTTAAATGGTTAAACGATTTTTACTTTGCTTAAACCAATTATGATACAGTCTATTTTAGGACCAGCCAAAAAACACACTAATGACAAAAAATGTAAAGAAATTGGTTTATAATGATGTGGGAAACATTATAGATAAAGGAATAATAATTTTTTACAAAGAATTAATGTTCTCTTTCCTCAACTGTTTTCAAAAAGCTGCTGGCTGCATGGAAACTAGAACTGTCTCGAAGCTGACAAATACCCCCACCAGCACATTGTCACAAAGGCAGCTCAATCAGAGATTGGAAATAATTTTCAAAACAAAGTTCACTAGTGACCTTCACCTTTGACCGATGTGACCCAAACACAACTCTTTTGGTCATGAGCAACACTTGCATAAAGTTTCAGGGTCCAAGGTCAAACAACATTTGAGTTAGAGCATGGAAACAACTTTCAAAACAAGAGGGCCAAGATGGCCCTGGATTGCTCACCTGAATTTTTGAGAGGACCATAACCAACTTGTTTTAAAGTATTGAAATTTTGGAAACAAAATCAGTATTTTGCCAAGCAATTATAAGAAGGTCACCTGTAAAAATCGTTTCAAAATCTGTCACCACCCCTACAATCATCACCACAGCCATGTTTTTGACGAATCAGAATTCTGCAAATAAATTTTAGGATAGGTCACCCAAAGACTTTATCTTGAACAAGGGCACATGCCCGATAGTGGCTAAAAATATTAAGTTAAACAAGAGCACCTCATGAGAGTGCCAATGATTGGCTGTTGGAACCTTGCTGGATAGTAAAATAAAATTCCAAGTCGCAAAAGGGGCATAATTTGGACAAAACAATTTTGGAGTTAACTGCCCATGTTGTATGGGTTGCTTTTTACTAGTGAACAATAATTCTGAGTTTTAAGTACATGTGTTGAGTGGAAGCTGAGATATAACAAAATGTCAAAGTTTTTGCACAACAACAACGCAGATGACGCCAACAGGGCTATGTCGATACCTCGATGTTTTCTTTGAAAACAGCTAAGCTAAATAAGGGGTATAATATAAGGATCATTTCTGTGAAGTAACTTCAAAATTTGAATAGTGGTTTCAGAGAAGACAAAATTTTTAAGAATTTCTTCATGTCCTCAGAGATCAAATAGCTTCCACCCACGACAGCCATGTTTCTTGACAGATCAAAATTTCGCGAATAAATTTTCAAAAGGGGCACCTAAGGAACATTTCTATGAAATTATTTCAAAATCTGACAAGTGGTTTAGGAGAAGAAGAATTTCAAAGAATTTCTTTAAGTCCATACAGTGAAAAGATGCCCATCCCCACCCAGGCCATGTTTATCGACGGATCAAAATTACACAAACAAACTTTAAAAAGGGTTACCCAAGGAACATATCCATGAAATTATTTCAAAATCTGACCAGTGATTTCAGAGGAGAACATTATCAAAGAATTTCTTGGAAAATTCCATTTGGTTGCCATGGCAACCAGAGTTTTTGTTGAAACAAATTCTGTGAACAATTTTCAAAGGGGACATCCCAAGGAACATTCCAGCCAAATTTGGTCCAAATCGGCCAAGCGGTTTATGAGGAGAAGATGTTTAAAGAATTGTTGACACCACTGGACGCCAAGAGCCCCCCCCCCTCCACAACGGCCATGTTTTTAAACGGATCAGGGTCACCCAAGGATTATATCTGTAAAATTATTTCAAAATCTGACCAGCGGTTTCAGAGAAGAAGATTTTCAAAGAATTTCTAGGTAAATTCCATTTGGTTGCCATGGCAACCAGAGTTTTTGATGAAATCAAATTCTGTGAACAACTTTTAAAAAGGACCTCCCAAGGAACATTCCAGCCAAGTTTGGTCCAAATCGGCCAAGCGGTGTAGGAGGAGAAGATGTTTAAAGAATTGTTGACACCGCTGGACGCCAAGAGCCACCCCCCCCCATCACGGCCATGTTTTTTGACGGATCAAAATTTCGCGAAGTTTTTGAAAAGGGTCACTCAAGGAACATATCTGTGAAATTACTTCAAAATCTGACCAGCGGTTTCAGAGGAGAAGATTTTTATAGAATTGTTGACACCGCTGGACGCCAAGATCCCCCCCTCCACCACGGCCATGTTTTTCGACGGATCAAAATTTCGCGAACAATTTTTGAAAAGGGTCACCCAAGGAACATATCTGTAAAATTATTTAAAAATCTGACCAGCGCTTTCTGAGGAGAAGATTTTTAATGAATTTCTTGGTAAATTCCATTTGGTTGCCATGGCAACCAGAGTTTTAGATGAAATCAAATTCTGTGATCAATTTTCAAAAAGGACCTCCCAAGGAACATTCCAGCCAAGTTTGGTCCAAATCGGCCAAGAGGTGTAGGAGGAGAAGATGTTTAAAGAATTGTTAACACCGCTGGACGCCAAGAGCTCCCCCCCCCTCCACCACGGCCATGTTTTTTGACGGATCAAAATTTCACAAACAGTTTTTGAAAAAGGTCACCCAAGGAACATATCTGTGAAATTATTTCAAAATCTGACCACCAGTTTCAGAGGAGAGGATTTTTATAGAATTGTTGACACCGCTGGACGCCAAGAGCCCCCCCTTCTACCATGGCCATGTTTTTTGACAAATCAAAATTTCGTGAACAGTTTTTGAAAAGGGTCACCCAAGGAACATTCCAGCCAAGTTTGGTCCAAATCAGCCAAGCGGTGTAGGAGGAGAAGATGCTTAAAGAATTGTTGACACCGCTGGACGCCAAGAGCCCCCCCCCCCTTCCACCATGGCCATGTTTTTCGACGGATCAAAATTTCGCGAACAGTTTTTGAAAAGGGTCACACAAGGAACATATCTGTGAAATCATTTCAAAATCTGACCAGCGGTTTCAGAGGAGAAGATTTTTAAAGAATTTGTTGGAAAATTCCATTTGGTTGCCATGGCAACCAGAGTTTTTGATGAAATCAAATTCTGTGAATACTTTTTAAAGAGGATCTCCCAAGGAACATTCAAGCCAAGTTTGGTCCAAATCGGCCAAGCGGTGTAGGAGTAGAAGATGCTTAAAGAATTGTTGACACTGCTGGACGCCAAGAGCCCCCCCCCCCACCACGGCCATGTTTTTCGACGGATCAAAATTTCGCCAACATTTTTTGAAAAGGGTCACCCAAGGAACATATCTGTGAAATTATTTCAAAATCTGACCACCAGTTTCAGAGGAGAAGATTTTTATAGAATTGTTGACACCGATGGATGCCAAGAGCCCCCCCCCTTTCCACCACGGCCATGTTTTTTGACGAATCAAAATTTCGCGAACACTTTTTGAAAAGGGTCACCCAAGGAACATATCTGTGAAATCATTTCAAAATCTGACCAGCGGTTTCAGAGGAGAAGATTTTTAAAGAATTTCTTGAAAAATTCCATTTGGTTGCCATGGCAACCAGAGTTTTTGATGAAATCAAATTTTGTGAACAAATTTTAAAGAGGACCTCCCAAAGAACATTCAAGCCAAGTTTGGTCCAAATCGGCCAAGCGGTGTAGGAGGAGAAGATGTTTAAAGAATTGTTGACACCACACGACGGACGACGCACAACAGACACAGCGTGACCCTAAAAGCTCCCCTTGAGCACGTTGTGCTCAAGTGAGCTAAAAAGTTGACCTGTGACCTTAACCTTTGACTCATATGACCCAAAAACAATAGGGCACCTCCTTCGGTCATGAGCAACACTTGTATAAACTTTCAGGGCCCTAGGTCAAATGGCTTTTGAGTTAGAGCAGGGAAACAATTTTCAAACAAAGTTTACCTGTGACCTTGACCTTTGACCCATGTGACCCAAAAACAATACAGGACCTCCTTCAGTCATGAGCAATACTTGTATGAGGTTTCAGGGCCATAAGTCAAATGGCTTTTGGGTTAGAGCACGGAAACAAAAACACAGATGGATTGATGGACAGACATGGTGAAACCAGTATACCCCCCCTCTACCTTGTAAGTAGCAGGTATTATAAAAGGATGTTTGTACAGTAATGGGTAATATCTCCAGCATAGTCTCCAGTATAGATTAATTGCTGTTTTAAGCTGCTTTTTATATTTTTTCTGAAGTATCATAGTGATAGTGAACTAATACATGTCTGTCCCAGGTTTCACCTAGGCTAGGGCTCTAAATTCTTTCCAATACCTATCCCCATAAAAGTCCAGTGAGCCTTGATTAACAATCAAATCCAGGACATCAAGATTGTGAATACTTACATCTTCACTCCTACAATGTTTTACTCCAAGCAGGACTTCTACCTCTAGAGTAGAGGTCCCCAAAAAGTCTACAAGATGCAAAAAGTTTACATTGGAAAACAGTTTCTTTCATTTTGGCTACAGTAGAATATCATCAAAAACAGTAACAAAGTAACCCTTTACCAAAAAATCCTGTATTTTAATAGCCCTAATAAAGGAAGCTTTAGAACAGATTGAGGGGAAAGGAGAATGTGTTGGTAACCAGCATTATCTTCTTTTCTATCATTACAGATTCCAACATTTGAGCCAAATCTAATCCGTCATCTGCAATTGCTCTAAAATTGGGCTAAACTTAATTTTGCCATCTGGTAAAAAAGTAAAAACAGGTGGGAAACAAGCTATTTCATTGAAATGATATCCCCCACCGAAAGAGACTTTTTTTGATACAAACATATTAGAGGTATTGTTTTTTGCATGTACATGTGGCCTTTTTGTTATTGGTCCATGATGAAATTACACATTAAGCCCCCTTTTTTTCATGCCACAGCATTTCATTAAATAACAAACATATAAGAGGTATATGTTTTGCATCTACATGTGGTCTTATTGTTATTGGTCCACAATGAGATTATACATTAAGTCCCCTTTTTCCATAACATTGCATTTCATTTTAAAAATGAAAACAAATAATGGAAATATAGATGGAGCCCCCTTTTTCCGTGACACAGCATTTTAGGCTTATGATAAACAATATGAATATGAAGTCTCATAAAATTTTGTCCTGTAGTTAATGATATTGTCGCTATTGGAAAAATACACCAATTGCCCTTTTTCCATGACACGACATTTAATCAAAAAAGCAAAAATAGTGATATTGGCTGACTATCATAGGGGACACATGTATGAAGTTTCATCAATTCTCGTCAAGGATTTTGAATTAAAGAGATATTAATCCATAATGGAAATATACATGAAGCCCCCATTTTCTATAACACTGCATTATATCAAAAAAGAAAAAAAAAAAAATATATATCTGCTTAAATCATAAGGAACACATGTATGAATTTCTATCAGTTTTCATCGAGGATTTTAGAAGATATCTGTCCGAAAAGACAGACGAACAGACGGTCATTGGTCCATGATAAAATTATACATTAAACCCCCTTTTTCCATGACATACGATTTCATTGAATAAAAACAAATGATGATTGTCTGTGGCTTGTGATAAACAATATAAATATGAAGTTTCATAACATTTTGTCCTGTAGTTAAAGAGATATTGGTCTATAATGTAAATATACATCAGGCCACCTTTTTCTATGACAAGGCATTCAAAAAAAAAAAAAAAAAAAAGGATATGTAACTGTGGTGTTGCATTTTAAATCTGGGTGAAACTTGTTGTACTGCATTTCCTAATGGTGGTTGATAGATGTGACAAGTTCCATGTAAAAACTCTGTACAGTTTTCAAGATAAGACTCAAAATATCAAAAATTCACTGGACCGCGTAACTGAAAATCGCTCCCAGTCGGCCATTTTGCATTGAATCAAAAAAGAAAAAAACTATATTGGCAGAATAGGTTATTGTACACATGTATAATGTTTCGCGAAATTCCGTCCAATGGTATTGGAGATATTATCCCAGACGGACACATGGACGGACGGACGGACGGATGGACAACGCTAAAACTATATCCCTCCGCCTTCGGCGGGGGATAATTAAAACAACAGCATGCACATGCAAAAACGAAAGCATCACTGCAAAAATAAGAGCAGCGCATGTGGGTGCCAACACTTGGCTCCAAGTCGAAAAAGAGGCACAGCTGTGTCAAAAAAAAATGATAGTTACCTGCCCCTTTTGAAGTAATGTCAGAGGTATTACAAAATGTCAAAGTTTTTGCGCAATGACGACGCAGATAACGCCAATGACAATGCCAGAGCTATGACAATAACTTGCCGTTTTCTTCGAAAACAGCCAACAAAAAATGGAAGACCTTCACCAAACACTAGATGACATTCAAACAAACTCTTTTGCACCAGGCAAATGCTCATATACATGACGATAAGTGCTTGTTTTGATGAAAAATTTAGATCCTGTTTCACTTGGTGAACATACAAATTCATATACATGTCTATGTATTCAACATTCAACAGCTAGGAGTGAAAATGCTGAATCTTGGCAGATGTATGCAAATGCAATTTCAGACTGTTAAAAAAAAACATAATTAAGCATTGTCTATGCTATGAAATTTGTTACTCATAAATGGAAAACATTTGAATAATTTGAACACTTTCAAGAAAGATAAAATAATTAAATTTTATTATTACGCATATAGACAATTTCATTGTATAAATGTAATGAGAATTGAGTTACAAACCAGTCCAAGCAATTCCATACTTCTATCTGATAATGTTTCTCACTTTCAGGCTTTTGAAGTAAGGCACTTTCTAAATCCACATGCAAAAAAGTGGTATACTATCCAGATGTTTTAAAATCTCTAAAATTCGGTCAATCTGCAACCGGGACACAGTCAGTACACAGTATGGCCACCGTCAGCACGAATACAAGCTTGAACTCTTCTGGGCATTGACCAGATCAAGCCATCAAGCTGTTGTTGTGGAATATCCTGCCATTCCCGACTCAAAAGTTGCTCAAGGTGTTGGAGATTCTGAGGCCTCACATTTCTATCATTGACATGCCTACCGAGAATGTCCCACGCATGCTCAATCGGATTGAGATCTGGAGATCTTGCTGGCCACTTAAATTGCCCTGAAGAGTTCAAGCTTGTATTTGTGCTAATGGTGGCCATACCATGTACTGACTTTTGCAGATTGAATGAATTTTAGAGATTTTAAAACATCTGGGTAGTATACTACTTTTTTGCATGTGGATTTAGACAGTGAGAAACATTATCTTATAGAACTACGGAATTGCTTGGACTGGTTTGTAACTCAATTCTCATTACATTTATACAATGAAATTGTCTATATGTGTAATAATAAAATTCTGGTGCAGTGGTAATTTATTGTTGCTTAACTTTTTGTGAGTAGTATATCTTTACACCTCTCATTGTTGAATATAATTTGTCTATCTTTTGTCTATACTCTACATGTCAAAAGCAGCCAGTCGCTGCCAATGTTTAACTCTTTACAGAATGACAAATTCAAAATTTCAGACTAGTCCAAATTGAAAGCATTTGCAGAAGATAAAATTAAATGTTGCTTATATGACTAGATTTTTCTATGAAACGTTAAAAAAGATTGTAGGAAAAAGAGAAAATGCTGGTTGCCAGCATTTCTCCTTTGCCCACAATATTTTTTAAAGACTTCTCTTGCAGGGTTGTGAGGTAAAGGGTAAACACAGTGCTGACAGAGACCAGGAAGACACCTCTGATACATACCTGCTTACATGATATGACTAAAACACTGATAAAAATGGAGTTAAACCAAAAAGGTTTTATCAATATCTGAATAAATATTATTATAAATAGAGCAGCAATTACTACAGCTATCACAAAAGTCCAACAAAGATTTGAACTTGTTTCTCTTAAATGCATTACTACAGTCCCCTAAATTGACTGTTATTCCCACCAATCAAACTAAGAAGTGACTTATTAGCAACTGCTGTAACGTTAGCATCTATAGTTCTTCTCCTACGCACCTACATTCAGAGATTAAAATATCAGGGGAAGTAAAGTCATAACTTACGAGTCATAACTTACAGTCATGATAATCAACCTATCAGACATCTTTATGAAAATGTTTAAAGCTTCTATATGGCTTGCAACAAGCGAAAAGGGGCATTAGGACATTTGCATAAAGTGTCATCTCGGATCAGCCTGCGCAGGCTAATCCGAGACTGCACTTTACGACTACATTAGATTCTGTGCTACAGTAGACTTGCGCAAAACAGAAAATTACATAAAAACGGAAAGTGCCGTCTCGGATTTGCCTGCGTGGACTGCGCAGGCTAATCCGAGACGACACTTTACGCAAATGTCAAAATTTCCCTTTTCGCGTGTTGCAGGCCATATATGAGCCATGCTCTGGCAAAAAGGATTTAATGCATTTTCATGATGCATTATACCACGCAAGTCATCACATGATTTGGGATCCATTAAATCCATGTTTTTCTAACAAACAACCAAATCATAAGGTTGACAGGTTCTTTGACAAGCAGAAAATGGACAAATAACAGAAAGTTTTGACCCATGTCAGCCTGTGCGGACTGCAGAGGCTGACATGGGTCAAAACCTTTTGTTGTCAATTTTCTGCAAAGACTGACATGGATCGAAATTTTTTGCAGATGCATCAAACCTCCTTTTCAAATAGCATGGCTTATTTGTAATTGGCACTCTTGAAAAAGGGGTTTAACATATCTGCGTAATGCATTATAACATGCAAGTTGTCACATGACATGATTGCACTCTCTCTAAAAACCACTGAATCCTGAGGTCCAGGAATAGGTAGATACTTTTGGCAGATGCATTAAACCCTCTTTTCACAGAGCATGATCCATATATAATTTGCAGTGTTTCATCCAGGATTTGAAAAAAGTGGGGGATTTGCCCATATGCTTTTAAAAAAAGTGGGGGATTTTCAAAAAATGTGGGGGCCCATGAGGCAACGTATACAGATCTAACTAAAACATCATTTTTTGACAATAATTTAGCCATTCTTTCTATTATGCAAAAGTTCAACAATCAGCCTTTAAGCCACAATTGCTGGAAAGTGTGTTGCGTACGGTTTCACGAGGGCTCCTCCTTTACTTCAATGGGATCAATAATGATCCAGGTTTCTTCAGCTTCCTAATCAGCTTTCCTAGACGAGGATACGGTACACAAAGTGAAATAGTCACTTCGACATTTCTGGATTGCAGGATGGTCCAGTTTAAGAAATAAGAAATTTATAGTACAGGCAATGAAAATGTTATTGTAACACCGTTACAATAGGCAACCGAAAAGGCCTATTTATTTTCCGGACCCGATACGACATTCAGATAAATGTCAAACAGCTTAAAAAAAGCTGAAAAAAAAAATAATCATTCACATAATTTTGGCATAAACTAGTCAAAAAATACCTTAAATTAAGTTTCAATGTGGCCAACATTCATACTTTTTCATAAAAACTGTTTCGCGGAACTTAAAATTTGGAGACCACTTCTTACACTTGTCCCTCATGATTGCTGTTCTCAGTTGACCGTGAAGCTGGGAACCAGTCACTTCTCATTGACTGCTATTCTTCTGACATGAAAATCACCCGACTTTTTTCATCTCAAATGTGACTGATAGCATTTCTAACCAGTGTTTATATGTGGTATGCAAGTTGATAAATTCAATAATGGAGAGTAATATAATAAAAGTACCGTTGGTAAGCTATAATGTCATTTGTAAAAGTGGGGCCTTGTCCTGCACGGTGTTAGAAAATGTGGGGGATTATTTACAAAATGCGTGCGGCCTAGATGAAACATTGTATTTGTCATTTACACTATCAAAGAGGCCTGGATTTCAACAAAAACACTTGGACATCTCAAGATATTATTTCTTACTTTTCTTTTTGAATCAAGAATGATCTTTAAGCACTCTTTAGGCTATTCCTTCACTAAGAAAAAGGTACAAAAACTCAACAGATAAATAACAGTGCTATACTACCCAATAACTGTGGAATCCTAGAAAGGCACTTTGAACATTATATATCAGTTATTTTTCAAAAATTAATAAAGTCTATTATGTGGTAAGATCATACTGAACCTGATGAATACCTTTGCACTTGATGCAAAAGTCTAACAGTTTTGCACATAAAGAAACCCCTTGAAATGATAATAATTAGTAGTAAAATGGCTCAATATTATTTTCATGAGAAATATAGTCAGACATTCAAATGAGAAAACATACATAAGCCAACTACTAAATTATAAAGCTATTTGCTTGCATTTCTGATGTAAATATAACATAAATCTTGAACTATGCATTTTCAATGCAAGATTACAGTTTGCATATTAATCCTTCACCACACAATCTCAACTTTGGAAGACCCCAAGAAAAAAAGCTATAGAAAACATTGTTGGAAACAGAGAAAAGGCCAGAAACCAGTATTTTCTCCATTTTCCACATGTTTTCTAACCCATGAGACAACTTTAATGTGTTGAGCCACATTTGTCTGCAAATGCTTTCAATTCGGACAAGTCTAAAATTTTGTCGTTTCGTAAAGAGTTAAAGTTCATGACATCATAATAGCTTAAATCCACAACAAACTAGAGCAATATTCACCGCCAGTTTTAACTCTTGTTTCTATTCTATACTTCAAGACTTGCCATTATTGACTAAGACAGAATATCTCAGCCAATCATATGGCTTATCTCAGATGAGGATGTTGGGTGTACATGGTACCTGGTATTTCCAATTAGTTACCATTTGATAAGACTAGAAACTTTGGAATATAATTACAAGATATAATGTCCAATAACAACACTTTAGCTCTTTCTCAAAACAAAATTTTAGGCTGGTCCAAATTGAAGGCATTTGCAGATGACTAAATGTTCCAAAAGTTAGGAAATTTTTGTCTGATAGGACAGAAAACTTTGTTGGAAGAGGAGAAAGCACTGGTTACAGGCATTTTTTCCTTTTCCCACAATGTTTGGGTGTCATTAAAACTAGGGACTGTGTGGTACATGGATAAGCTATAATTAAGTCCAATGCAGAGAAAATGAATACTGTATAAGCTAAATCAATATAAAAAATGTTTAACCTTTAACGAGAACGGAGTTAATATAATGAACAAACAATTGATTTCGATTCAAGTAATAATTTTAAATTGGTACAGTAAAATTAAAACTATCAACTGGGCATTTCCAAGAAGAAACCAAGATCACCCTACACAGATACTGTATGTCTAAGTCAAATCAGTCACCTTTGATCTAGGTCTACACTCTGTGCGAAGGACATCAGTTTCAGATATTCAGTATATGGGTCAACTCTTTACCAGACAACACAATTTTATACTCACCCAAGCTGAAAGCATTTGCCGACAATGAACCAATTAATGCTCCAATGATGGAATTTGTTTCTGCAAGAGGAGAAAACATTCAGGAAAGAGGATAAAGTGGTGGTTACTTCAATTTCCTCTTTTTCCATGAATGTTTCCAAAAGGCTTTTATCTCATGGTCATTATAATACAGGTTTGTTTGGTAAAAGTTAATCACCATGCAGGTTTCCTCAATTGGCTTGATAACACTTGGTGCTGTTCAATCAAGAGTTCACTTGGTGACTATAATATCATTGGAATTTACTAAAAATATTTTTTACCTGTTTCGTTTAGTAATACTTAAGGTGATTGGCAAACATATTAAAACTTAAGTTTACTCAATCGTTTGATATCCTTTTCTAAATAATAATGTAACTGCTGTGCTTTCCGTAGTTTTTCACTCCTAAGTTCATAAACCTGCCGTACAGTGGCTCGTGCCACCCAGTAATAATCATGTTCTGGATTGATGTGTCGGGTCAAAGTTGTCAACCTCCTCTGTAGCTGTTTTAACAATTTCTGAATTCTGTCAATTTCTTCTATAACAAGTTTTTTATTCCTCTCTATACAGTCTCTGGAACAAATGCTGACAGCAGCATCTAGTTGTAACTGGTGCGTTGAATGGTATAAAATAAATTTGATGAGGTTTGGTAGGGATTTGGGTATATCATCAGGAAATTTTATACTGTCTGCTTTTCTGGAAGATAAACCAATTTCAACATAAACATAAGATTTTTCATACCTGTAGAAGGGGCCTTTTGAAAACATAAAGAGGGAAAAGGGCAATAGGGTGCTGTAATTGCGTGTAATTACTCCTTTTCCTAAATATTTTGTTCCACCTTATTTCAAAATAGTTATGTTCCTTATCTTTGAATATTTCTCTTTACAGCCATTCCTACTACTTTTTAGTGGTCTAAAATAGGCATGACTGGTAATGGTTAAAGAGATAGAGTAAGCTATAACACTGTGAGGAAAATTTCTATTTAACCCTTTACCACACAATCCTGAGTTTTAACAAACCCGAGGGAAGACGCTTTTGAAACCATTTTGGGAAAAGGAGAAAATGCTGGTAACCAGCATTTTCTCCTTTTCCCAAAATATTTTCAAATCTTCCAAAAACAAATCCAATTTTCGAGTTATATTTCATTTGTTGTCTGCAAATGCTCTCAATGTGGACAAGTCCAAGATTTTGTCGATTGGTAAAAAGTTAAGCTAGAGTTTTAGGGCTAAATAATTAAAACAAGAGGGCCAAGATGGCCCTGGATCGCTCACCTGAATTTTTGATAGGACCATAGCCAATTTTTTTTTTGAAGTATTGAAACTTTGGAAACAAAATCAATATTTTGCCAAGCAATTTTGAAAAGGTCACCATTAAAAGTCATTTCAAAATCTGTCACCACCCCTACAATCATCACCACAGCAATGATTTTAATGAATCAGAATTCTGCAAATAAATTTTTGGATAGATCACCCAAGGACAATTTCTTGAAGAAGAGCACATGCTCGAAAGTGACTAAAAACGTAAGTCAAACAAGAGAACCATATGCAGGTGCCAACAATTGGCTATTGTTTTTCGACGGATAAAAATTTCCCTAACAATTTTTGAAAAGGGTCGACCTAGGAACATTTCTGTGAAATTATTTCAAAATCTGACCAGCTGTTCCAGAGAAGAAGAATTAAGAAATTCCTCTTCATGTCCCATTAGTGCAAATAGCCCCCACCATCAGAGCCATGTTTCTTGACAGATCACAATCTTGTGAACAATTTTTGAAAAGAGTCACCCAAGGAACATTGCTGTGAAATTATTTCAAAATCTGACCAGCAGTTTCAGAGAAGAAGAATTTTTAAGAATTTCTTCATGTCCGTATGGTGTAAATAGCCCACAGCCATCAGAGCCATGTTTCTTGACAGATCACAATCTTGTGAACAATTTTTGAAAAGAGTCACCCAAGGAACATTGCTGTGAAATTATTTCAAAATTTGACCAGCCGTTTCAGAGAAGAAGAATTTTTAAGAATTTCTTCATGTCCATATAGTGCAAGTGCCCCCCCCCTCCCAATCAGAGCCATGTTTCTTGACGTATCAGCATTTTGCGAACAATTTATGAGAAGGGTCACCAAAGGAACATTTTTGTGAAATTATTTCAAAATCTGACCAGCGGTTTCAGAGAAGAAGAATTTTTAAGAATTTCTTCATTTCTATGTAGTGCAAGTAGCCCACATTCACCAGAGCCATGTTTCTTGATGGATCAAAATTTCGCATACAATTTTTGAAAAGGATCATCCAAGGAACATCTTTGTGAAATTATTTCAAAATCTGACCAGCCATTTCAGAGAAGAAGAATTTTTAAGAATTTCTTCATTTCTGTATAGTGCAAGTAGCCCACATTCACCAGAGTCATGTTTCTTGTCGGATCAAAATTTCGTGAACACTTTTTGAAATGGTTCACCAAAGGAACATCTCTGTGAAATTATTTTAAAATCTGACCAGCGGTTTCAAAGAAGAAGAATTTTTGAAGAATTTCTTCATTTCTGTATAGTGCAAGTAGCCCCCATTCACCAGAGCCATGTTTCTAGACGCATCAAAATTTCGTGAACAGTATTTGAAAAGGGTCACCAAAGGAACATCTCTGTGAAATTATTTTAAAATCTGACCAGTCGTTTCAGAGAAGAAGAATTTTTAAGAATTTCTTCATTTCTGTATAGTGCAAGTAGCCCCCATTCACCAGAGCCATGTTTCTTGACGGATCAAAATTTCGCAAACACTTTTTGAAAAGGGTCACCCAAGGAACACCTCTGTGAAATTATTTTAAAATCTGACCAGCGGTTTCAGAGAAGAAGATTTTTAAAGAATTTCTTAGAAAATTCCATTTGGTTGCCATGGCAACCAGAGTTTTTGATGGAATCAAATTCTGTAAACAATTTTTAAAGAGGACCTCCCAAGGAACATTCCAGCCAAGTTTGGTCCAAATTGGTCCCAGCTATTTAGGAGGAGTTGATGTTTAAATAATTGTTGACGACGCACTGATGCACGATGCACGACGGACACCGGGTGATCCTAAAAGCTCCCCTTGAGCACGTTGTGCTCAGGTGAGCTAAAAAGCATTGTAAGTCAATATAAAAGATTTGTCATGCTCTATGAAAAGGGGGCTAAATGGATCTCTGTGATGCACTAAACCACGCAAATCATCATATCACGATGGATCCATGAAGTCTATTTTTCTAAAAATCAACTGGATTTGAAAGTAAAATGGTCCTTTGCCATGCAGAAGGTTGACCAATAGCAAAAGGTGTTGGCCAACGTCAGCCTGCAGGCTGACCTGGGTTGATACTATTTGCAAATGCATTAAGCCCCCTTTTACAGAACATGGCTCATGTACATATTGCATTTTCAAAACTGTTTTTTTCAGAGTACCAGTATCTTGCAAAGTAGCTCAATATTCTGATCTTGATTTTCACTGCCTGCCAATCTCACCCAATGCCGGGTTCAGTGCTTTTGGGGTTAAAGGCAGTCCTTTAGGTTTTTATAGTCTCTTCAAAATTCAAAAGTGATTTATCAATAAATTAAGTGAAATAAGAAGAAAGATAAAAGGCAAACATGATCTTTGGGTTCTTTTCTTTCATTAGTTATGTTCAGTTTTGCCGCTAAATTAAAAATTTATCAAATCTATTGTTTTGATGCAGGATACTACAACAAAATTTACTTCTGAGGCTAATTAAGTCAGCAAGTGATTTCTATGATCCCAGAGCAGCAACAGTACAGACTAACCTGCCAGCAGGAAAAAACATCACAGTTGGATATTTATCTACACTAAACTCCCATGGAAGATCATTGACATCAGAATCAATTCTGAAAATATAAATTTCAAATGTTAAAAATGCATACAGTTAGATAATGTACATCAAGATACAAAGACACTTTGAAATGCCAATTTGATCAGTCAAATAAAGACTTTTATTATATTCCTATCAGTGAATTACTGGGATTTCTCAGTGTATTATTTTTTCAGTTTTTCACAGTGAATAACATCACTAGTGATACCATAGTGATATAGTTTTAGAATGTTTGCCTGAACTACATTTTTTCCTGTATCTCTCACACTCTAATGTTTCTGTCTCTGCTTCAAACATCTTTAGTAAACAATAGTACAGTGAAAAGATTTTCGGTACAGGCTTCCCAAACAACCCTGACTTAACAACCTTAAATATTGTGGAAAAACGAGAAAATACTACCAACCAGCATTTTCTCCTTTTTCCGTAATGTTTTCTATCCTATCAGAAAACCTAAGATCTTTTGTACCAATTCAGTATTTGTCATTTGGAGATGTTTTTAATTTGGGAAAGTCTTAAACTTATCATGTGGGAAAGGGTTAAGTGTTTCTTCTAATTTCATATGGCTGGTTTTAAATTGTAAAGGTGCAAAACAATGCATGCCTTCAAATGGAGAGACAGATGACGTAAACATACCATCGAGCGTTACGTCATCTGTTGCGTCAGCTGCTTCTGGCAAAAATATCAATGTTTGTAAAGAAAAGTACTAGTCTATACATGTATAACTACCGTTCTTGATAATTATAAGCAAACAAAGGGAGAATTAGGAATATAATAAATAGAATAATCAACTGGTCATGTGTGATATTAAAAATCTGTCACTCGAATGGGGTTTGATATGGTTAAAAAACTCGTCCTTTGGACTCGTTTTTCAACCGCATCACACCCCATTCTAGTGACAGATTTTTAATATTACACACCACCAGTTGATTATCCTCTATATACAAATTAGGCCCCAGAAGTAGGTTAGATTTATTTCTGAATGAAGTTTAGTTTTAAAAATTACTTGTAGCTTAAATATGACTTCATCAGATAAATACATAAGGGAACTTCAATATGAATTCTGAGGATAAATACATTTACAGTTGTAACTTCAATACAAGCTCTTTTTATAAAATTAATGTGTACAAAAACTACCTGTAGAAACTCAAAAGTTTAGAGGATCAATACTTGTAACACCTTAAATATGAGTCAAAAAGATAAATACATGTAGAAACCCCAATGGCAATGGAGAGGATAAATACATGGGAAACTTCACCATGAGTTCAGCAGATTAATACATGCAGTATCTCACTATATATGAGTAAAACCTTGATGGAGATAACTACAGCAACAAACTTTGGTATGAAGTAGATAAATGTACATGAAGACTTCAAATACAGTTGAAGAAGATAAATACATAAAATTCATGAACATGGGTACAGAGGGCAAAGGTAAATACATGCTGAAACTCATTATATTCATGTAGAAACCTCATGAGCTGGAGGATAAATCTTGTCCTTATTCAAGCTCAATATATACATGGGAAAACTTAATGAGTTTTGGAATTAATGAGGTAAAATCTATCTTAGTGGTCACCTCTACTCAGCAAGCAACCTGTACTAAGCAACAGTCTTTAACAGGCCAATTCTGAATATCTCTTAGGTGCTTGCTTAAAACATACTGGACTTTTACATGTAGAAACTCAATGTAATATACACATAGAAATTCAATGAATGGGAGGGGGGGGGTAAATATAAGTACATGTAGGACATTTAAAATGAGTCAAGAGGACAAACACATACAGAATCTTCCATGTATGTTCAGAGGACAAACACCATCATATACAAAATTAGATGTTAGACTTTTAATTTAACCAGATAAGCATGCATGAAAACTTTAATTTATGTTATCAAGACAGACATATGTAAAAACTTGAAAAAAAAGAGTTAAGAAGATAAGCACAGGAAAAATCTTCAATATTGGTTCAAAAGATAAAAACATGCTGAAACTTTAATGCTTAAGTTTGAAGTTAATAGGATAAACACATGTAAAAACTTGACTATGAGTTAAAAGTATAAATATATGCAGAAAGTTTAATAAACTTCACAATTAAGGCTAATAGGCCTAATACATGTATAAACTTCAAATTAAACTCATGTGATAAACACACAAAATACATTTTGGTTGGTTGTATTGGGGTTTAACGTCATTTTAACAGCTAAGGTCATATCATGGCGGTCGGTGACGCACATGTTTCCTGGCTTTCTCACACCAGTACTAACACAACTTTCTGTCCAAAGCCACCGACTACTTTTCTCACATGCTTCAGCAGAGGTGAGAGGCGAAAATACGCCGGAAAGAAAGTTCGCCTCAACCAGGTATCGAACTCACAACCATCAGGTCATGAGTCCGACACGCTCACCACTGAGCCACCCGGGCAGGCACACAAAATACATGTAGAAACTTCAAGGTAAATTAACATGATAAACACAAAGAATATTCAACCACAGTTTATCCATTCTTTTATTCAAATATGCATTTATTCTCTTTATCCCCTGAACTGGAGGTAAAGATAGTAACATTTATTTGCCTTCTTGGAGATGTGTGTTAAAACCCTTTTTTTGTTATAGATGATATGGCTTACAACACGCGAAAAGGGGCATTCAGACATTTGCTTAAAGTGTCGTCTTGGATCAGCCTGCGCAGTCCGCGCAGGCTAATCAAAGATGATACTTTACCACTAAATTAGATTTTGTGCTACAGTAAACTTGTGCAAAATGGAAAATTGCATAAAAATGGAAAGTGTCGTTTCGGATCAGCCTGCAGGGATTGCGCAGGCTGATCTGGAACGACACTTTAAGCAGATGTCCGAAAGTCCCTTTTGCCTGTTGTATACCATATAGACTTTACTGTGTACATTCACTACAGACTACACAGATTGTGCAGTCTTATCATTCAGCCACACCATCCAACACATTACGCAAATCTATGACTTAGAATCACTGACTGTGTCAGCAACTTTTAGTGTCAGTAAAACAATTTTTTCATGCCTTGAAAATAGACATACTAAACTATTTAGCAGGAAAAAGTTAACCCTTTACCAAAAGATCCTCATCAAAAAACTTTTGAAAAAATTGAAAATGTTGGTGAGTAGAAATTTCTCCTGAACACATTGCTTCTATCCTTTAAAAGACAAACTTTTCATTTGAGCCGCTCAACCCTTTACCACACAATGCGACTTTTAACGGCCCTGGGAAAGAAGCCTTTTGAAAACATTGTGCGAAAAGGCTAAAATGCTGGTAAAAAGCGTTTTCTCCTCTCCCCCCAGTGTTTTCTACCCTATCAAAGAAAAATTGCACCTTTTGAGCCACATTGAAACTGTCGTCTGCAAATACTTTCAATTTGGATAAGGCTAAAATTTTTTCGTCTGGTAAAGGGCTAAAATATTCTTCCTGCAAATATTTTAAATATCAGCAAGTTTCAGACTTTGTTGTCTGTTAAAAAATTAAAGCTCTATTCTTGATATAATGAAGTAATTTAATTAAACCAGCAATACTTACCTGGCAAACATGATATCTTTATAAGAACTAAAATATTTGGCGGCAGTTAAAAATGTGTGAGCAAAATAAGAGCAGAACCCGCACCAAGGTGTAAAGTAGAGTAAAACAACATCCTGAAAGGAGAAAGAGTCAAGCATGACTATCACTTTGTAGCTTGCAGAAGATCAAGATCAGACTAGACAAAACATGATGCAATTTAATCTTGGATCCATAATGTCTGTAACTCATGGTAAGTTGACTATAAAACAAGAACCAAATGATCATCTCTTTGATTGCACTGAAATTGACTTCCTTTTTTTCCCCTTCCAAACTCTGTAGAAGACAACATTTTACACAAGTCCAATTTTAAAGCAGTTACAGAAAAATTAGGTGTCTCAAATGATGTATCTCAACTCTCAAATAATGAAGGTTTTCTTTGAAAATGAAACAAATTGACGGGAAAGGAGAAAATGCTGGTCATCAGCATTTTCTCCTTTTTTGACAACATTTTCAAGAGCCTTCTTCCTCTGGGTCAGTAAAGCTCAGCATTATGTAGTAAACAGTAAAACCTTTTACAAACAAATAAAGAAATTACACATTTTCAACACCTACAACTGTAATTCTGTTACAAGATAAAAAGACACTTCAGTCATAATCACAGTCATTTTATACGAAGAACAGAGTAGATCAGATATTAGACTGCACGTATTGTGCCATCTGATCTTGGTCTACACTGTCTACAAAACCATCTTGTGTCGTTTATGGTAAGGAAACAGTTAATTAAAATCTCATACTATGATTCCTGTGCAGGCAATCTTCTAAACTAGAACATAGCATGCGGGTGCCAACACTCGGCTGCGGTTAGTTGATTTTCAGAGAAAATTCTAAGGAAAAAAGAGGCCATAACTGACTCAAAAATACTTTGACAGTTACATGCCCTTGATGTATTGGTTCCCCTTTTGACGGTTAACAACTTGTCCAATTTTGAAGTAAATATTTTCAGTAATAATGGATATAAAAATGTCAAAGTTTTTGCATGACAATGATACAGACAACGCCAGGACTATGATACAGACAACGCCAGGACTATGACAATACCTCGATGTTTTCTCTGAAAACAGTCGATCAAAAAAAACTGCTAGGACCTAGCCTTTGGGATTAAAAAAAAAAGGAACAAAATGAGCTCTATATACATTCCATACCAACTAGAACTGGTCCCACTTTTAGAGAGACCTTAACCATGGCAATGACAGAATATGCATAACTTTGAATTAATTTCAGATTCATATTCTTACTATATATCATTTTTAACCAAAGTAAAAGTGGTCTGTCAAACATTTTCCAAATGAAAACCAGACTTGCTGTTACTTACCTTGTTAGTATCTAGAACAACAGCATCAAATGTTTCTGCGGAAACATCAATAACACAGACAGAGCTCGAAGTGGGATCACATTCATTGGGAGAGGATATATCCGCAGACAGCCTGTGTCTTTCTAGTTGATCTTCAGTGTAGTTTGTAACAAACTTTACTGTGAATAAATAAAGAATTAGAAAACATAATTGTTCACTCTTTACCAGAAAGAAAACATTCAGCATTCATGTGTATTGTAAGTTTTCAGCAAAAGACAAAGAGGTTCAAATGATGAAAGGAAAAAACAATGATTACGCTTTTTCATATTTTCCCCACCATTTTTTAGCTGTCCTTTTTAGAGTTGTTAAAACAGAAGATTGTATGGTAAACAATTCAAGGGCTCAAACAGGTATTCTTGTCTTCAAGGGAAATCTTACATGGATGAGAACAATGGTAATAATGCAGTTTTATCCTTTGTTACTCCTACAAGTGCTAAATTTGTAAAAAAAAAAAAAATGGAAATTTATACCTGCAAAAAGTTTAACAGACATTATGATTTTAAGAATTTGCTGGACAAAGTAGCAATTAAATATCTGTGTAGATCAAAGACTACACTGTACATTCTGCACAGTCTGATCTTGATCCAATTTCCAAACATACTGACAAAACATCTTCCTTTTTCCCTCAGTTCATTGTTGAGATTGGAAGTAATTATTATGCCCCCCTTCAACGAAGTGGGGGTATATTGCTTTGCTAATGTCGGTCCGTCCGTCCGTCCCTCTGTCGGTCGGTAGACCATACCTTGTCCGGATGATAACTAGACACAGAATTGACCTAGGTTCGTCAAATTTGGCACAGGCATGCCTCTCGGAGTTAGATGATCCCTATTGATTTTGAGGTCAATCGGTCACAGGTCAAGGTCACAGTGACCGTCAACATGTTGATATATAGACCAAACCTTGTCCGGATGATAACTAGACACAGAATTGACCTAGGTTCGTCAAATTTGGCACAGACATGCGTCACGGAGTGTAGATGATCCCTATTGATTTTGAGGTCAATCGGTCAAAGGTCAAGGTCACAGTGACAGTCAACATGTTGATATATAGACCAAACCTTGTCTGGATGATAACTAGACACAGAATTGACCTAGGTTCGTCAAATTTGGCACAGACATGCCTCTCGGAGTGTAGATGATCCCTATTGATTTTGAGGTCAATCGGTCAAGGTCACAGTGACCGTCAACATGTTGATATATAGACCAAACCTTGTCCGGATGATAACTAGACACAGAATTGACCTAGGTTCGTCAAATTTGGCACAGACATTCGTCTTGGAGTGCAGATGATCCCTATCGATTTTGAGATTAATCCATCAAATGTCAAGGTCACAGTGGCCTTCAACTTAATGATATTTAGACCTAACCTTGTCCAGATGATACCTAGACACAGAATTGACCTAGGTTCGTCAAATTTGGCACAGACATTCGTCTTGGAGTGCAGATGATCCCTATCGATTTTGAGATTAATCCATCAAATGTCAAGGTCACAGTGGCCTTCAACTTAATGATATTTAGACCAAACCTTGTCCAGATGATAACTAAACACAGAATTGACCTAGGTCCTTCAAATTCTGTACAGATATTCATCTTGGAGTGTAAATGATCCCTATCGATTTTAAGGTTAATCTGTGAAAGGTCAAGGTCACAGTGACCACCAGATGATTCAGGGCCGGCGCTGCCGTTCGCCACTTGAGCCATTTGCTCAAAAAAAATTAAAGTGTCTCAAAAATCATCATATGTGGCTCAACTTGTGGCTCCAACATTTTAGTCGCGTATTATCTGGGACGTAGTAAGCATCGAAGTCGACTGGGAAAAAGCGGAAGTCGAACGCGCGTGCCGAAAAGAAAATCGATAACCCAGTCTGTGTATCTGCAACTGTTTACAATCTTGTATGTATACACACGGCGGTGTGTATAATTATGCGAACTGTTGACAGATTATCACGTTTAACAATTGAAGTGGGTTATAAATCAAAAAGATGACATCGATATTTCCCAATCAATTCTTTTGATATCAGTTTATGAACTGTGCCACTTCCTGTATCAATGTGGCAGTAGGGCGGCATGACTGTTTTACAAACAGACATCTTGTTATCCTTAATTTAGTGCAGAAAATGATTATGGGATAAGATTTGCTAAAAGAGTAAACTGATGGCTATAAGGAAAATGTAAAACATGCATTTTCCTTAACACTTTATTGAACTATCATATGCTTAAAAACCCTGAAGAAAAAAAGCCTTTGAAAATATTGCGAGAAAAGAAGAAAATGCTGGTAATCAACATTTTCTTCTTTCCCACAATGTTTCTATGATTATTAGGATAAATCTCATCACTTGAGTCAAATTTATAACTGTCATTTACAAATGTTTTCAATTTGAACAAGTCTAAAACCTTGTTGTTTGATAAAGAGTTAAAAAGAATAAAGCTTATGAATTACAGGCAACTAATATACTCACCTATATTTGCATAATTAACATCTTCCCTGAGATGATAACTGGCTTCATTTTTCAAATCTACAAGTATCACAGTTGCTCTATTCTGGTGACTCTGCACAGAAATTCCTAATCTTTTAACAAACATGGAATGATAAATGCTATCCACAAAATAAAAGTTAAGTGTTTTGTTTGTATCACATGCATAACCAGTGAGCCATGGATTCCTACTCACATCACTATGTTTTGTGACTGCAATTGTTAGATTTTCATACTGAATCAACCTTTTCAGTTTCTGAAGACTAAACTTATTGCACTTTTGTTTTAAGGCACTTTCCACTCCATGTATAACATACGGGTCTGTTGGTCTTCTACCCTTCTTCCCATGATTATTAAAAACAAACCTATCCTGACCGCTTGATTTGCCTGTTTTGCAGCTAACAGAATGATGTTCATTTACATTATAATTTTGATTGGAATGTATGCAGGTATTAAATTGAGCGAGGTAAAGTTCTGACTTTTGAAGAGAGTTCAAAGCTATATCACAGACTGTGTCAAAAGTTTTATACTTTTTCTGGACACAGTATTCACAAATAGAGTTTGAAGTTCTAGCACTAGACAAGAAAGACACACAGCATTCTGAATTGGGGGTTTTAGCGACACATGATTGGGAAGCACTTTGACATTTTTTAGTGAGTTGACGTAATTCACTGAGCTGTAGAATAGTTTGTATCACACTTTGTCTTGAAACAGCCTGAAAATTTCTTGTGTAGTTTCCACAGCTGTTGAATTGCAGAGAGGCTATACGTATCTGAAAGAAATATTTAACAAATCCCATATTCTAATGTGTCTACAGAAGAAGCATTTTGGAAACACTGAAGGAAAATACTTATGCTTCTCCATTTTCCACAATGCTTTCTTCAGTTTATCAACACTAATTTTGAATGTTTGTTCTGCACATGCATTCAATGTAGGGAAGTTTAAAATTTGTCATGCATGAATGGGCTGATCCTTTGACAGCTTTAAATGACATAGATCTTTTCAGTCTATATAAAATCCAGATACCAAGATTTCAGGGTTAATTTTGCAAAGAATACCTAAAGATATTAGATGATGTAGATCACAGATAAGACAGCACATTTTTCTGAATTGATTTTTATCTCTTATGTCCAAAAAACCATCAAAGTCTACTTATATAGATCACTTCTTTTGCATACAACTAGTAACAATTTTGAGTACAATGTAGATCAAGACCAGAGTAGAGTCTTACAAAACTTTTTTTCATGCTCACTGCAGTTGAGCACAAACTTCAAAATTATACTGAACTGATTTGATACACCTGACAGAGCAACTTTTTCCCATTTCTCTATTTTTCTTCTTGTTAAATGAAAGTCTTCCGTTCTCTGGAAGATCTTTAACGCCAAGTTTTGTTATCACTTTTCAAATCTTATTTTTTCTCAAACTTATGAGTTTAAATCAACATGTTGTAAGATGATAAAAGAGGAAACAAGTAGATTAATATACAAATGAATATCCCGTACATGTACTTCTGTCAGTGTTCTCTTCAATTCACAACGATATCCAATGTTGGAGAGAAGGGTGCATAACTGCTAGATTCAATCAATTTTGTTTTTAGCCACACTGTTTTCAAAAGTGTTCTGCAGCAAAATGAAAAAAAATTGCTTAGTACAGCTACTGAGTTAGCCCTTTCCCAAACAATCCCAGGTTTTCACAACCCCGGAAAGAACACTTTTGAAAACATTGTGAGAAAAGGAGAAAATGGTGGTAAACAGCAATTTCTCTTTTACCACATTATTTTCAGCCCCATCAGAGAATTCAAGCTCATTTGTGTCAATTCTGAATTTGTCATCTGCAGATGTTTTGAGTCTGAAATAGTCTATAATTTATTCTGTGGGAAAGGGTTAAACACTTTTGATAATGTGTACTCTTACTCACCATTTCAAAATAAGGATTAAAATCAAACATAGGATTGGAGGGTGCAAATAGGAGTACAGATGGCCCCTGTTTCAGTGCAAGTGACAGTGTCAGACTTTTGATACCTGGAGGAACCAGCCACCGTAAGGCATTCTGTAATAAAAAAATTATACCTCTACATACAAAGACAGCAAACAAAACAGTAACTTCTACCTACACTCATACCAGAAACCTTTCTTTACTCTTTCATTGCTACACTGAATGTCTTTTTTTTTTTTTGTGAAAGGAGAAATTCTATTCTAAGGCAAATGAAGAAAATTTGGTTGAAGTACAGAATTAACTAGCAGATGGTATAGGCCAAAGACCAGCTTTTTTTTTCTTTGAACTCTACTCTCGAATTATGCTGTCTTTAAAAGCTACCTATAAATGTCAAAAGCTTGGAAAAAGATTTAACTATTATATTTTCAGTTTTACATCAACATGCTTTACAGCCATCTAATAAACCAAATGCTCAAATGGAACATATCAGTGTAAAAGATATTTAAATACATCACATTTTATCACTCACCTGTTGTCTGTAGTAAAATATCCAATTTGTGATGTTTTTGCAGGTCATGTTATAAAACAAGGGGTATTTCTGGAAAAGAAAAATAACTTATCAGTTACAAATGCAATACCAATAACACAGTTTTTAATTGTCAGAGGGTCAAATAAATGAAAAAGACCTTTCAGTTGACTCTACCAGACAAAATCAGCTTAGACTCTTCCATATTAAAATCATATGCAAATGACAATTAAAATGCAGTTGTATTGAAAAGGGTAGAAATTATTATGGAAAAAGGAGAACATACTAATATGTTTTCCAAGACCTTTTGCTTCAGTTGTTAAAACACTGGCTTGTGTGGTATTGGATTAATTGATAAGAGACAATTATTACAGAGACAAGGCTTTTTGTTTTATTGATATCTGACAATACTTCTGAGAGTTTAACTCTTTACCAAACGACAAAATTTTAGACGTATCCAAATTGAAAGCATTTGCAGACGACAAAATAAACGTGACTTAAAAATTGAAACTTGACTTTAGAAGAGTAGAAAACATTGGGGGAAAAGGAGAAAATGCTGGTTACCAGCATTTTCTCCTTTTCCCACAATGTTTTCAGAAGGCTTCTTCCTCTGAATCGTAAAAACCAGGGATTGTTAGGTAAAGGGTTAAACTGAAAATCATACTGCACATTTTTTACAGTCTGATCTTAAACTATAGTGTAAGCACAACCAATTGATCTTAACCCTTTACCAGACAACAAAATTTTAGCCTTGTCCATATTGAAAGCATTTGCAGACATCAATTTCAATGTGGCTCAAAAGGCGGAAATTTTCTTTGATAGGGTAGAAAACATTGTGGGAAAAGGAGAAAATGCTGGTAACCAGCATTTTCTCTTTTTCCCACAACTTTTTCAAAAGGCTTCTTTCCCAGGGTCATTAAAAGTCGCCATCATGCGTTAAAGGGTTAAGCATGTAAGAAAAAGAAAGTGAGCTTAAAACCCTTTACAAAACAATCCCAAGTTTTTGTGACCCTGAGTAAAAAGGCTTTTGAAAGTATTGTAAGATAAGGAGAAAATGTTGGTAACCAGCATGCTCTTCAATTTCAACAATCCTTTCATCCCTTTCAAAGACAAATCCTATCATATGAGTCACATTTAACATGTCTGCAGTTACTTTGAATTTGTACAAGTCTAAAACTTTGTTGTATGGTAAAAAGTTAAGTAAGAGGAAGATGTTGTTTGGAGGCAAAATTTTCACTTACAGGGCAATATTTCACCCATAAAGAGGTATTTCATCTCAAAAATATATAGATAAGATATAAACAATGGAATACTCACCAAAGTTGTGTTTCCTGTTCTTGCCATAATAAATCTTTCCGGCTTCTTGATGTCGAAATTCTCTGCTAGGTGTTTTGCCAGAATGACTCCAAATCTAATTGGCTGGTAAAAATCTGAAAGAAGAACAACATTCTTAGTTCATAATTCAATCTTTAACCCATGACCCGCTGTATAGATTAAATAAAGTTTTTAAGACCAGTGGCACAAACTGAAATATTATGATTTCAAAATCCATTTCATCTGAAAAAAAAAAATTACCTCCAAAAGTGTAGATCCAAGATCAGACTGCACATTCTCTGCAGTCTGATCTTGTTCTACATTGTCCACAGAAGAACACAGAGTTGTGCTTGGCAGCCTAAGGGTAAAGTGATAACTTTTCTAGAATTCACAAAACAGAATGTTCCAATCATTATGGCACACAGAACATTTGTTCTTCAAGACATGATCCTTATTATTTCTACAAAATAGCTTCATCTATTCATATTTCCTTTTTTCTCTTCTATAGATTTTGATAAAATTGCAGCATTAAATAAGATTTATGAAACTATTTGACTTAAAAATGTTTTGATACTCCTTTGATAGTAATACCACAAGTCAACAGCTTTCAGGATATACCAAATATTCTAAATAATCATTAATGTACACAGTGGTAATGTCTATCTTTTTCAAATATGACAGCTGACAGAAAAAAGATTGACACTACAGCTTCATAAATTTAATAAGCCACACTGGGTTTCTTCTAACGATACTTCAAGGCATTTTCACAAGTTTTAAATGAGATGTACTACAAAATGAAATATTGCTACTACCACCTTCACCTTCACCTACTAATCATTATTATATGAGTGCAGTTTACAGCTTTTGAACTCTTTACAAGATAGAGTACAGTTGCTTGTAACAAGCAATTGCTCCTTTCTGCTTGATAGTTTCTAAACAACATGCCATAACAATACATACAAACAACCAGTGAGTGAAGCATCATAGTCATCAAGAATTTCAGCAATATATTAACTCCTTTACAATTATGAGTGCTAGAAATAGAATGATGACAAATTGTTTGACAAAGAAATGTGACAGAGAAAAGCTTTACCATAAGACCTCACTCTAAGTGCTGCCAAGTAGAACTGGTAGAAGGCATTACCAGGTGGTTGAGGGGAGGAGTTGAAGTCAAAGTAGCCAATCACAGTGTTCTGTAAGTATGCAAGAAAAAAGAACATGAGGAAAAGAAAAAAAATACCATACTACAAATTTGTTTTCAAAAAAATTAAAAAAGACATAACTTTGTATTATTTCTTTCTTTTCCTACATGGTACAAATTGACATGGCCTCCATATCCAAAACAGCCCAACCCAGGCTGTTCTACGTAGAGCATCCAACAGATAGAAAATAAAAAAATGCTACATATTAAAATTTCTGCAAATACCTCTTAGCATCTGCAGAGAAAAAATCAATAACAAGATTTTGTCTCAGAATAAGCGATATAATAAATCAGAGGCAAACTACTCCTGTGGTATAACGAAAGGGGAAAAAATATTAACAGGCTTTCAACAACAATTTAAGAGAAGCAACATAACTACTCACATCTTGTCTTGCAATAAACTCCTGAATCTGTCGTTCTGAGTACAATGGGTGTAGTGGATGTATAAAACTCTCAACAAATCGCACAAAATATTCAGCTTTCTTTGGCCCTTCAGAAAAGTGAAATATAGAACTTTTTTCAACTCATTTTTATGATATCTTGCATAACAAATTTGTTAAAAATTCAATAATTATACAAAAACATTTTGAAGAAATATGACATGGAGCATATAAGATTGAATGCTTATGAGGCATGAAGATGAAGCAGAAGTGGGTCAAATAATCAGTCCTCATGACTGAACACTGCAGGTGATGAACAGCGATTTATGCTGCTATCGACCATATTTCAGTCATATAATAGAGGAAACTAAAATATCTATGTCTGTACTGGGGCTGGAGATATGCAGAGCTTGCCAAAGGACACTCCCTTGAGATTAAATCGTCAGTATCAAAGCAGAATATCCTGTCAGATAACATATCGAATGCCAGCATCACTATAAATTCAGTCTCCACAAGATGACAAGTTTCTAAACTCACCTATATTTGATTAACAGCATTGATGGCATTAATGGTATATGTATTAACAAACAACATATTAAATGGAGTTCACATGTTGAGATTTTTCATTTGAAAGGAGAGATAACATTGTGGGAAAAGCACAAAATGCTGGTTACCAGCATTTTATCCTTTTCCATCAAGGTTTCTAAAGCCTCCCTTTATCAGGGTCTTAAAATCAAGGGATTGTAAATAAAGGTTTAAGTACCAGTAAATCTGTATCCCTCATCAATTCCAACATGGTACACATATAGGTCAGGAAAGGCGTATATTTTCATTGTTTTCCGACATTCACCTTGTGTATACCAGCAGTTAATTGCTATAAACTTGATCTAAATATAGAGAGAATATGACAAAATTCATATGTGGAAAAAAAGGCCACAAAAAACATCATAATATCTCATCACCTTACCAAATACATGTAACAAATTTATAGACTGGTCCAAAATGAAACCATTTGCTGACAACAAATGAAAATGTTACTTATCACATGGAATTTGTCTTTAACATGTTTGAAAACATTGTGGGAAAAGGAGAAAATGCTAGTAACCAGCATTTTCTTCTTTTTCAACTATGTTTTCCAAAGTCTTCTTCTTTAGGGTAGTTAAAACTCAGGACTTTGTGGTAGAGAGTTAATAGCTTCAAATGTCTCATATGTTCATTAACTCTAGTCCTGCTGAATAACTAAAATGAAATTTTCATTTCGATAGTAAAAACACAAATATTGCTATTTCAAAGTTATGTTTTCCGGAATAATTTCTCCGCATCGGACAGTGTAGATCCATGATCAGACTGCACGTTCTGTGCAGTCTGATCATGATCTACACTGTCTGCTAAAGGTCAGTGAGTCGTGCTTAGCAGCCTAAGGGTTAATAAATAATCATACTTATGACTTAGAGCTCACTTACTTAGGATTTAACAATGAAAGTACAGGTACAGCCAAGCAGTTTAACCACTACAGCAAAAACTAAGCTTTTTATATCCTTTCAGTTCACACCATTTCCAAGAAAGAATTTGCTTCTTTTCCTCACTGGTTTCCATCTTGCCTTTTGAAAAAAGGAAATTGCTTTTCCCTCAATATTTTCCTTACCTTTTTAAGGAAAGCATTTTCCTTTTATCAAACTACAGTAATTTTCCTTTTGTTTAACTTGTTCAAGTCTATTTTTTTCTATTTGTTTTCTAACATTTAAGCTCAATAGAAAAGGGTAATATTTTGGTATCACATTTTGATGCTGAGGTTCATGACTGAAGTTTGCTTTCTGTCACTAGAAATCAAAAAGCAGTTTGTAACTTCTAAATGGCTGATTAAATAGTATAGACTTCATTACAATTAGAAAACTGACTAAAAATATGGCATACATGCTGTGGTATCCGATTTACAAGCAACCATTCCTTTTCTTCTCCATCCATGCTTTTCAAATGTATTTTGGCAAAAATAAAATAATCATTTCCTTCAAATGAGTAACCTGTGTTCCAAGTATCATTATATTTTCTTTTGATGGGGGGAAAGGGAGGTAAAATAGTCTAGCTGGTACTGTATAAGTGGAAATTTTTGCGATTTCGCGTATTTGAAAAATTCGGAAACTTTTCTGTTCGCACATTTTACCACAAATATACCAACAAATAACGAGTGTCTTGAATTCGCAAACAATTCCAATCGCAGTATGTCCATAATCGGTAAATTGCAAATTTTTCGACACGCATATATATCCATGTATACAGTAAATGGTAAAAAATGGGCCATGTTCTGGTGAAATGGGGTTTAATGCATCATTGTAATGCATTGCTCTAAGCAAATTATCACATAATTATGAATCCATAGAAATCGTTTCTGTCTAACAACTGAAATAATCATGAGTCAGAATTGTCCTTTGACACGCAGAAGATCAACCAAAAACGAAAAGTATTGATCAAGGTCAGCCTGCACCGACTGCACAGGCGAACATGGGTCAATACTTTTTGCAGATGCATTAAACCCTCTTTTCATAGAGCATGGCTAATATACTTACTGTGGTTTGGAAGACTTTGGCAGCTTTTTCAAATTCATTTCTAATACTAACAGACTCTGCACACCAAGGTGCATAGTACATTAGAAATATCAGCTCCTCCTCCTGCAATAATGCTATAGCAGGCTGAAGTTGTCCATAGGGATAATCTATCACAACACTGTTACTTGGGAAAAATTGTTTTGGGGGAGCTGCAGGCCTGACTGTTTGAGTCTTGTGAAAACTGTAAAACAAATTTGGTGTCACTAAAATTTACATGTCCTAACATTAACTATTCTTGACATACAGATGTTTTACCTTTATGAAACCATTATATACTGTTACAAACCTGAGTAAAAACACTTTGGAAAACATTATGGGAAACGGAGAAAATGCTGGTACCCAGCATTTTCTCCTTTTCCAACAATATCTTCTATCCTTTAGAAACAAACTACATTGTACAAACAAACTAGGTAATGTGGGCTACATCTTATTTTTCATCTTTAGTATGCTTTGAGTTTTGATAAGTACAAAATATTGTCACTTGGCCAAGGGTTAGTCCTTTACCGCACAATGCTGACTTTTAACGACCCTGGGAAAGAAGTTAGTGTTTTGAAAATATTGTGGGAAAGGAGAAAATGCTGGTTACCAGAGGACCACATGTATTCAGAACTTGAGGGGCTGCCATAGATTGTACTCATCCGTGGTAGAATGTAGGTCGATCCATAGTAGATTATTCTGCACTGTGGAACTGAGTAACCCCTTTCTGTTGTGGCTTGTCACAGATATCATGAGATACCGTAAAGAAACTTAGGCAGACCTAACTGAAGTTGGTAAATGGAGAAAAAAGTACCAAAATCTAGGGGCACACTACATTTCCGACAAACGGGGCTGCCTTGGTCACTAGGAACATGGTGTAAACATAGCATTAGACATTTTCTAGTCCAACAAATGTCAAGCACTGCAGTTTGTGATTTTGAAGACATACGTGAATTTGAAGACATACACAGTGGAGCTGTGCAGCTGACATCAATATATAGTCATATGTTTGTTGCTAATAAAAAGAAAATTTGGATTTATTCATTTGTAACAGTATTCATAAAGTATATTCAAAATGATAGCTTGAATCCTGAACATCAAGCTCTATGTAAAACCCCTATATGTGTAGCCATGTTAGATATTGTGTGATTTAGCTATACATCTAGCTTTTCTAGTGATGTGGTAGAGTACTGTTTGCCTTTGGGGGCAATTATCTGTACTAGCTTATGAAACGGTACCCCCGATTCGGGGACTAGCTCCGGTGTTATTTTTGTGATTGTTTCTCCACTAGCCCCTGCAGCAGCCACTCTTATGACCCATCTGGAGTGAAAAATTAAAATACCAGCATCGTATCAAATGGCCGTATGCGTCGATCTTTTCTTTTTCAGTGAACAGTAAGGTCCTTAATGGATAGACTATTGATTAATCTTTACAAAAACACCGAAATAATTAAAAAATGACAGTGTTACTTCCTTGTAATTCCATTATTTCGGAATGTAAATATCCATTGACCCACTTCCAAGGAAATCAAACTAGGTTTGACATTTACAGGGCATGTTTTGGAAGTCACTTCTGGTACAGTAGAGTTCTTTTTTTCACAATTTATCGGCTTCTGTGCTATCAGCTTGGGCATAGAAAGGAAAACTAAATGTACTGGATGTGTATTTCATTTCCGAGGAGTCATATTTATCACTTAAATTGCTGATCACACAATGTCATTTTTTCAAATCATATTGACCAGGCGTGCGCATTTAACTTAATTTATAATGAGTGTTTGTTTACAAATTTGCCAGATGTGTTTATGTCAAATAAATGGTAAATTACAAAAGATCAATGAAAACCTTGCACTAACTTGGTGTCAACGTGAAGTTGAATCATTTATCTATCGATTCATGTCCATTTTCATAGCTGAAAAGCAGATTTAAGACACATTTAGCAGACCAAGAAATGACCGGTAAGATTTTGAGATTTCCAGATAGTATGAAAGAAGGCTGCAGTGAAGGGGTGTGGAGACCCAATCACAAAAATAACATCTGAGCAACCCTTCAGACTGAAAGTATTGGAACAGCTGTGTGACAAGTGAACAACAAAAAAATACCAAATGAACTACAAAATCTATGCCAGCTGGACTACTGCCCAGTGAAGTAAGAAGGTCGTACCTACTCTGTCCTTTGATAATATACAATTGAATTTATACAACCCTGAATGAGCAAGAATACTATGAAGCCAGTAGGTATGATGTCTTGCCTCATTGATATCAGTGTTTTCGTTTGATGGCTTACCTGATCCCGAGTATGAAATGAGACCAAACAAAAAGGATAAGTCCCAACCAAGTAACTGCTTTTGCCATGATACGGAGAGATACTAGTATACGCCTGTTTATCCTTTGTGATGCAACAACTGTCTTGGACGTCCCATAAAAGGTCTTCTCCATTGGTTTATAAACACGTCAGAAAAGGACCGGAAGTTGCTGTGACAGTTCTTGCTGAAGGGGGATATCTCAAGCATTTTTGCTGTGATAGAGTACTCTTTAACACAAACATGATAATATTTCATATCAGTCTTAGATTTCCAATATCTGAAGATAAACTTTATTCGATCAATAAGACGTATTTTGGCATAGTATGCTCAAATGAAGTTAAAATTGTTGGATTTGGTAAAATGTGCTGAGCACTTCCCCAAAGAAAGGGATTTATTAGTTTCGATACTTTTTTGCAAACTCTCTTAATACTATTTGCATGTAATTTCAGCTATATTAGGAAACTGCTATGAACTGGAATTTATTTAAAGGTTTTTAATTGCTTATTTCATATTTCAAAAAATACGAAACTTTGAGAACAACAGAGTTTTACCTTTACCCACTTTTTGTAGCCTTTTGCGTCATGTGATAAGTGACAGAAGTGGAGTTCAAAAGTCAAGTCATTCATCACAATTCTTCAAATATATGGTAACGTAATTTCCAGTTTCAAGTTGAAATATCTGATTTAGACCAGTTTGTTATTCAATTCAGTCTCAACATAGAGGTGGACTCAAGTTGCACAGTAATCGGACAGAATTGAGTTTCGGATCAAGCCTGTGACTAAGCCTGTGTGTTTCAGCATCCCCTAGAGAGGGAGAATACTTTGCAGTGTCATGAGCATCAGTGTGTCAATTTTAACATATTTCTATATAGGATAAGTTCATCATTTATTTCACTATTGTCAGCTTTCGACTTGGTGTTACGATTACACATGTTTGTAGTTTCAATAATGAAATGTTTGAGAGGTCGGGTGACAGATGTTTTGGTAACAGACAAGTTCGGTAACATAGACTTATAGTGTAAATCGATTGGATGTTTCAGTAACAAAGCAATATTATATAGTGTTTATGTACCATGACGTTCTTTACACCCAATGCATGGCTTTGTTTTGTTCAAACCTTTTATTTTTGCACTTTCCACCCTTTTGTCCCTTGATAGACAGGCTATCCACACGTTTTTTTCCCATACTTGGCTATCTGCACGTTTTTCCTTTTATTTTTCCATTTTCAACCATATTTCAAGTGATGAATAATACCCATGCCTAATCTTGCACCCGTTGAATTTTCAGTATTCAGGGCCCGCGCTGCCGTTCGCCATTTTCGCCAAATGCGAAAATTCTGAACAAGTGGCGAACTTTTTCTTTAACTAGTGAAAATAAGTGGCGAAAATTTTTTTTTATAGGCAATTCTTCAGTTTTTGTCTCAACTCACGAGACAAGTGGAGAAAAGGTGAAGCAGAGAACAAGCTACAGGGCGACGTGGGCGAAGAAGTCACCTTCAATGGCTCAACTTTGCCTCGTCAAGCTTACACGGCGAAAAAACTTCACCTTAAAAAATTCCCGACCTGGCTATATTCATGAAATATTGGCTATCTAAGACAAAGGGTGACGCCAGTTATCCTTTATCAACTTTGTAAATTTAGACAAGACAGCAGAGTGTTATGATCCATATCTGTTACTAACTCGCTAAATCCACCCCTTTATCCCACGAAAACCTGTCTTTTTTTCCCACAGGTAATGCGTCTGCTTATTTGTTTAAATGACGTCAGACCAACAGTACTGATTCTCAATACATGAATAGTCGTAAAATAAAGCAGAATTACCTCTTCTTACTGCTGGAGATATTCCTTACAAATATTTTTCAATAAATTACAATGATGGATGGTAAACCAAATGATTAAAAAATCTTGAAAACAGTCATTTGCCTTCCTCACATCGGCAGCTCGAGCAAAATCTGCAGTGCAGCATTCTATTTATAGCATTCTATTTTTAGAATACACTAGACCTTTTCCTTCCTATCAGCTGTTTTATTGACTATATAGATTACATCTCTGTAAACCTTGTTAAGTTTAATTCTTTTAAATTTTACCAAGTCCTAGTTATGTTTTTGAATCAAGATTGTGGTTGGTCCTCATTACAGCCATGAAGAAGTTTTTTTTTTCTTTTCTCATCACTCTGGACATTATTTGTAATCTGATGAGAAATGTCAGGGTTTGAAGTAATGTGTGACTCTGCATCAATGGGGTCATAAATTACAAAGCAATCAAAACCCAATGTTGTTTTGAGTCAACAAGTAGATAAAAATCGATCGCATTTTTTTCTTTGATAAGAAAATCATATCCAAAAGTGATAGTAAGATTCAACTGTTTTTCACTGAACGCAGGCATACAGAAATTCTTTCATCACATACTATAATTTCTCCTGTAAAGTTCATGGAAGAAATACTGTCTACTTGCAGCACAAGTCTGCTTCTAGATTCAAACAGAATTTAACTACATTGGGTTTTTACCATGGTTTTTTTTTTTTTTTTGTTTGTTTTATCAACCCACACAATGCCAACTTTTTAACAACCTCAATAAAGGAGACTTATGAAAACATTGTGAGAAAAGAAAAAAATGCTAGTAACCAGCATTTTCTCCTTTTCAAATAATGTTTTCTATCCTATCACAGACAATCTTCCACTATTTCGGCAACATTTAAAATTGATGTCTGTATATGCTTTGGGTTTCGATGTGTCTAAAATTGTGTCATGTGCTAAAGGATTAAATCCCCATCATGTAATTTTCATCATTCATGTTTCCATGTTTGTACAAATGAATTAAAATTAAAAAAAAAAACATTGTTCTCTGTGTCTGATACCTGAACAGAATAAAGGGGGATAAATGGTGGTAAAAAGGAAAGTAGCGAAAAAGTAGAAAGAAATGGTTCATAAATTAAGAAAAGTGGCGAAAGAAATGGTAATAAATTAGGAAAAGTGGTGAAAAAAAATGGCTCGTAAATAAAAAAAGTGGCGAATAGTTTTTTAAATTGGCGAAAATAGTGGCGAAAGAAAAATAAAAGCCAGAGCAGGCCCTGAGTATTTCATACATCTAGGTTTATAAAATGGACAACGGATTATACGACGCTCTTAGGGTTAAAATCATAGTAAATTAAGCTGCGAAAAACAGCTAGGAAAATACTGTGGCAAATGAAGAGAAGATGTGAGAGAGATAGATACTTAGACCTCAACAAACATTTTTTCAAACTGCACAAGCAAGCCGTATTTGAACTGAATGTGCTTTTGTGTGCACTCTGTATTACTATAAAGCACATGAAATAAATATCAGAAATGTTATTTTTTTAACTTTAACTGTTAACCCGACGGCCAAATTTTAGACTTTCCCAAATTGAAAGTATTTTCTCCTTTTCCACAATGTTTTCAAAAGCCTTGTTCTTCAGGGGCGTTAAACTCATAATAGTGCGGTAAAGGGTTAAAGCATGTTTCATACATGTATTTCACAACAATAAATCATTTAACTTTAGAAGACGGCGGAATAGGTAATAAAGTATCATGGCACATGGAGAAAATGCGGTTTAGGTATAGAAAGAAAATGTCGTGTAACATCCATGAAAACTGTGAAAAAAAGCTGCTAATATATGAGGCTTAATTGCGATCGACCACATATTCTATTGTTTTTATGTAGATCTGTGAGAAATTCTTTATCTTATGGGTAACGATATGTGTGAAAACAGGCTGTTAAAGACATGCACCTATACAATGGACAATACCTCCTTTGCTTACGTGAAGTACGAAAAGGGACTTCATATGATCTTTGTGCGTTGTTGAACGCTATAAAACCGACAGACGACGACTTGTGTCCTTGAAAAAATAACTTATACTTATGACACGCACAAATGTACATAGTCAAAATCACAAGAAGTAAGCAAGAAAGCATTGTTATTGCCTCTTTCCATCTCTCTCACCCCCACTTTTCAATTTGCCACAATATTTCCACCTGTATAACTTCTATTTCTGAAGTTAGGTTGATAATCCATGATCTTAACATTTAGAGCATCGAACAAACAAATTGGCCATTTTCATCTTAGAAATGTTAAGTCTAACGTTAGCGGTTGAGTGGTTGTCCTTGTTTATAATCTCTAGAAAACGTGGAAAGTATTGATCAAAGATCAGACTCTGTGCTTTGTGCAGTCTGATCTTGAACGGTATGGGCCACAAAGGCAATAGCAGAAGTGAAAGGTACTCTAAGGCTTACAGCACAACGGGTACATGTTGGATATTATTCCATACATCAAGTATGGGTGTAAATCGAAAATAAGATACGGTGATCAATATTTATTTATTTAAGATATTTTATACATACAGCATGGAATGAGGAACATAACAAAAATATTATTTATGAAACATAGTGGGAATTACAAATTAAGGTTTTAAATAACGAAGGTTTGAACAAAACAAAGCCATGCATTGGGTGTAAAGAACGTCACGGTACATAAACACTATATAATTGCTTTGTTACCAAAACATCCAATTGATTTACTCTAGAAGTCTGTGTTACCGAACTCGTCTGTTACCGAAACATCCATAAATCGAGACGTTTACCCAGGTTCTACCTTCTTCTGTAGGGAAATTTGTAGACCCCAAAGGTCTGTTATTCCCTCAATTCCTGGTATCTCGAAGTTTCCACACTGGTTTGGCTTATAATCAGTATTACTTTGAAAAATATAGACCTTGTTTAATCTTCTACACTAAAACGTTTTTGCAGCCAGAACTTGTCAAGGGAGCACTTAAAATGTTTCATTGATTTTGAGTTCACTACTTCAGCTGGCAGAAAATTCCAATCATTTATCACCCGTTGAAAAAATGAGTTAAGATGAATATATTTGTTTGCTGTTGGCTTTTGTATCTTAAGGTTATGGCCTCTGTTTGACGTGTTAGATATTAACACAAAGAAAGTTACAAGATCAAGATCATCCATACCATGGGTAAGCTTGTATATCTGAATCATATCATCATGTGTCTTAAATGAACTAATGATGGTAGGTTCAGCTGAACAAGGCGTTGTTCATAAAAGAGATGGGAAATTTCTTTTGCAGCTTTTGTAGCATGTCTTTGGCAGTTTTCAATGGAATGAAGATGTTTGTTCAACACTGTGAAATAAATGGTGTTACTATAATCAATATGAGGTCTGATGAGAGCTTCAGTGAGAATTATGAACTGCTGTTTATCCAGAAAAGTAAAGTTTCTCTCCATAAGTCCTATCAGGCTATTGACTTTGTTGATTAAACTACTCATATGACTGTCAAAAGTGAGATTTGAAGAAAACAGGATTTCCAAGGCTTTCCTAGAGACATCTTCATTTATTTCTGAAAAAATAGTTTCAAACATCTGGTATTTAGGACTAAAACTGCTGTTAACTTTACATTTGTTAAAATTAAACTTAAGTAACCACTTATTACTACAGTCACACACGTTGAGGATATCATCATGTAATTACATATGTCTGAGTCTACTTGTGAATGCAGCACTCTGTACAGTTTTGTGTTGTCAGCAAATAGGCAGCAGATACTGTTTACAACTTCTGAGACATCGTTTATGTAAATAATAAATAAAAGAGGTCCTAAGATAGATCCTTGAGGTACCCCATATATCATGTTTGTCCAGTCTGATGCAGAACCAGGGATAACAACTCTGTTTTCTGTTTGTTAGAAAACTTCTGACCCAATTCAGAAGATTTCCACTAATGCCATGAACTTCAGCTTTATGTATAAGGCCAGCTTTATGTATAAGGCGTCCATTGGTCAGGATGGTTCTTTTCATATTTGGACTTGTATTGTGCACAATACCGTCTCAAGTCCATTACGAATTTTTCTAGAGATCAACAATAGCCCTGTGCTGACTTTGTTTTGTCAATTTCATATGTATTGCAAGGAAATGCAGTTAATTTTTTGTGACACATGACAAAGGACGAATTTTTTAACATTTGATTACCTTAAGTGCTTCCAGAAGTCATTTATAACATGTAAATTAAAAAAACTTACAAAATTGATCTTCTTTGGCAGCCATTTTGTGTCTATTTTCAGTAATTTGGGAAACGTAAATGTCTTGAGTAAAAGATGAAATAATCTAGTTTTCCTTATAAAGTTAAGTCTTTAAATTGAAAAAAAAACTTGTATTTGACATGAAGGATTATTGAATACACAAGGAACAGGTATTCTAGTGTCATCATGAATTTGTGAAAATGTAAGTGTTTAAACATCCACATATTTGTGAGGAGATTTCTCCCAATTTTTTCACCATTGTTTCTGTATCCAGATGCTACCCAACATTTGAGGACAGTCATCTGTACTAACATGCTTGTTCATATTTTTATTTACATGTAACTGATAATCAAAAGGGTTGGATACAAGGAAACCCTAGCTCCTTTGACCCCCTTCAAATGAATAAAAGAAGGCAAACATTCAAATTTTAGGGATCAACATCATTTAGAAAATTTGGGGGTCCAAATTCAAAGGAACAGGGAGTTAGGAAAAACCATTGGTCTCTGAAAAATACCCTGCTGGACAGGGCATCAAACCACTGACAGTTGGACTTATAGTCCAAAGTGTTAAGTATTAGAGCAATAGATCCCAACCCTGGAAGTTTTTTATGGACCATTTCAAGGTACAGCAAGTGCATTTTTTTAGTCTTGTTTTTTGTTTTAGCTGACCTGAGCACAAAGTGTTCATGAGAAGCTTTTGTGATCATGCTGTGACTGTCATGCATAGTCCATTGTCAAATTTTACCATACAAGTCCGATACTCATTAACCTTGGTGAGAAAGTTAAACTTTGTCTTGATGATATCTCGAACAAGTTAAAAAATGAGTCATGTGAGGTCAAAAACTAGGTCACAAGGACAAATTTTAGGAAATCGTTGTTTAGACTCTAGAGGCAACATTTTCAGTCAATACTCTTGAAATTTGGTCTGAATGTTTATATTGATGATATCTCAGATGAGTTGAAAACGGGTAACATCAGATCAAAAACTAGGTTACTGGGTCAAATCTTTGACAAACCTTGTGCATGCTGTAGAGGCCACATTTTCAGTGCTATACTCATAAAACTTGTTCAGAATGTTTGTCTTGATGATATGTCAGATGAGTTGAAAATGGGTCATGTTGGGTGGAAAACTAGGTCACTAGGTCAAATGTGAGAAAAACCTGTTGTATACTCTAGATGCCACATTTTTGGATTGATACTCATGAAAGATGGTCAGAATGTTTGTATTGATAATATTTTGAACGAGTTCAAAAATGGGTCACATGGGATCAAAAGCCAGGTCACTAGGTCAAATCTTTGAAAAACTTTGTGTACACTCTAGAAGCGATAATTTCAGTCCAATACACATGAGAAATGGTCAAAAAGTTTGTCTTGATGATATGTTGGATGAGTGTGAAAATGGGTCACTTCCAGTCAAAAAATAGATCACAGGATCAAATCTTTGAAAAACCTTATATATGCTTTAGAGGCCACATTTTCAGTCCAATACTCATAGAACTTGGTGAGAAAGTATTGCTTGATGATGACTCGGAAAAGTGTGAAAATGGATCCGTTAGGTCAAAAAGTAGGTCTTCAGGTCATATCATAGAAAAACCTTGTGTACACTATAAAGGCCACAGTTTCAGTTGATTACTCTGAAAGTTGGTCCAAATGTTTGTCTTGATGATATCTTTCATGACTTTTAAAATGGGTCACTAAGTCACTTGGTCAAATCTTAGAAAAACCTTCTGTACTCTCTAGAGGCCACATTTTCTGTTCAGTACTCTTGAAAGTTGATCAGAGTCTTTGTCTTGATGATAATTAAATTTAGACAAGTTTGAAATGGGTCACATGGGGTCAAAAACCAGGACACCAGGTCTAATCTTGTGTACACTCTAGAGGACAGATTTTCTTTTCAATACTTATGAAAGTTGGTCAGAATGTATGTTTTGATGATAACTCAGATAAGATTGAAAATGAGTTACATTGGGTCAAAAACTAGGTCAGTTCGTCAAATCTTGGAAAAACCTTGTGTGCACTCTAGAGGCCACATTTTCTCTCCAATATTCACGAGAGGTTGTCAGAATGTTTTAATTTATTTTCAAAAAGTTAGAAAATTGGCCATGTTGGGCTTAAAAGAAGGTGATTTAGACAAATTCTGGGAAAAGCTTGTATACATTCTCAAGGCCACATTTTCAGTCTAATACTGCTGAAAGTATGTTAGGTTTTTTGTCATGATATCTCGGAAGAAATCAGAAATAGGTCATGTTTGGTCTAAAGGCTCAGGTGAGGGACTCATGGGCCATCATGGCCCTTTTGTGTTATTTTTAGATTTTTGGACGAAGTAACACTTTTTGAGTGACCAGAGAAAGATGTCAATGAATGATCCTCCACCATCTTACCAAGATAGTGTACCAGGTCAAAGCTTTATACAGTATTTTACAACATACTTGAAATGCTATGGCAATTTATCTTGTACCAAGACTGTTTGTCTGGTTAAATGAAGTACCTGGCTCTTCACAATATAGGGTATTCGTGTATTGATATATGGTATATATATGATGTTTGATTTTGTGTGACTCTTTCTTTGCAAGTAGAATAATTTAAAATACTTCTTATTTCCATTAGTGGAACTCTTCAAATTAAAGTCGCGTGTAATCCTATGACAGTGACCATGTGTAATCTAAAGTCAATTGCAATATATAAGAAACTATGCAACTATCTTTACCAATACACATTTCGTTCCAATGCCTCACTGGATCCCCTGGGTTTTCATAGGAATGTCCTTGGGCAAGACACTTCAGAGCCCTAGCCTAGTTCTGGTGAAACCCAGGAAATACAATCATGAGTTTGTGAGCTGTTGCCGTGATATGACTGAAATAATGTTCAAAGCGGTGTAAAACACATTCAATCAATCAATCAATCTCATTTGTTATGCTGGGTTTGTTAATGTTTTGTTCCGTATCTGGCCTAATAATATTGACTGTCTTGCGAGACTGGTTCATGTTCAAAGCAAAATATACTAATATAGAAAATTTATCATTCCCTGCAATCAGTGACAATCCTACTTTTAAAGATGTATACAATGGCTCTTATACGTGTATTTGTCAGTATATGACTGATTAGTTGCTTAGGCAAATGCATTTAGGATATTGGATTAGTTGTCTATTTTGTTATTGGTGGACATTTACTTTTGATATTGATGCAAAATGATGAATACTTAGGTAAGATTATATCATTATGTTTTATTCTGACGAATTTGTATTAGAGGTAGTAGTATGATCTGTAAGGTGGTCATTGACGGTGTGCAGTAAAAATGTGTAAAAATGTCAGGTAAAAATGCCAAAGGTAAAAATGTCAAAGGTAAAAATGTCAGAGTCAAAATGGTAAATATGCTAGAGGTAATAATGTCATAGTTAAAAGTGCCAGATGTATTAAATATATATGTATTTTATATATGTGGGGAAAAAAGCAGTATCCATTGGGGTTAGCTGAGTTGAAGGTTCGATATCTGGTTGAAGCAATGAGAAACAATTTCCTCTGGCCTACCACCAATTGTCATTGCATTACAGAAAAGCTATTATTTGTAGATCTGATGATATTCCAGTTGTTCTATACAATGTACATATATTTATTATTTATTTACCTTCAAGATTGGACTGTACTAAATGTACGATCCCATCTTGGTCCTACACTGTCAGGAACAAAAGTGGGTAAAGGAGAACATATATGTACATGTAATAAAATATAGTCAATACATCTGGCATTTTTACCTATGACATTATTACCTCTGGCATATTTACCACTTTGACTCTGACATTTTTACCTCTGGCATTTTAGTATCTGGCATTTTTACCTACAATCTTGTTGACACATTTTTGTGATCTCTGAACTGTAAGAGAAAGACTTAACACTGTGGTCTTGAAATGTAATAGAGTGACAGCTTCTGATGTCTCTGATTCAATATCTATTCAAAGCATGAAATACATCAATTCTGTTATTTCTTCAAAATTTTATATGGAAGAAATGAATAAAAAGGGAACAAGAAGGTTGGACCATTTACCTGTTTACATCCCTGTTCTGACAACTGTTAGAGGAGAAGGCTTTTAAAGACATTGTTGGAAAAGATGAAAATTTTAGTGCATCATAATTATTAGGGTATTGGAACATTATTTCTCATTCTACAAGGTATCCCAACTAAAATAGGAACTATGTTTGTGGTCATTTTTGGACTTCTGTATTTCAGCTGGATATACCAACTATGCAGCCCCTCAAAGTGGACCTCCACCAGGTATATCAACCCATTAATTTGATCAATGGCTTATTTAGGAACTACGAAAAAAAAAATTAAACAAACTGCACAAAGGACATCATTAAAGGATTTGCATTCTAATGATTATGGAAAACTTTGTTGACAAATGGAGAAAATTTTTATTATAATGGATAATAATTTCTTTACCAACACTGTTTGCAAATGCTGTCATCTGCAGATGTATGAAATATTGTATTTGTGCTGTAATAGGTTGGCTGTGAGTGCTTAAGTTGATGAAATGGACTTCTGTGGAGAAATAAATCTTGGTAGGTTCCAGGTAGTTAGCTGGAATTCCTTACATACATGTACTTCAAAACAATGTTTATCATAGATCAAACTGAACATTATATGAAGCCTAATCTTGTTCTATTGTCTACTAGTAGAAGCTTCCCTCTTGATCCTATCCCAGCTGAGCCCTGGAAGCTCAGTTTGTAGCATACAGGACTTGAGAAAAAGGCGTTGCTGGTTTGATCCCCGGCTCGGCCAATTTCTTTCCAAGGATTGACGATAGTCATTGCAACAGGATTCATTCCTCTCTCACAGCTGACCATTGTTTTGACGATGGTTATGTGGGAAAGCAGCCAGTGGCTTGGAAAGAATATTGTGAGGAATAGTGGTAAAAGAATCTCCAGGAAAGCATGGATAAGTGCACTGGCCACAGCAATATAACTGAAATAATGCTGAAAAGGGTGTTAAACACCATACAATCTATCAATCTTGATCCTATCCCAAGTATCACATACCTAATTCAAATAAAGTTACATAGGGAAAATTCAAAATGTGTATAATTGTTTTGGAATACATTCAATGCCTGCTCACAGCTTTGAGGTATTGATCATGGTCCGGTACTCAGCGATTTCTTTTAGTATTTTCTTGTCTTCTTCCAATGAGTTATTCAAATTCATTTACCATCATGTACATTTTGAGATTTGTTTATGAAATTGTTTCAGTGTTTGTTTGGTTAGAGGCTTGAAACAGAAAACAATTGTACAATTTTGAAAATTGTCACTAAAAAGGATTAAATGGTTAAAACTCTTTTTTAAGCCCACCTGAGTAAGAAGTGCTCAAGTTGAGCTTTTGTGACCATACTGTGTCCGTTGCCCACCGTCACCTTTTACCATGTGAACGCTCTAGAGGCTACATTTTCAGTCTAATACTCATGAAAATTCGTCGGAATGTTTGTACTGACAACATCAGATAAGTGTGAAAATGGGTCATGTGGGGTAAAAAACTAGATCACATTGTGGTAAAACCCTGTGTACACTCTTAAGGCCACATTTTCTGTCCAATACTCGTATTACATGTACTTGGTAACAACGTTTGTCTTGATGATATCTTGGATGAGTTTGAAAATGAGTCACATCAATTCAAAAACTAGGTCACCTGGTCAAACATTTGTAAAACCTTGTCTATACTCTAGAGGCCACATTTTCAGTTCAAAACTAATGACAGTTGGTCAGCATGTTTGTCATGATAATATCTCAGATGAGTGTGAAAAGAGATAACAATGAGTCAAAAATTAGGTCACAGGGTCAGATCTTAGAAACACCTCATTTACACTTTAGAGGCCACATTTTCAGTCCAATGTTCCTGAAAGTTAGTAAGAATGTTTCTCTCCATATGTCGAACAAATTTGAAAAAGGGTTACATGAGGTAAAAAACTAGGTCACAGGAGAAAAACCTTGTGCATGCTCTGGAGGCCACATTTTCAGTCCAGTACGTAGTTGTGAAATTTGGTCAGAATCTGTTTCTTAAAGATACCTTGGATGACTTTGGAACTGGGTCATCTCAGATTGAAAACATCTGGAATCTGGTCAGATATTTGAAACGTTCTAGAGGCCACACCTTCAGTTCAATACCGGTACTCATGAAAAATGGTCAGCATCTTTTTTGTGATAATATCTCAGATGTCTTTGAAAATGAGTCATGTTGGGTCAAAAACTAGGTCACCAGGTCAAATCTTAAGAAAACCTTGTGTGCACTCTAATCACATTTTCAGTCCAATACTTCTGAAACTTGATCAGAGATTTTGCTTTCTCGATATCTTGGATTGTCTAGAAAATGGGTCATGTCTAGTCAAAATATTGGTCATGGAGTCAAATCTTAAAAAACAAAACATGTATGCTCTAGAGGCCACTTTCCTTGTCCAAAACTCATGAAACTTGTTCAGAATGTTTGTCTTGAGGATATCTTGAATGAGGAAAAAATGGATCATATTGGGACAAAAACTAGGTCAACGGGACAATTCTTTTAACTCTTTACTGCACAATGCTGACTTTTAACGACCATTGGAAAAAAGCCTTTTCAAAACATTGTGGGAAAAGGAGAAAATGCTGGTAACCAGCAGTTTCTCCTTTTCCTACATTATTTTCTTCCCAATCCGAGAAAATTGCACCATTTGAGCCACACTGAAATTTTTGTCTGCAAATGCTTTAAATTTGGACATTGCTAAAATTTTGTCGTCTGGTAAAGGGTTAAAAACCTTGTGTATGCTCTAGTGGCATCATTTTCTCTACAATACTCGTGAAATACTGTAAAAATGCTTGTCTTGATATCTCAGAAGAGATTGGAAATAGGTCATCTTCGGTCAAAAGGGCTTAGGTGAGGTACTTTAGGGCCATCATTGCCCTCTTTTTTTCTACAGCCTATGGCTATGGTACCCAGCCATCTGCTCCTCCACACGGATATGGCCCAAAAGTAGGACAAAGAGCTGGTTACCAGCCTTTACCATCATACCAGCAGAATGTTATTATTCAGCCGCAGCAACGGATAGTGGTGGTTGGAGGTTGCCCATCATGCAGGGTAGGTTGAAAAAAAAAATTAACTCTTTACCAGATGACAAAATTTTAGACTTGTCTATTTTGGAAGCTTTTGCAGTCGACAATTTAAATGTGTCTCAATGATAGAATTTCTCTTTCTCGTTGAAAGAGAGGAAAACATTACAGGAAAGCAGAAAACGCTGGTTACCAGCATTTTCTCCATAGCCCACATTTGTTTCAAGAGCCTTTTTCCCTGAGGTTCGTTAACTCAGGACCACCTGGCATATGGTTAAGCTACGACATTTGATCAACAACCACCCTCCACCACCTTGGAGAAAAAAAAAAAAACAAAGGAAAATAGTATTGAAGAAAGTTTGTTTTTGGAAACCAGATTACAGTTACCCTTCTGCAAACAGGATCAGAAATTTTACAGAAAAAACAATCAAAGGATGGGACTATTTTTAGTGTTTCAACATGTAATATCTGTAAACATCTAATGTAAAGCAAAATAAATAAACAAATCATCGTCTAATGTAAATCAAAATACTTGAAAAGAATTGAATATATCAATTTTTGGGAAGGTTTTTTTCTTTTTTTATCAAAAAAAAAAAAAAAAAGGAAAGAACTTTCCAAATATAAACTGGTCACTTGTCATTTTACTCTTTCCCACATGACAGAAATTTGGACTTGTCTGAAATGGAAGCATTTTAAGACTACACTTTTATTACTTGAATAAATTGACCTGAAATTGACCTTTATGCAAAGAATAATTACAGAGTGAATATTTATATCATCGGGTGGAATCGGACGGTACGGAAATTCTGTTAGCGGTAAATGTCGTCTTTGACCCATACAGTGCGATAGTCAGAATATGAGAGCTTTTGAGGATGACATGGATCAAGATCAGACTGCAAAGAAAGTGCATCTTGGATCTATGTCACCCACCACATATTAACAACTTAAACCAACAAAAGCATGTTTATTTCAGGTATTTTCAGTACTCTTTAAAGACACGATAAATCTATTATCTGCATAAAGAGTTGAAAATCGTTCCATAGTTCCGCATGCAGACAACATTAGCCGAAGCTAGGTTTGGACAATTATTCAACCGTGTACTATATGGAAATAGAGGTCACTTATTTCATGTCAGTTTGAACGGGAAATAAATATGGTTAAAATGAATTAACTTTTCTTCGATTGGGAAGAAAAACATTGTGGGAAAAGGAGAAAATGCTGTTACCAGCATTTTCTTCTATTCCCAAAGTGTTTTTATAAGGCTTTTTGTTCAGGGCCTTTAAAACTCCGGATTGTGCGGTAAAGGGTAAAAGACAATTTCGAACACATACAAACTCGCATGTTTTACAAGATACATTTACAATGATACCACATAGAGGTAAACAATGGAAGACAACTTTGAAAACAAGAGAGGCTTTTGAAAGTTTTTTTTAATGCACACTGTGATTGCACATAGAAGGTGCTTGACAATATTCAGAGTGTGCTTATTCTTTCTTTAATAATCTAGGATTGTGTCCTAGATTGTGAATGATAACTGTTGAAATTTACTCATTATGGACCCCCCCCCCCCCCCCGTTTGATGGTTAGGGCAATTAATTATTTGAAACGGGAAATCCTTGTGCAAGCCCTGTAAGCGCTGTTGGTCAAGCAGGAATATTGTTCGAAAAAAGCATTGCAATACATTTAATGGTTTTCTTTTTGTTTCAGGTAGGTGTACTGGAAGATGATTTTACCTGTCTAGGTGTTTGTTGTGCTATACTGTTTTTCCCGATTGGAATTCTCTGCTGCCTTTTAATGAAACAGCGGCGCTGTCCTAACTGTGGAGCAGTATTTGAATCATGAAACCACCACATTTTACTTCTCAAATTATGATTGTAGAAGAACTCTTTCTCTTTTGTATTATGCTTTTATTTTTCTCTTTTACTAATTACTTCTTGAAGACAAGTTTTTCATCTTACAGCTGAGTACTTTCAGCCCTGTGGCAAAAGGATTTTGTCTCTACATGAGCAATGTCTCCTGCCACAGCAACCAGTGGTTTTGGAAGAATATTGTTTGAAATACAGGTACAATGGTAAAAGCAACCCCAGGACAGCATGGTCAGGTACACTGGCCACCACTGTGTAATTGGAATCATGATGAAAACCATGTTAAACAAGTCAACATACAGTCGAAACAATCTCCAAGCCACAATGTTCTGATATGTTGAAGAATTAAGCCTTAACCCTTTACCTCACAATCTGGAGAACCAACATTTTATCCTTTTCTCACTATGTTTTCTACCCTATCAAAGACAAAAAACAGTTATCTTAGTAACATTTAATTTGCAGTCTGCAAATGCTTTCAATTTGGTCAGGTCCAAAATTTTGTTGTTTGGTGAAGAGTTAATTCATGCGATTATCACTACAGCACAAGGCTTTTTTCAAAGTTGTCTTCCACCAATTTGTTTCAGGAGAAAATGACTACCTCACGGTTGTTATGTAAAGGGTTAACACTTTCCAGTTTAAGTGACCCTGAGTAAATTGAAATGGTGAATGGTGGGGAAAAAAGGAATATGCTGGAAACCATGTTTTTTGTCCTTTCAATGAATAGTCAGATCATTTAAGCCTGTTTATTTTGTCAGTCACAAGTGGTTCATTTTCCACAGGTCTAAAATGTTGTCATTTCCTAAAGAGTATGATATATGTACATGCACTTTGTATATAAACAGAAACTACCAGTATATTGGTTGAAAATCAAACAAAGGAGGGTAACCAAAACTGTAGTATGAAATGCTACTAGTGTGAAGTACATAATTATAAGCAGATATTGAAAATGATTCTTGTAAACCATATTCTGCTAAATTTAAATTGTTGATAATTACACAGATATACCTAAGTTACATTGCATTAACATGGGGTTAAGTTGACAGAAACTACTGATAAGGAAAATTTAGAGGAAGATCAGAACGTAAATTTTGTGCAGGCTGATCTTTCTTTACACTCTCCACAGAATATAGTCATGTATGGTAGCAAAAAGCAGGAAAGAGTTTATTTCATTGAGAACTATCTGATTTATAGCTCACCTCCAAAATGTTGGGTAGATCTGCAGGTGAAAAAATGTCAAGCTATCTGAAGCCAGTCACGTTAATTTACCCTTTGCCACACTTTAAACGACTTTTAACAAACCTGAGAAAGAATACTTTAGAAAACATTGTAGGAAAAGGAGAAAATGCCGGTGACCAGCATTTTCTACTTTTCCCATAATTACCCCTTCCCAAAACAAATTTCAATTTTTGAGTCAAATTTATTTTGTCGTCTGTAAATGCTTTCAATTTGGACTAGTCTAAAATTTTGTCTTTTGGTAAAATGTTAAGCCATGCAGGTCTGAGTATCTTAACTGTGTAACACATCACAAAATTTTTGACTTGTCCAGATTCAAAGCAGTTGCAGATGGCAAATTAAAAGTGGCTCAAATATGAAACTTGGCTTTAACTGAGTGGAAAACATTGTTGGAAAAGGAGAAAATGCTGTTCACCAGCATTTTCTCCTTTTCCCACAATGTCTTCAAAAGATTTCTTTTGTTTAAACTCGGGACTGTGTGGTAAGGGGATAAAATCTCAAGTAAACCCAATAGACAATTTCATTCTAGAGTAAGACCCAAATAAGTGTAATATAGTGGCTGCCTTTTGTCTTTAGTGTTTCTGCAAAGCAGACAGTGTAGATCAAAGATCAGACTGCAGGTTTTGTGCAGTCTGATCTTTGATCTTCATTGGCCGCAAAAGCAACTTTGGTAGTGAAAGGCGCTTTCAGGTAGTTTCTCCATTTACCAGACCCCTCATTATTAGATCTAGGAGATGTACCATAATACATAGACTAATAATATTCAACTTACAATTATTGAGTCAGATAAGAAATGTTTATATGTAATTTAATTCAGTTCAGTCTGGTGTGTTAATGATCCTGTGAAAGGAAGTCTTAAAAAACATTGTGGGAAAAAGAAAAAAATGATGGTGGTCAGCACTTTCTCTTTTTCTCACAATTTTTTCAACCCTTTCAAAAAGAATTGTATTTGAGCCACAATTGTATTTGTTGTCAGCAAACTTGTGCTTTCAATTTGAAGACACACTGAGCACATTGAGGAAAACAAAAGTTTATGATGATAGCAGAGAGGAGGGAGAGAGAGGACCAGATTATGATGATGAGAGTCAGAGAGAGAGAGTGAGAGAGAAAGAGAGAGAGAAAGCGGGATGATAATAACAAAATACTTATAAGCTTTACTGTAGAGCTGAAAAAGAATATGTAAAAAAGCCTGTTATATTGATAATAGTCTAAAAGTACTTTGATGTAAATATTTTTATGTTTATTTGGTAACAGAGTTGTTTGGCAGAAAAAATCAAATGTAATACAATTTTTCTGTTCAGTTAACAGAAATACAAAGTTTTTCAATGTCAAACCTCATGTAAATACTGATATAGTTTTATCACAATAAAATGGTTGATTATGCATTTGTTTACAAGACTTTGCTGTGTTTCTTTCAGTGCACCATGGTTGTTACTAGCTTGATGCTATTTCCTTTGGATTACTTTTTATTCCTTATAGCAGACCTCAATTGGAAATATTTGGGCAAAAGGAAAAATTGGGCTTAATTTAATTATTGATTCCTCTTTTGCCATAATGTTTTCTCATACATTTACTCTCTACCACACAATGTCAAGTTTTAACAACCCTAAAAAAATGCTTTTGAAGACTGGGAAAAGGAGAATATGCTGGCAGCCAGCATTTTCTCATTTTCAAACATTGTCTCCTACCCGTTCAAAAACAAATTCCATTATTTAACTCCTTATCACACGAGAAAAATTTACACATGTCCAAATTGAAAGCATTTGCAGATAACAATTCAAACTTGGCTCAAATAATGGAATTTGTTTTTGATAGGGTCGAAAATATTGTGGAAAGAGGAGAAAATGCTGGTTAATTTTTCACCGTGTTTTAAAAAGGCCTCTTCTTCAGAGTTGTCAAAAAATCAGCATTGTGTGATAAAGGGTTAAGCCACATTTAACTTGTCGTCTGTAAATGCTTTGGATTTGAACTAGTCAATATTTGGTGTTTGGTAACGAGTTAATGTGTGAAACCTTTCTTCTATTATATTATTTATTTATATTTTATTCTTCTCATATTTAGTTTGTCTTCCTTATATGCTTTCAATTTTGCAAAGTCTAAACTTTTGTTGTCTGGTAGAAGAGTTAACCAGTTCTTTAACATCCTGACGCAGGCAATAAATACAGGCACAGTTTGTCTTCTGTAACATAATGCTTAACAGGTAAGATATTACTTTGATCCTCTTCAGAATCTGTAGCATGATGTCCTTGAAGATCAAGCCCGTAAATTCTCACAGATCAAGCTTTGTCAGTTTAGCCATGAAGAAAATTTAAAAAAGTGTACCAGGGGATTACTGATAAGATTTTATTAAGCCTTACGATTTTCTTACATTCAGGGAAAAAGAATATGCTGATTGCTAGCATTTTCTGCTTTTCTCACAATGTTTTCTACTCTTTGAAAGACAAGTCCTGTTGTTTATGCCACATTTACTTTGCAGTATGCAGACGACAGATTAAATGTGACTATAAAAACTGAAATTCCTCCATGGAAGGGTAGAAAACACTGGGGGAAAAGAAGAAAATGCTGGTTACCAGCATTTTCTCCTTTTCCCACAATGTTTAAAAAAGCCTTCTCTGTCAGGGTCATTAAAACCAGGGATTGTTTGGTGAAGAGTTAAAAGGGAAAGGCTTCATATGTTAAAGGCAAGGGCAATAAGATGTGCCCAGCATTGTAATTGTTGAAAGTCCATGGAAGAGGTAAGAAGAAAATATACTAACTAAATGAATCAGCTGATGTGACAACTCTTGGCAGGCTTCTCGAGAACTGGCATGGTTTATCCAGTACACTTATACCTTGGCTAACAGCATATTTTTATGCTAGATCTAGTGTGTTTTAGTTGTTCAGTGCTTTCCATTATTTCTGTGCCTTTCAGTAATTCTATGAACTGTTAGGTAAATATCTTACAGCTACATCTATACTTGTTTTCAAGCAGTTTTAAGCCAGGTTTTAACCCATGTCATCCTTATTTTATGAAATTGTAACCATTCTTGTATCTTCATGCAAAATGTTACTCCTGATGGCTGCAATGTTGCACAGATTACGACGGATAGAAAATGCATTTAGTGTATTGGAGGCCTTCAAAGCAATAATATTATGGTTTTCAGTTTTAAATCAGGACAAATCCCTTGAGTTTTTCTATCCCTTACACCATACATGTGTATATTGGTAATTTATCTATGTTTACACAGCTGAGCCATTCTACACACTTTCAAGTTTCAACAGCTTTTTTCTCTCTAGTTGTAAGAATGTATCTTTGAAGGGAGACATTAAAAATTTCATTAAATCACACAGTTTTTTTTTTAAACTTTTTAGATATAATCATTACGCTTGTTCAGATTTTTTTTTTTCTTTAATTAGTATCGAAACTTGCTTCGGACGAATGGTGAATGGTGGTGACCGGGATTGATTATCCGGGGAATTTTTACAAAATGGCGGTGAATCAGCGACTTTCATCTGGTTAAATTTTGCATGTAAACAAACAATTATGGCTTCGAAATCTACATCCAAATCATTTCAAAAGGGAGAAGTTGATCTCAACTGGGTTATGAAATATCTGAAAGACGGTATTTATCCTTCAGGGCTCAATTTTAGCGAAAAGCGTATGGTCAGGAAAAGGGCGGAAAGATTCTGCTATTTAAATGGAGACCTGTATTATCTTGGAACTCCAACTGATCAAGAACTCGGCAAAAAAAGCAGAAAGGTTCTTCTTACATACGATGAAAGGTGGAAGAAGGTTGAAGAAGTACATATTGGTCCAGACGGTAAATAAGCCACTGTTATTGTTTACTTTAAACATATGCAAAGTGGAAGCAACACTCATCTAAACTGAGTTTTATTCATACACTACAGCATCATTCTGTCTCCAGTTTAAATCAGAATTAATACTCTAATATTTCTTAGCACTCTGTCCTGAAGGCTTTTTTCCTTTTGTATCATGACTAGTTAATAGTAATATGAGTCTGTCAATGATATATTCTAGTTCCCTTCAGTCAAATTCATTACAGTCAATTTTAATGGTTATAGGTCAGTGTTCATAAACTTTTCTTTGTCATCTAAGAAAGATTAACATTTCTACTCTCTGTTTCTTTGATTATGGGTACAAATTATCGTCATGGTTTCATCTGTAAAAAAGCTTTATTGTATTATTTATATTTGACATGACAGTGCTTTTAGAAGTGATACAGGAAGTGCTTACAATCAAAACCCATGGCATGAAAATGAAGCACATATTTGGGTAATTCCAGAAACAATAGCGAAACCAAAATACATCTGAGAGCTACTATAACAATGGGAGTTGTTTAATGTAGAATTCGGTTCCAAATGCTGATGTGTGTAAATTAAATTTTGTCTAGCAAAAAGGGCTGGCTATCAATAAGTGTCCATGTGATTTGAAAAATGTTGCTGAAGTACCAATATTGGCGTCTGCATGTGAAGCAGGTCAAACTAGCCTTTTTCGTTAGTTCTAGAGGTCAGAGTGCTTAAGGATCCACCTGAAAGGTTAAAGAAATAGAGCATACCTAAATATGGTTTACAGAGAGTTTTGACAGTCTTCAATAAATAATTAAATCACAATCATTTGAAAAAAGATTACTGTTGTTAGTGTTAGTAGAACCAGTTTTGCTATTAATTTTTGAAGAAATGTACCGCAGCTCAAATGCAAAAACAGAAACATAACCCACTTTCATGGGCCTTGTGACCACATTTAGGTTGATGAGAATGTGATAGGAATGCTGTTGGTGATAAAAAATGTTAACTGTGTAATGTCCCTATATCTATAGCTATGTAATCTTTTTTTTTTTAACAATTTACAGGGAACCATATTGGACTGGAGAAGACAGCAGATGCGATTGTATCAGATTATCATTGGGTTGGAATATACAAGTTCATCAAGGAATTTATCAGGCAGTGTTCAGTTTGTCGAGAAAAACACCCAAACATGTTGTCAGTCACACAAAGCACATCTCTAGCACCTGACACAGGAGTAGGCGTAGATAGCAACTATGATGAAGATGCCACAGAACCTGTAAAATCAACAGGAAGAACTCTCAGAGTTGGGGAAGGAACACATGTAGATTCAGGGAGAGGCCTGTTTTGGGAAAAGGTATGATATTGTAATTATGGATATATGTGACTGAAGATATGGAAACTTGTGACACTTAGTCACAATGGATAATTGTCCCCTCTCTGAATAATCTTTGGCAGAACACTGCTTTCTAAGTCACTTAGAAAGCAGTGTTCTGCCAAGGATTATTCAGAGAGGGGATAATTATCCCATAAACTTACAAAAATAGAGAACCTTTCCAAAATTAGTGAAAAAAAAATTAATTCAAAAATAATTATCACATAAATTTGAAAGAGGCAAAGTCCTACCTATTTGCATTTTCTTAACCCTTAAAGGGCCTTTCAAGACTATAGTTGCCTTTGCAGCCAGTGTAGATCAAGATTACACTGAACAAAAGTCTTTATAATCTGCTATATCTTTGTAGACAAAAGCAACCATGAATTTTCAATTATTTGGATCTTATTTTTTGACTGAAAATGTCCCTTGGGTTTATTGGGCACTCTAAGGGTTAAATATTTCCCGCAAGATTATATTAGTATATCAGTCTTCACTTTACACAGGTTGACATTCGATTGTTGGGACCATACAAGGCAGATACATCTTATAAATACATTCTTGGATTTATTGATTGTCATACTAAATGGCCTGAGGCAATCGTTTTGGACAGTATTACTTCAACAGCTGTGGTTCAAAGTATCTTGCAAATGATTAGTAGGTAAGAATTATAGTTCATTTTATTATATTCCTATCAGTGAATTACTGGGATTTCTCAGTGTAATATTTTTTCGGTTTTTCACAGTGAATAACACCACTAGTGACGATATGGTATCATCATAGTTTTCGAATGTTTGCCGGTACTACTTTTTTTCCAGTATTTCTCACAGTCTAATGTTTCTGTCTCTGCTTCAATATATCTTTAGTAAACAATAGCACAGTGGAAAGATTTTTGGTACAGTCTTTCTAAACAACCCTGAGTTAACGACCTTGTGGGAGAAATCTTTTGAAAACATTTCGAGAAAGGAAGATAGCTTTTGTGGGAGAAAGCTCTTGGAAAATATTGTGGAAAAACGAAAAAATACTACCAACCAGCATTTTCTCCTTTTTCCATAATGTTTTCTATCCTATCAGAAAACCTAAGATCTTTTGTACCAATTTAGTATTTGTCATTTGGAGATGTTTTCAATTTGGGAAAGTCTTAACTTGTCATATGGGAAAGGGTTAACTGTTTTTTCTTCTCATTTCTGGTTTTAAATTATAAAGGTGTAAAAAACAATGCATGGCTTCAAATGGAGAGATAGATGACGTAACATATCGTCGAGCTTTACGTCATCTGTTGCGTCAGCTGCTTCTGCCAAAAATGGATCATGACTGTTTGTAAAGAAAAGCCCTATACATGTACACCTACCGTTCTTGATAATTATTAGCAAACAAAGGGAGAATTAGGAATATAATAAATAGAATAATCAACTGGTGGAGTGTGATATAAAAAATCTGTCACTCGAATGGGGTTTGATACAGTTAAAAAACTCGTCCTTCGGACTCGTTTTTCAACCGCATCACACCCCATTCTAGTGACAAATTTTTTTAATATCACACACCACCAGTTGATTATCCTCTATATATCATGTTCCTTGCCATATCGGACTACTGGGTTTTTCATGGGAGTGTCAAGACACCTCGGAGCCCTAGCCTAGAACTGGTGAAACCCAGGAAATACATAAACATGTGGGCTGTGATATGACTGAAATAATAATGAAAGGGGCGTAAAACACCATTCAATCCATCAATTCAATAAAAAACCAAACTGATGTTCTGACTATTGATGATCAGTGAGGAAACTTTTACAGAGTTAACAGGATACCTCCTGCAAGCTTGTGGCTTGAAAGAAGTAGTGTTTCATTTTGCTACAGTCCTCTACAAGCATTCTTTTATTTCATGGTAATTATCCATGTTTCTCATGGACATTTTCCAAGTTCCTTGCTTTCCATTTCACTATAGGGGGTAATCATTTATAACAGAAATAAAATGTTAGAACAGAAGAACGTTTTGCATTGTCAAACATTTGTAGTTACATATTTGATCACTGCATTTTTAAGAGTCAAGTTCCGGTAACATCCTTTCTTTTAACTGATTTTTGTATAAGTAAAACATTATATGCTTGTGCTATTGATAGCTTTGGAAAATATTGTGGAAAAATGGGTTCGTCCCCATAACAAGAAAATTCGCCTTTTCCCACAGTTTTTTCCATAGCGTTGAAGAGTGATATCTTGGCTTTCTTGGAACTGAACAATTGAAGTAGTTTTTGATAGGTCTCAAAATAAATAGGTGAAAGTTAAACAATACCTCTTTCATTGCGCTGTCAAAAACTGAAAAGTATCCTATGATTTCCTTTCAAGTTGTAGTAAGAAATTGATTTGATTTAGTATGTTGTTGAAACCCATGAACCTCTCTAACGCTCTAACCACTGAGGATAAACTATTAAAATGACAGATTATGATATTATCATTTACTGTATAATTATGACTTCAGTTAATCGAGGAGCTACCGGTAAAAGGTGATATATCACCTTTTACATTTATAGATAAAACTCTGGAGTTAATACCAGTTATGAGTGTATTCTTTTTGTTATTTAGCTATTCAAGTTTATACTGTAATAAAATTCTGTTTTTTCTCGATTCAGGTATGGCTTGATGGCAGGTTTGCTTATGAGCAAAGATGATGAAATGTTAGAGGATGCACTTGTTAGAGCTTTGGAGATTCTTGATGCTGAGTCAGACCTTCAGATACAGTTTTTGATAGAAGAGAGGGATCTTTTAACAGGTAATAGCAAATCCAACAATAGGCTCACCAATTGCAAGACCTTACAGCGTGTATACTATGTCCTGTCTACCTTTCACTCAATGCTCTCCCATGTTTTAAATATGCTATGTGTTCATCTATCAGTCTCCACTTGTTAGCTCCACAGGCCCAAGGCCAGCAGGCCAATGTCATGGCCCGGTGTCCATCGTGCGTCCGTCCGTCCGTCCATGCGTTAACTTTTATTTCAAACATCTTATTCTCTGAAACTACCCATCCAATTTTGATGAAACTTCACAAAAATGATCCTGCCATGGTCCTCTTCAGAATTTCTTGAAAGAATTTGATTCCTTCAAAAACTCTGGTTGCCATGGCAACAGAACTGAAAAATATTGAAAATCTTTTTGTCTGAAACCACAAGGCCTAGGGCTACCAAATTTGGTATGTAGCTTTATCAAGTGGGCATCTACCAAGTTTCTTCAAATTATAGCCCTGGGGTTAAATTTGGCCCCGCCCCGGGGGTCACAAATTTTATATGGGCTTATATAGGGAAAACTTTAAAATTCTTCTAGTACCTAGCCATAGGGCCTAGGGCTCCCAAATTTGGTATGTAGCTTTATCAAGTAAGTATCTACCAAGAGTGCCCAAATTATAGCCCTTGGGTCAAATTTGGCCCAGCCCCGGGGTCACAAGTTTTACATGGGCTTCTATAGGGAAAAGTTAAAAAATCTTCTCGTACCAAGCCACAAGGCCCTGAGGGCTACCAAATTTTGCATGTAGCTTTATCTAGTGGGTCTCTACCAAGGGTGCCCAAATTATAGCCCTGGGGTCAAATTTGGCCCCATCCCGGGGGTCACAAATTTAACATGGGCTTATACAGGGAAAACTTTAAAAATCTACTAGTACCTAGCCATAAGGCCTAGGGCTACCAAATTTTGCATGTAGCTTTATCTACCTCTACCAAGTGGAGAGTTTAAAACCAATCAACCAAGTATTGTAATGTTTGGCACGTAGAGTTTTGACTTATTAGCCAGTAGAGCGATACAGGGCCATTGTTTTTCTTTTTCATAAGTGTGTTAAGTCTGTTTCATTGTGTTATTTTTTGTTTCATATTGCACCAATTTCCATATTTTTTTCAAACTCTAAATGAAGTTATCTAACAGAGTTCTGTCAAAGTGTGTTACAGTGTTTTGTATTTGGAATCATTTTAAATGTTATGAAGAGTGAAAAGCATTCTTTTTTGTATGTAAAGATAGACTTTTTTTTGCATTAAACTTTGATGTCATATCTAGTCTCATAATATAGGAGTTCTGATTGCAAAACAACCATCCCATTATTCGTCAGAAGTTGTATTAGAAGATAGTGAGTTTTTATAACACTGTTATTGTATCATTAAATCTGGAAATAAGTTGACTGGAATATGATGCATAGATGGATCAATTAAATTCAGCACATACGACAGAAAAAGCTGTTTATCACAGCATTTTGTCAAAATTGAATTTGTGCTATTTTTCATTAAACTGTATCAAAACTAGAACCATGTAATTTTCCACCCTGTTTTCTGTTTGTTGCAAGATGGAAATAAATGTTGTAAAGGTCAGCACTTAAACCTTTACCACACAACCCAGAATTTTAACAATCCCCTTTGAAGGCTTTTGCAAATATTGTTTGATAAGGAGGAAATGCCGGTAACTGGTTTCCTACTCACAGATTCACAAATCTCATTGCAACCATATTTAAATTGTCAGCTGCAAATGCTTTCAGTTTGGATGGCTCCAAGTTTTTGGTGTACGGTAAATAGTTGAGGTAAGCCATTTAAGTTTAACTTTCTTTGCTTTGAGAAAGAACAAAGATCAACAACAGAAAGCACAAAATATACTGTCTAAAACTGGATATACATTGGGAGATGTTTTTTATATGTTTTATGACCATATAAGTCATATCCACTCTAAACTTTTAACCCAAGATTAGAAAAATATCATTTAATTTATTTAGAGTTTATAAGGGTTAGCAAAATTGTGATAAAGAATAATTTATGAGCCATGCCCTGTGAAAAGAGGACTTAATGCATCTGCAAAAAGTATGGCCCATTTCAGTGCATGTTACACGGAAGCTGACATTGGTTGAAAATTTTTGCAGTTGGTCAGTTTTCTGCATGGCAAAGGATCATTCTAACTCATGATTTGGTTAATTGTTCAACAAAATGGATTTTATGGATTCACAATCATGAATTATTTGAAGACTTGTTTGGTAAAATGCATCGCAGATATGCATCAAACCCCCTTTTGCCAGAACATGACTCATACTGCTGTATAAGGGGAAATTCTGCAATGTGGAAATGTTTGGGATCTCGCGATTTTGAAAAATACGCAAACTTTTCTATCCCATATTTTACCACAAATATACCTACAAATAACGAGTGTTTTGAATCTGCAAACATTTCTCTATGCAAAATGTCCATAATCAGTAATTTGCAAATTTTTCAACACACGTATATATCCATGTATACAGAATGTTTTGCTACATGTACATTGAGAAATTTTTTCTTTTTTCAGATGCTCTGTACAAGGAGTTAGCAGTGGTTACAGAAAAATTTGTGAAGAAATACCCAAGTAGCTGGCATCAGTGTTTTGAGTTTTGTTTGCTTCCATTTAGATTTTCTCGACAGAAGAAATCAATTCACACCCCATCTTTCTTAGCCTATTATAGGTATACATATAATAAACTCTTTACTGGAGTCCAAATTGAAAGCATTGGCAGACGACAAAGTAAATGTTGCTAAAATGATTGGTTTTGTCTTTGAAAGGATAGAAAACATTGTGAGATAAGGAGAAAATGCTGGTCTAATTTTAGACTAGCACAAAAAACTTTTTACAAAGCAAACAAAGGGCAAAAGCTTGAAGGAAAGGTAGCTATTGTTGTGCTGTGGTTTAGAAAACATGGCAGTAGGATGTGCAACTGCTTATTACAAACTCTTGCTCAGACCTTGCTTGTTTTTAGCAAATGTTTCTTTTTCTAACAATATTTTTCCAAAGTTATCAGCTGTATGGTATAAAAAGAAGGATTTGTTCAGTCATAGGTGTAATCTTTTCTGCACCATTTAGATAAAACAGACTGAAAAAAGTCTTTTGAGCACAAATTAGATGAAACAGACTGAAGAAAGGGCCAACATTTCACTAATATTGGATGGTGTAGATAAAAAAAAAATATTCAAATTACCTTAGTGTAGTCTTTTCTTGTGTTAGACTATCTACAAGAATCAGTGATATACTGAAAGCATTTGCAGATGACAAGTGTGGCATAAACACTTGGATTTATCTCTGTAATGGTAGAAAGCATCATGGGAAAAGGAGAAATTTTTGTTACCCACATATTTTCCTTTCACACATATTTCGTAGAGCCTTCTTCTTCATGGCATTGTTCGGTAAAAAGTCTCTGTGAACATGCTTGTATAAATGACACAGATATAAGATATACTCTGGCAAAAGGGGGTTTAATGCATTTCTGTGATGCATGATACCACGCAAGTCATCATTTGATTTTTGATCCACTAAAATCCATTTTGTATAACAACAGTCTAAACACGAGGTACACTGGTCCTTTGATGTGCAGAAAATTGACCAATAGCCAAAAAGTTTCAACCAAGGACAGTCTGCCCAGGTTGACCTGGGTCATTTCATTTTGCAGATGCATAAGCCCTCTTTTCACAGAATATGGCTCATATATATATACATGTATATGGCTATTATAACTAAAACATTTATGTTTTAGGGAGCCTGTATTGCCAGATTCAGTCACAAACAGAAAGGGAGGTGACAGTGATATTTACCTTTCTTCAACTGAAAAACTGAAGTCAACAGATGTTTTGATGGCTCTGCATCTGACAGTGTCTGGTGAGCAGGCAACTCCAACTTCAGATACACAGAAAGTGGATGGAACATTCAGCCAACCACAGCCGTCAGGGAAAGAGTCATCAGACACTGAGAAAGGTCAAGGTAAGTTGAAGGTCAAAGAGTGCTTAGCCCTTTACTACATGATCCTGCGTTTTAATGACTCTGAGGGAATTACCTTTGGAAAATGTTGGTAACCAGAATTTTCTCCTTTTCCCACAACATATAAACCATTTACCTAACAATCCCAAGTTTTAACGACCCTGTTGGAAAAAGCTTTTGAAAACATTGTGGAAAAAGGAGAAATTGCTGGTATTCAGTATTTTCTCCTTTCCCCACAATGTTTTCTACCCAATCAGATAAATTGAGTATGTTGGTATCAAGTTTGAATTTTTGGACTGCAGATATTTTGAATTTGGACTAATCCAAAATTTGTCATGTGGGAAAGGGATAATACCCTTTCAAGGACAAATCCCATCATTTGAGCCACATTTAATTTGTTCACTGCAAATGCTTTCAATTTGGACAAGTGTAAAACTTTGTGGTTTGGTAAACAGTCAAGCAATTATTTTTAATGGCCTTTCCGTAATTATCATACCCATTGGTAGTAGTTCCTATACCAATACCAGTGTATGCCCATATATTTGACCTTTTTTGAAAACAAGGGCTCTTCCTTTATCACAGGTAAATATTATTCTTTCTTACTCTCCAAATAATTAACATTTATGCTTGTAGACTCAGTAATTAGATAAAAAAGGTGAAAAGAGAAATTGATATGACTTTTAAAGTGTAAAGATACGCTTTGATGTGCTTGTTGATAGATGTTACTGAAAAGTCAGTGAGGTGCAAATGATGACAGTATATTTGAAATCTTGCAACCTAAAGACATCTAATGTGTTTTACAGCTGTCTATGTCACAAGAAGTAGGACTGGGAATACTAAACCAAAGTCACTTGATGAGGATGATTTTAAGATCAGTACACCAAAGAGGAAGAGCTCCTTGAACTCAGTAGATACGTCAACTCGAAAGCGAGTGAAAGTGGAATCAGTACCAACCACACCTTCTCCAGTCACTTTAAAGGATGTTGCCAGTGACACAGAATCTGAGGAATTAAACTCAGAAACTAAGGACAAAAAAGCAGTATGTCAGTGTTAACATATTTGATTAGTAAATACTATCTCTGAAAATACTAACCTCTAGTGTACTGGGCTGATTTTCAGATGTTGATGAATTAGGTGGATTGTAGGATCTGTATGCAACTTTAGGACACATGGGAATCTAATTATGATACCTCCATTTCTCTTTAACTTCTTACCAAACAACTAAGTTTTAGACACGTTCAAATTGGAAGCTTTTGCAGATGACAAATTAGATATGACTCTAAAACTGGGGCCTGTCTTTTAATGGGTAAAAAATATTGTGGAAAAAGGAAAAAATGCAGGTTACCAGCAAAAAAATGCAGGTTACCATAGTACTTTTTTCTTCAGGGTCGTTAAAACTTGGAATTGTGTGGTAAAAGGTTAAGCAGACCCCTTGTTCAATGTAAAGGACCAATACGCACAAGGTTACTTCTTGGTTACAAGGTCACCTCCACTTGATTGGGGACTACAAATTGTCTCTGAAATATCTCCTCCCAGGCTGAATAGTGAACCTCTCAGACCTTTGAATTTAAAGATTAGTATTTTACAACTACACCTTTCATTAGCTCTTGTAGTGATAAATAAACCCTAAACCCTTGTAGTGCTAAATAAACAAGTTGAGAGGTGAAAAATTGCCAGAAACACAGTTTGCCTCAACCTGGTGGTTAGGGGTTCAATACCCGGTTGAGGCAAACTTTCATTCTGGCAATTTTTCACCTCTCACCTCTATTGCATGTAAGAAAAGTAGTCAGTGGCTTGGAAAGAAAGTTGTGTTATTACAGGTGTGAGAAAGCCAGGAAACATGCGTAGGTGCACTGACAGCCATGATATGACCTTAGTTGTTAAAAAGACGTTAAACTCCGATACAATACAACACAATGCAATACAATGCTTAATGAATGAAATGGTTATTCTCATTGAGTACTTAAGATGCAGATATTGTGAGTTCAAAGCTGTTTTTGTCAGAATATCTGGCCAAAAAGTGGACAGTGTAGATCCAGGATCAGACTGCATACTAGTATTCTGCGCAATCTAATGTTGATCTTCACTGTCAGCATAAGGAATTAAAATCAAGGTCCAGTGCTACAAGGCCTAACTTTTTACCAAACAACAAGATTTTAGACTTATCCAAATTTAAAGCATTTGCCGACCAGAAAATAAATGTAACTCAGAAATTGAAAATTGTTTTGAGAAAGGTAGAAAATATTGTGGGATAAGGAAAAAATGCGGGTAAAATGCTGCTCAGGGTCATTAAAAGTCTGTATCGTGTGGTAAAGGATTAATTTACGGAAAATACATAAAAAATATATACCTTTGTGAATGAAATATTTCAGGTTGATCTAGACACCTACTACCAGGCCATTACCATGTACATCCAGGGAAATGGGTATCCAGAAAACTCAAGTGGAAGTTTTAAAAGATTGATTAGGGATCAAGCAAAAAACTACACTATCAAGGATGGTGATCTGTACCATGAAGTTGGAAACAAAGGAACCTGGAAGAAAATCATAGCCACAAGAGAAGAGAGAGTAAAACTTCTAGCGGACATACATCAGAAAACATCAAGTATGAATGAATATACAAATGTTTATGTTCAACTATTTACCACATGACAAAAGTGTAGACTAGTCCACATTTAAAGCAATTGCAAACAATGCTTTAAATATGGTTAACATAATGGAATTGTCTTTGATAGGCTAGAAAACATAGGGAAAAGGAGAAAATGTGGATAACCAGCAAATTCTCCTTTTCCCACAATGTTTTCAAAAGGCTTATTTCTCAGGATCGTTAAAACTTGGTATTGTGTGGTAAAGGGTTAACTCCAGTTCAGTTGAGAATATCATGAGAAATGGGGCAATTGCATGCAGCAAGCTATTGCCTCTTTTCACGCATTTGTTTTCCATAATGTTTGAATATCATACAAGTATTTTCCTGTCTTTCAAATGTTTGAACTTTGTGTATTACCTTTTAGTACTTTGAAGGCTTGAAATTTTGTCGCTTGGTATAGAGTTAAGTCATTGAACATCTATCTCATCTATATTAATATTTGCAGATAAAACGCAGATGTTTGCAGAACTACAGAATATCCACTGGAAAGGCAAACTGATAGATTGTGAGGCCTTTGTGTTGGCTTCTCCATATTGTGACAGACATGTCCAGAAATCATTAAAAGATCCTTCTTTACGAAATTTGTCTGAAGCAAAGGTAACTAAATACATATATATTGTTAAACAGTGAGAAAGCCAGAGTCTGACAAAATGGGAAAAAAAAAGATAATAGCAAGAATACAATTCAAAATTCCAAGGTTAGGATTAAAGATCCTCTTTGATCAAGCAAACAGAAAATAGAAACGGTAATCCTGTTTACTGAAAAAAAAAGAAAGGAATTTTTACATATGTCTTTACCAAACTACCAATTTATGTACTCGTCCACCTCAAAGCATTTGGAGAGGACAAATTTAATATGGCTTCTGTGATGTATTTGTCTTTGAAATGGTTGAAAACATTGTTGGAATAAACGAAAATGGTGTTTACCATCATTTTCTGCTTTTCCCACAGTGTTTCAAAAACCTTCATCAGGGTTGTCAAAACTGGGGGTTGTTTAGTAAAGGGTAAAGACAAGTTACAGTTCAACAGATCATCTCATTCTTAGATAAAACATGTAACTCAAGATCTATTCTATTTTTGTTCTGTGTAAATGATCTGTTTGAAGTGTGTGACTTTTACCACTTGGTTGACAGGGTCAAGATACTATTTGGAATTACATGTATATTGACTAAGATCTTTCTTAATTAACATTCCATAGCTCATAATATACTTTTAATTTCCATATATAATAAACTCATTACTCTCTTCCAAACACATGTTGCCTCTTGCTGCAGATGACATTCAAAAGATCATTTACCCTCATTTTTTCACGAATGTTTGTGTGTTCAAGAAAGTTTGTTGTTGACTTAAAATCTTTCTCCATTGCATTGTACTAGGTTTGGTACGCTAATGACAAAATTTTAATGTCCTTTGGAAGAGAAAGCCTCTGCAGATGAAAATTGAAAGAAATCAGTTGAAATTCTCTCATAAGGTAGACAATGTTGTTAGAAAAGTAGAAATTTCTCTTTTTTTCTCAAATATTTTCTAAAGACTTTCTCAGGAGATGTGTTTAAACTCTAGGATACTTGTTAACTCTTTACCAGACTACAACATTTTAGCCTTGTCCAAATTGAAAGCTTTTGCAGATGACAATTTCATTGTGGCTCAAATGGTGCAATTTTTCTATGACAGGGTAGAAAACATTGTGGGAAGAGGAGAAAATGCTGATTACCAGCATTTTCTCCCTTTCCTGCAATGTTTTCAAAAGGCTTCTTTCCCAGGGTCGTTAAAAGTCGGCATTGAGTGGTAAAGGGTTAAAGGTAAAAAATTAGCATGTGTTTTTGTTTTCTAGAAACTGTTGAAATATGACACAATGGACACCTACAATGAGATTAAGAATTACCTTATCTATGAAGTATTCTCAAATGATGAAATCGCTGCAAGGCTTGATGATATAAAAAGACAAATAAAATCATTCAGAGTTGAGCAGGATGAGCTAATATATGTTATTGGTAACAAGAAAAGGAAAGTTTTATTGAGTGGTGCTGAGAGACAGAGGGCTGTACAAGAGGCCTATTTCAAGAAAGGTTTGTTTAACCCTTTGACAAACAATCCTATGTTTTAGGGATATTGAGGGAAATGCTTTTGAAAACATTGTGGGAAAAGAAGAAAACGCTGGAAGCAAGCATTTTCTCCTTTTCCAAAAATGGTTTGTTTTTTTTTTCTCAAAGACAACTATTTTGTGCAACACTAAATTTGTCATTTGTAAATATTGTGAAGATGGAAGAGTAAATTTTTGTTGCATTCAATTTATACGTACTTTTTTCATCATTAAAACAATATACAGAAATTTTAACTAAGATAATCCAGAAGAAATGGATTTGAACAAAAGCGAAGTCAAATGAGTTCTTCTACAGAATGTGTTTAGTAAAAAACTGATTCATTATCTTTTGCAGCCAATTTTTGTCAGCTCTTATCTGTCCATCTTTCACATATCTTCTCCACTTTTGTGAATAGAATTTAGTTGAATGCTTTTTGTTAGCTCCACTGGCCGAAGGCATCCATGTGTGCGTGCGTCCGTGCTTACATGCTTACATCCGTCTGTGCGTGTGTTAACCTTTATTTCAAACATCATCTTCTCTGAAAGTACCCATTCAATTTTGATGAAACTTCACAGAAATGATCCTGCCATGGTCTTCTTTTAGAATTTCTTGAAAGAATTTGATTCCTTCTAAAACTCTGGTTGCCATAGCAACAAAACTAAAAAATTTTGAAAATCTTCTTGTCCGAAACCTTAAGGCCCAGGGCTACCAAATTTGGCATGTAGCTTTATCTTATAGACCTCTACCAAGTTTCTAAAAATTAAAGCCCTGGGGTCAAAATTGATCCTGCCCCGGGGGTCACAAGTTTTACAAAAGCTTATATAGTGAAAACTTTAGAAATCTTCCCGTACCTAGCCATAAAGCCTAGGGCTACAAAATTTGGCATGTAGCTTTATCTAGTGGGCCTCTACCAAGAGTGCCAAAATTATAGGCCCGTGGTCAAAATTGGCCCCGCCCCAGGTTTCACAAGTTTTACAAAGGCTTATATAGTGAAAACTTTAGACATCTTTCTGTACCTAGCCATAAGGCCTAGGGCTACCAAATTTTGCATGTAATTTAATCTAGTGGGCCTCTACCAAGAGTGCTTAAATTATAGCCCTTGGATCAAATTTGGCCCCGTCCTGTGGGTGACAAGTTTTACATGGGTTTACATAGGGGGGGAAAAAAATCTTCTCCTACCTAACCATAAGACCTAGGGCTACTAAATTTTACATATAGCTTTATCTAGTGGGCCTCTGCCAAGAGGGCCCAAATTACAACCCTGGGGTCAAGTTTGGCCCGGTCCAGAGGTCACAAGTTTTACATGGGTTTATAAAGTGAAAACTTCAGAAATCTTCTTGTTACTAACCATAGACCTAGGGCTCCCAAATTAAGCCTGTCTCAGGGGTCTCATGTTTTACAGGGTCTTTTTTATTGAGGAAACCTTGAAAATCTTCTTGTTTATAACCATACATTCTAGACCTGTATTATTTGTAAAGGGGCTTTATCTTGTGGACCTCTACCAGGATTCAAGTAATTATAGCTCTGTGATCAAAAATGGCTTTGCCCTGAGGTCGTTATTTTCTCATGGGATTTTATAGAGAAAATTCCTTATGTCTTCTAGTTTGAAACCAGTTGGCTAAGTATTGTAATGTTTGGCATGTAGGATTTATAGTTCATTAGCCAGTGGAGCAATACATGGCCATCATGGCCCTCTTGTTCCTGAATACTAAATCCTATTGAGTAATACTATTACTTTTAAAAAAATGGAAAAAGGATATATTTACAAAAGACTAGTTTGGCACTATTCTTGTAATGATCCATGATGCTTTTATATTCTTAATTATCCCCCTGAAGGCAGAGGGATATAGTTTTAGCATTGTCCCTTCTGTCCGTCCGTGTGTAGGGAGAATATCTCCAATACCATTTGACGGAATTTCGTGAAACTTTTTTCGGCGGGGGATATCATTTCAAGGAAATTGCTTGTTGTTCTTAATGCACAGGAACCAGTTCAGATCTAAATTCTACATTCAACCAGTTATCTGAGACAGCATTTTGGTTTGGAATGAAGCTTGATGTCAAGATTTTCATCAATTATTGCTGCACAACTACCCAGGATAATAAACATTTGATTGACAGATATTTTGCCTTCAGGGAATACCACATGAAAAATGTATGTCATTGGTTACATTCTCTATCTTTTACCAGAAATTTTGTGATAAGTTGAGATTATTATGTCAAGCTACACAGGATTGAGAATAAGCTTGCAATTTTTTTGTCATTTTCCTAATCATTTAGGTAGGCCAGACCATAGTTTTCATTTGATAAATATAGTTGAAGTCTGAGGTGTCTTATAGCATTAAATACTTGTATCCACATGTTTACAGTTGTGAAAAGGTCAATTAATACCTGCATTTTCCTTCCCTGTGCTTGGAAATCAAATAGTACTGAAAACACTGACAGCCTGTTTTAACTTGAATCTTACCATATTTGTGAGAGTAATGAGCAATTGATCAATACATATCGTAGGAAAGGTATTGTTTAGCTCTTCAACAAACAACATAAATCTGGGGTCATGAAATTTCAAAGATTTGCAGACAGCAAGTAAATATGACTGAAATTATGGGATTTGTCTATGAATGGGTCGTAAACATTCTGGAAAAAAGAAGAAAATGTTGGTTTTCAGCATTTTATTCTTTTCCCACAATGTTTTCAAAAGCCCTCTCTTGACATTAAAATACAGAATTGTTTGGTAAAGAGTTAAAATGTTGGCTAGCCTTAAATAAAATTCTAGGGGACAGAATAAATGAAAGAAAAAAAAATAGCCACATCCTATTTGTCATCTGCAAATGCTTTCAATTTAGACAAGTCTGAAAATTCTTTTGTATTGTAAACAGTTAAGAGCAAAGACCTTGTTGAAGGAGACAGTATCGTAATAAGATTTCATAATATGTTTTCCTCTTTTTTGTACATGTTGAATTACAACATATGTTTCAGTATGTACCAAAAGAAGCAGAAAGTATAGAAGAGGAAGAAACGAGCATGGAATTAGTTGAAGATTCTGGTATCCAAGCAACAGAAGGTGAGGCTATCCAGAATTCAGGCTTATCTACAATTATTCCTCTGCTATACACAATTTTCGGATACAATTCTAATATATTCATGTGGCCTCAAGTTTGAACTACAGGAGAAAAGTAAAACAATCTTTGTACATAATACAGAAAACATTATTAGAAAAGCAGCAACTGTTTGTTACAAGTAATTTCTCCTGTAGCTTTTTAAAGCTGGCTGCTGCAGGGACTTATGAAATAGTGTCTGCAGTCTTAGAAATTTGCCCTTTAGTGAGAGCAAAGGAATTCACATTTATTTTTATGGAGGACTTTACTAAGGTTATTGGTATAATCATGCTAAAGCTTGGTTTGAATAGTAACTCCACATTTCTGAACTATACCATGACTTTTGCTAAATTGCAAGGTCATTTTCTTTTACTGTTTTTAAGATGGAGATAATCAGGAAGACAAACCTATTCCTGTCAAAGTTCCAAGTGTCTTTGTGTCCTCTGTACCTAAAACACAAAAAGAACTTGAAAAAGCAATGCCAAACTTGGCAGCCACACTTGCAGCTGTTGAAACATCCCTAGCAGCTGCTGCTGGCTCCTCTGTTCTAACTACAAGCTCTTCAGGAGATGGCCAGCTTACAGACTCTGTGACTGTGGGATCAGAAGTGCCATTGAGTGAGAAAACTGATACTGCTTGTATTTCTGAGGAGTCTCATAATTCTGGAGATGCGATAGTGACTGCAAGTGATCAAGGCACTCCTAGCACAATTATTGTGAAGCTTGCTGAAGATGGGCAAACAGTTCTAGTGACTAAGTCAGCTGGCAATAAGTCTAGTGATGATAGCACTATAGAGGCCGTCAAATCCATACTGCCACAAGCAGGTAATTTTAAACTACATTTGAGCCATGCTGTGGCAAAAGGGGGTTAAATGTGTCTCCATGATGTATTATACCAAGCAAGTCATCACATAGTTATGGATCCATAAAACCCTTTTTGTCTCATAACTGACTGCATCTTCAGATAGACTGGTCATTTGACATGCAGAAAATTTACCAAAAGCAAAAAGTGTTGACCCAGGTCTGCCTGCGCAGACTATGCAGGCTGACCTGGGTCGATACATTTTGCAGATGCATTAAAAGCCCTTTTGACACAGCATGGCTCAATTGTCATTTTTGGGAACTTAAAACATGTAGCTGCGTACTTAATGACGTAGATCACATATGTTGGCACACATCCATACTACACGTGTCTTTTTGTTATGTATAGTAGTGAATCAAAAGTGCAATTATGTTTTTTTTGCACGTATGGTAATGCTATTGGTGCACTGAAACATGTAGCACTTTCTTCGGGTAATATTAGTAAAGAGAAAAAAATGGATCTGTGAACTGTCACTGTGAAATAATTATAAAACTGTTGACACGGTGTTACACATCAAACAAGCAAACAAAAGCAGGAAATTTAAAGCTGTGGAAGTATAGCTATTTCTACTTTGAAAACTTTTGTAGGAAAAGGAGAAACCACTCCTAATGAGCAATGTCTCCTTTTCCCACTATTTCTGCTGAGCTTTTATCCTATTTTTTTTCCTTGAAAACATTAACTTCCACAGTGACCTTCATCCCTATTTTCTGACAAAATAAGCACAGATAGGTTCCATTTTTATATTCTCTTATTGTCTAGAATTACAAATACTATAAGGGTGAAATTTTAAGAAAAAACTGTTCGTTAGAAAGTGTGTATTTATTAAAGATTAATCCTTAATTTGGTCAAATTATCTCCCTTTTTAACTCAATTTTCTAAATATAACATGCATGTTTGTACATTTACCGTGCTCAAAACTAGGCTTTTATATATTTTTTTGTGCAAAACTAAATGAAATTCTCATTAAAATGATGTTCTGTTTAACTGACTATTAAAGAAAAGTGTGTTAAATCCAATATAAGTGACCTGTACATACTTTTTTCAAAGGCAAATTTCTCAGAAATGAGCAGGCTGACCTATATCTTTATACCCCCGCAAAACGAATGTTTTCGGGGGTATACTGGAATCAGCCTGTCTGTCCGTGTGTCCGTCCGTGTGTCCGTCTGTGTACAAATAATTGCCTGTTTCTGTCAAAGCGCTGGTAGGGGTATTAAGTCACATTCAGTGACAGTTCTAGTTTTTTACTGTAATCTGCTAGAGACATGATGAGGTTTGTATGTGCAAAGTTTCAAAAAAAATCTGTCTGTTAGAAAAATTTGTGATATATATCGTTAATACAGGTTGCTTGCATAATGGGTGTCCACTCAGTCAGAAAATATTGAAATCTTTAAGGAAATTGAGCATTTGTTTGTTTCATGCCTGTTTTCTTTCATTTTTCTTCTAAAAAGCTGTCTTCAGTTGGTGTGTAAAAGAGACTATGGCATTTGCATGATTATGATTGATTAACTGAACTTGTTTGCTGCTAACTTAAAAAAGATAACTTTTTCAAGGTCTAAATGTGGATTATCATTTATCACTCCAACTGAAATAATATCAAATACAGTTTTAACATCAGAGAGAAGACAGTGTAGACAAAGGATCAGGGGGCATCTTCTGTGCAGTCTGATTTTCATCTGTGCTGTCCAGAAAAGCTGGAAAACTAATCATGTTTCTGATGCACAGGTGTTATACGCTGACACATAATTGTAAGTTATTTTGTCCATACAAATATTGACAGCATTCGAATCATGGCCTGGTGTCCCACTGTCCACTTTGCATCTGTTTTTGCACCATCTATTGTTTCTAACTTCTCAGCAACCACTGGCCCAAACTGAACCAAATTTGAAAAAAAAATACCTTCTTTGCACTGTATCTCTATATATCCATTGTTCGGTATATTCCTTGGATAGTGTAAATATGAATTGATTTTATTTGAGATTATTTACTCCATTATTGAGATGCCTAATAGGTAACTTGTTACTCCATTCAAAAACTTTTCCAGACTCTGTTGTAGTACATTTACAAGAGTTTTTTTTTCTATCATTTCCATTCCCAAGCCACCAACACACTCTCAGATATGACTGACTGTAAACAAACTTTGGAAAAAAACAATCACAGCATAAGTACTTCAGAAGTAGGGATCAAGTCAGAGACAGGCGAAACTAGCCAGACAGAGGCCGTTATTTATGGTAAGCTTTGTTTTTTACATTCATTTAGAGGTCTTCCATAGATCCTATTTTGATTTCTCTTGAACTGATAAGCTTTAATCATTATCTGCTGGTGCATTAGGTGACTTTGTATTAATTAGAAAATAGTGGAAAGAGACGAAATTACTTGTTACAAAGAATTTTTCCTTTTGTCTGAATGTTTACAAAAGCCATCAGTGAATTTCATGATGGCTACCGTATGGTACTTTTCACAGACAATGTAGATCAAAGATTAGACTGCTTATTCTGTGAAGTCTGATCATTGATCTACACTCTTTACTATAGTGTAAGACACCAAATTAGCATAGAAGCTACAATAATTATGTAGAATAGTTATACCAACTAAAAATATTTAGTTGGTGCTCCAAGGCCTAAAAAGCGAAGTTCTTGTTTTATTTTCTACTGTAGATAATACAGGCATAACAGGCAATTTCACTGTTTGCCACAATATTTACAGAAGCCATCTTTGGCACCAGGATTACTACATGTACACATTATGACTTTCTATGCAGCTGCAGCTTACAGGATATGATCATGGGAAAAGAAATGATTTGTTGTTAGAAATAAATGCTTCTTTTCCCCCATTGTTTTACATCCAGACAACTTATTTTTCTGGCAAATATTGGCCTTTGTGTAATTTATAATTTACTTTGCCCCAAAAATAGCTTTTGCAGTAAAGATTTAAAAAGAAGAGAGGGAAAAAAAGACTATGTCTCATATTTTGCTTTAGATGATACTGACATGGAAATCATTCAGCTTGGCGAGGCAGAGGGAGGGGAGGACAGTGATGAGATCCCATTTGATACAGATGAAGAAGATGAAGATGGATTTTTTGAGGAGGACATTGCTAGTGCTGATGTTGAAGGACTGAATGCTAGTGGTGATGCGTCAGACCAAGGTACACCTGGTGGGGAGAAAAAGCCAGTGACTCCACGGCAGCACTTTAAGTGTAGCCAGTGTAACAAAATCTTTTTTGGGCCAATCAAATTTAAAAGTAAGTTTTGTTTTTTTTATATCTTGATGTGGTTATCTTTTTCTGTTTAGACAGATATAAGATATTTAAATGTACCTGTTTAATTGTCAAATATGTTGACAAAAGATAAGGAAAAAAAAAACCAATCCATTTTTTCCATCTTGGATTTTTTTATATAACCCTTTAGCACACAATCCCGATTTTTAATGACCCTGAAAAAACAGTGTAGGAAAAGGAGAAAATGCTGATAACCAGCATTTTCATCCTGTTCCCACAAAGTTTTCTTCCCCTTCACCAACAAGTACCACAATTTGAGTCACATCTGAATTGTAGTACTCAAATGCTTTCAATATTGAAAAAGCCTATCATTTTATCTTGTGGTAAGAGGTTAAATCATTTCTTTTTGCAGACCACTTTTTGCTTTTTAAGCAATTAATCCTTGCAAGAATTTTTCAAGAATTAATCATGCTTCCAGCCTTATTCATGCCAGTTATGTATATTTCACAAGAATATTTTCTTATTCTGCAAATTTGTTTCAGATGTATGAGATTAAGAATATCCAGTATTTGATAATTAATGGTGTGCTGATCAAATCATTCTTATAATGCAGAATTCAGATAAACATTGAATGTAAGTTTTTCATTTCAGTGCACATGTACAAGCACACTGGCCATAAGCCTTTTCCCTGTAATCAGTGTCACAAGAAATACACCAATAAGAAATCCCTTGTAATACATCAAAGAACACACACTGGGGATTTACCATACGAGTAAGTTCTTTTTCAGTGTTACTGAATCATTGTTGAGTCTTTGAAGCTGACCAGTGTGATGCATAGCCAACAATAAATGTAAATTATTTGGAGTATATTGTAGTTTAAGGTTGGATCAGACAAAATATGTAGTCTGATTTTGAAAACTTAACCATATTACCATACAAACCCAACTTTTAATGACCTCGAGGAAGAAGGCTTTACTGAACATTGTTCGAAAAGAGGAAAATGCTGGTAATCAGCATTTTCTCCTTTTCCCACAGTGTTTTCTTCCCTTTGAAAGCCTATTTCAGTTTTTGAGTCATGTGAATTATTTCTTCTGTAAAGGCTTTCCAAAATTTTAGCATGTGGTAAGAAATTAAATCTTTAATAATGTTTTTTTGTACTTATATCTGTTATAAGTTCGGATTTTAAGTGGGGTCAAAATGAGGTCACAGGGTAAAGTTGTTGAATTGTTCATAAAAATCCATTTGAATTACTACCAGTCTTCTGCTTTCTCATGTCTCATCACTAAATATGAACGCTAACTTGATTTAATTGGTCTCACTTGTGCCTCAGTATTTCCACCAGGTATTCATATGCCAACTTTTTTGTTTAGATGTACATTGTGTGGAAAAAGAACACCTAGTAAAATTGCACTAAAGTCTCACCTGAAATGCCATGATGGGAAAGGAGGGGGCTTTCCGGCCAAATGCGATGTTTGTGGTCGAGAGTTCAGTCGAAGACATCTAATGGAGAGACACAAGCTTCATAAACATACAAATGCTCCTGAAGAATTCAAATGTGGAGAGTGCAACAAACTTTTTGGTCATCAAAGTAAGTCTTTACCATACAATATAAAGTTTTAACTACCCGGAAAGAGAGTGCTTTTGAAAACATTGTGGGAAAACTCTAAAATTCTGTTAACGATGTTTCGTCGGGTTGTCAGTGCACAATATTTTTGCGCATGTCTCTTCGCTTCTCTGTTTTCTAGCGCATAACTTTGTCTGATTGTAGCACTATTATTGGACTACTGATTTTTGCTGCAAGACATGGAGAAAGTAGTGGTAGATACATTTTTTTTTAAAGATCAGTTTATGAAGGTGTAAATCATTCCTAAACAGCGAAAATGCAACATGTACATTTGTCGGACATTACTTATCCAGATAGTAAGTTTAGTGTGGTAAAAAGAGAAAATTACATGTATTTTCTCCTTTTCAACATTTTCTAACCCTCTTTCCTGGGTATTGATAGAAATCAGGATCGTTTGATTAATTTTGCTATAAGGTTCGTAAATAATCTATGCCTTTGAGTAATTCTGGACAGTTCTACTTGTATTGTTCTTCCATTCTCCCATCTATTAAAATATACAACATGTATTTGGTATTAACCCTTTTCTAAATGAATTAAATTGGAACTTCAAAATTGAAAGAAGCTCCAGACGACAAATTAAACAAGGTTTAAATGAGATTAAAAGAACCATTTGTGCAGAAAAGGTTGTGGGGGAAAGGAACAATTGCTTGTAATGAACAATTACCGCTTTTACCAAAATGTTTTCCAAAGCCGTCCCATACCAATGTTAAATCGAGACTATATCAAGGAAAGGGTTGACAGAGTACAATCTTTATTGTGAAAAAAACATGATTTAGTGCTAGAAATAATACATCTTACTAAGTAATTTGACATCTTGGGTGTTTTGTGTCACTCTCTTTGTTCCAAGGGAGGTAATTGAGTTCAAATATTGGGAAAAGTAGCCTGGCAACCTACCTTTTTTTTTTTTGCATTTTTTGATAAAGGATATAATCATGTATATTTCTGAGAAAAATGAGAAAAATCTTTGCGCTAGATTTTTTTGAGGGTCAAACAATGTCCTGATTTTCTGTGATAAAATAAGCAATTTTGTGGGCTAAGGGTTTTATTGAAACAGAGATAGCGTATCATTAATTTGAAATATCTGTTAATTTCTCATCAAAGTCAGAGGATCCATTGTTTCACTATGAATTTAAAACACAGAGAACATGATTTGACTGAAATTACAGATTTTAATCACAAAATTCTGACATATGCTGCAATAACTGGGTTTTTGTGTAATTTGAAAAAAGGGTTTGTTCTTGGTGGGCTCAGAACTTTTTGGTTCATCAGGCAACATCTGATTATCTATTCGCATATTGAAAGAACATACTTTGAAGTGTTTCTGTGTCAAATTTCACGAAATTCTCAGCGCTAGAAATAACTCACTGAAACGCCTTTAAGCTGCATTTTTTTCTCCTTCCTCCACATTATTTTCAACCCTTTCAAAGACAAAAATCATCATTGAGCTGTGTTTGATTTATCGACTGCACATGCTTGCAATTTGTGCGAGTCCAAAATTTTGTCCAGGGTTTCCGTTTACGACGTAAAAGTATCTGTATACCCATGAAAATCAGCTTGGATGCAAAATAAATAAGCTGATCGCGTCCCTGGGACGCAGTCAAAATTGAGTCAAAACAATAATTTAATTAGACTACATCAACACCGAAAACAATTCGAAATACGAAGATTTTAACTCTGCCTGTACAAACTGACCATCGGAATTCCAAAATGTCTATAAATAGAGCTTGGTTCGCCAACATGTAAACTCTACCAATCTCTTTCCTGAGACTGGTTACCTGCGTTAATCTATACTGTCTTTCACGGCAAACAGCAGGACAACAGCTGTTGCTTAGCACTTGTATGCTGAAACAGAAGATGGCTTCCCCGGCAAAAAAGAAAAAACATTCTCGATCTATCCAAGACCAATGGCTGACAGATCCTGCCTTTAAAGATTGGTTAGTGAAAGACACTGATGATACAGATTCTTGCATTTGCATGAAGTGTTTGATTTGCTGTGAAACCAAGCAGAAAAATATTTTCACATCAGGTTGTACGAACTTTCAGAGAAGTTCGATTGTATGACATATTTCGAGCGACAGCCACTGACTTGCTCAGCAAATTAAGTCTGCGAAAGGATCCATAAAGAATTTTTAATTTCTAGTCAGGTTAAACTAGTCATTCATATTACGAGGCTTACTTAGTATCTAAGTTTAGTTCTCTTTTGTGATTTGATCTTCCTTTTTATAAGGTTAATAAGCCAATCCATTTAACTCCTTACGAAACAGTAAAATTTTAGACTTGTCCAAACTGAAAGCATTTGAAGACGACAAAAGAAAAGTGACTCTTACACTGAAATTTGTTTAAAGAAGGGTAGAAAACATTGTAGGACAAGGAGAAAATGCTTGTTACAAGTATTTTCTCCTTTTCCCGCACTATTTTCAAAGGCTTTCTTACTCACGGTTATATTGTGGACTGGTAAAGGGTTACATTCCATTAGAGAGACACTCAGGGTAGTATTTCAAAACTGCTGTCCTCTGAAAATGACCATGTGGAAAGGGAGGAAAAAATCTTGTGAAGTGCAAGGTTTTTTTCCTTCTTCATTCTATCCCCCAACTAAAGTGGTCTTGATTAAAAAGATGATTTATGGAAGAAAAAATGGGACTCGGAAGAAACTCAATGGGACTGAACTTTTTCAGTGGCACTGGGTCCCAGGGACTCAGTAAAATTTTATTCAAACGGAAACACTGTTTGTCATTTGGTATTAAGAATTAAATCTTTTTCAAATACCAAAATGCATATTGAGAACATTTGCTGATGACATCAAATGTAGCTTATACGAGGGCTGTTCGATATGTAATGTGTATTGTACCACAGCGTGATTTTTGCTTTGCACGATTTCGTGGATGATGATACGCTTGAATAGCTCTATTCAATACCTTTCCAACGGTATAAACACGAGCCTTCAGCTCCACACAGTTTTAAACTTATAGTCATTTCAATAGAGCTAGTCGTTGACCACTATTGTAAAAATGGTTGGGAAACGGACTAAGAATATTGAAGAAATTAGAGCTTATATAAAAGTTCGCACAAAACTCGGTCATTCGGTGATGCAGATTTTTACTGAACTGGGGGAAGTTTATGGGTGTGATAAGGTATCTTATGAGACAGTTCGTAGTTGGAGAAAGAAATTTTTGACTGGCACAGAGTCCGTCAAAGATGCAGCAAAATCTGGCCGACCTGTGACTTTAACAGGCAAGGCAAATGTCTCAAAAGTCAGGGAAATAATTGAAAGTGATAGCAGATACACGATTTGTGATATTGCCAACGCTGTTGGCATATCGCTATCGCGGGTGCATTTCATTTTGAAGCGTATTTTGAAAATACGAAAGATTTCTGCCAGATGGATACCTCATATATTGACAGATGACCAAAAACGGGTACGAGTACAAACCGCTAAGCAATTGCTCAAAATGTTTCCCAAATTCAATCAAAGACAATTTGCAAACATTGTTACTGGTGACGAAACATGGGTTCACTATTTCAAACCAGTAAGAAAAATTGGAAACAAAATATGGCTAACTAAACACGGTAGAAGGCCTGTAGTTGCCGAAAGAAGCACAAGCACAAAGAAGGTTCTTTATTGCATATTCTTCTCATGTGATGGTATAGCCGTACAAATTCCGGTGCCAGTGTTACAGGTCGGTATTACCGAGATGTTATACTAAAAAAGGTCAAGAAATATTATCTTAAACGACGCCCTGTGTCAGGATTTAGGCATGTTCGTCTACTTCATGATAATGCTCCATCACATACATCTGAGCTTGTGAAGCAATTTTTGAAGTCGGAGAAGGTTACCGTCTTGCCACACCCACCATACTCTCCAGATCTAGCCCCATGCGACTTTTTCCTTTTTCCAAAACTTTAAAAGTTCTTATCTGGTCGTCGTTACAAGTCCCGACAAGCCCTTGGCTCAGCCATCAGTCAGTGCCTCAGAGGTCTACCTAAATCAGCGTACCGTGACGCATTTCAAAAATGGATTCAGAGATTGAAATTATGTATTTCAAACCGCAGAGAATACCTTGAAGGGATGTAATGTTCATTTCACTATTTGAGTCGAATGCTTTTGAGATATCGTACAATACACATTACATATCGAACAACCCTCGTATAGTGGGATTTTTTATTCTTCTTTTTTGAAAGGCCTGAAATCATTATTGGATAAAGAGGAGATGCTGTTTACAAGAACAGTTTTTATTTTCCTACAGTTGTTTTGATAGGCCTCAGGTTTATCAAAAAAGTGGGATCTTTTAATAAAGGGTTGAATCTTTTCACAATGCCTTCATACGTAGATTTTATAAGTTTTATTAAACCTTTACCGAGACAAAAATTTTTGCTTGTCCAAATTCAAAGCATTTGTAGACAACAAATATGGCTCAAATTGTGGATTTGTCATTGAAAGGTAAGAAAACTTCACGGGAAAAGAAGAAAATGCAATTTTAGCTCAGTTGTTTTCGAAGAAATCAAGCAACCACTGCCAAACGTTGGCATCCACATGCAGTGCTCTTGTTTCCTTTTCCAGTAATGCTTCCCAAAGCTTACTTCCTCAAGTTCTCATATTCAAAATTGTTGGGTATGGAGTTAATTATGTGTAACAGTTCTGACAAAAAAACCTCCCAGGGCAAGTATTGAACCCTGGACCTCCTGGTCCCAAAGCAAAAGCTCTACCACATTGCTACCTGGACCTCCTGGTCCCAAGGCAAAAGCTCTACCACATTGCTACAAAAGCTAGCTCTATAGCAAGGCAGTATAAGTGTCCCCTTATACAAACACAAGCTATACATTTATATCTTTCTGTGGGATAGACCAGTATACTACATGTGTATCAAGTGGAGAGAGAAATTGGCCATATTAAGCCTTTCTATTTGTTATTTCATTTGAGCACTTTATTTCCAATATCTTCGAGTTAAAAGGGCTTGGAATTTCTGCAATAATGGGTTCATCAAACTGCCCTCAAAACATCAATATGTCACAGTCAGACAAGTCATCTATGCAAACAAACTATACTCAAAACAGACACAGTGAACAACTGTTTAAAACTGCCATAAGGAGTAAAAGATCATTAAAGCTTAAAAAATTGTTTCAAAACTTAATAGCTTAAACAAATGATATAGATCTGGTGGATAAAATAACAAACTTTGGAAACAAATGCTTTTCTTTATTTGCAGGAAGTTTAAAGAGACATTTTATGTCAGCTCATATGGGAGTGAAAAACCACACCTGTAACCTCTGTGGTAAAAGTTTCTATAGGAAGGAGTATCTAACTGGGCACTTACTGCAGCATGGTGGTGCAGCGGCAGAAGGGATCAGTAAAAGGCCAAGGGCTTCAACATTTAAACCAAGACCCTCCGTGTTTGCCCAGACATACCAGGATAAAAGTGAGAAAGGGGATGACACTGTTGTTGATACAGAGCAGGTGAGAGTGGTGTTTTCGAAGAATACAGTGAGGTATTCTCACAGCCCTGATGTCGCTCGCCGTCTGTGTCATGCAAAAACTTTGACAATTTCAAATCTTTAACATTTTATAATATCTCTGTCATTCCTGAAGATAATTACTTCAAATTTGGACTAGCTGTTCACTGTCGAAAGGGGAATCCATACAATAAGAGCAGGTAACCATCAAATAATTTTTGACAGTTATGACCCTTTTTTAACTTAGAATATGCACTTAAAATCAAGCAACTGCAGCTGAGCATTGGCATCCACATGAGGTATTCTTGTTTCAGTTTATCTGAATATAGTGTAAATGGGTTTGATGGCTTTTCATACCAAAAAGAAAAAGAAAAAAAAAGAGCCATGCTCTGGCAAAAAAGGTCTAATGCATCTCTGTGAAGAATGATACCGAGCAAGTCATCACTAAATTATGGATCCATAAAATCAATTTTGTCTAATAACCTGCTGAATCCAGAGGTACACTGGTCCTTTAGCATGCAGAGAATTGACCAATGGCAAAAAGTTTCGACCCATGTCAGCCTGTGGAGGCTGACATGGGTTGATGATTGTTGCAGATGCATTAAGCTCCCTTTTCATAGAGCATGGCTCAAAAATATTTACCTCAATTTCCAAATCTGATTAATTATATACCCTACAAAAGTAATGTTTTCTGGTGGTCACTGGAATCAGTCACTCTGTGGAAATACATACACAATAGGCATTTTGTGGTGCCAGCTCCTCTAGAAAGTTCTTTGTTGTTGTTTTAAAGCTTTGTACAATTTATTATTGTATGCTGTAGACTTGAAAGGTGCAATTTTTGGATGTCTGCTTTGAATAGTTCAAGAATTATCTGTACTTGAACGAGACACTTTTGTACTTGATGCACTTTGTTCCTGTCCACCAAAGCACTTGGCTTGGGTTTCAAGTCACCTTTGTTACATCTGTAGTTTGCTTTATGCATAGTTTGTTTCATGCTTAATTTGTGTCCTATGTTTTGAATCATGTCAGGAAAAGAATGTACAAATATGAAAGGTATTTTTATTTTGCAGCAAACCATTTTTAAAACCATGGTGGTGAAAGGAGAAAATGTGTCATAAGGAACAGAATCTCTTTTTGTCACATTATTTTACATATGCTCATAAATATTGATTCATTATGAAGTTTATATATGTAAGTTTATATATTTGACAAGAATTTTTTAAGTGGTCTTCTAAAAAGTTGACTCGGGAGAGCTTGTGTGTAAAAGTGTATTTGAGGAAAAGCTTTAACTTTTTACCAGATGGCAAAAGTTTAGACTGGTCCATATTGAAAGCTTTTTCAGAGGGCAAATTAAGTGTGGTTGAAATGATTGGTATTCTCTCTGAAAGGTTAGAAAACATTAGGGGAAGAGAAGAATATGCTGGTAACCTGCATTTTCTTCTTAGCATTACAACTCTGGATTTTGTGGTAAAGGTTTAACTCTTTACCACACAATCCCGAGTTTTAACGACCCTGAAACAGAACGCTTTTGAAAACAATGTGGGAAAAGGAGAAAATGCTGGTAACCAGCATTTTCTCCTTTTCCCTCAATGTTTTCTACCCTATCAAAGACAGAAATCATTGTTTGAGTTACTTCTAATTTGTCGTCTGCAAATGCTTTCAACTTGGTCCAGTCCAAAATGTTGTCATTTGGTAAAGGGTTAACATAAAAATGGCCATGAACAGAATCTTTTTTGCCACATTTATTAAAATTCAAAGTCAATCAGGTCTCAGTTTTGTGTGTTCAGGTTCAGAGAATAATTCTCCATCAAGACGAGAACGGTCATCTACGTGTCGTAGATTTGGAGACAGAGAGAGAAGTGAAAAGAATGCTAGACTCACAAATCACTGGAGGGGAAGTTCCTGAAACTATGGTGGTCCATGTAAGAATATATTTTTGTCTAGCAGTTATATTTTAGCTTTTTATATCAGAAACCAAAGTAATATTCATCAACTCATCTACTTTTAATGGAGCCATGCTCTGTGAAAAGGGGGCTTAATGCATCTGCAAAAAGCTGACCGGGGTCAAAGCTTTTTATATAAAACTACACACATTTAACCAGTGAAATTAAAGGAATCTGTCCTTGAAAGTGCAGGAAACATATTAAGAAAAGAAGAAAATGCCGTTTACCAGCATTTTCTCTCTCTTTTCGTAGGGTATTCTAGTGTCTTTTTCTCCATTGTTGTTTAAACAAAAGATTGTTTGGTAAAGTGGTAAACAAATTTTCCTGCTACCTGAAAGGAGCTTTTGCATTAACTTAATAGTAATTCCAATGGTAGATTTAAATTTCAACGGAAAAGTGAACTAATAAAGGCGCATAGAGTTGATATCTTTCTTCTATTCTGAGAGTTAAGTGAAACCAGTTCCTATCAACCTTAGTACAGCTAAACGCAAACTCAATGGCTGTGTAATGCAGACAAGGTAGATCAAGATCGGACTGCACAGGGTGTGTAGTCTGATCGTAGGTCTATACTGTCTGTGTGTACGCAAGATATTCTGTTAAAAAATTTGCAATATCAATATTTTGAGCACTGACTTGGGAATCTCCATTTGATTTATTTAGCACCACAAGGGTTAAGGTTATCATCAAAAAAAAAAAACTTGGATTTAATTTCACAGAAAGTGATTTTGATGAAAATATGACTGAAAGTAAAATAAAGAAGGCAGTTGAATTTCCCCTGTATAGTTGCTTTTCTGTAGAAATTTTAAGATGAGGCACATTAAAGCTCCTTATTGTGTAAAATCTATAGATTGAAGATCCTTCAAGTGGCCGCCCTCAAGTTGTCCATGTAGAACAAGCAGGTGACCAAGTAGTAGAGGTACCCATTGAGGGACAGAGTGAAGTTGAGTACCAGTTAGTACAGGAAAGACCTCAGGAGTTTGTGATATCTGGTGATGCTGGTAAGTACAATGAGAGTCATTTGTCATGATTACAGTGTTAATAGAGGCAGAACGTCTGAGCTCTATAGACATATCCATAACTGTTATCAAATTTTTTTTTATTAAAGAGTTTTTCTTATAAAATTTTCAAACTTAGATGAGAGCCAAAGAATTGTTTCGTCTCTTCAGTCTCTACTTCCGTCTCTTCAGTCTCTACTTCTGTACTAAGTGATAGCACATACACATCCAGGCATCTAATTAAGGCTTCCATACCTTTTGCTCCCTATCTACGATTTTGGCAAGGATTTTATGATACATTTACAGTGGAACCTATCATAAGATTTGTAAGATTTTTCTTTTTTTTATAGAAATAAATCTCTGAATACATGTATCTCCCATTAACTTACGTTGTTGTAAAACTACAAACACTATAGTAGTTATTTTGAGAAATTTGGTTTATGGTAATTATTATTTTTTCCTTCGTTCACAATGTTTTTACCCTGCCAAAGACAAATCTCCCCATTTAAGCCAAATGGAATTTGTCATCTGCAGCTGCTTTCAATATGGACAAGTCTAATATTTTGTAGTCTCGTGAAAGAGATGGTACAAGTGGAGGCTGAATACAAGTGTGTTTGATTGGATTTTTTATAGCATCTACATCCAATACCCAGTATATATATGCTACAAGTGGAGGGGAGATAATTCAAGGTAACCAAGACCTCGTATATGGACAACCAGCTGTTCAATATGAAGTAGAGTGTGTCGGGGATGTTGGTGATGAGGAGGCACTATCGGCCATTAATTTACTTGCACAAGCCAGTGCACAACAATATGAAACTGTTATTTCACAAATTTAACCTGTTTCCATACACATTATCTTTTACTGTGAGGAAGAAGGCTTAAAAATACTGTGGCAAATGGAGAAATTGTTGGTTACCAGCATTGTCTCCTTTTCTTGCAATGTTTTCTACCCATATAATGACAAATTCCATCATAAATATTAGCTACATTTAATTTTTGACCTGCAGATGCTATGAACATGTTGAAATTTTTGTCATCTGATCAATTGTTGATAGGAATGCGATTTCTGGGATTCCAAACTCGATTCTAATTGACCCATGCACTGTGAAAAGGGGGTTTAATGCATCTGTAAAAAGTGTCGGCCAACGTCAGCCTGCGCAGTCTGTGCAGGCTGATACAGGTCGATACTTTGCTTTATTATGTCTCAGCCAAGTAGACTGCTAGTTCTTGAAATTAGATTTAATCACATTTTGAATTGTTGAAAGTGGTTACAGACCTCCGTTGAAAATGTTGTTTAGGAGAAATAGTTCACTTTTGATTTGTTTTTGTACAGTAATTACTTAAACCTATACCACACAATCCTGTTTTTTAACGACCCTGACAAAGAAGGCTTTTGGAAACATTGTGGAAAAAGGAGAAAAAACATTTTCTCTTTTTTCGCCAGTGTTTTCAACCTATTCATGAACAAATACTATGAGTTGAAAAACATGCGAATTGTGCTCTGTCAATATGGACAAGTTTAAAATTTTGCCATGTGGTAAAGGTTTAACACAAATTGCAAGTATTTAGCTGTCCTGATCGTGTATCTTTGTGTAAATAAGAAAAATTGTGTGCATAAGAAAAACAAAAGACTAAACGGCTTGAGATTACTAAGAGCATAAATTCTGAAATTAAAAAAAATATATAAACGTGTATTTTGTCTTTAGTGTCATAAATAATTTCAGACTTCTCACATGTTTATACAGACTAATTTATTTGATCCTTTATTGATGTATTACATGTATACAGTTTGTCCTCCGTCTTTTACACTTAGTTTGCTAGATATATTTTCCTGTGATTTGCTGACATGTTGATTAGGATCTTACTTTCTGATCTTAACCTATACTTGCTCATCCTGAAATAGTTTGGTCTCTTTGTATTGTCTTGATTAGCGGTCTGATGAGGGTTTTTTTTTTTTTTCCCTTTTGCTTAGTTGAATCCTTTACCCCACAATACTAACTTTTAACAATCATTCAAAAGAGGTCTTCTGAAAACATGGGAAATGGAGAAAATACTGGTAACTAGCATACTCTCTTTTCGCACAATGTTTTCTACCTGTTCAAGGACAAAATCTTTAGTTTGAATAATATTTGAATTGTTTTCTGCAAATGCTTTCGATTTGGTATGGTCCAAAATTTTGCTGTGTGGTAAAGGGTTAAAGTTATTAGGCTAATCCAAATTCAGTAGAAAGGTGAAGTACTGAAACATAAAGATAGTTTAATTACGGACTTTGTCTCCGTTGCACGATGTTGTAACCAAATGTTTATAATGTATATTTATAGACTGATAAAAAAAAGTGACAGGCTGATCAAAGGGAAAATATCTTGCTCATGGCGAGAAGTATCTTCTCTCTGCATGATATTTTCCAAAACTAATAAAGTAGTATATATATGGTTATCTAGATCACGTATTTAAATTTCGAAAAACCTCTGACATACAATTTTAACCGTTTTGATGCTTAACATCAGCTGAGTTCCTTTCACTAAAGTTCAGTGTAAAATATTTTACTACAGAGCCCGGTATTTTTGAGATACACTAAAATGTGATGAAATCGCAATACGTTGTAATCGTAAAATAACTTAAATGGGGTAAATTAGCGAGCATGGAAACGAGATTGAAATATGAACTGACGGAAAAATGGTATACAGGAAAATTGTTTATTTCAGTGTATGATCCAAATTTCTTTCAGCGAGCGAAAAGCAAGGGTCATAATGTTCACTAGTAGCGAAGACACGAGTGAAAATATAGCACTTGCGTTTCACGATCATACAGTGAATCAAACAGTCATCCTATTTCTTTTATGCTGTTCACTGAGAGTGTTGACTGTCTCACCAAAAGCAATTTTTCATAAAAATCAACTATTTTAAAAGGGCTTCGGGAAGCAGACATTGGTTGTTTTTTTTTTTGGCTTAGCTGTTTTTGAAGAAAACGTCGAGGTACTATCGTAACCCTGGCATCTTCGTCGTCAGCGTAGTCGTGCGAAAACTTTGACATTTTATAACATCTCTCTTATTACTATAGATATTTGCTTCAAACTTGGTCAAGTTGTTAATTATTAAAATAAAACCTATACAACAAGGGCAGGTAACCATCTAAGCTGTTTTGACACAGTTATGCCCCTTAACTCATTACCAAACGACAATATTTTAGGCTTGTCCAAATCGAAAGCATTTGCAGACGACAAAATAAAAGTGACTGAAAATTTGAAATTTTTTTTGTGAAGGGTAGAAAACATTGTGGGAAAAGGAGAAAATGCTGGTAACCAGCATTTTCTCCTTTTACCACAACGTTTTCTAAAGGCTTCTTTCTCAGGGTCGTCAAAAATAGGGATTGTGTGTTAATTGGATAACTTAGAATTTTCACTAAAACTCAAGCAACAGCAGCCGAGCGATGGCATGCGGTGCTCTTGGTTTTGTAAGGGATTTTATTATAATTACATTCGTAGGATAGATAAGCAAAAGGATGGGGGTGGAGTAGTTCCTGCAAGAAAAAGTCAAACTCACTGGTGAATTGTAAAATCCACCGGATTGTTAGAATTTATAAAATGTTAGAATTCTCTGTTAGATTTATACAAGCAACTGAAAATCATATGAGAGGAAAAAAACACGAAAATAAAATTCAAAAAAAGAATGAGGCGGGCAACCTTGAAATATCTGGGTTACTGCTTTGAACTTGTTTCATGCTGACTGGAGCATAGTTGCATCCTTTGTTTATCTTAACTCTGTAGTCGAACTTATCCTGCGCGTGCGCGGCTGTTGGTGTAATTTACGGAGTGTGAAAAACAAGATCAGCGTGCACATACGTGCAATCTGATCTTGCTTCACACTCTCTGCTGTTCTATCAGTATTTTCGGTCATTTCAGTACCCTTTCGATGCCATTAAAGGTGACGAAATCTATATATATAATTGTCAACAATTTAAATTCGGCAGAATATATGGGTTAACAGGATGACAACGCCTAGACACTTCGGTGACACTGCACGCTTACAGGTTCCCTAGAGCAGACACTTCAATAATGTAGTGTGCAGTATATCATAAAATGGATAACTCTTCACGGCATGTGCAACTGTTTTTTACACGTTCAAATGATTATTTGGTAGATAAGAAATAGAAATTGGTTAATGTTGACATTACCACTGACAGACTACATTTCACTTTGCAGCAAACCACTTTTGAAAACATTGTGAAAAAAGGAAAAACTGCTAGTATAAATGTATTAAACATTATATGGAATTCCCCATCTCACAAAGACGTTTTCAAAAGTCGTCCCCTGCAATGCGCTTCAGGCAGTCATGCGTTGTTTAAGATGGCAGAACATTGGTAGCAATACGATCGATTTCCTTTTGTCACAGCGTTTTATTAAAAGAGCTCTTTGTGACAGATATAAGGAAGAAAAGGAACAAAATAGTTGGACATTAAACGATTAACTTGCCTCGCGACAGGTGGCAGTTGTGGAGATAAATAGCTGTTATCATTTAAGGGCTTGTGACAAAGTGCACTATTAGGGTTGTAGAAGGTAAACTCATGATACGTTCGTGAAGGCCTCGTATTAACCTTTTACTACACAATCCCTTGTTTTAACGACCCTGGAAAATTATAGTTTTGAAAACATTGTGGGTAAAGGAGAAAATGCTGTTAACCAGCATTTTCTCCTTTTCACACAAAGTTTTCTAACCTGTTACAAACATATCCAGCCATTTGAGTAACATTTGAATTGTCGTCTGCCGGTGCTTTGAATTTAGACCAGTCGAAAATACTGTCGTGTGGTTGAGTCAAAAGCACCGTTGGACTCGGCGTCGTGCGAGAAATACGAATATATATCATTCGACATGGTTTAAGTAGCATTGTAGCAAAATTCTTCAAGCGGCTATGACCTAAATATCTTTTCAGCAAGTTTAACCTTTTACAAAACCTCATATTTACACCTTTTACCACACATTCCCGGCTTAAAGCGACCCTGAGATAGAAGGCTTTTGAAAATATTGTGGGAAAAGAAGAGAATGCTGATATTGTAACCAGCATTTTCTCGGAATGTTTTATACCGTTTGAAAAAAAAAAATCTCATAATTTAAGCCACAATTTATTTGTCGTCCGCAAAGACCTTGAATTTGGACAAGTGTAAAATTTTGTTGAGTAAAAAACAACTTGACATACACTAATACTGTACGTGTGCTCCTGTCAAAATGGCCTGTATAGCAGAATATCGACAGAATAATATCTGTGAATAGTGCACAGTTGTCCTTTTTAGAATTAACCCTTGCCCAGTTGGTCACGGGGTAGCCACTGTTACGCGACATGGGTATAAATACAGAGAGAGAGAGAGAGGACAGAGGACTGAATTTTCACTGTAATCATTTCGGAGACAAAGTAGTTAACCTTTGTTTGAACGTTGTAGATAAATTAAAACATTTAAAATCCGAGAACGAGAGAGACCACGTAGGTATCTGAAGGATAAGTATATTGTAAAAGCAGCAGCAGGGTCCAGTCCACAACCCCTGCTCCCGAATATTAAATTAGTTGGGGCAAAAAGCTGTTTTGCTATCCCTCCAACCCTCTTTTTACCCCCCCCCCCCTTTTCAAACTTTTTACTTGTAAAGATCTAACGTTGTGGAAAGGCATACATTGCAAACCTCCTACACCATATAATTTAACTCGTTATCTGGTGTTTAAATTCAATCAATGTGGTTGACTGTCTAGGCCTATGTCAGACAGACAGCTGAAGTCTATGTGACGTCAAAGAAATAATAACATTGTCAAAGTGAAGTAACCCCGAAACATACTTGTAAAACGGAACGGAACACAGACATTTTAGTCAGACATTTGCATACATGCAGTACATTGTCTTGTCAAAATTGTTATTTGAACTTTGGCATATTAAAGTGATATGAAAATTGAGAGAAAAACATCGTGTCTTCTGTTTTCTAATCGCTATCCGAAAACCTGTAAACTGCGATGAAAAAAAAAAACAACATAAAACTGAAGGAAAAAAAACCCGTAATTTTGAGTAGTTTTCTTGTACCAACACACACAAAAAGAATACATGAGCAAAGCACTGTTGAGACAGAAGAATTGCGTGAGAATAGCGAATCTCCACTTGCAATGTTGCGAAAGTGATGTATAGTACAAAAGTATTGGTAATGAAGTAAACGGTAAATTGTTTCGTAGTTTATCTCGTTAGACGAATACACATCACAGACGGTCGCTTTAATCTATTTGTATTTCGTAATTTTGTATAACTGATAGTGGTTCGAACTCGGTTATTACGTGATGGCATTTAACGCGAAAATAGACCATGCTCTGGAAATCTGTCTGTGTAAGTACGGTGTTTACTTATATTTAAACCCCAATAACGGCCAAAAGTAAACAATGTGGATAATAAAATGCATTTGAATTAAAACCATACCATTCAAAAGTATGGAAATTATTGTGAAGATAACAATCAGTTATTGTATGGAAGGTCCATGTGTTAGTCGCTCGCAGAAAAATGAATTGTAAAAGTAGGTCGAAAGTTGCCAGGTCGCTCTATCTTTTGTTTACTTTTTACCCGATTTTAAAATTCATTTAAACTGCATTTTCTCCTTTTTTTTCCCATTTTTCTACCCTTCAAAAGGCAAATTTAATAATTTTATCCACATTCAATTTATCGTCTGTACATGTTTTCAAATTGGACAAGTGGAAAACTTTGTCGTTTGGTAAAGAGTTAAACCTATTTATTTAACATCGATTGGGAAGACATGTCTTTAGCTAAAATCAATTAGACTTGTCCTGCCGATAGTAACTTGTTATTCCCCTTCCCATAAAAACAGATACAAGTAGATGTTGATGTTGCTTGGCCATTTCTTTATTATCAAAGTAATCTGCAGGAGGAAAAAGTCAAAACTCTTCAACAGTATAATCCTTCGACTACGTGAGCATGCGTATTGTTTGCGCATGTCTGGTCTTACTCTGCTTCTCAAAATTGATTTTCGAGTCATTTCATTGTAATAAGATGTCTATTGGTTTAATAAAATCATTTTTGTACTGTGAAATGCGTTATTTCGTGTTGATGCAAATATGAACGTTTATCCATTATCTCCCGCTAGATGGCATTCTACAGATACACATCTATCTAATATGGGCATTCTGGGTACAGAACCGGACTACTTTTCAAAACAACAACCTTTACTTTGAATTTCAAAATGAAATAAACGTTTACTCAATAAAACGCTACCTGGTGCGATTCGTTCAGCTGTGATCGGCTAGCATGTAACCTATGCATCGGCCATTTATTAAAACAGCCCCTACATGCTTGGGTAATAGGCTAATAGCTTCGGTATAAGCCCTACTTTTCCGAAGTATTCGGGGATGGGTGATGCGTCATAGCAGACAGGTCGAATCTTCAAAGAATATTACATGCGCAGACAACGAACGTTTATCTGTACTCCTTTAAAAAAAAAATCTGAAAGGGGAGTGCAAGGCGGTGTAATCAAAAACACAGATGTATTCCCATCCCCTCCACCAGAAATCCAGGTTTTTTTTTTTTTTGAGCTATGCGATATATTCGAGGCTTGGTATGTTCGACATATCAAGATGTTACTTTATTAACCTTTCCACACAATCACGAGCTTTAACGATCCTGAGGAAGATGCCTTTTGAAAACATTGCGGTAACCGGCATTTTCTCTTTTTCCCACAATGATCTTACCCTATCAAAGATAGAAATCATCAATTTAGCTACTTTTCAATTTGTAGTCTGCAAATGCTTTCAATTTTTGTCCAGTCTGAAAATTTTCTTGTTAGGTAAAGAATTTAGGAAGCTACAGAAAAGCTTCCTATCAATGAGTGATTTTCAAAATCAGTTTCACGCGCAGTCACGGTCACTAATTTTTTCCTGAAATGTTCTCAATATGATATTAAATGAAGGGCTTCAATATTTTCCCCTATAATCTCACTAATCTTCATTTTGTAAACTTATGTCTGGGAGTGTATTTGGGCAAAGCACTGCAAAGCCCCGTCCCAGAAAAATTACGACATTGTCTTTCTCCCATAATCTCACTAACCTTTCTTTTCTTAAAACTTGAACGTGTATGTAAATGTTTATACTGAGTACAGGATTTGTCACAACTAGAAGAAGGGTTCAAAGGGTATATTTACCTACGGTTTAACATACAAGTATGGTCGTGCTCAATCATAACCTTTGATAAGGTGATGGAGTCAAAAGTTCATACAGTATAAAGTGTATTATGGTAGTTAACCAGTAGGGTCAATCCGGGTAAATATGGACAGAGGTATAATTACGGACACAAGCTACATTTCGAAAAATCGCCGAGCCTATTTTTAACTTAAAATATCCTTGCTACTGTCTATTTAAAGCACCCCCATCTTATTTCTGTGTCAGTGTGCTATTTTTGATGACGATTAAGTTTACGTGATGATGCAAGCACGTTTAACGTCACACATGACTCGCCCTTTCTCAATCGTACTTGTATTCAAAGATTTGTGCTTCAACTCTGACAGGTACTTGAACGCTTTCACAAGTTATAGAAATTTTACGCTAAGCCCTAATAATGTTAAAAACTAAGACAAGTGATTGAAGAAACGTAATAAATCATCAAAACAATGGCAAAATACACATTAGCAGAAATAAAGAAGAAAAAGACAAGTGTCCGTATTAAACCAGTCGTTTGAACACACTGTAAAATTACGGACACTTACAAAAAAATATTTCTTCTGTGCTACAGAATTCTTCTTTATCAAATATTTGAAAAGGAGGATATCTATAGGGTTAATTGATAGCTCGAGTCGGACACGATCTAGAGTAGGGCGATTCGGGTAATAAAGTAGAATGCGATACTATTCCGAAAATAAACACATGGAGCGAAATGATCTTTCATTTCACTGCATTTTGTAACTATTATCCTGTGTTTGTGTTTGTCGTTTTAAATCTATTACTATTATTATCCATTTAGGCCACACCCAATCCATTATTTTATTAGGTTATGGCAGTATTATTCTTTTTAAAACATTATAGAGAAAGAAGAAATAGTTTGTACCGAGCGATGCCGTATTTTCCCCACTAAAAGTAAGGTGTCCGTAATTTTCCAGTCTGTGTCCGTACTTCACCCCACATGTCCGTATTTACCCGGATTTGACAAAGTCACTTCAACTGCATTTTCGCAGTATCTTGGGCAGAGTAAACTGTACAGTCTATAGCGAAAATAACAAAGAGGAAAGTCGTGAAATGTTAACAAATAGGTTTTGGGGGTCATGGCTTTCAAACTGTAAGAGTATTGACTTACGAAGGTGAGCTGTGTAAAAATCGTCCGTATTTACCCGGATTGACCATAGTACATAAAACACAAAGGGATCAATAATTGGGCAAGCACTTACTACCAAGCGAAATTGTAACCACTACACAGTACATATTAACCCCTAGGCTGCTAAGCGCGACTCACTTACCTTTTGCGGACAGTGTAGATCAAGATCAGACTGCACAGAACGTGCAGTCTGATCTTGGATCTACATTGTCCGATTAGGAGATATATTTCTCCAAAAAATAAATTTGAAATAGCATCATTCGGGTGTTTACTATCGGCTTGAAAGTTTCATTTAATTTCTTCAGCAGAATAAGGGTTAAACCGAAAGTCAGGGGAATGATAGTCTGATCTTTACTGTACTGCTATAATTGGCCTGCAACACGCGAAAAGGGGCATTCGGACATTTGCGAAAAGTGTCGTCTCGGATCAGCCTGCGCAGTCCGCGCAGGCTAATCCGAAACAATACTTTCCGGTTTTATGTAATTTTCTGTTTTGTGGAAATCTACTGTAGCACAAAATCTAATGTAGTCGTAAAGTGCCGTCTCGGATTAGCCTGCGCGAACTGCGCACGCTGATCCGAGACGACACTATATGCAAATGTCCGAATGCCCCTTTTCGCGCGTTGCAAGCCAATTATTTGAGCTATGCTCTGTAAAACGGGGGTATTGTGAATATGTAAATAGTATCGATTCGGGTCAGCTTGCGTCGTCCGCGCAGGCTAATCTTATTCGAAACTGTTCGCTTTTCTGCATGTCCAAGGACCATTCTACCTCAACCCTCAGTCGGTTATTAAACAAAAGGGATTTTATGGATCCATAATTATGTGATGATTCGCATGTTACAATGCATCATGGGGATGCATTACACCCTCTTTTTGGCCTGAGCGCTGCTTATATTTATTTAAGCAACACTTTCTTGTCTTTCTGTCTTTCTTTGTATGGTATATGCCGCCGTTTTCAACACTAGTTAAGTTATATCGCGACGGTCAGTGCAGTTACCCGTGTTTTCCTGGAGTTAATTTTACCGGTGCCTAGAAGGGATTCGTAGCAATACTTCAGTACTGAAATGCAGGCTGGGCCGGCATGAGCCATTCTGTATATTGTTCTAATCCTCGGTTCAAAGACAAACCTATTAGGCCAGGAAAAGATCAGATTGATGAAAAAGTCTGAATATTTCGAATTGCCAGCATATGTACGGTAAACCCACTAGACTCTGGAAATCATAAAATGCATCCAGTCTAAAAAATAGATACATGATTATCTAAGCATTACTTTCTGACACAAGTTTGCTGCAGAAGACATTTTTCACGTCCTTATGAAATATGAGTAGGTCTAATTACGAACCTCTGTTAACTCTTTACCAGACGAAATTTTTTACACTGGCCCAATTTGATAGATTTTGCAGATGAAAAATTAAACGTGACTCACGTAATTATTTTTGGCTTTGATATGGTAGAAAACATAGTAAGAAAAAAGAGAAAATGTTGGTCCACAGGATTTTCTCCTGTTCCTGAAAATATTTTCAAAAGCCTCCTTTCATCAGAATCGTTGAAACACGACATTTTCGATAAAGATTACCAACTGACAAAATTTTAGACTTGTCCAAATTGAAAACATTTGCACTCGACAATTAGAATGATAAATGATTGTATTTGTTTCAGAAAGGGTAGAAAACAGTGGGAAAAGGATAAAATGTTGGTAACCAGCAATTTCTCCTTTTCCCACAATGTTTTCAAAAGCTATTTACCTTAAGGTCGTTATAAAGTAGGAATTTAATGGTAAAGAGTTAAAGGTCTAGTGCACTAAGAAATCTGAAACGAAATGTCCTTTCACCGTTTACTGCGATGTTTTTAAACATTGCTCCCTAAAAAAAACGTAAAAAAAAACCCCGTCTGCATGCTGTGACTAGTGCACGGGATAACTGAAGCCTGCGATTGCAAATCAGAAAATCAACAAAGGATTATATGTAATTCTTTTATCCCTTATAATGCTGTCAATAAAGTTGTTTTCTACCAAACGAAAAAAGTCGACTGCATGTTGTGACTTGTGCAAAAGATAGTACAGCTTAAAAGATCAATAGAGACGAAGGGTGATGTGCAGATCCTTTGCCCTTGATCACATTGTCAACCTACATGTACATAAATGTTGAATTTTCAAACCGTTTCTGTGAAAAAACTCGTCATTCGCAAGTATCGTTAACAGTATTTTAAGTTTCTCCCGTTTTTTATGTGACGTACTATGAATGATAGACTTGACCAACCAAACGCTTTCTATTTCTTGGGTAATTGTTAAAGAATTAACATACGGATATAGAGAAATGGGTTTACTTGCGGCCATATGGTGCACCCTCAGACCGCTACGCATGGCGTATAGTTGATTTTTTTTTGAAAGTACAGATTCAGATCAGACTGAACAGAAAATGCTTTCTTAACTTGACTGACACTTTTCGATAATTTTGTAAGATTTATCGCTCAAAACATCACCACGTTGTATGGGCTGAGATAACTATTTCCTACTGACTCACAGCATGTGTTTCATTTACCAAAAGGGTTAAAGGATTAGTTTGCATAATGGACAACTGACCGATAGAAATAGTGTATTGGATGTGTATTCGATATATAAACATCAGTGTACAGGTATAAGTGGAAGGAAGTGCACATATGTGAGATTGATGATGGGGTCTGGTCAATTCCAACAGTACGCAGGTACTTTTGAAATAATGATAATAATTTGTTGAACTCATTCTCTTTTCAGTTTCTTCAACATCTATGTTTAATGTTTGTCTCTATTTATTTATTTTTATTCTTTTTTTTTATTTAATTACTTTTTATTTAATTAACATTAAATTCTTTTTCTTTTACCATTATATATTTTTGTAATTGTTTGGGCAAAACTTATATCATCATTAATTTTCATATTTTTTTCCTTTGAGCTTATTATTTATTCATCTACCTTACACAAAGCAGTATAGATCTGAAGCTTGTCGTACCTTTTTAGATCTAATAACCAAACAAATTACATTCAACGCAAGTTAACATCACGCCGGGAAAGCACATACGAGTATTAACTTTTTTTTTTCAAAATGAAATTATTTCAAATATCTAGAATAAATGTACAACATATAAATGAATCTGGGAAATCCTCTCCATATATTGCTTTTTTCCTGTGACTGGATAGTCCTTCTGTAGTTTTTTTGCACGAATATTCATTCGCACGTATCTGATATTTTCTAATGAAAATTAATTGATATGACGGCGTTACTATTTACTGTGAAACCTGCGAGTTAGCTGCAGTTTTTTCCAAATTTGAAATTGTCTTTTTTCCTTCATGCACTGGTCAACGTGTGTTTTTTGTGTACATGTGTCTGGGGGTGTGTGTGTGTGTGTGTGTGTGTGTGTGTGTGTGTGTGTGTGTGTGTGTGTGTGTGAGCGAGTTCTTTTTGTCGCCTTTTTCTTTAACTCTAATCATATTGACTAGTACATGTATTTAGTTTAATTGTTGCTGTACTTATTCCACGTTGTATGTTTTTCTCATCCCTGGAAGAAATACAAGTTTGTTTCTGTCTTGAAAACGATCACTAAATTATCATCATTATTATTATTTTTGTCATAAACTGTTATCTCGAAATGATTCGTTATTTATCAAATACTAATATTTCACTCTCTTGTTTATGACGCTTGCAATATAAAAGCTTTTTTGTTCGCTGCTTCATTTGTATTAGTATTTTGACATTTGCCATAAACATGTAAATTGTTTAAAGCAATAAAGTATTCAAGTGCAAAAAAAAATGAATTTGTTTAAATTTCCCTAATAATATGTATTTTCCTTTTGATTGTAAGCCTACATTTAACCCTTTACGAAATAATCACTTGTTTTAACGACCCTGAAGGAAAGGCTCTTGAAAACATTTTGGGAAAAGGAGAAAATGCTGGTAATCAGCATTTTCTCCTTTCTCACAATGTTTTATACCATTTTCAAAGACATACTCCATTATTTGAACCATATTTAATTTATCGAATGCGAAGGTGTTCGATTTCGACAAGACTAAAAGTTTGCTGTTAACAGTTGATTCATCTCACGTACATATATCAGAAATAGTATAGTTTTGTTGAACAAGTCATTATCTTCTGAAAGCGCAAAATAACTGCAGGCACAAGGAAAGAGAAAAGACACAACCAATTAATTACAATAATTCAGCTCGCTTAAATCTTAAGTCTAAACCGGAAGTGAATTACGTAATTGCTGTCAACAAGATTAGTGTATTGATGTATTGAGCGGTAAATTTGTAACGCCATCCGTAGACCTAACGGTAGACCTTTCGATCAGAGACCTTTACTCTGGACGGAATTTGCATTATCACGTTCATTGATTGCAGCACCTATTGCTTCAAATTCCATGCTATCATCACTACCAAAATGACCGCCGTCATAGTCAATAGAAGGATATAATGAAAAATAATGCGGATTATTTTTTTTTTCCCAAGCTGAGGTCTTTGTTGAAGGGTTTTGGAGAATATTGTGGTAATAAAGATATTTCTCTCAACTACCAATACATGTATTTCATTCGCAACAGAGTTATTTTTGTACCCTTATCACTATTCTTATCTTACAAATGTACTGAAACTAGAACAGTCGTTAATTTTTCATACGGAGTTCAAGGGTTAAAATATGTACTTTTCATACGTAGTAGTATGTGCTTCTAGGGTTAAGATAAAACGGTATGCTCATATTAAATACTTTTACTCCCAGTGTGAATCTATTAGAAATACATGTAGTTTTATCTAGGATGACTTGATGTCTGTTTACTCTTACCAAACGATAACATTTTAGACGCATTCAAATTAAAAGCATTTGCAGACGACAAATTAAATGTAGCTGAAAAGACGCTAATTGTCTGTGAAAGTGTAGAAAACCTTGTGGAAAAAGGAGAAAATACTGGTAACCAGCATTTTCACTTTTTCCCACAAGGTTTTCAAGAGGCTGTTTCCAATGGATCGTTAAAACTCGAGATTGTGTGGTAAAGGGTTAATCCTTGCTCTCAGTACTTTCAGTGTTTTGATTTTGTTCCAGCTACAAGTATGGACATGCTCCAATCGGCTCTACAGATCAAGAAACAAGACCAGGCCGGTAGAGGGTACTACGACGTTGTCAATAAACATGAAGTAAGTGTTAATGATATCGATCAATGTTACGTCACAATACAAAGAAATAATCAATACACCGATAACATCTCTGTGCTCTCCGTTAGTATAACAGTCCAAAATCAATCCTTTATGAGGTAACTTTCACATTATCGTCTGCGATAAATCTACAGCATACGACTGAATGATGAGCCTTACTCTGTGAGAAGAGGGTTGCTGCGAAATGTAAAGATCTGCGTTAACTTCATGATGTTAATCATTAAATCATTTCCTCAGCCTGGAGGGAATTTTCAGCAATTGACTTTTAAGAATTCAAGGCTTGTAAAATACAAAAAACGACTTAACCCTTTACAAATCAATCTCGTGTTTTAACGACATTGAGAAAGAAAGCTTATGAAAAGTAGGTCACCATCCTTTTCTTCTTTTCCCACAATATTTTAAATTCTTTTCAAGATAAATCTCATATTCATATTTATCGTCGGCAAATACTATCATTTTGAACAATCAAAAAAGCCGTTTCTTTCCCTTCCTAAGACAAATCACATCATTTGAGTCACATTTATTTTGTCGTCAGCGTATGCTTTAAAAATAGACAGTTCTAAAATTCTGTTGTATGGTAAAGAGAGGATTGAATTCCTTAGTAAACTACCTAGTTAAGGAGAGTTATTAGTTTCTCTTTTTTCCAACTATTTTTAAAGTGGTCTGCCGTAGGACGAAAACAGTCGTCTACAGGCATTAATGAGAAGAGCAGAAACATCTGTACAAGTTACGTCATGAGGCTAATCAGTAACGGACTGGGCAGACAACATCTGGTCTGTTTGATGATGTCATGACATTCTGACCTACACCCTGATTTTTTGTCATTTCCGATAATCTCAACCCTTAACTAAACAGTCCTAACGAAGAAGTCTTTTGAGAACATTGTAGGAAAGGGAGAAAATGTTGGTGACCAGCATGTTCAGATTTTCCAATGCTTCAATTTTCAATTTTCCCATGCCCTTTTACCCCTACGAAGAAAATTTTACCATCCCATCATCTAAGACTCATTTATTTTGTCGTCTGCAAAGGTTTTCATTTTGAACAAGTCTAAAATTTGTCGTGAAATAAATAGAAAACAAACGAAAAATTTCACCTAATCAATAAAATGCAAATACATGTACTTTGAAAGCTACTGTTCACGGAAAGAATCGCATCCTATGGGACAGTGAAAATCATAGTACAGACTGCACGTTCTGTGTACGTTTTGTGCTGTCTGATCTTTATCCACACTGCCAGCAAAGGCGTATTGAGTCGCGCATAACAACCCTAGAGCTAATCATTAGAGAATGAGACACACTACTTACTATCACTTGTAAACTGTGACTAGATCTTGGTGTCTGATTGTCAGACATCTTCGAAGATGCTTGCCTGAATGGTAAAGACGAATGATTTGGAATCCAGAGGTTTTGGTTCCGATCATGGAAGGCGGCAGTGATGGCATAATGCTGTCTTGAGTGTCCTGCCGTGAAAAAAAAACCGTTTGCTTTTAATAAAAACAAAATGTTTTACCCACAAAACAAATACATGTATGTATAAAAGCTGCTCGGTGCATGGTATCGTATTTGTACGGCAATGGGGTAAACGTCGATTTTCGACATGCCAGAGTGCCTATCCATCTAATTTCCTTGATATATGGTTATAATGAAAAAACAAAACTAAGCAAGATTCTCTGTCAGTACTTAATTAACCAAGTTAGTTTATCCTCGAAGGGAAATAAGCCATAGTATTACAAAAATGCAACGGTTTTAACCTCCCTTGGAGAGGGTTCCAATGAAAAAATATTTATTTTTCCTGCTGAAAAATCGTTGAAAATCTTAATTTCAGAAAACAATTATTAGATTTCACTGATATTTGAAATTTAGAATGAACCGCTAGTGCAGACCTATTTCAGATCCCTAGGTGGTATCTTGATATGTGATAAAATATTGGTGCTGACTTGGCTGTGACGATAGCTTGGATTCTCTTTTGATATACAGTGTACATGACTTACTGGTCAATCATCCACAGAATATGTATATCCCGTTAAGCATGGCAATAAATCTAGGGCGATGTTCAACCTTTGCCTACATAAATACATAAATTTCTATCTCGGATTATCTTAGACACATTAGCCCTTGTCCTGCGAAATAAGTGAAATGAAACTTTTTACGCTGATCGTAAAAACCCAAGTTTTGCCATTTCAAAGGTATTTTTAGGGGGAAATATGTCCATATTGGACAGCGTAGGTCAAAGATCAGACTGCACGTTCTGTGCAGTCTGATCTTGATCTACACTGTCCGCAAAAGGTCAAAGAGTCGCGCTTAGCAGCCTAAGGGTTAAAGACAGTTGTCAATGACGATTGGAAATTTCTCCATTTTCGACAATGCCAATTTTCTTTCTTCGCCACAATGTTTTGCATGTCTTGTATCATGTTTACTTTCTGAACATTATTAGTTGTGCGGTCAGGTGGCAGGGGACTTGGAAACTTGTTCACGGCTGTGGTGAATCATGTCGCCCCACCTGACTGTACAACGATTTTATTATACTGCAAAGTTTACCATTCCAACGTTTGTTAAGCGAATTTTACCTGTTTTTTGAGCACGCTGACGAAGTAGAATTTCCCTTCTGAGTGCCCCAATTCACTGGGAACTGACGTCACTGAAACCTTGGTAATACGTGCTAAAACGTGCAGCTTGGCGCATAATCTTGATGTTAATCTTGATCGATGCCGCCATTTTGGATGTTGTGTTGATAGTGTAGTCATGTATACGGGGCTTCCGAAAGGGAAACTGCTTTTACGTTGGTTTTGTCAGTGTACATGATATATATGTTCGGGGCATATTATCCAATCAGATCACGAGAAATTTCTTTGCAGTATAATAATATTTCATGTTACTTTACAAGGATGGTTTCAAAGTCGTCTGCTGAAGACCTGTTTCAGGAGATTGTATTCCCTCTATTTACAGACCTTGGTGGGGAAAAAGAAACAACAGCTTTAAAATCCAACAGTTTCTCATTATTTCAGTCTTTATCTTTACAGAATTACGAGGAAAGGTTTTACCCATCTGCCGTTTGTGTTTGTACGCTGGTAACAGATGTCTATCAGGATGCAGCAAAAACTGAAGCATTCCGAACTCTACAAAATTACGTCAGAGGTCAGAATGAGGAAGGTAATGAAATCCTAGACCCATTTAACATTAAGCGCCAAATAAATCCAACAGACATTTCCATTCTAGCTGTAAGAGCGTAATAAAAATCAATTTTAAGATTGCCATTGTCAGCAAAGCGGACAATGTCGATCAAATTTGAAAGCATAAATTGCGGGCCGCGATAGAATAATGTGGCTCAAATGCTGGTTAATAGCATTTTTCCTTTCCGTACAATGTTGTCAAAACCCATCTATCTCAAGGTCGTAATTAGACAGCTTGGTAAAGGGTTAAACGCATTTTATGAAGTCTTGATTTTGATCTGCAATGTCCACAAAAGCATCTTAATCAAGTTAAGGCATGGACAATTCTACTATCGAATTAAAAAAAGACATGTGTACTTGAATGACCAAATGAACAGAAATAGAGCAAATTTGTTCCTTTAATTTTCATCTATTTTTGCTTAAAAATTCACTCTCACTGTTTATCTAATAACTATAATCCTGTTTTCACCACCAAAAAAGTTATTTCTTACTTATTTTCGAATGAAAGTTTAAACAATTTTATAAAGAAAACTCGATCAAGTTTATGTAATTGTTTCAAAATGATATAATACCAAATTCTCTAGGTTGTCAATTTTTCTCTACGCCCTGGAGATTAAAATTTGAGCAGCGCTCTGGCAAAAGGTGGTATAATGCATCTCCGTGATGCATTATATGTAGCAAGTCATCATATAATCATGGATCCAGATAATCTATTCGGTCTAACAACCAATTGAATTCCGAAGTAAAATTGTCCTTGGACATGCAGTAAATTGACCAATAGCAATAGGTTTCGACCCAGGTCAGCCTGCACGGACGCGCAGGTTGGCCTGGTCTTTTTTTTTTTCTTGCAGATGTATTAAGCACCTCTTTTTCTTTTTTACAGAGCATGGCTCATTTGTATTTGAAATAGAATGGTCACGTGATTATACATTACTTCCGTTTCAGGTGCTTTCCTTACGATGCATCCGCCAATATTGACTCAAGTGATAAGTGACTCCAGTTTCTCTTTCGAAAGGAAATTCATTGTGTGTTCATACCTCTCGGATGACGTCAATGAAACCTTTCCCAAACCTACGGATCCAAATGTGTTTATAAAGACTCTCCCAGATATGACAGTATTCGTGAAAACGTTCAAGGTAAAATGTTCATCCACGGGTTTGTCTGACTTGTATTTGTCCAAATTAAAAACTCTGTCTTTCAAAAATATAAGCTGTGCTCTGTGAAAAGTGGGTTTGATGCATCTGCCAAAAGTATCGACCAAGGTCAGGCTGCGTAGGCTGATATGGATTAAACTTCTTGCTATTTTTTTTTACCTATGTCAGCTGGCACAGACTGTGCAGGCTGAATTAAACCCTCTTTTCACAAAGCATGGTTCATATATTATAGCATACATATAGTATGGGCTGTGTTGACCTAAATATCTTTCAAAACATTGGTCAGTATACATGTATATCATTATTTATAATCAATCAGACGGCGCATTGTACGCTCTGTGCCGTCTAATCTTAATCAACAATTCCTGCAAAATCAACCTATGCTGTGTTTACCTTGCAAAAAAAATGATACTAAGGCTACCTACAACGACTCATTGCGCTTTTGCAGACAGTATAGGACAGGATTAGACTTAATAGAATGTAGTCTGATTTTGGATCCAAACTTTCCGATTCTGTTTTTCCGTCGAAAAGGAAACAGAAATCGCCTATTTTGGCCTTTCCTACCGGTTATTTTATCTATTTAGCAGTTTAAAAGTTAAAATGGAAAGGCAATCGAATTAAAGAAGACTTATTTGGTAACTTATGGGTGTACAATGTGACCTCCAATCAGTTCAGTTTCGGAATTTCAAAATAGGCCTGCTTTAACCCATTATTCCTGAATTTCTGAAATTGAAAACACACTTTTCTAACCCTTTACCGCACAGTCTCGAGTTCTAACCACCCTAAGGAAGAAGCCCTTTGAAAACATTGTGGGAAAAGGAGAAAATGCTGGTAACCAGCATTTTCTCCCTTTCCCACAATGTTTTCTACCCTTTCAGAAAATGAAATGATCATTCGGGCCACATTCAATTTGTCTGTAAATGCTATGAATTTGGATGAGTTTAAAATTTTGTCGTTTGGTAAAGAGTTAAATTATGATAATCAGTATGAATCAATGTTTTATACATAAATGAGTGGCACTCTAGCAAAAGGAGGTTTAATGCATGTTAATGATGCATTATACCAAGCAAGTCACTTCATTATCGTGGATCCACACAAGGCATTATGTCTAACAATGGACTGAATCGTGAGATAGAATGGTCAGAGGCTTGGACATGCAAAAACTTGCCCAAAAGCAAAAAGTATCGACCCATGTCGGCCTGCTAACTGTGTAGGACGACATGGGTCGATACTTTTTTGCAGATGCATTAAGTCCCCTTTTCACAGGGCATAGCTCAAATGTAAGTGAAAGCATTGTAACTACTCATAAAAAGCAATATCTTCGTTTGCCACATTAAAAAAAAAATGACTGCAAGGCACAAAAAGCTGTTTGCCTTAGATAATGAGTAAACATGTACATGTATGAAAAAAACCTTGCATTTTTGTATTTAGGGTCTAACAAGTGATGAAAGGTGGACACAAGAGTCGAGAAACTTTACAGAAACCATCAAACAACTAGAAAACATACGAACTGATTTCTACATAACGGCGACATACGACAGTCCTTTTCATCTGGTGTCGAACAGAAATGAGATTTGGTTACTCAAATATGACAACTTGAATCACAAAGCACTGGCTGGTTGGGAATCTGAAAAAGAAATCTTACAGATAGGCTCTTCAAGAATGGAAATTCCTTCTATTCTATCTTGGTGTTTGTACGCGCTATTTATGTACTTTTCTCTGGTTATGTTTATCATAAAGTCGGTGTTTAACACGGGAGAATATACACGCAAAAACTGGAGCTCCATCAAAAGACATGGTCAATCATCTATCAAACAAGCGAGGGAGGTTGTAACCTGGGACAACTTCCGGTTTGTTACCAAGATGGGTATGGGTGCTTCAAAATTTTTTACAAGGTTTTTACTTGAGTTAGCATCAGCATTTTCAAAATCAGCGGGTATTTCGTTTAAAGATGATTAATGTTTTGATTTTCTCTAGAAGTACATTGCATATCCTTTGAGACAAATGTTTGATATGTAGATTTACAGAGATTAATATATATATATATTGCCAGCACAGTCAGATTTGTGCCAGAAAATTTTCTAATATATGCATTAAAACTTCATTTGAGTGCTCTGTTTGAACCACTGGTATACATATGAGCCATGCTCTGTGAAAAGGGGGTTTAATGCATCTGCAAAAAAGTATCGTCTCGGGTTAGTCTGCGCAGTCTGCACAGACTGGCCTGGGCCTACGTTCTTTCACATTGGTTAAATTTCTGCTTGTAAAAGTACCAGTCTATATCATGATTCAGTCCACTCTAAGACAAAATGGATTTTTTAGATCCATAATTACCGGTATATAATGACATGCTTGGTATAATGCATCACGGAGATCCCAGCGAATGGCTCATATTGTTTACAGACTGACATTACAGGTAAAGTCTGTGTTTATTCATTTTTAACTGATCAGCATTTCTTTATTACACTTTTTTTTTTCAAATCCACTTTTAGGGATTAACCGTCACAGTGAGTCATTAATCATCCCTACTAATTTACAATGTAGCCTATTACAATGTAATTGTTACCTCACATATTTTCACTAATGAAACATGTTTATTAAATCATCTACCTCATAGAATAAGGGATTGTCTTTATACGGCCCCTAATACAACGTATTACGACTAGTGTTTTTGAATTTATGTTACTCTTGTTGAAATCATGGTATGAACTATATCTGAGGTATTTATTATACCATATTCTGAATTGTATGAGTACTGAAGGAATTGCGTGGGTTCTGTCTGTCTCTGACACTTGATATTCACAGAGGGAGAGAGAGAGAGAGAGAGAGAGACAGACAGACAGACAGACAGACAGACAGACAGTGGCTGTATGGATATATGGATATTTACACTGAGGTGTATAATATGTATTTTTTGTACGAATGAATAGATAAATTATTAAATTGGAGTATGTACAAACATTAAGAAGATGTGTGTGGCTTTTTTTTTTCTGTATGACTATCAGTATGTTATTCTTTAGTTTGTCTCAGTTTAAGATACAATCACCATTTCCAGTTGGTAGTTCTAAGCATCCTCACCCCAGTGTTTAGAATTTTGTTACTTACCATTTGGCAAGATCTTGATGGAAACCCGAGCATTATTATGAGATATAATAGAGAAATTAAGAAATTTACACGAATTCTGATTTTTATAAATTAAAAACTCTTGATTTAGCCAATCGGAACTTACATTACTTTGAAAAGATGATCTACAAGTGCATTTCTGTAAAGCAAACTAGATGTGCTACATTTTATTCAAGTAAATTTACACTGTATACCATATGGCGTTTTCAAGAGTCAAGCATATGGAATTCTGTGTGGGGGTGGTTTTTGCTTTGTTTTTGTTTGGTGCCGTTTCTACAAAATTATATTTATGTCACGGTGGCCAATGCACCTTTCGACGAGTTCTTGGAGTTCCTCTATAAGTCCACACACAACACTGGCACATAAACAAAGCCGAGTGCTTGTCCAAAAATGTTTTTTAGCAGACGTGAAGACTGGTCCAGTTGTCATTTCCTATTGGACCCGGAAAATCAGGTAACCAACTCAAGGAAACTACATGTATGTAGACAACTTTGGGTCATCATAGGGGGACATCATGAATAATCAGAACTTTAAATGAGTACTCTCCACTATAAATTGTATGAATCCTATCAATAACAAGGTGAAAATGGGGGGGGGGGGGGGAACGTTACCCGACAGGTACTTATAGTGAACCGCGTCGAACAGTAACATGGGTTCGCCACACTGAATCATATAGCTTAAAACATTCCACGTATTTGCTTCTTTAACTGTTTCTTGTTGAAGGAAAACACAGTGAAGAATAGCCTTATAACCACAAATGGCCCTATACACAAGACTGAGAAAAAACATTAATAATTACCCACGCATTAATTTTATTTTTAACCCGCAGAAAAACTTTTCGAAATACTGGGCCCAGCTTTGTTTCCCGAAAATACAAGCCGGAAAACTATTATACTCTCTACAAAGGAGAATGTTGTAAAAATACAAAAGTGAATTCTACCTGGATTTTTAAGTATAACGTTTCAAAGATTTCTGATTACTATGTAAATCATTCAATCTGAATATTTCAAAACCAATAAAACAGTTCACTCGTCCTTCCAGTAGGTAGAAGAAACTTGGTTAGCCAATTAACCCAAGCTCAAACATGTCTCCGGCAGGTATACCTGGAGGACTAAACTCGAACATGATCAAATAATCAAAGTGCTGTAAGCAATCTGGTATTCACTACTTCTGAGTTTGAAGGAGTCAGGATTGCGTTGACCCTTTTAGACCAAAAAGCGAATTTTAGATGCAGCTGAAGATGAACGTGCATATCAAGATCGAACAACTATGTGCATTCTGATCCTATTCTATCAATTGTAGTTTCTAGTTATGAAAGGCGATTATAGGGTTAATTGGTATTTTACTGTAAAAACAAGGGAAGTTACTTGAAAAAGAATTTAAGACCAATGGATCTCTAACGAATGTGATATCACACACATTAATCCAGCAGACAACGTTTTCCATCATGCAGCAGACGACTTGTTTAAAAACATTTTGGCAAAAGGAGAAATTACTCGTTTACACATGTCGTTTATCCCTTATTTACAAGGGTGCTTTCAGAGTCGTCTGTTTTAAATTTGTTTCAAGAGGTAATGGGTTAATCAACACCATCCAAACTAAAGTCTAAATGAGCCATGCTCTGTGAAAAGGGGGCTTAAAGCATCTGCAAAAAGTATCAATCCAGTTCAGCCTCTTAGTTCGCGTGGGCTGACCCGGGTCGAAACTTTTTGCTGTTAGTCAGTTTTCTGCATGTTAAAGGACCAAACTATCTCATGATTCAGTCGGTTTGTTTAAAAAAAGGGTTTTATAGATCCATAATTATAAAATGACTTGCTTTGTACGATGTATCACAGAGATGCATTAAGCCTCCCTAGGCCGGAGCATGGCTCAAATATTTCTAAAACGTGTTGTACGTAAAACTAGACTGTATTATCATTGTACATAAAAAGGATCAGCAAGGGATGCAACAATGAGCAGGAAGGGGTTTAACTGATTTTTGGCGTAGCTGAATGCACTGGCTTTTGACCGACTTCTTGTAACTGATAAAGAATGAATAGAATGGTAATTTGCGATTGGTAAAAAATGTGCACATGTTTTATCGGTGGGCTCCTGCTGGCATATTTGCTCGCACATTTATGAAACCACTATTAACAAGAGTTGCTACCGCTACTCGATAACCCGGGACTTGATTCATACCATAGCAAACTAATGTAGTAGAGAATGGTTCTTTTCTTGTGTTATTTGGAAATGTAATATTTTCATAAGCGTTACCCAATACCCAATACTTTTCATAAGATGAAAAACAAGAAAAAGATGCAATTGCCCGCGAGGTTACTATTCACAATTTCACTTTAAATTGAGCCACAAAAGAGTTTTAATATGCTTAATCCAGTATCTTTTACGCCACTTATCTTTTAAAAAAAAATATTTCTCCGTTTTTTGAAAATATTGCGAGAAAAGAAGAAATTAATTGTAGCAAGGATTTCTTTTTTATCTTTATTATTTATCCCACAATGTTTTCGACCTTATCAAAAGTACACGTACAATGCATTTGTACCGACTGCTGAGCCCCGGAAGCTCAATCGGCAGTGTACAGGATTTGAGAACAGGAGTTGTTGGCTCGATCCCCGGCTTGGCCAATTTCTTTCCGATGACTGATGATAGTCATTGCGACAGGATTCGTTTCTCTCTCACCGCTGACCATTGTTTCGACGCTGGTTATGTTGGAAAGCAGCCAATGGCTTGGAAAGAATATTGTTCGGAGTAGAGGTAAAAGAAACTCCAAGAAAGCGTGGATAGGTGCACTGGCCGCCGCGACATAACTGAAATAATGTTGAAAACGATGTTAAACACCATACAATAAATCAATCATTTGTACCGATTGTGAATTTGTAGTGTTCACATGCTCTCAGTTTTTCATTAGGGTAAGTGTTACGACTTTTTTCCTACCGCAGAATCTTCCCCCCCCCCCCTTCAAAAAGAAAGACTATGTTCTCACGCAATGTGGATCAGCGAAAAATTCGCATGAACATTTCATGTGTGTGTGTGAAACAGGGGTAAACAAGCAAAGTATGTCAGACCACCAGGGTAAGTGCAAAACTAAAAGACTTTGTTTTCTTTAAAAATAAGGCGCAGTAGCTGACTGCTCAGGTTAGCTGAGTTATATTGTTTCCTATTGACACGTCCGCTGCGGTCTGTCGGTACTTCGAATAAACCGAGGAATTGGAAACGTGCTGCATGTCTAAAACAAATCAAGTTCTACTGTGATTTACCATAGGATGCGACGGAGCCAAGTTAACGACATGTTTCTCCCATGTTTAATTCTATGGTGGCATATTTCTGCCGCGAGATACGAGATAGCTAATGCAATAATTTAAAAGAACTATCGTGATAAAACAAAGTTTCCTGGAAATATTATCTAGATAATAAAAATTTTAATGATAAAAATATCGCGATAATTCTAACCGCTATCATGATTTTTTTTGCTTTCGTGCCCATAACTGACATTCACGGTATCTATAATTAGATACGGTTCGGAACATCTTCGTCTGCAACCTTATGAATTCTCCTTTTCCCTGAATGGTTTTAAAGTTGTTCGTAGGAAGCATTTCGAGCCGTCTTTGTGATTTTACAGACTTCTGTTCATTTCGAGTCTTGTCAAAATTCAGTACCAATTAAGGTACTTTTGTTAATGATTCGAAATTTTACTTACTGCAATCTTGTGAAGTCAAAAACTACCGAGTTCATCCAAATGATAAATTTTCTATTATAGATATCGAGAAACAGATAACGTTAGAACTATCACGATACTTTTATCTCGAATGTCAGCTTATTGCACGATTGAGAAATTTTGCGTTAAAATCTTAAGTTTATCGTGATTTTTTTTCAGGAAACTTTTCACTATCTCGATAAGATTTCCAGGAAACTTTAATTTATAGCGATGGTTTTCTAAAATTATCATGATAGCCATCTCGTATCTCGTGGCAGAAATATGCCACCATATAATTCTTACCGTAGATTTTTGTGGTATTTGTCGAAGACAATACCACTATGAGTTCAGTATTGAATTTTGAAGACCATGTATCGTATTTTGTGCAAAGCCGAAGGAAATAAACCCAATTAATATCAATTTTTCGCAGACAAATGATTTTTTCGGTAGCACTCAGATATGTAATTGGAAATGGCATGTTAAAATACACTGGGTGAGGCCATCGATCGTGGAAATACTAATTTTTAATTGAAAATAGCTTCACTCGCTCATAGCCTTCTATTGGCGCAATGATACAAAATTTGTCTAGTGATTGCTTGGTCCTGGGCTTTTTCGTTCCAAAACCAGTTCGTCCCATGGCTTGTTCATCCCATGATTGCGCGCTACTCAATTTAATTGGGCATGCATATTTATAGATCGAAATAATTGATTGTAATGTTGGGAATTAAATGTTAACGGCCAAAGATATTTCAAAATCATAGTTTTCAGGTACATACTTAATTTTATTCGATATATTCACATGGTTTCTCTCTCTATCCATCATGCATCCTACTGTCAAGGGACGTTACTCCTGACTGCTCCTTATGATCAAAGGGAGACCACCATACACAAATAATCCTAACTTTGTCATGAGTACTCTCCCTTAAACCAAAAAGGTATTCATTTGCTTAGTAGGTTGACTTTCAAGCCAATATTTGAATAACATTTCTCTTTTTCTTTCAAATTATTAATTCCACACAATGGCTTCCTTGACAAATACCACTTCAGCGTTCTCAACGCTTTGATTTTCTACAGAGATAAACGCGAGGAAAGACTGCCTTCACGCGAGGCACAAGTCTAATTTTTTTTACCTAAACCGTTCGTTACTTGATCCTAGTCTTTTAAAAAAAAAGGTTCCTTTATAACAAAAAAATAAATTGACTTTGAGACCCAGACAAAAGACAAATTGGTTGACTTATCAGCGGTTCGGTCAAAGCTGAAAATTGTGATCAATCCAAGTAAATGTACCTTTCTTTTACTCTTATCTTGCTAAATAAGTTTCAAGACGATAGGAAAAAACCGAATGCTATTTCAAACGTATTTTTGGGAGAAAAATATCTCCCTACCGGACAGAGTAGAACTAAGATCAGACTGTGCAGTCTGCTCTTGATCTACATTGTCCGCAAAAGGTCAGTGAGTCGCGCTAAGCAGCCTAAGGATTAAACTCTAATATGTGAATGTTTGTAACTTATTGATGTCAAATTTTGTTAAAGCTGTCCCTTCCTTCGTAGTAAAACAGTTAAATGATTTTGGACTTCTATGACCTTGGGAATCCTATCAATCCGTAAATCATTCTGAAAGAGGGCAATTACTCCATTACATGACGGCTCCGTGCTGTATCCATCGAACTGGTTTTGAACCCGCTATCCTTTCAATACAAATATTTAAGGCAAGTGTTTTACCTTTAAATGTTCCTCTTTTATGTCACTTGTAGTAGGTTTTGATAGGTTTGAAATTAGAATGGATTGGTGAGAAAGCTTGCCTAAATTAATTTAAAAAGTCCCCGTAAAATATCGGACATCATGTCATTCCCCTGCCTACGACCTAGAGAGAGAGAGAGAAAGAGACAGACAGACAGACAGACAGCCAGAGAGAGAGAGAGAGAGAGAGAGACAGACAGACAGACAGACAGACAGACAGACAGAGACAGAGAGAAGGAGAGAGAGAGAAGGAGAGAGAGAGTTAGCTGAGTAGGTTGTAGACGGGACTGAAATATGTCTCTTTACAAGATAATTAAAACTTGGATTTGTTTGAATTGAAAGCATCTGTAGAGGACCACTGATGGAATTTGTATTCGAACGGGCATGAAATATCAAAAGAAAAAAAAAAAATCCAACAATGTATTCTAAAGTCTATCTTCATAGGGTCGTCAAAACCACGGAATCGTTTCGTGAAGGGGTTTTCAGGGATCTGCCATCCTAATAATAATCTTTGTAGGGAAACGAGGCAACTTGTAGACAAATTGAGCGTCATGTTACTTTTGAACAGGCAGATCAATTAGCATTCTCACCAAAGCCCAAAGAAGTTACAAGGACATTTTTGAAAAGTTGTCTGATCAACTATCAACTTACATTAAAGTGAATTAATGCATTCATGGCAAGTTTTGTCACTTGCACATTCGCTTTTAATTAAGAACGTTGAGCGCAATTTCAGCTCTCTTGGAAGACAAAGTAGATCAAGGTCAGTTTCCCTTTTGCGACCAGTGTAGATCAAGAGCAGATATGCAGTCTGATCTTGGTTTTAGGCTATCTGCTATTATGTAAAATGTTTTGCATTGAGTATTCTTTACAATGTAAGGCTTTGTTTATTTCCCTGATTGAGACTCCAGTTCTCTTTCGACGGCTGATAAAATGATGGTCTGTTACTCAAACAGATATTTATTTTATCGACTTGACTATTTCAGCGGACGGTATAGATCCAAGATCAGACTGCACGTTCTGTGCAGTCTGATCTTGATCTATGCCGTCCGCAAAGGACAACGCTTTCGCCTATGGCGCTGAAATGGTTACAGGTTAATGACACGAGTGTAATGAATCCTCGCAGACTGATCTGTATTGACAGATAAGAAATGGTGTAATGGGTGATCTTGCTGTGTCTCGAGTAGAATCCATTAATACTGTTTGTTGAACATTTTATTTCTGACAGAATACGGAATTTCCGTCTGTTTATGAATTTATATCAGGCGTTGTTTTTGTCCATCCTTTAATTCCTGGTGTCGTTGAGTGCTATCCTTTTGTATGGTGTGGATTTGTCTAAAGTTCATTGACTTTTGCCATTCCTTACATTCTCTTTTCGGTACGGGTGACATTCGCATGGAGTGGTTCGTCATATCGGACAATTTCTCCTGTTGTCACTATGTAGTTTGGTCTTTCTCTAAGGCGTGGCATTATTCATGAGATACATGTATTGTTGTTTTTTATCTTCCTTTGGAACTCTTTTTCTTTGTCCTTGATCAGTCTTATTTAATTTTTTCCTGTATTTGACCCCCTTTCCCTAAAGATGCTGTGTGTAGCGCAAATAAAGTGCTGAAGGGTAGTACACATGTTTTTTTGAATCCAAAAAGCATTTTTTTTATTTTGTAGGCTTTCCTTAGATTGTCTGATCCAAACATAGGCTTTTGGAAAGAAACATTGGTTTTAGACAACTTCAGTAACTAAATTGTAATGTTCTTACAATAAAATAACACACAGGTATAGAGCACTTCTGAACGGATTACGTACTGTTGTGTCAGCGCCGAGATTTATCCGAACAAATCAGTTTCAGTGCGACGCGGAAGAGTGGCAACAGTTCTGAAATATATTTGCATGTTAACACAATTCTCTTGCCTATCCGCACCCATCCTTAAAACCACTGGAAACCTATAGACTTTGGCGATTTTAAAGATTTCGGCTTTCAAATGAACCCTTAGGCTGCTAAGTGCGACGCAATAATCTTTGGCGGACAGTGCAGATCAAGATCAGACTGTACAGAAAGTGCAGTTTGATTTTGGATCTACAATGTCCGATAATGCCCCATAAATACTTTTGAAATAGCAAAATTTGGGTTTTATCTATCGGCTTGAAAGTTTCAGTCCACTTATTTTGTAGGATAAGGGTTAAGGGAAAAAATATGGTTCTCATACAAGCAAAATATTATCTGCACGCATCAGGGATGTAGCAGACGGTATGACTTGGACGAATTCAAATTTACCATGTTGGCTGATCAGCATACAGAGAAAGAATTATCGTAAATTGACAGATCACTGCCATCGCTCAGCCTTCATTAACGGCCATTGATAACATGTTTGATAGTGATATCTTTCTGTGTAGGCCTAATGGAACATTGCTAATTGTTTATCAGCAAAATAAGATCGCTTAACTTTTTCCATACCATAGACGACACCAGAAGCTTTTGTGGACACTGTAGATCAAGATCAGACTGCACAGAATGTGCAGTCTGATCTCTAATCTACACTGTCCACTGCTGTATTCTAGATTATAACCAAACTGTTTTTTGATCTTGCAGCGGAACTGTATTTGTAGCCTTTGAGACAATGCAATTTATTCATTAATGAAAGAGTTAACACTTATAGCGCAAGGTAATTGAAATGGGTACTGTCAGATCGTAAAAAGGGACAGTAGTATCGCACATTCGAGGTTGCAGTTCATCGGAATATCTCATAAAGTATCACAGAGTGTTGAAGCAAGATCATGTCGAATATTCTGTAACGTCTGATCATCATCCACAAAAGCAAGTACAGTTGTGATTGATTGTCGCACAAGGGATAGAAGTATCTACAAAGTGTGATCTTAAAGGTTATTTTAGGTTTTCAGATGACAGATACTGGATGACGTGAGCTAAGCATGTGCCTAAATTCTCACTTTGTTTCTTTTTTCATACCTGGTAACTTTGTCGTCTGAATTATTTGCTAAAAATACACGGTTTCGTTGTCTGCTAATTAAGTAAGATATATCTATGACTTGTTGACAATCATAACAGATCAATTAGAAACTGCAAATTTTGAAGGAAGCAGTTTTGATTAATCTTCAAAGGAATTGGAAAATAGTAATGTGTTACAGTGATACTTGGAATATGGATAAAAATGGACGATAAAGGTTCTCTATAGTTCCTTGATTAACCTGGTTTCCGATGAAAAATTCTCTCGGACTAAATAATTGATAGTAATTTTTAGACAATGAACAATTCATCAAGAGGCGAGTTCGATTCCGAAGACATTTTGGAGAATGTGAACCTAGACATGCGAATGGCTGTGTTACCTGTAACTATTTTAATTGGTATTGAGAATGTTGTAGGTTTGATTGGAAATAGTTTGATATTACTGGTTTACAGCAGAAGATACGAAAAAAGTAATTTTCGATGTTTTGTTTTATTCATGGCTCTCATTGACCTCACTAGTTGTCTTACATGTGTTCCGGGAGAGATATTTTCACAGCTTAACTGGTACAAGTATGAGCACGCATGGATATGTAAATTGAAAAGTTTTTTTAATGTGCTTGGAGCGTGGGGATCTGCATCAATCCTTTCCCTACTTGCGTTTGATCGCTATAGAAAAATATGCCGGCCATTTGCGTCACAGATACAATCGTCAACGGCATTTAAATTGTGCTTGACAGCCATCATCGCATCTGCTGTCGTATCTATACCATCGACTGTGCTTTGGGGAAAGCAGACATATGTTTATAAGATTGGTGAATTGAGGGTTACGGTGTCTGTCTGCGAGAAATCATCCGAGTTTGCTGAGAAGACACACTATACATTCTTGTACATTGTATGTGTCTATATTTTGCCTATAGGGCTGATGATGATAATAGTTACAACATTAAATGTTCTCACCACCAGGAGGCTGTTTTGTAAAAGAAACAAAACATTTACAAACTCGCTTACAGCTTCTAAATCAAGCAGTATCAAAAACTTATCGCAAGCGACTATTGATTCGTATGTTGGTAGTTATTCATCTCTGCAGAATCTTGGTACAGGTTCGCATGTCGAAACCAGGATCGTGTCTGATTATGTAAGAAATGATACACATCCTGTACCTGCTGTGACTGCAAACCGGCAGTCACCTGATACATCGAGCCATGATCAAAATCGGATTAACCCAAGTGTAATGTTTATAGATCTAAATGACATCACGCTGATTGCAGAGGGTAGCAACAACATATCGCAAGATGAACTGAACCAGCCATCGGATACAACAACTAAGACTCAACCGATTGAGTTTGTCAACCATATTATATCGATGGCTAATAGTTCATCCATTTTAGATGTAACATCAGTAGGTGCATCACACTCCAGGTCTGGGAAAGGTCACGACTCTATGACTAGAACCAAGAGAAAAACGATCATTATGTTGGTACTGACGACAGTGTTTGTTATTACCATGTCTGTCTATGTAATATTGGTATCCCTAATCGCAGAAAGAAATATCTTACAAACGCTGACCAATTCAGAGAAAGCCATTTATTTTTTGTTCTTACGTCTGTACTTTATAAACTGTTTGATAAACCCCATTTTATATGGGGTAATGGATCCTAGATTCCGAAATGGGATCAGAGAAATGTTTCGTAGAAAACAGCAAACTTAATAAAAGCAACCAAAAAGAATGCATCGTTTTTGTTCTCGATAGATTCAACATTCTGGACAATCCTTTTGGTGAGAACAGATACACATCCTTTTTCAACAAACAAATATAGGTATACGAGCTATCGTAAGGAAAACATCGAGGGGAATAGACAAACTGCTGGTTCTTACTTAGCATTTATTCACACATGTTTAGATCTACCTGTCCCGCAAACCCCCCACCCCCGAAAATGTAGACATTTGTAATTTGTGATATGCATATGCTGTCAGTATAGAAAAGTCTAAAATTCTGCATGTCGTCTGCTTAAGGGTCAATTGACTTTTTGATTATCACAGCAAAAGTAAACAGATTAATACGTACATGGCCTTCGATTATCCCCCAAGCTATTTTTTTAAAATGCATTACTAGATCTACGAAGTATTGGAAAAAATCGACATGATATAAATAACAAAGTCTTGATACGTTCTAAACTATGAATAACATCTGGGAGAAATAAATGCAGTTTGATAGTTTCTGTACAAAAGCTTTATTTCATTACAGAGCACGGTGATGGCAACGTCAAACAACAAGGAGACTTGAACCTGTATTGAATGTTCCCGTCATATGTAATGTGATGAATGATTGATGATGATTTGTTTGTCTCGTGTTTAACGCCGTTTTCAACATTATTTCAGTTGTATTGCTGTGGCCAGTGCACCTATCCATGTTTTCCTGCAGTTTTTTTTTTTACCAGTAATTTGTACATTATTCTTCCCAAACAACTGGCCGCTTTCCTAAATAGTGTCGTCGTAACTACGATGATGGCTGCATACTATTTCTTTTGAAATGAAAGTAGGATTCGTAGTATTATTATATGAAATATAATCTCAGATATACTGATAATAATAATATTAAGTACGATATACTGAAATAAGGGCAAATCATCTGAAACTAGATCTAATCATCATCTTGTGGAATTCGCATTATGTAGAATCTATCACCAAAAAATCTGTCTTCAAATTTACTGCATTTGATGAAAATTACACATGACTTAAGCCAGTAATATCAAAATAGAAAGTGTAGGCTATTCCATGATCAGACGACACGTGTGCATGTAGATCTATGTAGTGTCTAATCTTGATCTCGACTCTTAGTAAAAACACGTGTATGGAAATGTCCAGCGATGACATAGAAATTCGTCCTTTTACTACGCAACGTTTATCAATTGGGCAACACCTTTGAGAAGAATATGTCCGAGCCGGGAGTCGATCACATAACGCCACATGCTTTTATAACACTCCCAAAAACTTGCCATTTTTTCGCAAAGAGAAGCAGTAAAGTAAATTCGTGAAATGTGCATAGTCATACTAAAGAGAGAGAGAGAGAGAGAGAGAGAGAGAGAGAGAGAGAGGAGGGGGGGGTCTTGTTCGATCTAAGTTTCAAACAGCAGATACCCGGACAAGTTTTCGTTTATTAAATGCAGTGCCTAGTATGGCGAAACCCAGGGGACACATAATCTGTTTAGCCAGGCGCGCTGTCGCCTTTACATCTGAAAAAGAGATGGAAGATTGCGTGTGTTAAACAAAGGTAGATAAGTCCCAAATGAGTTGATTCTATTACTGCTGATAACCCCATGCCAGGTGTCATTGTTTGAAGATGCTTTTTCTGTAGATCTTCTGTAGCTTTCTTTTTTATGAGCCATGGTTCTTTTAGGCCTTTACGGTCGTTAAAAATAACTTTGCAATATGAGTAGCAGACCAGCACTTTTAATGACAACTTTTCAGTGGAATAAGTAGAACGAAAACAGCACAAATAAGTTAAACTATTTACCACACAATCCCAAGTTTCAACGACCCTGCAGAAATAGGACTATCAATTGAAAACCTTGTGGCAAAACGAGCAAATACTGCTTACAAGTATTTTTGCCTTTTCCCTCAAGTTTTTATTCAGCACTTTCCCAGGCAATTATCATCATTTCAGCTAAATCTAATTGTCGTCTGCAAATGCTTTCAATTTAAACTAATTTAAACATTTTGTCGTTTGGAAAACAGTTAAATGATGCAGTTTAGCAGTAAGGTTTCTACGCCTTCATTAACCTTTTACCAAACAATCCGATCTCGACAGAGAAGGCTTTTTAAAATATTGTGGGAAAAGGAGAAAATGATGGTAACCAGGATTTTCCTCCTTTCACTAACAATGTTTTCCACCATTCAAAGGAGGAATTTCAGTGCCATAGTTACATTTAATCTGTCATCTGCAGACACTTTCGATCTTGACCAGTCTAAAATTTTGTCGTTGGATAAAGGGTTAACAAATTGTCTGGGGAAAGGATCACCCACCCTGATATCCATGACGCAAGGATGGCTCGCAAATGGTTTGCAGAGGCCCGCAAGATAAACGTTGTCTTTTAAAGGGAATTAACTCTACTCTCACTCCTATTTTGTATTACAAAATTGTAAACAAGCAAATGTTACATGAAGGAAATAAAATTTCTCAATAACTTCAGCAGAATTTAAAATTTGAAATGGCAGTAAAGTACTTGCAGAAGGTAAGAAGATATTTAAGTGCTTACAAACCACAGTTGAATGGCGAATCGAAGATAAGAGTGTGGTCTGAGTACAAAAGTATATCTTAGACTTAGATGCGGCCTACATGGGATTCGAACCCGGGAGCACCGCCCTCAGTACGAGAGCTCTAACCACTGAGCTACCCGGACCGCCTGATATCCACACTATCGATGAAAATAGCCTTTGCAACCACTTCTGACATCCTTAAAGTAATTCCTGAGCCTGAGGGGAAAAAGTGCGGCTGGTACGGGGTTCCAATCCAGGACCTTTGATTTCAGGTTTACCCACTACTGTTCATTTACAAAACGTGATAAAAACAATAAAATGTGCATCCTTCCCTTTCACTGCGCTTCAAATACTGAAGAGAATTTACATAGAACTGTTTGTTAATAATATTCAAGACAGTTCTTTTTTTTTTTCAAATTGATCGTTTTCTTCCAATTTTCTTTGAAAACATCTTTTATGTACATGTATTAGTTTCCCCTCATCAATTATAAATCACATTATTCAATTTATGACAAATCAGCCTACACATGCCATAGCAAGGGTGTTTCAGAAGTGAACACAATTGTCAGCACGAGTACACAGTGCACAGCGATATAGCTCTTAACCTTTTACCAGACAACGAAAAATTAGTCAATCCCACACAGAAGCATTTCCAGGTGACAAATATGGCTCAATTGATTGGATTTGTGTTAGAAAGGACAGAAAACATTGTGTGAAAAGGAGAAAATGCTTGCTACCAGCATTTTCTTCTTTTCCCACAATGATGCCAAAAGCCTTCTACACCAAGGTTGTTATGACTTTGGATTGTGTAATAGATGATTAAGTGGATGGAAGATGATTTGGGTAATTGTTGAAGTGTATTACTGCCTACAGTTGTGTACCACTACCTTCAGTGTACGCACACTACGAATAAGCGCACCACATAGAGTAAAGTATACTCTAGGTAGTAAAAGATTTGATTATCCTCAGTATAGAGTGCATCCATTATTATATGGGAAAGCAGCCATTTTAATTCTTATAGTAATTGTACATGTGAGATACATGTACAGCTAATCTGATGGTTTCGGTCATACTAGTACTTAATTTGCCTGCAAATACTTTCAATTTGGACGATTCTAAAATTTTGTTTTTTCGTAAAGAGTTAAGGCTCATAATCTACAAATATGTTTTAGAAAATAAATACTTCCAAAGTGAAACCCTATGAAAAACTAAGCCATGACAGGAAAATACTCAGCAAATGATACAAAGAGGAAATTAGAGTGAAATTTTCTCAACTTTGGGGTCAAATCTTTCGAAAAATTACAAATTGTCTTGGGACAGAATCTTCTTGGGGTGGAATCTTCTGAAAATCCACATACTTATACTGTACCCTTCTTTTCCAGCAATTAGCCAGAGTATATGAAGACTTACCACATGAACCAGGTTTTTCAGCTGGTCCTTTGGAAGATGACAGTATGTGTATATTTTTCCATTTGTCATACTGTTTTCTTTTATGAATCCTCTTCATGAAGCCAGCTTTTTTGTCCTAATATTGTTTTCATCAAGTACCACTGGATTTTTATGTTGCTGCAAAAACACCTGTTATTCTTCGCATTAATTCTTTCACTTCCATCTATAGAAATTCCACTTTTTTCTGAGTTCTACGAATAGATTTCCACTGCTGTTGACGACTTTTGTCATAGCACACAAACAGGGAAGTGGATGGTGTAGAATCAAGATCAGACTGCACATTTTGTGCAGTCTTATCTTGATCTACACGGTCTGCTAAAGCTACTCAAGTCGCCATTGGTAGTGAAAGATCTAACAGTTTCAGTATCGATTAAATCTTAAAACTGATGGGCTTTGATTTCAGAAATTGTGTGCCTAATTAGATAGGTTCTTTATCACCACCTGCAGACACTTTTGTTTTGTTAGATATGATGCTGATTACATTAAAAAAAAAAAAGTTCTTCCTTTAGCTTTTTGCTTTAAAAGCAAGGAAAATAATCTGCAGTTGATAATAATTAACAGATAATGTGTTAATTACATCACCTATCTCTCTACTAGACAAAACAGTTTTATACTGACATCCATATTAAAACTAGTTGCAGATGACGATTGAAATTTTGCTCAGATGAAAGTAGAAAAGCCTAAAAAAACACAGGGGAAGAAAGAGAAAATGCTGGCTGCCACAATGTTTTCAAAAGCCTTATTTCTAAGGTTTGTACTGTAGATCTATAAAGATGCTGTATCATTTGGAAAAAGGATTAATTTGTTAGTATGAATGTTTTTTATGTGTTTAACTCTTTACCAAACAACAAAATTTTACACTTAACCAAATTGAAAGCATTTGCGGAGGATAAATCAAATGTTTGCTCAAAAATTGAAATTTGTTTTTGGAAGGATAGAACAGATAGTGTGAAAAGGAGAACATGTTGGTTATCAACATTTTCTCCTTTTTCCATAATGCTTTCAAAAACTATTTTCAGAACGTTTGTGAAAACTTGTGATTGTGTGGTAAAGGGTTCAGGTAGCTCTCAAGATTATTTCAGTTATATGGAGGGGGCAGTGCAACTATTCAGGCATTCCTGTTGTTTCTTTTGCCAGTACTTCCCACATCATTCTTTCAAGCCTACGCAAGCTTTCGTACACAGACATCACTAAAATAATGTTCAATTTTGATTATACTAAGATATTTTTGGCTGGTAAAGAGGTAATAGAACTTTTTTTTGTTTCAGTGTTTCATTGGGTTGCTTCTATAGTTGGACCAGTAAGTATTGTATTTCCTTGTTGTGTTGAGTATATTGCATTCCAATGGATGTTATGAATTGTAGGAATTATAACACCTCGGAAGAACTTAGCTTTTAAAAGTTATTGGAAAAGGAGCAAAAACCACTTCTATTCCCATATTTTTTTCATATTGTTTGAAAAGACATACTACATATTTTCAAATGGTTCTTCTTTGTGTTATTTGTTCTTAGTTTTGGTTTGTATTATAAATTTTTGGCCAAATAGCCTGTGTCACTTCACAACCATAAAGGAGGATATGATGATAACCAGTATTTTTCCCCTTTCCACATTGCTTTTCGCCCTTTCAAATATGAATGCAATAATTTGAGACATTTAATTCTTCATTTGTCATCAGCTTGTCTGGTAAATGAATTGACTTTGACAAGAAAGGCTGTAACAATTACTCATTTTGCCACAATATTTTCATACGTGATCTGCTGGTGAAAAGTTCATCTGCAGTCGGTAATGTCTTAATATAGCCTTGGTCATTTGAGGGTACACAAATAGATCTAGCCCTTTACCAAATAATCCCATGTTTTAACAACCTTGAAGAAGAAGTGTACAGAAAACATTGTTCGAAAAGGAGAAAATGCCGGTAACCAGAATTTTCTTCTTTTCCTACAATAATATCTACCCTTTCAAACACAAAAGTTGTCTTATATGCCATATTTATTTCATTGTCTACAGATGGTTTATATTTGGACTTGTCTAAAATTTTGTCATCTCCGAAAGAGTTGATACTGGCACACAATTTAATACATTATTCTCCATTTTCTTTACTCATATAGAGTGAGAGTCCGTATGAAGGGGGGCAGTTTCATCTTAGAATGGATTTTCCAATGGACTTCCCATTGAAGCCTCCAAAGGTATTTTTCTGTTTTTTAGCTCCACTGGCCAAAGGCCAGTGGGCTTATGTCATGGCCCTGTGTTTGTCGTGCTTCCGTCCGTGTGTCCATCCGTGCATGCGTTAACTTATATTTCAAACATTTTCTTCTCTGAAACTACCCATCCAATTTTGATGAAACTTCACAGAAATGATCCTGCCATAGTCCTCTTCAGAATTTCTTGAAAGAATTTGATTCCTTGAAAAACTCTGGTTGCCATGGCAACAAAACTGAAAAATATTGGGAATCTTTTAAAAACTTCTTGTTTGAAACCATATGGCCTAGGGCTACCAAATTTGGCATGTAGCTTTATCTAGTAGACTTCTATCTAGTTTCTTCAAATTATAGCCCTGGGGTCAAAATTGGCCCCGCCCTAGGGATCACAAGTTTTACATGGGCTTATATAGAGAAAACTTTAGAAATCTTCCTGTACCTAGCCATAAGGCCCAGGGCTACCAAATTTGGCATGTAGCTTTATCTAGTGACCTTCTACTAAGAGTGCTCAAATTATAGCCCTGGGGTCAAATTTGACCCCGCCCCAGGGGTCACAAGTTTTACATGGGTTTATACAGAGAAAACTGTAGAAATCTCCCTGTACTTAGCCATAAAGCCTAGGGGTACCTAATTTTGCATGTAGCTTTATCTAGTGACTAAGAGTGCTCAAATTATAGCCCTAGGGTCAAATTTGATCCCATCCCGGGGGTCACAAGTTTTACATGGGCTTATATGGGGAAAACTTTAAAAATCTTCTTGTACCTTGCCATAAGGCCTAGGGCTACCAAATTTTGCATGTAGTTTTATCTAGTCAGCCTGTACTAAGATGGCCCAAATTATAGCCCTGGGGTCAAGTTTGCCCCTAGTACTGGTCGCCTCTGGGTACAGAGACGATCAAGACAAAATCAGTTGAAATCTCCGCACAGATTTTGTGCGCAAGTTTGAACTCATAATTTTGCAAATAGAGCACAAAACTGGGATTTAAACATACCTGTTGCTTGCATATTTTATATTTCTTCATTTGAAATACAAATATTTTCAATTTAAATGCTGAACATAAGAGAAAACTGTGCATTTCATATGTTACTCAAGTTGTTTACGTTCCTGAAAACACTCAAAATGGCCGCCACGCACGACAAATTTCGTTAGTGTTTTTTCCGAGATTTACATGTTATAAACGTCTTCTACAAGCTCTTTAGGTGATGAAAGGTTTAATAATTTGTCTTTGGTCATGTTTGTTACTTAAATTTAATTGCATTTTGCTGCAATACAGATTAAACCGATGAAACAGAAAGCCAGTATAGAGCTCTATCTTTGCTACCGGAAAATTTACGATGGACTTGAGACGGTACGGTGCACAATAAATGCCCAAATATGAAAAAAATCACCGTAGCTTCTCATTATTGAGACTTAGTTTGCCCCCAACCCAGTGGTCTCAAGGTTTACATGTGCTTATATAGTGAAAACTTCAGAAATCATCTTGTCCCCAACCATAAGAACTAGGGCTACCAAATTTAGCCCTGTCTCTGGGGTCTGATGTTTTACAGGGCCTCTTATTGAGGAAATGTTGAAAATCGTCTTGTTTATAATTACACATTCTAATTTAAGACCTGTATTATTTGGTATGGGGCTTTATCTTGTGGACCTCTACAAGGATTCAAGTAATTATAGCTCTGTGGTCAAAAATGGCTTTGCCCTGGGGTCATAACTTTCTCAAGGGATTTTATAGAGAAAAATTTGTATGTCTACTAGCTCGAAACCAATTGGCCAAGTATTGTAATGTTTGGCAAGTAGGGTTTTTACTTATACTGATGGAAAAAAGTTTAGCAAGTTCAGAACAGATTGACTTCTGGGGAAAGGGTAGGTACGAAAACATAAACTCAAATACATTTTCAGATATTTGATTCTTATCACCAATGACTCGCATCAGTGTTATTCCATAATTTTGCGGCGTTTAGTCTGCGGCGTACGTGAAATGAACTAGGGGGTCAGGCGTAAAAATTCGGACACGGCTCAATACCTAGTGTACCCACCATTCGCAGCCAAGACTGCCAGACAACGACGTCTCATACTGCAAATCAGTTTTCTAATGACCTGCAATGGGATCCTGACCCATTCAGCTTGCAAGGCACGTTCAAGATCACGGATGTTGTTGACATCATGGCGCTCTCTTACCTGACGACCAATGCTCAATGGGAGAGAGATCCGGTGATCTTGCAGGCCACTGCAACACATTGACGTTATGGATGCATAAAATGTTCTGGGTATGCCTCGCAGTGTGTGGACGGGCATTATCATGTTGGAAAATCCCAACGTTATGTTGTTGCAAATACGGTACAACAACAGGCTCAATGATTCCGTCACAGTACCTTTGAGCAGTGAGATTACCAGGCACTATGACGAGATTTGTCTTCCCATCATGATGTATGCCCTCCCAAACCATCATGCTACCACCCCCATAATGGTCACGTTCGACGACATTATCTTGGTCCAGCCTCTCCCCTCGTCTCTTCCAAGTTCGAACCCTGCCATCAGCAAATGACACGTTAAACCTGGATTCGTCCGAAAACAGAACGTTGCGCCATTGCCTGCGAGTCCAGCCCTGATGAACACTGGCCCATTGGCGTCTTATTTCACGGTGTCGCAACGTCAGCGGAATGCCAATGTAGGGACGGCACGCTTTCAATCGAGCGGCGTGTAGCCTATTCTGACTGTCCTGTCGCAAACTCTTGTGCCAGTAGCATTCCTCAGCAAACGACCTAACTTTCGACTAGAAAGAAATCTATTGCGTCGAGATGAAGTCATGAGAAAACGGTCTTCCCGCGGCGTGGTTTTACGCGGTCTGCCTGATCTGGGTCAGTCCGCGACGTTCCCAGTATGCTGAAATCTGTTCAGCAGTCGACTTATTGTCAATTCGTGGCGTTGGAAATGCCAAGCAACGTCTCTTGCCGACATGCCAGCGGTAAGCATACCGATGGCTCTCTCACGTTGCTCAAACGTCATTCCAGGCCGACGTCCCATCATTGATTTTCAAAGATTTTTTTCCAGTTTTTGTGCTTACGATAAGAAAGCTCTCGAACTGTGTACCGTGTGACCTGTGGAGGATCATCCGTTTTCGTGAAAGTTAAAGATTTACGATTACATAATGGCGTAGTGTACAAAAACAAGTGAAATCATGCTGTCAATGGATGGGCACAACTGTTCAATACGGAAACGTTTTAGTGACATTGATTTATAGACAAAAACCAAAGGCGTAAAAAACTTGCTAAACTTTTTTCTCTCAGTATATTAGCCAGTGGAGCATTATAGGGCCATGATGGCCCTCTTGTTTTTTTTAGGTGTGTCACTTCATCAATTCTTTTTTGTCAGTCTCTATGTCGTCATGTGGTCCTACTATCTCTCTGTAAATTCTCCAAGGCAAACACAATTCTAATAATCTTCATTCTGATTTAGTATTACCACATGATTTTTTTGCAAAGCAATGGTTTGAAATCAATGAAATATTGAGACATACTTACAGGATTGAGAAGAACAGAGAAGAGGTATGCCCCCTTGATTTCATCTGTAAGTTTATTCCTTTACCAAATGGCCCCATGTGTCTAGGACCTTTGTAAGAAGGGTTTTGAAAGCTTTGTGTGAAAAAAAAGTCGAGAAAAAATAAGAGAGAGAAAACTGGTATCCAACAATTTTTCCTTTTTCTCACAAGATGCCGTAATATGTACCAAAGGGTTCCATGTCTTATGAACTTCTTTAGAAAGATTTTGAATACTTTGTGTGAAAATGAGTAAACTGTGGTATCCAGCTTCATTTTCCTTTTCCCACAATATTCCCTCCTTTTTCATCCCAGCATTTGAGCAACATTAATTTTATTTTGTTGTCTGCAAGTGCTTTCAGTGTAAGAAATCTCAAATTTTATTGTCTGGTAAATACACATGCTTTGCTCTTAACAGGACAATAAAATGATAGACTTGTTCATACTGAAAGCTTTCATACAAAACAGATGAGCAATGCTCTGGCAAAATGAGGGTTAACTGCTTCTCTGTGATGCTCTGTAACACGCAAGACATCATATAATTATGGACCCATAAAATCCATTTCATCTAACAACAGATTGAATCATGAGTAGTGTTGGGCAATCGGTTTAAAATCACAATCGATTATCGCTTTATAATCGGAAGAGCAAACCAACTAGCTTTCGGTTGTACAATCGGTTTCTCCCTTTAACTGAGAATGCCTTTTTGCTTTAAATTCTGGGACAATTTGTCTACATGATATTAAGTTTATAAAGATAACATGTTTTGTACTAAAAAAAATCGAAGGATATACATTACCATTGAATTCTTTGCTTGATTTAATACCCTTTACTTTGGTCCTTTAATCTTAATTTCCAAACCAGTTTTAAAAAAAAAAATCAGACTTGTTCACATATCAAGCATTTGCAGACGACAATTTACCCCCCTCGCCACCCACCCACGGTCTGGTATAGATCTATATTTTCATTTTCACAAAACAGTCACTTTTTTCACTCATGAATAGAAATGTTAGCTTCAACTTATGGCTTCATCCAGAGATTTGTGTAAATTCATTGTTTAAATTCATTATTAAAGATGGGAAGATTGTTTGAAGTGCCTCTGATCGGACGATGCCACGCTGATCACTGTATTGTCATGGGTTTTCACGTTTTTTTCGGTGACCTATTTTTCATGTCAATTAATTTATGGATAAGTATTATCGCATGATTTCACATGAATTCGTCATTTAGAATAGCAGCTTACTTTAAAATTTGCCAATTTACACTAAATAATAGGATTAACACCTTTATTATGTTTTCATAAATGACTTGCCAGCTTGATTACCTGTGATAAACAGAGCCGCGTAAGTCCTTCGCATTTGATACTAATCCTGTTTTGTAAAGCCCATATATATGCCGGATGCTTGCCAGCTAGTTTATAGAAAGCTTTAGACAATAATTTCATGCGTCAGATTGACATTTAGGTGTATACTTTTTAGCGTCAAAGACGGGTCATTTCAAATTTCCAAGCGTCAAAATCCTGGGTCCGGGGTAAAGTGAGAACCCTGCCGAGTTGTCAAGTTTTGTCAAGACAACCACGGACAAAAATTTCTTGCTCATTTTTCCGGCCAGTTTTTGTGTTGGTTGTCCACCATGTTGAATCAAAGAGTGTGATTAATCACAAAACCAAGCGCTAAAAACCAGTATTCATGTTTCGGCACCAAGCGAGTTCCGGTACCGACTACAATCGATTCCAGGATTTCTCAATCGATTACCGCAATCGGAAGCCCAAACCAACTGACTTTCGACTATAGTCGATCATCGGCCCACCACTAATCATGAGGTAGAATGGTCCTCAGAAAACTTCAAAATAGCAAAAGTTTTTGACCCATATCAGCCTGCCCTGCTTTCACAGGCTGACATGGGTTGATACTTTTTGCAGATGCATTAAGCCCCACTTTCACTTAGCTTGGCTCAGATAAAATGATGTTTCAAACTATGGGACTTGTATTTGAAAGGCAGAAAACTCGGTTGGAACATAAGAAAATTTCGTTTTGTAAAGGGAAAGATAACTGGTATGTTTTATTTTTTTGAGAATTTTTTTTTTTTTGAATTGGCATAAAAATCTCAGCAACTGTGTTCGAGGAATTTTCAGTAAAGGGTGTTTTCATGTAGGAAAAAAAATTATGATCCTTTGGTCAATGACTTTTGTAGTTAACGTTTACAATCCAAATCTTTGTTGTTGAATTCTAAATGGTTGAAGTATTGATGTATCAAAGATATGAACCACCCAGTCTGAAAAGGTTGTTTCATGAATCTACAAAAAAGCATCTAAAAAAATCCATTCCAGCCTGCGCAGTGAGTGAAGGCTGACCTTGGTTGAAACTTTTTGCAATTGGTAAATGTTTTGTATGCCTAAAGACACCCCACATCTCATCTAGTTTGTTGACAAATGGACCCATTCTGTGTGACAACTCGCTTGATATGATACATTATTAAGATACATTTACCCTTTACCATATGATAAAATTTTGGACTTGTCCAAATTGAAAGCATTTGCTGTTGATAAATGTACATGTAGTTCAGAAGAGAGAAGTTGTCTGAGAAAGGGTAGAAAACATTGTTGGAAATGGAGAAAATGCTGGTTATCAGCATTTTCTCCTTTTCCCACAATGTTTTCAAAAGCCTTCTTCCTCATAGTCATAGTTTTTAAAATTTAGGATTGTTAGGCAAAGGAATAAGCCCCCTTTTCACAAAGCACTTCTGAATTATGTTTTGTTCTTCAGATATGGTTTCTTACAAAAGTATTCCACCCCAATATTGACGACAAAGGTAAAATATGTACTCAATTTTTGACCACAGAATGGAAGCCTTCTTTCACCATTTCTAATAGTGAGTTACAAAATCTTTTGTCTTTTAATTCTAATTCTTCCTCATTTTTTCGCATTACCTCCTTCGCAACGAGCATTTTCTTGGTTTTTTTTGTCATGTTATTTTCAAAATATATAGTTACATATGAGCACGTTCTGGCAAAAGGGGGTTTAATGCATCTCCATGAAGCATTGTACCAAGTAAGTCATAATTATGGATCCATAAAATGTCAAACAACAAGCTCAATCATGAAGTAAACTGGTCCTTTGAGCTGTAGAAAATTGACCAAATTCAAAAAGTCAAGACGCAGGTCAACCTGTACTGACTGCAATGTTTTTTCGTGTAGATGCATGAAGACCTCTTGTCACAGAGCAGGGCTCATTATATAATATATATCATATTCATGTCATATTGATTATTTCTTTACAGGACATTACAAATTTAGAGTTGTTCATATTGAAAGTATTTGTAGATGGCATATTAGATATGGCTCAAATTTTGAGATTTTTCTTTGAAAGAGTAGAAAACATTTTGGATAAAGGAGAACATGCTGGTTACCAGCATTTTCTTCTTTTCCCACAATATTTTAAATTTCTATCTTTGTAAGGGTCTACAAAATTTGGAATTGTTTGGTAAAGGTTTGAGCATTTATTATAAGGAGGATTTTTACCAAACAACAAAATTTTTTAATTGTCCAAGTTTAAAGCATTTACAGACCACTATTTGAATGTGGTTTAAATGGGTGGACTTTTTCTATGAAAGGTTAGGAAACATTATGGGAAAAGGAGAAAATACTGGTTACCAGCTTTTTTCTCCTTTTCCCATAATGTTTTCAAACAACTTCTGTTGCAGGGTTGTTTTAAAGAATGTAGGAAAAAAAAACACAGGAAAAAAAAACACAGTAATAAAAACACAGAAAAAAAAACACAGGAAAAAAAAACACAAAGTATATGTAACAAGTATTTATCTACTTACAATAAGTCAAATATGGCTAGTTTATAGATTTTTGGCTCTTTTCTTTATAATATATCTTAACAAAATCTAATATTTTTTGGAAAAAAATGTAGCAGGAAAAAAGAATATAATTATTCGGTCCTTTAAATTTAAAATAACTTTTAGTTGGATATATTAATGTTTAACTGTGTGTGTGTATATATAAATTAAGTGTTTTTTTACTTTGCACTTAATATTGATAGTCACTTTGATGTACAAAAGAAGGCAGATCGTTAAAACTGTTTTTAACATAAATCAATTTTCATTAAACCTTCAAAAATGATTTTCATTTATGATGGAATGATAATTGCTTACTTCAATAAACCATCAAGAATGCTTTGATTTATGATGGACTGGTAATTACTTCATTGCTTCCATGGGATTAGGTGATGGTGTAAGACAAATTGCTTTATTGCGTGGAGTCCTTAATTAATTATATGTAATTAAATGCAGTTGGGGACAGGCAATTTATAAATGGTCAGTTGGTGCTTTTGATCTCTGATGTTTTCAGGTAAGTAAAAACATAATTGCCCCTTAATCTGGTTAATTAAATGACCTGTTTTTGTTCTTTGACAACTAAATACTATACATATATATGCCTTCTGTTTTGTTCCCATCATTACACTACCAACATGGAAGTTCTTCGGACGAACAAGGGAGGTCTGAAAATTGCGTTTCAAGGGTACATGTATAGCAAACATGCAACCCGGAAAACAAAGATTTGGTGGCGATGCATCAAACATTCCAGTATGTCCTGTAATGGGAGTATTACAACTGACCTACGAGCAGAAAATCCCCAGATTGGAAGGCCACACAATCATCCAGGAGATGCATCGCAAGTTGCTCTAACCAGATTGCGACTACGCATGAAGCAACAAGCAGCCGACACAAGAGATAAGCCGAGCCAGATTTATGCTCAAGTTGTTGCTGACTACGACACTGATGTCACAGCCCAGTTACCTGCAGCAGACAACTGTAAACGAACCATGAGAAACCAACGGCCAACACCAGCAGTTCCTTCAAGTCTTACTGAACTGGCATCCATCCCAGAAGAATTTTCAAAGACTGCCAGAGGAGAATCGTTCCTATTCTATGACAATGGCGCCAACAACCCCCAGCGTATTCTTGCCTTTGCCACTGCAGAATCTCTGAAGCTCCTAGCACAAGCAGCAACCATCTACATGGACGGCACCTTCAAGACTGCCCCGAACATCTTCTGTCAGATTTTCTGTATAAGGGTTCCCTTCCAGAACACAGCCATCACAGCTGTATACGCCCTTCTTCCGAACAAATCCAAAGCCTGCTATGAAGAGTTGTTTCAGGCAGTACTGGACCAATGTGAACAACTTGAGGTAGACGTATTTGTTGACACTGTTGTTACAGATTTTGAGGACAGTATTTTGCGTGCTGTGATCTCAGTATTTGGCCGAGACGTTAGTTCACGAGGATGTTTTTATCACCTGACGCAGGCAACCTGGTGCCATATTCAAGATCTCGGTCTTGGTCAACATTACAAGGATGATATGGATTTTCGACTGTTCTGTGGAAAGCTTGATGGGCTTGCTTTTCTTCCCTTGGCTGATGTCACAGAAGGCATGGAACACCTCCATTCTATCAAGCCTGATGGTCCTCCTGAAATAGATGACCTGCTATCATACTTCGACCGCACCTATGTCAATGGCAGCTATCGACAGCGTCCTGGCCAAGGGTTGGCATTTACCATGCGAAGAGTCCCTCCTTTGTTCCCACCGGAGCAGTGGAATGTCCATGAGGCAACAATGAACGGTGACCCCCGAACAAACAACATCTGCGAAGGATGGAATAACAAATTCTACAACCTTGTTGGACAGCACCATCCATCAATCTGGCGAGTCATTGAATGGTTTCAAAAAGAGCAGGCAACTGTCCAGACTATCATCGCACAGGATGCAGTTGGAAGTGCACCACTTAAGAAGACCAAGAAGAAGTACCAAAAGATGCAAGAAAGCCTTCGAAAGTTGTGCAGGTATCGTGTAGCTGGCATTAAAACAATTCCTGAGTTCCTGTATGGTGTTGGATGGAACATCCGTTTGAACAAACAGTTTTAAAGTGAACTGATATGCTGTAAACCCCAAACAATGTGCTATTTAAGTTACATTAAAACTGTGCCCTGTGCTATTTTGACATTCACGGAAGGAACTGTGTGATGCACGGTGTTTTTATTTGATCTTCATGCGAAAATTTGTGAACTGATATGTGATCTCATGTTATTTATCCTTTAATTCACTTATTAATCTTAAATTTAAAAAGTAATCCATCGGTATGAAATTACTATTTATAATTCCATGAAATTTATAAAGTAATCCATTGGTATGAAATTACTATTTATAATTCCCTGCCAAAGTAATCCATTGGTATGAAATTACTATTTATAATTCCCTGAAATTTAACCCTTTCCCAAACAAGCCCTGGTTTTTAAGTGTCTGTAGTAGAAGTGTTTTGAAAACATTGTGGGAAAAGGATAAATTGATCGTAACGAGCAATTACTCCTTTTCCCACTGTGTTTTCTACCCGATTGAGAACCTTCTGCCATTTTCATCAAATTTGAAATTGTCATCTGCAAACTCTTTCAGTTTGGAAGAGTGTAAAATTTGTCATTTGGGAAAGGGTTAAAAAGTAATCCATTGGTATGAAATTACTATTTATAATTCCCTGCCAAAGTTTATTCATCTTGTGTTATTACTTGATATTAATGTGCTATATTTGAATAAGATACATTCTGTTGTTAAACCTGAAATTTGCTGAAATTCACTAATTGATCTTAACTTTAAAAAGTATTCCATTGGTATGTGCTATTTGAATAACTAAGATATATTAATGTGCTATATTTAAATAAGATACATTCTGTTGTTAAACCTGAAATTTGCTTCGAGTTATTTTTTCTCATAACATTCTTATAAGTGTATAAAAAAGGTTGTGTTTTTTTTTCCTGTGTTTTTTTTTCCTAGGCAATTTTGTGTTTTTTTTTCCGTGTTTTTTTTTCCTGTGTTTTTTTTTCCGGTCACCGTTTTAAACCCTTGATTGTGTGGTATAGGGTTAAGTTGTCTGCAGCAGATTGTATTGGGGGTAACTTGCCATTAACCCTTATCCTGCTAAATAAGTGAAATGAAACTTTCAAGCAGATCGTAAAAACCCAAATATTGCTGTTTGAAGGGTATTGTTGGAGGAAAGATATCTCCTTATCGGACAGTGTAGATCGAAGATCAAACTGCACATTCTGTGCAGTCTGATCTTGATCTACACTGTCCGCAAAAGGTCAGTGAGTCGCGCTTAGCAGCCTAAGGGTAAAAACACTTGTTTCTTTACTTGTTTACTAGTATTCCATGTGATATGAAAATAGATTACTTCCTTTCTTTAACTCTTTACCAAAAAACAAAATTTTAGACTTGTCCATATTGAAAATCATTTGTAGAGGACAAATTTAATATGGCTTGAATGATGGGATTTGTTTCTGAAAGGTTAGGAAACATTGTGGGAAAAGAAGAAAATGCTGGTTACCAGCATTTTCTCCTTTATTCACAATGTTTTCAAAAGTCTAATATCCCAGGTTTGTTAAAACTCTGGATTTTGTGGTAAAGGGTTAAGATAGTATTTTCCTGTTTTTTTGTTATATGCAAGGCCAGAGTTAAAGTCCTTTGCTTGTTTTATCTCTGTTTATTGAACTTACATTACTAAGTCTCGGCTTATACAAAAATCTTTAAGTACACATATGATACCAGAATATATGTGTACTGTATACATGGTCTTAAAGTTTAAATAGTTTTTCTCCACCTGTTGCATTCTTTTACAACCTAGCTTCCTAAATAGGCTGATTCATCCTACATTGTTGTGTCTACATAAGGTGTTTTTTTTGTCAGTGCAGACTGAGATTTGGCTGTATAAAAGCAACTGAAGTTGTATCAGAGGTGCATATGTTGATTCTATACCATAGTTAACTTGATGAATCATAAGTCATGTTCTGTGAAAAGGGGGTTTAACCCTTTACCGAACAATCCCAACTTCTAACCACCCTGAAGAAGAAGCCTTTTGAAAACATTGTGAGAAAAGGAGAAAATGCTGGTAACCAGCATTTTCTTCTTTTCCCACAATGTTTTCTACCCTGTCAAAGACAAATTCCATGATTTGAACCACATTTAAATTGTGGCCTTCAAATGGTTTCAGTTTGGACAAGCCTATATTTTGCTCGTGTGGTAGAGGTTTAATGCATCTTCAAAGAGTAATGACCCATGTCAGCCTGCGCAGGTTGATCTAGTTGCAAATTTTTTGATAAAAGTAAATTCTCCACATATCAGAGGACCACTCTACATCATATTTCAGCTGGTTTTTAGTCAGAATGGATTCATATTATGTGAAGACTTGCTTGGTATAATGCACCACAAAGATGTATTAAACCCCCATGCTCCGGAACATGGTACTTTGTATTTATTATCGTGTTGTTTATATTTCAGTTTTACTGGCAATCACATCCTTACTCCTTCACCCAAATGTTGATGATCCGGCTGTACCAGAAATAGCTGACCTCTACAAGGCAAACAAAGAGGAGTTTGATGCCAAGGCAAAGGAAATGACATTAGCTGAAGCCAGTCCAAAATTTTAACCCTTTAATGTATACATACGCAATTTCTAATATACCAGTAATTTATTTGACACAAAAGATACATTTTAATGAAAGGAAAATATTTTTCAACCGTATGGAAAACATCGTGAGATAAGGAACAATTTCTTGTTACTAACCTTTACTCCATTTCACAAAATTATTTCACAGTAAGCATTCAACAGGTTGCATATTCTAAACTATATATAAAACTGTATTTCTTAGAAGAACTGATGAGAATGGCAACAGATTGTGGTTCTTCTCAGTATAGAGCTGCTTTCTATAGAATCTCATGATGGTGTTAAGAAACTATTCTAATTATTTTTACAGTATTAGTTTCAGTCTGAGAATTTAAATCAACTCAGTTACCTAATTCATGGACTTTAAGACTTTTTTGAAGAATTTTTGAACTAGCTTCGATAGAATGCGCCTTAACATGTATTTTCTCTGCTTGTTTTGTTTGTTTTATTCGCATCAAAAATTGCTCATAGACATTGTGCAAAACATTTTTGTTCTGTTTGCTCAACTATTTTTTTTGTCTTTAATTTCAAATAATTATTCTTTTTTTTTTTTTTATCATTTTTCCGTAACATGTGTGGAATGGGTCAGTTACTTAAAGGAAAGTATGGTTACTTAGGCATCGTTTGTAATTAAGTCTTTTCTAGATGAAAAAATTTTGGACTGATCCAAATCAAAAGAATTGCAGATGAGAAATTAAATACAGCTCAAACAAATGGGTTCATGTGTTGAAGGGTATGGAAGGTTTAAAAAACATTGCAAGAAAAGAGAAAATGGTTGTTTCTCCTTAATCACTATGTTTTATAAGGCCTTTTCCAAACAGTCATAAAAACATAGGATAATATGGTGAAGGGTTAACTATGTTTTAGAATGATAAACGATATGCAGATTGCTTTGTTTAAATTGATATTTTTCCTTACAGCTGGTCAATTTTAAAAACGTTGTGTCAATATTAGAAAAGCTTATAAATAGCCATCTCATCTTGGCAACATTTTCATATGAATCTATGTATGCACATGAGCATTAATTAAGCACCACCCATTTTCATGTTATAAGGTTATGTTCAACACAATGCAGTTGTCATTTATGACATGGAAACCTAAGACTTGGTTATAAATGTGTTAAATCCAAGGTGTCAGTCCATTAACTACCAACAATGCTTCTACTCTTACCTGTAATTTATTGACAGTCAGATAGGGACACTGAAAACATCAAAAAATGATTATGTCCAAAACTGTAGTCACAGAGACTAGGTCAATTGTCTGATGCACATGAAAGTCTCAAAAATTATTCAATGTTCATGCCTGAGCCAACAGCCTCCTCATGCTGGAAATCATGTGCTGAGTTGCATCATTGTGATCCTCTACCATTTGTCATGGAGTGTACCTGGGCCAATTTCTGTAGATTTTGTACGGATGGATCCCTTGCTTGAACTTGATGCCCCAGATAGTCCCACAAATGCTCAATCAGGTTGACATCAGTGCCTCTTGCAGGCCAAGTTAATATGCCAATTATTTTGGGCAGAGCTTAAGTAACGATCATGTGTATATTAAATCTTAATTTATGTTGACTGTAATATTCAATAGTTAGATACATTTACTTGTTCATCTTTTTCTGATTTAAATTCTTTTGAGATAATGATTATGAATGATGATTCATTGCATGAAAAGAATTCTCTTATTTTCTATTAAGACAGCGTCTATCCCTTTAACCCATGCAATCCCAAGTTTTAAAAACCCTAATAAAGAAATCTTTCGAAAACACTTTGGGAAAAGGAGAAAATGCTGGTAACTAGCAGCATTTTCTTCTTTTCTGCAATGTTATCTACCCTTCCAAAGACAAATCATATCATTTGAATAAGATTTAATATGTAGTCTGCATAGACTTTCAATTTGGACAAGTCTTAAATTTTGTCACATGGTAAGAGTTACAGAGATAATTTGTTTTAATAAAATATCCTATAGGGAGCTTTTCAGATATTTACAATCTCACTTAACTTCATAAATAATTCATGACTGAATTAAGCAGGGCAGTAGCTGGCAGTAGTAAAGAAAAATGACAAATGAATGAAAAAATCATTTTTCAATGGTATTTCCTTAAAGGAATACATGTACATAGCTCAATGGCTTCCCAAGGCATTTTCAGATTTCACGCAAGAATTTTTCTTTAGTGGGAATGTCATGTGATCAATAATATGTGTGGATTATGTGGGATCATAATCAATTAAGAATGATGACATCATATTGATGTCATGAAAATAGATGGACATCCACTTTCAAAGCAGCTAACTTGCTACTTGAATTTCTAATTCGGACCTTCTTACTGTATATGTAACTGGCTAGTTTCTTTATGTTTGCAGAGAAATGTGTACTTTGTTATGTTTTTTAAGTGAAGAAAAATATTAAATTTGTAGCAAAATTTTTTAAAAAGTCCCCTTTAAGTGACTAAAGTACCAATATTCAGTTGATAATTATTCATTTTGTTATTAATTTATCAAACTATATGTAGTAATTCAAATATTACCGCTGGCCATTGCAAGATTGCATGGATTATGATTGATAAAAAAAGCAATTTAGGATTTGGTGTCAATCCACTTGTTCAATTGAGGACATCCCTGGCTGCTTATCATCTGACTCTGTACAAGTCTTGCCTCTCATATTCATGCAGCTAGCCAGAAAATGGAGTTGAGATACTGTTCATATGTATGCTGGCACAACAACTTAGGCTGCAGGAACTCAACAACAAATGGTTCAACGATGTCCGAATTTTATACAGAGAGTGTTGTTGAATGATTTCAAAGATACCAGAAATGTAAACTTAGTGTATGTGCATAAACATTTTGCAATTATGTGTAAAAATCACTAAAAGCAGGGGCAAAAGATGTGATTCTACAAAAAGACAAACATACCATTTCTGATGTTGAAACCACAAGTACAACTCTATTTTTAGATGGGGGGGTGACTCTAGTGATAAACTATCACAACTTTCAAGTTGTTTACAATTTTGACCCGACACAATTTTTGACTGACCATGATTTGTTTCCAATGACAAACCTTAAAGTTCTTTTCAGTCTTTTTGGTCATAGATATTGATAATTTATAGATTTAAACCCAAATAAATAAATTCTGTAAATTGGGTTTTTATTGACTGAAAATGAATGCTATAATCACTTTAAACACATCTTATTATTCCTATTACCTCTTTACCAAATAATCACAGGTTTTAGGAACACTGAGAAAAAACCTTTGGAAAACATTTCCTCCTTTTTCTCGAAATGTTTTCTACCCTTTCAAAGATAAATTCAATCATTATAGTTACATTTGAATTGATGTCTGCAGTTGCTTTCAATACAGACAGGTCAAAAATTTTGTAGTTAGGTAAAGAGTCCATTTTTAGAGCTTTCCTCTTGCAATGTAATGAACTTTACTGAAGCTGGATAATTGTGCCTACATTATGTATGGATGTAATGATTATTATAATATACATGTACTTATAATTTTTTTTTTTTTATATACCCGGAAATAAATATTTTCCTCTGAAGGTTATGGTAACTCAAAAGTGCCGCAAAAGTATTCTAGATAAATGGTTATGTACTGCTTAATGGTTTATCCAAACAAAGGTACATATCGGAATTGTATGTGATATTTTGTATTTATAAATATAAATGATCATTAAAAATGCAATGCAGTTGTTTTTTTTACACACTGAAAAATATAAATTTGTTGTGTTTTGTGTTGCTTCTAACAATACTTCAGACTGCAGTCATATCACTATGATAGTGGACTTATTCATGGCTTAACTCTTTGTCAAACCACAAAAATGTAGACTAGTCCAAATTGGAAGCATTTGCAGACGACAAAATTAACAAGACTCAAAAATTGAAATTTGTTTTGGGAAGGGAAGAAAACAATGTGGGAAAAGGAGAAAATGATGGTTACCAGCATTTTCTCCTTTTCCCACAATGTTTTCAGAAGGCTTCTTTCTCAGGGTCGTGAAAACCAGGGATTGTTTGGTAAAGGGTTAACTCTTTGCCAAACCAAAAAAATGTAGACTCGTCCAAACTGGAAGCGTTTGCAGATGACAATCTAAATGTGACTTAAACAATGGAACTTTCCTTTGATAGGGTAGAAAACATCGTAGGAAAAGGAGAAAATGCTGATTACCAGCATTTTCTCCTTTTTCCAGCGTTTTCAAAAGCCTTCTTCCTCTGTAGTAGTTTAATTAATCTACAAAAGGTGTCAGCTCATGTCATCCTGTGGGGGCTGACATGGGCTGGAATTTTTTGCCATTGGTAAATTTTCTCTCATGTCAATTGATCGTTCTTCCTCATTACTGAGTTGGTTTTTAGGCAAAACAAATACATAAAACAACATGCTTACTAATGCATCACAGAGATGCATTAAACTCCCTTTTCCAAGAGTGCCACTCATATTAACGCTTTACCTCCCAATATCAAGTCTAAACAACCCTGAGGAAGAGGCCTTTAGATAGCATTATGGGAAAAGGGAAAAAAAAAATGTTAAGCAGCATTTTCTTCTTTTCCAACAATGTATTTCTACCCTATTAAAGACAAATTTTATCCTTCATATAAAATGTAATTTGTTGTCTACCTTTGGAAAACATTATGGGCAAAAGAGAAAATGCTAGTAATCAGTATTTTCTCCTTTTTCCACAATGTTTTCTAACCCTCCAAAAACAAATCTAAATTTTTGAGTCACTTTGATCGTGTCGTCTGCAAATGCTTTCAGTTTGGACAGGTCTACAGTTTTGTCATTTGGTACAGAGTTAAACTAAATTGTATTTATTTGATTTCAATTGTAAAATACAATTTACAATTCATGTTAATCACTCTTGATGATTGCTTTCTAGAAACTTTAACCAGGTCTTGTACCATAGTGCCTGTCGACTACACTCATCACAGAACATCTGATGAGAGGGGTCCATGTTCTACCACTATATCACTGTCTCCCACAAGTGGTGTGTATGACCTCTAATCTTGCCTGAACTCTTTATCACACAATCCTGAGTTTTAATGCCCTCCAACGAAGACGACTGTAGAAAACATTGTGAAACAAGAGCAGCAAATTGTCGCAAGATACGCCCGTCCCACCACCAGTTGTCGAGGGGGTATAATAATCGTAAAGGGCAGGTAATGAAACAAACATGTTTACCAAGTCTCAAGTCAATCTGACTTGAGGTGACAAAGTTCCGTTCCGGACAAGCAAGAAATACTGTAAAAATGAAGATCAAAGTGGAATTACTCAAAATCCGCACTAGGTAGAGTTATTGTTCTTGTGCAGTGTACTCCGTAATATTGCAACAAACATGCATACCAAGTTTGAAGTCACTCTGACTTGAGATGACAAAGTTATATTCCGGACAAGCACTAAATGCTGTAAAAATGACGATCAAAGGGAAATAACTCAAAATTTCCGCTAGGAAGAGTTATGGTTCTTGTGCACTGCACTCCGTAAATTTTCAACAATCATGCATACCAAATTTGAAGATCTTCAGACTAGAGATGACAAAGTTGTATTCCGGACAAGCAGAAAATGCTGTAAAAATGACGATTAAAGGGAAATAACTCAAAGACAGCATAAGGTAGAGTTATGGTTCTTTCGCACTGCACTCCGTATTATTGCAACAAACACAAATACCAAGTTTCAAGTCAATCGGACTGGAGATGACAAAGTTATCTCCGGACAAGCAGAAAATGCTGTAAAAATGACAAAGGGAAATAACTCAAAGACAGCATGAGGTAGAGTTATGGTTCTTTCGCACTGCACTCCGTTTTATTGCAACGAACACAAATACCAAGTTTCAAGTCAATCGAACTGGAGATGACAAAGTTATGCTCCGGACAAGCAGAAAATGCTGTAAAAATGATGATCAAAGGGAAATAACTCAAAAACAGCACCAGGTAGAGTTATAGTTCTTTTCCACTGCACCCCGTTTTATTGCAACAAACACAATTGCCAAGTTTCAAGTCAATCGGACTGGAGATGACAAAGTTGTGCTCCGGACAAGCAGAAAATGCTGTAAAAATGACGATCACAGGGAAATAAAGACAGCACCAGGTAGAGTTATGGTTCTTTCGCACTGCACTCCGTATTATTGCAACAAACACAAATGCCAAGTTTCAAGTCAATCGGACTGGAGATGACAAAGTTATGCTCCGGACAAGCAGAAAATGCTGTAAAAATGATGATCAAAGGGAAATAACTCAAAGACAGCACAAGGTAGAGTTATGGTTCTTTTGCACTGCACTCCGTATTATTGCAACAAACACACATGCCAAGTTTTAAGTCAATCGGATTGGAGATGACAAAGTACCAGCACTTTGTCCTTATGTTGCAATGTTTTCTATCCTCACAAATAAATCCTATGATTTGAGTCGCATTGAAGTTGTCGTCTGCAAATGCTTTCAGTTTGGAAGTCTGAAGTTTTGTTGTTTGGTAGAGAGTTAACAGTATAGGTTAGAGTGTTTGTTCTAATGAAATTACTTTTACCACTAGCAGTATAGCCCTCATGCAGTTTTAACCCTTTAACCAAACAATCTAGTGTTTTAATGACACTACAGAAAGAGGCTTTTGAAAACATTGTGGGAAAAGGAGAAAATGCTTGTAACCAGCATATTCTCCTTTTCCCAAAATGTTTTCTACCCTTCCAAAAACAAGTTCAAACTTTTTGAGTTGAATCTATTGTGTTGTCTGTGAATGCTGTCAATTTTGACGAGTCTAAAATTTTGTCATTTGCTAAAGAGTGAATTGGAGATTGAATGGAGATTGAAAAATAACTTCAAACACTTGCAGTTCTAACTTTTTTTGTTTTTACTTAACTGAAATTGAAATTAATTTAAATCATAAAAATACAAAAGACCTGTATAATTATCCAACTTCGAAATGAAAAATAAAACTTACAACCAGACATATACATAGGTCTTTAACCAAGCTACAAAATCTTATCCTTGATCAAAATGGAAGTATTTGCATTTGACAAAGGAATTATGGATCAAATGATATGATTTGTCTTTGAAAGCTTTGAAAAAATTGTGGGGGAAAAAATGCTGGTTACCAACTTTTTCTCCTTTTTCTCACATTGTTTTCAAAAGGGTCATACACACCGGGCTGTTGGCTAAAGGGTTTATGCCCATGGACGCAAGGTTATCAGTGTAGGCTGAGTATAAAAAACAAAACAATACCAACATCAACTTACAATAGTAACTGAGCATGCATTTTCAAGGTTGCTCTTGTTCAGAATGTCTCAGCAAATTGGACAGTGCAGATCTAAGATCAGACTGCAAGTTCCGTGCAGTCTCTTCTTGATCTACACTGGCAGCTAAGGCAACTTAAGTCAAGACAGGCATTTTAAGGGTTAACAAAATACATGTACTTCGGAAAGTCCCTCATTTTGATCAACTGTTATAAAAGCAATTCACATGATCCCAAAAGAAATGATAAGTATAAACTACAGCATACAAAATGTGGAAAAAAAGAAGCTGACTAGCTCAAGAACTGAAACAATCTGTCACAACAAAGCTATATTTCAAATGATGCCGGGTGAAACTGAAAACAAACATACCATGTTTCAATTACCAAAGCAGATCTACTGAAATTATCCCTCACACTGACTACATGCTGAAGTAAAAGGATGAAATTAATATTACATGAAACAACATATAATGGTTGGTATAGAAATGAGTAAACATATGTTAAGTTTAATGAAACCTCTGGTATCTTAGAGTAAGGACCATCACATCTTGGCAGTTTACTATTAGTGTTTGCTTTCTGATACTCATTTCACTGTTTTGTGCTCTGATACAAAATCAATTATGTTACCATTCTCCAACTGACAAATATCTAGACTAAATTCAATGTATTTGCAGATGAACTGAATCGAGCTAGTATTATGATTTCTGTCTTTGAAATGGTAGAAAATGCAGTGGAAAAAAAAGAAAAAAATGCTTGTTACCAGCATTTTCTTCTTTTCCCCATATAAAAATGTTTTCAGAAGCCTTCTTTTTAAAGGTTGTTAAAAACAGGGCTGTTTGGTAAGAGGTTAACTATAATTCATTTTTTCAGTTTAGCAGGATAGAGGTGAAATGGTATTCCAGACAATATCAAGAGGGCCATGATGGCCCTGTATTGCTCCACTGGCTATTTGGTACAAACCCTACAAGATGATAATACTCACAAAATATAACATCTATAGCTCATGGTCAGAAACAAGAAAATTTTAAAAGTTTTTACTATAAGCTTATAGGGCTACAATTTAAACAATCTTGGTAGAGGTTCATTATATAACTATACATGCAAAATTTGGTAGCCCTAGGTCTCATGGTTAGGAACGAGAAAATTTTTAAACTTTTCACTAGATGAGCCCATGTAAAATTTGTGACCCCCCTGGGCAGGGCCAAACTTGACCCCAGGGCTATAACTTTGGTGCTCTTGGTAGATGCCCACTAGATAAAGCTACATGCAAAATTTGGTAGCCCTAGGCCTTATGGCTAGGAAACAAGGTTTTTCAGCTTTCTCTTTGTAAGCCTTTGTTAAACTTGTGACCAACGGGAGCAGGGCCAAATTTGACTTTAGGGCTATAATTTAGGCCATCTTGGTAGTGGCCCACTAGATAAAGCTACATGCCAAATTCAGTAGCCCTGGGCCTTTTTGTTTCAGACAAGAAGATTTTTGAAGATTTTCAAAATTTTTCAGCTTTGTTGCCATGGCAACCAGAGTTTTTATTGGAATTGAATTCTTTCAACAAATTCTAAAGAGGACCATGGCAGGATCATTTCTATGAAGTTTGGTCAAAATTGGATGGGTAGTTTCAGAGAAGACGATGTTTGAAATAAAAGTTAACGCATGGACAGATGAATGGACGGACACACAGATGGACGCACACATGACGGAAACAGGGCCATGACATAAGCTCACTGGCCAAAGGCCAGTGGAGCTAATAAAACTGAGTTATTTACTTATTCCTAATAACAATGCAAGACTAAAATCATAACTAAATCACAAGCAATTCTACTGAAAAATTCAGACTGAAAAATTATCAACTATGTACAATTATGGAAAAAGATGATGCATCTGCTTGCTCAAATAAAACTACAGTAAACAACTACAAATCTAACAGATGCAGAGAAACTAAAAAATACCATAATTTTGAGCAATTCTATAATCTGAATTTGAAAAAAAAAAAAAAAAAAAATCAATTATGTACAACTTGAATATCATTATGCATCAATTCCCTCAAACCATACAATTGTCAATCCACCGACATGGAAGAACTAAAACCATATCAACACTTTACCAGACAACAAAATTCCAGACCTGAACATATTGAAAGAGCATAATTAATGTCGCTCAAATGACATGTCATGTCTTTGAAATGTTAGAAAATATTGTGGGAAGAATATTTTCAATAACCTCCCAGGGTCATAAAAAGAACTGTCTGTTAAATGATTAATCACTGGTATTTGAACAATGACCTTGAATAGTGATGAACTATTTACAATGGAAGTTTATTCATTGTGTAATGAAATAAAAATCATACAATTATTGACAGATGCAGAGAAACTTCAACTCAAAAATATTTTTACAAGCTTTTCAATGATCCGAGCTATAAATATGATCAAAATATACAAATGAACTAAGTTTGTGCACTCATTTTCCCAAAACTATAGAATTTTTAATGGGGCATTAATCTACAATTTGTTTCACATGATTTTTAGAAAATTATAACATAGTCTGCTAGTTTTCATTTCCATGCAAAACATAGACATAAATGTAGAAAATATGAGTAACTATTAAGTTCTTTGTATTTTTCCTATAAAATTGCTTATCCTGTTGTAAATGCTACAGCTATTGCTGCATAACAAGGGGTGTGTCTTTAACACAGAAAAATATCAGATGGCCTGATAGTTAGTTTTGTAGTCTTGCAGACTTTGTGGTTGTGGGTTGGAATCCCACTGAAAGCATTTTGTTAAACCCCAACTAAGGGTATACAGCCACGTCTGTATGATTTTCCCTTAAAAACTATCAAGTCCATTTCTTCCCCCCCGCCCCCCCCCCCCCCCAAAAAAAAAAAAAATAAAATAAAATAGAGGGATCAAAATCTGGTTCAAGCCCCTTTTATCTGACAGAAAATTAAGAGGAAAACAGCACTGATATGTATATATTTAAGTTGACATGATGATGTACAAATACCTCTGTTGTAAAATTTACCTTTATCAGAAAAAAAAAAATCTTATGTTACAATAAGTGATGAAATGATAGAAAAGTAAAAATTTCATTGGATATTTTTCATTACCATTGACTTGCTTCATCAAAACATGATGATTATTCTTTACCACACAAATTTTTTCAGACATGTTCATATTGAAAGCATTTGCAGGTGACAAATCATTGGCCAATTTCGGATTTTATTTCTATGCAAAAATGTAGATTAACTCTTCACCACATGTTCCTTATTTTATGTCCTTAAGAAAAGCTGCTTTTGAAAACACTTCTGAAAAGGAGAAAATGCTGATTACCAGCATTTTCTCCTTTGTCCACAATGTTTTCCACTCAAAGATAAGTCACATATTTTGAGTCAAATTAAACTGATTGTTTTTAAATGCTTTCACTATATAAAATTCTTTTATTCTTTTGTTTGGTAAAGAGTTAAAAAAAAAAACACCTAGAAAACTGGATCCACAGATATTTCTGTGGTATGGTCCTTATCACAGTTTTCAAATTGGCCCTCTTCCACTGGGTAAGAGTTAGGTCTCTTGATATAATCTGGAACATGAAGGTCATGTGGAGCAAAAGTAAACTGTCCATTATAGATGGGTGGATAATACATTTTGGTAGGGTGAACTGGTACATTCATTGAAACATTGTCTGAAAGAATGAGATGATAAATATGGTAAATACATTGTAGCTATACGATAAAATTCTGTTTAGCTTTTCAAACCCCCCTTTCTTTCTTTTTTTTTGTCAGAAAAGTAATTAAGTTCTTCTTTGGAAAAAAAGTAAGGTATATCCCCAGCATACCCCGATCTAAATGTCTATGGCCAAAACAAATGCGAACCTGAACAAACCAACTGGCCAAAATTTTAACATGACAACATATGCTATCTAGAGCACTGAATAATAATAATAATAATAATTACTTTGTTTTAAGAGGGTGGAAAAAAAACTCATTTAGCTGTTAAACTAATCTCCCATGAGGCCCTCTGAAAAAAAAAAACTTATGTTTATATTGTACTGTTAAAATAGGGATCAAGATATCCATCGTAAAAAAAAAGTTGTGGTACCTATAACTTGGAGATAAAATGCTGGTAGCATTTGTCTTTGAATGTGTTCAGGGAATCTAGTATTTTGATGTTGAGAGGTAGGGTATTCCAAACAGTTGCCCCAGAATATGCAAAAGACCATTTCCATGCATTTGTTCGAGGTTTACCTAACTTAAGATTTAAGTTGGATGTAGATCTTAAGTAATAATTTGAATTTTCATCATATTCTTGGGTGAATTTATCGGTTATGTAATTTGGGGTCATAAGGTTTTGTGCTCTGTAAATCATGACACATCTTAGGTACTGTACTCTTTTATCAAAGGGAAGCCAATTAAGTTGTTTGAACATATCAACTGATGGTGTCATTAATTTTGCATCTAATATAATCCGGGCTGCCCTTTTTTGAAGTTTAACTAAGGTTTCAATGTTATTTCTTGAGCAAGATCCCCATATAGTACAACAATAGTCCAGTAGAGGTGATATATAGGAACAATGCAGCTTTAAGACTTAGGTACCAAACATTGGAGCCATACTCCATGAAAGTGGTTTAAACAATAAAGACCCTATAGAATAGGAATTTTGAAAACATTGTGGGCAAAGGAGAAAATGCTGGTAAACAGCATTTTCTCCTTTTCCCACAATGCTTCCTATCCTTCCAAAAGTAAGTCCTAATTTTGAATCACATTTATCTTGTCATCTGCAAATGCTTGCAATTTTGACAAGTCTAAGTTATTATCAGTATGTGAAGAGTTAAATTAATCCCATCATTTGAGCCATGTATAGTATGTCCCAAGCAAATGTTTTCAATATGGACTGTTTTAAAATTGTATTGTCTGGTAAAGGCTAAACACCTTACTAACCGTAATACTCTGGCAGACTTTCTACTTCATCATCCCAACATTCTGTCTCTTCAATAACATACATTGATGTACTACCTGTACCTGAAGATGGCTTATCTGGTTTGGTCTGTTCAAAACCTACAATATAAAGTGATAAATGTGTGTATATATAAAAGAGCCTTGTATTTCATAAATTAATTACCTTCAGCAGACTCATTTTGTATTTCAGCAAATCACTTTTTGAAAATAAAATGACAAGAGTAAAAACTATTCACAAAAATATTTCGGTTAGCGTAACACATCCAAGGCAGAGCAGCCATTTTGTTATGCAGGTATATTCGTGAAGTAAGAGAATAAACCACCTTATTAGAAATAGACTGATCTTAAATATCCCATGCTGACACGGTAATGTGACAGCCATTAACAGTAAATCCTGATGGATGTGTTAATTTTCTCAAACGCAGTTTCGTCTTGAAATAAATTGTAGTTTTTAAGGCCAGGGATTTTTGCTTTAGTGGAATGACGTGTGATGAAAACAAGTTTTTAAAGTTTGCCGATTTACCTATCTAAATCTCATTATCCTGCAATTTTCCCAGATGATAATAGTATTAATAAATTGTTGACATAATCAGCCTCAATTTCAATACAGTATCACATGACTTACAAGGAAAACCAAATGGCCGCAAACTTCCATATGTGGCGATGTATATGATTCGACGATAAGTTTATTAAAGTCATCTGCTACAGCAAAAATTTCTAGCAAGTTATACAGTAAAATCTGAAAGCTCTGTTATTCACAATTTCTTCTTTTCCAACAATGTTTTCAAAACTGATCTAATGCACCATGACAACAATTATCTGCAGGTGGTAATGAATTAAATCTGTTTCTACCAGTTTAATAAATTTGACTGTTTACAAGAGCTAAAAGTAGATGTCCAGTGTTACCAAAAAAGATTTCGGTTATAATTCGGTATCAGTTAGCAAACAGTGTGGATCCATGATCAGGCTGCACACTCTGTGCAGTGTGATATTGATCTGATATTGATATACAATTTCTTCCATATATATTTAACTCGTCACCACACTATCCTGACTTTTAACGACCCTGAGAAAGAAGCCTTTTGAAAACATTGTGGGAAAAGGAGAAAATGCTGGTAACCAGCATTTTCTCCTTTTCCCAGTGTTTTCTACCCTTCCAAAAAAATTATTCAGTCCCATTTATTTTGTCATCTGCAAATGCTTTCAATTTGGAATGATCTAAAATTTTGTCATTTAATAAAGAGTTCAGTATCCACAGGCAGTGAAAGAGTAAGTCAAAAAACAAAGTAATTGTGTCACTAAACAGAAACATACCACTCCAGTGTTTTGCCTCAACAATTATTGTAGGTTCAAATTCATCGTCACTGTTCACAGACCGACTACTGCCATTGCTGTTGTCTTCTTCTTCGCTGTTGTCCAAGCCTGTCACATTTTCATCTTCACTGCCCATTTCCATGTTAGCATAGCGATTGTAGTTTGAACGTGCTCTCCTCTTACTAGAACGTCTCTCAAAAGTATCCGAATGACTTTTCCACAGTGACAGGTTTTTTTTCATAGCACTGATAAGAAATCCTTCATTGCACTTTTCAGATGTTTGCTGCTGCTCTGTGCTACATTCACTGTTACTCTCATTTTGGTTTTCATACTGTAGCATAAGAAAGAAATTTAAGCTGACATGAACCCTTAACAACACAATCCTGTGTTTTAATGACCCTGTATTAGGTGGCTTTTGAAAGCTTTGTGAGAAAAGGAAAAAATGCTGACAAGCATTTTCTCATTTTCCCATAATGTTTCTCACCTCTTCAAAGACAAATTTCAGCATTTTAGCCACATTTAATTTGTTGTCTATAAATGCTTTTAAATTGGATGAGCCTAAAATTTTGTTGTATAGTTAAGAGTTACGGTAAGTACATGTAAGTGTTTCTTATATACATGTATTATGGTAAGTGACATATTTGTTCTCCAAAAACATATACATGTACTGCCCACATAAAAGGGGCCTATTTAGTTTTAATTCCGTAAATCAAAATTTCTTGTAAAACACTGATAAATAAAACTAGATATATTTTTCTTTCCAATTAAATAAACTGAATAGTTATATTCAGTTATGTCTTTATCAAACAACTAAATTTTTAACTGTAACTAATTGAAAGCACATGCAGATGACCATGTACATGTAGCTCAAGTGATGATTTCTGTCTTTGATAGGATAGAAAACATTGTGGGAAAAGGAGAAAATGCTGGTTACCAGCATTTTCTTCTTTTCCCACAATGTTTTCAAGAGCCTTCTTCTTTAGGTCTTTAGGTCTTCAAGCCTAATAAGCGTAAAAATTAAACTGTCTAAGTATCAGAGAAGTTGTTCTTCAATGCTTATAGCAAGTAAATTTTATCTTGTATGCCTTCACTTTTTGTTAAATCTTTACCACACAACCCTGAGTTAAAACAACTCTGAGGAAAAAGCCTTTTAAAGACCTTTCGGAAAAGGAGAAAATGCTGGTAACCACAAGATTTTCTACACTTTCACAGACAATTACCATCATTTCAGCTACATTTAGTAAGTTGTCTGCAAATACTTTGAATTTGGTCCAGTCCAAAATTTTGTTGTTTGTTAAAGAGTTAATAGTTGTACAAAGTTTAGTTACAATGACAGTAAATCTGTGGTAGGGTACACATATCTGCATGCCTACAGGCAGACAGACAGACAAAAAGTCAGTCAGATAGACAAACAGATGAATGGACAGATAGATAGACAGACAGATCAATGGGCTGACTAAGTCCAATATATACCAAACTAGAGGCCCTCATGGGCCTGAATCGCTCTACTGGCAGTAATTTTGCTTATTTTCTAGCATACATCATTAATTCATGATGCAATTGGAATAGACAAACACACACTAACAAAAGAAATGGCGGGGAGAAGCTTGACCTCTTTTGGAATTCAGTCAAATTCTAGTACTTATTCTTAGTTTCAGTACTAACTGAATCAATAATGTGGACTTTGTTGAGTAAACAAGACTAAGTCTTCAAACGGCTGCTTTTCCTAAAGTGAAGTCTGGGTTTTCTTCATTTTCAATAAGATTCAATCCCTTGATGATACGAATAATCTGTGCAAGTTTCAAAAGATTTGGATCAAAATTGCCGACTTAATCACACAAACAAGAAATGCAATTGTACAACTTTAAGACCCGTTTACACATTCACGATTTTCTCTACGATTCACCACGATTCACCCAGATTTCTCATGGTCAGAAAAATCGGGATGGATCGGGATGAATCGTGGCGAAAAGTAGAAATATTCAGTGTCACTACGATTCCAGTAAGAATGTCCACGATACTAGTACGGTGTCTGTAAGGTATCGCTACGAATCAATGACGATTCATGACGGCAACGCTACGGTCAATGAATATTGACCACGGTGGCACAACGAATGCTCACGGTGTTTGTACGGTTCGATACGGTACTAGTACGATTCACGGCGGTAGCGACACGAGCTCCCACGACTGACCACGATTTAACGGTTTCGTCTACGACGCCGCCTTTGGTGTAATACAGCTTGCGCAACTGCCACATTTACATCTGCTACATTTCTGTCTAATTGAAGCTGTAGATTGGCGATTTGTAGTCTCTGTACATAATCCATGATGTGTATACTTCTGATTCGCTCTTCAAAATGATTCCTTCAATGCAGCCCTGTGAATTATATGCAAGAATTGTAGCGAAACGGCTCAAAATCGTGGTAAGTCGGCTAGATTCGTACGTAACCGTGATGTATCATACTCAAACCGTGATTGATCGTCTTCCTACCAGCCTTGGTCGTGGCCAATTGTGGAGCTCCGTAGCGAAACCGTGGATGATTCGTAGGACAACCGTACACAATTCGTGGTGAATCGTGAGAATTCGTGGTGTCAAAGATTCCACGACTGGCTACGATCTCTCACGAATAGCCGCGAATATAGCTACGGTGTCAGTACGAATAAGCACGATTCCGCTACGGTTGCGCTACGAATTAGGCCACGCCCAATAACCACCACGATTCGCCACGAATGTTTTAAACAGTTTAAAACTTCCGTAGCGCTACCGTGGAGTTTCCCGAATCATCACGATTCATCAAGATTCACCACGATTCACCACGGTTCTACTATGAATCACTACGGTACACGACGATTTTACAAATCGTGGCGAATCGTAGCGGCACCGTAGCCAAAAATCGTGAATGTGTAAACAGGCCTTTAAATGGCTACTTTTCCCTAATTAGTTGTTGGAATTGTTTCAAAATCAATAGGGTTCAAGCTATTGATGATAAAGAAAACTGTGCAAGTTTTATGAAAATCCGACAACAAAATGTGGACTTTATCAAGTCAAAACGAAATGTAAATTTTCAACTCAATAGCTCCTTTTCCCTTACTGATTATCCAATTTGTTTTAAAATTAATAAGAGTCAAGCTATTGATGATATAAAGAAACTGCAAGTTTCACAAAAATCAAACAACAAATGTGGACTTATTGGTATAAAAGAGAGAAAGACAGACAACAGAAACCACACCATGACATAACTGTGCTGGCCTTGGCCAGTAGAGCTAAAAACATTTGTTTTTCGAGGTAGTATATATAACTCATTTTGGTAATAAATTAAATCATGTAATTTCATTTTGATACTCCACCTTTACGATCATTCCCTGTAATTGTTCAACGCCTCTTTGAAGCTTGCCTCTCCAATTATCTTTCAAGTTGGGATCTCTCTCTGCATACCTTACTTGTGCTGTAATTTGTGGTACATCTGACAAGGGTATTTTGAATTCATTCTGAGGAACAAAAACAGTTCTCTTAACACCTGAAGCACTTTTACAACTACAGTTGTTTTTGCTGCCAGAGTAGATCAAGATCAGACAGCTCAAGATATGCAGTTTTTGCTGCAAGAGTAGATCAAGATCAGACAGCTCAAGATATGCAGTCTTACCTTTGATCTACACTGTCTACAATGCTGAAACATTCTGAGAAAAAAAGAGCCTTGAAACGGCAATTATTTGGGCATATTTCCAGATTGGAAAGTTTGATTTTGTTCATTCTGCCCTTTACGGGTTAAAATTAGAAGATAGTTTCTGTCTACACTTCACTGTACAGGCTTCTTATACTTTAATCTCTACTCGAAACTGTTAATAGCTATACAAAAAATGGAAATTTCTTTTCTCACAATGTTCTCAAAGGCTGTTAGACAGCAGAGACAAAATAAACTGCCAGCTAAATGAAATGGACATTTACAAGCAGCCTCTAAAATCCCAGGTGTAAATGAAAGCCATTTGTCACATGACATATGGTACATCAATGATCAGTCTGCAAAACCTGCACAGTCTGATCTTGACCTATCAAATTAACGTAAAATTTTCCTCAGTATCCTAACCAGCTACAAAACAACTCCTTGCTGCTTGTTAAAAGCATTTCTCTCATTTTCCTATAATATTTTCAACTCTTTCGAAGATAAACCCTGAGCCACATTCATTAATCCTTTACCAAACAAATTCTGACTTTTAACGCCCCGAGGTAGAAGGTTTTTGAAAACATTTGGGGAAAAGAAGAAAATGCTGGTAACCAGCATTTTTTCCTTTTACCATAACGTTTTCAACTCTTTATACAAGAGGGCCATGATGGCCCTGAAGTCGCTCACCTGAGTCTTTTGACCAAACATGACCCATTTTCAATCTCTTTCGAGATATTATGACAAACATTCTATCAAGCTTTCATAATTATTGGGCTAAAAATTTGGCTTCTAGCTTATACACAAGCTTTTTCTAGAATTTCTCTCAGTGACCTACTTATTAGCCAAACACATCCCATTTTCCCTTTGTAGATATTATCAAAACAAAGATTCTGACTACCTTTCATAAGTACTGGACAGAAAATGTGGCCTCTAGAGTGTACACAAGGTTTTTCCAAGATTTGACCTAGCGACCTAGTTTTTTAGCCACTGTGACCCATTTTCATTTTCATCATATTGATCATCAAGACAAACATTCTGACTAATTTTCATAAGTACTGGACAGAAAATGATGACTCTAAAGCTACACAAGTTATTTTAAAGATTTGACCTAGTGACCTAGTTTTTGACCAACATGACCCATTTTCAAACTCGTCCGAGATATCATCAAGACAAACATTCTGACCAACTTTCAAGAGTTTTGACTGAAAATGTGGCCTATAGAGCATACACAAGGTTTTTCTAGTTTGACCTAGTGACCTAGTTTTTGACCCAACATGACCCATTTTCAAACTGGACCGAGATATTATCAAGACAATCATTCTGACTAACTTTCAAGAGTTTTGGGCTGAAAATGTGGCCTCTAGAGCATACACAAAGTTTTCAAAGATTTGACCTAGTGACCTAGTTTTTGACCCGACATAACCCATTTTTTAACTCCACCGAGATATTATCAAGACAAACATTCTGACCAACTTTCAAGAGTTTTGGGCTGAAAATGTGGCCTCTAGAGTGTACACAAGGTTTTTCTAAGAATTGACCTAGTGAACTAGTTTTTGACCCGACATGACCTATTTTCAAACTCGATCGAGATATCGTCAAGACAAATATTCTGACCATCTTTCAAGAGTTTTGGATTGAAAATGTGGCCTCTAGAGTGTACACAAGGTTTTTCAAAGATTTGACTTAGTGACCTAGTTTTTGACCCGGCATGACCCATTTTCAAACTCGTCTGAGATATCATCAAGACAAACATTCTGACCAAGTTTCAAGAGTTTTGGACTGAAAATGTGGTCTCTAGAGCGTACACAAGATTTTTCTAAGATTTGACCTAGTGACCTACTTTTTGACCCGACATTACCGGTTTTCGAACTCGTCTGAGATATCATCAAGACAAACATGCTGACCAAGTTTCATGAGTATCTGACTGAAAATGTGGCATCTAGAGTGTACACAGGGTAAAAGTTGACGATGCACGACAGACGACGCACGACCGACACAGAACGATCACAAAAGCTCACCTTGAGCACTTTGTGCTCAGGTGAGCTAAAAACAAACTTCATGTCTCAAATGACATTTAAATTGCTGTCTTCAAATGCTTTCAATTTGGAGAAGTCTACAATTTTGTTGCTGGATAAAGAGTAAAGCACTTACAGAATCCATATCTAATCTGATTAGATTGGTGAGTGAATGGAGAGCCTCTGGTATCTGTGTCAGCCTGTTACCATACAAATCTAGGGATTTCAAGGTCTTTAACTTGCTGAAGGATTCTGGTAATTCTCCTAACTAAAACACACATGTATTTCACTCTTTATCTAACAACAAAATTATTGACTGATCCAAATTGAAACCATTTGCAGACAGCATATTAAATATAGCCGAAATGATGGCAGTTGTCTGTGACAGTGTAGAAAACCTTGTGGGAAAAGGAGAAAATGCTGGTTACCAGTATTTTCTCCTTTTTTAACAAGGTTTTCAAAAAGTTTTTTTGTCAGGGTCCTTAAAACTCGGGATTGTGTGATAAAGAGTTATGAAGAACCTAATCATATTGGCCAGTTTTCTTAACACTTAAGAGTGCCAAATAAACCCAACACGCTTTTTAGTCCAAAAATAAGACCTAATTAACCCTTTATACAAACCATGTTTCGACGACCCTGAGGAAAAAAGCTTTGGGTAAGAATGTGGAAAAAGAAGAAAATGCTGATAACCAGCATTTTCTTCTTTTCCAACATTCTTTTTTGATAATTCCAAAACATTTACAATCGTTTGAAATACAATTAATTTGTTTTCTACAAATGCTTTCAATTTGGACCAGTCCAAAGTTTTGTCACTTGGTAAAGGATGAAGTGCAAATCAGTGGTTGCTTTTGTCTCTAGTGTTTCAGCAAAGCTGACAGCATAGATCAATGATCAGACTGCACATTTTGTGTAGTATGATCCTGATCTACACTGACCGCAAAGGTATCTATTGTTGTGAAAGGCACTTTAATGGTTAATTGGTCTAATTCTCAAGAATTTCAAAGTAACGGAATTTTCTAAAATATTTAATTTGTCATTCATAAGCGCTTTCAATTTGGATTAGTCTAACAATTTCATTATTTGGTACACAGTTAAACTCATTACCATACCTCCTGAGACAAATTTGCAGCAGATCACCAAGAAAATAAACATGTATAATAAATAAAGTGCAATTTAACCCTTTACCACACAATCCCCAGTTTTAAAGACCCTGAGAAAGAAGGCTTTTGAAAACATTGTGGGAAAAGGTGAAAATGCTGGTAACCAGCATTTTCACCTTTTTCCAAAAGGTTTTCTATTCTATGAAAGACAAATCCTATCATCTAAGCCATACTCTATTTGTCATCTACAAATGCTTACAAATTCAACAACTCTGAAATGTAGTTATTTGGTATAGAGTCAAGACATAAGTTCATGCAAAAGCATGTCTTCAAAAGTGACCAACTGCAAGAGGAAACAAGCAATTTTGTTGAAATGATATCCCCTGCCGAAAAATTTACTTGACCGCGTAACTTAAAATCGCTCCCAGTTGGCCATTTTTCATCGAATCAAAAAATAAAAAAAAGTGTATTGGCGGAATGGGTTATTGTACACATGTATAAAGTTTGACAAAATTCTGTCCAATGGTATTGGAGATATTCTCCCGGACAGACACACACATGGACGGATGGACGGACGGACAGATGGTCGGACAGAAGGACAGGTGGACAGACATCGCTAAAACTATATCCCTCTGCCTTCGGCGGAGGATAAAAAGTAAACCAAAGATGATATTGGGTTAACCCTTTCTCACACAATTTTTACAACCTTGAGGAAGAAGCCTTTTGAAAAGAAGAAAATGTTGGTAACCAGCATTTTCTTATTTTCCCACAATGTCTTTTACCCTTTAAACAAGTTCCATCATTTGAGCCACATTTAAATTAATGTCTCCAAATGCTTTGAATTTGGACAAGATTACATTTTCGTTGTTTGGTAAAGAATTAAACATGCTGACTAGCACCAGTGGCATAAAGTTTTTAAGAAAGTTTAGGAAAAAGTAGTTGCAAACAGAGCCACTGCTAACAACAAGGACTTGTGGCAAATCCCAGGATGGTTTTATGACCTATTTACCACAGTGTCCAACAATCCAAGGGACACCAAAAAACATCTGAGATTCAGGGCCTAGTTTCACAAAAAAAGTTCAGTCTCTTATTTTGCTCAAATCCGCTAATGAACTCAGTTTTGGACTTATCCTGAGTTGGCACAACAATTCTGATTCAACTCAGCAAAATAATGAACTTCAGTGCGAGTAGTGACTCGAGTCTGTTTCTTTTGCGGAGTTGAGTCTGAAACGTTGTGTCAGCTCAAGATTTGAGAACTTAAGTCTTACAATATTAGTGAAATGAATTGGAAGTCGGAAACTGAATCGGTTAGCCGATTAGAGCAAAATATGTGACTACAGTATTTTCATAAAACCAGGCCCAGCATTTCCGAGAGCAAAGGTGCCTTGAATTAATATATTCAGTAGGTCCTGGAGACCTGCTCTACATGTTACTTTCCATTCCTATGCATTTTAAACAATCCCGTATCTCAGAGGCCAGTAGGAAAAGGGATTTTGAAGACAATGCTTTTAATTTGGATAAGTCTTAAATTCTGTCATCTGGTCAAGGGTTAAAATGCATTATTTGTTTGGCAGTTCTATAAATACATGTACCTCATTATCATCCAGTCGAAGATCTTCCAGTGATCCCAGGTTTCCAAAGTTGCTAGGCAACCACTGTATATGATTCTTTGACAACAGACATATCCGTAACGACTTCAAATCTCCAAAGGACTCTGGTAGCTCATATAGCATGTTTTGACCTGGAGGCAATATCACAATCACATTAAGGTTCAACCTTGACAGATCTCATAGCCCTTGGCCGCACAATTTTGAATTTTAATGACTCTCACACAGAGGCCTTTGAAAACATTGTGGGAAAAGGAGAAAATGTTGGTAATCAGCATTTTCTCCTTTCCCCACAATTTTTTCTACCCCTTCAAAGACAGATCTCTTCACTGAGCCACATTTTATTTTTGTCTGCGATTGATTTCAACAAGGACAAATCACAAGTTTTGATGTGTAACAAAGGGTTAAACCCTATAGATTACAATCTAGTGTTTCAACAGCCATGGACAAGAAGGCTTTTAAACTTATCTTAAGCGGCCTTTACACTATAACGAATTGGCCCAGGGCATGCCAGCGTATGGAGATATTTTGGCATACGCTAGCATACGCTGAAGTTTTACGTTAGTTGAATATGTTCGTGTACGCTGTTCACTCAGTACGTTGAAATTTTTTGTGCATGCACAAAATTTCTCGACGTATGCCAACAAACACCCCATATGCAACGGGTTCGTTCGATGAACGCAACTCAAACGGTTTGTTTGTCCGCAGTAAGACAACGGTTCGTCACCTCTATGGTGGCGTTTGTCCAACCAAACTGGGGGCGCTTCTTAACGAACTTTTCACGTATTAGCAGCGTAAAAATAACGAATTAACAGTGTTCTTTCAACTTTCTTCGTACATGTTGATCCCGTATAAAATAGATGGCGTACTGATTAAGATGGGACAACCTATCATTACCTTTGCTGCTGCCACTTCTAATCGATTGAGTTCCGTGCTTGGCGAGCTTTAACTCACGGAGTTTCGTATAGGTAGCGGTCGACGTGTGTTTCTTGTGCATAGGCTAGTTGACATACCCATTTGGGTATATAAAAAACATACTTCAGTGCCACTTCGACAGTTCTGGTTAGTAGCTCGAAGAAATAAGGTATATATGGAGTGTGCAGCTAAACTACGCCGCCAGCATATATTGGCAGTGCTACAGCATGACTGCATCCAAACTGAAATTGCATTGCATATCTATATACAGGCCAGAGGACGGAGAAGACGACAACATAATAGAAGGTACTGGGTCAAACCCTGGACCCAGAGACGTCAGGAGTATGGCCTCTATGATCACCTGATGGCTGAGCTCAGAAGAGAAGATCAAACTGACTTAATCAGCTTTATAAGAATGCCGCCTGCTATGTTCGATGAGCTTCTTGAGAGGGTTGGTCATAATATTTCCAAACAACGTGCCTGGTCCAGGGAACCTCTTGAGCCAGGCCTGAAGCTTGATATCACTCTTCGTCACCTTGCTTCTGGGTCCAAGTACGCCTCCCTGAAGTTCGGATGGAGGGTACCTGTATGTACACAGTCCCTGCTAGTCCGTGAGGTAAGACTGCATTGCATGTTATATAAGTACTGTATGTTACACTAATCAAGTTTTTTTGGTATAAAACAGCACATATATCGTCATGATCTCTTAAAACTTTACTACAGTTCCACCCAGTAAAAATATATTTTATTACAATCTGTATCTTTTGAAGTGAAGCATGTGGCTTATATACTTGTAAGTCACGTGATTGTTTCGACTACGCACACTTAATGCAGAAAGCACGCACAACACGTTAGACGTTCGTTGGGAGATCATTGACATTCATTGATATATGTTTCGCATTCACTCTGGTTTGTTAATGTGTAGTTATTCATACGTTATGAACTCGTTCTGGTGTCGTTTCAAATTCATTTTCAGTTCGTTATGTTTAGCCCCGCTGAACACATTCGTCAGGTTTTTGTGCGTATTTGTGCGCATTCGAGCTTTGTCAAGTTTTTTGCAATTCGTTCACGGTACGTTCCCTCAATTCGTTTATAGTGTAAAGGGACCTTTAGGAAAAGGAGAAAATGGTTTTTGCTAATCTCAAAATGTTTCACACCATCTCAAACACAAGTCATATTTATCTAAACATGTTTTACTTGAAATCTGCAAAAGATTTTACTGCTACGTTATGAAAGAAATATAAAAAGTGGTTTTTGATATTACATGAAACAGCATGGGAAAAAGAAGCATCGATAATGACATATTGACTGTATTGACATTACAAGTTTGATGTATAGAAATGAATTAATAATCAATTTACCTAGGTCAAGTGTATCCAAGCAAGTCAACTGTCCAAAGTCTCCCGGTAGTTCACTGATTTGGTTCTCATCAAAATGTAATTCTTTCAGGAATTGAAGTTGGCTAAGGCTATCTGGAATTTTGGATATCCAGTTTCCATTTTGAAAGTTTCGCCTTTCAAGCTCATCTATTACACTTCCAAAATCCAGAAATTCCAAGTGTTGGCAGTTACCAAGATTTTCAGGTAATTTGGTCATAAAATTACCACTCAAGTCTAAATGTTTCAATTTCACACAATTATTGGCAAATTCGGTTTGAAGTGGTTGATTCTGAAGTTGATTGTCCTTTGCTGAAAACACTTGGACTTCTGACATATGTGAAATCCAGTCTGGCAGCTGACAAAGTAAATTACTTTCCACAAATAGTTTTTGAAAAGAATGGACAGACTTGAAATACTGAGGTAAATGTTTGATTCGGTTATTTGAAATATCAAGTGTTTTTAACTGTTCCAAATTTCCAAAGTTTTCAGGTAGAGTTTCAAGTTTGTTACCTGATAAATTTAATATTTCCAATGATTTCAACAATCCAAAACCTTCTGATAATACCGACAGAAAATTAGACCCAAGTTCCAACTCTTTCAAATTTTCTAGCAATCCAAAGGTTTTTGGAAGCTTTTTGAGATTGTTTTCATCACAATGAAACACTTCTAGTAAAGACAATTCACCAAAATTTTCTGGCAAGTACTCCACATTATTACCTGTGAGGTTTAATATTCTAAGACGTTTCAATCCACAGAATGAATCTGGTAACGAACTGATAGAGTTTTCATTAAGATAAATTTCTGAAAGTTGACACAACCTTACAAAAGACTTTGGCACAGATGTAAGGCTGTTACCAATAGCTGAGAAGAATCGAAGGGTTGATAAACCTTTAAAACTGCTTCCTTTTTCTACAATTTCTGGTAATAATGTCAAATCATTGTAATCCAGGAGTAAATGAGTCACATTATCTTGGTCACAGATGTGACTTGGAAGTGTTTTGAGATTCTGGGCACTAAGATCTGCTGTGACCATCTCTGACTCGGACATTCCAGACTCTTTTTCTTGTAGAACATAACCAACATCCTTGTATCCGTAGACTTTGTGGCTCTCATCCATGCTACAGGGTCCACCGTCTGCCAGACCTTGTTTTAAAAAAAAAAAAAAAGAGAAAAACTATTGATGTATTTGGGCCAAAACTTGTGTTTAGGAGGAGTCTTTACATTGTTTACATGTTTTTCCATAAAATTTTTAAGTGTAAGTAATCCTCGAATTGCAAACAACAGTCGGTGCACTATTCGCTTTTAGGTTGGATTTCATCCTTGCAGCCAAAATGACTACCTCAGGTGTCAGATTAACCCTTTATCAAACACAAAAATTTGGACTCATCCATATTGAATGAATTTACAGACGAAAATTTTAATGTTTTTCACATGATAGTATTTGTACATTAAAAAAAAAAACATTGTCTAAAAAGGAGAAAATGCTGGTTACTGGCATCTTCTCCTTTTCCACAATGTTTTCAAAATCATTGTTGTTGCATGGTGAAGGGTTAACCCAAAAGCATTCTCTCCAAGTCTATACGATGTGTAAGCCATCTACATCTACCAGTAATGTAGGCTCTTCCTGAGCATACACACAGAGACGATATTTACAGATCCGAGGTGTGAGGTTCTGAGCAACTAAAAACTGTTGACAAATCCTGTGCAGTCTGCAGTCTGATCTGTAAGTTATAACACTCCCAGTATGCAAAGTTCTTTTGAAAGTCTTTCAAATGTCATAAGACTTTTCACTTCATCAGGCCGGATAAATCCGATACAGTTGAAAATGTTATTTCTTTGTAGTATAACTTGCTACATTAATTACACATATAGCCAGCTATAGTAGGCCTATACATGTAAAAAAAAAACGCGAAAACTAATAAATAAACGCGAAAACTAGTAACTAAAGTAAGAATCACCCTCAAATTAGATACATGTGCGTTATTCGTCATATCCATGAGAGAGTTCTTAGTGAAAAGTACCTGACATGTTCTTAAATTAAAAGAATTAAAGCCATACTTAACAGGAAAAAACGAACACTATCGCAGGGTAAAAAGTCGTTGGCCCGGATTTTCTATCCGAGCTATTATTAGAGCTTTCACCGCTTTCTTTCTTTTTTTAAAGAATACTTCCGGGAGGTCTCGTACACAAAAAAAAAGTGAAAGTGGTCCAACTGATAAGCTGAGGCTTTGTTTACATTACGATTGCAAACAACTGTTTAAAGATAGTTGAATCACTGATTCTTCACCAAAACAAGTATTTTGTTTCAAATTCATTTGATATGATGCATTCTCTTGCTCGATGCAAAGGACATCAACTTTACAGGAAGTTGCCGAGGAATAGTGTCAAAAAGTGAACTAATCAAACGTTTCTTTTTGATAAAGGTAATCATAAACATCCTTTCTGACATGGCTGCTATTTGAAACATAGTGTACTAGTAAAGTACTGGTTGATATAATGGTGTAGCAAAGTTCCGAAACTGAAACACTTCAGTTACACTTACAGTTGAATTTCATAAAGGCAGTCTCCGGGTACGACACCGTACCCCTACTGGTAGCCTCTGAGGCTGGAGGTACAGCAGTGAGGTACAGTGCCAACTCTGAGGCAAGAGGTACAGTACTGTACCTGGATAAAACCCTAGTTGGACTGGATCTGGGCAAGACAATGACGTTATTGAGTACCTGTATCTGACTGATTTTCTAATTTAATGGGCTGGAAATTAGTCAGATATGAATACTTGATAATTCAATTGCCATACCCAGAGCCACTCCTACAAAGGTTGTTTCCAGGTATAGCACAGTATCCCAACCCTTGAGTCTGCAAGTATGGTACGATTTTCCTAGCCTCTGAGGCTAGAGGTACAGTACCATACCCATAGACACTGCCTTTCATAAAACTATCTGAATATATTAAAAATATCATAAAGCATCATAAAGCAAGCTAAGTTTTCTGTTTGCTATCTGACAACTCTTTCCTCTTCTTACTTCGATAACTTACAAGAAACAATGGCTATTGCTATTAACTCTCTATAAAACCACAAATGTTTATACTTGTACATCTTGACTTTATCATCTACATTCAACAAATTAAATGGGATTCAAATGATGGAGTTTATTTTTGAAACGACAAAAAACCATGTCAGAAAAGGAAAAAAATGCTAGATTTTTGTTTCTCATTTTCCAAAATTGTTTATAAATAGTTTTCTACTGAGTGTTTGGTGCAGTTGAAAAAAATGGGATAATTTGATAAAGGGTTAAAAGATAGGAGCTCTGACGGAACATAATGGTCCTCTTGATTTAAAGCACTTGCTTCTCAAATGGCTAAAGATTTATGAAGTACTGCAAGTCTGGTATAAAATGAATTATTGTGTAGTTCTAATTAATTTCCCTGTCTTAATTTACAATCTTGATAATGATACCTTTTACTCTGTAATTATAGCACCACAAAGACAGCAAGATGTTACAGCAAATTTTAAAGGATATGTTCATAGACCCAGAGCTCTTGGCTGAACTGTCTGATGAACAGAAACAGATTCTGTTTCTGAAGATGCGAGAAGTAAGTGCATGGTTTTCTTCCTCCTGTACATGATCTTTTTAGCAGATCTTTCCTTAGCTCAGTGCTTTTATTAAGGGCTAATTTGGAATTTTTTCAGTTCCAGTTTTGAAAGCCAGATTGAATTTAGCTCAGTAGTCAGTACCTCTCAAAGCAAATTTGAAGCTGACAATCTGAAAAAATACCCTAGTTTGTAAAAGCAACTGCCTCTTTTTCTCACAATGTTCCATTATCAAAAAAAAAATGTTTGGTCTACCCTTATGAGTAGACCCACACCTGAACAGTAGAGAGTCACTATTCTAGATAATTATACAATTACACATACATGGTTTTCCCTGACCCCATTATTCTTTTAAATTTCCATCACAATTTAAATTTTTGCCTTCTTTTACTTATTTGTTGAAGGTCAAATAACCCTCGCATGAAACAGTCAAGGTAACACCTTGCATGTAGAAGCTTCTTCTCTAAATATCTCTGTACAAGTTTAACTTCGGTGGCTGGTTGCAGTGCTTTTGTAATGCAGTTCGTCCTTCACCTGCCGTTCAGTGGAGAGCATTTTTTGCCTGCCACTACAAAATCTCACCCTAGTAGTGGTTAAACCTTGGGAAAACATGAATAAGTGAACTGTTGTGATGCTGGTAAAATTCTGTTGTAATTGGTGATATACACATTCAAATAAAATAGCATGTACAACTTTATTAATGAATAATGTACATCAATCAACCTGTACACTGTCAGCTCTTTGCTGACAACAGAATTTTAGACTTGTCCAAATTGAAAGCATTCACAGACTACAAGGTAAATTTTACTTGAATGGTGGATTTTTTTACCCTGAAAGGATAGGAAACTGTGTGGAAAAAATGCAAGTTACATTGTTTTCAAAAGTCGTCTTCTTCGGGGTTGTTAAAACATCTGAATGTTGGCACAGTGGGTTGAATACATGTATATGAAAATATTTTCAGTTAGCAAGATACTCAAAGATTCAGTTTCTTGCAATTCCAAGGCCATTTATTTGTAGGCCATTTACTGCATAGTCAGGGCAGTCTGATCTTGACTTACACCATCTGCAAAAGCACCAAGAATTGCTTATTGCATTAAACAGTTATTTGTTTATTTCTTTACTAAATGACAAAATTTTATCTTTGTCCAAATTGAAAGCATTTGCAGGTGACAAGATAAATATGACTCAGAATTTCAAATTTCTTTTTGGAAGGGTAGAAAACATTCTGGGAAAAGGAGAAAATGCTGGCTACCAGCATTTTGTCCTTTTCCAAACACTGTTTTCAAAAAAGTCCTATTCTTTAGGATTGTGAAAACTCAAGATTGTTTTGTAAAGGGATAAGGCAGTAATTATCATTGTTATATCAGGAACAAGTGAGACGATGGAAGGAATATGATGAAAAAATGGTAATAGAAGAAACCAGGAAGCCAAGAGTAAAACCTAAAACAGGTATCTTACCCTTTATTCTTCATGATTTTTTTTTTTTTAACCTATTTTTTAAGTATGACAGATATATACTGCTGCAGAGGACTACTCATGGCTTAACTCTTTACCAGACCACAAAATTTGAAGCTTGCTGAAGTTGAAAGCATTTGCAGACAACAAAATAAATGTGACTCAAAAATTAAAACTTGCTTTTGGAAGAGTAGAAAACATTGTGTGAAAAGAAGAAAATGCTGGTTACCAGCATTTTCTTCTTTTCCCACAATGCTTTCAAAAGGCCTCTTTCTAAGGGTCGTTAAAACTAGAGATTGTGGAGTAAAGGGCTACATGTAACTTTACTAGACAACAAAGTTTTAGACTTGTCCAAATTGAAAGGCAATGCAGTAGTTTAATTACCTGTTGATCTGATAGTGAAATTTGTCTTTGAAAGGGTGGAAAATATAAAAAATAAATCATTACCAGCATTTTCTCCCACAGTTTTCAAAAGCTTTATTTCTCAGTGTCATTAACACTCTATGGTTAAGAGATAAAATTTGTTGCAATAAATAAATGGAATAAATATCCCCAGTCAGTACCAAAGATGCAGAATGCTGCAATTTCAAGGTTGTTTTTGTCAGAAAATCTGGTAGAGAAGCAGAGCCAAGATCAGACTGCATATTCTGTGCTGTCTTCTCTTGATTTACGCTTTCAAAACAAGCATTTAAAGACAGGTTTAGCTGAAAAAGGTTAACCCATAAAGCCTGTTGTCTATAAGAGTGATTACGTCGCAAACACTAGACCCAGATCAGAAACAGCAAAATGTTTAATTTCACTCTTTGGCTCAAAAATAGAGATGTTTGTAGACGGCGTGAACATAGATGTATTTTTTGCAAAGGAAGGATGATGCCCCAATTCTGGCAGATAGATATGTCCAGAGCTGATGTATTTTGTTATTTAAAGTAACTGTAGTCAAAAAGAAGTGTACCCAATTACCATGGAAAGAAGCAAGAAGAGGAGAAAGGAATGATAAGGTTTTTTTTACCCAAAAGTTTGACCCTAAAGTCATTGTAGAGACAATGAGACATAGCATATGTTTGAAGAGTAACCACTTCTCAAGTTTGAATACCCTGTGTCATCTGGAGATATTTTGAAATTAGAAGTGGCGGAATTTTGTCATTTGGGAAAGAGCTAACTTTAGTCATAGTCTAGCATCATGTAGCAGATGATGTAGATCCAAGATCAGACTGCACATTGTGCAGTCTGATCTTGATCTATGCCATCTGCAAAAGCTATTTAAGTTGTTATTGGTAGTGAAACGGTTAAGGGCAAATACCAGATATCTTCAGTTAGACATTTTAAAAGATGCTATTTTTTGTGAACTTGGCTACAGAAAATTCTAATTTTCTACGGCGGCACAATATCTTTAACTGTTTACCAAATAACTTTTGGATTTGTCCAAATTGAAAGTATTTTCAGAAAGCAAATTAAATGTAGCGAAAATCAAGGTATTTTTCTTTGATACAGCAGAGAACATAGTAGGAAAGGAGAAAATACTGGTTACCAGCATTATCTCCTTTGCCCACAGTGTTTTCAAAAGCTGTCTCTTTAAGGGTCATTTAAACATGCAGGATTGTTTGGCAAAGGGTTAAAAGTTAGTTTCCTTCAAGAGTCTGTCTAAAGCAGGATTATTGTTTTAGTCAGGAAATAAATGATATTACAGATAACAAAGCAATAAAAAAAAAACAAAGAAGAGGAAGTACAATTGTTTTGAAGAACAGTATTGTACGATATACGTGCATGTTATACGGTACTTGTTAGCTCCACTGGCCGAAGGCCAGAGAGCTATTGTCATGGCGTTGTGTCCGTCGTGCGTCCGTCCGTCCGTCTGTCCGTCCGTCCGTTCGTGCGTGCGTCCGTAAACTTTTTCTTTAAAAAACTTCTCCTCAGAAACTATTGACTGGATTTTTACCAAATTTCACAGGAATGTTCCTTTGGTGGTCCTCTTTCAAATTCCTTCAAATAATTGTGTTCCATGAAGAATTCTGGTTGCCATGGCAACCAAAGTAAAAAACCTTTAAAAATCTTCTCCTCCCAAACCGCTATTTGGATAGCATTATTATTTTGCAGGAATGTTCCTTAGATACAGGTTTACAGAATTCCTTAAAAAAAAAAAGATCTGTCAAAAAACATGGCTTTTATGGGAGACTCATTTTCCTTTTATGGTATAAAGTAAAATCTTTGAAAAATTTCTTCTCTAAAACTATTCATTGGATTTCATTGTTGTTTTGCAGGTAAGTTCCTATGGTGGTTGTCTACCAAATTGTTTCTTCAGTGAGCTAAAATGCAGGATTGAATGATAATTGTTAAAAACTTCCTTTCGCCATTATAGAAATATCAGGCCCGTGGAGCGATACAGGCGCTCAAGCGCCTCTAGTTAACTAAGTTATCATGAAAATGTAATCTTTGACAATATTTTTCAATGAACCTAATATGATATTCATGACAGACAAACACCTTTGGATTATTGCATGTCCTGGACAAAGAAACTGATAGTGAGTTTTGGTCTTGAAAATGTGATTTTTGAACACTATAGAACAACTTCGTGTTTATTTATGTCAATAAATCTTAAGATCAGGCTGGCAGCTGAGATATTCTGACATTCTGGTATTCTGACCAACACAGTCTTAAAGGTGCAACAAGTTGGCTTTTTCTGTAGGCTGAAAAAACATGTCTTTTACTTAGCTATCCTAGATGGGTAAGAAATTGGAGATGGTGACTTCTAAAAATGTGGGGTACCATTTTACTAACAGTTCTTAAGTTTTTACGCATGACTTATTGTAACTTTATGTCTAAATTCAGATTTACAAAATTCTAAAATCTATTGTTTGAAACTTTTGTAACATTGTGAATTTTGGTATTTACGTAACTCTTCAACGGAAGGCAAAAACAATAGTTCTGTGCAGTAGTTACCTGGGTAAATAGTGTATGCTATTCAACCAAAGTATGTATCGAAATTATCTAAATCTAGTCACACAGTTTATTTTTGTCTTTTCGTTCTATTCTGATACTTTTAGCTAAGAAGAAAGCATGTTTTCTGATAGGCACTGATGGCAATGAATGGATGTGGGGTACAGTTACCTATGCATTTAGCATTTATTAAACAATCCTGTGGTTTAACAATTTCTGAAGGGGAAAGGCTTTTGAAAACATTGTGGTGATAGAGAAAATCCTGGTTATTAACAATTCCTCCTTTTCCACAATATTTTCTACCCCTTCAAAGACAACTTCGATCATTTGAAGTAAATTAGAGTTGTTTGCAAAAGTTTAAGATGGACAAGTCTAAAGCTTGTCCTTTGGGATAGGATTGTCAGTAGGGTTATTTGGGTCTTCATGAGCCTTTTATTAGCTCACCTGAGCATGAAGTGCTCATGGGGAGCTATTGTGATTGTGCTGTGTCCGTCGTGTGGCATGCGTCGTGGGGCGTCTGTCGTCCATCGTCAACTTTTCACCTTGTGTACGCTCTAGAGGCCACATTTTCAGTCCGATACTCATGAAACTTGATCAGAATGTTTGTCTGAATAAAATCTCGGACGAGTTCGAAAATGGGTCATGTCGGGTCAAAAACTAGGTCACTAGGTCAAATCTTAGAAAAATCTTGCGTACACTCTAGAAGCCACATTTTCTGTCCAATACTCCTGAAAGTTGGTCAGAATGTTTGCCTTGGTGATATCTCAGACGAGTTCAAAAATGGGTCATGTCGGGTCAAAAACTAGGTCAGTAGGTCAAATCTTAGAAAAACCTTCTGTACACTCTAGAGGCCACATTTTCTGTCCAGTACTCCTGAAACTTGGTCAGAATGTTTGTCTTGATGATATCTTGGACGAGTTCGAAAATGGGTCATGTCGGGTCAAAAACTAGGTCACTAGGTCAAATATCAGAAAAACCTTGTGTACGCACTAGAGGCCACATTTTCAGTCCAACACTCTTGGAAGTTGGTCAGAATGTTTGTCTTGATGATATCACGGACGAGTTCGAAAATGGGTCATGTCGGGTCAAAAACTAGGTCAGTTGGTCAAATCTTAGGAAAACCTTGTGTACGCTCTGGAGGCCACATTTTCAGTCTAAAATTCTTGAAAGTTGGTCAGAATGTTTGTCTGGATGATATCTCGGATGAGTTTAAAAATAGGTTATGTGGGGTCAAAAACTAGGTCATTAGGTCAAATCTTAGAAAAACCTTGTGTACACTCTGGAGGCCACATTTACAATCCAAAACTCCTGAAAGTTGGTCAGAATGTTTGTCTTGATGATATCTCAGACGAGTTAGAAAATGGGTCATGTCGGGTCAAAAACTAGGTCACTAGGTCAAATCTTAGAAAAATCTTGTGTACGCTCTAGAAACCACATTTTCTGTCAAGAACTCTTGAAACTTGGTCAGAATGTTTGTCTTGATAATAGCTCAGGCGAGTCTGATAATGGGTCATGTGGGGTCAAAAACTAGGTCACTAGGTTAAATCTTAGAAAAACCTTGTGTACTCTCTGGAGGACACATTTTCAGTCCGATACTCCTGAAACTTGGTCAGAATGTTTGTCTTGATGAGACCTTGAATGGGTTTAAATTTGGGTCATGTGGGGTCAAAAACTAGGTCACTGGGTCAAAAATTGGAAAAACCTTGTGTACGCTCTAGAGGCCACATTTTCAGTCTGATACTCTTTAAACTTGGTCAGAATGTTTGTTTTGGTGATATCTCAAAGAGTTTGATAATGGGTAATGTCGCGTCAAAAACTAGGTCATTTGGTCAAATCTTAGAAAAACCTTTTGTACGCTCTAGAGGCCACATTTTCAGTCCAATACTCATGAAACTTGGTCAGAGTGTTTGTCTTAGTGATATCTAAAAAGTGTGTGATAATGGGTAATGTCTGATCAAAAACTAGGTCACTAGGCCAAATCTTAGAAAAACCTTGTGTATGCTGTAGAGGCCACATTTTTAGTCCAAAACTCTTAAAAGTTGGTCAGAGTGTTTGTCTTGATAATATCTTGAAAGAGTTCAAAAATGGGTAATGTTGGATCAAAAACTAGGTCACTAGGTCAAATCTTAGAAAACCTTGTTTACTTTCTAGAGGCCTCATTTTTAATGCAATACTCATGAAACTTGGTCAGAATGTTGGTCTTGCACCAGTTTGCAATTGGGTCATTTCGGGTCAATAACTCATGAAAATCTTGGTAGAATGTTTGTCATAATATCTCAAAAGAGATTGAAAATGGGTCATGTTAGGTCAAATGACTCAGGTGAGCGATTTCAGGGCCATCATGGCCCTCTTGTTTGTCTATCTGTAGGTAAGAAGAAAGTAGGATTTCTGACAGGCTCGGATGGCAACGAATGGGTATGGGTAATGGGTGAGCATGCCAATGATAAAACTATAGAACAGATACTTGAAGAGGAAGCCCAGGAGAAAGCAAGAATACAAGCAGAGAAAGAGGCAGAAGAACTAAGGTAGGGGCTTGTTTGTTTCTTTCATGTTTGACACAGTTATGAGGAGTATTTCAGTTACCTAACAGAGGCCTATGCACCTATCCTTGCATTCCTAGAGGTCTGTTACCATTGCTGTGCCCAACTTTCTTTTAAAGCAAATGGCCTTTTTCTGGCATAAAGAAAGCCGAAACAATACTAAGTGCAGAGAGAGGAGTCAATCTTGATGCATTTACCATATCAATCCTCTGAAAACAGTTTTTGCAGAGCCAGGGTTTCAAACACACAACCATTTGATTTCAGCTTTTTACAATGCCTGCAAAACTATCTTGTGCTGCTCTCAGTGTGCTAAGAGTCAATACATCTGATGTGTGATATATTTCCTTTAAGTTTATTAGGACAGATGCAAATTTTACATCCAGAAATTTAGGTTTTTGATAAACAATATATAAGAATTTAGCCTAGGCTATTGGCAATAGCTGTATAGCAAAAGGAAATCTTTCGGTCTTCTCAAAGCTGTAGTACAGAGCATGGTTTTGCCAAGCTGCTTGCAAAGTGAATGAAACATGGGCACTTTTCTATATAATGATGAAAACAACAAATAAAATTAGGTTTAACCTTTTATCAAACAACCCCTAATTAAGAATGCTTTTGAAAATATTATGGGAAAAGAGAAAATGCTATCTTCTTTCCTTACAGTGTTTCCTACTCTACCTTAGACAAATTTCAATTTGAGCCAAATATTTTCAATAGTCTTCAACTGATTTCAATTTTGACAAGCCTGCTAGATTGTTCTTATTTTATTTTGTAGGAGAAAAGAGGAGGAAGAAATCAAAAGAAAACTAGAAGAAGAAAAGAAACGCTTGGAAGAGGAAAGAGAAAATGAAAGAAGGTAAGAATTTACCCTTTACCAAATGATCCTTTGAAAACATTGTAATTGAAAAGTCTAGAGATTTGTTCCAGGGTAAAGAATTAACCATGCCATACAGCCTGGTTTTAGTTATACATGTACCATGGACATGTGTAACTGACACAATTTTTGAGAAGCATTTGGCAGAAAACAAAATGTCTTTATCTTAGTGATTTTGGAAATACAAAGAAGAAGCAATCATTTGCTGTGTTGATTTTAAATCTTACCAAAATCTTGGGAATAGAACTTTTTAACTGTGTCTATGGCATGGTGGTTAACCCTTAGGCTGCTGAGCGTGACTCAAGGACCTTTTGCGGACAGTTTAGATCAAGATCAGACAGCATAGAATGTGCAGTCTTATCTTGGATCTACACTTTCCAATAAGGAGATATTTTTTAACCAAAAAATATCTTTAAAATAGCAATATTTAGATTTTTACTATTGGCTTGAAAGTTTCATTTAACTTATTTAGCAGGTTAAGGGTTAAGACATAAGACATGTAACTACCATTTTGAAGGTCAAGGGTTCACGTCCCACTTGGGTTGAGAGTTGATGGTACATGTTTATAAGTCAATCACCAGCTATTTGAATAATTAAAGGTTACCAGGGTCCTACCTGTCTAGGGCCTTAACATTGAGAAAAAAACGGGACTCGGAAAGTAAATGAACCAGTCAGTGGTGTCTCATATATTAGATATTTGGCTGGACCTTTCAAAAGGGTTGATATTATAATAAACAAAAGTACTTACGTTTACTTGTATGATATTAGCTGAACCTGTACCAAACTATTCCTGACAATGACCCTGAAAAAAAGCTTCTGAAAACTGTTGGAAAGGAGAAAATCCTAATAACTAGCATTTTCTCCTTTTCCTAAAATGTATTACACACTTTTAAACACATATCCAATTATGTCTGCTAAAGACAAGTCAAAAACTTGTAGTGTGGTATACAGTTATTATATCATTACTATACATACATTATTCCATAGGAGACAAGAAGAAGAAGCCTTATATCAGTCGATTAAAGAGGCCAGATTGATGGCCCAGAAAGTAGAAGAAGAAAGAAAAAGAAAAGAAGAGGAGGAGAAAAAAAGGCTCAAAGTAAGCAGAGTCTGAAGCATTACATAATGAGGTTTACCTGGCTTATACCGTAATGACAGCAGCTTTCAGTAATTCCAATACTTTGATCTTTGATTTTCAAATTCCAAAACATCATCAAAACGCAATGTGATGCTTTTAAATGGATTTTTTTTTTTTTTTTTTTTAACTTCAAAGGCCATTTCACATAATTACCAGTGTAAGGATATTTAAATTTTCTGAATTTCACCATTTCAGTCTATAATCTTCAGATGATGAAGTTAATTTTTTTATAGTATAGAATGCTGTAGGATGAATTTAAAAAAAAAGGAAAATTACAACCTGTTAGTATGGTTTCAGCCTCTGCAAATGTTTCATCAGTCAGTCATCTTTGTTGCAGAAAGATAAATACCTTTGTGGTACTAGTAATTAATAATTTTTGGCTAAGATACCCTATTGTGAATGAGATAGTGTGTTCTTAAATCCAAAAAGTGGTAGTTGATGTATTAAGGAAAGGAGAATATTTGGAAAACTTTAGAAACGTATGTGTTTTATACAGTTCGTGTTGGTGTCTTTTATGTTTTTTTCAAATTGATTTCTTGCAACTCATTTCCCTTGTACAGGTAACTCTTTTTGTCTTACATTACATCACATTTGAAAACATCGCAGCTAACATTCATTACTAATAATGTCAATATGAGGACTCATCTGTTTGAAAATTTAAGTTTTTTGGGGTTTACTCTTTATCAGGTCTTTGATGGAAGCTGTTTTTCCTAATTAATATTACAATGTTTAAAGAAATGATAATTCTTCAAATTACTATGTTCTCTCTTGAACTTAGAATGCAAGTTAATATGATATGAAAAATAGAAAGAGCAAACATTGTATAATTATGTTAAAGGAAGAGGAGATTGTTGAGAGGAGAAAATCTTTAACCAAGATAGAAAATGTACAAAAGCGCCGCAGTGACGAGATCTACCTCAGATGGAAAACAATGAGACTTCAGCTTGACAAAGTTGCAGAGGAGACTAGCAAAGAATTGGAGAAAAATTGGATTGAACAAGGTATGTTGTTTTAACAATGCTTAACCTTTGGAAAAAAAATACAGTGTTTCAATGACCCTGAAGAAGATGTGCATCTGAAAACGTATTGAGAAAAGACAAAAATGCTGGTAACGAGCATTTTTAGAATGATAATAAATTATCTATTATGATACTGAAATTATTTTGGAGAAATGAGCTGTTTCCTTATTTGAAGTAACAACCCCTTTTCTCACTATATTTCGCTAAAGGTGCCTGCTGGAAGGATGTAAAGTGTTTTAATTGTACGGGAATGGATTAACTCACTTTGAATTTAGGTTGCTTATAACTATTTTTTTTTTTTGCATAGCTGACTGATCTTACTTTTGACCTAATTTCAATGACAGAATGAAATTAGCTAACTATATGTAAATTATGAGCGAAAAAAGTTATGGTCAGAGTAGAAATTTACAGATATTTATGAAAAGTGTTTAATACTGAACAATCACATTCATCCATGTAAAATTGTACTAAATGGCAAAACACTGATAAAACATCTGTAATCTTGATGATATAAATGAGAATACAACAATGAGTATTGGGAAGTATTCTTTTTCATTGAATGTAAGAAATTTGGTACCTATTTTGTCTCATATAAAACCAAATACAAGCGGCGAAAGCAGGCTACCACTTCATTGTCTTACGAGAAAACAGGTTGTAAAACCACTTTTTTTTCATGTCATAATGAAAAATCAAACAATGTCTTGACTTTGGTGCTGTTGTTCGCAACATGAATGTCTGCCAAGGGGAACAATCCATTTTATTGTGACATACGCAAAGAAACCAAATTTTTACTAAATTGCAACCAGTGAGAGTAGGTGGATGTGGTCAAGCATTTAGACAATGTGATTAAACCCCACAATTTGATGAAGAGACATCAGTGACGTTGAAAGGTTTCATTGTAAAAAAAAAAAGTGCAGTTCTATTTTGTTTTCTTTTTAAGATTTTGTTGTATGGTCTGAACAGACTTTTATTTACACATGACTCAATAATGAAAATTAGAGTAAACAATATATCCTGACACAGCAGATATTCAGTCCTCAAAATGTGAGAGAAAGTATTACTCATGAGCTCTCATTACAAGAGGTGTCTCATTCTTATCTCTAACCGAGAATTTCGCTTTTTCAACAATATGCCAAACAATGAGCTAAAAGAGGCAGTTTCTGGAGATGTTACTTTTCATCATTTTTTTTCATATTGAACTACAAAAGAGTTTAAATATTCATATCCCAATGCCTCTTATGCCATCTATCTTTTTTAGCTTACCTGAGAACAAAGTGCTGTAGGTGAGCTTTTGTGATTGTGCTATGTCTGTGGTGCCTTGTCCATCGTCCAGGCATCAACATTTACCTTGTAACTTGTGTGCACTCTAGAGGCCACATTTTCAGTCAGTTACGCATGAAACTAACTTGGTTAAGGTCTCACTGTGTAGCACATTTCTAGACTTTTTCAATTTTTTACTAAAGGAAGTACATGGTTTGATTTCTATTTCTTCTATGCTTAATACATTCATAACTGAAGATTTTATATTCCAGTTCAATTTTTGTCAATATTGAGACCATGATGCCAACCAGATTTTCTTGGAATTTAGAATTAGACTTCCATTTAGAAGGGTTTGTGAATACTGGATTAAAACCCTAAAATACACTTTAATGTTGAAAATGGGTACAAAAGAAAAAGAGAAGCAGATCTACAGTCACATTTGTAATTCTCAGTACATAGCAAAATTGTATGTTTATTCATAAATTATGTGTATTTGATTTATTGAGAAAAAATTCTATAATTCACCAAATAACATTAAGTTTTTATTGTTCTCATATTTGTTAGAAAAGAAAGCTAAAGAGGCAGAGCAACAGATGAAGATTATTGCTCAGCGGGCCAGAGAGGAGAATAGACATTCCCTAACGAATGCGGCCAAATTGATCATGAATGCGAATAAATTTACGCAAGGAGAAAAACCACCACTGCCACCCAAGTAAGTTTAGATGGTGAAATATAAAGTACTAATGAATTAGGGAATGGGTATTCCTTTAAAAACAAAAAAATTGGCAGCACTCTCAGTGGATTTTGCAATAAGTTTGTTCTTGCATTTTCTCTGGGGAAAAAACATTTGTGTTTGGTCACAAGTACTTATTTTGCCATTTGATAATTGGATAAATGGCTTATTATTTGATTTTTCCAAGTTATGTGCTACATGTACAGATGAATTAGGATGTAACTACTTGAAGGAAATAGTTCATTTTCAATTGTTAGTGAGCTTAGGTTGGAAAGAAGAATTGAACATAAAGCCCAAGCTAGCTATCTTCTGTGGTACGTGGGCTTTGAAAAAGACGGATTAGAGCTAATTTAATCCATTACCAAACAATCGTGTGATTTAATGACCTTGAGGAAGAAGGCTCTTGAAAACATTGTGGGGAAAGAAAATGCTGGTAACCTTTTCCCACAGTGTTTTATACCTTTTGAAGACTAATTCCATTTTTTTTTACATTTGATTTGTTGTTTGCACATGCTTTCAATTTAGACAAGTCTAAAAAGTTTTTGTTTGGTAAAGGGTAAAAGAGTGGCTAGGCAATGAACCTTGAACCCCACAACAATTCTTTAATTGGTTATACACATTGTAATAAGCTTCATAGATGCTAAAGCTTGTATGTACTTTTTTGCAGTAAGTTTGCCATACTAAAATATAGCTTGAATATAGCGATTTTTATGTAAAAGCTCATTTTGTGAAGCTATAGAGATTTTTTTTTTTTGGTTGTTTCCTGCAAATAATTTCATACACAGTAGAAGTGTAAGTTGCTTATGAAAATCGCAATGCTACTTCAGTAGTTGGGTAATAACTGGTTTGGTAGATGAATTAATTTATTCAGGGCTTACATTTTAGTTATTCCAGATAATAAACTTGCTTTGAGCTCAAAATGACTGTGCTGTTCAGATCAATGCACAATTTTTCATGTTCACTAAATTTCAGTTGTTTCAGATATGGACTGTTTTAATGTAAAGCTTACGAGGGGATGTTCGATATGTAATGTGTATTGTACGATATCTCAAAAGCATTCGACTCAAATAGTGAAATGAACATTACATCCCTTCAAAATATTCTCCGCGGTTTGAAATACATAATTTCAATTTCTGAATCCATTTCTGAAATGCGTCACGGTACGCTGATTTAGGTAGACCTCTGAGGCACTGACTGATGGCTGAGCCAAGGGCTTGTTGGGACTTGTAACGATGACCAGATAAGAACTTTTTAAGTTTTGGAAAAAGGAAAAAGTCGCATGGGGCTAGATCTGGAGAGTATGGTGGGTGTGGCAAGACGGTAACCTTCTCCGACTTCAAAAATTGCTTCACAAGCTCAGATGTATGTGATGGAGCATTATCATGAAGTAGACGAACATGCCTAAATCCTGACACAGGGCATCGTTAAAGATAATATTTCTTGAGCTTTTTTAGTATAACATCTCGGTAATACCGACCTGTAACAATTTTGCCCTTTGGCACCGGAATTTGTACGGCTATACCATCACATGAGAAGAATATGCAATAAAGAACCTTCTTTGTGCTTATGCTTCTTTTGGCAAATACAGGCCTTCTACCGTGTTTAGTTAGCCATATTTTGTTTCCAATTTTTCTTACTGGTTCAAAATAGTGAACCCATGTTTTGTCACCAGTAACAATGTTTGCAAATTTTCTTTGATTGAATTTGGGAAACATTTTGAGCAGTTGCTTAGCGGTTTGTACTCATACCCGTTTTTGGTCATCTGTCAATATATGCGGTATCCATCTGGCAGAAATCTTTCGTACTTTCAAAATACACTTCAAAATGAAATGCACCCGCAATAGCGATATGCCAACAGCATTGGCAATATCATGAATCGTGTATCTGCCATCACTTTCAATTATTTCCCTGACTTTTGAGACATTTGCCTTGCCTGTTACAGTCACAGGTCAGCCAGATTTTGCTGCATCTTTGACGGACTCTGTGCCAGTCAGAAATTTCTTTCTCCACCTACGAACTGTCTCATAAGATACCTTATCAAACCCATAAACTTCCCCCAATTCAGTAAAAATCTGCTTTACCGAATGACCAAGTTTTGTGCGAACTTTTATATAAGCTCTAATTTCTTCAATATTCTTAATCCGTTTCCCAACCATTTTTACAACAGTGGTCAACGACTAGCTCTAATGAAATGACTATAAGTTTAAAACTATGTGGAGCTGAAGGCTCGTGTTTATACCGTTGGAAAGGTATTGAATATAGCTATTCAAGCGTATCATCATCCACGTTATCGCGCTGTGGTACAATACACATTACATATCGAACAGCCCTCGTAAATTCAACATATTTGCTGGGACAGCATGTCTTTTGAAAATACTTGCAATTTAACAACAGTCCATATAGCTCAATCAGAACTACTTCTGCACTGTTATCTGTTCCAAATTTTTATGAAGGTTAGACTGATAAAAGTGTCATAGTGAGACATAGGAATGTTATAGAAGTGAGCTGTTATCCTGATATGACTGATATTTGTGTCGAACATCGTATTAAAGACTTAAAAAAAAAAGGAACTATTTTTAACCTATCATTTAGGCAATCAAAAGGGTAAGTGATTTGTCATGAATGTAGTTGCATCATTAGAAATAATGCTAGTTAATATCCTTTCCTGATTCAACTTTGGCATTCTAATGCTTTACCTATACCAACCAACCCTGTGTTGTTACATCCCTGAGGAATAAAGCTTTTGAAAACAGTTTTGGATGAGGATCACATGGCAAGTCTGAAATTTTGTTGTCATGTAAAAAGTAAGTTTATGTAGTAGTTATAGTATATGAAAAGTCTATAAATTTTGTAATGGTCAAACAGATCTCAAACAATGCCAAAATTTAGCAACAGGGCACCTTTTATTATCAAATATTTATTTTTAGTTCAGAAGACAGCCATATTGAAAAGAACGTAAAGAAATTAGTAAATTTCAAAAATGACAAAGGCATGGTTAGGACTTCAACAAACTTTGGAGAAATTTTAACTGTATGTAGTATGTTGATGTTGATATTTAATAGTTTTTTGGTTTCGTAAGTTCATTTCTGCCAGAATTGTGACTTTCCTATGATTAAGCACGAAACATTGACACAACTTAATCTTTAGTATGAATATGCTAATTAATTTTTTATTACATTCAATCTCTAACCCCTTTTCTGTCAATCATTGTTATTTTCGTCATGCAGATCTTGCCCTATATTAACACATTTTTTTTTCTAAACAGAAGTTTTAGTCTTACTCATCCAAAGCAGTCCACACAATAATCATCTACTGCTTATCGTTTAGGAATGGTGCCATTTCAGCATTATTCTTCTTTTAGACATAAATGAATTGCATTTAAATAAAAGATTGCTTGAATTGAAGAATGTTTAAATTAACTGCAAGACAAAGTTTTGCAGGTAACATGCATGTGTTTTGTTTTAGTCAAATAAGCTAGCATGGTGATGAATCTTCTATTTCCTTTCACTTTTTGATCCATATTTTTATGAGAAAAGAAATCTTCCTGTAGATGAACTTTCTTATGTGACTGTTTTCAGAAATTCTCAGCTGCAATCTTGTTTCAAGAGTTGCTTAATTTTTGGTAAATTAAAAGTAACTTTCAAAATAAAGATAATCTTTCAAAAGTGTGCATTGCTGAGAAGATCTTCAGCTAGAGAATTACTAGTAGTTTTCTTTACACAGAATGTTCTAGGATTTTAAAAGTGCATGTTGACAGTTCTAGGACATAGATCAGAGTGCATTGGGTAGAGACTTTATTTGAACATAGATTAGACTTTTTTGTTGAGATACATTTCTAGGTTATAGATAAATCTTTTTGGGGTATAGAATCAACTGTTTTGTTCAGAGACTTTTCTTGTTGAGTGTATTGTTGAGGGACTTACGTAAGATATAGCATATAGTTGAATGATTATAATTATTAAGACATAGATTTTATCCTTTTTTGCCATATAGTAGATGGCTTTGAGAGTTTGGAAGAAAAGTTGTTGCAGAAACATAAAAAACCTTCTGCCAATTACAATGTTTTTGATACCAGTCAAAGAAGCTTTCTTAGAAATTATTGTTTTGTGTCAGTTTGACTAGTTCAAGTATGTGAAAATAATATGTAAAAGGCTAAGACATGCAATATAGATAAAGTGTTTCCATTCTTTCCTTTGCATGGTTTTGACTTGTCTTTTAAAGCATTGGCATCAAAATTTGGAAGATGCATGGTAGGTAGCGCTGTATCTTAATACATGTACATGTATTTTGTAATCTCAGGTTAATGAACATGTATTAATTTGAAAACAATAATTGATTTAAAGGCTGTAGGGACATTCCCATCAAAGATTGTGTACAAGCAATTCATATTGCTGTCAGAGCAATCAACAATCTGGCTGCACTGTTCTGAATGAAAGAAAACTTGTATGACTCTGTGTGTGATATGTATGACTGCAAAACAGTTATTTAGTATTTGTAATTACCGATTTAGGACATAACATCAAGCATCGGAGTTTTCAATAATCCTTTTACCAACCATTTTGAATTTGATTCTTGTTTAAAATTTGAGGATTAGTCATCTATGACAGAATATTTAGTCAATCTATCCTTGAGAATGTAAACAATATTTAGAATTGTTGGCAAATATGGTCCTAGAAATACTAATGGTTCATCTGAATTCCTTTTTCTACCTGTATTTTGACCCTTTTCAAACAATGCCTTGTTTTAATGACCCTGAGAAAAAATGCTTTTGGAAACATAATGATGATAGAAAAAGGAGAAAACTGTGGTAACCAGTGTTTTCTATCCTTCCATTGACAAACATCATCATTATTTTGTACCCTAACAATTTTTTCGGCAATGCTTTGAATTTTGGCAAGTCTAAAATTTTATCGTCTTGTAAAGATTTTATAAACAAGATTTTACCCTATGTTTATAGGTCAAGTGCTGTGCTAGATAAGAATAAAGAAATTTTAGCTGATAGAAGAAAAAGCAGACCTGCACGACCACCGAATAGAGAAGCTGTAATAAACTGGTTCCATACGGAAGAGAAAGGGAAAAAAACAGTGTTTGAATCGAAGACTTCTAAACTAGCAAGTTGGTTCCATGGTACGTTTATTGCTTACAACCCAAGTGTGGGATACTTTGCCACCAGCCTTGGGACAGTGGTAAAAGGAACTGAGTTTCTAGGATGTCTTGGGTTTGACCTGTGGACCTCAGTTGTTCTTGTGTGTCCTTGGGTAAGGCACTGCTGAACATAAGCCTTATACATGTATATGAGCCATGCTCTGGCAAAAGGGGTTTAGTGCATCTCTGAAATCCATCATACCAAGCAAGTCATCATGTAATTATGGATTCATAAAAATGATTTTGTCTAACAAATGACTGGATCTTAAGATAGACTGGTCCCTTGACATGTAAAACAATTGATCTATATAGCAATAAGTTTTGTCCCAGGTTGGCATACATGGACTGCTCAGGCTGATCTGGGTCAATACTTTTTGCAGTTGCATTAAGACCTCCCCTTTCAAAGAGCATGGCCAATATACTTGTGAAACTCATAAGAAATATGAATTAGGGAGCTGTTCCGGACATGTGATGAAAATAATCTTGAACACAACAACAAATTCCAATCATATAGTAATTTTTATTTTTTAGCTCACCTGAGCACAAAGTGCTCAAGGTGAGCTTTTGTGATCATGCTGCATCCGACATGTGTGTCGCCCGTCTTCAATTTTTACCTTGTGTACGCTCTAGAGGCCACATTTTCAGTCCAATACTCATGAAACTTGGTCAGGAGGTTTGTCTTGATGATATTTTGTACGAGTTCGAAAATGGGTCATGTTGGGTCAAAAACTAGGTCACCAGGTCAAATCTTAGAAAAACCTTGTGTACAATCTAGAGGCCACATTTTCAGTCCAATACTCTTGAAAGTTGGTCAGAATGTTTGTCTTGATAATATCTTGGACGAGATTGAAAATGGGTCATGTTGGGTCAAAAACTAGGTCAGTTAGTCAAATCTTTGAAAAACCTTGTGTACACTCTAGATGCCACATTTTCAGTCTGATACTCATGAAAGTTGGTCAGGGTGTTTGTCTTGATGATATCTTGGACGAAAATGGGTCATATTGGGTCAAAAACTAGGTCACTAGGTCAAGTCTTAGAAAAACCTTATGTACACTCTAGAGGCCACATTTTCTGTCAGAAGATATTGAAATATGGTCAAGATGTTTGTCTTGATAATATCTTGGACGAGTGTGAAAATAAATCACGTAGGGTCAAAAACTAGGTCACTAGGTCATATCTTTGAAAAATGTTGTTTACACCCTAGAGGCCACATTTTCAGTCCAATACTCATGAAACTTGGTCAGAATGTTTGTCTTGCTGATATCTTGGACATATTTCAAAATGAGTCATGTCGGGTCAAGAACTAGGTCACTAGGTCAAATCTCACAAAAACCTTGTGTACCCTATAGAGGCCACATGTTCAGTACATACTCTAGAAAGTTGGTCAGAGTATTTGTCTTGATGATAGCTTTGATGAGCTTGAAATAGGTCACATTGCAATAAAAATAAGGTCACTACATCAAATCTTTGAAAAACCTTGTGTACTCTCTACACACCCCATTTTCAGTCTGATAATCTTGAAACTTGGTCAGAATGTTTGCCTTGATGATATCTCATACGAGTTCGAAAATGGGTTATGTTGGGTTTCAAAACTAGGTAACCAGGTCAAAGCTTGGTTAAACCTTATGTACACTCTAGAGGCCATACTTTAAGTCCAATACTAATAAAAGTTAGTCAGAATGTTTGTCATTATATCTCTGAAAAGATTAGAAATGGGTCATGTATGGTCAAAAAGCTCATGTGAGCAACTTCAGGGCCATCATGGCACTCTTGTTTAGGCTTTAACAGATAAAATTACCAACGAAAAATTTATACAGAAAACAAACAAAAACTTTATGTAGAAAGTATGAGTATGGCATATTGACAAATAGGAAAACTTTCCTTTTTGAATGGTATTTCCATGTAGAAACATGTTTTCCAAAGCTTTATATTGCACCAATTTCAAAATCTTATATCCAGGTGTGATATCAAGAATGGATGCAGAAAAATTGTTACTAGAGGAACCCGAGGGGTCGTACCTGGTACGAGTTAGCGAGAAGGTCTGGGGTTACACTATATCATATAGAGCAAGTGATCGCTGTAAACATTTTCTAATTGATGCATCAGAGGATAATTACCATTTCTTTGGACCAAACCAGCTACCCCATAACAGTATTACAGACTTAGTAAATTATCATAAGGTAATACTTTAGTACATTTTATGTTGTGTTTCCCTCTTTATTTTTTCTAACATGAGATATCATTGTCTTTTGAAATAATATATCTTTTGGTTTTTAATCATTGTACCCTCACACAACAGATTTAAGAGGTATACTGGAATGAACCTGTCCATCTGTATGGCCATGGCCATCCATGGATAAACAGATGGCTATAGAAGATTTCAGTGCCCTTTTCATACCCCCTTTGAAGGAACGATCATATACTGCATAGCACATGCAAGTTGGTTAGATAAGCAGTCAGTGGATCCGTCATAGTACCAGTACTTGTTGAGACATTAAGTAGACACCACTTTAACCAAAGTTCTTTAACTCTGTACCAGACAACAAAATTTTGGAATCAACCAAATTGAAAGGATGTGCAGACAAATGTAGCTCAAAGGATGACATCTTTGAGAGAATAGAAAACATTGTGGTTACAGGAGATAATAATTTATGCTGGTTACCAGCATTTTTTCCTTTTCCCACAATTTTTTCAAAAGCCTTCTTCAGGGTCGTAAAAACTCAAGATTGTGTGGTAAAAGGCTAATAATGGTTCAGATATTTACTGTGAAGTGTAAGCCTGATGTTAACTCTTTTCCAGATTACAAAACTTAAGACTAGTTCAAATTGAAAGCATTTGCAGACGACAAATGAAATGTGGCTCAAATGATGACTTACGAGGGCTGTTCGATATGTAATGTGTATTGTACCGCAGCGCAATAACGCTTTGCACGATTTCGTGGATGATGATACACTTGAATAGCTCTATTCAATACCTTTCCAACGGTATAAACACGAGCTTTAAGCTCCACATAGTTTTAAACTTACAGTCATTTCAATAGAGCTAGTCGTTGACCACTATTGTAAAAATGGTTGGGAAACGGATTAAGAATATTGAAGAAATTAGAGCTGATATAAAAGTTCACACAAAACTTGGTCATTCGGTAATGCAGATTTTTACTGAATTGGGGGTAGTTTATGGGTCTGATAAGGTATCTTATGAGACAGTTCGTAGGTGGAGAAAGAAATTTCTGACTGGCACAGAGTCTGTCAAAGATGCAGCAAAATCTGGCTGACCTGTGACTGTAACAGGCACGGCAAATGTCTCAAAAGTCAGGGAAATAATTGAAAGTGATGGCAGATACACGATTCGTGATATTGCCAACGCTGTTGGCATATCGCTATCGCGGGTGCATTTCATTTTGAAGCGTATTTTGAAAGTACGAAAGATTTCTGCCAGATGGATACCGCATATATTGACAGATGACCAAAAACGGGTATGAGTACAAACCGCTAAGCAATTGCTCAAAATGTTTCCCAAATTCAATCAAAGACAATTTGCAAACATTGTTACTGGTGACGAAACATGGGTTCACTATTTCGAACCAGTAAGAAAAATTGGAAACAAAATATGGCTAACTAAACACGGTAGAAGGCCTGTATTTGCCAAAAAAAGCATAAGCACAAAGAAGGTTCTTTATTGCATATTCTTCTCATGTGATGGTATAGCCGTACAAATTCCGGTGCCGAAGGGCAAAAGTGTTACAGGTCGGTATTACCGAGATGTTATATTAAAAAAGGTCAAGAAATATTATCTTAAATGACGCCCTGTGTCAGGATTTAGGCATCTTCGTCTACTTCATGATAATGCTCCATCACATACATCTGAGCTTGTGAAGCAATTTTTGAAGTCGGAGAAGGTTACCGTCTTGCCACACCCACCATACTCTCCAGATCTAGCCCCATGCGACTTTTTCCTTTTTCCAAAACTTAAAAAGTTCTTATCTGGTCATCGTTACAAGTCCCGACAAGCCCTTGGCTCAGCCATCAGTCAGTGCCTCAGAGTTCTACCCAAATCAGCGTACCGTGACGCATTTCAGAAATGGATTCAGAGATTGAAATTATGTATTTCAAACCGCGGAGAATACTTTGAAGGGATGTAATGTTCATTTCACTATCTGAGTCGAATGCTTTTGAGATATCGTACAATACACATTACATATCGAACAACCCTCGTATGTCTTTGAGAAGGTAGAAAACATTGTTGGAAATGGAGGAAATGCTGGTTACCAGCATTTTCTCCTTCTCCAACAATGTTTTCAAAAGCTTTATACCTCAGGGTCATTAAAACTGTGATTGTATGGGAAAGGGTTAAGGTCAAAGTGTCAGTGACCTTACGTACAAGCCACAACTGAAGGGAGGGTGTATATATATTTGCAATAGTAGTCTTGTATGTTTCTTATTGTATATTCTAGGAAAATCCAATCACGTTAGTTGGGAAAGAAAAGTTGTTATATCCATGTGGACAGATCTGTGATCCCCCAGATTATTGGGAACTTTTTCAGAACAGACGATCAGAATCAACATCTTTGTAGCAATGGCTAGTTGTGTATAAACAAAAACCTCAAAAAGAGATCAGAAAAATCAAGAAAACAGAAAGTAATAGATTTGTATTTTAACTTTTTACCTTAGAGACTATTTTGAGATGATCAAAATCAACACTCTTTTAGCAGTTTTTAGTTTTTTAACAAGCTTAATCCTATACCAAGCAAATCCATGTTTTAGTAACCCTGAAGAAAATGCCTTTAGAAAACATTGTTTGAGAAGGAGAAAATGCTGGTAACCAGCTTTTACTTCTTTTCCCACAATGTTCTCAACCTTTTTGAAGACAAATCCCATCAGGCAACTTTGGATTTGGGATCTGCAAATGCTTTAAATTTGGTTTACTCTAAAATTTTGCAATTATGTAAAGATTTTAACTTCTGTTATCCACAGGGTTTTAGAAAAAGATAAAGGTTCATTGTGTAATCCATGTGTCAACCATTTGTCTCACAATCCTTAGTTTGAAGGACCCTGGGATAGAGTGCTCTTTTAAACATTGTGAGAAAAGGAGCAAATAGTGGTTACCAGCAATTTCTCTTGTTCCTACAAGATTTTCTGTTCTGTGAAAGACAATCCCACCTTTTGAGTCACATATGGACCGGTCTAAAATTTTTTCATTTGGCAAAGAGTTACAGCACTAAACGAAATAAATTTTCTCAGTCAGGAGAATGGACAAAAGCATTGTGATTATGATGGTGTTTTTGCCCAAATGATGGAACTGTGTAGATTAAAGATCACTTTGTATGCAGTCTGGTTTTGAGTTACATTGTCTACAAAAACAGTCTGGTCTTATTTATTTAGACCTATAGAAACAAATGAAGTCATGCTTTGCACATTAAGGTTAATCCTTTACCACACAATCCCAAGTTTTAACGACCCTGAAGGAAGAGCCTTTTGAAAACATTGTGGGAAAAGGGGAAAATGCTGGTAACCAGCATTTTCTCCTTTTCCCATAATGTTTACTTACTTACCAAAGATAATATCTATGATTTCAGCTACCTTTGAATTGTCGTCTGCAAATGCTTTGAATTTAGACAAGTCCACATTTTTGTCGTGTGGTAATGAGGTAAGACTTTCAGTATTTCCTAGTAAATTGTCATTAATTGTACATAATTTCTAGTTCAGTCTACATTCAAGTGATTAGCTATGGACACTTGGTAAAACACTGCATGGAAAATATTTTGAATAGACCAGATAAGGAGTACTTGAATCCTAAAACACTTGGTATTTATTAAAACCTATAATGTCGGTAATCATTAGAGTTGTAGCTTTGAGACAATTTTAATGTGTACAGATAATAAAGGTATTAGCAAGAGCAATGTAACAATAACTCTTTATTCCACAAGATACTTCTGTTATCTTCCTTAACTGTTAGTTGTTCCACCTTTTTCTATGTAGCTGTTTCACCTTTTCTGCATGTATTTGTTAGACCTTTCAGATATTTATCTGAAACTCTTAACCAGATGACAAAATCGTGGACTCATCTAAATTGACAGCAATTACAGACCACAAATAAGATACAGCTACTAGGGTCAAATTACCTTTGAAAAGGATAGAAAACATTGTGGGGAAAAAGAGAAAATGCTGGTTACCAGCGTCTCCCCCTTTCCCACATATCTTCAAATACTGTCTTCTTCTGGCTTGTTAAAACACAGGGTTGTTGGGTAAAGGGTCCTGTTTTAGATTTTCTCAAGTCTAGGAGCAAACAGATGTTTATCATTCAATCATACATATATCACAACTTATTGAGCAATGGACCATATTTTTGCAGGACTGGAAAATAGTATGATAGTTGGAAAATTCATTTGCTCAATCAATTTTATGTTCGTAAAGTGTTGAAGCAAGATAAGAGTTGAAGGTTGTTTTGTATGATATTTATTTTCACACTTCCTTAGTTTGTTGCCTGAGATAAAAGGGCACATCTCATTTTCAAAATCTCTTTACCTACCTATATCAGTTGCCTTCAGCTTTTTTTTTTTTATTTGGATTTTGATTCATACAGAATACATCCAGCAGGTAAAATAAATGAGCTGAACTTTTATCACTGCACAAAAACAAATTTGTTTTGGTGTTATTCTGGAATAAACTTGTACATATGTCTATCAATCTGTCTGTTGTACATTTGTGTCACAAACTCCTCCCTATTTTGCTGTCATTGAGTCAACCGTTTTTATAGATATTCTCAAGAAACTATCCATGTAATTTTCAGATGAAAGCTCAGAAATGTTTCAGAATTATCTGTTCTTGAACCTGGCTAATTTTTTGTTGGTTTTTAACAGCTGTTGTCTCTATCACTGCACTTGGCAGGGGTATGGAGCCACATTTTTAGCTTGAAGAAAACGGCGAGGCATTGTTGTAGCCCTGTCATCGCCGTTGTCTATGTCGTCTGCGTAGGGTGCGAAAACTCTGACATTTTGTAATATCTCTGTTATTTGTGAAGATATTAACTTAAACTTGGACAAGTTGTTAATGATCAAAAGAGAAACCTCTATAATAAGGGCAGGTAACTATGAAAGCATTTTTTACACAGTTATGCCCCTTTTTGGACTTAGAATTTTCATTTAAAACCAAGCACTTGCATCCAAGCGTTGGCACTGGCCTGTGGCGCTCTTGTTGACAGCTTTAGTAGGTAGATTAAGATCAAACGGCACAGAATATGCATTTTGATCCTTAACCTTTCACCACACAGCAAAATTTTATGCCCTTCTATTTGGAAGGAATTTTCAGAAGACAAGTCAAATGTTTTTCAAATGATAGTTTTTGACCTTGAATAGGTAGAAAACATTGTGGGAAAAGGAGAAAATGCTGGTGACCAGCATTTTCTCCTTTTTCCAAAATGTTTTCAAAAGGCTTCTTTCTCAGGGTCATTAAAAGTCAGGATTGTTTGGTAAAGGGTTAATCCCGTACCACAGGACTCATATTGTGAAATCTATCTCTGAAAGGGTAGAAAACATGGCGCGAAAAGGAGAAAATGTTGTTTACCAGCATTTTCTCCTGTTCCCATAATGTATTCTAAATGCCTCTTTTTTCAGGGTTGTTAAAACTTGGGGTTGTGTGGTAAATTAAAGGATTAAACTACATTGTCTGCCTCTTAATTCTGAACTATGATTAAAAGATCTCTTTCAAATGTTGTTGAATTTTATATTTCTAAATTGGGAAAAAGCGGGATTAATTTGCCAAACATAACTGAAGCAAACATTCTCTGTCAGGAAGTAGGACTCTCAGCCTATTTTCACCAACCGCTGTAAATTCTATTCTAATTCTAAATTTCAAGGTCAGCTATCTGATGGCTGGATGGATTAACTTTTTACCAAAAGAAAAACATGTAGACTTGTCCGAATTGAAAGCATTTGCAGACGACAATTTAAGTCTAACTAAATTATGGCAATTGTCTTTAATATGGTGGAAAACACTGTGGGAAAAGAAGAAAATGCTGGTCACTAGTGTTTTTTCCTTTTCCCACAGATTTTAAAAGGCTTCTTCCTCAGGGTCGTTCAAACTTGGGATTGTGTAGTAAGGAGTTAAAAATTCGAACAATATTTTTGAGTGATTTGCGAATAAAGGCTCAGGTGTTACTATTTAAAGATCTTTTTGGCCTGAATCTGAATAATCTCACAAATAGTAGTCTGTATTGACCTTGGTATAGACACCATTTTCTCAGCAGTCTAATTTTAGGCTACATTTCATATTAGGACATAATGCTTCAAGCTTTCTTAAAGTAAAAAAAAAACATGCAAAGTTAAGCTCTCATACCTCCTGTGAACTATTTTTGGGTCTTGCAGCAGACCACTTTGGGAAACTCTATGGCAAAAGGAGTAATTGGTTGGAACAACTATTTTCTCTTTCTGACATTAGGTTTGATCCATTTCACCTTAATTTATAGTGATAAAGAGTATTTTTATTTGACATAGTTGTTTTCAAAGTTGTATTGTGGAAAATTGTGTGAGAGGGTAATCAGTAAATGAGATATTTTGTGTGGTCTTTTTTTTTTCTCCCGCAAAGGTTGTGGTTAGTATTTTCTGCCTTAATCAAGACGTAGGTTTCAGGGTTGGTTCATTTTTGATATTTCCACTTTTTGTAATATTTGTTATTCAAATTTCTTAATCATTGTACATTTTATGAACTTTTTACAAGATGTATCTGTTTTGATTAAGTCCCTGATTAAACGTTTAGCACCTAATCCAAGTTATAATGACCCAGACTTAGAAGACTTTTTAAAACATTTTGGGAAAAGGTATGTTTTCTACCCTTTCTCAGACAAAACCCATAATTAAAGTCGCATTTGATTTGTTGTCTGCTCATGCATTCAGTATGGATGGGTCTCAAATTTTTTGTCTGATATAAAGATAGTGTTGCTGTCCATATTTGTAATGTTATGAGGTTATTTATCATGCTTAGGTACAATACTGAATTCTATAGGATGAGTGCAATACAGATCCAGTCTATATTTTTAATGAGGTGACAGCCAAAGTCCAAAATATAGACTGGTTCTGCAGTGTACAAACCCAATTGAATTCAGTATTGTACCCAGGCAAATTAAATGACCTCTTTATTTCACACTTCCGTATTCACTATTGACTTTAAAGTAAATGACAATTGTTGGGCCATTTCAATTTTAAAGAAAATATTTACAATATAGCAAAAGATGGTTTTTAAGCCTATGAAGTTGCTTTAGACAACGAACTTTGGTAGACTACTCTTCTGGGCAAATATTGATATTTGGGACTAGCCTCGTTTTAAAAAATCAATATTTGTGAACTTTTGCCTCATACTGAAAAATCCATATTTGGGACTCTGTAGAGTCCAATATGGATTCAGATATTTTGTACTGATGTGGTAATATTTAAGCCATTTCATTGGGAGTTAGATTGTAGGTGTGAAATAAATCTGCTTATTTTAGAAATATCCCACCAGTCTTTGTGTCAAATGCTCAGTGAGATTTAATGAGCTGTTTTAATCAAATTGTTATTCTCTTTACTCTTTACCAAACAACGAAATATTTAACTTGTCCAAATTGAAAGCATTTCCATACAAAAATATAAATGTGACTCAAAATCTGAAATTTTCTTTGGTAGGGTAGAAAGCATTGTGGAAAAAGGAGAAAATGCTGGTTACCAGCATTTTCTCCTTTTTCCACAAGGTTTTCAAAAGGCCTTTTCCTTAGGGTCGTTAAAAGTCGTGATTGTGTGGTAAAGAGTTAAAGAAATTGTTTTGCTGTTAACTTTTTTATGCTTTGACTTTGTAACTAATCAAAGCATTTTTTGCATGTACATAAATGACCATAATTATAAACTGTTGCACAGGGGTAAACTGCAAATAATAATTTTAGATTTTTTTGCTGCAGAAGATGAAAATATACCTGTTTAAAACAAGTTCCTCTATTGAGTAATAATTATCAAAATACCTTTCATATTTTTTTCAGTGAAAACAAAAATCAACATATTAATCACACATATAAACTTTTTTTTTTTTAGTTTGTTTGCTAAAATAATTTCATGTTAAATGCATTGTTAGATATACTGTGCCCTTGAAATCGAAGTATTCCTTACATAAGTTTATTTTTTTCTGTTTTTAACGCAAGGACCAATGATTTTGCTTCTGTAAGGATTTTGTTATCATGTTTTAAAATTGTTTGCTTTGAATGATACAGAATATGATTATATAAAGCATTTCACTGTGAATGAACTAGTTATAACAAAAGTTTACTTTGTTTATTTTTCAAAAAAGAAAAATATAGGAAAGTCCAAATAAACTTTACAAATAGATCAACTTTTGTTTCATCAATGTTAGTTAATGGCATAGTGATGTGAGCTGCGCTCTGGTGAAAGGGGTTTAATGGATCTCTGTGATCCATTATACCAAGCAAGTAATCACATTATTCTTGATCTATAAAGTCATGTTTAGCTTTGCTGCTGTCAAAGAGAACATTGAGGTATTGTCATAGCCCTGTCCTCTGTACCATTGTCTGCGGCGCTGTCATGCAAAAACTTTGACATTTTATAATTTCTCTGCCATTACTGGAGATATTTACTTCAACCTTGGATAAGTTGTTAACTATCAAAAGGGGGACACATACAACATTGGCATGTAACCATCAAAGTGCTTTTGACACAGTTATGCCCCTTTTTTTAATTTTAAATTTTCACTGAAAATCAAGCAACTGCAGCTGAGCATTGGCATCTGCGTGCAGTGCTCTTGTTGTCTAGCAACCAACTGAATCATGATGTAGACTGGTTCTTGGACATTAAGAAAATTGACAAATAGCAGGAAGTATCAGCCCAGGTCAGCCTGTACAGTTTGCATAGGTTGAAACGAGTCCATACTTGCATATGCATTATCACCCTTTTCACAGAGCATGGTTATGTATATATATGTAGAGAGAGCTCTTGAAATCAATTATTCCTTTAAAAAAAATTGTTTTGCTATTAATTTAAACTTTTTATTCTTTGACTTTCAAATGATATTCATTTTAGCAGTAATGTGTTCCTTTTTTGGCTCAGCTGTTTTAGAAGAAAATGTTGAGGTATTGATGTAGCCTTTACTTTATGGTTTGGATCTTCATGCAAAATTTTGACATTTTATAATATCTTTTTTATTAATGAAAATTCTTACTTAAACTTGGACTAGTTGTTAACTTTGAAAAGGGGAACCCATACAACAGGGGCAGGTAATCATCAGAATATTTTTGATGCTGTTATGTCCCTTTGTCAACTTAGAATTAGCAACTGCAGCGGAGCTTTGGCATTTGCATGCAGATCTCGTGTTTAAAAAGATCAACACTGTTTATACTTAGTGTATGTGTGAGGGAAGGTATTACTTTTCTGTGTTGTTATGCTGAGGAAATGTCATAGGCATAGAGTTGGAAGGAACAGGTTCATGTAAATAAGTTAGTGTGAAAAATGTTGGGTTTTTTTGCCAATTGATTGTCATTTACAGTTCTTTTTTAGCTCACCAGAGCACAAATTGCTCAAGGTGAGCTTTTGTGATTATGCTCTGTCAGTCATACGGGATGTAATGTGCATCACCAACCTCCTGGATGTTAACAATTAATGTGCACTTTAAAGGTCTTATTTTCTGAAAAACACTTCTGAAAATTGGTCAGAATCTATGATTTGATGATATCTTAGACACAAGCTTGATATTGGGTCACTAGAACAAGTCTGAGAAAAAATTTATGCGCACTCTAGAGGCCAAGTTTAAAGGCTGATACTCATAAAAGTTGGTCAGAATGTATGTCTTGATTATATCTTGGCCAATTCAAATTTTGGTCATGTTGGGCCAAAAAGTAGGTCACTGGAACATATCTTAGTAAAACCTTGCATGCACTCTAGAGGCAACATTTTCAGTCCAAGACTCATGAAATGTTGTAAGAATGTTTCCTGTTATGATATCTTGGATGACTTTGAAAATAAGTCACTTCTGACCAAAAATTAGGTCACCATGAAAAATCTTAGAAAACTCTTATGTGCACTCTTGAAGCCACATTTTCAGTCCCATACCTTATGAATCTGAGATCATTATACTCAGGTGAGCACTTTAAGGCCAATGGCCTTCTTGTTTTTAGAGATAATCTTATGTTTGAACAGAATGGTTGAACTTTTCTTGAATGAACAATTCATTTGTATGGATCTTTGTGAATTTAACTTTGAAGTCAGCATTTTTGGGAAGTGTCTTCTGATAGCTGGCTATCAGGACACCTTGTAAAACTTCTATTATACCAAGTGTGCTTGGGTGTTTCATGTCTTCAAGTGCCATTTTAGATATCTTTAGTTTGTGTTAATGAGGACCTTTTAGCGTGGGTTATTTCATGGTGTCATTTGTGTAGCATCAAGTATCTATTAAACATGATTATTTTCCTCTATATGGTGTGCAACATGTGAAAAAGGGCTTTCGGACATTTGCATAAAGTGTCGTCTCGGATCAGCCTGTGCAGTCTGTGCAGGCTAATCTGAGATGGCACTTTATGTCAACATTAGATTTTGTCCTATAGCAGACTTGTGTGAAACAGAAAATCACACGATCGGAAAGTGTCGTCTCGGATCAACCTGTGTGGACTGCGCAGGCTGATCTGGGACGACGCTTTATGCAAATGTCCTAATGCCCCTTTTCGTGTGTTGCAGGCCATATATCAGCGGGCCAATTAAAGTCATACTTCACTAGAATTATCATCAGGTTGCAATGATTTTATTTAAAAGCTGCATTAGCATCCTTAGAATTGGGATGCCAGTGTACGTATGAGTGTACAGCTATGGTGTCATTAAAGTTTGTTATGTGCCATTACATAGGATCTGTTCATATACTGTTGGCTTTCCTTCATACAGGTAGCTATTTAACCCTTTAGGAAACAATTCTATGCTATAACTCTATCATATGACAAAAATTTAGACTTGTTTAAATTGAAAGCATTTGCAGATGACAATTTAAATGTGGCTCAAATGATGGAATTTGTCTTTGATAGGGTAGAAAAATTTGAGGGAAAAGGAGTGAATGTGGCTTACCAGCATTTTCTCCTTGTCACACTTTGTCTTTAAAAGGCTTCTTTGTCAGGGCTGTTTAAACTAGGGATTTTGTGGTAAAGGGTTAATGACCCTGAGGAGGTAAGTGTTTGAAAACATTTAGGAACACAATATCTCCCAACTAATACTTATCATTAAATATCTTACAGGATAATAGATAATAGTGGGTATATAAATGAATATGCTGGTATGGTTGAGAATGGAGATATATGAAGGAATAGCACACAGGTAGCTGCATAATGTCTAACTTATTTTTTGTCTGACATTTTTGTAGGTAAATTATTTTTCTAACTCTAGTCAATTTATTGCAAAAATCATTGTTTAAAAATTAGACTTACTTATTATTTTGTTTTGTAATGCTTGTTTATTTATGAAGTAAATTCACCTCATGCATACATGATTATTAAGTCCTTACACAAAAGAGAATATTGTGATAATATAAAGAACATGAGGAAAAAAGTGCTGAAAAAATTGTGGAAAAAGGCAAAAATGCTTGTAAACAGCATTTTTCAATTTTTACTATTTTTTCTTCTTCTATAAAGCAAAATTTGTCACTTGATCCCATTTTAACCGTTTACATCACCCACCCACCCAGTTTTAACGACCCTGAAGAAGAAAGCTTTTTGGAACCATTGTGGAAATAGGAGAAAATGCTGGAAACCTGCATTTTCTCCTTTCCCCACACTGTTTTCTACCTTATCAAAGACTAATTCCATCATTCAAGTCACATTTAAATTGTCATCAGCAAATTGTTCCATTTCAACAAATCTACATTTATCCTGTGTGTTAAGGAGTTAATTTGTCATCTGAAAACTTAATGCTTTCAATATTGAAATTTCTAACCTTTTGTGATCTTGTAATTGACAATGCTGCTAGTCTACTAAGCTCATGTTGATGGAATATTTGACTTCATACTTGTTGCCAAGATTTATAGGAAACATTTTGGAAAAACATTTTTAGCTCACCTGAGTACGAAGTGCTCATGGTGAGCTTTTGTGATCGTGCTGTGTCCGTCGTGCGTCGTTCGTCGTCCGTCGTCAACTTTTACCTTGTGTACACTCTAGAGGCCACATTTTCAGTCCGATACTCATGAAAGTTGGTCAGAATGTTTGTCTCGATGATATCTCGGACGAGTTCGAAAATGGGTCATGTCGGGTCAAAAACTAGGTCACTAGGTCAAATCTTAGAAAAACCTTGTGTACGCTCTAGAGGCCACATTTTCAGTCTGATAGCCATGAAACTTGGTCAGATTGTTTGCCTTGATGATATCTCAGACGAGTTTGAAAATGGGTCATGTCGGGTCAAAAACTAGGTCACTAGGTCAAATCTTAGAAAAACCTTGTGTATGCTCTAGAGGCCACATTTTCAGTCTGATACTCATGAAAGTTGGTCAGAATGTTTGTCTCGATGATATATCGGACGAGTTTGAAAATGGGTCATGTTGGGTCAAAAACTAGGTCACTAGGTCAAATCTTAGAAAAACCTTGGGTATGCTCTAGAGGTCACATTTTCAGTCAGATACTCAGATAACTTGGTCAGAATGTTTGTTTTGATGATATCTCAGATGGGTTTGAAAATGGGTCATGTCAGGTCAAAAACTAGGTCACTAGGTCAATTCTTAGAAAAACCTTGTGTACGCTCTAGAGGCCACATTTTCAGTCCGATACTCATGAAAGTTGGTCAGAATGTTTGCCTCAATGATATTTCGGACGAGTTCAAAAATGGGTCATATTGAGTGTAAAACTAGGTCACTAGGTCAAATCTTAGAAAAATCTTGTGTATGCCTTAGAGGCCACATTTTCAGTCCAATACTCATGGAAATTGGTCAGAATGTTTGCCTCGATGATATCTTGGATGAGTTTGAAAATGGGTCATGTTGGGTCAAAAACTAGGTCACTAGGTCAAATCTTAAAAAAACCTTGTGTATGCTCTAGAGGCCACATTTATAGTCCGATACTCATGAAAGTTGGTCAGAATGTTTGTCTTGATGATATCTCGGACGAGCTCAAAAAATTGATCATGCTGGGCCAAAACTAGGTCACTAGGTCAAATCGTAGAAAAACCTTGTGTACACTCTAGAGGCCACATTTTTGGTCCAAAACTCTTGAAATTTGGTCAGAATGTTTGTCTTGATGATATCTTGGACAAGTTTGAAAATGGGTCATGTCAGGCAAAAAACTAGGTCACTGTGTCAAATCTTAAAAAAAACCTTGTGTACGCTCTAGAGGTCACAGTTTCAGTCCAAATTTCTTGAAAGTTGGTCAGAATGTTTTACTTGATGACATCTCACATGATTTCGAAAATTGGTCATGTTGGGTCAGAAACTAGGTCAGTAGTTCAAATCTTAGAAAAAACCTGTGTATGCTCTATAGGCCACATTTTCTGTCCAATACGTATGAAAGGTGGTCAGGATCTTTGTTTTGATAATATCTACAATGGGAAAATTGCCTATGGTTGGATAAAAAGTAGGTCACTGAGAGAAATTCTAGAAAAAGCTTGTGTATATGCTAGAGGCCAAATTTTCAGTCCAATAATCATGAAAGCTTAGTAAATTGTTTGTCATGATATCTCAAAAGAGATTGAAAATGGGTCATGTTTGGTCAAAAGACTCAGGTGAGCAACTTTAGGGCTATCATGGCCCTCTTGTTACAGAAATATGCCATTATTGATTTTTTTGCCTTTACACACCTTGCTAAATCATGGCTTTTTTATGTGTATCTGTGTAAGAAAAGGCAAACTTCTCAAAAGGATCATTTTGTCACCAACATAGATGGACTAACTTTTTTTAATACAAAAGAGCTTTTAGGCAGTCTGTATTACTATATGGTCGGCTGTTTTTGAAGAAAACATAGAGGTATTATCATAGCCCTGTTGTTGTCTGCATCGTCACCGTCATGCAAAAACTTTGACATTATATAAAAAATATCTGTCATTACTGAAGATATTTAATTCAAACTAGGACTAATGTTTTACTATCAAAAAAGGGAACCTATATAACAAGGGCAGGTTACCATGAAAATATTTTTGACACAGTTATGCCCCTTTTGACCTAAAATTTTTACTAAAAAGCAACTGCAGCCAAGCGTTGGCACCTGCATGCAGTGCTCTTGTGATTATCATTATCATTGTTATTATTATTATTATTATTATTATTATTGAAGTTGTGAATTTGGATGTATGGATTTATAAGTGTGCAAACGAGGATAATCGAAGGTTATCTCTGTGGCAATATTTCAGTTATTCAGCAACAGTTCTGTTGAAAGATTTTTGGATTTGAAAGTTCATGCATACCACATTTAGTATGATAAGTCCTCTTGATTCTTTTTTGATATTTTTTGGTGGAAGACAAAGTTGCATGTTTGTTTTCTTAATGCCTGTTACATTAATCTAAGTCAAGCTTATTTATAAACCGTTTAAGCTTATTTGTGTTTTTGTGTGTGTTTTTCCATTATTAATACTGTTTTTCTTATCATGTCAGTGTTGATTGAATGCACTCATTCATGAAGTATTTCAACCCAGGTCAGGGATTTCTAAGTTTCTTGGTTGTACTGACAAGTTACACTGTTTTTTTTTTTATCCCCTGCTGAAGGCGGGGGGATACAGTTTTAGCGTTGTCCGTCCTTCTGTCCGTGTGTCCGTCCGGGTGAATATCTCCAATACCATTGGACGGAATTTCGTGAAACTTGATATGTGTATACAATAACCCATTCCGCGGAGACAGTTTTTTTGTTTTTTTGATTCGATGCAAAATAGCCCACTGGGAGCGATTTTAAGTTACGGGGTTGACTGAATTTTTGTTGTTTTCAGTCTTCATTTTTACAGCATTTTCTGCTTGTCCGGAGCATAACTTTGTCATCTCCAGTCCGATTGTCTTGAAACTTGGCATTTGTGTTTGTTGCAATAATATGGAGTGCAGTGTGAAAGAACCATAACTCTACCTTGTGCTGTCTTTGAGTTATTTCCCTTTGATTGTTATTTTTACAGCATTTTCTGCTTGTCCGGAGCATAACTTTGTCATCTCCAGTCCGATTGACTTGAAACTTGGCATTTGTGTTTGTTGCAATAATACGGAGTGCAGTGCGAAAGAAACATAACTCTACCTTGTGTTGTCTTTGAGTTATTTCCCTTTGATCTTCATTTTTACAGCATTTTCTGCTTGTCCGGAGCATAACTTTGTCATCTCCAGTTCGATTGACTTGAAACTTGGCATTTGTGTTTGTTGCAATAATACGGAGTGCAGTGCGAAAGAAACATAACTCTACCTCATGCTGTCTTTTGAGTTATTTCCCTTTCATCGTCATTTTTACAGTATTTTCTGCTTGTCTGGAGCACAACTTTGTCATCTCAAGTCTTATTGACTTGAAACTTGTCATTTGTGTATGTTGCAATAATACGGAGTGCAGTGCGAAAGAACCATAACTCTACCTCGTGCTGTCTCTGAGTTATTTCCCTTTGATCGTCATTTTTACAGCATTTTCTGCTTGTCCGGAATACAACTTTGTCATTTTTAGTCTGAACATCTTCAAATTTGGTATGCATGATTGTTGAAAAATTACGAAGTGCTGTGCACAAGAACCATAACTCTTCCTAGCACAAATTTTGAGTTATTCCCCCCTAGATCTTCATTTTTATAGCATTTCTTGCTTGTCCGGAGCATAACTTTGTCATCTTTAGTAGGAATGACTTGAAATATGGTATGCTTGCTTATTGCAATATTTGGAAGTGCAGTGCGCAAGAATTGTAACTCTACCTCATGCTGTCTTTGAGTTATTTCCCTTTGATCGTCATTTTTACAGCATTTAGTGCTTGTCCTATAATATAACTTTGTCATCTCAAGTCAAAACAACTTCAAACTTGGTATGCATGTTTGTTGCAATATAACGGAGTTCAGTGCACAAGAACAATAACTCTACCTAGCGCGGATATTGAGTAATTCCACTTTGATCTTCATTTTTACAGTCCAGTTCTTTGTCCGGAGCTTAACTTTGTCATCTCCAGTCCGATTGACTTGAAACTTGGCATTTGTGTTTGTTGCAATAATACAGAGTGCAGTGCGAAAGAACCTTAACTCTATCTTGTGCTGTCTTTGAGTTATTTCCCTTTGATCATCATTTTTACAGCATTTTCTGCTTGTCCGGAATACAACTTTGTCATTTTTAGCCTGAACATCTTCAAATTTGGTATGCATGATTGTTGAAAAATTACAGAGTGTGGTGCACAAGAACCATAACTCTTCCTAGCACGAATTTTGAGTTATTCCCCCTTAGATCTTCATTTTTATAGCATTTCTTGCTTGTCTGGAGCATAACTTTGTCATCTTAAGTAGGAATGATTTGAAATATGGTATGCTTATTTGTTGCAATATTTGGAAGTGCAGTGTGCAAGAATTGTAACTCTACCTTGTGCTGTCTTTAAGTTATTTCCCTTTGATCGTCATTTTTACAGCATTTAGTGCTTGTCCGGAATATAACTGTCATCTCAAGTCAGAACGACTTCAAACTTGGTATACATGTTTGTTGCAATATAACAGAGTTCAGTGCACAAGAACAATAACTCTACCTAGCGCGGATTTTGAGTAATTCCACTTTGATCTTCATTTTTACAGTATTTCTTGCTTGTCGGGAACGGAACTTTGTCACCTCATGTCAAATTGACTTGAGACTTGGTAAACATGTTTGTTGCAGTTACGAAAAGTGCAATGCACTGGAGCCGTAACCTTACCTAATGCCCTTTTGGAATTATTCCCTATTCATTATTTTTTTTTTACAGCTTTTCATGCTTCTGTACAATATAACTTTATCTTTTCATGTTGGAATGACCTGAAACTTTATATGCATGTTTCCTTAACATTAGAGGAGACATTCATGCCTATTTCAATCACTTACATGATTTCTGCTGCACTACTATTTTCCTGTACCTGCCCTTTACGATTATTATCCCCCCTCGACAACTGGCGGTGGGACGGCATATCTTGCAACAATTTGCTGCTCTTGTTCATTAAATGTCATGTCATGGAAAAAGGGGGTTTGACAAATATTTTCATATGGACCAATATCTCTTTCACTACAGGACAAAATGCAATTAAACTTCATCTTTATTAAGCCATAGACAATAGTTATTTGATTTTATTTCATGAAATGCCATGTCATGAAAAAAGTGGGCTAAATGTATAATTTCATTATGGACCAATAACAGTTCGCCCATTCGTCCGCCTGGACAGATATCTTCTAAAGTCCTTGACGAACATTTATGAAACTTCATGCATGTCTTCCTTAGGATAGTCCGTTGATACAATTTTCTTTTATATATAATGACGTGTCATGAAAAAAGGGGGCTTGATATATATTTTCATTATTTGTTTTCATTTAATGAAATGCCATGCTATGGTAAAAGGGGACTTAATGTATGATCTCATTATGGACCTTTTATATATTTTTCATTTAATGAAATGCTGTGCCATGGAAAAAGGGGGCTTAATGTGTAATTTTATCATGGACCATTAACAAAAAGGCCACATGTTCATGCAACACACAATACCTCTAATATGTTTGTATCAAAAAAGGTCTTTTTCGGCAGGGGATATCATTTCAATGAAATTGCTTGTTTATTTCAATTTTTTACATCCATTATATATTTTTTTCATTTTTTATTGACATGTATAGATGACAGGACTTTTTTGATATGTGCCTAATAGTCACATGTAGTGTAAGATATTATGTGCCTTTCACAGAACAATCCTGTGTTTCACCACCCTGGGGCAAAAAAATGAAAGCATTGTGAGAAAAGGAGAAAATGCCTTTGGCAGGTATCTTTTCTACCCTGTAAAGAATGAAGAGAATTTTTTTTGTTTTCATCGAGGATGGTCTATGGAAAAAAACCCTGATCATGCTGTATGAAACCGCAGTTTCATACGAAAGTGTAATTAGGTTTTTTTAGCTCACCTGAGCACAATGTGCTCAAGGGGAGCTTTTAGGATCACCCGGTGTCCGTCGTGCGTCGTCAACAATTCTTTAAACATCAACTTCTCCTAAACCGCCGGGCCAATTTGGACCAAACTTGGCTGGAATGTTCCTTGGGAGGTCCTCTTTAAAAATTGTTCACAGAATTTAATTCCATCAAAAACTCTGGTTGCCATGGCAACCAAATGCAATTTTCTAAGAAATTCTTTAAAAATATTCTCCTCTGAAACCGCAGGTCAGATTTTGAAATAATTTCACAGAGATGTTCCTTTGGTGACCCTTTTCGAAAGTTGTTCGCGAAATTTTGATCCGTCAAGAAACATGGCTCTGGTGAATGGGGGCTACTTGCACTATACAGAAATGAAGAAATTCTTAAAAATTCTTCTTCTCTGAAACGGCTGGTCAGATTTTAAAATAATTTCACAGAGATGTTCCTTGGGTGACCCTTTTCAAAAATTGTTCGCGAAATTTTGATCCATCAAGAAACATGGCTCTGGTGAATGTGGGCTACTTGCACTATACAGAAATGAAGAAATTCTTAAAAATTCTTCTCTGAAACCGCTGGTCAGATTTTGAAATAATTTCACAGAGATGTTCCTTTGGTGACCCTTTTCAAAAAGTGTTCGCGAAATTTTGATCCATCAAGAAACATGGCTCTAGTGAATGGGGGCTACTTGCACTATACAGACATGAAAAAATTCTTAAAAATTCTTCTTCTCTGAAACCGCTGGTCAGATTTTGAAATAATTTCACAGAGATGTTCCTTTGGTGACCCTTTTCAAAAATTGTTTGCGAAATTTTGATCCGTCAAGAAACATGGCTCTGGTGACTGGGGCTTCTTGCACAATACAGAAATGAATAAATTCTTAAAAATTCTTCTTCTCTGAAACTGCTGGTCAGATTTTGAAATAATTTCACAGAAATGTTCCTTTGGTAACCCTTTTAAAAATTTGTTTGCAAAATGCTGATTTGTCAAGAAACATGGCTCTGATGGGTGGGGGGCCCCACTTGCACTATATGGACATGAAGAAATTCTTAAAAATTCTTCTTCTCTGGAACGGCTGGTCAGATTTTGAAATAATTTCACAGAAATGTTTCTTGGGTGACCTTTTTTGCAAATTGTTCGAGAAATTTTGATCCATCAAGAAACATGGCTCTGATGGCTGTGGGCTATTTACACTATACAGACATGAAGAAATTCTTAAAAATTCTTCTATTCTGAAACCGCTGGTCAGATTTTGAAATAATTTCACAGCAATGTTCCTTGGGTGACTCTTTTCAAAAATTGTTCACAAAATTGTGATCTGTCAAGAAACATGGCTCTGATGGTGGGGGCTATTTGCACTACAGGGACATCAAGACGAATTTTTTAATTCTTCTTCTCTGGAACGGCTGGTCAGATTTTGAAATAATTTCACAGAAATGTTCCTAGGGTGACCCTTTTCAAAAAGTGTTAGGGAAATTTTTATCCATCGAAAAACAACAGCCAATTGTTGGCACCTGCATGTGGTGCTTTTGTTCGACTTATGTTTTTAGTCACTATCGAGCATGTGCGCTTCTTCAAGAAATTGTCCTTGGGTGATCTATCCAAAAATTTATTTGCAGAATTCTGATTCATCAAATTCATTGCTGTGGTGATGATTGTAGGGGTGGTGACGGATTTTGAAATGACTTTTACAGGTGACCTTTTCAAAATTGCTTGGCAAAATAATGATTTTGTTTCCAAAGTTTCAATACCTCAAAAAAAATTGGCTATGGTTCTCTCAAAAATTCAGGTGAGCGATCCAGGGCCATCTTGGCCCTCTTGTTTTTTCATACCTCCACGAAAACAAACAGATTTTGCTTCATTCCATATAATTCAATATCATGGACAACAAAGATGCACATAAATGATAATGTTACTTACAGCATTTTTTTTGTACTTGCATATTTCATTGAAAAAAAATTCATAGCACGGGACAACGGCTCATTCATGACGTAACAATTGGTAACTCATGACGTCATCGTAGCATTGAACAACGCAGAGTTAGTAGATCTATTGTTAGAAGTTTACTATGCTAGAAGTAAGTTGAAAGTTAATAATTCATACCCAGTAAACTGACAATTAGTTATGGAATTTGTTGGATATTTTATTTTCATTTTATGATATTGAGAGAAAAAAAACATAGCGAGCATATGAACTTCGGACTTGGTATAAAATTAGAAAGAAAAACATTATGAAATCTCGTATAGATCTAAATGTTTGTTTACATTAGTTTGACAGCAAAAAAGTTCCTGCACTGCATGATTTTTTTTCATGGAGCTGGTTACCAGCATTTCTCCTTTTTCTACAATGTTTTTTGCCATTCAAAAGGCAAATGCAGTCATTTGAGCTAGGTTCAATTTGTTGTCTGCAAAAGTTTTCAGTATAGATAAGTATAAAAACTTGTTTGGTGACGAATAAAACATGTTGGTTATACCTCCAACTACAAATTAGAGGGAGGTACGTGGGGTGATCAGAAAGATCGTGGACCACCTCGTTATTTTGAAAACTACTACACTTAGGATTACACAAATTTGCATAGATGAGCATTAATTATCTGGTAACTGACTCACGCTTTCAAATGTTGTCATATTAAAGTAGGTAAAGTATGACGTCATTTTAATGACGTCATATACTGTATTAGTGGTCCAAAATATCGGACGACGTTTTATTTGAGCCGAGAGTAATCATAAAGTTTTGCGTCAAACTCGGAAAGTATTAATCGGAAATCAAAACCGATTTAGAAACAGTTTAAGGGGACTCTGCACTCAAGGAATCTGATATTCGTACATGGATCGGACCGGTTTAGACAAGGGTGCGATACTGTTAAAGATGACCCTAAATCTGGCTGTCCATCAACATCAGTCATAGACAAAATCATAACGGATGTAGAGCAGCATGTAAAACAAGATCGCCGAGATGCTGTCAGGAAAATGGCTGACACATTTGACATTTCATATATAAGTACTCAGGAGATTTTGACTGAGAGTCTTGGAATGTCGCGTGTTTGCACAGTGTAGGTACCTCGGCAACTGACGCCCGAGAAAATGGGGGTTAGGGTCGAAATCTGTTAAGAAATTTCAGAACGCATTAGGGTAGAGGGGTCAAACTTTACTGATCGTATTGTAACATGCGATGAAACATGGGTACACTTTACCGACACTGAATCTAAACGACAAAGCAGCGTATTGAAACATCCAACATCGCCTTCCGCTAGTAAAGCCAACCTTTCTAAGTCACTTGGTAAAGTTATCTACAACAAGTATTTCTGTTCTCCTGTTTTTCTTCTAAATCATGTTGTATCTTTACATACTACAGTCAATTCTGAGTTTTATGCTCACATTATTTAAATAAATTTCACGAACACCATACGAAAAACACAGCCAGAAGTCCTGCGGAGTGACGTCAATTTACACCAAGATTACGCCCTAGCTCACAAAGCCACACTTGTACTGGAAACTTTGCAAAAACTAAACAAAGAAACACTTGCCAACGCTCCTTGTAAGTTAGTCCTGACTCCATGTGACCTCTGACTAGTTCCTGTTTTGAAGGATTTTCTATGTGGCATACACTACGAAAGCAGAGAGGAGCTAACCATCGCTACGACCGGGTCCTTCATAGTAACGTCACGTGACGCGCTCCCACACGTGCTTCGCGCGTCGAAATCAAGAATGAATACATGCATAGAACTCAAAGGAGGTTACTTTCAAAAATAGTGAACACTCAAAGTTGTTTTTTATAACAATATTCAGATACCGGCACTGGTCCACGTTCTTTCTGATCACCCCTCGTATACTGGTTTCACCATGTCTGTCTGTCTGCTTGTCCATCTGTCAATCCGTATGCCTGCCAGCCTATTGTTTTGGGGCTACATGGGTCAAAGGTTAAGGTCATGGGTGAAATTTGTTTTAAAAATCATTTCTGTCTCTTGCTTCAGTGACAAGGTGCTGGGGGGGGGGGGTTGTCCGCTTTGCGGCAGTTATAGTCAACCATGTTTTCGAGTCTTCTGCTTGCCAATTTTCTTCACAAAGTAATGAGTCAGAAGAAGAAAAAAAATGTCAAAGAATAAATAAGTTATGCTCTGGCAAAAAGGGGCTTAATGCATCTCAATGATGCATGATACCAAGCATGTCATCACTGTGTTACAGTTCCATAAATCTATTTCGTATAACAAGTACATGTACGCTGGTCCTTTGAGCTGCTGAAAGCTGATCAATAGCAAAAAGTTTCGGCCCAGGTCAGCATGCGTGGACTTTGCAGGCTGACCTGGATCGATACTTATAGCAAATGCATTAAGCCCCCTTTTCACAGAGCAGGGCACATATGATTAATGTCTTCTTTTTTTGGCTTAGTCTGATGCACACTGGGATGGTTTGCTGGGATGTAGTTGCCCTGGTATTGAGTCTGATTGGAGTTTTCCCCCTTGGACATGTGTTTGTCATGTACCTATAGTGTGTCTTTTATGTTTTCCATTGCAAATACATGTATGTAATTCTTAACATTAACTGAAACAATTCTTGTGTGTTCTGTTGCAAGAGGGTTTCTTTGAACAATCAGTAAAACAGGTTGTATGTGTTCTATTGCTAAATTACAAATTTGAACAACCAGTTTATGAAAGTGTATAGTTTTAGTAATTCATTAATTAGTCTTTTTTTTTCTAATTGTTATTATTATTAACTTTATCATTATTCGTTTCTTTTCTTTATTTTTCTTATTGTTATCAATGATTATAATAATCCAGCAGTTATAATCATGTCTTATACAAACAACTTTTTTTCTTTTTACTTTTTTCTCTTTTTTTTTTTTTTAAATAATGTATTTGTGTCTATGCAATTAATCTTGATTACTTTATTGTATGGCATGCCATATATACAATAAACTTGTTGTATAAGTTGAAGAGTTTTATAGTATTTGAAAAAAAGTGAAATATTTCAGTAAAATCAGAGGTATTGAAACTTGCGGTATTTATTACAATGTTTTTGGGTCACCCTTAAATTGGTTAATAAATGAAAAGAAGCATTTCACATAGCTGTAGTAAAAACCAAAATACAGAAAGATTTTAAAGCCGCATTTACCGTATAAGAGTCACCATATCAGTCAGTACATTATTTTAAGCGTGTAAGAAATGGGAAAGTTTGATGTTTTCATGTGAAAATCAAGTTATAATTTCAATCATACCCTGGTTGAGCCATATTTTGGCAAAAGGGGGGCATAATGCATCTCCGTTATTTATCATACCAAGCAAGACATTGCATACTTATGGATCTATAGTATGCACTTTTTGTAACAAACGACTTAATCATGAGGTAGACTTGCTCTTGGACATACTGAAAATTGACCAGTAGCCAAAAGTTTTGGTCCAGGTCAGCGGAGTGCGCAGGCTGACCTGGGTCGATACTTTTCGCAGATGCATTAAGACCCCTTTTCTAAAAGAGCATTGCTCATGTAAAATTATGGATGTTATTATGATTCTTACAATTTTTAGCTCCACTGGCCAAAGACCGGCGGCTTATGTCATGACCCGGTGTCCGTCCGTCCGTGTGTGCGTTAACTTTTATTTCAAACATCTTCTCTGAAACTACCCATCCAATTTTGATGAAACTTCACAGAAATAATCCTGCCATGGTCCTCTTCAGAATTTCTTGAAAGAATTTGATTCCTTCAAAAACTCTGGTTGCCATGGCAACAAAACTAAAAAATATTGAAAATCTTCTTGTCTGAAACCATAAGGCCTAGGGCTACCAAATTTGGCATGTAGCTTTATCTAGTGGATCTCTACAAAGTTTCTTCAAGTTATAGCCCTTGGGTCAAATTTGGCCCCGCCCCAGGGGTCACAAGTTTTATATGGGCTTATATAAGTAAAACTTAAAAAATCTTCTTGTACCTAGCCATAAGGCCTAGGGCTACCAAATTTTGCATGTTGCGTAATTTAGTGGGCGTCTACCAAGAGTGTCCAAATAATAGCCCTCGGGTCAAACCCTAACCCGGGGGTCACAAGTTTTATATGGGCTTATATAGGGAAAACTTTAAAAATCTTCTCGTGCCTAGCCATAAGACCTAGTGCTACTAAATTTTGCATGTAGCTTTATCTAGTGGGCTTCTACAAAGAGGGCCCAAATTATAGCCCTGGGGTCAAGTTTGGCCCCACCCCAGAGGTCACAAGTTTTACATGGGCTTGTATAGTGAAAACTTTATAAATCTTCTTGTTACTATTAAACCATAAAACCTAGGGCTACTAAATTTAGCCTTGTCTCAGGGTGCTTATGTCTTACAGGACCTTTTATTGAGGAAACTTTGAAAATTTTCTTGTTTATAACCACACATTCTAGACCTGTATTATTTGGTATGGGGCTTTATCTTGTGGACCTCCACCAGGATTCTAGTAATTATAGCTCTGTGGTCAAAAATGGCTTTGCCCTGGGGTCATAACTTTCTCGTAGGATTTTATAGAAAAAAATTTGTATGTCTTCTAGTTCGAAACCAACTCGCCAAGTATTGTAATGTTTAGCTTGTAGTGTTTTTACTTATTAGCCAGTGGAGCGATACAGGGCCATCATGGCCCTCTTGTTTACATTATGGTCTTTTAAAGTTCCAGTCGCTGTCAGAAAAATGAATTGTAAAACTAGAGTTAAATTTTAAATCTAGTTTTAAGTATCACGTATGAATATTGATGGATTAAGCAGTAAGCCTTTACCAAACGATTCCGTACTGTTCCTATCCTGTGAAAGACGGCTTTTTAAAATACTGTTGTAAGAGGAAAAGCAATGAGAACCACCATTTTTTAGCTAGATTGTACACAGTCCAAGAGGGGTTATTGCACTTTTACAGGCGTTAGAGTGGCCTCCACACTTATGTCAAAGTTTTTTAGAGCTCAAATTTTCAAAATCATTTGATGGATTTGTTTCTATTTTGGTATGGTGATAGATATACAGACCCAAAATTTTTAAACAGCAATATCGCCGCCCACACCCATAATCATAAGGTCAAGGTTGTTAACTTGGATATTTTAAAGATTTTTTAGCTTACATTATTCAGACTAAGTGGGCTAGGTCACAGATTTTGACATTTCATGTTACAGTTTTTCTAGAGCACTGATTTCCAGACTGAATCCTTGAATTGTCTAATATTTGGTATGGTATTTGGTATGATAACGGATATAGGTCCAGTTTCGACTCTCTATGTAGGCCAATTTTTATTTTTTGAGGATTGTTGACAGGTATTGTGACAGGATCCATTACTCTTTGACCACTTAACATTGTCTGGACGATGTTTATGTAGGAAAGCAACCAGCGGCTTAGGAAGAATACTGTGTTAAGTACTGGAAATAGAAATCTTAGAAAAGTATGGACAGGCCCACTGGGCGCCGCGATATAACTGAAATAGTTTTGAAAACGGCCTTATATTAAGCGTAATTTCAGACTACCTGTAGGAAAGCAATTATCCAGTCTAGCAGAGCGAAGTAAACATATTTTGGTATTTCAGTATCTGTAAACAACATTTGTTCCTCATTTTTGCACATGTCGGCCACATTCTTCGTTACTTCATGTCTATTTTCTACTTTCCACCTTCAAATGACCTTCACGGCGTCTGCTAGTGTATAAGTACATGAATTTAGCGCTCTCAATCCACCAGACGACAATTTTTTTTTTACACTTGTCCAACAATGAAAACATGTAAAGATTGCAAAAGAATTGTGGCTGAAAGATGAGATAGGTGTTTGAAAAGGCAGAAAACTTTTTGGGAAAAGGAGAAATGCTGGTTACAAGCATTTTGTCCTTCTCTGACATTTATTTTTGTAAAGCCTTCCTCTTTAGGGTAATTAAAACACGGAATTGCCTGTTGTACAGAGTCAACCTATTACTGGCAACAGATGACTTTGATAAAATACACCAAAATTTAGTGAACAGTAAAATGACGTTAGATTAAAAAAAAAGATAGGTCTACATGTGAAGATATTGTGGCATACAAAATGTATGTTACGGGTGATTTATCCGTTTGCCATGGTGTCTCTAAAGTGGTCAGCTGTAAAACTAAAAAGGAAAAATGTGTCTAAGAATTTGTCGTTTGGTACAGAGTTAAGTAAATTCCAAAACGAAGCTCATGCGTACAACATAGTGCTTTTATGACATCGTGAAATACCATTGGAGTCTTCAAATTGCAATCAACTTTACACCTATTAACTTTCAGTGAAGTATAAACTGGCACACAATCAACATTGATGTAGATTTTTGCACCAATCACAGCACAAAGGTTTCGGGATGTAGAATCGCTCTTGAAATCAAGGTGGGAAAAAGAAACATTTGCTTGTAACCAGCCGATTTCCGTTTTTCATTCGCTGTCCATACCCTTGTTCTACTTGTCTTTGTCTTCGGCTGTTCTAAATTTAGACCCTGAGGTAAACGGGCTCCGTATTCACCAACCATTCCTAAGAAAATTCTTAGTCTAACTATAGATTTAGAAAGTAACATACTTTTTGATTGGCTAAACTATTTGGTTTAGCCAATCAGAAGTTGTGTTCCTTTTAAATTTAGAATTGTTTTAGAGAATAAGACTAAGATTGTACTTAAAAATGACGGGTGAATATAGACCCAGGTCAATATGTAAACCCTAAGAACAATTTTGTAAGACAGTGTGGTGTCCGTGGTTGTGAGGTAGAGCGTCGGCCTCGTAACTAATAGGTCCAGAGTTCGAGATCCGGCAGCGGGTGTCAGCTCTGGGATCTTTCATCGGCCCACACATTCGGCGCGAGTAATGGTGTAGTTTCCAGGAAGCAGAATCGAGAGAGATTAGTATAAGTTGTAAGAACTTGTTTCTCAATCGATGTCAAATAAATATTTTTAAACTAAAAGACAGTGTAGACCAAGATAAGATTGCAGAGGACAAACAGTCTTACAACTTAGATTGATCTAATTATTATTTTCTTGGTGGCTGAAAATATGCCTTTTTTTAACATGCAGCACTCTATCAGTAAAACTGCACCAAAAGACCTAGTTCAGACAAATTATTGGCAGACGTGTCAACAGTTCATTGCTGATAAACTGCTGTGTTAGTGCGATCACCATCACAATAAAGTATCAAAATCAAGATGTAAGCTATTTCAGTGGCCATATACATGTATATGAGCCATCTTCTTTGAAAAGGGACGTTAATGCATCTCCATAAAGTATCGACCAATGTCAGCCTCGCAGTCGGCAAAAACTTTTGGTTACCTGTAAATTTCCTGCATGTCAAAGGACAACTCTACCTCCAGATCCAGTTGGTTGATAGACACAATGGATTTTATGGTTCCATTATTATGTGATGAATTGCTTGATTAATTGCACCACGGAGGAGCTTTTGGCCCGTTTTGCCAGAGCATGGCTCATGTTAATTAACTCTTTACCAAACGATAACACTAGGGCTCTGAAGTTTCTTGCGAAAAACCTAATGCATCCAGAGAGTCTCAAACCCGGCGCCTCTGGTTTACGAGTCCTACACTTTAACACTGAGCGACACAGAACTCTTAACATGTATGAACAAGGAGAAATTGCCCCAATGTTTTCATTAATTATAAAGCAATGACACACCAATACCAAGAAAGTGCCAGCTACAACACAATGCAAAGACGAACGATCATACGAGTAATTTTAAATGTTTACTTGAAGAATTTTACATAACGACACGAAAAAGAACATGATTCCAAAGAGAAAATCCACTTTCAGCCACATCAATGCTGCTGTTGATAGAATACATCAAATCACCGGACAGTGTAGATCCAAGATCAGACCGCGCGTTTTGTGCATTCAGATCTTTTCCCACACAGTCGGCAAAAGCATCTCAAACGCGCTTGGCTGTTTAAAGGTAGAAACATCACTCTTCAGTTTTATGTGGAATGTTAATTGAAAGCAAATGTTGAAATCAATTACTGTAGGTATTATATGAGCCATGCTCTGTGAAAAAAGGGGGCTTAATGCATCTGCAAAAAATATTGAACCAGTTCAGCCTGCGCAGTCCGCGCAGGCTGACCTGGGTCGAAACTTTTTGCTAGTGATAAATTTTCTACATGTCAAAGGACCAGTCTTTATCATGATTCAGCTAGTTGTTAGACAAAATGGATTTATGGATCCACAATTATGCAATGACTTGCTTGTTACCCCTTACGAGAATGCATGAAACCCCCTTTTGCTTGTTCATGGCTCATTTATAGTGCTTCTTGGAAATGATGCAAGAAGTTTCTGCCATCGATCTGTATTATTCTTCGTTTTAAGGCACATCTCCTGCATAACCAATTATCTCATAAATGTACTTTTTCACACAATTCTTTTCAAACTCGTTGGCTGCTTTCCCATTTATTTACGGGTGATGTAACGCCCGCTAACTTAAGGGGAAAAAAAACTGTCGCAAGAATTCTTACACAGAATTGGAACAATGTTCCGCAGCAAGATCAATCCTCGAGAAGAGTCTTGACCGAAGCGAGCCAAAGACTCCTGGGTCCGTATTCACCAACCATTCTTATGAACCTTCTTTGTCCTATTCTCAAGAGTTTTCTATATTTGAAAGTAACACGACTTCTGATTGGCTAAACCAAATGGGTTAGCCAATCAGAAGTTGTGTTACTTTCTAAATCTATAATTATACAAAGAATCTTCTTAAGAATGATTGATGAGTAAGGACCCAGATAACCACGCCTGTATATCGCCAAGAGTTGAGCAACCAGGATTACGCCTCACTGGTCTTTGCTTGTTTTCGTTAATTTCGTGATTTGGCAAAAGATATGAATGTTTTCTCTGTTTTTCTTAATTTGGATAAAATTATATAAAAAAATCTACCAGCTTGTTACATTCTGAAGTAAAATGGTGACTGGCGGCTTTGAAAATACCCTTGTAAAAGAAAGGTAATCATCATTAAATAATACTAAATATATAGGCCTATAAGCCATGCACTGTGAAGAGGGGGCTCACTGCATCTGCAAACAGTATCGCCCTATGTCAGCCTATCGGCCTATCGCGGATTGCGCAAGATGACATGAGTCGAAACTTTTTGCTATTTATAAATTTTGTCAAAGGACCATTCTTCCTCCAGATCTAGTCGATTGTAAGACTAAATGGATATTATAGACCCAGTATTATGTGAAGACTTGCTTAGTATAATGCATTACAGTGATGCAGTAAGCCCCTGATTACCAGAGCATGGCTCATATTATTAAAACAATGCAGCAAAATGAGAACTTAAGAGCAACATCTTCTTGCTATCAAACCTTATCAAACAAAAGATGAATAATGTTGTCGGTGAGTGGGTAGGTGTCTATCAAGAAATCTTATCAAAAGAGAAAAGACCTTATACGAGTATTACCTTAATCAGAATTCAGATCGGTGAGCATCAGATACATGTACCAGAATTTCGTCACGCGAGTGCAAGCTACACGATAACAGTTGCTATTTTGACAAAAAAAATGTTTCCCCTCTCACGGGTTGTAATAAATTGATTCTCAGCAGTACTTTGGTCTCAGTTTTTACAGTTATTGCCTTCCAGTACTATTGTTCCAAACAGACTTGCGTGCTTATTGTCTATTCATATCCTCTTCTCTGTCTGAATACTATATATGCTTTGGAGAATTAGAATACAAATACTGCGTGATGGATTATGTGGAATGGTAAAGGAATATCGAACGCTGTAAATAAGTATGTACGGCTCGTAAATTACTCTTCTCGAATTTCTTATTCAAATATAGAATTGTTGCATGTTGATGGACATTTGAGTGCAATGTATAATGCATGACTAGAATAGCGCATGATAGAATCAAGCCATGTGTGTATTGAAACAATCAAATATTGATGAACTGTGGAAAATGATAGGTCTTCAAACCATTCTTCCGCTAATTATACTAATTAATTAAATACAGTTTATTGTTGGTTATTGTATCACTGTATGCAGTGAAAACCGACTTATATGTAAAAGTAATATGATCATTGTAGAGACAGTTTTTGAATAATGTACAAAACCTCTGGGAAAAATGTAAATATTGCAATTTCAAGGCATTTGTAATCTAATGAATGGGGAAAAAAGCAACAGTGTGAATACCAGATCCTTTCTCGTATAAAACCGAAACTATGCTCTGTGGTGAAAGAGCAATGAATTGATTTGCTATGACTTTCACCTATCCTCAGAAGACTTTTGGTGGAGTAGCAATTCGAACTGACCTCACCAGGATTACAAGCGGTATATATCTTATCACTAGGGTTTTGGCAGAGTCCGGTGGGTCAATCGGTAACGTACAGGGCCCGTATTCACCAACCATTATTAGTCTCGTTCTTGGTCTTATTCTAGATTTAGAAAGTAATGTAACTTCGGATTGGCTAAACCATTTGGTTTAACCAATCAGAAGTTGTGTTACTTTCAAATTTAGAAAATTCTTGAAAATAAGACTGAGAATATTCTTCAGAATGGTTGGTGAATACGCACTCAGGAGTTGCTGTTTCGAATCCCCAGCTTGGCCAATTTCTGTCCAAGAACTGATGATAGTCATAGCGGCAAGATTCATTCCTCTCTCACCACCTTTCTTCGTTTAGACGATGTTTAAGTGGGAAAGTAGCCAGTGGCTTGGGAAGAAATCGTGAGAAGAACTGGTGAAAAGAAACTCCAGGAAAGCATGGATAGGTGTATTGGCTGCCCCGATATGAGTGAAATGATGTTGAAACTGGCATAAAACACCATACAAGCAATCTGTTACTACTGGTCCACCTGGATCGTACCCGGTTTTATTGCCTTAACCTCGACAGTGCCGTCATTGTCGGCTCATTTCTTTACCAAACGATATAATGTAGACTTAACAAAATTGAAAGCACTTGCAGATATGTTGATTATTACTCAAATGATGAAATTTGCTTTTGAATGGGTTGAAAACAAAGTGGGAAAAGGAGAAAATGATGGTTGCCAGCATTTTCTCATTTTCCAATATTGTTTTTATATGTCAGTTTTTCTGAAGCTCGTTAAAACACCGGTTATTTGGTTATGGGCTACTTAGAATTACAAAGCATGAGGACAACGTAAAAAATCAATGAACACCGTTACTGCGCATACTAATGCTAACTCTGTGATGACTGAAGCTGATTGTAAAAATCCATATTTTGCTATTTCAGAGGTTTTTTTGGGAAAAAAGATCTCCTTCTCTGACATTGTAGATTTAAGATCAGACTGATCTTGATCGACACTGTCCGCTGAAGGTCATTGAGTCGCACTTAGCAGTCCAAGCAATCATGATGAGAATAGCAATTGTCATAGCCCTAGGATACTCGGCAAGTAAGTAGTTCCACTTCCACAATTTTTTAAAAGGCAGTCATTAGACTATGAGCCAGCAGGGTGTTTGCTCCCCCCAGGGGGAATTTTCGGGACTATGATTTTCTTGAGCCTCAAGGTCTCCTGACCACATTGCCAAAGTCTGCCACCTGGCGAGTGGGGCTGTTGGAAGTTATAGAGGTCAAAGGTCATCAGGTGCACCTCTAACACTAACCTTAACAGTTGATCCTCAATTGACACTTCTTTGGAAATTTTATACCATGTGAAAGTCCCAAATGATTTCAGGTAATGTAATAAGCTTATATTTAGATAATTCTATGCATTTCTATCAAAATAAAAGAACATTTAATGCAAATCAAAGCACTGGCAGCACTATTTTTTATGATTCAAGCTTCCAAAAAATCATAATCTGAGAAACTACATGGATATTTTTCAGATAAAGCACATTTTCTAGATCACAAATGCCTTGAATGCATCCTAGAAGCAATCCAAATTCAGATTTACTGTATATCAATTTGTCATATTCATGTATAAAATGGAAGCACTTATAGCCAAAGTTCATTAATATACATTTTAATTTTTTTATATCAGTTGCTCAGAATTTAACAACTATCTGGTTCATTTCTTTACTCTAGATAAAAAGAAAATCTAAAATTTATTGGTATGCTTATTTTCATGGTCTTTATAATTATACTCATTAAAGTAAACAGAAACTTTTAGTGTAAATCAAAGTACTGAAGTTACCGATATATTGTGTACCATTTAACTCTTGCATCTAAAAAACGGACCAAAAAGTTTAAAAGCAAAACATATCTTGATCTTATTCACTAAGGAGACATTGCATATGCTATGCTATCTACAGTGCGTTCTCTTGTTATTTTATCAATTTAATTCTCTCAGACAATGATTTCAGAGTACTAAAATTTGAAGTCGTAAAAGTATGACCTACAACCACATTCATCTTTTTAGTTGAATACAGGACACATATGCATAAATTTAAACCTTTCAGCGCTATAGGCAAAAACAGAGGCCTTTGCAGATGACATAGATTAAAATCAGAACGTGCAGTCTGATCTTGGGTCTCTGTCGTCCGCTTGTTTAGTCAAGTCTAATATGATAAAACTCTTTCTGAGTTTCAGTGGAGTCTATTTCCAGGCATCGAAAGAAGTGGACATAAATATTTGGCGCCGAAAGAGTTAACTGCCCAAAATCAGAGATATATTATTCCTGGTTAATCTTCTGCCACTTTTTAAACACATCACTTAAGTAATCAGGTGATTTACTTGCAATGTAAGTTACCAAGATGAATTCCTCATTTGGATTTTATATTCCAATAGGGCAGATGCACCTGTTATCTAACATTGTTGTTCAGTATTCATTTACAGAGGACCATAGTGTTATAGTGAATGAGAGCTCATTCATGCTTGTATTTGCTCAGTAAAACCTTCATCATCATCATTCTCATGCTTACCAGCCATATTTGTGGCTTTATGTTTTTGTTATGAAAACTGTGGCTGTTGTTTTTCCGTTCTTACCTGTTCAGAATTGTGTCAGGTTAACTGCTTGGCATTAAGAAACAAGGAAATGATACGAAGCATCGTGCCATGACTATAAAAGAAGGCTAAGTATATATGTTGGAAATGAGATGCATTGGGTTTGATATAATATGCTTAAGTCTTAAACTATGCAATGAAGAGCCCTGTTTTTTTTTTTTTTTTTTTTTTTTTTTTTCTATTATTTTATCCATTTTGTTTCCCTATTATGTTAACTTTGAAATGTAGGTCATTTTGTGTGTTACCATGTACTGTTAAGTTTCTTGTCATTAACATATTTTTTGGCGAAGAGGTCATGCAAATTATCATCATTCACATGGCAATCCTTTTATAGCACAGGTTATCTTGTTCTTACATATGCATAATTTCTTGCTTTCTGCTTGCATAGCTTCAAGGCTATGTCTTCTTCTACTCAATTACATTGTATTCTAGTGACTTATCATCTGTGTAAATTCAAAACTTGCTTATTTTAGTTTTTTGTTTGATATTTTACACATTTAACGCAGACAGAAGCTTTTTTGATATTTTAGCTGGCCAGTTATCATTTACCTCATTTGCTAAGTCTGTGCAGTGAATGGAAGTCTCTGTAGTTCGACAAAAGTAAATCATGTTTTGCAAAATGCTACCTTGGAATCATTTAGAGAATAATAAACCCAGAGCGTTACAAAAATGGTTTTATGCAAGCCCTCCTTGCGTACATTTTGATGTTTTTCAATTGTGGTTAAGATGTCATGTTGTGAACAGAACAGAAACTTTATTGAATTTTCACAATGTTAACTGGGTACTTCCCCATGTCATAGACATGCAATATGAGTATAAAATAATATAGAGTATAAATCATAGCAATGATTCAGTTAACGAAGTGAATTATATTCTAACCAAGCGATGAGGAAGATGATAACAATGTTGACTTCATGAATGTGGTCCATGGGTGATAGTGGATAGACTTTCATATAGCACGGAATGATATGTTGTAAACATCATTGTTATCATTTCAATGAAAGGCAACTTCATATTAGTCTCGAACTCTATGAAGGGCCACCATTAAGAAAAAGATCTAAACAACTTTATTCACTGGGTTTAATACAATACCAATCATTGTGGAAAATAACTGTTGATTATAGAACTGATGAATACAATCCTGACGTCAATGAGTTCTTATGGGTCAACAGCAAGAAATATCCTTAATTCCAGCAAATGCCATAAGATTTTTAAAAAGCTCAGCATTTGTCACTATTAATACTCTGATTTCCTTCACTAACACAGCTTATAAATAGGATAAATTATAATGGTAAGGCACAATGTTTGTCATGGAATCTATTCTGTATCACTAAGATCATAATTAATGATTTTGTATACTATGGATACGCTTTTGGGTACCAGTCATTTTACGCTCACAAACATGGCCAAGAACAGTTCTCTCAGCACTTTGATTCAAACAAAATTGCTTCTATTTCTATAAAACAGCTGTTTTGACTATAGATATGAGTGCATAATCCCATCTGAACATGTTTCTGACATATTAAATGTAGAAAAGGAAATGAAAATTTAACCTGAACTGCTATATACCTCTATAACTCACAAAAGCCCCCGTCGCCAGGTGGCAGACTTTGACAAAGTGCTCAGGAGAACTTGGGGTTTCAGAAAATAATAATGCCGAAAATTCCCCGCCCCCCCCCCCCCGGAAGGGGGGGGGGGAGGGGGAGGGGGACCTATTGGTGGCTCAAGGTCTACATCCTTTGGGTCGTGAAAACACGAGGATGTTTGGTAAAGGGCAGTTTTGAATTACAAATCATGGTGATTCTGTAGAAAATAAATCGTAAATGCACATCAATACAGGCTTCGTAATGACTTTGGCTATTAACTCTTAGGCTGCTGAGCGTGACTCAAGGACCTTTTGCAGACAGCGTAGATCAAGATCAGACTGCACAGAACGTGCAGACTGTTAGGAGAAAAGAGATTATGGTCGAGATAGTCGCCAAATAAAAAGTCTGACTTTCACAATGTTTTGACAGGCAGCCTTGACCTGGGACATGAAATCTATAATCAGAAGAGCTATTATGGTAGTACTCGTCATATAAATTTTAATACGAGTTTGACTTTCGTAAAATACTTGTACATAATAGCAGCATGCTGACTTACACAAGTCTGACTGCACTGCTGTCAAGAGCTAAAAATACTTCAAACAGGCCATTGAATAATTTAGTACCAGATACTTTTGTGGAAATATAGGAAATTACAATTTCGTAGTTCCGGGGCAATTACTAGGCTGTCTGTATTCCTAGTGGACTTCAGGACTACCAGGATGTGGAGGACATAGGCATTCAAGGATTTATCTATAGTTTTATGTACACAGACCAAAATGTTTCGTAGATATTTTCCCTGTCTGTACATATACGGCTATCCCTTTACTATACAATCCCGAGTTTCCCACAGTGTTTTCTGTCCTACCACAGAAAAATCTCATCATTTGAGCCACATTGAATTTTTCGCATGCAAATGTTTACATTTTCTACAAATCTAAAATTTTATTGTTTAGTATTGAAAGAGTAATTCAAATAACACAATTATGTGAACAAGTAAAGTTATTGAGCCATGCTATGTAAAGATGGGGCTTAATGCACTTGCAGAAAGTATCGACCCATGTCAGCCTGCGCAGTCCCGCAAGCTTACCTGGGCCGAAACCTTTTACTATTTGTTAATTTTCTTCAGCTCAAAGGACCAGTCTACCTCATATTTCAGTCGGTTGTTATACAAAATGGATTTTATGGATCTGCTATACTGTGGTGACTTGCTTGGTATCATGCATCACCTAGATACATTAAGCCTCCTTTTGCCAGAGCACTTATCAATTATTGCGGTCACAATGCTATTTCAGACCATTCATGTCTGTCTCAACACCATAGCTTAAATTCCTGCTTGACACCCTTGAATAAACAGTTTGCCTTGTGTTTTAGGTAATGTGCTTTTAGTAAGAATACAACATGAATTTGGCTTGTTTGTATGCTGTCTTTTCAACAATATTTCAATCATATCGCGGTGGCAAGTGTACCTGCCCATGCTCAACTGGAGTTCCTCTTACCAGTACTTCGCTCAGCATTCTTTCCAAGCCACTGGCTGCTTTGTCACACGACCTTCGTCGACAAAATGATCAGCAGTGAGAGAGGAATGAATCCTGTCGCAATCACTATCATAATTCTTGGGAACGAAATTGCCCAGGCGGGGAATTCGAATCCGCGACGCCTTGGCTTCAAACCTTGAATATTACCGACTGAGTTATAGGGCTTAGCAACATGCATTTGGCCCGAAAACTTGGGAAACGAAACCCTAGGAAGTTGCCAGGGAGAATTACTTCTGTAACATGATACTTTTGCGACAAAATCCTAATTATCTGACTATGTTGGCTATACAGAGAAAAGACATTACTAATAAATGGTTCAATATCCTGTCAACGACAAAGGAGTCAAATGGAGTTGTACCATACTCTTTGAAAAGGGGGCATAATGCATCTTCAAAAAGTATCTACCCAGGTCAGCCTGCGCAGCCCGCGCAGGCTGACCTTGGTCGAAACTTTTTGCCTTTGGGAAATTCTCTGCATGTCAAAGAACTAGTCTACCCTATGATTCTGTCGGTTGTTATACGAAATGGATTTCATGGATTCATAATGCTATAATTGCTTGGCATAACGCATCACGGAGATGCATTATACACCCTTTCGTAAGAGCATGGCTCAATTCGTTTTGACTCAAATGACAAAGCTTGTTAATAAATGATCAGTTATACAGACAGTTAAATAATATTACAGGAATGTAACAGTCTCGGTTTACACACTCGTAATGCTGTCTCAATCCATTACAATGAAGTTAGGGTTTTTTTAAAACCTTTTTAGCGGTACTGGCGAAATCAGGGGATGTTGCGGACGGCATAGATCAAGCTCAGACTGCACAGAACGTGCAGTCTGATGTTGATCTATGCTGTCCACTAAGAACTTTCTGAGTTTCAGTTGATTGTTCTTTCAGTTGTCGAGAGAGGTTGAGTTTGTTTATCTGACGCTGTAATTGTCAACCTCCTTGTTGGTGACGGATTTGGTAAAAGGAGGTGGAATAGCATCAGTTGTTAATAACAAGCTTTTCTCTCTGTTTTTTTTTTTTTCAGTTTGGGATTAGTATTTGTTTTTTAAGGGGGTAGGGAAAGTTTTTGAAAACAATGTGGAAATAGAAGAAAATGCAAAAATTTCTTTTAAAAAAAAAATCCAATCATTTGAGTAACGTTTAAACTGTTGTCTGCAAATGATTTCACTAAAGACAAGTCTCAAACGTTGGCGTTTGGTCCAGGGTTAAAAAAGCATGTCGTATTGACGATCGGAAGTTTTAATCCGCTACTGTTGTCTCATTCAGCCATTGTTGTTTGTTCAACACGAAATGCATTTTAACTTCAAAAAGCACATTCCGGCATTTTGAAGCAGGGTTCTTTTTTTTAGTCTTAAATGGAGATATTGATCGGCCTATGCATTTTTTATCCTCTGGTATAACCCTGCCTGTCTGTGTGTCTGTCTGTCTGTGTGTGTGTGTGTGTGTGTCTGTCTGTCTGTCCGTCTGTCTGTCTGCCGGCCTGCCTGGGTCTCGGTCTGTCTCTGTTTCTCTCGCTCGCTCGCTCAAAAAGTTGGTCTATTGTTCATTTAAACGGTTTTATCATTGATATTAGAAATTCGAAAAATATATATGTATGTGAAAAAATAGCAAACGTTTCGTGATACGAGTGTTCTCTATTGAGAGTATTAATATTTAATCCCACAGGTTTGTCAGATTCGCATTTGTTTTTGTCATAATTCTTTTGGAGACAGAGTTTTGTTGCATGTTATACCCTTATCATGTTACGGGCAACATTGATTACTGCTGGGGATATTCTTCTTGTGGGCAATGCTTTTCAATAACCCGTCTACCACCGTCCATTACTAACCACAATTTCGAAATACATAAATAAAACATCTGAAACTTATCCAAATGTTTGTAATAAGAAATCTAAAGCCTTATCTAACGTCTTAAACTGCTAAATAAGCGAAATGAAAAATTCCCTCCAACAATAGAACCCTATAAATGCTGTTTTAGGGCTCTCTCTCTCTCTCTCTCTCTCTCTCTCTCTCTCTCCAGAAAAATATCGTCCTATGGAACAGTGTAGATGAAAGATCAGACTATGGGTTCTGTGCAGTCTTATCTTGATCTATACTGTGCACCAAACATCTAGAAAAGCGCACTGAATCTTGCTTCTCAGCAGCTGAGGATATAAATCGAAGATAAACCATAATTTATACTGCACAGACACATGACATAACCTAACACTAACTAATGTTGCACAAATCATACAGAACCTGAAATTTTGGAAGGATATACTTTCCTTAATTGTATGGAAACATTTGTAATAAGGAGAATTCATGTTACAATCGGTTGCTCTCAGTCGCATAGTGTGTTCAAAAGCTATATACTGTGTGGACACAAAAAGAAGTATTCGTATTTGAAATGGGTTAAAGTTTAGAATGTTAGTGACAGCCGATATAGAAAAAGAGATACGGGCGAAATGGTTTTCTTTCTTTTCAAGGAAAATCCTAGATTCTATGAGATTAGAAATGGGGGACAAATATCTCCGGGGAGAGTGTCTTACGTGTTTTAAGAAAGTCACATCGGAAAGGCATGCATTTTCTTCTCTGTAGCTCGAAAGTTCTGAAGACGAATATGCTATTGAAGCGATTTTAATTCGTCTCTAGAATCCCCCGTGACTTCTCTTAGAGTTAAAAAAAAATTAAAACACTAAAAGTACTGGCAGCCAAACTTTTTCATGTAGCAAAAACGCAGTGTTATAGGCCTAGCAAAAGTATCTGAATAGTTAGAAAGTTTGCTTTCTAGTTATAAATGACCTAAATGAACAGTTGTCAAATTCCGTAGATATAGCAGCACAGATTTACGTTTCAAATTGTTGATACATGAATTGTGAACGTTAGTACGCCTCTTTTTGACTTCCAGTTGAGGAAGTTATACTAATATGATAGGCTATACCTGTTAATCAGTACGGAGAAGTTCCAAACATTCTCGTTCTGAAAAGCGGTTACATATAATCACATGGGAAAAAATCTGTGATTACATGTAACCGTAAAAGTTAATGTGACAACCTCTAAGGAATTAATTGTGCAATTCTTTGAGTTGAATTACACTGCGAGATAAACCAAGAACGTTGAAAAGGGATATGAAACCAACAAAGCTGCAACTAAAACATATCAAAAGTGCCCCCTGTACTTAGATCGTCGTAGAGCATAGAAAACGGAGGGAAAATCCACACGAAACTTGTTATTGATCATACTTTTCATTTCTAAAGGTTTGTGGAAAATTTCTTTCATTTCATGCCGCATTCTGAAATGGGTAGGCTATTTATTTGCTGAGATTTTGAGAGACATTTTGAAGTACATAAGTACGTAGCTTTGTAAAGTTTAGGTATTAGGTGAGATATTCTAGACTAACTGACCTTGGAATCACAACAATTAAGTTTTTAAGCTTCAAAACGCTATATGACCTAAATGGCACTATCTCATGAATGGTGATATGGAAAGGAATTTGAAGGAAAAATAGTCATCCGATGACCAGATTAATATAAATACACAAATTAAAAAAAATATATTGTATGCTTTGTACTGGTACTAAATCTTGAGATGGGCTTTATCATTACTGTTTCCGACTGAAACTAATTGATAAACCGTTTACCACACAATCCCGACTTTCAACGACTCGAGAAAGAAGCTTTTTAAAAAACATTTTCTCCTTTTCCCGCAATGTTTTCTACCCTTCATAAAAAAAGGTTCAATATTTAGTTACATTTATTTTGTTGTCTGCAAATGCTTCCAATTTGGACATCTGAAATTTTGTCCTTTTGGCAAAAGAGTTAATGTTAGGATTATTCCAGCTGTCAGAGGCAGGCCTACATCTAGAACGCCTAAGTCTTTGCCACACTAAAAAAATTAGACTCACTCAAGTCAAAAGCATTTGCAAACGACAAATTAAATATGGTGCAAATAATGGAATTTGTCCTTTAAGGGATAGAAAACATTGTAGGAAAAAGGAGATTATGCTCGTTATCAGAAAACCTGAGGGTCATGGAAATCGAAATTTTGTGGTTAAGGGTTAATAAGTGAATCATATTGGATTACAGATTGACACAGGGTGTGAAAATGTAATTGATGAATTTTAAGTACAAGTCAAACAATGTAATGGAGCATTGAATTCTGTCTTTTAATCCAGGTAAATCTGCTGAGAGTCTCGCACTGTGAGTTCAGTACAAAAGTTTAGAACCTCGCACTGTTTGTACAGTACGAAAATTTAGAACCTCGCACTGTTGGTGCAGTTAGAAAGTTAAGAACCTCGTACTGTTTGTGCAGTAAGAAAGTTAAGAACCTCGCACTGTTTGTGCAGCATGATTGCAAAGAACCTCGCACTGTTTGTGCAGCACGATTGCAAAGAACCTCGCACTGGTTGTGCAGTACGAATGCTTAGAACTTCGCACTGGTTGTGCAGTGCAAATGCTTAGAACCTTGCACTGTTTGTGCAGTAAGAAAGTTTAGAACATCGCTCTGTTTATGCAGTAAGAAAGTTTAGAACCTCGCACAGTTTGAACAGCACAACTGCATAGAACCTCGCACTGCTTGTGCAGTACAAATGCTTAGAACCCCGGACTACTTGTGCAGTACAAATGTCTAGCACTTTGCACTGTTAGTGCGGAACGAATGTATGGAACCTTGCACTGTTACGGCTGTTCGAATGTTTGGAACCTCGCACTGCTTGTGCAGTACGGATTGTCAGAACCTCGCACTGTTTGTGCAGTAAGGGTGTTGAAAACCTCGCACTGTTTGTGCAGTACTAAAGTTTAAAGCCTTGCACTGTTTGTGCAGAACGGACGTTTAGAACCTTGCACTGTTTGTGCAGTTCGAAAATTAAAAACCTTTAACTGTTTGTGCTGAACGAAAGTTTAGAGCCTTGCACTATTTGTACAGTACGAAAGTCTGGAACCTTGCACTGTTTGTGCAGTACGGATTTTGAGAACCTCGCACTGTTTGTGCAGTATGAATGTCTAGAACCTCGCACTGTTAGTGCAGTACGAAACTCAAGAACCTCGCACTTTTTGTGCAGTGCGAATAATTAGAACTCTGCACTGTTTGTGTAGTATACATTTTTAGAACCTTGCACTTTTCGTGCAGAACAAATTTATGGAACCTCGCACTGTTAGTGCCGTGCGAATGTTTGGAACCTCGCACTGTTTATGCAGTATACGGATTGTTAGAACCTCGCACTATTAGTGCAGTAAGGGTGTTGAAAACCTCGCACTGTTTGTGCAGTACGAAAGTTTAGTACCTTGCATTGTCTGTGCAGTTCAAAAATTTAAAACCTTGAACTGTTTGTGCTGAACGAAAGTTTAGAGCCTTGCACTGTTTGTGCGGTACGAAAGTCTAGAACCTCGCACTATTTGTGCATTTCAAAAGTTTAGAACCTCGCACTATTTGTGCAACAGGGATTTTGAAAACCTCTCGCTGTTTGTTCAGTATGAATGTCCAGAACCTCGCAATGTTAGTGCAGTAGGAAAGTTAAGAACCTTGCACTGTTTGTGCAGTGCGAATGCTTAGAACCTCGCACTGTTTGTGTAGTATAAATGTTTAGAACCTTGCACCATGTATTAATTACGAAAGTTTAGAACCTCGCACTGTTTGTGCAGTACGGATGTTGAGAACCTCGCACTGTTTGTGCAGTTTGAAATTTTAGAACCCTACACTGCTTGTGCAGTACGATTGCTTAAAACCTCGCACTGATTGTGCAGTACGATTGCTTAGAACCTCGTACTTGTTAGTGCTGTTTGAATTCAGTTTTAGTTAAAGCGTTTATAGTTCCAGAAATGATGAACACTTTCAAACTGTTTTGAAAGCTAATCAATCACTTTTAATTTTAAGGCCGTTTTTCCTGAATGACCCTCAAAATACCCAGCTTTGTTCATCCACGGCCAGACTGCGCCTCGAGAAAGGAATAAATGTTCTAATTTCTTCCACCAATCTTTGGAAGAAGACTAGAAGGTCTCGGAAATCGAACGTGCCTCGCTAGTCCTGTGGTCTACAAACGATCAGCTGGATCTGACTACCTAATCGGAAGCAAAAACATTGCACTAAGAGTTAACTGTCGATGTAACTCAAATTTCGCCTTGGAAATTCCTTGTGCTCTATCCCTATCCACACAATCCCTGAGAGCCTTTGTTTCCTATCAGAGAGCAGAGAGTTTCGCGTAACTTCTATAAATGCCTTATTGCGTTGAGGTGAACGGTGTTTTGTATCTATAGACTTAAAGTTTAAACATGTAAGATGCTAGGTTAGAATGCTTTTGATCTTTAATTGTCGACAGTTTAATGGACTGCTAATTTCTATTCATGACTTTATTTATACAAAAGAAAAAAAAAAAAAAAAAAATGAAGGAATAAAACGCAGAAGAGAAATCTTAAATTCACGTTTAGGTAACAATGATGTATAGCGTATAGTGTAGCCTGGGAGCTAATGTTTGTATAGACCATGCTATCAATAGAAGATGTTTGCTGAAACATTTGAATTATGTAACCATAGACACATTTGTATTTGGAGATAAAACTCTAGGAATAGCAATGTTTTTAACAAATACTGCCCCGCATGTTATGCTATTCAAATAAGATCCTTTTTGTTCGAAAACGAGTCAGAAATCTCGCTAACGAAATGTCAGATCAATCCATTATTTCGCTTGCTGTTTATACATGTCACTTAAACTTTTAACGAGATGACAAAATTTTAGCCTTGTAAATGAGCGGTGCTCTAATATTGAGGTTTTTAATGATAATCCGTGATACATTATACCAAGCACGTCGTCGCATAATTATGAGAAAGTCTAAAAACCGGCTGAATCATGAGGTAGACAGGTTCTTTAACATGCAGAAAATTGAAAAAAAACGGCAAAAAGTTTCGAGCGAGGTTACTTCTTAATAGATATATTAATCCCCTTTTTCCAAAGAACATGGCTCATAAATATTGAAAGCAATGGCAGACGTCAAAGACAATTAGGTTGAAGCACCGGGATTTTTCTTTGAAATGATAGAAAACATTATAGAAAAAGGAGAAATTGCTGACTATTATTATTTACTCCCTTTCCACAATGTTTACAAAAATCTTCTTCCCCAGGTCAAAACAGGGCATTGTTTTGTAAAGGGTTAAATATGAGAACATTTGAATGAAAGAGAAGTGATTCTTTAAATGATATGGAAAATGTGTTACGAAAAAGAGCAATTGCTGGTAACAAGGGATTGCTTTTCCCGCATAGTTTTCAAAACCTGTTCACTGCAGGGGTGATCGTTCATACTTTACATTTTACATCGACTGGGTTGCAATTTTTACAACTTACATTGATCATTCTCAATGGTTCACTCTTAGTTTAAACATAGGCTATTTATTTTACAACCTATACTAATCTCTCGAGTCTGCTTCCTGGGACCTACACCAGTGCTCGCGTCGAATGTGTGGACCAATGAACAATCCCAAAGTTGACACCGGCTCCCGGGTATCGAACTCGGGACCTTATGATTATGAGGCCAACGCTCTGCCTTACAACCCCGGGTCCACACTATTGTTGGAAACCGTAACCAGCACTCGCACAGTGATATGGTAGGTTCCGATAGTTGACCCTGCTCATCACAGGGTTCCAACCCGGAACCTCCGATAGGAAGAACTGTATTTGTATGGTAATGAGCCAATAATTAGTTGAACAAAAAAAACCTGTCACTTCTAATTATTCCATAACGCAACAGAAAAGTAACATTATAAATCATTCAAAGCGCACAGTCAGTCAAAAGTCGTCATGGGAACATAAACAGACAAACCATGCAGTAGCTTTTTGAATTATTTCAGCGCCCAATATGGTTACTCGACCTCCATCAACGGCTGAAATCTTATCTAATGGACCTCAGAAAAATCTTGATTTATAGGCTTGTTCAAACAAGCTGGCGGCATGGATCCAAAATCAGACTGCACGTCTGTGCAGTCTGATCTTGATCTATACCGCCCGCAAAAAACCTTTTTTTTTTCACCCATGGTACTGAAAAGGGTTGATGCGCGGGACTTTTCCCCCAGAACATCAATATTGTAGGACGCTATATAAAGTATAAACTTTTGGTATTGACTGAAATTCTGTGTACACGTGCTGGCGGAGGGAACTGTTTGAGCTCGTTCATTTATTGATTCTGGATTTTTCAAAATTATCAAACAACTCAATTACAGGTAATGAAGGTTTGATGGATTTATGTAAACGGTCATTAAAAGAGTACCTTGACAACACTAGAGTAGATGAATCATTAGCGGTAAAAATACTCTTTCTTTTCTAATAAAATAAAATCGTTGGGTATTATCGTCCATCATGCCAGTTCAAGTTCTAGTATATTGTCAAAACGTTTTAAAAATGTAGGTTACGGTACATAACAATCAAGCGTTATGACCATAAAATGCTTATGGCATTCAATAGTTAACCATTGAAGTATTGTTGAGCATGACCACTTGTTCAGGGTCTAACACCACAATTTCACTGCTGGTAAGGGCCCTATTTCAAACTAAAATGAAAATAGAACTACATTTTAATGGTGAAATTCTTCGTGTGTTGTTCCAAACCTCTCCCATACATACGTCATGACGAACTTTTCTCAGCATGTTCCAAGCGGAATAAATGTGCTGACATGATTTTGCACGGAATATACCGAGAGAAGTCGATCATGAATGTAATGAACGGAACATGCCGTGAGTAGGTGACCAACTTGCAGATTTAATTTTAGCCTATACAACTGGAGTTAAAACGTAAATTAATACAATGGACCTTTGCGGTCGTTCTGTGCATTATCTACACTATCTTGCAAAAGTAACTAAATTCATATTCGATATTCTAGGTGTTAATATGATTCAGAACATCCTCGTGTGCTAACTTGTATCAAGTCTCAATATCTAGTTTCAGGTGAACATTCAGAAAGACTAAAAAGAAACAGTGGTATTGGTGCCGATAATGCCGGAAACAGCCGAAAGCTTGATAAAGGTATTACGGGAACAATGTCTTGCGAGAGGTTGCAACGGCATCAAAGGTCTGAGTGTGGCATTTCGTGCAATGGACATTGATTACTCTAGACGGATAGTGTATGAAGAACTCAGGGTCGGGCTGGAAACATTTGGTATACGAATGTCGGAGAACTATTTACGAACTCTTTTTACGGCGTTGGACATCAACAAAAGTGGCGGGATTGACTTCTGTGAGTTCATGGATAAGCTCCGTCCTCCTATGCCTGACTGTAGAAAGAACACAATAAACGAAGCCTTTGACAAGCTTGATGTAAACAAAGATGGTGCCATCAATACGGATGATTTGAAAGGTAAAGGATATTGAATTTTTCAATTCAGTATATATAATAAACAATACTTCAACCATATCGTGGAAGGGGTTTCCCTGGACTTTCTGGTATATGGATCATTTGACCCCCTCCAATGAATGAAATAAGGCAAATGTACATTTATAATTTTGGGAGTCATTTAGAAAAATAAGGGGTCCAAATTCAAAGAAACAGGGGCCGGGTAAAGTCCTGCCGTGCTATTGTTGTTATGTGTTCCTTGTCTGCTATTAAATGTTTTGAAGAACTCGTTAGAACGACCGTTAATCCTTTACGACACAACAAGGTTTTCCAAGAAATCCTCAAGACATTCTCCTTGCAACCTACCTGCGATCCGAAGGGAAGCTCTGATGTTATTTTCTGATTCAGGTTCCTCTGCTTCCTTTCGTGCCATTCTTCTAATGCTTCTGGAAATTTCAAAATCTTACTGGTCATCTTTCAGCCAGATGTATGTGTCTTTAATCTGCTTGTCAGCTATTAAAACGGACGTGGATGAATAGATTTAAATGATTTAACTTCACGTTGACACCAATTTTAGTTCAAGGTTTTCATCGATCGTTTTTGTATTTTATCTCTATTTTGAAATTAACACATCTGCGTAAAGGCCCAGTAAAGGCCAAAATATCAAAGCAGGTGTCATAATACATTTAAATTTAAATCATACCTTTTAAAAGTATGGAAAATATTGTGGAGATGACAGTCTGTTATCGTGTGGTCGGGCCATATGTTATTCGCTGGCAGAAAAAAAGAATTTTAAAATCAGGCAAAAGGTAAACAAAAGACACAGCTACCTGGCAGGTTTTAGCCTAGTTTTTAAATCAATTTCTCTGTCAGCGACTAACAGTTGGACCGACCGTACGATGACAGATTGTCATCTTCACAATAATTTCCATCCTTGTAAATGGTACGATATAAATTCAAATGCATTTAAATACCCGCTTTGGTTACATTTGGCCTTTATTGTTACTTTAATTTGTAAACAAACGCTCATTATAAATTCAGTTAACCGCGTATGCGTGTTCGATTTCATTTGAAAAAAATAGCACCGTATGATCGGCAATTTTAAGTGCTAATTATGACTCGCAGTAAAAGAGGTACATCAAGTGCATATTAGTTTCCTCTATCCATACCCAAGCTGATAAAACAGAAAGCCGATAAAATGTGAAGAAAAAAAAAACAACTTAACTTGCAATGACTTCCAGACAATACGCAGTAAATGCCAAGCTTAGTTTCGATTTCCTTGGAAGTAAGTCAATGGATATTTACTTTTAAATCAAAGTTCTGAAACTACTAATAGAAGGTGAAGCTAGAAATTCGACAATGGACAAACTTATTATAAATTCATTTATCTGACGGCTGACAACATTTTTTCTAAGATTGATAGCATTATTTCTTGACCGTTTTCCATACAATTTTGTACCTGAGCATTTTACATGCGGTTTTAGGATTTAGAAAAGTTGTTTGGGTGAAATGATAGTCGTTTTGGGTGTTTTTCGAGCGATGTGGGGTGTTATGGGACGTTTCTCTTCGTCATTCATCTGCCATGATGATTGGATTTTTAAAATGGTTTAGCCAATGAGAAATTGTGAAACTGTTTTGAACTAGGTCAGGTCAAAGCTGCCAAACGAGGCTAATTTCAAATCTAGAGCTATTTCTATGATATTTAACTCTGAAGTTCATTAATATTGTTTATGTAATTGGCTTGCACAGATTTTCAGTCTGCATGTTATTTTCACATATCAAATGACGCAGACGTTTCTGTTCATTGATCTATTAGGAACTATTTTTCTTGAAACAGAGGAGTGATTCGTCTTCACGGGACTTCGGTTTGACGGTTGCCATAGGAAGGTGAGACCTGAAAGGTCATCACCTTTTAAAAAACGGAATTCCAAGAAGGTAACAATAGTATTTTTTAAGTATTTTGGTGTATTTGTAAAGATTAATCATTGATCTATGGATCAAGGCCTTGTTACCTGATAATGAAAAGAATGACTCATTCAGCCATTTGAAACGATGCCAGTTTTTACATGCTTTAATCCAGTAGCATTAGAAGAATGGCTGACATAAAAGGGAGAAACAACGGAGCTTCTTTTCGGATCGAAGGCAGTTTGCAACCATGTAGGTGTTTCAAATTAATCCTAGTCCTGCCGAATTGAAATTGTTGGCAATAACAAAATAAACTCTTTTAAATTTATTGACATTGAATGGGGTTTCTATTTCCAAGCCTACTCCTACAACAGCATAGAATGTATAGCAATATCAGACTGCACGTATGTACAGGCTGATCTTGCTTTATGTACACTCTCTGTAAGATACATACACAGTCGCGAACGGCAGTACATTGCAGCTAAGTATTTTACAAAAAGATTCTATTTCTCATTTACACGGGTAGGAAACTTCATATTCAGAGCCAATGGCTCCGACGAGAAAATGTTGTGTTGGTCTTCCGTTTCTGAAGATGTCGGCTGAAAAACAACCAAAAAACAGGTAAGCTTGTCATTATTTGTAATCATGTGTTCTTATACCTTTGAAATTCCAAAAAAAGGAGAATGTCATGCAATGCTCTGGTCTTTCAACGTGTTTTCTACACTAAGGAAAGTTGTAACAAGTGTACGATGTTGTCTGAATCATTTGTGGCGTGGGTTGACCCTAGCTAAAATAATACGTCACGGACCTAAATTCAGTCTATTATTGCCGTATAATTGGCAATCAAAAGAGACTCCTGCTGTCCCAAAAGCGTGAATTAATGTCTTGAAATGTTACATTCACTGCTGGTAAAGAATTTAAAAGAAATAGCACAAAAATGGTGAAAATAAAGAAGGGCTCCGATTATGTGGGCCGGCTCTGAATGTGTAAATCGGCACTGATTGTTGAGGGCTTCCTTTCAGAAATTTAGTATTCTGTAAAAAAATACTTAGGAAGTAGGCTTTGTTTTTCTGTTAATACCTTTCAAGACATTTCAAGACATTAATTCACGCATTTGGGACAGCAAGACTCTCTTTTAATTTCCAATTATATAGCAATAATAGACTGAATTTAGGTCCGTGACGTATTATTTTAGCTAAGGTCAACCCACGCCACAAATGAATCAGACAACATCGTACACTTGTTACAACTTTCCGTAGTGTAGAAAACACGTTGAAAGACCAGAGCATTGCATGACATTCTCCTTTTTTGGAATTTCAAAGGTATAAGAACACATGATTACAAATAATGACAAGCTTACCTGTTTTTTGGTTGTTTTTCAGCCGACATCTTCAGAAACGGAAGACCAACACAACATTTTCTCGTCGGAGCCATTGGCTCTGAATATGAAGTTTCCTACCCGTGATTTAGGAATCACGTATTTACATCGATATCTATCTAACACGCTGTTCATACGACGTTTTATCAAAAATACCACGGTCGTCAAATATTGGGACAGAAATGGGCTTGTACATGAAACTGCATCCCCATAAAACCCTTAGGCCATTAAACGCAACTTACGGCGTTATCTGGTCTTGGACTTTTACCAGGTCCGAAATCTTTCCAAGTATTGCTGGTCTTAACAGCAATGATATTCCAGTATTGTGGTCTTTATGGTACAATGGGAAAAGGTTTCATCAAATTATTAAAAACTGAAATAGTACTGCCTCTTAAGCCTTACAGCTATGGGCAATATGTGGATTTTGCGGACGACATAGATGAAAAGAAGACTGCACAGAACGTGCAGTCTGATCTTGGCTCAATACCGTGCTATTGTTAAATACCTCTCAGATAGAAGTCTGTCTGAGTTTCGGTGGATTATAAAGTCAACCGTCGATGGGGTCTAGATTATATATTTGAAAGACTTAACCCTTTGGCTGCTAAGCGCAACTCAAGGACCTTTTGCGGACAGTGTAGATCAAGATCAGACTGCACAGAACGTGCAGTCTGATCTTAGATCTGCACTGTCCGATAAGGATATATTTTCCCCCAAATATAACTTCGAAAAAGCAAATTTTGGTTTTTACTATCGACATAAAGGTATTACTTAACTTATTCAGCAAGATCAGGGTTAACTGTATATTCTAGTGAAATGAATGCAGATCAAACGATCATACAGGTCATAAATCCGTGTAATCTGGAACAACTTCAATACTTCTTCCGTATTTACAGTTTGTGAGATGTTTTCTACATTAGGTGAGATATTTAATTACCTTCGTCTGACAGATGTAACAATGAGAGAGTAAGAGAGTTTTCGTACAGGAATTTCTTTGTAGAACATAAAAGCCAGTCTTTGGAATAAAAACAGAGTTTTTATTGGCCTATTGGCCTATTGGGTAAAAACACTGTAATAAAGTTTGACTCCATACCATCGGCTGACAAGGTTTTCTTTAAAGTTTTACAGCAGACCAATTTTGAAAACTTTGAAAACGTTATGCCATAGAAAGATATTGCTGATATTGTGGAATTTGTCATTTGCCACAACGTGTATGATACTTTAGATGACGATTCATCCATTCTGTACAAGAATGTTTTAAAAACCTCTTGTGCCGAGCCCAGGTAGCTCAGTCGGTAGCGTGCAGGACTTGAGAACACGGGGTCCAGGGTTCGATCCCTAACTACGACCCCCGGCTCGGCCAATCTCTTTCCGAGGATTGATGATAGTCACTGCGATAGGATTCATTCCTCTCCCACCGCTGACCATTGTTTCGACGATGATTATGTGGGAAAGCAGCCAGTGGCTTGGAAAGAGAACTGTGCGAAGTACTGGTGAAAGAGACTCCAGGAACGCATGGATAGGTGCACTGGCCGCCGCGATGTAACTGAAATAATGTTGAAAACGGCGTTAAACACCATACAATCAATCAATCAATAAAAACCTCTTGCTACTCTGTTTCACGAGTAAGATCTACTGTTGGAGGAAGGGAAATAACCCAGTGTAAAGTTGTTGGTTTGCATATCGAGTGTTTCTTCCTTTTCCGAAACATGATAGTCAATCTCCACTAGAACATATTACAAACAACTTTTACTGTACAGTGACCGTCTGAAGATGTTATTCAGTTACCGAAAGGCGGATTTTGACTTGACATAATTTGATTTAGGTGAGCAGAGGACTTTTTTTTCCTCGTCCAAAGGACTATTTTAGAATATTTTAGAAGGGGACAAATATCTCAGAAATGATCGAATTTTCCTTTTGCTGCAATGTCTCCAGTTGCAACCCTATTGAAAACATTGATACGTGTTGATTGTCCTTATTTTATAAAGAAAACCACCCAAGTCACCTGCTACAAATTTGTTAAAGTTTAATAGGTGCGAAGAAACGGAAAATCAACATTCAAACATGGAAAGTTGCCCCCGTCGTCGGTGTGGCAAAGCTGAAAAAGTGCTGAAAACGGCGTTTAATCGAACTTAACAGCTAATTATAAAATGATTTCTTTTAAGTTCGTAATTGCTGATCTTCAAGAAACTCAAAATTTATCCAGTTACAGCAGTCACCAACCATTCTAAATAATGTTCTTATTCTAAATTCACATCAATTTTGATCATTTAAAAGGACCACAATTTCTGATTGGCTAACCAAATGGTTTAGCCAATCGGAAATTGTGTTACTTTCCTTTATTTAAGATTAGACTTGGAATGCAGTTTAGAACAGTTGATAAATACTAGACTTGGTTGCAATTTGATAGACAGAAAGCAAGTTGCATGCAAAACCAATTATTTAAGCTTGTAAGAAAAAAAGAGCAGACGTAGACACCATGATACCTTGAATCATACGTAAAGAAACAATATGGGACGGTATAAAATTTCTTGTCAGATTGATGGATCGTATGGTCTATCAAATCGACATTTATTCCAGGGCGCGTGATAAGATAAAATATCAAGGACGTTCCTTGAGGCTAGATTAGCGTGTAGTAAATCTTTACCAAAAAGCGAACAGTTAGACTTGCTAAAATCCAAAGCCTGTGCAGAATACAAATCAAATCTGGCTAGCAAAATGGCTTTCGTCTTTTACAGGGTAGAAAACATTGTGGGAAAAGAAGAAAATGCTGGTTACCGGCATTTTCTTCTTTTTCCAACACTGTTTTCAAATGCCTTCTTCTGAATGGCTGCAAAAACTCGGGGATTGTGTGGTAAAGGGTTAAATCACCACGTCTCGTAGGTTGTCTGCAAGGAAACTATGAAACCAAAACATTTAATCCATAGACACACATATAGTACTATTTACGCTTCCGATATAGAAGGCTTTTGAAAATTTGATGGGAAAAGTGCGCAAAAGGCGTACTTATTATACTGCAAAGAAATTTCTCGTGATCTGATTGGATAATATGCCCCGAACATATATATCATGTACACTGGCAAAACCAACGTAAAAGCAGTTTCCCTTTCGGGAGCCCCGTATACATGACTACACTATCAACACAACATCCAAAATGGCGGCGTCGATCAAGATTAACATCAAGATTCAATCTCCGAGCAGAGTTGTCGTTCGTTACTCTCACCATACATCTCTGCAATGGGCTAAATGACAAGAATCTTGTCAAACGGAGGAAAACATGTTTTGTTACTGTTTAACTGTTTCATGTGTAACATAATAAAGTAGACAAAGGAAATATGATTCCGGATACATTATAGGTGCATTCAAACTGATGAATTTACCTGTATACAATGGAACTATTTTTTCAAGCTTCTTTACTGATCAGAATCTTACGCCAATTGTAAAAAAAATGGCTGCGCCCATGAATGATGACAACAGTTTCGACACACCGATGGATCTAAGTTTGTAAGATTAAAAAACAAGTTATCGTCCTTTAAAAAACATTTAAGCTTTTCAGAAAATCCATCTTTTTCACATTTCCTACCACTAAATCTGATTGGCCGTATTCTGTTTGAACAGCACACAAAACAATCGATATTGGTCTTTCTTTCACCGGCGTTTGTGTCGCCATTTTGAGTTATGGTCATGTGACGAAAATATCACGTGATGACGGACTACTTTCTGAGCCAACTACAGAGGTGAATGGGAATGATCCGTCGTGCAAGAGAGTGATCAAGATTATGCGCCAAGCTGCACGTTTTAGCACGTATTACCAAGGTTTCAGTGACGTCAGTTCCCAGTGACGTCAGTTTTCATTGAATTGGGGCACTCAGAAGGGAAATTCTACTTCGTCAGCGTACTCAATTTTTTAAACCAAAAACATGTAAAATTCGCTTAAAGATGCACGTCTACAGCCGGTGAGCAAAAACGCTGTTAAATTTCAAACAATTTAGAATGGTACAGAAATCAGTCCTTTGTGTAAACATGGATAAATTACTGACATATATGGTGTACTTGAAAAAAAGAAACACAGAGATATGTATTAGAAACCGAACATTGGTCAGAAGAAAACTGGCTGACGATCGGAGCTGTAAACAATGGCGGTGCGTCACGGAAATTTATCGTTGGTTTCCGTCTAGAGTCGGATGCGGTGTAATTTGCATATATAGGTCGCGACCTCCGTCTGAAAATCGAGGCTGCAACAGAGAAGCCTCCATTTTCCTTCGTTTACCTCATTAGACACAGGGCGAAGGTCAAATATAGTCACGTGACAGAATGCATGATCATCATACGAATCTACCCGACTGTATAACGGACATATCGAAATCTTCGATTCAAAAACCGGAAACGACGAGTCTGTTTACATGGAAGGCTTCAACTCAGCGAAATGCATTTTCTATCGGCCGTAATCTAAGCAACCTTGCAACCGTGAGGCGCAATATTTGGCATGAAGATATGAGAATGACTATAGTTTGATAAAATAAAGACAAAATGAGTTAAAACTGGCTGAAAATGAGTATCAGGGCCTCTTTAACAAACGTTGGAATGGTAAAACTTTGCAGTATAATAAATTCGTTGTACGATTAGGTGGCAGGGGACTTGGAAACGTGTTCACGGCTGTGGTGAATCATGTCGCCACCTCGCCTTCGGCTCGGGGCGACATGATTCACCACAGCCGTGAACACGTTTCCAAGTCCCCTGCCACCTGACCGTACAACCAATAATGTACTTGCTTTATAGCAAGCAACTACTTCTTATCCCACAAAATTGTCTACATACAGCAAGTTAGTGAGACGTTTTCCTTTCCTTGAATTGTTTCGCTGTCTTGGTCAATTGTACATGTCAGTGGCAGTTCAATAATCAGTCCGCACAATATTGGTTTTATCCTTTGAATGACGGTCAAATCGAAAGCATTTTCAAGCGACATATTAAATGTGGCTCAATGTTGTAACTTCTTTTTTATAGGGTAGAAAACGTTGTGCGAAAAGGAGAAAACGCTGGTAACCAGCGTTTACTTCTTTTTTCACAATGTTTTCAAACGCCTTTTTCTTCATAGTCGTGAAAACTTGGGATTGTTTATTAAACCTTTGAGCTCAAAAGGCGAAAACGGGAGGCTTTTGTGGACGGCTTAGGTCAAGATCAGTCTGCACAGAACGTGCAGTCTGATCTTGGATCTATGCCGTCTACTTGATTAGTCAAGCATATGAGATGAAACTCTTTCTACGGTACATTGGATTGTACTTTCAGCCGAAAGAGGTCGAGTTTATATTTATGGCGCTGGGTTAAATCAATTAGATAATAGTGATAACCGACATAATAGGCTATTGTTTGTACCAAATAACCGTTATACCTTATCCAGTTTAGATTTGTATGTTCTGGAACTCTTCAAAAGTTGGATCATCTCTCAGGAGCAGTATGGTGATCCAACGTGATTTTTGATATGGTTCACAGTGCGTGTCAGACATGTTTTTTTCCCTAATATTGGCATTATTACGGAACAGGGCTCATACACTTTATAGAGGAGAGTACTCTTTTAACTTCGTTTCTTGGCAGAAGCTGTATATGCTGGCTTTTTACCGTTGTCTGCGCATGTCATATTCTTCGAAGATTTGAACTATCTGCTATGACGCATCACTAACCTGTACAGGATAAATATTAATACGCGTTGTTTAAACTAAAACTCGCCGCTAATAAAGTAGCAATGGAGAAAATGACAATAAACAATACCTCTGTGGAAAAATCTAGCCTGTGTTTCACTCCAGATTTTTTGAAAATTTAATTATCATAAACAGGAAAAATAGTTTTTACAAATACTGTTGTTTTACCGCTGATCTTTAAATACATTTTCTAAATATAGACTTTAGGAAAACTAGGCCATGAATTGTGCAGCGTTTTTCCAGAGAGTTATCAACAAGAAATGTCTGGGCTTATACCGAAGCTATTTCCCAACAAATGACTGGTGCATAGGTTACGTGCTAGCTAACCATAGCTAGATGAATTGTACCAGGTAGCGTTTGTCTGGTTCTGTAGCCAGAATGCCCAAATCGGATAGGTTTGTATTTGAAAAATGCCACCTAGCGGAAGATAACGGGCGTTTTACCTACTTATCCGTGTTAGTCTCGGATGAATAAATTGTAGTTTGCGGTTGGTCATGCTTATTCTGCAGGCTTCTGCGCTCCATGATGTGTGATTGATTTGTCAGCGGAAACGAAATGGTGGACGCGCAGACGGGCGGACAGAGACGGACAATGCGATATAAAAAAAAGAAGCTATTGTACTGAACCTGCTTCTGACGCCCGTTAGCTTTTGCATTTTTAAGGGGTATACATGGTAATAATAAATGCAATTCTAGTGTAGTCTTGGTACGTATTCACCAACCATTCTTAAAAATATTCTAAGTCTTATGCTGAAGAATTTTCTACATTTGAAAGTAACACAACTGTGCTACTTTCAATCTAGAAAATTCTTGAGAATTAGAAAAAGAATATTCTCAACGCTTAATCTGCTAAATAACTTAAACGAATGTTTCCAGGCAAAAGTGAAAAACCAAAATATTGCAATGTTTAAGTCATTTTTTAGAAAAAAAAAATCTTCTTATCAGACAGTGTAGGTTCAAGATCAGACTGCGCGTTCTGTGCAGTCTGATCTTGATCTACACTGGCCGCAAAAGCGCCTCGAGTCGCGCTTAGCAGCCTAATGGTTAAGAACGGTTGGTGAATACGGACCCTGATCGCGTTGTTTCTCTCTCTCTCTCTCTCTCTCTCTCTCTCTCTCTCTCTCTCTCTTCACAACTGGCATCAATTGTCGGCAAGGAAACACCTGGTATGTCTTCAATTACACCTGCCATTTCACAGGAAGACAGAAATAACGTTTACTGCCGCTGACAAAGATTATCGAGTCACTTCAACCAATCAGTGCCTTGTCATTTCTAGAATAACTGCCATTCTTACCGTGCGTTACGAATGAGAATATAGATGTAAAGCTCTGTTGCGGCTTGGAGGGTGAAATATGCATGACAGTGTCTTCTTTTGTTGAACGTCATTAATACTGTTTTGTAGCTTTCATGAAAAGCCGTGTGAATCAACCTTGGTAATTTTTGCGTTTACTACATGCATTACAAAAATAAATATGAATTTATGGCTTAGGTCTTGGGCTGCGATAGAAATGCCAGAAACTTCATTTAGTGTTTTTTTCCTGTACTTTGCATGTTCTAGGCATCAGCTATAAATGTACTTTAAAATACTTATCATTGTCCTGAAGTGGTGTGATCGGTTAGAGTCAAAATACTGAGCATGACATGGGCTGCGTTTTAAGGAACTGCGTAAATTTACGCAAATTATTTTGGATTGTGTATACACACATACGATCCCTGCTTTGCCTAAAAGGTTTGACTTTGCGTAAAGGTATGCACGTATTTACTTAAATCGTAAAGTTATGCAGTTTAATGAAACTTGTTTTCAGACTTGATGCTTGCTTACCTAAACTGAGCACGCAAATTTCGTGCGTACGCAAATTTCGTGCGTACGCAGTTTAGTGAAAGGCAGCATTGTAATTCTAGTTCTAAAATAGAGAGCAAAGTCTGACCTTGGTCTGTGTGACTTCGCCCTTTATTTAACTCTTTATCAAACGACAAAATTTTACATCTGTCCAAACTGAAAGCATTTGCACAAGTGCAAAACAAATGCAACCCAATTAATAATTTCTGTCTTGAAATAGTAGAAAACAATGTGGGAAAAGGAGAAAATGCTGGTTACCAGCATTTTCTCCTTTTCCTACTTTGATTTCAAAAGGCTTCATCCACGTGGTCATTTAAACTCGGAATGGTGTGGTAAGGGTTAATGACGTAGTTTGGTCGAAAAGGTCTTAAACTTGCAACATTGTGCAAGTGACTAAAAATATTCAATTAATCTACTTGGCATTTTAATGGTTTTATGATTTTTTCACATTACCTGCTTCATATGATCGTTTCCTTGAAATGGTTTAATAACATGTTCCAGACCAGAAAGTGTTTCCTAGTTTAACGAAAACATTGTTGAAACATGAGCAACTGCTTGTTTCAAGAAATTGCTACTTTTTTGCATTTTTCTCGGAGAACTCATCAAAGTTTATTATTACTATCTTCTTTATATATATATATTTTTTTCTTTTTATAATTTGTTCTTGTAAGTGATGGATTAGTTTGAACTATATGTAGCTGATGTGGTAATGGATAAATCAACATATGATAAGTGTCATTCCTGTATTCTTTTCTAAGCACTAAAATGTCTGAACAATTAACGTCAGATCTGTCTTCATTACGTTTTTATCATGAACGCTGGTGCGAGTTGGGGAATTTTTCCTGGGCCCTTTTTCACCAACCATTCTAAGTTTCATTCTTAAAGTCCTGTTCTAGATTGAGAAAGTAATGCAATTTCTGACTGGCTTAACCATTTGGTTTAGCCAATCAGAAATTTTGTTACTTTGAAATTTGGAAAAATCTTGACAAAAAGTCTAGGAACATTGTTAGAACGGTACGTGATTACGGACCCTGATCAATTCGAGGGAATCTCAGATTGTTTCTACCGGAGTGTATCAGGATATGCCAAACAGTGTAGACACAAAGCAGACTCGACCTTACATGCCATCTGATCTTGATTCACTGTGTACGTAAATTTCCATTACATACTCACCGTTGGAAGTATCGTTTATTACGATAACTTCATCTTTTACAATTAATCCTTTTGGGCGCAAAAAAAAAACATTTACGATGAGGTATGAAGCCTGAAATACATGCATTTTCCAGGCTGCTCTCCGAGGACAGACTTGAAAAAAGGATCAAACTGCACTTTCAATGCAGTCTGTCGTATTATATATTGTGAAAAGCACTCTAAGGGTTAACCCATCACTACCTGTGCACGACTTCTCTCCGTCTTTCACCACTCCACTATTTATAACATTGTGACAAAAGGAGAAATTGCTCCTAATAAGAAATTTCACCTTCTGCCACACTATTTTTTATTTTTGATCATGGATAAATCTTTAGTCATATTATAAATTCCTAGTCTGAAAGGATATTTCCAAAGTCGTTTTCTGCAAGTCTTGTTTGAAGAGGTATGAACTTAATCAATATAAAAACGGTACCACCTTTTTTACCACACGTGGAAAACAGTGCTAATTGAAGATATGTATTGATTGAAAAACTGCAGCTCGATCGATCTCCGGATGTAATCGATTGACCAAGTCGTTTAACCTTTTAACAGTCCCAGTGTTTACAACCCTGAAAAAGAAGGATTTTAAAAATATTGTGGGAAAAGAAGAAAATGCTGGTAACCAGCATTTTCTACTTTTCCCACAATATTTTATACATAATCAAAAGTAAGTTCATTCATTGAAATCACATTTGATATATTGTCTGCAAACACCGTCAGTATAGACGAGTCTAAAATTTTGTTGTCTGGTAAAGAGTGAAAACGTGGGTACGTTACTGATAGCATGCAGTAGAGGGGATAGCTTTGTTCCGTATCATATTTTAAGTTCTGTTTTGAATTATGGAATTATATTTAAATAAAGGTATTATATCTGGCTGAAAAAAGACCCCCATTCACTCACAAAAAAAGTTTCATACTTCATTAAAGAAAGTAAAAGGCAGAAAATTGAGTAAAGGGCAGAAAGTTATGAACAATGGACGAACGTAAGTGGTAGGGAGTAATTAACTTTGTTCAAAATTTATTCCAAAAGTGCATAATATCTCTAAGATACATCTGTACTCGTTTTCAGGCAGTTTTCAAGTAGTTTTTCACCCATTTCATCCCAAGTTATTTTATGAAACTATAATCAATCTTGCATTTTCATGCCAAATGTTGCCCTTGATGGCTGCGAAATTTTCAAGGAACCCCGGAACACCAAAATTTGTCGCTATAATTTTTTACAAGTCAGTGTACAAGATTTGAATTTTACAGATACTTGTCACAGGCTTCAAAGGAAAAGTGTGTTTGTGACTACTTGTCATAGGATCGATTTTATCCTAGAGTGATTGATGCTCCCATTTAACCCTTAGAGAGTCGAGTACACCGAACAGAATTTCAATCTGGAAATAAGGCCTAAATAACGGCAATATCAAGGGTGCCTTTTTCCAGAAAGTCTCAGCAAAGCGGACAGCGTAGATCAAAGATCAGACTGCACAATTTGTGCAGTCTGATCTCTGATCTACACTGGCTGCAAAGGCAACTACAGCTGTGAAAGGTGTTTGAAGCGTTAGTCTGATAGTTAATTGCAACAGACACAGCTAACAGCGCTTTGCCATTTGAACTGTGCGAACACACGCAAAGTTCTACGAGTTTCCAATGGATACCGTCCTTAGCCTTGATAACTTAAAAATTGAATACAACTATTTAAATAGATGCATTTGAAGTTGGATGCTACGATGTTTTCTACAGTATTTTAGTCATATCACGGTGACAGCTGACCATTCATCTCGTTCTTGTGTTTCAGCAGTCCTAGTCATGAATGGTTCTCTAACGATTTCAGTGTTGAGTTCAAACGGACATTTATATAGAGCTCTGTGTGATACTAGTAGTTTAAGTCCCCATGACAAACGTGGCAAAAGTTGAGACCAAACCAGTATTTAAGCCGCTTGGCATAAAACTCTAATAAATCGGGTGGAGAATGGTCATTGGCTCGCAGTTGCGCAGCTTGAGTTTGACCTATATCATGGTACCACAGACATGTAATATCAAGCTCTGGGATCATTCTCCTTTCTAATATTCGTACAAATTCGTACGAATTTCTTGACCTGCCATGTGATAGCCTGAGACGTTCTGACTCAACTGAACAGAAGATCGATTATATAGAATCTACAATTTTAAAATTGAATTCAGGACGGTTGGTCAATACGGTCTATGATTTAACTCTCAGGTTGTTAAACGCGACTCTGACAGACCATTTGCGGATAGCGTAGATCAAGATCAGACTGCACAGAACGTGCAGTCTGATCTTGGATCTGTCCGATAAGGAGATATCGTTCTTGATACTGTCGGCTTGAAAGTTCCATTTGACTTATTTAACAGGATAAGGGTTAATTGGATCTAGACAATGTGGACTACTTATAACATGTAGTAAGTTATAACAGCCTTAACCATTCACGAAACAATGCCGTGTTTTTTTTTATCGACCTTAAGGAGTACAGCCTTTGAAAACAAAACGCGATGTTTCCTACTATTTCTACCATTTCAAAGACAAGTTCCATCATTTGAGTTACATTTAAAATGACGTCAATATGGGTGAGCCTAAATCTTTTTTTCGTTTGGAAAAAGTTTAATAATGCAATATAACAGGTCTTTTGAAAGGCTTAGAATCTCATAATCATTTATTAAACAGTCTCAGCGTATAGTGAGAAGAAAAATCATTGTTCAATAGATTATTATATTAGTCGTGGACAAATATTTACGTTTTATTGCCATGGCGGCATGACATAATCAACAACGGTGTCCAGTCTATTTTTTTTTTTTTTTTCGGAAACCTTAGCAGCTTCCACAATAGTTTTGACACGTTTCCGTCTGTGGAAGATTTTTTTAAGTCTTGCAGCAGTCAACATTAGGAAACACTGTTGCTAAAAGAGAAACTACTCGTCATGAGTAATTTCCACTTACCACAATTTTTTTTTACCGCCTCTATGTATCCGATGATAAGTCATGTTGGTTACCACGATTTCAAAAGGATGTTCCTGTTGTATCCATTGTTAATTTGTTTACGGTTAATATAAAGAGGACGAGACCAAGGCATTCAATCTGAAAAGTCTGTGAACCTAGGCAAACATAAATAATAGTTATTCATCATCTACACAACAACAAACAAAAGCAGAGATAAAAATAGAATCAGAAGGATATTGGACTTTCCTGACTGTAAACCCTGTGTTCCACCGCATTTACCCATTTCCCGTGAAAGATATTCAGATGATTATCACAAAACCAGTTTTCGTTATGTATATAAAATTGCAATATCTGAACCCATTAGTATGGAAGTCAACAATATAGATCAAGATCTGGCTGCACGCACGTGTAGATCTATGTGCAGACCGATCATGGTCTTAACTTCATATGCAGTCTGATCTTGGTCTACAATCTTTGCGGAATACACACATGTTCGCGTGTTCGGGATAAGGGTTCACACATCACCTTGAATAAAGAGCTTTTTGCTTATCTGCAGAACAAAATGCTTGTAAGCAGAAATGAAAGACAGCCATGACTTCTTCCAAGCCATTTCTCTTCAAGGTTTCTCACAATGCATTCGTATGCTTTCTTGTGAACCAAAAGAGACATTTCCATTACCTTTAATTGTTTTTACTTTGTGTCGGTCCTATAAGTTTTCGAATGCCTTACCAAAGTATAGCTATGGGTCAACCCTTTACTAAATAGTTACAATTTTTGTTTTTTTGGCACGTTACTCGGAAAGAATGGCCTAGAAAAAAAAAACTGTTGAACTAGGATAAAATGCCTGGTAACTGCCGTTGTCTCCTTTAATCACAATGTTTTCTGGCTTTTTAGAAGAAAATTCAATCATTCGAATCTCACTTAATTTTTTGTCCGCAAATGCAATCAAAACGGACGAATTTGAAATTTAGTTGGCGTCTGGTAAAGGGTTTACTATTCTAACCCACCAAACTCACACATGTTAAACACATTAGAGGTCTCAAAGTCAACCTGGTTTCCTGTGAATTCCTTTAAAAAGAAGAGTGGTAAGTTTTTAAACGTACTGGAACTAGATTTGGTCGCTTGGGCGGACAGTGTAGATCAAGATCAGACTGCACAGAACGTGATCAACACTCTCCGCTACTTCTGTGGATATAGATTTCCTCAAATCATAAGTAACTTTGAACTTGAGATATTTCGACTGTGGTTTTTTTTTTCATTAGAAAGGTTCATTAATTTTCATTGATTCAGCACTCTGAGGGTTAGCCTACTATTTGATTGTTCAGCACAGCTGCGACATTATATTCAATAAATATGTACGACTTATTCATTTGCCACAGAGTTTTGCGCTTGCCACTTCAATGAGGAGGAAACAAATGTAATTATAACCATTCCGGAGTGTGAACGTGATGAATGTGAGATTGGCACGCTTTGGAATTAATTTTTTGTTGTTGGCAATCTATGGAAGACTATTGGGATTAAGTCGTTTAATACACGTATAATAGCTAGGAGAATTTCTTGAAAACATCGTTTTAACAATTCCGAAGAATAGACGCGATGAATGTGAGGTAGATACGCTTTGGAACTGTTTGTTTTCACAATCTGTGGGATAGCATGAAATTTATCAGGTCAATAGAACAGCTGGGAAAATATCATTTCTATACGGTTTAACTTGTAAGCATTTGAACTTTCATTTTCAAATAATAGCTAAAGATGTCTACAGAGAAGGACAAGACTCTCCGTATTGACGCTTTGATAGATCAGCTTAGAGGTCAGTGTCTACACCGTGGTGTAGGGGGAATAAAAGAACTCGGTGTTGTGTTTCGAAGAATGGATACCGATTTTTCGAAAAGGCTTTGTTTCCAAGAACTTAGATGTGGCCTGACAAGTTACGGGCTTGAAATATCAGAGGATGATTTGATAACATTGTTTAAAGCTTTTGACCATGATAAAAACGGACATATAGATTTTTTGGAGATGGTTGCAAAACTAAGACCACCAATGTCAAAGAGTAGAATTCATGTCGTCAACCAGGCGTTTGATAAACTTGATGTCAACAAAGATGGCGTTCTCAAGCTTGATGATCTGAAGGGTAAGTATTTAGTCATGAGTTTCTTTCAAGTTGTGACAGTATTATGAACTAGTTGGAAGGAGTTTTTTGAAAAAAAGAAATCATAGCCCCCCCCCACCCCCCCCCCCCACCCTCCCCTACACACACACAGTCTTTTCTTTAGTTTAGTCTATAAAAATGCCATTGAGCTCAAAGTGCTTGGATGCGCAATTTCGACCAATTATTGTTTCTGTCCGCCCGTTCGTTCGGTTGTCAGTCATCAGCCTATCCACAATTATTTAAACGACTTCTTTTCAGAAACTCTGGAACTAAATCGAACAAAACCTCATATACAAGCTGATAAGGAATTGGAAAAGATTTTTTTTCAGGCGATTGCAATCATTTGACCAAGATGACCGTTGCTCTTTTATTCCAGAAAAGCTTTAAAAATACCGTTTCCATAACTGGATGTCAGATGACACTAAAAGTTAGCACGGATAATCAGTATTTAAAGTACTTCGATGTTCGTTCCTATAACTACATGTAAGCTGACCTTTGACTCGTGTTTGGATATATCAACTTTGATCTATAAAAATTACGTTGGGAAAATGGGAAAACTTTGAAAATCATCATATCTGGAACCACAGAAGCTAAAGCTTTGAATAATTTCGATTCAGATTCCTAGGGTCAATTGACCCATCCTTAAGGGTCACATATATGCTCTTTTTTAAACAAAGAATTATTTAGCGGACATTTTCAAAGATATTTGAGTCTAAAAGCAGAAGGCCAAGAGCGTAGATAACTTGTATCAGGGATCATCTCTACTTGGGCCCTGCCTTCTTTATACCGAACAATTAGATATCATTATGGCAAACAAGACTCGATTGTGTGACTGATCCAATATTCTTTGATTAACTTTTAAAACTTTTCTTTCCTTTTCGTTGGATTATTTGCAAAGTAACATTTCACTAAATTCAGTGATAAAACCCTTTTAGCTCGGTTGATTTTGAAGAAAACATCGAGATATTATCATAGCCCTAGCCTCATTGTGGTGGTGCAAAAATTTTGACATTTTGTAATATCTCTGTTATCACCGAAGACATTTACTTCAAACTCAGAAAAGTATTTAAAAAGGGAACCTATACAATAGGGACGGGCAACCATCAAAATATTTTTGACATAGTTATGCCCCTTTCGACTTAGATTTTCAAAAACTTCGACATTTTATAATATCTCTGTTATTACTCAAGATATTTACTTCAAACTCGGAAAAGTTGTTATCTATCGTAAGGGGAATCCATACAACAGTGCAAATAACTATCAAATTATTTTTGATACAGATATGCTCCTTGTTTGGCCGAGGATTTTCACTGAAATCAAGCAGTTGCAGCCGAATGTTGGCACCCACATGAGGTGCACTTGTTGTAAAGTTTGGTATGATATCAAAGAAAAGGAATTGAACAGCACCGACTTTAACACACTTATTGTGGAATGGATGTGTGAAATGTCTCTCTTGAGCTCTGAAATATTTGTTTGCCGACTTGCCAACTTTTTTTTTTTTTCATCCTCCAAGTGGGTTATCGAAGGTAGTAGTAAAAGAAGAACTTGGTGTAAACCGTTTACAAAAATACTTGGAAACCACAACAGGTATGTAATGTGTCATTGTTACTTGATAACTTTTGCGCTTTTGCATAAATCGACTCACTCATTGATGCAGAGGATTTTTCCCTCTCGTAGCTGACCGCTTTTGACAACATTGTTACAAAAAAAATTGGTCGGTATCAGAATGCACGTTGTGAGCTGGCTGACCTTTTCCCACTCCGGCTGTCTTCAAAAGAACTTCAAATTGTCCCAAAGTCGAAAATTCTGAACAGCACAGAGGCGAGCTGCAAAGATTCACATTAATGTATAACTAAGCGTTGTTCTTTGAAAAGGGGGTTTAAAACATCTTCGTAGCGCATAATACCAAGAAAGTCGTCATATAATATTGATCTATTTTTATGAAATCTGTTTGACATTTTTTGTAGATGCATTAAACCATCATCATTCATAGCAAACGACTCAGATTGTGTAAAGTACTACGCTCTGCGGTGGTGTCACATAAATATTCCACTAGCAATGCGCAGACTGCGCAGGCTCACATGTATCCACACTGTTTGTACATTCATGAATGCACCATTTCATAGAGCACGTCTCTGATTATGTAAAGCATCACGCATTGCGCTTGTCTTACATCTATATAATCCAAACTGATCCTTAAAAACTACGAACATGTTGCGCTTCCAAAGGCATAATGACCATGCTTACCACTTGTACGGTAAAATCTAATTGAGCCACGCTCTCTGAAAGGGGGTTTAATGCATCTGCGAAAGTATTCACGCAGGCTGACCTTAGTCGAAACTTTTTGCTATTTTGCTATTGGTCAATCATCTGCATGTCAAAGGACAGTCTACTTCATGATTCCCTCGGTTGTTATACAAAAAGATTTTTTGGATCCATATTTATGTGATGACTTGTTTGTTATCATGCCCACAGAGATGCATTAAGCCTTCTTTTTCCCAGAGCACGGCTCAGTTTTATATGTTTAACAGTCGAAGGATAGTAGTATGATGATGAAATATGCCAGAAATCCAAATATTTATTACAAGAAAGCAAACAGTTTACAAAGTTCTTCGAACTCACCGAATATCATCAACAAAACTGAACTCCTCACTTCTTACAGTGTAAATAATATGAGTTCCTTACTTATTTAGTACAATGTAAATAAACATATACCTGTCAGAACAAATATTACCTTTGTTTTCATGATGAACAGAAACTTGTAAACAGAATATTGAAATATTGAACATCTCTCTCTCTCTCTCTCTCTCTCTCTCTCTCTCTCTCTCTCTCTCTCTCTCTCTCGCTCTCTCTCAAAAAAAAAAAGTATCCCTGAAAATGTTTTGAAAATGTTTGCCAATCGTTTTTGAGAGATTTTCACAGATATTATTACTTTATAAGGTCATTTCTCCATGACTGCATTCTTGAAATAATAACCATGTTAAATTCGCCCTACGTTTATGGACGGTTTTAATCTATGTACTGCCGCCTTTTGTTACGATATCCTATTGGTCTACTTTTCACCTGTTAGCATGCTAGATGAAATATCAGGTAATTTGTGGATTGTGAATAAGTAGATTTTGTGAGTATTGTGTGTGTGTGTGAAATAACATTCATATACCACCTCGAAATTTTAGAGTATTTATTGTCTGAAAATGCCAGTTTTAATCACGAAGTAATCTAAAATCCAGTATTAAATCGTGAAATATCCGTCGCTTGAACTGTAACCCAAAGAACAACAAAAGCAATAACACGAACAACAGCCCTTAACGTTCTTACCTCCCTTTTGCTCTCAAATCTTCATATTATGTGGAAAATAATAATATTATATTACTCATTACTGTACCGTCTACATGTATTTTCAGGCGTTCAGACACACCATTTTAGTAGCAACTGCTCCTTTTTCAAGAATGAGTAAGATTAATTAACTTTTTAATATTAAACAATTATTTGATTGAAAATCTCATTTTTTTCAACAATATGCAAAGCATACAGAAAAAATAGGCAAATACCGGCGTAGCTGCTTTTCATTTTATCTTTTCATAATGAACCAATTTTATATTCCAGTACCTCTTTTGTACGCCGTCTATATTTTGAGCTATACTCCATGAAGACGGGACTTAGTGCACCTGCAAAAATTTACCCAGGTCAGCCTGCGCAGTCCGCGCAGGCTGACGTACCTGGTCCGAAACTTTTTACTATTGGTCAATTTTCTGGATGTCAAGGGGCCAGTCTACCTCATAATTCAGTAGGTTGTTAGACAAAGTGGATTTTATGGATCCCTAATTATGTGGTGTGTTGCTTGGTACAATGCATCACTAACATTCCTTTTCACATAGCACGGCTTATTTTCTAATTATCTTTCTTGTTTCTTTGCCCAGCCGGGTAGCTTAGTGGTTAGCGTATCTGACTCGTGACCTGGTGGTTGCGGATTCCGTACCAGGTTAAGGCAAACATTCTATCCAGCGATTTTTCGCCTCGCACCTCTGTTGCATGTGAGGAAAATAGTCACTGGTTTGGATAGAAAGTTGTGTCAGTACTGTGTGAGGAAAGCCAGGAAACACATGTATAGGTGCGCTGAGCGCCGTGATATGACCTAATCTATTAAAACGGCGTGAAACTCCATTACAATACAAACTTGTTTCTTTTTCGAGTTGATTGATAAAAAGCGATATAAGTAGCTTTATTGAACTTATACAATGTTAATAAACTTTTGAGAGCCTCTTTATCTCTTACCTCCTGAAAAAATGCAGCCGACAACTTTTTAAATACCCATGTAACATATGTATAACACAGGGAAGTAATGTTTAAACCCTTTACCGTACGATCCCGAGATTTAATAGCCCCGAATGAGAGGCCTTTTGAAAACAATGTGGGAAAAAGGAGAAAATGTTGTTAACCAACATTTTCTCCTTTTCCCACAATATTTTCTACCCTTCCAAAAGCAAATCTCTATTTTCGAGTGGCATTCATTTTGGCGTCTGCAAATGCTTTCAATTTGGACAAGACTGAAATGTTGCCATGTTGTAGAGGGTTTAGAGGTGAAAAACATTGTTGCTTAAGTCTGAGTCTAACCATTTGATTGGCCAAGACGGAATACCTTACCCATCATAAAGTCTTGGAATTTAGAATCAGAACAGTCATGCTACGGCGACAGCATACGTAGTTATGTTTCCTGGGTTACAACGATACAAGAGTGTAGCTCTATAAGACTGTGTAAGACATTGCCCGAGGGTATTCCTTGAGACTAGATCCTCCAGCGAGGATTGAGCTCGGAACCTCATTATTACAATTCCAACGCCGTTATCACATAGCCTACGGAAACCCCATTGTGATGATGGGATATTAATCCTTTTCCAGACAACAAAATTTTAGATTCGACTATGTTGAAACCATTTGCAGAAGACAAAATGGGTGTGGCTGAAATGATGGAGTGTGTTTGGAAGGGATAGAAAACATGATAGAAAAGTAGAAAATGCTGGAAATGAGCATTTTCAGAATCATTTTCACCGGGCATCGGAAAAAAACCGCGGTTTTTTGGTTAAGATTTTAACACTACAAATTTTTAGACTTGCCCAAGAGCGTTTGCAGACGACAAAGTACAAATGTGACTCAAAAATTGGAATTTGTTTTGGGAAGGGTACACAGAAAGCATTGTGGGAAAAGGAGAAAATGCTGGTTACCAGCATTTTCTCCTTTTCCCTCAATGTTTTCAAAAGCTTTCTTTCTCAGGGTCGTTAAAAGTCGGAATTGCGTAGTAAAGGATTTATATGAGTATTCACAGCAAGAATATCAATAGGAAGAGCATGTGTTTTGACAGTTGCCCTTTATAGATACACTCTTTATCAAGTATCTAATTTCCTCCCGGTACAAATTTGCAGAGGAAGACTGTTAAAAAAATCCTTGTTAATAAAACTAATATTAACGAGGATGATTAAGGATTTACTAGGTTAATTAATGTGAGAATATTGTTGTAAAAGGAGAAATTGATCATTACGAGAAAAATGTATCCTTTTGTTCAAGTGTTTCCAGAAGTTATCTGCTGCAAGATGCCAAAAGTCGTCTACAGGAGTAAACCCTTATCTTACTGAATAACTGAAATGAAACATTTAAAGCCGATAGTAAATACCTAAATCTTCCTATTTCAAAGGTATTTTTTGGAGGAAAGATATCTCCTTATCGGACAGTGCATTCTGTGCAGTCTGATCTTAATCTACGTTGTCTGCAAAAGGTCAGTGAGTCGCGCTTCGAAGCCTAAGGGTTAAGTTAATAAAACCCCCAACCATTGATGGTAGGATTCCGGAACGCCGATACTTTGGATGTTTTCATAAGCTATGTTTCCACAGGAAATTGCTATTCAATAAACCAGTTGAAGTGTTGAATTTACGGCTTAAGTAAAGGTACAATTTCCTATCTAGAGAATATTCTCTTCAAGGCATCTTCTGTTACTTGCGTGACCTTTACGGTTTGGATAAGGGCTCTAGAATTGTATTTTTTTTTTTGGTGTGTGCATTCGTTCTCATGATGAGGAAGGAAGTTTTAAAGGTTTATACAGAGGGTGAAATTCTCGAAGGATTTAATCAGGATATAAATGGATAATAAAGTTTAACTTACATTCCACGAAATGTACAGTTTTATTCTTGAAAAGAAAGTTACGTCTCAGCCGCTATCCTTATTGACTCGTTACTAAACGACAAAATTTGACACTGGCCCAAATTGAAAGCTGTTGCAGACGACACTTTTAGTGTGACTCAAATGATGAATTTTGTCTTTGATAGAGTAGAAAACAATGTGGGAATAGGAGAAAATGCTGAATACCAGCATTTTGCCATTTTCTTACAATGTTTTTAAACTTCTTATTCAGCAGAATCGTAAAAACACGGGACTGCATAGTAAAGGAATACAATGCTCGTATTGCCCTTTAAAATAAATTGAAACCAGTTGTTGAACATTCCGATAATAACCCTATGACATGGAATGTATAATTTACCGTTTTTATCAGGTGCAAAGTAAGGGCAAGGTAAAACAAGAGCAACGCATGCGGGTGCCAACGCTCGGCTGCGGTTGCTTGATTTTCGATGAAAATTCTAAGTCAAAAAAGGGGCATAACTATGTCAAAAGTAATTTGATAGTAATCTACCATTGTTTTATAGGTTCTCTTTTTACACAAGTAACAACTTATCCGAGTTTGAAGTAAATATCTTCAGTAATAAAAAAAAGACATAAAATGTCAAAGTTTTTTGAAAATTATAGGTCGAAAGGAGGGCATAACTGTGTCAAAAACACGTTGAGGGTTATCTGCCCCTGTTGAATGAGTCCCCCTTTTGATAGTAAACAACTTTGACAAAACTTAGAGTTTGAAGTTCAAGTAAATTTCCTGAGTGATAGCAGATATATTTTAAATGTCAAAGTTTTTGCACAACGACGCAGACGACGACGCCGCGGCTACGACTATCACTCGACGTTTTTTTTTTTCGAAAACAACGGAGCTAATAAGACCTAACATATGTCAAATTGAATATGTATTTTGTAGGAAAATTTCTTGTAGTTGTAGATCTAATCAAGATTTTGTTCAATGCCCGATCGTGATTATTTTTAAAGAAATAAAGAAGGGAGGAAATACTATAAACAGTTAATGGATAAGGAAATATAAGAAATGACTGTAATTTGAATTATATCTCAAATGACGAATAAACTAATACTTATTAGCAGGTAAAAGTGTACTTGGTATTACGAATACATGACTGACCAGCGCGATTACCGTTAACACTAAAGAAAGCTAATATGAATAATCTATATTGGCATATAGCATATTCTTGGTAACATTTTTTCCTTCAGAATAAACAGTGGTATGATGCCTTCAGTTTAACCTATAGGTTGCGACCCAAGGTATTTTTGATACCAGTGTAAATCAAGATCAGTCTGCACAAAACGAGCAGTCTGATCTTGGATCTACACTATCCGATATTAAACATTTCCCCCTAATTAATAGCTTAGAAATTGCAATATTTAGGGGTAGTAATATTCAGGTTCTTTTATTATTGGCTGGAAAGTTTCAGATAACTTATTTAGCAGGTTAAGGATTTATAGTTTGTAACGGTAATTTGTAATATATGCGCAGACCTGCCATACATCGATTGCGCCGGTCGTAAATTATACTCGGAAGAAGAATTAAGCGAAAGTAAACAAGCTCTTTTGCAAGAGAATAAATGAATACCCACGCCATGAAAGATAAATTAGCTGTAAAGGAACCAAAGAACAAACAAAAATCCCCTAACCCTAAAAGCGCTGAACCCGGTCTTAGGTGGTTTTTGCGGACAGTGCAGATAAAGATCAGACTGCACAGAACGTGCAGTCTGATCTTTGATCTACACTGTCCGCTGTTTCGTAATATTTTCAGATCAAAACAATCTCAATATTGCAATAATATGGCTTTTTTTACGTACTTGAAATGGTCCATTTCACCAGTTCAGCACGCAAAGGGTTAAGCTGTTTCCCGAGAAGAGAATCCTATCATAATCGTCGAACTCTTCACCAAATGACAAGTTTAGACTCGTCCAATATGGAAGCATTTGCAGACGACAAATTACATTTGGCTCAAATTTTGAAAATTGCTCTATCAAAGGTTTCAAAAATTGTGGGAAAAGGAGAAAATGCTGGTTACAAAATGGCTTCATTTTCAGGGTCGTTAAAACATGAGACTGTTTGGTAAAGGGTTCAGAATCGCACGATGAATTATTCATTGAAACCACAGGATACCTATTTTGAACAGAAACATTGAGCCAAGGAAGTTTGTAATGCGGCCATATATTGGACATGCTGTTGGTATAGAAACTACGGATATATTACTGTGACGCCGTATCGTGAGACTGATACTAAATCACAATTTTTCAATAAACTTTCGTGGAAAATAGTTTACATTAAGATTTAGCGATCAAAATCGTATTGTGGAAATTATTGCTATTCCAGTGCTCTACTCTGATATTTGAAAGAATACTTTAGACTAACTGCAAACTTTTTACGACCCCGCAATAAACAGTTTCTTTAAAAAAAAAAAAGCATTTTTGAAAAGAAACGGTTGCATTTAACAAGTCTTCTTTTCCAAATTAGTTATCTGTTTCAATAGAAATAAAATAGTAATTATAAAATAAATAAAAAAAAAAAAAAAAAAAGGATATATTTTCCTTTCTTTTAAATAAGTGTTGTTCTTTTAGTACGTTTCTCAAAGTAGTATATACATGTACAACTGCGATATCGGCACGGATTAGCTCGCGCGATTTCGAATTAGGCCTATTTCTGAAAGTATAGATAAAAATTTCGTCTGAGCTTCAATGGACTTCGAGAGGGGTCAAGATCGTATATTTGGGCTTAAAGAATTGATATGTAAATGAAAATGATAACCACTACAATTTCGCTTTTTGCTACAATTTTTCAAAAGAAGTCTTTGCAACAGGTAAAAACAAAAATTATATCAGCACAGGCGGTTATGAGTTGATGAAAGACGAATAAATGATGGATGCAGAGGAAAAGAGGGAACGTGTGAACAATCTGATTGAACAGCTTAGGAACCAGTGTTTGCACCATGGTGTGGGTGGAATAAAAGAGCTCAGTGTTATGTTCCGCCGGATGGACACCGATTATTCAAAGAGACTTTGCTTTCAAGAACTGAAAGAGGGACTTATCGGTTATGGATTGGAAATAAAACAAGAAGATCTAATATTATTGTTTGATGCTCTTGACCGAGATAAAAATAAAAACATAGATTTCTTGGAAATGGTTGCAAAGTTAAGACCGCCAATGTCACGAAATAGGATAAATGTGATAAATCAAGCATTTAATAAACTTGATGTGAACAAAGATGGCGAACTTAAGCTGGATGACCTCAAGAGTAAGTCTTTAAACACTTGATACCACACTTGACACTAATGCCTAGATGTCGATCGCAATAATTTTATAAGATACTTTAATGTGCCTTCATTGAGTTGTAATTGTTAGTTTGTATACAGTATATAATGCTTGCTCCGCCATTGATAAAATTTGATAACGTTCGCTCTTTTTTGTGAGGTAGAACTTAAAAGTTTTGGAAGACGTCCTTTGTTGGCTTACGACATTAAAAGGAAGCACCAGCTGACCTCACATTCTTGTCAGATTGCGTTGGAATTATCATACATAAAATGCATGTCTGAGTTATTCAATGAATCATTGATAAAACCATAGCTATACCATTATGTTACCTAATACCCCCGTCACACCGAAATCGTTCTCACTACGTTCCCAAAAATGTTGCCAAACGGACTCAAACTGTGTTCGGACGGAGCAGACGTAGTGGCAACGTTGTACGATCTGTTTTCGAACTTTATGGAAGGGCTAGGACGGGAAGGGTGCTCCAGAACTTTGAGCTCCTCAAAAATTTTTGCCGTCCATCCCATCCTGTAATTAGACGGAGTGACAACGTACTTAAAACGAGATGGACGCACTACAAACGGAACTGCCGTACTTTGGTCTTATTAGGGACGTGTTACGACGTGGTGTAGTTGGGCATCAGTTGGCAGTATGTTTGCAATCCGACTGAAATTACACGTTCTAATCGGACCGCAACCCGTTTTACGGTTTTGTTAAGACAGGGTAAAACGTGTTAAGATCTAGTTTGGTGTGACGGGGGCTTTAGGCATTATTAGGTCAAAGTTACACGTTTTACCCCGACCGCAACCCGTTTAACGATTTTGTTAAGACGGGGTAAAACTTTCTAAGATCTAGTTTGGTGTGGCGGGGGCTTAAGGTAGGTTGGTGCCCATGCTTTCCGTAGAAACAACTTCGTATGTAAAAAGTGAAGTTTTGAAAGAATACAGACGTTGACATGTATACGCATGAACAGTTGACCTGAGATGCCACAACTGTTTGTCTTAAATGTGTCATTCATTTCATATTTCACAATATCTTAATTGTGAAGGCCCATCATGTATCAAGTACATTATTAGTTGTACGGTCAGGTGGCAGGGGACTTGGAAACTTGTTTACGGCTGTGGTGAATCATGTCGTCCCGAGCCGAAGGCGAGGTGGCGACATGATTCACCACAGCCGTGAACAAGTTTCCAAGTCCCCTGCCACCTGACCGTACAACGAATTTATTATACTGCAAAGTTTTACCATTCCAAGGCGTGTTAAGCGAAATTTACCTGCTTTTTGGTTTCAAAAATTGAATGCGCTGACAAAGTAGAATTTCCCTTCTGAGTGCACCAATTCAATGAAAACTGACGTCATTGGGAACTGACGTCACCGAAACCTTGGTAAAACGTGCAGTTTGGTGCATAATCTTGATGTTAATCTTGATCGATGCCGCCATTTTGGATGTTGTGTTGAAAGTGTAGTCATGTATACGGGGCTCCCGAAAGGAAAACTGCTTTTACGTTGGTTTTTGCCAGTGTACATGATATATATGTTCGGGGCATATTATCCAATCAGATCACGAGAAATTTCTTTGCAGTATAATAAAGATATATGTTACTCTACAGCTCTATACGATTGCTTTGAATTTGGACAAAATTGAATTTTGTCAGCTGGTAAAAATCGGTACCTCGTGTAGAGCACTTGAGCGTATTGTGCGTATTACATACAACACGCCACTTTTGAAGACATTGTAGAAGAAAGGCAAACTCTTTTCGATACAACGTTTTCTAACTACATTCATGTATTAAAACCTATTTCGAGTAAATTGTCAAAATTTTACAAAGATATTTATCTTATTCAACTGTTTACTGGATTTTTTATTCAACTGTTTACTAGATTTTTTATTTTCCAGCAAGACAGCCTGAATATTCAGATAATTTTACATATGATCCTCAGTAATTACTACGGATACTAGCCATGGTCATCAACAGTGCATATTTATTATATTTTATATTCATAACCTCACTCTCAATTTCTCCACCCCGGAAAAGTTTTGCAGTTCAGTAGTATAATGGTCATATAGAGATATCTTTCTACATAAATTCTCACTTTCCATCCTTCCTTTTTTTTTTTTAAATCAAAGAACGGTGTTAACCTTTCTCCTGCTAAATAAGTTAAATAAAACTTTCAAACCGATAGTAAAAACCCGAATAATGTTATTTCAATCTTATTTTTTGGAGTAAATTATCTGGTTATCGGACAGTCTAGATCCAAGATCAGACTGCACGCTCTGTGCAGTCTGATCTTGATCTACACTGTCTGCAAAAGGTCAGTGAGTCGCGTTTAGCAGCCTACGGGTTGAAAGGAATTTATCTTTTGTAGAAGTATAGACAGAAATGGCGCTGCTTGCCAGTTATTTCAGATAATTAGTGTCATGTACAGAGTTAGTTGCTTTTATGGATCGCTTAGATCAAGATCAGATTGCTTTGAATGCGCAATATAAAATTTGTTTTCGTGAAATATTCCGAACAGAACAACCTTGCAATTAACAATGTACAGGTCTTTTGGCTTACTAAAGGTATAATTCATTTACTTGCCTCTCTTAGGGAAGCTACTAGTACTTAAATCTTGACATATACTGTACATAATTATCGATGCTACAAAATCATGTTAAAGTAACATAAACTAGGCTTAATTGTGCAGAGCCTATACTTAAGAGGAAAGTTCTCGAATAACTGAGGCTAATAATTGGAAGTTTGCTCGGCACCACAGTATAATTTTAATTCTTAACCAAACGGCAAAATTCTGGGCTTATTTATTTCGAAAGAAATTTTCTATGGCAAATTAAATGTGGCTCAAAATGATGAAATTTGTCTTTGAAAGATTAAAAAGCAATATGAGAAAAGCAGAAAATGCTGGTTACCAGCATTTTCTCCTTTTCTCACAATGTTTTCAAAAGGCTTTTTTTCTAAGGGTCGTTGTTTGATAAAGGGTGTAGAAATGGTTAACATTATCCACGAACACCATGTCCATTTTTAGACATTATGATTATTCAAACATGAAACAATCAAATGCATTTTTGAAATAGTCTGGCGCATCATAGCAGAGAAAAATAATGATCTTTTTATGTAATAAGGTTTGAAGTTAATCATTGATTCTGGCACTCCAAACGTCTTTCGGCGCCAAGATCAGTATTTGTTGCTTTTGTGGATTGTGAAGATCAAGATCAGACTACACAGCATCTTTAGCCTTATCTTGTTTATACATCGTGAAATATTTGGTGAATTATTTTGGCTAAAACAGCTTGTTACTCAAATATCAAGGTACGTTTTACTTGATTTACTTACAGAGATTCATTTACATGTAGTTCGAAATATACTGAGTACTTCCTATAAGACTGCAAAATCTTAGTGTCTTCCGTTCACAAAAACAAAAAAAAAAAAAAAAAAAATGAAGACGGTAAATTACATATTGCTCAAATGATGGCATTAGCCTTTGAATTTAAAACATTGTAATAAAAGGAAGTTGCTGCAAAGTTTCTCCTTTACATCATGTTTTCAAATGCCTTCTTCCTCAGGGTCGTAAAACAATGGTTCTTGTGGTAAAGGGTTAATGCCTTAATCTTTACACAGGCTGTAATTAACAGTTCTACAAAATTACTAGCTTTGATTGAGCAGAGTATGCAATTTGTAGGAAAAATATCGGTTTACAAAGACTGCTAATGACAGTTGTTTGGTACAACAGTGTATGTACTGTGCTCCCTAAGAGCGCCAAATTTAGTCGGTAACGTACAGGGCTTGAACTCCATAGGGTCACTCAATCGATTCCCAGCCTGGCCAAATGCTTTGCACGTTCTGTGCTGTCACATCTTAACCAACAATATCCGCGAAAGGTTAATTTGATGTTGATCTACATTTTTTGCAAAAAAAAACCCATCCAAGTTGTATTGAGTACTTTGATGGTTAATTGTATTGAAATACCGAGGGAAAAGGTAAAGTTACTCGTAGCATTCATTTGCTTCTTTTCACTCATTGCATTAAAGTAAAAAAAACTCACCAGGAAGATAAAAGCGTCATAATTGTGCGGCGAAGGATTGATATGAGCCATGCTCTGTGAAAAGGGGGCTTAATGCATCAGCAAAAAGTATCGACTCATGTCAGCACAAGGACTGCGTAGGCTGACATGGGTCGAACCTTTTTGCTATTTGTAAATTATCTGCATGTCAAAGGACCAGTCTACCTCACAGTTCAGTCTGTTTTTAGACAACGTGGGTTTTACAGATCCATGATTATATGATAATTTGCTTGGTATTATAATGCATTACGGAGATGCATTTTAAACGCCTTTTGTCAGAGCATGAATCATACGTATCATTAAAGATCATACGACGAAGGTAATATTGATTGCCGTTGTTCATTATAAATACCATCTTATTATATCATCGTTAGCATTACCCTGGGACACATTTGATCTTGTCAATTAATATTGACATGAATTATTGTGGTTTATAATGTCTTCCATAGACTGGTATTTCAGGAACGTTTCAGCATCGATCAAAGTTTTAGAAAATTCACTTCCATTTGATGGCTGGGAAAACAGATTGTTTTTTTCTTGTTCAAAATCATTATTCAAAATTATACTATTGTCTTTTAACGATAAAATGGATACCAATTTCTGCAACTTAATCTCGCATGAAAAACATGACAGATTTTAGACGAATGTGAAATATATATACTCAACAAAAAAAGTTAAGGAAATCTCAGAAAACCATGGAACAAAAGATTGACAAAACATACAATTATTCATTTTTTATTAATTTTGTTAGATACATTTCATTGCTTAAAAAAAAAATGATTCCTTTAGCTTGATAGCATTAATATCCTCGTTGTGGCATTGTGTCAAGTAAACCCAGGGGTCAAAGTCATTTTTCGCAAAATAAGTGTCTGCAGAGTAGTCCCTGTTTTTTTGGAAAACACAGTCATGAGTATACGCTGTTAAGTTTTTATAACGTGAAATTCAATTCCTTTGAATGCGACATGAAATTTACGCACGTCCCTTCTTATGATAGCCTCAAATGTCATGTATAGAAGATGTTAATATTCAAAATATCCCTGCAGTAACGAGTGTGTCCCTCTTCAGCGGCAAATAAGGATTTGCACTGGCATCGCATACACCGAATAATTTCTTGCGATTTGGAGCTGAGGAACCAGTCTGTCTTCCTCCTGTAGCGCCATAGCAAGAGCCTGGAGGCGGTGCCAGTATTCTGCGTCGAACGCTCGGGCCCTGAATGTCCCACACATGTTCAACGGGAGATATGTCTGGTGAGCGCGCTGGCAAGTCAGTTATTGTTCTGACGAAAGAATCTTGGGCATTTCTGGACTATAGTAATGGAGATATTGAACCGATATGAAAATTGAAATGTCGACTTAATCTGGAAAGTATTGCTCAAATTATCTGAGATAAGTAAATAGCCTAAGGGCCAAATTTTGAAAAGGCTTTTTTTGGGTGAGACTCTACAGCGACACTCTCTACTCAAACCAATCAATATTGCAATTTTGCAAAAAATGACTTGAAGACCAGTCAACTTTGATAGTGATTATTTAAGCCGCTATTGGTGCTATAAACTCAAATAAAGCATCCTTTTGAAGAAAAATGGATGTTTTATAATACTGTGAAATTCAAATTCCTCAGGACTTTTTAGATCTTTTGTCATAGCCCCTCAAACACAATTTCCTTAACTTTTTTTGTTGAGTATAAAATATTTCTTCATGTATTCTGACATACATTGTAGTTTGTGTTTATTGTCTTTACTCTTAGACTGCTATATAATGAAGATGAAAATGAAAATTTTGCCAATAATTAAAACGCAAGTATTACGATTTTAAACTTGTTTTCTTTGACAGTAAGACGTCACCGTAATGTACAGTTCAGAATCAAGATCAGACTGAACAGTGTTCACTGAATTTATGCGCGGTGAGTCGAGCTCAGCAGCCAAAGGATAAACTTTTGTAAGCTGTCTTTTCAAAGACTAAATAACCTTCTTGTACAGCATCGACCGCTTGAGATAAGGTTGCATGGTTCGCAGAATAGTCCTCACATTCATATTTCAAGGATTTGTCTTTAACCCTTATCTTGTTAAATAACTGAAATGAAATTTTTTGAGCCGATAGTAAAAACCCAAGTTGGGCTATTTCAAAGGTATTTTTTGTGCGGATAATATGTCTTTATCGGACAGTGTAGATCAAAGATCAGACTGCACGTTCTGTGCAGTCTGATCTTGATCTACACCGTCCGCAAAAGGTCAGTGAGTCGCGCTGAGCAGCCTAAGGGTTAATTTGGCTGAGATGAAATGTCTTGATCGTCTGGGTGGTTAGCCTGTGTTTTTAATACGGGTAACGTATATAGAATTAGGATGGAAATTTATTGAAGAACATGTGTTGCAAGCTCTCTTAATCGATGGTGTAAAAACACCTATGTATAGAAGGTGCCACAAGAAATAATACATGTAGTATCTTTTGTTTCCCGTGGTTAGGCATAGAGCTCTGCCCTCTCAGTACGAGAAGATACCTTGGCATCATGGAAAAATGAACGGTTGCATCACTCTGACAGCAAACCAAATCAATTTTTCTTTTCAATTTCAGTTGTGTACTCTTCAAATGCCAGGCAACATCCAAAGTTCGTCTCCGGGGAATGGACAGAAGAGCAAACATTACGTCATTTCCTCGACAGTATCGACACACCGGGTAACCCGGATGGAAAGGTTACTCGTGAGGAATTTATGAATTACTACGCGGGAGTGAGTGCAACCGTTGATGACGACAGCTACTTTGATCTCATGATGCGGGCATGTTATGGACTACCAAACAGAGGAGAGAGTAGTTAAACGGTCTCCAAGTGTAACCCATTCTCGACCAGATCTTAGTAATGGGTTCTTCTACATAAAATTTTGATGCCATTGGATTTGAAACCTACAGCCGCAGAAACTGTTGCAGACAAGAAAAATTAGTAAAAGTCGCATAAAAAAGAACCATTTGAAGGAAAGGGAAAACGTATTTTTGAATGATTTTGAAAACATTGAGGAGAAATTGCTTTAAACTGACATTGCTCTTTTTTTCCACATTTCAGAAGTCTGATACTACAGCGGCATAAAAATGTGGTCTATATGTGGTAATTTGCTTTACCTTTACCCAATGATCCCGTGATTTTACAACCCAGATGAAAAAGCTTTTTGAAAACATTATGGGTTTGCAAGGGAAAAAAATGTTGATTCTTACCCAGCATTTTGTTCTTTTCCAACAAAGTTTTACAACACTTCCAATCATTTTAGCAAAATTAGATTTGTTGCCCGCATTTTCCCCGTAACTTAAACGAGTCATAAACTTTGCCGTATAGTAGAGAGTTAAACTGGTTGGAAAGGAACTTGTTCTTTAAAAACTCTTCGATGTTCAACCAGAATAAGATCAGAGATGGTTAAATAAGTTTTTTTTTTTTTTAAATAATAAGTGTCTGTGTGTATCTTGTAATTTTTGTACTTGGTCATTTTGACATTTAATATGTTTAAATACATTTTGTATACAAAATAGTCTCTCATAACTAATCTAATGAAATGAATCTTCGATTGACTTTACCCGAAAATTGCTAGGAAAAATGGATCAACGATTTACCAAATAATCCTGAGATTTTTAAAGATGACTTTTGAAAACATTGTAGTTAAAGGAGAAAACGCTGTTAACTAGCATTTTATCATTTTCCCACAATGCTTTCTGCACCTCCATAACATACCTAATCTAATGAAATGAATCTTCAATTAATTTACCCTATAATGCCAGAATAAATTAATTAACCCGTAACCAGCATTTTCTCCTTTTTCCCACATTTTTTTTACCATTCAAAAAAATAAAATAAAATGTTTCAATTTTTGAGTCACATTTATTGTCCTGACGCTGGTCTGCAAATGCTATCAATGTGGACAAATCTAAAATTTTGTCGTTTTGTGAAGAGTTAAACTGACATGATTTCCAGCCAGTATATAACCAAATATATTGGGATTTAAAAGTTATTTTCGCCGGAAAACACGGCATCGGACAGTGAAGATCAAGCACCAAAGCCTTCTTTGCAGCCAGAACACAACTTAACGTTGTGCGTCACTTGAAACGCCGTCGCGCTTAGTAGCCTAAGTGCTAATCAAGAATTTTTCATTGACAATCTGGTTATTTAAATGTCCAATATGCAAGAAGTGATAGGCTCTTGCAAGACAATGTAACAGCTGAAATAGAAGGCTTATGAAAATTTAACCTTGTCTTCATGGTAAGTCGAACATTCAAGCCTTCTTTTTCAAAGGTTATACGGTTTCACGAACAGGAAAAGTTAAGAAAGTTAAGGCTCTTATTTTGCCCAGATCCCCTAACGGACTCATTTTCTGAATTCAGTTGAGTTCGTTATTTGCGACGCATTTCACTATTTTATTTGAGACGCATTTGTTAAGTCAATTAATGTGAGTAAAATGCGTCTCAAAGAACAAACTCAACTTATATATGAGCCGTTTTCTGTGAAAAGCGGGCTTAGTGCATCTGCGAAAAGTATCGACCCATGTCAGCCTGCGCAGTCCGCGCAGGCTGACCTGGGCTGAAACTTTTCGCTATCGGTCAATCATTTGTATGTCCAAGGTCCAGTTTACCTTATGATTGAGTTGGTTGTTAAAAAAGGAGATATTATGGATTCATATGTATGTGATGGATTCCTTGGTACCATGGATCACGGAGATGTATTAAGTCCCCTTTTGCCGGAGCATGGCTCATATACATATATATCAGAAATTGAAGCTGTTAGCGGATTCCACGACTAGGCTCCACGTGTGTCGAGGCTGATCGTTGTCTACACTCCCTGAGCAATACATGTGCATCCATTGTGGCGAATTGCAGGAGTTATAAAGGCACAGAAGAAGAAGAAGAAGAAAAATGGATAAGCAACTTTACCCATTTTGTCTTTTTTGATATTTTTACGTTTAAAGGATAAAAAAGAAAATGATTTAGAAATATATATATAAAAAAAAAAACATGTTTAAAGAGTCAGAAGATAAGAGAGTTTTGGTTGTGTTTCTATCGCGGTAAATGAAGTGTTTCAATTTTATCACTGCAGTCTATTCCATGTTACATCTATGCCTTCCCGTTGCTTCCCAACATAAGTCTTTCCAAGCAACTTTGTGATTTCTCGAGAGTACACCGAGTCGGGTAGAACAGTTTTTACCAGTAATTCAATAAAAGAAAAGCCGAAGGGTACAAAGCCGATTGCATTTGGTACAAGAATTCATTTCTTGTGCATTATATGGTATAAAACCACATCGATCAACAAGTTGCACTTTTTTTTTTCCAATAGCTCAGTATAATTTCCAGACGTCGGGGATTTCAAAGTTTCGAAGACGGAAGTTCCAGGATACCTTACTTCGCCCCGCCGACATGTGTTGTTTCAATTCTCGCACATTGTATATTTGTCAAAGTCGCCTCTCGAAAGTCAAAATCGTTCATACGCCTCCATTTCACCAACACGCAAAAGAAATTTAGCCCAAGCTCGGCTAAGTGATGTGAACCAAAATGATCAAATTTAGAATCAAAGGGAATCAACTCTGAGAAATTTGTCTGTGCAATTCAGTCTTAGTTAATTCCCCTGTTTTGCAGTGCGTTCCTCAGGCTCATTGATGTTCTTTCATTGTTTTACAACCAATCTTTTCAGGATATAATGTAGCTAAATGCATTTCGGTCAAAATAAGCAATATCTCCAGAAGCAACAAAGTTTTCACAAAGACTCGCATACTCAACTTTAACTCAAAACCAAAAGACAAAAATCTTGGTCTTGTCCAAAAAAGGGAAGCTTTTAAACAAATTTAGTGTGGCTGAAATTATGGGATATGTCGTTGAAAGATTGGAAAACACTGAGCAAAAAGGCTTACCTGAGTTGATGCTTTTTGCAGATATATGTACATTAACCCCACTTTTCACAGAGTATGCCTCATATGTACAGATAGCCTTTAACTTCATTTGCTTCAATTGAAGTTGGTTTTGCACAATATAAATAGACAAACGAAACGATAAATGAAGAAGCGACCCACAGGTAGCAGTCTGCGTGATAATAACATGAGAAAAATCTTGGGAAGCAAGGTGTCTGGTTCTGCTTTCTTTTTCTTCTTTGATGACTTACTCCCTTGCGAGCATTGTTTCAGTTATATCACGATGGCCATTGCACCCTATTCATGCATTCATCTACTTTCTATTACAAGCGATTTAAAAAACACTTTAAAAAAAAAAAACTTTCGATTTACTACATATAAAAACGTCGAAACAATGTTCAGAGGTGCGAGAGGAATGCACTATCATCCATCAAAGGTAACCTATGCCAAGCTTGAGTTCGAACTTACAAACTCCCGGAGAACTAGCCATGAATTTCATCGACTTCGCTTCCAGGCTAAATGATTTTAAATCTACCGTTTCTGTCACTTGAATTGGTGGCCTAGCAAAAACAGCCTTCTACTATCGATAACCCTTTTTCTACACACTGAAAACCACAATCGCGAGTTTTAACAAAATTGAAATAGTGCTTTTGAACACATTGTAGGAAAAAGGAGAGAATGCTGATAACCAGCATTTTCTTCTTTTCCCGCGATGTCTTCCAATCTATCTATAAGCTCATGTGTATCAGTTTCAAATCTATCTACAGATGCTTTCAATTTGGAAGGGTTTAAAGTTTGTCGTTTGGGAAAGGATTACAAATGAAAAATTAAATCTGGATCAATAATAAAACAACGCCAGATCACCTTAATTTCAAACAACAGAATATTTATTATTTACTTGAAAACAGTGGATTCACCTACAAAATACTTCACTTTAAGTTTATCTATATAGTCAAAAATGAAAAGAAACAGTCAACTAAGTATAAAAATAAATTATAAAATGTCTTTCATTATCATTTTTTTGTTATCTTCAATACTGTACAATCAATTCATTGTAAATATAAAGTCATCACAGATTTTTTTCCTGCAAACGATACGAGTAATAAAAGGAATACTGAGCATTATGTAGCAGTTTTTCAGCACTGTTAGCAGTCAAGCAGTCTCTCTCACTAAGAGAGAGTGAGCTCATGATTTAACGCATCACCACCATCCGCAGACAGTTTTTTTGTTCATCCAGCATCAGACCACTTTTGAAAACATTAGGACAGAAGGAAAGATCGTTTATGATAGCACCTATGTCCACAATGTCTTCTCATTTTTTTTATATGGGTATATTTTAAGCTTTTGCAATTAACCTTAATTCATATTGATAACCTGTATTTCATAAGTATGTATTTCTTCAAAGATAATTTTTTACCAGTTCCCAGTTTAAACAACCCAGAGGAAGAAGCCATTTGAACTCCTTTCCTCACAATGTTTTCTATCCTTTCAAAGATAGGTCCCTTTGTTTGAGTCATATCTTTTTTGCAGTCTGCAAAGCCTTTCAATATGGACATGTCTGTAATTCTACTCTACATTAGTCTACAATATTTAAGTCTTGTTCATACTAACTGCTCTTGCAGATCTATAACAAAAGTGTTGGTCTTTGAAAGGGTGAAAACAATAGGATGGGGAGAAAATGCTGGTTGCTTTATTTTCTGTCACCAGCATTTTCTCCATTTCCCATGATGGATTCAAAAGTACATTTCCCAAGCGTCGTAAACACTGGGTCGTTAGGTAAAGGGTCATAACTTACAAAGAAATATTCATTTTATGAGTATCTCTCAATAACACTGCTGATTGAACATTACATGTAAGCAAGTAATACCTGGTTTGGACTGAAAATCTGAGCTGATTTTTAATACAAACATGTTCATGTATATCAAACTAATATTATTATATTATTTCCTTACCACACAATCCTGAGTTTATATGACCCTGAAAAAGACAACATTGTAACGACCCTGAAAGAGACAACATTGTAGGTAAAGTAGAAAATGCTGATATCCAGAAAGTAGAAAATGCTGTTTTCTGCCTTATCAGAGACAGAAATCATCATTGGATCTACTTTTAACATGTGGTCTACAAGTGCTTTGAATTTGGTCTAGTCCAAATTTCTGTTGCTTGGTTAAGAGTTAAACACTATAATAAAAAGAAAACTTTTAAAATAGAACCATATTGAAATTATTTTGATTATCTGACAATACATTACTATAAAAATATACCACAAAAATAAAAATTCATTTGTAAATTCAAAGCACTGCCATGACTGAATTTGACAACATTTTCTCTGATCTCTGACAAAAACATTTTTATAGGTATTAAACCAACTTTAGCTAAAAAGTAGCAACAAAACAAAGATTGATTAACACTGTTCCACACTATTCCAGGAAGAAGGCTTTTGAAAATATTGAACTTCAGCAGGTTCAAAATATGCAGTCTGTCAGGAAATTGCAATCTGACCTGTGACCTACAATATTTTGAAATAAAATCTTTCTAAAGTGTTTAAATCAGTGACATTTGTTAACTTTGGGCAGATTTGTACAGTATGAAAAGAATGTAAGGATAAGCATTCATACTTCAAAATATTAAATTTAGATTGAGTCAAGAAAACATTGTGACAAATGAAAAGAATGACAGGGCAGGCATGCATACTTCAAAATATTAAATCAATGATTTAGTCAAGAAAGTAATGTGACAAATTTATACAGTGTGAAAAAATGACAGGACAGGCATCCATATGTCTAAATATTTAATCTAGATTGAGCTAAAGAAACAATGTGACAAACAGATTAAATGCTTTGCTTAATCATGAGCATAATGCTCAATTCTACATCTAAAATTTAAGTTGCCTCTGCTGACAGTGTGCATAAAGATCAGACCTTACAAAACAGGCAGTCTGATCTATCATCTACATGGGCAAATACTTCATAGGAAATTCTGGTCTTAAAAGGAGACCTTTTTGGTTCTTTCTTTACTCTACCAATGAACAACATTTTAGACTTCTATAAATTTAAAGCATTTGCAGATGACAAAATAAATGTGTCTCAAAATTTGAACTTCAATTCTAGAAGGGTAAAAAATATTGTGGGAAAAGGAGAAAATGCTGGTTACCAGCATCTTCTCCTTTCCTCACAATGTTTTCAAAAGTTTTTATGTTTAATGCTACTTTAAACCCTGGATTGTTTGCCAAATCGGTAAAGGGTTAACCCTTAAAATGCATTTCACATCTATAGCTGCTTTTACAGGCAGTATAATTCAAGGTGAGACTGTACAATACATGCTGTCTGATCTTGAATCAAAACTGTCTGTTTGTCTGAGACATCTTGGCAAGAAAAAAAAAAAAAAAAAAGAGTATGCAATTATTATCAGTTTTATACCTTACCTACTATGTTGTGTTATTGTGACTCTTTAGGGGTAAATGACAAACAATGTCAATTTCCATAGCAACAGATGTGTGCAGTACTCCATGATTTAATTCTTTACCAAACAACAAATATTCAGACTAGTCCAAGCCGAAAAAAATTGCAGACTATACATTACGGTTGGCCCATAAGTTGGAATTTAGCTTGGAAAGGGTAGAAAACGTTAGGGGAAACAAGGAATTGCTGGTTACTGGCTTTGTCTCCTTTTCCCACTCTGTTTTCAAAAGCCCTTTTCCCTCTTTTGATTGTAAAGAGTTAAAGAGAAACAGTTATTTAAATACTGCACTTAAACCTAAGTTGTGGATATTAATTAGAATAGACAGATAAATACTTTAAATGAGTACTCACAGCAAAGGTTTAATAACAAATATGAAATTACTTTAACTAATCTTGGCCTTAATTAATTTAGTTACCCATAATGGTTCTGGGATGAGCTGGTAAATGTAACTAAACTTTTTACCATTAGATAAAATTTAAGATTTTGTTCTCGTTGATAACACAAAGTCTTGCAAAACAAATTTAGCTCAAATGATGTAATCGGTCTTTGAAAGGGTTGAAAACATCTGCAAAAAATGAGAAAATGAGAAAATGCTGGGTACCAGCTTTTTCTCCTTTTTCCACAATGTTTTCGAAAGCCTACCACCTCAGATTCATAAATACTGTGGATAGTTTGGTGAAAGATCAATCTTTACCACACAATCCAAGGTTTTAACAACCTTGAGGAAGACAGCTTTTCAGACATTGTGGGAAAAAGAGAAAATGCTGGTTATCCCACAAAGTTTTCTACTCATTCACAGCCAAATCTGATAAATCCAGCCACACTCAAATTGTCATCTGCAAATTCTTTTCATTTGGATATCTCCAAACTTTTGTCATTTGGTGAAAAGAGGAGAGATAGAAAGCTGTGATCAGACATTTAGTTTTTTTTGTGACACCTTGGACAGTTTGTGGGCTTGGACAAGGTAAACTTTACCAAACAACTAAAATGTAAGATTTATCCAAATTGAAAGCATTTGCAGACTACAATTCAAGTGTGACCCAATGATTGAACTTATCTTCAATAGCATAGAAAACAATGTGAGAAAAGGAAAAAATGCTGGTTACCAGCATTTTTTCCTTTTCCCACAATGTTTTCTACATTTCTCAGAAAAATCCTCAGATTTGGGTCACTCTGAATTTGTCATCTGCAAATGTTTTCAATTTGGACGTGTCTGAAATACTGATGTCTTGTACAGAGTAAGAGGAATGAATTCGTCTTTGAGAGAGTAGAATACATTGTAGGAAAAGGAGAAAATGATGGTATTTTGCATTTTCTCAAGTTTCCCTCAAGTTTTCTTTTGGAATCTTAAAACACAGAATTCTACGGTAATGTGGTGTAAAAAGAACTACATGTACCACAACTTAACTGTTTAAGTATGCCTTTGCGACCAGGGTAGATCAAGATAAGATAGCACAAAATGTGCTATCTGGTCTTTGATCTACACTGTCTGCTTTGCAGAGATCTTTTGGACAAGAGCAGCTACTTAGTTGAAACTATTTGGGTCTTATTTCAAGACTGAAAATGTCTGTTGGGTTTATTCGGCACTCTATGGGTTGTGATTGATTGAATGGTGTTTTACGCCACTTTCAACATTATTTCAGTCATATCACAGAGACAGCTCACATATTCATTCATTTCCTGGGTTTTACAAGTACTAGGCTGGGGCTCTGAGGTGTCTTGCCCAAGGAAAATCCCACAAAAAACCAAGTGGATCCAGTGCACGTCGAACCTGGGGCCTCCAGGTTACGAGTCCCACACTTTACCACCAAGCCACATAGGACCCCTAGGGTCATTTGTGTGCTTCTCATAAACACGTACTTACACCATGTTCTCTGTTAGGTACATCTTGAGCACCAAATTTAAATCGCAGTCTGAGTTCAAAGTTTTTAACGCGTCCATTGCCTTCCATTCTTATCTGATCACTGTAGAGATATGCTGTCCCAAAATCAGCATCCTTATTGTTTTCTAAAACAGCTGGCTGAGTGATATGAGCGATTCCTTTCTCGTCAATTGCTTCTCCGCCCTGATGGTCATGTCCAGCAAGGTAACACACAATGGCCTCACTGTGTGAATGCATGACCTTGAGAATTTCACTTCCATTCCAGCATAAATTGGAGAAGAAGCATGCCTTATGGTATATTGGACAGTGACCTACAACAGAATACAGAAAGGTATCATGATTATTCCATTAAATACTAGTAACAAGCAGTTATCTCTTTCCCAAACAAACCATGTTTAAATGATTATGTTTTTGAAAACATTGTGGAAAGAGGAAAAAGTGCTGATAACCAGCATTTTCTGCCTCCCATGATGTTTTCTTCTCTATTAAAGTTATTCCATCATTTGACCCATACTTTATTTCTCATCAACAAAATTAATGCTTTCAAGTCTAAATTCTGTTGTTTAGAAAAGTCAAGGGTTGGTTAACTCTATACAGAGAAAACATTGTGTGAAAAGATGAAAATGCTGGTAACCAGCACTTTCTTCTTTTCCCACAATGATTTCAAAAGCCGTCTTCCTTAGGGTCTTTAAAACACTGAGGATTGTTTGGTAAAGGGTCAAAACAAGTAATTCCTCCTTTTCCTACAACAGTTCTGAAAGATGTTTATCATAGTGTAATGGGCTAATATCTTTTGACAAGGTTCAGAATTTCTCTGCCAAACTGTATGACTTTTAAACAGTAATAATAATAACACATGTAGATAGAAGCTTCTCTCAAACTTCTAACAAGCTAAAAGGTAGTTACATCTAGTTGTTATACACATCTATCTATTAATGAATAACAAAAGGTCTTTCAAGTTAAACAGTAACTATTTACCAGCTAGATGAAAAAATTGTCCACATGTCTAAATTCCAATGATTTGCAGATGACAACACAAATCTTGCCCTAATACTGGGATCTGCTATTGCATGGATGGAAAAGATTGTGATAAAAAGAAAAATACTACATGTAGTTACCAGCATTTTCTCCTCAATATTTTGAAAAGCCTTCCTCCTCCCAATGGTTAAAAGATGTGACTGTTTGGTCAAGGGCCAAACTTTTACCTAACAGTAAAATTTTAGACTTAAAAGCATTTCCAGACAACAAAATAAGTGTAACTCAAAAATGAAAATTTGCTTTTGAAAGGGTAGAAAGTATTGTGGGAAAGGGAGAAGATGCTGGTTACCAGCATTTTCTCCTTTTCTCACAATGTTTTCAAAAGCTTTCCTTCTGATGGGTTGTTTGGTAAAGGGATTAAGAAACCAGACAGGCATTTCTGACTTGTAAGGAAGTCTGGAATATAGCAAATTACAAACATCCTCACCCATCATAATAACATTTTGTTGTTTCCTCTCTGCTACTTCTAGTTCCTGGTCTAACCAACGCAGCTGCTCTTCTGTTACACTGCCATTATATTTTACAAATCTTTCATTTATACCTATCAGACCCTCAGAGGAGTTCTTTTCTTCATTTGGATTTATTTTCAAGATCTCTTTTGCTTTTTCATAGTTCTCTGAGCCAATGGGGTTACCAATCATACTAATCTCATAGCAATCCAAACATATGATTTTCAGACCACTGAGAGGTTCAGCACTGTAATATGCCTTCCCAGTTACAGGTAAGCTAAATCTTTCATTTCCAGAGTACAATTCACCATTTAAAATAGATTCTCTGCTGAAGTTATAGAACTCGTGGTTTCCCAAAACATGGTATATAGAGCCGTCATACGTATCAAACACATCTGTAACAGCTTTTAGTGCCTCCTCGGAAGATTTATTTGGTTTATTTTTTCCATCAATGACATCACCAAGCTGAAGAACAAAAGTCGGTCTCGGTACTGTCCTGTAGCTCCATTGATTTACTGCTTGCTTTAGTTTGTCTAAAGACCCCCTATAGTATCTGTGGTTAACTTTTCTAAAGTCGTATCCATCCTCTATGTCTGCGTATTGAACATCTGCTATCATGCCAAAGGAAAGTATGGGTGATTCACTCCCCTTGGTCAACATTCCTTGAAGAAAAGCACAAATTTAACCCCTAACTCTACCACACATTCATGACTTTTAACGACCTTGGGGAAGAAGATTTCTGAAAACATTGTGGGAAAAGGAGAAAATGCTGGTAAACAGCACTTTCTCCTTTTCCTGCAATGTTTTCTAACCTATCTAAGACACCTTCTACAATTCTAGCCACACTTGGATCTACCATATTGTCCGCAAATGGCTTGAGTTTAGACAAGTCTAAAATTTTGTTGTGTGGAAAAGGCTTAACGTATATTACCATCCCAAGACAGCTTCTTTAAAAATATTTAATACAACAGAAAAAATTGACAATAATGAGCAATTTAACCTCTTTGCCACACTTTTCCAATAGTATTAAATTATTTAACTTTAATTCATGTTAGTTATCTGTATTTTACAAAGCTGTTTTTCACAACATTGGCTACAATATTTTTTCAAGAGGTAATGATGATCAAATTATCTGAAATAATTGATTTTTTGTTCATTTACTCATAAAAGTTTTGTGGCCTGTGAAAAGAAACAAGAGCGGCAAATTGTCGCAAGATACGCCCGTCCCACCACCAGTTGTCAAGGGGGTATAATAATCGTAAAGGGCAAGTAATGCAACAAACATGTTTACCAAAGTCTCAAGTCAATTTGACTTGAGGTGACAAAGTTCTGTTCCGGACAAGCAAGAAATACTGTAAAAATGAAGATCAAAGTGGAATTACTCAAAATCCGCACTAGGTAGAGTTATTGTTATTGCGCACTGTACTCCGTAATATTGCAAGAAACATGCATACCAAGTTTGAAGTCACTCTGACTTGAGATGACAAAGTTATATTCCGGACAAGCACTAAATGCTGTAAAAATGACGATCAAAGGGAAAAAACTCAAAATTTGTGCTAGGAACAGTTATGGTTCTTGTGCACTGCACTTCGTAAATTTTCAACAATCATGCATACCAAATTTGAAGATGTTCAGACTAGAGATGACAAAGTTATATTCCGGACAAGCAGAAAACGCTATAAAAATGACGATCAAAGGGAAATAACTCAAAGACAGCATGAGGTAGAGTAATGGTTCTTTCGCACTGCACTCCGTATTATTGCAACAAACACAAATACCAAGTTTCAAGTCAATCGGACTGGAGATGACAAAGTTATGCTCCGGACAAGCAGAAAAGGTTGGAAAAATGACGATCAAAGGGAAATAACTCAGACAGCACCAGGTAGAGTTATGGTTCTTTCGCACTGCACTCCGTATTATTGCAACAAACACAAATGCCAAGTTTCAAGTCAATCGGACGGGAGATGACAGAGTAATGCTCCGGACAAGCAGAAAATGCTGTAAAAATGACGATCAAAGGGAAATAACTCAAAGACAGCACCAGGTAGAGTTATGGTTCTTTCCAACTGCACTCCGTATTATTGCAACAAACACACATGCCAAGTTTCAAGTCAATCGGACAGGAGATGACAAAGTTATGCTCCGGACAAAGAACTGGATGCCTCCCACCCGGACTGACGCCCGCCCGCCTGCCCTTATGCCATAGGTGATCCCATAATACGTCCTGTCTTCGACGGGTATATAAAAATTTATAGATCTATATAAAGTTATACATGGTAACCAGCATTTTCTCATATTCACACAATGTGGTCTACACTTTTAAAGGTAAACCTTACCATTTGAGTCACGTGGAATGCAAATGCTTTCCGTACAGTTTAAAATTTTGCTGTCTGGAAAAAAAACTGATTAACCCTTCACATCACAATCCGAAGTTATAACGACCCTGAGAATGAAAGCCAGGGATCATATATATCTAAATATACAATCCCTGTGAGAGCTTTTGAAAACATTGTGGGAAAAGGATAAAATGCTGGTAACCTGCATTTTCTCATTTTCCTTCAATGTTTTCTTTCTTTTAATAAACAACTTACACTTTTCAGCCATTTTCATTTTTTAGTCTGCAACTGCTTCAAATTTAGAAACGTCCTGAATTTTGTTGTTTGGTAAAGGGTTATTGTTAAAAGTTAATGGTGAAAAGAAACAGCATTTATAATGTACAGTAATATTTAAACTCACTTTCTACATACAACACCCTGGTCTTTACGAATTCTGTTGAAAGTTGTGATAGGCTGTCCAAATATTTGTCGTACAGAACATTCACCTGTATTTAAAGATCTGTGACTGTCAGTTTACCACACCTAGATCTAACGATGAGACTGAGTTAGACGTCAAATGCTCCATGTCATTGTCAATTCAACACCTGTGTCTGTGAAATGTGGTGAAATACCAGTGTGACTAAGCGTGTTAAAATCTGTATTGAAAAATGCATTGAATCGTGACAGTTTTTGTTTGGTCTGTAAGCCTGCAGTACATTATGTGTTAATGAATAAAATCACACAGTGATACAGAAATGCAATGTCTACTTTCGTTTTAAATCTGACATGCCAGTTGACGCCATTTTTACTGCGAGCGTGTTCGTAACTGATATTTTTCGACCCCGAGCTCCAGCTGGGCCCCCTGAAAAAAAACCTTGTACCAAACAATCCCGTGTTTGCGAGACTCTGAAGAAGACAGATTTTTGAAAAAAAATGTGACAAAATGAGAAACCAGCATTTTCTCCTCCCCCACCCCCAAGTTTTTTCTTCCATTTCAAAGGCAACCAAAATCATTCGAGCCATTTGATTTGTCGTCTGGCAAGTGTTCTCAAACTGGACAAATCTAAAATTGTGTCGAATGGTACAGTTAAACACTGGGCTTTTCATAGTGTAGTTGACCGTTGACAGACCAAAGTTAAATCTGTTAATCACAGCTAACTGTTAATCATTACATCTACCTTACAAACAAATAATAAGTGGCTTATTGACAAATAAAGCCTTTTTCAAATATGATACAGTTCCTAGGAATCAGCTTTGTCTGCGCATGTCATATTCTTCGAAGATTCGACCTGTCTGCTATGACGCATCACCCATTCCGATTTTGGGGAAAAGTAGGGGTTATACCAAGCTATTACCCAAGCCTGTAGGGGCTATTTTAATAAATGGCCGGTGCATAGGTCACATGCTAGCTGATCATAGGTATACGAATCGGTTGTCGTTTTAAGAAGTAGTCCGGATCTGTACCCAGAATGCCCAAATTAGACAGATATGTATTTGTAGAATGCCATCTAGCATCTAGCGGGAGATAATGAGAAATCAGTCATTATCTCCCGCTAGATGGCATTCTACAAATACACATCTATCTACATCCTCGGAACCCAGGTTTAAGCATTACGTTACTCTCCATGCATTGCAGAATGAATCGAAACTGGGTCAACGAGGATGATCTATCTAATACATGGATCCGTGGTGATAAGATAAACCAACTTCCTTGGTTACTGTTGCCAAGGGCTCCCAAACAACCACAGTAAATACATATACAGTATAGCAGATAACCTACTTAAATCGTGATGTCATGACTGTATCTCTCAATAAAATTCCGGAAAAAATATTTTTATATGTATCTGCCGATGACAAATTCTCGGTAAGTAATTTAAAGATGCTTAAACTAATTTACACAAGGATATGTAAAAAAAAAAAAGGCGTATTACGGGGGGCTACGGACAATGTAACCAGGGATTTTATCCCTGATGTAACAGATCTACTTGTTTTAGCAAAGTTTTGAACTTCAATGAGAAAGAATAAAACACATCAACAAAACTACGTTTTGCCACAGAATGATAGAATTAAAGATACTTATTGTTTTCGTAAGGCTAGTAAAATCATCTGAACATCATACCCAATTAAATAACACTGAATTACAAGCATTTCGAAAAATTTATAGATTATCTGGTTCTACAGAGAGGTGTAAGTTTATGAAAATTTTTAATATCAGGTAAAGGGAAAAGGGTTGTCTGATGATTTTAAAATGCGTTAAGTGTGCTGTCAATTAAGAAACTTGTTAATATCATGGACGGTAGTTTGTTTTATCTTATGATATACTACAGACAACGGGTGGTCAAGTTGATTAGAGCGGCAATTTGGTTTGCAATCAAGCACACTTCCTATCAATTAACAGTTTACCAACACACGTACCCTTTTTGACATGGCAGATGTGCTAATCCACTTTAACTCTTCGCCAAATGACAAATTTTAGAACAATCCATACTCAAACATTTGCAGACAACAAAATAAATGACACAACAATTGAAAATTGTTTTTGAAAGAGCACAAAACACTGTGAGAAAAGGAGAAAATGAATGTTACCAGTATTTTCTCCTTTTTCCGCAATGATTTCAAAACCTGTCTTTCTAGGGGGTCGTTGAAACTCGGGCTTATGTGGTAATGGGTTAAACGGCTAAGTCAAAAGAAAAAATTTACAAGTTGCCTATTGAGCTGAACTTCCACCAGTACAGAAGTCAGACCTTTTTACGATCGAAATCTACTCTTAGTAAGGAAGACAGTAAGAACTATACGCCAAAGTGCTTATTGTAAATAGCAGATAGTTTAAGTCCAGGACTAAACCTCAAGTTATTTGCAATCTGATCTATATCTACACATTCAGCATATTCTTCATGCACATGGGTTAAGATTAACGTCAAACTGAAACATTCGTGACAACTGCCAATTTTTGGATGTGATAGGTTATTGAACAAGGTTAGAAATTCAAGTAAACGTATTTTCTTTTTATTAGTATTTTCATATCTAGGTCTATTTTTACCTTTGTTTTACATTTTAAAACACTTTTGTCTCTTCAGAATCTTTCAGAGGGGACAAAAACTATAGAATTAATTAATCCGTTGTGTAATGTAGCGCTGATCAGAACTCTTTACAAATGTCCAAATTTTCAGTCATTATCATAAATCAAACTTGTCTACAGCCTCTGCGTGATCTCACGTCAGCGGTACACGTTCGCAAAGCACGTATTTTAAACTTTTTCTTAAATTAAAATGTTTAAAACACAAAATAAATAAAAACTGTCGCATCACTCCAACGTTAACAGTGGTTTATTTTGGAGCCGAAATAACAGACAACAAGGCTGCACATCGGGTAAAATAAATGCGATGACCTGATTGGTCAAATATCGATTCCCACGGATCCATGTATTTGGGCATTCTGGGTACAGAACCGGACTACTTTTCAAAACGACAACCGTTACTTTGAACTTCAAAATCAAATAAACGTTTACTCAATAAAACGCTACCTGGTGCGATTCATTCAGCTATGATCAGCTAGCATGTAACCTATGCGCCGGCCATTTATTAAAACAGTCCCTACAGGCTTGGGTAATAGCCTCGATATAAGCTCTACTTTTCCCTGGTATATGGGATGGGTGATGCGTCATAGCAGACAGGTCGAATATTCGAAGAATATGACATGCGCAGGCAACGAAGAATCGGTAACTTTTGAACATTTGCTTTTGAACATTTGCTCGGGTATATATTGATCATAAGTGGATGAATGAGTAGAGATACTGGTATATGTTTTGACCAGGAAGATCCCTGGTTTTGACAGATATATGGGTTAAATCTGATAAATAAATTTCCTTATCTATAGATCTATATCTAAAAGATTCATTTACAGATCTAACGATAAATGATAGACATCAGCTTTAAGTAGACTTATGGATCGCTGAAAAGATTGATGTCAAAGATAGCAAAATGTTTATTTTGATGGGAGAATTTCCCAGTAGATCTATTATGTGTAACGGTCTATTACGAATACAGGTCGTAACAACAAAATTTAAAAACATGAAAACATTTGCAGACGACCACTGAACTGTGGCTCAAATTATTGCAATTTGTTTTCAAGAATGGAAAACGATGGTTGGAAATTGAGAAAAGTTTGTTATCGACATTTTCTCTTGTTCCCACAATGTTTTCAAAAGTATTCCACCTAAGGGTCGATCGTTATGACAGTCCCCAGAGTTTGGTAAAGGCATCCTAGGTACTTGATCGCATGTAACAATAATAAAGGTTCTAGGCTTGATCAACATATGAATAAATTTCACAATAACGCAAGACTCGTTGTTGAAAAACAGCAAAGAGTATTCTCCGGCCGCACTCGAAATCAAAGCGTTGAGAACCCTGAAGTGGTATTTGTCAAGGAAGCCATTGTGTGGAATTAATAATTTGAAAGGAAAAGAAAAATATTATTCAAGTATTCAACCTACTATGCAAATGAATACCTTTTTTTTGGTTTAAGAGAGAGTACTCATGACAAAGTTAGGATTATTTGTGTATTGGTGGTCTCCCTTTGATCATTCAGGAGGAGTCAGGAGTAACGTCCCTTGACAGTAGGGTGCATGATAGATAGAGAGAGAAACCATGTGAATATATCGAATAAAATTAAATTTGTACCTGAAAACTATGATTTTGAAATATCTTTGGCCATCAATATTTAATTCCCAACATTACAATCAATTATTTCGATCTATAAATACTCATGCCCAATCAAATGGAGTAGCGCGCAATCATTGGATGAACAAGCCATGGGACGAACTGGTTTTGGAACGAAAAAGCCCAGGACCAAGTGATCGGTAGACAAATTTTGTATCATTGCGCCAATAGAAGGCTATGTGCAAGTGAAGCTATTTTCAATCAAAAATTAGTATTTCCACGATCGATGGCCTCACCTAGTGTATTTCAACATGTCATTTCCAATTACATATCTGAGTGCTACCGAAAAACTCATTTGCCTGAGAAAAATTGAGTTTAATTGGGTTTATTTCCTTCGGCTTTGCACAAAATACGATACATGGTCTTCAAAATTCAATATTGAACTCACAGTGGTATTGTCTTCGACAAATACCACAAAAATAGGCTGCATTTCCCGGCCCCAACGGCCCCCATCTAAATATTTTATTCATTATTTGATTCTGTCGAAATTAGTATCAAATTAAAGCCTAGATATCATTCTTTCATATGAATTAAAATACAACATGATCATCGAAATACTTTTTGAAATATTGTCGATCAAAAAATGGGTAAGATTTTCATATTTTCTTCCAGGTATTTCATGAATTACACAAATCCGGCCCTTGTGCTAAATCCTCTATTTCGTGGAAAACATCGCGGAAACTATTTCTAAATGAAAGTGTATGGTTTTAGCTGCCCAAAACTATAAAAATAAGAAAATTTCGATTGAAAATAATAGAATAATAGGTCTTTGAAATGATCGACCCACGATGAAATTCAATGACTTTCCTCACAAATCCGGCCCCTGTGCTAAATCCTTTATTTTATCAAAAACAGCAAAAATATTTCTAAATGAAAGTTTACGATTTTAGGTTTCCAGCAGAATAAAATTTACTAAATTTCGATGGAAAATAATGGAAAAATAGGTCTTTGAAATGATCTACCGGCCATGTAAATTCAGTGAGTTTTCCCACAAATCCGGCCCTTGCTAGATGCTTTTTTTAGTCCCCTACCGGCGAAGCCGAAGGGGACTTTAGGTTTGCACTCCGTCCGTCCGTCTGTCCGTCTGTCTGTCCGTCAGTCCTCCGGCAAATCAGTTTTCCGGACTTTTTTTCTAAACGCTGGCAGATATTCAGCTGATTTTTGGTGTGCAAGTAAGCCACCATGAGTTACAGATCAAGTTCGAGTTTCGTTCCGGTCCGCTGATTTTTGACGAAATTACGGGCCTTGGACTTAGAAAATTTCACCGAAAAAACAGTTTTCCAGACTTTTTTTTCTAAACGCTGGCAGATATTCAGCTGATTTTCGGTGTGTAAGTCAACTACCATGAGTTACAGGTCAAGTTCGAGTTTCGTTCCGGTCCACAGATTTTTGACGAAATTACGGGCCTTTAAAATTTGCTTTTACAGGGGCATTTGTGTTTCACAAACACATCTTGTCTTAGTAAAACTTCTTCAATGAACTGACATTAACAAGGAAAAATGTTTATATATCCGGCTTTCATGAAAGCATTGCATACACAGACAGACACGATGCTTATAATTCTGAAAGGGGATCAGATACGTTCTTTCTCCTCCACAGAGTTTCACAAACTATACGTGCCAGCGATATATACGGCCAGTAGGGGACTGGGTATTGCTATGCATACTATCAGAATGCTTGTTTTATCTGATATCAATCCACCCTTACCCAAGGAGTATTCAAATGATTAATCAAGATCTTGTAATCTTATTACACATTTGTATTTATACATAAAAATATATTTATAAACGCATAGATCTATGACTGTCGATGAAATTTGTTACAAACATCAAGGTTTTGTTAAAAATAAAACCTTAAGCTGTTATGTATCTTCAAAATACAAAGGAAAAAAATTAAAAGTAATGCAGGGTGTATGTTCAAAGGGTTGGCTAAATCAAATACGCGACTTCACAGTAGCACGGTCGAAATGGCATAGATTACGTAATGATAAGCAGGCTGATAGGATTATGAAGGCACGTGTTCAAAAGTTATTTGACCGGCCATAAAACATCCTGGAAAACGGATAAATTAACCGTGACGGTAACCAGCATTGTGACCAAAGGAGACACAGCTCTAAATAAGCAATTGTTCTTTTCCCACATTTTTCCCCTTTTCTGAATATTATAACATATAATTAAGAATTGATTGTATCTTGTATTTATTTAATGCTGTTCAATTTTCATTTCTTGTCACGATTTTCTTAATGTACTTTTATGGCAAAAACACATCTTTTAGCTAGTTTAGCGAATGAATGAATAAAAATACAATTAATACATGCATCTTTAAAACCCTACCACAAATGAGCGTCTTTTTCTCATAAATCAATACCTTACCATGAGACCACATGATTTTGAGCATCATTAAAAACGCTTACTGAAACATCATGGGAAAGGGAGAACGTGTTGGTCTTTTAAAATGTTAATTTGATCTATGCATTTACATTTGCCTGTGTAGTATTTAGTTATGGTGTTCATATATATTTTTTTATGCTCATGCTTGCGTAAAGTAGTTTTGTTTCAATTTTCCAATATTCAGACAGAAATGCTAATAAGGAACCACTTATACCCAAAAAATCTTATTACTTTTTTACAATTTTAAAGCTAATATTATAACCTCTTAATTACATAAATTTTCATACATCTGCCCAGGGATCGTATATATATACGATCCCTGATCTGCCGAACATCTTACTCTTTCAATATATGTAGTCAGAATGTTTCTAAATTGAAACGCTAATTACTAAAAAAAAAAAAAAAAAGGAAAAAACATGCACCAATCTTTAAAAATTCGTTCAAAAGCTTATATTATGCAGTCTGTAACTTTACCAAAAATTGGATATTAGATACATAATTAGTCTAAAACATAGGGGCCAGATATTGTTAATTTTCCCATAATTCCATGTATATCTTTCCAAAATTTAATAAATTCTGAACCGTTATAGCACAAAAACTCCTGCATCAATTTTCAATTTCTGTATACCATTAAAAAGGTTATTAAATGAACTTTGAATTTATATTGATTCAAGATTTTTTTTTAGATTTGATGAATCGTTAAATTTTCAATATTGGGGCCGGATGTGTTACTCGATTCAAATTTCAAAATATTTTTCTCTGAAAATGAATGAAATTATTTTAAAACGCTTATAACTCAACAATGCCTGCGTCAAATTTAATTTTCAAAGTACCGTATCAAAGCTTAAATTGATTAATTTATCACTATATTATTATTATTATTTTTTTTTTTTTTTTTTTTTTTTTCAAATCAAAGAAAAAATAAAGTTTAAAATATTGGGGTCGGCTTCTATCTTTTAAAAATTTCGAAACTTTTTTGTAAAGAAAAATGACAAATGTCAAACGCTATTATCTCAAATTTACATAAATGAATTCTTAATTTTCTATATAGCATTAGAAAGTTTATAACATTAGCTTTAATTTGACCTTAATTTCATCAAATTTGGTACACAAATATCTAAGATTTAGGTAGGGCGGCCGTTTGGGCCGGGAATTATAGATTATTTTTCGAGTAAGGCCGGGGAATACACATACCCAATTCAAACTACCCTTTACGAGCCCTAACTTATCCATTATCTCCCGCTAGATGGCATTCTACAAATACACATCTATCTAATACGGGCATTATAGGTACAGAACCGGACTACTTTTCAAAACAACAACCGTTACTTTGAATTTCAAAATGAAATAAACGTTTACCCAATAAAACGCTACCTGGTGCGATTCATTCAGCTGTGATTGGCTAGCATGTAACCTATGCATCGGTCATTTATTAAAACAGCCCCTACATGCTTGGGTAATAGGCTAATAGCTTCGCTGTAAGCCCTACTTTTCCCGAATATTCGGGGGATGGGTGATGCGTCATAGCAGACAGGTCGAATCTTTGAAGAATATGACATGCGCAGACAATGCTAACTTATCGGTAAATATCGTGTAACATCGAGGTTTTCGTAAAGGCTATTCGGCCAATCTCAGCAGCGTCCGTCTTTAAATATAAGAGTTAGGGGCCGTAGACTCACTAACTCATCGGTAAATATCATGTACCATCAACGTTTTCGTAAAGGCTATTCGGTCAATCTCGGTAGCTCCGTTTCTTAAGGTAGTAGACCCCTAACGCTTCTAGTACAACATGGAATAAAATTTCTTGTTAATTCATAAATAAGGATTTATACTGATATAATACTTTTGCACATTTTTAAACCGACCAGAAATTCCTTTGATGTCTATCTTGAAATTATTTGTTGATACTTTTGTTAGTTTTCTGAAAAGGGAGGTAATTATTATCTCCATTTCTAATGAGAATATAGTGGTTTTAGATTTATAAATGATAATTCTAAGAAGGAAAAAAAGGAAAAAGTGGCTCGGTTAAAGTAGTACAATAATACTCATTTTTAATCATAGCAAATTTTGCGGATAATATTGTAGTGGAAATAGCTGTTTTCCATTAGGGGTCTACTACCTTAATATGAGAGATAGGGGCCGTGGACCTTAATGTAAGTTAATTATTTTTACATTCAATTAGAAAATGGACGAGATTACTATGCGCTAGAATGTCGACGAGTCCAGTTGGGAATGAGTGTAGAGGGAATATCAATAGCGGGATTACTATGCGCTAAAATATCGACGATTCCAGTTGTGAATGAGTGTAGAGGGAATATCAATAGCCCTTTATGAATATTGGTTTGATGAAGAAGCTGTTGAGATTATAAGCTAATTAAGTTTCTACCTCAACAATTAACCCCACCTGGCATCCCCCAACTCTCAGACCCGCGGAATAAACATGACCAGCTGAAAGGAAGTTCCAAATAGACATGCGCAGTGCGCTGTTTGTTTTCACAACAACTTTCTGTCATTTTCTTGCAAATACGACAGAACTACCTGGTCCATGATAAAACCCTTTGACACTGACAAAGAAGGGTGGGTTACATTCAGAAATTCAGCCCGATCTGTTTTATCTCAGTTATCAATTCAATTCGTGGTTATAAGTGAAAATCTGAGTTCACTTTTTTACCAATTTGTGCAGTGAACGCGTGCATTTTCGCTGGAAATTCGAGTGAAAATTTCCAGCGGAATTTTTGCTGTGGTCGATGACTAGTTCAAGACGAAAGGACAAATAAGTTTATGATAATGTTAAAGAAATTACTAAAGGTACTAGATAAGTAACAGTTTACCCCGAAAGAAATTGCTTCGTGAAAGCAAACCAGTCGTCTAAATTCTTCAGAAAAGGTTAGTTCATCTTAAATCTGAAACAAAGCTTGTTCCTCAGGGTCATCAATACAGTCAAACTTTGGTGGCTCGAATATGGGTAATTTCGAATACCAAAGAAAGCTCGAACAACAGTATCGGTCCCAGCAAAATCTATTCATACTGTTCTACCTCGGAAAGCTTGCACAACCCTTAATTAGAACTTTCGAACATATATCGTGGTCCTGTCTTTCATTTTCCTGTGTATTTTACCTCTCAGAAGTCGAACAAAGGGTTAGTCAACAATCAGACGTTGGGTTTCACACCTACATTGCTAATTGGATATGCCGGTAATCGTCTGTCAAATATTTGATAGGGTGCATGCTTTTAACACTTACTGTAAAATATACACATACTTGCTCAAGGTGTCAATTACAAATTATCTTGCTGTGATGTTTTTAATTTTTTGTCTTCGAGGTTATTAACCTGAATTAGTGGTCAAGTCATTTTTGTAATGCTATGGTTGCATGAAGAGTATTGCTTTTCAACACATTAGGTTTTATTAACCGCTACTGTGATCTGACTTAATCTGCACATGTAGTGTTGATAGAAGTTATAATCAGAACATAAACAAGGTGATGTTTCGCTCTCAATATCTGCAAATGGCCTTTTTTTTCTGATAAAATGACTTTTAGATATGTGCAAAGAAAATGACCTCAGGAAGCGGCCGTTTAACTCGTGAAAATAGGTTGCTTTCGGCCGAAATGGATACTCTCTAAAAAAAAAACATTAATAGAGTGTATCGATTTCGGCTGAAAACAAGCTATTGTCAACAATTAGACGGCTGATTCCTGTAAAATGACAAAGGTATGTGGTGTGTTCTTTGCGATATTTCCAAATACAAAAAGTTATAAAGATGCATTAAGAATACATGTAACTCGTTCACTGACCACTTAATACCTTGAAATATGGATACATCGAACTACAATATTTCGAACAAATTACCTAGTCCCAGGGGTGTTCGAGCTTCCAAAGTTTGACTGTACTTGGTTTTTGATTTTTTGGTGAAGGGTGAAGCCCTTAAATTTAGCCAGTGTATGAGTCTCAAAGGATAGGGGTATGGTACCATACCATGAAATAACACTAGTAGGCCTGGCTCTGGTTACAGCAGTAGTCTCAATAATGAGACGCTACGGTGATTTTTTTCATATTTGGATATTCATTGTGCACCGTACCGTCTCAAGTCCATCATAAATTTTCCGGTAGCAAAGATAGAGCGCTATACTGACATTCTGTTTCGTCGGTTTAATCTGTATTTCAGCGAAATGCAATTAACTTTTAGTAACAAACATGACCAAAGACAAACTATTAAACCCTTCATTACCTAAAGAACTTGAAGAAGTCGTTTATAACATGTAAATCTCGGAAAACACACTGACGAAATTTATCGGCCATTTTGTGTGTGTTCGGGAAGGTAAACAACTCGAGTTAGGATGAAATGCACGGTTTTCTCTTATGTTCAGCGTTTAAATTGAAAGTATTTGTATTTCAAACGAAGGGTTATTAAATATGCAAGCAACAGGTATGTTTAAATCCTACTTTTGTGCTCTGTTTGCGAAATTATAAGAGTTCAAACTTGTGCACAAAATCTGTGCAGAGCTTTCAACTGATTTTGTCTTGATCGTCTCTGTACCCAGAGGCAACCAGTCAAAAAGTAACATGGCCTTTCAGGACAGTTGTCTGTACTAGCTATGGCAGTAAATTTATCAAATACTTATTAATCTTAATGTCCATACAATCTTCCATACCAAAACTTCACAATTTTATCAGGGGGGCGGGAAGCTTACTCTTTGGAATGATGATGTTAAAAGGTGTAGATCTATGATATGCTGAAATCCTGGTACAGCAGTACTGTACACTGGGGCGACAGGCTTTGGTCAAACACGGGTTTGGTAAAAAGGATTTATGGAGCAAATTTAGTGGAGGATCAGGGTTCTCCTTTGACCCGGGACTCCGGGTTTTGACGCATGGAAATCCGAAATGACCCGTTTTTGACGCTCAAAAATATCTGCCTAAGCGTCAATCTGACGCATGAGATTACCAGCCAAAGGGTCATATAAATTATGTTGCATGCATCCGGCATGAATGTAGCCTATAATAAACACGATCAGTGTCAACTGTGTACAGACGCACGCAGCTCTGTTTATCACACGTAATCAAGCTGGCGAGTGGCGAGTCATTTTTGAAAACATGATAAAGGTGTTAGTCTAATTATCTAGAGTAAAATGACAGGTTTTCAAGTTAACTGCTACCCAAATTAACAAATTTATGTCAAATCATGCAGTAATACTTGAGAAAATATTAACTGATTTGAAAAAAAGATCGCTGGAAAAAAACGTGAAAACCCATGACACAACAGAAATCATTTTGACATCGTCCGATCAGAGGCACTTCAAACTATCTTTTCATCTTTGGTGACAAATTTAAACAGTGAATTTATACTTATTTCTTTATAAAACAATAAGTGAAAGCTAAAATCTCTGTTTCAAAATTAGGAAAAACTTTTTAAGATGAAAATAAACAACAACCTATAGATAAGGGGAGGGGGGAACCGGAACAAGTGTGAAAGAAAAAGTAATTGGACAAGAAAAGAAGACTTAAATCTTAAGAAATAACACTTTAATGGATGTGACCTTTATTTTCTACCTTTTCCACAATGTTCTGGGGTAAGAAAGACAAATCAAGTCGCTCCAGCCACATTTGAATTGTCGTCTGCAAATGTCTAAAATAATTATGATCTAGTCAAAAGATTTTGTTCTTTGGTAAACAGTTCAAAAGTTGTTTGTGTCCATTTATTCATCAAGATGAATTACATGCTAGGGCTGCAATTTAAAATTCTTCTGTCCACTTCATTCCAACAGCTCTCTACATAAACAAAGAATATAAATGGAAAGTTTTCATTATTTCACCCTTATCTCTCCGTGATAATTTTGACCCTTGGACATTTCTATTAGACTCTTGGAAATTCCATTTTGACTCTTGAAAATTTGGGCCCAAGAGTCAATGACTCTTGGGATTCTGGACCTAGGGAGAACCCTGGGAGGATTCGATTAAAATAGCAATTAAATGAAGATTATGCAGTGTAATGTTTATCACACTTTTACCTGGCTTTAATTAGTTTGGCTGTTTTCGAAGAAAAGGACGAGTTATTGTCATAGCCCTGGTTCTGTCGTTGTGTTTGTAATTACTATAGATATTTACTTCAAACTTAGACAAGTTGTTAACTGTCTAAAGAGGAATTCATACAACAGGGGCAGGTAACTATTATAAAATTCTTGACACAGTTATGCCCCTTCTGTGACGTAGAATTTTCATTGAAAATCAAGCACTTGCAGCCCAGTGTTGGCACCCGCATGCAGTGCTCTTGTTTTGTCCGACACCTGATTACATCCATCAGGATAGAAACAAAATTAATGACAACCATATGGATATCAAACTTGGTTTATAAAAAGTCAAAGAAAATACATCTTTGAAACCTTCAGAGTAAAAATGGAGGATCTTACATGAGTGTTTATGTATTATCATTTTTATCAAACGAGTTGACTAGAATTGTATGACGCGAGCCTCGGCGAACATCAAATACATTTTAGTCAACCAGCTTGATAAAAATGATAATACAGATTCTGTTTATCACATAAAACGAATGACAGACAGTAAAGTATCTTGCATCATCACCTTAACCCTTTAAGACCTATCCAAACTGAAAGCATTTGCAGAAGACAATTTCATAGTGGCTCAAATGACGCAACTTTTCTTTGATAGGGTAGAAAACTTTGTGGGAAAAGGAGAAAATGCTGGTTACCAGCATTTTCTCCTTTTCCCACAATGTTTTCAAAAGGCCTCTTCTTCAGGGGTGTTAAAAGGCGTCATTGTGTGGTAAAGGGTTAAGCCTATTATCTTCCAGGGGTCCATGTTTGCAGTTGTAGTTGAAACATGTACAGTACATACACAAGTAGATAGCTCTTTGACATATACGCCGAACGTAGAGTGAAACAGTTTCTAGAGAGGGTAAATTAAACCTTTTCCGCAATTTTGTTGATTTTAAATAAGTTCCGGTACATCTCTTTGTTTTGATTAAACATGAATACACGTATTAAAAACTTTCCACGCTTATACATCTAAGCAACGATGATGCCATTTTTCTGCGAAATGGCATAGTTGTACAAATTCCAACACATGCTGTTTGGTTCCTCTGGCTTCATGCGCTCATGACTAAAAAATAACCAGAACTGGGACCCAAAAAACAATAATACACCAGTGTATTATCGAAAATAAGTCATGGGTTTAATACACTGCCGGAGGAGGTTTTATGTGATAAAGAAGTTTCCTATACAGGTCCTTTTTAGAAAACCAGTTTTTAGCTCCACTGGCCGAAGGCCAGCGAGCTATTGTCATGGCGTTGTGTCTGTCGTCCGTCCGTCCGTCTGTTCGTTCGTCCGTTCGTTCGTCCGTGCGTGCGTCCGTAAACTTTTTCTTTAAAAAACTTCTCCTCAGAAACTATTGACTGGATTTTTACCAAATTTCACAGGAATGTTCCTTTGGTGGTCCTCTTTCAAATTCCTTCAAATAATTGTGTTCCATGAAGAATTCTGGTTGCCATGGTAACCAAAGTAAAAAACCTTTAAAAATCTTCTCCTCCCAAACCGCTATTTGGATAGCATTATTATTTTGCAGGAATGTTCCTTAGATACAGGTTTACAGAATTCCTTAAAAAAAAAAAAGATCTGTCAAAAAACATGGCTTTTATGGGAGACTCATTTTCCTTTTATGGTATAAAGTAAAATCTTTGAAAAATTTCTTCTCTAAAACTATTCATTGGATTTCATTGTTGTTTTGCAGGTAAGTTCCTATGGTGGTTGTCTACCAAATTGTTTCTTCAGTGAGCTAAAATGCAGGATTGAATGATAATTGTTAAAAACTTCCTTTCGCCATTATAGAAATATCAGGCCTGTGGAGCGATACAGGCGCTCAAGCGCCTCTAGTTTACCGAAACTCCCTAAATCAAACACAGCACTAGTATGTATATGTGGTCAGATGAGTTTTAAGAGGCCAATTATGCTGTTTAGTGGATGATTTGGGAATGTTTTTTGGTTCTAAATTTGGTTGAATTTATCAATATGTAAGAATTGATTTGAGTGAAAAAAAAAACAACGTTTTGTCCCTGCCAAGGGTACTCATCAGGTGGCCTTTGCCAGTTTACCAAAACTGTGTATAAGTTCCAAATAAGGTCTTTAGGTTTCATTTTTGACAGCATAAGTAATTACTTGATGATAAGATAGTATCTTGATTGCATATAATTCAACCAAATTGAGAACCAAAAAAAACATCCCTACAATAAATCATCCACAAAACAGCATAACTGTCTTCTTAAAACTCACCTGATCATTAAAATTTCCAAATGACCACCCAAAAAAATTCAATCGACCACTTGTGACCAGTATTGACCACTTCTGGAGTATTGACCTGGGTGGTTTTAACCGGTTAAAACCACTGGTTAAAACCGCCCCTGGTTTGGACCACCCAACCTTGCCTTTGCCACAGTGCGCGAAATTGATGCTGCACAACAAGAAAATCATGTTTTTTTTTTCTGTTCTGTTAAATAAATTATACACATATATTTGATTGCAATCTCTTCCATCCTCATTTCAGCATTTATAGAATCTGCACCTCCTAATATCATCTACCCGAAGAGTAACAACCTCTGATATAATGGCCAGATCAAAGGCTAGATCAGTAGATGTATGGTACCATACCCATAGACATTGCTTTCACTTGAACCCACTGATATGGTGGTGGGAGCTTGTTCCAAAGATAGTTTTTCGGGTCTTTACAACTACATTAGACATGCCTTTATAAAACATTCTGGAAGTGTTTCTCTTGTCATTTTTTATTCAGCCATTCTATTCATTTTCATGAGGCTTGTCAGTGCAGTAAATGAGAAGTGAGACACTTAGATTCTTGACCATTTAGACCCCTTTCAATTTTCAATTTTGGGTACACTTGGACCTCTTTGGAACACATGACGTGTTGACTGACATAGATAACCTGTCAGCCAAATAAATTTCATGGACATAAACTTCTTTTGATATAGCAAACCATAGATTTGTATGATAGCAGCCAATCAGGATCCATGAGAGTGTAATTTTTGGACATGGGTGCACCAATGGAATAGTTGTGCATGATGATTTTTGTGGTATTTGTTTTTGTTTGTTTGTTTGGTTTCATTCAAATTTTCTTAAATCAGTGAAGGAAAAAATACTGTAGGTTTAAAAAGTTATTGTATGAATGATGTTGTATTTTACAGTGAAAGCAAACATCTCAAAAAGCAGATTAACTTGTTTTGTTTTGTTTGTTTTTAGGACAAAGAACAACTCAATATTTTACCTATATGATTGTATATAAGTTACTCAATATAATGATAATATGAATACTCAATATAATGATAAAGTTTGTAAATTCTGTTGGTAGAAATGATAGATAATTGATCAGAATCTGTGTGTGGTGTTACATATAAATTATCCAGAGCAATAAGTTTATTAAAAAAATACTAGCTCTTATATGGCACAACTAGGATGACTCCTTCTCACCCATCGAATGCAAGAGTCATGCTTATTATGGTAACAGAAAAGCAATTTGCTAAGAAAAGGCATGTTGGAACCCCTCTATGGAAGAAGAGTTTAATATTTTCTTAACTTTTTTTTACAGATTGGCCGTGTAAATACACCAAAACAAATGAAAACAAGGTAGAGTCCAAGTAAAGTCAGAAAAAGTGTTTGATGTTTGATTGATGAGTATGCGATGTGAATCCCACTGTGATGGAACTAGGGGCATATAATGCATGGTGAAATAGATCTGTTTGAACCTCATAAATCCAGAGAAGGAGACATGTATTTGAGACTGCGCTTTATGGAACTGTGTCCAAAGTCCCTACAAAGAGTCTGCCAACGCCGCTGCACTTTAACTAAAGCAGTTTTTTACATAACTGTTCTATTACTCATTTTAATGTGTCACTACCTTGTGTATCACAGACCAACTCATCATAAACCAGTACGGAGAGTGCCATCTCCACCTGTATCAGTAACATCATGTAACATGCAAAATTTTAGAAAATTTCCAGACAGGGGACCAAACAATCATGATTCAAAAACTAATTTTCCTATTAGTCGACGTGTTTTAGTTCTTGTTGAATCACCATATGCCCGGACTGCAAAGAGAATTGTTAATGCAATTGATGCAGCTAGATTTCCTGTGAAAGTGATCTCGGATGAGAAAAATCTCCCAACATTGACACATATGAACAAAGGCCGGTTTGGTCTCATCATCTTTGAAACTATAAAGCTTTATCTTAGATTGAATTACTGGAATAGACAGTTAATAGATAAATACTGCCGAGATTTCAATGTTGGAATGATATTTTTTGTAAAACCACATGATGAATACCTTACAAGTTCTGAACAGTTGGTAGACTTCCATTTAACAGTGCAATATAACCTAGGTATCAAAGACTATAGACTTAACAGTAATTCCTATGTATGGAGGATACTTAAACCAGGAGAACTTATAGAAGGACCATTACCTCACGATAACTGGGTAGTGTTTCATACTAATCATTCAACATATGAACCTTTGGCATATGCAGAAATCACAAGTATGTATGAAGATGCCTATTTAGACAGTTTTATGAACAGCAACAAGTCAGTATATCCAGCAATACTTGACAAAGGCTTTAATGATGGTATTAAGAGAGTGTTTTTTGGCTATGATTTTACATTTTGGTTACATAGTCCGATGTTGTTAGACTGTATATCCTTTCTGTCCCATGGAAGATTGATCTTACCACTTGACAGATATATTCAAATAGATGTAGATGATATTTTTGTTGGAGCTGAAGGTACAAGAATGAAAGCTACAGATGTTCAGGTACCTGTGTTTATTACATTTGTTTTATGGTGACCATACTTTTTTTTTGTCAACTCTTTACCAAATTACAAAATTTTGGACTTGTCCAAATCCATTTAGCATTTACAGACGACAAATGAAACATGACTGAAATGATGAAAATTGTCTTTGAAAGGATAGAAAACTCTGTTGAAAAAAGAGAAAATATTGGTTACCAGCATTTTCTCCTTGTCCAGCAGCGTTTTCAAAAGTCTTCTTCCTGAGGGTTGATAAAACCGATTGTTTGGTAAAGGGTTAACCATATGATTTTAATCAATGGAGATGCATACGTAGCCTCACCAGTCGTGCTGCTAATGTTGATTGTGAGCTGACCATCAGAATCAAATATTAATTGATACTCACCAATAGTTCAAAAGATTGTTCCGATTGATCTTGGCCAATCAGATGGGAAGTCTGTACTATGGATAGAATGTTTTGGTGAATACAGCTATTCTATGCTGTTGAACTTCAAATATTTGTCAGTTTTTCATATTTTCAAAATATTTAATGTTTGTCAACTTTTGATAGTTTTGGGTTCGTCAAGAAAGTCCGTACAAAAATTGGTTAACGCTTTGAGTGCTCAGTCAAAAGCATTAGCCGTTTTTGTAAATGATGTACTGTAGATCAAGATCAGACTGCCCTATATGGACAGTCTATATCAAGATCTGTGAACAGAGCTCAAAAGCCTGACCTTGGGTCTACACTGCTATTTTGTGAAGTACCCTGGCAAAACCATTTTTGATTTTGCAGTGCTACTATCTGTTACAGTTACTTTGGCTGACCAAAGACAAATTTATTTTTGAATGCATTTATGGTTAAGACCATTAACCATTTTCCTCTATTCCATAATGCTTCAGATTTCTGATTTCAAGAAAAGTATAGTGGCAGGATTTGCATGTACTGTTTACGTACATGTATATGTATTATCTCTATAGCAACCCTGGTGATTGTACTCTCAGACTGACGTTTTTATAAATTTCAGCAAATGTTAATAATTCAGTCCCTGCTACAAACCAAAGTTGAAGGTTTTCATTTTGTTCTTGGTTTCTCTGGGTGGTACTATCAGCATGGAAATGATGAAGAGGATGAAGGTGATAGACTGTTTATAAGTAAGTTATTTAGTGTTCATCATTTCTATGCAGATTCTCTAACTTAAAAAGGAATGTTTATTTCCTAAATTTTTATAGTAAACATGTTCAACATGTGACACTTTGTGTACTTCATATAAAACTTTTGCGTCAGAGGCCTTTGAAGATGGCCTGAATGAAGGTTTAAGATAGGAACACATCTGATAACACTGTGACAGATGGGGAAAATTTATCATCATGAGTAATTCCTTCTTTTACTACAATATTTTTGAACATGGTCTACTGCAAAACCTAAAGTGTTGTCCACAGGAGTTAATGTGTTTGAGAACTTGGATATTTGATACAATTTTACATGAATGATGTAAGATTTCTAGGTGTATTTTTTCAAGCTTGGAGTCTTGTTTTGGGAGGGGGGGGGTTATTTTGTATCTATTATATTAAGCTGTCACTTGTAAAACCTGTAGTTCAGATGGTCATAAGAATAATGGGAGAAAAAAGTGAAATCCAAATTATCTCCCTTGTTAGATATAAAACCAAGGTAACCAAATTGCATCTAGGTCCTTTTGTTTGGTTTCCTTTGTTTTTATCCTTGCTTTACCAAGAGATGTTGCGATTATTATAATTTGACTTATGATGTATATATGTAAGGTCTTCATAGTATTTGCAAATCGATTTCCTCACACTAATACCGTTGAAATGTATCAAATAGAACAAATTTGTGGTTTGATAAATTTTGAAGGAGATATTTAAAACTGAACATTCTTAATTAGTGCAAAGGATATCAAGGATAAAAACCAAGTAACACCATATTCAGGACCTACTAAGTAGTGGAGAGTTATCAAGGGAAGTAACTGCCTTTTGTCTTCCATTGGGCACTTTAAGTATGAAATACTTGAAGTCTGACTGTTGAGCCAGGTAACTCAGTTGGTAACATACAGCGCTTGAAAACCAGGGTTTGCTGGTTTGATTCCCAGCTCAGCCAAATTCTTTCTGAGGATTGATGAAAATTATTCAGGGTTCATTCCTCTCTCTCTCTCTTGAACATTATGCTGTTGATGTTCATGTGAGAAGCTGCCACTGGCTTGCAAAGAACGATGGATGAAGTACTGGTAACAGAAACTCCAGAATAACAAGGATAAGTGCAGTGGCTTTGCAATATAATTGAAATACATAAAACAAGCAAATTAAGTCTGTCTTGATATCTGGTTATAAATTGGAGTTAAAACAATTTTGGTGATATTGTATACTAGTAATGCAAGCTTTTAGATTGTTACAGGAGACCACTCCTTCATGCATGGCTTCGTCCCGATTTAAATACAATACCTAACAACTGCGTTAGGGAGATATCTGTTCAGCTCAGTGGTTATGGTATTGGTCTTTTAAACCTCGAAAAACGAGGATCTTGTCTGCCGTGGGTTTGAATCTCGCCAGATGCGGTTTGTATTTCTGCCATGCATTTGTTCATTTATTTTTTTGTTACAGACTTTGTTTGTAAGATGGGGGCTCGTCCGGGATTGGCCATTAATCCCATTTGTTGTCCAAAAACAGACATTTGTTGCCTAAATAATAGACTTACTGCCTAAAAAGGCTTTGAGTCATCAATAAATGATGACTTTAAGAGGGGGTGTGTTACGGGAGACCACTCCTTCATGCATGGCTTTGTCCCGATTTAAATACAATACCTAACAACTGCGTTAGGGAGATATCTGTTTAGCTCAGTGGTTATGGTATTGGTCTTTTAAACCTCGAAAAACGAGGATCTTGTCCGCCGTTAGTTCGAATCCCGCCAGATGCTGTTTGTGTTTCTGCCATGCATTTGTTCATTTGTTTCTTTGTTACGGACTTTGTTCGTAAGAAGATAAAAAAAGAAATTGGTGAGAAGAATGTAGATGAAAAAGAAATTGAAAAGAATGTTAATATATCTTAACAGAGCATGCAAAGAAGTTTTATTGGTTTCCACACATGTGGAGACATGAACAACCGCACAAGTTCCCAGAAGAAGATTTACAGAGAAATATGCGCTTGAATTACCAGTTTGCTAAGGTAAACATATTTATGTGTGATTTGCACCAAGAAGAATGGAAGAAATAACAAATTTACTTCACTAATTTACAGTGCATTTATTCACCAGGAAAAATTTAGACTTGTCAATATTCAATGCATTCATTTGCAAATGTAACAAGCTAACCCTTTACCACACAATCCCAAGTATTAACAACCCTGAAGAAAGAAGGCCTTTGAAAGCATAATGGGAAAAGGAGAAAATACAGTGAAAGAGCATTTTCTTCTTTTCCACGATGTTTTCTACCCTATCAAAAACAGACATCATCATTTGAGCTACATTTAATTTTCTCTGCAAATGCTTTCAATTTAGTTGATTCCAAAATTCTGTCGTTTTGTAAAGAGTTTAATGTAGCTCAAATAATGAGATTTATATTTGAAAGGGAGAATGCTGAATACCAGCATTTTCTTAATTTCACAGTGTTTCCACAAGCTTTCTTTTTTAGGTCCTTAAACACAGAATAGGTTTGTTGAAGATTAACAAAAACAAGAGAATGTGAGATTAGTTGCTTACAATAAGCTATTTGCCTCTTTGCTCATTATCTTTTACATACTATTAAAAAACAAAATCTACAGTTCCTTCAAATGTTCAGCCCCCATATCTGATTCATATCCATTAGCCTCATATTGGCCCATACAGGAATCTGTAACTTTGGTATTAACTGTAATATTAAAATTCCTTAACAAATTTCTAATTTTCAGCAAGAGTGGTTGCTTCTCTTTGCCTTACTGAATTTGATTATAAACACTTTGTTGATCCCTGATAATGATTGCAATGACTGTTTACTCTTCATAATGCCTTTAGTAACAGCAGAAATATTTACTGTTTCAGGATCATGACATACCAGTATTTCACCAGTATGCTGTAGCACCACATCATTCAGGAGTGTATCCAGTTCATGAACCACTCTATAATGCCTGGAACACAGTGTGGGACATACGTGTCACAAGTACAGAGGAATACCCCAGACTGTATCCAAGTTGGGCACGAAGAGGCTTCATGCATAAAGGCATAATGGTAAGGATATCCTGTTGGGGTCCACCCTCGTACATCCTTTTATGCTTGACTTCAGATGTGTGAAAAAATAGTTTATTTTGTTTCAAGAGATACTGAGCTAGAATGATAAATGTACATTACATGTATTTATTGCTTATGTCCCAAGATGTCATCACATGTAAACTATATCTTTTTTGGAGAATAGGACAACCGCCGGTTGTTCTTCCTGTAATCATGAACAAAGAAATGCAGCTACAGTATTTCTCAAAGTCTTGACTGAAAATTAATTGATTTATTTGAATTACATGTTTGAATGGTCAAGTGTTACTGTTTTACATGAAACAGTTGAAAAATACTTGGAATCATATGGAGTTGTTTGATAGCATTTCCAACAGTAATTTAGTTGTATTAGGTTAGCCAGTGCCCTTATGCATGAGATCCATGTGTAGCCTAGTACCAGTACTATGCAGAACATTCTTTGCAAGTCACTTGCTGCTTTTACACATATACATGAGCCTTGCTGTGGCAAAGAGGGGTATAATGCATCTCCGAGTTGCATTATACCAAACAAGTCATCACTTGAATCCATAGAATCCATTTTGTCTGACAATAGACTGTATCTGGAATTAGAATAGTCCTTTGACATGCAGAAAATTTACAAGTAGCAAAAAAGTTTGACCCATGTCAGCCTGTACGGTCTATGCAGGCTAACATGGGTCAGTACTTTTTGCAGGTGTATTAAAGCCCCTTTTCATAGAGCATGGCTCATATATACACAAGTTCAAGACAATGTTTAGTGGTGAGAGAGAAACTGATTATGTTGTGATTACTATTATTCATCCTTGAAAATAGAGTATGGCAAAGCTGAAACTGGAATTCACAATCCCTCAGCGTAAAGTGGAATATGTGAACAAATGCTAATGCCTGTAAACTACTACTCAATCATGATTTTTTCATCTACAAGGTGCTGCCACGACAGACATGTGGTCTTTTTACACATACCATCTTTTTGGACTCCTACCCAGGTGGAAGAGCAAAATTAGATGCCAGTATTCATGGTGGAGAACTGTTTCAAACATTCTTATATAATCCTGTAAGTACATGGAGTTTATCTGGTATAATCATGATCATGTTTCTTGAAGAAATTGCTGGTGGTGCCTCAGTAAATGATGGACACAAACTACAACTGCATAGTGTACTTGAATTTTATTAAACCGCTACCATACAGAAAAAAAACTTGAGTTGTCCCCTTTTAATGCACTTTCCGACGACAAATTAAATGTGGCTGAATATTAGTGAAATTTTAGAAAACACTGGGAAAAGGAGAAAATGTTGGTTACCAACATTTTCTCCTTTTCCCACAATGCTTTAGAAAGCCATGTTCCACAAGGTGGTTAAAACTCTGGATTTTATTTATAAGAGTTAAATCTTTACTTCTTGAAATACATTGTGTGAAAAATGAGCAAAACTGAATAGAAGTATTTTGTCACTTTGTTCTTTTTTCTTACAGATTAGTATATTTATGACACACTTGTCCAATTATGGAAATGATAGACTGGCTTTGTATACATTTGAAAGTGCTATCAAGTTTGTACAGTGTTGGACCAATCTGAAATTAAAGCAGGAAACACCTATAAAACATGCCATTCGATATTTTGATATGTACCCAGAAGATGAGAAACCTATTTGGAGAGTAAGTGGTACTGTATACGTGGAAATTTTTGTGAAGTGGAAATTGTTGTGATTTCGCGAATTTGAAAAATTCGCAAACTTTTCTGGTTGCGTATTTTACCACAACTATACCAACAAATAACGAGCATCTTGAATTCGCAAACATTTCCATTCGCAAAATGTCTCTAATTTGTAATTTGCAAATTTTTCGACACGCATATATATATATCCACGTATACAGTAATTCCTTTCATCTATTAACTCTTTACTATATAACATTTTAGACCTGTCAGAATCCAAAGCGTTACAAATGTCAAATAAAACATGGCTGGAATTATAGGATTTATCTTTAAAATGGTAGAAAATATTGTGGGAAAAGGAAGAATATGCTGGTTATCAGCCTTATCTCCTTTTCCCTAAATATTTTCTAAAGCTGTCTTCCTCAGGGTTGTTAAAAATGGGATCATTTGGAAAAACATAACAGCACAAGACTAAACAAGGGTAAATTTTATTCTTTAATTTATAGGCCTATAGACCTGTGTATTACCTTTTTGTTTTGCTTCATCTCATAGAAGAATTCAAACCTACACTGAACCAACTCTGTAGACTGAAACTGAGATTAGTGCTTGGCCCAAGTTTTTTAACTCTGTAACAAACAAAAAAACTGTAACTCTAGTCTCTCTGAGTCTCTCTCTGAAAGATTTTCGTAACTTCAGAAATAAGATAAAATCCACTTCTAGCAGTTTCAAGGCAGTTTTTGCCAGAATACCCGCCAATATTTCAGACAGAATAAATCAATGATCGGATTGTACATGCTGTGATGTCTGATATTGATCTACTCTTAATGCGGAAGAGTCACGTGTTGCCATTACTATGCTAAAATTCTGAATCTTAGGTTGTACAATTTTAAAATACCATTCCTTATTGTAGAATCCCTGTGAATATGAGAGACATTTAGAGATCTGGTCACTGAACAAGACATGTACAAAATTTCCCAAGTTCCTTGTTGTTGGTCCACAAAAAACAGGTTTGTTACATCTGTTTTTTTTTTCCGACTTTTACATTTCAGGATTTAAACATTCAGAATATTATACCTCTCTTCACATAGCCTGTTTTGTTTGCAAATACAACCTTTCATGCCCCTGTGGTTGACAGCTGTATGGAAAACATAGAAGGAAATGGAGCAAATGCTTGTAACAACTCCTTGCATCATCTGTTTTATTTGGAACAGTGTTTTTTTATGTTTTATTTGGAACAGTGTTTTTATAGAGCTGAAGAACAGTGTTATACTTTACTCCAAATGTTTGTCCTGCCAGTACTGTGTAATAGTTTTTGTTACATATTTTAAAATCGCCTTTACAGTAATGGTTTAAAACTGTTTTCAACACACCTTACAGACAGAACTTTTTAAACATGGTAACAAGTTTAGAAATAGTAGCAGAAAAGGACCATTCATTATGAATGTGAGGCTTTGGAGAAAAAAAATAGGTAATGCGAAAAATGGGTTCAGGTATTATCTCATAGCTGCATGATTATGCTACCAAAATGTAAGTGTAGCAATTACAGGTATTTCCTAATCCAGTACTACCAAGGTATTATGTAAGGAATTACCTTATTGCCACTTTTCACAGTTCCAATCTGCTTGCTGTTATGTCAGAAACCAATTTATGTCCTTTTAAAACAGATTTCATGCATCAAGTCTTGTCTTATGTCTTTACCTATCATTATAAAAAAATCAGGTGTGAGCTTAATGTTAATTGCACACCTCCCACTATTTACTTATCACAGGAACAACTGCTCTATACTCATTTTTATCCATGCATCCTGTGATAAGAAGTAACTACAACAGCAAGGAAACTTTCGAAGAAGTGCAGTTTTTCAGTGGCAAGAACTACCTCAGGGGAATCGATTGGTAAAGCTGTTATGATACATAACTTTTGTCTAAATAGATTTCTTATACAATGCACAATTTGATAGTCACATTTTTTCGCCCAGTGTGGGGCTTTGGGAGATAATCTAGGACTACATAATCTGCTTCTTTTGGTATTATTTAATTTCATAGGATACATTCATTGCTATCATCCTTTTCAAACCACCAAGTCGAATATCACAGTGGGTAGGGTACAGGACTTGAGACCAGGGGTTCACTGGTTCGAATCCCCATCTCTCCAATTTTGAATTTCTTTTCAAGGATTTATGAAAGTGGTTGCATCAGGATTCATTCCTCCACCACCACTGGTCATTGTTTTGAAGATGGTTATGTAGAAAAGCAGCCAGTGGCTTGCAAAACATATTGTCCAAAGTACTGGTTAAAGAAAATCTAGGATAGCATGGATAGGTGCACTGGTGGCTATAAGTGAAATAATATTGGAAACGGCATTAAACATGATGGAAACAAAATTTCATTTCAAACGAATAAAGAACAGACAGCATAAAATCCTCAAATAAATCTAAACAGATAAAACTGAATTTTCTGAGAAAATTAGTCCACACTAATCTGAAAGCATTACTACATTATAATAATTCTTCAGCAAGGTTTTTTGAACATCAAAACATCAGTTACAATACATAGACAACTCTCTTATCTTTCAGGTACATGGATTTCTTCCCAGTACCATCCAATGCATCAACAGAGTATTTATTTGAGAAAAGTGCCACATATTTTGATAACCCCCTGGTCCCGATGAGAGCACATGCTCTATTACCAAATGCAAGAATTATATGTATTCTCATCAATCCTGCTAAACGAGCATACTCCTGGTATCAGGTAATTGTCCCATCACATAGAAATGCAGATCTTGCCTTTTTTCCTGTTAGCTTTTTCATATAAAGGAAAACACGTGGTGAGTGTGCAGACAGAGTTGATCGAGATTACTTGGCACAGAAATTGCAGTCGGATCATTTATCTGCAATGACTGGTATTTGGAGAGATATTCTGGTCTGAGGGGCATGGAAACTGCAATCAAAACAGTCATGAAGTTGTTACATGTTGGTTTGGCTACTGACAGAAAGAGAAAGATGTGGTTTCATGTACTTAGCAGTCTAGAAGTCACATATATCATTGTACTGCCGTTTCTGCTAAAAGTAACTAACAAATGTATCAGCCATGCTCTGTGAAAAAGGAGTTAAATGCATCTGCACAAAATATTGACTCGGGCCAGCTTTCAAAGTCCGTGCAGGCTGACCCAAGTCGAAACATTTTGCTATTGGTCAATTTTCTGCATGTCAAAGGACTGGTCAACTTCATGTTTCAGTTATTTGTTAGTCAAAATGGATTGTATGGATCCATCATTATATGATTACTTGTTTGGTATAAGGTATCATGGAGATGCCTGAAATTCCTTTCTGCTAGAGCACTTGTCATATCCAATGGATTGTTTCAGTGATTGAATTTTATACCTGCAATAGGCTGCCTCCCACCCTTCTTGTCAATCTGCTTCTACTTCAGTCTTCATGATAATCAATTACTGGTTTGACTGATTTAGAATATTATGTCTGTCTGCATTAGATAAACTCATAACTTGATGCTTTAATTATAAGGCTTTTTACAATCCTGCTGTTGACAACTTTGAGGAAAACATTGATAAGGGAACCATTTCTAGTAGCATTTACAGGCTATTGCTGGGATTCCATTGTATTTTCCAAACAAATGAAAAAGAAAAAGATATACTAGTAATCATCATCACTACAAGGATAACAAACATTTGAATGACAGGTTGTGTTGTTCAAACATTTGTTGTTCTTGTAATTTGTTTATGATGTTTTTTTAAGTCTCAAAAAAGCCTGTACAGTTGTTCGTAAAATATTACATAAATAAATACTGTTTTTGTTGCCTTAAATAGCACATGCGAGCCCATGAGGACCGAATTGCTTCAAACTTGTCCTTCTTTGAAGTGATCTCAGCCCCTGAAACAGCTCCAAGTGCTGTGAAATCACTCAGAAATCGCTGTCTTGAGCCTGGAATGTATGAACATCATTTAAATAATTGGCTTGACTACTATTCTTCAAGACAGGTTTGTATCTCATTGTTGTTATCCCCCGCCGAAGGTGGAGGGATATAGTTTTAGCATTATCCGTCCGTCTGTCTGTCCGTCCGTGTGTCCGTCAGGGACTATATCTCCAATACCATTGGACAGAATTTCGTGAAACTTCATATGTGTGTACAATAACCTCTTCCACAGATATATTTTGTTTATTTTTTTGATTCGATGCAAAATGGCCGACTGGGAGTGATTTTGAGTTAAGCGGTCATGTAAATTTTTGAAAAGGTCATTTTCGGCGGGGGATATCATTTCAACGAAATTGCTTGTTTATTCTTTTTATATGCTCGTCGAAGACGGGACGTATTATGGGATCACCCATGTCGTACGGGCGGGCGGCATCCAGGTCTTTGTCCGGAGCATAACTTTGTCATCTTCAGTCCGATTTTCTTGAAACTTGGCATTTGTGTTTGTTGCAATAATACAGAGTGCAGTGCAAAAGAACCATAACTCTACCTCGTGCTGTCTTTGAGTTATTTCCCTTTGATCATCATTTTCACAGTATTTTCTGCTTGTCCGGAATATAACTTTGTCATCTCTTGTCTGAACATCCTCAAATTTGGTATGCATGATTGTTGAAAAATTACGGAGGGCAGTGCACAAGAACCATAACTCTTCCTTGTACGAATTTTGAGTTATTCCCCCTTTGATCTTTATTTTTATAGCATTTCTTGCTTGTCTGGAGCATAACTTTGTCATCTTAAGTAGGAATGACTTGAAATATGGTATGCTTATTTGTTGCAATATTTGGAAGTGCAGTGTGCAAGAATTGTAACTCTACCTCTTGCTGTCTTTGAGTTATTTCCCTTTGATCATCATTTTTACAGCATTTAGTGCTTGTCTGGAATATAACTTTGTCATCTCAAGTCAGAACGACTTCAAACTTTGTATGCATGTTTGTTGCAATATGTGGATCACCCATGGTGTATGGGCTTCCGGACGGGCGGGCGGGCGACTGGGCGGGCAGGCGGTGTCCAGTTCTTTGTCCGGAGCATAACTTTGTCATCTCCAGTCCGATTGACTTTAAACTTGGCATTTGTGTTTGTTGCAATGATACGGAGTGCAGTGCAAAGGAACCATAACTCTACCTCGTGCTGTCTGTCTTTGAGTTATTTCCCTTTGATCGTCATTTTTACAGCATTTTCTGCTTGTCTGGAATATAACTTTGTCATCTCTAGTCTGAACATCTTCAAATTTGGTATGCATGGTTGTTGAAAAATTACGGAGTGCAGTGCACAAGAACCATAACTCTTCCTAGCACGAATTTTGAGTTATTCCCCTTTTGATCTTCATTTTTATAGCATTTCTTGCTTGTCCGGAGTATACCTTTGTCATCTTAAGTAGGAATGACTTGAAATATGGTATGCTTATTTGTTGCAATATTTGGAAGTGCAGTGCGCAAGAATTGTAACTCTACCTCTTGCTGTCTTTGAGTTATTTCCCTTTGATCATCATTTTTACAGCATTTAGTGCTTGTCCGGAATATAACTTTGTCATCTCAAGTCAGAACGACTTCAAACTTTGTATGCATGTTTGTTGCAATATTACGGAGTACATTGCGCAAGAACAATAATTCTTCCTAGGGCGGATTTTGAGTAATTCCACTTTGATCTTCATTTTTACTGTATTTCTTGCTTGTCAGGAATGAAACTTTGTCACCTCAAGTCAAATTGACTTGAGACTTGGTAAACATGTTTGTTGCAGTTACGAAAAGTGCAATGCACTGGAGCCGTAACCTTACCTGATGCTCTTTTGGAGTTATTCCCTATTCATTATTTTTTTTTTTACAGCTTTTCATGCTTCTCTACAATATAACTTTGTCTTGTCATGTTGGATTGACCTGAAACTTTATATGCATGTTTCCTTAACATTAGAGGAAACATTCATGCCTATTTCAATCACTTACATGATTTCTGCTGCACTACTATTTTCCTGTACCTGCCCTTTACGATTATTATCCCCCCTCGACAACTGGCGGTTGGACGGGCGTATCTTGCGATAATTTGCCGCTCTTGTTTAATACTGTTTTCATGAGTACAGTATGAAATGTACATATCTGTGTTTTCCTGGAGTTTCTTTTGTATTGCTGTGTACACAATTCTTTCCAAGATCACTGGCTGCTTTCCCTCATAAATAAAGTCATAAACAATGTTCAGCAGCCAGGTATTTCATCTGGGCTGTAATAAATGACTTTTAGATGTCTAATACACATGTACATATGCAACAGTCGTGGCAAAAGGAGAAATAGCTTGTAATAGACAGTCTTTTACTGCCTCAACGTTTCCAAAAGTGATTTGCTGCTAGAGAAAAATGTTCATTTGCAGGAGGTAATGGTGTTAGTGATATATTCGAATTATTCAAACAAAAGCATGTTTGAGAAACTGAAATGTCAGTGTGGTTTTTGAAATTGAGCTTTCATTCTTATTTCCTTACACTGTGACTCAAGACAGGCTCTTTTGTGTGATTTCATTGTTATAAATGAAGTTTCTTCTCCAAAAGTTTATTGGTATCAGTAAGTAAATGGCAGACTGACATGAAATTAGCAAACAAAAGACTTATTTGAAATGGTATAGTAACTATCTATTTTTTGTCACATTTTTCATGGAATTTCAGATATTTATTGTGGATGGTGATAGACTGAAAAATTCACCTGCAGAGGTCATGGATAAATTGCAGAAATTTCTTCATATAGAGCCTGCATTTGATTACAGCAAAGTGTTAAGGTAAATAGAGAAACCTCTGAAGGTATTAATTCAAATCATCTGTTCAGAACATTTTAGAAATACTTGAAGCCAAGAATCATTTTTAAGAGAAAGGGATGTGAGTGCCACTTTTTTGTAATGATTTCTATTTTATGTCGCACAGCTGATGTACTTGATGTGTTTTGTTAACTTGGTCTGCATCAAATGTCATGAAATAAAGAAAGTGTAAGAAAGAAAAATAGTTATTTCAAGGATCTTATGGGCAAAAAGAGCTATTTATAGCTAGTAACAGAGAATCCCTTGGAACTTGTTATTGCTTCATTTCCTACTATTTTTTCAAAAGTCATCCTCTGCAGACCATTGCAAAGTTATGCTTAGATGGGCTAACAGACTATCTGTTGCAGACAGTTTCTAGCTCAAGTGGGTTTGATGCATTATACCAAGCAAGTGATTAAATAATTGTGGATCCATAAAATTCATTTTGTCTGACTATTGACTGGTCCTTTGACATTGAGAAAATTGACCAATGACAAAAAGTTTAGATCCAGAACAGCCTGTGCAGACTGTGCAGGTTGGCTTTGTTTACAGAGCATGGCTCATTTATATATACATACATTATTACATGTATATTGCTTTCAAAGTAGGATGAGCCTCCAATATCCATATTCTTTTCAGGTTTGATTCTACCAAGGGATTTTACTGTCAAATCACATCAGAAGATAAAACAAAATGTTTAGGGCGCAGCAAAGGGAGACAGTATCCACCAATAGATGATAAATCAGAAGAATATTTGCGAACATTTTACAGAAAACATAACTTAGCTTTATCTAAATTACTGGATAAAATTGATGTATCCAAACCATCATGGTTATTAGATGAACTGAAGGAATAATCAGTGGGAGTTCAAGCAATTTTTCCTCTTATTGCATTTATTCAAAAGCTCACTTCTGAATGAGAGTTAAAAGATTATCTGGCTATGGAGAAAACTTGGTATGATTGATAAGCCTGGTTGAACCCTTTACCAACCAATTGAGAGTTTTCACAATCTTTCACGGAGAAGGCTTTTCAAAACATTTTTGAAAAAGGAGAAAATGGTGGTAGCCAGCATTTTCTCCATTTCCCACTCTGTTTTCTACCCATTCAAAGACAAATCTTAGCCATATTTGCCTTCCGAAAGTGCTTTGAAATTGAATTAGTCAAAACTTTAGTCATTTGGTTGAAGATTTAACCAAATACATGTACAGCACAAAGTGTACTTGTTATGTTTCTGAAATAGAGTTTTTGAAAACACTGTGAGAAAAGGAGGAATTGCTTTTTACGAGCAGACACTCTTTTTCAATGTGTTCAAAATCATCAAAAAAGCATATTTTTCCTTTATTCAAAAATTGCTCTTTTGTGTCGCATTTACCAGGTAGAGGTATACTGGTATCTACTGTCTATCTGCTGTATGGTAATAGGTTAGATGGAAAATTGCAGTATTATATGTTTTTGTAGAAGATGGGATAAAAAAGGGAGTTGTTTTCTGCTATGATTTAGGTGTTTTGAAGAAAAAAGAAGAAAAGGAATGTTATCTTTATCAATTTGCTAATGTACCTACATTCTAACAAAAAGGATATTGACTACAGTACAAAGTAAACATTACTGCTTTCTTTTATGCTTTCAGAGGTTTATAAAAATCTAACAGTGATTTTAGTATGATACATAAAATCTATTCATTGTGCCAAATATTGTTGTATCTATTAGTGCTGATATATGTATAGTATATGTGTAAACAGGAATATCTTGCTGTTTCTATCACACTATATGGTAAAGTATAGATAAAATCAGATCTATATACACCTACACAGGTGTTTGTCAGCTTTAGGCAATAGCATAATCAAAGAAATTACTTTTTATGATATGAAGTGGTTTCTTATTTTTTTACACTGTATTTGCTCTCTGTTGAAGATATATTTCATTATTTTTATGTTACTGTATGATTGTAGATTTTTCACTTCTATCATTTATTCTTAGATGACAAAAGAGTATGATGTATATTCTCAGTTTAGAACTAAAGCCCAAATAATTGCAATTTTAAGATTGCTTTTGTTGGAAAAAAAAAAGTGGACAGTATAGATCAAAACTTACTTTTTGTGCAGTATGATCTTGATCTACATGGTCACAAAGGCAACTGAAGTTATAAAAGATGCTCTAAGAGTTAGGTTCCTTTGTTTTTAATTATACCATGTATATTGTTAACTTGAGTTCATGGAACTTGTTAAACAAAGTTTGTTTTTTAGCTCCACTGGCCGAAGGCCAGCGGGCTTATGTCATGGCCCGGTGTCCGTGTGTCCGTCCGTGCGTCTGTCCATGCGTCCGTCCGTCTGTGTGTGCGTTAACTTTTTTTATGCCCCCGCCATGAAATGGCAGAAGGGCATATAGAGTTACCTGTGTCTGTCTCTCTCTTAAAACGTCTTCTTCTCTGAAACTACCCATCCAATTTTGATGAAACTTCACAGAAATGATCCTGCCATGGTCCTCTTCAGAATTTCTTGAAAGAATTTAATTCCTTCAAAAACTCTGGTTGCCATGGCAACAAAACTGAAAAATTTTGAAAATCTTTGAAAATCTTCTTGTCTGAAACCGTAAGGCCAAGGGCTACCAAATTTGGCATGTAGCTTTATCTAGTGGACCTCTACCAAGTTTCTTCAATTTATAGCCCTGGGGTCAAAATTGGCCCCGCCCCGGGGGTTACAAGTTATACATGGGCTTATTTAGGGAGAACTTTAAAATTCCTCTTCTACCTAGCCATAGGGCCTAGAGCTACCAAATTTGGCATGTAGCTTTATCTAGTGGACCTCTGCCAAGATTGTTCAAATTATAGCCCTGGGGTCAAATTAGGCCCTGCCTGGGGGTAACAAGTTTTACATGGGCTTATATAACAAGTTTTACATGGGCTTATATAGGGAGAACTTTAAAATTCTTCTTTGACCTAGCCATGGGGCCTAGGGCGACCAAATTTGGCATGTAGCTTTATCTAGTGGACCTGTACCAAGGGTGTCCAAATTATAGCCGAGGGTCAAATTTGACTTCGCTCCGGGGGGTAACATGTTTTACATGGACGGGCTTATATAGGAAAATCTTTCGCATCTAGCTATAAGGGCTAGGGCTATCAAAGTTTGCATTTAGCTTTATCTAGGGGGTCTCTATCAAGGGTGCCCAAATTATAGCCCAGGGGGTCAAATGTAGCCCCACCCCAGGAGGTCACAAGTTCTACATGGTCTTATATAAGGAAACTTTAATAATCTACTTGTACATAGCCATATTTAGGCCTAGGGCTACCAAATTTTGCATGTAACTTTATATAATGGGCCTCTACCAAGAGGGCCCAAATTTTAACTTTGGGGGTCAAGTTTGACTCCACACCAGGGGTCACAAGTTTTACATTGGCTTTTATAGTGAAAACTTGATAAACCTGTGTCATGGATCACATATTTTACAGGGCCTTTTATTCAGCAAACTTGTTTTACATGACTTTTTATTGGGCAAGATTAAAAAATCTTTTTGTTTATAACCACACATTCTAGTTTCATATTGTAGGTCTGGGGTCAAAATTGCCTTCATTCCAGGGATCGCAAGTTTAACATGGGCTTCAAAATATTGTCACTTCAATTTAAACATTAATCAAGGGAAATAACTCTTTTTATGAAAGATAAAGTTCGTTACTATTTACCTCCCTTGATTATCAAGCTGCAGTGATACATGATTGGTGCTAGACAAGTTTTTTAGCTCCACTGGCCGAAGGCCAGCAGGCTTATGTTATGGCCCGTTGTCCGTTGTGCGTCCATCCGTATGTTAACTTTTTAGCTCACTTGAGCACAACGTGCTCAAGGGGAGCTTTTAGGATCACCTGGTGTCTGTCGTGCGTCGTGTGTCGTCAACAATTCTTTAAACATCAACTCCTCCTAAACCACTGGGCGGATTTGGACCAAACTTGGCTGGAATGTTCCTTGGAAGGTCCTCTTTAAAAACTGTTCACAGAATTTGATTCCATCAAAAACTCTGGTTGCCATTGCAACCAAATGGAATTTTTTAGGGAATTCTTTAAAAATCTTCTCCTCTGAAACCACGGGTCAGATTTTGAAATAATTTCACAGATATGCTCCTTGGGTGACCCTTTTTAAAAATTGTTCGTAAAATTTTGATCCGTCAAAAAATGTGGCTCTGGTGAATGGGGGCTTCTTGCACCATATAGAAATGAAGGAATTCTTCAAAATTCTTCTTCTCTGAAACCGCCGGTCAGATTTCGAAATAATTTCACAGGATTGTTCCTTGGGTGACCCTTTTCAAAAACTGTTCGTAAAATTTTGATCCGTCAAAAAACGTGGCTCTGGTGAATGGGGGCTTCTTGCACTATACAGAAATGAAGGAATTCTTTAAAAATCTTCTCCTCTGAAACAGCAGGTCAGATTTTGAAATAATTTCACAGGATTGTTGCTTGGGTGACCTTTTTCAAACATTGTTCGTAAAATTTTGATCCGTCAAAAAATGTGGCTCTGGTGAATGGGGGCTACTTGCACTATATGGAAATTTAGAAATTCTTAAAAATTCTTCTTCTCTGAAACGACTGGTCAGAATTTTACTTAATAGCCAGTGGAGCGATACAGGGCCATCATGGCCCTCTTGTTAAAAAGACTCATCCAAAGAACTATGCCAGAGAATATTGAGGCTGCAACCTACCCTTCAACTATAGTCCAGTGTGATAATATTCGATCCAATTTGTTCCTGTCTCATAGAGGAAGTCTAACAAAGTAATTATTATTGCTATATTTCTCACTCTCATTCCTCAAGTTAAGATCTTCATAATCCTGAGTATAAGTAACCCTCAGTTGAAAGATTAAGGAAAACGCTGAATAAAAAGAAGTTAATGCTCAAAACCAGCATTTTCTTCTTTTTCTCACAAAGTTTTCTACCATATGCAATACAAACCATATAATTTATTGTCTGCATATTGCTTTCAACTTGGACCAGTCCTCAATTTTGCTATCAGGTATAAATAATCTTTTATCTGCTTGGTTATATATATAACACACCTTCTTAACCCTGTCTAAGCTGTTATCCAAAACAACAATTTTCTGTAATACCTACTGATTCTCTCATATGACATATCTGTGACCAATACCATTTAGCGGGGGCATCCGTGTCTCTGACACACCTATTTCTAGTTTCAAACTTCTTCTCTGAAACTACCCATCCAAATTTAATGAAACTTCACAGAAATTATCCTGCCATGGTCCTCTTTAGAGTTTCTTGAAATAATTTGATTCCTTCAAAAACTCTGGTTGCCATGGCAACAAAACTGAAAAATATTGAACATCTTTGAAAATCTTCTTGTCTGAAACCATAAGGCCCAGGGCTACCAAATTTGGCATGTAGCTTTATCTAATGGACCTCTACCAAGTTTCTTCATATTATAGCCTTGGGGTCACAAGTTTAACATGGGCTTATATAGTGAATGTAATTTAAAATAGTAATCAAGGGAAATAACTCCTGTTATACAAGATAAAGTTTGTTACTATTTACCTCCCTTGATTATCAAATTGCATTTATACATTATTGGAGTTTGGTATTCAAGTTTTTTGGAGAGGAAATGTTCTGTTTTAAAGGAGAGTGATTTATTTTGATGCTAATAGTTATGCCCACATGAATGGAATGTTTAATTTAAAGTAAGGTTTCAATCACTCAAATTTTTTCAGAACTTTACCTTTCATTCTAATGAATAAACCTGATTGTAATCACTGACATTATCTTTGCATTTAAAAAGATATGACTCTTTTTATTTGGCAGGCGGGATGGAGGTTACGTTTTCAAAGTAAGTTTATTACCATACAGACTTTTTATGCTGTATGTCTCTGTCAATGCCAATTAAGCGCATGATTCATTAATTTTACTCTTTAAGAAGTGACAATTTTTTTTTTTTTTTTAGTGTACCAAGTTTAAAGCCATTGCAAAAAGACAAATTGAATGTAGCTTAAATGACTATTTCTGTCTTTGATAGGTTAGGAAACATTGTGGGAAAAGGAGAAAATACTGGCTGACAACATGTTGTCCTTTTCTCACGACGTTTTTGAAAGCCTTCTCTTTCAGGGTCATTAACACTTCGATTTGTGTGGTAAAGGGATAAAAAGCCAGTGGAGCGATACAAGGCCATCATGGCCCTCTTTTTTTTTTTATCAATAGTTTAACACATGCTGGTAGACATTCTATAACTCATATTGTTTGTTATTGTACAATTGGTGTATTTGACTTTTGTACTAGAAAAGAAGTAAGTTTCTAGATCATGAAGAATATTTTGCATCACACCAAGTTTTAAATCATGGCAAAAAAGTAAAATAGCATATAGGAAACATTTTCTTCTTTTGCCATGATTTTATAGATCATGAGGAAAATATTGCTAGATTACCTCCAGCAGATGACTCTTTGCATCTTGCAGCCCACCAGTCCAAGTTTGAAATCATGGCAAAAAGAGAAGCCTTTTGCCACAATTTTTTTCTGCATTTGTTTGTATGTTGAATTATGAATTGTGTTCTGTTGCACATTGTACAAGGATGTTTCATGGGTATCTTCTACAAATATGTTGTGGGAGATAATAAGTTAACTATTTACAAAAACAACAAAATTTTAGACTCCTTCAAATTCAAAGCATTTGCATGCAACAAAAATACTGGTGTTGCCTGTGTATGGGTACAAAACTTTGTTGGAAAAGGAGAAAATGCTGGTTACCAACACTTTCTCCTTTTTCCAACAATTTCTGCTTGTTACCAACAGTGTATTTAAAGTCTGTCTTCATCAATGTTGTTACAATTCTTGATTATGTTTTATAGACTAAAAAAGTGAATGAAGAAGAGTTTATATATAAACTTTTGGGTTTGACATAACTGACAGTTTGAAAGCAAGGGTATATTAAATTGTAAAATAAATAAACAAGAGTACCACTGTTTTTAGAATAATTATTCAGATTCTTTTAGACAATTTACAACAGCCAAAATACATGTGCTTAACCCTTTACCAGATGGCAAAATTTTAGCCTTGCCCAAATTGAAAGCATTTGCAGATGACAATTTCAAATGTGTCTCAAATGGTGCAATTTTTTTTTGATAGGACAGAAAGCATTGTGGAAAATGGAGAAAGTGCTGGTTACCAGCATTTTCTGCTTTTCCCACAATGTTTTCAAAAGGCGTCTTCCTCATGGTCGTTTAAAGTCGGCATAGTGTGGTAAAGGGTTAATCCTCACGGAGTGGCCTTGTTCTGCTAAGTGGCTAAGTTTGAGTGGTTAAGATTAGTTATCCAGAGGTCCTGGACTGTTACCTTTAATTTCTTTCCAGAAGTGTCCTTTGGCAAGACATTGTAGAGTGCAAGCCTATCAAATGTACTGATAGTCAGAAAACACATGAATGAGTTAGCTGTGGCAGTAACATGCTTAAAATGATACTTAAAGTTGCATAAAACAGCACTTAATCAATCATTAGCAATAGCAGTATTAAAATTAATGGGCAATTTTATAGTAATTAGACTTAGTCCATTACCATACAACAAAATTTCAGACTTGTCCAAATTGAAAGTATATGCAGACAACAAATGTAACTTAGAATATGTAATCTATCTATCATAGGGTAAAAAAATGTGTGGAAAGGAGAAAATGCTGCTAACCAGCATTTTCTCCTGTTCCAACAATGTTTTCAAAAGCAGTCTTCCTCAGGTTTGTTATAAGTTGTGATGGTGTAGAAAAGGGCTGAATGTGGGGTTTTAATGGCTATTTTGGCATGAGTGTCAACCAAAAATTTAACCATGTAAGTCAATGTGCATTTTGCACATTTGTGCCCCCTAGTTTGTGCATAGTGGTCCAAAGTTTGCCATGGATACAAGACTTCAAAAAGCTTCGCACAGAGAGAATAGCTATGAATTGCCTATTGGTTGGAGTTTGTAAGAAATGGTTATATATGGAAAAGAAATTTTGTCATGAACTTCGGATGCAACCAGTATAATTATAACTTGTACTTGTATACAACCTTGAAAATGTGAGAAAATGAAACAGTTGCCCCTTTTTCCTTTTCCATATCATTAAACATATTTTCTCTGTGGAAAAAATCATAAAAGAGCTATTTGACATTTAACTAGAATATTTGTCTGCTGGTTGCTATTAATGCCTATATATAATACTGTAGCATCATGATTTTTTTTTTCCTCCTTGCCAATAGTCATATTTTAACAACCCTGAAAAAGAGAGCTTTTGAAGAAGATTGCATTGGAAAAGGAAAAAATTTTGGTAACCAGCAATTTCTCCATTTCCCAAAATATTTTTCACCATTTTGAAAAATAGAAACCATTACTTTACACATATTCAGTTTGTCTTCTGCAAAGGCTTTTAGTTTGAACATGTCTGAAATTTTGTTATTTGGTAAAGGGTTATAAAGTTTTATATCTTTCTTATTTTTTGCAAATCTGGGTAAATTGAAATAACCAAATGCAAGTTATTTAAACATATCTTTTTATTGTTTGTTACATGAAGGTCGTTCATATTAAAAATAATGCATGTTGCTACATGTATTTCATTTGTAATATTATTATTCAAATTGATGTTATTTTTTTTTTTTTTGTTAGTCTTAGAAAATACTGTAAGGATGTAATGTCTTATGAGTTTGAAAAAAGAAGTAAAAGTAAATGACTGCATAACTTCTAAGTAAAAATTGAAGGTTTAAATTTAGAAATGCAGGTTGTGTTTTAGAATGCTTGAAATATTGGTGGCCATAGTGATGTAAAATTGGAATGCAGCAGGATTTGATACCCTGTTTAATTTCAACACTGTTATGTACTATCACTTTTTGAAATGCCACCAAGATTGTTCATTTCTGGACCCAGGGCTCAATTGGAGTTCTCAGTTGTTTTAAAAAGGGTTACTTAGGAAAGACTTAAAGGTCTATTTACAACCAAATGTAAACAATACGGGAGTCAAACTATGGGCAAGTTTAATTCATACCTTTTGAAAGTATGGATATTATTAGAGTTTGACAATATGTTATAGTACATTTTGTCGAAGTTTCAGTTGCTGAAGGAATATGAAAAGTAAATCTAGGACAAACTAGAATTAAAGTTTGCAACTTTAATTCAAGTTTTAAGATTAATTTGTTGTCTAATCCATAAAGCTGATGGCCTGATTGAATGTAGTATCACCCGATAGACCTTTATGAATGGTTTTCAAATTTTAGCTATGTGGTCAAAAACAGCTTTGTCCAGGGGATCACATGTCTCATATAGAGATATTTGGGAAAAATTTATAAATATCTTGTCTGAAATCACAAGACTATGATCTATGATACTTCATAGTTTGCCTTGTGGACCTCTACCTTTGTTGCTCAAATTATAGCCCTAGGGTTAAAGATGGCCAATTGTTGGGGGTCAGATATGTCTTATATCTTCTTTTTTTTTTTCAAGTATACGCATGCATCTTCCCTCAATCCACAAGACAGAAGTTTGGTCTGCTGCATCCTTTAATGAACCTCTATGAAGTTTGTTCAAATGATGGTCATGGGGTTAAAAAAAAAGTAGCTCTTTGAAAAACAAAGAGCTGTTCTGGAGAACAGTTTCTTGGCCGTCATGGTTCTCCTCTTTTTCTGTTGACAGTATTTATCAATTTCATTTATCCAGAAGTCTTAGGTTTAACTCTGTACTAAAGGACTTTTTTTTTTTTTTTTTTTCAGTTTTTTAAATTGAAAATTAATATGCTGACAGTTGACAAGATGTGGCTCAAGTGATGGGAGTTGTCTTTGCAAGGGTATCTGGACAGACGAAAAAGAGAAAATGCTGGTTGCCATCGTTTTCTCATTTTATCCCCTTAGTATTTTCAAAAGTCTTTATAGGCTCACCTGAGCACAAAGTGCTCAACGTGAGCTTTTGTGATCGTGCTTTGTCTGTTGTCCATCATATGTTGTCCATCATCCATGGATCAACATTTACCTTGTGTGCACTCTAGAGGCCACATTTCCAGTCACTTACTCATGAAACTTGGTCAAAATATTTGTCTTGATGATATATATTGGACAAGTTCGAAAATGGGTCCTGTGGGGTCAAAAAGTAGGTCATTGGGCTTAATCTTAGAAAAACCATGTTTGCACTCAAGAGGCCACATTTTCAGCCTGATACTCTTGAAACCTGGTCAGAATGTTTGTCTTGATGATTTCTCAGACAAGATCGATAGTGGGTCACATCGGGTCAAAAAGTAGGTCACAGGGTCAAATTTTAGAAAAACCTAACGTTAACTCTAGAGGCCACATTTTTGGCATGAAATTCATGAAACTTGGTCAGAATGTTTGTCTCGATGATATCTAAGACAAGTTTGAAATTTGGTCCTGTTAGGTCAAAAAGTAGGTCACTGGGCTAAACCTTAGAAAAAGCTTGTGTGCAGTCTAGAGGCCACATGTTCAGTGTAATACTCATGAAACTTGGTCAGAATGTTTGTCTTGATGGTATCTCGAACAAGTCTGAAATTGGATCATGTTGGGTGAAAAGTAGGTCACTGAGCCAAATATGAGAAAAACCTTGTGTGCAGTTTATAGGCCACATTTTCAGCCTGATACTCATGAAACTAGGTCAGAAAGGTTTTCTTTTTGAAATCTGAGATGAGTTTGGAATTGGGTCACAGCAGATCCAAAAGAAGATCACAGGGCCAAATGTTAGAAAAAACTTGTATGAAGTTCAGAGGGCACATTTTCAGTCTGATACTAGACAGTAAACCAGCAGGGTGTTTGCTCCTTCCCCAAGGGGAATTTTCGGGACTATGATTTTCTTGAGCCCCAAGTTCTCTTGAGCACATTCCCAAAGTCTGCCACCTGGCGAGTGGAGCTTTTGGCAGTTATAGAGGTCAAAGGTCATCAAGTGCACCTCTAGCCCTAACGTTACTAGTTTATCCTCAATTGACACTTCTTTGGAAATTTTATACCTTGTGAAAGTCCCAGATGATCTCAGGTAATGTAATAAGTTTATATTTAGATGATTCAATTTATTTCTAACAAATTAAAAGAACATTTAATGCAAATCAAAGCACTGACAGCACTATTTTTTTTTTTTATTTATTCAAGCTTCCAAAAAATCATAATCTGAGAAACTACAGGGATATTTTTCAGATAAAGCACATTTTCTTGTTCACTAATGCTTTGAATGTATCCTGGAAGCAACCCAAACAGTATTTTCAGATTTATTGGGTATCAATTTGTCATATTCATGGATAAAATGGAAGCACTTATAACCAAAGTTTATTAATATACTTCTTAATTTTTTATCTCAGCTCAGCAACTATCTGGTTCATTTCTTTATTTTAGATAAAAAAATCTAAAATTTTTTGGTATGTTTTTTTTTCATTGTCTTAATAAATATATTCATTACAGTAAACATAAACTTTTAGTGCAAATCAAAGTACTGAAGTTACTGATACATTGTGTACCATTTAACTCTTGCATTTAAAAACAGACAAAAAAGTTTAAAAGTAAAATATATCTTGATCTTATTTACTAAGAAGATATTGCATATACTATCTACAGTGCCTTCTCTTGTTATTTTATCAATTTGGGGCCCCGCCCGGGTGGCTCAGTGGTGAGCGTGTCGGACTCATGACCTGGTGGTTGTAAGTTCGATACCCGGTTGAGGCGAACTTTCTTTCCGGCGTATTTTCGCCTCTCACCTCTGCTGAAGCATGTGAGAAAAGTAGTCGGTGGCTTTGGAAAGAAAGTTGTGTTAGTACTGGTGTGAGAAAGCCAGGAAACACATGTGCGTCACCGACCGCCATGATATGACCTTAGCTGTTAAAGTGGCGTTAAACCCCAATACAACCAACCAATTATCAATTTGGTTCTCTCAGACAATGATATCAAAGTACTAAAATTTGAACTTGCCATGACGAAGTAGTAAAGGTATGACCTACAGCCATATTCACCTTTTTAGTTAAATACAGAATACATATGCATGAATTTAACCCTTACAGTGCTCTAGGTGAAAACACAGGCCTTTGCAGATGACATAGATCAAGATCAGACTGCACAGAACATGCAGTCTTATCTTTGATCTCTGTCGTCTGCTTGTTTAGTCAAGCCTAATATTATAAAACTCTTTCTGAGTTTCAGTGGAGTCTATTTCCAGGCATCGAAAGAGGTGGACATTAAATATTTGGCACCAAAAGAGTTAACTACCCAAAATCAGAGATATATTATTCCTAGTTAATCTTGTGCCACTTTTTAAACACATCACTTAAGTAATCAGGTGATTTACTAGCAATGTGAGTTACCAAGATGAATTGAATTCCTCATTTGGATTTTATTAGCTCCACTGGCCGAAGGCCAGCGAGCTATTGTCATGGCGTTGTGTCCGTCGTGCCTGCGTGCGTGCGTCCGTCCGTTCGTTCGTCTGTTCGTCCGTGCATCCGTCCGTAAACTTTTTCTTTAAAAAACTTCTCCTCAGAAACTATTGACTGGATTTTTACCAAATTTCACAGGAATGTTCCTTTGGTGGTCCTCTTTCAAATTCCTTCAAATATTGTGTTCCATGAAGAATTCTGGTTGCCATGGCAACCAAAGTAAAAAACCTTTAAAAATCTTCTCCTCCCAAACCGCTATTTGGATAGCATTATTATTTTGCAGGAATGTTCCTTAGATACAGGTTTACAGAATTCCTTAAAAAAAAAAAGATCTGTCAAAAAACATGGCTTTTATGGGAGACTCATTTTCCTTTTATGGTATAAAGTAAAATCTTTGAAAAATTTCTTCTCTAAAACTATTCATTGGATTTCATTGTTGTTAGCTCCACTGGCCGAAGGCCAGCGGGCTTATGTCATGGCCTGTTGTCCGTCGTGCGTCCGTCCGTCCGTCCGTGCGTGCGTGCGTCCGTCCGTCCGTGCGTTTTTTTTTTTTAAAACGTCTTCTTCTCTGAAACTACCCATCCAATTTTGATGAAACTTCACAGAAATGATCCTGCCATGGTCCTCTTCAGAATTTCTTGAAAGAATTTAATTCCTTCAAAAACTCTGGTTGCCATGGCAACAAAACTGAAAAATTTTGAAAATCTTTGAAAATCTTCTTGTCTGAAACCGTAAGGCCAAGGGCTACCAAATTTGGCATGTAGCTTTATCTAGTGGACCTCTACCAAGTTTCTTCAATTTATAGCCCTGGGGTCAAAATTGGCCCCGCCCCGGGGGTCACAAGTTTTACATGGGCTTATTTAGGGAGAACTTTAAAATTCCTCTTCTACCTAGCCATGGGGCCTAGGGCGACCAAATTTGGCATGTAGCTTTATCTAGTGGACCTGTACCAAGGGTGTCCAAATTATAGCCGAGGGTCAAATTTGACTTCGCCCCGGGGGGTAACATGTTTTACATGGGCGGGCTTATATAGGAAAATCTTTCGCATCTAGCTATAAGGTCTAGGGCTATCAAATTTTGCATTTAGCTTTATCTAGGGGGTCTCTATCAAGGGTGCCCAAATTATAGCCCAGGGGGTCAAATGTAGCCCCACCCCAGGGGGTCACAAGTTCTACATGGTCTTATATAAGGAAACTTTAATAATCTACTTGTACATAGCCATATTTAGGCCTAGGGCTACCAAATTTTGCATTTAACTTTATATAATGGGCCTGTACCAAGAGGGCCCAAATTTTAACTTTGGGGGTCAAGTTTGACTCCACACCAGGGGTCACAAGTTTTACATTGGCTTTTATAGTGAAAACTTGATAAACCTGTGTCATGGATCACATATTTTACAGGGCCTTTTATTCAGCAAACTTGTTTTACATGACTTTTTGTTGGGCAAGATTTAAAAATCTTTTTGTTTATAACCACACATTCTAGTTTCATATTGTAGGTCTGGGGTCAAAATTGCCTTCATTCCAGGGATCGCAAGTTTAACATGGGCTTCAAAATATTGTCACTTCAATTTAAACATTAATCAAGGGAAATAACTCTTTTTATGAAAGATAAAGTTCGTTACTATTTACCTCCCTTGATTATCAAGCTGCAGTTTTTTAGCTCCACTGGCCGAAGGCCAGCAGGCTTATGTTATGGCCCGTTGTCCGTTGTGCGTCCATCCGTATGTTAACTTTTTAGCTCACTTGAGCACAACGTGCTCAAGGGGAGCTTTTAGGATCACCTGGTGTCCGTCGTGCGTCGTCAACAATTCTTTAAACATCAACTCCTCCTAAACCACTGGGCGGATTTGGACCAAACTTGGCTGGAATGTTCCTTGGAAGGTCCTCTTTGAAAACTGTTCACAGAATTTGATTCCATCAAAAACTCTGGTTGCCATTGCAACCAAATGGAATTTTTTAGGGAATTCTTTAAAAATCTTCTCCTCTGAAACCACGGGTCAGATTTTGAAATAATTTCACAGATATGCTCTTTGGGTGACCCTTTTTAAAATTTGTTTGTAAAATTTTGATCCGTCAAAAAATGTGGCTCTGGTGAATGGGGGCTTCTTGCACCATATAGAAATGAAGGAATTCTTCAAAATTCTTCTTCTCTGAAACCGCTGGTCAGATTTCGAAATAATTTCACAGGATTGTTCCTTGGGTGACCCTTTTCAAAAACTGTTCATAAAATTTTGATCTGTCAAAAAACGTGGCTCTGGTGAATGGGGGCTTCTTGCACTATACAGAAATGAAGGAATTCTTTAAAAATCTTCTCCTCTCATGGGTTTCATGTTTTACAGGGCTTTTCATTGAGAAAAATTTGAAAATCTTCTTGTTTATAACATTCAAGAACTGAATTATTTGGTATGGAGCTTTATATTGTGGACCTCCACCAGGATTCAAATAATTATAGCTTTGCGATCAAAATTGGCTTTGCCCATGGATCACAACTTTCTCGTAGGATTAGATAGAAAAGTGTTTGCATGTCCTTGTGTTTGAAATCAATTTGCTGAATATTGTAATGTTTGGCTTGTAGTGTTTTTACTTAATAGCCAGTGGAGCGATACAGGGCCATCATGGCGCTCTTGTTTTGCAGGTAAGTTCCTATGGTGGTTGTCTACCAAATTGTTTCTTCAGTGAGCTAAAATGCAGGATTGAATGATAATTGTTAAAAACTTCCTTTCGCCATTATAGAAATATCAGGCCTGTGGAGCGATACAGGCACTCAAGCGCCTCTAGTATTTCAATAGGGCAGATGCACCTGTTATCTCACATTGTTGGTCATTATTCATTTACAGGGGACTATAGCGTTATAGTGAATGAGAGCTCATTCATGCTTTTATTTGCTCAGTAAAACCTTCACCATCATCATTCTCATGCTTACCAGCCATATTTGTGGCTTTATGTCTTTAGCTTACCTGAGCATGAAGTGCTCATGGTGAGCTATTGTGATCGTGCTGTGTCCGGCGTCTGTTGTCCGTCATGCGTCGTCAACTTTTACCTTGTGTACACTCTAGAGGCCACATTTTCAGTCCGATACTTGTGAAACGTGGTCAGAATGTTTGTCTTGATGATATCTCAGACGAGTTCGAAAATGGGTCATGTCGGGTCAAAAACTAGGTCACTAGGTCAAATCTTAGAAAAACCTTGTGTACGCTCTAGAGGCCACATTTTCAGTCCGATACTCATGAAACTTGGTCAGAATGTTTACCTTGATGATATCTCGGACGAGTATGAAAATGGGTCATGTCGGGTCAAAAACTAGGTCACTAGGTCAAATCTTAGAAAAACCTTGTGTACACTCTAGAGGCCACATTTTCTGTCCAATACTCCTTAAAGTTGGACAGAATGCTTGTCTTGATGATATCTCAGAGGAGTTCGAAAATGGGCCATGTCGGGCCAAAAACTAGGTCACCAGGTCAAATCTTAGAAAAACCTTATGTACGTTCTAGAGGCCATATTTTCAGTCCAATACTCCTGAAAGTTGGTCAGAATGATTGTCTTGATGATATTTCGTACGATTTTGAAAATAGGCCATGTTGGGTCAAAAACTAGGTCACCAGGTCAAATCTTAGAAAAACCTTGTGTATGCTCTAGAGGCCACATTTTCAGTCCAATACTCTTGAAAGTTGGTCAGAATGTTTGTCTTGATGATATCTCAGACGAGTTCGAAAACGGGCCATGTTGGGTCAAAAACTAGGTCACCAGGTCAAATCTAAGAAAAACCTTGTGTACGCTCTAGAGGCCACATTTTCAGTCCAAAACTCTTGAAAGTTGGTCAGAATGTTTGTCTTGATGATATCTCTGACAAATTTGAAAACAGGCCATGTTGGGTCAAAAACTAAGTCACTAGGCCAAATCTTAAAAAAATCTTGTGTATGCTCCAGAAGCCACATTTTCTGTCCAATACACTTGAAATTTGGTCAGAATGTTTGTCTTGATAATATCGCTGACGAGTTTGAAAGTGGGCCATTTGGGGTCAAAAACTAGGTCACTAGGTCAAATCTTTGAAAAACCTTGTGTACGCTCCAGAAGCCACATTTTCAGTCCAATGCTCTTTAAAGTTGGTCAGAATGTTTGTCATGATGATAGCTTGGATGAGTTTGAAAATGGGTAGTGTCAGGTCAAAAACTAGGTCACCAGGTCAAATCTTAGAAAAACCTTATGTAAGCTCTATAGGCCACATTTTCAGTCCAATTATCTTGAAATTCGATCAGAATGTTTGTCTTGATAATTTCTTAGACTAGTATGAAAATGGGTCATGTTGGATAAAAAATTAGGTCACAAGGTCAAATCTCAGAAAAACCTTTTGTACTATAATTACAGTCCAATATTCTTTAAACTTTTGTTAGAACGTTTGTCTTGATGATATCTTGCATGAGTTTGAAAATGGGTCATGTGGAATAAGACTAGGTCACCAAGTTTCATCGTTGAAAAACCATGTTAATGCTCTAGAGGCCACATTTTCAATCCAATAATCTTGAAATTTGCTTTGAATGTTTGTCTTGATAATATCTTAGACTAGTATGAATATGGGTCATGTTGGATTAAAAAACTAGGTAACTAGGTCAAATTTTCTCTCAAATACTCATGATAGTTTGTCGGAATGTATGTCTGGATAATTTCAAGTAGGCCGTTGAGACAAATTCTAGAAAAAGCTTGTGTGCACTCTAGAGGCCATATTTGTAAGCCCAATACTAATGAGTGTTTGTCAGAGTGTTTGTCTTAATATCTTTGAAAAGATTGGAAATGGGTCATGTTTGATCAAAAGGCTCAGGTGAGCGACTTCAGGGCCATCATGGCCCTCTTGTTGTTATGAAAATTTTGGTTTTTTTTTTTTTCCCATTCTTACCTGTTCAGAATTATGTCAGGTTAACCGCTTGGCATTAAGAAACAAGGAAATAATGTGAAGCATCGTGCCATGACTATAAAAGAAGGCTAGGCATAAATGCTGGAAATGAGATGCATTGGGTTTGACATAATATGCTTAAGTCTTGAACTATGCAATGAAGAACCCTGGTTTTTAGCTCTACTGGCTGAAAGCCAGCAGAGCATATGTCATGTCGGGGTTTCCGTCGTCCGTCCGTTCGTCCGTTAGTCTTTTTCTTGTGTACGCGATAAAGTCTGCATTTATTGTCAGATTTTCATGAAACTTGCACAGTTTGTTTATCTCATCAATAGCTTCAACCCTATTGATTTTGAAAGAAATCCAACAAACAGTATGGGAAAAGTAGCCATTTCAGGTTGAAAATTTCCATTTCTTGTTTACGCGATAAAGTCTGCATTTGTTCTCATATTTTCATGAAACTTGCACAGTTTGTTAATCTCATCAATAGCTTCAACCCTATTGATTTTGAAAAAAATCCAAAAAAATAGTATGGGAAAAGTAGCCATTTCAAGTTGAAAATTTCCATTTCTTGTTTACGCGATAAAGTCTGCATTTGTTGTCAGATTTTCATGAAACTTGCACAGTTTATCTTATCAATAGCTTCAACCCTATTGATTTTGAAAAAAATCCAACAAACAGTATGGGAAAAGTAGCCATTTCAAGTTGAAAATTTCCATTTCTTGTTTACGCGATAAAGTCTGCATTTGTTGTCAGATTTTCATGAAACTTGCACAGTTTGTTTATCTCATCAATAGCTTCAACCCTATTGATTTTGAAAAAAATCCGACAAACAGTATAGGAAAAGTAGCCATTTCAAGTTGAAAATTTCCATTTCTTGTTTACGCGATAAAGTCTGCATTTGTTCTCAGATTTTCATGAAACTTGCACAGCTTGTTTATCTCATCAATAGCTTCAACCCTATTGATTTTGAAAAAAATCCAACAAACAGTATGGGAAAAGTAGCCATTTCAAGTTGAAAATTTCCATTTCTTGTTTACGCGATAAAGTCTGCATTTGTTGTCAGATTTTCATGAAACTTGCACAGTTTGCTTATCTCATCAATAGCTTTAACCCTATTGATTTTGAAAAAAATCTAACAAACAGTATGGGAAAAGTAGCCATTTAAAGTTGAAAATTTCCATTTCTTGTTTACGCGATGAAGTCAGCATTTGTGGTCGGATTTTCATGAAACTTGCAGAGTTGCTTTGTTTTATCAACAGCTTGAACCCTATTGATTTTGAAAAAAATCCAACAAACAGTATGGGAAAAGTAGCCATTTAAAGTTGAAAATTTCCATTCCTTGTTTACGCGATGAAGTCAGCATTTGTGGTCGGATTTTCATGAACTTGCACAGTTGCTTTGTATCATAAACAGCTTGAACCCTATTGATTTTGAAAAAAATCTGACAATCAGTCTAGGAAAAGTAGCCATTCAAAGTGGAAAATTTCCATTTCTTGTTTAGGCAGTGAAGTTCAGAGTGTTGATCCAGTTCTTTTGAAACTTGCAAAGATTGTTTGGTTCATCAAGGGACTGAACTCTATTAAAAGTGAAGAAAATCTAGTAAACCATTCAGGAAAAGCAGCCATTTGATGACATAGTATCGTTTACTCAACAAAGTGCTCATTATTAGTCACATTGCTTTGAAATTTGCTAGGATTGATTAATACAAGGCGTACTGAAGCCCTATCAAATTTGGCTGGATTCCAAACGTTTAGTTTTGAGAAATTGCACTTCATTTTTTTTCACTGTTTGTTCAATTTACCATGCCTACTTATGCTGTCTTAGTAGGTTCAAGCCCAGTTGCAAGAACACATTTTTGTGTTTATTGTCTTTTTTTCTTTTTGCATCATGAATTTATAATGTATGTTTGCATAAAAGCAAAATCACTGCCAGTAGAGCGATTTCAGGCCCTCAAGGGCCTCTAGTTTTTTTTAGCTCACCTGAGCACAAAGTGCTCATGGTGAGCTTTTGTGATCATGCTGTTTACGGCGTCCGTCGTGCAGTGTGCGTCGTCCCTCATCAACTTTTACCTTGTGTACGCTCTAGAGGCAACATTTTCAGTCCTATACTCATGAAACTTGGTCAAAATGTTTGTCTTGATAATATCTCGGACAAGTTCGAAAATGGGTCAGGTCGGGTCAAAAACTAGGTCACAATGTCAAATCCTAGAAAAACCTTATGTACGCTCTAGAGGCCACATTTTTAGTCCAATACTCATGAAACTTGGTCAATATGTTTGTCTTGATGATATCTCAATGAGTTTGGAAATGGGTCAGGTCGGGTCAAAAACTAGGTCATTAGGTCAAATCTAAGAAAAACCTTGTGTACGTTCTAGAGGCCACATTTTTAGTCAAATACTCTTGAAAGCTTGTCAGAATGTTTGTCTTGATGATATCTCGGATGAGTTTGTAAATGGGTCATGTCAAGTCAAAAACTAGGTCACTGGGTCAAATCTTAGAAAAACCTTGTGTATGCACTAGAGGTTACATTTTCAGTCAGTCCAATACTCTTGAAACTTGGTCAGAATGTTTGTCTTGATGATATCTAGGATGAGTTTGAAAATGGGTCAGGTCAGGTCAAAAACTAGGTCACTAGGTCAAATCTTACAAAAACCTTGTGTACACACTAGAGGTTACATTTTCAGTCCAGTACTCTTGAAACGTGGTCAGAATGTTTGTCTTGATGATATCTTGCATGAGTTTGAAAATGGGTCACGTGGGGTCAAAAACTAGGTCACCAGGTTTAATCTTTGAAAAACCTTGTGTATGCTCTAAAGGCCACATTTTCAGTCCAATAATCTTGAAATTTGGTCAGAATGTTTGTCTTGATAATATCTTAGACTAGTATGAAAATGGGTCATGATGGATAAAAAATTAGGTCACTAGGTCAAATATCAGAAAAACCTTCTGTACACCCTACAGGCCACATTTTCTCTCAAATACTCATGAAAGTTGGTCAGAATGTATGTCTGGATAATTTCTACATGTTAAGTTGGCCACTGAGACAAATTCTAGAATAAGGTTGTGTGCACTCTAGAGGCCGTATTTGTAAGTCCAATACTAAAGAGTGTTTGTCAGAATGTTTGTCTTAATATCTAGGAAGAGATTGGAAATGGGTCATGTTCGATCAAAAGGCTCAGGTGAGCGACTTAGGGCCATCATGACCCTCTTGTCTATTCTTTTATGCATTTTGTTTCCCTTTTATTTTAACTTTGGAATGAAGGTCATTTTGTGTGTTACCATGTACTGTTAATTTTCTTGTCATTTGCATATTTTTTGGCATAAAGGTCATGCAATTTTCATCATTCACATGGTAATCATCTTATTGCTCAGATTATCTTGTTCTTACATATGTATAACTTCTTGCTTTCTGCTTGCATAGCTTCAAGGCTATGTCTTCTTTTACTCTATTACATTGTATTCTAGTGATTTATCATCTGTGTAAATTCAAAACTTGCTTTTTAGCTCACCTGAGCACAAAGTGCTCTGGATGAGCTATTGTGATCGGTCATCGTCGTCCATCCGTCCATCCGTCTGTTAACAATTTCTTTAAAAATCTTCTCCTCCAAAACCATATGGCCAATCTTGATAAAACTTGGCAGGAATGTTCCTTGGATGAAGCTCTACAAAAATTGTTAAAAGAATTCAATTCCATCTAAAACTCTGGTTGCCATGGCAACAAAATGGCTGAAAATGGAAAAAAATCTTTAAAAATCTTCTTGTGACAAACCATAAGGCCGAGAGCATTCATATTTTGTATGAAGCATCATTGGGTGACCCTTTACCAAAATTGTTAAAATTATTCCCCTAGGGTCATATTTGGGCTTTGCCCGGGCGCACCCTATTTTACATAATAACAAAGAAGGAAATCTTTAAAAAATCTTCTTCTGACAAACCATAATGGCTAGAGCACTCATATTTGGTTTGTAGCATTATCTGATGATCCTCTACCAAAACTGTGAAAATTATATTTCTGTGGTCATATTTGGCCTCTGCCAGGGCGCACCCTGTTTTACATGGAAACAAAGAAGGAAATCTTTTAAAATTTTCTTGTGACAAACCATAAGAGCTAGAGCATTCATATTTTGCATGTAGCATCATCTAGTGACCCTTTATAAAAATTGTTAAAATTATCCCCTTGGGGTCATATTTGGGCTCTGCCTGGGTGCACACTATTTTACATAGAATTAAAGAAGGAAATCTTTTAAAATCTTCTTGTGACAAACCATAAGGACTAAAGCATTCATATTTTGCATGTAGCATCATCTGGTGACTCTTTATAAAAATTGTTAAAATTATCTCTTTGGGGTCATATTTGGGCTCTGCTCGGGTGCACCCAATTTTACATAGAAACAAAGAAGGAAATCTTTTAAAACTCTCGTTCTGACAAATCATAAGGGCTAGAGCATTCTTAATTTGTATGTAACATCATCTTGAGACTTTCTACCAAAACTTTAAAAATTGACCCCTTGGGTGGAGTTTGGGTTCTGCCCGGGCGCACCCTTTTTAACATTGAAAAGGAAGAAAATTACATGTGACAAGTGAGAGACTAAAACTTTCATGTTTTGTTTGTAGCAAAGTTCTGGTGACCCTCTGCCAAAAGTTGTTAGAGTAATTCTTATTGGGGTCACATTATGGCTTTCCTCCCCTCCCCCGGGTATGCCTTATCAAAAAAGAATGGCTTCTGGCTTTGATATACTATTATTTGTATGTGGTATATAGCATCATTGTCTTGAGCCTATACCAAAGCTGCCTGTTCACAATTTCCTTAAAAATCTTCTCGTCATAAATCATAAGTCAAACAGGCTGAAACCATTTTTACCTCTTCAAACAACCATTATTATTATTACCTGAATGGCCAATCAAAAAACAAAGATTTACATTTAGCCCTATTTAATTGCCATTTTGCATAGGGTTTGGCCAAAACTATCTCAGCCAAAACTTTAAACCTCTGTCTTGATCATCATCCGATTTTTCAGCATTGAAATATCATAGATAAATGACTTACCAATCATGTTAAGCTTTGGTTACAGTTGGATACCTTGTCTTATAATTTGTTTGTAAATGGCAAAACTATCACATTATATACAACAACTGCCTGTGTTGCAAATGATAAAAGATTTCTATACACTGTTTACCAACTTACAACAATTAATAGTATTGCATTAGTTGTACTAATCCTTCAAGTTGGAAATTCACTTGGAAAAATAAAGCAAAGCCTATCATGAAGTCATGTTTTTTATTAGTTAGGCTGTTTTCAAAGAAAATCTGAGGTATTGCTATAGCCTTGGCATCCATGTTGTTGTAAAAAACCAAAAATTTCATCGGCTCAAAACCAGGGTATGCCTTATTTGAAAAGAATAGCCTGCGCTTGATAAACCATATAAGTTACAAATATACTCAGGTGAGCGATATAGGACCATCATGGTCCTCTTGTTTTACTTTTTGTTTGATATTGTACACATTTGACAGAGACACTAAGCTTTTTTGATATTTTAGCTGGCCAGTTATCATTTACCTTGTTTGAAAGATGATTAGTGACTCTCCTTGTTTCTGCTATGGGCACAAGGCCTGTGCATGAGTTCTGTTTTGTACCTCTTTCTATCAAACATGTATATAAAGGTACCTGTCGTATGTCAAAAAGAAAATCCCTGCTGCAATATACTTAGACTATGCTTAGCTCCACCTCATTCAATGTCAGCATAATTGTATTATTGTGCATGAACAGGTGAACATTTTTTTTGCATTTGGTATCACGATCATAGGCTTATTTATTAAAAATGATAGATTTCATTTTACTATGCTATTTCATGTAAGTAATGCACAAATAATTGCCCATCTATAGGAAGAAATGATCAGTGATCTAATGGGGAGACAGTTTCTTCTTTTCTGACCTGATTTCTCATTCGCTAAGTCTATGCTTTGAAGGGAAGTCTTTGTAGTTCGACAAAAGTAAATCCTGTTTTGCAAAATGCTACCTTGGAATCATTTAGAGAATAACAAACCCTGAGTGTTTCAAAAATGGTTTTATGCAAGCCCTCTTTGCGTACATTTTGATGTTTTTCAATTGTGGAAAAAATGCCATACTGTGAACAGAACAGAAACTTTATTGAATTTTCACAATGTTTACTCGGTACTTTCCCATGTCATACAAATGCAAAATAATATGGAGTATAAATCATAGCAATGATTTAGTTAACATAGTGAAATACATTATAACCAATTGATGAGGAAGATGATAGCAATGTTGACTTGATGAATGTGGTCCATGGGTGATAGTGGATAGACTTTCATATAGCGTGGAATGATATGTTGTAAACATCATTGTTACCATTTCAATGAAAGGCAACTTCATATTAGTTTCGAACTCCATGAAGGGCCAACGTTAAGAAAAAGATCTAAACAACTTTATTCACTGGGTTTAATACGATACCAATCATTTTGGCAAATTACTATTGATTATAGAAGTGATAAATACAATCCTGACGTCAATGAGTTCTTATATGTCAACAGAAAGATATATCTTTAATTCCAGCAAATGTCATTAGATTTTAGGAAAAGCTCAACATTTGTCTCTATTAATACTCTGATTTCCTTCACTGACACAGCTTATAGATAGGATAAGTTACAATGTTTGTCGTGGAATCTATTCTGTATCACAAAAATCATAACTGATGATTTTGTATACTATGGATACGTTTTTGGGTACCAGCCATTTTACGCTCACAAACATGGCCAAGAAGAGTTCTCTCAGTACTTTGATTCAAACAAAATTGCTTATTTTTCTATAAAACAGCTGTTTTGACTATAGATATGAGTGTCTAATCACATCTGAACATGTTTCTGACATATAAATGTAGAAAATGAAATAAAAATTTAACCTGAACTGCTATTCATTGGTATCTCGTATGCAACAGTGCACTTGATGACCTTTGACCTTTATAACTTCCTAAAGCCCCGCTTGCCAGGTGGCAGACTTGACAAAGTGCTCAGGAGACCTTGGGGTTTCAGAAAATAATAGTGCTGAAAATTCCCCTGGGGGGAGGGGCCTATCGGTGGCTCAAGGTCTACATGAAACATTATCAGAATGTTTGTCTGGGTGATATCTCTGACAACCTCAAAAGTAGGTCAAGTTGGTCAAAAAGTAGGTCAATTACACAGATGCGTTTTACATCATTAAAACCAGGATCTCTTCAGCTTTATCAACCATAGATGACTTAACTCAGGTGAGCGCTTTAGGGCCAATGACCCTCTTTTACTTGGCAAGCTGTGGACATCAGCAAAATGCTATACAAAAGGACTGTATATGTGAACAATGCGTAGATGTGAATTATTAAAGAAGTAAAATGATAAGGATACATCTGTAAGTCTGCGATTGATCTTTATTTCTTATTTATCATAATATGTATTTTGATTAAATAAATTACAGAGAAACAAGAATTAGTGAAGTAGTTTCTCATAATCTATTTGTTGAATCAATTAACCACTAACCTTTCAAGATTCTTAATGGCTGTCACAGTACAGAAGAACTTGAGTCTCTTAACCCTTTACAAAACAACCCCATGTTTTAACAACCATAGGGAATGAAGGCCTTTGAAATCATTGTGAGGAAAGGAGAAACTGCTGGTAAAATCGAATAATTGTATTTTAGCTTGTGATTATCCGCCATTAATCTAGATCTGGGATCCAAGTGAAATCGGTATCCAGGTAACCCCCCAACCCCCCCCCCCCCAAAAAAAAAGAAAAATCGAGTAGAGGAATATTGAAATACATTGTTTATAATAAGTACGGATTTTTAAACGGACAAGCAGTCAAAAAAAGTGTAACAAGAATTCTGATTGTTTATACAAGTAACCTGGTACCTTGAGTCCCCTAGGATGAATTAGTAAAGTTGCTGGATTGTTGAGAGATTCCCAGTTCGATCCCCTTAAACGACTTCGGAATTTCATTGGTCATACAGGTGCTGTACTTCTACAACGACAAAGCGTCCTACTGTTGAAACACGAAAGGTAGTTTTTTTTCAAAATAGATCTACAGTATATCTGGAATACCATTCAAAGCGGCAAAGAGCTCTATTCATAGTACTGTACGGAGGTTCCAAACTCGATCATCTTTAACAACCTCGGAATTCCATTGGTCATACTGGAACTGTATCTCTACAATGACAGCGTCCTACTGATGAAACACATAGGGAGGGATTTTTTTGTCATAATAAATCTAGAGTATATCTTGAATACCATTCAAAGCGGCAAATAGCAATATTTAAACGAAACGCATCTTTTCCAAGGAAGCAATTGATGTACCGTATGTGTCAAGAATAAGAGTCATAAAAGTCATGCTCTGAAAAGGGTTTAATGCTTCTGTAAAAAGTAACGACCCAGGTCAGCCTGCGCAATCCGCGCAGGCTGACCTGGGTCGGACCTTTGTGCTACTAGTCCATTTTCTGCATACTATAGAACTATTCTACCTCGTAGTTTAGCCGGTTTTTTAGTAAAATGGGTCTGTCTTATGCGGCTACTTGCTTAATAAAATACATTTTAAAGATCTATGGCCATGGATACAGCCGCCTTTTCACAGAGCATGGCCTCTTTGGGTAACTCTGCACCAGACGACAAAATGTCTTTATTGAAGTCGTTTGCAGACGACAAATTGAATTTGACTCAAATGGTGGGAGTCGTCCCTGAAAGAGTAAGTCATTGTTGGAAAAGGAGAAAATGTTTGTTACCAGTATTTTCTCCTTTCCAACGGGGCAATTCGAAAGCTTTCTTCCTGCGGACAATATAAAAATTAGGATTAACAGTTTGATCATGATCTTTTTATTTTTCTTTTGATGCTGCAAACTTACACGTATTTCTTCTAGCAGATTTTACATACACATGACAATGATCATCGTTATCGCATAGCAGTAGAAAACTAACATTTGGTTGGTACTCTCAGAAGCTCTGCTTGTAACTGCCATTTCTACAACTTTCATATATTCCTCTCTACAGATTCGTAACTTGTTCCAACCGCTATCGAAGTGACCGACGTTTCTTGAGATTTGTCCATTCAAGCGCACCAGGCGTACAGAACTACCATCAATTTCGAATTCATCTGGTTTCAATTCGATCTTTGGACAGAAAACGTCAACTTCAATAGCGGCTGTGATACGACAATCGCTCTCCTCGCCAGGCTCACCACCATGCTCACTTCGAATCAGCGCAACAGCTAGGCCGTCAGAATTGTCAGGCAAAGTATTAATGAGAGCATTTTCAATATAGACATTAAGGTCTAGAGACTGTATAAGATGTACATCTGAATCGTTCCAGACTGAATCTCTCTGGGCGTGGTCAGTGATTCTATCGACAAAAGCCGGATCTATAAATCTTGCACGAGGCACTAACAGGATCCCGGAAACATTAACGCGGGTAAGGTTATACAGGTTAAGCAGGTTTTCAACTGTAGCAGGAACACTTGACGTGTTAAAGACAGAGACACGCAAAGATATTGCCATGTACATTACATCGTAAAACAAAACTTTCCGTTCTGCTCTGTGCAGTGTGCTGATAAGGTTGTCAGAACTCTGTTTAAACTTGATGAAACTTCGGCTGTCACAAATATTGATAACCTCCGTGCTCCAGTAAGCATCCAGTTTCCCAGTGACGTCATTCGTTACGTGGAGAATAAGTTCGTTAATAAATCCTCTTGTTACTATTTTCGTTAAGCTGGAAATGTCGGGTTCAAAGGTCAAAGTTACTGCGTACACGTGATAGATATCCAATCCAAACGGTTGTGAGCGGAGAAAAGGTACACACTGCAAGCCATCTAGCGCAAATCCCTCTGAACAGTGAAGCTGTCTGCATGCTTTCTACAATATAAATCAATATGGTATTAATTTGATTTGACTGTTCAAAATATATTCCAAGCTGCGTGACACATCAACCAACTAATCCAACCCACACACCCTCCCCCCCAAAAAAAACCCGATTTGTGCTCTGGCAAAGGGGGAGGGGGTTTAATGCAGACTGGTCCCCTCGACATGCAGAAAATTGACCAAGACAGATGCATTAAACCCCCTTTTCACAGAGCATGGCATTTCTTGTATCAAAATATGTCGGTTCTGATTGTTCTCATGAGAAGTTAGAGCAGACGTTACACCTATTTTCCAAATATGTAGTCTATCCTTCTTAGCCGATTCCGTTATTAAACTGATGGAAGCATATCATCACATGTTTGACTACGTCGACATTAAATGTAAAATATTCAGAACAATACAATTAAACTGATTCTCATAGGCGTAGGAGCTGGGGACGGGGTTCGGTATTCTTTCTTCTTTTGTGCGGGGGGGGGGGGGGGGGGGGGCTGTTACAGTTCTTTTCCCACTCCCGTTAACCCTTTCCCAAACGGCAAATTTTAGACCAGACCAAATTGAAAGCATTTTGCAGATGACAAATTAACAGTTGCTAAAAAGATTATTTTTCTATATGATAGGGTAGAAAACATTGTGGGAAAAAGAGAAAATGCTGGTTACCAGCATTTTCTCCTTTTCCCACAATGTTTTCAAAAGGCTTCTATTCCTGACCCGTAAAAACCAGGGATTGTTTGGGAAAGGGTTAATTGAACGAGGTTCTTTTTTTTTTTCGCCTAGGCCTTAAAATTTCCAATTTTTGCGTGTAGTGTTGAACGCCGTTTTTTCCGTCATATCATGACGGCCATTGTACCTTTCCAAGTGTCTTTTGACTTTCTTTTACTTTCCATGGCACTGTTTAAAAAAAAAGAAACATCGTCCAAACGATTTTCCGCGATGAACGTTTGTATTCTTTTGCAACAATTATTTTTCTAAAGTCTTCTGCTGCAAGTTTAAAATGTTGCAAGCATCAGATAACTGTACTTTTAGGAGTTTAACTTTGCTCATGGTAGTTTACTAAAAAAAAAAATGTAGGAAAAATGGAAGTCATTTTAACAAGAGAGTAAGCTTACAAAACCAACCGATAAATAATCGAATGAAGTATGAAAGACCCCCATTAACTCACCATAGAAATATCGAAGATGAAATCCGATCTGCACTCGAGTCTACTTTGGAACACAGCATTTTTGACAGCGAGGGTTGTGTCTATTTTTGAAAAGTCGACTGATACCTGGGAGGGGAAACAATATGTTTTCAAGTTAGATATATTTCCGCCGTTACACATAAAACAATGAATGTTTCTGTAACCTTGGTACTCTGATTTGTAAGACAGGCACGAGGATTCTATATCTGGATCGTAGGACGCCCAGTTTCCGGTCACGTTACATCGATCTACCACCCCAGAGCATTCTCTCACTTCCGTTGCTGGAGATGACGACATGTTTCCTTGCAAGCCTGGCACCTCATAGAAAATGTTACAAATACTTCCGAAGTCCTTTGAAATATCCAACACGGAAGTTAAATTTGCAATACTAAAAAAATTAACAGCGGACTCAGAGAAAACTTTTACACATCTTAGGATAACATCCCAAATTATCAAGGTTTCATTACGGGCTCCATTACACATGGCACAATACAAATTCTTGTACGTGTGTCGCGAGGTACTGGATGAAACAGGAACGTTCCACGTATACTCACCGAGATCGAACTCTTCAAACGGAGTCAAACATTTTTCTTTGACCACCGAGGCCTCAAATTCAAATGGACATCCTGCGATAAATTCATACTTCTTAAACTGCTTGATAAGTTCATGTTTTTCTAAACCAGGACTAAAGCATTTTACAATGTCATTTCTCTTGAAAGCAGCAATTTCCTCTTCAGACATGAAAGTCTGGGGTCCATCTGGGCAACAATCATACCCACAGCTTTCCGAACAGTTACACTCACTGCAACATAATCCGAAAGGCGGCCCGTTTGATAGCCCTACCTGCGTACAGTAATTATTTCTTGGACACGATCTGGTATAATCTAGGAGGGCTTTATCTTTTGCGCTAAAATCTGCCTCACAAAATATACGATGTGGACTAAGCACAACCAAAATCACTTTCAAAATAATAATGTTCACTACAGTCGAACACATTTCTAAACTTCACAGGTCCAGCTATTTGTTACTGAGCTTTGGTATCAATACAGTTTGCTTGCGCCACTGCGGGTTTGTTGAGAGCAGAAATGGTTCCGATATCACAAAACTTTATGATGAAAGTCATTTGTGATAAACTAATGCTATTATGGATTAGATGGAAAAGCAAACACTAATCATCTGATTGCAAATATCCAGTCTGTAATTTATTAAAAAGTTTCCTCGTTCCTCAATCTATTACCTGGTTAATATTTTTTTTTTTTTGGGGGGGGGGAATAAAGGCATTCTTTCTGGCTGTTCCTATCACTGGAAGAGAGAGAGAGAGTATAACTATAATCAATTGAGAAAGAGAGAAACAATTCATTCTGCTGACCGCTTAGTAATATGTTCAATGAAGTGTTCAGAATGACAAAATCACACTTAATATGCATAAAATTTGACAGATTTATTTAATATCAATGTCCCCATGGAACAATCAGCAATCACACATTCAGTAGCAATCAATTATTCAGGCAAGAGATGGCTAGATTAGAAACAATTTTCTTCACAATGTTGTAAAACCGATGCTCCTATACTTCTGTATCAAAGGTCAATAGTTCCAAGCCTTTCAATAATTCTTTACAAAACCACAAACTTTAAAGACTTTTACAAATTAAACGCATTTGCAGACGACACATTAAATTTGACTTAAACGACGATATATGTCTTTGATAGGATAGAAAACATTACAGGAATAGCAGAAAATGTTGTTACCGACATTTTCTGGTTTTCCCAAAATACATGTACTTTCTGGTTTTCCCAAAATACATGTACTTTCAGTGGTCCTTTTTCTCAAGATTGTTATAAATCGTAATTGTGTGGTAAAAGGTTAAAATTTGGACCAATTATATACATTTTACCACTGACAACCTTTGAAGGAATGGAAAATACCTGTTTTTGACAGTACAGTTTTTAAAATATTGTTAGAAAAAAGAACGATTTCTTGTATGGAATGCAGTAGTGTAGGATTACACAGCTGGTTTCCCACATCATCTTGAGGAGACTCGGGATTAGAATCTCGTGCGGTGGGGGTGGGGGCGGGCGGGGAGTAGGATGTGGGTCAACCTTTGATACTACCCCAGCACGGCGCCGGTACAGGCTAGATTTCCGGCGCAGCAATTTACCAAGATTGATTTATATAGATTGAAGAACTTGTGTCATCATTAGTGTAACAGAAAAGGTTCAAAATAAGCGATTTTTCTTTTTTCACAATGTTTTTTTAAAAGCTGTCGAGTGCAAAGGGGTTCAAAAGTGTATTTGTACATAGATGCGATTTAGCCCTTCAACTTTTTACAAAAAAAATAAAGTTTTAGACTTTCCAAATTGAACGCATTTGCAGAAGACAACATAAATGTGGCTAAAAAATTGGAATTTGTTTTGAAAAAGGTAGAAAACGCTGTGGGAAAAGGAGAACATACTGGTTACCAGCATTTTCTCCTTTTACCACATTTTCAGAAGTTTTCTTTTTCAGCGTCGTTAAAAGTCGAGATTGTGTGGCAAAGCAATCATGCGTTTTAACGACCCAACTTCTTTACCCACAATATTTTCCGAGACAAACCTCATCATTTGAGCTGTATTAAGTTTGTCGCGTTTAACCCTTATCCTGCTTAATAACTAAAATGGAATTGTCAATTTGATAGTAAGAGCCCAAATATTGCTATTTCAAAGGTATGTTTTGGGGAATAATCTCTTATCGGACAGTGTAGATCCAAGATCAGACTGCACGTTCTGTGCAGTCTGATCTTGACCTACGCTTTCCGCAAAAGGTCAGTGAGTCGGGCTTAGCAGCTTAGGGGTTAAACCCTTAAAAGCAAAAAAAAGAAAGAATAAGTTGAGACAGTACAAAGCCCAAAATGTTGTAATTGGAAGTAACAATATCAGTTGATTAATGTCAGGATGTAACCACATGTCGGCCAGTGTAGATTCAAAACGTGACGGTGTAATCTCTACATTCCAATCATGAACTCAAATCGCCTTGGTAGCAGAACGGGAGGGGTGGTAATGACGACATGTTATCCCTCCAAGTATCTAGCGAAACTTACATGTATGTTGTTTTGTTTAGACAATGTAGATCAAGATCCGGCAGTCTTCTGCCGAAAGTATAAATCAAGATCAGAATGAACAGAACGTGAAGTCTGATCATGGAGCTACATTGTCCCGTATTTTATTTCTTTTTTATTATTACTTTTCAAATATTCTGGCATAAAATACCCTCGATTTAGCAAAGTTGGTCTGTTTTCCTGGCCTAGAGAGGCTATTTCTTTATCTACTGTTTTAACCCGTTACCACACATTCCCAACTTTAAAGATCCTGAAAGAAAAGACTTTTGCTACGCTGAAAGAGAATGCTTTTTGGAACAGCGAGGGAAAAGGTGAAAATGCTGGTTACCAGCATTTTCTCGTTTTCCCACAATGTTTTCTACCCTATCAAAGACAGAAATCATCATGTTAACAACGTTTATTTTGTCGTCTGCAAATGCTTCGAATTTGAAATGGTATTAAGTTTGTTATTTGGTAAAGAGTTAGGGGTTAAAGAAAGTATTAGAAGCAAAATTTAATACTAAAGACTCTCGTCAAATAATCTCACAGCGACTGACACTGCTAATACCCTAATTATTGTGAACAGTTTTATCACATGAAGATCACCTGGCACACGGCATGCAGTCAGATCTTAACCTACACTATCAGATATTTTGTGAAAAATTATGGTAAAACAGGGTTGAAATGCTGTTTGACTTGTGCTTTTTTTTCTGAAAATATCAATGCATTTAAACAATCAAAGGATTATATAAATTACCTCTAAAGCCTTTTCAAATGAATCATATGAGAACTCTATAAATTATAGACAATGTAGATCAAGATCCGGCAGTCTTCTGCCAAATATATAAATCAAGATCAGAATGAACAGAATGTGGAGTCTGATCATGGAGCTACATTGTCCCGTATATTTATTTCTTTTTTATGATTACATGTACTTTTCAAATATTCTGGCATAAAATACCCTTGATTTTGCAAAGTTTGGTCTGTCCCTTATCAGACAGACAGACAGACAGAAGGACAGGCTTTTATTCTCAAATCTATAGCATAGATACAAGAGAATATAATACATTAATCATTGATCATTGTGTCATGTGACACGTTATCATTATGCCAAAGGTTAAAAAACTTAATCAGAATGTCTTTATTGATTACATCTTGAATAAGTTAAATATGGGTCACTATTGGTCCAAACACAGGTCCATAAAACCACAAAACAAACTTTTAGCCTTGACTAAATCTAAAGTATTTAAGGACGACAAACTAAGTGTGGATCAAATGATGGTGATTGACTTTGAAAGGGTAGAAAAAACTGCAGGAAGGGAGAAAACGCTGGGTTCCAGCATTTTCTTCATTTCCCACAATGTTTTCAAAAGCCTTCTTCTCAAGGGTCATTAAAACTTAGGATTGTTTGGTAAAGGGTTAAGGTGAGTAATACGGAGCTGTTTGGTGCCCTTTTTTGTTAATTGACACTTGATTACTGTGAACCAATAATCACAATGATTCCATTCTTGAGTATGTACAAGTAAACATTTGGAACCATGACTATTAAAGGCCAAATAACAGCAAAAACAAGAGGGCCATGATGGCCCTGTATCGCTCCACTGGCTTTTTAACCCTTTACCACACAAATCAAAGAGTTGATGACCCCGCAAGAGAAGGCTTTCGAAAACATTGATCATTTTCAGGCAATACAAGCAGGTTTATTCATTTGCATGAAAGGTAAAGTTCATGGAAAAAAATACTGAATGATAGAAACCTTACTTTGAATATAATATTCCACTCATGTGAGCATAACTATTAGCATCAGAAAGAATCACTCTTCCTGAAAACAGAATATTTTCTATCAAAAAACCTAAATACCTAGCACGAATCATGTATCACTGCGGTTTGATAATCAAGGGAGGTAAATAGTAATAAGCTTTATCCTTTATAAGAAGAGTTATTTCCCTTGATATTTAAATGGAAGTGACTATATATGGAACCCCATCTTAAACTTGTGATCCCTGGAATGGAGCAAATTTTGACCCCAGGCCTATAATATGAAGAAACTTGTTAAAGGTCCATTAGATAAAGCCACATGACAAATTTAGAAACCCTGGGCCCTATGGTTTCAGAGACAGAGAGCCAGATAAGCTGCGTATTTGCTTATTTTACACAAGCTGGAATAGAAATTAAGCAACAAAACTACTTTAGAAGCGTATCAAATACGCAGATGCTTCCTAGGATAAGCAACCGTTTTATGACCAAGCCAGATGAATTATTTGAACTCTGATGTTCACTTCTTATGATTATACGTCGGCTTTCCACAATTACATATAAAAGAATTTGTCTTTCTAGTTAACGCAGCGTATCTCGGAGGCCTGTATTGAACTGTAATGTATCAGCACAAATCGCAGACTCGTGGTACCAAATCACAAAAATAACATCGGAGCTAGATCCTGAATCGGGGGTAGGTACCGAACAGTGCCGAGTGTCACCGAAAATATTTGCCAAAATTTATAAAACTATTTGCCTTATTCCAAATTATATAGCACATTACCATGTTCAAACAATGCACATAACTGATAATTCATCTTAGATTAAAAATGACATAAACATTAAGAAATTATCTATATGTACTTTCCTTCTAACACCTATCGAAAATCATTTTCCACATAATTCAACAATTTTGATTTTCAAGTTATAAATTGTTTACCCAATTATCAGTATAAAGAATCACTTTGAAAACATATCCGTAACGTATTATCAATTCTCGGGTGAGTGAGTCGGCGATTTCTGTCGCAAGCGTAAGGTACTCTAATGTTCGGCTCATATTACTTACAGGGAATCAAGTAGGCCTACCGATACACGTGAAATGAAATTATTTCGAAATCTGACCAGCGGTTTCAGAGAAGAAGAATTTTGAAGAATTCCTTCATTTCTATATGGTGCAAGAAGCCCCCATTCACCAGAGCCACATTTTTTGACGGATCAAAATTTTACGAACAATTTTCAAAAAGGGTCACCCAAGGAGCATATCTGTGAAATTATTTCAAAATCTGACCCGTGGTTTCAGAGGAGAAGATTTTTAAAGAATTCCCTAAAAAATTCCATTTGGTTGCAATGGCAACCAGAGTTTTTGATGGAATCAAATTCTGTGAACAGTTTTTAAAGAGGACCTTCCAAGGAACATTCCAGCCAAGTTTGGTCCAAATCCGCCCAGTGGTTTAGGAGGAGTTGATGTTTAAAGAATTGTTGACGACACACGACGCACAACGGACACCAGGTGATCCTAAAAGCTCCCCTTGAGCACGTTGTGCTCAAGTGAGCTAAAAAGTTAACATACGGATGGACGCACAACGGACAACGGGCCATAACATAAGCCTGCTGGCCTTTGGCCAGTGGAGCTAAAAAACTTGTCTAGCACCAATCATGTATCACTGCAGCTTGATAATCAAGGGAGGTAAATAGTAACGAACTTTATCTTTCATAAAGAGTTATTTCCCTTGATTAATGTTTAAATTGAAGTGACAATATTTTGAAGCCCATGTTAAACTTGCGATCCCTGGAATGAAGGCAATTTTGACCCCAGACCTACAATATGAAACTAGAATGTGTGGTTATAAACAAAAAGATTTTTTAATCTTGCCCAATAAAAAGTCATGTAAAACAAGTTTGCTGAATAAAAGGCCCTGTAAAATATGTGATCCATGACACAGGTTTATCAAGTTTTCACTATAAAAGCCAATGTAAAACTTGTGACCCCTGGTGTGGAGTCAAACTTGACCCCCAAAGTTAAAATTTGGGCCCTCTTGGTAGAGGCCCATTATATAAAGTTACATGCAAAATTTGGTAGCCCTAGGCCTAAATATGGCTATGTACAAGTAGATTATTAAAGTTTCCTTATATAAGACCATGTAGAACTTGTGACCCCCTGGGGTGGGGCTACATTTGACCCCCTGGGCTATAATTTGGGCACCCTTGATAGAGACCCCCTAGATAAAGCTAAATGCAAAATTTGATAGCCCTAGACCTTATAGCTAGATGCGAAAGATTTTCCTATATAAGCCCGCCCATGTAAAACATGTTACCCCCCGGGGCGAAGTCAAATTTGACCCTCGGCTATAATTTGGACACCCTTGGTACAGGTCCACTAGATAAAGCTACATGCCAAATTTGGTCGCCCTAGGCCCCATGGCTAGGTCAAAGAAGAATTTTAAAGTTCTCCCTATATAAGCCCATGTAAAACTTGTTATATAAGCCCATGTAAAACTTGTTACCCCCGGGCAGGGCCTAATTTGACCCCAGGGCTATAATTTGAACAATCTTGGCAGAGGTCCACTAGATAAAGCTACATGCCAAATTTGGTAGCTCTAGGCCCTATGGCTAGGTAGAAGAGGAATTTTAAAGTTCTCCCTAAATAAGCCCATGTAAAACTTGTGACCCCCGGGGCGGGGCCAATTTTGACCCCAGGGCTATAAATTGAAGAAACTTGGTAGAGGTCCACTAGATAAAGCTACATGCCAAATTTGGTAGCCCTTGGCCTTACGGTTTCAGACAAGAAGATTCTCAAAGATTTTCAAAATTTTTCAGTTTTGTTGCCATGGCAACCAGAGTTTTTGAAGGAATTAAATTCTTTCAAGAAATTACGAAGAGGACCATGGCAGGATCATTTCTGTGAAGTTTCATCAAAATTGGATGGGTAGTTTCAGAGAAGAAGACGTTTTAAAAAAAAGTTAACGCACAGACGGACGGATGGACGGACGGACGCACGACGGACAACAGGCCATGACATAAGCCCGCTGGCCTTCGGCCAGTGGAGCTAAAAACTATGCAGATACTAAAATGTATCTAAATTTAAATCATATCATTTAAAAGTAAGGAAAACATTGTGGGATAACAATCTGTCATTGTGTGGTCAGTACAAGATTAAGTCACTGGGAGAAAAAATTAATTTCAAAATCAGGAAAAAAGTAGCAAAATTTAGAAAATGACCTGGCAACTTTAAACTAGTTTTAAAATTAATTTCTCTGCCAGCGACTAACACTTGGACCGACCGTACAATAATAGGTCACCATCTTAACAATAATTTTGATACTTTAAAATTGCACAATTTACATTCAAATGCATATTAACATCCGCTTTTCTTACTTTTGGCAGTTATTATTACTTTAAATCAAACACACATAATCTTTTAGTGCTTTGGGTAAGGTCAATGCTTGGCTTCCATATAAAACATTACAATTTCCAGTAAAACTTTTTCTTACAGTCAGTCTACAATAGTGCTGCAAGGTCTGTGGATTTGTAGTAAAACTTTTAAACCAGCAATAAAATTGTGATTTTCTCTCAATACCTTCTGTATCAGTATTCCAATTATCAGGATGGTTAGCTCTTTCACAGTCTCTGACGACTGTGTTCAATGCAGTCTTGGCATCATTACCATTTGTATCTCCACCACACAATATAAATGCTTTCCAACATTCCAAAGTGAGCAAGTCTGGATGCTGACAGTAAAGTTGCACTGTGGGTGATGCCTTCATCATAATTAGTTTCATCTCTGGAGCCACCTTTGCCCAAGTTTGATAATCAGATACAGTTCGCAGTACTGCTGCATGTGAAATAACGTCAGATTTATGTGTTAACCAAAGTAGTCTGATGAATGCCTTTACATGGTTTTTCAAAAAGGCATTTATAAGGGGAGGATTTCCATGATCATTTGAAATATTACAATCTGCCCCTGATGAAATCAATATCTCTATAATGTCTGTCAATCCTCCTGAGGCAGCAAAATGAAGTGCTGTGCTTCCTCCCTGCTTTTGAAGTCTCAAATTTGGATCAATACCATTATTTAGAACTGCTTCCAACTCAGCTGTATTGCCTGATTTGACCGCATCCTTCAGTCTATGTTCAGGCGACTTGGTATTTTGAAAAAATGAAAATAAGGCCATCTGAAAGTATAGGAAAAAAACAACATAAACTGAATTGATCAAACAAATGTATCACAGCAAAGCTAGAATCAATATTTACAGCTGAGTGATACAACTTTAAAAAGCTGATTGCATGACCAAGAGCAATGAAAGGGACAGATGACAGTAATGGTGTCCCATAACTATCTCGTAAAAACAGAAGTTAAGGCAGTCTCACCACTTTACAGGTTTGTATGCATAGTTGTAGGCAGATTAGGAATGTCATGCAACAGCTTTTAATATGATACACACGAAAATCTTAAATATCTTTTCTAACAAGGAATAGAAATCTTTACTTTTATTAGTATTGCAAATTCTAAAAACAAACACTTTCAGCCATAAACGAGAACAAAATAGGTGATGAAATATATAGGGGAGTATTTAATCATATATTTTGATTATAGAATGTCGAATTCCTATGCATTGCTACAGTATGATCAAATGACTTGATATAAGCAAACCTGGCTTTCAACATGTCAGGATAAACTTTTCAAGCTTGAAATAAGGATATGTGGAAGAAAAAGATTTCAAGGATGTTGTTGTATCGGTTTGGAAAAATTAATAAGAAACTTGTTGGTATAAAATACCTTTCCTTAATCCTTTACCAAACTATCACGAGTTTTAACAACCCTGAGAAAGAAGGCTTTCATACATACTGTGGGAAAAGGAGAAAATGTTGGTCACCAGCATTTTCTCCTTTTCCCACAATGTTTTCTATTCTTTCACAGAAAAATCCTTTGATCTGAAAAATCTTTTTAATTTGGAAAGGTCTAACATTTTAAGTTTGTCGTTTAACAGCACAGTAGTAGTGAGTATGAGGTGTTATATAATAATACATCAATAAACCATTACATTTTCCTAGAATAAAGCGTAAGTAACAGAAATATGCTGCTCACTCACACTCCGCTTGGATTAGACAAATAAGTAGTGAAACCGAAACCGGAAATCTATATAAAAGTTGTTGTTTTCCTTTCGGTTGTTGTTGTAGCAGGGTAGCAGATAACAGTCAACTGACCAGTGCTCAACACTTGTCTCAAGTGGTTCTAACATGATAAACGAATAAAACGATCCACTAAGACAACAATTTATTTTAAAAATAACGATCGTGGAAATTGTAATATCCAAATTAGCAAGCATATTTGATATGAAAAGAAATTGAGATTTTACAAAAAGGAGTGACAAATTCTTATCGTGGAAGAGACTTTACCTTCTATAAAAACTCCTTTTCAAATTAAGACTTCTTTTCACGAAAACTTTTGTTTGCATGATGTTTTCAACATCATTTCAGTTACTTGATTGTAAATCAGTGGTAGTAAAATGGTAAAGTCTAACCAAAATTTGCCGAGCACTACAGTATCTATATTCAGCATGTAGATGGATCCATATGTACATCATATACCTACTTTCACGGGATACTTTCATTGGGCTCTACAGTTTAGGCTACCTGTAACCAGGGATCGAATATACGATCCCTAAGACATGTACAAACCTTCATAGAACTATGTACTATATATATTTCATTTGTATTTTTTTATGTGGTCCTGACAGAGTTATTTTCGACCATGAGTCCGTTTTGGCTTTATATTACGCCAGATTTTATCATCCCTTCTTAAAGCGTGAAGTGTTGCTGTCTGTTGAAAAGTATTTTCCTTAAAAAATTGTCCATTAATAATTGATAGAGAACCAATAACTGCTCTGCTCCATGGCCTTATGCCACATGGCTAAGGTAAACAAAGCCAAATGATGATGATGATGATGATGATTATAAACGATCCCTTTAACTTTAAAGTTAGATATATAGACTTTACACTCTATCTTCTCAACAACAATCCGAACTTTTAATATCCCTTGGAAAAGGTTTTTGAAAACAATGTGGGAAGGGGACAACCAACATTAATTTTTCTCCTTTTTCCATTTTTAGCTCACCTAAGCACAACGTGCTCAAGGGGAGCTCTTAGGATTACGTTGTGTCTGTCGTCCGTCGTGCGGCGTCAACAATTCTTTAAACATCTTCTCCTCCTAAACCGTTGAGCCAATTTGGACCAAACTTGGCTGGAATGTTCCTTGGGAGGTTCTCTTTAAAACTTGTTCACAGAATTTGATTCCATCAAAAAATTTGGTTGCCATGGCAACCAAATGGAATTTTCTAAGAAATTCTTTAAAAATCTTCTCCTTTGAAACCGCTGGTCAGATTTTGAAATAATTTCACAGAATTGTTCCTTGGGTGACCCTTTTCAAAACTTGTTTGCGAAATTTTGATCCGTCGAAAAACATGGCCGTGGTGGGAGGGGGCTCTTTGCACTGTATGGACTTTAAGAAATTCTTTGAAATTCTTCTTTTCTTAAACCACTTGTCAGATTTTGAAATAATTTCACAGAAATGTTCCTTGGGTACCCCTTTTGAAAAACTGTTCGCGAAAGTTTGATCCGTCAAGAAACATGGCTGTGGTGGTGGGGGGCTATTTGCACTATACAGACATGAAGAATTTTTTAAAATTTCTTCTTCTCTTAAACCACAGGTCAGATTTTGAAATAATTTCACAGAAATGATTCTTTGGTGACCTTTTAATTTTCATCAAAAGACTGTATAGGTATTTTGATGAAAAGGGCTATTGCAGACGTCAACCTATACCAGGTAAGTGAGTGCACTGGTGAGAAATGCTGATATGTAAAAGAGCAAACCATACAACAAGGGCAGATAATTTTAAAAATCATTTTGTCCAAATTATGCCCCTTTTTCGACTTAAAATTTTAACTTACTATCCAGCATCCAACAGCCAATCGATGGCACCCGCATGAAGTGCTCTTGTTTGACTTCATGATTTTAGCCACTATCGGGGATGTGCTCTTGTTCAAGAAATAGTCCTTGGGTGAACTATCCCAAACTTTATTTGCAGAGTTCTGATTCGTCAAAAACATGGCTGTGGTGATGATTGTAGGGGTGGTGACAGATTTTGAAATGATTTCTACAGGTGACCTTTTCAAAATTGCTTGGCAAAATAATGATTTTGTTTCCAAAATTTCAATATTTCAAAAAAAAATTGGCTATGGTCCTCTCAAAAATTCAGGTGAGCGATCCAGGGCCATCTTGGCCCTCTTGTTTCTTTAATCCTTTCACATATAAGTCCTACTGTTTGAGCAATACTTGATTTGTCGGCTGCAAATACATTCAATTTTAACTAGTAATTTTGTTTTTTGACATATAACTTTATCAACATAAATAGAAGTAAGTGGGCAGTAGTTTTCGTTTCGTGTAGACTCAATACTTAACATAAGATAATAGAACTGAATTGCATAAATTGCTTTTAGTTAAAAAAAGGTGTTCTTGATTTGATTCAACATTATGGCCTTATGGGACAAGACAGGACTTAATGAAATGTAAGAACATTTGTATCACAGTCTCATTCTGCCATTAGGAGATCGCACACCGAACAGGGACTGGCCTGTTTGTTTTCTTGTGATTTTCCCTGAAAGTATTGTCGGGTAACATTTTGTTCGCCACAGTTGGTGCAAAGTTTTTTTCATACTCAGTGTAGATATATATACGGCTAGCCTGGGTCCAGGCAGTAATAATTTCTTAATTACTCAGTATCACGCTTTCTTAATCGTGATCTTTGGTAGAGCTTATCTGTTTATCGCTTCCGTGATAATTACCGCCTGGGGACACTCCAGGGTCTCCCCTTGATCATTCATTGCGCAAAAAATCTAATTATAGATTTGTTTATCGCGTGACATCACAATATTGAAAACGATGTATTCGCTCATTTTTAGACCAATTCAAATACAACGGGGTGATTTCATATACAGGTGACTTTCCCAAACCGGTCTGAACAATCAAAAATACATCGTGATCTTCAACAACCCCTATTATTGTTAACCTATCTTCCAAAGTCATTGTGAATAACGTGTTTTTGAAATTTTGAAGTCAATATTCTCAAACATGGCTCACAAACATGAAGTGATCTAATCGAGGTTATTGGAATTTCGGTATCAGTAGATGTCGCTGTGATCGTTTTTTGAATGTCCCAAGGCCGTCATTTTTGACAATGTAACGTCCGAATGATAGAAAAGGAAAAAATGAACGGACTGGAACCCAGGCTAATATACGGCAGACAATGAGAATTACATGTAATTCAAGTATGGGGGAACCCCCTCCCCCCCAAGTTGGGGCTGGTCTCTTTGCGCTCTTATCTCCTATGCCTATGGAAAATTGAAGGAATAAAATTCAAGGGAAGCTACCATTATGATACAACTCTAATAACCTCCCTTGATCAGTTCTGACGTGGCTTATGGCAGCCGCCATCTTTTGATGTTTACAGTTGGAGAAACACTTTACTATCTATTATCATCGGGTTAATCCATCAAATAAAAGCTACTTGGATATCAATAGAATGATGATTGGTTATCAAATATCTTATCTGCTGCTACTTTTGACCGCCAAAGGTGTTCATGGTGACGAACATGACCACGTAGTAAGTATAGTGTAACGAAGGCAACAAATGTCAAAACAAAGTGACAGAGACAGATCTGAGTTTTTATGCGACAGTTGAGTCGCAAAGTCAGTGCTACATATGCTTAGAAAGCACTCACAAAAGGCTCTGGTACTTAAGCTCCAGAGAACAACGCCAAAATGTAGAATTCAACTTTCAAGAACGGAACCGTTCCCCGTGAAATGTCAAAAAAACTTGTCCAACGACAAATTTTATCTGCCTTCATATCTGATACTGGTCTATTGAGTGGCGGATTACTTCACTACCTCCTGCAGAAAACTTGCAGCTGACAACCTTAAAACTGTCTTTGAAATAGAGATAAGGTAAAGAAACATACTTGTGACGTGTAATGCACCAACATCTGTAACATAGTGAAGGAGAGGATCCTAACTGCCATTTTCCCTTTTGCTGAAACATATTCAAAAGAGGGCCACTGTAAGACAAACCCATTTCAGAGATTTGCAGGTGCTTACAAGAAACAACTTCATAATAGTTGTTAGTGAAATGAGAATTATCCCCTTTCGTCCCAATGTTTTCCAAAACCTCTCTGACAAATGGTCCTTAACCCATAAAGTGCTGGAACCAAGTTCTATTCGTGGACAGTGTAGAAAGTTCTTTTCACAGAAAGTGTAGGTAAAGGTCAGAAAGCACAGAATGTGCACTCTGATCTTGGATATATTCTGCTGGCTGCTTTGTACACATTGTCCAAATCAACCTTGAAATGGAAATAACCTAGATGTGTTTTCTTAACTTAAAAGATCCATTTCATTAATTCAATGCTCGAAAGATTAGAATAAGATTGGTTGATAGAAAGTTGATATCTTTTTTTTTTAGTATGAAGATGCTGAGGAAGTGGTGTTATGGATGAATACAGTAGGGCCCTATCATAACAGACAGGAGACCTACTCCTACTTTTCCTTGCCATTCTGTGCTGGGCCAAAAGAAAGTATAAATCATTACCATGAAACACTTGGAGAAGCTTTACAAGGCACAGAGCTGGAGTTCAGTGGGCTAGACATAGACTTTAAAAGTAAGTGTCAGGGTAAATGTTTTGACGCAAAATCTGGTAATTCAGAGATTGAAAACCAGAAAATACCTGTTTTTGAATTCGTTGGTTAATGTAATAAATCACACAGGTTAGCAAACTGGTGATTCAGTAAAACTTTCATTTATCTACTGATAGTTACATATATTGAAACAGGGTTGATTGCATTTTTTAGCATTCTCATGGCCCACACTGCAAAAATAAATTTTCTTCTTGCTCCATACGAAACAAAAATGCAATTTCCCACCAAAGCATGGTCTGAAAAAAACCCCTGTACAGAGCTCCAGATAAGAGCGAGTGATGGTATTCTAAATCCATTATTTCTCTTCAAACGCTATGTTGTGGGTACTCATTAGAATCGTCTTGATGAGACGATTCTAATGAGTACCCATTACATAGGGTTTAGTGGAGAATAATTAATATTTCCAATTTTGAAATCAAAATCACTCCCTCTGTCTGGAGCTCTGCCTGTATGATGAACTGGCAGTGTTCCCACTGAAAGTTTTATTTGGGGGTTTTGTACCCCCTCAGGGTCCAAAAAATCCACTTGTCCCCTCATATTTACGAGTAAGAAATGGATGAGGACGAGTGAAATATCTGTCATGGTCGCCCAGCAGGATGAGTGGTGAATAGGAGATAGTAAAACAAGTTTTTCAGATGAATATTTAACTTACAGGAGACAAAACGGCCATTTCAGTATTGAATAAGCGAATTAAGGGTATTCAGGAAATCAAATTTTGAAACAGAACATAAAACATGCTGGTCCCTGCTCCATATAAAGACAGGTTTCAAGTCAGCCTAATGATACAACCGGGGACCTTTTATTGCGAACAAAAATCTTATAATGTGCTTCAGGTAGACCTAATTCAATACGAGCGACTTTGCTAATTATTAAAACGAACAGTATTAACATTAACGCAAATACTTTCCCGAAACCAGTTCAAAAAACTCTGTTGTTTTGGCTTTATTAATTTCTGTAACTTGACCGGATAACTGGTACCGGTTTTTAAAACTCGGTATTTAAGGTTCGTTGTAAAGTTTCCGTTTCGTCTGAAAAAAAAAATGTCAAGAAAATAACTATTGTTTTGTGCAATCCACAAGAGCAGTTTCTCTTGCGTTGGCAAAATTCGATTACACCAGTATATGGAAGGGTTTTTCTCGTCGGACAAGCGAGGATCAAAGCAGGGCAAGTGTTTTATCAAAGTCACTTGTCCTACAGGGGGTACAAATTAAAAAAAAACAGTATGCCTAAAATTCTAAATTTTCTTAAATGCCTCTCTGTTTCAGGTGAAGAACAATCATATAGATCTATTAAGTGAATGTACATTTTTACATGTAACTAACAGTAAAAGAATTGTTTGGCAAAGTGTTAACTAGTAGTCTTTATGCTCATCTTTTCACATGCCTTCTGTACAACTGAGTCAATGTCGAAGTCTGGATGGTGACTACTGCAGGGCTTTTTTTTCTGCAAAAAATTGGGAAGGGGCCTTAGCCTTTTATTTTGGAAAATTCAAGCGCGATTTTGGCCAAATTGGGAAAAATCAGACTGACTTCCAAGGTACATCAATAAAACAAATTAGTGGCAGTGTACATACATACAGTAAATAGAAAGGTGCAGCAATTAAATAAGTGAAACAAATTCAACAGTCACACTTTAACTGCTTAAACTATGGCCAAATATCTCACAGCATTTGCACATATAGGCTTATAGCCCTTTTTAACACTACTGTGGTACACCCATGGGTGCCAGAGTTAATAGTTTAGAAGAACTTCCGGCCATCATATGATACAAGAGAATTATTATCTGTGGAAGTTACAAGGCTAGGCTTTGATATTATGTCTGGAGATGTAGAGTTTGCATCATGTGCAGTGATAATAATTGTCTAGTCTTCAGACAAAGGGAGATAGGCGATGCCCGACAAAACCGGCACTTCAGATTGAGACTTAGCATGCGGAGATTTGATTACCTGTAGATCGATCAGCAAAGAATTTGAACGTTTCACGCCGAAAGTAAAAAGGCTGCGGTAGCCTTTATCATCTGCAGCCCTTCTAACAAACTTTTTGAAATGTTTCCGGGTTCTTGACATATCATGTTTTAGTTTGATACAGCGTGTTTGTTTTTTTTTAAAATACGTTGACTGCAACCGAGTAAGAATGTGTCCCACAGTGTTAACAGGGCCGGATCTGGCTTTTTTTTTTTTTCTTTCGCCACTATTTTCGCGAATTTAAAAAACTTTTTGCCACTTTTTTTATTTATGAGCCATTTTTTTTGCCACTTTTCCTAATTTATTAGCCATTTCTTTTGCCACCTTTCTTAATTTATGAGCCATTTCTTTCTACTTTTTCACTACTTTCCTTTTTACCACCATTTATCCCCCTTTATTCTGTTCAGGTATCAGACACAGAGAACAAGGTTTTTTATGTTTCTTTCAATTTTAATTCATTTGTACAAACATGAAAACATGAATGATGAAAATTACATAGTCTTTTATCATGATGGAGATTTAATCCTTTCGCGCATGACGCATCCAAACCCAAAGCATATACAGACATAAATTTAAATGTTGCCAAAATAGTGGAACTTGTCTGTGATAGGATAGAAAACATTGTTTGAAAAGGAGAAAATGCTGGTTACCAGCATTTTTTTCTTTTCTCACAATGTTTTCGTAAGTCTCCTTTATTGAGGTCGTTAAAAAGTTGGCACTGTGTGGGTTCCTAAGACAAAAAAAAAACATGGTAAAATCACAATGTAGTTAAATTCTGTTTGAATCTAGAAGCAGACTTGTGCTGCAAGTAAACATTATTTCTTCCATGAACTTTACAGGAGAAATTATAGTATGTGATAAAAGAATTTCTGTATGCCTACCTTTGAGTGTGTAACAGTTGAATCTTACTATCACTTTTTGATACAATTTGCTTATCAAAGAAAAAAATGAGAAAGGATTTTTATCTACTTGTTGACTCAAAAGAACATTATCTGACCATTGGGTTTTGATTGCCTTGTAATTTATGACCCCATTGATGCAGAGTCACACATTACTTCAAACCCTGACATTTCTCATCAGATTACAAATAATGTCCAGAGTGATGAGAAAAGAAAAAAACTTCTTCAAGGCTGTAATGAGGACCAACCACAATCTTGATTCAAAAATATAACTAGAACTTGGTAAAAAGTAAAAGAATTAAACTTAACAAGGTTTACAGAGACGTAATCTTTATAGTCAATAAAATAGCTGATAGGAAGGAAAAGGTGTAGAGTGTTCTAAAAATAGAATTCTAAAAATAGAATACTGCAGTGCAGATTTTGCTCGAGTTGCCGATGTGAGGAAGGCAAATGAATGTTTTCAAGATTTTTTAATCCTTTGGCTTACCATCCATCATTGTAATTTATTAAAAAATATTTGTAAAGAATATCTCCAACAGTAAGAAGAGGTAATTCTGCTTTATTTTACGACTATTCATGTATTGAGAATCAGTACTGATCGTCTGACGTCATTTAAACAAATAAGCAGACGCTTTACCTTAGAAAAAAAGACAAGTTTTTCGTGGGATATAGGGGTAGATTTAGCGAGTTAGTAACAGATAAGGATCATAACACTCTGCTGTCTTGTCTAAATTGACAAAGTTAATAAAGGATAACTGCTGTCACCCTTTGTCCTAGATTGCCAACATTTCATGAATATAGCCAGGTCGAGAATTTTTTAAGGCGAAGTTTTTTCGCCGTGCAAGCTTGACGAGGCAAAGTTGAGCCATTGAAGGTGACTTCGCCCACGTCGCCCTGTAGCTTGTTCCCTGCTTCACCCTTTCCCCACTTATCTCGTGAGTTGAGACAAAAACTGAAGAATTGCCAATAAAAAAAACTTTCGCCACTTATTTTCGCCAGTTAAAGAAAAAATTCGCCACTTGTTCAGAATTTTCGTATTTGGCGAAAATGGCGATCGGCAGCACGGGCCCAGTGTTAAGTTAAAGAAAACTTCTTTTGTCAGCTGCAAGTTTTTACGAAAGACAAACAATTATATAACATGTCAAAGGAGTTAATATTGAATGATAGGGAAATGACAACCACGTTCAGTCTACGTGCGGTGTTAAAATGCGCAAAAAAATAACTCGGTTCGGTTAAGAATGCCTCCGTTAAACAAACCAAATGGCGCCAAGAAAACGCAACATTTCGGCCGTACTGCAGCGCAGTCAGCTGAGTCATTTCGGTACAAATCAATAAAAAGCCTGCTTTCGGTTTCAATCACTGCTAAATAACGAAAGTTTTGTGTCTGGTCATTTGAAATAGCTTTTGAGAAATTGGTATTTTAACTTATTGGGAGTTTCAGCATCATATTATGAGAAATTCTTCCAGCAAAATTGGGAAATTCTTTCGCCATAATTGGGAAAAAATGATGCTTTTTGCAATTGGGAAGTCACTGAATATCAGCCTCAATTATAGAAGGAAAAAAAGCTTTGTACTGTACTCAATATGAATTCTGTTTTCTACATTTTGAATGGTTCTACGACTAGTGTGCCTTGCTTGCTTACGGGAACCCCAATTCTGAAATCCGAAAGCTTCCAAAGTACAGCGTTTCTGAGCCATTCCCATTGTTAGTTTACAGACGAAAGACGTTGACGTCAACAAAACGCTTTTTCATAGATTGCGTTAAAGAAAGGAGAGCTGAATTACGGATAATTTTTGGAAACAAACGAGTCCCATTATTGATCACAACAATAAAGACCAAGTACGCTGACCATGTAAATGTTCTAAAAATAGAAAGCTGGAAATCCCAAATTTTTCCGATGATTTACATTTCCTGAAAATCGCTTTTATGTGAGCGCTTCTATGCAAGCATTTCCTAAATTTTTTTTCGATCTTCATCGGTATTTTTTTGCGTGATTTCACATACAGATTTGCTATTTGTCTGTTTTTTATTTCGTTTATACGTGTTTCACGTACGATTTTGCATGATCTGGAACTCTGACTTGTCATCATTAATTGAGGTTGAGTTGGGATACAATTGAAAACATTACAGCAAAAGAATAATTTGTATTGCAAGCAATTTCACCATTTGCCACAATGTTTTCAAAAGTAGTCCCTGGCTTGAAGAAAACATATAATACAAGAGGTATTTGTTGACCCTTTTAACTGAAGTATAAATATAGTGTTGATTTTGAAGGCATCTTTAGACTTCTATCAAACAATCTGGTGTATCTACAACCTTTAGGAAAAAGCCTTTGAAAACAAATTGGAAAGGATAAGATGCTGGTATTCAGCATTTTCTCCATTTTCAATCATGTTTTCTGGAGGCAATATCTGACATATACAGTGTTTCTGCTAGCTTTTGAATTTTGGGGGTCATCTGTGACTCCCTCTTTGGAATTTCAGGGTTCATTCAGAAATTTTTAAGTGTCATGGTATTTAACCTTTTAACTTTTTTTTTCACATTTTGTTCTCCTTTCTAGATGTCGCACAATGCTAAAAGATATGACAGTGTGGTATTAAAGGTAAAAATTTAAAACAGTGTCCTTTAGTGATCGGGAAAGAATTTATTTCAATGAGACAATGTCTCCTGTTTTTGAAAACCAATGAGACATTTTCAAAAGTAATGAGACATTTTTATTTTCAGATGAGACATTATAAAGATTTCAAGTAAAACACTTTATTCTGTTTTATTGTTTTAACACAGGAATAATTCACATCCGAAATATTTACAAAGCAATACTGTATATGTAAAACATTACAAACAGCACTCTTTCAGTTCCTATTCATGGGATGAAGAAGATAAAAACTCTTTGTTTTGGATCAACATAGACCTTTATTGATGTCTAGTACTAGTTTGTTAAATGAATACATGAATTGTCACCATGAAATAATTGAAAAACATAAATTAAAAAAACGCAGTAAGTTCTTTCATCTACAGCAATTAACACAAAATATTATAACACTTTGTTTGGGCCATACTTTGAAATTTATTAAATTACGAGTTAAATTAACACATTTAATCACAAACTCAGATCTTCTGTAGTCACCTGTATGTTCAAGTGCATTTTGTAAAAAAAAAATATTTGACAGCACAGAACATTGACCATGGCAGCAGTTTCTTTACTCTATATGGAACTCGACCTCAATGACGTCACATAACTGTACACGCCGAATACACACACATACAGTCATGTGTGAAGCAAATGTTACTGAAATAAAATGTCGAACCTTCGATCATGTACGATAGTTTGTAGGACTATATTAAGTAACTTTGAAGGTAATTTTCTTCGATTTATTTAATTACAAACCTGTTTGGGCGTCTTTGACTGCAAAAAGACTTTCAACTGTGGTTGATTTGCCGCTGGTGGTACAAGTTTCCTTTTAGGCGGCATTTTAAAAGAAGAGAAATAGCAAACTTCACGGACGCTTGCCTATAGATACAAGGGCTTCCTGCGATGAGCAGGTTTAATTTACGGATCAGTCCCGATGATTCAATCGCAATATCTCGGATATAAAGTCGCACTTTATCAATGTATTATCGAGTAACATTCCCGATTACCGATGTTAAAATCAGATTCTAGCGCATACAATCAATGATAATATTCACAAAATACGAGAATACTTAACTTCACTTTTCTTTGTTTTAGTTTTAGAAGATTCGCAAAACATATAGGCGCAACTTCCGTATTTATATGAGACAGTTGGGCGCATTTCTAGGATTTTGAATGAGACATTTTTGGTTTTCATGTGCCAATGGCGCAGGGGTTCCCGATCACTGGTCCTTGTAGAAACTGTGTCATCTGTCATCCCGATTACTCCAGCAAGTTGGTGACCACGCCCGAGTAGGGTCAAAAACGTTTGATTTATTTGTCTGCCAGTGCTTTCAGTATGGAAAAGTATGATGTGTATATATACATTTTTCAGATGACCAGACCTTGGTGAAATATTGCACAGTAGATTTGACAGAAGAAAAGTATCAAGCATTTGTGTATGCTGTGAAAAACCATTACTGGTATCAAATGTATATAGATGATCTGCCTATATGGGGTAAGTGATGGGTCAAACACATGTAAAAAAAAATGATGATAATCATGTCTGCATATCTTAAAGATACATCTATACTCACTTTTTCTGCCAGTTTTGAGCCAGTTTTTAACTTACTTCATCTTTATTTTATGAAACTATAATCATTCTTGTATCTTCATGCCACTTTTTGTCCCTGATGGTTGCAAGATTGCACATATTACGATGGATAGAAAAAGCATTTCATGTTTTGGAGGCCTTCAAAACAATCACTGTTGTCTTTTCAGGTTTTACAGAAGGACAAATCCCTTGAGTTTCTTAATCCCTTACATCATATAAATTGTTAATTTATCTATTTTACACAGCTGAGCAATTCTACACACTTTAAAGTTTTAACAGTGTTTTTTCTGTCTAGCTGTAAGGATGTATCTTTAATTAACAACAAAAATTTGGGTTTGCCGAAATGGAAAGCATTTGCAGATGACAATAAAAACACATGGCTCAGATAATAGGATTTTGAGCCTACTCAAGCAGAGAATGCTCAAGGTGAGCTTTTGTGATCGTGCAGTGCAGTGTCTGGTGTTGGCATGCTTCATGCATTGTCAATTTTTACCGTCTGTACACTCTAGAGGCTACATTTTCTGTCCTTTACTCATGAAACTTGGTCAAAATGTTCGTCTTGATGATATCTCGGACTAGTTTGAAAATATGTCATTTCAGGTCAAACACTAGGTCAGATCTTTGAAAAACCTTGCAGGGGTGCGGAAATCCTACGTCCGACTCGGGTAAATTTGACGTCGGACAAGTGGCTTTTTGCAATCTACTCGTCCGCTGACAAGTAGAAAATGAGGAAGAAATTGAAAATAAAGATCTGTATTATATAACATTGTCCTTGTGAAATAGAAATGTTCCCTCCGTCTCACTTCGTAAACAACAACATTTTTAAAGTAATTATGATAAACTATTCCCAGATATCTGGAATCAAAGACAAACGTGGCTGACTCTGATTTTATGGGCTACGCAGGCTTTTAAATGATTTTGACTGCGCTGCAGTACGGCCGAAATGTTGTGGTTTCTTCGCGCCATTTGGTTTGTTTAATGGAGGCAACCATAACCGAACCGAGTCATTTTTGCGCATTATAACACCGCACGTAGACTTGACGCGGTTGTCGTTTCCCTATCATTCAATATTAAATTCTTTTTTGTAGTTCGCAAAAACTTACAGCTGACAAAAGAAGTTGTCTTAATTTAACACTGTGGAACACATTCTTACTCGGTTGCAGTAAACGTATTTGAAAGAAAACCAAACACGCTGTCTCCAAGTAAAACATGTCAAGAACCGGGAAACATTACAAAAGTTTGTTAAAAGGGCTGTAGACGATAAAGGCCAGCGCAGCCTTTTTACTTTCGGCGTAAAACGTTCAAATTCTTTGCAGATCGATCTGCAGGTAATCAAATCTCTGCATACCGAGTCTCTATCTGAAGTGCCGGGTCTGTCGGACATCGCCCATCTTCCGTTGTCTGAGAAGTAGACAATTATTATCACTGCACATGATGCAAACTCTACATTTCCAGACACAATAACCAAGCCTAGCATTTTAACTTCCACGGATAATGATTCCCTTGTATCATATGATGGCTGGTAAGCAGTTCTGCTGAAGTATTGACTCTGGTACCCATAAGTGTACCGCAGTAGTGTTAAAAAGGGCTGTAATTGCAAACACTGAGATATTTAGCCATGGTTTGAGCAGTTATAGTGTAACTGTTGAATCTTTTTCAATTATTAAATTGTTGCACCTTTCTATCTACTGTATGTATATGTACAGTGCCATTGATTTGTTTTATTGATGTACCTTGAAAGGCAGTCTGCTTTTTCCCAATTTGGCCAAAATCACGCTTGAATATCTCAAAATGAAAGGCTAAGGCCCCTTCCCAATTTTTGGAAAAAAAGCCCCGTAAAGGTTTGCTTGATTTATTTTCATCAATACACATGAAAGTTGGTCTGAATGTTGTCTTGATGATAAAGGGCATGTTTGAAAATGCGTCACATCAGGTCAGAAAATATGCCACTGGGACAAATCTTAGGAAAATATTGTACACCCTAGTGGTCACATTTTTCAGCTCAAAGCTCATGAACGTTGGTCAGAATATGTGTCTTGCTGATATCTACAAATGAGTGTTAAAATGGGTCATGTTGGTTCATAAAGTAGGTCACCAGGACTAATCTTAGAAATAGCTTGTATACTTTCTAGAGGTTATATTTTCATTCTAATACTTATGAAAGTTTGTCAGAATTTTTGTCATGATTTCTTGGAAGAAATGGGTTGTTTTGGGTCAAAAAAACTCAGGTGAGTGTTTCAGGGCCATCCTAGATAGAAAGCCTTGTGGGGAAAAAGGAGAAAATGCTGGTTACCAGCATTTTCTCCTTTTCCCAACTTGATTTCAAAAGCTCTATTCCTAATGGTCCATGAAAGTTGGGATTGTTTGGTAAATGGGTTAACTCTTTACCACACAATCCCGACTTTTAACGACCCTGAGAAAGAAGCCTTTTGAAAACATTGTGGGAAAAGGAGAAAATACTGGTAACCAGAATTTTCTCCTTTGCCCACAATGTTTTCTACCCTTCCCAAACAAAATTTCAATTTTTCAGTCACATTTATTTTGTCGTCTGTAAATGCTTTCAATTTGGACCGGTCTAAAATTTTCTCGTGTGGTAAAGAGTTAATCAGTGTAAAATGTTTCTTAAGTTGCACAATTCACTGTTTTCAAATTTCACAGCCACTGCTTGATATGCTTCCTAGAATTTATGTGCCTTATTTATGACAGAGCCCTATAGCTCAGTCTGTAATGTGCAGGCTTTGAAACATGGGGGTGTGTGTCATTTTTTCAACAATGGTTATGCGGCAGGGACTTGGCAAAAATATTGTGGAATGTACTGGTAAAAGAAACTGCAGGAAAGCATGGAATGATGCACTGACCGCCGCAAGGTTATGGTAACTGAAGTAATTTTTAAAACTGTGTTTAACAATGTTGAACACCTTACAAATAAACTATTTATTGTTTGTTAAATCTGGCTTTCTTATTTCAGGTATTGTAGGTGAGATAGGAGAAGAAGGAAAAGAGTTCTTTATATGGACACATAAGAAATTTGACATTGGTTATAATGAAAAACAAATTGTTGATGTTAACTTGACAAGTGATACAAAAGTAAAACTTGAAAAGGGAATACAAATACCTTTTTCATATGAGGTAATGTATTTATCCTTCCTATTGGTATTGCTCAATAACTTCCTGAACTCTTTACCAAATGACGAAATTTTAGACTAGTCCAAATTCAAAGCATTTGCAGAAAACAAAATAAACAGGACTCAAAAACTCAAATTTGGTTTCGGAAGCAGAGAAAAAATTGTGAGGAAAGGAGAAAATGCTGGTTACCACAATTTTTTTCAAAAGGCTTTTTCTTCAGGGTCATTAAAACTGGATTGTTTGATAAATGGTAAAAGGAAGCTAACAAGATTTTTATGATCTCACTAAACTTGAAAAATGATTTATCACTGAATTAAGGAAGCTGATCGTTGGCAAGTCATCAGTAAAGAAGACAGACAAAAGTAGGAAAAATATTTTTCAGTTGTTTCTCCTTAACCATCTATACCACACAACACCATATTTTAATGCCTGTGAGGGAAAAGCTTTTGAAATCATCACGTGGAAAGAGAAATTGCTATTAACCAGCGTAGGTATAATAACCAGTACTTTCATTAAGCAGACATAGACATAATGTATGTCCGGAAAATTCCATAAAACGTCCGAAAAAATGGAACTGGACGTTTTTCATACGTTGAGAAATTTCCAAAAACATCTGCAAATTCAGACCTCAGTGTTTTACCCGTTTTCATAAAACTAAGGGTTTAAACATCTGGAAGAACGTTGGCGATAAATCTAATCGAGTACCCATCTACACAACAAACTTTACATGCTTCAGTTAATTTTACATCATTGCATACATGTGTTCTAAATTGATTTATAACCGGGTATCACCTTGACAATCGACTATAGCACTGGCTAATTAACGACGACAATTTTTAAAAACTGACTACGCTAATTGTTTCGAAGTTTGTCCTAAAAGGTGACAGTGAGGAAGTAACTTGTCCTTGATCCGAATGATGAAAAGGTCGACAGTTTATCCAATTAACGCTTTTCGAACCTTTTTTTTTTCTAATAAGAAAAATTAAGACTCGAGGTTATCTGTATGATAAAGAGAAATATTTTGACTAGTAATATCAATTATAACGCTCGAAAACATCTAAATATGAGTTGTTATTAGGTAAATATGAGTTGTTATTAGGTGGTTATTCATCGTCAGTAACCATGCAACACACTGTATTAAAATTTCTTAGTAAGTCTTCCTACGGTGTTATGGAGTTACCATCTGATAAAAGTGAAAGAGAATATGAGAAATGATATGATAGGAAATAAAGTAAATTGTTCACAATGTTTTTGCTTAATGTTTTGCCAAGTCTCCTGGTAAGAGAGGTATTACATTAAAAGTTAAAACCATGTTTTGTTGATACTCATCAGAATTGTCTGATTGTTGATATTCTGATGAATGTCAACAACACAGGGTTGTAAGGAGAACTGTGTAATACATTTTAGGCAGTCTAATTTATCACATTTACTGTTGGAATTAAAATTTGAAAAATGGATTTTTGTCGCGTACACACGTCATCAAAACTTCCTGAATTTTCACCATAAATTCCTGAAATTCTGACCTGGAATTATAAAATTCCTGATATCAGCCCTTAATGAAAGCACTAAATAACATTATATTCCTGCAAAGTAGCAAGGTACTGCAAATACAGGTGCTGTGGTTATTACTTCTGTATTTAGGCACTTAGAAATAAACTGAAACTCAGACCAAAAAAAACCACTAGTATATTAATAAAAGTAAGGTATCAGTTTAATACACTGCTTATGAAGGGTTTATGGTGTAAGTCTTGTAAGCTGCTCATGGCCAGTGACATTCTGTAACATACAGGACTTAAAACGAGGAGATCACTGGTTCAAATCCCCAGCTTGGCCAGTATCTTGTCAAAGATTTATGATTGTCATTGCAATTTGCAACAGGATTCATTCCTCTCTTACCACTAATCGTTATTTTTTATCGGTGGTTATGTTGGAAAGCAGCCAGTGGCTTTTGAAAGGAGATGGTGCAAAATACCAGTACAAGAAACTCTAAGACTGCATGGAAAGTCTTGGATGCACTGGCCGCCACTATATAACTGAAATAATGTTTAAAACAAAAGTTGCAAATTTTACACACATCAAAAACACTTACATGTATGTATTTTGAAAACAAAGTATAGTTAATTTTAGAAAATCTCATTGACATGACTCAATATACTTAACTTCAAGCACTTAGTCTCTCTTGTGATAGTGATCTTGTCAAGTTGTTGTTTGTCCTTCATCCAGTCTGGTAGCTCAATGGCTAGCATATCTGACTCTGACCTCATGGTTGTGAGTTCGATACCCGGATGTGGCAAACTTTTTATTTTTGCGTATTTAGCCTCTAACCTCTGATGCTTGTAGACAGTGGCTTATAAAGAAAATTGTCAGTACTGGTGTGAGAAAGCCAGGAAACACATGTATAGGTACACATGCTGTAGTGACATGACCGAAGCTATTAAAATAGTGTTAAACATTGATATAAACGAACAAATCTCCATCCTTTACTGTGTTTCTAGAAAGACTCCCAATTTGTTCTACACTGACTGTTATTATGTTCTGTTTTGATCAATACAGGTAAAATGGCATAAATCAAACATCAAATTTGACGACAGATTTGACAAGTATTTGGATCCAAACTTCTTCCAACACCGGGTAAGTGTGTATTATTAAAAATCTTTATATATTACCAGCAAACAATAATGTAATGAATGACCATTTTAACTCTGTAAGACTTTAGCTGTAATTAGACATACCATAAACTAGTACAGCAGAATCAAAGCATACATATTGGAAGGATATGAAATTGACATACATTAATGATACAAAGAAAAATCTTGTAGGAAATGGTTCAATTTTTGTAACAAGTAAGTCTTGCTCCCTTTCCAACAGTGGCTGCAACAGTAAAGGGATTTAAAAAGTTGTATTTGTATAGTGATGTGCTAATGAATTCCTTCTTTGTTAGTTTCTGAAACTCGGAATACAAATACAATAATATTAATATATGAGCCATGCTATGTGAAAAGGGGTTTAAATAAACCTGAAAAAAGAATCGACCCTGGGCAGGCTGACCTGAGTCTTAAGTTTTTTGCTTTTGGTAAATTTTCTGCATGTCAAAGGACTGCTCTACCCTATAATTCAGTCAGTTGTTACACAAAATGAATTTTATGGATCCATAATTATGCGACACCTTACTTGGTATAATGCATCACAGAGATGCATTAAACCCCCTCATGGCAGAGCATGGCTCATATATTTGTGTCACTACAATTTTTCCCCAGTAGGCTGGATCAAATATGGACTGTGAATGCTTTAGGCTGCTTCTTCATTAATATCAAATGTTTGTAATACACATCAATGTTTATTGACTTTCAATTAGGTATTTGGTACCATTAATGACATATTTGTGACAAGTAGAAGACAGGAAATGATTTATGTATCCTATGCCTTCAGATCCACTGGTTCAGCATTTTCAACTCTTTCATGATGGTGATCTTCCTTGTTGGTCTGGTGTCCATGATTTTAATGAGAACATTGAGAAAAGATTACGCAAGATACAGTAAAGAAGATGAAATGGATGATATGGTAAGTAGAATTTTTCTGCCAATGAATCTGAAGTTTGATATTGGACTTTACTATCCATATCCTGTGTTTGGTATCACTTCACTTTCAGCAGAAAACTTTTTTGCATTGTTGAAAAAGGAGAAGTTGGTTGTAACAAGCAGTTCCTCCAGGTATTAACTTTTTAACACACGATCCTGACTTATAACATCCCTCAAGAAGAAAGCATTTGAAAATATTGTTTGAAAAGTAGAAAATGCTGGTACCTACCCTTTGATAAAAAAGATTGGGCTACTTTTATTTTGTGATCTTCAAAGCTTTCCATTTTGGTCTTGTTGTCAAAATTTTGTCGTTTGGTATAGAATTATGTCTGTATTTTTGAGTTTCCATTATGTGCAAGGATATTTTCAGAATTGGCTGCTGTAAATTTGTTTTAGGAGATGATGAGTGAAAAGCTATAGCTCAAATCATCCTTCAGTTTTGTGATAGGAGGACAGCTCTCAATTAGAAATATGATGACACGGTGTCCTGTGTGGCTCGGTAGTAAAGTGTAGGACTCTTAATCTAGAGGCCCTGGTTTGAGCCTCACTGGAAGCAATGGGATTTTTGACTGAGTGTCCGTTGGCAAGACGCCTCAGAAACCTAGTACTGGTGAAACCCAGGACATACATGAATAAGCGCAATGCTTTAAATTTGACCAGTAACACAATCAATCAGTCAGTTGAAATATGATGATCTTTGCTCTTATGCCTTATGAAGAGATGAAAGGGGTTGATATTTTTAATCTCATTAGTAGAAAATAAGGGCCAGCATTCTTTAGTTAAAAATTTTAAATTTGTAAAGTAATACAATTTCTAAATTAGATTAACCATGTGGATAGAGTAGCCAGAAATCGCACAGTGAAAATTCATAAGAACTAGGCAAGTTTGAAAACTCATAAGAACTAGGCAAATTAGGAATGGTTGGTGAACAAGTCCCTGGATGAGCAGCATATGCCTAAATTCATTGGTTATGAGAAAATTCGGGATATATGAAACTTAAAAAAGGATTTTTTGTTTTAGTTATACCTTTGTCTTTGTTGGTTTTTAGAGTTGTCACATCATGACAAAATTCTATGGAGTACTAACAACATAGGTTTAGTGAAGGGCGTAGATGATTTTACAGACAGAACCACAAAATGCACCCGTAATTTGTACCTCTAACTCAGCAGCTATGTTTGCGACGTATTTCAGGAAAAAGATTTGGGAGATGAATATGGATGGAAGCAAGTACATGGAGATGTATTTCGACCTGCCACCAATCCAATGTTGTTTTCAGCATTGATTGGCACAGGATACCATATTGCCACAGTATCTTTATTTGTGATTACATTCACTATTATTGGAGAATTATATACTGAGTAAGTGTGGACAAGTTTCATGTCATTGGCATAAAGATGATAGTTATGCAACTGTGAATGTTCATGATTATTCGAAATGCTTTAAACAAGCAGCATCTTAAATAAATTTCAATGAAATCACTATTGGGTCAGCCAGACTCCATCTCTGTTTATCAGAAAATATATGAGTCATGCTGTGTGAAAAGGGGGTTTGATGTGTCTGCAAAAAATGTTGACCTTGTCAGCCTGTGCAGTCCACACAGGCTGATGTGACGAAACGTGTTGCTTTCTGTAAATTTCCTGCATGTCCAAGAACCATTTCACCTCGGTAATCAGCTGGTTTTTTAGACAAAATAGAATTTATGGATCCATACTTACGTGATGACTTACTTGGTATAATGCATCACACAGATGCAATACCCCTTTTTCGCCAGAGCATTGATCATATCAAAGATAATTTGCTTTCGTTAGAAAAGCTTATTAGTTCACCTGAGCACGAAGTGCTCAAGGTGAGCTTCTGCGATCGAGCTGTGTCCAGCGTCAGGTGTGCGTCGTCAACTTTTACCTTGTGTACGCTCCAGAGGCCACATTTTTAGTTTGATACTCGTGAAACTTGGTCAGAATGTTTACCTTGATAAAATCTCGGACGAGTTTGAAAATGGGTCATTTTGAGTCAAAAACTAGGTCACTAGGTCATATCTTAGAAAAACCTTGTGTATGCTCTAAAGGTCACATTTTCAGTCCGATACTCTTGAAAGTTGGTCGGAATGTTTGCCTTGATAAAATCTCGGTTTGAGTTTGAAAATGGGTCATGTCGGGTCAAAAACTAGGTCACTAGGTCAAATCGTAGAAAAACCATGTGTACTCTCTAGAGGCCACATTTTCAGTCCAATACTCTTGAAAGTTAGTCAGAATGTTTGTCTTGATGATATCTCGGACGAGTGTGAAAAAGGTTCATGTCAGTTTAAAAACTAGGTCACTAAGTCATATCTTAGAAAAACCTTGTGTACACTCTAGAGGCAACATTTTCAGTCCAATACTCTTTAAAGTTGGTCAGAATGTTTTTCTTGATGAGAACTTGGACGAGTTTGTAAAGATCAGGTTGGGTGAAAAACTGGGTCACTAGGTCAAATCTTAGAAAAACCTCGTGTTCACTGTAGAGGCCACAGTTTAAGTTTAATACTTAAGAAACTTGGACAAAATGTTTGTCTTGATGACATCTTGGATGAGTCTGGAAAAAGCTTGTGTACAAGCTAGAGGCCAAATTTTCAGTCCAATAATTAAGAAAGCTTGTTAGAATGTTTGTCATAACACCTCGAAAGAGATTTAAAAAGGATCATGTTTTGTCAAAAGGCTCAGGTGAGCGACTTCAGGGCCATCATGGCCCTCTTGTTTGATAATGTTTTGGGAGTAATAGGTCAGATTCCATGTTACCTTCATATTAGACTTCATTTGTTTCTCTGCTCTCAAAATTAAAGATATTTTAAATTATAACCTCTCTTATTTCTGCACCAACAAGAGTCCATCTCTAGCTAAGTTGTAAGGGTGTTGGATTTAATTTTATATTAGGAAAACTGAGATGAGTCTCAGTTGAGTGGCCTAGTCACATGAGACTCCTTGTAGAGCGCCAGTACAGTAGTTGCAGTGGTAATTCTGAATTGGCAGTGAGCACCAGCCAATTAATAACAAAAGGGTTGTTGATTTGGACTTTGTAGTTTGAGACTCCTTTGCATTATATTCTCAACATTTTAGGACTTCTTTGCACTTTTACAACTTGATATACTCTGTAGTTGGGCTATATCACAGTTACACAATAACAAAATGGTGCATATTATATTGTAGGCGTGGGTCCTTGCTTAGCACGGCAATATTTGTATATGCTGCCTCTTCACCTGTGAATGGTTTCTTTGGTGGAAGCCTGTATGCTAGAATGGGAGGTAAGTGTATACTGTTGTTCTTCTTATGCAGAAATAAACATGTTCTTGACTGGTGCTGAAACAGTAGTTGTACTTCTGTCATGCTTTTAAGGTTTCTTTTGTAACTGTTTTTATGTGGAGGCTTCATTTGGACCTAACAAAAGTATTATAATTTACATGAAAGACAAACATTGCATTTGCTAAAATCATGACTGAAAAGGGAGAATATGCCTAAACAAGCATTTTCTCCTTTTTTCACAATGTTTTAAAAGCTGTTACAGCAGGTTCAAGGGAAGTATGGATTTGGTTGGAGAAAACAGAAAGTATGAATTACAGAAATAGTCCTTGTTTCAGGAAGAATTTCAATTAACTTCAGTAGAAATTTGGAAAATTCAAATGTAATGATCTATATGATGTTTTCAAGCAGAGTTAGGACCTCAACAGAATCTCTTGCTACTTAGGTGAAGGTCAGTAAGGCACAGACAGATTGATGTTAAAATTGTTATGTTGGATACAAAAAATTCATGTAACTGCTTTTCTTTACACAGTACATGTGTATTACATTATATTGTATTTCCATGTTAAAGAATTACGAATAAAGTTTTTCGTTTTGTTGATTCCAGGTAAAGTGTGGATAAAGCAAATGTTGCTGAGTGCCTTCTTGTTGCCAACATTAGTGTGCGGAACAGCTTTCTTCATTAATTTTATTGCCATTTATTACCATGCATCCAGAGCTATTCCATTTGGCACTATGGTAAGTGTATAGCACAGTGGTGTCTAACAGTTGTACCAAGGCTTTGAAACTACAGTTGAGAATTAAGTCAGCACCCACTGAAACAGTTTGTTGCTCAATTCAAAAAAATTATATGCAAGTGGTTATGAGTTAAGTTACAGGATATTTGTATTTCTGCTTTTCAGTTTATGATTGTAAAGGTTTCATTTGTAGTGGTAATCATTTTATTGATATTTTAGATTGAAAACATTATGATGAGAGAAAAAAGCAGTAAATAATGTGATTGTAATCCATCAGCATTTGAAAATGGAGACAAGAGTTTTTAAAAATTCAAAGGAAGATAAAGAGATAGAGTGTAAATAGTATAAAATAGTCTAGTAGATTATATTTGAAACAGTAGGACAAATAAGGCTTTTATTTGTGGAAAAATACATATGGCTGTTTATTGTACTGTCACATATATTGTGATCTTGATTTGGGGTCTGTATTTTTCAATCTTAATTCTAAACTCAAAGATTTGCTGTTTCATTGGTTGAGGTCTCACGGCACAAACTTTAAATAGTTGGTTAAGATGCCATCTCAACAGATAGTTTGAAAAGTAAAGCATTGCCCAAGCAGCCATTGATTTAAATTAAGAAGGGCAAGAATTTCTGACTGGGGACTTTGAAGCCTTTGTTGAACAATGTGAATTATGATTTTATACATGCATGTAAAGACACTGTAGTGAAAGGAGAAATTGTTTGTTGTATGCAATTTCTCCTTTTGTTACAGTGTTTTCAAACACGGTCTGATTCAGCTTGCAAGAAAAGAGAAGTCTGGTGGACAAGGTTATTAATTTTTTTATCTTCTTCATTACAGGTTGCAGTGACATGTATTTGTATATTTGTGATACTTCCACTAAATCTAGTGGGAACAGTATTGGGTAGAAACATATCTGGTCAGCCAAACTATCCTTGTAGGGTAAATGCTGTTCCAAGACCAATACCAGAGAAAAAATGGTGAGAATTTTATTTCTACTTCATCGAGTGATGGCCAAGTAAACAACTAGAATTTTGCGCTTGATAGATATGGCATTTTTATATTCAAAGTCTTTAAAACTTTCTGAGATCAGAAAGTAATTTAATTGTATAAACTATTGATGAAATAATGAATTGAAATTCTATTTTACAATAATTGAGTAAAATTCTGGACTCTGCTACTCGGTGTTGCTGTGATAAAACCCTGCAATAGGTTGTTGGCTTATCCAGAAAACAAAAAAACAAATGTTGGTTATTTTGTTTCCATGTTTTGCCACATGGCCATTAGATGCCCTTTTAAGGGGAATTCAAATCAACTGGATAGATTTCAGTGTGAAAATAGTCAAGAACCTCAGAATTTCAGCTGAAATAGCCAAAAAGATCTATTATCTGTCTTTTTCCAACTCTGCAAATATTATGCAAGTCAGACATATAAATAAGCCATGCTCTGTGGAAAGGGGTTTTAATGTATCTACAAAAAAGCAACCCAGGACGGTCATCGCAGGCTGAGTGTGTCGAAACCCTTTTGCTTTTGGTCAATCTTCTGCAAGTCAAAGGACAGGTCTACCACACAATTCTGTCGCTTTTTAGACAAAATTAATTTTATGGATTCATAATTATGCGACAACCTGCTCAAGGTACAATGGATCACGGTGATGCATTGAACCCCATTTGCCCATAGTGTGGCTAGAATGTAGGTTTTATGTTTCAGGTTTATGGAGCCAAGTGTAATAGTTGTCCTGGGTGGAGTGCTACCATTTGGATCTATCTTCATTGAAATGTAAGAATTTTCATCATTCAAGGAAATAATTATTTACATCTCTTGTATTTTACTTAATTGTGTAACTACTCTTTTAGCCCATGCAGTTAAGAGTGTTCACCTGATGAGCAGTAGATCACAGGCTCAAGTTCCAGGCCAGATAATGAAAACATCGTTGGTCTACGTTATATCTCCCTTCTCTAGAGTTCAGGTCAAGTATATTCAACCTGCCAATGTCAGAATGGTCTGAATGGTGAAAATTTAGTTTAAATGCGATTTATTGATATGAAATATTTGTAGTAAAGTTGTAAAATCCTAAAAAAGCACATATAACCTATAAGATGGGCACTTGGGAACCTCCTGCTGAGTCTGTCAAATGCAAGGATTCGGTTCTATTAGTGGAAGTGAGGAAATGGTCATGGCATTATAGCAACATGAATAGGTTAATAATCGCATCAATTGCAAACTGAGCTTTCATCAAAAATTGCTTGGAATTCAGATACACAAATTTTTTCATGCCAGTACATCTAGTTAATGCTACAGTACTGTATCTTAAATACTTTAGACCTTGGTAAGACCTTAAGTTTTGCTGTATCTGATTGTGAATATGGTGTCCACCATTGTCCAATTTGAACTCTTACTTTTGTCGGTAATGATTATAATGACATGTATTTGTAAGAACATGAACTTATATTACTGATATGTTATTGCAGGTATTTCATTTTCACCTCATTCTGGGCATACAAGATCTACTATGTATATGGATTTATGTTACTGGTGTTTCTCATACTTGCGGTGGTAACAGTCTGTGTAACGATTGTCTGTACATACTTTCTACTGAATGCTGAAGACTACCGATGGTAGGTCCATGCTTAATTCTGTCAAATTATTTCTATACATATTTTAAAAAGGGTTGAAATATTACACAACTTAATATAAAACTTGAAATTGCTGTAAGTTTCTCTGAAGAAAGGCTGTGCAGAATGTGGAATGATGCAAGAAAAACCAGAGACTGATAGACCCATTACCAAACTATCCTGTCTCAATGAGCCTAAGAAATGACACATTTGAAGACATTGTGGAAGAAGGAGAAAATGCAAGTAACCATGTTTTTTAACTGTTCTAAGACACATCCTATTATTTGAGCCGTGTTTCATTTGATACCTTTATGTGTGCTGCCAATATGGATGAGCCCAAAATTTTGTTTTGTGGTAGAAAGTTAACTGGATAATGTAATGGACGGTAGAAACCTTATGTAAAGTTGCGACATATTTAGCTGTCTACTTGCTGCATACTGTCTGTCTTTGATCCACAACTGTGAGTTCAATGTTAACAGTCTGCTGGAATTTTTAATGCTGATGAGTAAAGTGTCATTACCATTTGACCATTTCCCAAACAAAAATTTGTCAAGTCTTCTAAACTGAAAGTAATTATAGACAATAAATTAAAAATTGTCACAAGCTTTTAGCTGTCTTGCAGGTTAGAAAACATTGTGGGAAAAGGAATATACTCTGGCTACTAGGATATCCTCCTTTTCCCATCATATTTTCAAAAGCCATTTCCCACAGGGTTGTTAAAAGTAGGATTGTGTGGTAAAGGGTTAAGCATTGTTGGAAGGAGTTGCTTCTTTTCCGGTAGTTGTTTTCTTAAGTCATACATGACTGGATCAGACTGTTCTGGGTTTGATAGATTTGATCTTTATTGTGAATTTGCTCAAGCAATAACAACTTTGTTCGACATGTTTTCTAGATTGCTAATTGTAAGCTGATAAATATTTGATGTGAAAGCTCGTATGGACACAGAGATGCAAACACCAAGTTTTTCTCCATTCTTTTTTGCAGGCAGTGGACAAGTTTTCTTGCAGCAGGATCTACAGCTGGTTATGTTTATCTCTATTCCTTCTATTATTTCTTCTTTAAAACAAAGTAAGTTGTAACTCTTTTTGATGGAGTGTGAACAAATGTGATTGGACCATGTTATGCCCATATTTTATGTAACATCATTGGTCTGTTTGCTAATAGATGTACGTGTATATTGTTACGGGAGACCACTCCTTCATGCATGGCTTCATCCCGATTTAAATACAATACCTAACAGGGAGATATCTTTAGCTCAGTGGTTATGATATTGGTCTTTTAAACCTCAAAAAACGAGGATCTTGTCCGCCGTGGGTTCGAATCCCGCCAGATGCAGTTTGTGTTTCAGCCATGCATTTCTTCATTTGTTTCTTTGTTACGGACTTCGTTCATAAGAATATTTTGACCAACCGATTAATACCAGTATTTTATCCCATATTATGACTAGAACCAACATGTAGGTATATTAAATGACTTATCACGTTGTGTGTTTTTTTGTTAGTAATTTATGTTACAGACTTCAAAACAACAAGCTGATGATAGGTAGTAAAACCATGCCTTTGGAAAACACCAATAAATTGAATTGCACCCCCCCCCCCATTTGTGTATGTGTGTGTGTGGAGAGAGAGGGAGCAAGTTAACTTTTTTACTCCTTTACCACACAGAAAAAGGGTTTTTTTTTTACTAATTAGGTGGACAGAAATATTTAGAAAAAGAACAGTTGATTTGGAGAAACAACATCAGCTCCCTCTTCTACAGCATGTTATCTTTTTACCAGATGACAAAGATTTAAGCTCGTCAAAATCGCCAGCATTTGCTGAACGGAATAAATGTTTCTATCTCTTCCTTTTCAGAATGTATGGATTGTTTCAGACTGTGTTTTACTTCGGATATATGTTCCTGTTTAGTTTAGCACTTGGTATAATGTGTGGTAAGTCGTATTTTTCTCTGATTCCATTTTTTTGTCAATTTTTAGCTCACCTAAGCATGAAGCACTTATGGTGAGCATTTGTGATCGTGCTGTGTCAGTTGTGCATTGTGCATCATCAACTATTACCTTGTGCACACTCATTTCAGTCATTTTCAGTCAGATACTCATGAAGGTTGGGCAGAATGTTTGTCTTGATATCTCGAAACTGTTTCCAAAAAAGGGTCACGTCTGGTCAAAACCTAGGTCACCAAGTCAAATCGTTGAAAACCTTGTATACACAAGGCAGTATCTCAAAAACTCATGAAAGTTGCTTTTTATCAGCATTTTCTCGGTTTTCTACTATGTTTTTCAAAAGTTTTCCTCCTCATGTTTGTTAAACTCCGGGATAATGGTTAAACTCTTTACCAAAGGATAATTTTAGACTAGTCAAAATTGAAAGCATTTACAGACAAATTAGGTAAGCCTCAAATGATGTAATCTGTCTACGAAAAGGTAGAAAACCTTTTGAATAACGGAAAAAATGATGGTTACCAGCATTTTCTCCTTTTTCCAAAATGTTTTCAAAAGTCTTCCATTTCAAGTTTTTGAAACTTATGATTGTGTGGTAGCTGGTTAAAACATCTGCGTAAATATTGAGAGCAGTGGTTTAAAAAAAGGGATACTATACGTACAAAAAGTCATCTGCAGGTGATACCTGTAAAATGCAAAATTTTTTAATTCTTCATCGAATGACAGCATTTTAGACTTGTTCAAATTGAGAGCACTTACAGCTGACAAATCGAGTAAGACTCAGCATTTTATCCTTCTTCCAATATGTTTTCAACAGAATTCCTCCTCAAGTTTGTTAAAACTTGGGAATAATGGTTGAACTCTTTACCAAATGACAAAATTTTAGACTAGTCCAAACTGAAAGAATTTACAGACAATAAATTAGGTAAGACTCAAGTGATGTGATATGTCTTTGAAAGGGTGAAAAACATTTTGGATAAAGAAGAAAATTCTGGTTACCAGCATTTTCTCTTTTTTCCACCATGTTTTCAAAAGTCTTCCTTCTTTAGTTTGTTGTAACTTTATGATTGTATGTAAATGGATTAACATATCTGTGTAAATATTGAGAGCAATGTTTAAAAAAAAAAAGGGGGGGGGGGATAATGCATTTACAAAATTTCATTTGCAGGTGATACTGTATTAAATGCTAAAATGTTTAACTCTTTACCACACGATAACATTTTAGACTTGTCCAGTTGAAAACACTTGCAGACGACAAATTAAAAGTGACTCACGAACTAAAATTTGTCTTTGTGAAGGTAGAAAAGACTGGGGTAAAAAAGGAGAAGATGCTGGTCATCAGCATTTTTTCTCTTTCCCATGTTTTCAAAATCATGTTTCCTTAGGGTTATAACTCAGGATTGGTTGATGAAGGGGTAATACATTTTAAGGTGCAACAAAATCTCATCAGTCATATTTACTCTGTTAACGCATAGATCTTTTAACCACCCCATGGGAAAGAGCCTTTTTAAAACATTGTGGGAAAAATAGAAAATGCTGGTTACCAGCATTTTCTCTTTTACCCCACAATGTTTTCTACCACTTTATATGCCAATTCTATCATTGAAGCTACATTTAATTGATCATCTTCAAACAATTGCAATTTGGACAAGTGTAAAATTTGGTCGTTTGGTAAAGAGTTAAACAAGTACCTTACCATTTAGTGCCCCATGGGTTAGTTGAAGAATTTTTGGAAACAAGATGATTTGGCCGTCAGCATCAACTCAAAATAAATGTTATTTTATCAAGGAATAAAAATTAAAGGATTGATGGAGAAGTAATATTAGTATCTAATTTTTCTTTATTCTTATTTTCAGGAACATTTGGGTATCAAGGAACAAGTGCTTTTGTTAGAAAAATTTATTCTACTGTGAAGATTGACTAATGAGGAATGTGATATGTAAATATGGAAAATGGTGTCTGAGGGAGATGATTGACAGCTTTGTATTGCCTGTTCTGGTGACTGAAACCAAAGCGAATGCACTAGAATGGAGAGGTTTTAAAGAACATGCAGTAAAATCTTGATTATTCAAACATATCTGTGGAATAATTCGAAAAAATTACGATTTGAAATACTGGCTTGAATGGTCATTTCTGCGGGAAAAAAGTGGCAGGTCTGATTGCTCATTAACTTCTGTGTCACTTTTGTTTTAACGAAGATACGAATACTGTTAATACATCTATGAAGAGTGAGAAGCTAAGAAATGTGTGAATTTATTACTTATTTCATGTCGAAGTTTTAATTGATTTTTTTTTTTCAATAATTCCATCATTATTTGAAAAATATCTTTGTCTTTCATACACATGTACCCAAATTGTCGTGATTTTACTGGTGTTCAAGCTTGTATCAGTTCACAAAAGATACAAAGATGACAAAACTGATTATAAAGTACTTGATGACAAGCCCTAGAATACCTGCAGCACTGAGTTGTTATCGAACATTCATAGACCTTATATGAAATAGAAGCCAGTTTAATGCTGTTTAGGTGCTCAGTATAGTATATGTGTGCGGCCTCCTCTCTGTCTTAAGCCTTTGCTGTTTTATAAATAAAATCTGCTTCTTGAAGCTCAAAATGTGGAGAACTCCGTTCATACAACCCAAGAAGTAAGTTGGTTGTGCAGATTGAAGACTATATTGTCATGGCTTTGCAGACATAGTTTGAAAAGAAGTTACATAGTTCAGTAGTTCAAATGAGTATCCTTATCCTGTTAAAAAGTCACATTTTTATCACAAATGTATTTTGAAAGGGAAATTGTCATGGAGAACATAGAATTGCCTCTACATTCCTTATTATCTCCATCCGTGATTGTCATATCAATATGACTCTCAAGTTAGTCTTTTTTGTTCATATCGCAAATACAAAAGACTGAGAAGGCTACTTTACTTTCTCTGAATGTTGAAAAATCGGCACTTCAATTAGGAACATGTTGACGAAAAAATCGTGTACACACTCTGGAAAGCATTGTAAACAATTGAAAGGTAGTATGTAGATTGTGGATTTCCATTTGACACAATAGTTGTTTTTCTTATCTGTCATGTAAATTATGTTTACTGTTGTTTCTATCAATTTTCAGGTCTTTATGTGACCTGAAAAAAGTTAACAAAGTACATGTATTAATTTGGAACCAATACAGGCAAATATATAGATTGTGAAGTTTAAAAAAAGCAGTCTAACTGCAAACATAAGTGACCTATAGGTCAGTGATAAGAGACATGTAGTAGACGTGATAGATCAAAGATAACACTACATTCTCTTTGCGGTATGATCTTTGTCTATGCTACCTGCAAAAGCTACTTATTACATTATTCGTGGTAAAAGTCTAAAATTCTGTCTGAACTAGGCAATTTTCTAAAGACATTATATCATTCCTGGTGCATTGCTCTGAATCTCCAGTCACAACATCAGAGGGTTTTCTGCTGTAGGTTATTCTTACCGGCCTTGTTAGTGGCATGTATATAGTTTAGCTTCAACATGATGTTAGAATTTCTCCTGATCATAAATTATCATTCATCATGCAAAGACATCTTAGTCTGCAAGACAGAAATAGGCACGCATGTGTAGAAATTTCATTCGTCATAACTTCCATGGATGAAAGAGGTAAACTGATGATTTATTGAAGAATATTTACGACGTATTTGATAGTATCATGATTTTAAAGAGTAATATTGTAAGATTAAGGAAAAAGGGTCTTTCTATTTGCGTAAAGTGTCGTCTCGGATCAGCCTGTGCAGTCCGCGCAGGCTAATCCGAGACGGCACTTTACGTAATGGACAGTGCTGTGGTGAAAGGGAGTTTACATCTCTGTGACGCATTATGCCAAGCAAGTCATCACATAATTATTGATCGATAAAAACCATTATGCCTAACAACGGCCTGAATCATGATGCAGAATGATCCTTGGACATGCAGGAAATATACAAATAGTAAAACGTTTCGCCCATTTCAGCCTGCGCAGACTTTTGGGTCAGTAATAAAGGCAAATGCGTTAGACCCCTTTTAAGAGAGCATGGATCATACTCTTGTACTTTATGGGGATTTTATTGGAGTCTGTAAAATTTAGCTGAAGGACAGGTACCATTTTGTTCGCCTCTTCAGAAAACATGGAAAAAGGAGCAATTACTGGTATCAAGTAGCTTTTCCTTTTACACACTGTTTTCCATCCTTATGAAAAGCGATATTTTCCATGCACGCTAATGGATTTTTTTGTGTGTGTTTGGTAGGTTCAGAAATAGCTTTGTACAGAAATGAGTTGAGACGTTCATGCAACGTAGAAAGGTAACTGTAAACTGTGATCAAATAGTATCAAATATTGAAAGTACGTACCGCCAGTCAAAATATACCCTATGCTTAAAAAGAAGACTATAATGAAGCTGTATACTTTAATAAAGCATTCCATTGAATACTATTTTCTTGTTCTACTTAATTTTAATTTAATGCTTTGGAGTTTTTTTTTTTTTTTTCGTAGTGTACTGTACAAAGTAAAAAGTAAAATGTCCTGTTTTAGTGCCATGTCTTGTCTTTAATCTGCAGTCTCGAGTTTTGATGGCCCTTAGGAAGAAGGGTTTTGAAAACATTGTGGGAAAAGGAGAAAGTTCTCACAATGTTTTCTACCCTTACATGGACAGATCCTGCTGTTTGATTTATACTTAATTTGTCGTCCACCAATGCTTTCAATTTGGACAGGTCTATAGTTTTGCTGCGTGGTTAAGAGTTAATCAACTTTGTACTGTACTGGACCATTTATGAACTAAGTTGACATGTTAAAAGGTACACTTTCATTTTCACATTGATAAGATTTGCCCAAATCTCTTTTCCTCAATTTAGTGTTACATTTGTCGGATCACCTGGTTTTCCAACAATCTTTAGTCTATTAAACATATGAGGGATACGAAAAGAGACGCTAGGCATTAGATACAGTAAACAAAAAGCAAAATTGAGAGGGAAATATCCTTTGGATGTGACCTATTCGGTTTCGGTGACAATGTGTTTGATGCTAATGAAGGAAGCATGTTTGAAAAGACTGCTAAGAGTTAATATATTTATTAGATCATTTATTTTTGTATATATGTGTAAATAGATGAGAGGAAATGGCGTTTCTCTCGATCATTAAAACGTAACTTGTATATAATTAGGTATGTACTGTACATGTATTGTTATTTAGTTGTAAGGATTTGTCCGTATTATGGTGGCAGTGACATATGGTATGTCAGTGTTTCTGAAACGATGGTGTATTTTATTAATGTGTTTTAGGCAGTTGCATTGTTTGTCGGTGTGTAATTGCCAAAAGGACATGTGGTTTTCCATTGTTTTAGACGTGTGGTTTGTCATGCAATAGGGTTTTAATCTGAGGTTTGTCATTAAAAAGGTTTTAAACTTTCTTTTACAAAATTTGATAGTAAGAAGGAACATTTTGTCTATGTATTTATAGTTCATCATGGAAATGTTGCTGCAGTTTTCTTGGATTACTCAACTCGTAAATGAGAATGGGAATAGCTTGGGAAAAAATTGTAAAGCATACTTTCAGTTTCCCTTTGATAATCACGAAAAATGCCTTAAGTAACTAAATAGGATGAAAAGGTTCATAAATTCATTGAAATAGAAGAAGAAAATGTTTGAAAGCATGTGCAGGCGACTAATTAATACTGGCTCAAGATTGGATTTATCTTTGACAGGGTAGAAAACATGGGAAGAGAAAGAATACTGACCACACTGCGGTCAGTCTTTAAAACTTGGGATTGTTGGTAAAGGGTTGAATATAAATCAGCATGTGTATCATGCTTCTTCACACGGTTTTTGAAAGGTACTACCATACTGACTCGAGTCTAGTTCTTGTCGAAATGAATGTGTCGCTACCATCTATCATCAGCTCTTCGTTTTTTTTTTTTGTTATTATTAATGAACTGTGCCCACAAACTTTTCTAATTTCAGTCGAAATTCTGAACTCAAATAATAGTAATGTGATTGGCTGAGACAGAATCTCTAAGCCAATCAGATGGCTAGTCTGAGTTTAGAACTGAAACATATTTAATATAATGGATGGGTATGTACGCTTGCCTTAGAGTTTGTTTAAGTTAAACTCGACAGACACCAACTTTTGAGAAACCTATGTCCAAGAAGCCAGAGGTTCATATCGAGGTAGTTACTGTTTCCTATGTTATTGGCAAACTTAAGTTTGCTTATTGACATTTATGTAATATATCACACTCTCATTTATGTATGCTGTTTTATGTGCTTGCATAAAGCATGTTTAATGAACAGACTTATAAATAAAATGTCCCTACAAATGTTAGATATTGATTTGCTGTTGTCATTTATTCCAAAAGAGCTGTCAGTATTACCTAGTGGACTACTCTAAGTGCAAGTTTGCCCTTGTAAAATGAAGCTTCTGTGGTCGAGCCCGGTTGTTCAGTCGATAGCGAACAAAACTTGTTACTCGGGCGATGAGGTTGAAACCCAGTCCTGTCAACCTAGTCATAGGCCCTTGCTGAAGTATTTACAGCTCTTTCACTGCTGAATTGGTTTCGACGATATTTTGAGGGAAAGCAACCAGCGGGTCGGAAAAGGAGTTGTCCAAAGTATTGGTTAAGAAATCTCCTGAAACAAATGATGGGTACACTGGCTGTCGTGATATGACTGAAATAATATTGAATGTTCGTGCCCATCACTGAGCGAACAAGGGGCACTATGTTCAATATTTTTGAAATCGGTATAAACAAGTACCGTGTAGGCCATGTGGAGATCGACCACATTTTTTACAAATTACAGAATTGACGGACTTTATTGGATATGGAAAATATTGAAGGAAAAAGAGCATTTGCTTTTTACAAGCAACTGCTTCTTTTCCCATGGTGTTTTCCAAATTGGTTAACAGTAGGTAGATAAGAATTCGAATATGTGCACAATTTATTTGTTCAAATGAATGGTACGGTCCTGCGTGGCTCAATGGTAAAGTGTGGGACTCGTAACCTGGAGACCACGGGTTTGAGCCACACTGGATCCACTGGGTTTTTCGTGGGACTATCCTTGGGCAAGACACTTCAGAGCCCTAGCCTAGTACTGGTAAAACCCAGGAAAAACAAATATGTGAGCTGTCGCTGTGATATGACTGAAGTCATGTTGAAAGCGGCGTAAAACACCACTCAATAAATCAATCAATCAATCAATCAAATGAATGAATGGTAACAGCAGTTAAGTTAAAAGAACCAACAGTTGAACTGTTCATATATCGGCTCGTACTTCGGTCAAAAGAGTGACCTTTGCGCAGACAACTTCCCTACCAGTTTAGGACCAGCATAGACAAATAAAAGTTTTTACGCACTCGTACTTATACGCCCGTCGAAGACGGGACGTATTACGGGATCACCCGTGGCGGGCGGACGGGCGGGCGGCGTCCCCATTCTTTGTCCGGAGCATATCTCCAAAACTATGCTAGCTACGGTTATGAAATTTCATGGGTGGATAGATCTCATCAAGGCGGAGTGCAGTGCACAGGAATCATAACTCTTGCTTACTTAATTTTTGAGTTATTGCCCTTTGTTGTTTTTCATACTTGAATTTTGTCCGGAGCATATCTCCAAGACTATACTAGCTAAGGTTATGAAACTTCATGGGTGGATAGATCTTATCAAGGGGGAGTGCAGTGCACAGGAATCATAACTCTTGCTTACTTAATTTTTGAGTTATTTCCCTTTGTTTATATTCATACTTGAAGTTTGTCCAAAGCATATCTCCAAAACTATGCTAGCTACGGTTATGAAACTTCATGGGTGGATAGATCTCATTAAGGGGGAGTGCAGTGCAAATGAATCATAACTCTTGCTTGCTTAATTTTTGAGTTATTTCCCTTTGTTTATATTCATACTTGAAGTTTGTCCAAAGCATATCTCCAAAACTATGCTAGCTACGGTTATGAAACTTCATGGGTGGATAGATCTCATCAAGGGGGAGTGCAGTACACAGGAATCATAACTCTGAGTTATTGCCCTTTGTTGTTTTTCATACTTGAATTTTGTCCGGAGCATATCTCCAAAACTATACTAGCTACGGTTATGAAACTTCATGGGTGGATAGATCTCATCAAGGGGGAGTGCAGTACACAGGAATCATAACTCTTGCTTACTTAATTTTTGAGTTATTGCCCTTTGTTGTTTTTCATACTTCAATTTTGTCCGGAGCATATCTCCAAGACTATACTAGCTAAGGTTATGAAACTTCATGGGTGGATAGATCTTATCAAGGGGGAGTGCAGTGCACAGGAATCATAACTCTTGCTTACTTAATTTTTGAGTTATTTCCCTTTGTTTATATTCATACTTGAAGTTTGTCCAAAGCATATCTCCAAAACTATGCTAGCTACGGTTATGAAACTTCATGGGTGGATAGATCTCATTAAGGGGGAGTGCAGTGCAAATGAATCATAACTCTTGCTTGCTTAATTTTTGAGTTATTATACGCCTGTCGAAGACGGGACGTATTATGGGATCACCCATGGCGGGCGGGAGGGCGGGTGGGTTGGCAGGCGGCGTCCAGTTTTTGTCCGGAGCATAACTTTGTCATCTCCAGTCCGATTGACTTGAAACTTGGCATGTGTGTTTGTTGCAATAATACGGAGTGCAGTGCGAAAGAACCATAACTCTACCTCGTGCTGTCTTTGAGTTATTTCCCTTTGATCGTCATTTTTACAGCATTTTCTGCTTGTCCGGAGCATAACTTTGTCATCTCCAGTCCGATTGACTTGAAACTTGGCATGTGTGTTTGTTGCAATAATACGGAGTGCAGTGCAAAAGAATCATAACTCTACCTCGTGCTGTCTTTGAGTTATTTCCCTTTGATCGTCATTTTTCCAGCATTTTCTGCTTGTCCGGAGCATAACTTTGTCATCTCCATTCCGATTGACTTGAAACTTGGCATGTGTGTTAGTTGCAATAATACGGAGTGCAGTGCAAAAGAACCATAACTCTACCTCGTGCTGTCTTTGAGTTATTTCCCTTTGATCGTCATTTTTACAGCATTTTCTGCTTGTCCGGAGCATAATTTTGTCATCTCCAGTCCGATTGACTTGAAACTTGGCATGTGTGTTAGTTGCAATAATACGGAGTGCAGTGCGAAAGAACCATAACTCTACCTCATGCTGTCTGAGTTATTTCCCTTTGATAGTCATTTTTTACAGCACTTTCTGCTTGTCCGGAGCATAACTTTGTCATCTCGAGTCTGATTGACTTGAAACTTGGCATATGTGTTTGTTGCAATAATACGGAGTGCAGTGCGAAAGAACCATAACTCTACCTCGTGCTGTCTGAGTTATTTCCCTTTGATCGTCATTTTTACAACATTTTCTGCTTGTCCGGAATATAACTTTGTCATCTCCAGTCCGATTGACTTGGAACTTGGTATATGTGTTTGTTGCAATAATACAGAGTGCAGTGCGAAGGAACCATAACTCTACCTCGTGCTGTCTTTGAGGTATTTCCCTTTGTCATTTTTACAGCATTTTCTGCTTGTTCGGAGCATAACTTTGTCATCTCCAGTCTGATCGACTTGAAACTTGGCATGTGTGTTTGTTGCAATAACACGGAGTGCATTGCGAAAGAACCATAACTCTACCTCGTGCTGTCTTTGAGTTATTTCCCTTTGATCGTCATTTTTTCAGCATTTTCTGCTTGTCTGGAATATAACTTTGTCATCTCCAGTCCGATTGACTTGAAACTTGGTATTTGTGTTTGTTGCAATAATATGGAGTGCAGTGCGAAAGAACCATAACTCTATCTCGTGCTGTCTTGAGTTATTTCCCTTTGATAGTCATTTTTTACAGCATTTTCTGCTTGTCCGGAGCATAACTTTGTAATCTCCAGTCCGATTGACTTGAAACTTGACATGTGTGTTTGTTGCAATAATACGGAGTGCAGTGCGAAAGAACCATAACTCTATCTCATGCTGTCTGAGTTATTTCCCTTTGATCGTCATTTTTATAGCATTTTCTGCTTGTCCAGAATATAACTTTGTCATCTCAAGTCAGAGTGACTTGAAACTTGGTATGCATGTTTGTTGCAATATTACGGAGTACAGTGCGCAAGAACAATAACTCTACCTAGTGCGGATTTCGAGTAATTCCACTTTGATCTTCATTTTTACAGTATTTCTTGCTTGTCTGGAACGGAACTTTGTCACCTCAAGTCAAATTGACTTGAGACTTGGTAAACATGTTTGTTGCATTACCTGCCCGTTACGATTATTATCCCCCATGACAACTGGCGGTGGGACGGGCGTATCTTGCGACAATTTGCCGCTCTTGTTCTTGTATTAAACGCAAACTTGACTGTAGTACTGACAGTAAACGGTGGTTAATCTACATATCATATGTCAACATAAAAAAGTGAATATACTTATTTTTGGAGTTAATTGCAGGCTGAAAAAGAAAATGTTCCATTCTTCAGCTCAACTGGTCAATAGCCAGAGAGCCTACGTCATGGTTTAGTGTCTGAGCGTCTGCGTTTGGTTTTTTTTTGTTTAAGGATGAATGTAAGCTTTTTTTTTTAATTAATAGGAAGACGTATACCTTAATATAAATGTACATACAACATCTGTAAAATGCGAATCATTACCTAAGTTTCTTTTCAGCGTTGCTTTATTTCATTATCGATGTTTTGGAGGTCAAACTTTAATTCCCTCCCCCCTCGTTGAAACTTGCAGTAGATTCTCAAAGCAGGAATTGCGAACCTGTGTCCTGGTGTTATTGATGAATACGATGGAATTGCCAAAAACACTGTCAACATACGTCTCGTCTTTCTTGTTCATTCATTCAAGGTCAATCTTTAAAGAGGCCCTGATACTCATTTTCAGCCAGTTTTAACTCATCTTGTCTTTATTTTATCGAACTATAGCCATTCTCATATCTTCATGCCAAATATTGCGCCTCACGGTCGCAAGGTTGCTTAGATTACGGTCGATAGAAAATGCATTTCGCTGACTTGCGGCCTTCCATGTAAACAGACTCGTCGTTTCCGGTGTTTGAATCGAAGATTTCGATATGTCCGTTATACACTCGGGTAGATTCGTATGATGATCATGCATTCTGTCACGTGACTATATTTGACCTTCGCCCTGTGTCTAATGAGGTAAACGAAGGAAAATGGAGGCTTCTCTGTTGCAGCCTCGATTTTCAGACGGAGGTCGCGGGCTATATATGCAAATTACACCGTATCCGACTCTAGGCGGAAACCAACGATAAATTTCCGTGACGCACCGCCATTATTTACAGCTCCGATCGTCAGCCACTTTTCTTCTGACCAATGTTCGGTTTCTAGTACAAATCTCTGTGTCTCTTTTTTTCAAGTACACCATATATGTCAGTAATTTATCTATGTTTACACAAAGGACTGATTTCTGTACCATTCTAAATTGTTTGAAATTTAACAGCGTTTTCGCTCACCGGCTGTAGACGGGCATCTTTAATAGCTACGTCTTCATCGAGATTCAGTTTACATACTGGTATGAGCCATGCTCTATGAAAATGTGGTGTAATGCATCTACAAAAAGTATCGACTCAGGTCAGCCTGCGCCAGCTGTGCAGGCTGACCTGGGTCGAAACTTTTTGCTTTTGGTAAATTTTCTGCATGTCCATGGTTCATTCTACCTCAGGATGCAGCCGGTTGTTAGACAAAATGGATTTTATGGATCTATGATTATGTGATGATTTCCTTGGTTTAATGCATCACGGAAATACATGAAACCCCTTTTTCGAGAGCATGACTCGCATACATGAATTAGGTAATATAAAGGCACATTATCATAATAAGCTATACGAGGAGGAAACGCAGCATTGATAGGTTTGCCAATTAATCTTTGGATCTGTACACAAAATGGATTGTCACAGACAACATTAGAATGTATATATAAGACCTTTTATTAAGTTACAAATGCCCTACATTGGCAAGACAGGGCAAATAATATTTTCATAATTAAGTTGTAAATACGTCATATCTAATAATGTCCTTTTAGCTACTATTCACAAAACAATACAATGATGTGTATTCAACGACAGCACAATGATTCTATACAACAAATTACTAAATATTTTTTTCTATTTCCTTTTTTATAAATCGATAAGTAGACGTGATTTATTTCATTTTGATTGGCTGCTCACCTCCATGTTCTTACTTCTGGTCAAATAATAAAGGATATAGGTTGATGTAAATGCCCATTGTGATTATCTCTGGTTTCAAAAGTATTCCAGTATTCACCCGATCAGCAGGGTACAGAGCCTGCTATGATCTTTATGTTCATAAGTAACGCAGCCCACTTGGCATTCTTTTACCTTTTGGCTTGCGAAAACATGCAGCTAATGGGGGGAAAATGATATTTTGACTCTTTATTACACAACAAACTTTTAGCCTTGTCCATATATTGGCAGTATGAGCCGAAGACAAATAATTTGTGACTTTGATAGTAGAAAATTTAATCGTCTTTGAGAAGGAAGAAAAGACAATATGGTAAAAAGAGAAAATGTTGGTCATCAGTATTTACTCACATTCCCACAATGTCATTTCAAAAGCCATCTTTGTCAAGGTCGTCAAAGCACAGCCCCGTTTAACTCTTTACCACACAATCCCGACTTTTAACGACCCTGAAAAAAAAAAGCTTTTGAAAACATTGTAGGAAAAGGAGAAAATGCTGGTAACCAGCATTTTCTCCTTTTCCCACAATGTTTTCTACCCTTCCCAAATTAAATTTCAATTTTCGACTCACATTTATTTTGTCGTCTGCAACTGCTTTGAATTTGGACCAGTCTATAATTTTGTCGTTTGGTAAAGAGTTAAGAGTGTAGACCCAAGTTCAGATGATGCTTAGTGAAACGGGGGTTAATGCATCTGCTAAAAGTATTGGCCCATGTCAGCTTGAGCAGTCCGCACAGGCTGACATGGGTCAAAACTTTTTGCTATTTGTAAATTTTCTGCATGCCCAAGGACCGTTCTTATTTATACCTCATGATTCAGTTGGCTATTAGACAAAATGGATTTTATGGAACCATGATTATGTAATGTCTTGCTTGGCATATCTATTGTACGTCGCGGAGATGCATTTATTCCACTTTTCTCAGAGCATGTCTGATTCATTATGGCGCTGAATTGGTCAAATGAACCGTTAGAACGATAATTGTTGATAATTGTTGATAAGACACTGTCACATTACATTCGCGCTTTCAATCAAAGCGCCAAAAAAGAAAACGGCATCAACATTGCATTGAAACTTACGAATAACTTCTACATGACGACTATAACGCAGATAGTTCTTGTGTTCCACCAAGTCTCGGTGATAGAGAGTATGTCATACAATTAGAGGTATTATGGGTTCCAGAAAAAGGGAGTAGTGTTACGTGCAAAATATTTTATAGGGTGTTTTACGCCAATTTCCACAGTATTTGAATGATATCACAGCGACAGCTCACCTGTGCATTTTCTCCTGCATTTTTTTCATTGCACCAAGCTGGGACTTTTAAGTGCCTTTACAAGGGCACGGCCATGAGACTATCGCCTCCGGCTTGGATCAAACCAGGTTTGCCTGATTACACATTCAAAGCCTTGAACAATAAGCCAAGTAAGTGCTTTAATTTAAAATGTAGTGATACTGACGATGTTCACCAAAACCTATGTTGTGGTTATCTATATTAATTCTCTTATCGAGACAAATCATATGGATACCCACGCCACGGGTTTTAAGTGGAAAACTAATAATTTTAAAACAGGAATAGATCTACTCCCACTTATCCCAGAACTATTTAACAATTCTGTCTATTTCGTTTCTAGTTTTGGAACGGAAGAGGTACGGCGTTGACTTTTTTAGAATGCTCGTAGGCCCTGCCGCCTTCAATGTATACGGCTGCGAACCCTTTCCAATTGATTGTGTCGTCTGTCCTGAATCGAACTAATAAATACTGGCCCGTTGATGAAATATTGGGTGGAACCTGAAAAACAAAACGTCAATGAAGATGATGAAGTCCAAACTGAATTAAGAAAGCATCAAAGCACAGGCGTTTGAAGCTCCATAGTTCTGTCATGGAACACTGAAATTTTCATTGGCTCAATCATCGAACACTAATACTAAAAATAGCACACTGGCACATCCTCTCTAGATTATACGATATGGAGGCAATGCACCAATATGCTATTTTTAGTAATGGTGTCCAGATGATCGACCAATGAAAATTTCGGTATTCCGTGATAGACCAATGGAGTTTCAATGGCCTGTGATCAAAGGGATACTCAAAGTATACTTTCTTCAGTCAGGTGCCTGCGGACTACATGTATATTTCAAGATGATAATCCCTGAGAACGCAAAATATGCTTGCTTAATTCTTTACAACACAATCCCGAGTTTATTAAATGAGTCGGAAAAAGAAGGTTTTTTGAAAATATTGAGGGAAATGGAGAAAAAAGCTGGTAACCAGCATTGTCACCATTTTCAACAATGTTTTCTACCCCATCAAAGACAAAAATCATCATTTAAGCTACTTTTGATGTGTCATCTGCAGATGCTTTGAATTTGGTCAAGTCCAAAATTTTGTAGTTTGGTAAAGAGTTAAGCAAGCACCTAAGACACACTGAAAAGGTGCTTGCTTTAGACATGTGCTTGCGAATTACAGGTATATTTCATGGTGATTGCCTCCTCTGGGAGCGAAAAATATTCTTGCATAAAGGCCCAATAGCGGCCAAAAAATACAATGCGAGTGTTAAAATGAATTAGAATTTAAATCATATCAGTTCAGCGTACGGAAATTACTGTAACGATGGCAATCTGTTATTGTACTATCGGTCAAAGTGTTCGTTGCTGGCAGATTTACCTTATGATTCAGGCTGTTGATAAGCTAGATGGATTTTATGGACTCATAATTATGTGATGGCTTGCATGATATAATGCATTACGGAGATGTATTAAGCCCCCTTTTATCACGGCATGGCTCAAATATATATAAGCGGCGATCTGGCAAAAATATGTTTTAATGCATCTCCGTAATTCATTAAAAGGGAATTATTATAAAGTAATGGATCCATAAAGTCCATTTTGTCTAACAACAGAATAAACTATGAAATAGGCTGGTCCTTGACAAGCAGCAATTTGACCAACAGCAAAAAGTTTCGACCCAAGTCAGCCTGCACGGACTTCGTCGGCTGACCTGGGTCGATACTTTTTGCAAATATATTAAATTCCTTTTCCACAGAGCACGGCTCATATCTATAGAAATGTTAAAATTGTCATTAAAGTACTAATCATCAAGATCATCACATTTTGATAACATTATCATTTAAAAGTCTTCTCCAACGTAGTTGCAAGAAATTCACGGCAAGGTAAATCCCTTTTTTGATAAGAACTCTGATTTGACTTGATCTTCATCGAATCAAGTCAGTTCAGAGTTCTTATTTACAAAAAAAAGTCTGATTTTTCCAACCTGTTCAAATTTTCAGCTTGAGCAAACGCCTCCTGTATTGGCAGAACATTCAACTTACATTATTTCCGCCACAATATCGCCCAATCAGAGTGTCCGTATCATAGAGTCCATCAAACACTTCAACGTTATCGTATCTAAAATAATGGGATATCATAGGGATTTAAGCTTCGCTCTTTCCTGAAAATTATTCACTCTCAAACAGTATGTAAAATCACTAAATTGCTTGTAAATAACAAGTATTTATTCTTTATTATGGCCATGAATGCTTACCAACTGCAGGGGTGTAAAAATCGTATTTAAACAGCAAATCTAATGCTTTAGAGAAGGCTATATAACGATGAAAACAATATCAAATATGTACAAACATAGCCATAATATCTTCTAAACTGTCCAACAATATGACACACAACACAACATGAATGTATTAAGATGGCTGTACTTTTATACCACAATGATCTTTACTGGCCGAATAATTTGGGAAATCATCACAGTAGCTCAGTCGTAACAGTCGGAGCTAGTAACGTTAATCGAAGTATCGAGAAATCGAAGCCAAACTCGTTCAAGCTCTTGAAGAATTGTAGATTGTCATTGCTCTCATTCCTATCTCATTGTTGAATATCTTTTTCAACAGCAATTATATGGCAAGGCACCCAGTGGCATAAAAAGACTAATATTTAAAGTACCGGTAAAATAGCATTCAGGAAGGCATTAAGTGGTGCAATGACCGCCATGATACTCCTGAAATAATAATTTAAAAGGTGTAACCAAACCAAACAGGATACATGTATTTTCACTTACCCACAGTCTGTTTCGTCCTCAACTTCAAAAGCCTTGAAGAAGAAGTCAATCTTATATCCCTCTCTCGCTTCGATGACCCAGTCACACTCCAGCTTGTTGTCGTAGTTCTTATCGCCATATTTAGCGTGTGAGTACAGCATACTGGGGGTTTCTTCCGCGGTCAACTTCCCGCCACAAACTAAATAAATGGAACAGTAGAATTCTAAGTAGACTAAGTAGATAATACTGGTAAATACATTATTAATTTGGATTAATAGAACGTTTTAATTGAACACATTTTGACAACAGAAAGAAGTGTTCGTTACATGCATTGTCTCTTTTTGTTTTCAATTCTAGTGTGCTGAAGACGCAAAGTAACGTCTGCAGGAAGCAATGGGTTAAAAGTCGCGTAATACAGTCAGCACAGATTGAGAAATATTTAAATATTCTGCTTTAGTCTTCCAATCAGCGACTTACGATGAAAATAACTTTTGATAAAAAAATTTAAACGCTTACATTTTGAAAAGTTTCAAGGATTGCTAAATCTACCTGTAGTATGCGTCGCATGAAAACCTTTCCTCTGCACAGAAGCGTCAGAGTAGAACACCATATACAGTTCATTTCCAGTTGACACCACCGGATGTGGTTCCTTTCCGCCACAAAAGCGTCCAAGACTTCGGGCATTTACGCTGTCCCCGTCAAATATTTCGATGTGGTCATATGTACATTCCTGGTGTTGCTCAAGCTCAAAATTTTGGAAAGTAATCTTGATTCTATGGCCGTTGACAGTAGAGAAGTGCCAAATACAGTCTTTCCTGCTCGGATATAGATCGGGCCAGTTTGGACTGCTGATTTCTCCGAAAGTTGATGTAATTTCGTGCTGGCAACCACCTGTGCAATTAAACTTTATACTGTTAAACAATTTCTAAACGTGCTCGTACGGGTATTTTGTTCTTGTTGAGCCATTGTAACTCATGACTTGCCGAACGCTTATTTAGCTTTTGAAATCATGCATCTATTAACACTACATGTATTTCGGTTATTTTATGGCAAAATGCACATATGTCAACTTGACACTTTCTTAACTTTATTTTCATCCAAATTTTCAAGACTAATTATCTGATTGGCCTAGACAAAACGTCTCTAATAAGCTACCGGGCTCGGCTTTGTGCGGTCACGGCATGTCTTTTTTGGATCCTTCAAGCTCCTGTGTTGCATTCCAATACGTTAGTTAATACGCTACACCGACGTATTGTGCAGCGCTCTGGCAAAACGGGTTTAAAGCATTTCTTTGATGCATCATAGCAAGCAGGTTATCACATAACTACGTCTTACAACCGACCAAATCATGAGGTAGAATGGTCCTTCGACATGCAGAAAACTGACTAATAGCAAAAAGTTTCGACTCATGTTAGTCTGCGCGGACTGCGCAGGCTGACATGTGTCGATATTTTTTTGCAGATGCATTAAAACCCCTTTTCACAGAGCATGGCTCATATTATTTAGTTCTCAATGTTGTCAATACAATATCTTACTATACAGCATACTTGTGTTATGCTCTGTGAAAAGGTGGTTTAAGGCATCTGCGAAAGAGTATAGGCCCATATTAGCCTGCCTGCGCACTTCAGCGCAGGCTCATTTGGGTCAAAACGTTTTGCTATTGGTGAATTTTCTGCATGTAAAAATACCATTTTACCTCATGCTGCAGCCAAATTTCAGACAAAATGGATTTATAGCATGGGAGGACTTGCTTGGTATAGTACATAATGGATCTATGTATTAATCTCCCTTCTCCCAGAGCGTCGCTCATCTGATAAACTTTACTGTATGTGGTTAAGAAATGAGCAAAAAAAATCAAGTTGTAAGTATCAAAATAGTTTTAAAAACACTAACTCATCGATGAATCGCAGTTTAGAGAATAACAGAACATCTCCTCCGTTCGTTTCGATAGGTCGTAAAAAATGTAAAAAAGGACCTATATCATGGTAAAGACAAGAAAAAGCCCGGGGCAACAATAGAAAGTTATACCATGTGACAGCTTGATATAAATGTCTAAAAGTTTATTCTCGACCACTCTTATCAACGCGTCGGTGGTGTAAAGGTTAGCATGGTTGCCTTCCAAGCAGTCGATCCGGGTTCGATTCCCGGCCGACGCACTTTTTTTTTTTTACCTTTCAGTACCTGATAAGCCCGATTTCCTCTCGCTCATTTTTTTTTTAATCCCAACTACCATCCATAAATCTCCGTCTCTCGCTCTCTTTCCCTATTGGTCCTTCGTAAATTTCTGTCTTTCATTCTCTTTCTCTTTTTGTCATATGAAAATTTTTGTCTCTCATTCTCTTGCCCTTTTTGTCCTGTGTAAATCTCTGTCTCTCATTCTATTTCCCTTTTTGTCCTTTGTAAATCTCTGTCCGTCGCTCTCTTTCTGTTTTTGTCCCATATAAGTCTCTGTCTCGCCGCGTTCTCTTTCCCTTTTTGTCCTATATAAATCTCTGTTCCTCGCTCTGTTTCAGTTGTGGTCCCATGTAAAATCAGTCTCACATCCTCTTTCCCTTTTTGCACTAATCTCTGTCTATTGTTCTCTTTCCCTTTTTGTCCTATATATAAATCCCTGTCTTTCGTCTTCTGTTCCTTTTGTCCTATAAAAATTTCTGCCTCTCATTGTCTTTCTCTTTTGGTCCTGTACAAATCTGTCTCTCGCTTTCTCTCCCTTTTTGTCCTTTACAAATTTCTGTTCTCGCTCTCTTTCCGTTGTGGTCCTATATATAAATCTCTGTTTCTCGTTCTCTTTCCTCCTATGTCCAATGTAAATTTCTGTCTCTCGCTCTCTTTCCCTTTTGGTCCTATATAAAAATATTTGTTTCTCATTTCTCTTTCCTCCTATGTGCTACTAAACATAAATCTCGGTTTCTCGCTCTTTTTCCATTGTGATCCTATACAAATTTATGTATATCGCTCTCTTACTCTTCTTAATCAAATATAAATCTCTTTTTCTCACTCTGTTTCCATTTTGGTCCTCTTTATAATCTTTTTCTCACTCTTTCCCTTTTGGTCTTGTACATAATCTCTGTTGCTCGCCCTCTTTTCCTATTGGTCCTATACAAATCTCTGTCTCTCGTCCTCTTTTCCTGTTGGTCTCATATAAATCTCTGTCTCTGGTTACTGTATCTTTCTCTTTTTTTGTTCTATGTAAATCCCTGTCTCTCGCCCTCTTTCCCTTTTTATTCCTGTACAAATCTCTGTCTCTAGCCCTCTTTCCTTTTTAAGTCCTGTACCAATCTCTGTCTCTAGCTCTATTTTCCTTGCTGTATCATGCAGATCTATAACTCTCGCTCTCTTTCCATTTTGGCCCTGTCTGTCTCTCGTTCTCTTTCCCTTTTGGCCCAGTACAAATCTGTCTCGTACTCTTTCCGTTTAGGTCTACATTCAGTATTATTTATCGTTCTATTTCTCTTACCTTCTTTACAATCATGTTTATTTTCGTGAAGGATGAACCCATTCCGACAGGCACATTTATAGCTGCCCACTGTATTTTTACAAATATGTTGACAGCCCCCGTTATTGACAGCACATTCGTCTTTGTCTGAAAACGAAATAAAATCTTCCAGGCCTAATGTCTTCCTTATTGTCTAAACAAGAAATTGCAGCGGTGTATGTTTCATCTTTTTGTTTATCTTAAGCTCAAATGTCTTGCTAGTTACGACTGGAGAATATTTCAGAAACGAAATAAAGTGCTGTATTCGCAATCGATTTCAGCCCTTTATCATACAATCCCGAGTTTTTACGACTCTGGGGAAGAAGGTTTTTGAAAAAAATGTAGGAATATTTTCTACACTTCAAAAGACATCTCATCATTTGAGCCAACTGCAGTTACTTTGTCGCTACAAATGATTTAAATTTGGACAAGTCTAAAAACTTGTTTTGTTGTTCAGAGTTCACTAACATTCCAGTGCTAGATTCCAAGGCTAGCCACCTGATTGGCTGAAACGTTCTGTCTAAACTAATCAGAGAGCAAGCCTTTGAATTTAGAATCAGAAAAGTATTTACAATATTTGGTAAACTACGCCTCAGACTAGTACCTTGCAAAAAAAAAACCCTACCCATCTTTAAAGCCCCTATAACGGCCGAAAGTAAACAAAGCAGGTGTTAGCATGCATTCAAATTTGAATTATACCATTTAAAAGTATGGAAATTATTGTGAAGATAACAATCTGTTACTGTAGGGTCTGTCGAAATGTTGGTCGCCGGCAGAAAAAATGAATGTTAAAACTAGGTCAAAAGTTGCAAGGTCGCTCTATCGTTTGTTTATTTTCTACCTGGTTTTATAATTTATTTTTCTGCCGCCGACTAACACTTGGACCTACAGTAGAATAACAGATTGTCATCTTCACAATAATTTCCAAACTTTTAATAGGTATGATTTAAATTCAAATGCATTTTAACACAAATGCGTTGTTTAACTCTTGGCCGCTATTGGGGACTTTAAGAAAGATCTTTCATGGCCAACAATGTTGTTCGTATCTTTGTCCGTCTGTCTGTAGGTTCATTCTGTAGTAGGAATCCTTCTACTAACGTCGTTAGAGAAAGTAGTGTAGGGATAGAGTATCGGCATATCATAGGAAAGGCTCCGGGTTCAAATCCCGTGATAAGCAGAGCCATCCTTTCAGTACAGAATTACCTATAACCCATATCACGACGCGAGAAATGGTTACGGTTTCCAGGAAGAAATTATCGAGGGTGATTAATATAAGTTATTAGAAGTTTTTAAAAAAAAAGATGAATCAGGATTTAACAAAAAAACGCTCTTGTGGGCGTAAGTACACATATTGTAAGGTATTCATGTAAAAGGAAACCGCAAGTACATTTTCCAAGCCTATTTCACAGAGCGTCTCAGTTATCTTAATGATACTTTGTGGTAATGTTGACTCAAGTCGGATATTTTACGATATTTCCGCCGGCAGATGAATCTTTTGTCTTACAGAAGAACATACGTCGAATGCTGCAAATTTGATTCATGTCGTTACGAGCGAACAGATGTTCAACTCTGTTGTATCTCGTCTGTATAAACATGTACGTGAACTCACTTGTAAAGGCTAAAAACATGAACTCGGCTTTAAACTCTCCTTTATGCATTGCTGATCTTTTGCCTAAATTAAACTTAGGTGTACGTGTATATTTCAAACCTTGATATATTTGATAGTGCATGAAAAAAATGTGAAAAATAACAGCTGTTTGTGAAATGTCTGAAAACGAACTGCTCTATATCGTAACACCTATTATAACATTGCTTTCTTATCGATGTTCACAATCAAGATGATGCTAATAATGAAATGCTGTCGTTTTAAGAAAAATGCTCCCAGCTTAAGATTTAGTTCTGCTGTCTGTAATTAGATGTTTAACCCTTTACTACCCAATCCTGAGTTTTAATGACCTTGAGAAAACATTTTTGGGAAAGGAGAAAATGCTAGTAACCAGCATTTATCCTTTCACGACTGCGTCTTCTACTAATTAAGAAAAAAAATCCATCATTTGAGACGCAGTTAATTCGTCATCTGCGAATGCTTTCAATTCCGACCAGTCTATAATTTTGTCGCTTAATCAAAAGTTAAGAGGGCCTCTGATAGCTCAGAGGGCTCATATTCACCAACCATTCTGTAAAGCGTTTTTCTCCAATGCCGAATTTAGAAAGAAACACAGCTTCTGATTGGCTAAACCACTTGATTTAGACCTATCAAAAAGTGCGTTCCTTTGACACTTTAATTATTCTTTTGAAGTAGGACTGCAATTAAGACTGATTGGGTATTATGGTTCCTGATTAACTGAATGCTCAAGCTGAAAATATTCTTTGATGTGTGCATCAACTCATAGGGGTCCGTAGTTTGACTCCTGTCACCCAGAGACTAAAACAAGGGATTTAACTGTATGCAGCCCGTTACTAGCCCCCGGTTACAAAAAAACAATGTATCTTTTCTACCCCATCAGTTATTCTCCTAATTTTTTCTACAGCTGAGAGCTAATACATTTTTCTACCAGAAAAACACAACTGTTTGTCAGTGGTTAATGCAGTCTGGCTGATACATTCGCTCGAACTTGTAAACTCGCTCAAAAATCTTCGCCATTGACACGGGTTCGTACATTCGATACTGACGTTCGCGCATATAAACCAATGAAATTTCTCGTTCCAAACAGTGTCACCGTACTGTCACGTGACAGAAGATGGCTGCAGCTGTTCGAAATAAGAACGTGGATCACAAATTCAACGAATTCTGAGGCGTTTCGTCGTTATTGAAGATAAAGACTATAGGTCAGTAGTATTTATAAACATGTTTAAAGGGTGGGTGCCGCTAATGCTGCGTTTCATTGGATCTAAAGTGCATTTTATATCTTGAAAACGGATGTACGAACCCGTGTTAATGGCGCAGATTTTTGAGCGAGTTTACAAGTTCGAGCGAATGTATCAGCCAGACTGCATTAGGCACTGACAAACAGTTGTGTTTTTTTGGTAGAAAAAATGTTTTAGCTCTCAGCTGTAGAAAAAAATAGGAGAATAACTGATGGAGTAGAAAAGATACGTTGTTTTTTGTAACCGGGGGCGAGTAACGGACTGCATACAGTTAGATCCCTTGTTTATAATATATAGTCTATGGGTGCCAGGAATCAAACTACGGACCCCTATGCATCAAGTTACACATGGTATTTACCTGTGACCCCGCGTATTTGATATGTATGTTATGGCTGTGAAAGTGCACTTAAAGGAGACTGTGTGAATGTGTAAGAACCTGTATTTTCCAGGGAACTATTCACTGTTATCAAAGAGGTAGCTTTTCCCAACCAGTTCAATGGAAGGCTTGCTTAAAGCTCACGTAAAGTTTATCATCGGCCAGCTGCAGATTTATCTTTTTCGTAGACAGAAAAAAACTGATATCCAGCAGAAAAGGAATGACGCCTTTGCTCTTTGCTCAAGATCTACCCCTGTACAACTATCTCCTCGCCCCTAATGTTGATAGCTATGGAAAACAGTGTGGAGAAAAAAGGAGGGATGACTATGGCTCGTAAAAGCAATTGCCGCAGATTTTCTCACGCTGCTTTAAATACTGTTGAAAAACGGTACTGTGCTTTCCTGAGAATGGTTATCTTTACTGCCATTTATAATAATTTTGGGTAGGTGTTAAGAAAGCTTGAAGAGTAATAGGTTACGTATGGGTGGACAGATGTGAACGTTCACCCATTAGCTTTGTGCTCTATTCTGACAGATTTACGATGCAATTCTAAGATAACCAATGCTGCAATATATATATTTATAAATGAGCGTTTACGTGTAGAGGTATAGCCCGACTAAATAAACAGCAATTCCAAGAAACGAAAATAACCCTAATCATTTTTCAAATACTCACGCTCGCAAATAAAAAAGACACACCCTATGCTTTTTAAGGGGAATATTTCTGTGAGAAAATTTTTGTTTGTTTCTTTTTTTTAAAAAAAAAAACATACAAGATAGTGATTTATTAGTTGTAGAGGATAACAAAAGATCAAGTACAGCGTAATCATGAGGACCAAAAGGGTTCTGCTGCAAGACAAATAAGTGAGCCATGCTCTGTAAAAAGGGGACTTATCTCATCTCCGTGATGCATTATACCGAGTAAGTCATCGCATAATTCTTGATCCATAAAATCAATTTTGTCTAACAACCAACTGAATCATGTGATAGACTGGTCCTTGGAAAAGCAGAAAATTTACAAATTGCAAATTGTTTCGACCACGGTCAGCCTGCGAGGACAGCGCAGGCTGACATGAGTCGATACTTTTTGAAAGTGCATTAAGCCTCATTTTAACGGCCATGAGAAAGAAAGCTGTTGAAAACATTGTCGGAAACAGAGAAAATGCTGGATGCTGGTAAATACTGGTTTTCTACCCTTCCCAAGTCAATCAAATTTCATTTTTTTCAGTCACATTTATTTTGTCGTCTGCAAATGCTTTCAGTTTGGATAGTTCTAAAACTTTCTCGTTTGGAAAAGAATTAACTTTTTCAGTGCCAACTGTATAAATAAACACGACTTCTTTCGAAGGCTAAAAATACTATCATTTGAAACCAAGAACGACTTTTATGTTATAGACTTAATAAGCGGACGGTATAGATCCAAGATCAGGCTGCACGTTCTGTGCAGTCTGATCTTGATCTAAGTCGTCCGCAAAAGATCCCATTTTCACGTATAGTGCCAAAAGAGTTCTACTGCTATAATATTCCATGAGTAAAATGAAAATTTCCAGCCAATTGCAAAAGCGCAAGTAGTGCTTTTTTAAAAAATTTTTTCGCTGGACAAAAAATCTCACTGTATTGGAAAGTGTAGAAATAAGATCAGACTGCACGATTGTTCACTCAGATCTTGATATACACGCAAAAGCGTATTGAGAACCTTAATGGCGTGAAAACAAAGATTTTTTTACATTAATTGTACTGCACCATTGGATTTTCCCTGAATTTTACCCTGCGAGGATCTAGATGTCCACCCTAGATAAAATATTGTTCTGTAGAATTTTATGAGCTTTTCTAAATATAACCAAAAGATGAAAAGTTGGATTTTTTTTTTGTCCATGAAAAAATAACTGGTCGCAATTGAATATTTTTTTTCGTCTTCTTTTTACATTTCATGGTTAGAAGTAAACTTATCTATTTCATTCAATTCTATCACCAGATCTTAAAACATTCTCGTAGGTCACTGGGTGCTTTTCTAGACTTAAAACGCCTGACTGACATCAAGTGTTGTAAAGAGCGCTGATAAACGTGTTCACTTTTTACCTCGTGAAACATTTTTGCTACAGAGGACTTTGAAAATATCTTTCTTAATATGGATTACCTAATTGAATTGAGGTTCAATAGCAGGTACACAAGTGAAAAGATTGTGGCAAAAGGAAAAATTGCTCGTAACGAGCAATTTTTCCCTTTGCCACAATGTTTTTCAATGGTGGTCTCCTGAAGGATATCAATAGACTTCTGCAGGGGATTTTGAATTAACCCTGAAAGAGCTGGATAAACCTAACAGAAATGTTCAGTGTTGTAATAAGACCCAAGCACTGCAGTTTCATGATTTCTTTTGAGTACAGTGTTTTAGCCAATAGGACAGAACAGATCAAACATAAGACTGCAAGTTTTGTGCAGACTGATCTTGTCTACACTGGCCGCAAAGGTAACTACATGTGTACTGGTGGAAGCCTCTATAAAGGTTTTGGAAGGTTAAGAATAGACAACTTTCTGGTAAATGAAACAGCATGTGGGTGGCAACTTAACGTCCTTAGTTCTATCATTAAAGATGAAGTTTTAAAGACCATCCTATTAAATTTAAGTCATACCTGTAAAGAAAAGGGCGTTGAACCCTGATTTCTGGACCGAGTTATCGGAGCTGAATTCTATGGTCAGCGTGTTCCCCTCTGAAGTAATCGGCATGGGTAAAGTTGTTCCGCAGTATACACCATTCACAACAGCATCCGGTTCCGTCCCACTAGTGATTCGTACCGAATCATATTCACAGTTTTGCTGAAATATATTTGCGTAAGAAGCTCATTTAGTAACAAATGTAACATATGATACAAATTGTCCACTGAAACGATACTTATATACAATAATAAAAATAATAAAAATAATAATAAAGCTTAAGTAAAAATGACTTGAACTTTTGTAAAGTTCTACTTTGGTTTGAGTGGAACATATTTTTTTCCAAGCGAAGAATTTGGTGATGACATTGAAGCTGCTGCCGATGATGATATCATGGTAAAATTCAATTAACTTACATTATTTCCCTCGAGATCAAAGTGAGTAAAGTTGAGAGTTATTCTGTATTGTTCCGGAGCGGCTATCTGCCATACACAGTTCTTGTTCGGGGGATACAGAACCGGGAAAGACGGGCTCGACAAGGTGCCGTTGGGCTGATCTATATAGCCTCCGCATGCATCTAAAAATAGAGTAATGTCGGCCGTTAAGTCACCGCTTTTTATTCTATGATATATGTGCTCTTTATCTAAAATTTCCTGCAGATGACTTTCTGCGACCTGCAGCAAACGTTTTTGAAAACAATCAGACAAAAAGAAAAACTTTGTCGTGACCAGTAATTTCTATTTTTACATAATGGTTTCCATGTATCACGTATAAGACATTGATTCATTATTGTTTTCACTTTTTACAAGGTTGCTTCCAAAAGCATCTTTGGCGTATCTGCTGCAGGAAGTAATGTGTCAGTAATATATTACTAGGAAGTTTGGACACTTGAATTTGAATTTACCCGATGACAACATTTTAGACCATCAAAAATTGATATCATATTCAAAATGATGCAAGCAAGGTTCAAACAAATTACCTTCACATTTCTTTCCGTCTGAATGTAGTTCATATCCAATTTTACATTCACATTTGAAGCTGCCCAGAGTGTTGACGCAAACATGGTCGCAACCGTGTTTGTCAGTGGCGCACTCGTCATATTCTGAAATAAAGAGACCCATATTGTGATTTCTGTCATCCATTAACAGGCAAATATGTATTTCTTTATGTGTCTAGATTTAAGAGGCACTGAGATAAAAGTTAGGCAAATGATTATTGCTTGATATTACATACACGATAATACAGTTCATCATTGTAATTATAATATTGTTTATATCGTTAACACTATGGCATCTAAGGGATCATTTTCATATTGCACATTTTTCCAGGCAAGTTTTGAATAGATTGTTGCACAGGGAGAAAATGCCCCTTCTGCCAAAATGTCACGTGTATTTATGTACAATGCCTTAATTTATTTTGAATATGAGTACAGTAGTTTGCCAGTGGAAATTATGTTAAGAGCTACTTATGCGACGTAAAACTCATGCGTTAATATAGCGTTCTGACAATTCATATAATTCAGTCTAAACTTATCTTAAATCTGTTCATGAAGAAACAGTAAAAGCTCATACCTTTAACAAAACTTGCCGAAAATCCAGCTTTTTGCACGGAACCGTCGGATACAAATTTTACGTACAGCTTATTGGACGTCGATTTGATGTCTTCCGGTATTTTATAACCACAGAATTTACCGATCAGGGGCGACGACTCCTCATGTCCGTCTCGTATTTCTAAATAGTCGTAGACACAGGTGTCATGATTTTCGATCTGAAAAGAATGGGGAATAAATGCTGATTAAGTAGTTTTATGCGTGTGGAAAACCATACCAAAGGAATAGTCACGGAGACCAACTATACAGATGTGCCATGCTCTGAGATGAGAGGGCTTAATGCATCTGCAAAAAGTATCGAACCATGTCAGCCTGCGTAGTCCGCGCAGACTGACCTGGGTCGAAACTTTTTGCTTTTGGTCAATTTTCTGAGTATCAAAGGACCAGTGTACCTCATGATTCAGTCGGTTGTAACACGAAATGGAATTTATGGATCCATAATTTTGTGAGGACTTGCTGAATATCATGCATCACGGAGATCCATTATCCAATTGCCAGAGCATGACTCACATAGGTTTTCAACTTGAACATAACAGAAAATCAGAGCAACTTCTAACGAGATTTCTTCAAAAACATTGAATCATGTTCCTGTTCTGTCTATTGGTTATTCATTTAGGTTTTCTTCCACCATGTCGTCGGGGTCCTGCGTGGCTCAGCGCTAAATGGTGGACTTATTATACTGCAAAGAAATTTCTCGTGATCTGATTGGATAAAATGCCCCGAACATATATATCATGTACACTGGCAAAACCAACGTAAAAGCAGTTTCCCTTTCGGGAGCCCCGTATACATGACTACACTTTCAACACAACATCAAAAATGGCGGCGTCGATCAAGATTAACATCAAGATTATGCACCAAACTGCACGTTTTACCAAGGTTTCAGTGACGTCAGTTCCTAGTGACGTCAGTTTTCATTGAATTGGGGCACTCAGAAGGGAAATTCTACTTCGTCAGCGTACTCAATTTTTGAAACCAAAAAATAAGTAAATTTCGCTTAACACGCGTTGGAATGGTAAAACTTTGCAGTATAATAAATTCGTTGTACGGTCAGGTGGCAGGGGACTTGGAAACTTCTTCACGGCTGTGGTGAATCATGTCTCCACCTCGCCTTCGGCTCGGGGCGACATGATTCACCACAGCCCTGAACAAGTTTCCAAATCCCCTGCCACCTGACAGTACAGTACAACTAATATTGTAACCAGGAGCCACTCTGGAAGCACTGGGCTTTTCGTAGGAGTATGCCAGAGTAAGACACCTCAGAGCCCTAGCCTAGAACTTGTGAAACCGGAGATATGCATTAATATACATGTGAGCTGTCGCTGTATATAGCTGAAATAATCTTGATAGCGGTAAAATATACTAGTACCATTCAATAAATCAATCCATCATTTCTCATTAGGTCTATAATTATGCCGAAATGTGTTTCATCCTACCAAGGCTATAACCAAGTTCCATTATCATTAATTACATGTTTATTCTCTTACTTACTAATTTGACACAAAGTTATCTAAGATCCTCAGGACTTTTAATTTCAAGTTGCGACAACCATAACGTATTAATGAATAGAAAATAATGTGTTCGCCCTTCCTTGATAAGAACTATCAAGATTTTATTGCATTGTTCACGAGTTTTCTCTTTGTATTTTTTATATGTGTTCTCTTTGCATTATTATCTATAAAGCATACTATAGCATTATCAAATACTACTCTGTTACGAGGTGATTCCGTATTAATGTCATTTAATGCAGTAATCTCTTGGAACGTATTTTGCCAGGTGATAGCTTAAACAACTCACCATAGTAAAACATGGGCTTTGATTATCAACAAAAGTTAATGCTGGATGTCATATGTACAAGTGAAAACATTGTGGCAAAAGGAGAAATTGCTCGTGACGAGCAATTTCTCCTTTTGCCACAATATTTTCAAAAGTATTCCGCAACCGTGAAGACGGAAAAAAAATGTCTGCAGGTGGTAAAGCGTTACCGTTTTGTACGTGTAAGCATTTACATGGCAATAACCGCGTACATTTTATCACTGATACTGGCATGCAGTGCATGTTTTGCGCGTCTGGTTTGATTTAACCCTGGGGATCTTAGAACTTTTTGATATAAAACCCGCTAATCCCTTTTCTTTATTAGATACATCATTACTGCATAAAAAAGTGACTTTTAATGAAAGTAGGTGAACGTGAATATTACACACGTTGTGAAAACAGAACAAAGCGGTTAGACAAAACAAAAGACAGTGCCAACATCGAAACTAACGGGTCACCTCTACCAAAGTACAATGCTCATTCACGATACAAAGTTTACCCTTCCAGCGCCACTGGCAAGAACAAGAGGTTTGTCTAGACGGCACATATCATGATCAGACAACACAAAATATGCTGTTTGATCTAGGATATATACCTTTGGCTGGGTTAGGCAAAGGAACTAGATCTATAAGATGGGGGAAAAAAATGAGATTTTTCAGCAGTCGAAAGAGGTCGAGTATAGGTACGCCGCATGTTTGGTGCTGAATGTGTTTAAGAAAATACTGGTCAATGTTTAAAAAGTTCATCTGGGGGTTGTGCAAAAATCCAAAGAGAGAGAAAAAAATCAAATTATATTTTCATCTCTGTGATTGCAATGTAGAAACGCTTCAACATCATCAAGCGTCTCATCTTTGCCAGCTATGAGTGACGGTCACTAAGTTGTTATATAGTCACCCTTGGCTGATCGGGTAGAAACTTGTAATCCCCGCCATACGCCTACCATTCGGCATACCTCGGATGATGGGGGGATGTAGACCTGTACGGAATCGGCCGAGTTGTGACGAGTGTACGCCGACTACAGTATTTGATACTTATCACCCTAAAATTACATGATCGAAATCCAATCAAATATCGCGTAACATAACCCTTTCGGCAAAATCCAAACAGGTGTTTTGACAGTCCATCATGTTGTGTCGGAGTGTACGGTGGCACAAAAGTGACATGGAAGATATATTTTATACTACGTGCGCACGCAGTAGCTAATACGTGCGCACGTAATAAGTAATACGTGCGCACGCAGTAGCTAATACGTGCGCACGTAATAACTAATACGTGCGCACGCAGTAGCTATTACTAGCGCACGTAATAAGTAATACGTGCGCACGCAGTAGTATTACGTGCGCACGTATTAGTTATTACGTGCGCACGTAATAACTAAAACGTGCGCACGTAATAGCTAAAGTGACATGGAAGATATATTTTATACTACGTGCGCACGCAGTAGCTAATACGTGCGCACGTAATAAGTAATACGTGCGCACGCAGTATTATTACGTGCGCACGCAGTAGCTAATACGTGCGCACGTAATAACTAATACGTGCCCACGTAATAACTATTACGTACGCACGTTTTAGCTAATACGTGCGCGCGCAATAGTATTACGTGCGCACGTCTTAGTTATTACGTCCGCACGTATTAGCTACTGCGTGCGCACGTAATACTACTGCGTGCGCACGTATTACTTATTACGTGCGCACGTATTAGCTACTGCGTGCGCACGTAGTATAAAATATATCTTCCATGTCACTTTTGTGCCACCGTAGGAGTGTTTCCTAAAACTTCATTTAACTGATTTGTTAAGTATATGTTGAAGTAAATATTGTTCGTCTATTCATGGTGTTGATTCCCAGCATATTCGAACACTCTTCCTGCGGTCTTTCGGTGTTGGTTAGTAAATGTGACGCGCTATTTGACTGGTTCATTTTGAACCGTCTGCAACCATTTGTAAACGCGTATTTCAATTTCATCTCGATCAGCCAAGGGTGTGAATAAAGCAACGGAGTGACCATTACTCTTGAGTGTCATTTACGCAAGCGTCGGTGGTGTAAAGGTTAGCATGGTTGCCTTCCAAGCAGTCGATCCGGGTTCGATTCCCGGCCGACGCACGTTATTTTTTTGTCTTTTTATTTATTTCACCAACCCTCAGTAAACTTCAGTTATTTTTTTACGTTTTACTGCTAAATTCTCTTAACGATTTAATTTTTACAGTTCTGTCTATTATTAAAAACTCAAGAGATCTGTTAGATGAAGTCATCAAATATCTCTATCTATATAACAGACGCTGCAGCACACGACTTTGGAGACATCAAGCGAGAAATTTCATTCTTTGCTGAAAATGAACTTTTTGATTAGTGCAAATTCGTGCTATCTATCCATAATTAACAAATATATTTATATATATCTATTAAAGTCGTCTGCTCCAAGTTTGTTCGGGGGGTGTTAAGAATTCAAAGAAACCAAAAATGATCAGATCCGGGTATCTACCTCAAAAGATTGGAACTTTACGGCGACAGAATATTCCTCGGGAACTGTTATTTTCCAAACACACTCCTTATTTGGTTTGTAATCATCTGGGTAGTTTGGACTCGTCAGCTGCCCTTGCTCTTTGATTATTTCCCCTCCACATATTGCTGTAATAAACGCATATTATTCCTTAGAAGTCTAGTTGTGGCAAGAGGTAAATGATGCGAGTGTTAAAATGAGTTCAAGTCAAATAATACCATTTAAAAGTATTGAAATTATTGTGAAAATGATAATCTGTTCTAGTAAGGTTGGTCCAAGTGTTAGTTGCATTTTAAAATCAAGTAAAAAGTAAGCAAAAGATAGAGCGATGTAACATCTTTTTACCTAGTTTTAAAAAATATTTTTCTGCCAGCGACTAACACTTGGATTAACCGTTAAATGACAGATTGTCACATTCACAACAATTTCCATACTTTTAATTGGCATATTTTAATTTAAACGCATTTTAATGCCGGCATTGTTTACTTTTGGCTGTACCGTTAATCCTGAAAGTGCAATATTAAAGAAATGGACTTTTTAAATCAAGAAAACGGATCAGAACATTCCAGTTTCAATAGTATTGTTGCTGGAATATTTCACAAAAATGGAAAAATTAGATTTCTTGAGACAACCTCATAGCAGCATGCTTATTCCCCTATTGTACTCAAAGATACCATGCTTTCCTGCATTCACGGTTAACCTGGGCCAATTATTTATTCTGTTGATTCTTTAAAGGCGTTTCAGCGAGTTATTTCTAGCGCAGAGAATTTCGTGAAATTTGACAAAGAAATACTTCAAAGTATGTTCTTTCAATATGCGAAGAGATAATCAGACGTTCCCTGATGAACCAAAAAGTTCTGAGCCCACGAAGAACAAACCCTTTTTTCAAATTACACAAAAACCCAATTATTGCAGCATACGTCAGAATTTTGTGATTAAAATCTGTAATTTCAGTCAAATCATGTTCTCTGTGTTTTAAATTCATAGTGAAACAATGGATCCTCTGACTTTGATGAGAAATTAACAGATATTTCAAATTAATGATACGCTATCTGTTTCAATAAAACCCTTAGCCCACAAAATTGCTTATTTTATCACAGAAAATCAGGACATTATTTGACCCTCAAAAAAATCTAGCGCAAAGATTTTTCTCATTTTTCTCAGAAATATACACGATTATATCCTTTATCAAAAAATGCAAAAAAAAAGATAGATTGCAAGGCTACTTTTCCCAATATTCGAGCTCAATTACCTCCCTTGGAACAAAGAAAGTGACACAAAACACCCAAGATTTCAAATTACTTAGTAAGATGTATTATTTCTAGCACCAAATCATGTTTTTTTCACAATAAAGATTGTACTCTGGCAACCCTTTCCTTGATATAGTCTCGATTTAACATTGGTATGGGACGGCTTTGGAAAACATTTTGGTAAAAGGGGTAATTGTTCATTACAAGCAATTGTTCCTTTCCCCACAACCTTTTCTGCAAAAACGGTTCTTTTAATCTCATTTAAACCTTGTTTAATTTGTCGTCTGCAGCTTCTTTCAATTTTGAAGTTCCAATTTAATTCATTTAGGAAAGGGTTAATACCAAATACATGTGGTATATTTTAATAGATGGGAGAATGGAAGAACAATACAAGTAGAACTGTCCAGAATTACTCAAAGGCATAGATTACTTACGAACCTTATAGCAAAATGAATCAAACGATCCTGATTTCTATCAATACCCAGGAAAGAGGGTTAGAAAACGTTGAAAAGGAGAAAATACTTGTAATTTTCTCTTTTTATCACACTAAACTTACCATCCGGATAAGTAATGTCCGACCGACAAATGTACATGTTCCGTTTTCGCTGTTTGGGAATGATTTACACCTTCATAAACTGATCTTTAAAAAAAATGTATCTACCACTACTTTCTCCACGTTTTGCAGCAAAAATCAGTAATCCAATAATAGTACTACAATCAGACAAAGTTACGCGCTAGAAAACAGAGAAGCGAAGAAACATGCACAAAAATGTTGCGCACTGACAACCTAACGAAACGTCGTTAAGAGACAAAGAGGATTACTTTTTGTCCAAATTGAAAGCATTTGTAGACGAAAATATGACAATGGCTCATATAATAGGATTTGTCTTTGAGAGAATAGAAAACATTGTGGGAAAAGCAGATAATACTGATTACCAGTATTTTCTCCTTCTCCCACAAAGCTTTCAAAAGATTTTCTTTCCAGGGTCTTTTAAAATCGGGATTGTTAGGTAAATGGTTAAGCTACAAGTGCAGTAGTCAAAGTAATATGTTTGAGCTATGCTCTGGCAAAGGGGCTTTCATGCATGTCCGTAATGCGTTATACCAAACAAGTCACCATAGAATTACGGACCCGTATCATTCATTCTCCCGACAAACGACTGAATTATTTTGAAGAATGGTCATTGGTTGGGCATGCAGAAAATAAACAAAAAGCAAAAAGTTTCGCGGACTGCACAGGACGGCGTGGGTCGAACTTTTCCTTTTCAGGGAAAATGACTCAGTTCATTGTAACTTTATTGCTATTAAAGAGAAATTAAATTATGATATAGATCTACCTTCATATTTGGCCTCAAAACCTTTACTTTTGCCTCCACTCGATCTGAATTCGACAAACATTCGACTGTCTGATGATATAAGTGTTTCTGGGAGGTTTTTGCCGCAATATCTTCCTGTAAATGCATGAAAAGTAAACGTTTCTATCCAAATCTATTCATTTTACTCATTTACTTCAGTCTTAAGTGTGCAATACAATGTACAGAAGGACAAACTGTCAGAGTACAAAAGTACCGAAGAAATCGGTTAGAACGAAAGCTGTGATGATAGAAGTCGCTTCTAGGTTACACCGTCACAGTTATTTCATGATTGTATACTGAAATCACAAATTACAAAAGGTACACAGTAGTTTTTGAGAAAATAATTCCTTTCACTTTAAAATAATTCTTTTAACTGTGTAAACAGGTTTTTCCATTCGCCTCGCTTCCTTTACCTTCCCTCCCCTCTGGTTCCAATTGCAAGCTCGTTCTCTCATCCGTTCTTTCTCTCTTTTGTCGTTTTTTTTTTTCTTTCGCTCGTGGCTTCTACCGTTTTTGCTTTCTGTTATTCAATTATGGTAGAACAAAAAATACTATTTCTCACCCATGCGTTTAGACATGACGTAATGCCCGTCCCTTATTTCTAGATAGTCCGTGATACACTCATCTTCCCCCGGGGTCCCGGTAATTGGTATATCCAGGGCAGTTATATCAAGAACAATTTTCTCCCCGTGGGTGGCTGAGATCCTCCACCGACACAATTCTTCCTTATCCGGGGTCGGGGCGTGAGCAAATTTCCCTATTGATTCCTGAAGGGTTCGTCCACATACTATTAATGAAACAAAGACAAAGATTAGACTTTATAACGTATCCTACATTGAACAAAAATGAAAGCATGGTTGGACAAGGAGAGGTCGTTTGTTGGAAATAATTAATGACTGCTCCTCATTTTACAATTTTCCCGGAAGCTGCCTACAGAAAACGACGCAATAGTTGAGCCATACTCTGTGAAAAAGGGGGGTTTAATGCATCTGAAAAAAGTGTCGACCCAGGTCAGCCTGTGCGGACTGCGCAGTTCGCACAGGCTGACCTTGGTCGAAACTTTTTGCTTTTAGTAAATTTTCTGCATGTCAAAGGACTAGTCTACCTCACGACGCAGTCGCTTGTCACAAAAATGGATTTTATGGATCCAAAGTTATTTGATGACTTGCTTGGTACAATGTGGCAAAGACATGCATTAAATCCCCCCCCCCCCCTTTTTCAAAGAGCATAGCTCATTTGTATTTGCCGGAGTCGAAACCAAGGGCGAATAAATTCGGGAACGAAACATATTATTTTTTATCTTTCAACGAGACGGGATTTTAATTTGTTAAATGTTATCACTGAATAATAGATGCCACACGTTCGTGCTAAAATTAGATTATTAAAAGCAAAGATAGTTTAGTTATTTTTTTCAACACTTTACCTTTCAACCAAATTTTATGCTTATCAAGTTGGAAACAATAGAAGACAACAAATACAACATAAATGTGGCTTTGAAAATGTTATGAGTGGGTCTGAAAGTATAGAATACACCGTGAGAAAAGGAGAGAATGCTAGTAACCAGCATGATATGCTTTTTCAGCAATGTTTTCAATAATTTTCTGTCCACAGGTTTGTGACAACGGGGGTCGTTTTGCGAATGGTTTTTTGAAAAGATTTCAAGAATGTTAGCAATTTCAAGAAATAAACACATTTTGTTTTTCGAGTTATTTTTAATAGTGGCTTGTAGAATGCCAGTAAACCAAATCAGTTGTTTTTGTTGAAAAAGCAGGTCGTAATCATACTGCAACTTCCGTACAGTCTGATCCTTGATAAACAATGTCCTATATTTCGGAGCTATGTTCGTCAGTGCGCCTAATACAGAAGCAATCTGCTTTTTCAACTGCTTAAAATTGCGAATCTTTCCTCTGTTATATAATTGAGCAATTACTAAATCTTTTTTCAACTGAATAAATATTCATCGATGGAAAAAGCGGCGCTCTGGTAGAAAAGGGAACATGCAGAAAGTTGGCCAATAGCAAAAAGTTTCGGTCCAGGTCAGCCTGCGCAGGCTGACTTGTGTCGATATTTTTTGCAGTTTTATTAATAAACCCCCCCCCCTTTTACACATTGAACGGTTAAATGGGTAATGAAAAGTGTACATTATTATCAGACTGCACAGACGCGAAGGCTAATTTTAGTCTGCACTCTTCGCAAAGTACAGTACTGCACAAACGAGCTGGCTAATTTTTGTCTACACTCTTCGAAAAGTACAGTACTGCACAGAGGTGCAGCCTAATTTTTATCTGCACTCTTTGCAAAGTACAGCACTGCACACACGTGCAGGCTATTTTATGTCTGCACTCTTTGCAAAGTACGATAGTTGTCGCCATTACCAGGAAACAGGTTCATTCATTTCAAAGGAAATGCATTTTGTTACTTTGTCCAAAAGTCAGTCAACTATTTAACATATCTCATTTTTGTTCAACCCAAATTTCTTTAATGTGATTAAATATAGGGAATTCTTTCCTTCAATCATTATGTTAAAAAATATTTGACCCATGCTCTGGCAAAACGGGATGTAATGTATCTCCGTGATGCATTATTGCAAGCAAGTCATCACATAATTATGGATCCATAAAATCCATTTTGCCTTTCAACCGGCTGAATTATGAGATAGAATGGTCATTGAACATGCAGAAAATTGACCAATTAAAAAAATTTCGAACAGGTCATCCTGTGCGAATTGCGCAGGCTGACCTGGTTCGATACTTTTTTGCAGATGCATTAAACCCCCTTTCACAGAGCATGGCTGATTTCTAAGAATACCGCTCTAAAATCTATTTAGAACTCGAGGAGAAAAATCTTATAGTGCACATTTTATAGAAATATTTCAATCAGGGCATTATACAGTTAATAGAAGAAAGTTATTTCTAGAAAAGAAAATTTATAACTTAATTAGAGAAAGAATTTCCCCTAACCTTTTTCCGCCGGTAAATTATGTTTTATCAGAGAATAAGGAATTTTGATTTCGATGAAAAATATATTCACAGCCTTATGCCACACCTTACTGCAATCTTAGCGTTCTAGATGACTACCATAAAAGTTGGTATCAGCAATCTTGTTGGCATTCAACCCTTTCCAGATAATCAGATATTCTTCGATTTAGAATACTAGGGTCCGTGTTCAACAGCCATCCTTAAAAAAGAAATCTTCGTGAAATTCTCAAAGATTTTCTAAAGTTGAAAGTAACAAAATTTCTGAATGACTGAACCAAAATGGTTCAGCCAGTCAGAAATTACTTTACCTTATAAATCTAGAATTAGACTGAGAATTGCATTTAGAATTGTGAACACGAACCATGAACTCGATTTACATTGGTTTGTGAATAAGGAGGGAGGATTTTGTGGATGAATTACGGTACATTTACAATTTTAAAAAAATTGGGTCATTTTTTTTTAAAACTAGGATCACCCGTTTTATCTTTTGAGGGTTTTAAGAAAATAATATCTTCATGATGTCTATTCAATCGGGGATCGTTTATTCGATCAGTAGTATAACTTTAGGTCAGTTTTACACAAGTAACATATCTTGAAGCTTTAAAGTTCAAGCTTTCGGTAAATTCCTTGTTGCAGAGGACATAAAAAATATTTCTTTTTTTGTCTTTAAAATCATACGTACGTGGACATCTGTATAGTTTGTTCGCCTGAGCAATATCTCCAGGACTAAGGCGCACGCGCTGTCCAATTTCCGGTCGAACAACCATTTCCGGTTTCTTCCTTGGAAGTATGGTGTCGACATAAGTAGCTCTAGCAAATGTATTTCTGGCATAATGCATGATACTTCCATAGTCATATTCTTCTCCGAGTGAATTAACTTCCAGTGGAGTGAGCTTGTTAAAATTATACTGTTGTCCTGAAGAGAAAAGAGAAGTAATTATTTATCTCGTGACACAAATTTGCAGCAGATGACCTAACCTTTTCCAAAACGAAAAAAATCCATAGACCTTTCATACTTGGGGACATCTTTAGATGACAATTTAGAAATCGATACAAACCAGCTAAGTTCACTGATAAGATAGAAAACATTGGGGGCAAAGGAGAGAATGCTGGTTACCAGCATTTTCCTTATTCACACAATTTTTTCAAAAGCCTTTTTTTCAGGGTCGTTAAAACCCCAAATTGTTTGGTAAAGGGTTGAAATACTATAAAATACATGTGTATTATCAACTTGAATTAAGGTTTAATTTTAAATACATGTACATGATTACAAGAGAAGTGTGTTCATTTAACGAGGTGCTTAACTTGTATTAGGCTCGTGCCCTGAAGGGTCTTGCCCAGCTAAATTGCCTAGAAAAAAAAATCATAGTCTCAGATGAGGATCGAGTCTGCAGCTTCCGGATTGCGAACTTAAACCCCTACCACTAGCCACACAGGACACTAGAACGATCTTTTTTTAATCAGTTTTGGCTCAGGAACTTATTAGTTGGCCATCGATTTTGGCATGCATTTAATGATTAATATCATTGCTCCAGGAAGGTCCTCTGATTTGCTCGAACGATGAGATAAAATTGCACCGTTTGTACCATTCGAGACAAACATTTCCTCTGACAAACATGATTTTTCCTTTATCCAATGGACCATTTTCCAAACCTTAGTGGCATATGGAGAAATTGATTGTTTTGGGAAACTTCTCTATTTTTTCATAATATTTTCACATATATTCATGTATTAATATCCGTCATCTACAAGGATGTCGTCTACTGCTTAATTGTGCCAGGTAGTAAGGCCAATATATTTTAAACAAAAAATTATTTTGCATGTTTTCCTCTTTCGATCAATCGATCGATCTATCGATCGATCGGTCGGTCGGTCGGTTGATCGATCGGTCGGTCGGTCGGTCGGCCAATCAATCAATCAATCAATCAATCAATCAATCAAGCAAGCAAGCAATCAATCAATCAATTGATAGATCGATCGATCGATCGATCAATCGATCGTTTGATATTCTTATAGAAAAGTTATTAAGTAACAAATCCATAAAACTTTCCTACCCAAGATCTTTTGTGAACAAACGAACCTTTGAATGTACTTTATTATATCTGACATGCTGGTTAGTAAAAAGGTTGGTTACCAGGACAGTGGCCTGGGTTCAGGCGGTAATAATTTTTTCATTACTCCGTATCCCACTCTCGTAATCGAGGTCTACTTATAATCTTCAGCAGCTATCACTTTATCGACAAAGTAACGTCCGAATGATAGGAAAGGAAAAAAAATGAACGGGCATGAACGTAGGCTACCAGGACAGGTTTGACTGAATTTCGATCGATGAGACAGATTACCCAAAAATTATGCACCAGTGTCAACTTGCCTCAAAATGCATCCATTCGGCGAACAAGCGTAACAGTCAGTATTTGCGGTTTTCTAGCAGGAATACCAAACTACTCCCCCTCCCCTTTTCCACATCTCTAACTAACAAGACTGACTAACCATCGAAGACATTTATGATATGTTATGGTACCTTTGACATTAAGCACCACGTACATGATCGTAACTCAGCCAAAATCTAACCGTAGACGACAATTATTGGCCTGTAATTCACTTATATAGCCGCTTTGTTTCGGTAAAGTTTTCTTAGAACATTCTTCTTAATATCCCCTTTCAGAGGCATAGGCGAAAAACAGGGGCTTTTGCGAACGGCATAGATCAAGATCAGGCTGCATAGAACGTGCAGCCTGATCTTGGATCTATACCATTCGCTTATTTATTCAAGCTTATATGATATAAATACTTCTGAGTTTCAGGAGATTGTATTTTCAGCCGTCGAAAGAGGTTGGGCTTATTTATTTGGCGGCTGAAAGAGTTGAGCATTGGACGACTAAAATGGTTGTTTAAGGTTTACACCGTGACAGCATTATACCAGTAACGTCCATTCAGTACTTAACCTATATCCTGCTAAATAAAAGAAATGAAACTTTCAAGCCGATAGGAAAAACCCAAATTTTCCAATTTCAAATGTATTTTTGCCGGAAAGATATCTCCGTATCGGACAGTGTAGATCCAAGATCAGACTGCACGTTCTGTGCAGTCTGATCTTGATCTACGCTGTCCGCAAAAGGTCAGTGAGTCGGGTTAAGGTATTTCAATGGCGGGCATCTCACATAAAGTTTCGGCCTATCAAATGACTACTCTTTGAATTTTAGGACTACAACAATATTCTGGAATGGCTGATGAAAGCGAATCGTGGGTCCGTATTCACCTACCATTCCGAAATACAGTCTTCTTGCTTTTCTAGATACATAGGAGTAACACGACCTCTGATAGGCGTGACAAAATAGCTAAGCCAATCAGGTTGGTAAATGTGAACCCTGGGTCCGTATTCACCCATGGCACTGAAAGGGTTGATCAGAATCTGGTAAGAATTTAAACGGGGCTTGAACCGGCAACAGCCGGATAAATAGCCCTTAGCATGACTGATTAGCCCACTGGAGCAAAGTCCCATTTTCTAGTCCATGAACTGATAGTAGTCTTATTTCTCTATGCGACTGTAAGCCCCTTGACTCGTTAATATTGAAAGCATTTTACAGACGACAAATCAAATATGGCTGAAATAATGGAACTTATCTTTCATAGGGTTGTGTTTTTTTTACTCATTCATTGAATTGCAGTTTAACGCCGTTTTAACAGCTTAGGTCATATCACTGCGGTCAGTACACCTACGCATGTGATTTCTGGCTTTCTCACACCAGTACTGACACAACTTCCTTTTCAAGTCTCTGACTACTTTTCTCACATGTATCAGAGGTGAGAGAAAAAAGAAACGCCGGAAAGAAAATTTGCCTGAACCAGGTATCGAAATCACGACCAAGAGGTCACGAGTTCGATACACTAACCACTGAGCTACTCGGGCTGGCACATAGGGTTGTTCAATGTGGGAAAAGTAGACAATTCTAGTTACCGGCATTTTCACCTTATCCTACAATATTTTCAAAAGCCCTTCCCTTAGGGTCGTTAAAACAGTATTGTGTGGTAAAGGGAAAAATAAGATCATACAACATGACACTAAAAATAATCGAATTTAGATGCCTCGCTATAAACTGTGCCAATTACATTTACTCAAAACACCTGCAGTGTTTCAGTACGGGTTTCTTTTATTGGTAACGTCTTTTAATCCTTCTCCTGCTAAATAAAAGAAATGAAATTTTCAAGCCGATAGGAAAAACCCAAGTTTTTCAATTTCAACATTTTTTTTCGGGGAAAGATATCTCTTTGTCGGACAGTGTAGATCCAAGATCAGACTGCACGTTCTGTGCAGTCTGATCTTGATCTGCGCTGTCCGCAAAAGGTCAGTGAGTCGCGCTTAGCAGCGTAAGGGTTGAGAGGGCGTTACTTGAGCATTTTATGGCCTTATTCTAATTACACTAAATATTAGATTAAAGGTATATATAATTATACATGTGTAGAGTTTACGTAATTACGTTGAACGAGGTTAGGGTCGTGTACTTGTGTAATACAGTTACTCCAGCTTAAAGTGACAACAGCTGCCAAAGGTAAACAAAGCGGGTGTTCAAATGCATTTCAAACCATTTCCGTTAAAAGTATGAAAATTATTGTGAAGTTGACAATCCGTTATTGTACGGTCGGTTAAAGTGTTAGTCGGTGGCAGAAAAATTCATTTCGAAATTAGGTTAATAGTTGCCAGGTCACTCTACCTTTTATTTTCTTTTTACCTGATTTTGAAATTCATTTTTCTGCCAGTGACTAACACTTGGACCAACCACACAATCACAGATTGTCATCTTCACAATTTTTTTCTATAGTTTAAACGTATTTGTTTTACATCGATTGAGAAACGAGTTCTTACAACTTATACTAATCTCTCTCGATTCTGTTTCCTGGGAACTACACCAATACTTGCGCCGAATGTGTGGGCCAATGAACAATCCCAAAGTCGACACCCGCTCCCGGGTATCGAACTCGGGACCTTATGATTACAAAGCCGACGCTCTAGCTCACAACCACGGACACCACTATTTTTTCTATACTGTTAAATGGTATGACTTGTACTTAAATACACTTCAACACCTGCATTGTTTTTTAGCCGCTTTTCGGCTTTTAACGACTGACACTCGGCATCATTGGTCAGTAGAAAGGTCTAGATACATGTCCATTTAAACCTGTGCTAGTCAAGCACCCATGGGACACTCAAAAAGTGCTTGCTGAACTAGGTGCTTGCTAAATACACGTAGACAGGTTTATTTCAAAACATTTGCCTTCTTCCGGCACTCAATATATGCTTGCTAATACAGTTTACTTTCATAAGAGAAGTAGCCACTTAAAACAGGTTTTACTGTATCACAAATTTGAAAAAAAAAGTTTGTATATTTTACAAATATCGGACGATGCAGGCTAGAGATGGGACGGCACAAAACGCACTTCGTAATAAAATGGCTATTTGTAACAAAATTTTCAACTTCGCTATATTCCTTCAGTATTCACCCATGTACTTCAAAATGGATATATACGAGGGCTGTTCGATATGTAATGTGTATTGTACCACAGCGCGATAACGCTTTGCACGATTTCGTGGATGATGATACGCTTGAATAGCTCTATTCAATAATTTTCCAACGGTATAAACACGAGCCTTCAGCTCCGCATAGTTCTAAACTTATAGTCATTTCAATACAGCTAGTCGTTGACTACTGTTGTAAAAGTGGTTGGGAAACGGATTAAGAATATCAAAGAAATTAGAGCTTATATAAAAGTTCGCACAAAACTCGGTCATTCGGTAATGCAGATTTTTACTGAATTGGGGGAAGTTTATGGGTCTGATAAGGTATCTTATGAGACAGTTCGTAGATGGAGAAAAAAATGTCTGACTGGCACAGAGTCCGTCAAAGATGCAGCAAAATCTGGCTGACCTGTGACTGTAACAGGCAAGGCAAATGTCTCAAAAGTCAGGGAAATAATTGAAAGTGATGGCAGATACACGATTCGTGATATTGCCAACGCTGTTGGCATATCGCTATCGCGGGTGCATTTCATTTTGAAGCGTATTTTGAAAGTACGAAAGATTTCTGCCAGATGGATACCGCATATATGGACAGATGACCAAAAACGGGCACGAGTACAAACCGCTAAGCAATTGCTCAAAATGTTTCCCAAATTCAATCAAAGACAATTTGCAAACATTGTTACTGGTGACGAAACATGGGTTCACTATTTCGAACCAGTAAGAAAAATTGGAAACAAAATATGGCTAACTAAACACGGTAGAAAGCCTGTAGTTGCAAAAAGAAGCATAAGCACAAAGAAGGTTCTTTATTGCATATTCTTCTCGTGTGATGGTATAGCCGTACAAATTCCGGTGCCGAAGGGCAAAAGTGTTACAGGTCGGTATTACCCAGATGTTATACTAAAAAAGGTCAAGAAATATTATCTTAAACGACGCCCTGTGTCAGGATTTAGGCATGTTCGTCTACTTCATGATAATGCTCCATCACATACATCTGAGCTTGTGAAGCAATTATTGAAGTCGGAGAAGGTTACCGTCTTGCCACACCCACCATACTCTCCAGATGTAGCCCCTTTTTCCTTTTTCCAAAACTTAAAACGTTCTTATCTGGTCGTCGTTACAAGTCCCGAAAAGCCCTTGGCTCAGCCATCAGTCAGTGCCTCAGAGGTCTACCTAAATCAGCGTACCGTGACGCATTTCAGAAATGGATTCAGAAATTGAAATTATGTATTTCAAACCGCGGAGAATACCTTGAAGGGATGTAATGCTCATTTCACTATTTGAGTCCAATGCTTTTGAGATATCGTACAATACGCATTACATATCGAACAACCCTCGTATGGATATAGCCGTTTTATTACAAAAATGGTTCTAACATGGCTCATGTGTATTTCGTTGTGAGAGACAGTGAACTCAGACATTTGAGCGAAAGGTGAATCAGCTCAAGGCGACCTTCCCATACATATACAAGTTATTAGTGCGCCAAAAACTGACGTAAGTATTATGTATGTAATGATTGCGTTTTGCACTCAGAAATTATGTTCTGCAAATAAAAAACCAGAATTTATTATCCTATCTGCTACTTACGTTCATTATCAAACAAGCACACGGTAACCCTTAACTCTTTACCAAACAGCAACATTTTAGCTTCTTCCAAATTCAAAGCTGTTGCATTAGACAAATCAAATGCGACTCAAATGACGGAATTTGTCTCTGAAAGGGTATAAAATATTGCGGGAAGAGTAGAAAAAAAGCGGGTGTCCAGCAGTTTCTCCTTTTCCCACAGTATTTCCAAAAGCCTCCTCTCTCTGCGTCGTTAAAACCCGAGATTGTATGGTAAAGGTTCATACTGCCAACAAAATCAAATGGAAAATTTAGAGCAAATTTTGTAAACCCAAATATTACGATTTCAAAATTCTTTGAGTAGAAACACCTTAACCACATTGAACACTGTAGATCTATGATCAGGCTGTATGGTCTGTGCTGTCTGATCTTGATCTATACCGTCCACAAAAGTACCTTGAGTCTCGCCTAGTTGTGTACGGGTTAAAGGGATCATAAAGGTATTCGTTCAGGTATTTCCTCATTACATTTGGGGATGTACTAATATTGTTCAAAGCTTATTTAAAGGGGACTTATCAGATTTTTATAATAAAAAAAAATCTTTTGAAAAGTTTTATCACTAATAAAGTAGGGCATTCGCTGGTAATCTATCAAACAAATAAGAATGAAAAGTATAAGAATAGAAATATTTTCAATAGTATTTCCTTAGTTTGCTACGTAGCCTCAGAAGGGTATTTTTAGATTTCGAGCCAGTACTTCGAAAAGGATTTAATAAATGTAACACGATTAGAAGCATGCATCGATTGTGTGGGGTCGTGGCCATTTAAGCATGATGACGTCATATCTGATGAAAATAGACATAGTTGCCGATCGTCCCTCTATTTAACCCTTTACCACACAATGCCGAGTTTTAACGACCCTGAGAAAGAAGTCTTTTGAAAACATTGTTGGAAAAGGAGAAAAAGCTGGTAAGCAGCATTTTCTCCTTTTTCCCACAATGTTTTTCACCCTATCAACGAAAAATTGTACCATTTGAGCCACACTGAAATTGTCGTCTGCAAATGCTTTCAATTTGGACAAGGCTAAAATTTTGTCGTCTGGTAAAGGGTTAAACACCAAATTGCACCTTTTTACTGTATGAAACTTCCGGTTCTTTTCTGCGCTTGCAAGGAAATATATATTTTGCGGTATTTATAAGTGTTTTACACAAAATGTTGATATAGAGCAAAGAAATCTTAATATACCCCTTTAATGGAGAGTTCAATCTATAAAGTAGATATGCAGGTGCATAGCCTAGAATCATTTCGGAAGTTATGAATAATTATTCTTGTACTACAATGTCTGAGCTTTGTTAATGAAACTCGTCTTTAACATAGATGAAAGTAAATAAACTATTCACATTGCTTAAAAGCTTCAGTCTGCTCCTTTTCCCATACTGTTTTCAAAATCAGGGCCAAAGAAAACGTCCTATTTGATTAGTATTGTGTAAGCTTCGTATATCATAGTAGCTCAGTCGGTAGCGTGCAGGACTTGAGAACACGGGGTCCAGGGTTCGATCCCTGGCTACGACCCCTGGCTCGGCCAATTTCTTTCCGAGGATTGGTGATAGTCACTGCGACAGGATCCATTCCTCTCCCACCGCTGACTATTGTTTCGACGATGATTATGTGGGAAAGCAGCCAGTGGCTTGGAAAGAAAATTGTGCGGAGCATTGGTAAAAGAGAATCCAGGAAAGCATGGATAGGTGCACTGGCCGCCGCGATATAACTGAAATAATATTGGAAACGGCGTTAAACACCATACAATCAACCATACAATCAATCGTTTATCATAAGTTTAGGAATACCCATTTACCCGACTTTGCTTAATAAACTCCATTATATGCTCCAATTAACGTGTGCTTTTGCATACAGTGTAGATCAAGATCACACTGCACTAGACGTGCAGTCTAATCTTGATCTACACCCTCTGATACACTGTGATCTTTCCAGCGAAAAGTACATTGAGACTGCAAAATATGGGATTTTACTATTGGTTGTAAATTTTCATTTAAGTTATTTAGCAGCCTAACTGTTATTAAATTTGACGTTGTGCCCTTTCGTTTATTATCAGAGGTTGTTGCATTATTAGAAAGTAAGTGATAAAACTTGGATAAAGCACATTCTTCTGAAACACTGATAATTCTGGAGGTATTTACCCCTAAAATGCTAAGTAGATGAAACAGACAATTATAAGTCTGTATAAAAGATACAGAAAATGCAGTTTCAATGTTATTCTAGTAAGAATAAGTCATGTAGTAGCTCGCAGTGTAGAATAAGAAGTTAGTATGTACTTCCTAATAAATTGGTAGACCCGTTACCAAACAGATCTGTATTTTAACAATCCTGTTGAAAAAGGCTATAGAAAAAATTGTGGGAATAGGAGAAAATGCTGTTTATCAGCATTTTCCACCTTTTCCCACAATGTTTTCTCCAATTTCGAACAAAAATTTCATCATTTGAAGCACATTTCATATGTCGTCTGCAGAAGCTTTGAATTCGGAAAAGTCTAGAATTATTACTATTGGTAAATGGTACTCTTTCGTAACATTTTATATGAGAAGGAATACACACCTGTGACTCACCCCCTTGCGAAACCTTCAGAAGGCGGTTGTTTATGAGCAACTGCTTATTATTTTCATTGTTTGAACTATGCTATGTAAACAGGGGTTTAATACCTCTGAAAAAAATATCGACCCAGGTCAGCCTGCGCACTCCGCGCAGGCTGACCTGGATCGAAACTTTTTGCTATTGGAGAATTTTCTGTATTTCCAAGGACCATTCTACCTCATGATTTAGTTGGTTGTTAGATAAAAGGATTCATTGAATCAATACTCATGTAATCACTTGCTTTGCAGCTTAAATCACGGCGATGCATTAAACCCCCTTTTGCCAGAGAATGACTTATTTCTATATCAATCGCTGACTGCTCCAGTATTTTAAGAATATTTGCTGGGTGTCTAAAGCAGTTTTCAACAATATTTTGGTGATGTAAGGTCGGCCAGTGGAATAAACCATGAAACCGTGCTTTCTTGAGCAACCCTATGCACAACAGCATTTCTAAGCTACTGGCTACTTTCATTCATAAAACAAAGTCGAATCTAAGTTCAGCAGTGGAAGAGGAATGAACCCTATTCTTTATGGGTTGTCATCTATTCTCGGACTCTCTAAGTTTCTCTGCCAAGTGTGTGGATGCGAATATCAAGAGCATGGCCATGGAATACGTTGATCTGCTCTTTGAAGAGTTAAATCTTGAAGCAACAAGTCGACATCAAGCTCAATCGAACGGTTTTACCCTTAACCAAACGGTGCCGACTTCAAACGACCATGGAGAAAAGGCTTTTGAAAACATTTCAAGAAAAGGAGACATGCATATTCTCCATTTCTCGCAAAGTTTTATAATCTTTCAGACGCGTCACATTTTTTGAGCCAGTTTTTTTGCTTTCAAAAGTTTCAAAGTCATAACACAGTGACACCTGACTTATCTATCTCTTCCCTTACGCGTCAGCAGTACTTGTCTTGCGCTCTGCCGTGCTGGATTATGTGCATAAAAAGTATAACTTGAACAATCAAATGGATATGTACAAACCTGGCATTATGTTTTTGTAAATAATTTTTACGTGCTCGTCTCGATCAGGTCTCGTGTGCTCGTGCCAGAATCCAATCACATGACCGAGTTCGTGGACAACAATTCCAAATTTATCACAGTTTTTGCCAATACTGATAGCCTGATGCCCGTTTCCTCTTTTGCCCACAAATGAACAGCATCTATATGAGGAAGAAAGTTGGTGGTTACTCCATGCAGTGGAATGTAACACAGTGTGTCTCGGCCAATCAGGTGACCAGATTTTCTTTTGAAATTTTGAATTTTATAAAAGATTTTCAGGATAAGGGCCCTGAATAGGTGAAAAGAATCTTAGGTTTTTGGGCACGGATATTTTAGGGCATAAGAAAACACATCTTTCGAAGTGCTTTAAGCATGAGAATTATCTTGTGAGAAAGTGATGTAGTAGAAATCACATGGAGAAAATGTACTGTTTACTTGGTTGGTTTTCGGTGCCATTTTCAATTAATGTCATAGTGGCCATTCTAGAAAAATAGAATGTCGAAACTACTTTTATGTCGCGATGTATTTCTCCAAGAAGAAATACTCTTTTAGTGGTTGTGAATAACTCTTCTAAGAATTGAGCCTCTCAAAGCCATTGGATATAAGAATGTTTATTTGTCTTTTTCATAGCAATTGCAACGGGACCATTTCAAATACAATAAAGGTCCATGGAAACACTGCATGTTCATAGCTTGTTTATAGCCAGGATATCAGACAAAAGATTGAAAATTGTGAATCCAAAAGAAGGTTCTTTGCAATCTGTATGCAATCAATTAAAATGATGTAGGCATGACAGACTATTTTTAGATAGCCAAATTTAAAAGTTCATTTCTTGAAAGAGACTTGAAAGATTATTTCTAGAAACTGACTTGGAAAGACTATTAACCAAAAGAGTACAACTTACCCACAAGGCCTTTCTGTGAAGACGATGTAATTCTGGTGTTCCGGTTGTCTCTCTACAAACGTAACACATGTGTAGTTTTCCCAGTGTCGCATGGCCAGTTTAAATAGACCTTTATGTGCTCCTGCGTATAGATAAAAGTGGAAAATAGTGATCATAATCGACTAGCATCATCAGACTGCTAAAAAAATCAGACATCAGAATATGGAACTCCAGTTATAAAACGGACCCGTCATCTTAATTCTTGCTAAATTAATGAAATGGACCTTTTCAGTTAGGACTGAAACAGTTCAAATATTGCCTTTTCAAGGTAGGTTCCTTTGGTCAGATTATGAAACACAGTAGCGGACGGTGTAAAATCAAGATCAGGCTGTACGGTTTGTGCAGCCTGATCTTGATCTTCACTGTCCGCAAAAAAATTAAGAAAAAAAAAAACATAGGGTGGTTTGAATCACTTTAACGAATAGGTTCGATCCCTGGCTACGACCCCCGGCTCGGCCAATTTCTTTCCGAGGATTGATGATAGTCACTGCGACAGGATTCATTCCTCTCCCACCGCTGACCATTGTTTCGGCGATGATTATGTGGGAAAGCAGCCAGTGGCTTGGAAAGAAAATTGTGCGGAGTACTGGTAAAAGAGACTCCAGGAAAGCATGGATAGGTGCACTGGCCGCCGCGATATAACTGAAATAATGTTGAAAACGGCGTTAAACACCATACAATCAATCAATCAACTTTAACGAATAACTGATTCAGACAGCGCAATGAGGGTAGCGATTCTACCGGAGCTGTCTGGTAACATGGTATCAAAGAGTCGCACTGTATTGCGGAGGACTACTCCGGTATATAAATGTGCAGGGTAAACTGAAGATTGTACTGCAGGGGCGTAGTAGTTTGCGATTTCAGTTTAATGGCTTAAGGTATTACCCCCCTAACGCTTCTAGTGCAACATGGAATAAAGTTTCTTGTTAGTTGATAAATAAGGATTTATACTGATATAATACTTTTGCACATTTTTAACCGACCAGAAATTCCTTTGATGTCTATCTTGAAATTATTTGTTGATACTTTTGTTAGTTTCCTGAGAAGGGAGGTAATTATTATCTCCCTTTGTAATGAGAATATAGTGGTTTTAGATTTATGATTGATAATTCTAAGAAGGAAAAAAAAAGGAAAAAGTGGCTCGGTTAAAGTAGAACAATAAGACTCATTTTTAATCATAGCAAATTTTGTAGGATAATAATTATTATAGTGGAAATAGCTGTTTTCCATTAGGAGGGTACTACCTTAAATCTCTAGGTACTTTCGTGAACACCCTTTTAATCAAGCACAAACTGTGACATGGGTAGAATTCAAGTAAGCAAACAGGAAGTTTAGGTATTCATTTTTTTTAAATTCTAAAACATTTCACGAGGTATCTGATAGTGAAGATCCCGGATCAGACTGCATACTACGTGCGGTCTGATCTTGATCTGCACTGTAGAAAATACAAACGAAGACTAGCTTTAGTGCCGAAAGTGTTACCAGAGAGAAAAATGCTGATGAAGAATATGAAAGCACCTTTCTATACTCTATAATAAAACTTAGATTTGCTGTTTAAGATAAGCAACTTAATTCGAATTTTCTCTCACCAGCAATGAACACAACGCGAAATATCTAAGATATCTCTGGACTTTTATGCTGGGTGTAAAAAATAAATTCTCAAAATGATGATGGCAGATGTAACCTGTTTTGCGGGAGCTGCGGTCTGGAAACACTAGGGGTGAATTCAATAAAATACTTTTTTTTAACGGTGATACAAAAACCAGAATGTACTCAGTGGCAAAACCACACTTTCTCATCTTTGATATAATACCAGAGATAAATCAAAACGAAATGGTTAGTTCAGATTTAGTGTAAACTATCAATTTTTCAGAGAAAGAAAATTGTGCATGTGATTTTTTTTTTTAAGTCTTTTTACTAGCATCTTTATCCTGCACACATCCTATGTGGCGAAATTCAAGAAGAAGAGACAAACAGAAAACATGGACACAATAAAGAAAGCTTCTGTCTATTGTCTCTGCCAAGCCAGTTTATTGATGACTATATTTTTCATTGAATAACCTCTGTTTCATCGCGTTTTGGAATGCATAAATGTCACCGATACATATATCTGCGAGGCTATAGAGACTATTCCAAAATACTTCCAACAAGTGCAAATAAATTATGGGACATGTATATGTACATGTAAAATAAAGAAAAACGTTTGCCCCCATATAAAGCGGAAATTATTTTGAGAGAGGAACGATTGAAGGACTCTTATAAGTGACAATTTCTTGTTACAAAATTAGGACTATACTCGTATACGACCCAGACGGTTACGGCATCTTAAAGGATATGATTTTACAAATTTCTAAGCACGAAAACTACAAATTTGTACATAACGTTCACTGGCGCGGACTGAAAAATGAAACTCTACTCGTAAATTAACAAAAAAATCCTAACTTTTAACCTTTGTATTCTTGACTTGAAATATGGTTACGATGTTTCTGATGTGCTTTCATTATATTTAGTAATCATAAAAAGCAGGTATCGAAGAGAGAAGACTAGATAAGACTGCACAAACCTGCAAGCAAATCTTGTTCTTCTGTCTTCGTAAAGACATCGGTAAGATATTGGAATTAACCCATAATAAGATATGGAAATTAACAAACATCTTCAGTCTAAATATGGTATAAGCAATTGAGGTTTCACGGTTGCTCTTATCCAGAATGTCTCAGCAAAGCGGACAATGTAGATCAAAGGTCAGGCTGCATATTTTGTGCATTCTTACCTTTATCTACATTGGATGCAAAACCAATTTTAACAGTGAAAGGTGCTATACAGGTTAAAAAGTATCTAACATGGTGTATCTCTGTTAAAGTGATGTAAATACCATTGCCGTGGCTGTTAGATGTCCGATAACGTATCTACTATGATTGACGGCAATAAATCCCCATGCTGTAAGATCCCTTTAAAAATACTGCACTAACATATTTACCACATGCAATAGACTTCTCCATCATGCAGCGGACCAGCTTTTGAAAACATCGTGACCAAAGAAGAAATTGCTCGTTACGAGCAATTACTCCTTTGGCCATGCTGTTTTCAAGAGATAATCATGAATGCCGTTTATCCATATTTTACAAGAATATTTTCAAAGCTGTCTGTTACTAATTTGGTCCATGAGGTAACGAGTTACCTGAGGATGTTCTTTTTTTTTTTATCAGCAAGGGTGCACTAATATGTAATTATGTGGGAAAGCGGAGTTCATTAGGAGTACAGAACGAAAATGAGTGCGTTTATTAACCTACTTGATGCTGAGGATATTTTTACTCTTAACCATAAGAGAAAACGTTAGACTCTTATATAATATGGCTTGCAACACGCGAAAAGGGGCATTCGGACATTTGCGTAAAGTGTCGTCTCGGATCAGCCTGCGCAGTCCGCGCAGTCCGCGCAGGCTAATCCGAGACGGCACTTTACGACTACATTAGATTTTGTGCTACAGTAGACTTGCGCAAAACAGAAAATTACATAAAAACGGAAAGTGCCTTCTCGGATTAGCCTGCGCGGACTGCGCAGGCTGATCCGAGACGACACTTTACGCAAATGTCCGAATGTCCCTTTTCGCGTGTTGCAGGCCATATATTAAAAGAAAATGCAAAGGACTTGTTAAAGGAATAGATTGATCTCTATAGAAGGTATCGGACGAAGCTGTGTAAATGTTGGTCAGTATAGGATTTTCTCCTTTACCCACAATTAAAAGAAAACACAAGTCTAAACATCTGTGAACTGGTTAGGACTTCACTTATCAATATGTGCCGTTTTAAAACTCAACAGAATATAAGACAAAAGTTTAGTTGCGGGGGAAACAATGTCATGTAGGCCTACCTACCACTAAAACTAGCCTCGATTTCATACGGAATTACTCCATAGTCCCAGATTCGCTCTGGTCGGGCAGTGGCTGCACGTTTTCTTCTTTGGTTGATCTCGTCTGTGTGCTCCTCGATGACGTCATCACTTATCACGTGTTCTTTTACCTTACGCTTCCGGTCATGTTTTCGTCGCTGTCTTTTCAATAGTTTCAATTTCAAATTTTTCTCCTTTTTGAGTTTTCTTTGTTCTTGACGTCGGCTCTTTCTCAATTCACGCTCTTTTTTACGTTTTGCTTTCTCCTTCCGCCTCAGCTCACGACACAGGTTGTCTCTACATTAAAAAACCGAAACGAATGAGTAATGCTCTATGAAAAGGAAGATTACTGTAACTGCAAAAAAGTACAGACTTGGGTCAGCCTTTGCAGTCCGCGCCGGCTGACTGGATCGAAACTTTTCGTAAATTTTCTGTATGTCAAAAAAAAAAAAATCATTCTATCCTATGTGTCAACCGGTTCGATATTATGCGACGACTTGCTTGGTTTAATTCAATGCGAATATGCACTTAACTCCCTTCTGCCACACCGTGGGTCAACTAGATGAATGAGGTCAGTGGAAATTTGGCATGCATACCTTATACACGTAGACTGCATTTTTTCTTTTATTATATTGCCGCTCAACTAGATTTTGATATGAGCCATGCTCTGTGAAAAAGGGGTTTAATTAATCTGCAAAAAATCACGATCGGCCCAGGTCAGCCTTCGTAGTCCGCACAGGCCTTCGAAACCTTTTGCTTTTGGTAATTTGTTTGCATGTCAAAGGACAAGTCTACCTCACGATTCAGTCGGTTGTTTGACAAAATGGATTTTATCGATCCACAATCATGTGATGACTTTCTTGGTATAATGCAACACAGAGATGCATTAAAGCTCCTTCTCCCAGAGAATGGCTATTATGTAAAAAGGGTTTCAAGTAAAAAAAAATTAAAAACGTAAGCTAATGACGTTTTACCTCTATAGAGCTGTGTTCATTAACTAGTCAAATATTGTTCTCTATCAAAGACCAACAATTTGATTGGTGGAGCCAAAACAACTCAGCCAATGCGAGGGCTTTTCTAGGAATTTAGTTTTAGAATTGAATTTCTTATACATGTTGGTTCGGCCGCAAGTTTACAATCAGATTGTACTCTATATTGCAGACCAATCGTGTTTAACAGCAAATGTCCCAAGGATCTGCATATTACAAGATTGTAGCAAATGGCATGCAGATCCACACATTATACCAGATACTGTCGACGGAAAAAAAAAGTCGTTCCATTTAAATGGGTCATATACAGTACTGCAAAATGTGCGAGTAACGCAGTCTTGGAATAAACCCTTTAACTCATACAGAGTTTTAACAATCCAGAGAAAGAAGCCTTCTGAAAACATTCTGGGAAAATGAGCAAATGATGGTAACCAGCATTTTATCTTTTTCCTTCAATGTTTTCAACCCTATCAAATAAAAATATTTGAGCCACATTTGATCTGTCGTCTGCAAGTACTTGCAGTGTTGGCCAGTCTGTTTTTTTTTTTCGTTTGGTAGAGTTAAAGGGTCTCATTCCACGCGTGGACAGAAGAATGGCATCATCTGATTGACTCGGGGTACAATAAACGATAACATCCCCAGCGACATGACCGATTGGGTTTGTGGTTGTATTATTTAATTATATAACATTTATGATGATAAATGGATGTCTAATTAACGTTCGCACGCGAAACTATCGTTTATTTTGTCGTCTGCTATCTAAATGTCTTTTGGAAGCAGGGACTTCTGGTATTACTTCCTAGAAATTACTCTCAGTTTTGAAAAGGCAAAAGTTCTTTAGTGGACGAAATCAGACAGCAAGAACGTGCAGTTTGATCCTGGAATCTTTCTTGTCTGTTATGTCTTCTAATACTCTAGTGCAAAACACTCCTTAAAGTGCGGAGCATATGGAAAAAAGAGCACTTGCTTGAGTCATATATTTTAGACTTTGCAAAGGAAGCATTTTCCTTTTCATTGACATTTCATCTGAATGTGTATTTTGTTGAAGGCCTCAGCCTGTCAGAAAAAAAACATATGATAGTTAGCTAGTTTTAGTGTACTCTTAAAATTGTAAGTAGTTAGTTTTAGTTTACTTCTAAAATTGTAAGTAATGTGATCTGGGATAAAGGCCTTTAAAGATTCCTACAATGCTGAATAGACACACAAAGAAACAAACGTTTGCACAAATCTAACTTACCCCTTTTTACACTTCCGTTTCGACTTCTTCTTTTTCTTTGCTTTAATGAGATCCTTTCTGATTTTATCCTCGGAGTCTTTTATATCTAGGTGCGAGTAAGGGCCTTTGGCGACTGTCTGTGTAATCATAGGGTCCTCTATTTGTAGGTCATATATAGAGGTTCCCATTTTCTCTTCTAGATAGTCGTGGCGTTTACTTTTAAAGGCTCTATACTCCTCATCCGATAGCGCTATATCACCCAGAAAAGCGGCTGAAAAGAGAACGACAAACAACGTGAACAGGTTACTAGTAGGTGTATAATGGCACGATAATGACCCTTTTTTTCACCCAAAAATGCCGAATCTATCTAGCCCATATCTGCATTACAAGGAGTATTAGACCTAGTTACCCTGCAAACATACAAATTGAAGTTAGGAAATTAGAAATTTGATAAAATATACGTAATTTTCAGCGTCAGTGCAAAAACTTATAAAATTCATTCAAATGATCTTCCCGAAAGGTGTACAAAAAAAAAAAGGGTATAAAAATAGAGGATCTTACATGAGTGTTTATGTATTATCATTTTTATCAAACCAGTTGACTAAAATTGTATGACGCGAGCCTTGGCGAGCGTCAAATACATTTTAGTCAACTCGTTTGATAAAAATGATAATACATAAACACGCATGTGAGATTCTACTTATCACATAAAACGAATGACAGACAGAAAAATATCCCGCATCCTCTCTATACCGTTCACGGGTCCATGTTTACAGTTGTAGTTTGGTTTCAAATGTGTACATACACAAGTAGATAGTTCTTTGACATTTACACCGAAAGAAGAAAGAAATGGTTTATGGAGGGGTTAAGCCCACCTATTTCCGCAATAATATTGATTTTAAGAGACTTTCGCTGCATTTCTTGGTTTTTATCAAACATGAAAATCAAAACCTTTCCAAGCGTATACGTCTTAGCAACAATGACGTCATTTTTCCCCGAAACGGCGTAACAGTACAAATTCCCGCACAAACTGTGGTTGGTTTGTCTGGCTTCGCGCGCTCATGACTGAAAACTGATCAGAACCGGGACCCGAAAAACGATAATACACTAGTGTATTATCAAAAATAAGTCATGGGTTTAATACACTGCCGGAAGAGGTTTTATGTGATAAAAGGCTTTCGAGCTAAACTTATCTATGACAAGGTAAATTTTGCGCTTTATTCTTAGAGGGAAAATGGATTATTGGTTGGGTTATGTGAGGCAAACCGAATGTGACCACCAAATACTATTATCTATGCACTTATAATTTTGAAACGCCTTTATGGAAAAACTTAAAACATGCTTTGTCGGCCAAGATAAAGCATATATACAGTTTTACAGTTAAGTGTATATCCTGGCTGAAGCGCTGAGGCATGTGTTTCAATTTCATATTTTGCAAACACGTTTCAAGGAAAAAAAAAACCCAATGAAACAGCCGCATTGCCGTAAGCTATATATGCACTGAGTTTTGACATAGGCTTCGCTTTTGCTACGTTCCTGGCTGTGCTACCGGTAATTAGAAACTTATTTTTCATCCCTCCATATAATTCCTAAAATCTGCACTACGAGGTATTTGTAATCAAACTCGAATACGCTTTCAGGAATTTCAATCCTTTGATTTTCAGAAAGCTGAAAATAAATTGTTTAGTCTATGCCATTAGAAGACAAATTAGACAAAATTCTTAATGAAACGACCACCCATCCTTCAAATAGTCCTCGTTCAAACAGAAACTCAACTTTTCGTATATCACGCGCATCACGGTGTACTTTTTCTGACGACAAAAATCAAAATCAGTCTGCACAGTACTTGCAGTCTGATCCTAGATCTTATTTGTCCGTTTTTTTTTTTTCAGATATGCTGAGTCTGACAGAGTATTTAAATTGGAGTAAAAGTCTAGTCTTCCTTTTGAACGGGACGTAACTATTTCTTGTAGAAGTTATTAATGCAATACAACCTGAAAAAATTTTGAGAATACCAATTCGGGAATTTTTATGGCAAGTTTCACATTTTGTGACAATGATTTAAAGTCGCCTAGTGGTGGTGATTAATGAACAAAAAATATTCTTTCAATTCAGGATAAAGTTTCATGCTACTGAAAATCAACACCGTGATGGCCGTCTCCATTTCAAATAATGTCACGTGACCAGACGGCCGCCAATCATTTCTTTCGATCTATTACTTCCGGTTCGGAGAGTGGAATGGAGTTACAAAACTCGCAACATTTCCAATTACAGAAAGATCCCGAGATCGATGTGTTCGGCTACTCTATTAACCCTTCGCTGCTAAGCGCGACTCACTGACCTTTTGCGGACAGTGTAGATCGAGATCAGACTGCACAGAATGTGCAATCTGATTTGGGATCTACACTGTCCGATAAAGAGTTATTATTCTCCAAAACATAACTTTGAAACAGCAATATTTGGGCTTTTATAACCGAATCGAAAATTCAATTTTAGTTATTTAGCAGGATAAGGGTTAACCCCTTCGCTGTCAACTTTATAGATTCGATTTTTTTTTTTTCGATGCCTGAGAGCAGACTTCCACAATTTAAAATCCTCTTGATCTAAGTTTTCATCAGGTAGCGGACGGTGTAAATCAAGATCAGACTGCACGTTCTGTGCAGTCTGATCTTGATTTACGCCGTCCGCAAAGGCTAACTAAGTTGCCATCGGCAGCGAATGATGGAAATCATTCTTTCCAAACCATGGATATTGGGGGCCATTACTAATGGTAATGTCCAAACAGTGTCTGCAGCCAGGCCAAAAGATTTATTACCCTAAGATGTGGTTATTCGTGCGTTATTATCCCGCTAAACCCCTTGACTCTGTTAACCCCAGAAGGACCAAGCTACACAATTTAAGAAACTTTTCCATGTAGAGAGAAAAATATAAGCATTTAGCATACGAAAACTTTCGACCCCCTTCTCCCAACACATTCATTGATACCAGTGGGAAATCAACGCAAAATTAAACCACATACGGGACACCCGGTCAGTGTTTTATAGATGTATATTTACAGGCCTTGTTGGAACAAGGTGTAAAGACGTATCGGTCAGAAACGGCCCACGGGACATTGGTATTCCACAGACTAACCGATAGAAATGTCCATTAATAACTTAAAATGGTTCTTTGGAACGCGAGGATTTCTTGTGTCTGACCATAAAAGGTGAAAATTAGTCTATTTCTATTGTCCGAAACACGTGTGCCTTATAACGTCTCCTGAACTGATCAAATTGAGGTCTGTTTAGAACCTGTTAACTCATTTACAAGCAAGAGGAATAAATTTGACACTTTTTTGTTCGGTGTCCAAAACAAGATATTTTTGGGGTCATAGACATTTTTGGGGTTTACAGCTGATCAATGTCATCAGTGCAGTCTGTAAACTGGTACCCGTTGTATCTCCCGTATGCGTCCGATAGACGATGATACGATTATCGATAATAATCTGCCAGTTTATGCACCCTGGGTCCGTATTTAACGACCATTCTTAAGAACATTGTTAGTCTTATTCGAAAGAAATTTCTCAATTTGGAGTAATTTCAAAAATCCAGTTATTTTTGCTTTACTTTTTTTGGGCATAATATTTTGCAGCATATCGGACAGTGTAAATCTAAGATCTTTCTGCAGTACAGTCCATTCTGATGCTGATCTCCGACGAAAATAACACGACAAAATTACCTTATCTTTTTATCAAACGATCGTAATTTTTCACAGCTTCGAGGAAGATAGTTTTTGCAAACAATTTGGGGAACGAAAGAAGTGCTGGCTACCAGCATCTCCTTTTTCCCCAGGATGTTTTTTCTAGCTTTTCAAAGATAAGTCCCATCTTTCACCCCCATTCAAATATGTCGTCTACCAATACTTTCAAAATGGGCCAAGTTTAAAATTTTGTCGTCTGGCAAAAGAATTCAGTCAAGCTCGACATAGAACGGTCAAAATGAGTGCAGAGTTTAATGCAGCGATGAAAGATCTTGCTCATTTCTTTTTTGATCTTTGAGCAACTTAATAAGGTTGATCTTTTATCAAGCGTAGGGATCTATTACAACATAATGAGTAGTTTAGAAAATTACCATTCATTTTTCTTTCAACTCGTATTTAAATCCGGATTGCCCGTTTGTGAAATGAATGTCAAGGTTTGATTTTTTAGACTTGATCCCCGATTTGAATCTGTTAAATACATTTGTAATTGTACTTAAGTAATATAGTCTGTAATTTCAGCTTTGTTTAATGCCTAAAAGAAAACTGATTTGAAATAAAAAAAAAAGATGAAAACAAAATAAAATGAAAAAAAAAACCCCAAAAAACTAAAGACTTTTGAAAGGCACATTCTAACCCTTAACCCTGTGTCATCACCCTCCTGTGATTTACTTTAGCGTTGAGCACAGATCAAAATGTTTGTCTTTTGAAATATTTCATTCCCATGTTCCTCCATGTCGGACCGTCAACACTTAAGGACCACAATGGAAATAAGGGATCCTTTCCCTTTTTTGTGATATCCTTGGTGCTGATGTTCCTGATATGGTTCTATGTATTTCCATCATAGTTGACTTTTTATTTGATTATGTTGTGTGCTACTGTTAAAATCATATTATGTACATTCAGTGCTAAATAAAATAAATAAATGTAAAATGTAGACTTGTCCAAACTGAAAGTATTTGCAGACGAAATTTTAAATGTGACTTAAATGACTGGATTTGTCATTGATAGACACGAAAACATTCTGAGAAAAGGAGATTTCTAAAATGCTGGTAACCAACATTTTCTTCGTTTCCCACAATGTTTTAAAAATCCCTGTTTCATCAGGGTTGCTGAAACCCTTTGATTGAGTAGTTAAGGATGAAGCTGCTGCATGAAAAAAATGTTAAAATTTCCTGTAAAAAATATAAACGTGGTCCGTACAGGTTGACCTAGGTCGAACTTTTTATTACTGATCAATTTTCTGCATGTCAAAGGGCCAGTCTACCTCATAAAGACATGATGGAAAAATTGATTTTATAGATGTATGATTAAGGGATAACTTGCTTGGTATAATATTTCATGGAGATGCATTAAACCCCCTACTCCCTGACTGGTGCTCATTTACATTGGCCATTCATATTTTACAGGGATGTTTGCAGAAGTCGTCTGAAATTTGTTTCAGGCAGTAATGAGATCAAAGGAAAGAATTCCATGAATCACGAAGGAAAACAAATTGGCGCAAAAAAGGAAAACACGTTTGGTTGACATTGTAACAGTTAGAAACATGCTGTCTACCCGTAACTTCAATCATAAAAATCAGTAACTTATGTACTTCCCATATTTTTGTGTGAAGGTGAATTGAAATTTCACCAGTGCTTCGATCAAGTTGACAATTTAGAATATTAAATCGAAAAAATGCTATAAATACTTCAAGATTATCCGCCTTGTATGGTGCCGATAGATTGTCAAGCGCCAGTCACGTGTGTACTTCATTTTACGCTTCCGGTAGTCCGAATGAGACTGTTCCGCTTAAACGAGCAATATGATTGGCTGACAGATCAGATGACTGTGACTGCTTTTCAGAAATGGTCAACACTTTCACATGACGATGAAGGACAAAAGCAGACTATCACGTCTCAGTTGTCAACGAAAATCGAGAAAATCGTAGCGTTTATTCGACCGTACCAGCTTGAGAGCAATTAACCCTTTTCGTATGAATCATGCTCTGGGAAAAGGGTGCATAATGTACCTCCGTGATGTCTGATACTAAGCAGGTCTTCACATAGCTATGAATCCATAAAATCTATTTTGTCTAACAACTGTCTGAATCATGAGGTAGACTGGTCCATTGACATGCAGAATATTGACCAATACCAAAAAGTTTCGGCCCAGGTCAGCCTGCGCGAAATGCGCAGGCTGACCTGGGTCGATACTTTTTGCAGTTGCACTATGCCTCCTTTTCACGGAGTATGGCTCATATACGGGTAATTTCTGGGCAAAGTTTAACCTAGTTACTCTCTGAATCAAATTTTCTCAAACGACTTTGAAAATGTCACTTACAAATATGGATAGTGAACGTGTTTAACGTTTTAATGCATGAGTGCACCTTCGAACATTATTGCAAAAAACGGCAGCGTAGACATCACCGTTTTAAACGCCTTATACATTTGAACCGTGCTCCGTGAAAAGGGGCTTTAATGCATTTGCAAAAAGTATCGATTCATGTCAGCCTGCGCAGTTCGCGCAGGCTGACATGGGTCGAAACTTTTTGCTCTTTTTTAATTTTTTGCATGTCCAAGGACCGTACTAACTCGTGATCAAGTTGGTTATTAGACTAAATGGTTTTTATCGATCCATAATCATGTGATGACTTTCTTGGTATAATGCATCACGGAGATACATTATACTCCCTTTTCACAGAGAATGACTCATTTGCAGTGTGGTTATATTAAGAGTTTTCATGGATGCCTGTGGTTTTTCTGGTGTATGTAACTCATTACTTCCTGCAATTTGCAGCAGATTGCCTTTAATAACATCGTGAGAAAAAGGAGAAGTTGTTCGTATGTTCAATTTCTCGTTTCGTCAGATAGACATTTTCCCTGAGTTAAAAGATAGACCATGTTATTTCCATGATCTGACGGTTTCTTTTTTGGTCCGATATCTCAACAAATCGGACATACACTTCTCGTAGATTCTTATCTGTTCAGTAAAACATAGCTTGGGTTCCAGTCCAATCATCTTTTCCTTTTATATTTTTAGACGTAACTTTGTCGAAATTGACGGTAATAATCAAGGAACCGATAAGCAGTTTTGCAACAGATCTTTTTGGACCATGGACGGAGACAGCGATAAGAAGAGCACGTTTCGTGCAACCTGATCTTGATCTTAAGTCTTGATCCATCTTTTGCAGCTCTGGGGTTAAAGCAGCAAATGACCGCAATTATAGGTAAGTACTTGTCATTTACAGTGTCTTGGGTATTCTTTAAAGAGAATAAGAACCAATTTCCAGCAATAATCGCAGATTGACCAAGAGGTATGATAATCCTAAATTCCAAGCTAACAGAATTAGGTATAACTGCCAGCGCTGTACTAGTGGATCGGTTGTTCTTTAGTTTGGTGCATTCCTGACTTGTTACACTATCCTACTTGGTGTGCCATTAAACTTCTATTTCCTTGAACTTCGTTCGACTTTTGATTTAAGGGTATTATTCACGCCTTTTTTTCAACATTAATTCCACCATTCTGCGGAAGCTATATGTATTTATCCATAGCTGCAGGGCTGTATGCAGATGATACAGCTAGGGGAACACTTTTAGAACACTTCTCTACCATGACAGGCTGTGACAGAGATTTGAACCAACCACTCAGAATTTACGTCTTTTTCAAAATCGCTAGACAAGCCAACTGATTGGCAGCGTGGGTAATCGTTAACCTTTCAGACTACTTTTTTGCAAGCTAAAAAAAAAAAATAACGTCAGCCAATATTTTAGTTTCTTCGTAAACTCACTACATAACCACCCAAAGAGATACCAAACTAATTTTGGAAATAACCCTTAAGCATCTGAAGCTTTCACTCAAAGTTCGTTTTTCAAAATGTAACAGTTCTGACTGTTACAGAAATTTCAAGCAATAGACTCACTAGATGACTTTCCAAGGAAGCACTATAGATATTTCTGGAAATACCTAGTGCATCCGAAGCCTGCATTCAGAATTCTGTTTTGGAAATTTCAAGCAATCGACCATGTAGGATACAAGTTGAGTTTTAATGACCACAAAGGTCAATTTTCATATTAAGTTCAACTATTGAGGTTAAATGGCCAATTAGTTCTTGTTACTTGCAAATGTTTCTTTTCCTACAAGCTTTCCAGATGATGTTTTTGGTGGAGATCTATGAGGTGACACTTATTCGTTGCACGTACTGAGTTTTTCAGAATTAACTCTTTCCCAAACAACAAACTGAAAGCATCTACTGACGATTAATTTCGAAACTGCATCAAACTTTAGATCACTGATGAGGTAGAAAACATTGTGGGTAAAGGAGAGAATGCTGGCTACCAGCATTTTTTCCTTGTCCCACTATGTTTTCAAAAGTCTTCTTCTTCAGGGTCGTTGAAGCTCGAGATTGTGTGGTAAAAGGTTGGTATATGAAGCTTGGGGTAAAATAGTGTTAAGTAAATTAAAATAAAGTCACCATGGTAATCAATCAATTTATTCAAAGCTATCATAAATATTCAACAAAAATGCATTTCAAAGTCAACGATGATATATATTCAGTCACATTACGCTACCCGCTTAACTTTGATCATCATATACGCATGTATACACGACTACAATCTGAAGAAACTGTCGGATCATGCTTGTTTGAATAGCACTGATATATTAGCACTTTACCGAAACAATCCCAAGTTTTAACTCTCTAAAGACAGAAAAACTTTAGAAAAAAATCGTCGTTTGATGGAGAGTTAAAGTGACAATAAAGTCCAAAAGTAAACAAAGCGGGTGTTTAAATGCATTTGAATTTATTTCATAGCATTTAAAAGTATGGAAACTATTGTGAAGATAACAATCTGTCGTACGGTCGGTCCAAGTGTTAGTTGCTGACAGAGAAATTTATTTCACAACTAGGTTAAAACCTGCCAGGCAGCTGTGTCTTTTGTTTACTTTTTGCCTGATTTTAAAATTCTTTTTTCTGCCAGCGACTAACATATGGCCCGAACACACGATAAACAGACTAACATCTCCACAATATTTTTCATACTTTTAAATGATGTGATTTCAATTCAAATGTATATTATGACACCCGCTTTGATATTTTGGCCTTTACTGGGCCTTTAATGTAACAGACAAACCTAACGTATCCGTTCGTGATTTACATTTCTTGCACAAATAGTACGTTGAATGTTTTTTTAGGAAAGCATCCAATGGTATGAAGAGAGTGTTTCATAGTAACACAAGTAAAGAAGTACCAGCGTATGTAGGCCTATATACAATAAATTTGTGAATCTGCATAGAGTGTACCGCAAATTAGTGTGCTTGCCTTGCTCAAAAGCATTAAATGTTGCTATTGGTCAATTTTCTACATGCCCAAGGAGCACTCTACCTCATGATTTCTTTGATTGTTATACAAAATTGGTTTTATGGATCCATAATTACGTGATGACTTACTTGGTATATAATGGCTTACTGAGATGTATTAAACACCCTTTACCAGAGCGTGGCTCATTTTGATATATGGAAGTATTGAATTATGCAATCCTAGATTTGCACTTCTTGCTACATTTCGTACATGCACATATATATATCTCCTGCTCAAATCTGCCTTACCGCGAGTTGAAAAGTATCTTTGAATGTTGCAATATTCTGTTTCATGTTATTCTTTTTCGCGTACAAAGTTTATGTAACAGAAATTATCACTCGCTAACTTCTCATTTGGCACAAACAGAAGTAAGTACTGGGAACATATCTTATTACCTCTTAAAATATATTTGAGCCATGCTGTGGCAAAAAGGGGTTTAATGCATTTCCATGATCTATTATACCGAGCAAGTCATCACGTAATTTTGGATCCATCAAATCCATCTTGCAAAACAACTGACTGGATCATGAGGTACACTGGTCCGTTGACATTCAGTAAATTGACCTATTGCAAGAAGTTTTGGCCTATGTCAGCCTTCGCGGACTACGCAGGCTGCTCTGGGTCCATACTTTTTGCAGATGCATTAAGCCCCCTTTTTCGCAGAGCATGGCTCATTTGAAGTCCTATTTTCAATCCCCTCACCATCTAATAGGTTCAACTATTTTGACAAAATGCGCCCCCCAAAAAATCCCAATGTAAGATTTTTGTTCTTGTCACTCAAGAATATTTTTCAATCATTTAGCTGAGTAAGGGTAAAGTAAGCTGTAATGCTAGAGCGGTAATGAATCTAATAAAAAGGACATCCAACATTCCAAGTGGTTAGATTTCATCCTTTTCGTTATTTTCTTTAATTGAAGCGAATGATTAGCTTCGTACAGAGTAAATGAGCGAAGATTTCTTTTTTTCCATGGGAAAAACTAACGTTTCTTGTTTTAAACTTACCCACTCATCAGACAATCCTGTTTGAACGACACTGATGAATAAATCTTTTGATGACATTGTGAGAAAAAGAGAAAATGCTGGTAACCAGCACAATGTTTTCTACCCTTACAAAGACAGATTTCATTGCTTGAGTTACATTTAATATGTCGTCTGCAAATGCTTTGAATTTGGATAATTCTAGATTTTTGTCGTTTGGTAAAGAGAGCCTTAGAGATAACGTTAAGAACAAATCAAACACATGTAATTAAGTGTTTGTATCCTTTATTTCCTTGTTTGCCAAGTTTTGTGTTACATCCAAGATCCGACAACAAGTTCTGTGTGCAGAATTTACTCTTGATTTATGCTTTCGACAACACACTTTTTTTTTAAATCAAAGCTGCTTACAACTTGACTTTGACTATTAAAATGTGGGCAGTGTAATATTTAACATAGTGTCAAGTCAATATGAGACTTGTAAGGTCCCAGTGGGTGGTGGGGGGAGGGGGGGGGGGGAAATAACATAAAACATAGCACGTGCAAACACGCACACAAATAGTTATGTTAATGAGGCTCGAACATTATGAGTTAAAAATCGTGTGTCAGTGCCTCTACAGACTAAGCCGCGCTGCATGACAAATGGGTGTGTTTAGAATGTAATTTGTTATAAACTGGTATACACGTTGTATCTCTCGTAATCGTCCGATAGACAGGAAAATCCATAGCAGGTTGCCAGTGTATAGTCACTGATAGCAGCTGTCCCATAACTAATGGAGTAAAAAGAAACGTCACAGAAATATAACGAAACAAGAAATGTCTTTTGAAAAAGTTAGACGGGTCAAATTTGCCAGCAAATAGGCAGGGGCCCTTAAAATAAACATGTCTACATTTTTGACCAATCACAAATTTCTATTTATTCGTTTGCTATCAATATCAAAATGCGGGTCAAAAGCCAGCATATTCAGCCACGCCAAAAAGAACTCGACTCGATATGAAATTTCTGTAATTACCTTAGTTTAACTCTTTACCAAACGACAAAATTTAAGACTAGTCCAAATTGAAAGCAGTCGACCATTTAAATGTGGCTCAAATAACTGAATTTTTTCATGATATTCTAGAAAACATAGTGGGAAAATGAGAAAATGCTGTTACCAGCATTCTTGCTCATTTTCCCGCATGCTTTTCCAAATAATTCTCTTCCAGGGTGGTTAGAACTAGGGATTGTGTGGTAACATGTTAAAGGAAGCATTTGTAGATGTACACTGGTATAGTTTCAACAGTTCGTTGCTGCTGCTTTTTTCAAAAAACTTTCCGAGGCAGAATCTAGTTTTGGGTTGCTTTAACTCTTTGCCAAAGAATCCCGTTTAATTAACAACTTTGAAGAAAGCAAGTGAAAGAAAACGGTATGGGAGAAGAAAATGTTTATAACTGACAGTTTTCTCCTTTTAAGACAAATTGTTTTTATCCTTCAAGGACCAATCGCGCCATTTCGTTTGTAATCTGAAATGCTAAATTTTGGGTGTTTGGTAAAGAGTTATAGGGTTTGAACCTCATTGAAAGACGTTGTCCTAAAGATTGTGGTCTTTTGAAGATAAAGTAAATTTTATGATGTTTGTGAAATAAACACGGTATACACGTGGATAGTTTAATGGCCTCCCTCTGTAATTGTATCAAGTGTGCCGGGGCAATTCCTTTTTTATGCACCCGTAATTGTTTAGTTGTATATAAAGAACTGGTTAACCCAGGGCCGTGGCACTTGAACTTGTGTGGTCTGTGGTCTTTGGTCATAAATTGTCTACGTATTACAAAGTATATGTCATACTCTGTGAAAAGGTGGTTTAATGCATTTGAAAAAAAAAATCGACTCATGTCAGCCTACGCAGTTCGCTCAGGTTGACGTGGGTCGAAACTTTTTGCTATTCATAAATTTTGTGCATGTCAATGGACCATTCTCCCTTATGATTTGGTCGGATGTTAGACAAAATGAATCTATATCATGCAACGACTTGCTTGGTATAATGCGTTACTAACGGGTACATTAAATCCCTTTTTCCAAGAGCGCTGCTCATATATAAATTGTTATTAAGTTTAGTTCTGATACTGATTCTTTTTTGGGATCCAAAACACCTTACAGAGAAACAAACGATATTAGAAATTACTCCTTTTCTCACAGAGCTTTCAGCGATCGCAGACTTTGGAAGTTTACCGTGAGACATGTATCTATTCGGGTTTTCCTTTAAGCAATAAATAATTGATTCTAATTGAATTTCTTTTTTTTTTTTCAAATTAATAAATTGCTTTTCCTCTCTAAAATAGTTTAAAACAGCAAGATTTGGCGCTTGAGACAATTTTTTATGTTCTTTAGTAGCAAGTAAGTAATCACTCTGAAACTATAGCAAAAGTAGGCTACCTTTGACATTCTAGTACATATGTCGAACAATGAACCCTTCCATTTGCTTATCACCGTCAATTTTCACGTAGAGATTTCATTCTTTTAACATTGATAGTCAGTTTGTCACAACTAATCCTTTTTTTTTTTCAAAAATCACTTTACTAGTACAAGCGTTGGAAGAATCCCTTGCAACCCCGAGTGTACTTTCCGAGCAGAGACTCGCTTTACTATTGATGGGTTGATATCGTAATCTGACAGAGCAGTACATAATAAACTTTATGCATATATGTTTATGGTGTATCTTTAAAAAAAGAATAGACCCGATCAAATTTCTTAAATTGGCCAGCTATTTTTATGCAGTGTAAACGATGACTTAGTTTCACTCCAACCACCATCGCTGTTTCTGCATACCTATATAGACCAAAGGTACAAGCATACCCTTACAATAAATGAGAGTTGCATATGAGAATTGAGTTTTGTTAACCCTTTCAGCGTCATAGACGAAAACGTGTGGTTTTTTGGATAGCATAGACTGAGATCAGGCTGCATAAAGACGTGCAGTCTGATCTTGGATCTCTTCAGCCAGCTTGCCAAGTCAAACCTATGTAGTAAAGATCTTTCTGAGTTTCAATGGACTTATATTTCCAGCCGTCGTAAGAGATTGAGATCATGTATTTCCTTTAACAGAAAGCGTCGAATATGCAGGAGAAAAATGGAGAGAAATTCTGATGGTTACGAGCAACAAACATAAAGCCCGCAGTTGACAATAATATCGACTCAGTCTATTGAACACGAAAGTGTGGGACAATAGCAATCATAGTTACAATGTCCCTTTTGAGTCTAATTTTATTACAAAAGAATATATCACTTTACAATGTTTATAATTCTATTTGCACATATAATAAAACAATTAAAAAAGACACACCTTGTAAAGTACCTCACACCGTTGAAACCATAAACTGGAGTATTGGCAATAAAATGGATGTACCCTTTTGCCGCTCGAACAATTATCCTTTGATATTTGTTTTGCCCTTTACGAAACAATCCCGAGGTTTAACGACCCTGAGAAAGATGGCTTTTGAAAACATAGTGGTACGTAACCATGATCAGACTGAACGTTTAGTGTAGTCTGATTTTGGATCTATGCCGTCCGCAAGGGTACATATTTTCGCCTTTAGCGCCGAACTGGTTGATATTTGAAATAAGAAAGAAAGTTGTTTCAAAAACAGCCTACAGCAGAAAAAATTTGCAATTCCTTAGGCCAAAGGATTTTTTTCCCCTCAACTTTATGTATTGTTTCATTATTTGGGGTAAAAAGTAAAATGTCTCATAAGAGGGGGAGGGGGACCCATTCGAAGACTTTATTGCTCCAACCTCCCGCAGATCAAAACAGAGCGATCCCCTTTTGTTCATAAAGTTTAAAACCTGTACCCAACGTGGTAAAACGAAAAGTTTGCCTTAAAATAAAAATAACGCTAGTTACTCATACATTGGGGATACATCAAAACGATTTTAACTTTTAAACCTTAGGCTACTAACCGCGACTCAAGTACCTTTTGCTGACAGTTTAGATCAAGATCAAATTGCACAGAACGCACAGTGTGATCTTGGATCTACACTGTCCTATAAGGAGATATTTGTCCCCCATAAGTAACTTTATTTATAATTATAGCAAGATTTCGGTTTTTACAATCGACTTGAAAGTTTTATTTTAGTTATGCGGCAGGCTAGGGGTTAACCCATTACCCTATTTTAATGGTCCTGCTGGAGGGAAAGGATTTTAAAAACATTGTGGAAAAAACGATAAAATGCTGGTAGCCAACATTTTCTTCTTTTCACACCAGTTTTTATACCTTTTAAAGGCCAAATCTTATCGTTTTGAGTAAAATTTAATTTTTCGTCTGTACATGTATGCTTTCAATTTGGAAAAATCTAAATTATGGTCCTCTAGTGAAGAGTTAAAGTGGGTCTAGGGTCTCATTACCTTCTCATATTGACCTCTGACGTAATTTTGCAGAGTGCGTATGCATTATTTACACTTAATTTGTCGTCTGCAAATGATTTCAATTTGGACAAGCCTAAATTTTGTCGTCTGGTAGAGTCAAACATGCAGATGATGATCACAGTCGCTTCTACTGATGCAGTCTGATCTTGGATCTAACATTTTCCAAAATAAAGTAAGAAACCCGGATTAAAACTGCCAAAAAACTTGCAGTAGTTGAGTTTTTTTTCCCCACCCTAGTTTCTGAAGATATCAAGCATTTCGTGGGTGAAATTGGTACAGTTAGTGGTGCATATTAACGTTATCTTGCAAACATATGAAGTTCTAATGAATCCGTATGTATGATAACCTTAGGTCGTTAGTTGCTTAATAGAGAATGCACGTGTATTATAGCTTAACACTTTACCAAACAATCCTGTATTTTAACGACCCCCCCAGGGAAGGGGGCTTGGAAAACATTGTGGAAAAAGGAGAAAATGCTGGTAACCAGCATTTTCTCCTTTTACCATAATGTTTTCTGGTCTATCAATAACAAAGTTCACCTGTTATAGCCACATTCAATTTGTCCTCTGTAATTGCCTTCAACTTGGACAAATCCAAAATAGTGTTGTTTGGTAAAGAGCAAACTCATTAGTTACTGAAACAAATTTGAAGCAGAGCAGTTAAGTAGAAACCCTTGTAATATATGATTAACCAACATGAATAAGGTTTGAATACATGAATACAAAAGAAAATATCATGACAAAAGGAGAAATGGCTTGTCGTGAGCAATTTCTCCTTTTACCACAGCATTGTCAGTTACATTTCTAAGTTGTTGAAAACCACATTTTTACGCATTGCGGTAAAACAAGAAATAGCCAAGAAATTAGTAATTTCTTCTTTTGCATAGTGTTTTCAAATGAACTTAGATATTTTATTAACCTTATTTAATGTCAATTATTTATTTTTTATTTTATTTTTACTTGTAGTGTATGCGTAAATCTCTGCTTCTGTCAATTTCGACTGAGATAGCTTTTGTAGACGGCGTAGATCAAGATCAGACTGCACAGAACGTGCAGTCTGATCTTAATCTACGCCATCCGCTGATTGATACTGTCCTATTAGATAAAACCTATTTTCTTTTTTTTTTCCGCTTTGTAAAAGAAATCTGTCTTTAGAACGCGAAAAACCTCTAATCTATTTATTGGGTAGCGAAAGAATGAAGGACGTTTGCTGTTAAGTTGTATTAAGAGGAAATGGGTTTCAGTATATACCAGCCACCTTCATTGAAATGTGATCTCGTAAAACGTAATAAAAATGTTAACATGTTCTATTTGATCTGCTCTTCATAAATATGGTAATGAAATCAAAGGAAATTTGGCGAACATTCACTTGGCTTTCTTTACCTCCAGTGCGCTTTCAACAACGTGTAAAGCTTAAATGCGGACAGTATAGATCAAAGAACATACTGCACAGAATGTGTAGTCTGATCTTTGTTCTACATTGTCCGCTACTCTCCTTTTTCTTTTAAACATTTTTGACTTAAATAAACATTTAAAAAATGAAGCAGTTTGCCAGGTTTTTTAATCCTGGTTGAAAAGATCCATTTCACTAATTCAATGCTCTGCGGATTGAATAACGTTTTGACGTAATAATAATGGCCTGGAACACGCGGAAAGGGGCATTCGGACATTTGCGTAAAGTGTCGTTCCGGATCAGCCTGCGCACTCCGCGCACACTAATCCGAAACGACACTTTCCGTTTTTATGCAATTTTCTGTTTTGCGCAAGTCTAATGTAGGACAAAATCTAGTGTAGTCGTAAAGTGCCGTCTCGGATTAGCCTGCGCGGACTGCGCGGACTGCGCAGGCTGATCCGAGACGACACTTTACGCAAATGTCCGAATGCCCCTTTTCGCGTGTTGCAGGCCAATTATTATAACAGCGCTCTTCGAAAAGGGGATTTAATGCTTCTTGGTGCTGCATTATTCTAAGCAAATTGTCGCATAATACGACTTCATTTTATCTAAAACCGAGTGAACCATTAGGGAGGGGATTAACGTTCCTCGAAGATTGTTCGACCCGATGATAGTCATTTCGACTCGATTTCTCTTTCACTGCTGATCATTGTTTCAACGGTGATTATGTGGAAAAGTAGCCAGTAGCTTGGGGAAAATATTCTGTGAAGTACGGTTTAAAAGAAATTACGGAGAAACATGGATAGGTCCGCTGGTTGTCACGATATAACTGAAATGATGTCGAAAACAGCGTTATCACATACAATCAATCAATCGTAAGACACCCCCCCCCCTTTTCTCGGTGCCGCGTATTTACCTAAATGCTTGCCTGATTACAACAACATCATCAACAACAAAAAAAAAGTACCCCCCCCCCAAAGTTTTGCAGCAAGTAAATGTACGTGCAGATCCAGTAAGTGCAGTTTACAGGTATATATGATGTATCTGAGAAATGGGAATAACAGAAATTTCAAACATTCTCACTGATGTCAGTAAATTCTTTCAGAAAGGCCAAACAAAAGTAATGTTTGTTCTTTATTTACATAACAATATTATGTGTTTATGAAACAACAGTCGCCTAGCTATAACAAACAATATACATGCATCTAGTTTGTTACCACAGATCTCATAATAGGTTTATATAAAACTGTTTAAAAACAGAAACCCTAAATTTTACGTTCTTCCGATCGAAATCGTTTGCAGACGACGGATTAAGTTTGGTTCAAATGTGGAATTTATATGTGAAAGGCTAGAAACCATTGTGGGAAAAGGAGAAAATGCTGGTTACCAGTATGTTAACCTTTACCTACAATGACTTCAAAAGAATATTGCCGCGGCATCGTTTAAGCTCTCGGTTATCTGATACAAGGTAAAGAAACATCATTCGGCCTATTGTTGTCAATATACGTAAGAATAACGCATGGATCTGCCTTTTTTGACACAAAATTGAGCGTCTGTTTTGGCTTTACTATACCCGTTCAAGAATATTAATGAGCCCTGCTCTGGGAAAGATTCTCCGTGATGTATGATACTAAGCGAGTCATCACATAATTATAGATCGATTTAAATCAATTTTGTCTAACTGATCTTTTGACATGAACAAAATTTACCAAAACCAAAAAGTTTTGATCCAGGTCAGCCTGCGCCGACTGCGCAGGCTGACCTGGGTCGAAACTTTTTGCAAATGCATTAAGCCACTTTTTCACAGAGCATGGCTCATTCAAATGGTTCAAAAGAATGGGTACTTCTACTGACTATTTAACCTTTTACCAGATGACCAAAATTCTGGACTTGTCCAAATTGAAAGCATTTGCAGACAAAAAATTCGGTGTGGTTCTAATGACGAGATTTGTCTCAGAAAGACAGAAAATATCTTCGAAAAAAATTGCTGGTTCTTTTTCAGGATCATTAAAACACAGAACTATTTTATAAAGAGTTAATTCACCAGGAAAAGGTAAAGTACCCCCCTCCGCTGCTGGCACGAAATAAAATTCTGAATAACTTTGCATTGAAGAAATCCAAAGACAGCAAGAGAAAGTATCTATAGACCACTAAAATTGTTTGATGGTACCCTTCTTTCCTGCCAACATCATTTCAGTCAATGATTGATTGATTGATTGTATGGTGTTTAACGCCGTTTTCAACATTATTCCAGTTATATCGCGGCGGCCAGTGCACCTATCCATGCTTTCCTGGAGTCTCTTTTACCAGTACTCCGCACAATTTTCTTTCCAAGCCACTGGCTGCTTTCCCACATAACCATCGTCGAAACAATGGTAAGCGGCGGGAGAGGAATGAATCCTGTCGCAATGACTATCATCAATCCTCGGAAAGAAATTGGCCGAGCCAGGGATCGAACCCACGACCCCCTGTTCTCAAGTCCTGCACGCTACCGACTGAGCTATCGGAGCTCGACTCATTTCAGTCAAATCTAGGCAACAGCTCATTTATTTATTTCTTTACTAGATACCACATACACTTGTTTTGGGCACCGCAGTTTCTTGCCCAAGGGCAATCTTACGTGGCAAGTGGGGGTCGACCGGACTGTTCTTATAACGATTCCTTTACCACAGCATGCTGCAGTACCGGCAGTATGAGCAAATATATAGTATATATGTACAGAAACATGTCCGATTTGACATACGACAAAAACGGTTAGGATGAAAATCTCTTCATTTGTTACAAACACAAGTAATATTATGACAGACACTAAACCTATCCAAGAACTCCTGAAATCACTTTTCTATATTAAATCAATAAAAAAATGAATTCTTCAATCCTTACCAGTGTTACACAAAATACTCTTTCCAGGCCACTGGCTGCTTTCCAAATTAAACAAAATCGTATTACTGTAAACGACTAGTTGGTTTGAAATCGTATTTAGGACAGCCAGGGGCTGCCCTAAATAAACAAAGTAAAAAACATTTTTTTTTTGTGGATCAAAGGAAATCTGAAAATAGCCCCTACAAATTATGCACGTACTGGTTGCTTGGATTTCCGAGCAACTGGCTGCTTTTCTACATCATCCAAATTGAAACAATGTGTCATGGATCAAAAGAAAACTGAAAACAGCCCCTACCGCTTTTACTCCAACTGGCTGTTTTTGAAATCGTCAGTAAAATGTTTTATTTGATGTTGTTAAAAAATTATCTTAATCAAACCCATGATCGCTGTAATGAGTCGATAACGACCTAAATATTCATAACAGATGCCTGCTTAACCCTTCAACTGCAACTGAAAACATAGGCAGCATTTTGCTGTCGACAAATGTGAAGCTCAGACTGCACAGAACGTGCAGTCTGATTTTGCACCTACACTGTCCGCTACTTCATTTTAAATACTCGAAATATCTTTTAATTTGTAATAGTAATATTTTGAAAAGTCGAGAAATAACAGTTTTATTCATATGGAAGTAAAAGAGTTTTTAATTTGCTTGGCAGACATTCGGGGGGAGGTTTGAAACACGCAGAGACTATTGGTCGAAAAAAATCGGTTATCGAACGCATAAAAGCGTCCGGGTTTTATTTATCAACAATTCTAATTACTGTTCGAGATCTAGATTAAAAGATTTGTCTTCTGAATGGTAGAGATATTCTGTCTCGGCCAATCAGATAGCTAGTCTCCGAATTAGGTATTCAGCTTGCTATAATATGGCCTGCAACACGAGAAAAGGGGCATTCGGACATCTGCGTAAAGTGTCGTTTCGGATCAGCCTGCGCAGGCCGCGCAGGCTAATCCGAAACGATACCTTCCGTTTTTATGTAAATTTCTGTTTTGCGCAAGTCTACTGTAGCACAAAATCTAATGTAGTCGTAAAGTGCCGTCTCGGATTAGCCTGCGCGGACTGCGCAGTCTGATCCGTGACGACACTTTACGCAAATGTCCGAATGCCCCTTTTCGGGTGTTGCAGTCCAATTTTTATAGTGTTTGAATAATTAGCAATTAGAATTGAGCGGCACTCTGGCAAAAAGGGGATTAATGCATCTCCGTGATGCATGAAACCATGCAAGACATCATATAATTATGGATCCATAAAACCCATTTAGTCTATCAATTAAATGAATTGGGAAGTAGAATGGTCCCCTGAAATGCAGAAAATTGACCAAGAGCAAAAGGTTTCGCCCAAGGTCGACCTGTGAGGACTGCGCAGACTGACATGGGTCGATACTTTTGACAGATGCATCATTCAGCCCCCTTTTCACAGAGCATGACTCAACTACATTTTAGACTGGTGTCAGTAAATATTCCCCCCCCACACACACACACAAATATCCAACATTGCAACAGAAAAAGTCCGACTACGTATGACATTTCGCATTTACCACACAATCCCGAGTTTAACAGACCATGTAAGAAGAGAAGGTTTTTGCCGGTAACCAGCATTTCCTCCTTTACCCAAAATGACTTCTCCCTTTTCTAAGACAGCAAACTATTTTTTTAGATACGTGAAAGACTTTAAGTTCATGTATTTGTATTTATTATTCATTTATTAGTATTTAGATGCCACCGGCCAATGATACAATATGTTATACATACAATAAATGTGACAGTTGCATATGTACACATATGTACAGAAATTGACAAAGAACTATGTTCTGGCAAAAGGGGGTTTAATGTAATTCCGTGATGCAGTTTACCAAGCATATCATCACATAATTATGGATCCATAAAATCCATTCTGTCTAACAATCGACTGAATCCTGAGGTACAGAATGGTCCTTGGACATGCAAAAAAATGTAACAAAAGCAAAATGTTTTGACCCAGGGTCAGCCTGCGCGGAATGCGCAGGCTGACCCTGGGTCAAAACATTTTGTAGATACAACCCCCCCCCTTTAACAAAGCATGACCCAATAATGAATTTAACTCTTTCTTTGTTATTTTTCATTTTAAAAAAGAACCTGCATTATTATTCATCCTTCCATGTCAGACGGTTTGTCTACAGAGAGATTTCTCAACCAATGAAATGATCAGATTTAATGTTCACTGCCAGAAAAGTAATCAGAATGGACGGCAGTGTTTTTTTGCCAGAAAATGTCAGCTTGGATGAAAAACACATACTAGACATGTACCAGTCTGCATTTATTCCAACAGGTGCCCTAGTCTGGTTGTCTGGAAAATGTAACATTCTGGATGTCGAATTAAATTGAAGAGAAGCAGTGAGGGCAGAATCGCTATTCTGAAAACCTCACTGTTAACATGTTTCGTACTTTGTTGCTATAGTAAAACGGCGTTAGTATGACACTTAGTAACGATTAATTAAACCAGATAGTTTTTCGGTAGAAATTCGTGGAGTATGTAAATACAGTGTACTTTAACCGATAAACTACATGTACATCCCTAAATAGGTAATTTCCTGTGACAGCGTGTTAAACGCACTTGCAAAAAAATATCGACCCAGGTCAGCCTGCATAGTCCGAGCAACTTACTGAGTTGAAACTTTTTTGGTTTTGGTAAATTTTCTACGTGTCCAAGGACCATCCTTCCTCAGGATTCAGCCGGTTGTTAGACAGAATGGATTTTATGGATCCACTACTAAGTGATGACCTGCTTGTTATCATGCATTACGGAGATTTATGAAAACTGTTTTTGGAAGAGCAGGACTCATATACATAAATCCGGAACTCATAATGCTTGGTCATTGTTTTGTATTAGATTGTTTGTCTATATAAATGTAACATGATATCGACATTTAAGTATACATTAGATCAGACTGTTTTTGCCTAAGGTGTCTTATTTCGATCCAAACAGCTGGTTTGAAAACAATCCTCTTTACCCCCAAAAACATGTCCAAGTACATGAAATTTGGTATTAGAAAGTCGTGGCCATCCGGCTCGACAATACTTACATTTTCAATATTTAACCCTTTGGCTGCTAAGCGCGACTTTCACTGATCTTTTGCGGACAGTGTAGATCAAGATCAGACTGCACAGAACGTGCAGTCTGATCTTGGATCTACACTGTCCGATAACGAGATATATTTCTCTAAAACAAATTTGAAACACAATCATTCGGGTTTTAACTATCGGTTTGAAAGTTTCATTAAATTTATTTAGCAGGATAAGGGTAAAAAGAAAATACATAAGAATAAACGTATAGCATCGAACAAAACATCAACCCTATCTTAATGTCACCCGCTGCTACATATAACTGAGCCTTGCTCTGGTTAAATGGGGCTTAATGCATCTCCGTGATACATGATATCAGCCCAAGTCATCACATGATTATGGATCCATAAGAGCCACTTTTTTTAATAACCCACTTAATCATGAGGTAGACTGGTCCTTAAACAAACAGAAAATTGACCAACAGCGAAAAGTTTCGGCACAGGTCAGCCTGCGCGGACTGCGCAGGCTGACCTGAGTCGAGACTTTTCGCAGATGCATTAAGCCCCCTTTTTCACAGAGCACGGCACAACTAAACGTTGGGATTTATTCCGCTTTCAGGGAAAATAATTTCTTCAAGAATGCAACATGAAATAAGCCATGCTCTGTGACAATGGGGTTAAATGTATCTGCTAAGAGTACCGACAGAGTACCACAGTCCGCGCAGGCTTACCTTGGTCGAAACTTTTTCCTTTTGTTCAATTTTCGGTAGGTCAAAGGAACATTCTACCTCGTTTATTAGCCGGTTGTTAGACAAAATAGATTTTTATGGATCCATAATTATAAGGATTGGTTTATACATCACCAAGATTCATTAAACCCCCTTTTGGAAGAGCATGGCTCATATGTAAACGCTGGTGACCAGTATTTTATCCCTTTCCCTTGTCGTTTTCTTACGTTTCAAATCCTATTATTGGACCAACTTAGTGTTATTAGTGATTTGTCGTCTGCAAGTTCTTTCAGTTTTAACAAGCCTAAGATTTTGTCGTCTGGTTAAAAGTAAACAATTATATATCGAAGAGTGTATGGCAAGATCAAACTGTATAGATTTGCAGTCTGATCGATGTATTTTCTCCTTGAAAAGTTCATCATTAGTCGCTGTTCTATGATATAGATAAGTATCCCGGATGCTTGAATCGGAAGAGGAAATTCAAATGAAGAAGAAAATTAGTGTGCAATGGCAGACAGTCAGACCAGCCGACACTAATGTTTTCGTCTGCTAACGCTGGCACGGGTCCCGCGCCAGCGCGTTGTGATCGTAAAAAATTTCTACCATAATAAAAACGCGTTGAACCATCAGGTGCGAACTGTCGGGGGGATGTTTCTGTTTTATTTTACAGGGAAAATATCGGCGGGACCAGAGGAAATAATCTTGTCTTATACGCATTTAACTCTTATCCTGCTAAATAAGTTAAATAGAACTTTCAAGCCGATAGTAAAAACCCGAATTGTGTTATTTCAGACTTATTTTTTTGGTGAAAAATATCTCCTAATCGGATAGTGTAGATCCAAGATCAGATTGCACCTTCTATGCAGTCTGATCCCGATCTACACAGTCTGCAAAAGGGCAATGAGTCTCGCATAGCAGGTAAACGATTAACCCTTTCTCTTTTTACAAGTCCAAAAAAAAAAAAATGCATACAGATAGAAAAATTATGAAACAAACTCTTTTGCATAATGTCATAGTGTTTTATTTTTTAACTCTTCCAGTGCTAAATATATAAACTGGACCCCTTTCGACGGTTAAAATTACAGTCCACTGAGACGTAGAGAGAATTGAGAATTTTACATTTAGGCTTGACTATACAAGCGGACGGCATAGATCCAAGATCAGACTGCACGTTCTGTGCAGTCTGATCTTGATCTATGTCGTCCGCAAAAAGCCTTTGTTTCCACCTATAGCGGTGATAGGGTTAGTAATCTCGACATACAAGGTTAGTTTAAATAAGTGCGATCTTCTTTTCATCAGTTCCCTTTCAAGTTTTTTTTACTACCAATGGGCTTTAAGGCTAAGACGCACCAAACCTTCTCAGCCTATCAGATGCCTAGTCTTGGAAATAAGTATTAGGAATGACTATCGCGTGATTTTTAACTCTTGTAGATTGGTCCCAATCGAAAGCATTTGCAGACAACAATTTAAGTGTGACTCAAATAATGGAAATTGTCTTAATATGGTAGAAAACATTGTAGGAAAAGGAAAAGATGCTGGTTACCAGCATTTTCTCCTTTTCCTACACTGGCGTCTTGCGTGGCTCAGTGGTAAAGTGTAGGACTCGTGATCTGGAGGTCCTGCGTTCGAGCCTCACTGGATCCACTGACTTTTTCGTGAGAGTGTCCTTGGGCAAGACATTTCAGAGCCCCAGCCTAGTACTGGTCAAACCCAGGAAATACATGAATATGTGAGCTGTCGCCGTGATATGACTGAAATAATGTTGAAAGCGGCGTAAAACACCTTTGAATCAATCAATCAATCAATCAATTCTTTTCCCACGATATTTTCATAAACGCTTCTTCCTCAAGCCACAATTCGGGATTGTGAGGAAAAGGGTTGTATAAGTAGGAATGCATGGCTTTGTGACCGTGACATAACTTAGATACTCCTGAAAATGACTTTAAAATACAAAGTAAACCTATACAAAGCTACTATGGCTATGGCGCCCAAAAGAATGTTATCTCTGTCATCATTCTCTTTCAGAACAGAGACAGGTATAAAGGGTTAACTCTTTACCACTCTTTATGTGGTGTCCGTGGTTGTGAGGAAGAATGTCGGCCTCCTAATCATAAGGTCCCGAGTTCGATTCCCGGAAGCGTCTATCATCGGCTATAGGACAGTATTGGCGCACACATTCGGCACGAGTACTGATCTAGTTTCCAGGCAGCAGAATCGAGAGAGATTAGTCTTAATTGTAAGAACTTGTCGTTATTAGGAGACAAAGTCTTAAAAGCTTGTCCGAATTCAAATAATTTGGAGACGAAAAATTATGCTATATCACAAATCATTAGGTTTGTCTGTGACAGGGGAAAAAAAACATTGTGGGAAAAGGAGACAAATTTCTTTTAACCAGCATTTTCTCCCATATCCCACTATGTTTTAAAAATCATTTTTTCATCACAGTCGTTTAACCCTTTAACAAACAACCCGGTGTCTTAACGTCCATGAGGAAATAGCCTTTTTAAAACATTGTGGGAAAATGAGAAAATGCTGGTTACCAGCATTTTCTCCTTTTCCCACAATGTTTTCAAAAGCCTGATTATAGTCAAAGTCGTTCAAAAATCGAATTGTTTGGGAAAGAGGTAAACGCTTAACAAAGACGTTTTTGCGAGAAAAAATGTGACAGTTTGTTGATGAAAGAAATTGTACAAAAGAATATGTAACTGAATCTGTATGTTTGGTTAAGGACACACGACTATGTTCATTTTCTTAACCTTATACCGAAGTACATACACCGTTGTGACATCTCATTCACCGTGAGGCACACGAAAAAACAATGTGACTAATAGACAAATTTCTCATTTCAGCGATAACGCTATTTGTCACTTTGTTTACCTATTAATCTTTACCAAAAAGTTTCATTTGCACAAGTTTGGCGATCTTTTTCTCCACCAGTCGTTAAATTAGAACAGCCGAAAGGTCGTTTATCCGGCAATAATCCTTAAATTTTCGACTTGGGCTCGTTATATTACTTGTATTTCGTTTAGATTCCTATTGCAGAAAATAATCAGAATCATAGGGTTTTTACAAAGTCAATGGCTTTGGTATGCAAGTATTTTAATCCTTAAAGCGCCTTTTTACAAGTAACTGCACTGTATATCCTTTGCAACCATTGTAGAAAGTGCAGTCTGATCTTTGATTTACACTTTCCGTTTTGCTTAGAAATACTAGACAAAAGCAACCTTGAGATTGCAATTATTTGGGTCTAATATCTAGACATAAAATGTCTGTTGATCATATTCAGCGCTCCAAGGATTAAAATACAGAGAAACATTTTATTTGCAGGCTAAATAAAGCTTTTTTCCCTCACTGATTTAAAATGTTGATAACATATAAGATACTAAACGAAGTAAAGGTTCGACGAGGCTATTTGCCAAACACAACATGTCACAAACCTGTCAAAAATGTCAATTACGAACTTCTTGTCAATTTCACTTTTTAAACAAGATACTCTTTTCTTCTTACGGCTGGTCACAATTTAAAACATTGTAGCAAAAGGAGAAATAACTGGTCACAAGCCATTTGTGCTTTCACATAATAATATCTGTGTATTTAACATTTGTTAACTTTGATTTCAGATATTTTCATGAAGGTACTTTCAAAAACATCTGCTGTAGGTTTGACTTAGTGTCTAGGGCCAGTGTTCATCGACCATATTTCAAAGTAACACAATTTTTGATTGGCGAAACGAATTAGCTTTGCCAATCGGAAATAGCGTTACTCTCTTAATCTAGAATAAGATTAAGAATGCATATAACAATAGTTGAATGATAAGGTCAGCCATTTTTTTTTTTTTATAGACGAATAGTTGCTAGTTAACAGCATTTTCTCCTTTTCACCCGTTTTTCAAAGCTGTTCAGGATCGTCAAAACACAGGCTTGTTTGATAAAGAGTTATAAGGGTCAAACAAGCATTAGATTGCAATCGCATCAGACCGCCTGTCTCGTGTTTGTTAGAACATCGGCATTTCTGATATTTCTGTCTCGTTTTGAAATAGCTGAAAAGTAAAATATATTATTACGTTTTATTCTTCTCTCCAAAAGCTCATAACTACTTAGAGGATATTCATTTTGACTTATCGTTCATTAATTTACGAGTAAAACTTCCCATAATTTGTTTAGAACACGTTTTATCTCTAGGATATTATCTCGGAATTTTATGCATTTTAATTGAAAACTATAAATAATAAATGCCAGACTTCAAACCTGTAAATTGTTTGAGCTCTTTTGCCTGCAAGTGAATGAGTTTGTCTTGTTGACGACTGATATCGTAATTCGTCTGTGAGTGAAGCAGCTTTTAATCGTAGTGCAGAATCGGCGCGGTCTAATCCCCTGTATTCACCAACGATCCTTAATTTCACTCTTAGTCCTATTCTAGATTCAGAAAGTAACACGACTTCTGATTGGCTAAACCGTATGGTTTAGCCAATCAGAAGTTGTGTTACTTTCAAACTCAGAAAATTCTTGAGAACTAGACTTAGAAATTTCCTAGGAGTGTTTGGTTAATACAGACCCTGATCTTGAACGGTTGTCCGAAGAAGCTACCTATACTACCCATAGGTTGGTTTTGTTTAAATCTTTCCCCAAACCACAAGATATCAGGTGCGTAAATCGAAGCTTCATGTACTTTCTTTGCAGAATATTCTTCTACCAGGCCACTTGTAGCTTTCCAACATAACTATCGTTTCAAACTAGTATAATCGTTAGTGGTTTCAAACGAATTTGGTGCTAAGTACATGTACTAGGTACACTGGCCGCGTCGATATGACTGAATTAATGTTGAAAAACCATACAAACAAACAAATCCAAGCAGATGGCAGATAAAGTATGGTGCGTTTTAATCCGACCATCATATAAGTATCATTCATGGGTAATTTTCTAGACATGTTTCAGGGATTTTGTTACACGGATACGTACAGAACTCGAACCGTGCATTATTATCTATCCACCCGGTTACATAAAGTAAAAAAAAAAAACCCTCAGTAAATATATACCTTTTCTCAACCCTTCTCCAAACGATCTTGTGTCTTAATGATCCTATTCAAATAGAGAAGATTTTGACCGTCTTGCACATGGGTATTTATTTTTTTTACAATTCTATAACTGAGCGGCGCTCTGGCAAATGGGGGTTTAATGCATCTCCATGATGCAGTATACCAAGCAAGCCATCACGTAATCAAGGATCCATAAAATCGAGTTTTTCTAACAACCGACTGAATCATGCGGAAGAATGTTTCTTTGACATGCGGGAAATTGATCAACGGCCAAAAGGTTCCACCAAGGTCAGCCTGCGTGGACTACACAAGTTGACATGTGTCGACACTTTTGCAGATGCGTTAAACCCCCTTTTCACAAAGCATGGCCCGTAGAATTCTATACATCCATAATGTAACCGATCTACTTCAGTTGTCGTGGTATAAGTTACGCCGCCTCAAAAAACATGTAAGTTATATCACTGCGAAGGCTCGCCTTTTCATGTCTTATCCACGGTTCACAAGCGCTAGGCTGGTAATCTACATGTACCTTGCCTTGCCCAGCGCCATTGACGAGGATCGGACATGGATACAATTCGAAAGCCTCGGAGAGAGGCCTAAGATTCTGGCCTTCTACAATGAAGCTGCATTAGGTACAATACTGTATACTCTCTCTTTATTATACGACTGTAAATAGATTAGTTAGTAACACTTTTAATGATTCTGAGGAAAAAGGAATTTGGAAACATTGGTAACCAACATTTCTCCTTTTCCGATGACTTTTTGTGCCCTTTCAAAGACAAGATTCGTGATTTGAGCCACCTTTAACGCGTCGTTTTCAAATGCTTACAATTTGGGCGTCTAAAATTTTGTCGTTTGGTAAATTGTCAAGTAAAGTTCGAAATTATTATGATTGATTTTTGGACAATATGATCCACCCAATATTACGTAAATATCGGCCGAAAGCCTCAAATTACTCAAAGAAAAAAAATCTTGAGTTCTGAGCTTCGTTGCTGAAATTTTTGAGAACTATATCAGCAACTCTTTGGTCGAAGGAATTTTACTGCTCGTATTATACAATGAGCATTATTGTACCAACTGATTCGTACATCATATCCTGTTGATTTTATATTGCTGAATGAAACAGAAATAGATTGCATGAAGTTTGATGGTATCTAGCTTTTTCCATATCATTGATGACACAAAGAAGATAAAAGCTTAATGTGGACAGTGTAGATCAGAGATTAGACTGCACGGAACGTGCAGTCTGATCTCTGATCTACACTGTCCACTACTTTATTCTAGACTAAGACCGAACTGTCTCTCCATCTCGCAGGGAAACTGTATTTTGAAGCCATTGAAACAGTGTGTGTAAGTTATTCATTTATGGAAGAGTTATTGCTGAGTTTACGATTGAAAACTTTGATAGAGTATCGATGAGTGTAAACTAAATTAAAGCTGCACGCATGAACACCCTGATCTTGTTCTACACTGTTCGCGTAATATATCAAAAGTCGCGTTCAGTAGGGAAGTGATTTCTTTTAATGATTGTTTCATCATTTCATTTTTTTTTTTAATTCAGAATTGCGTTCCTCCTTTTTTCCCCGGTTGGTATTATTCATATTGGAAACATGATTTATGAGACAAGAGAAAAAGACTGTGGAATTATTCAAACTATAAGAAAAAAAAAAATGTTCCAACTTCTGTATGAATAGTGAAATTCTCTGTTTGATCAATTAACTGTTTGATCAATTAACTTTTCTGAGACAGAGAGAGAGAGACAGACAGACAGAGAGAGAGAGTCAGACAGAGAGAGAGAGAGAAAGAGAGAGAGGGAGAGAAAGAGAGAGAGAGAGAGAGAGAGAAAGAGAGGACTGAAACAAAAGTAGTTGGCAACATGTATAATATAATTGAGATCTCTGTGATGAGAGGCAGGCGAAAAAATGGAGTGGGAATGAATCATGAGCTATGTATTACACAAAAACAGAGAGATACATCTAACGCGGGTAAAGGGGATAACATACAGCAGCTACTGTTAGCGGAACAAGGAGAGCTGGACAGCGGAGCAGAGATAGAGCGCCGAACAGAATGAAAGACAAACAGAATTTGACGAGAGAGAGAGAGAGAGAGAGAGAGAGAGAGAGAGAGAGAGAGAGAGAGAGAGAGAGGGGGGGGGTAGGCGATCAGACAATTGTACATCCGAAATGCAAAGTTCGAGAAAAGAGAAAAGGTACTCACGTGCTTTACAAGGGTCCATGTATATATCCGTAGAGGTCCGGTGAGGAAAAGTTCCATATTTAGGGGCGAGATCTATCTGTCCAACATTAGCCTGACGTTCACATAAAACAAGAGTCAAATATTGCACACAAAGAACATATAAAGTTCTGCTAATCTCCATGTTTTTTATTCTAATTTTCCCCTGTCTTCTTCTAAATTAAAATATCATTAACAAAATAACGAACTGAAAAGAATTTTCCAACACATGAATTCAAAGTAAATCCCTATATCATAAACACGAACTTTTCAATGGAAACTTCGAATTAAATCCTTGGTAAGCAGACGACAGACACTACAAGCAGACGATCCGACTGGCAGTTTTTCTTCTGTAATAATGAATATTGATTAAACCCCTACAACTTACGTTTATCGTTCTAATCCCTGAAAAATACAAGTGATAATATGCTATAAACTCGAGCCCATATAATAGCCCTATTACATCCCTGCTTTCACGCACTTGCTTGTACTTAACTCAATACTGAGTTTGTTTGTATGATGTTTAACGCCGTTTTCAACACTGTTTGAGTTATATCGCGGCGGCTGGTGCACATGTCCACGCTTTCCTGGAGTTTCTTTTACCAGTACTTCGCGCCATGATTTTCCCAAGCCATTTACTGCTTTCCCACAAAAACATCTTCAAAACAGTGATCAGCGACTAGAGAAGACTTAATCCTGTCGCGGTAACCATCACCAGTCCTCGAAAAGAGAAAAAAAGCCACTGATTGCTTTCCCACATAAATAACCCTATACTTAACAGTAATTTAAACCTGTCGAAGATATTACATACTATAAAATGACAACAGTTACAGAAAAGAGAAATACCGGCGCTCTAGCAAAAGGTGGTTTCATGTATCCCCGTGACGCGTTTTACAAAGCAAGGCATTACATAACTATGAATCCTTAAAATCCTTTTTATCTAACAGCCAACTGAATTATGAGGTGGGATGCTCCTTTGTTTGACATGCAGAAAAAAATAGCAATAGCAAACAGTTTCGATTCATGTCAGCCTGCACGGAAAACTCACGTTCTGAAAATGTTTTTAAAACCATTGTTGAAAAAAAAAAGAACTTTGTTCAAAAGGAGGAATTGTTGCTTTTGGCAAGCAATTTCTCCCTTTGTCCCATTAAATTCTTGAACCTTAACTCTTCACCACACGGTAAAATTTTAGACTTGTCCGAATTGAAAGCATTTGCATACCACAAATTAAATGTGGTCCAAATGGGGAAAGTTGCGTGAGAAAAGGTAGAAAACATTGTGAGAAAAGGAGAAAATGCTGGTCACCAGCATTTTCTCCTTTTTTCACAATGTTTTCAGCAGCTTTCTAAATCAGGGTCGTTTAAATTCGGGATTGTGTGATAAAGGGTTAATTCACTTTCAAAATCCATATTTACCAAGAATGTTTTCTAGAGAACTCTGCTGCAGTTTTGGTACACGAGGGTATGTCGTAAGCACTATATAACGGTTTGCAAGGCTGATGGAAGCAGCAAAGTAAGTTTTATAACTGTAGTAATTATCTTATTGAATCTGCATCCCGAAACCACAAACACTTAAAAATCTGGAAAGCTGTTTATCCGTAAAATCGGTAGCAGAACACTACGCATGTACTCTTAGCATTTGCAAATGGATCTAAGTTAAGCTTTGCATGTTTGATGTTTCACACCGTTTTCAACAAATATTTCAGATTTAGGTTAAGCTTTGTATGTGGGATGTTTTACACCCTTTTCAAAAATATTCAGATCTAGAATGAGTTTTGTATGTGGGATGTTTAACACCGTTTTCAACAATATGTCAGATCTAGGCTAATCTTTTTTTCTTATTTGAAGTTAAACATATTTTACAACAATATGTCAGATCTAGGCTAAACTTTGTTTGATGTTTAATACCGTTTTCAACAATATGTGAGATCAAGGTTAAGCTTTTTTTATTTGATGTTTAACATATTTTACAACAATATGTCAGATCTAGGCTAAACTTTGTTAGATGTTTAATACCGTTTTCAACAATATGTGAGATCTAGGATAAGCCTTTTTTTTATTTGATGTTTAACATTTTTACAACAATATGTCAGATCTAGGCTTAACTTTGTTTGATTTTTAATACCGTTTTCAACAATATGTGAGATCTAGGCTAAGCTTTGTATGTTTGATGTTTAATAGCGTTTTCAACAATATGTCAGATCTAGGCTAAGCTTTATATGTTTGATGTTTAACACCGTTTTCAACAATATGTCAGATCTAGGCTAAACTTTGTGTGTTTGATGTTTTATACCGTTTTCAACAATATGTGAGATCTAGGCTAAGCTTTTTTTTATTTGATGTTTAACATATTTTACAACAATATGTCAGATCTAGGCTTAACTTTGTTTGATGTTTTATACCGTTTTCAACAATATGTGGGATCTAGGCTAAGCTTTGTATGTTTGATGTTAAATACCGTTTTCAACAATATGTCAGATCTAGGCTAAACTTTGTATGTTTGATGTTTAATACCGTTTTCAACAATATGTGAGATCAAGGCTAAGCTTTTTTTTTTATGTTTAACATATTTTACAACAATATGTCAGATCTAGGCTAAACTTTGTATGTTTGATGTTTAATACCGTTTTCAACAATATGTGAGATCAAGGCTAAGCTTTTTTTTTTATGTTTAACATATTTTACAACAATATGTCAGATCTAGGCTAAACTTTGTATGTTTGATGTTTAATACCGTTTTCAACAATATGTGAGATCAAGGCTAAGCTTTTTTTTTTTTATGTTTAACATATTTTACAACAATATGTCAGATCTAGGCTTAACTTTGTTTGTTTGATGTTTAATACCGTTTTCAACAATATGTGAGATCTAGGCTGAACTTTTGTTATTTGATATTTAACACCGTTTTCAACAATATGTGAGATCTAGGCTAAACTTTGTATGTTTGATGTTTAAAACCAATATTACAGATCTAGGCAAAGCTTCATATTTTTTGTGTTTAACACCGTTTTCAACAATATTCAAGATCTAGGCAAAGCTTTGTAAGTTTTGTGTTTCACCCTATACCACACAAACCCGAGTTTTAACAACCCTGATAAAGAAAGCATTTGAAAAAAAAAAAAAAAATGTTGGAAAAGGAGAAAATGCTGGTTACCAGCATTTTCTCCTTTTCCCACGATGTTTATTCACATTTTCACATCCAAAATGCATATTTCTGACCAAATTTAAATTGCCGACTGCAAATGCTTCCAATTTGGACGACAGCCAAATTCTTGTCATTTGGTAAAGAGTTAACACCGATTTTCGCAAAGTTTCAGTTATATCACCGCACAGTGCACCTATCCATACGCCCTTAAGGATTCTGTCACCAGCAGCCGCAATGTATTCAAAAGTGATCCACTGAGAAAAACTGTCTGCTTGCCAATGAAAATGTTCTAGATTGTGAAAAAGGACTTAGACATTCCACTAACATGCCTGTTTTTATTCAGATGTTGTAGCATGTTAAACCTTTCAGTACACGTCAAAATTTCAGACGTGCCCAAACTCAATGCACTTGCAGATGACCAATTAGACGTAGGTCAAAGGATGGATCAGGCTTTCATAGGGTAGAAAACATTGTGGGAAAAGGGGAAAATGCTAGTTACCAGCATTTTCTCCTTTTCCCATTTTTTTTTTTTTTTAAACGTCTGCTTTTGACAAGGTCTTTCAAAATCGGGATTGTATGATAAAGGGTTAAACAGCGCAGATCAAAGTTCATGCAGCATATTCTTTGCAATCCGATCTTAATCTACACCGACCTAAAATGAAACTAAAAACGTAATAAGCACTTTAAAGATTGATTATACTACATACTCCAGAGACGTCAAACAAGAAAATACGAAATTTTGCACTCAAACACGAAATCCTGTACACTAAAAAAACATGCCCTCAACCAAACGGTAACAAAAAAATGGGGGAGGGGGATTTTAAGAAGTTTATATTACACCAAACTGTGTGTAAACGACTGATCCGTCGCGTCCTTTTATTCGCTATCAATGGTCCTAACAAATAAGATACAGCCGTTAACAATAGGGATCCAATACAATGTTTGTGAAGACAGAATGGGAGGATGTTTGACTCTACATTGTGAAGAAAAGAAAAATGCTACCATAGAATTTTCTTTGCTCTATACATCCAAGAAATAGAAGATCAGCCGACAACTTTGAAAATATCTACTATCGATGCGGATAGTCTGCATACATTAAAGTTCTGCACATGAATACATTATGGCAAAAGGAGAACTTGCTCCTAAGGAACATTTTTTTTCCTTTTGCCACGATGACGCTGCAAGACACAAACGATCATGTGTAGGAGGAAAATGGTTGTTTCTTAGCCATCCCCCTCCCCTTCCCCGAATAGAAATAAAATGTACTGTTTGACGTTTAATGATAAATTCCACTACAAATGAAGTGAAAAAAATCTTTTAGTTTAGAAGTTTCAAGCTTTCAATATCTCGCCTAGTAATAAATACTGGTCAGAAAAATATTGACCAATGTAGATCCACCATGAGAATGCACGTCATTACGGTCTAATTGTAAATTACAAATGCGCGAAAAAAAGCTCTTGAAGCTACAGCTATGGCGGGTTTATAAATCGATTTTAAACGGACAAAATAAAATCCCGTATTCCGTATCTTAACATGATTTTTAGTCTATATCTCAAAGGTTGTTTTTTTTTTTAATTTAAGTAATGTAAATGGTATGGCCAATCAGAATTTGCGTTACTTTCTAAGTGTAAAATTTAACTTATGCAATGTAGAATGGTTGTTAATACGTGCTATTGTCCGTATTCACCAACATTCTTAACCTTAATCTTCAAAATTTTCTGAATTTGAAAGCAACACAACTTCTAACTGGCCAAGCCATTCAGTTTAGGCAATCAGATGTTGTATTAGTTTCAAATTTAGAAAGTCTTGGAGAGTAAGACTTAGAACATTCTTAAAAAATATTGTTGAATACGGACTGGAGCACGTTTTAATTCATTTCCCTTGAAACGATTTTACCTCAGACGACGGTTTTTTTTTTAATATTTTCGTAAAATATTGATAGGGACTGTAATAGGAGAAAAGTGTGACTGGAAGAGAAATTCCTCGTTACGAATGAATTCTCCTTTTTTCATAATGTTTACAAAAGTATTCTGCTGAAGGACGAGAATAGTCGATCTACAGTTTTTTACATATTAACGTTTTACATTTCGACAACATAGACCACTAGAAGAATCCCAAAAACATGTTAAAAACAAAACTATCTAGTAAACAACACACACAAACGATAAAAAACTGTCTGTGTATTTGTGATGGCAGTTTCCAGGTAAAATCCCTTTCGATCACGATGAATTTCTCTATTCCAACTGTTTTATAACGAATCGGTGCTCTATGCTCTGTACTATTACTCAATAATGAATCGCATCTAACCCTTAACCTGCTTAATTACTTAAATGAAACTTTCAAGCCGATAGTAAAAACCGAAATATTACTATGCCAAAGTTAATGGAGTTGGTGGGGAAATATCTCCTTATCGGACAGTGTAGATCCAAGATCAGACTGCACGTTCTGTGCAGTCTGATCTTGATCTACACTGTCCGCAAAAGAACCTTGAGTCACGCCTAGCAGTCTATGGGTTACCTCTTTCAGCATCAAGTAAAATACAGTCCTGAAACTAAGAAAGATTTTGATCACATAAGCTTGACTAAACAAGCATAGATCCAAGATCAGACAGCCAGCACTGTGCAATCTGATCTTGATCTTTGTCGTTCACAAAATACCTTGTTTTCACGTGTGGCGTTTAACAGGATTTTACTAGCCTTGTAATATGCTGTTTGTCTAGAGCATCGAACCAAGCGAGCGCCTTGAACTCGTTACCATACAAAATACTAGTTTTACATTCATGCAGAGGATAAGGTTTAAAGAAAATAGTGGGAAAAGCAAATGTTTTTTTTTAAATAAGTTGCTCCTTGCCTGACAAAGGCCTTACTCCTATCCAATACTGAAGCAATTAAACAGTGCAAGGGCGCCTATCCATGCTTTTCAAGAACCAGTAGCACGCACAACACTCTTTCCAAGCTGCAAGCTACTTTCACAAAGAAACTACAGTCGAGTCTCGTTTATCCGGACACTTCTGTTTCACACAAATGTTTCCGGATAACGGATATTTCCGGATCAAAGAACCACCAAAACATTTTTCAGTGGAGTGTTTGTTTTTTCATGGCGTTTAACACCGTTTTTTAACTTTATTTCAATTTTATTGCGGAAAGATATAGATCTATCTTATGGGCATGACTAAAGAAGCGGACCAAATAGAACTGAGATCAGAGTACATTTCTGTACTCTCTGATCTTTATAAATGCCGTCCGTAAAAGTTCCTGGGTTAAGCAAAGGGTTAATGATCTTCATCAAGTGCACTTACTCTTTCGTCGCCTTATGTATGAGTCATTCTCTATCAAAGGAGGTCTAATGCATCTCCATGATGCATAATACCAAGCAAGTTATCACATAACTATGGATCAATTAAATCCATTTTGTCTTGCAAGGTAGAATAGTACTTGGATATACAGAAAACTTACCGAAAGCAAGAAGTTTCGACAAAGGGCTCACCTGGGTCGATACTTTTTGCAGATGCATTGAACCCCCTTTTCAAAGAGAATAGCTCATACATATAAACCCGACCTCGTTCGACGGGTGAAAAAGGAAATCTATGTATAAAACTAGAACTAAAGTTTGCAACTATTACATATAATTATCTATTATACAGTATGTAATTCATTCTTTTACATTTTAATTGTCTGCCAGCGACAGGAACTTTGACAGACTGTACTGTAATACATTGTCAGACTCATAATAATATTCATACTTTTGAATGGTATGAATTTTATTTGCCTACATTGGGCCGATAGTGGGCCTTTAATGTTACTTTCTTTTTACAAAGTTTCCGATTATCACAGTCTTTTCAGTGAAATAACTTTGAGCCATGCATCTGCAAAAAGTAGAGACCAGGTCAGCCTGCGCAGTCTGCGCAGGCCGACATGGGTCGAACGTTTTTGCTATTTATAAATTTTCTGCATGTAAAAGGACCAGTCTACCTTCAGATTTAGTTGATTTTTTGACAAAAATCGATTATATGGATCCATAATTATGAGATGACTTGCTTGGTATGATGTATAACAGAGATGCACTAAGCATGCACACTTTTCACATAGCATGCCTCATTTGTACCAATTCACACAACAGCTGTACCATGTGGGTAGTTTGACAAAAAACAGGAGTTTTTTTTTCCTTATTTTGTTTGTTTGTTTGTTTGTTTGTTTATTGCTATTTCATATTATAACTCATTTTAACCGTTACGTTGCCAGCTAAATAGATTCAACTTTTCTCTCGGTCAAAAGTATACTTTTGCTGCATTTGAAGCTGATTTTGGTCAAAGATTAACATCGAGTAGCAAGCGGTGTAAATCTAAGATCGGACTGCACGTTTTGTGCAGTCTGATCTTGATTTACGCCGTTCGCAAAGGCTATTTAAAGCAACAGAGGCGGTGAAAGAGTTAAACGATGAATTCTATACCTATTTGACATCAACACACTATTGACGTAGTCGGAGTTCGAACAAAGTATACGAGCCGGTGCATTGAAATTTTTTATTCCGGTGAATTAACCAGACAATTTCGAGTTTTAACCACCGTGAGGAGGAAAGGTTTTGGAATCATTATGAGGGAAGGGAGAAAATACTGGTTACCGGCATTTGCTCCTTTCCCACATTTTTCCTTGCCTTTTATCGACAAAAAAAAATCAATTTTTGAATCGCGTTCACTTTGCCTTGTATCGCAATGTTTTCACATGTATTCATGCACTTAACCTTCTTGTTGATATATAATTATGTTTGAAAAAACAAGAATTTTGTCTGCTGCAATTATGTCATAGTGTTAAACACTTTAACACCTCACCAAAGAAATCGCATGTTTTTCATCCTTTCAAAACTAAAACCCATCATTTAATCCTCATTTAATTTGTCATCTGCGAATGCTCTCTCTTTAACGAGTTCAGGATTTTGTCGTCTGGAAAAGGATTTAAGTGGGATAGGATGCAGGTCATAATGGTCACACCCGCTAGGCTTATCTTTCATGAACGTGGGAGAGTGCGTCTAGAGTTTCAGTGAAAGAAAGATACTTGAATGAGAAAAACTGATTACGGCAAGTCTATGTGGACGTGATATGCATCCTGATTGATTACGTCAATCCTCGTATAATTTACATGTTATATCATAGTGCATATTCATCAAAGGGTGTGGGAGAGGGAGAGACAGAGAGAGGAGAATGGACGGACAAAACAACACACCTAACGCACACGGCCGGACGGACAGGGCCGGACGGAAGGGACGGACGGACAGACGGACACACACGACATATGCTGTGAGGCGCTGGCAAATAAAAAGCGAACCTAACTGCCAAGAGAAGCTGTTCGTAACTGACCCCTCATCTCACAGTGGAAAAGGCACAAACTGCAAGGGCGCGTAAAATCTTATTCTACACGGCAGAAAAAAACGAGCCTTAATCCTTTACCAAACGGCTAAATTTTAGACTTGTCCAAATCGAAAGTATTTGCAGACGACAAAATGAAAGTGACCGAAAAAAAATGAAATTCGTTTTTTGAAGGGGTAGAAAACGCTTTGATAAAAGGAGAAAATGCTGCTTACATTTTCTCCTTCCATACAATGTTTTCAAAAGTATTTTTACTTTATGGTCGTTAAAACTTGGGATTGTTTGATATATAAAGGGTTAAAATGCCTTTCTTACTACAGTTGCTTTGCAGCTCATGTAGATCAAAATTAGGCTGCATAGAATTTGTAATAAATGTCTTGTCTTAAAAAATGCATCCAATTGAAAACTTCACTTTTCAGTTTTCAACAAAATACGAAAAAAAAAAAAGATAGCCTAATTGCTGGTGTGATATTTTCTTTATTTCTCTTCATTTTAAGCCAAGAAAGAGTTTCGATATTCATGCAGAAGATCTGTTGTTGTTGTTGTTGTTGTTGTTGTCAGTCTAATGAGCAGTACTACTCTCTGAGGTTCTTGTAGCTGTTTGTTTTGTGACGTTAGATAGTTTGAATTTGTGTGACACAGATAGGGGTTAAGACCTTGTATTTGTTCTTGGGAATGTCTGTTCTGACAGAGAGTGCTTTTCATTCTGGAATTTCCTTGGGCAAGGCACTGCAAAGCTTGGTGAACCACATTAATATGTGATTTTATGGTGTAATATGGCTGAAACATTGCCTTTAGCGAAGTAAAACTAATCTAAAAAAAAAAATAACAGGTTGCTGTGCATTTAACAGGGTGTATATTTCCAAGGGAGACAACTCATATCGTTAAGTGTACTAGCTCTAAAAGAGTTACGATTTTAATGTACGTGTGCAGGTTAAAATATGAAAATAGTTCAGGTATTCCTGAAAATTCCTGTTTAAACACGGGTTTTAATCATTAACTCTTTACAAATCAACAAAAATTCAGATTTGTGGGAATTGAAGGCATTTGCGAAGGACAAAATAATTGTGAAATAACAATTGCAACTTGTTTTTAGAAGGGTAGAAAACATTGTGGGAAAAGGAGACAATACTGGTTTCCAGCATTTTCTCCTTTTCCCTCAATGTTTTCAAAAGTTTTCATCTGAAGGGTCATTAAAACTTGGGATTATGTGGTACAGGGTTGGATAGCTTAGATTAAACTGTATTTTTACTTCGACTCGGGTTTGCAATCGGAAGACCTAGGTTTGACACCTGCTGTGGACGGCTTCCTGCGCTTGCCTGTTACGTCCAGGATCTCGCCGAAACATGAGGACAGGAATCGGACGTTCAGTTAAAATTTCTGCTAATATACCAGGGAAACTGCCTCAAAATCAGACATGAAAAAACAGTAATATCTTTATTGAGAAAATGTGATAATTTATACGCCAGTATCTATACAATAGAATCAAGAAGAAAGTAATAAATAATATGGGGGAAAAAATACGTAAAAAATTAGCCCTGCTCTGTGAAATGGGGGTTAAATGCATTTGAAAACAATATCGATTCTTGTCAGCCTGCGCAGTCCGCGCAGGCTGACAGGAATCGAAATTTTTTGCTATCGGTCCATTTTCTACATGTCCAAGGACAATTCTACCTCTGGATTCGGCCAGTTGTTGGGCAAAATTGATTTTATGAATCCATAATTGTATGTTGACTTGCTGGGTATCATGCATCCTGCGGATACACTAAATCCCCTTTTACTAGAACATAGCTCATTAAAGTAATAAAAAAAATACTCGTGAAATACATAAATACCTTACATTCATCTTGAACCTTACTCAAAAGCATTCTAAATAGGATTTCAAAATAAAACAATATCTAATTGGCTAAACCAAATGGTTTAGCTAATCAAATACAAGTATTGTATTATTTTCTAAATTTAGAATTAATCTAATTATGTAATTTAGAATAGTTGGTGCACGGTAAAACATCACTCCAGATCGAATACGACTTTTTTTTCTAAAAAGATATCAAAATCAATTAAATCTTTACTAATCGACAAACTTTTTGACTGGTTCAAATCAAAAGCATTTGCAGACGACAAATAAAATGTGGCTCAAACGTTGTTATTTGTCTTCGAAAGGTGGGAAAAGACTGTGAGAAAATGAAAAAAAATGCTGGTTACCAGCATTTTCGCCCTTTTCAACATTTTTTTTTTTTTCAAAAACCTTCTTCCCTGTGGCGGCCAAAACTCAGAATTGTCTGGTAAAGGGTTAATTGCAAATTTATCATTTTTAGAGTTCATGTTTGTATTTTTGTTAGCTTTCACCCATTGTTATTTATAAATCATAGTATAAGAAATTATTAAAAAAAATATTTTTCCACAATGTTTTCAAAGGTCTCCTTTTTCCTCAGGGTCCCTAAAACTCGGGATTGTGTGGTAAAGGGCTAAAGACCAACTACCCGAACAACCCTTGACCCATTACCGCACAAAATCCCGTGTTTCACCGGCCATGAGTAATACGGCTTTTGAAAACATTGCGAGAATAGAAATGTTTTCCATCCTTTTCGGGGAAAAATATAACCGTATGAGTCATGTTTAATTTGTCGTCTGCCATTGCTTTCAATTTGAACGAGTCTAAAGAATTATCCTCTGGTAAAAAGTTACGGTTTCACTTTTAAACAAATGAATAAGTATTTTTAGTTTTGTTTTACCTATTTATTTTCCATCGACAGTGAAACACGTTCTTATAACTTATAGATCTATTAATCCTTCGGCTGCTAAGCGCGACTCACTGACCTTTTGCGGACAGTGTAGATCAAGATCAGACTGCACAGAACGTGCAGTCTGATCTTGGATCTACATTGTCCGATAAGGAAATATTATTCCCCAAAACATAACTTTGAAATAGTAATATTTCGGTTTTTACTATCGAGTTAAAAATTTCATTTTAGTTATTTAGCAGGGTTCGGGTTGATCACTCTCGATAACTGCTTTCTGGAAACCTTAACCGGTACTTGCACCGTGGTGTGGGTGATTTCACAGTTTGACCCCATCTTTATGTGGAAAACAGCCAGTGGTTTTGAAAGAAATTATGCGAAGAACTATTAAAAGAAACCCCATAAAGCATGGATAGGTGAATGGGCCGCCGCAATATTACTGATAGATCTATAACGTGAAAAAACACACTGTCAAACAGCATAAAAACAAAACAATCAAAGAATTATTGATAAACTCTTTTGGCGCCAATTACTTAAAATCCTGCCTTTTTCGACCTTTAAAAATACAATCCACCGAAAACTTGACAAGTTTTATCTTATTGGCTTGACTGAAAAAGGGACGGTGTATATATAATTCAGACTGCACATTCTGCGCAGTCTGATATTGATTGATGCCGTCCGAAAGAGCTCCTTCATATGGCTATTGAGCTGATAATGTTCACACGTTACCACACTTCCCGTGTTTTACTTTTATCCTACTAAATAAGCCGATGGTAAAAATCCAAATATTGCTGTTTGAAAGGTATTTTTAGTGGAGCGATATCTCCTTATCGGACAGTGTAGATCAAAGATCAGACTGCACGTTCTGTGCAGTCTGATCTTGATCTACTCTGTCCGCAAAAGGTCAGTGAGTCACGCCTAGTAGCCTAGGGGTTAACGAACCTGTATGAAAAGGCTTTTGAAGACATTGTTGGAAAAGAAAAAAAAGTTGGAAACCTACATTTAGTCCTTTTCCAACAATGTTTGATTAGTCTTTCAGGGACAAATTTTATCGTTTTAGCTACACTTAAGTTGTCGTCTCCAATCCTGCAATTTGGATAAGTTTAAAATTTTGTCGTCTGGTAAAGTGTTAATTATCTCCTGGAACAAATTTTTATCAGTCGTCAGAATCAGGACGAATAAAACAAAAAACTATGAAAACATTGTAGAAAAGAGACGAAATAGCTCGGTACGGGTAATATCTCTATGTAGCCACAATGTTTTGAAAAAAAGAGTCGTCTGAGAAAGACATAAAACCGTTTGCAAATGGTACCGGTAATCTTCTAATAACCGACTGAAAAAGTACCTTTGCTTGCTTCATCAGCCATGGCTGGTATAATAGCCTTGAGGAAGACGTTATCTAGCAGCTCTCCTACGTCGGCTGTGTTGGGGTATTCATGCATGGCCCACTGGAGATAAACCTGGAATTCATTCCAATCGACAAATCCGTCGGAGTCCATATCTATCGCCTTCATAGCCAGCAGGGTGTCAGCACATCGGTAGCACGAGAAGTAGGGCTGCATGAATGCGTGGTAGAACGTGTCGAAAATCATCTCCTCCGAACTTTTCCAAGTGGTATCGACCAAGGTCATATTGCCCACACAACTAGTACCCTGGTTCCGCGAATCCCATATGCATCGAACTTCGCAGATCAAGCGGTTAGCATTGGCACTCTTCACGTCCGTGTCGACGATGATGTCTCTCATCTTTTCCGTGAGGGAGCCTCCGGCTCGATCGAATAGGACTGCAAGGCCATATTTGCTCATATACTCCTCCTTCCTGAAATCAAATCGAACTGTCATCACAGGGGTGTGAAAATCCGAATTATTCTTACGCGCTAAAGGACAAATTAGACAGACAAACACTCAGCAAAACTTTTAATCGCCATCGTTCATCTTGAAGAATTGCGGCCAGTGTATTACTGGCCGCAATTCTTCAAGATGAACGATGTGCAAAATCGACAATGGTTATGAGATAGTTTACTTCAGCTCATTTCAATAATCCTTTACAAGTTTACTTCGGCCATGCTCCGGCAAAAGGGAGTTTGATACGTCTCCGTGATACATTACACCAAGTAAATGATCACTTAATTATAGATCCATAAAATCCGTTTAATCTTACAATTGAGTGGAACTTGCAGTAGAATGATCCATTGACATACAGAAAATTTAAAAAAAAAAAAAGTTTCGATCCATGTCAGCCTGCGCGGACTGCACCGGCTGAGACTGGCCGATACTTTTTTCAGATACCTTAAGCCTTCTTTTTACACAGCATGGCTCTATTAAATTTGTCCAGGATTTAATATAAAAATAACAAGAGGCTAACGACGCAAAAGCCGAGAACTAAAACCTTATAGAGGCGGTTTACAAGTTATATTATATTTCATGTGTCTATTTTTAGAAATGTTATGGGTAAAGAAATGTCGTAATTTAAGCTAGGGGGAATTATTTCCCCGTCACAGTGAATATTTTCCTCCTGCCGAAAATCTGGAACTACTTTTTTAAGTTTTTTAAGTTTTTAAGATTTAAAAGTGGCATTCGTTGACAAAATAATCAGAGGAAATATAATATATAATTTATTTCATCAGCTTGTGGTTAATATGGGGAAATATTTGCCTCAAAAGGGAAAGGTCCGCGAAAATAACTCGTGCCTTACGGCACGAGTTATTTTCGCGGACCTTTCCCTTTTGAGGCAAATATTTCCTCATATTAACCACAAGCTGATGAAATAAACTCTATTTATTGAGTATATATTAGAAAATAGCGGTGCTTTAGGAAAAGCGGGTTAAATGCATGCAATCTTTGTAATGAATCATAACAAGCGAGTCGTAGCATGCTATGGACCAATTTTTCTCAAACCGGCTGAAACGCGAGATAGAATCGTTCTCTGATATACAGCAAATTTACCAACAGCAAAAAGTTTCAACCCATGTTAACCTGCGCGGACTGCGCAGGCTGACACGAGTCGCTATTTTTGGCAGATGCTTTAAAGATACATCCTTATAGCTAGAGAGAAAAAACGCTGTTAAAACTTGTAAAGTGTGTAGAATCATAGATAACATAGATAAATTACCAATATATGTGGTGAAAGGGATAGAAAAACACGAAAGATTTTTCCTCATTTAAAACCGGAAACGACAACAGCGATTGCTTCGAAGTCCTCTTAAACGTGAAATGTATTTTCTATCTGTTCAACCTCGCAGTCGTCAGGGGCTTTATTTGGCATGAAAATACAAGTATGATTATAGTTTCATAAAGGATGAAATAGGTTAAAACCTGGCTGAAAACAGTCTGAAAACGAGTGTAGATGTATTTTTAAACCCCTTTTTCACAGAGCGTAATTTACTTCTATTTGTAAGGATATTAATTTTACCAAACGACAAAATTTTAGACTTGTTCATATTGAAAGCATTTGAAGACGAAAAAATGATGGGGTTAATCTTCGAAGGGTAAAAAAAAATGTGGAAAATGAGAAAATAGAGGTTACATGCATTTTCTCCTTTTCCCACAATGTTCTTTCGGGCTGAGTACCCCTGGGTCGTGTAAAGGGGATCCTTTTTCATATAAATTTTAAGTAGTTGAGATGATGATGATGATGATGATGAAGAAGAAGAAGATGATGATGATGATGATGATGATTGTCGTCGTCGTGGAGAAGTCGTTGTTGTTCTTGTTTTTGTTGATCATATTTTATTCATTTATACGATTTGACATGAGACATCTGCAAAGTCTGTGACATTTTTTCGTTCATTTTCGGATACCGAAAATAAAGCGACCTGCTGTGGACTCCATTTCCAGATCCCTGTTTAGGTAAGCTATCGTCTTATCTATTCGACAATTTTGAAAGTATAGTTTAACGTTGATACGCTCGCAGCTTGTCACCTTTCTAAAGACAAACCGTCTGTATGAATGTTTTCACTAAATGTTCTAATTAGCATTCTTCTTTATATTCTAAATCTAGAAAGTAAAATATTTTCGGATGGCTAATCCTTTCGGTTTAGCTTATCAGAAAATGCGTTACTTTCATATCTGAAATAAATCTTGGGAATCAGGCTGAGAATATTATGTGAGCCATGCTCTATGAAAAGGAAGTTTAATGTATCTGCAAAAAGTATTGACCCAGGTCAGCCTGCGCAGTCCGCGCAGACTAACCTGAGTCGAAACTTTTTGCTGTTGGTCAATTTTCTGCATGTCAAAGGATCGGTCTATATCATGATCCAGCCGGTTGTTAGACAATATTGATTTATGGATCTATAATTATGTGACGGGTTATTATGGCTTGCAACACGCGAAAAGGGGCATTTGTACATTTGCATAAAGTGCCGTCTCGGATCAGCCTGCGCAGTCCGCGCAGGCTGATCCGAGACAGCACTTTACGGCTGCATTAGATTTTGTGCTACAGTAGACTTGCACAAAACAGAAAATTACATAAAAACGGAAAGTGTCGCTTTGGATTAGCCTGCACGGACTGCGCAGACTGATCCGACACGACATTTTACGCAAATGTCCGAATGCCCCTTTTCGCGTGTTGCAGGCTATTTGGTATAATGCATCATGGAGATGAATTAAACCCATTTTTAACAGAGTATGACTCATTCAGAATAGCTGGTGAATGAGGACCTTGATCCTCAGGTTGAACAAGTCAGCCCTCGGAAATTAGCCGAGCTGGGGTTTCGAACCAGCCACCCCTTGGTTTCAGTCCCTGTACGTAACTGACTGAGCAACCGGGCTCGGCAAAATAGGACGTGAACAGGATTCTTTAGTTTTTCCCTTACCTATTGCTCTTCATGTCATCCAGCATCCTTTCTTTCATTTGTCTAGCGATTTCCAGATTGAATTGCTCATCTTCTCCAAACACATATTTGAGGCGATCTACGATCATTTCAACTGACGCCAAACTTGACATTCTCATGGGTGCTCTCTCGTCAAAAAACTCGGCTAAGTCGAATTCATCTTTTCTCAAATCGAAGACGAAATCCAACGCCCTAGCGCCGTACACTACTTGTTTACCAAAGGGAGGTAAGCCCGTAGTTTGCTTGGTGACGTTAACGGCGGCCTGTCGCAGGTACTTACACTTGTACCTTTTAAGGACTTTCTTGTTGCCCAGTCGTATCAGGTTTAGAAGGGTCACTGTGATGCTAGCATGCCCAACAAAGGCCCCCTCTATACAGACACTGGCCCAAATACCGGTTCCACCATTCATCAGAACCTGTCAAATATATGAAATCTTACATTTAAGTGGCGCTCGCAATGCATTTTACCCAGCAGGTCGTCTAATAACGCCCTAAATGTTCATCTATATCGTCTAAAATCCGGCCGAGATTAGAAAAAAAAAAAAATCCATTGACACACAGAAAATCTACCCATATCAAAAAGTATCAACTCATGTCAGCCTGCGTAGTCAGCGCAGGCTGACAAGAGTCGATGCTTTTTGCAGATAACACTAAATCACCTTCTCCACTGAGCATGACGCCATTTCTTGTTTGAACAAGATTTTACGCCTCTTTTGGACTATTTCTGACAAACTACGGCCACAGTTCACTTTTTCTTACATTTCCTTTCTCACGTCCATGTATAAGAACCAGACTAAGGGATTATTCAAACTCTTATGCCTTGCTCAAGGACGCTCCTGCGTGGCTGACAACAACTAGGGAAATCGAACCAGGATTTCGTGAATACGAACCAAAGTTTAAATCCTACAGAATTTCTCTGTTGTGATTACACTATTGTATACAATAAAATTAGTATGCATCGAACATGTAACAATAACTATTCTAATAATTATTATAATGACTCGATCCCTCTTGGCAATGCGTGGCTTCACCGACAAAAAATATAGAACAAGAAATAAGAATACCTCTTAGCCTGTTGAATAACTGGAATGAAACTTTCAAGCCTACCGTTATAGATAAAAACCCAAATCTTGCTATTTCCAAGGTACTTTTGGGAGAAAATATATCGGACATTGTAAATCCAAGATCATACTCCACGTTAAGTATGGAAATGATATTTTGAAGATGACAATCTGTTATTATGTGGTCAGCCCAAGAGTTAATCGCTGACAGAAAAATGAAATTTAGATTTTGCAATAAGTAAAAAAAAGAAGGATAGAGTGATCCGTCAGATTTTCACCTACTTTTGAAATTGATTTCTCTGCCAGCGACTAACGCTGGGACCAACCGTACAATAACAGATTGTCATCTTTACAGTTATGTCCATAGTTTTAAATAATATGATTTAAATTTAACTGCATTTTAAAACCCTCTTTGTTTACTTTTGGTAGCTATTGTTACTCGAACACATCACACCCTGAAACAAATCCGTTGCAATCGATAATTTTGAAAATAGGCAGAGAATATGGCAAACCTATTATGAATTATATTTTTACGTCAAAAAAGGAGAACGCATTGTGGCAAAGGGAGAAAATGCTTGTTGCTCGTTATTCAACATTCAGTGGACAACAAAATTTAGATTTGTCCAATTCGGCAGCATTTGCAGACGATAGATTAAATTTGGCTCAGATGATAAGCTTTGTTTCTTAAAGAGTTATCAGCATTTTCTGCTTTTCAAACAATGTTTTAAAAGCCTTTTTCCTCATAGTTGTTAACCCTTGGGCTGCTAAGCATGACTCACAACCCTATAGCGGACAGTGTAGATCAAGATCAGACTGCACAGAACGTGCAGTCTGATCTTGGATCTGCACAGTCCGATAAGGAGATGTTTTTCCAAAAAAAAAAAAATGTTTGAAATATTATACTATTATTACTATCGGCTTGAAAGTTTTAATTAATTTACTTAGCAGGAATAAGGGTTAAAACTCCGAAAATAATAGTTATGGAAAACATAGAAAATCACCTCAAGTTGCGTTGCATCTGCATACCCATATCTGTCATGCACGTGTACAAGAATATGACCGCCCCAGTTGTTATCCTGCATAATTTTACGCATATACCGGGTCCATGTTCCACATTCCTCCGGAACAGATAGCCCTCTCGGTTCCTCGAAGTTCAGAGCAAACAATCGGATGCTTTCGGGTAGTTTCGACAAGTAATCAACAACTTCGAATAGACGCTCGGGGTTCTTCGGCATGAAATCGGGAAGGTCACGGATATTCACGATGATTTTCTTCTTTCCGTTAAGGTTTGCATGAGCCCACTCGATCCATTTCCTTATGAGAGCGCACATATCGGCAACAGTAAATTTGGAGAAGTCATAAATCATGTCTCCAAGATCGATCTCAAAAACCACGTTCTGCATTTTATAATTCTTAATCTTTTGCAGTGCAAGGGGTACATCTGTTGTATTTGGAATTTTTTTGGTAATTTCTGTAAATACATGGATAAATATATCGATATATGAGTCATCCTCTGTGATAAAGGATTGCGATGCATCTGCAAAAAGTATAGAACCATTTCAACCTACGCAGTCGAAACTTTAGCTAATTGTAAATTTCCTCCATGTCCAAGGATCATTCTACCTCAGTACTCTGTTGTTAGATCAATGGATTTTATGGTTCCATAATTATGTGATGACTTGTTTGATATAAAGCATCACGGAGATGCATTAAACCCCCTTTTTCTGAAGCGCCGCTCATATTAACAGAGCAATCGTATGAAGCCTTTAACAAACGACAAAATTTTAGATTTTTCGTCGACAAATTAAACGTAACTTAAACATTGAGCTTTTTTTGAAACGACAGAAAACATTGTGGGAAAAGGAGAAAATGCTGGTTACAAGCATTTTTTCCTTTTCCCACAATGTTTTCAAAAGCTTTATTCCTCGGTGTCGTTAAAAGTCGGGATTGTGTGGTGTATTGTACTAGATAAATGCAATAATTAATACGTCAGTGGTACTACGACTCATGACAAAGTTATCAGACGGGTTTTCTATCCAAATATTACTTAATTTCTGCGGATCTTGGTCAGAAATGTCTTGCTGATTTCTTTTTTTTTTTTTGTCTGTGAAATCTGAATGTGACAGTATGTTCTAATTTTCCCACAATCTTTTCATAAACCTTTTTTCTGCAGTGTCGTAAAAGTTTGTAAGTTTTTGGTAATAAGTAACGCATTCTTGACTATTGTGCTTTATATTTGCTGTAGGACTTTGTTACCAAGGAATATCAAGAAGCTTACGGTTATTTCTTGTTCCTGCGTGTTTCAAGCTTGTAAGTCATACAGTTACTTTCAGACGTCGTGAGGATTCATACGCAAACGATTAATGCGAGACACTTCCGAGTGCTAAGACCCGCGGCGAAAGCCGACTTACCAGGTTTTTTATGCGCATACTCCGTGCAACATGTATACATATGACAAGAGATCAACGTGCTCCGCAGATTTATTTCTTTCCTCCTTATTCCATCCTCATAGTTAAATGTCATAAAAAAGGATCTAGAGTTAAAATTAGCCTCGTTTTGCATCATTGACATGACCTAGTTCATAATGTCACATTGGCAAATGAATAAAGAGGAGAAGCACCGCAAAACACCCACAATCACTCGAAAACACAAAAAAAAAAACACGGTCATTTCACCCATATAACTTTCCTAACCCCTGGAACCACATGCAAAACGCTAAGATGCATGGTTTTATGGAAAATAGCCGTTGAAAAAAAAGCTATCAATCTTAAAAAATGTTGTAAACCGTCGGATGAATGAATTTTTAAGAAGTTCACTTTTAAAGTCCATTTGCTAACAAATTTCTACCATCACCTTCTATTTGTAGTTTCAGTACTTTGATCTACATATGCAGTGGAGTTAAGGTATAGTTTTCCACCTGGACTGCCAAGAATCATAATTCAAGCCGCCCTCGGTGACCCCAAAAAACTCCATTTCGTTTACCACATATTGAATGAAGTTTAAGGTATATTTTCACACCGAGAATATTATTCAGGCCTAAGCTCGAATTGATATGCTTCGGACAGTTGTTTTTATGCTATGTGTTGGTGTCAGAGCTTGAAATCACATGTCTCAAGCAGCTTTTATATTGAATTAATGGCCTACAACACGCGGAAAAGGGGTATTCAGACATTTGCATAAAGTGTCGTCTCGGATCAACCTGCGCAGTCCGCGCAGGCTAATCCGAAACGACACTTTTCTTTTTTTTGTAATTTTCTGTATTGCGCAAGTCTACTGTAGCACAAAATCTAATGTAGTCGTAAAGTGCCGTCTCGCATTAGCCTGCGCGGATTGCGCAGGCTGATCCGAGACGACATTTTACGCAAATGTCCGAATGCCCCTTTTCGCGTGTTGCGAGCCTTATATGAACAGCGCTCTGGGAAAGGGGGTTTAGTTTACCGACATTATGCCATAATTATTCAAATCAAGGCGTAGAATAATTTTGATTCATTCCGTCTACAAACCGGTCAAATCAATGAACCTTTGACATGCAGAAATTCACCCAAAGTAAAAACTTTTTACTTTTATCAACCTGCGCTAATTTTGCAGGATGTCATGGGTCCATAACCTTTTTTTTTTTGCAGATGCATTACACTTTTTCACAGAGCATGACTTAATTACGTATTTAGGGCGATAACTTGGATTTGCATGCGTCAGACAGTTATTTTCCATCCTATTTATTTGCGTCACATTTCCGATGAGTCATGCTCTGTGAAAAGGGGATTTAATACATCATCGTAACGCATTATACTGAGCAAGTCATCACATAATTACAGAGCCATAATAATCGATTTTGTCTAACTACTGACTGAATCATGAAGGGAGAGTGAGCCTTAGACATAAAGAAAATTTACTACTAGCAAAAACTTTCGACCCATGTCAGCCTGCGCGGACTGCGCAGGCTGACATGGGTCGATAGTTTTTGTAGATGCATTAAACCCTCTTTTCACAGAGCACGGCTCAAATACAAATGCACAGGAATATTGTTTGAGTCCACTTATCTACAGACAGTAGTGTTTCAACCGGAAGTACCAGCATACAGCATTTCAATTGACATTTTCTTTCACTAGGTGGATTATTTAGTTAATGTTCGGATAAAAATAATTTTCAAACGATCCGAAATGTCATATGGTAAAATTCAGTTTACCTTTTACCAATAGGAAGAAAACGTTGCAAAGAATTTTCAAACACGTGTTTGTGAAATAAGAATAATCAACGTAACTTAAGATTTAAAACATAATAAATTATACATGTTTACGACTAAAAGCATTTGTTAGCTACGACCAATTTCTATTTTTGCCTCAATGTTTTCAAAACTTGCCTTCTGCAAGACGGAACAAGGCACATCTTAAAAAAAAAAGTAGACGGCCAGCTAATAGGCATGCAGGAGCCCTTAGAATAAACATATCTACATTTTTTACCAATCACAAAATTCTATTTATTCATTTGTTATCAGTACCAAAAGGTAGGTCAAAAGCCAGCACATTTAGCAACGCCGAAAAATGTTCCCAGCACTACAGGAGGTCTGTGTGTTAGAGAATAACGAGAAAGGCGCACTTACTTGCGGTAACTTCAGAAAATGCCCACAGTGTTTCAGGATTTTCACCTTTGCTGATCAGCTCTTGAACAAAGACGTCATCCACTCGAGTCATGTCCGAAAAGGAAGCGACGATGTGGTTATTAAATCCACATTTCTTTGCTTCCGCGAAAATCGCCCGCTTATTTTCTACAGTGTGTCCACGCAATGCCCCGACGGTGCTCTCCCTGATAGAATTGTCTAGGACGAAAATATCGAGGTTCTTCAGCACATCATACTTTTTTGTCGATTCTCTGTAGTTTGTTTTGTAATCTGCGACCAATTCCGACCATTTCCCCATTTTCGTTTTCCTTCTATTTGCTTCGTGTAAAAGGAAATCTACAAATTCGTTGATATCTAAATAAAAATATTCTTTGTATCTCTTTTCGAAACATTTTACTAAAATCAAGGTCGGTGCTGCTTACTTTTGCAGACAGTGCATTAACTCTTTCATTACGGAATAAATAAATTGCATTTTCTCAAAAGCTACAAATATAGTTTCGCTACAAGATCAAGACAGAGTTCAGTCATAACCCAGAATTAAACAGTGGACAGTGTAGATCAGAGATCAGACTGCACGTTCTGTGCAGTCTGATCTTGATCTACATTGTCCACCAAAGCTTCTGGTGTCGTTTATGGTATGAAAAGAGTTAACCCTTTCAGCACAATATGTGAAAACAGGGGCTTTTGGGGACAATATAGATAAAGACTAGACCGCACAGATGGTGCAATCTGATCTTGGACCCATACTGTCCGCTTGTTTAGTCAAGCCTGTAATATAAAATCCTCCTTTACTTTCAGTGGATTGTATTAGCACCGGTCAAAAGGGGTCGAGATTACATCAGCCATGCTCTTTGAAAAGCAAGCTGAAAGCATCTGCGAAAATTATCGACCCAGGTCGACGCAGTCCGCGAAAGCTGACCTAGGTCGAAACTTTTTGCTATTGGTAATTTTTCTACATGTCACAAGGCCAGTCTATCTCATGGTTCAGTCAGTCATTACACAAAATTGATTTTAAGGATCCATAATTGTGTGATGAATTGCTTTGTATTATACATCTTGGAGATCATCACAGAGCTTGACTCATAAATTGGCTCTGAAAGAGTTATGATTAGACTGCAAAAAATGTGCAGTTTGATTTTGTCCGATACAGTATACCTTTTTAAAAGAGTCCTTGTTGTACACACCATACGGCTCTCTCTCTCTCTCTCTCTCTCTCTCTCTTCAAAAAAAAAGTATCTTCTACTCATGTAAATGTAAATGTAAAAATAAAGGGGGAAAAAAGGGGGGGCATTAAATGCAATTCGAAATTTGGGCCAAGCGTATAAATACGCTCTTCGAATAGTCTATGCACGACCAACGCCAGCTAAACGTAATCAAAGCAGCTATCACAGTATTTCTAAAGCTTCTCTTGAGCGATTCGAGCTTATTTGAGTCAACTCCTTACCAAACAACAAAATCTTAGATTTGGTCAAATTCAAAGCATTTGCAGGTGAAGAAATACATCTGACCTAAAAATTGAAATTATTTTTCGAAGGGTAGAAAATGTATTGCGGAAAAAAGGAGAAAATGCTGGTTTTCAAAATCCTCTTCTTTCAGGATCACTTAATCTCAAGATTGTGTGCTGTTCAACGCGTTAAGATGATACCTGATCGCACCACGTGCAAAGGCGTAGCGTCCATAACGCAGTTGTGCGTAATGTTGAAAACATTAGCCTGGGTCCAGGCGGCAATAATTCCTTAATCCTTAGGCTGCTAAGCGCGACTCGCTGACCTTTTGCGGACAGTGTAAATCAAGATCAGACTGCACAGAACGTGCAGTCTGATCTTTGACATACACTGTCCGAAAAGGACATATTCCTCTTCCCGCCCCCCCCCCCCCCTCGAAAATAAAAACCTTCGAAATAACGAAATTTGGGTTTTTACTATCGGCTTAAACGTTTCATTTAACTTATTTAGCAGAACAAGCAGTAATTACTCCGTATATAAGGCTGTCTTAATCACGGTCTGCTATAGATCTTCGGCAGGTATCTGTTATTTGCTTCTGTTATTATTACCTCATTTTTGACAAAGTAACGTCCAAATGATAGAAAAGGAAAAATTGAACTGACTGGAACCAGGGCTAAGAAAATATGGGAACTGCTGCAAAGAACAACTTAAGCGGTTCAGTGTATCTGACTCGCGACCTGCGGCCATCTTGTCACTTTAACAGGGGACGCAACCCGTGATGATCGCGGTGAAACTTTTAAATTACCCACCCATGCCTTGGCCCCATTACGGTTTAGGTTTCCAGGAAGCACTCGTCGAAAGTGATAAATATAAGTTTTTAATCTAATGTAACAACTGTCAGCACATTTAACAATACAGCTATACTCAATCAACTCAACCCTGTACTAAACGACAAAATTTTAGACCATTCCATATTCAAAGCATTTGCAGAGGACAAATTTAATGTGGCCAAAATAATAAGATAGTCTCTGAAATAGAATAACACATTTTGGAGAAAGGAGAATATGCTGATTTTCAGCATTCTTTCCTTTTTCCACAATGTTTTTAAAGAGATTTTACCATTAAAACACGGTCGTTAAAACACGGTACTGTTTGGCGAAGGGTTGACTTGAGTTTGAGTGCTTGCTATTGTTTAATACTTTCACAAACAAACTCGAGTTTTAAAGTGGCTACAGAGAGATTTTGTTTGAAACATTGTGATTACAGCAGAAATTGAACCATAGCAATTCTTCCTTTTCCCCCATAACGCTTTCCATCCTATCATAGAACTTAAGCTCATTTGTATCAGCTTTGAATTTGTTGCGTGCAGATGCTTTACACTTTCGAAGTCTGAAATTCAGTTGTCTTATACAGTGTAAATCCTTGTAGGATCGATAATTTGGCTTGCAACACGCGTAAAGGGGCATTCAGACATTTGTGTAAAGCGTCGTCTCGGATCAGCCTGCGCAGTCCGCGCAGGCTAATCCGAGACGACACTTTACGACTACATTAGATTTTGTGCTACAGTAGACTTGCACAAAATAGAAAATTGCAAAAAAACGGAAAGTGTCCTTTCGGATCAGCCTGCGCGGACTGCGCAGGCTGATTCGAAACGACACTTTACGCAGATGTCCCAATGCCCCTTTTCGTGTGTTGTATGCCATATATGCTTTCGTATCGCTCGGCTATATACAAATGTGTTGAATTATTAAAATCTAAAGACAAAAAACATCATTTAAATTCTACAATCCACGTCAAACTGGCTGTCGCTAAAAAGATGGAAATGTCATAGTTTCCAGCCTTTTAATTGTTCACTCTCTACAGCTTGACAATTTCCACTTTTAACGCTGAACCTATCTATTTTCCTTTATTACTTTTTCTATAACATCTTAACACAATCCCCAATGTATCACGTAATTCAGTATGTACGAGGGGTGATCAGAAAGAACGTGGACCAGTGCTGGTATCGGAATATTGTAATAAAAAAGAACTTGGAGTGTTTACTGTTTCTGAAAGTAACGTCCTTTGAGTTCTATGCACTTATTCATTCTTGATTTCCACGCGCGAAACACGTGTGCGAGCGCGTCACGTGACATTACTCTCAAGGACCCGGTCATAGCGAGGGTTAGCTCCTCTCTGCTCTCGTAGTGCGTGCCACAAAGAGAATCTTTCAAAACAGGAACTAGTCAGAGGTCACATGGAGTCAGAACTAAATTATAAGGGGCGTTGGCTAGTGTTTCTATGTTTAGTTTTTGCAAAGTTTCCTGTCCAAGTGCGGCTTTGTGAGGTAGGGCGTTATCTAAGTGTAAAGTGACGTCACTCCGCAGGACTTCAGGCTGTTTTTTTCGTATGGTGTTTGTGAAATTCATTTGAATAATGTGGGCATAAAACTCGGTATTGGCTGTAGTATGTATAGATACAACATGACTTAGAAGAAAAAAAGGAGAATAGAAATACATGATGTATAACTTTACCAAGTGACTTCGAAAGGTTGGCTTTACCAGCGGAAGGCGATGTTTGATGTTTCCATACACTGCTTTGTTGTTTAGATTCAGTCTTGTTAAAGCGTGCCTATGTTCCATTGCATGTTGCAATACGATAAGTAAAGTTTGACCCCTGTACCCTAATGCTTTCTGAAATTTCTTAACAGATTTCGACCGTAACCCCCATTTTCTCGGACGTCAGTTGCCGAGGTACCCACCTTGTGCAAACACGCGACATTCCAAGATTCTCTGTCAGAATCTCCTGAGCACTTCTATATGAAATGTTGAATGTGTCAGCTATTTTCCTGACAGTATCTCGGCGATCTCGTTTTACATGCTGCTCTACATCCGTTATGATTTTGTCTGTGACTGATGTTGATGGACGGCCAGATTTATGGTCATCTTTAACAGTATCGCACCCTTGTCTAAATCGGCCCGATCCATGTACGAATATCAGATTCCTTGAGTGCAGAGTCCCCTTCATCTGTTTCTAAATCGGTTTTGATTTCCGATAAATACTTTCCGAGTTTAACGTAAAACTTTATGATTACTCTCGACTCAAATAAAACGTCGTCCGATATTTTGGACCACTAATGCACTATATGACGTCATGAAAATGACGTCATACTTTACCTGCTTGATTATGACGACACTTGAAAGCTTGAGTCATTTACCAGATAATTAATGCTCATCTATGCAAATTTTTGTAATCCTCCGTGGAGTAGTTTTCAAAATAACGAGGTGGTCCGCGATCTTTTTGATCACCCCACGTATGTGCAACTGACGGTGTACTTTGTACAATTCATAATAGAATATATTCTGTTCTGTTCTGTTCTGTTGAATGAGTAAAATGGACAGACAATGGAGGGTGCCTATGTAGCTCTGTGGTTAACCTTTCACTGAACAAATCTGAATTTTAACGACCCTGAAAAAGAAAGCTTTTAAAAACATTGCGGGAAAAAGAGAAAATGCTGGTTACCAGCATTTTCTCATTTCCCTGCGATGTTTTCTACCCATTACGCAGACAAATCTTATCTTTTGAGCTACATTCAATGTGTCGTCTGCAATTGCTTTGAATTCTGACAAGTGTAAAAAATTGTTTTCTGATAAAGAATCAAGGGCGATGAAATAACTAGTATAATACAAAGGTTCTTAGTTCGATTCACGCCGGCGGCGCCGGTCTAGTTAAACTTTCTTTGGATAAGGCATTGCAAAGGCCCAGTCTTGTACTACTCAAACCAAGAAAACTGGCATAAAACTGATCATGAGCCGTCACTGTAACATTAACTATTGTTGATAGCGGCGACGTGCATCACTCGAACGTCTCTTTTCGAGGTCTAAAAGTGCGATTCAAACCAAATTCGACGATAGTTTAAAGGTAGAAGACAATGTAGATTTCTTGATATTGTTACAAAAATAATATACTAAGTCTAATCATTTCTTATGTCGTATTCACGAAAAATTTATTGTGGAAAAAAAAAAAAAGAAAAGCCTTACAGTTGTCTAGAGTGCTCTAGGTTTGAAAGACCCAAATCAGTATGTTCAGTAACAGAGGTTCGGAGCACAAAAAAGAGAACCGAGCCTGGTAACGCTGTCGGTAGCGTACAGGACTTGCGACCGGGGCGTTGCTGGTTTAAATCCCCAGCTCGGCAAATCTGTTCTTAGCAGCCTAAGGATTTAAACCGGGAAGAAGAGGAAAATGAAATGAATATGGGCCGTGCTCCTTGAAACATTGGTTCAATGCATCTGTAAAAAGTATCGGCCCAAGTCAGCCTGCCCAGTCCGCGTAGGCTGAACTGGGTTGAAACATTTTTACTTTCGGTAGATTTTCTGCATGTCCAAGGACCATTCTACCTCAGGCTATAGCCGGTTGTTACACAAAGTAGATTTTATGAGTCCATACTTATGTGATGACCTGCTTGGTGTAATGCATTACTGAGATGCATTAAACCCATTTTGCCAAAGTGACTCACATATCTGATGACATGGAAAAAAAGAAACGGGCCAAATTGAGATGAGTAGAGACCTAGAAACACCAAAGACAAATTTATTGCAGGCGACCTTGAAAATTCCCCGTCGGCAACATTAGCTCAAGTAATAGGCACAAGATAATCTTGGGATATTTGAGGTTGTGGGTTCGATTCTTACGGTTTGCCATCTAAAAACATCTAGTAATAGTCTTTCGGATAAGACTTCAAAACCTAGGACCCATGTCACGGTACAATACACTGGACACGTTATAAGACAGGCGTAACTTAGGATGGTTCCGTCCTGTATCTTGCACTGCATAACTAACAACCGTCTGGGGCGTTGACTATACCGACAACGGTGGCAAAGATAAATAAACTCAAATCAAAATTTAAAAAGATCCTTGTAATTCTTTTTTTTTTTTAAAATATCGAAAAAAAGTCAGATGATTCTTAGTTTTAATATCGAATGTAAAAATAACTTATATGCATTAAAATGAAGAGAAAAAAAAAATAAATTGAAATGAATGAGTTAATTAATTTAATAGAGAAAGTGATAAGTGACTATACGTACCAAAAAGCTGTTGTGAAATGATGGGCTGATGTAGAAACATCTAGTTAAAATGCATCCGCCAATCGTTATACGTTACTATATTCGGAGATCATCTTAATCCTTGAAGTTGCTAAATAAATTAAGAGTAAAGATTTCTAGCCAATAGTGAAAACACATAATTTATGATTTAAAAATTTTGCTCTTCGGAGAAATCTCACCGTATCAGACAGTGTAGAGCAAAGATCAGACTGCACCTTCTGTGCAGTCTGATCTTGATCTATACAGTCCGTAAAAGCCAACATAGAGATGGAAGTTTTAATCCCTTAGCAAAGGATGTTGTAAATTTTACCAGCCTTAGAAATGGGGTTATTTGGAAAAAAGGAGACAGTGCTTAAAACCAGCATTTTTCCCCCTTCCTGAATTTTTTTCTACCAATGCGAAATCAAATGCCAGAATTTGAGCCATGCATAATATGTGGTCTGCAAATACTTACAATACTGGTAAGTCTAAGATTGGGTGGAGAGTTAAATCTATACCAAACGACAGAATTTTAGACTGGTCCAAATTGAAAGCATTTGCTGACGACAAACTAAACGTTGCACAAGTTATGAAATTTATCTTTGAAAGGATAGAAAACAGTGTGGGAAAAGAAGAAAATTCTGGTTACCAGCATTTTCTCCTTTTCCTGCGATGTTTTCAAAAGTCCTTTTTCCCGGGGTCGTTTAAACTTGAGATTGCGTCGTAAAGGGTAAAAAAGCTGACGCAGCAAAATTCTGCCAACGTCACATTATATGTATCATGACTATTACGAAGTCTCCAATGCTTGCACCCAGGGTCATAACCCAAAACCTGCTAAATACAAGTAAATGTAAGTTAACTGAAACTTTCAAACAGATATTACAAACCCGAATGTTCCTATTTTAAACTTATTTTTTGGATAAAAATATCTTCTTATCGGACAGTGTGTATCCAAGATCAGACTGCACGTTCTGTGCAGTCTGATCTTGATCTACACTGTCTTCAAAAGGTCATTGAGTCGTGCTAAGCAGCGGAAAGGTTAATTTTAACTCTTTACCAAAATGCAAAATTTAAGACTTGTCCACTTTTAAAGCATTTGCAAATGACAAATATAATGTGGCTCCAACGAGGAAATTTGGTTTCTAAATTTAAAAATTTTCAAATCACTGCTGCAAAAGAAGAAACTAGTGGCGACCAGCATTTTCTCCTTTTCCCACAATTTTTACATAAGCCGATCTGCAGTTACTTTTAGAGACGCACAACTTCTTTCTCCAAGCCACTGGATGCTTTCCATAAGCATAAACATCGTCGAAACAGTATTCAGCAGCAATTATAATAATAAGTAAAATCTGTATACGTTACAATTTCTTCGAAAGATCTTCTATCCCCTGCAGCCGGCTAACAGTCAATTGGCTGTATGTCCGAATCCTGACTATTCGAAAACTCCGAGCGTGTCTGAGATTCCTCTCTAATCGCTAGACGTAGCTTTGACTTTTAAGGTGTTTATGTGGAAAAGCAGCTGCTGGCTTGGAAAGAGTCTTGCGTATTTTCAGCTGTCTAAGCTGTATCACTGCGGAAAGAGCATCTGTATATTTATCGAGTATCTTTACTAAATTTCTGTCAGCATGCTTTCTGAGCAACAGGCTGCTATCAAACAGCAACGGCGTCGAAGCACTCTTCAGCCGTGAGAGAAGAACGACTTTTATCGCAATGATTTTCGTCGATCCTCGGAAGGAGTTTTGGCCGAGCTTGAGATTCGAATTCGCAAGGGCTTTTTTCCCACAAGGCCCGTGTGCTTACACTAAGCCACCCGTAGGTGTCGGCACCTGTGCAGTCAATTGTTTGGAGCCTGTAGAATGACTGATAACAAAGTGTGTTCTGAAATCAAAGACTCATTTCCTTATCAATTCGAACAATATTCGATCCAAATTTCCTGTACGGTATGTGCAGGCATATGACTTCACCACCTGCGTTAACTTTTAGGTTGCTATACACTGACTCACTGACCTTTTGGGGACAGTGTAGATCAAGATCAGACTGCACGTTCAGTCTGATCTTTGATCTACACTGTCCGATAACGAGATATCTTTCCCCCAAAACTACTTTTGAAATAGCAAAATTTTGGTTTTTATTATCGGCTTGAAAGTTTCATTTCACCTTTTAAGCAGGATAAGGCTTAACAACTGTTAGACCCTTTCGGAACCAAATAATTTACTTGCAACACGCGAAAAGGGGCATTCGGACATTTGCGTAAAGTGTCGTCTCGGATCAGCCTGCGCAGTCCGCGCAGGCTAATCCGAAACGACACTTTCCGTTTTAATGTAATTTTCTGTTTTGCGCAAGTCTACTGAAGAACAAAATGTAATGTAGACGTAAAGTGCCGTCTCGGATTAGCCTGCGCGGACTGCGCAGGCTGATCCGGGACGACACTTTACGCAAATGTCCGAATGCCCCTTTTCGCGTGTTGCAAGCCATATATAATCTTTAACTCTTTCAAAGGCTGATAATACAATCCACTGATACTATGAATATCTTAAAAAGGCTTGACTAAACAAGCGGACAATATAGATCCAAGATCAGACTGCACGTTCTGTGCAGTCTGATCTTGATCAATACCGTCCGAACTGGCCCCTGTTTTCGCTTATGGCACTGAAAGGTATAATTCAATTTGATTACTTCTTAAGTTACAACATACTACTTTTTCCGAGTCCTTGCTATAGAAGAGTATGGAAAACATTGTGGGAAAAGAATGCAATTGCTTGTAAATAAGCATTACTTCTTTTCCCACTAGGTCTTCTAAACCCTACAGAAAATAGGCTTTCCCTTCCTTCCATTTTCCTTTTTCGACACACCTCAGTTTGTGGTAGATTTAGAAATAAGCATACATTGAAATGGGCCAATCGGAAGTATTTATCGTGAGTTTGGATGCAGTGCACTGTTCATCTTAACCTCTTATCACATAATTCTGATCAAAAACGAGACATTTCAAACACTGTGGGACGAGGGAAAAATGCTGGTAACCATCATTTTCTTCTTTTCCCACAGTGCTTTTGCTCTTCTAATGGCAGATTTCAGTTTTCGAGTGACATTTGATATATCCTGTGCAAATGCTTTCAATTTTGACAAGCCTAAAATTTTGTCGTCTGGTAAAGAGTTAAGCCATCTTATCTATTTCCACACAGGCTATCTTTAGTGCATACCACTAAGTGCTCAGCACACATTTAAATGATTATTAGTGGCTCAGTGATAAGGGCTTTGAATTAGTATCTCGGGAATCCTGGCCCGGTCCCCGCCAGTGGCATTGGTAACATTAGTAACGATGAATCCTGCCCCACTGACTATCATCAATCCCCGGAAAGAAAATTGGAGAGCAGGGGATTCGAACCAGCGTTTTCTTGAGTTTAAAGCGGTGGTCTTTGGAAGTGATAGGACCTTAATTTGCTTTGAATTTCCTCCCCCCCCCCCACTCCACCTCCGAGACAAATTATCACCCTTCTAGAGACTAACAATATAACAATATACACGTAGTATGAATTCGGATTTTATATACAAATACATGGTAAAACATTGTGGCAACAGAAAAGAGTTGTTCGTTACGAGCAAGGTTTCCTTTTGCCACGATATTGTTGAACATAGTCTGCATTAAAGACGGTATTCCGATAAGCTGACCTACTTAGCCTGTAGTACACGTGACTGATTGCAATCAGAATGCATTTAACTCTTTACCAAACAATCCTGTGTTTTAACAAACGTGAAGGAAATCCTTTTGAAAACATTGAGGAAAAAGGAGAAAATGCTGGTAACCGGCATTTTCTCCTTTTCCCACAAGGTTTTCTACCCCATTGCCAACGAATCCCATGATCTGAGCCATATCTGTTTTATTGGCTGCATATGCTTTCAGTTTGGTCTAAAGTTTCATCGTTTGGTATGGAGTTAAGTATATGACGCAGAAAACATCCGTTTTCCTCACAAACATCCTAGACAGCTAAGGAAAAGAAACCGATACTCAATACGCAAATGCAAAATATAAAAAAGGGGAATACGAGGCATTTTGTTACATTAATTAGGGTGATAATGTCATTCACATTGATAGGTAATTATTTACCAGACAATCTCGTTTATCAACGACCCTGGGAAAGAGGAAATGTTGGAAAAAGGAGAAAATGCTAGCATTTTCTCCTTTTTCCACAGCGTTTTCTATCTTTTCATGGACAGATATCAGAGAGGAGCCATAAACTGGCAAAAGGGGCTCAATGCATCTCCGAAATGAATTTTACCAAGCAAGGTATCACAAAATTATAGATACATAAAATCCATTGTTTAACAACAGACTGAATCATAAGGTAGGCTGGCCCTTTGAAATACAGAAAATTGACCGACGGCAAAAAAAGTTTCGATCCATGTCAGCCTTAGCGGAGGGCGCAGGCTGACATGAGTCGATACTTTTTGCAGATGCATTAAGTGTTCTTTTCACAAAGCATGGCTCCATTATTTGAGCTGCATTTGTCCTCTGCAGTGGCTTTCAAAATGGCCATTTTTTTTTTTTTTAAGGTAGAAGTCTTAATTCTGAGTGCGGAATGTTTAGATATAAACCTGGTTATGACCATGAACTATGACTAAATGGAAGATCCAGACACCTGACCTCGGAGGCTCCTGGAACAAATTTACAACAGTGCACCCACCTATCCATGCCTTCCTGGATCCCCTATTACCAGTACTCTGCACACTATTCTTTCGAACCAGCAACCCCTGTTCTCAAGCCCTGTACTCTACCGACTGAGCTACCGGGGCTCGGCAAGTCTGTGAAAAGAATTAACCGGTCTCAGAGAAAGCGAGAGAGAAAGAGAGATTTCATTTTGTACCTTCTTCTGAATTGTGGTCTTGTGGTGAGTGCTCTATCTTTTCTAAAGAACTACCTCCTATATCCCATTTTGAGCCTAATTCCATTTCTAAATTCTAAACTGAAGCCACCTAAAGCAATCTGATTGGATATTCAGCTGGTTAATTTGTTCGGAATGGCGTGATGTGACAGTGGGTTTTTTTTTTTTTTTGTCATTAAAGGTACAATACTGCTGAAATTGAATACTCGAAAGTAGGTTAGAGTTACCTCCCTTACGCTCAATTTAAAGTCCGTTTCCGAGACGGAGGGCATAGCTAAAGCGGTACAGCGCAGGACTTGTAAACACCAAGTCTTGGGGTACTTGACGGTGTGGGTTCGAGGCCCACGGCTAACCATCTAATATTACTAAAAGTCTTTCGGGTGAGACGTTAAACCGAGTGGCGACGATAAATAAACGCAAAATTATTCAGTCAATTCCCACTGTATTTCAGGTATACATATAACAACACCTCTCTGTCTAGAGTGCCTCTACATAGTGTTACCTGGACGCAAATTCCAATAGCAAATTCAATTAACTCAGACGGCTGTGGCAAGAAGAAAATCCCCGGCATGAGCAATCGACCCATTTCTCGTAAGGCTGTCTGTCTACCCGTCTGTCTGTCTTTTTTCAATACCAACGGTACCACTTTATTTCGCTGTCAAAAACTACCAATCACAGATGTTAGTTTTGTTGTTTAAAGCAGCTGGTTGGTTGACTTTCCTTTATTTATGGACATCCCCTAGAGGATCGGTGGTTTTGTTACAGGGGATAGAGCATCCTCGGTGACCCAGTTTATATTCATTCTGTAATCGCCCCTGGGTTATTTCACTGGTGTTTCCTCGTTCTCATGAATTATTCATGAAACATTTTGATTGGTGATCTCAGTTTTTCTTTGAGAAAATTTAAACTATTTTTATCACAAATACGCCGTCATTTCTATTTTTTACTTGTCGATATCCAATCACATCATTCGTTGCAAATCAAGCTTAGCGATACTTTAAATATGGCGGCGCCCATCAACACCACAATCGAGAAGCGTTTAAAAGAGATTTTCAGCGTAACACCGAAAGATTGTCAGTTAAAATCGTACACAAAGATCGATAGTGTCGTCCCTGTATTGCAGAATGGCACAAGAGACAAGCACGCTCGGACGGCCGCCATATTTGTTGACAACCTCGGGTTTTTTCCAGGGTTATTTTTAGTAACGGAAGAAATGAAATCATCCTCTCCACTAGAGAGGATCATTATGTTATCGATCTTTCGATTGGCTATTAGGGCACTTCATGACCATATGAATATTCATAATAAACGAAAATTTGCTAGTCAATTTTCCCAGGGGTGATGCATGGAGAGTAACGTAATGCTTCAAACCTGGGTTTCAATTATGGGGATAGAGCAGATACAAGGCGAAACTCATCCTTAGTTATGCCAGATTCTTTAACGTACGTGTATAGCACCGTCACACTGGTACTGGACTTTTAAATACTTATTTCAGGTGGCCTGCCGCACGCATCAAACCCGAGCATGAGCCAGATATTTGGCGTACACAAGTCTCACATGCTTTACCACCTGATCTGTTGGGGCTGGTCTTTAAAGTAGCTCCTAATACAATTCCCATTGTATTTGACCAGCCCGCATAGCTCAGAGCGCAGGACACGTGAAACTGATGTTGCGGGTCACTTGAGGGTGTGGGTTCGATTCCCACGACTGGTCACCTAAAATTCCTAATAGTCTTTCGGATAAGACGTTGAACCGAGGTCCTGTGTGACGGTGCTATACTCCGAGCACGTAAAAGAACCAGGCGTAACTTCGGATGCGTTTCGTCCTGTATCTGCACTATCCCCCGTAATAATACAAATAGCCATGGGCAACCGGTGGCGACGATAAATAAACGCAAATTCAATCAATTCCCACCGTTTTTAAACACCGCTCTGTCTAGAGTGCCTCAACAATGTTTTACCTGGATGCAATTGTAAGGTTTACAGACGCCTTATAACAACGTTGATTTGAGACAGGCCTACACATAAAAGAGCTGTGCTCTGTGAAAAAGAAGCTTAATGCATCTGCAAAAAATATCACCCGGTAAGGCTGCGTAGTCCGCTCTGGCTGACCCTGGTTGAAATTTCTTGCTTAAAAAACGGTGAATTTGCTGCATCTCCAAGGACAATTATACTTCATGATTCAGTTGGTTAGACAAACTGGATTGTATGGATCCATTATCATGTGATGACTTGCTCGGTAAAAATCACGGAGATTCATATAACCCGCTTTTGTATTGAAGCTCTCTTGATGCTATCGTGGATCTTTTCCGAGGAACCTTTTATTTTATTCTATTTTTTTTTTTTTTTTTTTTTTTTCTGTCAAAATATGAATTTCCGGATATTCCTTTGTAAAGCAAGTCTAAAAAATGAGTACGAGATTGGTTCGATACTACCATATACAGTCACTACTCATTTGGGAAAGCACCCCCTCAGAAGTAGCCTGTAGGTCTAAAATTCTATGAAATATAGATCTGTGAATCTATCAATCCATGAATATAGATCTAGGTCAGCAGAATATATTATTAGACTTCCTTTCCTCATATAAAATTATATGGTTATCCTGTAAGAGTCGCCAATGTAGGGGAAACCCATTCCGATAGTGGGGATTCTTTTCGCCTTAAAAACTCCCTTCCGGTGTTTTAGCGTAGAGATCGAAAATTGATCAAAGAGTCTACTGAGAAAATATTGTACAACTAGAATAAACGAGGGAGAAACAAATTACCTTACGTGTTGATTTTGTACATCTATCTCACTAGCAGAGTATCATACGAGAATAATTCAACAGATGGTATGTTTCAACCATTATTAAAATTGTTATTGGTTTTCGCGATAGGTTTAGTACGTCACCTATTTCCGACGGTAACCGATTTCCGACACAGAAGGAAAAAGTGAATATTCATTTTAAAAGGAATATGGGATAATGGATGTCAGAAAGTCGACTATTCTTCAGTAAATTCAATACTATGCAGTGCTAGCTCTGGCCTAAGTAAAATAATGGCCAACAACTTTTTCTTGAAAAAATTAATAGACAAATTCAGTGCGCAAAGTTTGGTTTAAAAGAAAAGACATGCACATGTAGCATTCACTTTATTTTTTACTCATAGTTTCCAACTTTAATTCACATAATCATTTCCATTACAATAATAAAAAAAAAAAAACATTGTCATGTATATTTAATCTTACCTTGTAAAAAATATTGTCGGAAAGGAGAATTTGCTCTATACCATTTCCTGGGATAGTGCTCCTTTTCCAACAACATTTACATGAAAGCATAAAGGCTTTTAGGTCCTAGTTTCTTTTGATGAATGGTTACTCCAAAACACAAAATTTTATTTTAATCTTACATTGTAGAAAATATTGTAGGAAAAGGAAAACTTATTCTACACCATTTCCTGGGGATAGTGCTCCTTTTCCCACATTATTTGCATAAAAGCATACAGACATTTAAGTCCTAGTTTCTTTTGGTGAATGGTTACTTCTTTACCAAACAACAATTTTCTTTTTATCGTAATAAATGATGTGCACAAGTAAAGGAGGAAATTTTCTATTACATGATGAATTACCTCCCTTTATTATATGTTGACTAGTGTTGGGCAATGGGTTTAAAATCTCAATCAATTATCACTTTGTAATCGGAAGAGCAAACCAACTAGCTATCGGTAGTACAATCGGTTTCTCCATTTAACTGAGAATGCCTTTTTGCTTTGAATACTGTGACAATATTATCTACATGATACTAAGTTTATAAAGATGTTGTGTTCTGCACTTTAATCAACGGAAATACATTACAATTAAATTTTCTGCTTTATTCAATATTATTCATTTTGTTCCTTACATTTCAATTTCCAAATGAGTTAAAAAGAATCAGACACATTTCAAGCATTTGCAGATGACAACCCCCCCCCCCCCCCCCCCCCCCCCCCGTCTGCTATAGATCTATATTTTCATTTCATAAAACAACATTTTTTTTCGCTCATGAACAGAATTTTAGCTTCCACTTATTGCTTTTTTCAGAGATTTGTGTAAATCCACTGTTTAAATTCATTATTAAAGATGAGAAGATAGTTTGAAGTCCCTTTCATCAGACGATGCCACGCTGCTCATTGTAGTGTCATGGGTTTTCACGTTTTTTTGGCAATCTATTTTTTCGTGACAATTAATTTTTGGAGAAGTATTACTACATGATTTGACATCAGTTAGTCAGTTTGAATAGCAGGTATTACTTTTAAATATGTCACTTTACACTTAATGATAAGATTAACACCTTTGTTACTTTGTCATAAATGACTCGCCAGCTTCATTATCATCCGCATGTCCTTCGCATTTTATACTGATCGTATTTAGCCCATATTTCTGCCGGATGCGCGCAAGCTAGGTTATATGAAGCTCTAGACGATAATTTCATGCGTCAGATTGACATTTAGGCAGATATTTTTCATCGTCAAAGACAGGTCATTTCAAATTTCCAGGTGTCAAAACCCGGGCTCAGGGATCAAATGAGAAGCTTGCCGAGTTATCAAGTTTTGTCAAGACATCCATGGACAAAGATTTCTTTCTCATTTTTCCGGCCAGTTTTCGTGTTTGTTATCCACTGTGTTTAATCCAAGATTGTGATTTATAATAGTCACAAAACCAAGTGCTAAAAAACAGAATTCAAGTCTTGGCACCAAGCGAGTTCAGGAACCGACTACAATCGATTCCGGGATTTCTCAATCGATTAATGGAATCGGAAGCCAAAACCAACTGACTTTCGACTATAGTCGATCATCAGCCCACCATTAATATTGACCTTAATTGTTTTCAAATAAGGTCAATGAGGAGGGTAAGATGTCGTAAATAAAGTCATTCACTCAATAGTACCTAAACAGTGAAGTGGACGAAGGTTATCAACCCAAGCCTTTAAATTTCATTTGAATTTTCATAATGCTATTCACTGGTACCACTGCTAAATCCAATACTGTAAATGCAGTTAAATTTTCTTTAGTTTGTTATCTTTTTTTATTGGCGATAGTTTTCGTTTAGGACGACCCATGTTGACGTATAAGTGAAGAATGATAAGATTTTGGGGGTACAAGAACGAGATTTATTAGAATAATGTCAACATTTCAATTAAATTCAATTATGAATTATTGTTTTCTTTTTGTTCGCCGACATTTAGACAGCACCGGTTTACATTAGCAATGTAAACAAATTTATGATATATCTATTTGGTTTCCTTTACTCGCCATCGCCGTTTCTGGCGGTATTGAAATCCAAGGCATTCTATCACTGCGTCAATTAAAATTGTCAATCAAAATTGAATGTGAGATAAACATAATGGCCAGTTGTTCTCATATTAACGGCTTAGAATAACAACCTGTAACATGACACGCGTTATGGAATATACGAGCCAACTGTGACCTGTCGATTACCTAAGGTGGCGTCCGCCGAGGTGTGAAACAAGCAATTACCACACATTTCCGGTGCAAATTAGCGCATGAACCAGGCAAGTAAAGGGAATTTTACCCGACTTTTTTGGGAATAAATTAATCGACAATTTTTATTGACAATAGGAAGAATTAATCAACAGCTGAATTAATTAATCGACAATTGTCGACAATGTCTATTGGCAGCGCAAGCACTGACTATGATGACGTATTCCCTCCTACCCCCGACTCAAAGGCTTGCACTGATGACTGATGTTGTTATTTTATTGTCTCTACTAGCCCCTGCAGCAACTTATCTTAGAATGCTTCTGGAAGAAATCCGATCATACAGGCCTCTCTTCAAACAGTATTGAGAGTGTCAATATTCTTGTTGTGTGCAAATGATATAGTCCTTCAGAGTTCCCAATCACGCAATACCTTCAGTCTGAAAGTTTGCTCCGATGCTATTTTTGTTATTTGTCTCTGCAAACCTTCACAGCAGCCCTCTTTAAAGACATCTGGAATTAATATGATTTTACCAGCATCTTTTCAAACGGCTCTATGCGATAAAATTTCCAATGACAGCTAATAAAATGGGCATGGATCGTTAGATACATGATTAATCTTTAACATCACACAAACTGTGCTGCAAAATACCAATTAAATCATGGAAATTTACCTTTTTTCCCAACGTAAATAAGTCCAGTGTAATTTGTAAACAACTTACATGGCGACTTCCGTTAAACAGACATGCGCACTCAATGGAATTTGAATTTTGTACAGTCTGGTTCTCTAACCCTAATGACCATTTTCGTACAAGGTGCCTTTGTCAAAAGTGGAATTCCCAAATGAACCGTCCTGTAGCGTGTCAGAGATACTGTGATTTCTGCCGAGACATGCGCATTGATGATATCACCATGTTTTGATTTCTGGTGAAGTAGGTCAACGGTTTTTTACGTTGAAAAGTACAGATCTGCACGAAGGTAAGATTTAGATATTAACTAACATCAGTTTTTTTGTAAAGATTAATCATTTATCTAACGATCCATGCCCATTTTATTAGCTGTAATTGGAAATTTTGTCGCATAGAGCCGTTTGAAAAGATGCCAATAAAATCATATTAATTCCAGATGTGTTTAAAGAGGGCTGCTGTGGAGACAAATAACAAAAATAGCATCGGAGCAAACTTTCAGACTGAAGGTAGATCACGCAAAATCGTGCGTGAAACATGTATACATGAAATAAAAAACATACAAAATTACAAACCTATATGTGAAATCACGCACAAAAAATACAGACAAAGATCGCAAAAAAATAGGAAACGCTTGCATAGTACGGCTTATGTAAATGTGGTTTTCAGAAAATGTAAATCATAGGGAAAAATTTGGGATTTCCAGCTTTCTGTTTTTAGAACATTTACATGGTCGGCGTACTCGGTCTTTATCGTTGTGATCAATAATTGCAGACTGGGACTCGTTTGTATCCAAAAATTATCCGTAACTCAGGTCTCCTTTCTTTAACACAGTCTATGAAAAAGTTTTTTGTCGACGTCGGCGCCTTTCGTCTGTAAACTAACGTTGGGTAATGGCTCAGAAACATTGTACTTTGGAAGCTTTCGGATTTCAGAATTCAAGTTCCCGTAAGCAAGCAAGGTACACTAGTCGTAGTCCATTCAAAAGGTAGAAAACAGAATTCATATTGAGTACAGTAGTCACCAGCCAGACTTCGGCATTGACTGTCTTGTACAAAAGGCATGTAAAAAGATGAGCATAAAGACTACTAGTTAACACTTTGCCAAACAATTCTTTTACTGTTAGTTACATGTAAAAATGTACATTCGCTTAGTAGATCTATATGATTTTTCTTCACCTGAAAGAGAAAGGGGCATTTAAGAAAATGATTTAGAGTTGTAGTAATAGATCTACTAGTTTTTCTAAATTTGTACCCCCGCTTTTTTTCTTATACCCCCATTTTTCAATTGCAGGGGGTACAAAACCCCCAAATAAAAATTTCAGTGGGAACACTGTCCTTGATCGATAGGGCTCACACTGAATAATTTTCACCTACACATGAAAACACTAACAAAATTTCGAAGCTAGGCTTGAAATTTAGTGTGCGTGTTTTGGAAATCAGTTTGGTCACAGTAAAGTTCTTTCATCACATCCTTCAGCTTCCTGTTTATCAAGTAAAAAAAAAGGAAACTTAAATATACTGTGTATATTTATTTAGAATGAGTCGAAGTTGGCACTTACAATGCTGATCACACTACACTTCTTTTTTTTTTGTTTAAATCAAATTTAATGCGCATGTGCAGTTAACTTAAATAATAGAAGGTCTTTTTTACAAGTTAACAAAAGTTGTTTACATATGAAAAAGATAAATTACAATAAGATTGATGAAAACCTTGCACTAAACTAGGTGTGAACATGAAGTTTTATCATTTATTTATTGATACACGTCCATTTTCATAGCAGATAAATAAATTAAAGACAAATACAGCTGGTTCAAAGATGACTGGTAAAGTTTTTAAATTTCCAGATCTATGCATTCATAGAAGGCTTGCTGAGGGGGTAGCGGAGACACAATAAAAAAAATAACATTGAAGCAAGCCTTCCCAGTAGTAAGAATACCACAAAAAAAGAAGAAAGTGTTAATAAAGAGTACAAACAATAACAAAACTATTTCTATACTTTATCCCTAACCCTTTACCTGGTATCATGGTATTGACAACTCCCAAGGAAAAAGGGCTTTTGAAAACATTGTGAGAAAAGGAAAAAATGCTGGTAACCAGCTTTTTCTCCTTTTCCCACAGGGTTTTCCTCTGTTTCAAAGGCATATCCTATCATTTGCACTACATTGAATTTGTTGTCTGCCAGTTGTTTCAATTAAGATTAGTTTAAAGTATTGTTTCGTTATGCAGTAAATGGATTTGATGGAAAATCGGACTAAATTAGAATCAGATAATTATTAAATTGAATTGAATGAATGTAAATTAGTGGATAGTTGAAATGCTTTTCAAAGATTCAAAGTATATAAAGCCTGATTTATCAAGCTAATTTCTTGCTAAGGATGCATTGCTTAAATGAAAAAAAAACACCTTTTGTCACTAGACAACCAGCATTTTATTTGATATAATTAAGCTTATCTGTAAACCCATTACCAAACAACTAACAGGAACAAGGCTTACTGATAAAAAACAGTTTGAAATTTGATTATTGGCATATATTACTTTGAATAATAATCTCAATAAGAAGATAGATCCAGCAGTGATGCTCTAGAAGTTAAATTTTGTGATTTGAAGACCCTGAAGAAATGTTGAAACTAGGCTTGACATTTAGTGTGCATGAATGGGACCAAGTATACTTTCACATTGATCACATAGAATTTTCTAAGGACAGTGATAATATTACTGTCGGGGTTTTAGTCAGTACCGACTAAGAAATGATAAACTGCTGTATTAATGCAGAATATCAATTTTAGCATTGATCATGATTCATTTTGAAGTAAATAGCTTTCACGATTAATTTGAGATTCTTTATTCACCATCTACAAACAGTAGCTGTGCAGACAGAAATAAATCCTAACAAAGGTAAAAGAAGTAAGCTTAGAAAATCACTCAGAAAAATTTGATTTTTTTTCATCAAGAATTTGGTGTGAAATAATGGATACTTACAATGTGTGATCGATAAATTTAAGAATTTTCTAAAAAGGGTAAATACCGATAGAGGTACATGTATTTACAAATGAAGTTTGATTTTTTTCAAAGTAAGACCACTTGGCTTCAATACACTTGTTCCATCTTTCCACCCACGTGCAGAACACATGCTGCAGGCCATCATGTGTCTCTGTTATTGTAGTACCTTATGCCCCTCTGGACTAGAATTTCTTTCATGAAGTTGATCTTTCACAGTTGGAAACAGAAGTCAAGTGTTATATAGCCAAGTCTGGTATACATCTAGCTGTTCGGAGTTGAACCAAAAGTATACTGGAATAGTAGTCATTTTGTTGGTACTTTTGCAGGAACCATGCAGTTGAGTACAATTATGATGTCACATTATAAGTTTAGGTGTCACAAGTATGTTACATTGTGAAAATGTCCCTAATTGATATTTCAGCAAGTGGCTGAAGTTTCATTAACCTATGCCTTATACAGCATTTAATATTAAAGAAATTCTCTAAATTATCGATCACCCCATTTGTATTGTATCTTACCTTTGTTTACATATGATGTGTATTATGACTTTAGGCAAAGTCTGAAAAAAAACAAAAAACAGACATATGTGCAGGCTACGTTTTCTTGAGTTGAAAAAATCTCTTGTACTTTCCTTGATAAGTTAAAAAAATCCTTGCTTATATTGTCTGCCCTTATTTTTCGGTATCACAGGAGTAATTTCCATTTCCCTAAAATACCCCAAAGGATTTTAATTAGCACCATCAATTTTTCTGGAAAGCAATCAATTGTCACTGATTCTGGCATCCAATAATGAATATTTCACTCAATCATCTACACTGTACCAGTGAAGTGTTCAGTTAGTATCACAGGAAATACCATTCCATTTCATCAAGGCATTTGAAAGGTAACCCGACTTGACCTACATCACTAAGCTGCAGCCATTTTGTGATCTTCTCTGTGCATGCTCAAACTTTGTGATGTTGGTCCTAGTCTGTGGATCCAGAGGATGCTGCATACTCGAGCTAGGGTCTTACCAGTAACATGCACAGCATGTGGCTTTGATATCTCGCACTGTATTGTCTCTTTTTAACTTCCTGGGAGTGTTATTTTTTCCAAAGAGGTGGGGCAATTAATCAGAGTAAAATGACAGAATTTTACGAGGACAACGATAACATTACCGTCCGAGTTTAGTCAGTACTGACTGAGAAATGCTCGCTAATTGAGAAACCTCTGTATTAGAATATTGATTTTACTGCCAATCATGATTCATTTTGACATAAATAGCTTTCACGGTTAATGTGAGACATCAGAAGTTTTTCCAAGTAAGTTGACAAATTTTGTGTTACCATAGAAAATAAGGAGAAATTTTTGAAACCAATATCTGTTGTAAACATTATGCAGTGAAATACAAATGTTCACCCTTTGTACAAAATGACATTTCAAATGATAAAGAGCAGCTGAGATGATTCCTGAATTCTGGAAACCTGAAATACACATTTGATGTACCTCTGGATTCACCGCGTATGACATGGTTGGTATAATATGCGGCTGTTTTTGCGCGTCAATTTCTTTGCTTTGGAAAATGTCTGAATATTTTCAAGAACATTATGAATTCAAATATTTTTATCATTATCATTCTAGCACAGATTCAAAGATCCTTTATGACAATGTCGCACATGTGATTATTTTAGCCTTACTCAGCTGGTACAGCTTTTGTGCAAGCGGGCAGCAGTTTAGGCATTAAATATCTCCTCTGTTGGAAACTGTCTCAAACCGAAACAATTTGCGATTCAGCAATCATGTAATGTATAGAATCAGAGAAAATGGGTCATTTTTTTTATTAACTCTTCAAAGCGAAGGGAATGTAGAAGTCTGAGACCTCTTAATTATCAGGTGGCTCGTCACATAAATTAGAAATGTATCGCAATGAGGAATATGACAAACAAAACAGCATGTTTTTAACGAGACATATATTTACTTGTAATGTGGGGAAGTAGATATTTCTAAGCTTTCCACACCCCTGGAAAAGGAAAAAATGCTGGTTTCCAGCACCTTGTCTGTTTCCCAATAATGTTTTGAAAAGCATTTTTCCTTGGGGCCATTTTAAAATGGAATACTAAAAGGGTCCTCTAGGGCTCAGCAGTAAAGGCATTTGATTTAACCCATTACCACACAATCCCTACTTTTGACGACCCTGAGAAAGAAGGCTTTAGAAAACATTGTGGGAAAAGGAGAAAATGCTGGTAACCAGCATTTTCTCCTTTTCCCACAAAGTTTTCTACCCTATCAAAGAAAAGTTGCGTCTTTTGAGCCACTATGAAATTGTTGTCTGCAAATGCTTTCAATTTGGATAGGTCTTAAATTTTGCCGTGTGGTAAAGGGTTAATTAGCAATTTTCTGGTTTGATTCCAGCTGGCTAGGCTGGTCATGTGGTTATGCTCTTTGGCAGTGGACTACAGAACACAGGCTTGGTAATGATAAAACCCAGAAAAGACATGCCCAGCCAGGTAGTTCAGTGGTTAGCGTAACAGACTCGTGACCTGGAGGTTGCGGGTTCGATACCCAGTTGCGGTTAACTTTCTTTACGGCGATTTTTTGCCTCTCACCTCTGATGCATGTGAGAAAAGTAGTCAGTGGCTTTGGAAAGGAAGATGTGTCAGTACTGGTGTGAGAAAGTCAGGAAACATTGACCGCCATGATATGACCTAAGCTGTGAAAATGGTGTTGAACTCCAATACTAACCAAACCAAACAAACCAGAAAAGACACATGAAGTGAACTAAAACGGTGATATGACTGAAGTTGAAAGCGCCACTACTGATTAATTGAATGGTGTCTATGAAACTTTTAACATTAAGTCACATTACTGCAACAACTCACATAATCATGTATGTCCGAAGTTTCCCCATTACAAGGCTAGGACTACAAAGTGTCTAGCGATAAGACACTCCCTTCCAGTAAACATAGGGCCTCCAGGTTACAAGTCCTACACTCTACCTCTGAGCCTGAGGCTGACAGGTCCCTAAAAGTACCTCACAAGGACAGTCAAACATATCCCATTGACTCTGTGCGAATTGACAAAAATTTAGATTTTTAAACCAAACTGAAAGCATTTGCAGATGAAAATCATAGCTCCATAAATGATTTGCATCTTTGAAAATTGAAATGGTAAAAAAACATTGTAGGTAGTGGAGACAAAGCTGGTTACCAGCATTTTCTCCTAATGTTTCAGGATGTTTTCAAAAGCCTTCTTTCTTCCTTAGGGTTGTTAAAACACAGGATTATTTGGAAATTATTAAAACAAAACCGTACTGTTGAAATCGACTTAAAATATACTAAACAAACAAAGAGACCAACTAAAACAAGCTGATGTTTGTGCTTATGTATGATTTTGCGCCTATAAATAGCCAGCCTTTGAATGTATATATTTACCACACTTTAGATAATGTTTACCTGCATGCCACATCACATTGTCCTTAGTAATCCATCCTCATGTAGACATAATGAAAACTGTAAGAAATTAACAAAGGAGAGATTTTTGAAGGAAAGGGAGGTATTTCTTAGATATACCATGGAAAGCAGCTATTGGTTGCAAAAACTAGTTGCTCCTTTTTCCCCCAATTCTTTTAAAAAAGTTTTCTTTGAAAGGTGATAAAGTTATATTTGTACAGTAAAGGGTTAATCAATGAAAGAGCCTCAAATAGCTGACATAGTCTACATGAATGTGATCACAGGATACATTATTGTCATTATACACAGTGCACTTTATGTGTTTATGTGAAAAGAGATTGAAAAAGGACTGCGGAATATTAAGTGAGTAAATTACATACCACAGTCAATAAAAGGTACCCTTTTATTTGATAATTTTCTTTACTGCATTTTTTCTCTCAAAATTTTTGAAACAGGTTTGGGAAGAAAGCTAGTTGAACCAAGATTTCTGGTAGCATTTAGCCCTTGTGATAATAATCATCTTTTGATTATGAGATTGAAATTTCAGCTTGGCAGAAAAGACCCTCCAGGAATTGCTGACTGTCATTGCAGCATTCTGAAGCACTGATCTGATTCCTCTATTTATCTTTTGGATTTACCAGAAGCAAAATCAATCTCTGCCTATGTATTTCGGATATATTCCTCTAGGATTGAAGATAGCCATTGCAACGGGATTCATTCCTCTCTCACACTGTGAGTCACAGCTGATCATTGTTTCAAGGATGCAATGTGTCTAAAATAATGTTGAAAATGACATTAAACATCACATACAAACAAAACAAACATGTGCATACCTTTATATAGCTGTGGTAAGAATGTGTTTAAAATCATATTGGTGTAATGGATATAAAAGTAGCTTACCAATTGGTATAGGGATCCTAAAATTGAGTCAGCAGCAAATGGCCTCATTTTCAGGCCCTGAAAATGAAAGAAAGAAGGGCACTGGCTGTGCAGAAGTCTCATGACAAATCAAATTATAAATGAGACATGCTCCATGAAAAGGGGGTTAAATGCATTTGCAAAAAGTGTCAACTCATGTCAGCCTGTTCAGTTTGTGCAGGCTGACATGGATCAAAACTTTTTGCTATTGGTTAATTTTTTTCATGTTAAGGGACCAGTCTACCTCAGATTAACTCTGTTTTAACAGCTAAGGACATATTACTGGGGCCGTTACACCTATACATGTGTCTCCTGTCTTTCTTACACCAGTACTGACACAACTTTCTTTCCATATGCATAAGACTACTTTCCCATATGCATAAGAGGTGAGAGGTGAAAAATCGCTTGAAAGAGAGTTTGCAGCAACAGGATATAGAACCTGCATCCTGATGATCCACCAGGTCACAAGTCATATACACTAACCACTGAGCAACTCGGCTATGCCCAGGAATATTTGAAGGAAATTAAAAAAAAATTTTTTTTTTCAATTCCATGAAAAACTATGGTTGGTAAACAACTAATTGCTTACAGCATGGTGCTGGAATGAGGAAGTTTCAGCTTTGAGATTGAATGAAATTTGATGTAAACACATACTTCGTTGTTGAATCATAGATTATAAACTGAAAGGATGTAAAATTTCAGTGTGATAAGGAAAACTGTTAGAAGTGGAGAAATGTTTATTTTGATCAATGAATTCTTTCCCGCAATGATGGGTTTGGGAAAAAGAAACGGAAGATGTGATCTAAAGTGGTCCAACAATAATTAGTACTTTATAAATACATTACAAAGACTGAACATACATACATACACAGTGAACAGGTGGAACATGTAATCGTTAAAATACACATGTGGGAACCAAACTTAATTCTACGAGAGTCTCAGTCAGTTATTCTGGGCATTTTGGGGTTTGCAAATTAACAATAGGCTTATGCTTTATTTTGAACATGTTAAATTATGTGATCTATCATAATTATGCTATACACCCCTTCAGTATTGACAAATCAGCTCTTCACCAAATAACACAAATTTTGTATCATCAAAACTGAAATCATTTGCATATGACAATATAAAATTAATGTGGCAGGAATTATGAGATTTGGCTGTGTCAGAGTAGAAAACATTGTGGAAAAAGGAGAAAATGCTGATTACCAGCATTTTCTACTTTTCTCACAATGTTTTCAAAAGCTTTCTTTCTTGGGGTTGTAAAACTCAGGTAAAGGGTTCAATACAGCTGTGTCTCAATGTCTGTGATATATCGATATCTTATATTGACACTGTTTGACACAGTGAATGGTAAATTATTAGTTCGAAAAAGTGCTCATCTTGAGCTATTCCCAGAACTGTTGATGTTTTGTATAGCTTGGTGTCAAGTTGTGGTGGTGCAGTAGCATGCTAAGGGATGTGAATTTAAGCCCCCACGGTGTCAAAATTATCAGCATTTTCTCCTTTTCCTATAATGTTTTGAAAAGCTTTTTTCTACAGTGTCAATAAAATACTGATTTTTTTAACCCTTTACCACAAAATGACGACTTTTAACGACCCCGAGGAGGATGTCCTTAGAAAACATTGTGGGAAAAGGAGAAAATGCTGGTAACCAGCATTTTCTCCTTTTCCCACAAAGTTTTCTACCCAATCAAAGAAAAATTGCTTCATTTGAGCCAGTATGAAATTGTTGTCTGCAGATGCTTTCAATTTGGATAGGTCTAAAATTTTGCCGTGTGGTAAAGGGTTAAGTCACAGGTTAAAATTGTTGCAAATGTGTTGTCAAGACCATGCCGACTTACGTAGGTCAATCAAAGATTTAATTCAAATTTGACACTTTCAATAGTTTTTCATTATTTTGAGATGGTGCTCAAGAATTTTTTCTACATAACATAACATAACATTTATTCAGCATAAAACAGTACTTGCATGTTTATAGCTTACAATAATTATGAAAAACAAATTCATGCCCACATGCGCAGAAAACAAAGATCTAAATAGATTGTTATTATCTTAGAACTATTAAATAAAATAGAAAACTTACATCTAAAAAAAAGTCTTGTTTAATTGACCTACCTGTTAAAATTACCTTGCTGAATGAAACATGGAGGGTTGATATGAAGCCATCAGGTGAAGGATGATTTCTCATTATAAGAAGATTAATCTCAGCTGTAGCTTTTATCTATATTTGGACAAGGTTGTTTGGTATATTGATTGGCTCTTTCTTATTATGTTGCAGATGATTAGACTGAGAACCATTTGAGTCCAACTGTCAGCAAGTCTAACTGTAACAGTGAATTATGGGAGTTTAATAAGAAGGAATTTGTAAACCCTTCTAGTTGTGTTCATTGCTCTTACTGCAGTGTTAAGGTCACTTGACATACAGAGTTTCCTGCTTATATGTCAGCAAGACCTTAGCTTTCACCATGGCGATGACAAAAGTAAAGAATCTGCAACTGTGGTGTAAAAAGATGGCTGATGGGTATAGAGATGTGGAAGTGCGGGACATGGCAGCATCTTGGAAAAGTGGACTTGCATTTTGTGCCATAATTCATCGATTTCGACCAGATTTGATGTAAGAGAGCTTTGTTTTCATCTAGATTATGCCTAACTAATACTTGCCTTCTTATGTATCTAATTACTGAAACAAAACAAACTTGCAGCAAAACTTTTGGATAGTAGCTTCGTGAACATTGGATAAATAACCCATTACCAGATGATGAAAAATTAGACCAGTCCAAATTAAGAGCACTTGCAGATGACAAAGTAAAAATTGCTCTAAATGAAAATATCTGTTGTTGAAAGGATAGAAATCATTGTGGGAAAAGGAGAAAATGCTGGTAACCAGCAGTTGAAGGAGAGGAAAACAGCTTTACTGTCATTGTAGAAAAAGATTGTAGCAAGTACATTGTAGGAAAAGCAGCACTGGTTGTTATGAGAAATTATTGGTCATTTTCCCATATTGTTTTCAAAAGTATTCAACTCCAGCAACATTAAAACTTGGTATAAAAAAGGATTGACTCTTCCCCACACAACAACAAGACCCTGAGTGACAAGGTTTTAGAAAACAGTATGGGAAAAGGAGAAAATTTTGGTTACCGTAACAACATTTCTCCATTTCCCATATCTTTTCTACCCTTTATAAGATAGATCAGTTCATTTTATTTCCATTTAATTTGCCATGGCCAAATGCTTTGAATTTTGAAGTGTCTAAAATGTTGTTGTGTGGAAAATAGGCTGTAACCCTTTACCGAACAATCCGAAGTTTCAATAACCTAAAGGAAAAAGGCTTTTGAAAATATTGTGGAATAAGGAGAAAATGCTGGTAACCAACATTTTGTTATTTTCCCACAATGTTTTATACACTTCCAATGAGAAATTTCATTTTCTGAGTCTTATTTAGTTTGTCATCAGCAAATGCTCTCAATTTTGAAAGGCCTAAAATTTAGTCATTTGGTTAAAAGTTAAAGTGCTGAAAAAAACTAATGGACATTTTGATTTTAGAATAAGACCAAGATAATTGCAATTTTGTGGCTGCCTTTTGTATATGGTGTTTTAGCAAAGTGGACAGTATAGATCAAAGATCAGAATGGATGTTTTGTGATCAACACTTGCTACATTAAGCTAAATATGAAAGTGAAAGATGTTATACAGCTTAATTGAAGTGAAGCTGAAAGGGAAGAAAAACTTTAAATTTTCTTCCTTTGTACGGAAAGCATTGGAGGAAAAGGAGATATTTCCTATAACAAACAATTACTCCATCTCCCAAGTTTCCTCAAGTCAAGCCCTGTAGCTCAGCTGGTAATATGCAGGGCTTTAAAGCAGGAGGTCACCAGTTCAAATGCCCAGCTTTGCCAATTGTTTTACAAGGAATGATAATAGTCATTGACACAGGATTTATTTCTCTCACACTGCTGATCAATGTTTCTATGAAGGTTATATGGGAATGCAGCTAGTGGCTTTGAGAGAGTATTTTGTGATCACTGGGAAAAAGAAACCCAGGAAAGCATTGATAGGTGCACTGGCCACTGCAATATCAAAGAAATAAAGTTGAAAATGGCATCAAACACCATACAAACAAACAGAATTCTCTAAAGCTTTGTAGTCCAGGCACATAAAAAGTCCTGTTTGTATAGAAATTTGTAATTTATCCAAGCTACAAATACCACTTGCATATTGTTCTGCCATAAAAATTCATTTATTCACAGGATGTATTTATTTGCAAATACATGTAGTCATATATTTGCTTTCATTACTATATCAGGGTAATTTTTCATCTTGCAGCTGCAGACCATTTAGAAACATTGTGGCAAAAGAAGGAACATGCCAGTAATGAGCTAATTTTCCTTTTCACACAATGTTTTCACTTTTTATCATGCTTTGAACCATGAGTTGTTCATGTTAGGTATCCATATTTTACAAAGATGTTTTCGAAGTGCTGCAAATGAGGTTTCAGGAGGTAAATCTTTTACCAAACATTCCAGTTTTTCCATAACCCTTAGAAAAGAGGCCTATTTAACATTTGGGCAAAAGAAGAAAATGCTGGTAACCGGTGCTTTATCCTTTTCCAACAGTGATTATTACCCCTTCATAGACAAATTCAGTAACATGTATTTGAGCCACTTTTACTTTGTCATGTACAAGTTCTTTCAGTTTTAATCAGTCCTTAACCCTTCACCACAACAAAAATGTAGACTTATCATCATTGAAAGCATTTACAAACGACAGTTTTAATGGGGCTCAAACTAGGGAATTTGTTTTTGATTGGTTAGAAATCATTGTTGGAAAAGTAGAAAATGCTGGTTACCAGCATTTTCTCCTTTTCCTACAATGTTTTCAAAAGTCCTCTTCTTCAGGGTTGTTAAAACTCGTCATTAAGTAGTAAAGGGTTAATTTTGTTGTCTTATTACACATGAGTCATGCTCTGTGAAAAGGGGATTTAATGTGTTTGCAAAAAGTATTGACCCAGATCAGCCTGCACAGTCCAGAATGGCTGACCTGAATTGAAACTTTCTGCTTTTGGTAAAATTTCTGCATGTCCAAGGACCATTCTAGCTCATGATTCAGCTGGTTGTTAGATAAAATGAGTTCCTTATTGATCCATAATTATGTGAAGACCTGCTTGGTATAACTCATCATGAAGATACATTTTAACACCCTTTTGCCACTGTATGGCTCAAATAAAGAGCTAAAACAACACAGACCGTGTTGAAAAAGACCTTTATAGAAAAGTTTCTTTCAATTTAGTGTAATCGAGGGTGCTTATTCGATTTTAGTCTAATTCCCAAGAATTTTCAAAATTTAAAAGTAACACAACTTCTGATTGGCTAATCAAAATGGATTAGCCAATCAGAAGTTGTGTTGCTTCCCAAATCCAGACTAAGCCTAAGAACACAATTTAAAATGGTTGGTGAATATGGGACTAATATGATCTGCAATAGCTGTCTCATTTTACCCAAAGGTGCAAAGATCTGTAAGTAGCAAGAACCAGAAGGTTAAGAAAAGTGCAAAGAAACCTAGCTTGTTTCACCTATTTTCAAGGGAGAAAATGTTTAAAAAAAATGCAAACAAATATTGAGGTTCATCTAGGATGTCCTACTATGTAACAACTTCCTGTATTTGTTTGTTATTGTTCAACCTTTACCAAACAATCTTGTGATTTAACAACCCTGAGCAAGGTTTTCTGAAAACACTGTTAGAGAAAGAGAAAATGCTGGTAACCAGCAATTTCTTAATTTTCCACAATGTTTTTTACCCGTTACTAGTCAGATCCCATCCTTTGAGCCACATTTCATATGTTGTCTGCAGATGCTTTAATTTGGACAAGTTCAAAATTTTGTCATTTGGCAAAGAGTTACTATAAGTTACAAGTCGGCCCTGTACCCTTTCTCAAACAATCCCGTGTTTTAAGACCTTCAGGAAAAATCCCTTTGAAAATATTGTGGGTAAAGGTTGTTGGTTACTCAGTAACTATGTTTTCTGTCTTTTAAGAAACAAATGCTCTCCTTTGAGCCACTTCTAATTTTCAGATCTGCAAAAGCTGTCAACTTTGATCAGTCTAAAATTTTGTCGCTTGGTAAAGAGTTAAAGGACAAGTTTTCATGTCTTCATTTTGTAAAAAAACTGAAACAAAGTCATCGAAATAAGAAAATAAGGAAGGACATTTCGAATCTTAGGCAAACAAGGAAATCATTTGGCTGAGTTTTGGGGCAGTGTAGGTCAAGATCAGGCTGCCCTTACCTTGTAGTCTGATTTTAGATATACTTTTAGGCTTTTGTCACAGAACATTTGCAAGGATAATGATGAAAATTCAAACTTTTGAATTTTCTTTAGCAAAATTAATGTGCATTTGTAAGGCTCTCTGGGGGTAAAGCTTAACACATAGATGAAATTGTACAGAATGTAAACTAGTACATCTATCTAAATGATAATGATATTCCTAAAAGTACTTATTTGACCACAAAGAGATAAGATAAATATGTCAGGTGTCATAGATATTCTAAGGATATGATAACATAAAAGAATTAATTCAGATACCATAGAACTTTGAGATCACTATTACAGTAAGTTGAATACGCTAAACACTAGTACCAGATGAGAAAGAGTTTCTGTCGTTGTCTTTTTTTGCAGGAATTATTTCAATCTGTAGCTGATTAACATTTACCAGAAGACAAAATTTTCTAAATTCAAAGTATTTGCAGACAAGAAGACATCAGATTCTGCTGCTCAAAATTTTCCCTTTTGGAAGGGGAAAAACATTGTCGAAAAATGCTGGTAATACCAGCATTTTTTTTCTCCCACAATGTTTTCAAAAGTTTTTTCCTCAGAGTTGTTAAAACATAGGATTGTTTGGTAATAGTTCATGTGTATTTTGTTAAACTGTCGCCTTTAAAAGTTTACCAAATGTTACAGTATTTTGTATGATCCTCAAACAGATGGTTTTGGAAAACACAATTATAGGGAAATAGACAAAATACTTTCCTCCTTTTGGCAAACTGTTTTCTACCCTTTCAAAACAAATCTTATCCTTAGTGCCACAATTTATCTATGGCCTTCAAATGTTTTGAATTTTGACCAGCCTAAAATCTGGTAAAGAGGGGAAAACAAAGCGAATTGAGCTCCACTCAAAGGGGGTTTAATGCGTCTCCTTGATGCATCTTGCACAGCAAGTCGTCACATGATTATGGTTCCATAAAAACCATTTTGTCTAATAACCAAGTGGGTTATGAGGTAGGCTTGTCCTTTGACATGGGTGCAATTGTACAAATACCAGGCTGACTAGTGTCAATACTTAAACTCTTTACCAAACGACAAAATGTTAGACTGGTCCATATTGAAAGCATTTTTCAGACGACAATTAAAAAGTGTTTCATTTTATGAAATTTGTCTCTGAAAGGATAGAAAACCTTGTGGGAAAAGGAGAAAATGCTGGTTAGCAGCATTTTCTCCTTTTCCCACAAGGTTTTCAAAAGCTTTTCTTCCCAGGGTCGTGAAAACCAGGGGTTGTTTGGTAAAGAGTTAAACAGATGCATTAAACACCATTTTCACAGATCATGACTCAATTCTTTTGTCTTTACTAAATAAATGCAGAGGCACAGCTCACATTGTATGACTCAGATGAGATTGGCTATTTGTAATGGGACAAAGAGATGTATGAATAGTTTTTGAGGGGATAAACAATGTGAGATAGATAAATTTGACCACTCCTGAAATTCGAAACTTGGTTTGGAGCGTGTGATTGTCATGTCACCCAAAGTAGACCAAGTTTGTGAAAGATTTTAAAGGATGCTGATTCATTTCCAGTTCAAAATAATCTGGTTCTTACTTATTTATATTATGTATCAGTAGTGGCAGGTGTGCACTATATAGGTCATGAACTATTAGCTCTTTACCACACAATCCCGAGTTTTAACGACCCTAGGAAGAAAGCCTTTCGAAAACATTGCAGGAAATGGAGAAAATGCTGGTAACCAGCATTTTCTCCTTTTCCCACATTATGTTTTCTACCCTATCAAATACAAATTCCATTGCTTGAGTCACATTTAAATTGTCACCTGCAAATGCTTTCAATTTGGACAAGTCTACATTTTTGTCATGTGGTAAAGAGCTAACCAAATAGCAAATGTTAGACTTTTCCAAATTGAAAGTATTTACAGACAACAGAATAAGTGTGATTCAAAATTGAATTTTTCGAAGGGAAGAAAAGACTGTGGACAAAGGAGAAATCGCTGGTTATCAGCATTTTCACCTTTTCTCACAATGTTTTGAAAAGCTTAATTCTTCAGGGTTGTTGTAACTTGGGATTAAAGGGTACAAAACACTGAACAAAATTGATAATTTCTAGCCTCAAACCTCTTTCATTGTCAACTTTTTCTCTAAGAAGATAAAATATAAATGAGATTTTTTGCAATGAATCAAAGAATTGGTGCTAAATACATGTAACTGATAGGCCACATTTTACTTTGAGGAAGTTCAGACGTAAAAGTAGCACATATTGATGGATTGACAGTCCTAAAACAAGATGGGTGATAGAGACTGAGTGATGGAGTTTCTTGCTATGCATAGATACTTTTTGCAAGTAAATATAGAAATATTGTGTCATGTAACAAAATCCTATACATACCTGTGGTTTAGGCATAAAACAAATAGTGGTCTATGTAAGTGCAAGATGCGAGTTCTGGCTAACACTGATAATTGCAATATTTTTGTACTTGTCATCTGTGTTCATTTTCTGTGAAAATAGTATGATTATGAAGTTTCTTATCACTTAACTCTTTACCAAATGACAAAATTAAGACTGGTCCAAATTCAAAGCATTTGCAGACAACAAATTGAACAATGCTCGGATGGTGAGATTTGTCTTTGATGGAAAAGAAAACAGTGCTGGAAAAGAAGAAAATGCTGGTCACCAGTATTTTCTCCTTTTCCCATAATGTTTTCAAAAGGCTTCATCCTCATGGTCGTTTAAATAAGGGATTGTTTGGTAAAGAGTTAAGACAAAGTATACTTGTTCATTATGAACCTGACATTTTCTTTTCAGGTTCTAGCTAGAAATTGGCCTGTATCCTTAAGCTGTAAAATGGATAATTCATTGTGACAAATAGAGAAGAAAAAAAAATGTCTGAAATCAGCTATTCATCTTTGAATTCATGTGTAATGATACATTTTTAGAAATAATGGGAAAAGAGTAAAAGGACGCCATTGTTTCACATTCAGCCATTGTTCACATGAGGCAGTATTATCTCAAGTCATCAAATACACTACAGTCTTTGTAAACATTGAGTTAAAGTTGCATGAGATAAGATAAGTTTAGATAAGATAATTGCTGTAGTCATCAAAAGAGAGGCCAAAACTAGTAAGTGAACTTATTTTGTTCCGGTTGTCCCATACTGTAAAAATCATTGATAGGACTTTGTTCAGTTCTTTACCACACAACAAAAATGTAGATTTGTCCAAATTGAAAGCATTTGCAGATGACTATTCAAATGTTGCTCAGATGACATGGTTTGTCTTTGAAATAGTAGAAAACATTGTTGGAAAAAGAGAAATGCTAGTTACGAGCATTTTGTCCTTATCCTACAATGTTTTCAAAAGCTTAATTTGTCAGGGTTGTTAAAACTCGGGATTGTGTGGTAAAGAAATAAATGGTGTTCTATGCCACTTCAACAGGACCTTACTTGAATCATGGCAACGTCTTGTCATAAGAATTTTCACAAGAACAAGTCTGAGCCTCTGCAGTGCCTTGTTCAAGGATGCTTCAGATTGCAACCTGTGCCCTATTTGTAGCTATCTGTTTTATGGACTTGAGTGTGATTATTTGAAACATAGCCTATACTAGTGACATTTGTTTTCATCAAGTGTGTTGAAAGTTTGCAAATTTGACAAGTGCAGAAAACTTTCACTGTCTACATTAGCAAACATTTGTTTGCAAACACCATCAAACTTTTGGTTGGTGATGTTTGTCTGCAGAGTGTCTACACTACAACAGACACTGGCAAACAATGTTTGGTGATGTTTGAAGATCATGTGATGCATCCATCACATGATAAAAAGACAGCTTCTGACTGGTTAGTATATTTAAAAATCACAAAACTCCAGCAAACAAAAACGAACATGACCAAACACCACCAAACTCTGTTTTAGTGATGTTTGCTTGTGTTTACTGACTGGTCTACACTAGCAAACTTTTGTTTGCAAACACAGTATTTGGTAATGTTTGCCGACAAATGTTTGCTGGTGTAGACGGGCCTTTAAACTTTTATTCTGTGGAGTCTTGTCGTGTATCTGAACTGTTTGCAAATGCAACTGAACAAGCTTTCAGATGGAAAGCTATAGACACGCTAGTAAGAAAGCATTCACAGATGACAAATTATATTTTGGCTCAAAGGACGAGATTTGTTTTCAAAAGCTAATAATTTGTATTTATAAAACAGTGTTGGAAGTCATCAGTCTGTCTCTGTATGGTCTTCACAAAATAGCAAAGTTTGGTAAGGGGTCATCTTTTTACTAGACAACAAAATGTGAACATGGAAGCATTTTCATATGAGAAATTAGATGTGACTTTAATGATGAGATTTTCCCATGAAAGCAGCAAAAACATTGTGGAGAGAAAATGCGGATCACTAGTATTTTCTCCTTTTCCAACATTGTTTAAAAAAAACATTAATCCCAAAGGTTGTTAAAAATCAGCATTGTTTGATAAAGGATTAAGAAGCATGAATGTAATGCATATGTATAACGGAAGCCCTTCTTATCCTGTGTGCAGAGCCCCACTTTTATATGGAGAAGCCGACTGTCTCATTTTGAGAGCCCACTTTACATTCCTGTCAACAATTGCACCCGCTCACAAAGAATACAGTCAGTTACTCATCCTGTATTTAAATATTTAGCTCCGTCTTAATAACTAATGATTTACGCATTCTTGTCTCTTCAGAATAAAAAAAAAAATCCACGCAGGAGAGACAAAACGTAAGGAATTCATATCAAATGTGATAAATTGAAAAAGTGTTCTTATTCAATAGAGCTCTTTCATTCTTTCAACCATAGTTTCATTACAATTTTGTGCATCTATAGTCACTAGTTAACCCTTCACTAGTTCACTAGATGACAGAGTGTTAGACTCATTCAAACATTAGATTAATTCAAATAATATGACTTGTTTCTGCACAGGTAGAAAACATTATGGGATAAGGAGAAAAATGTTGGTTATCAGCATTTGCATCTTTTTTCGCCATGTTTTTCAAAAGCCCTTGACTTCAAAGTGGTGAAAACACAGGATTGCTTTGTACAGGGTTAAAGGACTGAACATGTATATTTCATTTGCTGAGTAGACCAAAACCAGGCTGTATTTTTATACACCCGTCGAAGACGGGACGTATTATGGGATCACCCGTGGCGGACGGGCTGGCGGCGTCCCCATTCTTTGTCCGGAGCATATCTCCAAAACTATGCTAGCTATGGTTATGAAATTTCATGGGTGGATAGATCTCATCAAGGCGGAGTGCAGTGCACAGGAATCATAACTCTCGCTTGCTTAATTTTTGAGTTTTTGCCCTTTGTTGTTTTTCATACTTGAATTTTGTCCGCAGCATACCTCTAAACTATACTAGCTACGGTTATGAAACTTCATGGGTGGATAGATCTCATCAAGGGGGAGTGCAGTGCACAGGAATCATAACTCTTGCTTACTTAATTTTTGAGTTATTGCCCTTTGTTGTTTTTCATACTTGAATTTTGTCCGGAGCATATCTCCAAGACTATACTAGCTAAGGTTATGAAACTTCATGGGTGGATAGATCTTATCAAGGGGGAGTGCAGTGCACAGGAATCATAACTCTTGCTTACTTAATTTTTGAGTTATTTCCCTTTGTTTATATTCATACTTGAATTTTGTCCAAAGCATATCTCCAAAACTATGCTAGCTACGACTTGAAACTTGGCATGTGTGTTTGTTGCAATAATACGGAGTGCATTGCGAAAGAACCATAACTCTACCTCGTGCTGTCTTTGAGTTATTTCCCTTTGATCGTCATTTTTTCAGCATTTTCTGCTTGTCTGGAATATAACTTTATCATCTCCTGTCTGATTGACTTGAAACTTGGTATTTGTGTTTGTTGCAATAATAATGGAGTGTAGTGTGAAAGAACCATAACTCTATCTCGTGCTGTCTTGAGTTATTTCCCTTTGATAGTCATTTTTTAAAGCATTTTCTGCTTGTCCGGAGCATAACTTTGTAATCTCCAGTCCGATTGACTTGAAACTTGACATGTGTGTTTGTTGCAATAATACGGAGTGCAGTGCGAAAGAACCATAACTCTATCTCATGCTGTCTGAGTTATTTCCCTTTGATCGTCATTTTTATAGCATTTTCTGCTTGTCCAGAATATAACTTTGTCATCTCAAGTCAGAGTGACTTGAAACTTGGCATGCATGTTTGTTGCAATATTACGGAGTACAGTGCGCAAGAACAATAACTCTACCTAGTGCGGATTTCGAGTAATTCCACTTTGATCTTCATTTTTACAGTATTTCCTGTTTGTCTGGAACGGAACTTTGTCACCTCAAGTCAAATTGACTTGAGACTTGGTAAACATGTTTGTTGCATTGCCTGCCTTTTACGATTATTATACCCCCTTGACAACTGGCGGTGGGACGGGCGTATCTTGCGACAATTTGCCGCTCTTGTTTCACTATGCGGTCTTGGATTTCTACACTCTGTTCTAGCCAAAGTAAGTTCTATGATACTGGATTTTGATTTTCTGATTGGATATTTTCCAAACTGTAGACAACTTTTTTGTAAACAGTATAGGAAAGGGAGCAACTTTTTTGTTTGTGTGATCTTGGGCATCTTAGTATATAACCCTGTGTAATAGGGCTGACAATTTCCATTGTTATGCTTATTCCAAACAGTTACATGTTTTAACAACCCAGATGAAAGAGGCATTTGAAAACATTGTGGAGAGGAGAAAATGCTCGTAACCAGCATTTTCTCCTTTCCCCTACAATGTTTCTACCCTTTCAAAAACAAATAACATTATTTGAGCTTTAATAACGTATGAGTTTAGCCTGGGTAGTGCAGTCGGTAGCATACAGGACTAAAATGAGAACAGGGGGTGGCAGGATATAATGATGGGACCCAGCTTGGCTGATTTCTTTCTAAGTATTGACAAAAGTCATTGCGACAGAATTCATTCCTCTCTGACTGCTGATCATTTTTTCGACAGTGTTTACATTGGAAAGCTGCCAGTGGCTTTGGAAGAATATTGTGCAAAGTTTGGTAACAGAAACCCTAGGAAAGTAAAGATAGGCGCACCGAAATGATGTTGAAAACACCAAACAGTCACTCATTAATAATATAATCCCCTGCGAGGGTTTTCAGTATGGAGAGTCTAAAACTTTGCCATCTTGTAAAGAGTGACCTGATGGGAGTTGTATACAGTTTATTGATTCTAGTCCGAGTGAATGTAACTGTGAATTTACTCTATGTTGCTCATGAATGTTTTATTGAATAGTGTATTTGATTTCCTTGTACCTATCAAATGTAACAGGCTGTATTTGGTCAGATGATTCCAGGTAACAGTTGGTACATTGTAGATTGTACAGTTTAAGTTTAAAGTGAACTGATGATAGTCTGATCTTGCATCAAAAAGGCTGTCTTTTTATGTTTTGAAATTTTTAGCTCAGCTGTCTTCAAAGAAAAAGTCAAGGTAATGCTGAAGCCCTTGCGTAAACTGCGTCATCGTCGTCATCAATTGAAAACTTTGATATTTCAAAAAACAGTTGACATTTCATATCTCTGTCATTACTTAAGATATTTACTTCAAACTTGGATGAGTTATTCACTATCAAAACGGCAACCCATAGAACAAGAGCAGGTAACCATTAAAGTATTTTTGGCGCAGTTTTGCCCCTTTTTTGACTTAGAATTTTCACTGAAAATCAAGCAACTGCAGCCAAGCAATTTGGCACCTGCATGCAGTGCTCTTGTTTTATACTGTATTTGGAACTTAGAAAATTTCTTGCCTTCATTTGTCTGTCCAACTGCACAGATCAACTATTTTCATTTATTCCAGACAAGTATTCGGTTCACATTGATTAAGAACACTGCCAGAGAAAAACTACAAATATAGAAATTGCTCCTTTTTCTGCAATGCATTTCAAGTCATTTAACTACTTTGATTTGTTTCTCATACTTGCTTGTGTTGTAGTTGTTTACTTTACAGGCTATTTTTTATCCCCCCCCCCTCAAAAAAAAAAACAATCACATAGGGTAATAATGGTCAAACATTTGAAGGAACGGTCCAAATCTATATGCTTGAAGACCCACTAATGGCCAAAAGTAAGTAGTTTAGGAGTCAAATTGCAGTAAATTCAATTTTTACCATTGAAAAATATGGATATTATTACGTGTCTGACAATTTGCTACAGTATGGTCTGTCAAAATTCCAGTTTGTTGGCTGAAAAAATGAATTGTAAAACTGGAACTGAAGTTGCCAGTGCTCGCGCTGCCAATCGACATTATCGACAATTGTCGATTAATTAATTCAGCTGTCGATTAATACTTCCAATTGTCGATAAAAATTGTCGATTAATTTATTCCCCAAAAAAGTCGGGTAAAATTCCCTTTACTTGCCTGGATCATGCGCTAATTTGCACCGGAAATGTGGTAATTGCTTGTTTTACACCTCGGCGGACGCAACCTTAGGTAATCGACAGGTCACAGTTGGCTTGTATATTCCAAAACGCATGTCATCTTATCGGTTATTATTCTAAGCCGTTAATTGGAGAACGCGATTATTTGTTTATTTCACGTTAAATTTTGATTGACTATTTTACTCGACGCGGTGATAGAATGCCTCAGATTTCAATACCGCCAGAAACGGCGATGGCTACTACAAGAAACCAGTTAGATATCATAAATTCGTTTACATTGCTAACGTAAACCGGCACTGTTTAAATGTCGGCGAACAAAAAGAAAACAATAATTCATAATTGAATTTAACTGACATATTGACATTATTCTAATAAATTTTGTTCTTGAACCCTTAAAATCTTATCATTCTTCACTTATACATCAACATAGGTCATCCTAAACGAAAACTATCACCAATTAAAAAAGATAATAAACTAAGGAAAATTTAACTGCATTTACAGTATTGGATTTAGCAGTGGTATCAGTGAATAGCAGTATGAAAATTCAAGTTAAATTTGAAGGCTTAGGTTGATAACCTCGTCCACTTCACTGTTTAGGTACTATCGAGCGAATGACTTTATTTAAGACATTTTATCCTCCTCATTGACCTTACTAGAAAATAATTAAGGTCAACAGATAATAAAGGGAGGTAATTCATCATGTAATAGAAAATTTTCTCCTTTACTTGTGCACATCATTTATTACAATAATAAAAAAAATGTTGTTTGGTAAAGAAGTAACCATTCATCAAAAGAAACTAGGACTTAATTGTCTGTATGCTTTTATACAAATAATGTGGGAAAAGGAGAACTATCCTTAGGAAATGGTGTAGAACAAATTTTCCTTTTCCTACAATATTTTCTACAATGTAAGATTAAAATGAAATTTTGTCTTTTGGTAAAGGAGTAACCATTCATCAAAAGAAACTAGGACCTAAAAGCCTTTATGCTTTTATGTAACTATTGTGGGAGGGAGCACTATCCCAGGAAATGGTATAGAGCAAATTCTCCTTTCCCACAATATTTTCTACAAGGTAAGATTAAATATATATGAGCATTTAATTATTATTATTATTATTGTAATGGAAATGATTATGTGAATGAAAGTTTGAAACTATGAGTAAAAAACAAAGTTAATGCTACATGTGCATGTCTGTTCTTTTAAACCAAACTTCGCGCGCTTAATTTGTCTATTATTTTTTTCAAGAAAAAATTGTTGGCCATTATTTTACTTAGGTCAGAGCTAGCACTGAGTTGCCAACTTAAATTTCAGTTTTAAGATTCACTTTTCTGTGAGCAATTGAATAAATTGAATTTCCCTTCAATTTGATATCTGAATAATTGTTTTACATTTAATAACTAGTTGGCCTTTAGCCACAATAATGAAAGCATTGTGAGAAAAAGATGCAAGTGTCCCTCATTATTTCTCAAGCTGCCAGTTGGGGATGCATATTTTGTAAAGTAATGGTCAGATTGGCGTATGAAAGATTTCACACTGATTTGATTATCACTAGATTTACTTTTTTCTTTTTCAGAGATTATGATTCCCTGTCAAAAGAAAATGTTTTTGAAAATAATCAGCTGGTAGGTATATTATTTTGCTTCTTAACACTTTAACAAATAATCTAGTGTTTTAATAACCCCTGAAAAGAAAGCTTTTAAAAACATAGTGGGAAAAAGAGAAAATGCTGGTAGCCAGCATTTTCTCTTTTTCCCACCATGTTTTCAATCTTATCAAAGGTAAATACCATCATGATCATGCGAGACATATTTGTCCTCTGCAAATGCTTTCGAAGTAGGCCAGACTAAAATTTTGTGGTGGGGTAAAGAGTTATTATGTCAAGAATAAGTTCCTTGTTTTGATGCTGTGATATTCTTATAAGTGTTTACATTCTTACAAGTGTTATTACATGGTGCTTTGTAGTCAATAGTTGCATGATATTGACATTTATTTGAATACAGTGTGATTCTATAATTGGCTCGGAATAACTTCGTAGGCCAAGATCTGTAATCACCAACTATTCTTGATTTCATTCTAAGTCTAATGAAAGATTTAGACAGTAACGCAACTTCTGATTGGCTAAACCAAATGGTTTAGCCAATCAGAAGTTGTGTTACTTTCAAATTTAAAATTTTTTTAGAATAAGACTAAGAATGTTCTTAGGAACTGTTCATGAATTTTCGACCAAGGATAAGTTTGAAGGAGGGAAACCTGGTATGGAATGACCCTCAACAGGGGAGTCAATATGATGCATTGAAATTATATCAGTAGAAGTGATTAGCCGATGACCATATTTCCATCTGTAGAGCACTTCTTTTATCTTGCAGATTACATGTTAAAACATTGTGGGGAAAAAAGAGAAATTGTGGGAGACAAGTAATTTTACTTTCTGACACATGTTTCTTATCTTTAAATCATTTAAACCTTGGTAGCAAGCAGATGTTTTCACAAGTTATCATCTATCAGACAAAATTTTTGACTTGACTGTGTGGAAAGCATTAGCAGATAATCAATATAAGAGCAGCTGTGATGGGGGGATTTGTCTTTGAAGGGAAGAAGAGGTTTTGAGAAAATGCTAGTTATGAAAGATTTACACCTTTTCTTAGCTCCTTTTCTAAGAAGATTTCCTTAAACCTCCTTGCAGAGGCTGGTAGCACAGTCGGTAGCATACAGGTCTTAAAACCAGGGGGTCGCTGGTGCAAATCACCAGTTCGGCCAATTTCTATCAGATAACTGATGATAGTTATTGCAACAGGATTCATTCCTCTCTCTCTGCTGATCATTGTTTTGACTATGGTTAGGTGGGAAGGCAGCCAGTGGCTTGGGAAAAATATCTTGCCAAGTATTGATAAAATAAACTCCAGGAAAGCATGCATAGGTGCACTTTTCAATGTGATATAACTGAAGTAATGTTGAAAATGGCATTATAGACAAAACAAATAACGCTGATCCTTCTTCCTCAGGATAATTAAAAAAAATAAATGTAGCTTGCAAATGTTTAATTGCTTTTTTTTTCCAGGCATTTGAAGTTGCTGAAAAGCAGTTGAATATCCCAGCATTCCTAGAGGCAGCAGATATGGTTGCCATAAGGGTACCAGACAAGCTCAGTGTTGTGACTTACGTCTCACAGTACTATAATTACTTCCATGACAAACCACAATGTGAGTTGTTTCCCTTTGCTAACTGCAAAGATAGTGTGTGATAAGCCCTTAAAGCTTTACCAAACTGCAAAGTCTTAAATTGTTCATATTGAAGGAATTTTCAAACAACAATTTGACTGGTTTTGAAATGATAGTTTTTGTTTAAGAAAAGGTAGAAAACATTGTGGGTAAAGGAGAAAATGCTGGTTATCAGCATTTTCTCCTTTTCCCACAATTTTTTCAAAAGGCTTTTTCTATGAGGTTTCTATGAGGTCAGTAAAACTAAGGATTCTGTGGCAAAAGATTAAAGTGCTAGAAAGGGCTTAAGTTGCTTTCTTGGAAAGTGAAGATCAAGATGAGACTAAACAGAAGGTGCAGTCTAATCTTGAATCTACACTGTCCACTACTTTGGTACCTTTTATGGCCAAAACAACCTTAACCCTTTACCAAATGACTAAATTTTGTACCGGACCAAATTTAAAACATCTGCAGTCACTGATTTAAATGTAGCTCAAATGATGATTTCTGTCTAAGATAGGGTAGAAAACAATTTTATGGGCAAAGGAGAAAATGCTGGTTACCAGCATTTTCTCCTTTTCCCACAATGTTTTCAAAAGCCTTCCATCCAAGAGTCGTGAAAAGCAGGGATTGTTTGGTACATTGTTAAGATAGCATTAGTTTGTCTGTTTTTCACAATTCTAAAGGGGCATTTTATTAATTCAGGATTCTAATGGTTAACTCTTTTCCAAACAAGACCGACTTTCAATGACCCTGGAAAAAAACTCTTGAAAACATTTTGTGAAAAGGAGAAAATGCTGATAACTAGCATTTTCTCCTTTTTCCACAGTCACTTTATCCCATGACAGACAAATCACACTGTTTGAGTGATATTTAATGTGTCATCTGCATATGCTTATAATTTGGACTAGTCTAAAATTTTGAAGTTTGGCGAAGAGTTAAGGAACACTTCCCTCAGCCAGTTTGAAAATATGTTTGTGCAAAATTTGGATATTTGGCATGATTTTGCTTTACAACACAAAAACTTTTGAAAATCTTATGACTAAGGAAGAATTTACTTACTGTTTTCAATTTTCCTCTGCTACAATGTTTTTCAAAAGTAGTCTTCTACAAGTGGATAAGTTTCATTATGTATGTGCTTATTACTAATAGTTCATCAAAGATTATATTCTGTTTCCAGAAATCAGAGGATTGATGAAAGTCTTTTTGATAGGATTCATTCCTCTCCCACCACTGACCATTGTTTTGACGATGGTTATGTGGAAAAGCAGCCAGTGGCTTGGAAAGAAAATTGTACGGGGTACTGGTAAAAGAGACTCCAGGAAAGCATGGATAGGTGCACTGGCCTCCGTGATGTAACTGAACTAATGTTGAAAATAGTGTTAAACATCATACAATCAATCAATCAATCTAATTTAAGGAATGGCTTAGTTTTCCCTAATCAATCTCTTATATTCCAATAGTGGGTGGACCAGGTGTTAAAAAGTGTACCACACCAAGTAAAAAGAAAGATACCGGTACCCTGGAGTCAAAGTCTCTCACACCATCACAGAACAATTCTAGAAACCAGCAGGTATGGTACAGTTTTAATGATATCACTTACAGTTAGTGGCTTCTAATCTCTCATCTTTGTGTAAGCATTTAACAAAGTACTGAGTTTTTTATATGCCGCCGGAGGCGACATATATTGGCATCATCTTCTCCGTCTGTCCATCTGTCCGTCTGTCCGTCCCGTCATCTGTACGTCCATTTCTTGTGAACGCAACTCCCCCCACATTTCTTGACGGATTTGGATAAAATTTTCACAGAATGTTTCTCATCATGTGACCTATCGCATATTGTCAGGGTTTTGAGATTTGTAGCTGCATCATGGAAAAAGGGGGCTTCATGTTATATTTCATGTGGCGGCGTAATGTTTTCTAGTCATAGATAAATTTCATCATTTGAGTCACATTTAGTTTATCACTTGCAAGCACTTTCAATGTAAATTTTGTCATCTAGTTAACCCTTTACCACACAATCCCGACTTTTAATGACCCTGTGGAAGAAGCCTTTCGAAAACATTGTGAGAAAAGGAGAAAATGCTGGTAACCAGCATTTTCTCCTTTTCCCACAATGTTTTCTACTCAATTAAAGAAAAATCACATAACTTGAGCCACACTGAAATTGTTGTCTGCAAATGCTTTCAATTTGGACCAGTCAAAAGTTTTGTCATTTGCTAAGAAGTTAAGCATTCACTAGAGTAATACATGTGTTTTCAGAAAAACCGTCAAGAATCAATAGGTGACAAGTGTTCATTGTGCCATGACAAGGTGTACCTTCTTGAAAGACATATAGAGAACGGAAAGTTATACCACAGATCTTGTTTTAGAAAAAGTGATTTATCACCCACCAGCAAAGTGTTCAAACGTCAACCATTCAATGCAATAGACGAAGACAAGGAAACTTCCAGTGCCACCAAACTTAGAAAAATTGAGGATAAGAAGGTTGTTAGCAAACAGTCTGATCCTGAACCAGATTTCTGGCAAAGACGGGCTGAGGCCAAAGCCAAGAAGGAAGTGAATGACAGTAACGTTTTAAAGAAAGTTGATATAAAACATAAACCTGATGAAGGATCTGATATTCCTTCATGGAAGAAGGATGAAAATGTAAAAAGTGATATATTTGTAAGTAAAGTAGGTGATAGTAAATCTGACATACATGGGAAACCTGGTGTTGCTCTTAATAACAGGCCGCTTAGTAGTATTAAGGATTCCCCTACCATTGATATTTCTACAAAAAAGCAAGCAAACGCTGGGGATTTGATAAATAAATTCAAACAGTTAGATGAAAGGAATTTAAAACATGATAACAGAAATTTTAATTCTGAAAGTGGTGATAATAAACCTGCCTGGGGGGGTTTCAGTAAGACCGACTTCCCTAAACCAAAATCCAGGCAGAGTATCAGTACATCAGAAGTAAAAATGGATACTTCAGAAACATCTGCAATTGACTCACAGCCTAGACCAAGTCCAAGAGGTCAGAAGGTCAAAGAAATACATGCTGACAAATCTGATCACATGAAATCAGCATTAAAAACAAAATCACAAGAAAGACCAAAGACTGAAATTTCAAGACCAAAAACACCTCCTGGAAAAAGTGAATTTAAGTTAAATATATCTAGTGTTTCTTCACATAAGTCGGAACAAAAATCCCCTTCCTCTCCACCACCTCTTCCATCTTCCTCTCCTCCTAAACTCCCTGCAACTGAGCCACCAAAGATCTTAGATTCAAATAAATCACCAAAGCCTTCTCCAAGATTTGGGAAGAAGGCCCCATCACCTGTTTTTTCTCCTAGAAATATTGATATTAATACCACAGAAACCTGTGCTACAAATTTAAAAGATGTAAATGTGCCATCAAAGACAGAGAGAAGTGCAAGTCCTATGGACACCTCAGAATCTTTGAAACCTTCTAAAGCAATTGTTCATGAACCTTCAGATTTCAAAGCAGTTTTAGTGGTGCCAAAAAGGTCAAATGACGAGAAACAGAATAGAGAAGTTTTAGGAGGATTGTTAAAAAGTCTTGCCAACGTTAGAACTAAACATGATGATGCAAATGATAATAAATCTGGATTGGCAACAAATATAGTTTCATCAAAACAAGAGAAAGGTGCTGAAAGACCAGACAGTGTTGCTCCAATAAAAGGCATATCTAAAGGGAAAGTCCCACCAAGACCTAAGTCATCATTTATTTCACAAAATTCACAATTATTTGGAAATAAAGAGAATTCTAGTGTTCCAAAAGCTAAAGGGATTGTTTCAACTAAAAAGACAACTGTATCCACAACAGTTGTAACTAAGCAAACTGATAACAATCAAAAACCAAAGATCAATGTAACAAACACTACTGATAAAATTCAAGTGACAAAGGATGAACCAGAGTGGAAAAGACAGCTTGATAAAAGAAAACAGGAAAAAGTAAGACCTAAATCAGCTGATCTACTAAATGACACAACTATCCCTAATCATGATAGTGGTGGTATGTTAGATTGGCAGAAAGAAGCTGAAAAGCGCAAACAAGCTAGACAAGGTGGCTATGTAGACCCAGAAAAATCCTATCAGACAAAAGGAAATGGTGACTTAAATAGTAGACTCAGTCGTCCTTTGTCTCCTGCCCAAAGAAAATCTGAAGATAAAGCAGATAAGTATGTTCCACCATCAAAGAATGATATTTATGAGTCACCAGAGCGAAACAAACCGAACACAGATAAAGAAAGCATTGGAGCAGGCAATGAAAAGAAAAAGATAGGTTTGGGACAGAGGTTTGTATTTGAAGAACCCACAGAAGCGGCTCCACCACCGCCAAAACCACCGCGAAGGCCTGATGCTCCACCTAATGTACCTAAATCTCCAACAAGTCCGAAGCCTGGATTACCCAGTAGACCACCACCACCCAGAACAGAGATAGTGGTAAGATAATCTCTTTACCAGCCAGCAAAATTTTAGACTTCTATGCTGCACATATTGAAACTGTTTTGGGGAAAGACACACTAAATGATGCCAAAATGAGAGGATTAGTCTTTGAGAGGAAGAAGACATTGTGGATAAAGAATAAAAGCTGGTTATCAGCATTTCTACTTTTTCCACTAAGTTTTTTCAATCCTATTATTCTCATGGTCATAAGAATAGGGGATTGTCTGGTAAAGGGTTTATTCATTGTAAAAAAAAAAAAAATGCTGCAGATGGCTTTGAATACACCCTTGAAAAAAAATGATAACCAACATGAATTAAGGCCTGATGGAAAAATAAGTGTACTGATGAAAAAAATAAGTGGGAGAAATTGCTTATTATGAGCAGTTTATTCTAATGTCATCATTTCAGTTTTGAAAAGTCTACAATTTTTAGCTCTACTGGCCAAAGGCCAGCAGGCTTATGTCATGGCCCAGTGTCCATCGCCCGTCTGTGCGTGCGTTAACTTTTATTTCAAACATCTTCTTCTCTGAAACTTTCCATCCAAATTTAATGAAACTTCACAAAAATGATCCTGCCATGGTCCTCTTCAGAATTTATTGAAAGAATTTGATTCCTTCAAAAACTCTGGTTGCCATGGCAACAAAAGCGAAAAATATTGAAAACCTTTGAAAATCTTCTTGTCTGAATCCATAAGGCCCAGGGCTACCAAATTTGGCATGTAACTTTATCTAATGGACCTCTAAGATATCCTTCATATTATAGCCCTGGGATAAAAAATTGGCCCCATGCCAGGGATCACAAGTTTAGCATGGGCTTATATAGTGATTTCAATTTAAATAGTAATCAAGGGAAATAACTCCTGTTTATAAGAGATAAAGTTTGTTACTATTTACCTCCCTTGATTATCAAACTACAGTAATACATGATTGATGTTGATATTCAAGTTTTTTGGATAGGACATGTTCTGTTTACAGGGAGAGTGATTTGTTTTGATGCAAGTAGTTATACTCACATGAGTGGAATATTTAACTTAAAGCAAGGTTTCTGTCATTCAATTTTCTTTCCAGAACTTTACCTTTACCTTTCTGCTTGTATTCACTGACATAATCTTTGCATTTAAAAAGATATGACTCTTTTTTGTTGGGCAGAGGGGTGATTATGTTTTCCAAGTAATTTTATTACTATACAGACTTTTTATGCTGTATGTCTCTGTCATTGCCAATTAAGTGCATGATACCTTAATTTTGCTCTTTAAGAAAGGACAAATTTTTTGACTGGACCAAGTTAAAAGCCATTGCAGAAGACAAATTGAATGCAGCTTAAATGATTATTTTTGTCTTTGATAGAGTAGGAAACATTGTTGGAAAAGGAGAAAATACTGGCTGACAACATGTTGTCCTTTTCCCACTATATTTTCGAAAGCCTTCTCTTTAAAGGTCATTAACACTTTGATTTGTGTGGTAAAGGGTTAAAAAGCCAGTGGAGCGATACAGGGCCATCATGGCCCTCTTGTTTTGTGTGGTTTAGAGTTGTAGAGAACCTTATGGGAAATATTTTCTATAGCTTTCTCCCGCATGTTCATTGAATCTTTGGATTGTTTGGTGAAGACCATGTAATATTTATCAAATAGAAAGTTCATAGGAAGACAGATTAACTCTTTACCAAACAATATCATTTTAGACTTGTCAAAATTGAAAGCATTTGCATACAACAAGTTAAACATGGCTCAAAAACTGAAATTTGCCTTTTGAAGGGAAGAAAACATCGTGGGAAAAGAAGAAAATGCTGGTTACCAGCATTTTCTTCTTTTCTCACAACTTTTTCAAATAATGTCCTCCTCCCGATGGTCATGAAAACCACGGATTGTGTGGTAAAAGGTTAAGACCGTCTCAGTCAAGAGGGAGGTATGCTTATTACAAAGCACAAAGATTTAATTTTTTTTTGGGGGGGGGGAGGGGGGGGGGGTGAATTTTTTATGCCTAGAAAATGTCATTTTTGTATTTCAGATGTCAAGAACCAAAAATCATATAACCCCTTACAAGATACAGCAAGAATTAAAGTTTATTGACTCCAAACTTACACAACTGGAGCTGAAAGGGAGATCTCTTGAAGATTCAATAAGAAAAGGTAGTTTTCCTTTATACAGCATATTACCACTATTGTCAACATTTTTTTTAAAGAAGACTGTTTTTCAAAATGTTTTCAGGAATGTTTTCAAAATCACCAGTTTCTGCTGTAAATATGTATTAGCAGATACATGTAATGATCTTAAACATTTTTTCCTTTTTTTTTTTACTTGCACAGGCTTCATTTATGGTTTTAGTATTATCATAGCAAATGTTTAACCTAACATATTCTGGGGACAGCTTGTATGCCTTTGCAGAAAATAAAATGCTTTGCGAATCAAGTAACATTGTTCTCAAAATCATTTTTTGCCATTTGTAGGAAAAGATTGATGGTTTAACCCCTTCACATTTCATTGAAATTATCAGCCAGAATGAAAAAATATTGCCATCAAAAGCATTGCTCATTTTTTCTCTGTAATATTTATTGTTCAATATGTAAAGAACCCTATAGCAAACAGTGTTTAAAAGGCCCTTGTGAAGGCTTTTGAAAACATTGTTGGAAAAGAAGAAAATGCTGTTAATAAGCATTTTTTCCAGTTCCCACTATCTTTTTAGCTTTTCAATGGCAAATCCTATGATATAAACCATTGATTTATCATTGGAACATTTAAATGCTTCCCATGGGGACAGGCCTATAACATTTCCAACGGTGAAGAGTTAAGGTCTAATGGCCAGAGGAATAAAAGTCACAGTTTTATTGTGACATCATAATAATGATAATACATCACTTGTCTCCCTTTGACTGTTATATGCTTGATATTATGATCATCAGTTTAGCATTGTATCAAAATATCTCAGTTGCAATCATGACCATTTTGTTGATTCATTATGTCATATTTTGATTAAATGCATCAAAGATCTATAAGAACACGGAAATTCCAGCAAGGCCTGGTAAACATGTTACATGTTTTTTAAGTATCACTTTTTTCTAATACTGCATGAACAAAAATATGAATGTTTTTTTTCTCAATCTCACTTAAAATTGAATCATTCCCCTTATTTCCAAATACCTGTATCCAGCATTTTCTCCCTTTTCCACATTTTTAAGTAATGGAAGTGTTAAAATTGGCAAGTGTATCTTTAGATTTATCAAAGGGTTCTTCTATTCAATGAAACAGAAAACAGGATTTATTTCACTTTTTTTAGATCCACATCACAAAAATCTTTGTTGTCAGTTATTGTTTATCCTTCTAGATGTCTGTATCATACTTTTTTCCCCAGTGTTCACATATTTTTTTTTCCACATGTACACATTGTATGGTAACTATGCATCTTTTTACATTAAGGATAAAGGTCATAAGTATGAGGGTTTGGATTTTCAAAATTTCAAACAAATATAGAGTGTCCATTAATCTTTTTCTGTTCATTATACATGTATTTCAGTGCAAAGACCTGCAGGTTTTGACTTTTCCCTGTATGAGTTATTTGTTGGGTACAATGAGAACATATCGCTGTCAGAAAAATTCTTAAATACCATATGCAAATTCATCACAAAACCTCTTGTTCTTTTTCTTGATACCTGCTACTCTTTACCTCCCAAAGAAATATGCAGCTGACTACTTTGAGAACATCCATTTAAAGCTACATCCTTACAGCCTGAGAGAAAAAAAGCTGTAAAAATTTGATAGTCTCTAGAATGGTTCAGAACTTAGCTGTGTAAAGACTGATAAATGACTGATGTACATGATGTAAGGAATAAATACGTATACAGGAATTCTTTGATTTAAAACAAGAAACGTCACCACAGTGATTTCTTTGATGGCCTTCAGAAAATGAGATGCATTTTCTATAGGTCGTAATCTATGCAACCTAGCAACGCTCAGGGGCAACATTTGGCATGAAGACACAAAAATGATTATAGTTTGATAAAATAAAGATGAAATGGGTTTAAAACTAGCTGAAAATGAGTAAAGATTTAAAGTATTTGCCAAATTGTTTTCTGAATTGTCTGCTGCAAGACAAAAAATTAGCTGCAGGAGGTAATGAGTTAAAAACAAAAATAGCTTTAACCCTTTACCATACAACTCTGAGCTTTAACAAGCTTGAAAGAGAGGGCTTTTGGAAATATTTTTGGAAAAGGTGAATACTTAGTAATCTGAGAGCAACCAATTTAAAATATACATTTATCATAGGTAGAGGTTTTTCATATTTCTATTTGAATTAGACAGACGAACAAAAGAGTGGGAGATAGTTGCAAAATAATGCTTGACTTGACTGGTACTTATGCTTTTGTATTTTTTTTTTTTAATGTGTCTTTGAATTAGGTTAACATTTAGAGTATGTGTCTTCTTACAAATGAATGTGCTTTTTTATGTCAAAAGGTGTAATACTTGTGACTAAGAATATCAGAGGTTTGGCTAAGTGGAGATTTTAGGGGTTTCAAAGATAAACCCTGAAAAGGCCTTGCATAACTGATGTTGCTTATTGTGGATAGTGTAAATCAAGATCAGACTTCATAAAAAGGCAAAGTTTGGTCTTTGATCTACACTGTCTGCAATTTAGAGATCTCCTTGTCAAAAGTACCATACGAGGGTTGTTCGATATGTAATGTGTATTGTACAATATCTCAAAAGCATTCGACTCAAATAGTGAAATGAACATTACATCCCTTCAAAGTATTCTCCGCGGTTTGAAATACATAATTTCAATCTCTGAATCCATTTCTGAAATGCGTCACGGTACGCTGATTTAGGTAGACCTCTGAGGCACTGACTGATGGCTGAGCCAAGGGCTTGTCGGGACTTGTAACGATGACCAGATAAGAACTTTTTAAGTTTTGGAAAAAGGAAAAAGTCGCATGGGGCTAGATCTGGAGAGTATGGTGGGTGTGGCAAGACGGTAACCTTCTCCGACTTCAAAAATTGCTTCACAAGCTCAGATGTATGTGATGGAGCATTATCATGAAGTAGACGAACATGCCTAAATCCTGACACAGGGCGTCGTTTAAGATAATATTTCTTGACCTTTTTTAGTATAACATCTCGGTAATACCGACCGGTAACACTTTTGCCCTTTGGCACCGGAATTTATACGGCTATACCATCACATGAGAAGAATATGCAATAAAGAACCTTCTTTGTGCTTGTGCTTCTTTTGGTAACTACAGGCCTTCTACCGTGTTTAGTTAGCCATATTTTGTTTCCAATTTTTCTTACTGGTTCGAAATAGTGAACCCATGTTTTGTCACCAGTAACAATGTTTGCAAATTGTCTTTGATTGAATTTGGGAAACATTTTGAGCAATTGCTTAGTGGTTTGTACTCGTACCCGTTTTTGGTCATCTGTCAATATATGAGGTATCCATCTGGCAGAAATCGTTCGTACTTTCAAAATACGCTTCAAAATGAAATGCACACGCGATAGCGATATGCCAACAGCGTTGGCAATATCACGAATCGTGTATCTGCCATCACTTTCAATTATTTCCCTGACTTTTGAGACATTTGCCTTGCCTGTTAAAGTCACAGATTGGCCAGATTTTGCGGCATCTTTGACGGACTCTGTACCAGTCAGAAATTTCTTTCTCCAACTACGAACTATCTCATAAGATACCTTATCAGACCCATAAACTTCCCCCAATTCAGTAAAAATCTGCATTACCGAATGACCGAGTTTTGTGCGAACATTTATATAAGCTCTAATTTCTTCAATATTCTTAATCCGTTTCCCAACCATTTTTACAACAGTTGTCAATTACTGGCTCTATTGAAATGACTGTAAGTTTAAAACTATGTGGAGCTGAAGGCTCATGTTTATACCATTGGAAAGGTATTGAATAGAGCTATTCAAGCGTATCATCATCCACGAAATCGTGCAAAGCGTTATCGCGCTGTGGTACAATACACATTACATACCGAACAGCCCTCGTAACTTTGTTATTGCTATAGTTGCAATCGTTTTCGTAATTGAAGATGTCCTTTTCATTTATTCTGCTTTCAAGGGATCACTTTATCACCTACAAATCTATATGTGGGCAGTAATTAGAAATGTCTCAGTGAGACAGTTCTAATGCATGCACACAATATAGTTTTTTGTGAAAGAATTAAGTTTCTAGGATTTCATTTCAGCAGCTTAGCTGGACCTCTGAGATATACTTGATTTGTCATAAGGTTTTACTGTGGTAGGCACTGATTTGGGCATGTATAGTGCTTTATAACCTGTTACCCCCAGGTGCAAATTTGCAGCAGTCAATGTGGAAAACATTTGTGAGTAAAATGGTTGGATGGTCAGTATAGATTAACTCTTTACCAGACAACAAAATTTTTGACCTGTCCCATTTGAAAGCATTTGAATTTTGTTTTTGGAAGGGCAGAAAACATTGTGGGAAAACTGGAAAATGCTGGTCATAAGCATTTTCTTCTTTTCTCACAATGTTTTCAATTGTTCTTCCTCAGGGTTGCTAAAACTCTAGATTGTTTGGTAAAGGGTTGATATATTCATACCTGAATACATGAGAGAACATTGAGGAAGGGAATATTGCTTATTATGCATTTCCTTCTGTAGCCACAATGTTTTTAAAAGTAGTCTACTGCAGGGTATTGAAAAAGTTTTTTTCAAGGGTAGCTTGTTATGATGTGTTATGGTAGTTCTGGTTCGGAATATAAACTGTCTTCATGAAAAGTATCCAGTGCATATTATCAACGGTATATTTCATCATTCTTAATGTATTTCCTCACATTTTTACCCAAAGAATGTGATTAGCAACTTGAGGTGCTTTGTGCTTAGATCAAGGTAGAATTGCATGGAACATGTCTGATCTTATCTCATTTTTATGCCCCCCCTTCAACGAAGTGGGGGTATATTGCTTTGCTAATGTCGGTCGGTCGGTCGGTAGACCTTACCTTGTCCGGATGATAACTAGACACAGAATTGACCTAGGTTCGTCAAATTTGGCACAGACATGCGTCTCGGAGTGCAGATGATCCCTACTGATTATGAGGTCAATCGGTCAAAGGTCAAGGTCACAGTGACCTTCAACATATTGATACATGGACCAAACCTTGTCCAGATGATAACTAGACACAGAATTGACCTAGGTTTGTCAAATTTGGCACAGACATTTGTCTCGGAGTGTAGATGATCCCTATTGATTTTGAGGTCAATCAGTCAAAGGTCAAGGTCACAGTGACCGTCAACATGTTGATATATAGACCAAACCTTGTCCGGATGATAACTAGACACAGAATTGACCTAGGTCCGTCAAATTTGGCACAGACATTCGTCTCAGAGTGCAGATGATCCCTATCGATTTTGAGATTAATCCATCAAAGGTCAAGGTCACAGTGGCCTTCAACTTAATGATATTTAGACCTAACCTTGCCCAGATGATAACTAGACACAGAATTGACCTAGGTCCTTCAAATTCTTACAGATATTCATCTTGGAGTGTAAATGATCCCTATCGATTTTAAGGTTAATCCGTGCCGAAAAGAAAATCGATAACCCAGTCTGTGTATCGGCAACTGTTTACAATCTTGTATGTATACACATGGCGGTGTGTATAATTATGCGAACTGTTGTCAGATTATCGCGTTTAACAATTGAAGTGGGCTATAAATCAAAAAGATGACGTCGATATTTCCCAATCAATTCTTTTGATATCAGTTTATGAACTGTGCCACTTCCTGTATCAATGTGGCAGTAGGGGGGCATGACTGTTTTACAAACAGATATCTTGTTAAAAATTTCAGTCATTGAATTTGCAAAGTTTTGGGTCACCCATACTAATAAATGTCAAACATCTATATACATGTAGTCATGATAATGACTGTGATTGAACACTTGTTATTTTGTGATAGCATTTGGAAAACACTTACAGGAAGTAAAAATCAGTTTAAAATCAAAAAAACTCATATACTTGTACTGAAATTTTTTGCAGCATTTGTGTCGGAAAATTTCGCTGAATAATTGACTTGGTTCCGTTCATATTCCGTTCGTGCCGCCTGACAAAACACCTCAGGTGCTTCACAGCATGTTTAAGGTTAATGGATTTTCAGTGAGGAAATTTCAGTTTCATTTGTACCTTTTTGCCTCTCTTTGCATTTATTTTTATCCTGAGGATTCAAAAGGTGACAACATGGTGATAACTTAAGAGATTACACATGAATGCTTTTTTTTTTCTTTACATGATAGAGCAAAATGAAGGTACTATGTCATAATGGTAAGGTTTTGCCCCTTTTTCTATTATCCAAACTCCAATCCAGGATGTTCAACCATGGCTTTTACATGTTCTCTGTAAAGCTATTTGTGTTTAAGTTTGGATAAGGGAGATCACTTTTGCAGTATCCACTCACCATGCCTAATTCCTAATTCTCTCCCTTCCAATGTGATTATAATACATACCAAACCTCTTTGCATTTCTTCCAAAACAGCACGGAATTCAAACCCTTGGCCAAAAAATCCCTTATTTTATTGACACAGAGGAAAGAGGCTTTTGAAAACAATGGAGGTGAATGTTTTCAATGTTTTCTCTACTATCAAAGACAAATTTTATGATTTGAAACACATTTGTCATCTGTGATTGATTTGAATTTGAACAAGTCTATAATTTGGTCATTTGTTGGTAAGAAGTTAAAGGAAACACTGCCTGTGTTGTTTTTCTATTAATAGGTAGTAGGAAAAATAAATAAATATTTCTCGTTCATAATGTCTATTTTTTTTTACTAAAATTGTATTTCTACATTTCAAAAAAGAAATTCTTGTGTACACTTGTATGAAATAGAACATTTGTAAAGTGTGTCATTCACCAGCTATTTACATGTTTCCCATCTTATGATATTTGGCCACCTCAGATATGTCTAACATAATTTCCTGTACTGCCAATGTTGGATAGCTTTTGCAGACGGTGCAGGTCAAGATTAACCTATACAAAATGTACAGTCTGATACTTGATCTACACCACCTTCTATCTGATGCTAAACTTACAGCAAAATTATCTTCAGTTCCAATGTAAGAATAATTTTAGACCTCTGAGAAGAGTCATATCCATCTAGTTGGCAGGGTAGATTTCAAAAGATGCAGGGTCAGTTATGTGTTTTAGTAAAATGTATCGTTAGTCTTCATTGTTGCAATCCTGATTCACATACTATCTGTAACAATTTACGGGTCACATCTGTAGAGGTCTATGATTATTTTTTTCTGCGTTGTCACATCATTTTTCCTTCTGTTATTAGCTTTTTCTTTTAACTCATACAAGAACCACTTTATTTGATAGTTAAGTATGTCATATTTCTTTCCTTGCATTGGTGGTTAGCATACATAGTAACTTGTCAGATATCAAGTAAAATGGGTATTTATTTGCCTTTTTCTTGTAACATTGTTTTGAACACCTTAGCTGGGGAAGTTTTAAATAAGGTCTTCAAATATTCAAATTTAGGATTGGGCTTTTCACTCCAATTCCCACCAATGGTGTTGTCCCCATCTGTGATCTGTAATTTTCCTCCAGTCACCAGTTCAGTAAATCACATCCCTATATATACCTTTACTTGTCACCATTTGGATCCTTTAGACAGATCTAGATCAAGTGGCTTTTGTGCGGTCTGATCAAGGATTGTTAATCTAAATTATTTTGTGAAATAATCTTACAAAATCATCCTGGAAAATAGAGCACCTAGATTTTTTATACACTGACTAAATAAAATGTTTACTTCATCCATTATTGGACCCTCAAGGTAGAAATGCAGAAAAGCGCCTCTTGGTATTCAAATTGCAGTTACAACTCCAGTTGTGGTTGCATACTGCGTAGATGTAGCTGAGACAGCACATATCACATAGTCTAACCTTTTATGGGATATTTTTTTATGCCCCCGCCATGAAATGGCGAAAGGGCATATAGAGTTAACTGTGTCCGTCTGTGTGTGTGAGTGTTAGTGTGTTAGTGCATGTGTGCGTTAGTGTGTGTGTGTCCCATTCTTTTCTGGAGCATAACTTCTACATTTATCAATGGATTTCAAAATAATTTTGCACACTTGTTCTCCTTAACAAGTACTAGTGTCATGCGAAAAGTTTGTTTCGATACACCCAAGGTCAAAGTTGAAGGTCAAATGTTTAAATTGACCTTGTCCGGAGCATAACTTCTACATTTATCAATGGATTTCAAAAAAAACTTCGCACACTTGTTCTCCTTAACAAGTACTAGTGTCATTCGAAAATTTTGTTTCGATACACCCAAGGTCAAGGTCACAGTTGAAGGTCAAATGTTTAAATTGACCTTGTCCGGAGCATAACTTCTACATTTATCAATGGATTTCAAAAAAACTTCGCACACTTGTTCTCCTTAACAAGTACTAGTGTCATGCGAAAAGTTTGTTTCGATACGCCCAAGGTCAAGGTCACAGTTGAAGGTCAAATGTTTAAATTGATCTTGTCCGGAGCATAACTTCTACATTTATCAATGGATTTCAAAAAAACTTGCACACTTGTTCTGCTTAACAAGTACTAGTGTCATGCGAAAAGTTTGTTTCGATACGCCCAAGGTCAAGGTCACAGTTGAAGGTCAAATGTTTAAATTGACCTTGTGCGGAGCATAACTTCTACATTTATCAATGGATTTCAAAAAAACTTCGCACACTTGTTCTCCAAAACAAGTACTAGTGTCATGTGAAAAGTTTGTTTCGATACGCCCAAGGTCAAGGTCACAGTTGATGGTCAAATGTTTAAATTGACTGTTCAACCTAGTTTTACATCCTGCTCAGCAGAATTGTGATATGAAGATACAGTTTTGGTTTTTAAAAAGACTCATCCAAAGAACTATGCCAGAGAATATTGAGGCTGCAACCTACCCTTCAACTATAGTCCAGTGTGATAATATTCGATCCAATTTGTTCCTGTCTCATAGAGGAAGTCCAACAAAGTAATTATTATTACTATATTTCTCACTCTGATTCCTCAAGTTAAGATCTTCATAAACCTGAGTATAAGTAAACCTCAGTTGAAAGATTAAGGAAAACGCTGAATAAAAAGAAGTTTATGCTCAAAACCAGCATTTTGTTCTTTTTCTCACAAAGTTTTCTACCATATGCAATACAAACCATGTATAATTTATTGTCTGCATATTGCTTTCAACTTGGACCAGTCCTCAATTTTGTTATCAGGTATAAATAATCTTTTATCTGCTTGGCTATATATATAACAAACCTTCTTAACCCTGTCTAAGCTGTTATCCAAAACAACAATTTTCTGTAATACCTATTGATTCTCTCATATGACATATCTGTGACCAACACCATTTAGCTGGGGCATCCGTGTCTCTGACACACCTATTTCTAGTCTTAAACTGCATTCACATGCAATTTCAGATTTTTAGATTTTTTAACTGCTTTAACCCTTTACCAAACAACATAAATTTAGACTGGTCCAAGTTGAAAACAGTTGCAGACGACAGTAAATGTGACTCAAAAAATGAAATTTGTCATGGGAAGGGTAGAAAACATTGTGGGAAAAGGAGAAAATGCTGGTTTCCTGGATTGTGTTATAAAGGGTTTACTCTTTACCAGATTATAAAATCACTGGGGCTTAGCCATATAGAAAGCATGTGCATACAATTAATTCAACATGTCTTAACCCTTTACCACACAATTCCGAGTTTTAATGGAAAGACAGCTTTTGAAAACATTATGGGAAAAGGAGAAAGTGCTTGTAACCAGCATTTTCCTTTTTTCCCACAATGTTTTCTGATCTTTTACAGACAAAGCCCATTACTTGTGCCACATTTATTATGTCCTTTGGAAATGCTGCCAACTTGGATCTGTCTAAAATTTTGTCGTGTGGGAAAGAGTTACATATGTAAATGATGGGACTTGTCTTTGAGGGGTGACTTTGTTGGAAAAGGAGAAAACACTCGTTACCAGCATTTTCTCCATTTACAACAATGTTTCCATAAGCCTTCCTCCTCAAAAACATGAAAACACAGGATTTTTTTGGTAAAGAGTTAACCCTTTACCACATTATCCCAACTTTTACTGACTATGAGGAAAAAGCCTTTTGAAAACATTGTGGGGAAAAAGAGAAAATGCTGGTAACCAGCATTTTCTCCTTTTCCCACAATGTTTTCTAATGGTAACCAGCATTTTCTCCTTTTCCCACAATATTTTCTAACCTTTCAAAATAATTTCAATTTTTGAGTCACATTTATTTTGTTGTCTGCAAAAGCTTTCAATTTGGACTAGTATTAAAATATGTCGTTTGGTAAAGAGTTAAGGGGAATGAGGTTTTGTTGAACATGTTTTAGACTGTAGATAATTAGTTAGATAACTTTGCTTTGATCTTGGTAATTTGTGTTTTTGATAATTAATTAACAATCCAGATTTATCATTAATTGTCTGATATTGGTAAAGCAAACATGAAAAAAAAAGAAAAAGAACAAAATGTTAAGCTATTTGTAAAATATCTCTTTCTGTCATTAAATCCTTTTTGTGTTTAACTTGGTATCTGAGTTGCCTGGCTGATTTAGAACTCTGGGGGGCTTTAAATTCTTAGCATAACTTATGGAAGTTATGGAAGGTTTAAATCGATCTCATTACCTTTTGAAATAAATTATTGGCAGATGACTTTGATAGTGTGATGTGAAATAGGCTTTATCAACATTAACACAGGTTTGGTACTTAAAACCTATGAAGAAAATTGTTGCAAAAGAAGAAATTACTCAATACAAGCAATCCACTTAATGTCATAGGATAATGTATCATTATTACCGGCCTTTTCTACTATTTTTCACAATGGTTTCAAAAGCCATCTTCCTCAGGGTCATACAAACTAGGGATTTTTAGCTCACCTGAGCACGAAGTGCTCAGGATGAGCTATTGTGATCACTCACCGTCCGTCGGCGTTCGTCCGTCCGTCGTCCGTCCATTCACATTTCTTTGTTTACACTCTAGCATCTACAAATATCAACCAATCAGCACCAAACTTGGTCAAAATATATTTGACCATAAGATCTCGGATGAGTTTGAATATTGGTCTAATCGGACCAGAACAACTGGAGTTATTTGCCCTTGAATTAGAAAAATTGCTATATTTGACTTTGTTTACACTCTAGCATCTACAAATATCAACCAATCAGCACCAAACTTGGTCAAAATATATATGACCATAAGATCTCGGATGAGTTCGATTATGGGTCCAATCGGACCAGAACAACTGGAGTTACTTGCCCTTGAATTAGAAAAATTGCTATATTTGACTTTGTTTACACTCTAGCATCTACAATTTTTAACCAATCAGCACCAAACTTGGTCAAAATATATATGACCATAAGATCTCGGATGAGTTCGATTATGGGTCTAATCGGACCAGAACAACTGGAGTTATTTGCTCTTGAATAAGAAAAATTGCTATATTTGACTTTGTTTACATTCTAGTGTCTACAATTATTAACCAATCAGCAGCAAACTTGGTCAAAATATATATGACTATAAGATTTCAGATGAGTTCGTTTGTGGGTCTAATCGGACCAGAACAAATGGAGTTATTTGCCCTTGAATTAGAAAAATTGCTATATTTGACTTTGTTTACACTCTAGCATCTACAATTTTTAACTAATCAGCATCAAACTTGGTCAAAATACTTATGACCATAAGATCTCGGATGAGTTCGATTATGGGTCTAATCGGACTAGAACAACTGGAGTTATTTGCCCTTGAATTAGAAAGTTCTTTAGAATAGTTCTTTGTCCGGAGCTTAACTTTGTCATCTCCAGTCCGATTGACTTGAAACTTGGCATTTGTGTTGTTGCAATAATACGGAGTGCAGTGTGAAAGAACCATAACTCTACCTCGTACTGTCTATGAGTTATTTCCCTTTGATCGTCATTTTTACAGCATTTTCTGCTTGTCCGGAATATAACTTTGTCATCTCTAGCCTGAACATCTTCAAATTTGGTATGCATGATTGTTAAAAAATTACGGAGTGCAGTGGACAAGAACCATAACTCTTCCTAGAATGAATTTTGAGTTATTCCCCCTTTGACCTTCATTTCTATAGCATTTCTTGCTTGTCCGGAGCAAAACTTTGTCATCTTAAGTAGGAATTACTTGAAATGTGGTATGCTTATTTGTTGCAATATTTGGATGTGCGTTGCACAAGAATTGTAACTCTACCTCGTGCTGTCTTTGAGTTATTTCCCTTTGATCGTCATTTATACAGCATTTAGTGCTTGTCCGGAATATAACTTTGCTATCTCAAGTCAGAACGACTTCAAACTTGGTATGCATGTTTGTTGCAATATTACCGAGTACAGTGCGCAAGAACAATAACTCTACCTAGCACGGATTTTGAGTAATTCCACTTTGATCTTCATTTTTACAGTATTTCTTGCTTGTCTGGAACGGAACTTTGAAGTCTCAAGTCAAATTGACTTGAGACTTGGTAAACATGTTTGTTGCATTACCTGCCCTTTGTGATTATTATACCTCCTGGACAACTGGCGGTGGGACGGGCAAATCTTACGACAATTTGCCGCTCTTGTTTCACTATCATTTGGCCTTGAACCTTGATATTTGGTATTTATCTTCATTGTAGACCTTTACTGCTTAGTAGTCAGGTGAGCGATATAGGACCATCATGGTCCTCTTGTTTGGTGAAGAGTTTATTTATTCCCTCCTGAACATTAAACCCTTTACCAAATAATCTCATATTTTGACAACACTGAGAAAGCAAGCATATTAAAGACATTGTAGGAAAAGGAGAAACTGTAGAAAACCAGCATTTACTCCTTTCCCCCAAATGTTTTCTAATTTTTAAAAGATTATAGATTAAGTATTGTTTTTACCTCCTCGAAGCCTCATATTGCTGAGATAATGTTGAAAATAGGGTTAAACACAAATCAAACAAGCAAACATAATAGACTGTGTACTTTGTTTTTGTCTATCCGCAGCTTCTGATGATGAGGAAGATGATCTGATGATTAGCTGGTTCCAGCTTGTAAAAGAGAAAAATGAACTGGTCCGAAAAGAATGTGACTATATCTATCTGTGAGTATGCCTTTTGTTCTTGTTCGTGCATTACTAATAATTTGTGGGTTTTTTTTGTTTTGTTGGTCAAAGTGTTTATTATTATGATTGTAGGAAAGAATCTGTGAAGCATACAAGTGAAGAACTTTGGACAACTGACAGTTTGTATGACAAGAATTGTATGGTGTAGTTTGTGAGCCATTGAGACTTGAGGTGCACTCTTACAACATAAAGACTTCATATGTATGTTTTTCCTGTTTGCTTTTCTCCAGGTCACGCCAACAAGAACTTGAAGTACAACAAGAAGAGATAGATAAAAAGCTTAGAAAGCTGCTTGAGAAACCAGGTACATCCATTATTTCATACATACTATTTTATGAATTACAGTGGAATATCAGAAGATCACAACCTGATAATTTTGCTGCTCTAACTTGAATGCTCAAGCAGTTTTGTATCTATGTGTAGCACAATAGTACTGTATATTTTGGCTGTTTTGATGCTAGGTTGTAAAAAAGTTGATAAAGTCGCATGAAGATCTTCATGAGCTCCTTACCAAACAATTTTGAGTTTAACGACCCTCAAAGAGAAGGCTTTTGAAAACATTGTAGAAAAGGAGAAAATGCTGGTCACCAGCATTTTTTCCTTTTTCTACAATGTTTTCTGCCCTATTAACAACAAATTTTGTGCCTTTAGACAGAGAGTTTGTCTTCAAATGCTATCAGTTTGGACATCGTCAAAGATTTTGTCATTTTGTAAAGACATAATGTGACATTTTTCAATGTAGGAGATACATTTGGTAGAATAGGATAATGTTCACTTTTATCAGTTCTATAGCTTGTAAGAAAGAAAATTTTTTCAGTGTTTTTTGAAATGAAGAGTAGGAATACATCGCCTTGACCTGCGATTTAACATAATGCTGACATCAAACTTACATAGGATCTGAACATTTATATCAGGTATTTTAGACAGGATACAAAGGTTGTTTCGTGAGGTAAGACTTAACCCTTTACAACTCAGTCCTGAGTTTTAACGACCCTAAAGAAGAAGGCTTTTGAAAACATTGTGGGAAAAGGAGAAAATGCAGGTAAACAGCTTTTTCTCCTTTACCCACAATGTTTTCTACCCTAACAAAGGCAGAAGTCATCTTTTGAGCTACATGAACATTTACTTTGTTGTCTGTAAATTCTCCCAATTTGGTGGAGTCCAAAATTTTGTTGTTTGGCAAAGAGTTAATAGGTAAACCAACAAGTAGTAGACATTCTATTTAGAGGGTTTTGAGAAAGGAAAGAGTTTGAGGATGGATGGGATGGATGGATGAGTAGAGTCAGTAATGGAATGATTGAAAACAAGAAAAAAATTGAAAAAGGAAAAACTACAGTGTACTAAAGATTTTTCTTGTTCACAGAGGACCAGAAAAGCGAAGGTGATATTCAGGAGGAAGAGTATCTCACAGAAAAACTACTAGATGTGGTTAATCAAAGAAACAACATTGTAGACAGTATAGACGAGGACAGACTCAGGTATAACAAAACAGTCTGTAATGTTAACTTTACCAACTGACAATATTTTAGACTAGTCCAAATTAAAAGCAGTTGTAGACATCAGATTAAATGTTCATAAACAAAAGTGTGTTTTTTAAAGGGGGAAAACTTGGTGGAAAAGGGGGAAAATGCTTTTTACCAGCATTTTCTCTTTTTCGCCACAATGTGAATGATAAAATTCAAATCATTTGCAGACAGTGTTGATCAAAAGATGATTTTTGTCTGAAAGGTTAGAAAAGGTTGTGGGAAAAGAAGAAAATGATGACAACCAGCATTTTCTCCTTTTTATACGCCCGTCAAAGACGGTACGTATTATGGGATCACCCATGGCATACGGGCGGCGTCCAGTTCTTGTCCGGAGCATAACTTTGTCATCTCCAGTCCGATTGACTTGAAACTTGGCATGTGTGTTTGTTGCAATTATACGGAGTGCATTGCGAAAGAACCATAACTCTACCTCATGCTGTCTGAGTTATTTCCCTTTGATCGTCATTTTTACAGCATTTTCTGCTTGTCTGGAGCATAACTTTGTCATCTCTGGTCTGATTGACTTGAAACTTGGCATTTGTGTTTGTTGCAATCATACGGAGTGCAGTGCAAAATAACCATAACTCTACCTGGTGCTGTCTTTGAGTTATTTCCCTTTGATCATCATTTTTACAGCATTTTCTGCTTGTCCGGAGCATAACTTTGTCATTTCCAGTCCGATTGACTTGAAACTTGGCATTTGTGTTTGTTGCAATAATACAGAGTGCAGTGCGAAAGAACCATAACTCTACCTGGTGCGGTCTTTGAGTTATTTCCCTTTGATCGTCATTTTTACAGCATTTTCTGCTTGTCCGGAGCATAACTCTGTCATCTCCAGTCCGATTGACTTGAAACTTGGCATTGTGTTTGTTGCAGTAATACGGAGTGCAGTGCAAAAGAACCATAACTCTACCTGGTGCTGTCTTTGAGTTATTTCCCTTTGATCATCATTTTTACAGCATTTTCTGCTTGTCCGGAGCATAACTTTGTCATCTCCAGTCCTATTGACTTGAAACTTGGTATTTGTGTTTGTTGCAACAATACGGAGTGCAGTGCGAAAGAACCATAACTCTACCTGGTGCTGTCTTTGAGTTATTTCCCTTTGATCGTCATTTTTACGGCATTTCTTGCTTGTCCGGAATATAACTTTGTCATCTCTAGTCTGAACGTCTTCAAATTTGGTATGCATGATTGTTGAAAATTTACGGAGTGCTGTGCGAAAGAACCATAACTCTTCCTAGCACGAATTTTGAGTTATTTCCCTTTGATCGTCATTTTTACAGCATTTAGTGCTTGTCTGGAATATAACTTTGTCATCTCAAGTCAGAGTGACTTCAAACTTGGTATGCATGTTTGTTGCAATATTATGGAGTACAGTGCGCAAGAACAATAACTCTACCTAGTGTGGATTTTGAGTAATTCCACTTTGATCTTCATTTTTACAGTATTTCTTGCTTGTCTGGAACGGAACTTTGTCACCTCAAGTTAAATTGACTTGAGACTTTGGTAAACATGTTTGTTGCATTACTTGCCCTTTACGATTATTATACCCCTCGACAACTGGTGGTGGGACAGGCGTATCTTGCGACAGTTTGCCGCTCTTGTTACACAATGCTTTCAAATGTCTTCTCCTTCAGGTTCATTAAAATATGAGATTGCTTGGTAAAGGGTTAAGCTTTTTTCTTGTCTAAACGAAATGGAAACAGTTTCTTGCATTACTTTAAGAAAGAATTCAACTTGATTAATTGGTTCTGAAATTAACCAAGGTGAGCTTTTGTGATCGCCCAATGTCCGTCGTCCACAATTTCTTTAAACATCTTCTCCTCCTAAACCACTGGGCCAATCTTGATGAAACTTGGCAGGGATGTTCCTTGGGTAAAGCTCTACCAAAGTCGTCAAGAGATTGAATTCCACCCATAACTGTGGTTGCCATGGCAACCAAAGGGAAAAAAATAGCAAAATCTTTGAAAATCTTCTTCTCTGAAACTAGAAGGCGTAGAGCTTTGATGTTTGGTATGTAGCATCTTCTAGTGGACCTCTACCAAGTTTGTTCATATGATGCCCCTGAGGTCAAAACTGGCCCTGCCCCAGGAGTCACAAGTTCGAACATAGGAACAAAGAAGGAAAACTTTAAAATTCTTCTTCTCTGAAACTGGAAGGCATAGAGCTTTGATATTTGGTATGTAGCATCTTCTAGTAAACCTCTACCAAGTTTGTTCATATGATGCCCCTGGGGTTAAAACTGGCCCCACCCTGGGGGTCACAAGTTCGAACATAGGAACAAAGAAGGAAAACTTTAAAATTATTCTTCTCTGAAACTGGAAGGCGTAGAGCTTTGATATTTGATATGTAGCATCTCCTAGTGGACCTCTACCAAGTTAGTTCATATGATGCCCCTGGGGTCAAAACTGGCCCTGCCCCGGGGGTCACAAGTTCGAACATAGGAACAAAGAAGGAAAACTTTAAAATTCTTCTTCTCTGAAACTGGAAGGCGTAGAGCTTTGATATTTGGTATGTAATATCTCCTAGTGGACCTCTACCAAGTTTGTTCAAATGATGCCACTGGGGTCAAAACTGGCCCAGCCCCAGGGGTCACAAGTTTGAAGATGGGAACGAAGAAGGAAAACTTTAAAATTATTCTTCTCTGAAACTAGAAGGCATAGAGCTTTGATATTTGGTATGTAATATCTCCTAGTGGACCTCTACCAAGTTTGTTCATATGATGCCCCTGGGGTCAAAACTGGCCCAGCCCTGGGGGTCACAGTTATAACATAGAAACAAAGAAGGAAAACTTTAAAATTCTTCTTCTCTAAAACGGGGAGGTTTAGGGCTTTGATATTTGGTATGTAGCATCTCCTAGTGGACCTCTACCAAGTTTGTTCAAATGATGCCGCTGGGGTCAAAACTGGCCCAGCCCAGGGGGTCACAAGTTTGAACATAGGAACAAAGAAGGAAAACTTTAAAATTCTTCTTTTCTGAAACTCGAAGGCATACAGCTTTGATATTTGGTATGTAGTGAACCTGTTATAAGTTTCTTAGCCCACCTGAGCACAACATGTTCAGTGAGTTCAAAATTGGGTTACCTGGGGTCATAAACTAGGTCACTAGGTCAAATTAAAGAAATACCTTGATGGCACTCTAGAGGCCACATTTATTGCTCAAATGACCTGAAATATGGTCAGAATGTTTGTGTTGATGAAATATTGGATGAGTTTGGATTTGGGTCACCTGGGCTCATAAACTAGGTCACTAGGTTAAATTAAAAAAATACTTTGTTGGCACTCTAGAGGCCACATTTTTTGCTCAATTGACTTGAAAATTGGTCAGAATGTTTGTCTTGATAAAATCTCACATGAGTCTGAATTTGGGTCAACTGGGGTCATAAACTAGGTCACTAGGTCAAAGAAATACATTTAGGGAACTCCAGAGGCCACATTTATTGTTCAATTGATTTGAAAATTGGTTAAAATGTTTCTCTTGATGAAATCTAAGATGAGTTCAAAATTGGGTCCCCTGGGGTCATAATCTAGGTCAATAGGTAAAATTAAAGAAATACCTTTAGGGCACTCTAGAGGCCACATTTCTTGCTCAATTGACTTGAAAATTGATCAGAATATTTGTCTTGCTGAAATATCGAATGAGTTTGAAATTGGGTTACCCGGGGTCATAAACTAGGTCACTAGGTCAAATTAAAGAAATACCTTGTGGGCACACTAGAGGCCACATTTATTGCTCAAATGACCTGAAATTTGATCAGAATGTTTGTCTTGATGAAATATTGGATGAGTTTGAATTTGGGTCACCTGGGTTCATAAACTAGGTCACTAGATCAAATTAAAGAAATACCTTGTGGGCACTCTAGAGGCCCCATTTCTTGCTCAATTGACTTGAAAGTTGGTCAGAATGTTTGTCTTGATGAAATATTGGATGAGTTTGAAATCGGGTCACCTGGGGTCATAAACTAGGTCACTAGGTCAAATTAAAGAAATACCTTGTGGGCACTCTAGAGGCCACATTTATTGCTCAATTAACTTGAAAACTGTTCAGAATGTTTGTCTCCATAAATTTTTGATGAGTTCTAAATTGGGTCACCTATTGAGATAAGTAGGTCACTAGGTCAACTTACGGAAATTCCTTGTGGACGCTCTAGAGGCCACATTTTAAGCTCAATTGACCTGACAATTGGTCAGAAATTGAATTATTGCATGTGAAGTGAAATTTCGCCTATTGACTCAGGTGAGCGATCCAGGGCCATCATGGCCCTCTTGTTTCCTGTTACTGGCATTTTCTCCTTTTCCCATACGGTTTACAAAAGCCTTCTATCTTAGGGACATCAAAAGAAGTAATTATCTGGTTTAGAGTTAATACTTCAATATATTTTCAGGTATTTGGAAGAAGACAGAGACATTGAGATGATATTGCAGCAAAAAGGTATTATTTGCTAATGATAACATTGTAGGTAGACTCTATGGGCAAAAATTAGTGCTGTGATATTGTAATATTATTGATAGATTTTGGGCTTTCAGTGGACATTAATGTTGTGGCTCTTGACATATTTCTGTACTCCTGTAGACACCTACTGTGTAAGTAGAAATTTTTGTGAGGTAGAAATTTTTGCGAATTTTAAAAATTCGCAAAGTTTTCTGTTTGCATATCATACCACAAGTATACCAACAAATAACAAGTGTCTTGAATTTTCAAACATTCCTGCAGGCAAAATGTCCGTTATAGGCAATTTGCAAATTTTTCGATATACAGTTATGTCCACGTATACAGCATAAACCCCTTACCACACAATCCAGAATTGTAACAAGCTTGAGGAAGAAGCTGTTTGAAAACATTGTGGGAAAAGGAGAAAATTCTTGTTAACAGCATTTTCTCCTTTTCCTACACTTTCTACCCTTTCGGGGACTAATCTCACAACTTGACCCATATTTGATATGTTGTTTGCAAATGCTTTAGATTTGGACGAGTCTAAAACTTTGTCATTTAGTAAAGTAGTTAACTCTTTACCACACGACAAATTTTTAGACTGGTCCAAATTGAAAGCACATGCAGACGACAAAATAAAAGTGACTGAAAAATCGAAATTTGATTTAGTAAGGGTAGAAAACATTATGGGAAAAGGAGAAAATGCTGGTAACCAGCATTTTCTCCTTTTCCCACAATGTTTTCAGAAGGCTTCTACCTCAGGGTCGTCAAAAGTCGTCTTTGTGTGGGAAAGGGTTAAAAGATATCTGGAGTAGTTTTGAAGTAGACAATAAATTCTATAGTTGTCTACTGTTGAAAGCATTAGCAGGTCAGTTGTCAAATGACTCTCATAAAATGGGAATGGGTTGTGAAAGGATAGAAAACATTGTGGAAAAAGTAGGGAATTGCTTTTACTAACTTTCTTTTCCTTGTCATAATGTTCTCTAAAGCTTTTTTTCAAAACTATGAATGTTTTCTGGTAAACATCAAAAGAAACTATGACAGACCAATGTATTGTAAGTTGAGGATTTTTTTGGCTCGAGTGTTGCGGAATTAAAGGCCCAGTAGCAACAAAAGAAATCAGTGCTGGTGGAAAAATGCATTTAAATTAAATCACATCATTTAAAAGTAAGGAAAATACTGTGAAGATGACAATCTTTTATTGTGTGGTCAGTCCAAGTGTTAGTCGCCGGCAAAAGATAGAATGATCTGGCAACTTTTAACCCTTTACCACACAATCCAGAATTTTAACAACCCTGACAAAGAAGCCTCTTGAAAACATTTTAAGAAAAAAAGAAAATGCTAGTGACCAGGATTTTCTCCTTTTCCCACAATGTTTTCTACACACTCAAAGACAAATTATGCGATTTGAGTTGCATTTAAATTGTTGTCTGTAAATGCTTTCAATTTGGACAAGTGTACGATTTTGTCATGTGATAAAGAGTTAATATAGTTTTGAAATTAATTTCTTTCTCAGCTGCTGGCACATGGACTGACCGTACGATAACAGATTGTCATGTTCATAATAATTTGCATACTTTTCAATGATATGATTTAAATTTAAGCGCATTTTAACACCTGCTTTGTTTACTTTGGCAGCTATTGTAACCTAAAGCTGTTTATTCTTAATTTGTACAGAAGTTATATAAACAGGTAACTATATTTCAAGACAATCTTTTAGCATTGAATACGTAAATGTGTTCATTTGTAAATGTTTCGTTCCTTTTCTTTTCCTGTTTTTTTTAAAGCTTTCAAAGCAATTCCTGATAAGCCTAAAAAAGGCAAGAAAAAATCCAGAGGACTAGGTGAGAATATGTCACCAGTGGTTGCTATATTTTCTAGTATTGTGAGGTATACTCTTCTGTCACCCTGTTAGCCTGTTAAATTTTTTAATTCCAAGCATGAAGTTTTGAGTTTTGATTTCCTTGCATGAAGTTTTTTTTTTTTTTTTGCATTTTTAGCTTACCTGAGCACAAAGTGCTCAAGGTGAGCTTTTGTGATCGTGCTGTGTCCGGCGTCCGTCTTCCGTCGTCTGGTGTCAACTTTTACCTTGTGTACACTCTAGAGGCCACATTTTCAGTCCGATACTCATGAAACTTGGTCAGAATGTTTGTCTTGATAATATCTCGAACGAGTTCGAAAATGGGTCATGTCGAAGCAAAAACTAGGTCACTAGGTCAAATCTTAGAAAAACCTTGTGTACACTAGAGGCCACATTTTCAGTCAAAAACTCATGAAAGTTGGTCAGAATGTTTGTCTTGATGATATCTCGGACGAGTTCAAAAATGGGTCATGTCAGGTCAAAAACTAGGTCACTAGGGCAAATTCTTAGAAAAACCTTGTGTACGCTCTAGAGGCCATATTTTCCGTCCAAAACCCTTGAAAGTTGGTAAGAATGTTTGTCTTGATAATATCTCAGATGAGTTCAAAAATGGGTTATGTCTGGTCAAAAACTAGATCACTAGATCAAATCTTAGAAAAGCCTTGTGTATGCTCTAGAAGCCATATTTTCAGTCCAAAACTCTTGAAAGTTGGTCAGAATGTTTGTCTTGATGATATCTTGGATGAATTCCAAAGTGGGTCATGTCGGGTCAAAAACTAGGTCACTAGGGCAAATCTTAGAAAAACCTTGTGTACGCTCTAGAGGCCATATTTTCAGTCCAAAACTCTTGAAAATTGGTCAGAATGTTTGTCTTGATGACATCTCAGACGAGTACAAAAATGGGTCATTTCGGGTCAAAAACTAGGTCACTAGGTCAAATCTTAGAAAAACCTTGTGTATGCTCTAGAGGCCATATTTTCAGTCCAAAACTGTTGAAAGTTGGTCAGAATGTTTGTCTTGATAATATCTCAGATGTGTTTGAAAATGGGTTATGTTGGGTCAAAAACTAGGTCACAAGGTCAAATCTTAGAAAAACTTTGTGTGCGTGCTAGAGGTCACATTTTTAGTCCAATACTCTTGAAAATTGGTCAGAATGTTTGGCTTGATGATATCTCACATGAGTTGGAAAATGGATCATGTTGGGTCAAAAACTAGGTCACAATGCCAAATCTTCGAAAAACCTTGTGTTTGCCCTAGAGGCCACAATTTTAGTCCAATACTCTTGAAAATTTGTCAGAATGTTTGTCTTGATGATATCTTGGATGAGTTTGAAAATTGGTCATGTCAGGTCGAAAACTAGGACACAAGGTCAAATCTTAGAAAAACCTTGTGTACACTTTTGAAAGAGATTTAAAATGGATCATGTTTGGTCAAAAGGCTCAGGTGAGCGACTTCAGGGCCATCACGGCCCTCTTATTTCATTTTTAGCTTACCCGAGCACAAAGTGCTCAAGGTGAACATTTGTGATCGTGCTGTGTCGGGCTTCTAGTGTTCGGTAGTCAACATTTACCTTGTATGCACTCTAGTCAAGTTTGAAATAGGGTCATGTCTGGTCAAAAAGTAGGTCACTTGACCAAATCTTAGAAAAATCTTGTATGCTCTCTAGAGGCAACATTTTCAGCCTGATACTCATGAAACTTGATCAGAATGTTTGTTGATATTTCAGTGAAGTGTGAAATTGGGTCACCTCAGGTCAAAAAGTGGGTCACTAAGCCAGATCTTAGGAAAACCTTATGTGCACACTACAGGCCATATCATTAGCCTGATACTCATGAAACTAGGTCACAGTGTTTGTCCTGATGATTTCCCAGAGAATCTTGAAATTTGGTCATCTTGGGTCAAAAAGTAGGTTACTGGGCCAAATCTTAGAAAAACCATGTGCGCACTCTAGACGTTACATTTTAAGCTTGATACTAATGAATATAGGTCAGAGTATTTGTCTTGATGATATCACAGACATGTTTTCAATGGGGTCATGTCAGGTCAAAAAGGTCACTTAGCCACATCTGAGAAAAACCTGATGTGTAATCTGGAGGCCATATTTTCAGCCTGATACTGATGAAACTTGATCAGAATGTTTGTCTTGTTGATAGGTCACTGGGCTGAATTTTAGAAAAAAACTTGTGTTCACTCTGCAGGCCACATTTTCAGCCTGATAATCATAAAACTAGGTCAGAGTGTTTGTCTTGGCAATATCTCGTACAAATTTTAATTTGGGTTCTGTTGGGTCGAAAAGTAGGTCACTGGGCCAAATCTTAGATAAACCTTGAGTGCAGATTAGAGGCTACATTTTCAGCCTGATTCTCTTGAAACTTGGTCAGAATGTTTGTCTTGTTGATATCTGAGACATAAATTGGGTCATGTCTTGTCAAAAAGTAGGTCCCTTAATCTCATATGTTTTACATTATCACGATCAGGGACGCTGCAGCTTTATCAACCCTAAATGACTTTACTCGGGTGAGCGCTTTAGGACCAATGGCCCTCTTGTTTATTCTTGTCAGATTTGTTTATCTAAGCTAGCCAAAGGGAACAAAGTCCAATACGTGTATGATGTTTCAGAAACCTATACCAAACAATCCTAACTTTCATGCAAAAGAAAGCCTGTGACAACTTGTAATCAGCATTTTCTCCTTTTTCCACTACATCTTGTACCCTTGTGATGATAAATGTCATAATTTTGGATCAAATTTTACTCCTTATCTGCAAATACTTTCAATATGGATATGTTTGAAATTAGGTTTTCTAGTAAAGAGTGTATCCAGTATAGTACAAAATGGACTTTGCACCCATTACTGATGCAGATGCATTTTTGTTTTTGAAATTGTAGTAAACAAGCAAGACCAAAAGAAAAAAACAATGCATAGTATTTTTCCAAGCCAAAGTCTTTTAACTCTTTACCAAGCAACTACTTTTTGGACTTGTCCATAGTGAAACCATTTGTAGACAGCAAATCAAATTTGACACAAATGATGAAATTTGTATTATAGAGGGTAGAAAGCATTGTGGGTAAAGGAGAAAATGTTGGAAACCAGCATTTTTTCCCTTTCCCACAATGCTTTCTCCCTAAGCATCCTCAAAACACAGGATTGTTTGGCAAAGGTTAAAGTACATGTACATGTAAAGAGGCCTTTAGTAAATCATCACTAGTGTGATGTTTAACTCTTTACAAACAGACCTGTGTTTTAACAGCCTGTAGAAGGAAGGGTTTTCAAAATACAGTGGAAAAGGGAAAAAATGATGGTACCCAGATTATTGATGGTCTTGCTTATCCAGAGCTCACTCTGCCGTCAGCCGTTATAGCCAGGTGTTGCAGAATTCAAAATCTGACCACAAAGTGTTCTGTTCAGCTGAAACTTTTGCACTTACTAAATTTATTACCCTTTGAAACAAATTTTCAGCATTCATCTTTGGAAAACATCTTCTGTAAGTAATGAATGGTCAACATTCCTTCATGTTTAACCCTTTACCACACAATCCTGAGTTTTAATGATCCTGACGAAGAAGCCTTTTGAAAACAATGTGGGTAAAGGAGAAAATGATGGTAACCAGCATTTTCTCCTTTTCCAACAATGTTCTCTACCCTATCAAAGAAAAATGCCATCATTTGAGCGAAATTTGAATTGTTGTCTGCAAGTGCTTTTAATTGGACAAGTCTGAAATTTTGGTCTTTTGGTATAGAGTTAAAATACATTGCAACATAAGGATATCATGAGTTTTCTACTTTTGCCTCCTTTTGAAAAATTTTCTGCTGCAAGCAGAAATTGTATGTAGGCAGTAATGTTAAAGTAAGACTTTTCTTTCATGAAAGCCAAAACATGTGAACCATGCTCTGGCAAAAGGGAGTTTAATGGATCTCTAAAATGCATTGTACCAAGCGATCCATAAAATCCTTTTTGTATAACAACCGACTGATTAGTGATGTAGACCGGTTGTTAGTATGCTGAAAATTGACCAAAGGCAAAAAGTTTTGACCCAGGTTAGCATTCCATAAAGGCAGACATGGTTGGATACTTTTCGCAGATGTATTAAACCCCCTTTTCAAAAAACATGGCCCATATATAATTCTGGTCAGATTAAATATTTACCAAAAGTGAGCCCTGGCCGTATGATTGTTGCCATTAGCTCAGCTGTTGTCAAAGAAAACGGCAAGGTGTTGTCATAGCCCTGTCGTCTGCATCATCTGCGATGTCAAAGTGCAAAAACTTTGACCTTTTATCATAGCTTTGTTATTACTGATATTTATTCAAATTGGCCTAGTTGTTAATTATCAAAAGGAGAACCCATACAAAAGGGGCAGGTAATCATCAAAATATTGTTGGGCAGGTAACAATAAAAATATTTTTGACACGGTTTTACCCCTTTTTTCAAAATAGAATTTTCACTAAAAATCAATCTGTTTCTGAAAAAAATTGCAGTGCTCTTTTTTCTCTTTTAGTTAGCATGCTAATGTTGCTTTATTGCATGGTGTTTATGTATATGGATATTTTTTATGTTTTATGTTGATTTATTCATATGGTCAAGTACATGTACAGGGTGTCCAGAAAGTAAGGCAACACTTTTGTACATTTATAATATGGCTTTAAATTTCAGATGAAAAGATAAAAATAGATATATATGTATATAAAATGTGTAAGTTTTTTGTGTGATAATTTCATTCAATTTTCATTATATTACGAATTTTTAAACAGATTTCAAGTCAGAGGTACATTTCTGTAATTGGCTTCATTTTAGTAGCTGATGATGTTTTCTCACTTACTGTTGTCTGTTTTGTATTTGTAAATAAGATATGCAGTTTTAGGGAAATTGATAACCAAACTATTGTACAGAGACCACTGCACAGTGAAAAACAAATTGTATGGTGTACAATGTCTTGTCACGGTGTTATTGGGCTATATGCCTTTAATGACATGATTAATTCCAAGCGCTACCTATCGCTGTTGGAAAAACAAATTTGTTCCCACGCTTAAAAAGAAGTCCTCTACATTGCAAGACACATGGTTTATGCAAGATGGTGTTATGGCAGACATATCTAATTCTGTGATAGACTTTTTATACGATACGTTCGGTGATAGAGTAATATCAAGACGATATCCGGTGGTAAAAATATTGCGCCATATCTTGGCCTGCGCACAGTGCTGACCTCAGTCTGTACAACTTCTTTCTTTGGGGTTAGTTGATGTCAGAGGTCTATAATACCATGCCAGACAGCTCAAAACATGTTCTTAAAGGACATTAAACGTGAAATGAAGAAGATTGATATTGGAATGTGTGCTAGAGTGACAATTTCATCGTACGTGTTCGGCATGAAAGCAGCATAAAAGGCTGTCACACTAAATTACGTCATTTATTACTTAAATGATGCCAATGACAAAAAGGTATTTCTGATTTAAAATCTGTGTAAAAATGTGTAATGTAATGAAAATTGAATGAATTTTCTCACACAAAAAAACTTACAATTTATTTACGTGTATATAGATTTTTATCTCTTTATCCGAAATTAAAAGCCATTTTATAGATAAACAAAAGTGTTACCTTACTTTCCGGACACCCTGTATTTTCAAATTTCAACTTATTCTGGCTGTTGCATTTTGTTTCTTCTCTTGACTTAACAAAATATTAGGAAACTTATTGGTAGACCTATTACAATACAAGCTGAGAAGAGCAGCACAAATGAAACAGAAGAAGCACAATTGAAGGAAATGAAAATACTACTTATTAAATGTATAGTAATTATTGTGAGAAAAAAATTGTAAATCACAAATTGGACAAAGGATTTGTATTTTACTTGTAATAATTTCAGTCATAATTTAAAGAATAAACTCACTGAAGTGAAAAAAATAAGATCCAAACAAAAAAATGTTATGAACTAATATTTCACATTGTCCATCAGTCACATTTTTTTCTTAAGTTATACAATGCAGATAATATGTGGCATGACCTTTAACCCTTTACCAAACAGTCCCAAGTTTTAATGACCCCAAAGTCTTTTGAAAACATTTTGAGAAAAGGAGAAAATGCTGGTAACCAGCATCTTCTCCTTTTTCCCACATTGTTTTCTAACATTTCATAGAAGAATCCAGTTTCTTTAGCAACATTTAATTCGTTGTCTGCAAATGCTTTCAGTTTGGAGGAGTCAAGAGTTTTTGTCGTCGGTAAAGAGTTACCTGGTATAGATACTGATGTTTTTCTAACACATTTTATGCTTTTTATCTAATGAAAAATTTCCTAGTTGGTATGTTGACAGAAATCTTTCCTGACATTTTCGTCCTTTAGAGTAAAAGTAAATGAGCCTTGCTTTTGCTGAAGGGGTGGTAATACATCTTAGTGATGCATTATACCAAGCAAGTAATTACATAATTATGGATCCGTGTGACCCATTTTGTATGGCTGAGTTCTGAGGTAGATCCAGATGCATTAAACCCTCTCTTCACAGAGCATGGCTCAAAATCATTACCTAATCTGCTTTCTTTGTCCTCGTCATATATTACCATTTCCCAGAATGACTAGTTTTAGACCTTTCCTAATCCTCATTTTCTTCAGACATGAAGTTTGAAATACAGAAATATTGCTAAAGTGATTTCTTCGTTTCTTTGTTCCTTTCAATGTTTTCAGAAGCCTCTGTGTACACATTAGGATTATTACCTGGGCTTTTTTCAAGAAAATGCAGAGGTATGTCTTGACCCTGGCATTGTCTGCGTCATGCAAAAACTTTGACAATTTAAAAAGTTTGACACTTTATAATATCCCTGTCATTACTGAACATATTTACTTCAAACTTGAACAAGTTGTTCACTATGAATAGGGGAACCCATACAACAAGGGCAGGTAACCATAAAAGTGGTTTTTACACATTTATGCCCCTTTTTTGACTTCAAATTTTCACTGAAAATCAAGTAACTGCAGCAGAGTGTTGGCACCCGCATGTGATGCTCTCTCTGTTATAGGATTAGAGGATTTGAAACAAAGTGATAACAAAGTTATAGCATCATGAATACAGAAGAAATGTACATTTTAAGTGATTTCTGCAGTTTTTGTTTTCCAAACCTGTCCACTGTTTATGCTGGTGGGAAAGGAATGATTAGTATGTTATTGCACAAGCTTATTTTAAACCTTTTGGTATATCTTTTACTGACAATTTTACCTCCTGTTCAACCACAACTTACAAGAGCAATGTTTGCCCAGGTAATAAAGGTTGAAAACCAACCAAAAGGGTATTGTTTTCTACACATAATATCCCAGCTTTAGAAGCCTTAAATCCACCTGAAAGCTGTGTGCACTGATATGGCCTGAGGTCTGTACATATCACACAATTCATCAAATATATGCTTTAAATCTACATGTCAAGGAAAGTGCAGCAAAAAATATAGCTATGAAATTCAGTCTTTTTGTCTGTTTCACAATGTAACAAACTAGTCAGTACATATGACTACAGTCATGTATTCCAGATTGAAATTATCTTGACATTAAAAGCAATTAGCACAAGATAAAACAGATATTGTTTGCTATTTGAAAAATTACCACACAATCATGACTTTTAATGACCCTGAAAGAGAAGGCTATTAAAAACACTATGGGAAAAGGAGAAAATGCTGGTAACCAGCATTTTCTCTGGTTCTCCCACAATGTTTTCTAACCTATCAAAGAATGAAATCATCATTTTAGCAATGTTTAATTCAATTTGGTCGAGTTCAAAATTATGTATGTCATTTTGTAATGAGTTGAAAATTATCTGGGGCAATACTATGTAAGCCCATAAAAGATAGAACTTTTTCTGGATCACTGCTTACTCGGAAAAAGATATTTTCATTTTCTTGATAATATTTGTACCTTCCATGACTTGTAATAGTCTGCCACAGGTCTGAAATTAGAATGTGTGATGATATTTTTTACAAATCTTTCATTGCAGGTTTTTTGAAGGACAGCAAAGACACAGAAGTTAAGACGAAGAGAGATAAGATAAAGTATCAGTGACAGTCCATAGATGTCACTTACATGTACATATGTACATTGGCCATCCAAGTTTTAAGTGAAATGATAATTTGAGCCATTTTCTGTCAAAAGGGCTTTAGTGTATCTCCATGATGCATTATACCAAACAAGTCATCACATAATTATGGGTCTCTAAAACCTATTTTGTCTAAGAACTGACTGAATCATGAGGTAGAATGGTCCTTGAACATGGGGAAAATAGACCAATAGCAAAAAGTTTAGACTCATGTCAGCCTGCACGTACTGCACAGGCTGACATGACCTGAAACCTTTTGCAGATGCATTAAGCCTGTTCTCCACAAAGCATGCTCATTTATTGCACTAAGAGACAGAGATGTGTTGGAGTTATGTCGATCCTTTACCAAACAATTCAGTATTTCAACACGTATGAAGAAGATGGCTTTTGAAAAGATTGTGGTAAAAGGGAAAATGGTAACATGCATTTTCTCCTTGCCAGCAATGTTTTCTACTCTTACAAAATGTATTTGTTAATTTGAGCCAATTTTCATTTATCCCTTAGGCTGCTAAGCGCGACTCACTGAACTTTCGCACACATTGTAGATCAAGATCAGACTACACAGAACGTGCAAAAAAATGCCTTTGAAGTAGCAAAATTTAGAATTTTACTATCAGCTTGAAAGTTTTGTTTCACTTATTTAGCAGGATAATGTCTACAAATTCTTTGAATATGGAGCAAGTTAGAAATTTATTATGTGTGGTAAAAAGTAAATGTTATGAAAATCATTGATAAGAAAGAGGAGTAACTAGTTGCTAAATATAAAGTGACTGTCCTTTTGACCAATATTTTTCAAAAACTCTACAGCAAGAATGCTTGTTATGTGTGTTAATGGATATGGAGCAGATAAATGAGCTTGAAATACATGGAAAGTTTTTTGTGATCTTGTTCCTTTTTCATTAAAACATTGTTTTTCTTTTCATATACATTGATCATGAACAAAAAATCTCACATATCTTATTCTTTGTAGAAAAAAGAAGCCTCCATAGACATTCTAAACTATGCTTATATATTTCGTGAATTTTAAGACACAGAGATTCTAGATTTGTTTGTTATGTATTAATAACTGCCTTTGCCTGGTAATTATTGATTTCACTGCATCCAAGATGAAGTGTGTTTTAATGATTTACAATACTTGTCCATGTTTAACTCTTTGCCTAACAACAAAGTTTTAGACCGGTCAAAAAAGACAGCATTTGCAAACACCAAATTGTGTTATACTGAAAGGATGGGAGTTGTCTTTAACCACACAATCCCGAGTTTTAACGACCCTTAGGAAGAAGCCTTTTGAAAACATTGTGGGAAAAGGAGAAAATGCTGGTAACCAGCATTTTCTCCTTTTCCCACACTGTTTTCTACCCTATCAAAGACAAATTCGTTCATTTGAACTACATTTATTTGTCATCTGCAAGCGCTTTCAATTTGGACAAGTCCCAATTTTCGTTGTGTGGTAAAGAGTTAAAGGAGTAGTAAACATTATGGGAAAAGGAGAAAATATTGGTGACCAGCCTTTTCTCCATTTCCCACAATATTTAAAAAGCCTTTCTTCCCCAGGATTGTTAAAACTCAGGATTGTTTGGTGAAGTGTTAAAGCAATTGCAAGAGAAAGTGTATGTGTGGCTCAAAGGATGAGATTTGTCTTTAAAAGGGTAAAAATAATGTGGGAAAAGGAGAAAATGCTGGTTATCAGCAATTACTCCTTTTTTCACCTTGTTTCAAAAGCCGTCATCCCTTGTATCAATTAGCACAGGATCTTCTGGTGAAGGACTATATATTAAAGCTATTTCCAATCTTTAAATATGTCACATGTTCAGTTTAACCCTGTACCAAACAATCCCAGGTTTTAACGACCATAAAGAAGAAAACTTTTGAAAACATTGTGGGAAAAGGAGAAGATGCTGGTAACCAGCATTTTCTCCTTTTCCCACAATGTTTTCTACCCTTTCATCATTTTTGCAACAGTTATTTTGTGGTCCAAAAGTGTGTTCAATTTGGTTTGGTCCAAACTTATGTCGTTTGGTGAAGAGTTAACCTTAGCCCCTGATCCCTGCAGACAGAGATGCTGCAGAAGACATAAGAAACATTGTTTTGAAATAGGGCAATCGAAGTTAGTTTAGGTTGAAAACATACATATCTCTAACTCTTTACCAAACAACAAATTGTCAGAGTAGTTCAGTCTGAAAGCATTTGCAGACAATAAATTGATTATGGCTCAAAACATGGATTTTTTCTTTTAAGGATAGAAAACATTGTGGCAAAAGGAAAAAATGCTGGTAAACAGCATTTTTAGCTCCACTGGCCGAAGGCCAGTGGGCTTATGTCATGGCCCGGTGTCCGTCGTGTGTCTGTCCGTCCGTGCGTGCGTGTTAACTTTTATTTCAAACATCTTCTTCTCTGAAACAACATCCAAATTTGATGAAACTTCACAGAAATGATCCTGCCATGGTCCTCTTCAGAATTTCTTGAAAGAATTTGATTCCTTCAAAAACTCTGGTTGCCATGGCAACAAAAGTGAAAAATATTGAAAATCTTTGAAAATCTTCTTGTCTGAAACCATAAGGCCCAGGGCTACCATATTTGGCATGTAGCTTTATCTAATGGACCTCTAAGAAGTTTCTTCATATTATAGCCCTGGGGTCAAATTTGGCTGCATGCCAGGGATCACAAGTTTAACATGGGCTTACATATAGCGACTTTAATTTAAATAGTAATCAAGGGAAATAACTCCTGTTATAAGAGATAAAGTTTGTTACTATCTACCTCCCTTGATTATCAAACTGCAATGACACATGATTGATGTTGATATTCAAGTTTATTGCATAGGACATGTTCTTTTGTCAGGGAGAGTGATTTATTTTGATGCTAGTAGTTATGCTCACATCAGTGGAATATTAAATTTAAAGTCAGGTTTCTGTCATTCAGTTTTCTTTCCAGAACATTACCTTTCATGCCAATGAATAAACCTGCTTGTATTCACTGACATAATCTTTGCACTTAAGATATGACTTTTTTTTTGTTGGGCAGGGGAGAGGTTATGTTTTCCAAGTAAGTTTACTACCATACAGACTTTTTATGCTGTATGTCTCTGCAATGCCATTTAAGTGCATGATGCGATAATTTTACTCTTTAAGAAAGGACAAATTTTTTGACTGGACCAAGTTTAAAGCCATTACAGAAGACAAAATGAATGTAGCTTGAATGATTATTTCTGTCTTTGATAGGGTAGGAAACATTGTTGGAAAAGGAGAAAATACTGGCTGACAACATGTCCTTTTCCCACAATGTTTTCAAAAGCTTTCTCTTTAAAGGTCATTAACACTTTGATCTGTGTGGTAAAGGGTTAAAAAGCCAGTGGAGCAATACAGGGCCATCATGGCCCTCTTGTTTCCTTTTCCAACAATGTTTTCAAAAGCCTTTCCTGTCAGGGTCGTCAATACTCGGGATTGTGTGGTAAGGAGTTAAAAACAATTCATTCTTTCCCACAAAGTTTTAAAAAGTGATCTACTGCATTATGCAAAACATGGTCCAGAGGGAGGGAGGGAGGATTAGTGTTTAATTGTAGAAGATTTCTTCCATTGCCTTTTTATACATTTATCTGCCATTATACCGTACTATTAAATGAAAGTCTATAGTTTTATTAGCTCCACTGGCCAAAGGCCAGCGAGCTATTGTCATGGCGTTGTGTCCGTCGTGCGTCCGTCTGTCCATTCGTTCGTCCGTTTGTCCGTTCGTCCGTGCGTGCGTCCGTAAACTTTTTCTTTAAAAAACTTCTCCTCAGAAACTATTGACTGGATTTTTACCAAATTTCACAGGAATGTTCCTTTGGTGGTCCTCTTTCAAATTCCTTCAAATAATTGTGTTCCATGAAGAATTCTGGTTGCCATGGCAACCAAAGTAAAAAACCTTTAAAAATCTTCTCCTCCCAAACCGCTATTTGGATAGCATTATTATTTTGCAGGAATGTTCCTTAGATACAGGTTTACAGAATTCCTTAAAAAAAAAAAAAGATCTGTCAAAAAACATGGCTTTTATGGGAGACTCATTTTCCTTTTATGGTATAAAGTAAAATCTTTGAAAAATTTCTTCTCTAAAACTATTCATTGGATTTCATTGTTGTTTTGCAGGTAAGTTCCTATGGTGGTTGTCTACCAAATTGTTTCTTCAGTGAGCTAAAATGCAGGATTGAATGATAATTGTTAAAAACTTCCTTTCGCCATTATAGAAATATCAGGCCTGTGGAGCGATACAGGCGCTCAAGCACCTCTAGTTCTGTTCTACTTTTTGATGTGATAGTTTCTTCCTTTAGTGTACTATTACAATATTTACTAACAGGGTTATAAGGGAAAAAAAATCATAAACATTAATTTTTCTGCTTAACTCTTTACCAAATACAAAATTATAGACTGAATTTTAGATTGAAAGCATTTGCAGACAACAAATTAAATGTTATTCAAATGTTTGGTTTTGCTTTTGATAGGGTAGAAAATATTGTGGGAAAAGGTTAAAATGCTGGTTACCAGCATTTTTTTCCTTCTCCCACAATGTTTTCAGAGGGCTTCTTCCCCAGGGTTGTTTAAACTCGGGATGGTTTGGTAAGGGGTAAATTGCAGAAGATTTCTTCCAAAGTCTTTTTATACAATTATCTGCCATATACTATTAACTCAATGTCTGTAGTTTTTATACCCCCGCAAAACGAATGTTTTCGGGGGTATACTGGAATCAGCCTGTCTGTCCATTTGTCCGTCCGTGTGTCCGTCTGTGTACAAATAATTGGCTGTTTCTGTCAAAGTGCTGGCGGGGGTATTAAGTCACATTCAGTGACAGCTCTAGTATATTCTGTTACACTTTTTGATGTGCTGGTTTCTTTCAATAGTATACTACAACAATATCTAATAAAATTTTATCACAGAATTGTAAAAAAAAATCATGAACATTAATTTTTACTCTTGAATATATATTGGGTTTTATCAAGGCCTCCTATATACCTACCCTAGAATGTTGGTGCAAGTCTTGGCTGTATGTGGACAATGTAGGCAAATTCAGTGATATAAAAGATGTAGTCTGATCTTGGGTCTTTGCAGTCTATTATGTTACCCTCTTTAGTTAGATGTTAAGATATTCTAAACAAAGGAAGAAATAGCCTGTTTACAACTGTACCTCCTTTTGTGACAACATTTTTTAAAAGTGGTCTGCTGCAAGAAGAGATGGTAATGTATTAAGATTCCTTTATGACAGAATGCCTTCACATACATACATTTAATCACCATCAGCAAAAAATATTAACAGAAATCTTTCAATGCTGTAAAAATTGATGTAAACATTTTTACTCCATGATACAATGTACAAAAATTGATATTTAAAATTTTTCGGCCTGAAATGACAGCACCAAATACATGACTGTATGTTATATGCAGTTTGATCTTGATCTGCTATGTCCAGAAAAGCTCCAAACTGTTGTGAGCATTCCAAAGTTCAAAAGCTATATTTTACTTGGTTGCCAGACTGTATTAACTTCCACTACCAACTAAATGGAATTAAATTTTCTTTAGGTCTAAACGTAGATTTGTGCTACATTTATTGCTGATTTTGGTTAGAGATTAGCATCAGATAGCAAACTGTGTCGATCCAAGATCATCTTGCACATTCTGTGCATTCTGATCTTCATCTATGCTGTCTGCAAAAGTTGTTAAAGGTGACAATTACATTGAAAGAATAAAGAAAACTTAAGTGGTTCATTCCAGTGATGCATGTTGCCTGGCGAATAATTGAGAGAACATTCAGATATAGAAACGGGTATTCTAGGAAACCAATAAGGGACCATTAAAATACTGTATTGGATATTTTTTGCTGACCTGAGCACAAAGTGCTCTAGGTGATCTTTTGTGGTTGTGCTGTTCTTGCGTCCATTGTGCGTTGCCAGTCGTATGGTTGTCAACATTTACCTTGTGTGCACTCTAGAGGCCACATTATCAGTCAGATACTCATGAAACTTTGTCAGAATGTTTGTCTTGATAAAATCTTGGGCAAGTTCAAAGTTGAGACACTTTCGGTCAAAAAGTAGGTTACTGCACCAGATCTTAGAAAAATCTTGTGTGCACTCTAGAGGCCACATTTTCAGCCACATACTTACGAAACTTGGTCAGAATTTTTGTCATGATAAAATCTCAGACAAGTGTGAAAATGGGTCTTGTTTGGCCAAAGAGTATGCCACTGGGCCCAAATCCTACAAAAGCCTTGTGTGCACTCTAGAGGCCACATTATCAGTCTGATACATGTACTCATAAACTTGGTCAGAATGTTTGTCTTGATGATATCTTGGACAAGTTCGAAATTTGGTCATGGTTGGTCTAAAAGTAGGTCACTCACACTCATATGGTTATTAAAGCAGGATCTCTTCACCTTCATCAACTGTAGATGCTTTTACTCAGGTGAGGGTTTTAGGGCCAATGGCCCTCTTGTTTCTACTTTTTTTATGTTTCTATGTCATTAAATGTTTCTATAACATGTCCTCGTGGATTGCATAGTATTTTCTGTCTCTTTTTGTCGGTTTCAAATGTTACAAGCTAGAATCAACAGTATATTTTAATGTTTTAGCCTATGACACCAGATGAGTGTCTCAACTGCTATCTTGCATTCCGTACCCCTGTGATATTAGATGAAATAAAAGTTGTTGATTTTAATTTTTTTTCTTCATTTTTCCAAGTTTATTACGGTCGTCTGTCACATAAAAGGTACAAACATTATTATACCAAAGGTTGAATGAATAACAATCCATTAGGATGTGTCAGCCAGCCTGAAATCTTTATCAAGTGATCCTGTGTAATGAGAAAGAACTCTTTCGAAAAAATTGTGGGGCAAAAAAAGAGTCCTGGTAACCAGCATTTTTTGCTTTTCCAATGTTTTCTAGTTTCCCACCAAGGACAAGTCCTATCATATGAGTCGCGTTTTCAAATGGGTCTTCAAACGATTTCAGTTTGGACTAGAGTCCAAAACCATGTTGTTTTTGTTAGAGTTGGGCCGCTGCAAGGACATCCAAAACAAAATCTGAAAGAAATGATTTTACAACATAACCATTTTGGTTGTCATGTGATACCAAAAAAGTGCATACCAAAATGGAGTATTCATTGTATCCAAAAACTTTTATTCATTCGTGAACTACTGTGGTATAACCTGTGACAGATTTTACTGTGGAAAGCATTCGGTGGGCTGGACAGATTGAAATTACGATATGCTGTAAACACATACACAAACAGGATGCTGTGATACAACTGAAATACTATTGATATGTTCATCGTTAAAAGCCTGTCCAAAACTTGTGAATAGTGTAGACCATGGTCTTCTTCAACATATTTACAGTCTGATCTCGGTCTTCACTTTTGGCTTTGCAATGGATGGCGTCAAACATATAACCATCATCAATTATCATGGATTTAAAGAATATTTTCAGCGATTGATTCTCTTAACCAGCCTAGGCCCCTTTCGTTTCTTGCAAATGCAAGCCGGGAAACATTGGATACTCTCTACAAAGGAGAATGTCATAAAAATACAAAAGTGAAATCAACTGAAGTTCGACGTATATCACGTCAATCATCCCATCAGACTGTTACAGACCCATATTAAAAAATTAAATGAGTGAATAAAAAAACAAGTAGGTAGTAAATATGATAAACACTAACAACAAGACAAAGCTCGGAACTGTTAAAAACATTGGGTCGAAGTCGGAACGAAAATGCCAGTTTTCTTAAAATAGTAACTAATGATACAAGTAATCAAAGTACAGTATGCGCTCTGGTATTCAGGAGGATGGTGAAGAAGTCGGGTAAATGAACTTGATTTCAAAGGCGAGTTTAAAACGCATTTTCCGGTGACCAGCGCAGATCAAGATCAGTCAGATTTTGATGTATTTGTATACTTTCCAATATTTGCAAGGTACTCTTTTTCTCACAAACACACGAGTATACGTTTATGTGTTTAACCCTTTACCACACGGCAAAATTTAAGACCTATCCAAATTGAAAGCATTTGCAGAAGACAATTTCATAGTGGCTCAAATGACGCAACTTTCCTTTGATAGGGTAGAAAACTTTGTGGGGAAAAGGAGAAAATGCTGGTTACCAGCATTTTCTCCTTTTCCCACAATGTTTTCAAAAGGCCTCTTCTTCAGGGGTGTTAAAAGGCGTCATTGTGTGGTAAAGGGTTAATGCGTACAGCTGCACTGTTATTTTTAAAGGCTTTTATCCTTAAGTTACAATTTTGAATTTTCGCTGAGTCAGTGGGAAATTACGAAATCAGCAGTAGCCTGTCCGCGTAATTTGGTGTCTGCTAAAAACTACCGTCAAGTAAATCTTTCGTTGCTATCGAGAATATTTAGTTTTAAGAATTAAATCAACGGCCATCTTGACCGTGAGTAACGCACGCGCTCCTGGGCACGGTAGGTCGTTTATGTAACGTAAAATAACTTAAGCTACAACGCTAGTAAACCAGGAACCGTGAATTCGAATCCCAGCGCGGCAATATTCATGTCGGTGATTGATGGTATTCCTTGCGATAGGAGTTATTTACCTCTGAAAATTGCAAATATACGCCACGAAAGATTTACTTAGAGGTGATAGTATAAGCGGTTTCGTTCCTTTAGGTTGAAAACTATTCGCAAGATCTTGTAACAGTGCAGAATATGTGATAGAAAAGTTAATTATAAACTGACAGATACTAAAATGGTCGCACTGTTTTCAGGTTTCATCTCTGATGTAACGCTTTATACACGTCCCCGAACCTTCTGTCAAACGACAAAATTTAAGACTCGTCCGTATTAGAGAACAGTTGCAGAAGGCAAGTAAAGATAGCACAAATGTAAAACTTTGTTTCTGAAATGGCGGAAAATATTAGGAAACGAGGAAATGCTGGTAACCATCCTTTTCTCCTTTTCCTATAATGTTTTCAAAAGCCTACTATCTCAGGGTTAAAACACGACATTCATGTTTCTCAGAGGCTTTGAAGTGGCAACCACTTTCAAACTTAGCCCATGGGGGTGATATAGGCTTAATCTTCGCAAGATTGTTTTTAATCGGTCGGCATGAGCCGGACGATTAGAGAGACCACAAATTTCGAAAACCCGTCCGCTGAGGGCAAACTGATGTAACCGCAACTCGTAACAGCATTCACTTACAACATTACAACGCTTAACGTGCCTGTCGTGACCTTATTATGTTTACTACTTTCGGTTGAGCACAAGAATGAGTAAACAGTCCTAGTAAGGAGGCGTCAAGTAATCCCGTTGTCAACTTTTTCAATTATGCAATAAACGGCGATTACAACTTGTTTAGCGTAGAATTTTGTCATTACCAACATAATCAAAATGTCTAGCGAACAGAAACTGAAAAACTCGCAGCAGTTTACTTTCAAAACAGTTATCAGAAATAGGGTCAGTGATGAGTAATTTATGAATGAAACGAGAGTGAATCAAGTGATGTAAACACATTCTGTAGTCGTATACTGTCCATCTTATTCGGCAAACTTCGAGTGGGCCGTTGATCTTCTATATACGCATTCGGCATACCTCGGGTGTAGGTACGGAATCGGCCGAGTTGTGACGAGTGCTATATACGTAGTTACAGGATCGGCCGAGTTGTGACGAGTGTTGTCCGTATATATGTTGTAGGTGTTGAAAAGTTCATGGGTCATCTAGGGTTGGAGCAAAGATAAAATCGCTACAGAAGGGAGTTTGTAAGGAATATTGCTTTAAAGAATGTAAGAATTTAGATTGTACTGCTTTAGAGCAAAGTGATGTAAATGCAACTCGTAACAGGTGCACGTTTAGAATAGTGATTGGCCGTGGGTTGTTTGAAGCTAATGAGGCAAAAAGGTGTGAAGCTGTGAGAGAAAGGGATGTAAAGTTGTGTAAGGGTTATGACCTCTAACTTCTCAGTAGCGGACAGGTCATTACGTAAGCATTTTCAGAATGGACTGGCGATCCCACGCTTGCAACTTGACTAGCCAGACTCTACATTCACAATACTGACAAGCATATCTACCTGATTACGCATCTTTCAGCGTCAGACGTGTTAATTTTTTATAGCCTCTTACAGACACGGCACTACCATTTTGTACGGTCACTGATGTGTTTCTTCTTGATGAGCTTAGACTGGAATCAGTCTGATGACCCCTGACAAAACAATCCTGTGGGGCTTTGAAAATATGGTTGGAAAGAGAGAAAATGTCTTTTTCTAACAGCATTTTCTTCACCATATGAAAGTTTTCGAAATAAAAACTTTGTCATTTGGTTGACTTAAATAGAGCATTTTCTCTCTGTCTGAATCAACGGGAAAAGTTTAGGAGCACGTTATTTTTTCCATTTTTTTCTTTTCTTAGAGGGCTAAGCAAAACTTATTTTGCCTTTGCGGAGAGTCCAGATTCAGAACATGCATTCAGAACTTGGATCTGTCATGCCAGCTTTTCTATGAGATATTCTAGTCAAGACAACAATTACCCTTCAATAATTAAGGTGCTTTTTAAAGCTTGATATGTCTCTTTCATCAATTCAGGGTCTTAAGGTAAAACTCTCAACAACATGTATGTCTCATCGGATACTTCATATTAGTTGATTCTCATCCTTTCCACAAGGTCCTGTTTTACAGATAAAGAGCACAAGGTTTACTGTAGCTTTGCTCCTCGCTTATTCACGGGTGGTAAACGGGGCAACTAGCTCCAAAAGGAGTCAATAGTATTTTGTTGCCTCGTAACATACGGGTATTTGCGTGCTAGTTGCATAGATAGAAAAATTGTCAACAAAGGTAGGTGTCGATTTCTTTAAACCTTGTTCATTTCCTTACCGGAGACCTTTTGAAAAATCCGGCAATGCTATGCGATATAAAAATGACTAAACTTTATTCACCGCTAGCATATGGCATATAAGTATGCAGCGCTTGGATAAAATCTTGGCAAAACTTTCGAACACAGTACTGCAAACCCGCCACTTTATGTAACACGGAGATTTGGAAGCACGGATTTTCTAGATATTCGTCCAACATATGGCCATTACACTACCTGATGCACGTTTTCTGGTATTTTCAAGCCCATAAAAGACTAAAAAACCCAAAAATTGGAAATTAAAGAATTTGTATGTGGAGAATACTGGCAATATTTTTGTGCGCGCCAGTTGTCTAGCACAAGGGGTAGTTGGATAGACAAGGAGGTAGTTGCCTCCTAAAATATGTACTTCAAATGATACACATGAGTCAGCTTTTATCTCAGATTGAGCTTAGTAATATTTATCGTCTGCCAGTGCTTATATTTTCGACCCTGTCTAAATTTGTCATTCGGTCATCGGATGACTAAGTAATACTTTATATAATATTTTCAAGTGGGCGTGTCCGAGACACAGACACTCGGTTTCCCGATGTTTGAACAACTCACAACTACTGAGATCAATAAAATACACAAGGTTCCGCAGCTGCCATTTTTTTCTAGCAACGGAATTTTATACTGACTCCACGTTGGTGCTGCGTTCATTTCTATAAAGGTTTCCGACATCCTTGGTACCCTTATTAGAAATTGGCACAGCCCAAACATGACGACAGTGTAAACTGAGAAAAAAGCAGCTGCAAAAACGTGTGTAGGCTACTTTATATACAGTCCTAAGAATTGGCAACTTGTTAAAAGATCGGAAAACCGAGTGCCTGTTGTTCTAATGAAAAACTGCAAGGGATGGGTGGTATCCTTATCATGCATGTAACTGATGCACCCTCTTAAAGTACTTTAATTTGTTAAATTTGACATATATCTTTATCATCTTTTCAGAAACTAGCAAAGATGTCAAAAATTCCAAATTCTTCACGGTATTGTGTTGCTTTACTTGAGCGATGGCGTTTATGTTTTCTGCTTGACAAGAATGCCTCCGTCGCAGTTTTTCCTTACACCCATCTGAAAAATATATTTGAATGGGGTTTTACGCCGTTTCGAACAATCTTTCAGTTATATCACGGCGAAGTTCACTAACTCATGTGCTTTCTGGGTATCAACAGTACTACGCTGGGACTCTAAATGCGCTGTCCAAGGACATACCCACGTGACCAGCGGCCCGGCCGGGACTCGAACCCGCGACCCTAGTCACCTTTCAGGCCACGAGTCCGCCGCTATTCCTATTTCAAGTATAGCATAGTCATCCAATTACAAATGCCAAATTTTAGAAAGTGTCAAAAGCACTTACATATTACAAATTTTACTAAGCTCAAAATTCTGAAATGAAAAGAATATATAACTCTTGTGTTCCAAAATATGTTCAGAATCCTAGCTAAGTAAAATTACTTGTTGAATTACCCTGTACGGTGCTGATTTGGGGCAAATAGGTTAACTGAATTTTAATTACTAGGCCACTACCTCCTTGTCTATTCAACTACCCCCCGGGCTAGGCAACTAGCCCGCACACAAATTCAGCTATTATTCTACATACACGACTTCTAAAATTTTCAATTTTTGTTATTTCGTAATTCCCTGGGCTTGAAATTAATAGGGAAGGTGCATCAGGTATTATAGTGGCTATATATTGGACGTTCAATGAGGAAATCCGTAGTTTCAAATCTCCGATTTACAGTTTTACCGCTCGATGTTCGAAAGTTTGTCCAAGATTTTATCTAAGCGCTGCATACTTATACGCCATATGCTAGCGGTGAATAAAGTTTAGTCATTTTTATATCGCATAGCATTGCCGGATTTTTCAAAAGGTCTCCGCTATGGAAATAAACAAAGATTAAAGTAATCGACACCTACCTTTGTTGACAATTTTTCTATCTATGCAACTAGCACGCAAATACCCGTATGTTACGAGGCAACAAAATACTATTGACTCCTTTTGGAGCTAGTTGCCCCGTTTACCACCCGTGTTATTAGAATGAAACAAATACATGACCTGTATTGGTCAAGGTTAAGAAAAGTTGCTTTTGCAGACAATAAAAGATCAAGATTAGACTGTCCTTTGAGTGCAGTGCAGATCAATATTATACACATAGATATCCTAGATAACTTTATGTTCACGTAGGATATAGATCTACATGAAAAAAAACGACCATGAAATTGTAATGTTTGGATATTGGTTTCTGACTGGAAAAGGCCAGTAGGTTAACTCGGAGTTTTAACTCTTTACACCACACAATCCCATTTTGAACAACCTTGAGGGAAAAGGCTGTTGAAAACATTGTAGAAAAGGGGGAAATGCTGATAACCATCGTTTTCTCCTTTTACTACGATGTTTTCTACCCTTTCAACGATTCAACTCATCATTTGGGCTACAGTCAAATTCAATTCGTAATGTACAAAAGGCTTTCGATTTTGACAAGTCTAAAATTTTTTTGCTTGGTGAAGAGTTGACGGTTACGTAGTTACCAGTATTAGCTACACTCTTTGGAAGTACGGTAGGGAAATTTGGCAAGCAGACGTTTTGGCCTGGGTGATTCTGCCCAGGACGATTTAGCCAGCCAAAATATTAGGTAGGGCAATTTATCTAGATAAATACGATGGCTTGTTAAAAATGGAGAATTGAATAGCCTACTAGCGGCCAAAAATAAACGATTCGGGAGTCAAAATGCAAACACATTTTATACGATTTATCTATACTATTTTAAAGTATGGATATTATTAAAAGTCTGATAATGTGTTGCAGTACACTCTGTTTATGTTCCAATTGTCGGTAGAAAAGTGAGTCTTAAAACTAGAATTAAAGTTTCCAAAGTTGCTAAAGAATATTAAATTTTTATGATTGTGTATGTGTGTTTGTGTGTGTTTTCTTTTTTATTCTCTAATGAAAGGCTGGTAGGTTCTGATAATCTTGTAAGAGTGACGTCTAAAGCTTGATAATAGGTATTGCTGATTAGAATCCCGTATCTTTTCCCTCTATTACTGACGGCTGGCAAATATCTACTTAAAATATTCAGTTAAACTACTAGTTTGTAAAAGATAGGTTAAGAAAAAAAAGTTCCTAGGTGGCTCAGTTGTATGGTGTAGGATTCGACACCTGTACTTTTCGTGGGAGTGTCATCGGGTAGGATACCTCAGAGCCCTTGCCTAGTACGAGTGAAATCCATGACATACATGAAAAGCAGGCTGTCGTCGCGATATGACTGAAATAATGATGAAAGCGGCCAAAAACACAAAACAGCCAATCAATCAATAAATTCATTACTGAATTACGATAATTTCCACATGGTCCTTTGCAAGAACAAGAATGGATTTCTTAATCCATTATCAGGGTTCTAATCCAGTACAAAAGGCAATACAATATGGGGTCCTTACTCCCATTTTATCCCCGCTTCGAAACCTTCGAGGGAAAATCGATGTATGTGCCCGAGAGGGTCCTTAAATGGCAAAAAAATATTCTATTCTATTTTATTCTATTGTATTCTTTTCTATTCTATTCTACACAGTTCAAACAACTACCATTTGATTTGTGATTTTCAAAACAGTGTGGTTATTCAGTGTCGACCGATTACAGTGCTGACAGCACTTTGATTCAAATAGCGCTCATAGCACTTGAAAAAAGACGCTGAGAATACAAGTTTCAAGTTTTGATAAGCAAAGACTCAAAGGTCTGACTGATCATGACAGTCCAAAACTGTACAAAGTGCATAGATCTATTAGTGCAATTATGTAAAACCGGTAAGAGGCCATTTCATAGTTTGGGTTAACTCTTTACCCTTTTTCCAAACATTCTCATGCTTAAACGACATGCAGGAAGAGGGATTTTGTGAAAAAAAAACGAATTAAAATGAGAGGTAAGGAAAATGCTTTTAAAACATGCACCGACCATTTTCTTCTCTTCCCACAATGTTTCTTACCGTTTTAAAGACAAACCCCGTCATTTCAGCCACTTTTACCTATGGCATGTAAATGCTATCAATTTGATCGAGGGGCCCTGCGTGGCACAGTGGTAAAGTGTCGGACTAACCTGGAGGCCCCGGGCTCGAGCCGCACTGGATCCACTGGGTTTTTCGCAGTAGTGTCCTTGGGCAACACTTCAGAGCCCAGCCTAGTAGGCCTACTGGTAAAACCCAGGAAACACCTGAATATGTGAGCTGTCGCCGTGATATGACTGAAATAATGTTGAAAACGGCGTTAAACACCATTCAATCAATCAATCAATTTGATCGAGTCTAAAAGTCTGTCGTCTGGAATGACCAGCAGACGACTTTGAAAAACCGGAATAGTCGCCTGTAGTATGTTCACAATGTGTTGATGGGCACAATGCTGCTTTTGAATAAGATTTCAATCCGAAAAGAGTCGTCTTCAGTACTCGTATTCTGTTATTAAACAAAACCCAGCTCATATCGACTATATGATTCCATGTGAATGGGATATCATATATGGAAACGAAAGCTGTTTTTAGCACAGCTCAATTAGTTATATTATGAGACATGTTCTATGAAAATGTGGTATTCAAAAGTATTCAAAATATAGTGCAGACCTGAGTCGAAACTTTTTGTTAATGGTAAAATTTCCAGCAGGACCATTCTATCTCATGATTCAGTCGGTTTTAAGACAAAATGGATACGTATTATCCGTCGACTTGCTTGGTATTTCCATGTACATTACAAAAATGCAATAAACCCGCTGTTCCCCGAGCGATGGTCATGCATACGGAAACATTTACTATTATTTTATATAATTCAATATTAGTTTTTTTCATGAACATTGGCGAGTTCTGATTGGCTGAAAATTTTTTTTCATAGCTCCATGAAAAAAAAATTAAGCAGTGCCGGAACTACTTTTGCAGTCAAACTAATGTAAACAAACATGTATACGGGATTTCATAATGCTTTTCTTTCTGATTTTAGATCTATATCGAGTCCGAAGTTCAAATTACTGGCTGAATTTATTTTCCCTGAATACTGAAAAAGAAATCCAACAGTAAATTCAAAGAGAGAGCTGAAAATCCACTGTCACTTTGCTGGGTTCTAACAATCTTATTTTCAACTTAATTCTAGCGTATTGAACTTCTAAACCTGCAAATGTTCAATACAGTCGTTTAGGCAGTAACGGATCGCTGCGTACGTTTTTAATCCATCATATATGGGATAATAAATGATACCATTCGACAGAAAAATATGTGATCTTTCAAAAGCAGTCCACATTTTTAGCTGAAAAATCGTTTAATGATAAAGAATACCTTCTTTTTCGAAGACGATAGTATAGACTAATGTAGTTGAGGGGTCATCTCAAATCAGTCTGAAAGCTGTCTAGTGCCGTAAATCTACAATTAAATCGTTGGTGATGCACTTTTGATATATTTACATGGATCCAGAGTTTGAGTCACAGACAGACCAAGATTGTTTTTAACATTTAACAATTTTAGTCGTAGTCTCAGCACTACCTACCTTCAGTCTGAAGGCTTGCTCCGATGTTATTTTTGTGATTGGGTCTCCGGAGTGGAGAAACAATCAAAAAATAACATCGGAGCTCCCCTTCGGATCGAAGGTAAGCACTACCCAGCCAATCCAGTTGCAAGGGAGTTTTTTTTGTGTGTGTCCCGTAATTGTAAATGAAAAGGCCACGAAATAGACTGTAAGGTTAATTGGCTTCAGTAAAATGGTTGAAAGTAGAAAACAGCATCCTTTTTAAATGGTATTTGAAAGGGGGGGGGGGGCAATTTCAAGGCATAAGTCAGAGATAAAGAGTGGTAAACTGCATCAGTTCACTGTTTAATGATATCGATTGTTGCCCTCAAGTGGAATTTTAAAACAGTATAAACTAGTCAAACCGGTATACTGACACATTCATGAATCAGTAACCCATGGTTGTGTCAGTAACTATATTAATTTCTGTCTCCCATTATATGATATTCTTTTTAGGTGAAATTTGAAAAAAGAGTTTTGACTATAAGTGAGAATTCCTCATGATGAGCATTTTCACTATGTTGCTTCATTGTTTTCACTGAAAGCTCATAAAAAACAAACATGCTCTCTAGAAAGACTCCAGCCAATAGTTTGACATCATTAGTACAACACAGTTTGTTCCCAAATATTTTGTTAGTACATGACATATCATCTTTCTTCATCAATATGAAATAAACATGGAAATCAATGTTGGGCAACTTGATCATAATGAGCACTTTTATCAATTATCAATTTTTTTTTTCGAACCAAACAGGTACATGTATGTTAAAATCTGTTTTAAATTATATCTGAGGATGGCTGTTTATTCTTTTGTAAGGAATATCAATAAAACAATCCACAAGCATACAAGGAAGAAGAAACCAATTAAAGGAGGCACAGCAAGTTAGTTGTTGCAGATATGCTAGTTAGGACGACAGTTTTACCTATTGATACAGAATACAGGGGGTGCAAAAGTAGGTATACAGTGTATAATATGTCACTAATTATACACTGTATACCTACTTTTGCACCCCCTGTATATTGAGTAAAGTGTGCCATACAAAGGATATCTGTCTGATTGGGGGGGGGGGGGGGTTACAACATATTTTGGCAAGTTATTTACTTCAAAAGAGGAGGGTTTTCAATTATATAATGCAGTTACAGCTAATACATGGATTTGCTGCTTAATACAACAAGCTCCATGGTAAGATGTAAAAAGCTTCGACTGTCTGATGAAATCCCAGATACAATTCTTAAAATAAATAATCAGTAACCGGAATATTCATTACACTGCCTTTTGGCATAGAAGACATCGTTTTATTAAGCTCTTTAAGCACACAACAATGTTTTAGACTGCTCCAAAATGAAAGCATTTGCAGAGGACAAATTATAATTATATGACTCAAATTACTGTTTCTAAAAAGTTTGCTATACCTTGAGGGAATTAAAAGGAGAAAATGCTGGTTACAAGCATTTTCTCCTCTTATCATGATGTTTTCAAGACTCTAGTTGCTTAGGCATATAATGAGGGCTATTCCTCTAAATTAAATTGTCTCCCTTGCCAGATAAAGACTAAGGGTAACCAAATAACAGATTGGTCCTTTTACCTGTATTCCTTTGTTTTTATCCTTGGTTCCATTTGGGATGTTGCGATAAATATAATAATGGCTTATGATATATGTGTAAGGTCCCCATATAATTCAAATCAAATTCTGTTCTTAATAATCCCGAACTACATATATATCGATTTGTAAAACAATCTAAATAGGTTTACTTGAAATATTATCTCAAAAACATAGCTGTTCAGTGCAAGAAAATCAAGGATAAAATCAAAGTAATCTCTTTATCAGGACCAATGTAGTACTGGAGAGGAATCAAGGGAAATAACTGAAGAATGGCCCTCATTATATCTGCTACAGTCTGCAATAAATCATAAAAACAACTTGCCAATTGTCTAAGTGGCTGATGACCTATAATTAAACCTGCTACATCAGATATTATATGATTTCTTTGTTGATCTGTGACCATCTTATGTAGAGTTCTATCAAATATCAATAAGTCTGGAATTCACACTAGACAAGCATTTTTGTTATTCATATTGGAGTAGAGCAAAATCGGGTAGTATCGACCCCTTAACGCTCATTCAAGTTTTCCTTGACCTTGAGAAAGTTGTATCGAAAACGTCATTAATCATGCGCGAGACAAATATTTATTGGTTCATTTCGTCCAATCAAAAAACTTTGTAACTGTCTGTAGAAATGTAGTAGTGAACAGTTAAAAACTACTAGTGACTTCTGTTAATATCGAACCTCGGAGTGTAATATCGACCCCCCTTCTTGGCGGATAAAATCAACCCCTATAATATTGTTGAAAAAGAGGAATTATCAGTCAACCTCAGTATACAGTTACTTTAAAAATAGTTTATATTTTATTAAAAGTTCAAAAGTGAGCAGGAATAGGTGTTTTTTTAAGGACACTTTAATGGTGGGCAATGTTGGTACTGAGAATTTGTATTAAAATTTTAACACGAGAATTTTCTATTTTGGTGAAGCAATTTTTTTGGACTGGAAAGAGTAGTAGTAGGTCAGTTGACTTGTAAGTGATACTTTTTATCGATCTAAACATATTTTACATGGTCTATCTAACTGAGAAGACCCTACAAACATTTTCGAGGGAGGGGGGTCGATATTAACCTAACATCATTTAAAGTCCTGCTAATGTCGACCCCACTCATGAATTGTTGACTGTTTGCTTATATCATGTTTTAACTTAATCCTGATACATACCATCGTTTTCTATAAACTTTGAACGACTGAAACTTATAGAAAAAGATACTTTTGTTGAAAATTCTGAATGAAAAATATTTTACCTACATGTACCTTAAAGGTGGGTATTTAGATTTTTCACATCTCACCAAATTAAAAAATATATATATCACTGAAATTTATATGAAAAAACAATACAAATCATCAATAATTAAGAATCATAACGTTACCCAAAAAAAGTTTTTTGGTGGTATTCCCTTAAAAGGCTACGTAGCCTCTTAAGGTATTTTTAGATTTCGCGCCAGAAATCAAAAAAGCATTGTGGGAATGTCAAGTGACTGGCACGTGACTAATGACGCTTAAATTCCATAACATAACAAACATATAATTATTTTCCATAATGTCTTCTTCGGACGCTATGTTTGAAGCTAACCAAATAAAAAAGATATTTACCGTTGAGAGATGCTTGAAGCTTGCCATGTGCAATAGTTTTCATCGAACCTCGGGGAGAGTATTTCGGACGAGCCGAAATTCAAACTCAATATACTCCTTTATTGCTAGCGCCGACTGAGCTACCGAGGGTCAGGAACCACACCGGGACATACACCAGAACATGAAAAAGGAAAAAATACTCATCTGGGGATAATTCCGGTTCAGAGATGGCTGACCGACTTTTGAACAACCGTAGATTCATCATATAATGCATTTAACTTGTAAATTATCTTATCAACTTTTGCATGTTTATCATCAAAATAAGAGCTGACTGTTTCGATAAAGTATTCCTGGCTTTTTCCCATACCTGTAAATTCTATAACAAATTACGCAAAGGACAAGTATTTTATCTTTTACCGCGCGGTCCCGTGTTTTTAACGACTCTAAGGGAGAAGACTTTTGAAAACATTGTGGTAAAAGAAAAAACGCTGGTAAGCAGCATTTTCTCCGTTTTGTCACAACGTTTTCTTCTCTATTAAAGACAAATCCCATCCTTTGAGTCAGTTTAAATTTGTTGTCTGCAAATGCTTTGAATTTGGAAAAGTCTAAAATTTTGTCGTATTGCAAAGAGTTAACGAAAAAGATTGATTGATTGATTGTGTGGTGTTTAACGCTGTTTTCAACATATTTTAAGTTTTATCGTGGCGGCCAGTGCACTTATCCATGCTTTCCTGGAGTTTCTTTTACCAGTACTTCGCACAATATTCTTTCCAAGTCATTAGCTGCTCAAGAGAGGAATGAATCCTGTCGCAATGACTATCATCAATTCTCGGAAAGAAAGTGGCCGAGCCAGGGATCTAAAAGTTAATGAAAAAGAAGATATCGTTTTTAAAGAGTATAAAAAAAATCTGTTGGAAAATTGGACAATTGCTAGTTACAAGTCAACAATATTTTCAAAACCTTTCAACCGTATAAAAGCATGTACTATAACATCAAATAAAAATACGGTTTCATTTAATGAATGAAGAGAACTTTTTTTTGTTTTCATGGAGGTATGAAAAAAAAAAAACTAATCACACTGTATGAAACCGCAGTCCGCGCAGGCTTATTCGAGACTACACTTTCCGTTCTTTTATAATATTCTGTTTCGCGCATGTCTACTGTAGGACAAAATCGAATGTTGTCGGAAAGCAGTCCACGCAGACTGATCTGAGACGACATTTTACGCAAATGCCCGAATGCCCCTTTTCGCGTGTTGCATGCCAATTATTATGGTCTCGTTAAAAAAAAAAAAGGACGAAGTTCCGGGTTGCTAAACAACTATCATGTCATTTAACCCTTTACTTAACCGAAGTATCCCGAGGAGTAGAAGGCTTTTGAAAAAACTGCAGGAAAAGGAGAAAATGCTCGTTACCAGCATTATCCCAACACATAGCTATGTATAATTTGTCGTCTGCAAATGCTTTCAATTAGGACCAGTCTAAAATTTTGTCGTTTGGTGAAGAGCTAAAGTGTATCTTTTAAATGAACGTAAGCGTGCAGTTTCTTCATTCTTGCAGCATAGAAAATAAGTATATTACCTAGTATTTATGGATGTTTTACCTTTACTTTTGATCCGCGGCCAGAAAATATGTATGTATGTATGTACGTGCATATGTATGTATGTATGCCCTTTAATCAAACACACCATGTAAAAAAAAATGAGTTTGAATTATTATCTTTTCATCTGTATTTATCCATTGTTTGTCAACCTCGACCTGTGCATTGCTGTAAGTGCTTGATAAAAAAACGCATTTCGCTACAATGCGCATGCAGAAGCACGGTATGTTTCTCTGATTTTTACACGTTTGATACCTTACACGAGTACTATAGTACAGTAGGTATCGTGCAGGGCAAGTGATAGCTGTCATGTACTCGAATCCAAACTCGGTCAACAAACTGTACAAGGATTGATGATGGTCATTGCACATCAGACTTAAATAACTCCCAGAGCTGACCATTATTTCGAAGTTTATGTGGGAAAGCAGGTAGGGGTTTGAAAAAGTGCTGTGCGAAAAAAAAAACCGGTAAAAAACTACTGGAACGTATAGATAGGTGTACTGTCCTCCATGAAATGTAGAGGACAGAGAATCTCACAACCAGTGTGGTGGCTCATTTAAACAAACTGAACGGTTTTTTTCCCCAGCTTAATAAATATTTTCTACAGGGACGACGAATTTAAGTATGGGCTTACAGTTTTGTAACCAAATAACGCATCATGCTTTCATGACACCGGTGACTTATGTGGATCAAGCATTACAGCTCAGTAGTTTTCTTGTCCAACATGTTGTTTCTTCGAATTCAAGAGTATTCTGTGACAAATATGCGTTAAGCCTTAGAGCGCTTCTTACAACTATTTTTTTATCTTTGCGGCAAGCATAGATCAAGATCAGACTGCACACAAAGTCCGCTTTGCTAAAACATTGTAAACAAAAGCAGCCTTGAAATTACAATTATTTGGGTTTTATTCTTACTTTTAAAATGCCAGATATGTTTATTCCGCGTCCTATGGGTTAGCTTTTTACAAAAAACTCGAAATTTAAACGACCCACACGAAGATAGCTCTTTAAAACGTCATGGGAAAAGGTGTTTTTACTATAATGTTTCTGTCTTTACAAGACGAATCCTATCATTTTAACCGCATTTAAAGTAATGCTTTCTTATAAATTTGATATGTCAAACAGTTTGTTCTGGTCAAGAACAAGATACAAGGTGCAAGCGTACATGTGTACTTCTTTTTTTTTAATGATTTTTGTATACTTTTTGTTAACCCTTAAATTGCCTTTCACGACTTTCTCTTCCTTTGCGGCCAGTGTAGATCAAGATCAGACTGCACAAAATGTGGGGTCTGATCTTTGATCTACACATTCCGCTTTGCTAAGACATTCTTTTGAAAAGCAACCTCGAAAATGCAATTATATGGGCTTTATTTCTAGACTGAAAATGTCTGTTGTGTTTGTTTTGGGCTCTAAGGGTTGAGTTACGAATTTGACAGAATACGATAGTGGTCACGGGTAAGACCGTGTGCTATAAAATCAGTGTGACTGCCGTCGTTGACATTCCCTCACCCTGATATCTCTCAAAAGTTAAGGAAGGAACGGCGTGGTATTCTTGTTATCGTTAAGTGATCGTTTAAAGCTTTATATTTTTTCTACCTTGAACTAAATCTGATTTTTACAACGTCACCAATTCAAAAAAAAAAAAAATGTTAAATCACGTTTAACAGCGCTGTGGACCAACTGTGATAATTTTCAAACAAAATATTTATAATCTGAGAGTCTGAGACCACTATGATGTAACCCTCATCAAACAATCCCGTGTTTTGACAACCCTGAGGAAAAGGGTTTTTGAAATTGTTGTTGGAAAAGGAGAAAAATATTGGTAGCCAGCATTTTCTTCATTCCCCACAATGCTTTCTATCCTTTCAAGAACGAATCCAATCACGTTGGTCATACTCAACTTGTCTGCAGATACTTAGTATTTGAATGAGTCTATTAAGTTTTGTCGTTTGGTAAAAAGTTAATAACGATTGAGTGGTCAATGTATACGGTAAAATTTGTCGAATTGGTGTTTTACTCCGCTGTCAACGTTATTTCAAACATATCACGGCGACATTTGTGTCTTGGTTTTCACCTGCACTAGGATAGGACTCTGAGGTGCCTTTATCTCTTCTCCACACGACAAAAGTTTGGACTCGTTCATATTAGAACCATAAATCGTATAACCATACAAATGAGGACTGTTCATGCCACTGCAGTAGACATCATTCTAGACCCGTATTCACTAACCTTTTTTTGGAACATTCTTAGTCTAATTCTGAAGAATTTTCCAAATTTGAAAGTAACTCAATATCAAACATTGCGTTACTTTCTTAACCTTAGGCTGCTAAGCGCGACTCATGGACCTTTTTGCGGTCAGTGTAGATCAAGATCAGACTGCACAGAATGTGCAGTCTGATCTTGGATCTACAATGTCCGATGAGAAAATATTTTTCCCCTTTCACTTATTTAGCAAGTTAAAGGTTAATCTAGAATCAGGCTTAGAATGTTCTTAAAAATCGTTGGTGAATATGGCCCCTCGTTTCATAAAATTTGCCCCTTCTTTCGTCATAATTCGTTCCATAACACGAATAAGGACTTGTTTTCTATTTTCCCAGAAATCTGTCCCCTTTTCTGTGCATCTGAATTACTGTGTCAGTCAAAAGTCACGTTTTGTGTCGTCTGATCCTAATCTATGCGGTCGGCAAAGCCACTGTTTTCGCCTATGGAGCCGAAGTGGTTTACTCTTCACCAAACGACAAAAATTTAGACCTGTCTAAAATGAAAGTATTTGCAGACGAAAAATTAAATGTCACTAAAATGAAGGAATTTGTTTGTGATAAAGAAGAAAACATTGTTGAAAAAGGAGAAAATGCTGGTTACCAGCATTTTCTCAGTTTCCCACATTGTTTTCAAAAGTTTTCTCCTCCAAGGTCGTTAAAACTCGGGATTGTTTGTTAAAGTGCTAATTTAAAGAGATCCTGAGTTGTTATTGAGAAACTCTATAATGAGTGCGATCTCTGCATGTTATGGGGGATGGAAAAGTCCTTATGTTACAAATTCCGGGTCCTTTTCTAGCCGAAATATCTCATTTAATTATCGACAACACTCGATCGGAAAGCGCAAGTTCATGATCAAACTGCAGATTCCTATGCGATCTGGTCGTATTCTTGTCTGGGTCTATTTTAACAATATGGCACTTAAATTAAGATCTGGTAATCTAGGTTCACGTGACTGGTGGAAAATCCTTAAGTCGTTTATAAGTCCGACCGCTAGTTCAGGGTCAACATTGCCGCCTATTTTTGACTCTGCTGGTGACAGATTTGCAGTAGATGATTATGAAAAGGCAAATGTTTTGAATTCGTTCTTCTGCAGTCAGTCAGAGATTGACGATTCTTTAAACACTCTTCCCCGTGACCATCCGCAATTTTTCGGTGAAAAAATCAATAATATTACCACAACGCCCCAAGAGGTTTTCGATGTATTGCAAACTCTTCGTATTGCTAAGGCATCTGGTCCAGATGGCATCAATAACAAAATCTATGTCTTGATAAGTGTGTTCTTCCATCTGCTTGGAAAACATCCCTTGTGTGTCCTATCTTCAAAAGTGGTGATCGTTCTATACCATCTAATTACAGACCTGTATCGCTCTTAAACACGATGGAGAAGGTTCTAGAAAAAATTATATACAAACATATATTCAATCACTTACAAAGAAATAACTTTTTCACGCCATGTCAGTCTGGATTCCTTCCTGGGGATTCAACAGTCAACCAGTTGACTTATTTGTATAAAAGGATTTGTAGTGCGTTGGATAATGGCCGTGAAATAAGGATGGTATTTTTTGATATTAGTAAGGCATTTGACAAGGTGTGGCATAAAGGTCTCATTTTTAAATTACATGCTGCAGGTATAGATGGTAAAGTTTTATCTTTCCTACGGGATTATCTGTCTAACAGAACTCAGAAAGTGGTTCTTCCTGGAGGATCTTCTAATTTATTATCTGTACGAGCTGGAGTTCCACAGGGGTCAGTATTAGGTCCATTGATGTTTTTGGTTTACATAAATGATATTGTGGACGACCTTGAATCCGTAATCAATTTGTTTGCTGACGATACAAGTCTTTCCATAGAAATCGATACTCCAAATATATCCGGAGCTATTCTACAGTCGGACATTGAAAAGATTAGCAACTGGGCGGATAGATGGTTGGTTAAGTTTAATCCCTCGAAATCGAAATCACTGTTAATATCTCGTAAACGTAACAAACCTGATCACCCAGTCCTTACTATGTCAAATATTGCTATTCCGGTCCAGTTTCATAAACACCTCGGTATCTGTCTATCTTGTGATGGATCCTGGGACCATCAAATTCAATCTATTATTGAGAAGGCATGGAAAAGAATAGGTGTTTTACGCCGTTTAAAATTTCTGCTTGATCGCCTCTCTCTGCAGACTATATACTTTTCATTCATCAGACCTATTCTTGAATATGGAGATATCGTTTGGGACAATATGCATGAATACCATAAGGAAGAACTCGATAAGATCCAAAACGAGGCAGCCAGGATAGTAACAGGATGCACAAAACTAGTGTCTCTTTCAGACCTTTCTAGAGAATCTGGCTGGGAGACATTAAGAGAACGCAGAAACAAACATAAACTCATTCTTTTTTTCAAAATGGTTAATGGTCTAGTTCCAAACTACCTATGCTCTCTTGTTCCGTCCACTATTGGAAGTAACACAACGTACAATCTCCGTAATTCTAATGACTTGGCAAACATAGTTTGTAGAACTAGCCTTTATATGAATTCTTTTCTGCCATCAGCTGTAAACGCATGGAACTCTTTGCCACAAGCTCCAAGAGAAACTAACTCTCTCTCATCGTTAAAACGTTTGCTGAACATAGACAAACCCACTCTTTGTAAACTGTATTTTTATGGGGAAAGAAAAATGCAAATTATTCATACTCGACTTAGAAATAATTGTAGCGATCTAAAACAACATCTCTTCTGGAAAAATATTGTGGCTTCTCCTCTTTGTCGTTGCGGGGAAGTTGAATCTAATACCCACTATTTCTTTGAATGCAGATTTTATCATAACATTAGAACAACACTCAGACAACATATTAGCGCAAAATCTGCTTTTAATATTGATACTGTTCTTTTTGGAGACACTGAACTCTCCCTTGTCGAAAACGAACAGATCTTCCATGCGGTTCATGATTACATTGGTAAAAGCAAGAGATTCTCTTAGTCTTAATCCAATCAAAGGTTAGATCCGTTGCTCCTCTTTTCTGACAATGTACTGTCGCGAACATATATATACAAGTACAACTTTGTATCTTTTGTTGCCGCTCTGCTCAATCACTCAATCACGAATCACATTTCCTTTTTTCTTTTTACTTTTTCAGATAATGAAGCCTTTTTGATCTTTACAATCATTACTACCTGTTTTTTGTGATAATCTTTTCTCTTCTTGATATTATTTGATATTATTGGCGTATCACGTGTTTCAACTTGGGGAGAGGAACTATATAAGCAACATGCTTTCGTTCCGATCCTTTTCACATTTATTTCTTGTATTGTATATGTAAATGTCAATGTATATTGAATAAAATATGTTTAAATTTAAATTAGTCTGGGTCTAGACGGTACTATGATTTTTAATCATTCCGTATCGCAGTCTCCTTTCACGATCTATATACGTACATGTCCATGGCAATGAACTGATAATCAGTTTCTTAATTAAACATATCATTTTTGACTAAGTGATGTCCGAATATATAAAAGGAAAAATGATCGGACTGGTACCCAGGCTAGTCTTGCTCTGCTCTATCCGTAAAAGCAGCTCGCTACCTTACCGTCGAGAAAACACCCTACTCCCTGTAATAACTAGCTAATGAAATAAATTGGCTACAACAAGGGATTTTATTAGCATTTTTCTATGGACAGAGTGATGGGAAAAGGGGGCAAAAATACCATTTAACTCTTTACCAGATGACAAAATTTTGGGCTAGTCCAAATTGAAAGCATTTGCAGACGTCAAAATTACTATGACTCAAAAATGGAAATTTGCTTTGGGAAGAGTAGAAAACATTGTGGGAAAAGGAGAAAATGCTGGTTACCAGCATTTTCTCCTTTTCCCATAATGTTTTCAAAAGGCCTCTTTCTTAGGGTCGTTAAAAGTCGGGATTGTGTGGTAAAGGGTTAAGCGAATTTCCACCACCATGAGTGAACAGTGTGTTGACATTTTACCACGCAATCCCGTATTTTGATGATCCTTGGGAATTTTTTTTCTTCCTTGAAGCATTGTGGGGAAAGGAGAAAATGCTGCCTGTATGCATTTTCTCCATCTACCACAATGATTCCTACCGATTTAAAAACAAATCACATAATTTTAGCCATAATTAATTTGTCGTCTGCATAAGCTTTGAATTTGGACAAGTGTGAAATTGTGTCGTCGGGCAAAGAGTTATAGGCCTAGAGGTTGTTTCGGACTATGAACTATCATAATGAAAAACAACAACACTTATATACATTCTCACTGTAAACTCACAGCTACAATGACCTAAAACTCATATAAATGGTAATTACGAATTTTTGCGAGCTTTTATAATGTAATATCAGATTATCGGGCAAGTATCAAAGTCCAAAGTTCATGGACATAATAAAAGCAGTGAGCGTATGATTTACGTAACGGCTGTATTTTTAAAACCCATTGTTTGATATACGCTCATGTCAAATGGAGGTTTAATGCCTCTGCAAAAGAGTATTGACCCTGGTCAGCCTGTCCAGTCCGAACAGGCTGACTTGGGTCGATGCTTTTTGCAATCGATCAATATTCTGCAAGGACCAGTGTACTCCATGATTCAGTCGGTTGTTAGGCAAAATGTATTTTATGGATCCATATTTATATGATGGCTTGCTTGGTTTTATGCAGCACGGAGTTACACTTAACTCTCTTTTCCCAGAGCGCAACTCAAATATAATTTTGAAGTAAAGGAAATTCTCTTTGAAAAAAAACATGGTACGAAAAGGGGCAATTGCTGAGTACTAGCAAGTGCTCCTTTACACACAATGGTTTCAAAAAGTCATACACGGTAGGGAAATGAAAACACGTATTTGCACTGTAAGAATTTACTTATATCATTTCATGGTTCATACTGGGAGGGAGTTGGATACTTTAAGTCTTTACCAACCGATAAAAGTTTCGGTTTGCCCAAACTGAAATCTTCTGCAGACAACTGAGTAAATGTGACTAAGAAAATTGAAATTTGTTTTGGGAAGGGAAGAAAACATTGTTGGAAAAAGAGAAAATACCGGTACCAGCATTTGCTTTTTATCCACAATGTCTTCTAAAGCCATCTTCTTCATCGACTAGGATCGTCTTGTTCACCACTCCTGAAAATGTAAGTGAAGTGACCGTGGCTGTGAGGTGAGCGTCGGTCTCGTAATCATTAGGTTCGATTACCGGGAGCGGGTGCAAACTTTGGGACCACATGTTCGGCGCGAGTACTGATGTAGTGTCCAGGAAGCAGAATCGAGAGAGACAGGTATAATTTTAGAGAACTGGTTTCTCAATCGATGTACAATAGAGATGTTTAAACTAAATGTAAACAATGAAGACAGGCTCTTTTCATTTTCAAAAAAAAGTGTTCTTTTCGTCGTAAATCTATATGGCGGAAACATAGTGATGTCCTGAACCATTAACTCTTTTATCAAACGACAGAAAAATCAGACCGGTCCAAACTGAAAGCGTTTGCAGACGACAAATTAAAATATTACTAAAATGGTGAGATTTGTCTTTGATGGGATAGAAAACATTGTGGAAAAAGGAGAAAATGCTGGTTACCAGCATTTTCTTCTTTTTCCACATTGTTTTCAAAAGTCCTTTATTCGCAGGGTCTTTGAAAGTCTGAATTGTTTAGTAAGGGTCAATATTCACTTGTTGCTTTAACTCTTTAGGGCCTACTAAATGAAAAAAAAATTAGGCTCGTCCAAGTCAAACGACAATTAATTGTAGTTAAAATGAGGGGATTTCTCATTAAACCAGAAAACACTGTTGAAATAGGAGAAAATACTGATTACAAACCGTCTTTTCCGTTTGTCACAATGTTTTCAAAAGTCTGTTTCCAACATGTATATTAGTATGTTTCATCATTCCTAGATATTAGTATGTTTCATCAAAAAAAAAACTAAATCAGAATAAAGATCACTTGTTTTAGCATGAACGCTTGAAGGAAAAGGTTAACTTTGTATATAGGTAGACGTGGCCTGTGATTGAGGTTACGCAGGATAACGCGTCCAGGGTATATGTTTACGGAGACAAAGTGCACTCTACTTAGATTATATTTTTTTATAATTCATGGTCAGATGCTTTTTTTTTGTTCCCTTTACCACACAATCCCGAGTTATAATGAGCCTGAGGAAAAAGCCTTTTGAAAACATTCCGAGAAAAGAAGAAAATGCTGGAAACCAGCTTTTTCTCCTTTTTTCCACAACGTTTTCTACCATTTCAAAAACAAAGTAGGCTTACCTCATTTGAGCAACATTCAATTTGTAGTCTGCAAAGGCTTTCAGTTCAGGCACATCTAAAATTGACGTCTAGTAAAGGGTTAACAACACCCATCCCGAGTTTTAACGACCTTAAAGGAGACGTCTTTTGAAAATTTTGTGGAAAAAGGAGAAAATGCCTACAATAAGCATTTTCTCCTTTTTCTTACAGTGTTTTCCATCTGTCCAGAAACAATTTCTTCAATTCAGCCGTTGGCTTTCTAGCATTGTTGCAAACACATTGAATTTGGACAAATGAAAATGATTATGTTGAGTAAAGAGTAAAACTTTGCCCCCTTATAAAACACAATATGTAATACATACGAAATATTTCGAGGGGAATTACTACAGAAGCTGGTGTTATGACGCATCATCTCTATACTTTTTAACCCCGAGGAGCCTTTACTGGAAAATGCAGAAAGGCCTGCTAGCTTCCTTACGTAAACTACTATAATTTTCTATAACATGGTACATACAGAAGTTTTTCTGGGGCCTTTTTATATATAAACCACATTCACTTCATATATCATAGAGGAACAACCTATATTCATTAGATCTACATCAATAAGATTGGTAAAATATGCAGTGACCTTATTTCCTCTCAGCTATGCTATATAATTGGTTGGCATAAAATGGGATATATGAGGTAAATGGTCTGTATACGTGATCAGAACTAGGCAGCTTCGTGTCGTTACTAATTTTAGAACATATGGGTTTTTTTCCCCCGATGAATAGCGTGCGCCTGATATAGCTTCCTTCGCTCTGATTGGTCAATTAGAAAAATCGCGCCATGATATAATACTCATTCGATTCATGCATTCTTCAATCTAAACAAGAGGAGCAGTAGACCCACGCGACTCTACGGAAAAGCAAGTAAGTTGAGTTTTATAAATATAATAGGCTGAAACTTTTACGTGAATATAAATTAAGAATTTAAGAAGCATGCTATCTAGATATAGATATCTTATTTGGAGTTCTGGATTTTTAACACCAGACGACAAAATTTTATAGATTTACATGTACTTTTCCAACTTGAGAGCATTTGCAGAAGACACGTAAAATGTAGCTTAAATAATGGATGTGTCTTTCAACGGAAAAAAAAACATAGTGTGAAAAGGAGAAAATGCTGGTTCCAGCATTTTCTCCTTTTCCCACAATGTTTTCCAAAGTTTTCTTCCATGCGGCCTTTAAAACACGAGGTTGTATAGAAGAATGTAAATATATTTTATTTGACAGAAGACGAAATTGCTTGTTACGTAACTAGACATCTAGTCTGGAATCGATTTTCACCAAAAACGTTTCAGTCACATGTACAGGCCTACACGTAGTAACTTTTCACCAGACAACATCGATTTGAATTTTTCCGAACTAAAAGCATTTGCAGACTATGAATTAATTAGGCTCAAATGCTGTGCTTTGTCTTTGAAAGGGTAGAAAATATTTTTAGGGAAAGAATACCTTCAATCTGAAAGGTTGCTCCGACGCTATTTTGTGATTGTTTCTCCGCCACACAGTAACATATTTAACATCGGAGCTATAGTCACCAAACCGGGGTTAGCCACGAGCATGTATCTTGGTTGTAGGAATATTTGTGGAAACATTGTGGTAAAATGGAGGGATAGATAGCATGGTACAAGTAAATTTCAGTCCTTTTACCACTGCAAGACGACTTTAAAGAGCGTTTGCATATTGTTGTATTCTACCGAAGAATGTAATGGCAGCTAGAATTCCCTATACTGGGATGCAATGGTAACCCTCAACCCGCAAAATAAGTGAATTGAAACTTTCAAGCCGATAGTAAGAACTCAACTTATTTCATAGCTATTTTTTTATGTTTTTTATTGGGGGTGTCTCCTAATTGAACAGTGTAGATCTTCGATCAGACTTCACGTTCTGTGCAGTCTGATCTTGTTCTGTACTGTCTGCAAAGGTTCTCAAGTCGCGCTTAGCAGTCTAAGGGTTAAAACACAAACGTGTAACGTAATATTGGTTCTAGTTCTATTCCAAGATCGAGTAGGCGATTCACATGCAAGTGTACTTGTGTTACGACATACGCAGTGAACTTTGCTTGTTTCATAAAACACACGTGTATGATAGAATCCACTACACAGGTAAAGAGATTATTTGAGCGGTTTTTTTTTTCCTCATTTCGTGATCACGTATACATCGCTGACTGTTTTGTTAATTTGTTTCACACGTATATATCATTTTCAAATAAAGATTTCCATATCCTTTTCTGTTATATTTTCAGGGTAGGCCTATTTCAAAACTTTTTTTTTTTTGCATCAAGATTTTTATTAAATATTGACACTCTTTCGTGCAGGCCTACTAAACTGAATTATTCTGCTTTATTATTGCTTAATTATTTGCATATCGCGAATATGTTTATTGTCCCACAAGTGATAAAGCTGTTGTGTGAAATATTAGCATAATTGACAACTTGGATAGGTTCACAAATGACCCTGATAAATGAGTCACGCTCTGGCAAAAGGGGGCTTAATGCATCTGTGATGGGTGATACCAAGTCAGCTATCACTTCATTATTGATCATTACCACCCATTTTGTCTAACAATCAACTGAATCATGAGGTAGAATGCTCTTTTGACATGCAGAAAATTTATCAAACGCAGAAAGTTTCGGCCCAGGTCAGCCTGTGCGGACAACGCAGGCTGACTTGGGTTGATACTTTTTGCAAATGCATCAAGTCCCTTTTCACAGAGCATAGCTCAAATTTCGTTTTAATCCATATGGGTTGTTCTGTTAAAAGTATATTCAATCAGTTTTAATAAGTAATCTCAAAAGAGCCAAAATAATTCAAGGTATGAATTTACAGGGTTTTTTTTATTCGTTGATGTGTGTTTTTTCTTTAGCCAGAACATCTCATCAAAGCGAACAATGTTGAAGAAATATCAGATATCTATAAAAGGTTCGAAAAACAAAACAAAAAAACTGCAGAAAAGGCAATTCAAGTTGTGATACGCACTAACGTATTCGAACGATTTGTATGAGAATATCTCACCATAGCGAACAATGTGGAAAAAAAGATTAGACTGCTATACAAGATTCGATTGTTTGTTTGTACTGGAGTTTAACGCTGTTTTAGCAGCGAAGGTCATATCACGGCAGTCAGTGCACTTAGGCATGTATTTCCTGGCTTTCTCACACCAGTAATGACAGAACTTTCTTTTCTAGCCACTAACTACTTTTCTCGCATGCATCAGGGGTGAGAGGCGAAAGATCGCCGGAAAGAAAGGTAACCTCAACCGGGTATCGAACGCGCAACCATCAGGCCATGTGTCAGATATTCTGACCACTGAACTACCCAGCCGGGCACAAGATTGTAAGAAAAAAGCTATCACAGTCGTGATAAGGACGAACGAACAGAATTAATCGAAGCACCTATAAAACAACAGCTCAACATAGAGACAATGTAGACAAAAAGACCAGAATGCCATACAAGTTAAAAAAAAACACTGTCAGAAAAGGTAACCGCAGTCGTGATATGCACTAATGGACCGACTTTGTTGAACGATTTGTTAACTCTTAGACTGCTAAGCGCGACTCACTGACCTTTTGCAGACAGTGTGGATCAAGATCAGACTGCACAGAACGTGCAGTCTGATCTTCGATCTACACTGTCCGATAAGGAGATATTATTACCCAAAACATAACTTTGAACTAGCAGTATTTGGGTTTTTACTATCGAATTGAACATTTTATATTAGGTGTTTAGCAGAATAAGGGTTAAAGTACAGAAGGATAAAGTCCAAGTTTATGTCGTTATTATAATCATCTAATTGTGGGATGGAATAATCATGTCGGATTAACCGTTTGCCATACTATTCCGAGTTTTAACGAAGAAGCTTTTTGAAAATACTGTTGGAAAAGGAGAAAATGCTGGTAACCAGCATTTTCTATTTTTCTCACAATGTTTTCTACCTTATCAAAGAAAGAAATCATCATTTGAGCTACTTTCAAGTTGTCGTCTGCAAATGTTTTCATTTTGACCGGTATGGGGTTAACACATTACATCCCGATACAATTTTGATGCAGACGACTTCTAACCCTTTAGGAACAATTTTCTTTTTTTTTAAAGCAAACGACAAGACATGAAAGTAGTCCAAATTCATAGAATTTGCAGACGACAAATTATAAACGGCTCATATGGAAGAAATTGTCATTGAAAGGGTAGAAAATATTGTGGATGAAGGAGAAAATGCTGGTTTCCAGCATTTCCTCCTTTTCCTAGAATGTTTTCAAAAGACTTCTTCTTCGAGGTCGATAAAACTCGGGATCGTGTGGTACAGGTTGAACGAACCTTAGAAAAGAGCTTTGGAAAACATACTGGGAAAAGAATGAGATGCTGGTAACTTCTTTTTTTATTACACAGCGTTTTCTATCCTTACAAGGATAAATCGTATCATTTTAGACACATTCAAATTTTCTTCTGTACATGCTGTTAATTTGGACAAGTCTAAAATTTTTGTCGTCTGGCTAAGAGTTAGAAAAGCGCATGCCCAAAAAAAGATCTATTGATATAACCAACATAAAGTAAAATCTGATATATGAGCACATGTATGAAAACACTGTGCCTAAAGGAGAATTTAGTAGCTCTTTCTCCTTTTGGTCATACTATGTTTTCACAAGTATTCAGCCTGAAGACTCGAAAATTGGCTTGAGGGAAGTAAAACGTTTGTACTAAATCAATAATACTAGTTAGGCTACTACTAAATCAATTTTACCAGTAAACCATTTTAACTCGAACACGATCAAACGCTTTCACTGCAGTGGGCAACTTACTCGTACTTGCATTTGCGGACGGTGTAAATCAAGATTAGACCGCACAGAACTTGAATTCTGATCTTTGATCTACGCCGTCCTTTACTGCATTCTAAGCGGGAATCAAACTACCTGTTTACTTTGAATGGAATTGTTCTTATTGCGTGAAAATATTTGAATTCATTTATTTGGCAACGAAAGTTAAGCCTAGGTATTTAAGCCATACCCTGTGAAAAAGAGGGTTTAACCCTTTCCCAAGCTGCAAATTTTGGACCAGACCAAATTCAAAGCATTTTGCAGATGACAAATTAACGGTTGCTAAAAAGATGATTTTTCTATATGATAGGGTAGAAAACATTGTGGGAAAAGGAGAAAATGCTGGTTACCAGCATTTTCTCCTTTTCCCACAATGTCTTCAAAAGGCTTCTATTCCTGACCCGTAAAAACCAGGGATTGTTTGGGAAAGGGTTAATGCATCAGCAAAAAGTTTCGAAAACCTTGGTCGAAACCTTTTGCTATGGGTCAGTTTTCTGCTTGTCAAAATACCTATCTACCTCATGATTCAGTAAGTTGTTAGACAAAACGGATTTTTTTGATCCATCAGTAGTTATGTGATGCCTTGCTTGGTATAATACATCACGGGAGATACATAAAATCCTCTTCTACCCAGAGAGCCGGTCATTTTTACCTCGGCTGTTTGTCATAGCCTTGGAGTCGTTGTCGTCGTCGTCGTCGTGCAAAAACATTTTGTAATATCTCTTTTATTACTGAAGATATTTACTATTAACTGTTAACTATCAAAAGGGGAACTCATACAACAGGGGCAGATAACCATCAAAGTATTTTTTACAAAGTCATGCCCTTTTTTCGACTTAGAATTTTCACTGGAAATCAAGCACTTGCAGCCATGCGTTGGCACCCGCATGCTTTTTTTTTTTTTCAAGTTATTAATGGATTATCGATAAATCGAAATCTAGTCAAATGAATTATTGATAAATTAGGATCGAAATCCAGCAACAAAGTCGAACCTTTAAAATGAATCGTATTTTGATGTAAGTGTCCTTTTTCCAAACGAACTTGGCATTTTTTTTTTATTTCAGAAGACATCCTGTCATGCCCCGTGATAGAAAATATTATAAGACATGCTTGAAGAAAGTGTTAATTGCTTCTCGGAAGCTTTCGATCTATTTCCCTCGATATCTTTCATTTAATGCATTTCCCTTGTTACACGTATTTTTACCGGTGTCGTATGAGTTGTATCTAAAAATAACATGTTTGTACACAAAGGACTCACAATCGGGAAAGCCTTGTCGACAGTTCATTGTTTGTAGGTAGTCATCAATAGTTAGTAAATCGGTTATCTTTGTCCAAGTAAATAGAAAAATGTTTTTGTTTGTGTGAATGGGGTTTTACACCGCTTTCGACACATACTCATATACGTGTCTTTCCTTGGTATCAAAAGCACTAGGCTGGAGCTAAGCTGTGCATTGCCCAGGGAAACCTCTAAATGACTAAAGTAGAGGTCGAATCAGGATTTCCTGGTAACGAATCTGACGCTTGAATTGCGGAACGATAGCGGGTCCCTATATGGAAACTTACTACTTCATTTGGACCAAACGGTATATAGTATTATACTCGCTCTAATTCAAAGCTTTTACAGAACACAATTTAAATTTGGTTCAGATCATTGGATTTATCTTTGATTTGAAAGGGAAGAAAAAATGTAGGAAATGGAGTAAATGCTGGTTAACAGCATTTTCTTCTTTTCCCAGAATATTTCTAGAAGCCTTCTTTCTCAGAGTTTATTAAATCTTAGGATTATTTGGTAAAGGGTTGAAGTGCTAAAAAGTAAACCCCAAAATATTGTGATTTCAAAGTATCTTATTTCCAGCAAAATCTTGCAGGATAAGGAAATGTAGATCAAAGATCAGATTGCACTTTTGTGCAGACTGATCTTGGTCTATACCGTCTGCAAATGGCACTCAAGTGCGCTTAGTAGCCTCGTGGTTAATTGGGGGCTGATACAGGATGAAAAATCGTCTTACCACTCTGTATGACCTATCCCACTCTTTCATGTTGCCCCCATGCGAATTTAAGTGTTCATGGTGTTATAGTTGGACTTTGAACCAAGCGTGTTGTCATATAAACCACTGAAATCTAAAAATATTCATCATTCGATTATATTCATCATTCGATTGCCATATTAGGATAGGAGCAGTCATTGATTTTTTTAAAGGTAAATTTAGAAAAGCAATTAACTTTTTTTTATATATACTTTTCAATCATACTTCATTTTAAACCATGGTGAGGTATGCTTGTTTGTTTGTTTTGTGTTTAACGCCGTTTTTAACTTTATTTCATTTATAGCGTGGCTGCCAGTGCGCCTATCCATACTTCCTAGTAGTTTCTTTTAAAAGTGCTTCTCACAATATTATTTTCAAGTAACTTTATGCTTCACTACATTAACATCGATGAAACAATGTCAATCGGTGAAAGAGGAATGGATTTGTCAGTCATTCTCAACGATCATCAGAAAGAAATAGACCGAGATTGGCATCGAAGCAGCAACCACTGAGTTTCAAGAAACCAGGCTCGGCTTAACTCTTGACCAAACGACAAAATTTTTGACTAGTCCAGATTGAAAGCATTTGCAGACGACAAATTAAAAGAGGCCTAAATGTCGAAATCCGTTCTTGATAGGTAGAAAATATTATGGGATAGGGAGAAAATGCTTGTGACCAGCATTTTCTTCTTTTCCCACTAAGTTTTCTAAGGTCCTCCGCAGGGTTGTTGAAACTAGGGATTGTGTGGTAAAGGATTAGATACCTCGAACATCGATTATGAGGGACCAAGAATGCTCAGTCAAGGAATATTGTTCTTGCTTCGTATTATCGTAGAAAATAAGCTCGTTACACCTTCGCACTGCTTGAGATATATTCGGGGTAAAACTAAGAGAGGGAGGGGGAAATTCGCAATTCTCGGTTAGTTAGTAACACTCATAATGAGAACAAACTGGTATTTCCGAACTTAATCAAAAGTCTATTTGTTGCGAAAACAATGCGATTTTAATATCTTTTTCAAAAAAAAAAATATACATTGGTACAGAGCACGTTAAAGAACCAGGTGTAACCTAAGATGGGTTTTGCCCTATGTCTTGCACTATTCCTCACAACGTGAAATAAATAACAGCCTTCTAGGGGCTTCGCCATATGGGCAACCGGTGACGATGATTAAAAAAAGAAACAAAGATACTGTCAGTTGAGTAATTTTTGTTTATCTATTTATTTTAGTAATATGGCACCAATGACAGAAACAACCACGGTCACGCAGACTTTTCAAGATGAGCTTAAACTTGCCCCGGATGTAGTTTCTCATAAAGACGTCAAGGATGACAAACCACGCCCACCATTAGAAATTGTGTGGAAGAATGTCGTGCTGATCGGGGGCCTACACGTGGCTGCACTGTATGGAGTCTACCTCATTCCACAGGCAAAAATATCCACACTGATATGGGGTAAGGACAGTTAATATAACCCTTCTAGCACCTTTCACAACCAGAGTCGCCTTTGCGGCCAGTGTAAATCAAGATCAGACTGCACAAAACGTGCAGTCTGATCTTTGATCTACCCTGTCCGCTTTGTTAGGACATTTTGGACAAAAGCAACATTGAAATTGCTATAATTTGGCTCTTGCTTTTGATTGATTGTATGGTGTTTAACGCAATTTTCAACATTATTTAAGGTTTTATCGCTGCGGCCAGTGCACCTATCCATGCTTTCCTGGAGTTTCTTTTACCAGTACTCTGCACAATATTCTTTCCAAGCCACTGGCTGCTTTCCCACACCACCGTCATCGAAACAGTGGTCAGCGGTGATAGAGGAATGAATCCTGTTGTAATGACTATCATCAATCCTCGGAAAGAAACTGGCCGAGCCGGAGATCACCCAGCGACCCCCTGTTCTCAAGTCCTGTGCGCTACCGACTGAGCTGCCGAGACTCTTACTACTAGACTGAAATGTCTCTCTGGTTTATTCGGCGTTCTATGGTGCGTTTTGCGGAGAATATAGACCAAGATGTACAGTCTGATCTCTCCGCATCTCTGATAATTGTTTCACTAAGTAATTGTTTCATTCCTAGTCTAACTCTGAGCAATCAAAATATAATTAGCGAAAGCTACTATTATTGTGATGTTCATCATCATATATTTGGCAAGATACGAATAAACCAGACAAGAGTTCACATATGGATAGCTAAGCAAAGTCGCCTTAGAAAGTGCGTGTCAAGATTAGACTTAACAAAACGTGCATTCTGTTCTTGATTTTACAGTAGGGTCGATCATTGGCTTAAAAAATCTAAAAATAGAATTTATAGCTTCCTTACAGTGCCAAATATGTGAATGCGACCTCTTTTGACAACCTTCCCCCAAACTCAGAAAGAGCTTAAAGGATTGACAGAACAAGCGGAAGGTATAGATCTATGATCAGACTGCACGTTCTGTTGGTCTGATCTTGATCTGTGCCGTCCGCAAAAGCCTCATCTTTCTGTCCATGTTTCTGAAAGAGTTAACTTTGTACTTGAAATGACAGGTAAATGGTGGCTAGCAATAGTAATCTTATAAAATCTAATCATTTTGCTTTTTGTCTATTTTCAGCCTATATACTGTACTATATCAGTGGTCTAGGTATCACGGTCGGGGCACACAGACTCTGGGCTCACAAGTCTTTCAAAGCAAAACTTCCGCTCCGTATTCTGCTGGCCATATTTAACTCTGTGGCTTTTCAGGTAAAGAACCATTTTAACATTGTTTTCCGATAATATTTCGACTCTAAATCGGTATAGTATTAATAAACCCTTTACTAATCCATTTCATACTTTTTTCACGACCCTGAGGTAAAAGGATTTTACAGACATCTTGTGGGGAATGGAAAAAATGCCAGTGATCGGCACTTTCTCCCTTTTCCACAAATTTAACTACCCGTTAAAAGACAAATTCTGCCATATTAGCAACATTTGATTTGTCAACTGCTTTGCGTACAATATATAGGAGTCTAAAAAATAGTTGGGAAAAAACCTAAGTAAATTAGTAATTTTGTTACCGATGGAGAAATTGCTACCAAAGAACATCTTTTGCATTCGTCACTCTGTTTTCAAAAGCTACTGTTATATCGACACCGCTGTTTCAAACGTTGTAAATATCGTTTTATTATCTTAAAATAATATCACTGTTTAAGTGACAGTGACAAAGATCATCTCGAGTAATTATGTATGTAATGTACCCACATTCTACGAGAGAGAGAGAGAGAGATGATTTCTGAAATAACATGCCTCACTTACTTTGTCTTTGCCAGAATGACATCATAGAATGGGGACGTGATCATCGAGTGCATCATAAATATTCAGAGACGGACGCCGACCCTCATAACGCAAAAAGAGGATTTTTCTTTGCCCACGTTGGCTGGCTGCTCGTTAGAAAACACCCGGATGTGAAGACTAATGGCAAGAAAATTGACATTTCCGACTTGCTGGCAGATCCTGTCTGTAGAATTCAGAGAAAGTAAGTGTTTTTGAATCAAAATCTCAGCGACTTTTATGTGAGTCATGCTCTGTGAGAAGGTAGTTGAATGCATCTGCATAAAGTACGGACCTATGTCCGGGCAGGCTGACCTAGATCGAAAGTTTTTGCTATCGTTAATTTTTTCTGTTTGTCAAAGGACCATTCTATCCTATGATTTTCAACGGACTTTTGAGCAAAATAAATCTATGTCCAGCAACGACTTGTTTAGTATATTGCATTACGAAGATTATTTAAACCTTCTTTTCCAAGAGCACTGCATAATAATGGCCTGCAATAGGCGAAAAAGGGCATTCGGTCATTTGCGTAAAGTTTCGTCTCGGATCAGCCTGCGCAGGTCGTGCAGGCTAATCCGAGACAGCACTTTACGTCAACGTTAGATTTTGTCCCACAGTATACTTGCGTGAAACAGAAAATCACACACGATCGGAAAGTGTTGTCTCGGATCAGCCTGCGCGGACTGCGCAGGCTGATCTGAGACGACACTTTACTCAAATGTCCGAATGCCCCATTTCGCGTGTGGCAGGCCAATTATAATGTCTTAGCTTTTCTCATTGATGTCTGTCTGCTGTCTGTGTGTGTGTCGCCTGTTGGTGCGATAATAGGCTGTTCTAGCTCTTAATTTGTTTCCCCACAATCTGTCTGTGGACCTTCCATAATCCAGTACGAATGACACACAGAAGCACTTGAAAGAAAGAGAAATGTGTTTTTTGAATGATGTGCTAATTTTTTTCCCCTCAGTGTACTTATGTATAATTATTTATAAAATTTAAAATGCATTTTTGATATCCACAAAGAACGAGGATCTATATTGTCTGTTACAAAATTGATTTGTTTGACGAGGTACTAGTAATTAGTTTTCTGTCAGATACAAAAATATCGACCAAGACTGTATTTTCCACTTTAAAAAACTTGGGCTCTAAGTTTTAAATGTTTTTACTAGCTGGGATAGATCCTTTTTTTTTTGTTATAACAGAAGAGTTCTCAAGTTGTTTATTTCTTTACACGCAAAATTTAAATCCGATTGATTGCAGTATATAATTTGACTTTACCATGGAGCTTTGTCTGTCCACTGTTAGTTTACGTGTTCTTTATCAGGATCTTGAAGCATATCTATATTTACCCTTAACGCGAATTATTGACCTTTTGCGGAAAGTGTAGATCAAGATCAGACTGCACAGAACGTGCAGTTTGATCTTTGATCTACACTGTCCGATAAAGACATGTTTTTCAAAAACAAAAAACCTTTGAAATAGCCAAATTTGGGTTTTTACCATCGGCTTAAAAGTTTCCTTTTATTTATTTAGCAGGATAAGGGTTAAGTTATGCTATTTTATTTGTTTGTTCCCTTTCATAATGAAGAAGCTTCTGTCCTTTCCAGGATTTACAAGCCGTCTGTGATTCTGATGTGTTTTGTTGTACCGACCATTGTCCCAGTCTACTTTTTCGGGGAATCCTGGGTAAACGCTCTGTTTATACCGGCCTTCCTCAGATATGCTTTCATCTTGAATGTCACGTGGCTAGTAAATAGTGCTGCTCACTTATGGGGAGAGAGGCCCTACGACCACAGAATCAATCCAGCAGAAAATCCGGCTGTGGCTTTGCTGGCGGTTGGAGAAGGTTTCCACAACTTCCATCACACCTTCCCACAGGATTACTCTACTGCAGAGCTTACCTATTTCCTAAACTTTTCAACATTATTTATTGATATTTGTGAAAAGCTGGGCCAAGTTTATGACAAGAAGAAGCTCCCGAAACACGTAGTGGACCAAAGAAGAAAACGGACTGGAGATTTATCTTTCACGAAAAGTAGTTGAATCTAACTTTTGACTTAAAGTCTTAGGACACTTCAATCTCTTTGTTTGATAACTTAAAGTTTAGAATGAATTATTATTTAGTATTATGTTCATATTTTCTTTTTTTCTCTCAAAGAAGTGAGTAATGGCTTTATAAGTACTTTTATATAAAGAGTTTCAATGAATTTTCGTGGTTAAAACGTCAAGTAGACGTTGTAGTGAAACTACATGTCCTGCCACCACCGAAGTACATTAACCCTTTCAGCCCCAAATATATAAACTCGACCTTTTTTGACGGCCGAAAATATAATTCTATGAGTTTCAGAAAGATTTTTATCTTACAGGCTTGACTAAACAAGCGGATGGCATAGATCCAAGATCAGACTGCACGTTATGTGCAGTCTGATCTTGATCTGTGCCGTCCGCAAAAGGCTCGGATTTGGCCTATGGTGGCGAAAGGGTTAAAGCCATATCAGACGACAGAGGACAGAATTTAGCCTTATCCAAACTCAAAGCCTTTGCAGATGACTAATGAAATGCTGCACAGATGATGGGATATGAAATTAAAACGGGAGGAAACATTGTGGGTACTGGGGACTAGTGTTTAATTAATTTTTGTGTATTAATTTGTAATTCCATCCCTTTTAAAATCATCACAATCTGAAACATATTCTTGGGAGGTTGCCCAGGTCTGTGCTCCAGTCTGTATAACTCTTTACCAAACGACAAAATGCTAGACTGGTCCATATTGAAAGCATTTGCAGACGACAGATTACAAGTGTCTCAATTTATGAAATTTGCCTCTGAAAGGGTAGAAAACATTGTGGAAAAAGGAGAAAATGCTGGTTACCAGCATTATCTCCTTTTCCCACAAAGTTTTCCAAAGCTTTCCTTCCCAGGGTCGTGAAAACCAGGGATCGTTTGTTACAGGGTTAAGTCCATTTCTGGCTCTTGACTATAGAGACTTACCTATAGATGGCGTTTTGGAATTTTTGTCTCAACTGCGTCTTTGTTATATATCATTTGGAATACGGTTGACAACAAATCGATATTTTTCTGTTTCCTTTTTGTGTTATAATTGTAGACCCGGGGTCCGTATTCATCAACCATTTTTTCAGAATATTCTTGGTCTTACTCTTCAAGATGTTCTAAATTTGAAAGTAACGCAACTGCTGATTGGATCAGAAGTTCTTTAACTTTCAAATCAAAACCAAATCTCCAGAACAAAGCTAAGAACAATCTTAATAATGGCTGGTGAATACACACTAATCACTGCACAGGGCGTGCATCTTTATCATGGATCCACAATGTCCGATACTTCGATGGAATCTTTTTTTGCTAAAATTGCATTTAAATCGCAATTCTTCTACTTGAATTACCCAGCAGAAATATTTAGGACAACTAAGACTTTTTTCACTCCAGTAAACAGCTTGGGGAAAATATTGAGGGAAAAGTAGCGAATGCATGTTAAATCACCGTTTTCAATTTATATGTTTTCGTACTTTTGAAAACGAGTAGTTTTCTTTCCGTTAAACATTTAAATATTTACTGTTTTTGTAATTCGTAATATGGGTAGTTTCTGGCTGGTCTAAAGACTTGCTAGAAAACTGTAAGTACAGAGTGTCGAACTTGTACGGAGTAATTAGACAGATTGCGGGCTACCACTGATCATGAACTTTAGATAACACTTTTTTTTTCTAGTTATAGACTGAAAAAATATCAAATGGTATCGATTTACTTTTCATTGCTTAAGAATATATTCTGTCGACGGAAATGCGACTTGCACTTCCGTCTGAAGTCCCCGGCAATAGGAGGCTGAAGCCATGCATTCTGAAATGTTTTCTTTAACTAGTTCTTTCCCTTATATTTCAAGTAACACAATTTCTGATTTGCTAAACCATTTAGTCAAGCTAATTGAATATCGCTTTACTTACAAAATTTAGAAGAGAACTAAGAATTGCAATTTAGAATGGTATACTGAATACGGGCTCTTGTTGACTCTGCTACTGTTCATAACGGCAAGACAGATGATGATGCGGACAATGTATAAGTAAGATCTACAAAGTGAAGCTTGATTACACTGTACAAAAGGGTTTGCTTGGTTTTTTTTTTTTTTCAGAAATTCTGGCCATAACGCTACTGTGTATCATATTCATACTGCACTCAAACGCCCAAAATATCTTTATAGTGGTGATTTTGTCACTGACTGTCTGTATAGAATTATAATTATTTATGCTGCTACATTTTTTCTTGATCATGACATATCAGTGAGTGCCCAAGAGACATGGAATGCTACAGCATATTAACCTCTTTTGTGATTTCTTGTATTTTTTGAGAAACTGGGGTTGTACACGAAACAATATTTGTGGTTGTTGACTAAAGAAATCGGAATCGTGTTTTGTTAAATATGTAATATTTGTGAACAATTTCTTATTAAAATGTCTTTTTTTCTAGTTTTCAAATTTTCGTTTCTCGTTCGTATCTGAAACAACTCCACCATTAACTTAGGGGAGTACGCAAGATAAATGAGCCATACTCTGGGAACTTAATGCATCTGCAAAAAGTATCGACCCAGGTCAGTCTGCACAGTCTTTGGAGGCTGACCTTAGTCGAAACATGTTGCTATTGGTCAATTTTCTGCATGTCAAAGGACCAGTCTACCTCATGATTCAGACAATTCTTAGACAAAATGACTTTCCTTGATCCATAGCTATGTGATGACCTGCTTAGTTTAATGCATCACCGAGATGCATCATGAAACCCCTTTTTGCCAAAGCAAGGCTCAAATATTGATTGATTGAATTGATCGATTTTATGGTGTTTTACGCCGTTATCAATGATTAGTTCAGGTGTATACCGACGTCAGCTCACTTTTTCATATATTACTTAGGTTATATTATTGTATTAGGTTTAGTTGCTTGAATGTCTTGCCAAACGACACTCCCGCATTGAAAGTAGGGCTTAAAGTGAGGATCGCATCCGGGGCCTGCTTGTTTCGAATTCTTTCACGTTCACCACTGAGCCATGCAGAATTGCTTCACAAACTTGTAAATGTGGTTATTGTGCATCCGATTCCAAGATATCCGATATCCAACATAACTGCGCAAAAAAGGAACAGTCAGACTTCCTTGCGTACACCTTGTAATTGTCACACGTTGTCTAGCATTCTTTCCTCCTTCTTCTTCTCCATCTCTTCTTCTTTCATACCGGAGAGATATGAGAAAAACGGATACCCAAATGGAAAGAAAATTTACTCAGATATTCAAGGAGTAGGAAATTCGCGGGATTCATGTTAACCCATTACCTAATACACCATTTTGAGACTGTCCCAAATTCAAAGAAGCTGCAGACGACAACTGAAATGTGGCTACTAGTGGGTTTTAAGATACAGATTGCATAGAAAACATTGTGAGAAAAGGTGAAATTGCTCATTTTGAGCAATTTCACCTTTTCTCACAATGTTTTCCTAAAGCTTTTTTCTTCACTGTGTTAAAACGAGTATATATGGAGGAAAGACTTTGATTTCGGGAAATTATTTAGCCTTGGTTCACTGCAAGATTGAAACAAAGAACATGGAGTGTCAAGGATATATCAAACCTTTAAGCTGCTTCGCGCGACTTAGACATTTTGCGGACAGTGCAGATCAAGATCAGACTGCACAGAACGTGCAGTCTGATCTTGGATCTACACTGTCCGAGAAGAACACATTTTCCTCCAGGAAAATAACTGTGAAAAAATTAATACTTGTGTTTTTTTTTTTAAATCGACTTGAAAGTTTTATCTGAATTATTTGGCAGGTTAGGGGTTTACAGGTCCTGAACGGTGATACTGACTAAGGGGATATCATGGGCTGTTCCTAACTTCACATTGGCCCACACATTCCTTAGGCCTGTGTGTCTCTATAGCTTTTCAAGCCTAATTAACTCTTTGCCATTCGACAAACTTCTTTTCTCGTCCAAATACAATCAGTTAAAGACGCCGAATTTTACTTCGGATCCAACGATAAGTCTGGTCTCTGGAGGAGCGGAGAGCATTGTGGGAAGGCGAGAGAATTCTTGTCACCGTTTTTTCCCCCATTCACACAATGGAGTCAAAATTTTGCTTTTCGGGGTCATTAGAACATTGGATCGTTTGGCAAAGTGTTAAGTGTTTAACGAAAAAATTTTCACACTATATGGTTATATAGTAATATGGCTGGTCGATTGATTGGCTTTTGTAACTGACTATATGATCAATGCAGAAGCAAGTCTATCTGTAAGGAAAATGTATACGATGCTAAATACCTTAATCGTCCGTGCTCATTCTCCACTTTTCCGGCTTTCTTTCCTGTTTTCTCTGTCATGTCTTGTTATGGCATTTGATTATTTAAACTCATTTATTTTAAATGACCTATTAGATGTGAATTATGTATGTGTACAGGGTGTTTCATAATATGTGATACACTTTCAAATAATTGTTGCTTCACTGATACTATAGATATAAACACAATGCTTGTACTATAATAAACTAGACACGTCACCATTTTGTATGCAACGTAAATTACGGGAAGACGTTGACGTCATGACGTCATATATATCGTCATTATTAACTGTAATTTTCAAGATGGCGTTGTCGATGGAAAAGTGTCAGGATATCATAAAATTATACTATGAACACCGTTCTATCGTAGCTGTAACCAGAAGAATGAGGCAACTGTACCCTGGCGATAGGAGGGTGACCAGGCTACAAGTAAGCAGAGTAGTAAAAAGGTTTGAGCAGCATGGAAGTGTACTGGACCAGAGACACAATAATCAGGGTCGACCTAGGACGAGCAGGAGTGACGAGAATGGTGCAGAGGCAAAGCAGGTGATTAGTGAAACACCACAGAGGTCGGTAAGAAGGGTTCTTTCTGATGTTACAAATCCCTCCAGTGTGACGAGTGTGTACAGGGCTCTAAGGTTCGATTTAAAACTAACACCCTATACAATACCAGTGCTCCAACATCTGAAAGACAGTGATGTCAACCAACGTCTTGATTTTTCCATTTGGATGACAGACAATGCTGAGGTTCTTGAAAACGTATGGTTCAGTGATGAGTCTCACTTGGATCAACAGTTAAACAAACAGAACCATCGCCACTGGTCAGATGTCAGACCTGGCATTTTTGTAGAGAAACCATGTCATGCTGAGAAAGGAACGGTATGGGCAGCCATTAGCTCTACAGGAATAACTGGGCCATTCTTTTTCCAAGATCAAGACGGAAACACCGAGACCATTAACAGTGAACGCTATTTGTCTCTTCTGAAATACAAGTTCCTGCCTGCACTCCGTCTGAAAGGGGTTGATATGACACAAACATGGTTCCAACAAGACGGTGCCGCTCCACACACCGCGCAGAGAGTTCTTGAATGGCTTAGAAAAACATTTGACGCACGATTCATCTCTCTGAAGACGGAACGCCCTTGGCCACCCCACTCTCCGGATCTCAGTCCTTTGGATTTCTTTCTTTGGGGTCATCTCAAGGACAGAGTTTACAAAGTGCAGCCGAAATCAACAGAGGAGCTTAAACTGTCCATCAGACGTGAAATCAGAAAGATAACAAGTGATATGTGCAATAATGTGGTGATAAATTTCATGAAACGTGTGGAGATGGTGCGACGCCATAATGGACGTCATTTTGAGTACATGATGTAAACGGACCCTTTTTTCAACCGTTGCTTAAATATTTTATAGGTAACTGTAATGGGTAAAACTACACTTATAAAATTGGACAGCATTTCCCTTTAATATGGTACATTTTTCACTGTTACGGACATTCTAACATAAAAGAGACATTTGGTTTAAAGTGTATTACATATTATGAAACACCCTGTATGTACGAAATGCATGTGTATGCATAAGTATTCAATAAAATCTTGAATCTTGAATCATTCGGCGCGAGTACTGGTGTAGTTCCAAAGAAGCAGAATCGAGAGAGATAAGTAAGAACTTGTTTCTCAATCGATGTAAAATAAATATGTTTAGATTAACATAAAACTTCACTGTTGTAATATTTTATCTCTCAAAGGTGTCCATTGCTTCTGTTTCTTTCCAAAACCGATTTATTACTTAACCTATAACCTTCAAAATACGTGAAATGAAACTTTTAAGCCCGTACTAAAAAACCCAAATGTTACTTCAAAGTTATTTTTGTGGGAAAAATAACCCCTTATTGGATAGTGTAGATCCAAGATCAGACTGTACGTTCTGTGTTGTCTGATCTTGATCTGCACTGCCGCTAAAGTTCCTTGAGTCACTCCTAGCAGCCTAAGGTTTAATCTTTCTAAGGTTTATACACAATATATCTTTCTTTTATCAGTGTAGTGAAATACACATATCTCTGAAACTAAAAAAAGAATAATTTTAATCCTTTCAGAGCTATACGCATAGACAATATTAGGTCTTGAAGGTGGCGTAGATCAAGATCTGGGTGCATAGTACGTGCAGCCTAGTCTTAAAATTTAGCTAGCACAGTCTCCAACGGTACAACCCCACTACAAGGATACTGGTTTTTGGAAGGCGAGATTTTCATTCTCGCCTTCATATGTCGCCGCTCGGCTGTTTGCTGCAAATGCCTCTGAACAGTATTATCCAAACGCCTTTCAAATAGTTTGATATTTCTCGAGTACATAAGAACAAAATCATGTCGAGACCATCGTAAATTTAATCAGAACAACAAGAAGAAACTTCAATTTTTTAGAAGGAATGAAATCGAATTCTTGAAAAACATCTTTTTGTCAAATGCAAAATACTTTGGATCAGTTGATTGTTACGATGGTGTTGCTACAGCAACAAATAAACTGTAATTGTAGTAAGCCAATAGAAAACTACTAAAATGACGTCATTGGACCTACTTCTACTCCACAATGCATAAACAACTAATCAATCGGATAGCTCTTTTTGAATGACGTGTCGCTGACAGGCCTCTTTTCTCTGTTGAGAACATTGTTCTGTCTATGAGAAATAAAATTTAAATGAAATAAATTCTTAAATAAAGTCAGATCGTTTCTTTCCTTATATACGAGTATGATCGGACTTTATTTGTCAAAATGACATTAACATGATCTGTAACCTTTTTATAACACCATATAGTTTTAACTTCTTCTTTTGATCATCACGGTGCTTAACGTTCAGCAATCATTCATAAATATTTAACCCTTTACCACTCAATGCCGACTTGTAACGACTCTGAAAAAGCAAGCTTTTGAAAACATTATGGGAAGTGGGGAAACTGCTGGAAACCGGCATTTTCTCCTTTAACCACACGGTTTTCTACCCTATCAAGAACAAATTTCGTCATTTGGGCCACCCTGAGTTTTTCGTCTGCAAATGCTTTCAATTTCAACTTAGTCTGAAAGTTCGTCGTAAGGTAAAGGATAAACGCTTATTATTGTGAATTGTTAACGCAATCACTTACCTCCATCATCATTAAAATTGAAATCTTTATGTAATATAATCCATTTATTTTCCTCGAAAAAATTTCCTTCAACTACACTTTTTTTTTTTTCAAAACTGAATGACACAATGATAAAATTGTCTTGACACTGAGAATCCCACTGTCCTAGAATGCATCGGACGTGTTCATGTTTTCCTAAGGACACAGACCAAGGGCCTATATCTGTGTAACTGTACACGATATATTGTTGTCGAACAAAGGAATAGGGTGTATCAATGCACTGACGGGTAGGCAACCATTTTTCTTTCATGTTTGCCGACAACATGGACAAGCTGAACATACATTCCGGTTACGTGGGACTAATGAAACACAAGCGTTAATGTCAGTGAACCCTTAGACCGCTTAGAACGTCTGTCCCTTTGGCAGACAAGGAAGATGAATCTATGGTCTGCACAAAATATGTAATCTTATGTCGGATCTACAGTGTGGGCTACCTTGTAATAATCCGACCAAAACAGCCGTGGGTAGAGTTGTAATAATGAAGCATTCTTCCCGATATGAATAATGCCAATTTCATTAATCCAGCGCTCTAATGGTTAACAGGGTCATAGATTACAAGAATCGTATAAACACGGAACATCCTCGGACGTCCCTCATGGGACCTACGAAGTCACCCGTCAAATGATGAAGGTTATCCTTAATAGAATGGTAAACATTGTGCGAAACGGAGAAAATGTTCGTTGCCAGTATTTTCTCATGTTCCTGCAATGTTTAAAAAAACCTTCCTTTTTTTAAAAGCCCCATTCTTTAAGGTCATTAAAACTCAGCACATCTAAAGGTTTAAATCTCTGTTTTTGAACACTGAAAGGAGTTTGTTTTGAAAGTCTTTCATTCTTGATAAAATATAATTGAAATAAAATGGTAAAGAATTAAAAAAAAAAAACCTTTTTACCAAAAGGCAAAATTTTGACAACCTCATGGGGAAAAAAAAATCTTCGAAATACTTTTGGAAAAGGAGAAAATGCTAGTAACCAGTATTTTCTCCCTTTACCACTATGTTTTGTACTCTTTCATAGCCAAACGGCACATTTTCAGCTGCTCTTAAATTGTCATCTGCTAATGACTTTAATGTAGACGGCTCTAAAGTTTTGTTATTTTGTAAAGGGTTTTGTAAAGGGTTACTAAGATGGAAAACATTGTGGGAAAGTTAAAAAAAATGTTGATTACCAGAATTTGCTCCTTTTCCTACAATGCTTTCAAAAGCCCCTTCCTCAAGATTATTAAAAGTTAGTATTGTGATTTAAAAGGCTAAATATCAGTTTCTATACTCTAAAAGGCACCTTTCTAGAAACTCTTTGCTCTCTCAACAAAATTGTCTTTAAATTACAGTTTTAGACCTATCAAAATTCAATACATTTTCAAGCAAAAACTATTCTTTAATCCTTTACCCTACCGTACCAAGTACTGTTTTAACAACCCTGAGAAAGAGGCCATTTAAAATCTTTATTTTGAAAAGGAGAAATTTTCTTATCTCTTTACATGAAGAAAGAAATTCAGACTTGTCAAAATTGGATGCATTTTCAGGCAACAACTTAGATCTGGCTCCATTGATGGAACCTATCTGAAATAGGATGGAAAATATTTTAGGAAATGAAGAAAATATCAGTTAGCGCCAAATTCTCCTTTTCACGCCAAAAGTTCGCAAGCCTTCTTCCCAAAGGGCTTTTAAACTCATTATTGTGTTCTACATGTATATGGTTAAATATAAGTTTCTATACAATGAAAAAACATATACTGATAAGTCGAAACTCTTTGCCATCACATAAAAATTGAATTGTCCTTCAAATGAAATGGCAAAGAGTTTCAAAAAAGTCCTTTTAAATATTTTTCACCATATTTTCACAAGTCTTCTTCCCCAAGTTTGTTAAAACTCAGGAAAGTTAAACTGGTCTCCATTGCACATGAACATTGCACAACCCTATACACTTTGCTGTATCAGGAAAGGTGATTAAACTACAGAAAAATGTATCGCAATATGTTGTGCCTATTCTAAACTCGCCTTCCAACTGTACTTTCAGTACTTTGATTAAGTATACGTATCCATCTCGTAGATGATGGATTGTGATATCGTTTATCCCTTTCAGCGCAATGGGCAAAAACAGAAGCTCTCACGGACAGCTTAATATGTGAGGATCAATTTTCAAATAAAGTGCAGCCTGATCTTGGATCTTTACCGTCCGTTTGTTTAGTTATGTTTATTAGACAATCAAATCATTTTCAGTGAATCTCAGCTGTCGAGAGAGGTAGAATTTATATGACCAATAGTCTGGCTATGGGCTTAGTGCATGTCCGTGATGCATTATACCAAGCAAGTCATTACATAATGATAGACCCATAAAGTCCATCTAGTCTACCGATTGACTGAATCTTGAGGAAGAGTTGTCCTTTGACAGGCAGAAATTTTACCAATAGCAAAAAATTTCGCAGGTAGACATAGGTCGATACTTTTTGCACATGCATTAAACCCCTTTTTCACAGAGCATGAGTCATTTATTTGCGGCATTGAAAGAACCGAATTATCACACCTTATATTTGTAGCAGTCAACGTGAATTCAGATTTAAAACATGATTACACGTGAAAACACAGTGACAAAGGGGGGAAAATGCGCATTATGAGGAGTTCACCGTTTTGCAACAATTATTTTATATAGTGGTCTGCTTTACGACGGAAAAAGTCGTTTGTAGGAGGTTATAACTTATATAATTTATCGCTACACTTTCGTAATTGGAGAGGTCATCAGACCTCTCCAACAGTGGTGAGTTTAAAAGGCAGACTGCCACAGAATTTGCTGTCTAAATCTATTTCTCTTGCGAAATTGTTCTGATACACAGTCTGTTTCGTCATTGTTTTGTAAATAAAGCGAAATCAAAAAACCGAAACAGGAAATAGACGTGGTTTATTTTTATATGACGAATTTCAGAAAAGATTTGTTATCTTAATTTGCCATGGCTGCAAATGACCTCCCAAACAATTGTAATTTTTCATTTTTTCATTAAGCAAATAAATCTAAGCAGAAGAAAAAATAAGAATAATTTCGTTAAAAAAGAGAAAGAAGACCGCTGGACAAGATCATGCGACTTGAAAACGCGGCAAGAAGGTCAAATGACCGTCATGTAAAGCATATGAGGTTTCTAAGCGGCGGCTTTTTTACTTGTTTGTTTACATGTACCAAAATATATTGAAATTAAAAGCCAATAAACTATTTGAAAACATTGATGCTGACCTCTCCTGGCTTCTTTTGTAAAGAAGCCAACTTGTATTACATGGAGTGAAAAATGTACAGTTCGACCTTGACATTCCAGCTGTCATACCGGAAGGATCCCCTGAGGAATACGAACTTAACCCTGAATATGCTAGAACCAACCTAAGTTGTTGTTGCTGACGGTATAGATCAAGATCTGACTCCAAAATAGTACAGTCTGATTTTAGAACTTAGATGTCCGTATCTTTGATACATTTTCTGATAAAAAAAAATACCTCGAAATAGCAATATTTTGAGTTTGTTTTTTTTTTTCAAGTTGAAAGGTATACTTTTCACAAATTCTGCGCTATAAGGGTAAAGATCCTTGTAAAAAAAGGTATTGTCAGACTTTCGTAATGCATGATGTAAAAAAATGTGTGTATTAGGAGGTAATTATTTCAAAGTCATTTTTTTTATTTGCAATCGTATTTTCAAAAGCCTTTTGTTGTAGGCCTATTGGAGGAAAATTTAACCAAATGTGCCATGTTCTGTGAAAAGAGGGTTTGTGCATCAGCAAAAAAGTATCGACCAAGGTCAGCCTGCGCAGTCCGCGCAAGCTGACCTGAGTCGACACATTTTGCTATTGATCAATTTTCTGCTTGTCCAAGGACCAGTCTACCTCATGATTCAGTCGGTTGTTAGACAAAATGGATTTTATGGATCCATAATTATGTGATGACTTGCTTGGTATAATGAATCACGGGGATGCACTAAACCCCTTTTTGCCAGAGCATGGCTCAAACGAATCGTCCACTTATAGTCTCTATGTCCGCGTGTACCTGCGTGTGCCGTAGCTTAGCATGGGATAATCAGTCAACCTATGAAATCGTTACGATATGGGGAACCTGGGATGAATATCAAGTCACTATTCGGCAATTCTGAAAATGTGGGTCAAAAGGCCATTTAACCCTTTACCACACGGCAAAATTTAAGACCTATCTAAATTGAAAGCATTTGCAGACGACAATTTCATAATGGTTCAAATGACGCAACTTTTCTTTGATAGGGTAGAAAACTTTGTGGGAAAAGGAGAAAATGCTGGTTACCAGCATTTTCTCCTTTTCCCACAATGTTTTCAAAAGGCCTCTTTTTTAGGGGTGTCAAAAGGCGTCATTGTGTGGTAAAGGGTTAAATAGTTGCAGCAGTCCCATGTGAGAGCCAACATACTCTAAAAACCCGAGACGATCGCCATATACATGTAGTTACGCTGTAAGCTCTCTGGTGTCTTTTTTTTCTTCAGCAGACGACAAAATTTTAGATTCTCTAAATTGAACGCATTTTGCAGATGACAAATCAAATGTGTGTCAAATGCTGAGATTTGTCTTTTATATAGAAGGAAACATTGTGGAAAAAAGAGAAAATTTTTGTTGCCAGCAACTTTTCCACTCTGAAAATGTTTTCAAAAACTCTTTTCATCACGAGAGTCGTTAAAACTCGGAATTGGGTGGTAAAGGGTTGAGAAGACGACTTTGAAAACGTTAGACATGTCCAAACTGAAAGTGTTTACAGACGACAAATTCATGATTGAGTTTACCTTTGAAATGTTAAAAAAAAACATTGTGGGGGAAAAAGGAGAAAATGCTGGTTACCAGCATTTTCTCCTTTTTCCCCACAATGTTTTAAAGAGCCTTCCCTCTCAAGCTTGTCAAAACTCAGGATTGTATGTTAAAGGGTTCATTCTAATGTAATAATTTTAAACCTTTGACACCTTCAGGAGCTCACACTTTGACATCAATCATTATCATGCAACTGTTGTAACAGTTTAAAAAAGTACTTCTGTCCTTAAATGTATACGAGGATTGAATTGACCTTGTACATTGGACTGTCAGCAAATAAAATTCTATGGTAAACTATGACGTAGACGTTATAACAACAGCAAAACAAAACATGTACTTAAAGTGTGAAAAAAGGGCCTACCCACCACAGGCAGTTGTTTTCCTGTAAACTTCGCCCCCTATAATCTAATATGTAAGACTTATTCGTTAGGTTACAGAAAACAAAGTTTGTCAAAAACAACGTGTCTGCGCTGACCACCCAGGGCTTTTTGCGCTGCTGTCGATTTAACGTGATCTATGTCGAAAAAGCGTGATTCTTCAATTTTACTAAGAGATTAATCCTTTAACAACAAACGCGAATTTAACTACCCCTTTTGAAAACATTGTGGAAAAAGAACAAAATGCTGGTAACCAGCATTTTGACCTTTTCCCTCAATGTTTTCTACCCGGTCATTCAAATACAAAACTCATCATTTGAACAACACTGAATTTGTCGACTGCAAATGCTTTCAATTTTGAAAAGTCCAAGATTTTGTCGTCTGGTAAAGAGTTACATTAGTACCACTTGGGTTGAATTTGCAGCAGACGACCTTGAAAGCATCCTTGTCAAATATGGATGATATTTGTAAATTACTGTTCATTAAATGGACTTAAATGAAAACTTTACGGGCTCGTTGGCTACTTTTGCCAACATTTTTGAAAAAGTGGTCTGATTTCCAGACGCACAAAATCTTCTGGAGGAAAAGTAGATTAGACTTACATCAAACTATCCCGTGTTATATCGACGCTGGGATTTAAAGACTTTAAAAGCATCGTGGAAAAAGGAGAAAATGCTGGCAACTAGCATTTTCTTCCTGTTCCCACAATGTTTTCTACCATTTCATAGACGTTTCTAGAGTTTTAGCCCCATATTATCTGGAAATACAAGTTCTTTTCAATTAGGAAAATACAGCAATTTTGTTATCTGGTTCCAAATTAATCATTCTTTCGTCAGTTGACTATGTAAGGTTCTCTACCTGCGTATTTTTCCCCGAGGAATTGATGATAGTCACTGCGACAGATTCATTCCACACACAGGGCTGATCATTGTGTCGACGAGGGTTCCTCGTATATGGGGAAAGTATCTAGTGTTTTAGAAAAAAAGGTACTGGTAGAAGAAACTCCAGGAAAGTATACTGTATACGTGGATATATACGCGTGTTGAAAATGTTTGCAAATACAAGACACTCGTTATTTGTTGGTATACTTGTGGCAAAATATGCGAACAGAAAAGTTTGCGAATTTTTCAAATTCGCGAAACTGCAAAAATTTCCACGTTGCAAAAATTTCCACTTATACAATACTTAGGTTCACTTGCCACCGCGATATAACTGAAATAATGTTGAAAACGGTATCAAACACAATACGAACACATGAACAAAGCACGTTTTGGATTGTACCAATTCGATCTTATTCGCTTAAAAAAAAAAAATTAATGAACCATTAAACCAGTTAAATTGTCGAAATTAATTTTTCCGCGCAGGCTGACCTAGGTCGAGACATTTTGCAATTGGTAATTTTCTACATGTCCAAGAACCATTCTACCTCATGGTTCAGTCAGTTGTTGGACAAAATGGATTTTATGCATCCATATTTATATGATGACTTGCTTGGTATAATAAATGCATCATGGAGATGCATTAAACCTCCTCTTGCCAAAGCATGAATCATTTATACTGTAAAACTGATTTTTATTGACTTTCAGCTCTTAAAAGTTCGAAGAGGAGTTCAAGAAGTCCGTTCGAATCATCAATGTCGACGGGTTTTCAAAAAAATCGCTGAAATTTTCCACATTCCTCAAAGAGATAAAGGCACAGTTTGCATATGGCCCCAGTACTCTTTAAAAGTAAATGATTTAAGTTGCAACGTTTGGATGGGTGAACTGACTGCCGTGCGGATTTCTTTTTTTTTTTTTTTTTTTTTGTTTGTGTCACATAAATAAATGAGCCTTGCTCTGTGAAAAGGGGGTTTAATGCATCTGCAAAAAGTATCGACCCAGGTCAGCCTGTGAAGTCCGCACAGGCTGAACTGGGTCGAAACGTTTTTGCCATATGTACATTTTCTACATGTTAGAAAGTGTATTTTAATGGATTTATAAATATGTGATGACTTGCTTGGTATAATGCATCATGGAGATGCATTAAACCCCCTTTTCCCAGAGCATGGATCAAACAGCATGGTGAGTATATATGTGGCTCGAGAAGGAATCCGTGCCGCCATAATTTGGCAGAAATAATCTTTAAACAGTGGTTAAAGGCAAACAAAACTAAGAGTACACTTTTTCAGATTAGTTATCATCATTTCGAATTGTGCATAGTGCTCCGCATCAATTTGATGATCATCCAGAGTTTTCATTTTCTAACTAAGCTCTAGTTCTTTGGTTTTATTTAAAACATCACTGTACAAATTTGGCATTCAAAGCTTTGTATGAAAGAGAATAATTGCTTAAAGAAACTCCATGTTTATATGTGCAACGACTTCACGCCCCAGCTGTGCATGATAGCTTTTTAAGACATGGAGGGAGGGCAAAGGAGCAATCATGTACTTGTAATACCATGTTCTCTATTTTGCTGAAAGATAACTTCCTCCCTTTTTCCTTTAATTGCTCGTCATGTATATAACCTGTGATAGGTTTCGGCTAAAATAAAAGAGATGCTTTAAAAAAGGCTAGTGATGCTTTCAAAATACTGACCATGAAAATGAGAGCAAAGTACCTTAAGTAGCGAGAAACAGCTTTTTTGCAAATAGAAAGTTTTTTTTTTTAGTGTTGAGTGTTTTATGTCGTATTTATCGTATTTCACTTTCATTACGGCGGCAAGTGCACCTTCCCGTGCATTTTTGCAGTTTCTATACAGAAGACCCTGAGCTCCTAGAGTATGCGCGTATTACTGGTTGAAAAAATTAAAGTAACAACAGAAAGTATGGAAGGGTCCACTGACCTTCGTGACACCGAAATGATGTAACAAACAAACAAACAAATTGACTTAATCCTTTACCACACAGTCCGGAGTTTTAACGACTCTGAAGACGGCTTTTGAAAACATTGAGGAAAGATGAGAAAATGCTGGTAAGCATGTTTTCTACCCTATCAAAGACAGAAAATATCATTTGAGCTACATTTATTTGGTCGTCTGCAAATGCTGTCAATTTGTTCTAATCCCAAAGATTGTCTTTCGGTAAAGGATTAATTCTACTTTCAAAATTATCTTTCATAAGTTAGACAAAGTAAGACTGATAATGCAAGATAGTATTAAGGCCACGTGTTGTGAAGTCCGCGATATTGTTGTCCCTTTGTTACAATTATCATAATGACATATTTGATAACACAAGGTTACGTTTACTCTGTGTGGAACACATCCATCACCAATAGGAACCACTGTACAGCCTCGACTAAAGAACACAAGCGTACCTGAAAAAGATAGTAAAAAGAAGCATTTGAAATAAATTATTGTGAATTATAGTTTTTTCAGTTTTTTTTTTTTGAAAAGTTACAAATCTGAAACAAGGTCTAAAATGCAGCTTTTTTTAAAAAAACTCTTTACCAGTTGATCAACGACCCTTGGGAAAACATTCTGAAAACTGTGGGAAAGAAAAATGCTGGAAACCAGCAAATATCATTTTCCCACAAAATTATCTACCCTTTCAAAGACTAACTTCATCATTTGAGCCACATTCAATTTGTCTTCTGCAAAGGGTTTCAATTTGGACAAGCCCAAGATATTGTCGTCATGATAAAGATTTAACGACCGTAGTATTATAATACTTGAGAATCGAACAAACACATTTTGCCTTGTCTTTTACCAGAGGGCCAAATTGGCACCGTATCACTGGACTGGCTATGAAAACAAATGAGTCGAAATGGGGGGGGGGGGCATTCCTGTAAATTAAATTGTCTCCCTTGCCAGATAAAAACTAACGGTAACTAAATAACAGATTGGTCCTTTCACCTGTAGTCCGTTGTTTTTATAATTGTTTCCTTGGGGATGTTGCGATAAATATAATAATGATTTATGATATATGTGCAAGGTCCTCATGTAATTCAAGTCAAATTCTCTTCTTAATCATAAGGCCCTACGTTTAGATCGATTTGTAAAACAATCTAACTGGATTCACTTGAAATGTTATCTCAAGAACATAGCTGTTCAGTGCAAGAAAATCAAGGATAAAAACCAAGTAATCCCCTTACCAGGACCAATGTAGTGCTGGAGAGGAATCAAGGGAAATAACTGAAGAATGGCCCTCATTGGGGCATGGATGCTGACATGTATCCGTCTGTAAGTCTGTAACTGATGCAATATTCTCTAGAACGAACAAGATAACCGCGCCCAATATCTTACGGTCCGTCGCTCTGATAACAAGTACTGATACTTTGCTGAAAGCGACATAGTCGCTATACAAACTCACTAGTTCATGGTTAAACTTTATAGGTAGGGTACTTGCAGCAAATGCTGTTTATTCGCACTGTTACGTGTTCGGCCATATTGTGAAAAAAAAAACCGAATTGCAACTTACTTTAAAACTTAATCATCAAACAACTACAAATTCAGAATATGTTACGAACCGTTACTATCAAGATGCCGAGCAATCATACAGTTCATGTTGGCCCCTACGCCATTTTGACTCTCGCAGTCGGTAGATGGCGGTGGTGACATCATACAATCTCCTCCCGGAAGTGACTCACATTGCGAGCAAGAGAGTGCAGAAATTCCTTCTGTAATTAAAAGAAATTTGCAAGTGTCATTTTGGTATAAGCCTGGTCGGGACATTTTTTTCCTTGCTCATTTGTAATTTTCAAAATGTCAATGTCCTGTATACTATCAGGTTCATTCATACGAATGTAGTGATATTATTATCAATATGTACACATAGGATGTTTTAATCTTTCACCAAACAATCCCGATTTTTAAAGACCATGAAGAAGAAAGCCTTTGAGAATATAGTGGAAACTGGAGAAAACGCTGATTAACAGCATTTACCCTTTACTAATAGTGTTTCATATTGTCTTTGAGACAAGTTCAATCATCTGAGCCATTTTCACTGAGTTGTATAAAAAAGGTTTCTGTTTGTACATGTGAAAAATATGTCGACCGTAAAGCATTATGAGAAGGACATTGCTGTGAATGAGCAAACAAGGGTTTATTTCTAAAGCAGTTCAGCCCTAGGCCGGTTAATGAGTTAACCCTTAGGCTAATAAGTGCAATTCAAAGACCTCTTGCGGACAGTGTAGATCAAGATCAGGATAGATCAAACTGCACGTTCTGTGCAGTCTGATCTTGGATCTACACAGTCCGATAAGGAGATATTTTCCCCCGAAAAATAACTTTCAAATAGCATCATTTGGGTTTTTACTATCGGCTTTATTTTATTTAAGTTATTTAGCAGGTTAAGAGTTAAAACAGCTGATAGCCTAATATTGACCGAAACAAAAAGTACTGTTGAACAGGACCTTGAAAAAGGTTTAGCAGAAAGAGAAATTTCGGTTCAATCTAAGAGGGTGCACAAAACTTATATCATTATTTGCTATCACTTATCCTTAAATCTTAAGTAGTAGAAAACCTTTTCGTCTCTTAGTAAGAAGCTTTGAGCCTCGGAAGTTTAGGGTAGCACTTTTCGAATCTCTTGTTAGTTGGAGGGGAATGGATCTGGATAAGGCAGCGCTTTGGTCTGATGTGAGATTAGAGGGTTGGGCAAACCCAATCTTTCGGGTCAATCGGAATGCTAAGGGTTGTATTGACCTGGTTAAATGCGACCTTGTACACTTCCAGTTATGTCGTAAGTACAGATCTAGCATTTGATTGCATGAAAAGACATCACGATGTAACGGACCACATTCAGGAGTTCCATAACAGAAAGTGTGTCTATGTGCAGTGTATTTTATCCAGAACGTAACTGGGATGAACTTATTCAAAAGGTACTGTGCAGAGTTAATGCTGGCAAGCTGCGGAAATGAGTAAAACTTTGTTGCAATTGTTCTTGGATGGAACAGCATTCATTTTGACGTCATGCGGCATTGTGCTAAGTTCATTTACAGGCTTATTAATGTTTGCATCTATTGTCACATACTACATCAAACAAAGTCGTGGTTAGAATAGCAAATTTCGTAAACGAATAAATTCTTATCAGAAATGAAAACTCAACTCGTTTAAGGAACTTTTGCCTTGATTCTTGGCTATCTTTTTTCACACCAATATCCGTATTAAAATCATTAAAAACAAAAACACTAATAGGAAAAACACAAAAACAGTACGCAAAATATGTAAAAAAAATCATCTTATACATAGAAAATCTGCAACACATGAAAGATAAAAAATACCTCATTGCTTACAAAGTAAGCAATTATTCGAAACGGTATGTAAATTTTAAACCGTCTGTAGAAAACTGAAGGATATGCAATGATTTCTTTGCAGAGCATGACAAAAATTATAAGGCCGTTCTCAAGAAAGTGACCATTATCGAGAAATACAAAAATTTTAAAAGATTTTTTAAAGTTTAATACAACAACAACACACCAATAGCTTTATGTTCATGTTTACCTATTTCAGCAAGGAGAACTACAGCACATAGTATCCAAATATAATCCAAGGATAAATAAAGCGTCTTTAAAGCCATCAAGAACCCATCACAAAAAATGTTTGATATCAGAGAACACTGTCACTCGTTATAAAAAAATATTAGTAGAAGAGTATGTCACTGACCCTGAAGCGCTGAGCAGTACATTAGATGCTTCCCTTTGTAATGTAGATCAAGATCAGCATGGGTCATTTTCACCAGCCACTCCTATTCCAAGACTAGCCAGAACGTCTATGCCAATCAAATGCCTTATTTTGGAATTCTACCCCACACAACCTAGAAGTTTCAAAGTCTAGATCTTTTTTACAGATGAAAACTAAATGTCCATTCCTCTTAGAACTAACACGTATTATATTGTAAGCAGAAAACAAGAAACGCTCCCAGTGTAATTCTATCAGAATACGAGATGTTACCATTTGTCAGATGAATGTTAATCTTGTGTCGCCAGTTAGACGGATTTGGGTCAAACTCCTAGTTTTCCCCAGAAATCTCATTCGTCTTGCTTTGGCAGTTCTAGGAAACATACGGATCATAAAATAAATCCCATTCTTGGAATTAATTTCCAAAGATTGTCGAGGGATTAGTCTATTTCATTCAGTGTGTTTTTCTAGGAAGATTTTTTACCCGCAGGTTCTTTAAATTTTAAAACCTTGACGTATGCATCACGGTCAGTTATTATAGACGAGTTTCGAAACATCCAGTTAATAAATTTAAATCAGGAAAAAGATAATTACGTGTATTTTAAATTGAGCCATGTTCTGTCAAAAGGAAGCTTAATGCATCTACAAAAAGTGTCGACCCAGGTTAGCCTTTGCAGTCCGTGCAGGCTGATCCAGGTCTAAACTTTTTTGTTGTTGGTACATTTTCTGCGCGTCAAAAGACCTCATAATTCAGTTGATTGATAGACGAAATGCATTCTTTGGACTATCGACAATGACTTGATGACTTGCTCAGTATAATGAATCCCGGAGATGCATTAGATCCCCTTTTCCCAGAGCACAACTCATTTGTATTTGACGTGAAGATATAATAATAACTATTGTTCCTGTACGAAAGTTTGTTTTCAAAAGTATTACATTTCATTAGAATCGCCGGTCTTTCAGGATCATCCTTGAATATGTACAGTAACTTCAGGATCGTCCATAAAGATGTACAGTAACTTCAGGATCGTCCATGAAGATGTACAGTAACTTCAGGATCGTCCATGAAGGTGTAAAGTAACTTCAGGGTCGTCCATGAAGGCGTAAAGTAACTTCAGGATCGTCCATGAAGGTGTAAAGTAACTTCAGGGCTGTTCATGAAGGTGTAAAGTAACTTCAGGATCGTCCATGAAGATGTAAAGTAACTCCAGGATCGTCCATGAAGATGTAAAGTAACTTCAGGATCGTCCATGAAGATGTAAAGTAACTTCAGGATCGTCCATGAAGGTGTAAAGTAACTTCAGGGTCGTCCATGAAGATGTCTAGTAATTTTTTCACAGATGTAGTGGTATTTGAGCACCAATAGGCAGAAAAATGGCGAAAACTAGAAAAATGCTGTTTACGGTATCCCTGCATTTTCTCCTTTTCCTACTTCGTTTTCAAAAGCCTTCTTGTTTAGGCTCGTACAACTAGGGATTGTTTGATGAAGGGTTAAATAAAATGCGAATTAGTGACCGTAGGGGTAATACTCCACAGGAAATGGTGAGATTGTGCTGCTTATAGGAAATGTCAAGGCTAAGCAATAACGTGCGATTTATTGGAAATCTCTGTCGAATATTCGATGCGTATCTAATGCCCTGCGTATCGTAATCTAGAATTTCCTTTTTGGGGACGATGAGAGCAAACCAAGATAAATCTTTACGTGCATACAGTCTGAGCACGATCTTCCTCTTCAAACCAAGTCAACTCTTTACAAGACGACAAAATTTTAGACTGGTTCGCTGGCGACAAAAAAAATGTCTTTGAAAGGGTAAAAATCATTGTTTAATCGCAGAAATTGCTGGTAACCAGATAACCAGCATTTTCTCTATTTCCCTACAATTTTTCGATGAGGTTTTTCCTCTCTGTCTTACAGACATAGGTTTATTGTGTAAAAGGTTAATTGTTAAAGCTTTGTGATATGAGCCATACCCTGTGAAGAGGATGCTTAATGCTTCTGCAAAACGTATCGACCCTTGTCAGCCTGCGCAGTCTGCGCTTTCTACCTGTCAAAGGACTAGTGTACCTCAAGATTCTGCCCATTGTTGGTCAAAGTGGATTTTATGAATCCATAATTATGTGATAACTTGCTTGGTCTAATACGTCACAGAGATGCATTAACCCCCCCTTTTGCCAGAGCACGGCTCATCTATAATCAATGAGTAAGTCATTAACGATGGTTAATAGTTGGCAATTTTCATTCTGGAAGGAAAGGGTTAACCTTTTCAACGTCAAATGAAAACAAACAGGAGCTTTTTGCGGACAAAAATAGTTCAAAATCTGACTGCAAAGAAAGTGCAGTCTGATCTTGGATCTATGCCGTTCCTTTTTTGGTCAAGCTTGTATTTGAATGATAATAACCTTTCAGCCTTTGTCGGATCATATTTTCAGTCGTCGAGAGAGGTTCAGTAAAACGGTGCAGTGTGTATCTGTGGCGCTTAGTTTTCTAGGGGTCGTGAGTTAAATCAAGTACTTATTAAGCCTTGATAATTGTCATTGCCACAAAATTCTTTCCTCTGTCACCGATAACCATAATTTCGATGGTGTTTATTTGAGAAAGAAGCCAGTAGTTTGGAAAGACAGTTGTAAACACTTGTGAAAGGAACTCCAGGAACCCCTGGATAGACCACTGATCGCCGCTGTATACAATTGAAATAAAGTTGAAAACGGCATGAGACACGATACAAGCAGAAGGCAAAGAGTCACTACGATATTAAAAAACCTTCATTCCGCTGAATTGGAATATAGGCCTAGTCATCACTAGGAAAATCCACCCTTTTAGAACCAAGTCACTGCCTAATAATTAGTCGTAGCTCCTAAAGCTACGAGGTGCGACTCGCAAAATATTGTTTTAAAATTATTCTGGACAGTGAAAATAAATGAAAATTGCTTAAGCCTTGACTAATGGATCCATTGTTTGAAAGACCTGTTGAGTGAGGCTTTTGAAAAACATTGTGAGGAAAAGGAGAAAATGCTGGAAATCAGCACTTCTCCCTTTCCCACAATGCTTTTGACCCAAGGACCTTTTATATAGGCCTCAACATTTTATCATTTCAGTCAGTCAATGTGTTTGTCCCCAAATGTTTTCAATCAGGACAAGTGTAAAAGTTTTTCGTATGGTTAAGAGATACACCAGTGTGACATCATAGTGATATCTAAAAAGGGGGAAATAGTGGCATACGGGTGGAAATGCTCATCACGAGAATTTCTCCTTTCACAACAATGTTCCAAAAGCCGGTTGAAAGTGTAAAATGACCAGAGATACCCTTTCTGAAAAGAGAGTGATTATCTACTCATAAATGTCACTCTGCCACCGCTTATCTAATCATTAAAGTCTCATATACATGTATACGTATATTGATATACGGAAATACTATGGCGAGTTTTACAAGCATCTTTGGATTATTTCTTCTTTGTTATACCGGTATGATTTATTGAAGTGATTAGTTTAACCCCGCTATCGGCAAGGTCTTCATATTGTGTTTGGCGGTTCCATTTTACTCTGCAATGCAATATATTTGTTGAAAACAATTTTTCGACCTGAACATAACTGTACATGTATATAGTCATAAAGCTTTGGTAATGTAGGCCTAGTTTTGAGCTTAAATTTAGGCACAATGTAAAAATTTGTTGTAATTTTTCCTGGCATGCTGAGTGTCCAGAACGGTTATGTAACAGTTCTAAAGTGAAATTAGTCATTTTCTGTTAGATACGGAAAACCTTTCAAGTTAGCGTCTCTATAAAACCAAATAGCATTGGTCATCGTAGCAACAATCACAAAAATCCCAAAGTTAAGCAGAGTACACAGCGCTAAAACTCGTACGAATACTTTCAGTGATTATTAGAACAGTCTACAAAACCTTTAACATACTGAAATGTTTTAAATAGTCACGTGAGTGCAATATTGAATAGTATGGCTTAGCACATTTCACATATCTAATAATAATATTCCTTGTAGAAGAGAAACACGGTGTCTTATACCCAAGCATAGCTACAGAGTGTGTACTTATGCGCTTTTTGTCCTAGGAACCCGCAAAGTAAACTTTTCTTTATACTTGATCTCCGTTTTGGTCTTCGCGCTAATTCAGGCAGGGAAACTGTTTTACTCTCTACAAAGGAGAAAATCGTTAACAAACGAAAAATAGTTTTATTCAAATACTGACTGAAAATCAAGTGATTTCTCTTTTTCTTGTCAGTCATTTTTATCTGAATGCTGCAGAATCAGAGAACCATTCCATTCGCCCTGCCTGAAGACAAGAGAAAATAAGGTTGTAAATATGGTAAACTCCACTTTTCAGCCCAAGCTCGAAAATGCCTCTTGTAAAAATACCCCGGGGCGAAAATGGCGACATAATCAAAGTGCAGTAAGCACTCTGGTATTTTGTAGGACTTTGCAGGAGTCTTGTTTGCATAACTTTTAAAAAAGCAATTCCATCTGCGCATGTTCTATTTAAAACTTGCCTTTTGGCACCGAAATAGTCGTTTACGATATTTTGTTTGGGTACTATATCCATTAGTGGTCTCAGCCTCTATCGAAATTATTCAGAGATGTTGGAATGATTTTCATATGGCTGTTGGGGAGATTTTTTTTTTTTCTAAAAAAATAAAAGCCAACAGTGTGTGCACTATGTTGGGGTGGAGGTATGGGGATTGCAGAAGAGGGTGCAAAATTTGGGGTCTGAATTTTTGTTAAATCTATGACACCTTTGTGCTAACTTGAGTATTTTTCCTCCTTATTTACCAATCTATGGTACAAATTTAGGGATACCAAAAGCAAAATCTCATTATTCTAAAGGTTTTTCTATGTCTACTACTAGAGCGGACCAACCTGTTTTCGAAGGGCTTAATTGACACTTGTTTTCACGTGTATTAAAATGAAGTTCTGATTACCAAAATTATTTTATAACCCAAAAGATCAATTTTAAATGCCTGTATAACCATACTCCCTGCTTGAATCATATTAAACAGTAACAACATATTTTACCCCTTTGATCTTGTGCTAGAAGCTGAATTTGGGCATGGAAAAACCTGCCTTCATTTCGTGGCTTTCAATATCCATTGAACCAGGGATTATATATAACTGTTATATACGATCTCTGATTGAACAGTTCATGAATAAAGAACTGAAAAACATCATGTATACCAAAGCTCAACTAAAGTGTTTCCTGTCACTAGAAGGAACTCTTTTGAGTAGTTCAAATTTCTCCAGTTCTTGAAGAGCGATGAACGGGACATATGAGTGTCATGGCGGCCATGGGCCCTTTCTTGACAGCAGCACTAGAACACCAGAAAAGCAAAAATTAATGCATGTCGGTCCCTTCTATCAAGTTATTTGCACCTATGAGAATAGATTTGGAATTTTTTTAAACACTACTTTATCATAAAACTTCTGAAAATATTCAGTGTCTTAATAAAAGGATTGGAACCCTTCACTCTCAGTAACAGCTAGTGGTCTGGAAAGAAATATTTATCCATCGTAATTGACCGAACGAAATAGGTCATGAGATTCTCTGATGCAAATATAGACCAAATCTTGTCACATTATTCCAGTATTGTCACATGACTTTTTGGCATCAACACTGACTATGTCATATGTCAGGAACTTCTCAGGATAAAAATTAAATTTTAGATGGAGAATTTAAATTTGGCATGTATCGGGTTGAAAAATGTAGTAAGAAATTTGTCATTAAAACCGATCTTTCTTTTAGAAACATGCATACTACATGTATCTTGTTTTGGTTGCAGTTTGTAAATCAACAGCAGTGAAACTGTTGTTTGCATTCAAATAAGCAGTTCACACAAGACGGTGACTTCATTCACTTCATAGTTTGCAAGACATCATTTCGGTTCGAAAACAGGTATCCCTCGAAAACAGGTCAGTTGACACTATCATATCGCTATGCTGAAAACTGAGCAAGTAGAAAAGCAAGATTACATTGGAAATAAAATGCCAGGCTTCATGTCTGAAAATAAAGGAAGACAAAAAGTAGGGTTAAAGAAGAGGAGGGAAAAAAAGAGAGTATAGGAAATAATCATGTACAGCCTGCTTCTCTAGTCCATGATTGCAGTCAGGTAATCCCAATTGAATGCAAATTTACTGAAAAAAATCTAATTTTGGGCTTGTCAACAATGTTTGTCATGATAAAGGTTGAAATACTTTTGCTATGATACCAGTAAAAAAATTAAATCAAACTTTGTATTTTTTTCTTGATTTACAGCTGGCTGTTCAGATCAGTCCTTCAGTGTGGATGTCAGCACCGATGGATCCTATGTTATAAAAGTTAACAACAAGATTTGGTTGAGGAGTGCACCCACTTTTTTTAATAAGGATGGTCTGAAATGGAGTACGGCAGGTAAATAAATACTGCTAACCAATCAAACTTATTATAGTCGAAATGAGTTTTAGACATGCTAGTTTTTAACCCTTTACCACACGATCCCGACTTTTAACAACCCTATAAAAGAAGCCTTTTGAAGACATTGTGGGAAAAGGATAAAATGCTGGTAACCAGCATTTTCTCCTTTTCCCACAATGTTTTTTACCCTTCCAACAACAAATTTCAATTTTTCAGCCACATTTATTTTGTCGTCTGCAAATGCTTTCAGTTTGGACTGCTCTAAAATTCCGTCATTTGGTAAAGAGTTAATGTATAAAAAAAACTACAAGTGATGCAAATGAGAAGTATTGGAAGAGCAGGAAAACGTCTCTTGTGTACTATCATGATGTAAAAGGTGTATTTTAATAGTAAATTTAAAGCAATCTAGTTGTTAAAATCAGTGATTTCCATTCTTATTCATTGTTCATTCTGTAACAGTTTGATTACCCTTTAAAGAGACATCTTTACAGCCAGAGAGTAAACAAACACTATTAAAACTTGACGGCATTATAATATAGTCAGCTGTGTAAACGTATATTAAAAAATCAATATAAGGTGTATGGGATAAAGAAACTGTAGGGATTTGTCTTCGATTTGAACCGAAAACTGTGGTTGTTATGTTTATGGCTAGCTGCAATAGAATAAAATGCATTTTCTATCTGCCGTAATCTGTACAACTTTGCAACCATCTGGGATAATATTTGGCATGAAGATACAAGATTGATTATAGTTTCATAAAATAAAGAAAAAACGGTTAAAAAACTGGATGAAAACGAGTGAAGATGTATGTTAAGTCTTACAAAATGCAACTTCTACAGCTCTACAACTTGTTTACCCATGATGGTGAATATGGTAAATGAATTGAGTAACACTTTAAAGTGAAGGGATTTTCTCCTAATATCTTTCACTTACAGATGCTGACAACAACACTCTAGTTTTACAGAGTATCAGCCATCAAACTGGAATAAATAGCAGGCTAAGACACTTCAACCAAACCACTCTCCACTTCACATTTGGCAATACAAGTGACACAGCCTTAGCATCGATACAAACATTCCAACAAGAGAAGTTTGTCTGTTTTACTCAGGTAGTTTTAAAATTTGCTGTTTCTTTTCTTATTGATCTTTTATTGTGATGCTGCAGGACACTATATTCTTATTTCCTTTGGATTAATGCCTGTGAATTTCTGCATGACATTTGTTTGTCATGTTGTTGTTTGTTTTGGGATAAAAAAATTTAAACAAAAGTTCACACAATTTCCTTAAAAATGTGCTGGATCTATTCAAAGAGAGCAGTATTCCCTAACGATCTCTTTTTTAATCCTTGGAAATCATTTGACCACATGTCTTAATTCATCAATGAAAAACCAAGGAATTGTGTGAAAACAAATGATCACATGATTTAATTGATCTGAAAAAGGACAGAGTTACAAATATCTATAAACAGACAAAAATCTTCATCTCTTTGATGAAAACACAATAAGGGTAGTTTTAGGCATATTTTCAGCAGGACTGTGAAGTTTTTTGGCCTTACAAGTCGTACCGACCTAGTTGTTTGCATCAGTGTTTCTTCTTATTTATTTTTCAACATGCTATAGCTTATTGAAGTTTAAAAGTAATGAAAGCAAAAATGTTTAGTTCATAGATGGCTCTGCAAATACAATCTCTTTCCAAATCACAAAATTTTAAAACTGTCCAAAGTTTTAGCAATTGCAGTTTTAGCAATTGCAGACGAAAAAAATTTTTTTTTTTTTAAACATGATTCAAATGATGGGATTAGTATTTGTACAGGTAGAAATATTGTGGTTGCCAGCATTTTCTCCTTTTCCCACAATGTTTTCAAAATCCTTTTTTCTCAGAGGTCATTAAAGTTTGGGATTGTGTGGGATTGCATTAACCCTTTACCACACAATCCCGAATTTTAACAACCCTGACATAGAAGACCTTTGAAAACATTATGGGAAAAGGAGAAGATGCTGGTAACCAGCATTTTCTCTATTTCCCACAATGTTTTCTACACTATTGAACACAGCAATCATCAATTTAGCTACATTCAAGTTGTCATCTGCACATGCTTTCAATTTGGGCTAGTCTAAAATTTTGTCATGTGGTAAAGAGTTAATGTAAGAACATCCCGCTTTTAATTTCAAATTGTCTAGATGCAAGAGCAGACAGGATAATATTAAAACTGTAGACTAATTAGAAATTGTATCAGTAAAAGGCGTGAAATAGAATTGTCAATTATCTCTTTACCCAGCGACAAAATTTAAGGCTTGTCCAAATTGAAAGATTTTGCAAACAACAAATTAAGTGTGGCTCAAATGCTGATTTCAATCTTTGTAAGGGTAGAAAATATGGTGGGAAAAGGAGAAAATGCTCCTTTTTCCACAATGTTTTCAGATGTTTTCTGCCTCAGGGTCGTTAAAACTCAAGATTGTCTGGTAAAGGGTTACATGTAAGTATTTGTTGGCTTTATCTATCAGTATTATCAGGAAAGACTATATTGGACAATCCCCAGCTCATGCTGACTCTACATTTCCCATGTGATACGTAGTTTGGCACAAATATTCAGTAATGGTCTACAGGAAATATTGTGAGAAATAATCTAATAATCCTTGTATTGTTGTTGTATTTCTTCTACATAAGAGTGTTGTTTGAATCACATGATAATTCTGTTCTTCAAAATTAGATAATCAATATTGTGCCAAACAATCCCATGTTTTGATGACCCTAAAGAAGGCTTTTGAAAACTTTGTTGGAAAAGGAGAAAATGCTGATAACAAATGAAATGTCTTCATATTTTCTCAGACATATGTTACATCTGCCAATGATACTTCCATCGGAGGGATCAGTTCTGCCAACCAGACAGTTTCTGGATTTCCAAACTTCCTTGTACAAGAAGCAGATGAACAACTTGGGTTTCTGTCCTATGGAGGGTATATGTTTGGGGATACAGACAAAGCCACTGGCCGGTAATTTTTCAGGGTTTCAAAATGACTTATTATTTTATCCATTAGTTTGCATTAGTTGAACTTAAAAGCAAGGCTTAATGGCCATGTTTGTGCTACTTGATTGAAAGTATTGAAAACCAGACTAGGAAATATAGCCATGTGCTCTCAATATTTTTAGACATAAGATGTTTGAAACACGATTCTTTTGCTAATCTTGTGTGATAGATAACTTTTTACAGATGCAAAAATCGGAAAGAAGTATTACCCACTTGTTTAAAATGTGTCAAGACTGTGTTCTCTGTTTATCACAAAAATTTTTTGAGGCCCCAAAAATGCTTCACTGCCAGTGCCACCTGCTACATGACGACCAAAATCATATCTAGCTGTAATGGTAGTATAAGCCATGCTCTTTGAAAAGCGGGGCTTACTGCGTCTGCAAAAGGTATCCACCCAGGTCAGCCTGCCCGAACCGCACAGGCTTACCTGTGTCAATGCTTGTTGCTATTCATCAATTTTCTACATGTCCAAGGACCAGTATATTTCATGATTTAGTCAGTTGTTATAAAAAGTGGATTTTATGGATCTATGATTATGTGATGGTTTGCTTGGTATAAAGCATCAGGGAGATGCATTAAACCTCCCTTTGCCAGAGCATGGCTTGTATTTTTTTTCTACCATTAGAAAAATCAAATTTATTACTTTGGCAGCAGGTATTGCATATACACATAGAATACCTGCAGGAATGTGAAGAGGCCCTTTTTTATACCCCCACAAATGAAGTTTGGGGGGTATACTGGAGTCACCTTGTCCGTCCGTCCGTGCGTCATGAAAAGCTTGTCCGGGGCATAACTTCCAAAGTATAAAAGCTAGTGACTTCAAACTTCATATACAGATAGGTCACATTAAGGAGAAGTGCAGTGTACAAGAACCATAACTCTGTCTTCAGTATATTCAGAGTTACTGCCCCTTGTAAATTTTAACTTTGGATTTTTGTCTGGGGCATAACTTGGAAAGTATAGAAGCTAGTAACTTCAAACTTCACACACAGATAGATCACATTAAGGAGAAGTGCAGTGTACAAGAACCATAACTCTATTTCCACAATTTTTAGAGTTATTTCCCTTTGTAAATTTCAACTTTGGATTTTTATCTGGGGCATAACTTCCCAAGTATAAAAGTTAGTAACTTCAAACTTCACACACAGATAGATCACATTAAGGAGAAGTGCAGTGTACAAGAACCATAAGTCTATTTTAACTATTTTTAGAGTTATTGCCCTTTGTAAATTTTATTTTTGGATTTTTATCTGGGGCATAACTTGCATAGTACAAAAGCTAGTAACTTCAAACTTCATATACAGTTAGATCACATTAAAGCAAAGTGCACTGTGCAAGAACAATAACTCTATTCCCATTATTTTAAGAGTTATTTCCCTTTGTAAATTTTAACTTTGGCTTTTTGTCCGGGGCATAACTTTGAAAGTATAGAAGCTTGTAACTTCAAACTTCACACACAGATAGATCACATAAAGGAGAAGTGCAGTGTACAAGAACCATAACTCTATTCCAACTATTTTTTGGGTTATTGCCCTTTGTAAATATTCACTTTGGATTTTTTGTCCGGGGCATAACTTCCAAAGTAAAAAAGCTAGTAACTTCGAACTTCATATACAGATAGGCCACAATGAGAAGTGCAGTGTAAAAGAACCATAACTCTATTCCCACTATTTTCAGAGTTATTGCCCTTTGTAAATTTTAACTTTGGATTTTTGTCTGGGGCATAACTTGCAAAGTACAAAAGCTAGTAACTTCATACTTCGTATACAATTAGATCACCATAAAGCAAAGTGCACTGTGCAAAAACCATAACTCCATTCCAACTATTTTTAGAGTTATTTCCCTTTGAAAATTTTAACTTTGGATTTTTGTCTGGGGCATATTTCCGAAAGTATAGAAGCTAGTAACTTCAAACTTCACACACAGATAGATCACATAAAGGAGTAGTGCATTGTACAAGAATCATAACTCTATTCCAACTATTTTTGGGGTTATTACCCTTTGTAAATATTAATTTGGATTTTTTGTCCGGGGCATAACTTCCAAAGTAAAAAAGCTAGTAACTTCAAACTTCATATACAGATAGGCCACATTAACGAGAAGTGCAGTGTACAAGAACCATAACTCTATTCCCACTAATTTTAGAGTTATTGCCCTTTTTAAATTCTAAATTTAGATTTTTATCTGGGGCAAACCTTGCAAAGTACAAAAGCTAATAACTTCAAACTTTGTATACAATTAGATCACCATAAAGCAAAGTGCACTGTGAAAGGACCATAACTCTATTTCCACTATTTTTAGAGTTATTTCCCTTTGTAAATTTCAACTTTGGATTTTCGTCTGGGGCATAACTTCCCAAGTATAAAAGCTAGTAACTTCAAACTTCACACACAGGTAGATCACATTAAGGAGAAGTGCAGTGTATAAGAACCATAACTCTACTTCAACTATTTTTAGAGTTTTTTCCCTTTGTAAATTTTAACTTTGGATTTTTATCTGGGGCATAACTTGCAAAGTGTAAAAGCTAGTAACTTCAAACTTCATTGACAATTAGATCACATTAAAGCAAAGTGCACTGTGCAAGAATCATAACTCTATTCCCACTATTTTCAGAGTTATTGCCCTTTGTAAATTTCAACTTTGGATTTTTGTCTGGGGCATAACTTCCAAAGTATGAAAGCTAGTGATTTCAAACTTCATATAATTTTTCACCCAGTTAAGGCACTTTGATGATTTTTTTTTCTGTAAAATGACACCTGTTCTGTGACAAGGCGCTGTGTGGGGGTATGCGGCACTTTTGTGTCAGTTCTAGTTATACCCCAGCAAAACGAATGTTTTCGGGGGTATACTGGAATCAGCCTGTCTGTCCGTCCGTGTGTCCGTCCGTGTGTCTGTCTGTGTACAAAATACTAGTAATTTTGTGTCACAAACTCCTCCTACAGTTTTGCTGATATTGTATTGAAAGTTTGTTGATACATTGATCGTATACTGAAGTTGTGCAAGACGCAGTTTTCAATCATCTACTCCCTATGATTCAAGGGTAATCTCCCCTTGAACTTAGAAAATTTTTTGTTAAATTGCCTGTTTCTGTCAAAGCGCTGGCGGGGGTATTAAGTCACATTCAGTGACAGCTCTAGTTAATACTTGTACTTACTCATTGACCCTTTACCAAACAATCCTGACCTTTAAGGACCCTGAGGAAGAAACCTTTAGAAAACATTGTGGGACAAGGATAAAATGCTGGTAAGCAGCATTTTCTCCTTGTCCCACAATGTTTTTTACCCTGTTGAAAACTAATTCAATCAATAAAATGACATAAAAATTGTCATCTGCAAATGCTTTCATTTTGTACAAGTCCACATTTTTGTTGTTTGGTAAAGAGTTAATGTAGGAAAGCAGCTAGTGGCTTGAAAGGAATGTTATGAATGCATTGTACTGGGTAAAAACCATATGGACTTGTGCACTGATTGTAGTGACGAAAACTGAAGCACTGTTGATACACAGCATTATTTGTGAAGGTTTCTTTCTTCATTTTCTATAAAGTAAATCAGTCTGCATAAATTTCTGTCCTCATCTTTCTCACATATTTAGGTTCACTTCAACAACAGATACAATTAATGATGGTATTCCTGGTGGACCGCTGGTTCTGTTCAACCAGGCTGGAAGCTCCCTAATTGTCTCACCTTATGATAACTATATGGCTGCCTCACTATGGCATGATGGGAAACCAGGTGGGAGTGTTGGATGGGGTATCATGGGTGGAGTTAACTATATTCCAGCTAATTTTACATATACAACCATCTTGGTGTTTGATACTACAATTAAAGAGGTAAATTGCATCAACTTCTGACCATAAGTGATCACAAGTTGTCTACTGTTTTTTGGAAAGCAGAATATTGAAGTCTTGGAGGAATTAAAAGATGAATTACCAATCGTTTAGGCTCTTTAAAATCTTAACATCTGATTGGCTGGAATCGTTTTGGAATACAGTTTTGATCTTGGTATTGAACTATCCATTTATTCACCCATCAGTGAGTTGGGTATATGTTGACATTGCCAATACCGAGGCCCACTTTCACATCGAAGCCATTTGTAAGCTCGTCATGCTTATCAGCAAAGTATGTGTATGTTCTTGTTGTCAGCAAGCAACATATATTCAGGGATGAACTTCAAATCAAAGCTTATCACAAAGATGGGAAAATGGGAATCTATAGACAGAATCTACAGAGCTTTGGGGCATTATGGTGTGGGATGTGTTTCTTATAAACTCAGCTAAAATGAACATTTTTTATCAACTGCAATTTTCCAGTGGAACAAGTTTGCCATAGATGACTTTGTGAATGTCCTAGTATTATTTTTCCAAAATAGATAAAGGTTTCATACATGAATTTACATGAATTAAACATCTTGGCAACAGGTGAAATTGCATGTTATGGACAGTTACTTCTGTGACCATGTGACCAGTACAGTTTTAAAAGTGCAGGTCTACCAGATAAAAAAAGAAAAAAACAAACCTTGTCTGCAGTGGATAATTTTTCAAAGGACACTATTATACATTTCTGATCCATTTGTTATATCTTTAATGCCTGCAGTTTTTTTTTTTTTTTGATGCCAACATAACAGCATACTTTATTGTTACATTGTCGTTGTTTGTAATAAATGAGGCATGCTCTGGCAAAAAGGGGTTTAATGCATCTCTGTGATAAATTATACTGAACACTGTGATCACATATTAGTAAAATCCATTTTGTCTTAAACAACAGACCAAATTCTGATGGTCCTTTGGTCCTTTGACATACATAGAATTAACAAAAAGCAAAAAGTTTGGATCCAGGTCAGCCTGCATGGACTGGGCTGATACTTTTTGCAGATGCATAAACTCTTCACCAAACAACAAAATTTCAGACTTGTCCAAATTGAAAGCATGTGCAGACGACAAAATAAATGTGACTGAAAAATTGAAATTTGTTACAGGAAGGGTAGAAAACATTGTGGGAAAAGGAGAAAATGCTGGTAATCAGCATTTTCTCCTTTTCCCACAATGTTTTCCAAAGGCTTCTTTCTCGGGGTCGTTAAAAGTCAGGATTGTGTGGTAAAGGGTTAAACCCCTTTTTCTAAGAGCATGGTTCAAATGCCAGTTGTATCATTTTACCCCCGCAGAATGAATGTTTTTCGGGGGTATACTGGAATCAGCCTGTCTGTCCGTGTGTCCGTCCATGTGTCTGTCCGTGTGTCCGTCTGTGTGTCCATCTGTGTACAAAATACTAGTAATTGCCTGTTTCTGTCAAAGCGCTGGCGGGGGTGTTAAGTCACATTCAGTGACAGCTCTAGTTTTTTCTGCAGACGTTTTTCAACTGGGGAAATCACCTGTTTGATAGATTTGATATATTTAACACAATACACAAGGCGATGAATGCAAGCAAAGATGACAGTCTTAACTACCTGGGATATTGGACAGATAATGGTAGGTACATATGAGCCATGCTCTGTGAAAAGGGGGCTTAATGCATCTGCAAAAAGTATTAGCCCAGGTCAGCCTGTTCAGTCAGTGCAGGCTGACATGTGTCAAAAGTTTTTGCTGTCTATGAATTTCCTGCATGTCAAAGGACCATTCTGCCTCATAATGCAGTCAGTTGTTAGACTAAACAGAATTCATTGATCCATAGTTATTTGATGGCTTGCTTAATGTAATGCATCATGAAGAAAACATCAAACCCCCATTTCACAGAGCATGGCTCATATTCATGATGCTCCAAATGTGTCACCCTTACCTGTGGCATTACCAAAAAGCTAGTATACAGAACACTCGTAACGGTTGTAAAAAGGAAATACTTTGAAAATGTTGATGATAGGTAGACAAAAGAGATTGTTATGAATGAATCAGTTCTCTGTAATTTAGAGATAGGCAGACAGGAGACATTGTAACAAATGAATCGATTCTTTTTATTTCCTTAACATGTCAAGTTTCCCAAAGCAAATGCTAAGAATGTTTAAGGAAAAGAGGATTTTTTTGCATTTCTGCAGCCAAGCCCAGTAGCTCAGTGGTTAGCATATATGACTGGTGAACTGTTGGTTGTGGGTTTGATACCCTGTTGAGGCAAGCTTTCTTTCTGGCTCTTTTTAGCTCCACACCTATGAGAAAAGCAGTCAGTGGCTTGGAAAGAAAGTTGTATCGGTAATAGTTTGAGAAAGCCAGGAAGCACATGCATAAGTTTAAGTTTAAACATATTTATTTTACATTGATTGAGAAACAAGTTCTTACAACTTATACTAATCTGTCTCGATTCTGCTTCCTGGGAACTACAGCAGTACTTGTGCCAAATGTGTGGGCCAATGAAAAATCCAAAAGTTGACACCTGCTCCCGGGTCTCGAACTCGCCACCTTTTGGTTACGAGGCCGATACTCTACCTCACAACCACAGACACCACACTGTGCGCATGCATAGGTGCACTGACCACCATGATATGACCTAAGCTATTAAAAGCAGAATTAAACTTCATAGATGATTATCCAACCAAATGAAAATAAACGATTATGTGGGTGATGACATGGTGCATGTTGTTGATGATGTTTGGATGTATGATGATGAAAACAATAGTTATATCTATTTTCAATCATAAGGTGCCTACTATTACTACCAAACAGAACCCAATAAGACCTATGAGGACACTTTGAAAGATGTGAAGGCATCTGCGTTGAAACAGAATATACCTTATAAGTAAGTGGCTATCTTAAACACAGTGTCCACAAAAAAATGAAGTAAATTCCTGGACCCATATTCACCAACCATTCCTCGTAGCATTCTCAACAAGGATTTTCCTAATTTTAAAGTTACACAATTACTGATTGGCCTAACTATTTGGTATCAAAGTAACAGACTTTCTGATTGGCTATACCAAATGGTTTAGCATGTCAGAAATTCTGTTACTTGAAACATTAACTGAAAATGCCGTTAAGTATAATTGGTGAATATGTGCTCTGGTCTACCCTTCATACAGCACCATTTTGTATTCAAGTGGACTTATACAATTTTATGATAAGTTTGTAACATGTATACTTTCCAGTGTACTAGAGAAACATTTTGAACCTTTTATCAACTATATTCCAAGACTAGCCATCTGATTGGCTGAAACCAAATATCTTCGGGAATCTGATGGCTATACACACAAACTTTAGGAGTAAAGCAATATTTTGAATGGTTAGAAAGTATGGCCTCTAGTTGATATATAAATTCACAGCTATATACATGTATCTTCAAAACACTGTCATTCTGAAAGTAATTATCAATCTTGTAAGTGTGGAATAAACCAAAAAGATATTTTCAGTCTAGAAATAAGATCCAAATAATTGCCACGTCATAGTTGCTTTTGTCTACAGTGTTTCAACAAAGTGGACAGTGTAGATCAAACTGCCCATTTTGTGCATTCTGATCTTGATCTATTCTAGCTTCAAAAACATCTAGATAGTACAAAAAAGGTACAGTATCTCTGTTTTCCAGATACCTTCAACTGGATTCATGGTGGTATCCAAAGGACTCATCGGTTAATGCAACAGTAAAGTGGGAACCTAAGCAAAATTTGTTTCCTCATGGGTTTAAGTAAGTACCCGGTAGTATTATTCTATGGTACCTACAGTCATCTACACAAAAGAAAGTTTCAAACAGGACCTTTATTTTCCCACTGGTTTTAGTTGTACTTTATGTACTCTGATTTACTTTTAATGCACAAGTGATTTGGCCTATTCCAAATTGAAGGGATCTTTTATAGAAAAGTAGTCTCATAAAGAAATATTTAAATTCTTACACTGGCTAATTTTTGTGATATTTATACCCCCGCAAAACGAATGTTTTCGGGGGTATACTGGAATCAGCCTGTCTGTCCGTGTGTCCGTCTGTGTACAAAATACTGTCAAAGCGCTGGCGGGGGTATAAAGTCACATTCAGTGACAGCTCTAGTTCCATTTGTCAAAATACATTGTAAACAAGTATGCTTCAAAAATCTACAGGAAGAAGATTGTCTTCTTTTTTTCCTCTTTTCAAGGCCATTTTCCTTCTCTCTTCTGCTTAAACTTCCAAAGTTTATGCTTGCTACTGTATGTAAATTGTGTAGCCTAGTTTTGGTATTGATTGATTTGTATTCAAAGCCATTTCAATCATCTAGTTTCATCGTAATTATATAATTGTATGTTCCAGAAATCTGAGCAGCGAGACGGCATGGAAATTTGTTGCACATAACAGATACTGGTAAAGTATATACTGTACTTACCGTTGTTGTTCCATTATCATAGTGCCAAATTTAATTCTTTACCAAATGACAAAATTTTACACTTAGTCAAATTTACATACAACAAAATAGATGTTTTTTGTTCTTTGGTGACATATTTCTGTATCCTTCAGTGAGTATGATACAAGTAGCTCATCAGTGAGTAAAGTATTGCTTTTGAAATGAGGAAATCCTGGCTTGATACTTACATGTAGTTTGTCCTTGTGCAAGACTGCTGTGATTACAAAACAAAGCCTTGTTTCAATGAGATCAAGGAAAAAGAGTTCTGAATAAGTGAGATGTAACTACTATATGACTGAAATACCATTAAAATTTAAAAGCCACATAAAATTTAACTCAAATTTTTTTTATACACATACTTTTTTGCAGGTCTAAAAGAACACCATATGCCAAACAGAACAACGGATCTTATGATTGGATAATTGGTCAGCTTGGTTCTCTTCCAAATGATCTGGTATCTATGCTTTTAAGCTGCAACCATCGTTCTATTAAACAAAATTGGTGAAAATTTATTGCCCTTAAACCTTGTTTTAGAGACTCATTTCGGATACAACCTCACACTCTATGAAAAAGCCATCACTCCTTTCTGTTCAAATTTTTTATTAATATATTTGGAGAGATTAAAAAATCTTATTTTGTGTGATACTGGTTATGACGGCCGCATTAACCCTTTCTCACACAATCCCATATTTTAACATCTCTTGGCAGGAAGGCTTTTGAAAACATTGTGGGAAAAGGAGAAAATGCTGGTAATCAGCATTACTTGCATGTAGAGAAATCAGCCAAACTGCATCGCTGTAAAGACTAGCCTAACAGCAAGGCAGATTTTAAGTACATATATATCTAACCGCTCTTCGTGACATTACTTTCCCCTTCAAGATGTCTTGATCCCAAGACTGGTAACAAGCCAGGGGAAAATAAGACGGTAAGGTAACTCCAGTTGTGATAATTACACCTCTGCCATCAAATATAATAACTGTATAAAATAACTTGAACACCCATCCAAGCACTAACCACAACGCACATTGCTTAATTTGCACAGAGAGAAAAAGTGTAGAATCGAAAATTTATATAATATTAATATAATATTTAGAAACAATTTCTACTTCTCAAAAATGTTAAAACTTTTTTAATATTGTAAGGGCTCAGCAACATGTCCCCATCAACATTCATTTTCAAGACGGCCAGATCAAAGATTTATTTGCCTTTCACCAGCAGAGACCTGAGCTAGTCCCTGTTGTATAGGCATAATAATCTATTACCTGCATCAGTTAATAGTGATAACCAATCTATTACAGCCTGATGTAGTACAGAAAAGACATGCCCATTAGCTAATCTAGCTTATCTAACTTATCCAATGAAAACAATCATCAAAATGGTCTGTGCCAGCTATATATATGTGTACATGTACAACAGGGAATAGTTTATGTTAACTTTACCAAACAAACAGGACCAAATTGAAAGCATTTGCTGACAACAAATTATCTGTAGCTAAAATGGTGATTTCTGTCTTTCATAGGATAAAAAACCTTGTGTCCACTGTCTGCGCATGTCATATTCTTCGAAGATTCGACCTATCTGTTATGACGCATCACCTATCCCATATACTTGGGAAAAGTTGGGCTTATACCAAAGCTATTACCCAAGTAGTCCGGTTCTGTACCCAGATTGCCCAAATTAGATGTGTATTTTTAGAATGCCATCTAGCGGGAGATAATGACCTTGTGTCATTTTCTCCTTTTCCCACAATGTTTTCAGAAGCCTTCTCTTTAAGGATTGTTAGAAATCAGGACTATGTGGTTAAGGTTTAAACATCATACAAACAAATCTTGCAGACAAATTACATGTATCTAACTTATTTCCTTTTCTTTAAGAATTTTTGGCGGGACCTATTTCAAGAAGCGAAAGCCTGGGGACTGATCGTGTATGAGCAGGTATGATATCAGTTTGAGTTAGGATGGGAGATCTTGAAGTAGCATGGATTACCACCAACATATTATATAACCACATGACTCCTTACAAGGTGCTGTTTAGCCTGGCTGTTTTGGAAGAAAGCATTGGGGTATTGTCTTAGCCCTGCATTGTCATTGTGCAAAATCTTTGACATTCGTGATACCTCTGTCATTAATGAAGATATTAACTTCAAACTCAGGCTAGTGGTCTATAATCAAGAGGGGAAAACACACCAGAATGGCAAGTTAATCTCAATATCTTTTCACACTCTCATGCCCATTTGTTTGACTCAAAATGTTCACGGAAAATGCAGTTTCAGCATTGCCAGCCACATGCAGTGCTCTAGTATCACCATGCCGCAGATCACTTTTAACTCTTTACCAAACAACAAAATTTTCGACGTGTCTAAACTGGAAGCATTTGCAGACGACAAGTCAAATGTGTCTTGAATGGTGGGATTAGTCTATGATAGGTTAGAATGCTTTGTGGGAAAAGGAAAAAATGCCAGTTACCAGCATTTTCTCCTTTTCCCCACCATGTTTTCAAAAGGCCTCAAACTCAGGGTTGTTAAATCTCGGAAATATTTGATAAAAAGAACAAGTGACAAAAAAAGCTTTTATCTCTCCTTTATCATTATCATCTCACAAATTAACACTTTTCATGCAAATTTCTTGGTGTTTAATTCATTCAAAGTCATCCAAATTGAGCCCATTAGCAGATGGCAAATTCATTGCAACTCAAATGATAGGATGTTTCTATGAAATGGATGAAAACATTGTAGGAAAAGAAGAAAATTCTGGTCACCAATATTTTCTTCTTATCCCACAATGTTTTCAAAAGCCCTCTACCTCTGGGTTGTTATAACCCTGGATTGTGTGGTAAGGTGATAAGTCAAATCAAGGCAATAGCTCACTTATTCATGCATTCCTTGGTTCTTTACCAGGATAAGGCAGTGGCTTTGCAATGCCTTGCCAAACCACGTTCCCAAGTGACAGGTTCCTTTAGCTTGAATGGAATAAGGATTTCTTAAAATGTATTTGCACTGAGTTTTCGATTTCCTTTTCCCTTTTCCAGACAGCAATATTTTAGACTCACCCATTTAAAGACAAAATTTGTGGACATCAAAGTAGATGGGGCTTAGATGATTGGGTTTTTCTAGGAAAGAAAACTTTGTGGGAAAAGGAAAAAGTGCTGGGTACCAGCATTTTCTCCTATACTCACAAAGTTTTCAAAAGCCTTCTACCCAAGGATGGTTAACACAGGATAGTTTGGTAAAGGGTCAATATGGAGTCCTGGCTCCATATTCACCAACCATTCTTTAGAACATTCACAGTCTTATCCTCGAAACCTTTCTTAAGTTTGAAACTAACATTACTTTTGATAGGTTTAATCGTTTGGTTTAGCTTGTCAGAAGTTGTGTAACTTTCAAATTTAGAAAAATCTTGGAGAATAAGACTTAAGAATATTCTTGAGAATGTTAGTGAATATGTAAACTGGTTTCTTGGTCAGTTTTTCCTACATCAAGCTTAACTTATGCTACAGGACTGGTTAAATGTGCAGACTGCATACCTGGCAGCGTTACAGACAAGCCTTACTCTGGGCCGAGACTGGTTGATGCAGATGGGACAGGCTGCAGCAGAGAATGGTCTAACTATACAATACTGCATGGCAAACCCAAGACATGCCTTACAGAGTATAGAGATACCTGTTGTTACACAGGTTAACAGCATCCAGTTCTTTAACTCTTTACCACACAAGCAAAATACAGACTTGACCAAATTGAAAACGTTTGCAGATAACAATTTACTTATTCGTGTAGCTTTGATTCGGTAGAAAACATTCTGGGTAAAGGAGAAAATGCTGGTTACCAGTATTTTCTCCTTTTCCCATAATGTTTTCCGGGTCGTTAAACCATGCTATCATGTGGTCTAGGGTTAACAATTCCATTTTACCCCAGTTAATGAGGTCAGGAGGGCTGAATATTCTGCGTTTAGGTTGTCCGTTTGTCTGTCAGTCCATAGACTCAATAGACTCAATTTGTATTCTCTTCTTACATTTTTCAAACAATTTGGCTGAAAATTCAAATGAAGTATTCCAACCATTGGAATTAACTTATACATATGCGCAGTTTTCATCATGATAGGCTAACTATTACAGGACATAGGGCCCTTTGAAATTATTTTATTCAGTGACAGGGCAACAGGTGGAGGGTATTGTCAGTGTAAGAGTTTTAGTTTTCTGTTTGTTTAAAAATCTTTACATTGTGTCGTGTAAACTGTTTAACACTTTACCTCACAACAAAATTCAATCTTGTCCAAGTTTGAGATATCTGCAGACAACAAATCAGTTGTCAATAATCTATGCAAATTTGTTTTGAAAACAGTACAAGGCTTCAGAGAAAAAGTTTACCAGCATTTTCTCCTTTTCCGACTGTTTTCAAAAGCCCTCTTCTTCATAGTCATTAAAACTCTGAAAAGTAACTAGTACTTCGCACAATATTCTTCCCCAACAACTGACTGCTTTCCAACATAACCATCGTCAAAACAATGATCAGCAGAGGAATGAATGAGAGAGAAATGTATCCTGTCGCTATGACTTTCATCAATCCTCGAAAAGAAATCGGCTGAGTTGGGGATTAAAACCAACAACTCACTAGTCTCAAGTCCTGTATGCTACAGATTGCGCAACCCGGCTTGGCTTGTTTTGGAAAAACTTGTTTGGACTTTTTTTCTCACATTAGGGTAGAGTTTCTGATGATTACTTGTTCAGACGTCCAAAACAGTGGAAAATTGGAGTCACGTCACTATTTGCCAATGCAGTTAAAGTTATGCCATATAAGGATACCTTTTGGACTACCTCCACACAACCAGGAAACCCTTACGGTAGATGATATATTTAGTTTTTAACCTTTACAGGCCGATCTTCTTGTTTTTTTTGTTTTTTTTATAACCTTGAGAAAGATGATTTGAAACCATTGTTGGAAAAGGATAAAGTTCTGGCAACCAGTATATTTTCTTCTTTTTCAACCATGGGTTGTACCTTTTTAAAGACAAGCCATATTTAATTTGTCATCTGCAACCAATTTCATTGTGGACAAGTCTGTCTAAAATTTTGCAGTCTTTTAACCCTTTGCCAAAAAACAAAATTTTAGAATTGTCAATTCCGAAAGCATAAGCATAAGAGAAATTTGATGTAGCTTGAATGACTGAATGTGTCTTTAATAGGAAAAGGAGAACTTCTCTAACCCCTTTACAAACACAAAATTTTAGACTGGTCCAAATTGAAAACATTTGCAGCCAACAAATAAAAGTTGCACAAATTATGAAATCTGTCTTTCTAAGGAATCATTGTGGGCAAAGGAGAAAATGCTGTATACCAGCATTTTCTCCTTTTCCTACAATGTTTTCAAAAGTCTCTTTGTCGGGGGTCATTGATACTGGGGATTGTGTACTAAAGTGTTCAGAGCTATCCTTTCTGCTGCTATGCTTTAAAAGTTTTATGCTGCAAGATGAAAAAGCCATCTGCTGATAGCTATCTTTTTAACCAATGACAGATATTGTATTAAAAGATAAGTTTTTATTGGATAGCTAAAATTCATCGTCCAATTACATGTACTGTTATTAATTTAACTCTTCACCATACAGTGCCACGTTTTAATGACCCTGGAAGAGAAGGCTTTTAGAAACTTTGTGGGAAAGGGAAAAAATGCTGGTGACCAGCATTTTTCCCTTTTCTGACAATGTTTTCTACTCATTCACAGAAAAATCCCATCATATGAGCCACATTTGAAGTGTTGTCTGCCAATTTTTTTAAATTGGCAAAGTCTAAAATTTTGGTTCAGATAAGAATTAACACTTTGCATGTGTTTGATAACACTAGGAGCTTTTGTATACAGTGTTTTAAGGTATTTGCACCAAAATGGACTTGAAATTTGGAATTAATTTGTTTTTTGTTTTTCTTTTAACTGGCAATTATCGGGTTTTTTTTGCATATTGTATCATTAAAGCAATCTCTGACATAATGTGTTTTATTCATATCAGGCAAATCAGAACCCTTTCCTGACCTTGAAGCAGCTGTTTCATCTTTAAGCAAAGGTCCAGTTGGACCCAGTGATAGAATTGGCATGACAGACAAAGCACTTCTTATGAGGTAAATCATACACCTATGTCAGGTAACATGCAATGGTTCATACCCAGCTTCTTAACCCTTTACCACATAACCCTGAGTTTAAATGATCCTGAAGAAAAAAAGGTTTTGAAAACCTTATGAGAAAAGGAGAAAATGCTGGAAACCAGCATTTTCTCCTTTTCCCACAATGTTCTCTAATCTTTCAAAAACAAATTCTTTCGTTATTGCCACATTTGTTGTCTGCAAATAATATCAATTTGGACCAGTCTTAAATCGTGTCATATGGTTAAAAGTTAAATCTTTTCTAGATGACAAAATTTTAGATTTGTCAAAAATGATTGTATTTATAGACTACAGAGTAAATATGAATAAACTGATGCAATTTTCTTTTGAAAGGATGGAACTCATTGTGGTAAGGGAGAAAATGCTAATTACTAGCATTTTCTCCTTTTCTCACAAAGTTCTTAAAAGTCCTCAGGGCCACTAACACTGTTTCCAAAAGTACCATTTTCCCAAGGTTGTTAAAACAAGGGATTGTTTGGCAAGGGATAAATACAGCAATAACAAATGCACAATGCTATTTTACTTTTCTTTAAATGATCTTCATTTAGTTTTTAGAAGGTGATGACTCATCACCTTCTTATGCCAACCGACAGACTTTTTCCCCAAGATGACGTATTACACCTCAGTTTCAAGAAAAATAGGTCCATATAGATCAATGAATGGACGCGTCTGTGTCATTTAATATGTACAAGTAATATGCGGATTTTAAAAATCAAGTTAAGCCAATTACACAAACAATGGATTTCAGAGTTAAAGTCGTAGAATTTGCACTAAATTTGAAATTAGTCTCGTTCCGCAGCTTTGACCTGACCTAGTTTATAAAGTGTACATCGCAGATGAAGCAGTAAAAGAAACACCCCAAAATATCCAAAACCATTCGAAAATTCCCCAAAACTGCGGTCATTACACCTCAAACACTTACTTTACATCTAAAACTCTTTGCGAAACGATTGGATATACAATTTTATGGAAATTAGCCATGAATTAATCCTATCAATTTCAGTATTTTAGTTCTTTGATCCGCTTCAAGTTGAAGTATTTCATGTACTTTGATTTGTTGTTGTTCTGGAAACCGAAAGTAGAGAACGATTGTAATCAATAAAGTTAAAAATCTACATTTATGCTAGTTATAGCTGTTGTCCGGACCCTTAAACAGTGGCGACAAGGATATTTCATTCCCTCCGTATACAGTAAATATAACTTGAAATATAACACACTGGGTAAAATACAGCAATGTCGACCGTGCATCGACAGCTGGTTGGAGAACGAGGAATAGCTGTCCAGAGCACAGGGACTCAATCCAGTAATTTTTTTGGTATCTTGTAAGTAAGTCTATATTTACTTACAAGATACCAAAAAAAATACTGGATTGAGTCCCTGTGGTCCAGAGTGGTTTTCAATACCAAATAGCATCGATGATAATGATTTAAAAAAAAGAGCTGATTCTTTTTTTTTTTTACCTCCATTGGGATCTAAGACTTACAGCCCACTCTGTAATTTTGTAGCACCTCAAGAGTTTAATGATAAGACTTTCGACCCAGTAAAAACCATTATTTAAAAGAACCCGAAACCTTCTTCATTGCAGAACGATTCATGTTTCATTGTAAGATGCAAAACGAATATGAAACTGTAACCAAGTAGTTGACAGAATTGATGTGGCTAAGTGAATCATGTGAGTTTTGGACATTTTTAGATGTGCTGAGTGATTGTTTCGTCTATGGGTTACAGAACAGTGTTACTCAGAGAAAGTTATTGTCAGCAGTGGAATTAACTTTGAAAAAGGCAGTTGATTTGGCTGTAAGTATGGAATTGGTGGACATTGAAGCGTCAAAAACCAAGGGCCCATGATAAAGTGTTCACATAGTGGTTTATGAGTGGTAAAACTAATCATGACAGTCAGAATTGTTTCTACAAGAATGCCAAGTGTCATAGCTGTAAAGGTCGCAGCAAGATATTTCTGAAAAAGACTCTTAAAAGATGACAAAAGTTCACAGCCCAGGGTGAAATGGGACAAGAGAAATAAACAAATGTCCATTTACTGAATGAACATCAAATTTTCAGAGTCTGGAAGTGAAAATAAGGGAGAATGGCCACTTTTCACACTAAGATCACTGTCTAGCTCAGAAATCTATGTATCAGTGCAGATTGAGGGTAAAGATTGTGACGTGGAAATAGATAAAGGGGCCTCTATGACTATTGTTTTGGAAAAATTCCATGAAAGTACTTTTAATGTGAAACTTGAGCTACTTTTGTGTTGCTAAAAACATATACAGGAGATAAATTTTTAGACCAGGTATAGTAACTGTCAAATATCATCATCAAAAGAAAAGTCTACCATTAGTTGTCATATGTGGAGATGGTCTCTCTATTTGGAAGAAGCTGGTTAATGGAACTCAAGCTTGGTTGGAAGAATATTAAGTGAAGTCACCAAGTTGGTTCTTTAGAGTAATTGTTGTCAAAATACTCTTGTCTGATATAAATATTGGAGTAATGAAAGGTGCCGCAGCAAAACTGACGTTAAATGATGACTGCAGTCCAAACTTCTGCAAACCAAGACCTGTACGGTTTGCACTAGAGAACAAAATTAAAATAGAATTAGAAAGACTAGTTGATAGTGGAAATAGTCCAAACTTTGAATAGACAGCACCAAAGTTAGCTGAGTGGTTGAAGGGCTCTTTGCGTAAACTAAGAAGTAAACTGAAACTTGTCAAAGTTGATAGAGACAGTAATATCAGTGTATCGACCAGCCCTGCAAAAGGTTGCAAGTTCTCTAAAAAACTGAACTAGAAGGTTTTACTGTTGTATAAAGATTGATGCAAAGTACTCTTGTAAGTTGTGTCATGACAGGTCTTAAATTTCCTGAAACTGTGGTTAGCATACCATGAGAAAGCTGAAAACATTGTGGCAAAAGGAGAAAATGGGGGTTGCAAGCCTTTTCCTGCCTCACAATATGTTCTTACCCTTTGATGACTATTGCCACTTGTAAAGCCAAACTTTAGTTTGGACACAAGCCTTATGCCTTAAATTTCTTTAAAACTGGATTTTCCTTACCATGAGAAAGTTGAAAACATTGTGGCAATAGGAGAAAATGCTGGTAGTAAGATTTTCTCCTGTTGACAAAATATTTTCATTACTTTTTAGCATTATTTACATCCTTTGAGTCATTATCTATATTTGTCTGCTGCAAATGCTTTCATTTTGATTGTCAGAAACTATCTTACCTGGTAGAGAGAATGAATTTCAGCAAAAAATTCTGTCTAGGATTTTGGAAATAATAGTGTTTGGAAGATTTAGGAAAAAAGAAAACAAAAATGTGCCAAGAGAAACCACTATTCAAGCAAGTAATGCGTTCTCTATCCATAATTTTTTTTAATAAAAAGAGTGAATGAATTGAGCTGGGGAAACAATAAACATGTTTAAACTCTTTACCACACAGTCCTGCGTTTTAAAGACCCTGAAGAGGAAAGCTTTTGGAAACATTGTGTGAAAAGAAGAAAATGCTGGTAACCAGCATTTTTTTTCTCTTCAGACATTGTTTTCAGAGATCTCAAAGTGAGATACTGTCATTTGTGTCCCATTTTATTTGTCGTCTGCAAATGCTTTCAATTTGGACTGGTCTAAAATTTTGTTGTGTTGCTAAGAATTAAGTACCGGTAGTTTCTTATACGAAGAGAGATATTGATTAAAAAGATAGGAAGTACATGTATTATATTATTTCTTGCATTGACATGGTTTTGTATTTAATTAAACTATGAAACTGTTAAAATATTACTATTTTCTTGTACAACTCAGCTCACATCCTGTTTTTAATGTCTGTCTAAACTTCTCCTAAGTCTGACCACTTCTCCCCATTTTGAAAAACTTCTCCTAATTCTCAGGCTAAGGAGAAGTAACTTCTCCAAAATGTTTTTTATCCATAAAGTGTATGGATTGAGCTGGGGAAACAATAAACATGTTTTAGCTCTTTACCACACAGTCCTGAGTTTAAGAGACCCTGAAGAGAAAGGCTTTTGAAAGCATCGTGGGAAAAAAAGAAAATGCTGGTAACCAGCATTTTTTTTTCTCTTCCAACATTGTTTTCAAAGATCTCAAGGACAGATCTATACCGTCATTTGTGTCCCATTTTATTTGTCGTCTGCAAATGCTTTCAATTTGGACTGGTCTAAAATTTTATCATGTTCACATTTGCAAAGATTTAAGTAGTTTCTTATACGAATAAGGATATTGATTAAAAAGATAGAAAGTATTATATTATTTCATGTATTGACATGGTTTTGTATTTAATTAAACTGTGAAATTGTTAAAATATTATTATTTCCTTGTACAACTCAGCTTACATCCTGTTTTTAATGTCTGTCTAATCTTCTCCTCAAAGTCTGACCACTTCTCTGCATTTTGAAAAACTTCTCCTAATTCTCAGGCTAAGGAGAAGTAACTTCTCAAATTCTGAGAGTTGGCAGAGGCCTGAGTATTAAAACCTGGCAATAAAGTTAGAATTTAAGGAGATTGCAAAGTCATGTTTAATCCTGTATTTTATATAGGAGAATATCCATTACCTACAGCAGAAGATGTGTTCATAAGATTAGACTGGGGACAAAAGTTTAACCCTTTCCCAAACAATCCCTGGTTTTCACGGCCCTGAAAAAGAAGCCTTTTGAAAACATCATGAGAAAAGGAGGAAATCCTGGTAACCAGCATTTTCTCCTTTTCTCACAATGTTTTCCACTCTCCCAGAACAATTTTCAATTTTTGAGTCACGTTTATTTTGTCATCTGCAACTGCTTTCAATTTGAACCAGTCTAAAATTTTGTTGTTTGGTAAAGAGTTAAAGATGTTGACATGCGTCATGTGTACTTACATGTATGATTAAATGAGCAGTCGCATGAATATGTGAAAAATCAACATTTATACTGGTTATTGCTGTTGAGCAGACTCTAAAACATTACATAAATCTGATGAAAAAGATGTTATCAACCATCAGATGAATGTAATTGTTAATGTTATGATTCACTGTTAAAACCTATTTGCTAGCATATTTCTAGCATCACCTATTAGTACTTTCAGTACTTTGATTTTGTTTATGTATGTATCTATAACAGCCTTTGCAGAGATGGCTTAAATGAGGTTTGTGTTTTGGCTTAATGTCTTTTACTTGTCGTTCAGGTGTTGCAGTGAAGATGGAAGACTTTTGAAAGCTTCACGACCTGCACTGCCTATAGATAAACAACTAATTACGGTTTGTAGAGAGTTTCAACCGTTAACTGTTTACAAAACTGTAGACTGGTCCAAACTGAAAGCACTTGCAGACTCCAAATCAAAAGTAGATCAGATAATGACAAATTTCTTTAAAAAATTGAGGGGGGAAAAATGCTGGTTACCAGTTTTTCTCTTTTTTCCTGTGATGTTTTAGCCTTCTAGTACAGGGTCATTAAAAACCAGGATGGCTGGGTAAAGGGTTATACTGCTTCAAAGAAAAAAAATTCAAGTCAGTAGTAAATGCCAAGCACTGCAAAAGCTGTGGTTACCAATTTCTTTTTCTGGGAAAGAAATCTCATAGTAGACAGTGTAGATCCAAGACCAGAGTGTATGTTCTGAATGTTCAGTCTAATCTTGATCTACACTGACTGCAAAAGCCCACTGAGTCAGGCTTAGCAGTGTAAGAATTAAAAGAGCACCAAGTATTCAAATGTTGATTGATTGATTGACTGGTGTTAAATGCCATTTTAAACATTATTTCAGTTATATTTTGGTGGCTAGTGCACCTGTACATGCTTTCCTGGAATTACTTTTACCAGTACTTCTCACAATATTCTTCTGAAGCCACTGGCTGCTTTCCAATATAACCATCATCGAAACAATGACCAGCGATTAGAGAGGAATGGATCCTGTAGCAGTGACTATCATCAAGGAAATTGGCAGAGCAGGGGATTTGAACCAGCAACCCCTTGTTCTCTAGTCCAGCACACTACCAGAGTTCGGCATTAATCAAATGTTATCATTTATCATTTGTCTTGAAATGCACTGATTTTTAAAACCTTTGTGAGAAATACTGTTTTGTGAAGGCAAAAGATGCAATCTAAGGTTTCACATCACGTCAGTTATCAAGTCCATTGCCTTTTGGAGCTGAAAAAGAAATTGAGAATGGAGCAAGAGGCAAGGATGCTTAGTTATACCATATGCAGGGTCTTCCTTTTTAATAAAGTCGTGGTTATGACCCTGCTTTTCCCAACTTAGTGCTTCATCTTGCTGTCTGAGCAATAGATGACTTTGAAAATGGCTCAAAGAGGAATTTTTGAATTTGTTACCTTGTTTTTTAAGTGATCTCCATGATAAAATTTTATTTTCAATAAATCATTCTAGCTTTCCCATGAACTTTGTAAAAAAATAAAGGTTAGGTTTGATATAGATATTAATGAGCTCATGGAATCCAGTTTGTAATTTATGAACTTACGATGGCATGTTCTGTGAAGTCTGATCTTGACCTACCCTGGCTGCAAAAGCAACTATAGTTTTGATGGAGGATTTGACAGGTGCTATACAATTTAACATTTTATGTTGTACAACAGGATGCCTTTGAGCCCAGTGGTCAATCTAGAGGGGAAATGTGGATGGCCCAGTCCTTTATTTCTACAAATGGACGAGATAAGGAGTATGGTATTTTGTTTGCTGCTGATATTCAAGGACAGATGAGGGTTACTGTAGATGACCTTCACTTTAACTATGTAAGTGACTCCATTTTTTTTGTTCAGTTTCAAACGCTGCCATCTGCAGACAATTTGTCTTGCAGCAGGCGACTTTTATTTTAAACCTTTTTGTTTTACATCAATTTTGAAACAAGTTCTTACAGCCTATTTTAACCAAAGTGAAAGTGTTCAGAATTACTTCAGGATTGTTTGGCTATCAAAGAGCCCATTTTTCTACATTTTCCCTATCAACCTGCTAAATTTGTTGGATTTCAGGATTTTTGAAAATTCTTACTTTCACCCATGTATTAGCTTTTTACCAAACCACAAAAATGTTGACTTGTCCAAATTGAAAGCTTTTGAAAATTTTAGTATTCCATGGTATACAGATGGTGCACCAATGTGCTATCTAATACTAGTAACTGTTTGATAATTGACCAATGAAAATTTTAGTGTTCTTTGATAGACCTATCGAGCTTCAAAGGCCTGTAATTGAACCTTCATGTTGATTTCCTTGATTTCACAAAGGTGCTGTGTCATCTTCAAGTCAATTAAACCTTCTACTACTAAATGAATGAGCCATGCTCTGGCAGAAGAGGGTTTAATGCATCTCTATGATGTGTTATACCATGCAAGACATCACATAATTATGGATCCATTTTATCTAACATCCAACCGATTCATGAGGTACATTGTCTTTGGACATGCAGAAAATATATTAAAAACAAAAAGTTTCAACCCATGTCAGCCTAGGCAAACTGAGCAGGCCGACATGAATCAATACTTTTGCTGTTGCATTAAACCCCCTTTTCAAAGAGTGTGATGCAGATGAAATGGTCATTCTCATCCAGTACTTAAGTTGGAGATACTGCAATATTCCAAGGCTGCTTTTGTCAAAATATTTTTGACAGAAGCGAACAGCGTAGATCAAAGACCAGACTGATTAATCCTTTACCACACAATCCCGAGTTTTAACGGCCCTACGGAAAAAGACTTTTGAAAACAATGTGAGAAAAGGAGAAAAATGCTGGTAACCAGCATTTTCTCCTTTTCCCACACTGTTTTCTACTCTTTAAAACACAAGTCTAATTCTAATCATTTTAGCCTCATTTAATTTGTTGTCTGCAAATCTTTTTGATTTGGACCAGTCTTAAATTTTGTTGTTTGATAAAGAGTTGCCTTGAGAGGCATCTTACATGACCCTCAATATGCTGAAGATAAATTTTTATTGAACAGTTGTCCAGTGGAATCTACTACCCCTACAACAATGTAAGTGGTTGGAAAGTCTTCAATAGTACAACAGTTATAGACTTGACCGGATGTACAGAACAGAGTTTCTGTATATATCACTTCTCACCTTTCCTTAATAAGTAAGTTTCAAGCGAAACAGATAGCCTGTATGTAAAACATGAACATGTATCAGCTGTAGCACTTGTTCATTAAAAAACTGAACTCTTAAAATGCTTCATTTACCCTTTACCAGATGGCAAGTTTTTTACTAGTCCAGACAACAAAACAACTGCAGCTGAAATGATGGGATTTTTCTGTGAAAGGGTGGAAAACATCTTGGGGGGAAAAGGGGAAAACGCTGGTTACCAGCAATGTTTTCAATGACTTTATCTGAAACAATTAATAGTAGATTACAATGTGGGATATGTTTCTACAGATTAAGATTTCTGTATAGTTTGTTAGGAGAAATTGGAGCTTGTTAGAATTGTGCTGTAAGAGACACCATACAAAGCTGCTGCCTGTATTATTTTCTTGTTCTGTTCTTAGTTTTATTAATGTTTTTATTGGATTAAATTACATGTTGTTGATATTCAGTCATTTCTAACTAACTGTAGGCTTCAAGGAAATCACAACTGGAAAATTATAAAGCTATCGTATCTATGTGTCAGTACAGAATACTTTAATAAAATTAATACTGTATAAGTAATTGGTCTTATTCTTGATTTCAAAGTAAGAGTGTAAATTAATGTTATCAGTATCCTGTCTAAAGTAAACTTTCATGTTTACAAACTATGCTCTATTATTAAATTAATTCTTTTTGATAACTTCAAGTCACCATTTCCTTTCAGTTCTTTCATAACAGCCATCCTTGGAGAAGACAAAAAATGGATTCCAATGTCACCCCAGCGCATTAGCGATATATCTGTGGATGGACAAACAGACAAAGTCTCCATCAGTGTAACTGGAGCACCTGGTGAAGATGTTAAATTCTGGATGATCCTGTTGAATGAATTAGTCAGAGGAAACTGTACATTGTCTCCACTGGAAACAACCAAAACTTGTACATTATTTCAATTTGGAAATAATGCTAGCAGTCTCAAATGCTCAATCACCTTTATCCTGCTCTTTTGGATTGTTGGATTTGCCATGAAAATAATGGATTGACGCATTATCTACTGTGTGCACAATTTTAACCTTGCATTAGACTCTTTTTGAAAAAAAAAAATGTGCCAAAAAGAACCATTGTGTGATACAATGTTTACATATGTATTCATGATAAACCATATTTCTATCTTGTCCATAATTTAAAAAGATACTTTCAAAGTTGTATGCTTTAAATTTTGTTTCAGGGGATATATGATTAACTCTTTATCACGCAATCTTGTGTTTTAACTACCCTGAGGAAAACTCCTTTTGAAACCAATGTGGGAAAATGAGAAAATGCTAGTAACCAGCAATTTCTCCTTTCCCAAAATGTTTTCTCTCTTTGTCAAGACAAATCTCATCTTGGTAAGCTACACTTTCAACTTGGACAAGCCTAAATTGTTATTTGTTTCATGTAGAGTTAAGTGAAATTGCTTTATTTAACAAAAAAATATTATGCAAACATTTATAGATATTACTGGGACAGGTTGGTGCAATAACTTTGGATTGTTGAATGTTTACCATTTCTAGACTTGTGGATATTGAAAGCATCTACAGATGACAAATCAAATGTCTTTCATGTTGCAACTCATGTTTGAAATGTAGAAAAACATTGTCCACACTCAAGGCAAGCTTTACAAATGGTACATCAGGTGTAGCTACTCTGACGAAATTTTTCTTCAAAATTGTAGAAAACATTGTGGAAAAAGGGGGAAATGATGGTTACGAGCATTTTTTGCTTTTTCCACAATGTTTTCAAAACCCTTTTTTTAAGGATACTTAAAACATGGGTTTGCTTTGTAAAGTGTTAGGAGCAGAAATGAGACCACCATGAACCCAAATATCTGTTGAATTTATAATTATTACACATACATATTACAGAGTCTTGCGTTTCTTGATTGTGGCTGTATTTTTATATTACCTTTGATTACATGTATATATCAAATCAAAAAACATACATCATCTTGATGTATGGAGAACTTGCTAATATGAATGTCTTTTCCATATGTCAAAATGTTACTTGATTGCCACTGTATATAACTTTCATTGATATAAATTTGTTTTAAAATTTGAGCAGTATGGTAGGTACAATTTTCATAAAGCTTGCTTTACCCCTACAGCACAAATTTTAGATTCTTCCAAATTAAAAATATCTGTTCACCAGAAATTCAAATTGGTACACGTGAACTTAAGTGCTCTGATATGAAAGAAAACATTGTTGGAAAAGAAGAAAATGGTGGTTATGTAAGTTTGGGTAATATTTTCGGTAAATAAAGAAATTTCTTAACTATACGCTGAACAGCAAATTTTAGGGTTGTCCAAATTAAAAGTATTTGCAGATGACAGAGCAATCTGGCTTTAATGATAGAACCTATCATTGCATGGATGTAAAACTTGAGAAAAGGAGAAAATATTGGTTACCAGCATTTTCTCCCTTTCCCACAATGTTTTAAAAAGCTTTCCCCCTAGAGGTAGTTAAATCTTGGGATTGTTTGGTAAAGGGTAAAGTTTCAAAGCAGGTGTTTGATTCAGTGGTTGATTGATTGAATGATATTTCAATCATATCACATATCAATACAACAGCTCATATATTCATGTGTGTTAGAGGTGCCTCTAGTTCTAGGCCAGGGCTCTGAAATGTTTTGCCCAAAGACACTCCTATGTAAGGTCCAGTGCCTTGAGTGATGATTCAACTTGGGGCCATCAAGATGTGAATCCTGTACCTTAACCACTAAGCCATGCTGAAGAACGTGTTCAAATAGAAAATCACACAAGGACACAATGGACAACCAGCCAGGACAAATTTTCCTTTTCTCTGGCATGTGGCACTAGAATCAGTATTGAAGCATTAGCACAAATTATGATTCTTTCATACAAAAAATATGGTCAGAGATATCACCAAGTACTCAAGATGCCATACAATTTTTTATGATAACTTAGATTCATTATAAATGCTGCAAATTTGATAGGAAATTAAAGGAGGCTAAATACTGATACATACATAAAGATAAAACTTTCATCAAATGTTATAAACCAGTTCAAAACAAATATTGAGGATTTTTTACACCTACATTTATTAGACAGTGGACTAAAATATACTTCATGCTGTGATCTTGTGGTGGGATGGGTACTTTTTGTACTCTTTACCAAATGATCCAATGTTGTAATTTTCCTCAGGAAGCAAGCTTTTGAAAACATCATGTGAAAAGGAAAAAATGCTGGTTACCAGCATTTTTTACATTTCACATGATGTTTTCTATCCTTTCAAAGACAAATAGCATCATTTGAAAAAACATTTTATCTCTTGTCTGCAAATACTAAAATCTTTACCACATCACAAAAATGTATACTTGTCCAAATTGAAGGCATTTGAAGACAACAGCTTAAATCTGGTTTTAATGATGGAATTTGTCTTTGATATAGTATAAGACATTATAGGCAAAGGAGAAAATGCTGGGTACCAGCAATTTCTCCTTTTCCCACAATGTTTTCAAAAGCTTTATCTGTAAGGATTGTCAAAACCCGAGATTTTGAGATAAAGGATTAAATAAGGCCAAATCTAATAGTTTGTTGTTTGGTAAAGAGATAAACATAGTATGGCTTTGGCCTTGGATGATCAGTCACTTCTGACATTAAATGTTTTCACACAGTCACCATGCTAGATCTGTATATAAGTCAAGGTTTTTGTCTCCCCTGTGACATCTGAATCTACACTATGCTGTTGAAACACATTAGGATATAAAGTCACCATGGAAGCCTTATTTCTGACATTGTCGTTGTCGTATTTATGCATGTCTCTGGTATAAACTACAGCATTATTGGGAGAGGGGTGTACAACAGGTCCAGATAACACAGATGGGTCATGTGAGTGGTTGATATTGTAAATATCCACTGCTGTAAAACTTGGACCTGCATAGTTAGAATAACTTGGTATTTGGTATGAATCTACAGATGGATTTTTGGCTATCACAGAGGTTAAAGGTGTTGCAATAAAATTTTGCTCAGTGTGTTCCATTCTCACAGGTTGTTCATGAGAAGGTAATACTGGGGATGGCTTATTTAACTGACTTAAACTTGATGGCACCTTATCTTTAGCAATAAGCCTCTGTTTTTCGTGACAACTATCTATGGTTCTATCTTCATTCCCAGTCCTGATATTACCATCACTTCTTCTGTTTCCATTTTCCCCATTTTCACTAGCTGCTTCTCCAACAATATCTCCAGTTTTCATGTTTTTGTACTTTGCCTTCATCTGAACACTATATCTGGTCACGACTTCTAGCTGATGTACTGTTCTTAAATGCTTGAGTAAGTTTCCTTTGAAAAACGTGCTGTATGAGCATACATGACACTTTTCATTCTTCATCCCCTGTTGATATCAGAAAATTAGTAAATTAATTGAAACAGTTTAGATGTTTGAGACACATTTTACTGACATTAACAGACTTAAGTAACACTCTCAAACCCTGAGCTGACACACTGTTTTTGACTCAACAAAATAAAGGACTTTAGATTAATAACCGAGTTATGTGTTTATTTTGCTTAGTTCAGTCCAAAAAGTTGTACCAACTTAGGATATAAAAACGTTACAACAGTCTGTTAATGATAGTGAAATGCATCTCAAATAACAAGCTACACTCAAGTCAGAACCTGTGACCCTTGGTGGATTTAAGTTAAATAAGAGACTTGAAATTATATATTATATTTGAAATATAAATTTTGTGTTTTAAGTAATATTTAATTTGTCGCCTGCAAATGCTTTCAATTTGGACAAGTCTGTAAAATTTTGTTGTTTGGTAAAGAGTTAATTATAAGAAGACTTGAAGTGAACAAAAAAGCCATCAGGGTCCTAAACTGGCTCATTTGAACCCTTGTAATGTGCTAAATAAATAACAAGAGGGCCATGATGGCCCTGTATTGCTCCACTGGCTAATAAGTCAAAACACTGCAAGCCAAACATTATAATACTTGGCCAATTGGTTTTAAACTCTCCTCTTGGTAGATGCCCACTAGATAAAGCTACATGCAAAATTTGGTAGCCCTAGGCCTTATGGCTAGGTACAAGTAGATTTTTAGAGTTTTCCCTAGATAAACCCATGTTAAATTTGTGGCCCCTGGGGCGGGGCCAAATTTAACCCCAGGGCTATAATTTGGGCACCCTTGGTAGATGCCCACTAGATAAAGCTACATGCAAAATTTGGCAGACCTAGACCTTATGGCTAGGTATGAGAAGATTTTTAAACTTTTCCCCATATAAGCCCATGTAAAACTTGTGACCCCCAGGGCGGGGCCAAATTTGACCCCAGGGCTATAATTTGGGCACTCTTGGTAGATGCCCACTTGATAAAGCTACATGCCATATTTGGTAGCCCTAGGCCCTATGACTAGGTACCAGAAGAATTTTAAAGTTTTCCCTATATGAGCCCATATAAAACTTGTGACCCCTGGGGCGGGGCCAAATTTGACCCCAGGGCTATAATTTGAAAAAACTTGGTAGAGGTCTACTAGATGAAACTACATGCCAAATTTGGTAGCCCTGGGCCTTGTGGTTTCAGACTAGAAGATTTTCAAAGATTTTCAATATTTTTCAGTTTTGTTGCCATGGCGACCAGAGTTTTTGAAGGAATCAAATTCTTTCAAGAAATTCTGAAGAGGACCATGGCAGGATCATTTCTGTGAAGTTTCATCAAAATTGGATAGGTAGTTTCAGAGAAGATGTTTGGAATAAAAGTTAACACACGCACGCACGACAGACACTGGGCCATGACATAAGCCTGCTGGCCTTCGGCCAGTGGAGCTAAAAATAGATATTTTCAGTCAGTTCTAAAAATGTAGATATTGCAATTACAAAGCTGATCTTGTCAGAATATATGGCAAAGAGGCAGACAGTTCCGTACAGTCTGATCTTGATCTAAAATGTCGGCATAAGCAAGTAAATCCAGGCTCAGCACACCAGGATTAAATTTCAGAAACTGATATTCAATGTAAACATTTGATGCTTCCAAATATCTCACCCATGGGACAACCCATTCTTGACTCTACAGCTGTAATCCAAATAAACTTGGTAAAACCCAAATACATGTTGCTAATAGATGATGCTACAGCAATCTACTTCTCTTCCTACTACAATTTTTTTGATACAATTAGCAAAATTTCCCTTTCCTTTAACTCTTTACTACACAACAAAACTTTAGACTGTTTCAAATAAAAGCAATTGCAGGTGACAAAATGCATGCAACAAAAATGAGATTTGCATGAGAAAGAGTACAAAATATTGTGGGAAAAGGAGAAAATGCTGGTTACCAGCTTATTCTTCGTTTTCCACAATGATCTCAAAGGTGTCTTCCTATGGGTTGTTAAAAGTCAGGATTGTGTGGTAAGGGTTAAATATGTGTCCTTGGCATAAGTTGCAATAGTTTTTCAGTTGAAAAAAAATTAGGGTTTAACATGATGGGTCATACAGAGGCATGTATCTAAGAGACTATCGTTAGATTTAACAAATCTCTCAATTCTTTGAATTATTTCTTAACTGTTAGATCAAAAACACATTTTTCACTACTTTTGTTTTCATCTATACAGAAAACTGGTAAATATACACAAAAACATGTTTTCCAAGTGATCATGTGATTCAAGGAACGTAGTATTTTTTTCCGTCATTGACTTCACCTTTGGAAATAAACCAGTTTTGGGTTGATCCATAATTAGCCTGTACAGAAAAGGACCAAGTGTAAAACCTGGAAAGTAAACTTTACCTTTTTCGTGTGCTGATTTTCTATGTGTGTATTCAAATGACATTTTTTAAGAGCTCCATAGTTACAGCCTTCATATGGACATGGTATCTTTTTACCTGAAATAATAATATATTTCAAGTTAAACCATACAAAACCTACCACAAGATTACTTCCTCATGTCTTTCATGACTGGACCGGCTAAAGAGTGTAGATTATTCTTGGATCTATAGTAAATATTTTTACCCTTACATTGCCGAATAAACTCAGTTAACTGACATTGTCAGTCCAGAAATAAGAGCAAAATAATTGCAATTTTAAGGTTTCTTTAGACTGTAATGTCTCGTCAAAGTTGACAGTGTAGATCAGAGATCAGATTGCTCAATTTGTGGTATCTGATCTTGATCTACACTGGCAGCAAATGCAACAATAGTCATGAAAGGCACTTTAAGGGTTAAGAGACCTTCTAATCAACCAGCCAAGGAATTGCATTATTCAGGTGATTAGCCCATTATGAGAATAGTCAGTTCAATAATATAGTGCTTTTAAGGTCAAATTATGGATTAACCTTTTTAGAACAAATTGATAAAATTCGGAGGAATGGGAACCTAACACCATTTGCTCCAAATGCTTTTGTTAATTTTCGATACTTCATTGTTATCTCGTTATACCAAGCTATGTTTAGTTCTCATATTTGAGGCACTCAAATATCAGGTCCATGACTTTGTTAGAACAAAAGCACATCAGAATCAACAACCTTAAGAGAATGTAGTCTATCAGCATGATAGGCCCCCATAATAATAACATCGTCTAATTTCCTACTCGATCTATGAAGGGAAATTACTCTTGACAATTAAAGCTTTTATGTCTGACTAGTTGTTCCATTAATATGAAATTTTTGGTTTTGAAAACTTCTTGTTTAATTGGATACTCGATAAAGTCTACCTCACCAGTCCTGTCCACCATTCAACAGAAATGTTTATTACATACATAAACGGAAACAAAAAAATTACCTATATGAGATTTCATATGTATTTGTAGACTGCCCTTTGTTTTAAAAGCCTTTTCACATTTGTCACAATTAAAGTCTCTCTTATCTGAAAAGAATTAAACAATGTTGTACAGTATGTACTAAAAGATTAACTGTGTGCTAATTCACAGGCCCAGACCCTTTTCAACATTATTTCAGTTATATCCTGGGGGCCAATGCACTAATCCATCATGCTACCTTGGAGTTTTTTTTCTAGTACTTTGCGCAATATTCTTCCCAAGTCACTGGCTACTTTCCCACATAGCCATTGTTGAAACAATAATCAGTGGCGAGAAAGGAATAAATTCTGTCCCAATGACTATCATCAATCCTCGGAAAGAAATTGTCCAAGCTGGGGATTTGAACCAGAGACCCCCTGGTCTCAAATTTTGTTTACTACCAACCATACAACTGGGCTCAGCATGTGATGAAGTATAAAGCATTTTGTATAAGTCACATATACTTATAAATACCCTTGTATAATATGGTACCCGTCTATCTGGAGCAATGTTTTCTAGTAACATAAACATTATCATGCTGGAATTACAAAAATATGATTTTCCTTCGGAAAACATGCATTGAAAAACAATATCAGAATAGCCATTGGGTAGACATGCTTTCACTTATCCCGATCAATGACCTCAAAACCCTCTGATTACATCACACATCTTTGAGCAGTGAGGATAAAGATCAGACTGCACAGTTAGTTAACCCTTTACCAAACAATTCAAACTTTCAACAAACCTTAAGAAGGTAGGCTTTTGAAGACATTGTGAGAAAATGCCGGTTACCAGCACCGTCTCCTTTTCCCAAAATGTTTTTGACTCTATGAAAGACAGATTTTATGTTTTTGAGTAACATCTATTTTTCCATCTACAAACGCTTTGATTTTGGACTGAGCTACAATTCCGATGTCTGGTAGAGTTAAATGAATTTAACAATGGGAATGACAAAACTGTTTTGTTAAATCTGATGATGTGCTTTGTACAGCCTTCTGTATACGTACCTTCATGGAGGAGCATGTGTTTTTCAAATATCCGCTTGTGGTTTATAACATAGTTACACTCAGGACAGGTAAACCTGGATTCGATAAAAAAATTAACCCTTAAACACACAATAAACACACAATAAGGAATTTTAAAGACACTGATGGAGAAGCTTTTGAAAACATGGAGGGAAAAGGAGAAAATGCTGGTAACCAGCATTTTCTCCTTTTCCCACACTGTTTCTACCCTTTCGCAGGCAAATCCCATTTATTGAACATCATTCAATTTGTTGTCTGCAATTTGAACCAGTCAACGAATTTGCCATTTGGTAAAGAGGTACATGTATATTCCCAACAAGATGACAATCTTTTACTTGGTCAAATTCAAAGCATTTGCAGGTCAGAAATGCAGCTCTTATAGTAGAATCTGTCATTTAAAGGGTATAAACAGGAGCACCGCATGATGGGTGCCAAGGCTCGGCTGCATTTGCTTGATTTTCAGTGAAAATTCCAAGTCATAAAAGGGGCATAACTGTGTCAAAAATGCTTTGATGGTTACCTGCCCTATTTGTAAGGATTTCTCTTTTGATACTGAACAACTTGTCAGAGTTTGAAGTACATATCTTCAGTAATAATAGAGATATTACAAAGTGTCAAAGTTTTTGCATGATGACACAGACGATGGTGTCACAGCTGCGACATTCCTCAACTTTTTTTCGCAAACAGCAAAGCAAAAAATATGGGAAAAGGAGAAAATATTTAATACCACAAATTTTTACAACATCTTTCCCACTTCTAACATTTTTTAATAAGTCCTCTTCCTCAGGATTGTAAAAACATGGGGTTGCCTGGAAAAAGTTCAAATACCTATTGGGTGAATAACATTAGGTACAGAGCTGCAATATTGTAGGTTTGAAGCAAATGTTAAAGGGTCTCTAGAATTGTCTACGAGATAAAAGATTCCAAAAATGTTTCCTCTGGGAGTGGCATCTCAGTCAGTGTTGTACATAGCATAAAATCCAGGGTGTCATGAGATCAATTCCTGGCTAGGCCAATATCTTTTCAAGAAATGATGATGGTGATTGTGATATGATTCATTCCTCTCTCAAATCAAAACATTCTTCTGATTAATAACATTTATGTGTGACAGCCACAAAGCAGCCAGTAACTTGACAAGATTGCTGTCCAAAGTATGTGTATTGGTAAAACAAGTGCCAGGAACATATGGATAGATGCACTAGCTGCTGATATGACCGAAATTAGGTTGTAAAAGGGCATAAAACACCAACTAAATAGACAAACTGAAAATGATGATACAATCAAGGCATACTGATGACACTGACCCGTATACACTACAACTTACACAACAAATCCTTCAGGAAGAGGCTGTTTATGTACACGGTGTAAATGAAATGTCAAATCATTGGCTGAAGTGTACTTCATGGAACACATATGACACATGTGTCTCTTGTGTGGGTTTTCCCCTTTGTGCATGATCTTAATATGGTTCTGAAATGAAATCAAAATGACAAATCATTTCTACACCATTTACTCTAGATCTTCAATCAATTGTTTTTATGTCCTTGGGGAAACTTGGGATACTGCATTACTACGCAAATACCTGTGCATTAAACAGGTTTTGAAAACAGAATAAATTATACATTTTAAACAAGATCAGATGGTAGGTTACTCAGCACAGCCTGCGCTGTGTACAAAGATGTCGACCAACAGTCTCAAGGCTTGAGAGTTCAACCCATGGTATGGCATTTTTGTGGTACAATTAAGTACTCATTAGCCCCTGCTCTAACTTGACTTGTCATATCCTAGTACAGTATAACCACTCCAAATTTTATGGAAAAAAAAGGAAAAAAGATTTATGAATACTTGCATGCAACAACATTTCAACAAAGAAGAAAGCGCAAAATATGATTTCTCCTAAAAATGTTATCTAAGTGGTCAGAAAGACAAAAGGTTATCTACAGGTGCTAAGGTGTGGACCTTTTCACCCACAGCCCTGATAATTAGGCACACGTAGTCAAATTTGTTCATATGAGTTGTATTCAAATACCAATACCATTACCTCTAGACCTTTTGGTCCCTTTAAGGTCTTCCCACACTGGTCGCATGGTAACATAGGTACAACATCTGCATGCATCATTTCCTGTAAATTAAGAATTACACATCAGTGACAACATCTGTGGATTAGACGTTATATACCTCAAAAGATCTTGAAACTCACTATCAACATGATGATTGAAAAAATCATGAACTAAAGTTTCATATATACAGTAATTTGATAAAGACATGATCAAAATACAGTAAATTTAATAACTGCCAACAGTATACAGGCCAAATAATCATTGGAAGCTGTGACTATGTTCTAGACAAAGGTTCATTTCATATAACAAGCTTAAACCTTCAGCAAACAATCTTGTCTTAACAATCCTGCAGAAGAGGTCTTTATAAAACATCATGGGAAAAGGAGAAAATGCTAGTATGCAGCATTTTCTCCCTTTAACACAATGTTTTCTATCCTTTTCAAGACAAATCCTGTTATTTTAGCTACATCTGTCATCTGAATTTGCTTTCAATTTGGATGGGTCTTAATTGTTGTTTTCTGGTAACCAGTAAAATAAATTAAAATACATATTTCATATTGTCACAATTGTAAACTACCGGTATTTTGGCCAGAAAATATAGTTTTCAAATTGACAATAAAGATCTAAAATCAGGCTACATGTTTTGTGCATTTTGACCTTCCTCTATACTGCCTGCCATTTTCACCTTTATGTCATCTGAAACATGCCTCAACAAGCAAAGGAATTACATGTACCACATTCCTGTTTCAAATGGCAAAACCACACTTCTACATTGCAGAGAATTATGTTTTAGACTGCAGAATCAGAACGGTATCTAATTGGCAAATACAAAGCCAATAAAATAACAAGGCTTTGTCATATAATAGTTCGAAGATATTTTTGAGCTCCCCTTAGAAACCTACCTTGTGGCATTTCAATGTTTTCTCATTTTTGTAGTTGTTTCCACAGATGTCACATACATGTTCCTTCCCCTTACTACAGTCGTAGGTTTTGTGATGATGTAGGCGCCATGGATTGATTGTCTTGTATGCACACCACTAGAAAAAAAGGATATATTGGATATATGTTTTTTACAGTGAAAGATCGAAATTTATTTCATCGAGTGAATATCATCGGTAATATTTTCACGTGTGGTGCAAGCCACGCGTGAAAATATTACCGATGATGTTCACGAGATGAAATAAATTTCGATCTTTCACCGAAAAACACAAATATTCTATTTATTTCATGCTTTTAACCCTTTTTGGGGAACTTACATCAAAATCCAGTACAGTTTTTTTCTGTTATTCCCCTTGGCGTACCCCCTCCGCATAGCAATGCATTACAATATTATGTCAAGCGCGAGAAATGTAGGGTAAATTATGTCATATTTCCATCTGGTTGAGATGCATGCGCATTTTACCTAGGTAACTAAGGCGCGGGAACAACTGTTTCCACCTTCAATTGAAGAGTTAGAGTATAAAAATCGGTATTTTTCACTTGTCGTAATCATGAAATATCAAAAAATATTTCACCGTTATTTCTTGATAACCTACCGCAAAGCATGAAATAAAGTATAATAATTAGAAACAAAAGACTAGATATGAGCCATGCTCTGGAAAAAGGGGGTTTAATGCATCTCCGTGATGCATTGTACCAAGCAAGTCGCATAATTATTGATACACAAGATACGCAAGAAAATTAACCAAAAGCAAAAAGTTTCAGTCCAGGTCAGCCTGCGCAAACTGCACTGGCTGACCTGGGTCAATATTTTTGCAGATGCATTATGCCCCTTTTCACAGAGCATGGCTCATACACATTTAACATGAGGAATTTTAAAAAGCTTATAATAGTGTAAACTACATTTACAAATTACAAACAACCTCAGTGCTCATAACAGGTTAATTTCTCTTTCTAGGGTGGAACTTTACATTTTGAAGAGTTATACTACACTGTTAGCATTTTTCAGGAAGACTATGAACAGCTTTTACTTTTTAGAGTTTACACTAACTTCAGCATAACCATGATATACACACACATGACCATTCAACGGAAAAAAATCTATCTTTCACAATTCTTTACCTATTTTGTGTCATATTTTGATTGTGTGTGTTTCTTATAGAACTGCATAATGATATGATTATGTTGAAAAATATCAGAATGCACAGAACTTTTAATTATAATCTTTGGTTTGCCCTGCTTGATATATTTCTAGATAGTCTTGTTGTGACAGCCTTTTGAATTTGAAATTACTAGATTCATTTTCATGACTGCAAATTCCAATTCTATCACATAAAAGTCTAACTCTATGGGTCAAGAGTTGATACCTTTTATTTATAATAAAAGGTTGTACTATAAGACATTTACCTCACAAATTAGATCGGGCCATTTTTCTTTGTCATATGGAAGATCGTGGGCAGTGAACTCATGATCAATATGATCAGCAATTCTTCTGAACTTCCTTGGACAAACTCTGCATGCAAACTTTGCTCTAAGTTGTGCCTTTCTCTGCAGGCGCTTTTTATGTTTTTCTTTTCTAATCTGTAGACATTTTGTATCTGTGTTTCTGTGATGTATATAGTCCTCTGCTGTAGAAAAACTTATCCTGCATAGTATACATCTTCTCCTTGGGCGATTTCCTTTACAAACCTTTTTGTGAGCTGTTTTCTCCGACTGTTTAGAAAAAGTTTCATTGCACTTTTTACAGCAAAGCTGTTTTACCCTGGTTCTGGTTTGAGCACTGATAACATTTTTTACAGCCTTTTCATCACATTTCATACCAGCATCATGAATAACAGAAAAGTCCTCAGTTTCACTATGCTCTGAACAAGAACTGTCATTTACATCAACCGGATTTCTGTCATTCCTTTCATTATCAATACTACTTGTACAAGAACTAAGTTTCTTGTGTTCTACACCTATGAAATTTTTTACCTCTTCTTTTAACTGGACTTCATGAACAATGTTGCATAAATCACTTTTGGTGCTGACTGTTTTTAATTCAGTTCTCTTTGCACTGTTGCAGCTCTTTCTTTTTTGGTAATGGTTAGAAAATCTACTAGTTAACTGCTTGACTTCATCACAAACTTGTTTGGGAACTGACTCGTCTGCTGAGATATAGGATAGTGATGCACATGTCTTATCACTGAATTGCACTTCATCATTTCTGCCATTCTTTTCTGTACTAGTAGCATCCGCAAGAGTTTCAATTTCTGAACTCTGGAAAGAAATGTCCCTACCACTAGTATCAAGTGAGTCTGAATTCAGTCCATTACCTTCAGTTTTTTTATCAGCAAATGTTTCCTTGAAAGTTGAAACTTTGGATGAATCTCTGAAAAACTTGGAGGAGATGTCTTTTACTTCGTTAGAGAGGTTGTCCTTAATTTTCAAGTCATAAGTCAGCTTTTCAAACAAAGACTCCAAACCTACTGACTGGCAGGATATTTCAAACTGAGAAACATCTTTTTGTGGGACCTGAATTTGACCACCATAAATAAAACATATAATTCTCTTAAGGATATACAGTGGAATATGTGTCAAATCAAAAGATGTACATCCATCTGCATCAGCATATTTCTTCTCCTCTAATCTTTCACAGAAATATGAGCTACATGCTACAAGCACAAGCCTGTGAGCCATTACATATCCTGTCTTTGCCTTCAGTTTTATATCACAGAATATTCCTTCTTTCTGCATCTGATGTAGATTTCTAAATATAGCTGCATGGTAAGAATCAATGGTGACATCTGTTCCTGGAAAGGAAAACTTTTGTCGTAGATGTTCAGTTCTTGTAGCTTTTCTTTTAGGTGCTCTAGATGACTCCTGTTTGTTGTTTGGTGTGTTAATCTGATGCTCTTCATCAGGTCTCTTTTTCACTCTTGGCATACTTGACCTTTTTTGGTCAAATACTATTTCACAAAGGGTCCACCAAACCTGCAGTACATAATTAGTATTTGTAGAATTCAATCTTTTACCCACATGCAATTGTTCTTATATCTTATTCTGAAATTTCTACCACAAGAAAACATAAACTGATATACACATATTTATGCAAAAGATACTATGATTCTGATACATCATTAAATGGATACTTTAAGAGAACCAAGAAATTTTCTATTTGATATTCTGTCTGTTGGAGACAGTGGTGATGTTTGTCAGCAAAGGTCCCAGTTGACTTATAGAACTACCTTCTTCATGGCCAGCATACTGGTTAAGATTTCCAGGAGGCAATCATCAATAGTAATTGATTTAGGTTGTAAGAATTTGTTTAACTCTTTCACTACTGAATAAATAAACTGCATTTTCTTTAAGGCTAAAAATACATTTCCTCCACAAGATCAAGGGACAGTTTGGTCATAAGCTTGAATGTAGCAGTGGGCAGTGCAGATCAGGGATTAGACTGCACATTCTGTGCAGTCTGATCTTGATCTACAATGTCCATAAAAGCTTCTTGTGTCGTCTATGGTATGGAAAGAGTTAACAGCCGATGTAAAATTAAAAGATTCAAATTAAATAATGACTGTTTTTGCGTATGACTTTGTGTTTAGTTCATGATATGTAAAATCATTCTGAATCATTTGAACAGATGTTGGATTATAAAAAAAGGCAGTATGGAGAATATTTTCAACTGCAATACTGCACAAGGGGATACCCCTCCCCATGTAGTGTATCTAGTCTCAATAATGAGACGCTACGGTGATTTTTTTCATATTTGGACATTTATTGTACACCATACCGTCTCAAGTCCATCATAAATTTTCTGGTGGCAAAGATAGAACGCTATAATGACTTTCTGTTACGTTGGTTTTATTTGCATTTAAATTTTAGTAAAAAACATGACCAAGGACAAATTATTAAACCTTTCATTACCTTAAGAGCTTGTAGAAGTCATTTATAACATGTAAATCTCGGAAAAATTACTGACGAAATTTATTGTGCGTGGCGGCCATTTTGTGTGTTTTTGGGAAATTAAACAACTCGAGTAACAGATGAAATGCACGGTTTTCTCTGACGTTCAGCGTTTAAATTGAAAATATTTGTATTTCAAACGAAGGGTTTTTAAATACGGAGGCAACAGGTATGTTTAAATCCTAGTTTTGTGCACTATTTGCAAAATTATAAGAGTTCAAACTTGCGCACAAAATCTGTGCGGAGCTTTTAACTGATTTTGTCTTGATCGTCTCTGTATGCAGAGGCGACCAGTCAAAAAGTAGCATCGCCTTTGGGGAGTTATCTGTACTAGTAGTGTATTCAATTCATCAATCATACAGATGGACATGAGCTAAGATCATTAAATGATTTACATAAAATAGTGATACAAGCTAATGTATATGGTTAACAGTAACGTTGTCAAAACAGAAACGGCTTGACAGATTGCCTAGGTCAAAGATACAAAGTTTACCAAAATTGACAGCAGTCTGTAGTATCGCGAAAACCAATGACATATGCACTGTCTGTCTGGTACCCAAACGTGAGTACCAACTGTAAACGGTAAAATCATAAATGATCCAGTAGAGGATGGATAAACGAAAATCGAACATACCACATGAAGATACGTATAAGAGAATCAATTTTCTCTATCAGGTTGTAAAACAGTTCAGATATGTTGCATGATTTATCCCACTAAACTGTTTACTGAGTGGTTCAGAGAAGTTTCGCTCTTAAACACGTTCACTCTTATTCATATTCGATCTTTACCCATATAGTTTACGTTTTCCCAAGCTCCTTTTCATCCTTATTCATTTAAAATCTTTTAAGAACATTGTATCTGCCTATATGAAGCTAGATTCGAATTCAGGTAGGGATGATATGAAAATTATTCAGTGTAAACCAGGTAGTGTTGGATTGATTTTGCGTTTATTGTACAATGAGTGGTTCAGAGAAATTTCGCCCTAAACACATTCAGACTTATTCACAGTCGATCTTTTCCTCAACTCTATGTTCTCCCAAGCTCATAATCGCTCTTATATTTCTAAATTCTTTTACGAAAATTGTATTTATCTGTTCAAAGCTAGATTCAAGTTCAGCTAAAAGAGCAATAAAAACAAGTCAGTATTTGTAAACTAGATAATGACAGTTTGATTTTCACTGTATTTATCATCGCTATCGGTTGCCCATAAGGGTATTTCCCACAGAATGCCGTTACGCGGTCATCGTTACCAGTCAAGCACTAGCCAGAACATTTTTTTTGCGAAGTATGCTAACGGCCATACCACTTTTTTCTTTTCAGGTGATTTTTAGCTCACTGAGCTCAAAGTGCTCAAGGTGAGCTTTTGTGATTGTGCTGTGTCAGTCGTACTGTAGTCTGTCATCTGCCTTCCAGGCCTCAACAATTACCATTTGTGCACTGTAGAGGCCACATTTCAATCTTATACTCACGAAAATTGACCAGAATGTCAGTCTTGATGCTATCACAGACAAGTGTGATTTTGGGTCACATACATGTGGTCAAAACATTTTCACTGGGACATTTCTTAGAAAAACCTTTTGTTCACCCTAGAGGCCACAATTTCAGTCTGATACTCATAAAAGTTGGTCAGAATCTTTGTCTTGATCATATCTCGGACAAGTCGAAAATTGAGTTGTGGCAGGTCAAAAAGTAGGTCACTGGGACAAATTTTACAAAAACCTTGATGGCACTACAGAGGCCATATTTTGAGTTGGATACTCATGAAAAGTGGTCAAAATGTTTGTCTTGGTGATACCTTGGACAAGACTTGTGAAAATGGGCCATATTGGGTCAAAAAGTAGGTCACTAGGACAAATCTAAAGAGAATCTTGTGTGCACTTTAGAGACCACATTTTCAGTCTGATACTTATAAAAGTTGGGATTGCACTCATGTCAATTAATTTTTCCTTCTTTATTTGTCTCTAATATTTTTTACTCAAACCTTTACCAAACAATCCATGTTATAACAACCTTGTAGAAGAGAGAGTTTGAAAACATCGTTGGAATAGAAGAAAATGCTGTTTTTACCAGTAATGAACAAATTCCATCAATTGAGCCACATATAATTTGTGGTATGCAAATGCTTTCAAAATGGATGAATCTAAAATTTGTCACTTTTTTATTGGGTTAATCTGTTTCTCACAAACTATAAGGCTTGCAACGGTGAAAAAAGGACATTCGGACATTTGCGTAAAGTGTCGTCTCAGATCAGCCTGCGCAATCCGCGCAGGCTAATCCGAAACGACACTTTCCGTTTTTATGTAATTTTCTGTTTTGCACAAATCTACTGTAGCACAAAATCTAATGTAGTCGTAACGTGCCGTCTCGGATTAGCCTGCGCGGAATGCGCAGGCTGATCCGAGACGACACTTTACGCAAATGTCCGAATGCCCCTTTTCGTGTGTTGCAAGCCAATTATCAGACTGACAACTTTGACTCTAAACCCTTTACCAAACACTATAATTTTAGACTAGTCAAAATTGAAAGCATTTGCAGACTACAAATCAATTATGGCCCAAATGATTGAATTTGCCTGTGATAGGGTAGAAAACTTTGTGGGAAAAAGGAGGAAATGCTGGTCATAGGCATTTCATCCTTTTCTCATAGTCGTTTCAAGGCATAAATATATGTTATATAACAAGCTTCTACAGTTATTTTTCTAATTTACAAACTGTTCATATTCTGATAAGACTGTTCTTTCCAACCGTGCAATTTTAGTGTCCTGTTAAGTACTTCCTGTAGTGACTAACAAACTCACTGCTATTTTGTAAACAGATAAGACCAATAAATATTCGGGATTGGACTCTACCAAACAACAAAACTTTAAAATTGTCTGAACTGAAAACCGTTGCAGAAGACAGCCCATTTATCTGATTATTTATTTACCATTTTCTTTGCCCATTTTGTTTTTTCATCTACGCTTCCACTGTCTTTCTCATAATAATGCGTAAATTGCGAACTATATCTATGGTCTAAGGGAGAAAACTCGTACAAACTTTCTTCCTTATTTATACCAGAGTCGCGCCCCCTATAGTTGACCAATCGCTTTTCGACAAAGGACTGTAGGCAGGTTTCGCCTGTACCAGAACGGCCCCACCCAAAGCCTTACTGTGAATATTCATATTAAACGAGACGCAGAACCTGTCTTTGGTCTTTAGATACCTCTACTCCTTACAATTAATTGCTAGCCACAGAGGATGGCATAAAACCAAAGACGAATAAAAATATGCCACACGGGTAAAGTCGACATACTTGAAGACGATTGGTATAAAATCGTAATTTTTGTCGAGTTGCTCGGAATTTTAATAGATCTATGTTTTTACAGTAGAATCATTATGTTTAAACTTCTGAAAATATAATTCTACCAGACAGCCCGACGAAGTACTGAATAGATTTTATTTTTACTTGACAGTAGTCTCCCTTGTATTTCATCAAATTTGTAAACACGGCAACCGCCATTAATTTAAAGTTAGAAGTAACGGTTTCCTTATCAATGACAAATATCAGTCTGAATACAAATTTAATCATGCTGAAACAAACTTAAAAATAATGGATGTATGAGATCAATTGCAAAAAATATTGAGCACCGAACTTTAGGCATAATTTAAACGAGCGCCATATTTCCGTTCGCTTACTAAGGTATACGATCGACGACCGTTGGCAAATATGGTAGAGAGTTGGTCTATTTGAAATTTTATAGAGTTACAACTATAAGTAAAGTCATGCGCAGTTTAAGCTTTCACTTTTTATGAAGTCATATGCATCAATTACAGTCCAAATTTGCTTTGAAGCAGCTAGAATTTGTTTCGAAATTCATGACCAAATGGAGGTAATGGTTACGTACATGGCTACACATCAAGACGGACATCAGTTGGGAATTCTTTTGAAACAGATGTAGATCTTCTGGAATTTACCTATTAGTTTAACATAATTATCTACATTATGTATATCGTTTTCCCCGAAAAGTATTGACAACTGATTCTTATTTTGATTCCTTTGATGATGGTGGTGACAGAGAGAGAGAGAGAGAGAGAGAGAGAGAGAGCCGATTATAATAAGGGAGATCACTCTTGATAAATTTCTCTTTAAGGTTGTACGAGTTTTCTCCCTTAGACCAGAAAACTTAGCATTCTCTGACAAGTACTCGGAGGTCAATGTTATCTCAGAAACTGGCAAATGAAAGAATAGAACAATCTTATGACAAAAACACTCTTGTTCAAAGAGGAAAGCTGGTATTTTGTGAGGTTAAAAATCATTAAGCTGTGACTTACACAGTCTTAGTTAAAAAAGAGAAAAAATACAACTATGATTAATTGCCTATTGCTGGGAATCAAATCATCACAACCACAGGATTTTTACACAAGAGTTTATCATGCAACTACTTTTCTAAGATATTTAAGATATATTTCCTTTTTCCCATGACAAAAGAGATAAAGAAATTTTCTTGTGAAAAAAATGTAAAAATTGGACATTCCTTTTGATTTCTAAATGAGTTTTAAAGCCCTCTATGTAGGCATTTTTTTCTTTCTTTAAACTTCTAATGAGAAACATCATAGTATAATATTGCTTTTTTTTCCCTCTTTATAGGCAGCATATAAATGTTTAAAGACAAGCCCAATGGATCATAGTCTATGCAGATATTACATGTACAATATGAGGACTATCACTAAAAGGTTAACATTACACATGTGAGTAATCAAATATATGTTGAAAAATTTGCTTGCATTTTGCTATCCTATTGATATGGTGACAGAATAATTTGTTGACCCTTAACCAAACAAGCTCAGGTTTCAACAACCCTAAGGATACAGGTTTTTGAAAACAGTGTGGGAAAAGGAGACAGTGCTGGTAACCAGTTTTCTACACTTTCTAAGACAAATCTAATCATTTGGGACACTTTTAATTTGTCATCTGCCAATGCTTGGGAAGTAGAAAAGTTTAGAGTTTTGTCTAGTAAAGATTTAATTCAAATATATTACAGGAGAAGGCATCTGTTGGAAAGAATTAAGAACATTAATCAAGTATTTTTAAGGGACTTCATCAAATAAATGTGCTACACACACAGTCTGAAACAAGAAAAGCCAGAGATAATGCTCAGAGCAGTATTATCTTGCTCTATACTGTGTGCAAAAGCAGCTAAATGGCAATCAAATGACAAGATCCTTGACCTGAACTTTCTCATAACAAGATATAGTCAATCTAAATGCCAAACTCCACATTAAAAAGCAGCTATATTGTAGAAGCTTGGAATAAATGTCATGCAAAGACTAGTAACAGAAACCCGAGGAGAGCACTGATGGGTACACTGGTCTCGGTGATGTAAATGAAATCATGTTGAAAACAGTGTTAAAGCCCTTGTCACACCAAACTAGTTCTTAGAATGTCTTACCCCATCCTAACAAAATCATAAAAAACAGGTTGCGGTAGAACATGTAATTTTGGCCTATGCCTGAAGTCCCCGTTTCACCAAACCTGTTCTTTAGAAAGTCTTACGCCGGTCAACAAAACTGTAAAAAGGGCTGCAGTCAGGATAGGATGCGTAATTTCGCTCGGTTTGCAAATGCACTGCCAATTGATGCCAGACTGCACCGCGTCTCTAGTAGGACTGAAGTACGGCAGTTCCGTTTGCAGTACGTCCATCTTGTTTTAAGTACATTGTCACTCCGTCTAATTACAGGACGGGATGGACGGCAAATATTTTTGAGCAGGCTCAAAGTTCTGCAGCATCCTTCCCGTCCAAGCCCGTCCATTAAGTTGGTAAACAGATCGTAAAAGGTTGCTATTAAGGCTACTCCGTCTGAACACAGTTTTAAGTCCGTTTGGCAACAATTTTTGGAATGGAGTGAGAACGAATTTGGTGTGATGGGGGTTTAAACAAGAAACAAACAAGCTGAATTACATGAACAAGGGCTCACAGCATAGCTATGTTTATCACCCATTATTAGGAAGTAGGAATACATGTGCACAGCATTCTGGTGAAAACAGGTTTATTGTATGTTTGTAGTGTATTTATCAAGCAAGTTGTTACGTCCAATGGATCAACTTTGACCAAAAACTGGCTACATCATGAGGTAAAAATGGTCCTTTGAAACACAGAATAGTTACGAGTACTAGTATATAACAAAAAGATTTGACCCGAATCACCATGCATAAACTGCCCCGCCTGACCAAGGTTGATACTTTTTGCAGGTTCTTAATACCACATTTTCACAGACCATGACTCGTGTATTTTATTGTTATATTAAGAAAGTATAAAACTGAGCACATGTGTTAATATTCTAAAGATTTTACAGCTTAGTTTTTAACAACCTATTTACTCTGTATTTTACATCGATTGTGAAACAACTCTTTATGGCTTAGATCAATTACTCTCCACAATTGCTTCATGGATGTTAACCATTTCTCGTTCCAAAGGTCTGCCCTCTCACTATTGGATTCAGACCCAAAATCTGGGATGTGGGAGGATGATACTCTACCCTTACACTACTGTCTCTGACATTCTGTGTTATAGGCATCCAGACATGAAGAGATCAATGTGTGGAAGGTGTTGCATCCTCTTGGTTCCAAGAGTAACAGCCAGAATCAGATACAGAAGTAGGCTTTTTCTTTTTTATCTCACCTGAGCACGAAGTGCTCAGGATGAGCTATTGTGATCACTCACCGTCCGTCGTCCATCCGTCCGTTGTCTGTCCATCCGTCGTCCGTTCACATTTTTTTGTTTACACTCTAGCATCTACAAATATTAACCAATCAGCACCAAACTTGGTCAAAATATATATGACCATAAGATCTCGGATGAGTTTGATTATGGGTCTAATCTGACCAGAACAACTGGAGTTTTTTGCCCTTGAATTAGAAAAATTACTATATTTGACTTTGTTTACACTCTAGCATCTACAATTTTTCACCAATCAGCACCAAACTTGGTCAAAATATATATGACCATAAGATCTTGGATGAGTTCGATAATGGGTCTAATCGGACCAGAACGACTGGAGTTATTTGCCCTTGAATTAGAAAAATTGCTATATTGGACTTTGTTTACACTCTAGCATCTACAATTTTTCACAAATCAGCACCAAACATGGTCAAAATATATATGACCATAAGATCTCGGATTAGTTTGATTATAGGTCTAATCGGATTAGAACAACTGGAGTTATTTGCCCTTGAATTAGAAAAATTGCTACATTTGACTTTGTTTACACTCTAGCATCTGCAATTTTTAACCAATCAGCATCAAACTTGGTCAAAATATATATGACCATAAGATCTCGGATGAGTTCGATAATGGGTCTAATCGGACCAGAACGACTGGAGTTATTTGCCCTTGAATTAGAAAAATTGCTATATTGGACTTTGTTTACACTCTAGCATCTACAATTTTTCACAAATCAGCACCAAACTTGGTCAAAATATATATGACCATAAGATCTCGGATGAGTTCAATTATAGGTCTAATCGGATTAGAACAACTGGAGTTATTTGCCCTTGAATAAGAAAAATTGCTACATTTGACTTTGTTTACACTCTAGCATCTGTAATTTTTAACCAATCAGCATCAAACTTGGTCAAAATACTTATGACTATAAGATCTCGGATGAGTGTGATTATGGGTCTAATCGGACCAGAACAACTGGAGTTATTTGCCCTTGAATTAGAAAGTTCTATAGATTAGTTCTTTGTCCGGAGCACAACTTTGTCATCTCCAGTCCAATTGACTTGAAACTTGGCATTTGTGTTTGTTGCAATAATACGTAGTGCAGTGTGAAAGAACTATAACTCTACCTTACACTGTCTATGAGTTATTTCCCTTTGATCATCATTTTTACAGCATTTTCTGCTTGTCCAGAATATAACTTTGTCATCTCTAGCCTGAACATCTTCAAATTTGGTATGCATGATTGTTGAAAAATTACGGAGCGCAGTGCACAAAAACCATAACTCTTCCTAGCATGAATTTTGAGTTATTCCCCCTTTGACCTTCATTTTTATAGCATTTCTTGCTTGTCTGGAGCAAAACTTTGTCATCTAAAGTATGAATGACTTGAAATACGGTATGCTTATTTGTTGCAATATTTGGAAGTGCAGTGCACAAGAATTGTAACTCTACCTCACGCTGTCTTTGAGTTATTTCCCTTTGATCGTCATTTTTACAGCATTTAGTGCTTGTCCGGAATGCAACTTTGTCATCTCAAGTGAGAACGACTTCAAACTTGGTATGCATGTTTGTTGCAATATTACCGAGTACTGTACGCAAGAACAATAACTCTACCTAGCGCGGATTTTGAGTAATTTCACTTTTATCTTCATTTTTACAGTATTTCTTGCTTGTCTGGAATGGAACTTTGAAGTCTCATGTCAAATTGACTTGAGACTTGGTAAACATGTTTGTTGCATTACCTGCCTTTTGCAATTATTAATCCTCCTCGACAACTGACGGTGGGATGGGCATATCTTGCTACAATTTGCCGCTCTTGTTTCATTATCATTTGGCCTTAAACCTCAATATTTGGTATTTATCTTCATTGTAGACCTTTACTGCTTAGTACTCAGGTGAGCGATATAGGACCATCATGGTCCTCTTATTTTTTTATTTTTAGCTCACCTTGATAGATTCGAGCTATTACACTACACAGGATGTTGACATTAGCCTTAACTTATGTAAACCCCTAGAGCGCCAAATAAACCTTAAAGATAGTTTCAGTGCAGAAATAAGACTCAAATTATCACGATTTCAAGGTTGCTCTTGTTTTAAGCATTTCAGCAAAGCGGACAGTGTAGATCAAAGATCAGGCTGCACGTTTTGTGTAGCCTGATCTTGATCTACACTGGCCGCAGTGGCAACTATAGTTATGAAAGGTGCTTTAAGGGTTAAAATGATTTCGGAGCTCACATTTTCCAAACCATGTGGTAGATTTGGTACATACACTGTACATGTATTTGCTATAATGATAAATGTAGGTCCAAAGTTTCAGCAATACCCACACACATGATCTTAAGGTCAAGGCTGAAGACTTTGATATTTTACATCAAAGTTATTATTTTCTCAACTAAATGAGAGGTTTACATTTGGTTAGATGACAGATACAGATCCAAAGTTTCATTTAGAAACACCCTAGCTATGCCCATGATCTTAAGGTGAAGGTCACAGATTTTAAAATTTCATGTTGGTGTTTCAGTATTGCTCCTATTTTCCAGACCAAATGATTGCTTCGGTTCATATTAAATAAGATGTTGGATATAGGTCATTAGCTCCATTCAACTATACCCCTACCTGTGGCCTAAAGGTCAAGGTCACAGAAAATTACCTGGATAAAGTCCAGGAAGAGCTATTGCACTAACCCTTGAGTCGGATGACCATTCTTGTTATACCAATCAGTTATTATACAAAAACAACTTGCTTCCCATGCGGTTGATGGCTTTGAAAAAGCATTGTGGGAAAGGAAGCAACTGCTTGTAGCAAGCTACTGTAGAAATCGTAGACTCAACAAAATTGAAAGGAGTTTCGAGCACAAATTAAATGTGGCTCAAACAATACAATACAAAGATTTTTATTTGTGAATTTGACCTTGATAGGGTAAAAACACTGTTAGAAAAGAAGAAAATGCTTGTTGTAAAAACATGTGATTGTTTGGTAAAGGGTTTAGAGTAGGTCTTAGACCACATTCAGGATTTAAAAAAAAAATACATTTAAATTCTTCATTTAAAGAATCAGCTTCTAATTGCCGAGACAGATTGTCTCAACCAGTGAGATTGCTGGACCTGGATTTCATGAAAAATTTCAAGTCCCTTATTTGTTCACATCTGCTGACAGACTAATTTTCTGACTTACGGTAAGTTGAATTTGTTGTTTGAGATGCATTTCAGTAACATTAATGAATTTTAGTACTTGTAATATTCTCAAATCCTGAGTTGACATGTTTCAGACTCGACTCAGCAAAATAATGAACTTATGTCTGTTGACCGATTAAGTCCTTTTACTTTGCTGAGTTAAGCCTAAAACATTGAGTCAACTCAGGGTCTGAGAACATTACTAAAGCCTGTTAATGTTAGTGAAATGCATATTTAATTTCAAATGGTTGGTGCTAAAAGTCTTATTCTCAAATCAATTTTTTCATTTCATTATTACTGTATTCATAGTTGTCTGCAAGACAAATGCCAATACAAGTACCGGTATGCCTGTTTATTCCTGTTTCAGACAAGCGACAGAAACATGCAGTAGTAACTTGTTTAGAATGCGGAACATTCAGAAGGTATGTTGGGATTCCAGAAAGGATACAATGGATAGATAGAGATGAGAACTGGGAGGACACAGTCAGCGATGGGGTCCTGGTCTCCAAGCCAGAGAACAGTAAACAAAATCGAAAGAAGAACAAAGGAGCTAAATATATCCCAAATAATCCAAATGTGAAACAAACTGAAGTGACACAGTCTTGTTCTAAACAAAACCTAGTTACACAAACAGACAGTAGTTCATGATCAGAACCATCCATTAAAGTTAAGTCTGAAGAGCGTTAACTTTTACCACACTGTTTGGAATTTTAATGACCCTAAAGGAGGAGGCTTTTGAAAACAATGTGGGAAAGGAGAAAATGCTGGTAACCACTTTCTCACAAGTTTTTAAACATTCAAAGGATAAATCCTATCATTTGAACCATATCTAATTTTTGTCTGCAAATACTTTCAACTTGGATAAGTGTAAATTTTGTTTTTTGGTTACAAAATTCAACCAGAATCTCCTACATGTAAAGGCTTCGTAGTAGAACATATTTATAGTGAAAAAGTCAAATACGAAGAGAAGTTGTGTATTCCCCCTTAGGACGTTTTCCTCCTCATCTGATGTTGCTTGTTTAACCCTTTACCACACAATGCTGACTTTTTACGACCCTGGGAAAGAGGCCTTTTGTAAACATTGTGGGAAAAGGAGAAAATGCTGGTACCCAGCATTTTCTCCTTTTCCCACAAAGTTTTCTACCCTATCTAAGGAAATTTGCTCCATTTGAGTCACATTGAAATTGTCGTCTGCAAATGCTTTCAATTAGGACAAGGTAAAATTTTGTCGTGTGGTAAAGGGTTAAGATTTTCAGATGAGAAAAAAATCATGAGGAGGTATGGATCACGTTGGGGATACCACATTTCATGTATTTATTTGCAGCTTTCTCCACCTGCAGAGATCTCTTTTGCTTTTGCAGTAGATCTGTCATGTCAACATTGTTGCATAATATGTTTCCTTATTTGTCAAAAACCCGACTGAGCCATGTGGTAGAATGGCCCTTTGACCTACTACAAACTTACCTGAAGCAAAATGTATTGACCCAGGTCAGCCTGTGTACACTGCGGAGGCTGACCTGGGTTGATACATTTAGTAGATGCATTAAGCCATCTTGTCACAGAGAGTGGCTCATTTTCAGTGGCGTTGCTATGACTTATTAGCTTGTACATCAATACTGGGATATGAACCATTACTAATTTGACAATAGGATACAATGTTGACAGTTGATGTGAGAAAAAATGCTTATGTCATACAATTTTTCCTTCTGCCACAATGCTTTCTTATATTTTTGTGGAATAAACCCTACATCACCTTGACAATCCATACTCTACAGAGTTATTTTCGAAAGTTTTCTTTTCTGCAAATTTGTTTCAAGAAGTAATAAGTTAATTTAACAATATTTTCAGAAGTTTTGAGGACAGCCAATGAAACAATCTCTCAGCCAAACAGGCTAGTTTCCCCAACAATGTATTTAAGAATTAATTAACCTAATAGATTAATTCAAATTGAAAGCGTTTGCAGACAACAAATAAATTGTGGATCAAATGATATCCTTTGTCTTCAAAAGGGTGCAAACATTGTGGGAAAAGGTGAAAATGCTGGTCACCAGCATTTTCTCCTTTTCCTACAATGTTTTCAAGTCTTCCACATCAGGGTAATTAAAACCTGAGATTGTGTGGTAAAGGGTTAACTTTACATGAGCTAGACAAAGTTCTGATGATTAATATTCAAAACTTCTTTTCTTTCATTTCTTCTGTCTTCCCTATGGAAATTTCTTGATTTCTTTTCAAAATTATGATGCTTTCTTCACCATTTAGAGGACCAGCGAGGCTTAGTAATTAAGTGTTGGATTTCTAATCTAGAGGCCCCAAAGTTTGAAAGCACCGGGTTTTTTAATTGGATTGTCCTGTGCAAGACACTTCTGAGGCCTAGCTTAGTCCGAGTGAAACCAAAAACATATACATTGTACGTGAATATAAGAGCTCTTGCCATGGTATGACTGAAATAATAGTGAAAGCTACATAATGCACCATTCAATCAATCATTTCGTCAACTCTTTACCACATGACAAAATTTTAGACTTCTCATGACATTTTGTAGACAACAAAGTAAATGTGGCTCAAATTACTGAAGGGCAGAAAACATTGTCGGACAAGGACAAAATGCTGGTTGCTAGGATGGCCCTTTTACCTCATATTTTCAGGCCTGTAAAAACAGGGCTGTTAGTAAAAGTTTAATGGAAGCTGGGACATGTCTATCAAGAATGTCCTTTTTTCTCCACACTCAGGCGGGTCTGTATTCAAAGAAGAGGCACAGAAAAATGTCTAGGGTAAATATTCATTTTAACTGTGTGGAATAGGATATTTAAATGGTATTTAACACTTTAGCAAAACATCTAATGAATTTATAACCCTGAGAAAGACAGCTTTCCAAAATGTTGTTGTCTCATTCAATAATATATGATAAGATCAAATACACAGGAAAGTCAGAATTGGAAGCAAAGGGCAAAGCAGATCATCGGGATAATAAAAATTGAGAACAAAAGAGGAACATTCTTTTACTTTACTCATGACAAAAAATGTACACAACAAACTTATTTCTGTTAATTTTTTTTTAAATTCAATATATACCTATAAACTTTCAAGCTCAAATAAATCAATTTTAAGCCATTAAAATCAGACAAGGCAGAAATAAATTGGTATCTACACAGTGTCAAATACTGTCCCATATATGTTATGACGATGCAACCTACAAACATACTACTTTTGGCTTGGTTTCCCATTCGATTGGTCAAAGTAGTTTGTTACAGTATTCATCTGCCATAATCCAGAATGTGTTTCATTTCATTTCAACAAATTTTGAATGACATTGTCAGTAATTGCAATATATGTATCTTGTTGTTAAAATTTGTAGGTATATAATAAATAAAACATTATTTGTAGTAACTTTCCTGGTGCTTGTATTTACTTCTCCCTACACAAGAAAATTTTGACATCTAGCTACACCTTTGCTCTTGGGAGATATTTTCCAGCCAAATTGGAAGCAAATCATACAAGCACCGGGTAAGTTACTGTATACAATGCTTTCGGAAGGAGTATCAATTGTTTGCAATAAAAGCACTTATCCCTTTTATTAATGTAATTATTGCTACATAGTAAACAAAATTCTGTAAATTTACCAAATTATATACATGTACATACTGTATAAGGTTTGACACTCAACTCTAGCAACTGTTTCTTTGACAATAAATAAATAAGTTTCTATATCAATAATTTGCCAGACTACAACCACAAATGGTGACTCTTTAACCCTTATCAAACCACACAATTTTTGACTTGTCAAATACTAGGTATTTGAAGATAACAAATTAAATACAAGTATGGCTTAAATTGTGGGAGTTGACTTTGCAAGGGTAGAAAACATTCTGGAAAAAGGAGAAAATGCGTGTTACTACCATTTTCTCCTTTTACCACAACATATTCAAAAGTCTTCTTCCCAAAGGTCGGTAAAAGTCTGGACTTTGTGGTAAAGGGTTAAAAAGGTGTATCCTCTCCATGAATAAATATATACTTTGCAACTAATCAGTACTATAATCTGGAAGAAGTTTAACCCATAACCACACAATCACATGCACTAACAACCCTTCAAAAATTGTGTTTTATAAACATTGTGGGGAAAAAGGGAAAATGATGGTAACCAGCATTTTTTTTTTCACTATGTTTTCTACCCTTTCCAAGACAATTTTCAATATTTGACTCGCATCTGATTTATTGTATGTGAATGTTTTCCATTTAAACAAATCTAAGATTTTGTTGTCTTGAAAAGATTTAAATCATCTTTGTTGGGGTGACAGATAGTATCTCATTCCACTTTTCAACATTTATATCATGAAAATGAGTATTAGATACAAATGGGGACAAGTCTTTGGTTACCAAAGGACAATATTTGAGACTTGTCCCCATGGAAATCATTTTCAGACAAGTTACATGTGTCCAAAATGATTAGATTTCTACCTTTTGAAAGGATAGAAAAAAATGTGGAAAATGCAGGTTATCAGCATTTTTAGTTTTTTTTTCAGAATCTTCCACCCTCAGAGTGATTAAGATACAGACTTACTTCACAAAGTTTTAAATATCTAGGCATCTAAAAAAGGAAACAGAAAGTACCAACACAGGATTCAAGGGGCCATTCTCTTCTTATCCAACAATGTTTTCAAAAGCCTTCTTGTTCAGGGTCATATAAAATTCTGAAATGTTTGGTAAATGGTTAATGGAGTCAATAAATAAATATTTGACATACTACACAAAACATTCATAAAGTCCAATATATCGTCATTCCTATGATCCAAAAAATCTGGATATGATAAAAAAATTGTGGCAAATAGTTAAACAAAACAAAAACCATTCATCGTATGATTAGTAATATTCTCTGCATAAATCCATCAAAATGCATGTAAATTATGGGAATGGTTAGAAATAAAATGAGCCATGCTCTGTGAAAAGGGGGTTTAATGCATCTACAAAAAGGATCGACCCATATCGGCCTGCACAGGCTGACCCGAGTCAAAACATTTTGCTATTAATCAATTTTCTACTCGTCAAAGGACCATTCTACCTCAGGATTCAGGTTGTTTTTATACAAAATGGACTTTATGGATCAAGATTTTTGATAACTTGCTAGGTATGGTATAGCAGGAAGATGCATTAAACTCCCTTTTGCCAGAGAATAGCTCAAATAAAAGATGTAAACTGGAACATTATGTCAGACAGGTAATTTAATCAGTTGTCCATCATCCAGCACCGCAACAGGATTCCTCTCATCCATTCAAAGGCGGACCTTCAGGAGGGTTGGGCCTAAGAACTTCACATGTCCTAATGCAGTGGGAACTGATGGAAACAAGTGATAAATTGACCTGTCCTTTATCTTATCTACATTGAAATATCTAAAAGAAAAAAAAAAGGATTAAAAAACGCACACGTAACAACTGAACTAAATACAAATGCACATGTAACAATTGAACTAAATACCCAAACAAGTTATTTTTGTTTTAATGTTTAAGAATTTTTCAGTAATGGAAGCATACATCCTCTGACATGACAATTGGATAAATACTAATACAATGTAGATGGAAAAAATGCACTTCAATTTTGAAAACTCCTGTAAATTAGGCAATTTCTTGTCTCTTAAAAAAAATCGCAGTGCTTTACTCTTTACCAGATGACAAATTGACAGATTTGTCCATATTGAAGCGTTTGCAACTGACAAAATAGTCTATTGAAGAATTATGCCTTTTAACCCTTTCCCGTACAACAAAATTTTAGACTCATCCAAATTAAAAGCATATGCAGACAACAAATTAAGTGTAGCTCAAAAGATGATTTCTGTTTGAAATTGTAGAAAACATTCTGGGAAAAGGAGAAAATGCTGGTTACCAGCATCTTTTCCTTCTCCCACAGTGTTTTCAAAAGCCTCTTTCCTCGGGGTCAGTGAAGCTCGGGATTTGTTGTAAAAAGTTCACGCTTTACCATATGACACAATTTTTAATTTGTGTAATAATAAAAGCATTAAGTAGAGGAGAAACTTAAAATGGTTCATATGATGAGATTTGTTTTTGAAAGGGTTGAAAACATTTTGGGAAATGGAGAAAATGCTGGTAACCAGCAATTTCTCTTTTTCCTAAAATGTTTTCAAAAGTTCTTGTCCTGACCAGGAATTAAAAGTTGTGACTGTGTGGTAGATGATTAAAAGATTAAAAGCATTATGGAAAAGTTGTCAGCATTTTCTTCCTGAAAAATATTTCAAAAGCCGTTTTTCCAAAGTAGGACATTTAGACACAATATTGATTGATAAAATCTTAAACTTTTTAAAGATGATATGTACAAATTATCACACAAATTTGATTTTGGTTCCTGAAGGTTTATAGACTTAGTTATTTCTTTTGTTTGCTTTGTTTCCCTGTTATAAAGCCAAGTTAACAATTATTAGCACATGAAAAAAGAACATGCATTCTAAGATCCTGAATTGCTCATCTAAGGAAAATAACAGCAAGTTTGCATATGTTTACATTTGATGTCAGTTGCAGAGAAATTAAAACCATGGTTTGGACTTGCTACTGACCTACTTTTTGACCATCTAAGCAAACTTACCTGGGAAAACATTCATGAAGAAAATCATTTTGATCAAGTTTCATCATGATTTGCAAAAATTCAGGCTTCTCGAAAGAAAGTGAATTTTTTAGCTCACATGGGACCAAAAGTTTTTGTTGTGATAGCATTCTTCATTGTCAATATATATTAACATTTGCCTTGTTCTCAAACAGATGGTCACATTTTGGTCTGAATCTTTAGAAAACTTTGCCTGAATACTGATCTCAAAATTATCTTGTACATGTCTGAATATTTGTAAACCTTGAGAGAAACTATTTCCCTTAATCAACCCTTGTTATTGCTCTTTTGGCCAATTAGTTGCCCAAATCTTTTTGAAATCTTTATGCGGGTTAACAAAATCGCACACCTTTCATAATGATCACAAAAGGCCAAAAACTAGGTCACTAGGTAAAATCAGAGAAAAAAAAATACTTTCATTCAATGTTATTCATAAACATAATTTTTTTTCATACACATATATAAATAAGCAGCAAACATTCATAAGAGATCCAGCTCTTTAGAAAAAGTCCTTTGATATAACAATGTAGATAAAATGGTCACCTTTGTACTATCACATGTGCATCTGAAATGAGAGAGAAAAACGCCTGATCATTATTGCTCATTCAAAAATATAAAGTAAAATTCACATCTGCATTATGGTCAAGAATGAGTAATTTTGTTACAAAGGTTTCTTACTTCTTACACTTACAAAATATAATTTCAGGGGTGTGGAAATCTTAGAAATTTCTACTTGTCCACCACAAGTAAATTAAAAAAAATCCACTTGTCTGCTAGTGCGGCTTACTTGTCCAAAACAAAGCAGTTTTAAACTGCATCCAACCACGCCTCGTTAAAAAGACACTCTGTTGTTTGTCATACTCCTTGCCGCGGTACGTTTCATATTTACGTTTGCAGGCGCAGGATGCTTCGAAGGTTTCAGATTTTTCTTTTGTTTGCTTCGAAGATTTAATAAACGAATAAATAAATAAAAACGGTCCATTTTCTCCGAATCGCAAATTGTTTTGGTTTGAGACGGTTTCCGGCAGAGGAGATAATGCCCAAACCACAGCCTATTCGCACTGAAGCGATACCATCAGATTAAAGGCTAAACTATTCACATGTGTGACACTGTCGTGAAAGATTTTTGAATCGGTGCTAAAATGATAAAAATAAAACTATTTTATCCACAATGGTGACCTCGAAATTATTCAGACATTTTGCGAAGCAAAAAAGTCGATGTGCAAAAACAGCCGCATATTATACCAATCCTGTTGTATGCGGTGAATGCGGAGGTACACCAATTGTGTATTTTTGGTTTCCAGAACTCGGGGAATAATCTCAAGCCGCTGTTTATCATTCGAAATGTCATTGTGTACAAATGGTGAACATTCGTATTTCACTGAGTAATGTTAACAACAGATATTTGTTTCAAAATTTTCCCCTATTTTCCACTTGTCCACGGACAACTAAATTGCAAAAAGTCACTTGTCCGTTGCCAAATTTTCCCAAGTTGGATGTAGGATTTCTGCACCCCTGAATTTCCTTTTCAGTTGCTCACTATCCTACGAACAACCCTATACTTAGACATATCCATAAATGTACTGAACAAACTTTTTACAAATAGCAATTTTCATGACAATTAGGGTTGACCAAATTCAGATAAAATGCTTTGCATACAATCTTGATCTCCACTGTCCAGAAAAGCAACCACATTTGTGGTATATCCCTACAAAAAATCTTCTGAGTCCGTATTCACCAACCATTTTTAAGAATATTCTTAGTCTTGCGCATCAAGATTTTCCAAACTTGAAAGTAACAACTTCTGATTGGCTAAACCAAATGTCTTCTGAGTCCGTATTCACCAACCATTTTTAAGAATATTCTTAGTCTTGCGCATCAAGATTTTCCAAACTTGAAAGTAACAACTTCTGATTGGCTAAACCAAATGGTTAGCCAATCAGAAGTTGTGTTACTTTTAAATTTAGAAAATTCTGGAGAATAAGACTAAGAACATTCTCAAGAATGGTTGGTGAATACGGACCCTGATTTGGTTTTAAAAAAAATACACCCAGCATTGAGTGATTTTTCCAAAAGCATGTATGACTCCATTTAATGTCGTTTTCAACATAATTAGATCATTACACTGCAGCCAGTACCCTTATCACAGCAGTTCATGAGCTTTTTTAGCAGCTCTACACAGCAAATTCATTTCATGCAAACAACTGCATGAATACAGTTGAAACAATATTTTCAGAACTTGCTAGTAACAAACATTGATGTTCCTTAAGTTTACAAAACAGAATACTGGGCATACTTAGATCCAAACTGGCAATCCCTAAAATACTGACCTTCTGCATTTCCTCAAAGTTAACAGAGCTCAGCCTACAGCATTAAAAACTGATGGCATTTATGAAGTAAAGAAAAATATTTACCATAACTATTTAGGAATAAATTTTAAAGAAGAACTGAATATTCAGAAACGGCTCATTCCAATTTTGGGTCCATCTCCAAGAAACTCATGACCAAGACCATTTCCACATTTTGCACAGGATACCTGAAAATATGATAATTGGATTATTCAACAATCCTTTCTACCCTTTTAAAGAGTTTCCACCATCTGAGCCAGATTTAATTTGTTGACAACAAATGCTTTTAATTTGGACATGTCTGATGTTTTGTTGTCAGGTAAAAAGTTAAACCATGAAATTTCTATAAACCCCTAGCTGATGAATTATGATAAAATGTAAGACTTAGAGCAAAATTGGAAGCATATGAAGATGAAATACGAAATGTGGCTCTAATGGTGGGCATTGTCCTTGAAAAGGAAAATGCGATCACTTGCTTAACCCTTTACCAGATGACGAAAATTAAGCCTTGTCCACATAGAAAACATTTACAGAGGACAAATTAAATGTTACTTCAAACAGGAAATTTTCTCTTCAAATGATACAAAACATTCTGGGAAAAGGAGACAATGCTGGTTACCAGCATTTTCTCCCTTTCTCACAATGTTTTCAAAATGTTTCTCTCTCAGTGTTGTTAAAAGTCAGGATTGTATGGTAAAGGATTAAAGGGACAGGCACAGACACACAAACACACAAAAAATAAGAGAAAAAATCAGCAACTAAAACTGTTTTCAATAATGTACAAAAAAAAGCAAAAACATGGCAAGTGAAAGAAACCACCCTTGAAATGACATTTAAACATAACTTCAAAATGGAAAATTTTCTAAAAGATAAAGCTACAGCTTTTCTCTGACAGTAAGACTAAATTGACAGCATTTCAAGAGGCTATCAATATACATTTTTAAGCCCCTTAACAAACACCCAAATGTTTTACAAATCAGGGAGAAGCCTTTTGAAAACATTGTAAGACAAGAAGTAAATGCTGGTAAAAACCATTGTCTCCATTTCAAAAAATGTTTCCTACCCTTTGAAAAAACTACAGCTCATTTTTACCTATTTCCAATTCATAATCTGCAGATGCTTTCATCTTTGAAAAGTCTTCAGTTTGTAATTTGAGAAAGGATTAACCATTTGTACTGCACAAATAAAACATTTACATGCTTACACCAGATAATACTTCACCATAAATCTTCATCAGACAGGCTTGCAAGAAGCTATTGCTCCCATTTTCGTCAGTGTCTTGTTTTCTCATCCTATGTTTGTTCTTCAGTTTATTCACCACAGTTCTTTACCCTTTACCAAACAATCATGTTTTAACGACTCTAAGATAGAAGGTGTATGAAAACACTGGTAACCAGCATTTTCTCCTTTTCCCACAATGTTTTCTATCCTTTCAATGACAAACCTAAACATTTGGGCCACATTTAATTTGTTGTCTGCAAAAGCTTTCAAGTTCGACCGGCCAAAAATTTTGTCGTTTAGTAAAGAGTTTAAGCCCCTTTCACAGCTATCATTACTTTTGCGTCCAGCGTAGTTTCAGATCAGACTGCACAAAACATGCAGTCTGATTTTTTATCTACATTGTCCACTTTGATGAAATAGTATAGGCAAAGAACAACCACGAAATTGAAATTATCTGGGTCTTATTCCAGACTGAAAATGTCCATTGACTTTATTTGGTGCTTTAAGTGTTAAAAATCATTAAAGACAGCATCTACAACAATGGGTTAATAACCCCAGGGAAAATAATTAGAACTATTGTAATGATCCATACCTTAATGGCTGTTTTACTTTCTGGCCTTCTGCTTAAACAATCTGGTGTAACAGTATCATGGAAGGCAGGCCATGGGGTGTGGTGCTTGTATTTTGTACTGCTGTGGAATAACTCTGCCCCACAGTTTGCACATGCATAGACACCTGGAAGGAAAAATAAAAAATCCATTCACTCTTTCCCATACAACATAATTGAAAGATTCAAAATTAAAAGCATTTACAGACAACAAATCTGATTTTTCTCAAATAATAGGACTTTTCTATGAAAGGCTAGAAAGCATGGTGGGAAAATGAGAAAATGCTGGTTACCAGAGTTTTTTCTATTTCCCACAATGTTTTTTAAAGGCTTCTCTGCAAGGGTCGTTAAACCTGGGGATTGTGTGGTAAAGGTTAAAACTCTTTACCATATGACAAAAATGTAGACTTGACCAAACTGAAAGCATTATTTTGCAGAGGACACTTTAAATGTGGTTCACATGATGAAGTTTGTCTCTGATTGGTTAGAAAACATTATGGGAAAAGGAGAAAACGCTGGTTATCAGCATTTTCTCCTCTTCCCACAATGTTTTCAAAACTCTTCACTCTGTGGGTCGAGAAAAGAAAGGACTGTTTGGTACAGGGTGAAGAGACATGTTTACTCTGCATGTTTACTCTTTTTTACTGGCCAATTTATATATCAGCAATTAGCTGAATTGACTAGTTGGTCAAAAGCCACAAAACTATATCACTGTGAACTCAAATAGTGTGTTTGACCCCTTTGACCAATACTGTTTGGCAACCATAAAAATGTTATATACTAATGAAAGATTGTAGCTAAAAGAAAATGATCTGAATTACACTATCTGATGTATTGAAGAAAACAGGACATATCAGCTCTACTTGTGGAATCCCAATGTGAAAATGCAGATGCAACCGAAAATTCTGTTGGTGTCTTTCAAGGGAGTCCTATGTGACTTGGTGGTAAAGAGTAGGTCTCGTAAGTTGTAACCTGGAGGCCCCAGGATTGAGCCGTACATGCAGCACTAGATTTTTCATACAAGTGTCCTTAGGCATGACACTTCAGAGCCCTAGTCTAGTACTGTTGAAAATCAGGACATACATAAATGTTTGAGCTGTCATAAAGAATATGCCTGAAATATCAAAGCTACATAAGACACCATTCAATCAATCAATGAAAGAAGTGTAGATGAAACATAGAAAAGAATGAAAACAAAAGTTTAACCCTTCACCACACAATTTCTAGTTTTAATGACTCCAAAGGAAAGGATTTAAGAAAACGTGGGAAACTGAGAAAGTGCCGGTAACCAGCATTTTCTCCATTTCGCACAATGTTTCTACCTATACAAAGAAAAATATCTCATCTGTGCAACACTTATTTTGTTGTCTGCAAATGCTTTAAGTCTGGACCACAGGTAAATGGCAAGCGACATTGTCTCAAAATTTGTATATACTAATCTACTGATCTGTAGTATTAGTGTATGATGAATAGGCACTGTCGCTCACCGTTCAACCGTGATCTGGACCAGTCTAAAATTATGTCACTTAGTAAAGAATTGAGGGCACTAGAAAAGGTTGATTCATCAATAATGGACAGGACCTATGTTACTCATTACTGTTCATAAATCTTTACAAATACAAACCTGAAGAGATGATCCTGGATTCAGACTAGTGAACATCTGAGAAGGTCAAGTGGTTTCTCAGCCTAAGATTTATCCAAATGATCGTGTTAATCAGTGATATGTTTAGCCCTGTTATCCCAGTAATACGAGCCATTACATTTTCGGATAACAATGTTGTCTGATACATGTACGCATCAAATACACAAAAAATTGTTCAGCTTTTACATAAGACTTCCGTTTATTAGCATACTCTCACTTCAAAATGAAAACCAAAGTTTCATTATGATTCATGTATGGAAATTTTCACAGGAATATACAGACAGTAACTTACCTCTTTCAAAGTGGTCTCGGTAGATTTCACCGGTAAACCATGAACAGAACGACATTGTCTTTGTCTTGAGTTGAATGTTCTGGATTTCGCTTATTTGCAGAGAGCCTATTATGACAGTGAACTGTCGTACTGAAAATTACGCAAGTACACAGGGGAGGCAACTCGGTGGTTATTAAAAAATGAAAATGACCTCTTTGTATAATATTACCGAAATCATTATAAAGTGTAAACAAGGATTGCGATCATTACGTGCGTTAAAGATACCCATTTACTAATTTTAAGCCAAATTAACCAATTTCTTCAATATTTTATCAAACTATTGTCATTCTTGTGGCTTCATGACAAATATTACACCTGGCAGTTACGAGATTGCATAGATTACGATGGATAGAAAATGTAATTTTGGATTTGGCTCCTATCCACTCGTTCAATACATGGATCGGTAACAGGACGTTTCGCCCCCAAGACGTTTCCCCCCTGGTCGTTTCCTCCCTGGTCGTTTCGCCTCTATTTTTCACCCCTAGCCATTTCGCCGCTGAACTCTAGTCGTTTCGCCCCCAAACCTTTTCCTCCCCTAGTCGTTTCGCCCCCAAAAATTTAAGAAAGAGAGACAGAGAGGGAATGAGCACCTTTAGAGAATAATGGTTCAAAGAATCTTGAATGTCATTGTACAGTATATTAAGAATTATGACAATAATTTTAATTATACTTTTCTAAGAAGAAGAAAGAATATATATGTGTGTGTGTGTGTGTGTGTGTGTGTGTGTGTGTGTGTGTGTGTGTGTGTGTGTGTGTGTTTACCGATGCCAGTGTCCTCTGTAGTCTTTTAATATAATAAACTGAAGTATTACGGTTTTTGATCTATACCGTTGATCACCTTGTTTATTTGGTTTGAGTTATTAATTACACGATGTTCACACAATTAACACGATTACTACTGAGGCGTGAAAACACATACTTTATGCAAAATTAGACATCTTTAATTATATAATTAGCACCTTTACCAGCTAAGTATTTTAAATTGGTCTGTTGGTTCTTACAGTGTCGATGAGCAATGATTGAAAAGGTAAAGTTTTCATAATTGGTTTAACTTTTGTTTCAAAAAAATCTTTGATACACCGACGACAGGACTCATCTTTATTAATCTTTGAAATTGTTGAACGTTGTGTAAAGGATACTAGAACGGAATTATGTCAGTTATGTGCATTTCATGTCAGGAAGAAGTAAATGGCTGCCGCAATTCTATTTCTTATGATAGGCGTTACGGATGGTAGCATTGGTTTTGTGGGACATGTAAGCTTTTATTTCTGTGTTTTATAGTTTGATAGCTTGTTTTCAGCATTGTACTCTCTGGTATAGGCGTTGCATATTTACCGAACAAACAAAGTACCCGTAAAGCTAAGATGGGGGGGGGGGAACTGCATTGTTTGCTATTTCGACAATTGCTGCTTTGAATAGCTTGAAACACTTATTTCAAGAACAATCCTTAAGCAGATCGAGTCTTCATTTCTTTAAGAAGAAAATCTTTTAATCGAGCTAATCGAAAGCTTTTTAAAACCGTTCATGAGGTTTCCGATTAAGAACTGCGTAAAAACGTTTTGGACAAAGGAAAAACAAGGTTTGCATGAATTGATTTAATTTTCATTCATATAGTCGATAAATCAGCTGAATTTTTTTTGACCCCAAAAGTAAAATGAAAATTCATGACAAAACCTATATCACCTATAGTAGACAAAGATGAAACAGTACATGACGATGATCTGACCTCGGTCTTCACCTTCAAGGTTATCTTTTAAATGATAAATGCCATCCAAAATTGCTCTCTGTCCACCGTGTTGCTGGTCAAAAGGCTTTAGATCACGTGCCGTCATAATCCTTTTAGGCCCGATTATCAACTCGTTAATTAGATATTACGCAATCTATGTCATTTAAACTTTGGTACTGTGAAGTGGCGTAATTGATTACGCAACCCCTTGTCACATTATGCATTACTTGCATTATTTTGAGGATACATAACAGATTTTTTACTTATTTATACTTCCGAGGTTCATCGGAAAAGAGTTGATTGATATCAGACAGAAAAATTGTGAACTTTGATCCAGATTTTGCATTTTTCCTGAAACGTCGGTGCGCTTAAAATGGGGGAGGGAGAAAGAAAGAGGGAGAGAGAGGTGCAGTAAGGGGTAAGACTTAGATTAGTTTTGTCTCCAATAGCATACAATAATCGAAGCAGGGAAGAAGCAGAACATTGGCAGCAATTTTACTACATGTATGTTTCATTAAATGTGCGCACAGAAATTATGGCTATCGCCTTGGTTTAAAGATCATACTACAACTTATGTAACGTCTGATCCTGATCCACCGCAACAGTCAGATAATTTATCCGTATAAAGATCAAGAGTATGAGTATAAAAATGGTTAATACTCGTAATCGTATCACGGCAAACTCAAATTTGAAGTCGCATGCTGGATAAACATATCCCTCAGTCAGTGTGATTTTGGGGTTTGCTGAAGTACAGTACAGTACTAATCTTTTTGGTTTATTTTACTCTTTATTAATCCCATGTACAAATGACACAAAAAGAGGAAATGTTTAAGAAAAATACAATAACCAATAATAGTCTAGTACTTGGAAGAAAGCAATTTAAAACATTGTGGAAAATAAGAGTAAATGCTGATTACAAGTATTTCCTCCCATTTTCATAGTGTTCCACCATTCAGACACTAACATCATAATCTGAGCAACTCTTGATACTTTCTAATTTTTTTGGTCTGTTAACCGAAAAATTGGTCGTTGTAAAGCTAGGGTGATAAGTTTCCTTGATTAATAGAATCGTTTTGCTTTCTTTTAAATGTAACAAATTTTAACCTTTTAATACACGAATACGGATTCAATTTTTGATAAGGGTCTCATTGTCTATGCAAATACCAAAAAGGAAATTGTGAACTATGTTTACTTACCTGTTTAAAGTTTAAAAAAATATACATGACCACATTCTAATTTTTTTTACACATACCACCCTTGTCCTGCTATAAAAATTTATAAAAGTTCTGAGGTGCAATTCAGTGTTACCTTGTTTAGGGGGCGAAACGACTAGGGGGGAAACAACCAGGGGGGCGAAACGACCAGAGGGGGCGAAACGACCAGGGAGGAAACGTCTTGGGGGTGAAACGACTAGGGGAAGAAACGGTTTTGGGGCGAAACGTCCCGGAACCCACGGATCCATGGGTTACTGTTACTTCCTCGGTTACTGTTACTAAGGGCTCCCAAACAACCCAGTAAATACATATACAGTGTAGCAGGTAGGCTACTCAAATCGTGCTGTTTCTCTCAATAAAATTCCGGAAAAATATTTCTGTCACATGTTAATGCCGATGATGAATTCTCGGTAAGAAATTCAAAGATCACTGAACTAATTTACACAAGATTATGTACTAAAAGTGCGAATTATGGGGGCTACGGTCTATGTAATAGATCTATTTGTTTTAGCAAAGTTTTGAACTTCAATGAGAAAGAACACCTCAACAATCCTCCGTTTTGCCACAGAATAAAAGAATTAAAGATACCAATTTTTTCGTAAGACTAGTTTAGTCGTCTCAAAATCATACTCAATTGAAAAACACTAAATTACCAGCATTTCGAAAAATTTATAGATTGTCTGATTCTACATACAGGCGTAAGTTTATGAAAAATTTCAGGTTAAGGGAAATAGGGTTGTCTGATGATTTTAAGATGCGTTAAGTGTGCTGTCAATTAACAAACTTGTTAATATAATTGACGGTTGTTTGTTTTATCTTATGATATACTGAAGACAACGGGTGGTCAAGTTGATTGGAGCGGCAAATCGGTTTGCAATCAAACACACTTCCTATCAATTAACAGTTTACCGACACAACCTTTGAAATGGCAGATATGCTAATACGAATTTAATACGACTAAGTCAAAAGTTTATTTAATCACTAAAAGTTGCCTTTTGAGCTGAACTTCCACCAGTAGAGAATTGAAGTTCGACTTTTTTTATAATTGATATCTACTTTTAGTGAGGAATATGTAGTAAGGAATTCACGTCAGTATGTTAATTGTAAATAAATGTAGCAGAAAGTTTTAATCCAAGATTAAACCGCATGTTATTTGCAATCTGATCTGTATCTACTCATTCAGCATGTACTTCACGCACCAAGGGTTAAGATTTACGTCAAACTGAAACATTGATGACAAGTGCCACTTCTTGGATGTGCAGAGGTTATTGAACAAGGTTGGATATTCAAGTGAACATATTTTCGTTTTATTAGTATTTTATAAAGATATCTTTTTACCTTTGTTTTGCACTTCAAAACATTTTTTGTCTCTTTCAGACGGGAAAAATTAATTAATCCATTGTGTAATATAGCACTGATCAGAACTCCTTGCAAATGTCCAATTTGTCAATCATTATCATAATGCAAACTTGTCTACAGCCTCTGCGTGATCTCACGTCAGCTGCACACGTTCGCAAAGCACGTATTTTAAACTTTTTTCTTAAACTCAAACGTTTAAAACACAAAATAAATAAATACTATCGCACCCCTCCAACGTTAACAGTCGTTTATTTGGGAGCCGAAATAGCAGACAACCAGGCTACACATCGGGTAAAATAAATGCGATGACGTGATTGGTCAAAAATTGATTTCCACGGATCCATTACCACATTATGCTTGTCACGTGACTGTGTGCGACCTTGGCCTTGCATTCATGTATCTGGCAAGAAAGTGGAGCCGAGATACACTATACAGGTCTACTGCCGCAACTATCTATATCACAAGAACCCAACAGCAACTTACTCAAGGATGTCGGAATTTTATATGGAGAGTGCAGTGGAATGATTTTAAAGACACCAGAAATGTAAATTTCGTATGTGCACATTAATATTTAGCGATTTTGGATTGCTGAAAGAAGGGGAAAACCCATGATCCTACAAATAGACGAGTGCGCCACTTCCCGTGTTGAAACAACAAGCAGTCTAGCTTTGTTAGAACCACTTTTGTAATAAAACGGATATTTGTAATAAAATGTTCAACTTCGCTATCCGTTTATTACAAAAGTGGTTCTAACATAGCTTTCAATTTTTAGATGGGGGTGTGTAAATGACTGTAGTGATACACTCCCCCATTGTTTACAATTTTGACCTGACGTAATTTTCTCCCGACCAAAATCTATTTCAAATAACAAATCTGAAACTTCTTTTTATTCTTTTGGGCTATAGATATTGCTAATTTATTGATTTAAACACATTTCTACATTCGGCTAAAATGAGTAAATGGGTATCTTTAAGTTTCGATAGTATGGCTGTGTACAGGTAATTAGGGCAGCTGAAAACAATACCGCCCCGCAAAACTAATCTATCGGACTTGTCTATCGTGTCTAGTGAGAACAGACATTACATGGAGTCCATTCACCAATAAAAATTCTACTACCTCAGTACAGATGTAAGATTATCTTTTTTATACTAGACCTATAAACATTTATTGCGCTTAGAACAAAAAAGTGAATGAAAATTTGGGGTATTCATATATAAATAGGCCTAACTTGGATACTGAAGTAGGGCTTTTATAGCTAAGTTTTAATGCCTATCGATATTCCTTTCAAAATATTTCGATCACTGCTTTTTAACTGCGCCTTCACCCCAGACCCAAAGAATAGTAAAAATAAAAGACATTTTCAAATAGTGTTTCTGCTACTTTTGAAAAGTGAATATCTCACTAATAGTCATATCAGCCAAGATGTAAGACACCATATTGAAGGCGTGACCAGATGATATTAAAGTCATCAGTACTTAAGCCTGTATACCCCGGGTGGACCCAGCGCTAGATAAAATAAACTATTGACTCATGGGAAAATACAATCTCAATGGCGTTTTTCTCGTGTTCTTAACAAAATAGCAATCAGTCAAGATCTAAAACCAATCAAACTCTACTTTCTGTGCAGTTTGATTACGATCTACACTGTCCGCGAAAGGCAGTCTGATCTTCATGTACATTGAATTTTTGTTCGAGTGTTTTCTACCCTTTCAAAGACAAGTGCCATCAATTACTTCTCAATTGATTGTCTTCTGAAATTGGTTTGAATATAGAAGAGTCTACAATATAGTGAATAAATGACAGTTTGATAAATTTAAACACCCGCGCTGGGAGCCGGAGATCGAAAGTTTAATGATTCTGGTTGTGTTAGAGGTCTTTCTGATATGGTTGGTTCGTGAACTGCCTGCAAGTTTAAAGATGGTTACTGGATGCCTCGAAAGTAACTTTATGTGCAAGACATTAGAGTCTCCAAAGCGAAGCAATGGCTGCCCGTTTTGCCCTTTTCAAGATGCACGACCTTATAATAACACTCTGTTTTACATGTGAATTACGCCTCTACAAAATGGCAAAAAAATGAGACTTGTTCGAATTGATGGCACTTGCAGACGACAAATTGAATTTGGCGCAAATGAAAGAAAATATTGATACCCAACATTGTGGGAAAAGGAAGAAATGCTGCTTACCAGCTTTTCTTTCTTTGTCCAAGATGTTTTCAAAAACATTTTTATTCAGAGTTGTGAAATATGGAATTGATTGGTACCTTAAGTGTTATGGTGTCAAACCACTCTCTTGCACTACGGATCATTCCCATTCACCTCTGTAGTTAGCTCAGAAAGTAGTCCGTCATCACGTGATATTTTCGTCACATGACCATAACTCAAAATGGCGACACAAACGCCGGTGAAAGAAAGACCAATCGATTGTTTTGTGTGCTGTTCAAACAGCATACGGCCAATCAGACTTAGTGGTAGGAAATGTGAAAAGGAGGGATTTTCTGAAAAGCTTAAATGTCTTTTAAAGGACGATAACTTGTTTTTTAATCTTACAAACTTAGATCCATTGGTGTGTCGAAACTATTGTCATCATTCATGGGCGCAGCCATCTTTTTTTACAATTGGCGTAAGATTCTGATCGGTAAAGAAGCTTGAAAAAATAGTTCCATTGTATACAGGTAAATTCATCAGTTTGAATGCACCTATAATGTATCCGGAATCATATTTCCTTTGTCTGTTTTATTATGTTACACATGAAACAGTTAAACAGTAACAAAACATGTTTTCCTCGGTTTACCCATTGCAGAGATGTATGGTGAGAGTAACGAACGACAACTCTGCGCGGAGATTGGTGTCAAACATGTATGTGCATGCCCGTTGCTTAACCTTTATCACTTCATCTCGAGTTTTAACGACTGATGGAGAAAACTTTTGAAAGCATTGTGCATAAAGGAGAAAATGCTGGTAACCAGCATTTTCTCCTTTTCCCACAATAATTTCTGCCCTATCCAAGACATATTTCGTCATGTTAGCCACCTTAAATTTGTCGTCTGCACATGCTTTGAATTTGGTAAAGAGTTGACAGGAGAAATAATTCTCTACGAGCCACCATTCTGCTTCCGTCACAATGTTTTCAAAAGTAATCTACTGCTCGAAGAAAATTTTCGCTTGTAGGTTCTTATTTGATTCATTCTTTCTCAACCACTGACGTTTAATCGACTTTGCTAATATAAGAACGCAGCCAGTGGCTTTGAAAAGAGAACTGTACATGGTGCTGGTGAAAAGAATTTTAAAAATCTTTTCATACGTGCGCTTGCCGTCGTAAAAAAACTGAAAAAACACTTGAAAAAAGAGCTTATACCAAACGAACGAAGTCTAATTGTCATGATGTCATCAAAATGGTGCGTTGTAATCACCATTTTATTTCTGAGAACAGATCAGACCTCTTTGGTAAGACCCAAAGTCTGTTCATGAGGTTCAGTAGGAAAGTGCAATATTCAGGACTTAGAATAAGCAGGTTGCAAGAGTGAATCGCGGTTTCGCTCATCATGGATCGCGTTTAATTATCCATTAACCAGACATAAAAATAGACCAGGCCAAATCAAAAGACTTTGCAGAAGACAAATTAAATATAGCTGAAAACGCTGGTAACAGCATCCTCGCCTGGTTCCCACTATAAATGCTTTCAAAAGCTTTTTTTCAACACGAGATAATGTGGTAAAATGTTACGAGTTAACATCCCAAAATAGTTTGCAATATGGATACATGATAATAGCTTGCTGGATAGACTCGTTTGATTTTTTCGGCGAAGCTGTATGATCTCACTTTTGACCTGCTTTCAGTACTAGAAGGAAATGAATGGTTACACATTTTGTGATTGGCCAAATATAGGTAAACTACGCAAAAAAATAAAGGTCACAGTAGAAATTTACCGACATTGGATAAAAGTGTTCATGACTAGAAAATCACGTGATGATCACATTTACTTGTGTAAAGATGTACTTTTTGGTCATGCAGATGTTAAACTCTAGATAAACATCCATAATCTAAATCATATGGATAAACTAATAGCAATGAGTATTGGCGAGTTTTCTATTTTGGTTAGTGTAAGAGATTTGGTACCCATTTTCCCTCGCGTAAAACCGAATACGAATTGCGACGGCAGGCTACCGCTCTATTGTCTTACACGAAAACGGGTTGTGAAACAACTGATTCCGTTTCTTATCACAATGAAAAAAGTTGTTAAGTCTTGAATTTGGTGATTTAATTCGAAACGTGAATAACTATGCCTACCTGGGGGAACAATCGATTTTATTGCGTTGTTAGCGAAGAAACTGGGTTTCTACTAAATTACTCTTAATAAAAGTAGGTGGGTGTGGTCAAGCATTCAGAGGGGTGATAAAACCCCGCCTTCTGATAAATAGTCGATGTTTGAAAGGTGCTTCATTTTTGTACAAAAACATGCAAATCTACTTTTTTTTTATTTTTAAAGATTTCATCGTATGGTCTAAACAGACCTTTATTTAAAGATGATTCATTAATAATAAACAGAACAAACGATATAATCCGAAACATGGCAGAATGTCGACTCTCATTTTACGTTAAACGTAAGAAGTAATGTATTGCTCAATAACGCTCATTACGAGAGCTTCCTCATTCTTCAATCTTATTGAAAATTCTGCTTTCAACCATATGCAAAACAATTTAAAAGAGGCTACTTTCAGAACTGTTTTCATCATTTCTCTTCCGATGATATTATACTACAAACGAATTTAAATATTCATATCCCAATGCCTCTTACGCCGTTCATCTTTTTTTAAAGATATTTCTTGTTCCCCATATCTAAATAAACAGACACAAAAGGTACAATCACAAGGAGGTTTGGGTCAGAAAAAGGAGGTGTAGGTAGATATGAGGCTTCAAGATATGTTCAGTCTGACCTTGAATTATAGTTCATCAACTGATCAATCTCTAGAAGTTCTTTAAAAATTGCGTGTTACGAAAGTTAAAAAAAAAATGAATATAAATTCGTTGCAGTTTGCGAAAAATTAAAAAAGCTCATTGTTCATTTCGTGACGTCATTACATATGGTCTGCAACACGCGAAAAGGGGCATTCGGACATTTGCGTAAAGTGTCGTCTCGGATCAGCCTGCGCAGTCCGCGCAGGCTAATCCGAGACAGCACTTTACGACTACATTAGATTTTGTGCTACAGAAGACTTGAGCAAAAAAGAAAATTACATAAAAACGGAAACTGTCGTTTCGGATTAGCCTGCGCGGAGTGCGCAGGCTGATCCGAGACGACACTTTACGCAAATGTCCGAATGCCCCTTTTCGCGTGTTGCAAGTATTATAATATACTAGTATTTGAACAGGGCTCTGGAAAAATTGGGTTAATTACAACATCGTATTGCACTTTACCAAGCAAGCGTGGCACTAGGTGGATCTATTATGTCTAAAAACCGACTGAATTATGACATGCAGAAAATTCACCAACAAAAAGAGTTTTGACCTAAATCAGCCTGTGTGGACTGTGCAAGCTGTCCTTGGTCGACAACTTTTTGCAGTTGCATCAAAACACATTCTAACAGTGCATGGTTCATTTATATAGTAACAGCACTAGTAACCATCCTGCTTTGCTGCATCATAAAAATTGCAATAACGTAAACATAATTATTGAAAAGATATATTTTTTCCAAAGTTGTCATATCTGCTTACTTGCACAGGCTTACAGACACTGGTAATATGACAGTTATTGTGATTTTTATGCGTGCAAAAATGATACAATTATTTAAATCGCTAAACTATATGGTTCTATACCTAAAACACAAAATAAATTATAATTTTTCTCCCATTTCAGACTAAACTACACCAACGGTCATTTTTCAGCAAGAATTGCGACTTGCTTTTCGTCAAATACTCACAAAATTATGTTGGAGACAGTGATGTTCAGCGGAAGACAGTGGTGTAGGGGAAAGATTCCGGATTGAACAGGGTTTAACCCATGGAACTACCCACATCTCGGCGCTTATACTAGCTAAGGTTTCCAGGGAGCATTCATTGAAAGTGATAAATGTAAGTTATAAGAACTTGCTTCACAATCAATGTAAGATGGATATGTTTAAACGAAACTATTCACGTGACTTACGTTCAACGTTACATTTGATATTTGTAATGACCATAATTAAACAAAATACATCAATCGCATTTACAGCTATCCAAATCTTTGTAAAATGCACTTATTTTTCATAATGTCTGCAACCATCACTCATTCATAGTAATGTAATCATACTTCGAATTCAGTACTTATACATGTATACATGTATTTATAGGGTTTGAAACTTAGCTCGAGAAAGTGTCTTCGAAAATAATCATATCTACATCACACCTAAAATCATATGTGTCCTAGTCAGAAAAGCACATCACCACCACATACAACATGAATAAATTCCTCGATCGATCTCAGGCACAGTAGAAAATGTATCTTTTTATGGGAGAGTTACTAGCTGCCATTTGCGTCACTTAAAAAAAAATCAATTTGATAAAAAATAGTGCAAGAAAACATAACGCTACATATCAAGGAATCCAATAAAACACTGACATCACAACACACAATCAGGCATGTTAGATTTAATTGCAAATTACATTCTTTCAAATAAGAGTCATTGAATGTCCATAAAAGCAAAAAGACTTAAAATTATGACGCTTTTCATGGAACCTCACATGTAATAATATTGACAAAGACCTTATTAGACATTAGTGGACTTGGCAATGAACAGTAGTAACAAAACTCGTTCACTCGGTTCCATATATCTCCCATTCCCATGTTCGTAAAAGGCACGGTTCAGTCATTTCACAACAGATAGTACACGCATCATGCCTTCCTGTAAGTTCTTTTACCAGTTCTTCGTACAACGTCCTTTCCAAGCTGCGGGATACTTTCCCATAGAAACACAGTCAAAACAGAGGTCAGTAGCGAAGAATAAATGCTATCTCAATGACCATCACCAATGCTCGAAAACTGTATGGCCATGCAGGGATTCAATCACATAAATTCTGGATTATCAATCCCGTATGTTATGGACTGAGCTATCGAGCTGCACAACCAATAAAGAACAAAAGAGTTTACATGTATGTGGGCCGTGCTCTGGCAAAAGGGGATTCGATGCATCTCCTTAATGCATTGTACAAAGCTAGAGATCACATAATTTGGGATCCATAAAATCCATTTTCTGTGAAAACTGAATCATCAGGTAGACTGGTCATTTGACATGCAGAAAATTTAACAATAGCAAAAAAGTTCGATATCTGCAAGATGTTTCGGAATCTTCAAAAAAGTATCAATTCATGTCAGCCTGCACAGTACGCGCAGGCTGACATGAATCGATACTTTTTGCAGATGCATGAAACCCCTTTTTCAAAGAGCATGGTCCACATAAAATGAATTGTAGCAGGCATCTATCGTAGATACATTCAAATAGTGATAAGGAAAATCACAGAATAATGAAATGAAAAAAAAAAGAGGAGAAATCTGGAGTACTTTGTTACAAGACAGGTTTATTCAATCAGTTGTCCATCATCCAGCACCACAATAGGATTCCTCTCATCCATTCAAAGGCGGTCCTTCAGGAGGGTTGGGCCTAAGAACTTCAAGCGTCCTACTGAAGTGGGAACTAATAGAAACAAGTGATAATTTGACCTGTCCTTCATCTAATCTACATTGAAATATCTAAAACATGGCACCACAAATGCAAGTATATATACGGAAAAATATTTTATACTTAAGTATTACTAGCTTTGCAATATTTAGATTGTTGAAAACATGAACACAGGTTGCTATTTAGACATTCTTCGAAATACTTTTGTAGATACAGACAAGACTTAATAGGTCATAGTAATCGATTACTAATTTATATTTGCATGTTTATAGTTCTGTGCCGTAAATGGGCTTGAAACAAAATTGTGCATGGGAAACGGAACAATAGTTGATTGCTGCGGGTAACTGTCCTGCAGCCTTATGTACTTAACTGCAACCACTTACCAGATAATAATGGGGCGACAATAATGCCGGATTTCACGTTATTTAAAAAGAAAGAAAATCAATATGATAATATGTATTTCATCAGTATTATAGATAGATAGCCTTTAGAAAGCGAGTTTTTCCTCAGTTAGTCCTCTAAACTCCAACCTCCCAAAGTAATAAAAAAATAATAAAAATAGTAAATCAAAGCGCTAACGCATTGAAGGCAGCGGGATTTTTTTTCTGGCTCCGAATACATGCTACTAATTGGTGTGTTCTATGATTTTTTTTTTTTTTCTCGTAAACTAATATAAATCAAAACGGAAAGTTCTTCAGAGAACTCTTACCCTTGAGATTAGGGTACGTGTTCACCAGGGTCCGAGTTCTCCAGCAACGAGGTATGTTATTGTATAAATGTGCCAGATGGTCGAGAGGTGTTAAACCCGACACGGTTTTTGTGTTATTTAAGCTTGAAAATTTTTTGTTACCTTAAATTAAAATGACAACTGAAACATGATGTTTTAATTTTTGTCAGAGAACATATAGTATCAAGTTGAACTGCTTTGTTTGAATATCATTGGCAGAACTATTTTGTTAGTGTACGAAACTGGTTTTGTTTACAGGCGTATCCAGGCAAAACCTGCCGGAAGCAAAAATCTGACCTAGATAAAGATAGTAGGCTTCGAAAACCAGTATATACATGCACACGTGATGTGGGAACTATGACAGCGGGGTAAACCCGCTGCCAAAAATCATCTCGGAAAATGTTGTTCGCTGTGTTAAGTAAAAAGGCAGTAAGAAAACAAGTACATAATTTTCGTGACATCGTATATCTAAAAACAGACTTTATATGCGAAATAGCTCGTTTGTGATTTTTTCAGGTTCTAATACACGTGCGAGTAAATAACTCTTTTTTTAAAAAAATCCTGATAGTCAGAAAACTCATCATGGTGTTCTTAAAACAAAATGAAAACCACCATTTTCTCACGAAAATATCAACAATATTTTTTTAGTAATGGATGGTACTTCTTTACTTTCATAGTTGTACTTAAAAACAAAACAATGTTTTATACTACAGAAAGGGCACGCTACAAAAAACTGTAGACCGATGGTATTCCTGTCAAGCATTGCACGTTTTGCTGCCCTTTCTTCTATTTTAAAATGGACATTCAGTTTTTTTCTCCTGAAAAAGGTAAGTTTATTGTAAAATTTTACCACAAATATTAGAAAAAGACACAGCCTGCCAATCAAGTTCTCTGATATCACAATGTAGATAAAATGGAATTATTCTTTCAATCAACCTTTAATCTGAAATGAGAGAGAAAAACATCTTGAGCTATAGATAATATAGAGATATTAGATGTTATCCTGCGAAGTAAGTTAACCCTTTACCAGATGACAAAATTTTAGCCTTGTCCAAATTGAAAGCATTTGCAGATGACAATTTCAATGTGGCTTAAATGGTGCAATTTTGCTTTGATAGGGTAGAAAACAATGTTGGAAAAGGAGAAAATGCTGGTTATCAGCATTTTCTCCTTTTCCCATAATGTTTTTAAAAGGCTTCTGTCCCAGGGTCGTTTAAACTCGGGATTATGTGGTAAAGGGTTAAATGAAACTTTCAAGCAGATAGTAAACACCGGATTAATGCTATTTCAAACTTTTTTTTTTTGCGGGGGTGGGGAGGAGACAATTTTTCTGTACCGAACAATTAGATCTAAGATAAGTCTGCATGTTCTCTACAGTCTGATCTTCAATCTACAATGTCTGCAAAAGGTTAGTGAGTCGCGCTTAGCAGCCTAAGGGTTAATCATAATTTGTTACTGGCTAATATATTTCAAATAATCTGTTGGCTACAATGTTTTTCTACATGTCATACGGTCAAAATTTCAATAATTTTGCTTACAAGTTTCAATTTGACCTATAGATCACCACATGCAAAGAGCAGATCTCATAAACAACATTTTTTTTAGTCTCTTACCCCTAGTGTGTGTTTAGACTTTATTAAACTCGTCACATTTCTCCTACTCAGTCTTGCATCTAATGACATATTACAGTGGAGAGTGAATGTCACTTACCGAATCTACTTAGGAACAAATTTTATTGATTCACTGAATATTCAAAAACGGCTCAACCCGGGTCTGGGTCCATCTCCAAGAAACTCATGACCAAGACCGTTTCCACATTTTGCACAGGATATCTAGAAAATATATTGTATTCTTTTATTTACCTTCAATGACACACTAAAGTTATAAAGAACCGAAGCGATTTTGGTGTGGACATTTGTCTTCTTGAATATTTGCCGTCAAAGACGAAAACCACAAGTAACGTTTGTCCTCTAGGACATTTTCAACAAACGACAGTAATCCTCTCGGGCATCTGCGACCATGTGCTAGAAATTGATTGATAATTCGAAATAATGGAATTAATTGTCGACTAATTTTAATATGTTAATACGTGAGTACACCTATGCAATAGGAAAATTTCTAGATGCTACAGTATTAATGAGTGAAATGGCTAATGAACCGTCACAATCACCTACACGGGGTACAAGTATAAGTTTTGATTAATCAACCAAGTTGAGCGGCCATGATGTCTAAATATGGACATAAAGGGAGTACAAAATCTGACCATTTGTGTACAATATATCGCCATTGCTCGCTCAGAAAGGACTTTACGTATAAATTTGATTAAGCGGTGTATTCCTGTCTAAGAAAAGATTTGCTTGCCAAAATTTCCTCTGCAAAAATCATCCATGGTCAAAACAAAGGGCAGGGGCAAACGCATCCACTTTTAATTATAGGGAAAAAACTATTGCTTAAAGTCTTTTCACCTTTCTTGGTACGATTTTATTCCACAGTATTTCAACCCAATCGTTAATGACCATTGCCCATAACTTACACAGGCACTTTTACTTTGTTATAATAAAACAAGGAGTTAAAAAGATAACAAAAACTGTCATCAGGCAGCACAGCTCGCCTAGAAAAGTTTTTTGTTCGGGATGGCAGTACCTTGGAACAGCAACAGGGTCCTAGCCTAAAACAGAACATCCAACACCAACTCCGACGCCAGGGATAGTGCAACAGCTCCACCTTGACATTTTGGCCACAGACATGGGTAGAAGTAAAGCGGAAACAATGAATCAAATCAATTATTCGGATAGAAAATAGGAGTTCAAGAAAAACTTTCACGTGAAATTTCAAAGTCTGCGACCTTGACCTTAAGATCATGGGTATGGGTATGGCTTGGTTATTGCTCGATGGAAGTTTGGAAATGTAGATCTTTCACCAAGCAAAGTGTGAACCAAACCTATTAATTAGCTCGCAAAACATAAGCTCTGACAAAAAAAACCCGTAAAACTTCGATGTAAAATATCTAAGTCTGCGACCTTGACCTTAAGATCGTTGGATTTAGTGAGGTGCAGATATTTCTGAACGAAACTTTGGAGCTATATCAAAATGAACGGAATCCATCACATGGTTTGGAAAATGTGCTTTTTAAATTTGGAAGCCGACCCCAACACCGACACCGGGGATAGTGTAATTTAGTTCCTCCTGAACTCCGTCCAGGAGAGCTAAAAAAGCATTGATCCGTACCTTGATAGCATTTGGTCTTTCAACTTCTGGCGTTTTGATCAGAATATCTGGCTTTATGATGTCATGGAAGGCAGGCCAAGGGGTGTGGTGTTCATATTTTGTACTGCTGTAAAACAGTTCAACTCCGCAGTTGGAACATACGTAGATACCTGGTAAGACAAAATGAAAGAATGTGGTTTCTAACTTTTTGATCCCTTATATAAAAATATATGATCAAAGTGAGCCATGCCTTGGCAAAATGGGGTTAAATGGATCTCCGTAATGCATTAAACTAAGTAAGTCATCACATAGTTTGGGATCCATAAACTCCATTTTGTTTCAACCGGCTAGATCAAAGAATAGAATAGTCCTTTGACATGGAGAAAGTTGACCCATAGCAGAAAGGTTCGGCCCATGTCAGCCTGCACGGACTGCATTCTTACGTGGAGGGGGTGTGCCACGGGGAATCACCGAAAACAACTGTACCGGATTTGATTAAAGTCCAAACAAAAAAGAGGGTTAGAAGTATGAAATAAATAGGTTTTTTTCAGTGAAAGATCGAAATTTATTTCATCGAGTCAACATCATCGGTAATATTATCACGAGTGGCGCAGCCACTCGTGATAATATTACCGATGATGTTGACTCGATGAAATAAATTTCGATCTTTCACTGAAAATAAAAAATCCTCTTTAATTATTATCATTCATGACTTTATCGCTTACAATAGCCTTGTACTGGGAAGACGTTAATTAGTAGAATTAGTGAAATTTTTGGTGATCTCATTTCTTTTGGTAAATTTTTTTTACAAAATTCTAGTTTTGAGGATAGATCATGATGGTTTTCACCTTCGACCATGTATGAGAAACTATTTAGATATATTCATATTGAATGAACCCTTGTTCTTCAACTGCCAAGTTATTACAAGAAACAACAAAGGCAAGGTAAAACATGATCGAAACTTTATAATATCAATTCTCACTTCATAAGATTGCAGTGAAAAACTAATAGATCTAATCAAACAAGTATTATGACTATGATAAAGAATTCCATTCCATTTTCAATAGATTGAGGCGTCCAAACATAGTCTTGACTCTTAAAATAAACTTTGTCTCACTTTTTTATTTCCCCAAAACTATGGTCATAACATAGGCATGTTAATCTAATCAATCAACTATTTAACCCTTTACCACAAAACCATGTTTTAACGACCCTGTGGGAAAGGACATGAAAACATTGTGGGAAAATGAGAAAATGCTGGTTACCAGCATTTTCTCCTTTTCCCATAATGTGTTCTACTCTCTCAGAAAAAAATCCGAACATTTGAGTCAAATTTAATTTTTCGTCAGAAAATACTTTGATTCTGGATAAGTCTCAAGTATTGTCGTCTGGTAAAAAGTTAAGACTATGAATCACAAGGTATACTTGTAAACGACTGTAAATAACAAACGGCTGTGACACGTGATATCTTAATTTGGTTTTCTCCTTTAAGAAAGAGACTCGGAAGAAAATGAAACTTAAGTGGTTTGAAAGAAATAGAAAAGGCTCATTTTGTATGCCACATTTACTGAATCCTTGTATTTTCAATTTCAACGGCAGCACAGAATAATCATTCGTCCAGCGTTTATGACAAATTCATACAGGCAGTGATCGGGAAACCCCTGCGCCATGCGCCATTGGCACATGAAAACCAAAAATGTCTCATTCAAAATCCTAGAAATGCGCCCAACTGTCTCATATAAATACGGAAGTTGCGCCTATATGTTTTGCGAATCTTCTAAAACTAAAACAAAGAAAAGTGAAGTTAAGTATTCTCATATTTTGTGAATATTATTATTGATTGTATGCACTAGAATCTGATTTTAACATCGGTAATCGGGGATGTTACTCGATAATACATTGATAAAGTGTGACTTTATATCCGAGATATTGCGATTGAATCATCGGGACTGATCCGTAAAATAAACCTGCTCACCGCAGGAAGCCCTTGTATCTATAGGCAAGCGTCCGTGAAGTTTGCTATTTCTCTTCTTTTAAAATGCCGCCTATAAGGAAACTTGTACCACCAGCGGCAAATCAACCACAGTTGAAATTATTTTTGCATTCAAAGTCACCCAAACAGGTTTGTAATTAAATAAATTGAAGAAAATTACCTTCAAAGTTACTTAATATAGTCCTACAAACTATCGTACATGATCGAAGGTTCGACATTTTATTTCAGTAACATTTGCTTCACGCATGACAGGCTTCTTCGTGTGCGTTTGTTTTTGAAAGCTGGTGGAACTATTGACAAACAAAAAGCTTTACAGAGGTGGAAGGCTTCAAAGGACCGGAAGCTTTATGCTGTTAAATTTTAACCCTTTTCCTAATATACACGTAAACGCCTTTAATCCCTCTGCAGCCGAAGTCTTGTGAAAACATTGTGGGAAAAGGAGAAATTGCTCAAAACAAGCATTTTTCCTTTTCCCACAGTGTTTTCTACACAATCAGTATATCAAATTTCAGTTTTGTACCAGTTTTGATTTGTCGTCTGCAGATTCTTTCAATTTGGGACAGCCTTTGTTTTTCTTCATACAGTTTCTAGTCAATCATTTGTCAATCATTTCTTTTTTTTTTTGTTAAAGTTGAACATCAATAAAGGTCTATGTTGATCCGAAACAAAGAGTTTTTATCTTCATCCCATGAATAGGAACTGAAAGAGTGCTGTTTGTAATGTTTTACATATATAGTATTGCTTTGTAAATATTTCAGATGCGAATTATTCCTGTGTTAAAACAATAAAACAGAATAAAGTGTTTTACTTGAAATCTTTATAATGTCTCATCTGAAAATAAAAATGTCTCATTACTTTTGAAAATGTCTCATTGGTTTTCAAAAACAGGAGACATTGTCTCATTAAAATAAATTATTTCCCGATCCTGATCACTGTACAGGGAAAAACAATATCAACCCCTACTTAGTATGCTGGCCATGACCCTAGGTGCGTTTGTGGACGGCACATTTTTCAATGATATATGAAAGTTTGCATTATGGGGAGGTATTTTTTATTATTATTATTATTCATACGCATGCCCATACTCTTTATTTAAGCTTTAAACACTTGCAGTGTTTCTAGCTATTACAATACATACATGTAGATACAGACATCTTTTACAAAGGTCTATAGTTTGAAAATTATATTGTACAAGGCCTAGCGTTACTACATTCATTTTAAAACTGTTCAACAGACTATTTTTTGTAACGGGAGGAAATCTTAACCCTTTGTTAACCTGCTAAATAAGTTAGATAAAAATTAAAGGCCGATAGCATAAACCCAAATGTTGCCATTTTAAAGTTATTTTGGGGAAAAATTATTATTATTATTATTATTCCAGAATAATTAATTTAGTAGGTATACATATTATGAAGTTAGAATAACGGCGGGGGGAGGGGGGTGTTCCAAATTATGAGTGTGTAAATGAGTCCTTTGAACTAGACTGTCCGATACTTTGTAAGAAGATCTTTATGTAAAGCGGACTTGAAATACATGTACCTATGCATGTATTGTTGATTGATTGAATGGTGTTTTACGCCGCTTTCAACATTATTTCAGTCATATCAGGGCGACAACTCACATATTCATGTATTTCCTGAATGTCACCAGTACTAGGCAAGGGCTCTGTGGTGTCTTGCCCAAGGACACTCGCACGAAAAGCTCGGTGGATCCAGTGAGGCTCGAACCCGGGGCCTCCAGGTCACGAGTCCCTAACCTTACAACTGAGCCACGCAGGACCCCTAATTTATTTCTGGAAATGTTATATGCCATCTATGCCATCTATTTTTACAAAGTTTTATGCACATGCACAGACAGGAAAATGTTTTAAAACATGGAAGATAGTTTAACCTTTCAGCGCCATAGACAAAACCGGAACTTTTGCGGACGGCATAGACCAAGTTCAGACTACACAGAACGTGCAGTCTGATCTTGAATCTATACACTCCGCTTGTTTTGTCAAGTCTATAAAATCTTTCTGAGGTTAAGTGAAGCGTATTTTCAGTCGTCTTAGCCATTTCTATTGTCGTTCATAAATATCAGGATGCGTATTTGCCATTTTTTCATAGTTTCATTCTTAGTCCTACTCCAGATTTAGAAATTAAAGCAACTCCTTAGCCAATCAAAAATTGCATTACTTTTAAAATGAGAAAATGATTTAGAATGAACTGACAGTTTCGATTTGAACGGATGTCGAAATTACATGCATCGGATGACAAATTCCACGAGTAAAATTCTGCGTAAATAGAAAATAGTGATCTACATGTATATATATATATGGTCACCTGTTAAAATAATACCAAGTCTTACTGCTTGACCAGTCAGCCTAGAAATGTTAAAAAATACCAATATTGGTGGGCGTGTCTACAGTGGAAAATAGTAAAAGATGTCATCAAAACTTCTTACTTATTAAAGTTCTTAATAGAAATTTTGCCTTTTGAAATTCAGCATTCCCAGTTTCAATAGATCTTAGGAAATAACCACTTACCCTTCTCGAAGTGATCTCGATAATATTCTCCGGAATCCCATGTACAGAAAGACATCTTTCTTGTGTTCTGCTCGCTATGTGGACAGCAGGGGTGGTTAAGTAAACTGTGGATGATGCAATATGAAACCACTATTATGTAATAGTGTCGAACTTCAAGGACGTTTGATAAGATTGGTTCCGGGTTTGTTCCACTCGTCACAACTCGGCCGATTCCGTACCTACATCTAACGGGGATTTGCACTCGTCACAACTCGGCCGATTCCGTACCTACATCTAACCTCGTCCGTATAACGGTCGTTTCCATTTGAACTGCGAATCACGTGATCTTATACATGGCGCGCCACTCTCAGTCGTTTAGCAACGACATAAACAACCTCGATGAAGTTATTCACATCTGTTTATCTGTCGGTGAAAACTTTAATCGGAAATGATAAATAATGAATGTACGAACTGTTTGCCAACTCAACTGAAACATAGTTAGAAAGATTTCGATAGAAAATTGAAACTCAAGTTTTCTTTTTTCAAGAGGAGCCTTACAATTTTCAGAACGGTAAACCGGCGTATTTCCGGATATGCATCGATCTTCTGCATATTAATCCACCAGATACAGCCGAGGGACACTCGTCACAACTCGGCCGATTCCGTACCTACATCTAACCTCGTCCGTATCAAGGAGATTTCCATTTTGAAATGAGAATCTCGTGATTCTATGTATAGCGCACCACTGTCAGTCGTTTAGCAACGACATAAACAACCTCGATGAAGTTATTCACATCTGTTTATCTGTCGGTAAAAACTTCAATCAGAATTGATAAACCATGTTAGATAATGAATGTACGAACTGTTTGTCAACTCAACTGAAACATAGTTAGAAAGATTTCGATAGAAAATTGAAACTCAAGTTTTCTTTTTTAAGAGGAGCCTTACAATTTTCAGAACGGTAAACCGGCGTATTTCCGGGTATGTAGCGATCTGGTGCATATCAATCCACCAGATACAGTCGAGGGATATGATGGCTCCCATCACCCGAAGTATGCCGAATGAGCCGAGGGATATGATGGCTCCCATCACCCGAGGTATGCCGAATGGGGGATTTGATGGCTCCCATCACCCGAGGTATGCCGAATGGGGTTTGTTCGTGTCACTTCTATCATTTATCATGAGGCTTGTTTGCACAGATCTGCCCGTCCCAAATGTGTTATTAATTTAAAGCTACAAATCTAAATTGGTTGAAATTAATGAAAAGTTCTTTTTTTGCGTCTACAGTCAGATTCTAGATAGAACAGAGCTATCGCAACGAGCTTACATTATCGTCTGATGCGTGTATGCGACCGTGACACGAACTTTTGCGGTAGATAAGGCCTGTTTATACCAATATGTTAAACGAACGTGCAAAATTGTTTTTAGTTCTTCATATTTTTAAAAGTTAGTGTCACAGAAAAATGGCCCTTTTTCATCCAAACGTTTGGCGTTGTCTGCGCATGTTTTATTTTTCGGAGATTAACCTGTCTGCTATGACGCATCACTATCCTGTACAGGATAATATTAATACGCGGTGCGTAAGCTAAAAACTCTGCTGCTAAAAGTAGCAAGCGGAAAATGGCTATTGATATTACGCCTGTGGAAAAATCAAGTCTAATTTTCGCTCCGTATTTCTTGAAAAACAAACTTTTAAGTTTACCGGAAATTGAATTTAAAAAAATACCATTGCTTACTGCAATCTTTGTACATAGTTTCTAAATATAGACACGGGGAATACCAAAATTCGTGCAACAGACTTTGACAACAAAAATAATGACCCTACATGGCCTATACCTGGGCTGTGTCTCAAGATTATAGGGGCTGTGATTATAAATGACTGCTGCATAGGTTATATGCTAGCTAACCGTGGCTAGATGAATCGTACCAGGTAGCGTTTAACGAGTCTCAGAGGTCACATGTTTTATCAAAAGAGATATCTATATGTACAACGAAAAAATTAAAAGTCTTCTTGTCCAAGACAAGTTTTTTTTTTCATTAATGAAAGACCCTTACAGTAATAAAACTAAATCTGTTATGGAGCATCATTTTATGGTGTTATAACAAGCTTATGCCTCTAACTAATGTCAGTGATGTCAAAGGTGGCTATATCGGGGACGTGGGGGGGGGGGGGGGGGGCGGGGGGGGGGCGTATAAGTATATGAGCGACGCTATAAAGGGGATTTAATGCATCTTCGTAATGCAGTACTTTTTCCAAGCTAATTTCGCATAACCGACAAATCATGAAGTAGAGTGGTCGTTTGACATGCAAATAATTTACCTACGGTGTAAAGTTTCGACCCAGGTCAGCCTGCGCGAACTGCAGAGGCTGACATCGGTCAATACTTTTTGCAGATGGATTAAACAAACCCGTTCCACAGAGCATGACATATGTATTACATGGATTAATTTCGGGAATCTTCAACAATATTCTCGTCTGAAATTTTCAAAGCCTAGGGTTTTCATATTATACATTTGTAGCATCATCAAACGATCCTTTATCCAGATATCTAATCTTGCCCTTGTGGTTGAAGACTGCAGTATTTCCAAGATTTTGAGGTCACTACTTTACTATGTCATATAGCAATTCAAGGTTTGGCTCTAAGAGCACCATGTTGAAACAGAATCGGATTTTTTCAGGCAGAGAAAAGTACCCAAAATAAAGGTCATTCCTGAGCCACTATTTGCCACAAGTCTCTGGATAGCCTGCAGTGTAGATTCACGATCAGACTGCGCGTTTCGTGCAGGCTGATACTGATTAAAGCTGATCGCAAAAGCAACTATAGACGTGAAAACCCTTAACCAAATATCCCGTGTTTTAACGATACTGAGAAAGAAGGCATTTGAACACATTGTAGGTAACGAGGAAAATGTTGACAACCAGCAGTTTCCCTTTTTCCGACGTTTTCTAGGGTACCAGAATCAAATTTTTATCACACTGGACGCAATTAACTTGACGTCTGCAAATTCTTTCAATTTTGATGCGTCTAAAATTTTGTCGTCAGAGTTAAGTAAAAACCCAGTTCTTACCACTGAACAGAAAAGAGTGCAAGCCCTTAATCCTTAACCTGGTCAATAAGTTGAATGAATCTTTCAAACCAATGGTAAAATCTCAAATATTGCTATTTCAAAGGTATTTTGGGGGAACATATCTCCTTATCGGACAGTGTGGATCAAAGATCAGACTGCACATTCTGTGCAGTCTGATCTTGATCTACACTGTCCGCAACAGGCCCTTGGATCGCGCTTAGCAGCCTTGGGGTTTAAATGCATCGCACATGAATAGCCTGTATCAATAATTCCCAGAAACATTTAAAGTTATTGTTGTTGTCTTATTACCTTCGGGAAAAAATTGTATCAGACAACTTTCAAAATAACCCTTGTAAAGTGTGGATAAACAACATAAAAATGTTTTACACGCCAGTAAACGTGAAAACATCCTACTTAAAAGGACAAGAATTGTCTCGTTTTTCTACCATAAATGTATCCAAAGGTGGTCACAGGCTAACCCTTTATTCTTTTTTCATCATTTTCAGCGTTCTTATTTTTTAATTGTTCGAACACAAAGGAACCATTTGAAGAAAAGAAAATATTTTTTTAAAATGATAAAGATTTTTGTTTTGCGAAGAGAATCCATCTCTTGTTACAAGCTTTGCTCCTCTTCCAACAATGTTTTCAAAACGCAAAGGCAGAGTATATTTTGTGAATTAATCTGTAAACCTCCATATATCATTATGGAATAGAATCATAACTCTTAGGCTGAAGAAAAACCCTAATGAGTTTGAGTGTCGAACGTGGTAATGGCAAGAAACTCAAGGGATGCATCAATATATACACTGGTTGTCGTGATGTAACTGAAGCACATTTAGATACGTCTCAAACCTTCTACCAAACAACAAATTTTTGGACTCATCTACATTGAAAGTATTTACAGACGACAACATATATGTGACCCAAAAATTGCAATTTGTATATGGAAAGGTAGACAACATTGTGAGAAAAGGAGAAAATGCTGGTTACCAGCATTTTCTCCTTTTCCTACAATGTTTTCAAATGGTTTCTTTCTCAGGGTTGGTAAAACTCGGAATTGTGTGGTCAAGGGTTAGACACCAGACAACCCTCTCATGTTTAATACAAAATGCCTGGCGACAGACAGGTATTAGAGACGACAAAAAATCCTGGTAAACATTATATGGCCTGCAACACGCGAAAAGGGGCATTTGGACATTTGCGTAAAGTGTCGTCTCGGATCAGCCTGCGCAGTCCGCGCAGGCTAATCCGAGACGGCACTTTACGCCTACTTAAGATTTTGTTCTTCAGTAGACTTGCGCAAAACAGAAAATTACATAAAAACGGAAAGTGTCGTTTCGGATTAGTCTGCACGGACTGCGCAGGCTGATCCGAGACGACACTTTACGCAAATGTCCGAATGCCCCTTTTCGCATGTTCCAAGCCAATTATGACATCATCGGCCTTCATTATTACTTACCTCAATGAACATGTAACCTTTACATAGAAGTACAATTAATGGCACTAATAAATCATACCATTTATGATAAAAACATATGAGCCAGGCTCTGTGAAAAGGGGACTTCATGCATCTGCAAAAAATATCGATTCAGGTCAGCCTGCGCAATCCGCACAGGCTGACCTGGGCGGAAACTTTTTGCTATGGGTAAATTTTCTGCATGTCCAGGGATTAATGTACCTCATGATTCAGTCAGTTGTTATACAAAACGGATTTAATGGATCCATAATTTTTATGTGAGGACTTGCTTATTATGTTGCATCACAGAGATGCATCAAGCCCCCTTTTCCGAAAGCACGGCTGATATTCATATTAGACGTCATTACTCACAGCTGCTTAGTGATTTCATAGTGAACTGTTTTTCGAGGAGTATAAAAAACAATTTAACAAGAGCGACACACTAATTAGTCAGAAGTGTATCAAGCCGGGAAGATGGCGCAAACTCTGACAGTTTTGACGTTGATGCTGGCATTATTTACTCTTTCAAGTTGTTCTCCAAGATTTAGACGAGGTGTTCGTACCTCCGGTAACTCTCAGACTAATGATGTTTCAACAACAACAACCTCAGCCATGACCGACTCCTTCGATACCAAATCTATGACTCCGGATATGGATGTTGAATATATTGGTCAGTTCGAAACCGCTTTAAGACCGGACCAGAGCAGCTATAGAATGACGAGAACTAACGCTCAAGAAAATGCGACCTTACATCTGGACAGTTCTACCTCTGGAGCAGAATTTCGTATTACTATATGTGCTCAGCCAATGATACCGGGACCTGTTGTTTTTCGCGCGGGAAGCTTATTCTATTCTAACGACGGACCTGCAGACATTGTTATGTTAGTGTTGAATACCGCGAGATACATAACGGGGACCACAGAGGAAAATTTCAAGGGAGGAGAGGGCTGGAATGAGTTCAAGGAATTCAAGTTTCAAGGGGATAGTTTGCAGCTGGGGGCCGGTAACCATACTGTCGTTGTGACTGTACAAACTGATCAATGGGGTGTTGACTTGGACGCTTTAACATTTATTGCGAAGAATCAGAACCCAAACGTCATGTTGCTGTGTGCGGCTGAACTTGTGGAACCATCGACAAAGTAAAGAACCAAAGAAGGACAAAAGGAAATTTATACTGATGCTGTCTTGTTCTAAGTTACATTCTATTGATTTCTCGTGTTTTGTTAAGTCTGGACAAATGAGTTAAACGAATACTTAAATCCTACTTTTTCTACATCGATTCTTGAACAAGTTCCATAGCATAATTATATCAATCACTTACGACGAGTGCCTCAAGGATATTCATATATCAATCACTTACGACGACAGTTCTCGCCAAATGATTTGGAAAATTCAAAAGGTTTACTTCCGTTAACCCTTTATCAAACAACTCCGACTTTTAACTACTCATAGGAAGGGGGGGTGTGAAAGCATTGTGGGAAAAAAATAAAATGCTTAAAACAAGCATTTTCTCCTTTCCCAACAGTGTTTTCTAATCTCTCAAAGAAAAAATCTATTATTTGATCCCTCTAAAAACTCTATTTCTCGTCTGCAAATGCTTTAAATTTAGATAAGGCTAAAATTTTGTCGTTCGGTAAAGAGTTAATCGTTGGATTCGAACCTAGGGCGTCTAGTGCGAGGAGCTTACGATCTACATGTACCACTGAGTTTTCGTCTCCCGTTCATGGATACTGAAGTTAAGCTTTCGTAAATGAAATACATAATGTAAAGGTTTTTTTTCTTATGTACAGTGCGTGACAATTCAGATCTTATTAATTGTAGCATCTTCATCAATCTATGGCTGTTTGCTTTTGCAATAATATAATTGGCTTGCAACACGCAAAAAGGGGCATTTTGGCATTTGCGTAAAGTGTCGTCTCGCATCAGCCTGCGCAGTCCGCGCAGGCTAATCCGAGACGGCACTTTACGACTACATTAGATTTTGTGCTACAGTAGACTTGCGTAAAACAGAAAATTACATAAAAACGGAAAGTGTCGTTTCGGATTAGCCTGCGCGGACTGCGCAGGCTGATCCGAGACGACACTTTACGCAAATGTCCGAATGCCCCTTTTCGCGTGTTGTAAGCCAATTATCAGAAGGCTATTTTACTTTACTTTATTTCGTATTTTATGCTACTTTAACCCTTAACCACACAATCCCCATTTTAGCGACTCTGACGGAGAAGGCTTTGGAAAAAATTGTTGGAAAAAGAGAAAATGCTGGTAACCAGCATTTTCTCTTTTTCCCACATTGTTTTGTTTCCTTTCTCTTAATTATTCAATCATTTGAACCACTTTTAATTTGTCGTGTTCAAATGCCTTAAACTTGGACAGTTTCAATGTTTTGTCGTTTGATAAAGGGTTAAACACTATTCCAGTCATATCACGGCGACAGCTCACCCATTTTTAAGTGGCCTGGGTCCAACCAGTACTAGACTGGGGCTCTGAAGTGTTTTAGCCAAAAGCAATCACATTGAAAACGTAGCTCTTAGAGTAAGGAAAACGTAGCTCTTAGAGTAAGGATCGATCCCGGGACCTCGAATTACGAATCCTGCTCCTTTACCACTGAGCCACGCTGGACCTCTCAGAAGGCTCTGAGCATCATTACTTGCCTAAACCGCAGTATAGCTCGGTCAGTGGTCCAACAGACCATGTGTTACAGTCGGCTGCCAGATCGAACTCCCGACCATTTTGGACATCCTATTATCACTGATTCTACAGAAAAAATATTCCCTATTACCGTCAAAGGCACGCTAGCGGCTAAAAGTAAAATTAGGAAGTCAGAATGAATATATATGAGTCATGCTCTAGCAAAAGGGGGCTTTATGCCTCTCCGTAATCCATCATACCAAACAAGCCATCACATGCTTTTGGATCCATAACAGCCAATTTTTTTCTTACAACCGACTTAATCATGGGGTAGACTGGTTCTTGGACATACAGGAAATTGACCTATAGCGAAAAGTTTCGGCCCAGGTCAGCCTGCGCAGGCTGACCTGGGTCGATACTTTTCGCAGATGCATGAAGCCCCCTTTTCACAGAGCATGGTTCATGTATGAATGAATTTAATTTATACCATTTCAAAACACAGATATTATTAAGATTCGGATAATGTTCCCAACTTTTGTTTCTGATTTTACAAAATATTTTTTCTGCCTGCCAGCAACTTGAAACTATGAAAGATTGGACTGTAACACATTTAATATCGGACTATATAATAATATCCATACTTTTAAAATGGTATGAATTAAAATTGTCTGCAATTTAATCCCAAAATCGTATACATTTGGCAGCTAGCGTGCCTTTAAATAACATCTAAATTTAGGGCTGTTTTGTTGAAAGCAGATCAGTAGAGCTCTTCGATTGAGTAGCTTTGTATAATGCTTTTATCTTGACTATGTGGAAAAAAAAAACACAACGATGTGCGATGAGGATCTCAGTGGTCAACTGGATAACCCAGTACCGAACAATCATAAGCTATCATGACTTTGAAGTACAAGGCTATTGAAAACATATTGAAAAATAAGGCCATTGAAAACATATTGAAGAAGAAGGCTATTGAAAACATTATAAAAAAAAAAAGAAAATGCTGGTAACGAGCATTTATTCCTTTTCTCACAATATTTTCTGTCCTTTCAAGGTCAAATCCCATCACTTAAGCCGTATTTATTGTGTCGTCTGCAAACGCTTCTTATTTGGATGAGCCTAAAATTTTGTTGTTAGGTGAAAAGATAACTCTATCCGAGCCTAAAACAATACAGAATACTATCTTGTCGTAACTTTTCTGGGCCCGATTTCACTAACAGATTTAATTCACTTATTTTATATGTAACTGTAAACTGAGTTAATTCAATTCATTATGCTGAGTTGAGTCTGAAACGTTGTATCAACATAGGGTTTGAGAATGTAATAAAAGTCTGTACGTGTTAGTGTAACGTATCTTCAATAACGAACTCAACTTAAGTCGCAAAATGAGTTCGTTAGCGCATTTGAGCGTATCAAGAGATTTAAGTTTTTGTCGTGAAACCGGGCCCTGCTTGCTTTTGCTTCGAGCCGAGTGGAGAAAATGCCTATATATGTAGAGAGACCGACAGCTTTCAAGTTGGTTTCAGCCTGTCAGTGATTGTTATTTACAACATGTCAAATTGTGGTTAAAACTGTCAGCGTCATAGGCAAATATGGGGGTTATGCGGACGGCATAGATCAAGATCAGACTGCACAGAATGTGCAGTCTGATCTTAGATCTATACCATCCGCTTGTTTAGTCAAGCCTATACGATGAAAATCTCTCAGAGGTTCATTAGATTGTATTTTCATTCGTTCCAAGAGGCCGAATCCATCATATTTGTCGTTGAAAAAGATAATAAAAAATGTTAATTGATACAAAGCAACAAATAACAACAGCAACAAAGAAAAAACGTTTGGCTAGGTCATTTAATGAAGAAAAAAAAAGCTAATGTTGCCTTTTAACAAAAAGAGTAAGGTTCGATTAATCAAATTGCCATATATCAAAATTGCCACAAAAACAAAGGGGAAAAAGTCGTAAAACTTAACGACAATTAGTACGTGGGCCAAACACGGGTCCGCCTATTTGACTGACAGCTTTAATTTACAATGTACTTATCGACTGTAATTGTCCTCCTTATTTTTGTCTACAAATATGATAAGAGAGAGAGAAGAGAGACAGATAGAGAGAGTGAGTGAGTCAGGAGCACACAGAGAGAGAGAGAGGCAGAAACAGAGAGAGTGAGTGGGAAAGGGGCACAGAAAGAGAGAGGCGGAGAGAGGATGAGGGAGAGCAACAGACAGTCAGATAGAGGGAGGGAGAGTGAAAGAGGGAGAGAGACACACAGAGACAGAAAGGAAGAGAGAAAGAAAGTGAGAGGGATAGACAAAGTGGGTATGAGAGAGAGAGAGAGAGAGAGAGAGAGAGAGAGATGGGGAGAGGTAGGTTTTGCCCCGTGGAAAATTAAAAAAAAGAAATAAACTAGCACACCGTTATAACTCGAATCTGCAAACATGCTATAACTTGAATAAATCGCCAGATTCGAAATATTTACTTTAACAGGCGGAATCTTTGGAACAAATTTATCAGTTGGTCTGTGTCTCCGAATGAACATGTATCTGTTGGTCTGTTTTCTCTTCGAGCAATGAGATCTACTGCTGCACTGTTTTTCCCCTTTAAAAGATCATCTGAGCGTTTTTCGATAGTCGTTCTTTGAAAACCAAACGAAAAAAGAGAACTTGCACGAAACGAATAATTCCTCAATTTGATACAATATATTTGTGAGTTGTGTACTGTGAAAATGTGGCTTAATGCGTCTTCAAAAAGTATTGATCCATGTCAGCCTACGCAGTCACCGCAGGTTGATCTTGTTAGAAACTTCTGCGAGTGAAAGTACCATTTTAGCTCATGATAAGCCAGATTTTAGACAAAAGAAGATGTATAAAACCTTCTTTTCACGGAGCGCAGTACGATATTTCTTTAATTACATTTCAAATCGAGCAAATAAAGATGTCTTTTGACTGTGCTGAAAGTCACTGAGGTTCATAAAGTTCTCTAAAGATCAATTCACAATATTCTGCACTGTCTGACGGAGACTTCCGCCACAAAATAATGTCGAGTTCAACCTTTGATATTCTGCATTCAGTCTTATTCTGTCCAGTTCTAATCCATACATGTCTGTTCTCACACGAACCTCTATTACATGTAGTCCCCTGTATAGTATAGCAGAGTTCCCGATACGCCCTGTATTCCGAAATATGTTCCATTCATGGCCATAGGCCCATTTCTCAAAAGTACTATACTCTGCCCACGCCTTTCCATCTAGTATTACGTAAATAATATCTGAAGGTCCATCGTTGGCGTACCTTATATCATCAAGTGTCAGAATCACATTTTTCTCTCCTTCGATAGGTTCAATACAAACCAATATTTCGACACGGTACTCAGCATTAAAGTCAACTAATCTCAACGTTTTAAGGTCGGAGGCTTCAGATCTCCAAACCCAATAAGCGTCTTGATGTTTCCGTAGTACGTTTTCAAACTCAAAATGTCTTTGGATTTCAACAAAATTTCCGCCATGAAGACCTGTAAGTCCTTTGAACAAACATAACAGTGCGATGGTACACAAACTGGGCAGCATAGTACACAAAGCGTGAATGAAACTTTTCTTACAAATGATTCATTAATCCGACATACAACATTCTGCAAAACATTGTTCGAGTCTTTATGGCACACTTTGTGATATCTGATAATTGATATCTAATATAACTTACGAAAAATAACTTCTTTTGTCATAAATCTCAGAAATCTTATAGTAATATTTGACCATAAACAAAACGAGATAGATCACTACAGTGCACCTTAATTCTTTTGTCATGGTGATGTAGTGGGACTGATCCATTAATTATCACCATTTACGTTCTCGATGCTTTAAAACATATATCTCACATTTTCTATTATCACTGACACACGGGGTGTACCACCCATTGCACGCAGTTTACAAGATCGATTCCTCTTTTAACCCTTTACCAGACTACAATATATTAGTTGATCCAAATTGAAAATATTTTGTAGACGACAAAATAAATGTGACCGGAAATAAACTCTATTAATTTGAATGGGACAGGGAGAAAATGCTGTTTACAAGCATTGTTTCCTTTCCCAAAATGTTTACAGTCAGTTTTAGGGTTGGGATCGTATTGTATAGAGTGAAAAAGCTTACGTATGAATTACGAGGTGGGGAACTCTATGTACTAATCTAATACATCTGCAAGTCTATATTTCATGAATATAATGTGAAACCAGCGACGTAAAGGGAAAATTGCTCTTTGCAAGAAATTCATCCTTTTGCCAAGCGGTTGTCAAAAGTTTTTCTCCAGTTCTTTACGTGTTGAAGCGATACTAGAGCTAATTTTCACGAAGGTAATCCACGGCGAAGCTAATCTACGGTGAAGCCCCGTAGATGTCATGTGCCACACACTAATTCGATGAAATGAAATATAAAATCGTTGTAACGAAATCCCGTTTCGATTAACCGAAATTACAATTCCTTATCTTTAAATAGTGGCTGTATAAAACGAAATATTGATTCGTTTTAACGAAATGATTATTCATTTTAACGAAATCCTATTTCGATAAGACGAAATAATACACTGTCTACGTGCAGTCAGTTCATGGTGGACGAAAAAACAAAGGTGTGTTAAGAACATACCTATTTCATTCTATCGAAATAGCATTTCGATAAAACGAATAAATCACTAATATAGCGAATCAGCATTTTGTTAAAAAGAATTATTATGTTATTTTCTGCGAAATAAGATTTCGTTTTAACGAGTTCTTAATTCGTTTTATTGAATTAGTATTCCGATAAGATGAAATGAAAATATATCCAATATGACACTCACGGGGTTCCGTAGTAATCAATCTAGTAAATCGCGTAATTCCTTGCTACGAAACGGTGCATCTCTCATGGATTGCCTATTTTCTGTTCACCACATAATTCATAAAATTCCCTACATTTAATTTTATTATTCCGTGAGAACACAAATTCTTTTCTTTGAAAATACAAATATTTACTCCTTTCTCTTTAATTAATGGACGTACTACTTGCGCACTCAAGTAGAAGATATAGTGAAAATGGTAAGACGTTTCTTTTTATATTTATTCATATTTGTGACAAACTTTCTGCGTGCCTTGCAAATTTTTGGAATATTTTGTTGGCCGTCAGATTTTTTTTAAACATTTTATGTATAGTGAGTATAAACTATCTGAGATAGCTGACCATCAACTCCGTAGTCTACTCAATAAATAGAAATTTAATTAATCTAATAGAAAAGACACAATCATAGTTATGAGATGCCTCATTACACCCTGAGACAAGTTCCCGACTTTGATAACATCCTGTAAAACAGGGGTAATCAACATTAAAGGCAAATTAGCAACCGAAGGTAAACAACTCGGGGGTCAAAATGCAGGTAAATTTAACTCATACCATTTTAAAGTATGGTTATTATTATGAGTCTAACAACATTCCAGTCGCTGGCAGAAAAATAAAATGTAATTGTAGAATTAAACTTGTCTGTGAGTTGAAACCCCCCCCCCGAAATTGTTTATTTTTTGCCGACATTTGGCCTTCAATTAAGCCAAATGTATGATCATTAGTACCATTGAAATTAAGGTGGCTATTGAGAAAATGGCTTTTTACAGTCTACTTGTCTTTTTTGTCATACTGTGTTCAAAAGCAGACTCCTACAAGACGAAAAAGAAAATCATATGAAAGTGGACATTGTATTAAAACAAAAACCTCCCCCCCCCCCCCATCTATTGTACAATCGGTTAAACAGTCTGCTTGACCTGGCCTGATTAGGTGCAAAATATGACATGCCAGTATAACTTATTGTTTTATGATGGAACAGTACAAATAATGAAATAAATGTCAGAAGAAACATGTTATGCACTACTTCTTTTTTTCTTCCGGGAGTCCTATTCACAAACCACTCTAAATTGCACTCTATTTCTGTTCTTTTTTTTTTTTAAATTAGAAATTGAAAACTACGCCCAAAGCAGGTGGGACTAGCAAGACAGGAAGAACAGGCACAGATACGAAATGATCCGGGTTCATTGTTCAACTATCGACCCAACCAACCTTTCGAAAGTAGCCTCTGAGGAACCGTCCATTCTTGAAAAGGGCAAAAAGTATATGAACAATGCTCTGGAAAAAAGGGAGTGGGGGTTTATGTGTCTCCGTGATGCGTTGTACCAAGCAAGTCATCACATAACTATGGATCCATAAAATCCATTTTGTCTTATAACCGGCTGAATACCGAGGTAGAACGGTCCTTGGACACGCAGAAATTTTGCCAAAAACAACAGGTTTCGAACCATGTCAGCCTGCACGGACTGCGAAGACTAATGCAGTCGACATTATTTTTTTTCAGTTGCATTCAACGCTCTTTTTAAATGGCCCATATAGTTTCGTCCACGGAATGTTTGTAAATGTATCGTGTCAAAATTGTGTAGAGTTCAGCTATAAACTTTCTTCTCCAATCAAATGGGTAAAAAAAAAACAATCTTGTTAGCTCGGAATCTGCCAAAGGCGTCAGTGGAAGTTGTCTTTGTCAACCAAGGACAATGACAACTATAGTAAAACCTTATACTTGTCTAAATTGAAAACATTTGCGTTCAACTATTTCAATTCGAAAAGACAGTAAAATGTAAATTAAATGACGGAAAAGAACATTGTCAGAGAAAAGACAAAAACGCTGGTTGCCAACATTTTCTTCTTTTCCCTCAATGTTTTCAAAATCAGAGTCCTTTAAACACGGTAATGCTTGATGAAGGGCTAATACGAGAATAAACATGAAAGTCTTTGGACTAGAAATTGCTAGTTACAAGCAATTTCTTCTTTTGCCACGATGTTGTTGATTTTTTTCTATATAGAGAGCCTGCTCTGTCGCAAGTGGAAGGAACATCTTCTTCGGCTAGTTATGCGCTTATTTGATACATAAATGGAATGGGGAAAATTTTCTAAAAAATTGCCCATGTTTTCCACAGTTAACCAAGGCTGTCAACCACAGGGGCGGGGTGTAAAGAGTCATTTTTGTACGGCGAAAGGTTAGAATGAAATAACAGGACAAAAATATAACACAATTCTATAATAAAGTAGATAATTACCACTGAGGTTGTCTAATTTATTATGATTAGAGTTATCTGTCTTCCTTTTTGCAGATCAGATTTGCGGCGAGTTGAGTGGTTTTTCTAACCACCTATGACCTAAAGATCACTTGTTTGTGCAATTTAACGCTTTACCAAACATTCTCATTTTTCTTAACCCCTTACCACAAGACAAAATTTTAGACTTGCCCAGAATGACAGCTTTTGAAGGCGACAAAGTAATTGTGACTCAAAAAGAGAAATTGGTTACCAGCATTTTCTCCTTTTCCCCACAATGTTTTCAGAAGGCTTTTTCCTTAGGATCGTTTAAATTCGAGATTGTGTGGTAAAGCGTTAAACGACCCTGGAGAAAAACAAATGTCGAAAACGTTGTGGAAAAACGAGAAAATGCTGGTCATTTTCTACATGTTCCACAATGTTTTCAACTCTTTAAATGACGAATAATAAATCTTGAGCCACATCGAATTAGTCTTCTGCACATGCTTTAAATTTGGACAAGTCTTAAATTTTGTCGTCTGTAAAAGATTTAAGTTGACAGGCAAGAAAGTATTGTTTTTAGTCGTATTTTTTACCCCTGTACATTTCATACTTGAGCGGCGCTTATGCACAAGTTTATTTTAGCCATGCTCTGTAAAATGTGGGTTAATGCATCTGCAAAAAGTATTCACCCATGTCAGCCTGCGTAGTCGGCGCAGGTTGGCATTGATCGAATTGCTAATTGTAAATTTTCTGTTTCTCCAGGGACCATTCTACCTCATAACTTAGTCGTTTGTCAGACAAAATGGATTAGATGGATCTATGATTATATGATGACTTGCTGGGTACGATGCGTCAAGGAAATGCCTTAGTCAAAATCCCCTTTTGTCAGAGTATGGCTCATATATTTTTGTAGAAAATGTAGATCAAAATCAGACAGCCGTTTTCGGACAGTGTAGATTAAGACTGGAATGCACAAAACGTGCTGTCATATTTTTGAATACACTGTCCGTTTTGCAGAGACATTCTGAAGAAATGCAGCGTTGAAACTGCAGTTATTTTCAGACAGAATGAAAATGTCCTTTGTGTATACTTGGCCCTCTTTGTGTTAACCCTTTACCTGCTAATTAAGTTAATGAAACTTTCAAGTCGATAGTATAAACCCAAAATTTATTTGCTATTTCAAAGACAGTTTTGAGAGGGGAAAATATATCCTTATCGGACAGTGTAGATCCAACATCAGACTGCACGTTCTGTGCAGTCTGATGTTGATCTACACTGTCCGCAAAAGGTCCTGCAGCCGCGCTTAGTAGCCTAAGGGTTAAAAAAGACTGAAATACACACAAGTGAAAGTAGACTAAATGCACATTCAAGCAAACCAATAAACCATCGTCAAAAAAGTCAGTCGGTACCTGAAAGTTCTCAACCCTTTACCAGACGACAAAATTTCAGAGTTGTCAAATTTGGAAGTATTTGCAGACGAAGAATTAAATGTAGCTCAAATAATGGGACTTACCTTTGAAAGAGAAGAAAACGTTGTGAGAAAAGAAAATTCTGGTTACCAGCATTTTCTCCTTTTCCCGTAATGTTTTCGAAAGGCATCTTCCTCGGGGTCGCTAAAACTGAGGTTTGTGTGGTAAAGGGTTAACTGTGATGGGGAAAAAAGAGCGAGGCTTTGGAACTTACCACGCTGTCGCTCCTTTTCCATTAACTTCTTCGGAGAGGACGTTACGTGAATTGTACTTGTATTATGGACAGATCGAAAAATTCTAAAGGATTGTTAGAGGAATTAATACCAAACATCCAAGCATCTGTAGACGAATAGGCTTGCAGGGTCCCGCAGAATGAACATGTTTACATTTTTATCCAATGGCAAATGATTTTTTATTCATTTGAGAATATCAATTCCAAGAGGTAGGTCAAAAACCACCTGATATATCTACGCGGGAAAGCAAGTTTATGCATGTGGCCAGACGGTTGAGACATTCGCCCACGGACCAAGAGATCAAAGGTTCGAATCGCTATCATGGCAGAAGGCTTCTGTCTGAATCGTCTCTGCTGACAGTTAGTTTAATAACGAATGTCAAATGCTTACGGCTGTGGTTAGTGCAATTGCATACAAAGGTTTGAGCTTGGGAAGTTACTGTTAAATACACAAGTATCTCAAAAGTCAAATACTGGTTGTCTAGTTGAAAAGATGTCACGCTATGACATATAAAAAATGTAACGGTAAAGTATTGTTTATTGAAGTGTCACCACTTTTGAACAGTCAGTCAATACTAAGTCTTTTGAGACGCAAAGATTTTTCTTTTCCTCTTTTCGTCAGTTGACCTATCTAGTTGTATGTCTAAAACTGGTTATGTGGTAATGGATTGCAAAAAGGAAAGTTATGATACTCCAGTGAAATATGTGAAATTGAAATCAAAGTGTCCAATTGTCAGGGCCGCTTTTGACTAGAATAACAGATATTAACGCAATTCCTGTTCTGTTTGATCATGTTCCATGTTGAACACAAAGTCGTGTCAGTGTTCTTCTGTACAAGAATAATAATAATAATAATTTGGGTGATTTTGTATAACGTCAGACACGGACTGGTCGAGTGCACATCAACGTATTCACCAAAATCTGATCTCTTTGAAGACTTGTACAGAAATGTCAGTACAGACATCTGCACTGAGTAAGTGCTTGCGTCCAACGAGGATTTTCTGATGATGATTTTGGGCGCGGACCGATCTACAGTCATTACCATTAATATCTATTTTAGATCAAAACCCGTCAAATTCATATGAGCCATGCTCTGTGAAAAGGGGGCTTAATGCATCTGTGAAAAGTTTCGACCCAGGTCAGCCTGCGCAGTCCGCGCAGGCTGACCTGGGCCGAAACTTTTCGCTATTGGTCGATTTTCTGCGTGTCAAAGGATCAGTCTACCTCATGATTGAGTCGGTTGTTAAAAAAAGTGGCTATTATGGATCCATAAGTATGTGATGGCTTTCTTGGTATGATGGATTACGGAGTTGCATTAAGCACCCTTTTGCCAGAGCACGGCTCATATATAGATGTTTTCACGGACCTGATTCGAGTAATGCATAAGTCACACCCTTGAATATCTGCAAAGTGTTGTCTATAAATATAATAAACATTTTGTTTTCCTACCATATTTTATCCTGTTCTTTCCAACTTCTTGTATAACGTTATGACTGTATGAAAAATAATACTTAATCTCCACAGGAGGAAATAAAGAGAATGAATGAATAATAATAATAATGATAATAATAATAATTATTATTATTATTATTATTATTATTATTATTATTTTTATTATTATTTTTTTTTTTTATATATTTATTTATTTATTTATTTATTTATCTATTTATTAAAAAAGTAACAAAACCAACAACAGATCAACGTGCGGCTTTTATTACTAAAGTAGAACAAAGCAAACAAAATACATGTAATTATAATATTGCAAAAAAACTCTTGAAGTTAAAGCTTAGCAATGTTAAACTTTTCTCCGAATTTCTCTTTTAACCCTTGATTGCTAAATAAATTCAACATATATTTCCAGCAGATGGTAAAAATCAAAATAATGCGATTTTAAATTTCTTCCCCCCCCCCAAAAAAAAATCTCACTATATCGGACAGTCTAAATTAAAGATCAGACTGCACGTTACGTGCTGTCTGCTCTTGATCTATGCTGTCCACAAAAAGGGCCTTGAGTCGCAATTAGCAGCTCCATGATTAATAGCCTGCATTCATTAGATGACAGTCACGTATCTTAATGTATTTTGAATTTGACTGTTTGAACACATTCTCTTTAAAAAAAAAAACCAAAGACACTAACGGAAAAATGAACTACGGGTAAACATGAATCCCTTTATCGCCGAATAAATGAAATGGAAACACTTCATTGAATATTATGAGAGGAGAACATATAATTTTGCCAGCACTGTTTAGGTCTAAATTTCTCAGACATTGTAGATTGAAGACCAGACTATTTGTCTTGTAATTGTGCTGTATTGGGTTAAACAAACCAGACTCTAGTGATAAAGCGAAATCAAATGTGCCAAAATGGCGCAGAAAAAACGAGTCTTCGATACTCTCAGATAAAAAATAGCAATTATAAAAGCAAAAATAAGCTGGGATAATTTTACCAAAATGACTTTGTATTTATCGTCAATTTTAAATATTGGTCCAATTCTAAATTCAAAGACAAGGCATGTAAATGGCATGTAATTGGCTGAGATTTTCTGTATCAGTTGAGATGGATAGTCTATAACTGTGATTTAGAATAAAAACGTTATCGTAATTGGTGAATTCAGACTGTCGTTCCAGTAATACTAATCATTTAAACAGAGATATTTTGAGATATTTTCATCTTGCACACTTGCCACTTTTTCGTCTTGCGATCGTGCATTTTCCATCCACGAAATGGAAATGAAGAAATGGAGAGGAAAATAAAAGCTTTGATAAAATATTCATCGAAAAAACGTGTGAAGCTGTCTGGAGAAGAGCAAAAGAAAATAAGTTGTAGAAATCTCTTTCACCCGTTACTATACAATTCCTATTTTATCGTCAATTTTAAATATTGGTCCAATTCTAATTTCAAAGACGAGGCATGTAATTAGCATGTAATTGGCTGAGATTTTCTGTATCAGTTGAGATGGATAGACTATAACTGAGATTTAGAATAAAAAACGTTATCGTGGTTGGTGAATTCAGACTGTCGTTCCAGTAATACTAATCATTCAAACAGAGATATTTTGAGATATTTTCATCTTGCACACTTGCCACTTTTTCGTCTTGCGATCGTGCATTTTCCATCCACGAAATGGAAATGAAGAAATGGAGAGGAAAATAAAAGCTTTGATAAAATATTCATCGAAAAAACGTGTGAAGCTGTCTGGAGAAGAGCAACAGAAAATAAGTTGTAGAAATCTCTTTCACCCGTTACTATACAAACCCTATTTTAACGACCCTGAGGAAGAAGCCTTTTGAAAACAATGTGGGAAAAAGAGAAAATGCTGGAAACCAGCATTTTCTCCTTTACCCACAATGTTTTCCACCCTATTCAATTTTAACAAATCTACATTTTTGCAGTGTGCTAAATGGTCAATGCTATGGATGTGATACAGAGCATCACTTTCAAATATGCTCAGAAAAAAAAAAAAAACGTTGTAGAATGTTTATACTCGATAAATGTGATACAGATTTAGAGTTATTTTTCACTGATCCTTCACTTGAATGTATTGAGGCTCACCGATGCACCACAGAATAGATCGCTCTCCGGGTTCTGGTTGTCGGCATTAAGTCGGATCCGGTCTAATTCGACACCATATATGTCCGTTACGACAGTCACAGTTATCGTATATTGGCCCTCTGGTACTGACAGTCTGCCTCCAAGTCGTCCAGAATTTCTGAAAACATTCCATTCGTGACCGCTTCTCCATTTTTCGTGAGTCTGGAAGTAATCATGAAAGATACCATTTACACGCACGTAGATCGTATCTGACGGTCCATCATTAGCGTACCTTATATCGTCGATTGCAAGAGAAACGTTCTTTGTTGTGTCATACGGAACAATACAGACTGTAAAATCTATAGCGTAGGCTTCGCTATCATCTTCCAGTCTTAGTGTCTTATCTCCAGAAGCTTCTGATCTCCACTGCCACATATCCTTTTGAGAATCGGAAAGTGCATCCTCGAACTCGAAACTCCTCTGCACCTCCACAGTAGCACCCTGTGCTGATACCGTCCTTGCTACCACATAAATACAAAGTAAAACAAATAATGCCCGCAGCTCCATCTTTATGACTTCCTCTATAAGTTCTTTTCAAGTTTTGATTGTCATTGGGACTAAATGATCTTTATATTTTGAAAATCGATGACTCCATTCAGCCGTGCAAGAACGCAAGTCAAAATATTTTCGTGCTTATGTAAAAATTGAAATCCAATCAATTACGTCAATTAGAGGTTTGGTTTTGATAGAAAACCTAGACATGCCTTACCAAAATTGCAATTCATCTTTGTACCACATCACAAGCAGGATTAATCTTCTGACAATTTCTAATGCTGTTGCAAAAAAAAAATGCGTCACCGAAGGACACAATCACTTATGTTGTTTTATCGACTCATAATTTATCGCATTTGAATAGGGTGTTGTCATGGAGACGAGGTGCATGTAATTGTTCACTGCAGCATGAATTCGACTTAAAAAATCTATTTCCTAATATCTAGATAATAATGTATACCAGATTCTAAAAGATAGATGAATCATGTTTCTTATTACTAGTTCTATGAAAAAAAGAATCAGTTAAACTAGTAATGTATACTAGTATATGACAATAAAACTAAGTTGACAATATTCTTCAGTAATCGAAGTTAATTGGAACCGTACTATATCTTGTGTTTCAATGTTTTGAACAATCTTTGGACCATACATAAGTTCCGTTCATAAACTTACACTTGATTCGGAATAAGAGAAATTTTAAATATGACTGCAACGACATGAACCTAGAAAAAAGTCGGAAGTTAAACGAAATACCAGCAGAATTTTCTTCTCTTTAGCATTTTGTGTTAAACGTACATCTTTACTCGTTTTCATCCAGTTTTTTAACCGTTTTTTTTTTTTTATTTTATGAAACTGTAATCACTCTTGCAAGGTTGCACAGATTACGGCTGATAGAAAATGCATTTCATTCTATTGCGGCTAGCCATAAACATAACAACCACAGTTTCCGGTTTAAATCGAAGTTTCTTTAACCCATACACCTTATATTGATTTTTTATCTACGTTTACACAGCTGACTAGATTATAACACCATCAAGTTTTAACAGCGTTTGTTTACTCTCTAGCTGTAAAGATGTCTCTTTAAGTAACAAATCATATGTCGAAAAAAGTGCATAGTTCCCTATTTTTAAACAAATGTTTATGTCTCACAGTAAGGTGGATAGACATTTAAAAGAATGTCTGTATTAGAAATCTTTAAATAAAGTTCGTGTGCTAATTTCGAAGTGAAGCTTCCGTCAGCCCAAAAGGTTGTCTGCTAGTTCCTTGTAAAACTTTTTCTGCAAACCAGGCCGAGAGAAGGATGTTGATTTTCCGTTCTGATGTTCAAAGTATCCAACTCAACACCGTGGATATCTGTTCGAGCTGAAACAGTGAGGCCATACCGACCTTTCCTTAAGAACAATTTTTGTCCTATTTGGCCAGTGTTTTGAAACATATTCCATCCGTAACCGTTTTCCCATTTCAACAATGTGTTGAAATGACCAAGATAATTTCCCTGCAGCCTGAAAATCACGCTGTCAACCGGACCATCATTTGAGTAGCGCACGTTTTCTATCGATATGGAGACATTTGATTGTGTATCCCGGGGTTCCACACATAAAGTCAGATGAGCCGTAAACAGTTTACCATTCGGGTCTACGAGACGCAGAGTTTTGTTGTTGGAAGCCTCAGATCTCCATGACAGGTATTGTTCTTGCTTGTCGGTCAACACATCTTCAAATTCAAGTATTTCTGCACCGCAGACGCAGCATGCTGCTATGTATAAGAATATCCTGATGTAGAGCATCATTAGTTATGTCTGGCTCTGCAATTCGCCAAGTTATGAATTGATATTTATGCTATAGACTTTATATTATTTCGTACGCTTTGCAAGGTTCATTTTTGATTTTTATATGAAACATTAAAAATTAAACAAAACATGTTTTTGCACTTTCAAACTGCCTTAGAGCGGAAGTTTGCAATTACGCCCATTTTGATTACAACTACAGAACACAAAAGTCCATTATCCGTTGTTTTTGTGGCGAATATGACATGGTTTTTTTTTGCATTTATTCGTTTCATAGTTACAATCATTTCCGAAAGAAATCGTGAAAGGCTGAGGCATGTTTCATGAAAGGCCTGGACGTTCAGTTTTCTTTTTTAAATGAGCCAAAACGTGTTTTGAAAACTTTTCCTTGCAGTTTCCTTGCAGCTAGACTCCCATTGACACACTGTTTATAACGAAGGAGAGGAAGAAGAGGAAGAAAGAGAGGGAGACAGAGTTTTTTGTTTGTTTGTGTGTTTGTTTGTTTGTTTTTTGTTGTTTTTTCTTTATTCAGTTTATGTATCATATCTGAATATTATTTTTTACGTGCATGTATTTGTTCATAAACACTGTCTGTCCCCCCCCCCCACCCCCCAAGAAAGTACTGACATGACAGACCAGCGAATGTGGAAGGTGAGTGTTGAATAAGCGGCCTTTTTAGGTTCGATCCGGTTCGCTCCGGTTTCTTTACCAACCGCTCATAGCCATTTACTTGTCAAGAAAAAAATCTGTTTGTTGATCTTCAATTGACAAGAAAAAGAAGGAAAAAAATGTAGAATACATATATCAATCTGATGATTTGACATTTGATTACTTTCTAGAGTTCACTTATAGATGAACATTCCATGTTTTTTCACTTTCCCATTGGTTTGACAAACTCGTAGCTAGACGAGACCTACAACACCTGCAAAAAATAGCGAAGATGAAAAGGGATTGCTTTTGGGATAAGTAAAGATGTGCCTGATTTGCATAGGTCCTTGACTTAATTTACACTTAAGCAAGCATCCTGTATCTTATCGATTTCATCTTGTTCAGTCTATGACTTTTTAAGTAGACATCGTTCAACTTGGAGTGATAGAGATTTTGTAGTTCATGTCAACATATTCACCAGAATTACGATTTCTAACAAAAAGAATTAAAACATGACGTCACTTCCTGTTTAGTTCAAAATGGATGTCAGCAGAGAAAATCAAACATTTTACATTTTCACAAGGCTGCAGCTTGGAGACGATTTGAAAAAAAATCATGATGATTTATTCAGAGTACATGCTGAGCTAGGGGTAGAATACACTTTAGCGGACACACTTCGGCCATTTTGTCATTTTGTTAATAACGTCTGTGCATTATCTGTGACAGATTGATTTGACACGAGACTTTTAACCTAAAATAAATAGGGATGTGTGAGCGGCAGCCCCCAAGTAGTTATCAAGTACTTATATATAAGTATTTATGTGTCCCAGTATTTTTATTACACTTGATTTACATCGTACATTCTTGTTTATGTAGTAGATATGTACAAAGACTAATTATGTTATTTCAGCCATGTGAGACTTTTGTTTACTGCCTTTCTTTCAAATCCTTACCAATTTTCAACCAATATGTGCGTGTAAATATTGTCACAGTTTCTGATACATCTTATTGTTTGAGGTCTGATTGTTTACCACTCTTCATTTTGTGCTTGATTTCATCATTAAACTCTGACTTTGTCTGGGTTGGCGCAACCTGGTGCGTGGTTTCATGCACCATGCTTGTGGCCTTTTCATGCACCAACTTTTTGCATAATCATTTAATATATGAAGGTAGCTGGGGTATGATGTAATTTCTAGTCATTTGTGACATTAATACTGGTCAATGTGTATTTTTCACCCCAGCTACCAGATAGTTATGCATATTATCTTGATGTGATAACATTTCGTCATTTAGAAAATAAATGACCAGACCCCATATATCCTTGTTGTTTTGACTTTGTATTACTTGTTTGGTGAAACGTGACAAAAATTCTGAAAATAGAAAGGACTGATATTATCACAATTGAAAAATGTTGTCTAACATTAGTCTGTCTAAATTTTAAAAATATTGTTGTGTAGCTTTTGATTAGCCTAATGTTCTATATGTTACGTCGTAAGTGCAGTCCACACTAAAAAGTAAAATTTTCCATGATGACTTCATTTTTTTAATATCTCTGCAACGATCGGTACATTTGCCATTTAGCGTAAATAACTATTTGAAGACCAAATAGCGTTCTGAGGATGCCTCTGTGTTCATTATGTGTGTTTATGTGCGGACTGTACTTACGAAATAAGCATTACATATATAACATATAGACCATTCGGCTGATCAAGAGCTATGTTTATCCATGTATGGGAACACCTTTTTGTAACTTTTCTTAACCCATAAGCTGCCAAGCGCGACTCAAGGATCTTTAGCGGACAGTGTAGATCAAGATCAGACTGCACAGAACGTGAAGTCTGATCTTGGAGCTACACTGTCCGATATGGTAATATTATTTTACCAATAATAAGTTTGTAATAGCACCATTCAGCGTTTTACTATAAGCTAGAAAGCTTCGTTTAACTTTTTCGCACGTTAAGGGTTAATCCCATCTACAGTCACATGCAAAAAGTATTGGTGAAAAGGGCCGCCATCTTTGATTTATCCCGAAACAGACAGACTTGTTTGAGAGCTTATACTAAGTTAACTTCTCAACTGAACTAACTGAAAACTGTTTTTTCCTTACCTTTATACTTTGTGATGTGCCCTTTTACGCGAATTACTGACATGATTCTCCTTAGAATTGACAAATAAAGCTTCTGAATAAAACATGGCGGAATGTCAATCCAAATTCTTCTTATTTCATGAAACAAGTCTGCATTACTGTTGATGACATGGTGTTTATAAGCGAGTTTTCTCTTGATATAAAGCCAAACATTTTCTCTTATGTTCAGATCTGGTGATTGTGCTGGCCAGGAAACTGATTTAAGGTTGTTTGTGGCCTTGTATTCTTAAAGTACCCTTGATCTACGAACTGGTGCTTTATCATCCTGGAAAAGGTACTGGTTATCAGGGAAACGTCTTGCAATTACAGGCCATAGATTATCTTCCAAGACGTCTTTATATTTTTCAGAATTGAATTTCTACTAACACTCGTTATTGTTCCCACACCATACAAACAAATGCACCTCCATATCATGACCTGATATTTCCTGTTCTGTTGCGATGGAACCAAGTCAGGTCTATACCCTTCACCTCGCTTATGCCAAACATACACCCTGTTATTGGTGCCAATAACAACCTGACTTTCATCTGAAAATATCACTTTAATCCAATTTCCATTTACGACTTCTCTTCTCGAAACACCAAGACAACCGTTTCCTCCTATTTTCATTCTTGACCACAACTTTCTTCTTCAGAACCCATTTTTGGAACCCATGCTGACTTAAATGGTGTTGAACTATCCTTCTAGATACCTGTATCTCCCTGTTTTAATTGAAATTTGACGTTATATCACTTACAGAATCCCTCCTATTCACCTTTACAAGACGCTCAAGTTGTCTAGAGTCTCTGTCTAACACAAGTTTTGGTCGACCACTTCGCCTCTTGTTCTCAACTGAACCAGTGTTTAAATATTTCTTTACAACATTTGAAAGAGTCATGTAAGGTATACTTAACAGTTTACTTATATCACTAAGCTTGTGACCATTCTCATATAAATCCACAGCCAATTTTTTTTAACTCTGGTGATAATTCTTGACGTTTCCTACCAACTGTGTGTTTTCAATAACAAAAACAACCAAAAGACAAAAAAAAAAAAAACTGTGACGTCATCAATTACATCATCAATGATGTCACTGACCTGATGACATCACAATGACCCCAGAAAAACGGAGCTATCAAAGGGAGACAAGGCAAAATAAACTCTGATAAATTAAGGCAATCAAAGATGGCGACCCTTTTCACCAGTACTTTTTGCATGTGACTGTACCTATGTGCTATTCATTACAGCGAGAACAGCAAAGTCTATAGAGCTTTGTGCACAGGCTCTTACTGAGACATCATACATTATTACTATATAAAAGATTGATGAGCTAGCGAAAGATTCTTTACCATCATTACTGTGAGCGTTTGAAAGGAGTAAAGAGTAACTTCTTTTGTTCGTAAGCGGAAATGAGGGCGAAAAAAAAAATACCCAAAATGTGTTTTGTTCCGAAAATACAACTTTGAGGTCTACCATGTATACTGATGCAATGCTTAGTCACAAAAAAGCTGTCATAAAGAACTTACGATATGCGAAAAGTTTCTGTTTGACCTACTCACCAAAAACTTCTGAGCAACATGTAGGCTTTCGAAAAGTCAAAAAATAATGTTATGGGGGCTTTCATTTGTCTAGTGACAATGTAAAGGCTGTTGTAATGAAACCGACTTGAAAAAACTGTGGAAAATATTTTTCTCTTGCAGTTCTAAGGAAAACCCTTTTAACTCATATCACGCTAAATAAGTGGAAAGCCGATAGTAAAAACCCAAATTTTACTATTTCATAGTTTTTTGGTTTTTTTTTTTTTTTTTGGGGGGGGGGGGTGGCAGGGGGCGAAATATCTCCTTATAGGACAGTGTATATCTAAGATCAGACTGCATTTTAAGGCTTAAGGGTTAAATAGCTAGATATTTTATGAAGTCTTTTGATATCTGAAAATAGATTTAAAAAAGATACGAAGAAGTTGAGTTATTCATGCTAATGGAGAAAAGAATGAAAGTTGTTATCGATACAACTGTCATCTTTTGCGTAGTTACGAATAATGACTCGATTCATGAACTTTTTCATTAAAAAATACAAATAATATGTGGTATCTTAGAGCATGATCCATGAGGCATTATAGATAAACCTCCCCACGTATTCTCATCTTTTATATAATAATGAGCTACGCTCTGGCTTGATGCATCTCCGTAATGCATTATAGCAAGCATACCATCAAATACTCATGAAACCATAATAGTCACATTTTTATCGATCAACTTAATCATGAGGTAGACTGGGCCTTAGCCATACTGAAAATTAACCAATAGTAAAAAGTTTCGACCCATGTCAGCCTGCGTGGATTGCGCAGGCTGATCTGGGTCGATTCTTTTTGCAGATGCATTAAGCCCCCTTCTTACAGAGGATGGCTCTAATATTTTTATACCCTGTCTTTCCCGAAACACAACATCCATCAAAGATACGATTCATAACGATTCATAAACGTTTTTACTGATGTAAATTGTGAAACAACTACACCAATACTCCTCCGTCCTAAATTAAACAGCATCCTAAAGCTGTGATGAGCTTTGCCGAAGTGGTAGAACCATTTTACCTCTGTCTTGATAAAGAAATAGTGAAAGGCCTACCTTTGTATATGGACAGATTGGACAAATGGTTATGAGGCTTTAAAAAATAAATGACAAAACAGATGAAAGATCAGATCACACATTGAATTTCTGTCTGGTCTTGATTATGACAGACTATATACATTAACATTTCATGCAGTCCATATCGTGCTGTATGTGAACATGGGACCCGTGTTCGGAAATGTACAACAGAGGTAAGACACGATACTTGATACAAGTCTATATACTGACAACATTTTAAAAACCATGTACAAATCTCCGAATGGCAATAAAACCCTTTACCAAACATAACTCGTCTTTTGCAATCCTCAGACAGCCTTAAAATCATTGTTGAAAAAGGAAAATTCTAGTTACAAGCATTTTTCTCCCCTTTCGGTGACATATCCCATCAATAGAGCAATAATTTGATGTTACCTGCAAAGTTTTTCAATATGGACATTTCCGAGATTTTGTCGTCGCTAGTGAATAGCCAGCGAGCACTGTCGAGGAACACATCATATTATTAATATGTTCAAACTTCATGTATGTGAGCGTTGTATAGGGTTATAGGACAGGATTTAAGACTTGGATGTTCTAGTTTGTTTCTTTTTTCATTAATCTAATATTTATAACTTCAGACATTATTTTGGCTCATTGCTGTCATGCATTTAAATGTCCTATTAATCAAAACATAGAGAATTGATCGTTATAAATATAACATTTTACGCAGTGCTCTGGTGATAAAGATGAAACAGTAAATGTCATCCTCTACAGCAATTTAAAATATCTATCGTGGCCCAGGTAGTTACTGGTTATTAAACTGTCTTCGGTGAAAAGAGGCTTGTTAAGTTTGCCAGCAGGATGGGTCATAATGGAGTTATATTTCTCGTTATATATGTGACGTTTTGTTTTACGATTGTACACGGTCTTCAAGAGTACAAGTATCATTTTTCGCGACTGACAGACTTACTTCCAAAACAACAAGATCGACAAAATGCACGTTCTGAAGTGGAGCAAAAAGTCGCGATACATCTGTATGAAGGTGATATCATATATATTGAACTGTGTACTGAAGGATGGGCTAATTTCAGTTTTTCAAACTTGACATATTCAAATGACGGGGCATCCGAAACTATAAACATACATTTTGACAGCCGTTATATTGGACAATTTACGACTCATTCTTTCTCAGACTGGGGTAATTACTGGGATAAGTTTTTTGGATCTGGGTACCTCGGAAATACTGGATTAATACCGCCAGGTAAACACGTGATCACTATCCATGTGGAATCAAGTGGGGATTGCTACGGTGTGGAATTTGGGATGCTATCCCTTACGACAAAAAAGCTTTTAGATGAAAATATGCTGTGGTGTGGTGAGAAACATGCTTTAGTTGATTCAAGATGTTTGCCCAGGGCTGGCGATAAGGCAGAGGTTGTGGACACAGCAGTTTTACCGCTGCCGCCATCTTCGACTATACCAGAACCGCCGAGGTATGTTGAGGTTCGCCAGCTGAGTTATAAGAGTAACTGCATTGACAAACAAAATGTTATACTAGCTTTTTCAGGGAAGGATTTAGTCGGAACTAATATAACTGTTATGCAACGAGATTTGTCAACATCGGAAAAGGGTGATGGGTCAACTAACACAGCTTCAAGAGGCAGAGAATGTAAAAGTAGCCTTTGGCAACTCGGCAATGTAGATGCTAACAACAGCGAGTTTGGAAATATATATCCTGCCCGGTCATACACACTTAACATTTCCGCCTTCTCGGATCCCACACCCAGGTTTCCAGCAAAACTGCTCCCCTTTGCTACAACAGAAATCGAGCTGCATTTTGAAATACCTAAAGATTTAAATATGAAAGAAGGCTCTGCTTATTTTGTTCTGGGTCTTGTGAACTTGACAAGAGAGTCCAAAATTGGTCTTCAAGTCTACGATCCAAATAGAGGTTCATTTTCAGATGTAGTATATCTATCGTTCACCCCGACTTGGCAAGTCATGGGTTGGCATTTACCATACATACGGCGTAGCCCAACAAGCAGCAGAAGTACAGTCAAACTGCATGTTGTTTCTGAAGCCAATGTCATAATGTTTGACTTCCTAAAGCTCGACTATTCTCTCAGGGAAGAGAGAAAGCAGAATTTTCTTATTGCTAGAAGAAGTAATATGAAAGTACGTGGTCTGCGGTATGTTAATTCTGTTGGCGCTGCAGTGATAGTTGATAATATGCCCATGGCGTCCAATGTCGAGGACATTGTCATATATCACAGGCAATTTTCCAGGTACAGAGTTGTTCTTAGAATTCATTTTTCAGGCATATTGTATCCATACAAATCATACAATATCAGACAAGGGCCTAACGAGCAACAGATGGTTGATGTGACTGGGTTTGTATTTCGTACGGGTATCCCAACATTACAGAACGGAGAAGACACGATTTCTAACAACATCTCCTCAATATTCATAAGTACAGCTTCAGATCTTATTATGATTAATTATTCTGATAGTTCGCTAGTACTGCTGAAGTTGTCCTCAACTGTTGATATGACAAAGCTCACAATTATTGCCTTTGAGGCAAGTAACAATCAAATTAGTAGTTCCGGAATGCAGTCTCTGTACTTTCTGTCCACTTACGTGAATGATGATATTGCAGCGATCAATGAGATTGAAGTTCCTGGAGTAAAAGCACCGATTACGTCAAAATCACTTAGCTTAAGTGGCGATTTTAATTACACTATGTCACAAAAGAAACCTTCTTCCGTGTTTTACTCAAATAATTTATTTAATATACAAATCCCTCGAGAACGAAGGAACTTAACAAATGCTAATAAATTATAGTGGACCTACAGAGGGCAACCTTTCCTAAGTTTAAATAGTGGATCTACAGAAGACAACCTTGCCTTAACTATCTCCATTTTCTCATTTTGAGTCATGCAGCCAGAGAAATAAAAGTTTCAAAAAAAAAAAAAGATTGTTCTCTCAAGTGTTCGTCATAAACTGGCCCCCAAAAAGTTTTAGTTTACACGTAGATATTGAATATGAAGATTGAAAATAAATATTGTAAGATATTGTACAGTAATTTTGTAAAGTATTCCTGCATAGTTAATAAATGAGCCGTGCTCTTGCAAAAAGGGTCTTTAAGCATCTCTGTGATGCATTATACCAAGCAAGTCATCATACAACTATGGATCATACCATCCACGTTATTTAACTATCGACTGGATCTGGAGGTAGAATGGTCCTTTGACATACAGAACATTTATAAATAGCAAAAAGTTTAAACTCATGTCAGCATGCGCAAAGTTCGCAGGCTGACAAGAGTCGAAACTTTTGGCAGATGTATTGAGCCCCCTTTTCACAGAACGTGGCTCAAATAGTCTTCGACATAAATTTAATTTTGGTACAGCTTTTCGGTGGAGTAACAAAATAAGAAATTCAGTCTTTTGTTTACTGTCTTTAGTTTGTTTGTTTCTTTGTTTGAACTATATTTTCATACCACCTTCAGCAATATGTCAGTCATGTATTGGCGACAGCTTACTTATTCACATGTTTTGCTGGGTTTCACTGGTACTAGACTAGAGCTCTGCGATGCATTGCCAAAGGACAATGACAGTTGACCAGCGCCACTCGGTGGGATTGAGCCAAGAATTCCTGATAGAACAAATGAGCCATGCTCTGACAAAAAGGGGTTTCATGCATCTCTGTGATGCATGATCCAAAGCAAGTCATTACGGAACTATGGATCCATTCAGTATAATAGACTGAACAATGAGGTACACTGGTCCTTTGACACTGCAGAAAATTGACAAATAGCAAAACGTTGCGACCTAGGTCAGCCTGCGCGGACTGCGCAGGCTGACCTTGGTCGATACTATTTTACAGATGTATTAAGCCGCCTTTTTCACAGAGCAAGGGCCAATTTAATTTAAATGCTTAATCACTGAGCAACAGAGTATCCCGTACAGGTTTGTACTGTGCAATACAATCATTAACACCTAACCAAATCGTACCGCGTTTTACGACGCTAAAGAAAAAGATATTTGAAAACTTTGTCAGAATAAAAGAAACTCATGGTAACCAACATTTTGTCCTTTTCTCACAATGTATTCTAACTTTTGCAAGAATAATCGCGTGGCTAGATCCACGTTAAATTTGTCATCTTCAAGATTTATTGTTTTGCCGATTGTTATGCGACAGGAACTTCCGGTGGAACATTATTGCAACATTACGCTAGATCTGCCTTAAAACCGGCGGAAGAAAGTACATTTAAATCTGAATAATAAAGCTTGATGTTGGAATTATATCAAAACATCAATTTACTCGAACACAGAAAATTTGATAAATGTTTGGGCAGTCGGCTTTCTCGGACTATGTATAGATCAATTAAGTTTTCTATATGTCACTTAAGGATGTGTATACTGGGTAGGTATTAACCAATCATTTTTAGTAGTTCTTAGTCTTATTCTCTAGAATTTTCTAAATTTGAAAGCAACACGACTTCTGATTGGCTAAACCATCTGATTTAGCCAATCAGAAGCTGTGTTACTTTCAAATATAAAAAAAAAAAAATCTTGGAGAATATGACTAAGAACGTTCTTAAGAGTGGTTTGTGAATATGGACCCTTATTTTTGTCACCCTGGACCCTGACTTTTTATCTCATAAAAAGTACACCATTGCGAGTTAACTACATGTACGTAATGAAAATTTAAGTATAATTGTATTATAATAAAACTGAAACTTGTCTCGCTTAGCCAGGCATTATTAGAACTGGACTTACAAGGTATTCATCAATTTTAGAGGACTGAATATGACCATTCAGTTAAGATACGACCTACTCTTGATGTTTAAATTACACCTTTACAAAACAACCTCGTATATATTTTAACGACCCTGAGGAAGAAAGCTTTTGAAAACATTGTTGTAAATGGAAAAAATGATAGTAAACAGCGTTTTTGCCTGTTCTAACAAAGTTTCCTTTTCTTGGCATCCTATCATTTTATCCACATTTAATTTGTCACCAGCAAATGCGTTCAAATGGGACAAGTCTTTAAGTTACAAATTACGTCTGATAAAGCGGTTCGTGCCGTTCTAATAAAAACAATAAAGAAAAGAAAAATACCACAAGAAATTAGTAGAATCTGATCTTGATCTACACTGTTCGCTCAGAGCATCTATTGGTGGATTAAGTGTCAGGTGGTTTGCATACAACAGTCGCACGTTGATTGATGGTTTCACAATCCATCATTCTGACATTTAATTGTAAAAAATTAGTAAATTAATGACATTCAGCGACTGCCGTAAATGTCATCGCTCACGAGATACGTTTTTGCGCAAAAAACCCCATCCTACACTTTTTATGTAGTATACTCAAGAAATACTGAGACATTTTAACTCTTTACAAGACGACAAAATTTTGGACTTGTCCAACTTGAAAGCATTTGCAGACGACAGTTTTGATGTGGCACAAATGGTGAAATTTCTCTTTGATAGGGTAGAAAACATTGTGGGAAAAGGAGAAAATGCTGGTTACCAGCATTTTCTCTTTTTCTCACAATGTTTTCAAAAGGCTTCTTTCTCAGAGTCGTTAAAAGTCGGCATTGTGCGGTAAAGGGTTAACTCTTTACCAGACGACAAAATCATCAGTTTTAGACTTGTCCAAATTGCTAGCATATCATTTTGCAGGCTACACATTAGATATGGCTCAAATCGTGGAACTGGTCACTTAAAGTTTAGAAAAGGTTGTGGGAAAAGGAGAAAATGCTGGTTACCGGCATTTTCTCCTTTCCCACAATGCTTTCAAAAGGCCTCTATCTCGAAATAGTTATAACTTGTGATTGTGTGATAAAAGGTTAACCAGACTAATATAGGCATGCAAACTAATTTAAAAACTGCGCAAAGAAAACACACTTGCAACTCTATTGAAAAGGTTGTGTAGAAAGAAATGAATACATCTTATTAATAATTGGTCCTTTTTTTTTTTCATAAGAGTTACAAAAACTTTCTGACGAAGAGGCGGTTAAAATTAGTACTTGTACCTTCAAGGGGTTTTGAATCCAAAGGAGGAGCATTTGCGTATCACAGGTCAGTAGACGTATATAGTACGTATTCACCAACCATATAAGTCTATTTTATAAAAACTTTACAAATTTCAAAGTATCGCGATTTTTCGCCTCTCACCTTTGATGCATGTGAGAAAAGTAGTCAGTGACTTTGAAAGAAAGTTGTGTCAGCACTGGTATGAAACACACGCGTAGTGCACTGACCACTGCGACATGACCTAAGCTGTTAAAACGGCGTTAAATTCCAATACAAACAGAGAAAGCATATCCAAGCACCAGTGTACCTTATGGTTCGGTAGGTTTAAATTGTAATACAAAATGGACTTTACGGATCCATTATAATATAATGACTTGCTTGGTATCACGCATCACGGAGATGCATTAAACCCCCTTTTGCCAGAGCATGGCTGAAATAGTTGAGCCAATCAGGAATTGTGTTACTCTCTGAAGGGAGAACGAGACCTGGAATGCAATTTAGAATGATCTGTGAATACAATCCCTTGATAGAGGGCCATTTTTTGATGTTCGTAGAGTAGGGCGGTTGGTTTTTTTTTATTATGTTTGCTTTATTAAAATTTTGTAATTTGAGGCCTTCAGAGTATGCCTCATCTGCCTCCACACACTTTCACAACGATCTAACCACTTCCGGAATGCCGAACGATACTCTTTTTAGGCATATGCTGAAGACACTGGAAGACCACACTTGCAATATCGCTGTGTGATTCGATCAGGCATCCTGTTAGCATTTTCTCTAGCAGTGGGAACCACTTAAAGTCAACAGGTGACAGATCAGGGCTGTATGGAGTATATTCTAAAACATCAAGCCCAGATTCCTACTAAAACTTGCATACCGTGACGATTTTATGTGCCCGCGCGTTATTATGCAGCAATTTTATGCCGCGGACGCCAGTGCGCGGTCTGCGTGTCTGATTAAAGATCAACGACTTGTTTGAGAACGGTTTCTCTAAAACTTTTCGATAACAGAACTATCTTTGGGAACTAGTATTTGAAGAACAAGGCCTCTTCAATCAAAGAATGTCGCAAATAACATGCGATTTTAGGTCTTATTTCAGCGAACAATAATAGGTCTTTTGCCGTCAGAAGTAACCCAAATCTTATTTTTAGGCTTAGACTCGGGTTCAGAATGGTAGACCCAGGTTTCATCACCTGTAACTATTTCTTCCAAACGACGTGGATCATTTTTATCATACTTTTCGATTACTTGTGTTGTCAGCCTAACCCTAGTTTTTTTCTGCTTATCGGTGAGCAAATGAGGGACCCAGCCCGCACAGACATTCCGAAGTCCAAAACGTTCGCGCAATATCTTGAAAATTCTGAACGAATGAATGCCTGTTATATCAGCTATCTCTTGCACTGTATAACTTGCATCTTCATCTGTCAATGATTCCACAACGGGTATGTTTTTTCCGTCACGACAGAGTGAGGTTGACCTCCCTTATGGTCTTTTTCTTTTGACTCCAGACCATCTTTAAAACGCCGGACCCATTAATAAACTAAATTGAACTTTAATGCACCCTTTCCATAAACTGTCTGCAAATCGGCGTGAATTCTACCGACGGACACCAGAGTTGTACTCGAATTTAATTATCAATTTTAGATTGCTAGTGATCGGGACTGATGCATCAAAAGGAACTCCTCTACGTAATCTTATTAAAGCCAATTTTACAACTATAGTTGCTTTTGACGCTATTGTAGATCAATATTATATTTCACAAAACGTGCACTCTGGTCTTTGACCTACAGTGCCCGCTTCGCTGAGAACCATTCTACCTCATGATGCAGTCGGTTGTTAGACTTGCTAGGTATGATGTATCACGGAGACGTATTAAGCCCTCTTTTGTCAGAGCATGACTCATATATAAGCAGAATTCCGTACCCCTCCTTTCAACAGGAGTAAGTTAATTATACGTGTCTAATACACATACGAACGAGCATTGTTTCCCCTGCTTTTAAAAGTACGAGAAAATCCCGCGAGAGAAATGGATTAGGACAGTCTTCATTTTCTCTACTTCACCCTTGTCCTGTCGCTTGGATACTGCTGACTACTGACTCTTTCCAGATCAGACTGCACATAACGTGCAATCTGATCTTAGATATACACCGTCCGCTACCTGATACTCAACTATGGCCAAAGACATCTTCAATAGTAATGGCCATCTTTTTTAAGACCTTCTAAACAGAAAAGATTCTGGAGTTGTTTGTAATAAAGTTGAGCCATTCTCTGGCAAAAGAGGGTTTAATATATGGTCTGCAACACGCAAGAAGAGGCAGTCGGACATTTGCGTTCAGTGTCATCTCGGATCAGCCTGCGCAGGCCGCGCAGAGTTATCCGAAACGACACTTTCCATTTTTATATAATTTTCTCTTTTGCGCAGATCTACTGTAAGACAAAATCTAATGTATTCGTAAAGTGCAGTCTTGGATCAGCCTGCGCGGACTGCGCAGGCTGATCCGAGACGACACTTTACGCAAATGTCCGAATGCCTCTTTTCGCATGTTGCAGGCCATATCTCTGCGATGCCTTTTACTAAGCAAGGCATCACATACTAATTATAGATGCATAAAATCTATTCAGTCTAACAATTCATTGAATCTGGCGGTAGAATGGTTCTTGGACATTTTAAAGAAAATACAAATAGTAAAAAGAATCGATCCATGTCAGTCTGCAGATGCATTAATACCCCTTTTCACAGAGCATGGTTCGGTTGTTAGAACGGATTTCTGATTCTGTGATGAAAACTATAACGATGGATAAGCGGAGAGTTTACATCAAGATCAGACTGCACGTATGTGCATACTCATCTTGATCTCCATTTTTCGCGAATATGAAAATCTACGCTCCAGCACGACATGAGAAGGAATTAAGCGGTATTTTACGAGGAAAATGAGTTTTGTTTTGATTGACGCACGTAACATGCAAATTATTATGCTAATAATGGAGTCTTTTTCTCATCCCATTTGACGTCGGTCTTTAAAAGTAATCTCGAACTCTGCTGAACCCTCATGCATGCGCATAGCTATACATACGCGACAACGCGGCTGATCCTACATAAATGTGCATAGCTATCTATACGCAATAGCTGGGATGATCCTACATGCCGGCGTGTAGTTATCTATAGGAGACAACCCGGCTAAATCCACAAGCTTCTGACGAAATATTTACTGAACAAAACTTCAAACCGAACACTTTTTGAACTAAGATATTACAAAGAAAACAGGCATATTTTCATCTTTTGTTTTGCCTGCCACAATCTTGTGGGGCGTCCCTATGCAGTGCACACAATCTCCAGCATGATTCACTTGTAATAATTCATTCACTCGGTTGGAGGTTCAAATCAAAGATTTGCTTATGATTGAGCATGACGAGTTACAAGTGCAATATCTTTTTATCATGTCTGGTAGGTAGTGGATTGAGATAACCCCCCCCCCCCCACTCCCCCCCAGTTTATAGTCCTTGAATTCGCTCCAAAACCCTTCTGCAATAAAACCTTCAGAAACCGAGCTAGAGTGTTCTGGAAGCTTAGCTTATCCGAACGCCTAGGATGCACCAGATTGCTTTTTTCTTTCAATTTTACGCGGGAGTGGAGGGAGCATGGCTCTACACCCCTCAATCACGTTTGATCGACATAAACACAGAGATAGCTATGCATCTTACATTTACGACGGTCCATGCCCAAGTCGAAGAGGGCATTCGAAAACAAAGAGGAAAAAGGAGAAACTATTTGACGAGATGTCCCCCTTGTTCCACAATGCTTTCTATGTATGCCAAAAATGGAGAAAATGCTCTGGGGAAAGGGGGTTTAATGCATTTGCAAAAACTATCGAATCATGTCCGTCTGCGCAGTCAGCGCAGGTTGACACGAGTCAAAATTTTTGGCTATAAAACTGTAAATTTTCTGTATGTTCATGGACCATTGTACGTCATAATTTAGTCGGTTGTTAGAAAAAATGGATTTTATGGATCCATAATCATGAGATAACTTGCTTTGTATAATGCAACACGGAGATGCATTAAGCCCCCATTAACCAGAGCGCCGCTTATTAGTATTATTATATTTTCCCCTCCGTCTAGTATTTCTCCAATAATGTCATTTGTGCAAGTGATTTTTTTATATATGACTTAAGGCAAGCCTCGGTAGCTCAATGGTAATATTCGGGGTCAGTAATTCAGAGACTATGGGCTCGAATCCCGGTTGGACCAAATCTCTTTCGTGGAATTGATGAAAGAATTCATTGCAACAGGATCCATTTGCTCCTTCAACTCTAAATATTGTCGCAAAACGTCGCGACATGCATGTGGAAAAGCAGACATTGACGTTGAAATGTGTAGTGGGCAGCGTGTGTGAAGAAACCCTCGGTACCCATGGATACGCTCGTGTGTGCTCTTGTCAATGTGACATAACCGCAGTTCTTTGTGAAAACGGTTTATATACGAAAAAAACAAGAATGAACTAAAATTAACCCGAGAAAAAACAAGTAATGCTGGTAAATATTCATATATACTTTGTATTGCGAAATTTACCAGGTTTTATGCTAATTGCTCATTAACCCTTACAAGTTACATCACAAGAGCCAACTTTTGTTTGTTTCGCGAACAGTTTAGATCAAGTTAATACTACAGAACGTGCACTTTGGTCTTGGTTCTACAATTTGCGATACTTTTTTGTCATTCAAAATGAAAAGAACAATGAGATGATCTGTTTTTTCCCAATAAAGTAAATTTCAAAACTGGTGCTATAAGCGTTGGATAAATACGGGCCGTTTCACAACAAAAGAAACCCCATACTAGACACGAAGCAAGATAAACTCAAAATTTCAGTCTCGTAATATTATATCTTTAATTGTTGATAATTTTTTCATAGTTGAATTAATCCCTAGAGTGATAAAAATATAAAATGGACCAATTCAGTCAGTAAAAATAAAACCTATTCGTGCAACATCAAAGCTTACAACCAGGGTAAGCTATCGGCACCATAACAAAGTGTAAGATGTGGAGAGGAATGGGTCGCTGACCCTCACACATCAATGTACGCTTACAAAAAGTGCTACATGTTGAGGGATATTTTCCCGACCCACACACATCAATGTACGGTAAGCAAAGTGTAAGATGTGTAGAGGGATATTTTCCTGACCCTCACAGATCAATGTACGGTCGCAATGTGAAAGATATGTAAAGGGATATTTTCCTGATCCTCACACATCAATGTACGGCAGCAAAATGTAAAATATGTAGAGGGATATTTTCCTGACCATCACATATCAGTATAGGGCCAAAAGGTACGTATAAGATATTTAGAGAGATATTTCACCGACCCTCACACATCACTGTATGGTCACAAAGTATAAAATATGTGGAGGGATATTTTCCCGACTCTCACACATCAATGTACAGTCACTAAGCATAAGATATTTAGAAGGATATTTTCCCGACCCTCACACATCAATGTGCGGTCACAAAGTATAAGATATGTGGAGGGATATTTTCTCGACCCTCAAACATCAATGTACGGTCACAAAGTAAAAGATATGTACAGCGATATTTTTCCGACCCTCACATATCAATGTTCGGTCACAAAGTAAAAGATATGTGGTGAAAAATTTTCCCGACCCTCACACATCAATGTACGGTCACAAAGTATAAGGTATGTGGAGGGATATTTTCCCGACCCTTACACATCAATGTACGGTCACAAAGTATAAGATATGTAGAAGGATATTTTCCTAACCCTCGCACATCAATGTACGGTCACAAAGTATAAGATATGTAGAGGAATTTTTTCCCGACAATCATACATCAATGTACGATTCGAAATGTGTAAAATATGTACAGGGATATTTTTCCGACCCTCACACACAAAGTATGTTTGCAAAGTGTAAGATATGTAGAGGGATCTTTTCCCAACCCTCAAACATTAATCATGTACTTTCCCAAAGTGTAAGATATGTAGAGGGATCTTTTCCCGACCCTCAAACATCAATGATGTTCGCAAAGCGTAAGACAGGTAGAGGGATCTTTTCCTGACCCTCACAAATCAACGTATGGCCACAAAAGGTATTGTATGTTGAGGGATATTTTCCTGGCCTTTATACATTAATATATTGTATTAAAGTGTAAGATACGCGGACGGATATTTTCCTGACCAACACATTAATGTGCGGGAGCAAAGTGTAAGATATGTAGAAGAATGTTTTCCCGACCCTCACAGATCAAGATATTCGCAAAGTTTTAAAAGTATTAGGGGATATTTTCCTGACCCTCACATATCAATGTACTTTTACAAAGTGCAAAATATGCAGAAGGATATTTTTATGACCCTCACACATCTATGTACTTTCGCAAAGTGTAAGATATGTAGAGGGATGTTTTCCTGACCCTCACGCATCAATGTGCGGTAGCAAAGTGTAAGGGGATATTTTCCTGACCCTCACACGTCATTATACGGTAACAAGGTGTAATATATTTAGAGGAATATTTTTCCGACTCTCATACATCAATTTACTGTAGCAAAGTGTAAGATATGCAGAGGGATATTTTCCCGACCCACACACATCAATGTGCGGTAGCAAAGTGTAGGATATGTAGAAGAATATTTTTCCGACCCTCACACATCAATATAGTCGCTAATTGTAAAAACTTTAAGGGGATATTTTCCTGACCCTCGCACATCAATATTGTCGCCAAGTATTAAATATGCTAAGGGATATTTTCCTGACCCTCATATATCAATGTATGATCACGAAGTGCAAGATATGTTGAGGGATATTTTCCCGACCCTATCACATCAATTTACGGAATTGGGGTGAACGATAGCGACAGGGAGTGTTCTTCGACCCTCACACAATGTTGGATTTCAAAATGTACGATATTAGGAAGGTTTATTCCCAACTTTCATTCACCAATATACTGTACAAAAAAAGTGTAAGATATGAATAGGGGTGGTTCCCCAGACCCACACCAATCTAATATATCAAAGTGTACTGTATGGAGAGGGATGGTTCCGCGACCCTCGCAAATCAATGTACGGTATCAAAATGTAAAATCAGTCGTCACAACTCGGCCGACTCCGTACCTACATCTAACCTCGTCTGTATAACGGTCGTTTCCATTTGAATTACCAATCACGTGATCTTTTAAAGGGCGGCGCCACTGTCAGTCGTTAGGAACGACATAAACAACCTCAATGAAGTTATTCACATCTATCTATCTGTCGGTGAAAACTTCAATCGCATTTGATAAACCACGTTAAAAATGAATGTAACAGTTACGAACTTTTGTCAACTGAAATATACTTAGAAGGATTTCGATAGAAAATTGAGACTCAAGTTTTCTTTTTTACGAGGAGCCTTACAGTTTTCAGAACGGTAAACCGGCGTATTTCCGGCGATGAAATGTACCGTGTAGGTGCATATCAAGCTATCAGATGCAGCCGAGGGATTTGATTGCTCCCATCAACCGAGGTATGCCGAATGAGTGTAAACTATGCAGATGGATGGTTCAATGCACGGGGGTAGTAACCTAAATTAAAAAAGAACCGCTGAACGCTCCTTATAAACCGATATTTTGATTTAACAACATGCATATTTAAGAATGAAATTATTGAATGTGTATCAAAGACATCTGATTAAAATCTGCTTCTACACCAATCAGGTAGGGATTCGGAGGTTGGGAAAAGTTGGTCTGCTGTCTCCGTAATCCAAAGTTGTGAACATCTGGGTCCGTACCCACCAACCATTCTTAATCAACCATTCTTAAGACTAATCTTAGTCTTATTCTCAAAAATTTTCGTCTCATTAGCTGAACCAAATGGTTTAACCAATCAGAATTTGCGTTAGTTGGTATGGCGGCTTATAAACTTGTCCAAGGATACTGCCTCGACGAACTGTCTCTCTCCGCGGTTTGCAGAATTATACGGGATCAAAAGCTTTTGACGTTAAGGTAAACAATCAGGAATGCATGAACGTAACGAAACCAAAATAGTGTGAAAACGGTTTCAAGCGAACACAATTTCGACGGCGAACGTTTTTTCATGTAGCGGATTGTATGGTATATAGAGGAGTGTTTGGTTATGCTTAGCTAATCATTCAATTGTCAGTGCAAATCCAGACGTAACTGAATAAGAAGAATGCTATTTCTTAAAATAATGACGCAGATTGTTTACAAATAATATTTTTTACCCATCATTTATCAAGGATTGGGTTTTTGCGTGGAAAACGTCGTCATGCTTTCGGCTTTAATGGTTTATTCCTATAAATATATTCAACTTGTTAAACAATGCATTTCTAGTCCATTGCCAATAGCGACAGAGAGCTGTTCATTAGAAAGGTGAAGCAGACATGCTAGTTTTACAGGTTGTAACACTTTTATTGTGTATTTTCGTACCATTTTCATTGACCGATAGAGTCACTAGATTTGAGTTCGAAGATGTGGTTGGAGGACCCGGGTTTGCGAGGTCGCCATGGCGATCCAATGCTTCAAACGCTTCATCCCTTCGCATGTTTAAAGGTGACATAGTCCAGCTTGATTTATGTGTGACAGACACACTCATGATGAACCTGACGCAGTTTTTGTACAGTAACGACGGTCCTTCTGACATGATAAGCTTTCGTCTGGACAATGGTAAAATTATTGACACTGTGACAAGTGAAGAAACGGTAGACGGGTTCGGAAAACACTGGGACAAGTTCAAATCTCATAATTTTTCGGATTTAGGAGCAAAACTAGAGAGTGGAAATTATAGTTTAGAAATGGAAGTAATGGAATCAGATTGTTACGGTACTGAATTTGATGCTCTCGATCTTCTCACAGATATTGCTGTTACAAGGAAATCGTTCTTCTGTGGAGGTAAGTTGATTCGTTCAGCGAACCCTTCGGCTTGTGCACTTAATATTGACGCAACTACCAAATCTCCGACAACATTAGTGATGACGCAGTCAACTGCTGTTACATCTAATCCAGTCCCAGAAGCGTCGTTATCGACTGCAGCACACACACAACAATCATCAGACACAGTACAGACAAGTGAGCGATCAACGATGAAAACAGCAACAAACACCAAGCCACCTTCAATGTCAGCCGTAACAAGTCAGGCTTCTAGCACAGCTGACAAGCAAACGATAATTTCAAAGGTGTTGTCGTCACAAAAGACGATTTCTGCGGACATGTCTACACCGTCAAGCAGAACTATGCAATCAACCTCACCTAAAAATATTACCATGAAAAATGAAGAAGAAAACTTTGTTGAACAGCTCAGTTATCCAAATGGGTGTTTAATGAAAAAAAATATCAAACTTCGATTTAAACCTTTATCATTAGAGGGTGTTCAGATAATTGCTCGAGCTGGCACAGACAAACGAATTCCTTTCTATAAGAAACTTGAGACTGACAATGAACCAAAATCATGCAGAAATAAAATCTGGCAGATCGGTGAGTTTAACGAAGATCATGAGGAGCTCGGTCCGTTGCGCTACAGGAATATCGACTATGACGTAAACCTGGCTGATAGAAGTCAGATGCCCTTCCCTGGCTTGGTAAAACAACAATACACTCGCATGATAAAGCTACGTTATGTCGTGCCTAAAGACGTTCATATCGGTACAGGATCTGTATATCTAACACTGGGGCTTGTAAACGTCACTAAGGACACGTCAATAGGAATGCAGTACCATATTCGTAGGAAAAAGAACCCTTCCAAACCTGAATACATCACTTTAACGTCAGAGAATAATGTGGTCGGATGGGATTTACCAGCACGTGCTGTATCTCCCTCGCTTGAAAACATTATTACCTTATACTTAAATGGGTCGTCTCAGTCTCCACTGAAAATAGATTTCTTGCGCATGGAGTCTACTGGACAAAAACACAAAGTTAAAAAGGTGAACATAGCCAAGAACAAGCAGTGGCGTGTGAGAGCTTTTACGTACCGATCAAAACGTGCCCCTAATGGAATGAACGTAAGAGTTGACGGAGGAAAAACATTTGATAAAGTGGATAGAGTTGTCATATACTACAAGAATGTCAGAAAATCGCTGACCATCTATGGGGACGGTAAAATATTTCCAATACATCAACGTAATATGAAGAAAGACGACTCTGATGGCACTACATTTTCCGACACCACGGGGTTTGCATTCGGAAATCCAAAAACTGACATATCGGCCGTCGATTTCGATTCCGTAAAGGGAATTGTAACAATTACATACGCTGATGGTACGTTTATTAGATTTACGTTGAAATATACCAAGCCCCACACCAAGCTCGTCGTGCTTAAATCCACGATTAAATCACCAGAAATAGATTTTCTCTCTACATACATCAATGAATATATAACAGCTGTGAACAAGGTTGCTGCTGACAATGGTGATTATCTTGGTATAACTGATAAAGGAATTGAGAAAACGAAAGGACAAAAGTATATATTCAGAAAAACGACACCCAGTACACTCTATGATGTAAACAATCAATATGAGCTGTTGTTTCCAAAGAATACGTTACCAATGTAAAGAACAATGTTACTGTTCGATCTAAGTTGATTAAAGTATTGAAAATAGTAAAAACTCTAGGTAGCTACAAGCAGAACGAGTATATATATTTCATTGTTGGCGAAAGACGCCCTAAATCTTTTTGAGCGTGTGTATGTGTGTGTGTTTGTGCAACAGAACTTTTTTGAAAACAATATGAACAATACAGAATTCGCTCACATGGGTAGTATTTGCAATATTTGTTAACACATTAATCTTCTACATACGACCTTTTCGTTTAGGAATATTTGATAATATTGTAGCACTAGGAGATATTGCTCGACGCGAGTAATTTCTCCTTCAGGCACAATATTCTTACATGTATCCGTGTATCAAACCTTTTCCAGACATCAAAATATTTGACTCGTCTAAATTGAAAGCGTTTGCAGACAAAATACATGTGCCACGCATAATGGAATTCGTCTTTGAAAGGATAGAAACATTGTGCGAAAAAGGAGAAAATGCTGGTTACTAGCTTTTTCTCCTTTTCCCAATTTTTTTCAAAATCATTTTCCCCGTGGACGTTAACATTCGGGAGTATGTGGCAAAGGGTTAAAACTTGATAGAGGTTGGATTTTCATTTTCAAGATGGACTTTTCCAATGTCATTAACAGCAACTTTTTTCAGATGATGAGGTCAACGGTGTATCCGCCTTTAAATTTATCCTAGTTAATGACACCAGTTTTCCTTGACGCAAATTTTTCTTGATACATTTATAAATATGTCTTTTTTCAGTGCAGTTGTATTAGCTGGATTTTGACTTACTTCCTGACATAAGTCTCGAATTAAAAACTTGTAGTTTGCGATTGGTCAGAAATGCGGAAATGTTTATTATGTGGGCCACCATAAGGTGCCACGCAGCCAGATCGTGGCGTACCTTTGCAGCAACTGCAATAATTGTGATGTTCAGCATTTGACCTTGGGTTGCTAAGCGCGATTCAAGACGCTTTTGCGACGATGTAAGATCAAATTCAGACTGTACAGAACTTCTGATCTTTTATCTATACTGTCCGGTCGAATGAGATGTTACATTCCTGCAAAAAGAACTATAAATCACAAATTTTGAGATTTTATGATTTCTTGGATTTTTTTATTTACTATTATTATTTTCTTATTCTTCTTCTTCTTCATAAGAGATTACCGCCTGCAGAAGACTTTTTCCTCCTGCAGCAGAAGGCTTTGAAAATATTGTGAAAAACAGAGAAACTGCTCGTATGGAGGAATTTCTTCGTTCGCCACAATCTTTTGAAATGTGTTCAAGTATCGTACTTTATATATCAGCCATGCTCTGTGAAAAGGGGGCTTCATGCATCTGCAAAAAGTATCGACCCATGTCAGACAGCGAAGTCCGCGCAGGCTGACCTAGACCTAAACATTTTACTATTGGTCAATTTTCTGCATGTCCAAGGACCAGACTACTTCATGATTCAGTCAGTTGATAGACGAAATAGATTTTGTGGATCAATAGATATGTGATGACTTGCTTAGTATCATGTATCACGGAGATTCATTAAGCCCCCTCTTGCTAGAGCATGGCTTATATATTATCCTTATCTAAAATATGATTTTACAATCGTAAAAGTTATTTCAGAAGGCAAACAGTTATTATTGTTGTTGTTGTTGTTGTTCTATGTTATCACGTGTATGTGACTCGTGTTATACATGTATGTATTTAAGCCTTCATATAGATGATCCTACTTCAAAACTGAATGATTGTCTTTTTCGTCCGATGGTGGTTTCAGTGGTAATCCAATGACTGTGCAGATCAAGATCAGCCTGTATCTATAGCTCATGCAATCTGCTCTTTAATCCACATTGTCGCATATTTGTTTGATATTATAATGAATAAAAAAGAACAAAATAAGATTATGTAATTCACTGACTGTGTTTTAAATTCAAATGTTTAACCCTTTACCAGAAGACACAATTTTACACCCATCCATACAGCGAACATTTGCAGGTGACATATGAAAATTGACTAAGTAATAGAAAGGATAGAAAACATTATTGGAAAAGGAGAAAATGCTTGTTACCAGCATTTTCTCCTTTTCCAATAATGTTTTCATAAGCCTTTTTCCCGCAGGGTCGTGAAATCTGAGGACCATTTGTCAAAGGATAAGCTCAACTCCCTTATTAAGATTTTCTGGCCCTTTGAGAAAATCGATCACGGTGACAAAGTGGGACGCTTGAGTACATTAAACAGGTCAGTCAGTATAGGCCTATTTGAGCATTACAAAAGGTTATTGACAATAAAGCATTTAGGCCAGGGAAAAACCGGAAATGCGTAAATTTTAGTTCATAAACTGTATCGTAACTATTGGAATATCGAATTTCAATACAGCGCAAATGAAAAAGATCATTATTTCTCTAAAACGTTTTAATATGTATAAAGGAAAGCTCTCTGACGTCTCAAATTCGGGATGTCAATCTAAGTTTTACAGACTTATTGGAATCAAGCAGTATTTACCAACTTTTCTAAATTGTATTTTCAGTCTATTTTTTTTTTTTCTTTAAGTTTCAAAGTAATGCTTTTCTTTATTGGCATTGCCAAGCGGTTTAGCCAATCAGACATATACTTTCTAGATTAAAATAACGTTGTACTGTAGGAATGCAATATTGGACCGGTTTGCGAATACGGGTCCTGAAAGACGTCCATCCAAGGATCATTCATGACGAAAATACTTAATCCTTAGGCTGTTGAGCGCGACTCAAGAACCTCGATGCGGAAAGTGTAGATCAAGATCAGATGACACAGAACATGCAGACTGACCTTGGATCTACACTGTTGGATGAGGTCATATTTCACCCCCCCAAAAAATCGTTTAGAATAGCTATATTTGGGTTTTCACTATCGGCTCGAAAGGTTCATCTTTTTTATTTAGACGTTTAAGGGTTAAGGGATTCTCTGCGGTCTTCCGTACTTAAACGGTTTAAGCGTCAAATATGGCTGGCCATCTAAAATTACTAATAGTCTTTCGGATGAGACGTTAAACCGAGGTCCCGTGTGACGGTGCTATACACCGAGTACGTTAAAGAACCAGGCGAAACTTAGGATGGGTTTCGTCCTGTATCTGCACTATCCCCCGTAACAATACTAACAGCCTTCAGGGGGCGTCGCCCATATGGGAAACCGGTGGCGACGATAAATAAACGCAAATTCAATCAATCAATATGTAAACCAGACCCCTCTCGACGACGAAGAATACAATGCACTGAAATTCAGAACGGTTATTATCTTATAGGCTTGATTAAAACAGCGAACAGTATAGATGCAAAATCAGACTGCACACTCTGTGCAGTCTGAGTTTGATCTGTTTCGTCCGCAAAAGACAGTTTATCGCTTATGGCACTGAAAAGTTTGATCCTGAGCTCTCTACAGACAACTTTATTCGCTTTTCGGAATGTCCAGTTACAGATCAGCCTGTAGAATCTGATCCTGGGTCTACACTGTCTGATCGTTTGTAATATATCTTAGCCTAACGGTCTTGAAACTGCAATTCCTGTGTTTCTTTATTGACAAAAAAATACATTGCCCCCACACAGAGATTCTTTTTTCCTATTGCAGTAGAGCACTCTGGAAAATAATGTGACAAGTGGAGAGATTGCTCGTCACAAACGATCTCTCCTTTTGTCGCATTGTATCTATTTTGTTCAACATCGATTCATCATTATCGTTATCCATATTTTAAAGAGACGTTTGCAAAGTCATACGCGGCAACTTTGTAACAGATGGTTACAAGATGGTCCATCTAGATCTCTAAGGGTAAATGAACCGACTGTACATTTATTTGAATCATGTTCTATTAAAAGAGACTTTATTGCATCTACAAAAAGTATCGACTCATGTCAGCCTGCGCAGTTTGCGCAGGCTGACATGAGTGGAAACGTTTTGCTATTTGTAAATTTTCTGCATGTTCATGGACCTTTTATACCACTTTTATGTTTCAGTCGCATGTTAGACAAAATGGATTTTATGGATCCATAATTAAGTGATGACTTGCATAGTACAATCCACCATGGAGATGCATTAAACACCCCTTTAGCCAGAGCGTGGCTCATTTATTTAATATTTAATATTTAAGATAGGGAATAGACTCGCAAACTGTTAATCCTTATCCTGCTAGGTAAATTGAATAAAACTTTCAAGCCGAAAGTATAAACGCGAATAATGCTAGTTCAAACTTATTTTTTGGAGACAAATATCTCCTCCTCCGACAGTGTAGATCCAAGATCAGACTGCACGTTCCGTGCAGTCTGATCTTGATCTACACTGTCCGCAACAGGTCAATGAGTCGCGCTTAGTAGCTTAGGGGTTAATATCCACTTACAGTATTTATCTTTGAAAGCTCTGATTTCTTTTATATTTCCTTTGATCGGCTAATGGATGCTAATTACATTTCACAATGTCCTTTTAGCGATCTAAAATGCTGTGAAGGAGTTATACAATGTGTTTTATTGTATCGTATTGTGAAAAGTCAGTAATACATTATGATACAACGCAAACATAATTTGCTCCCACCATGAATAGACACTAGACTGTTCCTTTTGATAGCATTTGCCTGTGTTGAAAGAACGATCCTTAAGTAAAAAAAAAAGATTTTTTTTTTAAACTAGTACTCCAAAACCAATTTGAAACAGACTACTTTAAAAGCATCCTTGTGAAAAAGACTTATTCAACAGGAAATGAGGTGTCTTAATCAGTACTGGTACTTACATACACGAGCCGGTGTTGCAATGAACGCCTCTATCCCCTTGTTGACAAAATAAGAGTATAATTAGCAGATTCGTGCCTTTTTTGCGACTATTTTCACGCATAAAAATACCTCTGTGTGGGCGCTTCTGGGCCTTTAATAGAGGGATAGGAAAACGTTTACATCGCTAAAATTACGGGAAACCACTTGACATCGTATAAAATGGTAACTGATGATATAGGTCACACTGTATAATGTACTTTGCGGTGTACCCGAAGTTACTCGGTTGACTATTGTTGCGTATTTCAATACCCACTTCCATGTTATTGACCAGAGTTGTCCATTTTTTGTGGTACAAGTGATTACCGAATAGTTGCACTTATTTAGGTGCACGAGATCTTGTGAAAATGTTTTTCCTTCTAGTCATTTTCATTAGTGGATTATCGATAGTGTTTGCTACGGTAAGTTGAATTCGTCCTAGGCTTTAAGTTAGACTGAAATTTATAATTTTGACTCTGAATATGATTTTTGACAGGGCAGCTTCAAGTTGTAATAAGTCACAGAGATTTTTCTCACAATTTTCATCAACGACCGAAGGTATCGAGTATTGTCTTGGTATGGCGACTCCTCTTGCCTCCCACTACCGAGACATAGCAGGTCCTTTCGCTTTCAAAAACAATAAAGCAAAATGCGTGGTATTGGGGGCCATTCCTGTAAATTAAATTGTCTCCCTTGCCAGATAAAGACAAAAGGTAACCAAATAACCAGATTGGTCCTTTCACCTGTATTCCTTTGTTTTTATCCTTGGTTTCCATGGGGATGTTGCGATAAATATAATAATGATTTATGATATATGTGTAAGGCCCCCATGTAATTCAAATCAAATTCTGTTTTAAATCATCAGGATCTACGAATAGATCGATTTGTAAAACAATCTAACTAGATTTACTTGAACTATTATCTCAAGAACATAGCTGTTCAGTGCAAGAAAATCAAGGATAAAAACCAAGTAATCCCCTTATCAGGACCAATGTAGTAATGGGGAGGTGTCAAGGGAAATAACTGAAGAATGGTCCTCGTTGTAATCCGTTAGCTTTCAAATAACTTGTTTCATTCAAAGACAATCTATAAGAAAATATTGTTGTATGATGTCTTATTTTGTATCCTTTTTTAAAGAATCAAGCCCCTTTGTTCACGATACCCACGTCTCCTATCAGTGTTGCTGAAAACGAGAAGGGACTTGTTCTGTTATATACACTTACCGTCAGTGATCCCGACAATGATCTGATCACGTGCTCAATACAAGCAACAAGTCCAAATACCTTCGATTACGGAGTGTGGCAAAATTCAACAGGTAGTATACAACATTGTTTTATGATTGTTCTTCATGCCTATAACCCAATGTCACAACAGTATTAGACGTTTTGCATCCCTGTCCTAAAACACATCTCGAAACAATCTCAAAGAGGGAACATTTGATGGAAATCAAGCATGCTTCTTACAAGAAAAAACAGTATCAGGCAAAAACTGTACCAAGCTTTCACTCAAGTACTTATCCTCAGAGTGATAAGTATTTCTAGAATTAATGACAGCGTCGGTGATTCAATAGGCTAATCTTTCCTGTAAAAACTGTTATCACGTTATACATTTTCTCTTTCCTTTAACATCTGGTCTTTTTTTTTTTTGTTTGAAGATGTAGATTTGTTTTCAATCAAATGTTGCATGTCATAGGTAAATGAGAAAAGGATGGCACAAATAACTTTGTGCCGACAGAAAATCGTAATATCAGAGTTTGTATTCACCAACAACTCTAAGTGTGATTCTGAGACTAGCCATCTGATTAACAGATACTTCTTGTCTCATCCAATCAAATGACCAGGTTCCGTATTCACCAACCATTCTTAAGAACAGTCTTCGTCTTATTCTCAAGAATGTTCAAAATTTTAAAGTAACACAACTTCTGATTGTTACTTTCTAAATCTAGAATTAGACTTAGAATGAAATTAACATCGGTTGGTGAATACGGATCTAGGATCCATATTCACCAACCATTCTTAAGAATATTCTTAGTCTTATACTTAAGAATTTTCTAAATTTGAAAGTAACACAACCTCTGATAGGCTTAACCATTTGGGTTAGCCAATCAGAGGTTGCAGTACATTCAAATAACATAACAAACAATGTAGTTTTAATTCATTTTCTCTTTTATTAGAACAACATCGTTTCACGACATTGGCAAAAATCTATTATACATCTACGAAAAGAGTACCACTGATTGATTTATTCTAACTATTTCTATCTTTCATTGTATCTATACAGACTATGGCTTGTACCTTCTAGCTGGTTCGACGTTGGCGTTTAGCATAACACCAGATTACACGTTGACGTTAGCATGCACTGACGATGTAGACACGTCCAATATGAACGTCACAGTAAACGTTATACCAAACTCCCCGCCATCATTTACTAACTTACCAGGTAAAACATGATGTACTAACCCTTTCTGCGTCATAGGCAAAAACAGGGGCTTTTGCCGAAGGCATAGATTCAAAATCAGACTGCACAGAACGTGCAGTCTGATCTTGCATCCATACCGTCCGCTTGTAAAGCCGTGCCTTTATGATAAGAATCTCTTCGAGTTTTAGTTGACTGTATTTACAGCCGTCGAAAGAGGACGCGTTTGTAAATTCGGCGCTGAAAGAATGTATAGATAGGACAACGACAGTCTTTCAATATATTCGGCGATGTTGAGAGTCACTAAATCAAAGATTAAAGAGATCCAAACCATAGCACATGTCGTATTTTCGTTCCATAACTCATACATATGCATAGATTCGTAAACGGAGAATGACTGAGCGTTCTGGACAATGCGTTACAATATTTAGTAGGGATGGGAACGAGTACTCGATTAATCGAGTACTCGATCAAACGTCCGATTACCGATCAGCAATTTCAGTAATCGAATACTCGGAAAAAAAATTATAAAATCGGTCTTTTTTTATCGAAAAATTGTTGCCTTCTCGATATCTGCATTCTTACATTTTTACGTTTAAAATTTAGAGGTCGATAAAGGTGACTGAAGAAATGTGAAGGGTCACTTATCTGTGACATATTACCATCTGACGACAATTAATCAGCCATAAATTGGTAGTCTGTGTGCAATCACAGCATGTGATTTCCTAAATTTGCAATTTGGTGACAAACCGTGATTGTGACCCCTGCACCGTTCATTAGTTTGTTTATCAAAGCATTTTAATTGGACGTCCGTAAGATTTACACGCTTACGGATTGGTTAATCCGTCAACTAACTGACAGACAATAAAAAATGTGAGATAATCCATCACTCTTTTCTGATCACTACATGAGCCAACTACAATCGAATTCCAACGTTATATTCAGTATTCTTGAAAGAACGACAATGCCGCCTTCTAAATCCGTTGTCTGGAAATACTTTAAACGTGCAGCTGATGACAAGACAGTGAAGTGTTTAGTCAGCAAACTTCGAAACAGACTCTCTCCAGTTTTAGTTGACAATATCATTTTTTTGAATAAGAATACTTTTCCTTTAAGCGCCAGTGACTAATGTGTAATGAATTTGTCGTGTGCTTTAAAATTAGACGAATCTAAAAACGTTGTACGGATTATTGAATGCAGCCTGTTTGTATTTAACAGAGCGTGTAAATATTACGGACACCTGTTGCCATGGTAAAAATAACAAAGACGTATGCAGAGAACCATAGTTAATCAGTTTATTAAATGTAACAACTTTTCATTGTTTTATTATTATTATTTCAAAATATATTTTAATATCCACTATTAAATAACCCCTCTCCACGTTTGGTATCCAGATTGTCGAGATGCATGAATGTAAAAGCTTACTTTGAACAACGATGATTTTCATTTGAAAACAATCCGCCCACGGTCAACAAATTCTTTCGAGTACTCGAGTACTCGATCGAAAAGGTGACCGAGTAATCGATTACTAAAATGAGTTTCAGATCCCATCCCTAATATTTAGAAATATACTAGTAGTTTGCGTTAACTGTTTTGGGGGGCAGTATATGAAATCGACCTCCCTCGACGAGTAAACGACAATCCTCTGAAACTCAGAAAGATTTTTATTCCATATGCTCGACTAAACAAGCCGACAGTATAGATCCAAGATCAGACAATAAGCATTATTTAGTCTGATCTTGACCGTTGCTGTCCGTAAAAGCACTAGTTTTCACCTATGTTCTGAAAGGATTAAATATATTTACGTATATACATGTATGTATGCAATAGTCTCAGTTCGGCATTTAGTGATCCAGCTGTAAGTAAGAACAGCAGTTCCCAACTAATTTGGCATACGGGTGTAGAAAATGGTTCTGGGCTTTTAGCATTTCTTTTGAAACGTTTGATAGGCAAGATTGCAGTCTACATTCACCACATTCAGTGCTCTATCTAGTCGATATTTCTAGTTTTTTTGTCGATTGACTTTGAACCTGATTTATCAAATTACTTCATCGATCTATGTCTTAATCATACTTTTCTTTATCACCCTGTAGCGACCAAATCTAATGTAAACGCCAAGACAGTGGAGCTTGGTGATGTAGTGTATACTGTCACAGCTTCGGACACAGATAGTTCGTCACTTACATTTTCCATGGCGTCAAATCCTGTCTCACCAGCCTTGTTTACCATCGATGCAGGTAAAGAAATAGTTTTACTCTATCATTCTCCTGTTTCTAAGTCGGTGTAGCTGCCAGATCCACTCTAACCACCAAGGCAATATAGCTTGGTGATACTATGTGTGTGGTCATAGCCTCTGACACCAACAGTTTACATGACGTCAAATACGGTCTCGCTAGCCGTTACAACTGATCTTGGTAAAAATTGACCTTAAATTTATGCGGTCTTCTCATCCTTTACAACTAATGACTGTACAATCGATCCTGATGAAAAATGTATTCATCTTGGTTCGTACTATTTTTAGCTCACCTGAGCACAAAGTGCTCATGGTGAGCTTTTGTGATCGTGCTGTGTCCGGCGTCCGTCGTGCGTCGTCCGTCGTCAACTTTTACCTTGTGTACGCTCTAGGGGCCACAGTCCGATACTCATGAAACTTGGTCAGAATGTTTGTCTTAATGATATCTCGGACGAGTTCGAAAATGGGTCATGTGGGGTCAAAAACTAGGTCACTAGGGCAAATCTTAGAAAAACCTTGTGTACGCTGTAGAGGCCATATTTTCAGTCTAAAACTCTTGAAAATTGATCAGAATGTTTGTCTTGATGATATTGCGGACTAGTTTGAAAATGGTCATGTCGGGTCAAAAACTAGGTCACTAGGGCAAATTTTAGAAAAACCTTGTGTACGCTGTAGAGGCCATATTTTCAGTCTAAAACTCTTGAAAATTGATCAGAATGTTTGTCTTGATGATATTGCGGACTAGTTTGAAAATGGGTCATGTCAGGTCAAAAACTAGGTCACTAGGGCAAATCTTAGAAAAACCTTGTGTACGCTGTAGAGGCCATATTTTCAGTCCAAAACTCTTGAAAGTTAGTCACAATGTTTGGCTTGATGATATCTCGGACGAGTTTGAAAATGGGTCATGTCAGGTCAAAAACTAGGTCACTAGGGCAAATCTTAGAAAAACCTTGTGTACGCTGTAGAGGCCATATTTTCAGTCCAAAGCTCTTGAAATTTGGTCAGAATGTTTTTCTTGATAATATCTCGGATGACTTCGAAAATGGGTCATGTCAGCTCAAAAACTAGGTCACTAGGTCAAATCTTAGAAAAACCTTGTATATGCTCTACAGGCCATATTTTCAGTCCAAAACTCTTGAAAATTGATCAGAATGTTTGTCTTGATGATACCTCGGACGAGTTTGAAAATGGGTCATGTCGGGTCAAAAACTAGGTCACTGGGTCAAATCTTAGAAAAACCTTGTGTATGCTCTAGATGTCATATTTTCTGTCCAAAACTCTTGAAAGTCGGTCAGAATGTTTGTCTTGATGATATCTCGGACAAGTTCGAAAATGGGTCATGGCGGGTCAAAAACTAGGTCACTAGGTCAAATCTTAGAAAAATCTTGTGTAGGCTCTAGAGGTCACATTTTTAGTCCAATACTCTTGAAAATTCGTCAGAATGTTTGGCTTGATGATATCTTAGACGAGTTTGAAAATAGATCATGTTGGGTCAAAAACTAGGTCACTTGGCCAAATCTTCGAAAAACCTTGTGTTTGCTCTAGAGGCCACATTTTTAGTCCAATACTATTGAAAATTGGTCAGAATGTTTGTATTGATGATATCTTGGATGAGTTTGAAAATTGGTCATGTCGGGTCGAAAACTAGGTCACAAGGTCAAATCTTAGAAAAACCTTGTGTACACTTTTAAAAGAGATTTAAAATGGATCATGTTTGGTCAAAAGGCTCTGGTGAGCGACTTCAGGGCCATCATGGCCCTCTTATTTAATCAAACAGTCTTCTAAGATTTCACATTTTAACGCTATCGACAGAAGCAACCTTTGATTAGCTTTCAGAGTTGCTGAACATTTCATTAGAATGTTTCCATTTTGCACTGATAGATTAACAGCTGGTTCCGCATTTACCAACTACCTACGCCTGTTTGCAAGAAATTCAAATTTTAAAGCTGACTGTCTGATCAGCTGGAACGGTTGTAGCCTATATCCCCATCGCATCAAAACCCAAGAAACACATGAAATACGTCAATTGTCGCCATGACATAACGGAAATACCTTTTAAACTGGCGTCACGCATCGTTCAGACAATCTAACTAAATCTTTATAAGCCCATGTGTAATGTTTATTTTTTTCCCGCATTTTTTTTCAGTTTCCCATAATGTTGTAAAAGGCGTTCTCCCGCATGCTCGTATATACACAGGGTCCTTCGGTATATCGTTACAGTCTTGTCATTTTTTTTTTGTCCAGTTTCAGGTCAGATAACTGCCACGCAGGACCTCGTGTACGCTGTAGATAATGCCTACGATTTAACTGTAACGGTGTCAGATTCAAAAGATACTACTACCAGTAATCTAGTGCTTTCGCTCATTAGTAAGTTCTAGTCCTATTCACTTAACCATTTTAGAAGCTGCACTACTCTTCGTGTGTATCTCTGACTTCCATGCCTAAACTCTTGAATGGCTGAAAATAATGCTGTTTTGTGCCCTTTTTAAGCTTTACCACACAATCCCGTGTTTCAACGACCCTGAAGTAAGAATCTTTTAAAACATTGTTGGAAAAGGAGAAAATGCTGGTAACTAGCGTTTTTCCATTTCCTACGATGTTTTCTACTCTATGATCGCAAAGTCCACCTTTTGAGTCACATTTAATTTTTGCTTGAAATGTAATTTCAGTTTGGAAAAGTATAACATGTTGTTATCTGGTAAAGACTTGACAATATTTCAATTATTCCCAGGCATCTAAGACACCAGTCTGTACATCCTTAAATTTCCTTGATACCTTTACACATACAACACCCTTTCAAAGCCACTGGCTGTTTCCCTATTTTCTTGTTCAGATCTATGAGATAGGATGAAACCCTTTCTCAACGACCATCATTATCACCATGCCTAAAGTAAGTATGCAATTAGTACCACATGATACTGACTAACAGTTAAAACTTTTCCAAAAGATCCAGTGTGCTTATGACCCTGAAAACATTGTGGCGGAACGAGAAAATTCTGGTTACCAGCATTTTCTCATTTTTCCATAATGTTTTCAAAAGCCCTCTTTCTCAGTTCGTTAAAAATGGGATTGTTTGACTGTGCAAGATGAGGCAAATATGTACTTCTCTAGTTTTTAGCTTTCCCACTTATCTTATTGATAGTCATTATAATTGTCCAATGAAGACCATCCTAATGATTACCCACAACAGAGAGTTGAGACAGGAAATACCATTCAATTCGATGAGTCGACGTCAATTTATTGACATCTTACTACTCTTATTTTTGTCTATAGACGTTAATACGGTACCCATTATCGATAATCTACCGGCCACAATCAATGTACAGGAGACCACGGGAGGAAATACCGTCATTTTTACCTTATCTGTAACAGAGCCTGATGCTGGTGACAGCGCAACTATAACATATGTCGTTACACCTTCTGTTTACACAGCAAAGTTTACTCTTAACAGTATGTATATTTTGTTTGTTCATTTGTTGATTTGTTTTGTAAATACATGTACGGTGCCAATTTTAATAAACGTACCGGCCTCTATCAATGTACAGAATTTGGACCTGAAAATCATCGTTATTTCACGATCCATTATAGAGCCTGGCGCTAGACATACTGTAACCATAAGATAGGTTTTATAACGTTCCGTCTTTATACCGTCTTTATTCTGTATTTATACCTTCTGATATATAAAAATGATATATAATGTGGCCCTTTGAATGACATAGCCCACAATAACAGAATTGTAACATTTGCAATACACTTTAAGTCATGCTTTTTGGTGATTTATCAGGAAATAATGGTGGATTATAAGGTTTGATAATTCATGGTTACGACCAGTGAAATTTACCGATTTCATAGCAACCAATTGAAGCCAAAAATAGTAGTTCCCGCGCACTAGTTACCTTAATAAACATTGCGTGCCATTCAATATGACGTAGTTTACGCGCATTTACCCTACATTTCTCGCGCTTTACGTACTATTGTGATGCGTTCCGATTGGGGGGGGGGGGGGTTACGCCACGGAGAATTACCGAGAACAAGTGTACTGGATTTTGATGAAAGTCCCAACAAAAAGAGGTTAGAAGCATGAAATACATAGATTTTTTTTTTCAGTTAAAGATCGGAATTTATTTCATCGAGTGAAAACATTAACGATAATGTTCATTCGATGAAATTAATTTCGATCTTTCACCGATAAAACGAAATATCCTCTATATCATAAGTAGCTGTCTCTAACAATAGAATAGTTGGCTAGAGTGAATTCTATGGGATATTCATGATAACAAGTAACGAAAGGATCCTGTCATTTTAACCCAGCGTAAAACCGATGATGTTCAATAAATTCATGATAGTACAAGATATTGCAATATACCAAAATATTTCCGGCTGAAATGTGAGCATCGCACTTAAATAAAATCAGACAAGACGGGGGCAAAAAAAACCGTATTTGACAGTGTCAGATACGATTCCAAATATTTTTTGAGCTTGGTTAACGATTTGATTAGTCAACAAAATACGATACAATAAAAAATACGATACAATATTCCTCCGCTATTCATAAAAATGAAGTTATTACTCACTCAACCCGTATTTGTTTAAATTCATACCGTGTTTTTTTCATTGCGATGCAGTGTCTAATAAGTTTATTTAGGTTTTCGTTTCTCATTTTTTTTCCATTATGGGTTACTTAAAGATTTGACTACGTTACGGACATTGTGATATCGCGTTGTCTCGCGAGAGTTGTTTATTTTCGTACTATATATGCACAAGAGTGCTTTTTAAAAGGGAGTTAATTCTTCTGGATTGGCAATAATAAGTACCATGCTAGGCAGTGTTAGAGCTATTACAATGTTCTTTCAGATCAGCAAGTGCGCATTACAAACAATAACAGATTTAATTACGAAATCCAGAACTACTTCACGGTAACGTTTACCGTGAGTGATGGCAAAGTCAGTAATGGCGGTTACGTCCTGCATGTTAACGTTGTTGACGTCAACGAAAACTGTCAATTCGAACACAACCAATATTACATCACTATGCAGGAGGGAAATGTAAGTACAGAAATATCTTAACCCTTTAAAGAATCATACCTTTATTGTACGACCCCGGGGAAATAGAGCTTTTGAAAACATTGTGAAAAAAAAAAAGAAGAAAATACTGGCAGTGAACCAGATGAAGAGCTCCTCGGTTACCCAGGATACTCCTCGGTATGTTCTATATTGATCCTCTCTCGTTGCAATTGGTTTGGAGTGTACTTTTGCAAGACACTTTGAACAGAGCTCTAGCCTTGTAATGGTGAAATTCAGGACACACATGATAAGTGAGATGTGGTCCTGATACGACTGAAATAATGTAGGAAACGGCGTAAATAATCAATCAATAAATGAATAAATAAATCAGTCAATCAAACAAACAATCAGTCAGTCAATGTTCCCTCATGTTTGAAATATCCTACAGATAGGAAGCAGCACCGTAGATCCCGGATTCAACGTCACTGACGAGGACAGCGGGGATTCGTTTACGTATTACCTACAGAACGTGATAGCAGCTTCGTACTTTACGATAGACCCTAATAGCGGGAATATCTCGTTCGCTGTTAACTACGACGTAGACACAACACACCCAAACAGTACTTCGTTCCGGGTCTATTGCGTCGATAGCTTCGGATCAACGGGTAAGCCATTTTGGTACAACGCTGTTTTAACACTTGACCTGCTATATAAGTTAAATGAACCTCAAAAGCCGATGGGAAAAAAAAACCCTAACTATTGCTAAAGTGGGGAAAAACTGTTTCTTTATCGGACAGTGTAGATCCAAAATCAGACTTCAGGTTCTATGCAGTCTGGTCTTGATCTACCCTGTCCGCAAAAGGTCTTTGAGTCGCACTTAGCAACTTAGGGGTTAACTTTTTACCGGACGGCAAAATTTGAGATTTCTTGAACTCGAAAGCATTTGCAACGGCAGATAAATATAACTGAACCGATAGTTCTTGTCTTTACAATGGGTTGAAAACATTGTGGGAAAGATGAAAATGCTGGATAACAGCATTTTCTCCTTTTCCACAATGCTTTCAAAAGCCTTATATCCACGGGTAGTAAAAACTCAGAATTGTGAAGTAAGTTGTTAGTAAACGGTTATACTTCTGTGTATTGTAAAAGTTTCATGTACATGTATGTTATTCAGAATATACAACAGAACAGGAACGGCATTTAGCGTTTATTTGCCACTGTTTGCACAGTTACTGTTCTGGATTAGCATTCCTATGCTCGTACATCTTTTATTGTAAAGATTAGATCTCAATAAAGTATGTTGAATTGCATTGAACTGAGCACTTGCCAACCCACACATCATTACAAGCCTTCTTACCAACACTGCTGGTAGTAAAATTTCTACCACTCTGACATCTTTTAGAAATTAGATAAAGGACTGGTAAAATTACCAAGCAACAATCGTGGAGATTGACTCTTATGTGGTAGACCTTGATCGATGTGTCTTTTTTAAACAGATTCCATTGAATTGTTTGTTACTGTAGAAGATATTAACGACAATGCCCCGACGTTTGGCAGCACATCCTCGATTCTGTATTTCGACCAGTCAATGGCCGTCCCATACACTATCAGTGCGCTAAATGCAACTGACGCGGATAAAGGACTGGTAAAATTACCAAGCAACAATCGTGGAGATTGACTCTTATGTGGTAGACCTTGATCGATGTGTCTTTTTTAAACAGATTCCATTGAATTGTTTGTTACTGTAGAAGATATTAACGACAATGCCCCGACGTTTGGCAGCACATCCTCGATTCTGTATTTCGACCAGACAATGGCCGTCCCATACACTATCAGTACGCTAAATGCAACTGACGCAGGTAAGCGGTAGATACGTTTCAACATCGTCGGTGTTTCATCATATAACCCTTTACCAGACGACAAAATTTTAGCCTTGTCCAAATTGAAAGCATCTGCAGACGACAATTTCATTGTGGCTCAAATGGTGCAATTTTTCTTTGATTGGGAAGAAAACATTGTGGGAAAGGAGAAAATGCTGGTTACAGCATTTTCTCCTTTTCCCACAATGTTTTCAAAAGGCTTCTTTCCCAGGGTCGTTAAAAGTCGGTATTGTGCGGTAAAGGGCTCCTAACCTACTAGATAAATTGAATAAAACTTTCAAGCGGATAGTAAAAAACCCAAATACTGTTATTTCAAAGTTATTCTGAGAGGGGGGTAATATCTCCTTACCGGACAGTGTAGATCCAAGATCAGACTGTGCAGTCTGATCTTGTTCTACACTGTCCGCAAAAGGTCCTTCAGTCGCGCTTAGCAGTCTAATGGTTAAAAATTGTTATGGTCGATCTGTAAAATAGTCCAGTTGTTTGTGCAAAACGTCAATTGTCGTTCTGAGCCAGACCTTACATGTTTTTGCTGCACCATGCATAACTCCTTTCATCGAAATCCCGAATTTTGATTAACTTAGAGATTAAGGCTCTAGAAAACTTTGTGGAAAAAGGAAAAAATGCTGGTAACTAGTATTTTCTCCTTTTCCCACAATTTTCTCTACCCTTCCAAAAGCAAATTGCACTATTTGAGCCGTATTTGATTTCTCGTCTGCAAATGCTTTCAATTTGGACAAATCTAAAATTTTGTCGTTTTGCAAAGAGTTAATCAATGCCCTAAATAGAAAAAAATTTAAAACTGCGCTGCCATTCATGTGGGATCCATTCAGGCGGTCCATTTTGTATATTGCCATGAGATCTGTAAAAGGTATTCTGCCTCAGTTCATTGATAGTACTGATACATAACAGCAATCTGAAATTTTAGCATGTTTAAAAAACAAACGAAATACAGTGATACTGTTGTTGTGAAGAACCACAAAAAACAACCACAAAGACTTTTATTCTGAAAAGGAAAAATAGAGTTACAAATAGTCTGTGCGATTTAAACAAATGTAGTATTATAACTCAGTCATGCTCTGTGAAAGGGGAGTTTAATGCATCTGCATAAAGTATTGATTCGGGTCAGCCTGTGCAGTCTGCGCAGGCTGACTCAGGTTGAAACGTTTTGCTTTGTTAAATTTCCTGCATGTCCAAGGACCATTCTGCTTCATGATTCAATCGGTTCTTAAATAAAATCGGTTTTACGAATACATAAGAGCCGTGCTCTGTGAAAAGGGGGCTTAATGCATCTGCGAAAAGTATCGACCCAGGTCAGCCTGCGCAGTCCGCGCAGGCTGACCTGGGCCGAAACTTTTCGCTATGGGTCAATTTTCTGTATGTCCAAGGACCAGTCTACCTCATGAATAAGTCAGTTGTTAAAAAAAGTGGCTATTATGGATCCGTAAGTATGTGATGGTTTGCTTGGTATGATGGATTACGGAGATGCATTAAGCCCCCTTTTGCCAGAGCATGGCTCATAATTATGTGATGACTTGCTTAGTATGACGTATCACGGAGATGCAGCAAATCCTCTTTAGCCAGAGCATGGCTCTTATTTATTCGCAGATTCTGGTGACAACGCTCTTCTGCACTACTCCTGGACCACCACAGGCACGGGGAGCACCTATTTTATCTTAAACCCCAGCGGTTCGATCTTGTTAGTAAAGGATCCGAGTACTACAGTTAACTATGGGGATAGATTTAGGTTTCTGGTTACAGTCCGGGATAACGGCACTCCAGCTTTATCAGGGACGACCACTGTAGATCTTATATATCGGGTAACTTAAGTTGAATTGATAGTTCACTATTGTTCTACGTCTAAATTCAATCACCAAAGCAAGGACAACAAAAACATCGAGAACAAGAGCAACAATAACTGCACCTTTATGAAGAACGGCTTTCTAAAGACATCACTTGAGATATATTTACGTAATAAAACATCATCACCAGAAAGCAGCCTAGCATGTAAATGCACCGAGCTGATAGACTGAAATTCTAGGGTTATTAATAGGTCCCAAAAGTACATCGTTAATGGCGAGATCATATTCACTATATAAAAGGCATTTAGCCTTGTATAGACAGAAAGCAAGAATGTGCAATGTAAATAAGGCGAGGCCCGTGCCAAATACTCTCTCTCTATCTCGCTTTTTTACCTCCCTCGAAAAGACGTATTTAAATGCTTTCAAAATTGATCTGTCGAGCCGGAACTTCGGGGCTTCCCGGCCTTTTCTCGCTACGCGGCTACTTCTATCATTCTCTTCGTTATGAAAGTTATGATCACATCAAATACATCGTGTTTTCAAGCTTCCCAGACTTCGCCTGGCCGCACGCCTAATAACAATTATAAGATTAAATACATCGTGTTTTCGATTCAGGAAGTGAATGCTACTACACCTGCTCCGACGACGACAACATCTGCTGTGACCTCGCTTCCATCATCCAGTGGTAGTTCATTCTGGGACAAACCGGGAAACATTATTGTTGTTTTAATCGGATCCATTTTAGGAATATCGTTAATTGGAATAACGACGTATGCAATCCATAAATTCTGGCGCAAGAAGCGGTTGACAACTCCGTATGTATAGCCAATCTTATCATGGGCGACTGCATGTTTGAAAACACTTTAAACTCTTAAGCATCATAACGTCCGCGTGAATTGCTTTTATGTATGATGATCAGGCTGTCTAAGAAATAACAATTCCAAGGACTAATTATCCGATGTATAAGATAGTTCACCATCCTTAGTTTAGTTAAGCAGTAAGGTACATGTATATGTAGTTTTATCTTCAAGACACTTGAAACTACAGAGTGGTGCTAAATCAGAGCTACCTTCCCAAGCAAGCTACGAGTATGTTATTAATAGCGGTTTGGTTCAGAGGAATACAAGTATATCAATTGCTTCTATTGCAACTGTGTTATAATTACTACCGTGAGTATAAAAGCTGTTGAATTATTGGTAACTTTGTTTGCAAGGCCCAAATCGAAGAAAAAAGAATCTGCTTTTCACCAGGGAAAGCAATTTTTTTTACATAGAAGTTTTCATGGTTTGGAGGCAATACAATAGAACGGAAATAATAGAAAACGTGCATTAGAGTTTCTAATAGCTTGTATGAGTTTAAAAAGCTGTTGCTAGATTATTTGTACCAAACATGAGTTATTCCAGCAAGAACTTTGAATAACTGTACACACAGATTTACGTAATCATAGTTTTCACACAATTTCTAAGTTTTGATAAAGTAACTGCCGACTTTTACATTCACGTTTTGCATTATGTTTTTCTTATTTGTGAAACCAGGCAATGGTATCGTTTGAAGTTATTACTCAGTGCGAGTAAAAATATTATCATTTCTATGTTTCATCCTTTACAGCGACTTATCAGAAATGGAGGCGTATGTACATAACAATTATATACACTTCAAACTCTCTCTCTCTCTCTCTCTCTCTCTCTCTCTCTTCTTCCTCTCTCATCTCTCCTTCCTCTCTCTCTCTCTGTCAGTCATCAGTTGCAAATTGGTTCTATTAGATTTAGTGACGTATAATTGGTTTATTCAATGCAACTGTTGAAAAGATTAGAAATACTTTAACATAATACATGCAGCTTAGAACCGACTTCTTATTGCCTATACAAGCACTTGGACCTGGTTCTGCACCTTTTTCGAGAATATGAATCGTCAGTCAATACATTAAACCAAAAAAGCAAATAACAAAACAAAACAAAAAATGTACACATACTCGAGGGTCTTAAGGACCTATTACATACATGCACGTGCATTCATTTATTTATTTATTTATTTTCTTATGGAATTTTCGAGATTTTTGTTCGATAATCACCATTCACTACGATTTTTATGTCCATATGTTTGCCACCTCTTTTGACGACTCTTTACTTGACGACAAAATTTCTAATTTGTTCATGTGAAGGTACTACCATTAGAATTTCGCTTAAAGGCCCGATAGAGGTCAAGATATCAAAGCAGGCGTCATAAAATTTAAATCATACCATTTAAAAGTATGGAAAATATTGTGGCGATGACAGTTTGCTATCGTGTGATCGGGCTATGTGTTAGTCGCTGGCAGAAAAAAAGATTTTAAAATCAGGCAAAAAGTAAACAAAAGACACAGCTACCTCGCAGGATTTAACCTAGTTTTGAAATTAATTTCTCTGTGAGCGACTAACACTTGGATCGACCGTACAATGACAGATTGTCATCTTCACAATAATTTCCATACTTTTAAATGATATAATATAGATTTAGATGCATTTAAACACCCGCTTTGTTTACTTTTGGCTTTTATTGTTACTTTAAATGAAAGGATATATCTTTGTGCTGGTGGACAAATTGTTGGAAAAGGAGAAAATGCTGTAAACTAGCGTTTTCTCCACTTCCTAGTCTTTTCAAAATCTGTTTCTGCGTGGGTGTAAAAACATGGGATCGTTTGGTAAAGACTTAAGTATTACTTTACTTATACCTCACAGAGAACCAAAAGAGCAAAGGAGTTCTTTTGACTTTTGGAGAAATGGTAAGTTTCCTTTACAATTTATCAGTCACGACTTTGTCCATAATGTACGAGTATTTTGAACGAGCGTTGTTACTAAAATACACTTTCGTGTCAAAACCCGCACGAGCAATAAACCTACAGCGTTTTTTGTCACCTTAACTCTTTACCAAACGACAAAATTTTAGACTGGTCTAAGTTGAAAGCACTTGCAGACGACAAAATAAACGTAACTCAAAAATTGAAATTTATTTCCAGCAGGGTAGAAACATTGTGAGAAAAGGAGAAAATGCTGGTTACCAGCATTTTCTCCTTTTCCCACAATGTTTTCAAAAGGCTTCTATCTCAGGGTCGTAAAAACCAGGGATTGTTTGGTAAAGGTTTAAAACCCTTCACCACACTATCTCGAATTTTAACAATCTCTAGTATGAAGCTTAATGAATACATTTTGGTTAAAGGAGAAAATGCTGGTAACCAGCATTTTCTCCTTTTTCCGTAATGTTTTTTTCCCTATCAAAGACAAATTCCTTCTCTTCAATTGTCTACAAAATGCTTTCAATTTGGATCAGTCTACATTTTTGTGGTGTGGTAATGAATTAAATCTATGATATCATTCACTGAGAAACTTCATTCTAAGAAATGACATATTAACGTGAAAACCTTGTCATTCCATCGTGTGAGTCAGTCCACAAGGGATAGTGGCAAGGCTGTGTTCGGTAACTCTGTCCAGGAACGAAACCTTAGTATAAAGAAGACTACTAGGGTTATCCCTCTTTTTTACAACGATTTTTCTATGATTCTGTAAGTCAGTTTAGTTTTCGCGATGTCGGAAGGCAAGAGTGAAACGCCCAGAAATTTTTACCAATCGACAGAATTTCAGATTTATCCATTTATAAGCATTTATCTTATAAAACCGCCTCCAGCAGTGAATATTAAACCCATGACTAATTTTCGATAATACGCAAGTGTATTGTCGTTTTTTGGGTCCCGGTTCAGGTTATTTTTGTAGTTATGTGCGCGTTATTCCGGCGAAACCAACAGCAGCACGTGCAGGAATTTGCACTACTCCGCCATTGCGCGGAAATATGACGTCATTGTTGCTAAGACGTATACGTGCGGAAAAATACTATGGTTTTCATGTTCAATAAAACAAGAAATGCAGCGAAAGTCATTTAAAGTCGAGAAAATTGTGGAAATAGTTCATTTACCCCTATCTTAAACTGTTTCATTCTACTTTCGATGTGCATATCACGGAGCTATCTTCTTGTGCATGTACACACTTCAATCCGAACTACATCTGTAAACATGGACGCGTGAACGGTATAGAGGTTGAAGGTGATGATGCAGTGCACATGTTGTCCTTCATTCGTTTTATCTGATAAATAGAATCTCAAATTCGTGTTTATGTATTATCATTTTTATCAAACTCGTTGACTAAAATGTATATGACGCTCGCCAAGGCTCGCGTCATATAAATTTAGTCAACTCGCTAGATAAAAATGATAATACATTTATAAACACTCATGCTTACAAGATCTTCTATTTACCGGCACGATAAATTAAATATGGCTCAAATAGAGGAATATGTCTTCGTAAGAGAAGAAAACATGGAGCGACAAAAAAGAAAATGCTGATAACCAGCATTTCCATTTTTAACGGTGTTTTTCTATAGCTTTTTTCTCTAGGATCACCAATTTGCTACAGGGTTTTAAAAGTTACACCTACCCCCTCATATTGCAAACCTTCCTGCGCCTTTCGAATATGCATTTCAGTGGTTATAGTTGATGATTTGGGAGAATACGAGTCAGCTCTAAATAATTCGCGTATGGAACCAGTAATAACCAAGGAATTACGATAGAATGATCAATTAGTTCGAAACTATTCATTGGATCAAAAACAGCAGGGTGTTTCTAGGGTACACTTGTGTCAGCTCGTGTGGATGTCAGTCCGTCTGTGGATATTTACATAGGTACTTGTGTCGCCAACTCGTCCTTCTCTTTTGCTGCCATTGCACCGAGATTTTGTGTATAAAACATCATTTCAGATATGGACGCTAAATTGTTTATGACCTGTGTTCTCTTTAACTTATGCGTAACGAATTTCATGTATGAATACCTGGGTCCGTATTTACCAACAATGTGGTGTTCTAAATTTGAAAGTAACGCAACTCATGATTGGCTAAGCCAAACTTTGGCGGTTTAGCCAGTCATAAGTTGCTTTACTTTCAATTTTTCAAAATTCTTTACAATAAAACAAAGAATATTCTTAAGAATGGTTGGTGAATACAGATCTTGTGTCCCATACCAAGCACCATAGTACGAAGGTCAATACTTCCTAAAATACTGTCTCCTACATAATAGTTAGTTAATAATAAATAAGCAGGGCTCTGGTGAGAGGAGTTTTCATGCATCTACGTGATCCATTATACCAAGCAAGTCAGCACTTAATTCTTTATCCATAAAATCAAGTTTGTCAAATTTGTCAAACAACCGACTGAATCATGAGGTAGACTGGTCCTTTGGTATGCAGAAAAATTGCCAATAGCAAAAAGTTTTGAGCCAGGTCGACCTTCGCGGATAGTAGATGATGACCAAGGTCAATACCTTTTTTTAGATGCTCTACAGCCCCTTTTCATACAGCATGGCTCAAATACATAATAATATGGCCCGCAACACGCGAAAAGGGGCATTCGGACATTTGCGTAAAGTGTCGTCTCGGATCAGCCTGCGCAGTCTGGGCAGACTAATCTGAAACGAAACTTTCCGTTTTCATGTTATTTTCTGTTTTGCGTAAGTTTACTGTAGCACAAAATCTAGTGTAGTCGTAAAGTGCCATCTCAGATTAGCCTGCGCGGACTGCGCAAGCTGATCCGAGACGACACTTTACGCAAATGTCCGAATGCCTCTTTTCGCGTGTTGAAAGCCAATATTGTTTTCCTATCAATTGATTTTCAGCTTTTATGATTTAGTCTCCTGTTCATGATGATCAATTAACTATTTTTTTTTCCATCTTACAGACGACATTCAAAGTCTAGCAACAACGCTAACCAAAAATATTGGTCAGCCGAGTATAGCCGGAAGAGCACGTGGTCATCCGCCGCCTGTGGTTTGACGTCAATAGGTGAATGGTTCTGACGAATTTCGGTTTTACATTGTCCTATTCAAAGAACACTTTAGTGACATAAATTTAGATCTTTTATCATTCATATCCTGTTTTGAACCGGTGACCATATTATCCTAACACTTTCTATGGTCAATCCTCAAAATAGAGGGAAGATATTGATAACATCAGTTTGGGTTTTGTGTGCACACACAGCATAAAACTGCAGCTTATTTCGTAAGTTACGTTAATCAAAATTCGTGTATTACTTACTGTACTATTAAAATAATGTATGTTTCATCTAAATCTTCCATTATATTTTAAGTCACTTATATAAAGCCATTTCAGGGTACCAAAAACTAAATTTTTCACGCCTTTGTTTTGTTCTGTTTTTTTTTCAAGAAGAAAAAAAAATGTGACCAATCTAGAAACTGGTCCCAGTGGGGATGACGGTTTTAAGACATGTGGAAATTTTAGATGGTTCAGATATCCACGCAATTTAGCATTATTTGCAATAAATGTGAGTTAAATATTCATATTTTATCATTTACATATTTATTGTCAATAACAACAGACAAGCAAATAAAATCCACAACATACAATACACAGCAAAATTAGTCAAACCTAAGGATCAGAGTGAAAATCTATAGCACTACAAAGGTTGGAATTCAGCATTTTTCCCGAAAACATCGTTATACGACTGAGTATTTGATCGTTATATCATTAATACTAGAGTCTAACTTGCAGCAGCTTTCCTCTGTAAACACAGCGGGCCAACATTGTCACCGCTTGCTTGATTGTATTTGGTATGACTTCCATCACATAGAGGGAACTGGGAAAAAAAATGTACAACTGTAAAGCATACCCTGTTCATTTTTTCAACATCTCTTTAAAGAGGGCGAGATATTGCTGACATTTTGTGAACACATCAAAGAAAGTAGCGCTAGCTATCAGATAGGCTGCATTCTGTCGTTAAAGATAGCACAAGTCTGACAATGAAAAAGGAGATTTAATGGCATGGTTGCTCACTATGTGTAGATGTTTGGGGTAACTAACAGGCCTACAGATATATTGTGGCATGTAACAAAATCCTGTATGTACCTTTGGTGTGGGCATTAAACGGGTGTACTGTCGTTTAAAAATGCTTTCAATTTGGACAAATCAAAAACTTTGCCGTGTGCTAAAAAGATAAACGATAGCAATAATTTCCCAGGTAACATTACTAACAGAGTGCCTGATACGTCTTTAACAGGCAATAAAATTCCAGACTATACTGACAGCGTTGACCAACGACAAACTAAATGTGGCTTCAGTGACAGGACGTGTCTTTACACTGGAAGAGATAATTTACACTGGAAGAGATGATTGTGTGATACGGAGACAATATTCTCTTACCAGCATTTTCTTTGACTGACTATCTTTTCAAGCGTCTTTTACCTCGGGATAGTAAAAACCCGCGATCATCTAGTATAGCATTAACCTGTCACCAAATCCTTACTAACCGTTCTAACAACCCTATGGAAGAAACATTTAGGGAGATTGTGGAAACTCACTTTGTGGCAACCAGCAATTCTCTCCTTTTAAAACAATGTATTCTACTCTTTCAATAATACATATCAATTTTATGATCTGCAAATGCTATGAATTTGGACAAGTCTAAAATTTTGTCGTTTGGTGTAGTGTTAAGGTAGTACGTACCTTCTTCGACCGCCAACATCTGCAGTAAGCAACCTTATCACCAAGGTCCTCAATGTCTATTTTATCGACCACAATTTTGCTGTCTTTCTTAATCCCTATGTTAACTTTAGATTCCTTCCTACTTATCACGATTTGATATGTGACGTAACCCAGCATAGCAACGCCCCCAGCCACTGGGATTATCAGCAACCATTCTTTACCTTTGAAAAATAGACATGTATGAGTTAAAAGACTTAGAAGTCACGAAAATCAAAAATTTTCGTTTTAATCGGCGTGTAACTTCAATATCTACTGGCAGATTTACACCCAATTTTAATTATGGGGTATTCCTTGTGTTGTCGAAGGAATGTGACTTCTAAAGTCAAAATCTGTTGAATCTGACGTCTATTATAGAACTTTTGAATTTATGAAACATGAAAATGTCTTTGTTTCCTTTAAATAATTTCAATATCTATAAATAGACAAAGGCTGAAATTTTTATTTTGTCAGTTGAGTTCACCAAGGCAAAATCCTTTGATATTCATTCGAGTTGCAGGACTGCGAGTGGCGAAATCGCCATACCTTACCTGACAGGTTATAATCTTTTTTAAAAGAAAACTGATATGGCCTGCAACACACCAAAAGAGGCATTAGGACATTTGCGTAAAGTGTCGTCTCAGATCAGCCTGCGCGGTCCGTCCAGACTAGTCCGGAACTAAATTGTCCGTTTTTATGTAATTTTCTGCTTTGCGCAAGTCTAGTGTAGGACAAAATTTAATATAGCCGTAAAGTGCCGTCTCGGATTAGCCTGCGCGGACTGCGCAGGCTGATCCGAGCCGACACTTTCCGCAAATGTCCGAATGCCCCTTTTCGCCTGTTGCAAGCCATATCAGAACAGTATCTGTAATGACTATTTTGGCATACCAGCCTATCCTCTATTACTGTCACTATTTGGCTAAAGCAGGAATCGTATAGAACTTACGATCCCTGCGACAAAAAAATATTTAAGATTTCGAAAGCATTGTAGAAATTATTTTAATCGTTTCTAAATGCAAAATATTTTGCTATACATTTATGACTGACTACCATTCGGGGACACTGTATCTTTAACACCACGGCCGTTTAATTTTTAAAGGAATGAACCATGGAGAGCATAAAACAGGTCGTTTTGGTGTCTGATGTTGATCTAGGCAGTCAAAGGTTTTAAAAAAAATAATTATATATACATATATACTTGGTTGATATCCCCCTTCATTGTTCTGAAAGTAAATTTATTAATTCCTACATACTGAAGAAGCAATTCTGATAACTCACACTAGAGAACAACTTATCTAAAATAATTTAGTACAATCTTCAATTGTAGTGTAGACCTATCGACCTTTAGCAGAGACTGGAACAACGGACGAATTGCGATAAGTAAATACCGCGGCATTTACCATGATTTGAAACTTTTAGAAAAAGAAGCAAATGCTTGGTACTCTCTATTTGTCAAACTTTTTTCCAATTCTCAGTTTCGCTCAAGAAAGTAAGTCTTAGATAACTTGCAAAAATGGCTGAGTCACAGAGCCTTAATACATGACTATCCACTCTGGACAGCCAAATTGCGGAAGGCTCGTTGCACCTTTATGTATGCGTATACATGCCTGTAGTTTATTTGATTTGTTACTGAGACAAATTGAAAACACTCGTGCAAGAAAAACTACAACATATTTTCACAATAAGGAATGACTTTCTATTGTGCGATCCAGCTATTTAAGCAGCTTCGGTCAAATCCGGTGGTTTTCCCAACCGCGGCTATGTAGAATGGTAGATACGCCCCTACAAAGTTGTGCGAGTAAACTTTCGTCCATTTACTTTTCGAGTAAACCAGTCAACAGAAACAAATGGGGTTTTATGATCCAACTATTTCTGTCAGTGCATTTATTTTACGGAAAGCCTTTCACAGAAGGTTAACAACAGCTGACGCTAGCCTTTAAACGAAAGGGTTTCCTTTTCTTAGGGACAAGAATCCGAAAGGACGGGTCATACAATTTGTAAAAGACCCCATTTCGAAAAAATAGGCAGTAGATCTATTTGTATATGATACGTACACGTCTTAGAAATGAGAAAAGGTTTACCAAGAGTGAGAATAGTGAATATTTGTCAAAGCTGAAAAGAATTTAAGGCATGTTTTGATTTTTTGATTTTAGTCCTTGGTCGGAACATAAATTACCTCAGTGTTTGACCTTCGTTTGTGCAGTCAAGGAATCTTCAGCATTGTATCCCTACGCACAGGCTGATTGTCATTCTTAAAAGTTAAATATAACCGACGCGATAAGTCTTTTAAAGCAATCTTACATAAAAGCAGAATCGTGAAAGTGTTTCATTACCTGTAGACAACATGATGAAAACTCTTACTCTGCAGAAGGCATGGAGAAGACGTTCTTGGTTCCCGTTCTGGTCTTATATACGCCGTGGAAACGGGTAGTCAATTTACAGGTGCATAGCCACGGTCTTTTCTGGAAGGATTCGCCGGTACAATGCTGCTCGTTTAATGTTGTTCAGAATACGGAGGAAGATGCAATAAATAAGACAAGCACAGAGAACATTTTCAGATTGTCTTTGACTTCCAGTACTTCTCTAATATACCTTGTTGCAGGCAAGTAAAATAAGAGCGCCAAGACGTTAGCGAAAAGGGTCAAAATATTTATAGCCCATCTGGTGATTTCAATGCTGTTTATATGGTCAGGAGCCTTAGATTTGCCTCACAAATATTTGTAAGTGTTTATAATAAGGAAGGCCACCATGACGACGATCAGTATTCTTAAAAAGATCTTAAAGAGGCCTAGATCTACTCAAGGATCACATGCATACATTTTTTTTTTAATAAAGATGTTTTTCGGTTTTGTTCTTATGGCAACCATAGACTTAATCCTCGACCACACAATCACACCCAGTTCAAACGACCTTGAAGAAGAATGCTAGATCTATTTAAAACGTGGGAAAAATAGAAGAATTGCTGGTATGGATCCAGCATTTTCTCCTTTTCCCACAATGTTTTTTACCTGACTGAAATCATCATTTGAGCTACATTTGATTTGTCCTCTGCAAGTGCTTTGAATCTGGTCATGTCCAAAATTTTCTCGTTTGGTAGAGAATTAAATGAAAATGATTCTTTGAAAGAATGCTGAAGGGAACCATATAGCATGATCATTTTTGTGTTGTAAAATTGGTGCAATAGATTTTAATTATGCAACGAAACGCGAAAAGATCTAGATCTACAGACAGGCATAATTTAACCTCCTTGCCTAGGGCAAGAAGAACCGATAATCGGACAGCATGTTCAAAGCAATCTGATCTTTATCTGCACTTTCTGCTGAAGCACTTCAAAATTGCGTTTGGCCTCTGTTATTTTGGCTCCAATAAAATATTAAATCATACAACAGACAACTAATAAAACTACCTGTAGTGAATTTTCTTTATTACATAAAAATATAAAACAATAATGGCACAAAATGCCTTTGTGTGAAAAACAGATCCCTAATTCAAGTTTATGTGGTGAGTTATGAGTCAAATGGAAGCTGTGATTTGATTTTCAATATTTTAAGTATCTTTGTAAACCAAGGTACATAACTCAAAATGTTGTTGACAACAATACAAAAATTTGAATAGGATTCCTCCAAAAAAAAATCTGGGAAGCAGTTACAATGACAGGGACTGATTGCTCTGGTTTTTCATGTCATTGCTGTATTAATAACAATCATTTATATGGAAAACATGGGAAACTACGTGTACTCGAGATTTACCTCTAGTACAAATGAATGACCTTGACCTGAGAGAATATAGGAGACATTTGACCTTTCCCTTCCAACCATGATATACACATACATTCCTAAATAGTGTCACAGCTTAACCCCTCAATAAACAGTCTGATCAACAAAAAAAATTAGAATTTAAAATACTGAAAGCATTTAAAGTCAACAACCAAATGTAGCTCAGATTGTGGATTTCTTTTTTTAATGATAGAAAACAGTTGTGAGAAAAGGAGAAAATATTGGTTACCAACATTTTCGTCTCTTCCCACTGTTTTCCAAAGCCTTCTTCCTTAGAACTGTTATAACAGGATTGTCTGGTGAAGGACTACAGAGTAAATAGATACACATGGATGCAACTCTTCCGTCCATTCAATACTTCAACCCCTTGAACAGGCTAATCACATATGCATGATTATTACTGAAAAGCTAGCATAAAGTACAAGCATAGGAGCAATGCTCTGAGAAAAGAGGGTTTAATGCATCTAAGTGATTCATTATACCAAGTAAGTCATCAGAAAATCATGGATCCATGAAATCCATTTTGTCTAGCAAGACTGAATCATGAGGTAGAATGGTCCTTGGACATGCAGAAAATTTACGAAAAGCAAAAAGTTTTGACCCATGTGAGCCTGCACAGACTGGGCAGGCTGACATGGGTCAATACTTTCTGCAGATGTATTAAGCCCCTTTTCACAGAGCCTGGCTCATTAAATCATAGCATCTGCAGCAAGAGAATAACCTGACAAATATGCATACTTCATAAACCATACTTTCATCTGTTTCTTGATATATCATAGCATTTTGTAGGAATTCTGAAAAGCGAGATATTATTCATGCAAACAGCATTTTTTTTTTTCTTTGACATAAGCTAACAACAGGAAGTAAAGGGGGCTGGCCAAGTCTTTGCCAGCCTTCACTTTAGCCTTTTGCTACAGTGTCTCAGTAAAGCACAATTTATAGATTTTCCCCACATTACAGACCCAAATCATTGAAATATCAAGGGGTCAAAGCAAAGTGAAGTCTATATTCAAGATGTGACAGCAATTTTGTTATGTCAGATGTTGACCTACACTGGTAATGAGTGTTGTGGATTGCACCTGGACATGATATTTCCATTCCCTCTGATCATTACTTTTTAATATTAAACACATCAATTTTTTTGTCACTTAGTTATGTAACTAAGTCACCAACAGGTCCAGAAACTGTGTGTCTTCTTTCAGAAATTTCTCCCAGGGTTTCCCATGGACTTGCTTATATTTGACCCACTTTGAATAAATTAAAGAAGGCAAAAGTTTAAATTTTAGGGGGCATAAGGAAAATTCGGGAGTCTAAGTTCAAAGACAGGAAAATCCTTATCTCCTTGTCTTAACCTTATGCCATATGCTGCTGCATTTTAAGTCTCTGGGAAAAAAGGCTCTTGTTATCAACATTGTTGGAAAAAAGAAAATGCTGGGATCAAGCATTTTTTTTCCTTTTTCTCCACAATGTTTTTCTAACATTTCAAGAAAAATCTCATTATCTGAGTCATACTTAGTTTGTCTAATGCAAAATGCTTTCAACATGGTCATGTGTTAACATTTTGTTACTTGGTAAAGGGTCTACAAAAGATCTACTTCTAACATATATTCCTTTATTTTACAAATTATGTTTTGTTTCTCTTTCCAACATCATGACCTGATTATGTTTAAGTATACCATGTGTAAGTTTCTCTACAAAAAGCAACTAATTAAATAGAAATAGCACTGCTTGAAATAAGGGGCACTATGTTCTGTATTATTTGCTTGCTAAAGGTTCCTTCCTTTTCAAAACAAGTGGACCAACATTATCCCCACATTCTTCATTGTGTTTATTGTGGCTTCCGTCACATATAGGAAACTGGAATGAGATAAAGAAATAAAAGATGAATCCCAACATCTCTTTGATAATAACAAATGAACCCTTAAAGGTCCTAACACAACTACATTTGCATGTGCTGGCAGGGCAGATCAAGATTAGACAGCATACAATGTTAACTCTGATGTCTGATGTACATTGTACACCATGCTGAAACTCTATAAACAAACACAAACCATAAAATTGCACTTATTTGGGTCTCTTTTTCTAGGTGAAAATGTCTGTTGGGTTATTTCGTGCTCTCCCAAATTAAAGGTTTTCAGCAGACAACTTTAAATTCATCCTGTCAAATACTGTAGGTTTAGTAAACAATACCGAGCTAAATCAACTCATATGAAGAAGGGTTTGGAATACATTGAGAAAATGCTGGTGATTTATCCAGGTGGCACACTTTTTGACAAAATGTGACCCATTTTCAAACTTGTCCTAGTTACCTTCAAGACAAACATTCTGACCACTTTTCATGATTGTTGGTCTGAAATGTGGCATTTAAAGAGCACACAAAGTTCAAAGGTCCCTGTGACTACTTTTTTGGCGCAACATTACTAATTTTCTGAAATATCATTACAACAAACATTCTGACCGTCTGCTATGAGTATCTGGCTAAAGATGTGCCCTCTTCAGTGCACATAAGGTTTTTCTAAAATTTGACCTACTTTTTATGCAATGTGACCACACTTGTCTGAGATATTATCAAATGAACATTTAGACTATTTCTGACCAACTTAAATGAGTATTTGACTGAAAATGTTGCATCTAGAGTGAACACAAGGTTTTTCTAAAGTTTGTCCCAGTGACCTACTGTTTGACCCAACATTTGAACTTGTATGAGATTTTATCATGAGATTACTTCATGCTTATTGAGGGGTACAATTTCATATATTTATGATTATATACCATGTATATGTATTTTGCTGTATTGTGGGATATTGGCCTTTATTTACTAATAAACTATTATTGTATTGTATCAAGACAAAAACATTCTGACCAACTTTAATTAGTATTTGACCAAAAACGTGCACACATTGTAGTTTTTGACACCCCTGCCAACACACGACTGACAGTGCACAATGGACAAGGCATGATTACAAAAGCTCACAGGGTCATTAAAACATGGGGTAGTTTTGTAAAGGGTTAATGTCTGAAGCATCATTGTTTTATGAGCGAATTACAGAATGTTTTAAACCATTGCCATATTATCAAAAATCATGTTTCTGTCAACCTCTCCAATTGTTTCAAGTAAGATTGAAAATATTTTATGCAGGTGGTGGGTGTGGAGTACATGTAGTTGCATTTTGTTTTCTAGACAACAGACATTGGATTAACCCTTTACTAGACAAGAACATTTTAGACCCAAACAATCCATTTTGACAGCCTTTACAGACACATCAAATAAGGCCCTAATGATGAAAGTTGTTGGAGAGAGGTCAGAAAACATAGTTGGAAAAGGAGAAAAAGCTGGTTTCTAGCATCTTCTCCTTTTCCTACAGTGTTATCAAAAGCCTTAGCCATCACAATATTAACCCTTTACCCAAACAATCCCAGATTTTAACAACCCTGAGTAGGAGGGCTTTTGAAAACATTGTAGGAAAAGGAGAAAATGGTGCCAGCATTTTTCCACTTTTTCGACAATCTTTTCTATCCTATCAGAACCAATTCTCATTATTTTAGCCACATTCAATTTGTCGTATGCAAATGCTTTAAATTTGAATGTGTCTAAAATTTTGCCATTTGGTAAAGACTGAAAAGATTTAGGTAAACACTAAGAATCCATATGCTCACCTTTTTCGATCTCCAGCAACGGCAATATGACACTTTGTCTCCAAGTTCCTCAATATCCACCATATTTACAACTTTTGAGCACTCTTTCTGAATCTTTAAATTCACTCTCTGGTCCTTGGGTGCAGGCTTGGATCGGAAGGCTTGATATGTGACATAGCTTAACAGAGACAAGGCGCCAATTACAGGGAGAATCTGTAACCACTCTTGGCCTAAATAGTAAAATGATAAAAGGTGATAATACTTCATAGCAATTAACTGTGAATTGAGGGAAAAGAAATTACTCTTTAATATAATATAGACAATAATCCTAGGTCTTGACAAGCCTGAGGAAGAAACCTTTTGAAAACATTTTGGGAAAAGGATTAAATGCTGGTAACCAGCATTTTCACCTTTTGCCACAATGTGTTCTACCATATCATGGTCAAATCTGATTATTTGAGCCAAATTTAGTTTCTCATCCGCAAATGCTTTTAACCCTTTACCACACAATGACAACTTTTAACGCCCCTGAAAAAGAAGGCTTTTGAAAACATTGTGGGAAAAGGAGAAAATGCTGGTTACCAGCATTTTCTCCTTTTCCCACAATGTTTTCTACCCTATCAAAGAAAAATCATTTCATATGAGCCACATTGAAACTGTCATCAGCAAATGCTTTCAATTCGGACAGGTCTAAAATCTTGTCGTGTGGTAAAGGGTTAATTCTTCACCACAAGACAAAAATGTAAACTTGTCCAAATTCAAAGCATTTGTAGTCGACAGGTTAAATGTGGCTCAAATCCAATGTTTCTTTGCGTGAGTAGAAAACCATAATTTTCTTCTTTTCCCAAAATGTATTCAAAAGGCTTTTTCCTCATGCTCTTTAAAACCAGAGATCGTATATACGCATCTATATATATGATCCCTGTTAAAACTCGGTATTCTGTGGTACAGGATTAACAAATACAAGTCAAAATTTGTTTTTGTCTAGTGAAGAGTTATACACTTATATGGCAAACCATTTATACAATACCCTTGTGTGGTTATAGAAATGGAGAATATATATATGAATCAAGTCTGACAAACATTTTCTCCAATAATATGGTCTACTATTCAAATACAAACCACAATCATTTTAACCACATTCAATTTGTCTTCTGCAAAATTATATACTTCCAACTAAAGGAGTTGAAAATTTTGTTCTCTGGTAAAGAATTATAGGTAGAAACTGAGAAAATCACTGAATGACTGTAAGGTGTTAAACACTGTTTTCAAAATTATTTCAATTTTAAATATGGTGGCAGCAGTGCACCTATCCATGCTTTGCTACAGTTTATTTCACCAGTACTTCACACATTATTCTTCCCAAGCGACTGGCTGTCCTGTACACTACCAACTGGGCTACAAATAATACAGGCTCCAACAAATAACAGTTTTTCAAAGCACAAATGAGAAATGATTCAAAGAATGCTCTGCTTAAACTTTCATACAAAATCCACGTAGCAATTTTGAGGCTATTTGACCATTATGTCTCTAGATCCAACAGAGTAAATCAATTATGATACAGTCTGATCTTCATCTATGCTGTCTGCAAATTGACAAAGCATTCTACCTTGCTATTATGAAGGTAAGAGTCAATACACAAACGAATAAAATGTTTGGTGCACAAAGAGGTAAAATAAATCAGACTGTTGACTTTTGTATTAATTTACACTTCAATAGTCAATAAATACACAGTTAAAGCAAAACATGGAAGAAAGATATTATGTGCAAAAAAATAACAAAAATGAATCATACCTTGGGATAACATTATACCTCACTTATTGACTTGACTATTCCTTAACAATTGACTACCACCTTCTATGATTATGTATTTGGCACAGATTTAAGTTGACAAAAAGGTCAAGACTGGTTTTCAACTTTTCTCAATGACTTTTAAGACAGAACTGGTATTGAAGGCTTATTGTTTTTGTCTGTTATACAAGATTTATGCACAGTCAGTGAGCCTTTACTCTTCAATCCTTTACCATACCAATCCCGACCTTAAACAACCATGATAAAAATGGCTTTTAAAAATATTGTGGGAAAAGGAGAAAATACTGATAACCACCATTTTCACTGTTTCCCATTGTGTTTTCTATCCTATAAAAGACAAATCTTGCCATATCAGCAGTATCTAATTATATTTGTGGCCTGCAAATGTTTTCAATTTGGACAAGTCTAAAACTTTAATGGTTTGTTAAAGAGTTAATGGACTAAAATAAATTTGTACTGGGTCATGCTGAAATCAGTTGCAGACAAGTCAAAGATGATTTGTTTTTGAAAGGACCGGAAACAGTGTGGGAAAAGGAGAACATGCTGATTAAAAGCAATTTCTACTTTTCCCACAATGATTTCAAAAGCCTTCTTCCTAAAGATGATAAAAACAGGAATGCACACTGCATTTTGTAAAGTGTTAAAGTGTTACAATGATTTCAAAAGCCTTCTTCCTAAAGATGTTAAAAACAGGAATACACACTGCATTTTGTTAAGTGTTAAAATTTAATAGATTTACTGCTGAGTCACTGAACCATTGATAAAATGACAAAGTTCTACACTTAATTCAAGATGCTGAATTGGTCACAAATGTTGGAATCTGTATCTGGGTAGAAAACATTGTGAGTAAAGGAGAAATAGATGGTTTCCAGCTTCGTCTCCTATTTCCACAATGTTTTCTACTATTTTCTTTCAAAAGGTTGTTAAAACATGTAATTGTTTGGTAAAAGTTTTGTTCTCAGATGGCTTTGCCCTTATAGAACTTGTTTTTGCTGACTGCCTAGATCATGATTAGATTACGAAGACTATGCAGTTAGGTACTAAAACTGTAATATCTAGGCTTTTCATGAAATACTTTGCCCCAAGCGATCTTTATATGGTAGTCATAAGAGAATTACATCGCTTTTCAGCTGCCTTAAAATATTTGTTACATTTAACCCTTAGGCTGCTAAGCGCGACTTAGTGACCTTTTGTGGACATTGTAGGTCAAGATCAGACTGCACAGAATGTGCAGTCTGATCTTGCATCTACACTGTCCAATATGGAGGTTTTTTTTTTACAAAAATGAAGTTTGAAGTAGCATTATTCGGGTTTTTACTATCGGCTTGAAAGTTTGATTTAAGTTAATTAGTAGGATAAAGGTTAATATGACGGCCAAAGGATTTACTCTTTACATAGGCCATTGTTCTATCACGGGATAAAGAATTTTTCATTGGTCTATCGGTAGAATAAGTCTGTACACCGAATAAGTCTGATGTCAGTCATAATACGGCAACGCCCTAATTTTCATTTTACCGAAACTCCGCCCCATTCGGCAAAGCTTTTTACAAACTATTTCTCTTTTCTCACAATGTTTTCTACTCTATATTACACTTAGATTTCAATACACACTTTGAAATGTCGTCTAAAATTTCTTTAAATTTGGACAGTCCTTTATTTTTTGTCATCTCGTAATGGGTTAAACGTGGTTTGAAAATGTCAAATTGGTCGCCCGCTTAATGCACAGTTCCTGACTAGATTTGTGTAACTATAAACTCCGCCCATAGGCGGTATCGGATAAAAATAGACATCAGACTTAAACGGTGTACAGACTTATTCGGTGGACGTTTAACTTTTACCTTGGTCTATCACGGGATAAAGAATTTTTCATTATCGGACACCGTTACTATAAATAGCACATTGACAATTCCCTCTTTATCCTATATAGGATAGAGAATCAACACTGCTATTTATAGTAACGGTGTTGAAAATTTCACTATTCCGTAATACATACAGGCGATGCACCAATATGCTTTTATAAGTGTTCAATGATCGACCAAGGAAAATTTTAGTATTCTCTGTTGGATCAATGGAACTTCAAAGGCCTGTGCTCTTTACAAGAAGGTAAAGTTTTAGACTTGTCCAAACTGAAAGGTTTTGTAAACAATTTAAATGTGACTCAAAAGACAAGGTAGAATAATGAGAAAATGATGGTATCTAGCATCTCTTCCTTTTCACAATGATTTTAAAGTCTTTTTTATCATGGTGGTAAAAACATGGAACTGTTTGGGAAAGAATTAACCCTATACCACACAATCCCGACTTTTCATGACCCTAACAAAGAAGTCTGTTGAAAACACTGTGAGAAAAGTAGAAAATGCATTTTTACCTTTTCTAAAACAAATTTCAATTTTTCAGTTGCATCTATTTTGTCGTCTGCAATTGCTTTAAATTGGGACTACGGTAGTCTAAAATTTTGTCATTTGGTAAAGAGTTCAATACCGTGACACACATACTTTTCCATTTCAATTTTCACTTGAAAGGATCTTTGTTTTATTTCCAAAGGAGTTATGTTGGAAAATGCCAGTGGAATATCTTAACCCTTAACTCTTTACCAAACAACAAAATTCTGGACTTGTCTAATGTGACAGCATTTGCAGACAACAGATTAAATATTACTCAAATCATTAATTTTGTCTGTGAATAATAGGTAGAAAACATTGTGGGTAAAGGAGAAAATGCTGGTTACCAGCATTTTCTCCTTTACCCACAATGTTTACAGAAGCACTCTTTTTTTTTAGAGTTGTTTAAACTCTGGATTGTGTTGTGAATTGTTAAGCTGCGAAGTGCTTATCAAGGTACCTTTTTTGGACAGTATTGATCAAAATCAGAATGTGCAGTTTGATCTTGAATCAACATTGTGTAATACTGTCAGAGTTAGATTTTTATCCCTGCAAAATGAACGATATTTGGGGTTTTACCGATGACTTGAAATTTCCTGACATTTATTTAGTAGTTTAATGGTTTAAATAAAGAATCAATTAACCAAAATTAATACTCTACATCTCTTTTGGATGTATTTCATATAACACACAAAACAAACAGTTCGACAGTTGAGGAGGAGAAGTAGGATAATTCTCAATGGGAAACCGTGTGGAAAAAGTCAATTTTTGCCGATTGTGTGAGTGACAAACATTAATGAGTAAAAGATACCATTGAAGATGGGGGAAGAAAAAAGTGTATGAGTCATGCGCTGTAAAAAAGGGGGCTTAATACATCTGCAAAAAGTATCGACTCGGGTCAGCCTGCACAATCCACGCAGGCTGACCTGGAACAAAAGTTTTTGCCATTGGTCAATTTCTGCATGTAAAAGGACCATTCTACCCCAGGATTCAGCCTGTTATTAAACAAAATGGATTTTACTGACCCATTATTATGAGATGACTTGCTTGGTATAATGCATCACAGAAATGCATTAAGCTCTCTTTCGTCAGAGCATGGCTCATATAATAGTGATAGCATTATACATAATGGTTGAATATGACGCACAATATGTTGCCAGCCATTAAAGAGATGGCAGGAGTATTGGGACAACTAGGCTGAAACATATTGTGAGGCACTGGTCTTTATATGGAAGCATGCTAGGAATTATCACACAGGTAACATGCTTACATTAGAAAGATGCTTTACTATCATTCTGTACAGAATATTTTCAAACCAAGAATAAACTGTAGCACTTTCAATTACACAAAGAATGCAAATTGAAAGAAAAGAAAAACATTAATTTCATTTAGTACGAAAAGGAGGACTTGCAGCAAGTTGCTTGCAACAGAAAATTGCTCCTGTTTAAACAATGTTTCCAAACTGCCGACAAAGAATTTTTTCTGCAATGCTTGTCAAATCTTAACATTCTTTTAGACAACATTTTATTCCTTTATCATGAAGTATTTGAGATGTGTCTATATTGACATATCATTTCCAAATAACAAAATGCAGCTGGTGACCCAACATTTCCTCCTATTCCCACGATATATTCTACCTTTTAAAAGTCAGTAACAGTCACTAATCCCTATCACTTAGGCCAAAATAAAATATATATGTGGTTCCGGTTACCAACCCGTGCATTATTTTTACGCCCAGCAACCCTAAACATATTTTCACCTGTTGACTGTTGATGGTTAAATATTTAATCACACTGTAACATTATCATTGTCCTTGGAAAATTCAGATAGTACTAGGTTGTTTTACCTCACTTAATTATCCCTACAACATGTTTGGCAAAAAAATAAGATAAAAAAAAAATTCCTACCTACAGACCCTAATTCTCAAAAGTATGTAACCTGCACCACACATCTATCTGAGCAACGCTCTGTAAACGCTACTTTAACACCATACATGACCAAATTTAGAACTCATCAAAATATTTATCAAGACAAACATTCTGAATAGTTTTCAACTTAATTGAGAAATAAATGTGGCCTCTAGAGTGTCCTAAAGGTATTTCTTTAATTTCACCTAGTGACCTAGTTTATGATCCCAGGTGACCCAATTTCAAACTCATCCAATATTTCATAAAGACAAACATTCCGACCAATTTTCAAATCAATTGAGCAAGAAATGTGGCCTCTAGAGTGCCCTAAAGGTATTTCTTTAATTTGACCTAGTGACCTAGTTTATGATCCCAGATGACCCAAATCCAAACTCATCCGAGATTTCATCAAGACAAACATTCTGACCAATTTTCAAGTCAATTGAGCAATAAATGTGGCCTCTAGAGTGCCCTAAAGATATTTCTTTAATTTGACCTAGTGACCTAGTTTATGACCTGAGGTGACCAAAATTCAAACTCATGTAAGATTTGATTAAGACAAATATTCTGACCAATTTTCAAGTCAAATGAGCCAAAAATGTGGCCTCTATAGTGCCCTATAGGTATTTCTTTGACCTAGTGACCTAGTTTATGAGCCCAGTTGACCCAAATTCAGACTCATGTGAGATTTAATCAAGACATACATTCTGACCAATTTTCAAGTCAATTGAGCAGTAAATGTGGCCTCTAGTGTGCCCTAAAGGTATTTCTTTAATTTGACCAAGTGACCTAGTTTATGACCCAGGTTGACCCAAATTCAGACTCATGACCCAGGTTGACCCAAATTCAGACTCATGTGAGATTTTATCAAGACAAACATTCTGACCAATTTTCAAGTTGATTGAACAAAAAATGTGGCCTCTAGAGTGCCCTAGAGGTATTTCTTTAATTTGACCTAGCAACCTAGATTATGACCCCAGGTGACCCAATTTTGAACTCATCTTAGATTTCATCAAGAGAAACATTTTAACCCTTAATTTCATCAAGAGAAACATTTTAACCAATTTTCAAGTTAATTGAACAATAAATGTGGCCTGTAGAGTGCCCTAGAGGTATTTCTTCTATTTGACCTAGTGACCTAGTTTATGATCCCAGTTGACCTAAATTCAGATTCATGTGAGATTTTATCAAGACAAACATTCTGACCAATTTTCAAGTCAATTGAGCAAAACATGTTGCCTCTAGAGTGCCCTAAAGGTATTTTTTAATTTGACCTAGTGACCTAGTTTATGATCCCAGGTGAACCAAATCCAAACTCATCCGAGATTTCATCAAGACAAACATTCTGACCAAATTTCCGGTCATTTGAGCAATAAATGTAGCCTCTAGAGTGCCCACAAGGTATTTCTTTAATTTGACCTAGTGACCTAGTTTATGACCCCAGGTGACCCAATTTTGAACTCACTGAACATGTAGTGCTCAGGTGGGCTAACAAACTTAGGACAGGTTCACTACATACCAAATATCAAAGCTCCAATTCTTCCAGTTTCATAGAAGAAGAATTTTAAAGTTTTCCCTTTTTTGTTCTTATGTTCAATCTTGTGACCCCTGGGGCGGGGCCAGTTTTTGACCCCAGGGGCATCATATGAACAAACTTGGTAGAGGTCTACTAGGAGATGCTACATACCAAATATCAAAGCTCTACACCTTCCAGTTTTAGAGAAGAAGAATTTTAAAATTTTCCTTCTTTGTTCCTTTGTTCTAACTTGTGACCCCCGGGACGGGGCCAGTTTTGACCCCAGGGGCAGCGTATGGACAAACTTGGTAGAGGTCCATTAGGAGATGCTACATACCAAATATCAAAGCTCTATGCCTAACAGTTTCAGAGAAGAAGAATTTTAAAGTTTTCCTTCTTTGTACCTATGTTTAAACTTGTGACCCCCGGGGCGGAGCCAGTTCTGACCCCAGCGGCATCGTATGAACAAACTTGGCAGAGGTCCACTAGCAGATGTTACATACCAAATATCAAAGCTCTATGCCTTCCGGTTTCACAGAAGAAGAATTTTAAAGTTTTCCTTCTTTGTTCCTATGTTCGAACTTGTGACCCCCGGGGCGGGGCCAGTTTTGACCCCAGGGGCATCATATGAACATACTTGGTAGAGGTCCACTAAGAGATGCTACATACCAAAAATCAAAGCTCTACGCCTTCTAGTTTCAGAGGAGAAGATTTTCAAAGATTTCGCTATTTTTTTCCTTTTGGTTGCCATGGCAACCAGAGTTATGGGTGGAATTCAATCTCTTGAACAACTTTGGTAGAGCTTCACCCAAGGAACATCCCTGCCAAGTTTCATCAAGATTGGCCCAGTGGTTTAGGAGGAGAAGATGTTTAAAGAAATTGTGGACGACGGACATTGGGCGATCACAAAAGCTCATCTTGAACACTTCGTGCTCAGGTGAGCTAAAAAGTGGTTAGGCCTAAAAAAATAAATATCTGTGTTTAGGGTTTCCGGACTCCACCTAGAAAATGCTGCCGACCCTAAACTTTTTATGCCGCAATTAAAAAAAAAATTGGGGTGTGATTTCAGTACATGGTCCATGTAAAAAGTTTCTAGAAAAAAAAAATAAAATCTCTACCTAACCTACCTACAGTATCTCGGACCGTAACCCTAAACACAGATATTTGTTAGGCCTTATTATGGATCCATAATAATGTGATGGCCTGCTTGGTGCCATGGATCACGGAGACATTAAGTCACCTTTTGCCAAAGCCTGGCTTATTTTGTTTTGGCCTTATCCCTATACCAAACAATGAACTTTATCAAGTCCATACTGAAAGCATTTGCAGACCACAAATCAAAAGTAGCTCAAAAGATGTTTCTGTCTTTGAAATAGTAGAAAATACCATCCAGAATTTAAATGACCCTGAGGAAGTAGCCTTTCAAAAAACATCATGGGAAAAGGAGAAAATGCTGGCAAGCATTTTCTCCTTTTTCCCACAATATTTTCTACCCTATCAAAAATAAATCCCATATTTTGAGCCACATTCAAATTGTTGTCTGCAAGTGCTTTCAATTTAGACTAGTCTGCAGTTTTGTCTTTTGAGAAAGAGTTAAACGTTTAACATTTTCTAATAAAACATCTGAACTTATTGAGTATTCCGTAGCAGCAAATCATGGAAAAACAGAATTTCAGTTCTGACTAGATTTCAACAAATTTCACTTCAAACATTGTATTTTACCCCAAATTGACTCATTCTCCTGCCAATGTAATAAATTTTGGTCTGAAACTATAATATATTTAATATTTATGAAAAGCAAAATTTAAGGCTACTTTTGACAGTGGGTAAATTTCACAGTACTGTAACTCTTACAGAGTCATGTTGAGTCAAATACGGTTCTAATAGAAGAAACCCTGAAAAATCAATTTTATAAAAAGTTTCTTTTAAGAAAATAAGCATGAAATTATGCATTTCAGGAATATATTATAATTTCCGGTCAAAAGGTATCACTACAGAGTTCGAGTTTGTCATTTTGAGGTGAACTACAGCATAGGGGTCCGTAGTTTGATTCCTGGCACCCATAGACTATATACTATAAACAAGGGATTTAACTGTATGCAGTCCGTTACTCGCCCCCGGTTACAAAAAACAACGTATCTTTTCTACCCCATCAGTTATTCTCCTATTTTTTTCTACAGCTGAGAGCTAAAACATTTTTCTACCAGAAAAACACAACTGTTTGTCAGTGGCTAAATGCAGTCTGGCTGATACATTCGCTCGAACGTGTAAACTCGCTCAAAAATCTGCTCCATTGACACGGGTTCATACATCCGTTTTCAAGATATAAAATGCACTTTAGATCCAATGAAACGCAGCATTAGCGGCACCCACCCTTTAAACATGTTTAAAAATACTACTGACCTATAGTCTTTATCTTCAATAACGACGAAACGCCTCAGAATTCGTTGAATTTGTGATCCACGTTCTTATTTCGAACAGCTGCAGCCATCTTCTGTCATGTGGCATTGTTTGGAACGAGAAATTTCATCGGTTGATATGTACTAACAGTAGTGAATTCAACCAATGAAATTACGTACAGCTGCTCACACCTTTTTGTCACGTGATAGTACGGTGACACTGTTTGGAACGAGAAATTTCATTGGTTTATATGCGCGAACGTCAGTGTCGAATGTACGAACCCGTGTCAATGGCGAAGATTTTTGAGCGAGTTTACAAGTTCGAGTGAATGTATCAGCTAGACTGCATTAGCCACTGACAAACAGTTGTGTTTTTCTGGTAGAAAAATGTTTTAGCTCTCAGCTGTAGAAAAAATTAGGAGAATAACTGATGGGGTAGAAAAGATACGTTGTTTTTTTAACCGGGGGCGAGTAACGGGCTGCATACAGTTAAATCCCTTGTTTTAGTCTATGGGTGACAGGAGTCAAACTACGGACCCCTATGAACTACAGTGAAACTCGGTGAAATTTGGTCATAGGTCAAATTTGGTTTTTCCATGGACCGCTGCAAAAAAAAATAGATTTGTAAGTAACTGGACGAAATATGTCATGAAATTCTCTGATCTTATCAAAGATCGGAATCTTAATTATCACACTGCTCCAGTATGTTCACATCATCACAACTTTTTAGCTGCATCAACAGTGATTATGTCATATGAACTTTTCATTATTAAAAATAAAACAAACCAAGATATCCAGTTGGGCACAAATTGGGTTGAAAAAGAGTACTAAGGAATTTAACAGTAAAAATGATATTTCCTTTAATAGCATGCATAATTTCTTGGGGTTTTTTTTTTTGCATTTTCAAAATTTACAGCAGTGACAGCGTTGTTTTTTTTTGCATTTTTAAAATTTACAGCAGTGGCACCGTTGTTTACATTCGTATAAGCCGCTAAAACAAAGCAATGATGTCATTCACTTCATAATTCCCAAGAAAACTCTGACAACATTTCTGGTTCCATATCAGGTACCCCTCGAAAATCGGTCGGTCTTGTTTTGACCGGTTCAGCTGCTAACTAACGATCATGAGTGAACTTTACAAAGACACACGACTTACCTGACAGCCTTGCGAATCCCATAACTGAGCTTGGAATTGGAATGTTTTTCAAATAGTTGGGCAGAGTTTGTTTTATCAGAAGAGCGAATGATTCCATTATCTTGAGAAAGTTTGGAATCAATTTTACCATAGATGTTTGATATTTTACCTCAAACGTTTCGATGATCTTGATGGTTTAAATAATTTCCGAATAAATATTAGGATAGCCATCATCATCAACCTTAATTTCACCGACTAAAACGAAAATAATGCTTTGAAAACATTTGAAACGGCCACCCATGTGTCCATTAATATATTCATCAAATCATGTGTCTGTCTGTCTGCCCGGACATTTGTACGGACATCCATCCATCCATCTATTCGTTTTTCCATTCATTTATCAATCCATCCATCCATCCATCCAATCCATATATCCATCTATCCTATACAGCGGCTCTTTCTTTCTTTCTTTCTTTCTTTCTTTCTTTCTTTCTTTCTTTCTGTTTGTCTGTCTTTCTTTCTTTCTTTCTGTCCGTCTGTCCGTCCGTCCGTCCGTCCGTCCATCCATCCATCCATCCATCCATCCATCCATTCATTCATTCATTCATTCATTCATCCATCCATCCATCCATTGCTATTTCTTTGCATGTCTCTCTGTATATCTTTTTCTGTCATTTTATCATACCTGGCTATAATGTTCATTGATGTGCTTATCTGAAGCGTGATGATAATTTTCTTATATAAAACCGTTAATACATTCTTCAGGGTTTTAGTCTGAAGTGTGCAAGGGAGACTACCCCATCGAGTAAGAGAACTTGCAGTGTTTCATAGATTTTTACACATTACATTCACTGCTGTTGTTCTTGATTTAATTTTCATGTACATAGAATAAATTTGTCACTATTTTGCTTATTTTTTGTGGTTACAATTTCAGCGTGTAAACAGATTATGTGTAAGCGTAATGAATAGTAAAAATGAGAATGGTGTCCGGACGGAAAAGTAAACGGATAGACAGATAATAAATGAGCCATGCTCTGCAAAAAGGGGGATTAATGCATCTCCGTGAAACATAATACCAAACAATCCATCACATAACAATGGATCCGTAATATCCTTTTTTTTTTTTAACAACCGACTTATACATGAGGTAGACTGGCTCTTGAACATACAGAAAATTGACCAATAGCAAAAAGTTTCGACCCAGGTCAGCCTGCGCAGATTGCGCAGGCTGACCTGGGTCGATACTTTTAGCAGTTGCATTAAGACCCCTTTTACCAGAGCATGGCTCAAATATAAGTTGCCATAAGGCAAACTACTAAATTTGTAGTAGCGGTCAGAAAATTTTGTGGTCCAAGTTCAAAGATACTGAGTGAAATCACTGAAAATTTGGCTAATGAGAAGGTCGTAGCGCCCATTAAGCACAACACGCATGTGTGTATAGAGAAAATCTGTGACCAGAGTTGTAAATCACAATATCAAATACATACATTGATTTTTCTCTAGGTATCTTTTCAATCTAAAATTCTGCTATGCTTAACACCCTCCCGCTCCCTAGGCACTTAATGCCTCGCTGTGCTTAAAAAAATTTTAATCCTGGCTACGCTGATATCAAGACAGTTCCCCAACAAGAAAGTTCCCCGAAATAAGTTTTCGAGACAGTTCCCTGGCAGATCTGGAGACAGTTCGCGACACTTTTGAAGACAGTCCCCAGACACTTTTGTTCCATGTCAAGTATTTGCTACTGATTATACTGATTGATGATCATGAGAATTAGAAATATTTGTAGATAATAGACTGTGTATTGTCATTGGATTATTTGTATCTTGTGATGAAGAATTCTATATGTAGATTGACAGACCAATACTTATGCTCTCATGGATGAATTTATGATGAAGTACTGAAAATAAGATACTTTTAACTCATTACCAAACAAGAAAATTTTGACTCATCCAAATTGAAAGCAATTGCAGAGGACAAATTAAAGGTGGCAAAAATGAAACAATTTTTCCTTGATAGAGCAGAAAACATTGTGGGAAAAAGAGAAAATGCTGGTTACCAGCATTTTCTCCTTTTCTCACAATGTTTTCAAAAGGCTTCTTCCTTAAGGTCGTTAAAAGTCGGGACTGTGTGGTAAAGAGTTAAACAGACTGATTGCCAGCATGAAATTTAGTAAAACGATATGTTTGGGTATATTTGGAGTTAACCTTTAAATTCTTTTGATAATTTGAATTTTATTGGGGTGTATGTCTTTATGTGTTCAAGAATTACATCAAAGAGAGCTAAGGGGGGGAGGATTCACATGAGTGAATTTTTTTTTTTCTGTTCACCTTGTATACTCCATCTAAAATCCTCCTGTTTTTACATATATTGTATACCATTGGAGAAAATGCAGGGTATTTCTATATTAATTGTTTGCTATTTGGCAATAAAATGTCGTCAAAATGTCCTGTCAAACAAAGCTGACTAAAGACATGTCACATGGCAATCATAGAAAATTAGAGATAATCTCACGGTGACCAAATGTACTTGTCAATCACAGGTACAATGTTTCAGTTAATCACAAATATCCATAAAATCCCTTATCAGTAATTTTCACTCATGATAACTATCATTTGACAAACAGCTTAAGTGTCGGGGAACTGTCTTCAAATTTGTCAGAGAACTCTCGAAAGCTCATGTCTGGGAACTGTCTTGTTGGGGAACTGTCTTGTTCCCGGCTACGCCTATGGATAAGTTGTGTTGATGTTGAGCGATCTGAGTGGCTCAATGAACTTATCCAGTCCTATACTGGCCACACTTTTGTTCCTTTGATGAAGTTCTTTAGGTTTAACAGTGTCAGAAGTAGTTGTAGGGGCCATAGGGCTCATATGAGCTTTGGCGTTGGGTGGCTCCAAAGACTTAGAAGAAGAAGGAATTTAGTGGTAATTGGTATAATTGCCAAGGGAGAAACGTAAAGTGTTTCTATTACTACAGGACTTCAAAAAAGGAATCCTTCCATCCAAGCTTAGTACTCAACCACTGATCTTGGACTGCTCAATTTCCATGCTACAGATTATACTACTCTACTAGGCATATATGAATACAGATACAGCTGATTAATATAGACATCTTAAGCATGTTTCATTGATCATTTTTATCATGTATCATTCTTCTTATCATATTTTGTTGTTTCAGATTTGAAGGAGCATTACAAATGACTTAAGTTGATATCAAGAATTGTGTTAAGAGGTCCAGAAATGGGAAAAGACAAAAAAGACAAGCACACTGGTGTTGGTGATGTTGTTGAAAACCTAGGTATACAGTCATATTTTTCAGGCCTTTCACAGGGTTCACATTTTGCGCCATTTACGAAAGAAATTTTAATTTGACATGGTAAAGTACAAGTAAGTGAATGGCACCTGTCACGGGTGATAATTAACCCTTTAGTTCTCAAACTCCCTTTCAAGCGCTGTTCTGTATATACATTAGATCTATTACCATAACAGACAATTTTAACAAGTAAATTTGTATTACTTGTAAGAAGAAGCTAGTGTCCATGTCAAAAACAAAACAAAAAAAAATCAATCTTTTGAGCTTTTTGAAGGCAAATACTGACTTGAAGGGTGAGATATTCTGCCAAGGAAGCAAGATAATGCTGAGAATGAAAGGGTTAACACTTAACTTGTATGACACACATATATCTGGTAATTACCTGTTAAATAAAGACGTTAAAACACATAACATGTTGAGCAATTTACTGGCATGAGATTTTTATTGGCAAACAACAAGTTATATTGGTTTTTGCATTGAAATTCATAGAAGTCTGTCGCCTTTTTTATTTTGCCGAACTTTGAACAGGAGAGAGCATATATGCTTCCATTTGTCAAATGAAAATATGATTTAAGAATGATCAATTCCTTCAATTAATCAATGAAATTTCAAAAATGACATAGTCCAAGCAGTCAAACGGCAATGTCTTTTTGATCAATTTTCAATAAATTTTGATCATTTTCGGGGTGAAAAATTAATCAGATTCTATCTTATAACCAAAGTGCATGAAAAAGAAAAGAAGAAAGACCCTAACTAGGATGGGAGTTGATCATTGACAGGCAAACAGGTATCGTATTGAGTGTAAAGGGTGTAAAATTTAATGAACCTTTTCCAATAATGTGATGGGCATGTCCATCAATAAAGATATGCATAATTGTTTACATACTTCACCGGTATGCTTAAAACCCTGATGCCACAGTTTGTAGTAAAAATTTTCAGCGGTAAATGTTATGATGACAATTTTAGAATTGTCTGCAATAAAACTGCACAAAGAAAACATCAAGGTATTGTCATAGCCCTGATGTCATTTGTGCCATTGTCATTGTTGTGGTAGGATAAAAAAAAATAAATATTTTTTAATATCTCTGTTGCTAGTGAAGATATTTACTTCAAAACTCAGACTAGTTCTTAACTATCAAAAGGGGATCCCATACAACAGGCACAGGTAACCATCAAAATATTTTTGACACAGTTATGCCCCTTTTTTTACTTAAAATTATTCACTAAAAGCCACTGCAGCCAAATGTTGGAATCCAGATGCGGTATTCTTGTTTTTTCAGTTACTACATGTATTATGTTGTACTTCACTCATTACTTAATTATTCATAGTCAAATTTTATTACTCCTCTACAGTTACCGTACAGGCCATTTTTAGACATATTGATAATTACACAAAAAACAGACTTTTGAAGGAAGGGAAAAATGTTGCCCTTTTGAAAACTGCATAGGAAGGAGCCACTGCTTGTTACAAGCAATTGCTCCTTTTCGCACAGTGTATTACAAAGCTGCCAACTGCAGAGGCATAATATGCTATATTGGTACTGGAATGGATGATTTGTCTTATATGCTTGTAATTTCATTCAAACTATGTACTATTTTTCTGTAAATGATTTCAGCATCATTCAAGACAAAGGACACATTGAGGGAAGAGGACATTCAACTTACCAGAGAGGTCACTATTCTTGAACAGAGATACAAAGAAGTCTACAAGGCTGTAGCCAGTCTGGGAGCAAAGTATAGTGACTGTAAAGATCACAATGCGATCTCTAGATATGGAGATCTTAAAGAGATGATAAAGGCTTGTGTAACAGACGAGATGATGGAAAAAGTAAATGAATGTTGTAATGAAGTCATGCAAACATCTGAATGTAAAGGAAAGGCTGCTTCTATACTGGCAGCATCCAAAAAATTGTCACAATTGTCTAGATCTGCTGCAGAGAAAGAAAATGGTAAGTATATCTTTCATCATGTTTTACCACCAGATCATCTGATATCACAATGTAGATATAAATACAGTTTTAGGAAATATAGTTCAATATTTTTGGCTGAGATATATTCAACATGATGAAAGCATGTTGGTTGACAGAAAATTTTACCGTGTACAGTTTACCTTAGTCATGTGTTTTAACAACCTGAGGAAATAGGCGAGCGTTTTTTTTCTGTTCAGTCACTGTTTTCTATCTAGATTTTAAAAGTCAAACCCCATCATTTGAGTAATATTTGTCATCTGCAAATACTATTGATTTTCTTTCCAAAATTTTGGCAACTGTAATGAGTTAAATTACAACTGTAGCAGGCAGACAAAATACCCCACCTGGTGCCTTGTCACTGAATGACTGTCCCTGTCCTAACCCAAAATGTAAAATAACAAAGGACAAATATATCCAAAAATGCAAAAGACAGAGTTATGGATCTTGTGTGCTGCACTTGTCCTCAATGTGATCTATTTGTATTTGCAGTTTGGAGTCAATAGTTTGTATACTTTGAAAAGTATGCTCTGCTTAAAAAAAAAGAAAACCTAAGGGCAATAACTCTGTAAATACTGAAGACAGAGTAACAGATCTTGTGCACTGCTCTCATTCTCAATTGGATCTATCCATATTTGAAGTATGAAGTAGTAGTACTTTGAAAGTTATGCTCTGGACAAAAAAATAAAAAAAAGCTAAGGGCAATAATTCCAATAATAATATAGACAGAGTTATGGTTCTAATGCTCTGCAGTTGTCCCTAACACAATCTATTTGTACATGAAGTTTGAAGTCAATAGCTGTCATACATTGGAAGTTATGCTACAGACAAAAATCAAATTTGTAAAATAACATGGGGAAACCCAAAAATAGTGAAAACACAATAATGGTTCTTGTGTGTTGTACTTGTCCAGAATATATTCTGTCTGCAAATGAAGTTTGAAGGCAATAGGTTTTCTTATTTTAAAGATGCTACAGAAAAAAAAAATCCAATTTGTCAAATAACAAAGGGCAGTAACTCCAAGAGTTCTAAGGACAGAATTATAAATCTTACGCACAGCACTCGGCCCCAATGTGATCTATCTGCATATGCAGTGTTAAGTTGATAGCTCTTATACTTTGAAAGTTACGCTCCAGACAAAAATCCAACATGTAAAATAACAAAGGGCAATAAATCCAAAAGTTTTAGGGACAGAGTTATGAATCTTATGCTCAGCACTTGGCCCCAATGTGATCTATCTGCATATGCAGTGTTAAATTGATAGCTCTTACACTTTGAAAGTTATGCTCCAGACAAAAATCCAACATGTAAAATGGCAAAGGTCAAGAACTCGAAAAATAATGATGACAGAGCTATTGTTCCTGTACACAGCACTTGTCCTAAATGTGATCTATCAGTATATGAAGTTTGCAGCAGATAGCATTTATATTTTGAAAGTTAATCTTTGGACAAAAATCCAACATGTAAAATAATGAAGGACAATCACTCCAAAAGTAATGGTGACAGAGTCATGGATCTTGTGCACTGCACTTTTCCTCAGTGTGATCTATCTGCATATGAACTTTGAGGCCAATGGCCGGTATACTTTGGAAGCTATGCTCCGGACAAATATCCAACATGCAACACAACAAAAGGCAATAACTCAAAAAATAGTGAAGACACAGCCATGGTTCTTGTGCACTGCACTTCTCTTCAGTGTGATCTATCGGCATATGAAGTTTGCAGCAGGTAGCTTTTTATACTTTGGAAGGTGTGCTAAGGACAAAAATCCAACATGTATATTAATAAAGGGCAATAACTCCAAAAATAATTACAACAGAGTTATAGATCTTGTGCACTACACTTCTCCTCAACATAATTGATCTGCGTATGAAGTTTGAAGCCAATGGCTCATATACTTTAGAAGTTATGCTCCGGACAAAAATCCAACATGTAAAATAACCAAAGGCAATAACCCCAAAAACAATGACAGCAGAGTTATGGATCTTGTGCACTCCACTTCTTTTTAGTATGATCTATCAGCACATGATGTTTGAAAGCAATTGCTCATATACTTTGGAAGTTATGCTCCAGACAAAAATCCAACATGTAAAATAACAAAGGGCAATAACTCCAAAAATAATGATGATAGACTTACGGATCTTGTGCACTGCACTTCTCCTCAATGTGATCTATAAGCAGATGAATTTTAAAGTTGATGGCTCTTATACTTTGGAAGTTATGCCCTAGACTAAAATCCAAAATTGATGACAACAGAGTTATGGATCATTTTCAGTCAGATACTCATGAAACTTGGTCAGAATGTCTGTCTTGATAGAATCTAAAACAAGTTTGAAATTGGGTCATGTGGGGTCAAAAAGTAGGTCACCAGGGCACATCTGTGAAAAAAAGCATGTGTGCACTCCAGAGACCACATTTTCAGCCTGATGCTCTTGAACCTCAATCAGGATGTTGGTCTTGATGATATCTTGGACAGCTTCAAAATTGGATTATGTGGGGTCAAAAAGTAGGTCACGGGGCCAAATCTTAGAAAAATCTTGTTTGCACTCTACAGGCCACTCTTTCAGTCTGATACTCTTGGGACTAGGTCAGAGAGTTTGTCTTGATATTATCTCAGACAAGTTTAAAAATTTGTCATGTTGGGCCAAAAAGTAAGTCATTTGGCCAAATCTTAGAAAAACCTTGTGTGCACTATAGAGGCCACATTTTCAGCCTGATACTCTTGAAACTTGGTCAGAATGTTTGAATTGATGATATCTCACTTAAGTTCAAAATTGAGTTATATAGGGTAAAAAAGTAAGTCACTGAGGCAAATCTTAGAAAAAGCTTGTGTGCAGTCTAGAGGCCACTGTTTCAGCCTGATACTCTTGAAACTCAATCAAAATGCTTGTCTTGATGATATCATGGACATGCTCGAAATTGGGTTATGTTGGGTCAAAAAGTAGGTTACTATGCCAAATCTTAGAAAAACCATGTATGCTTTATAGAGGCCTTATTTTCAGCCTGATACTCTTGAAACTTGAGGAAAACGTTTGTCTTGTTGATACCTTGGACCCATTTGAAATTGGGTCATACTGGGTCAAGAAGTGGGTCATCGGGCCAAATCGTAGAAAAAAACCTTGTATGCACTGTAGAGGTCAGAATTTTACAGCCAACTACTCATGAAACTAATTCATAATAGTTGTCTTGATGATATCTCAAATATGTTTGAAATTAGGTCATGTTAGGTCAAAAAGTTGGTCACTTGGCCAAATCTTAGAAAAGCCTTTTGTGCACCGTAGAGGCCACATTATGAGCCTTATACTCACGAAACTTGGTCAGAAATGTTATAAATCTTATTGATATCTCTGACAAGTTACAAATAGGGTCACATCAGATTAAAAAGTAGGTCACTGGGCCAAATCTTTGAAAAACCTTGTGTGCAGTCTAGAGGCCAAATTTCAGCCTGATACTCTTGAAACTTGGTCAGAATGTTTGTCTTCTTGTTACCTAGGACAAGTAAGAAATTGAGTCACTTGGGGTAAAAAAGTAAATCACTTACACTCATGCGTTTTAGATCATTAAAATCAGGATCTCTTTAGCTTTTCAGCCCAAAATGACTGTACGTAGGTGAGCGCTGTAGGGCCAATGGCCCCCTTGTTGTCTTTTTTGAAATACACAGTTATTGAAATTTTGAAAGATTACCATTGTTTAATGTAGAATCTTCACAACAGAGAACATCATTAGGAGTTGAGATTTGATATCACAACAAGGTCTGTAAGATGGAATAGAAGTTAGTGTTGTGTTAAAGAACTACCACACAGTAACAACTTACAACATAATATCATTGCTTAATACTGAGTGCTTGTTGCTTGAGTTCTTGACACACAGACATATTTGTACTTCTGCTTAAAGCTTGCAATTTAAAACTCTTCAAGATGTGTATTATTATATGAAGCTTATTACACAAAAAGGAATAAATAAGGTTAAAATACATGTACATATATGTGATGGTATTAGTTAACTGTAAGCTCTACCTATTGCAGTTTGTGTTGTTTTTTTTTTTCCTTGTAGAAATTCATCAACTTCATAAAGCTGAGATAATGAAGGATATAGAGGAGAAACAGAAGCTGAAGGGCAAAATTGAGAGAAATTTTCTCCGCCTAAAGAACCGCCTGGACAAGTTGAAGAGAGATTATGAAGATTCAAAACGGCACATTCCCACAAAACGCTATCTAGTCATGAAAGAAATTATCAAACCTCTGATCAGAGATGAGACACTAAAAGCAGATTTGTAGTTTTATGCTTTAGGTACTGGAGCAATAGTACTTCATGAAATGAAGACATTAAAAGTTCAGTATTTTAGCAATTAGTCGCACAGGCTGTTTTAACTCTTTACCACTTGAGAAAAATGTAGACTTGTTTGAATTGAAAGCATTTGCAGACGATAATTTACATATTACTAATATGATGAAATTTGTCTTTGATAGGGTGTGAAACGTTGTGGGAAAAGGAGAAAATGCTGGTTTCCAGCATTTTCTCCTTTTCCCACAATGTTTTCAAAAGGCCACTACCTCGGGGTCGCTAAAAGTCAGGATTATGTGAGAAAGTGTTAATGCAAACAACTAATATGTACAACTTTGGTATTGACAAGCTGAACTCTTAGTCAAATAGGAAAAGTTTAAACTTTTTCCAACTGAATCCATTTGCAGACTAAAAATGATAATTGCATCAAGTATTAGGATTTGTCTGTGAATGGACAGAAATATTGTAGAAGGAGAAAATGCTTTTTACCAGCATTTGCCCATTTCCCTACAATTGTTTCAAAGGCTGTCTTTCTGAAGGTCATTAAAACACAGGATTGTTTGATAGAGGGTTAAATCTTTACTCTTTTCGTCAAAATTTTAAACTTTTCATTATTGAAAGTATTTGCAGACAGTGATTGCAGCTCTAATGATGCAAGTAGACATGGAAGAATAGAATCTCCACTCTTTCTACTCAACTTCATGGAAAAGAAGCAAGTGCTATCAGCATTTTCTCTTTGTTTTGCACAATATTTTCAAAAGCTTTCTCTAGGGTCATATATACATGGGATTGTCTAGTAAAAGGCTAAAAAACAAAATACACTTGAATGAAAGGATTCTTTCAATGGCAAACTTGTTGGAAAGGAACAGCATTTTATGTTGTATTGACCTGTACCTTGTATTTGGCTTGCACTAATAATCATATACATTTGATTCAAACAAAAACCGTCGTATTGCATCTTTGAAGACTGACAAGAGAGCATTTGCAAAATCTCCATATACAGATAAAACTCACAATTTGAAGAAGATTATGATGTCTTCTGCTTTTTATTGCCAAACATTGATTGCTATAGACTAACTTTCTTGCCAAAAAGTCTTGGTTTTCTTATTATCTGAGTTATAATTATTTTCATCCCATTTAACTGCATGTACTTAGTTTTATACTTTATTTTTCTACAATATTTTTTTCTGTTTGTTCCTCATTATTCTGGGCATAATGTATTTTGCTGCATTGTAGCATGATTTATATACATGTACATGTATTTGGATGTTTTTATCTAGTGGTACACAATCGTTCCCTCAAAACAGTTGCCAGATCAAGGGTTATGTATGTTACCAAAAACAGCAGAGAAACTGAAGAATGGAAAAGAAACTGTTACATCAACTTGAACACAACAAAACTTTTTGACCATCTACCACACAATTTATAATGACCCTAGGGAATAGAGCTTTTGAAAACATTGTCTTCTGGTAAAGATATAATATACATGTAAATCATAGTAATCTTGTCAGTATATGAGAACTTAGGTAAAGTAAAGGAATATTTTTGGACCTGCATTTGACAGCTTTTCTGGAGCATTACAAGCATTTTATTCTTTTCCCACCAAGTTTCTCGGATATTATTTTTTTGTAGCACCAGGTTCATTTATATTACTGTAATGGATTACATGTATGTATATTTTCAAAAAATAATTATTGATCTGTTTAGACAAACATGTTTCAAATAGTTGTGAGTTGTATATAACCTGGAAATGTATAGTAATCGAATATTCTGTACATGAATCAAATACTTTCTCCAATCTTCAATTTTTGGGACTCTTTGTGAAGAAAAAGATTTGACATGTACTGGTAGTCTGAAAACATAATAGGGGAAAAGAGCAACCAATTGTCACATGTACCGGTAATTGCTTCTTTTTGTCACAAACTTTTTCTCATATTTTTTAACCCTTAACTGCACGGCAAAATTCTAGACTTAATTACAAGCATTTACAGACATCCAAATAAATGTGACTCAAAAATTGAATTTTGTCTTTTGAAGGGAGAAAACATTCTGGGACAAGGAGAAAATGCTGGTAACTAGCATTTTCTCCTTTTCCTTAAATGTTGACAAAGCTTTTTTTTTTTTGTTTTTTTTTCTGGTCGTTTAAATTCAGGATTGTTTCTTAAAGGGTTACACTGGCAATTTTCTCTCTGACAGCCAAATATTTCTTGTTTGTGTCACTTGCTGCACATATCTACTTGTGTACTATTTTTGTTACAGCAGGCCACTCTTGAAAACAATGTGGATACAGGAAAAATTGCTTGTCGTAGGTACAAAATTATGTCACCACAATGCTTTACTTGTTTTAGTGTAAATTTATGTTGGTTCTCAATTTTAAAGGATGTTCAGAAAAGTTCTAATACAAATTAGGTTCAGAAGTTGATGAGTCAGAGTCAGTGCAATGTTTTGAAAATAATCTTTAAGGTTCTAGTCATTGATTATTATGGAAACACAAGAACACAAGAATAAATGGGGTTTTGATTGTGAAATAGAATGAATACCGGTAGGTTTTATACTGTATTTCAGTTGTTTTTGTATTTTTTATTGACCTGTATAACAATGGAAACAAACAGTTTGATGGACAGGGCATGTGACATGTGTTATTGATGTTTGTACACAGCTGGTAAAAATCAAAGCTCATGTAAACCCTTTACCAGACAATAAAATTTTTAGCCTCGTCCAAATGGAAAGCGTATGCAGACTACAATTTTAATGTGGCTCAAATGGTGCAATTTTTCTTTGATAAGGTAGAAAACATTGTGAGAAAAGGAGAAAATGCTGGTCAACAGCATTTCCTACTTTTCCCACAATGTTTTCAAAAGTCCTTTTTCCCAGGGTCGTTTAAAGTTGGAATTGTGCAGTAAAGCGTTAATAAACAATTCCATTTTAAAACCACTTTGCAAGACCAGCTATCTGATTGGTCAAGAAGAAATGTCTTGGCCAATCAGAATTTCCATGCTCTGGCAGAAGGTGGTTTAATGCATCTGCCTAATGTATCATACCAAGTAAGTCATTCCAAAATTATGGATCCATAAAAGCCATCTAGTCCATAGGCGCTCGCTTTCCTTGTCTTTTACTTTTATATCTTAGCTCTTCTATTTCTGCATATCTTAAATACTAGTATTTAAGATATGCAGAAATAGAAGAGCTAAGATATAAAAGTAAAAGACAAGGAAACCGAGCGCCTATGATCTAGTCTAACAATAGACTGGATCTTGTGATAATATTGTCCTTTGCCGTGCAGAAAATTTACAAATAGCTGAAAGTTGCAACCCATATCTGCACATAAGGCTGATAAGGGTTGATACTTTTGGGAGATACATTAAGCCCCCTTTTCACAGTGCATGGCTCATTTTTTTTGAATCTGTAAAAGTTGATGAATGCTTACTCCTGTCTTCCTTTTTTTTTTTTGCCCAATTTTATACCTTTTTTTTTTATGTAAATACATTAGTTTTCTATCCAGCTTTCAATCTGATTCTATTGATTTCTATAGGAAGGAAATAAAAAAGTGGATGAAAATTCTGTAAAACTTCTCCATGATACTTGGTGGTAACTGTTGATGTACATTTATTTGTTACTTTTTTTTGTGCAAACTGTGCTTAAAGAAATGTTGATTATTTAATTATACCACTTTCATAAAGTGCCTTTTCAAGCATGCAGTGTGATTTGTAATGTCAATATTGGGTGTTTTCATGCAATATCACTGTGATGAGCTCTTATATTTTTGTTTTTAGCTCAGCTGAGCACAAAGTGCTCAGGATGAGCTATTGTGATCACTCACCGTCCGTCGGGGTCCGTCGTCCGTCCTTTCACATTTTTTGTTTACACTCTAGCATCTACAAATATTAACCAATCAGCACCAAACTTGGTCAAAATAAATATGACCATAAGATCTCGGATGAGTTCGATTATGGGTCTAATCGGACCAGAACAACTGGAGTTATTTGCCCTTGAATTAGAAAAATTGCTATATTTGACTTTGTTTACACTTTAGCATCTACAAGTATCAACCAATCAGCACCAAACTTGGTCAAAATATATATGACCATAAGATCTCGGATGAATTTGATAATGGGTCTAATCGGACCAGAACGACTGGAGTTGTTTGCCCTTGAATTAGAAAAATTGCTATATTTGACAGTTTACACTCTAGCATCTACAATTTTTAACCAATCAGCACCAAACTTGGTCAAGATATATATGACCATAAGATCTCGGATGAGTTCGATAATGGGTCTAATCGGATTAGAACAACTGGAGTTATTTGCCCTTGAATTAGAAAGTTCTATAGAATAGTTCTTTGTCCGGACCATAACTTTGTCATCTCCAGTCTGATTGACTTGAAATTTGGCATTTGTGTTTGTAGCAATAACACGGAGTGCAATGTGAAAGAACCATAACTCTACTTGGTACTGTCTATGAGTTTTTTCCCTTTGATCGTCATTTTTACAGCATTTTCTGCTTGTCCGGAATATAACTTAGTCATCTCTAGCCTGAACATCTTCAAATTTGGTATGCATGATTGTTGAAAAATCACAGAGTGCAGTGCACAAGAAACATAACTCTTCCTAGCACAAATTTTGAGTTATTTCCCCTTTTACCTTCATTTTTATAGCATTTCTTGCTTGTCTGGAGCAAAACTTTGTCATCTTAAGTAGGAATGACTTGAAATATGGTATGCTTATTTGTTGCAATATTTGGAAGTGCAGTGCACAAGAAATGTAACTCTACCTTGTGCTGTCTGAGTTATTTCCCTTCGATGGTCATTTTTACAGCATTTAGTGCTTGTCCGGAATATAACTTTGTTATCTCAAGTCGGAACGACTTCAAACTTGGTATGCATGTTTGTTGCAATATTACCGAGTACTGTGCGCAAGAACAATAACTCTACCTAGCGCTGATTTTGAGTAATTCCACTTTGATCTTCATTTTTACAATATTTCTTGCTTGTCAGGAATGGAACTTTGAATTCTCAAGTCAAATTGACTTGAGACTTGGTAAACATGTTTGTTGCATTACCTGCCCTTTGCAATTATTATACCTCCTTGACAACTGGCAGTGGGACGGGCATATCTTGCGACATTTTGCCGCTCTTGTTTCATTATCATTTGGCCTTGAACCTCAATATTTGGTATTTATCTTCATTGTAGACCTTTACTGCTTAGTACTCAGGTGAGCGATATAGGACCATCATGGTCCTCTTGTTTACTTGTTTAAGATACTAGATCAGCCTGTTGTTTATAGTGATAGGCACTGTGAAATTGAATGTAAGACAACAGCAGTGATATTACAATATTGAAAGAATCTTCTATGCAAACTGGTAACTGCAGTATGTTGTCTGATCAGATATTTTCATATCCTATCTTTGTTGTGTTAAACTTCCTGAAATAATGTGATAATATTTTTGCCATTACATGTATTGATGTTGTAGTAAATTCCAGAACAATGAATTCTGAAGTCATTTTCCTCCTAACTCTTTATCTCACAATCCATATTTGAATGACCGTGAAAGAGAAGGCTTTTGAAAACATTGTGGAAAAAGGAGAAAATGCTGGTAACCAGCATTTTTTCCCTTTCCTGCAATGTCTTCAACGCTATCAGAGACAGAATCATTAGCCTACGTTTAATTTGTCATCTGCAAATGCTGTCAGTTTGGTCCAATGCAAAATTTTGTTGTTTGGTAAAGAGTTAAAATTTGACAGTGAAGGTTATGTTATACATTAGCCAAGAGAGACACAATATTCAGTGAGGAAGAAAGCTATTTTTATGCAGTAAAGAAAGCATTGTTGAAACAGGGTTAGCTGCTTGCAGGAAACAATCCCAACATTTCCCACAATGTTTTCAAAATTGTTTCCCTGGAGACAGTGTAAAGAGTTATCAAGGAAAATGAAATACATGTATGTACATTCACTTATATTTCTGTGTGACTTCTAACAAACACTTTTTTGTATCTTGCAGCAGACCACTTATGAAATGTAGCAAAAAGAGAGATTGCATGTAACAAGCAATTTCTCATTTTGCCAGAATGTTTCTTATGTAATTGTGGATTAATCCTTACTTTTTATTGATTATGGGTATTTTACAACGAAATTTTTTCATGGTTGTCAGCTGCAATTTTTTTCTCAGGAAGAAATTTGTTGGGAGAAGTTTAAAGTGCCTTACAACCATTTAAACATATCTGATATAGTGGATTCAAGAATGTGTATCCTTTGTATACTTCTAACAAAGGTTAGAAAAATGTGGAAAAAGGAGAAGTTTTTTTTTTTTAATTTTTGTACAATGTTCTCAAAAGCCTTCCTCCTTAAGTAGTTATAATGCAAGAGAATTTGTTGAAGAGTTTAAGGGCATATTGAAATTACTTTTAGGCACAGTGTACTTCCTGTACATTCTGATCTGAGGTCTTCTCTGTTGGCTACTTTATCTGAATTCTGAATGAAACAACGTTGAAATAGTATTACAGCAGCTGCTGCTTTTCTATATTGAGGAGGTTAGGTTCATTAATTCAGCACTCTAATGGTTTAAGTAGACCCATTTTATTGCAGCAGCAGGGGGAAACAGAGTAATTTATCATGGACTGTTTCTGTTTTTTGACATTCACCAAAGTTTGTGTATTCATGGACAGTATCAAAGTATGTTTTGTTGACTGTATTACATACCTTTAAAACAAGAGTACAATATCTAAATGGGTTAAAAGCATTCAGATCCAAGATCATGGGTGCAAATTCTACCCGGTTTACTTCGATTTACTTTTCCTTCTGTTAATCCTTTACCTAACAATCCCAAGTTTTAACGACCCTGACAAGAACAGCATTGGAAAACATTGTGAGAATTTTTTCTACCATTTCAAAGATGAATCTTTTCTTTTGAAGTACCTTTCAGTCATTGTTTGAAAACACTTTCAGTTTGTCTAAAATTTTGTCATTTTGTAAAGGTTTTAATTACATGACTTTTTTGCTTAGTTTCCAGTGTCAAGACAGAGGTGAAATTAATCTGAGACTGATCTGTGTTTTTAATGTCTTCTTGCTTGCCCGTGGCACAATTCCCACAAAAAATATTTAGATGGTCTTTTTGAAATATTTGTTCCAAAACAAGTGGTGAAACCATACTTCTTTGAACCATGTGTATTTTGTAGATCTGCCATGTTTATTGTTTTGAGCTTTATTAGCAGGGTGTGTTTATACAATATACTTTTGTTTATTACATTTTTATGTTACTCTATTAAACACTTAATACAAATAGTCCATGTTATCATGTACTTGCCTTTAATCCTTATTTAGATATCTTTTGTCTTACATGGAACTTGTATGTGGTGGGCTATGGAAGTTTCTCAGGGAGTTATAACCCACTCATTTCGCTGCAAGATTTATAATTTCAAAGTAAAATGTTAGTCCCTGCATTCACTGCTCACCCTCAGTTTTCTACATGTAAAAGTGTATTTTAAATTTCTTACACCTTTCCCAAACAACTGTCTTCAGATCCTTTGAAACTGAAGGCATCTGCATGTGACAATTTGAAAATCGATACTAATGAGCTAAAGTTCTCTGATTGGATAGGAAACATTGTGGTAAAAAGAGAAAATGCTGAACACAAACCTTTCAGAGTAATACTGCCAATGTGATGAACATAGTGTTATACCCTAGAAATAAATCAGGGGATACAAACTTCATGACGTTCACAAAATAAAGTAAACAAGTATGTAGAATCTAGCATAAGTTGGCTTTTTAAGGAAGTTTTATGAAAGGAGTTGAGAAAAATGTTCATAAGCAAGCCTGAATCAGCCTTTGGCAAGTTAAACAAAATTTTGCTCAGAAAACCGACAAAAGTCAGATTCTTTGGGAAAAGTTTGAAGGAATGCAAAATATCTGTATTCGACTAATAACTTGAAAAACATTGCTGGGATAGGAGTAATACCTTGTGCCAAGCAATTTCTGTTTCCCTCATGTCTCCACAAGCAGGCTTTAGCCATATTTTCATGGTAATGAGCTCAAACATTCTTTGAAGAAACTTTTAGATTTTTGCCTTGTTAAAATTGACTTCAATACCTATTCTCTCCGCATGCTTCTAGCCTTCACCTTCCCAAGCTTTGGTTTGTGTAAAATATTCAACCATAAAACGCTTAACGCAGCTTTATTTTTTTTTGCTGCCAACTTTAGACTAACTCTACAAGCAGAGAGCCTGGCAACTGTATTTATGTGCCATGCTATGGCAAAAGGGGCCTTAATGCATCTCCATGATGCATCATACTCAGGAAGTCGTCATATAATTATGGTTCCATGACATCCATTATGTCTAGCAACCGACCAAATCCTGAGGTGGAATGATCTTTGGCCATGTTGAAAATTAACAAAAAGCCAAATATTTCAACAGATTAGCCTGCGCAGTGTGTACAGGCTGACTTGGGTAGATCCCCTTTTCACAAAACATGTCCGATGTGTACATGCCTTGATTATATATGCATAGGCATTTTTTACATTTAACCCTTTACCACAAGATCCTGAGTTTTAACAACCCTGAAAGATGAGGCTTTTGAAAACATTGTGGGAAAAGGAGAAAAGTCTGGTAACCAGCATTTTCTCACAATGTTTTCTATTCTGTCAAAGAAACAAATCATTGTTTGTGCCAATTTATAACCTTTAAGACATTACTTATCTCTTTACTAGACAACAAACTGTTTGACTTGTCCAAATTGATAGTATTTTTAGAGTACAAATAATAAGGTGGATCAAATTCCTGTATTTGTCTATGAAAGGGTAGAAAGCATTGCGGGAAAAGGAGTAAATGCTGTTTACCAGTATTTTCTCTGTTGCTCATAATGTTTTCAACAACAGCTTTATAACTCAGAGCCATTAAAACCTCAGAATTCTTTGATAAAGGATTACAGAAGCATGTTATGGAATGACCAATATCCTCTTAACCTTTTATCACACAAGCCCGAATTTTAACAACCCTAAAGAAGAAAGCCATTAAAAAAGTTTTTGAAAAAGTAGAAATTGCTGGTAACCAGCATTTTCTCTTTTTCCCACAATGTTTTCTGCCCTGTTAAGACAAATAGCATCCATTGACTCATATTTAGATTTTTGTCCGCAATTGCTTCAAATTAGTCAAGTCGCAGATTTTGTTGTTTAGGAAAGAGTTAACACGGTCCTGCTTATGTAGAAATAAAAATACATGTATACCCACAGTTTAGAGAGAATACTGATGCCTACCTAGACTGAGGAAAAGAAATACTATGTAGCACAGATGAAAGCATAAACAAATACAGCTTTAATAAAACAACTTTTAATTTATCTAAAACTAATATGCATGATTGTAAAACATTCCTTGTAGAAAATAACAACAAATAAATACTGTACATCACATGAGCACCAAAGCAGTATGGGGTATTTCACATGAAATTTTAGTTATATGAAACATTCCATTAGACATATTAATCCTTTACCATACAATGCAGGCTTTTAACAACCCCAAGGAAAATGTCTTTTTCAAACATAGTGGGAAAAGGAGAAAATGCTGGTAACCAGCATTTTCTCCTTTACCCACAATGTTTTCTAACCTATTAAAGAAAGAAATTATTATTTATATGGTCATCTGCAAAAGCTAAATCAATTTGGTCGAGTCCAAAAATTTGTCGTTTGGTAAAGGGTTGAGACTGCAAAACTAAGGAGTACAAGTATAAATATCAAGGGAGATGATAAGGGACCACATGTGTCAAGAAAGCACATGTACTGTATTCTTATGGCAATACATGTACTGAGGTTTAGCAACTGAGTAAGAATCTCTTTCAATTTTACTGTACGAGAGAAAATAAAGTCTGCAGAAGCCGTGGTCTAGACAGATGTTGATTTGTGGAAAGTGCAAGATATGATTTACAATTAAAAAAAAAATTTTTTTTCAATTTTGTTGCAATGCTGAAAATAGAGAGCTGAAATAAAAGTTAATACATCTATGGAGGCACCAACCACCACAGGAACTACTTGTTAATGACTGAAGCCATTTAACAAACAATAGAATTTCACACTTGTCTAAACTGAAAACATTTGCATAAGACAAATATGGATCAATAATTGGAATTGGTTTTTCAAAGGAAGAAAACACTGTGATAAAAGCAGAAAATGCTGGTTACCAGCATTTTCTCTTTTTCCCACAGTGTTTTTGAAAACACTCTTCAGAGAGATTGTTAATACAGCATTGTTCTGCCAGTAGGCCAGTAGTGCTATAAAAAATATGCAGATATCTTTGGACAAAGAAAATATTTTTTCTGGTAACTATTCCAATAATAAGACAAATCTCGTCTGTTTTTGCATCTAGCTTAGCAACAATTCATTAAAATGGTAAGAAACAAAAACAACACTTGATAACTAGCATCTTCCAATGGATATTGCACAAAAAGTGTGATAATACAATGAACAGTCTTCTGCTTCTATCACAAAGCTCCAACTTTTATGACAATTTTACAGCAATCTGTCATCACATTCTTTCTTCTGTATAATATTCTATATTGTGATTTTCCAATTTGTGCTGATCAGTCCTCTGCTTATTTGAGCACTGGATGTGACAGTTTGCACCCAACATATAACTATTTTTTTTCCTTTGTCTTTGGTAGGAACCTGCCATTGCTGAAACTCACAACCTTCCACTGTGTAGGGCTACAGCAAACATCACAAACAGTTAGCCATGCAGACAGCCTAAAGTTTTTGCCAATTCAAAAATTGATAACATACAGATGAGTAGGCAAAAAATCTTCTAGATATGCAGGTAGCTTAGAAATCATAATGAAGAAATGAAGACTCTACCCACACTGACCTTGCTGACCAATAAGGTCATTGCGAGTAAATTATTCATTTACCATTACGTCTCCTACAGATCATGTGATCTATGCCTAAGGGATTGAGACAGTTTGTCTATGTCTCATTCCAATTCATCTAATTCTTTCCCTTTGGGATCTGCAGTTCCTACATAAACTGTTAACACATCCAGTTTTTTCAACTTAGACTCAACATCTGAACATAGTGGGTTGTCCTGTAGATCAAGTTCTTGTAAAGATACCATCTTCCTTAGCCTGTCAACATCAATGTCTGCAAGTACAAAATATCTCGCTCATTATGAAATCACCAAAATCAAATTGTAATTCATTATAATTCATCTTTGAAGATATTTATAAATGAGAACAGGGCCTGGTTTAATTTTGAATTTGTGTAGATGTCTTCAACCCTTACCACTTAATCCTGTGTTTTAATGACGCCTAGGAAGCATGTTTTTTAAAACACTCTGTTAAAATGAAAAAAAAATACAGGTAACCAGCATTTTCTCCTTTTTTCCAACCACTGCTTTCTGCCCTTTTCAAGACAAAATCTCAACATCAGATCAGATTCTATTTGTCGTCTGCATCATGTGCTTTCAGTTTGGAATAGTCTAGAGCTTTGTAGTCAAGTACAGAGTTTGGAACATTTCCACAAGTTGACCTTGTTGTCTTATTTTTATATTCCAAGTGACTTTACCTTGTTACCTAGATTTCCTAATGATTTAATAAACAGACTGAAGATATTTTTACAAAATAAAGAAACTTTTCTGGAAAAAAAAAATGTACCTGCTGATGACAAAAATAATTTTTCAAAACTTTGAGGTGTTGATCTATTGACCTAGATTTTAACCTAGAGTGTCAAAAACCGTACCTTTGAAAGAGATACATATATTATCAAAACACACACACTGATCAAATTTTGCTTAGTTTTTTACAGTTTACAGAGTTGTCTATGATGACAACGCTTTTTAAAAGTTTGACCTTGAGGCACTGTCTTTTATTCACTTTATCCAATATTCAATTCTATTCCATCTGTTTCGAATTTGCTTCTAGACGTAACAAAATAGTTACGCTGTATTTATTAGTACCTGTAAATTTGTTGTTTCTTGCAATGATGGTTGTCAGCTTAGGGCATTCATACAGACAAGTAGGGAAAGCTTCAAAATGATTATCCGAAATGTCTAACATCTTTAAATGCTCTAAAGCTGTGAATTCATCTGGTAAGGCTGTCAGTTTGTTACCAGGCAATAGTATCTCTGAAAAGATAAAACAATCCACTCAAAAGGTCATACATTGTAAACAATTTTCATTGTACTAGAAGTAGGCCTTCTTCGGTCCCTGGTTTCCTCATGATCCAGTATTTGAAAGATTTAATGTTAACCGTTAACTAGGCAACAAAATCTAGACTTGTCCAAAAGGAAAACAATTGAAGATGATAAATATACATGTAGCTCAAACAATGGACTTTGTCTTTGAAAGTGTCAAAAGAATTGTGGAACGAAACACTGGTTTTCTACATATATACTTTCACACAATAGTTACAATAGCAATCCTCCCTCAGGTCATTAAAGGGCAAATCCTAAAATATTTTGACCAGACTGTTTTTTTCCTTTAATCAGCTGCAAATGATGTCAGTTAAACATGTGTCCGTCATTTTTCATAAATACCACCCTGTAACATGCCATAAACCACGGCCGATTTGTCACGCTGATATATGGCCCTAAAAATGGTACATGGCTTACTTCCCCTGATTCACTTATCTCCCGTGCATGTGTGACGTCATTGTCGAGTCAGTCTGTGTATACCATCAGTAGACATAAAGTAGGAACGCGGATGATTGTATGCAGATATCTGAGTATTAACTTAGAATTGAGCCGAAAAAATGGTAAATTGTGCAGCCTATGGCTGCAACGTCAATTCAGGAACTCACAGAATTAGTATTTTCAAATTTCCGAAGGAATTAAAAACGAGGAAACTATGGATTCAATGTTTAAACCGGGGCCTGACAGTAGCGACAGAATTTTTGCAATCGGTTCATTCGAAACTGTGTCTGAAATACTTCGATGACAGTCAGTTCTTAATAAGTCCAAAACTCGCAAAAGAAGTTCGTTATAGGAATTTTAGGCTGTGATTAAAACCTGACGCTGTGCCAACATTATTCGAAACTCCAAGTCGAAAGGTGATAGGCCTTAAACCGAAACTCCGAAAGACAGACATTCCGCAATGGCAATTTCCAAAAAGAAAATCCAACATGAAGTGGGTAATTTCTTTTTTTTCTCGAAATTGGAATACATGAATTTTTATTCGTACTATTTTACCCTTTTCTACATTATCGCTTCATTCTGAACAAAGGAGAAATTGCTGCCATTTTCTCCCTTTTCCAAATGATTTCAACATTTAACAAAATTATAGATTCATCCAAATTCATAACATAAATTTTGCAAATAACAAAGTCGACATTGTTCAAATGATGTAAACTTTCACGGGATAATAATCATTCTTTGAACAGCAAACATCATTTTCTTCCCACGCTGTTTTTCAAACACTCTTTCTTTGGGTATTGGAAACTAGATCTAGGGTTTGCATGGTAAAGGGTGAAGTCAGTATCTGGCTACCCCTAGTCATGGTCATAAATGTTAATCCATCACCGACCAGTTGAAACAATACAGGAAATGATTACATAACATTTGCATATCTCACCCCTTTACACTGTAATGTTTGTTTGTGACAGTAAACCCATGTTACAGCTTTTATCCCATACACTACTTCTCTTTGACATTTCACCCTTAAAAATGATTTGACAACTTACATGCATTTTGAACAAATTTTGAATTATATCTATACAATTTTGATTTGTGGATATTTCCTTTTCCTATCCATATTAGTCTATGTCTTCTAGACAGGCTACTGAGAAAAATGTTTTGAACATGTTGGTATGAAAATCTTGAAAATGCACATTTGACACAAGTCATTTTCTCTGATAATCAGACAAAAGTGAGAAAATTAAAAATAATACGTTTTTTTTTTTAAATTAGGAAACAGAATGTTTTTGACCAGGCTCACACACAAATTCTTTTACCTCAAAATTCTGACCTTCAACCACCCTAATGGAGAAGGCTTTTGAGGTCAGGGTGAAAAAAGGAATAAGTCCTGATACCCAGAGTTATCTTCTTTTCCTACATTTTCTACCCTCAAACCTATTGTCAAGGCCACATTTGATCTGTGGTCTGCAAATACTTTCGGTATGGAGTGGACAAGTCTAAAGTTTTGCCATCTGTGTAACGGTTTAGCCTAACCCTAACCCAAATGATCAAAAAATTAGAATATTTCAAATCCACAACATTTAAATATGACCGATAAAATGTGATTGTTCATTGGAATTTAGTTTAACTTAGTTTAACTCTTTACCAAACAATCCTTTGTTTTAACGACCTTGGTGAAGAAAGAAAAATCTTTTGAAAACATTGTAGATAAAGGAGAAAATGCTGGTAACCAGTATTTTCTCCTTTTTCTACAATGTTTTCTACCCCATCAAAGACAAGTCCAAACATGTGAGTAAAATTTAATTTGTTGACTCCAAATGCTTTCAATTCGGTTGAGTCAATAAATTTGACGTTTGGTAACAATTTAAACATGTATTTTACATCTCTTGAGAAACAAGTTCATACAACTCGTACTAATCTCTTCGGATACTGCTCCCTGGGAACCAAAACAAAACTCGTGCCCAATGTGTGGGATTTATATTTAACCCTTTACCAATCAAGCCCTAGTTTTTACGACCCTGAGACAGAAACCTTTTAAAAACATTGTAGGAAAAGGAGATAATGCTGGTAGCCAGCATTTTCTCCTTTAACCACAATGTTTTCTACTCTGCTGGAAACAAATTTCAATTTTTTAAATATTTAACTTTATTTTGTCGTCTGCAAGTGATTTCAATTTGGACCTGTTTAATATTTTGTTGTTTGGTAAAGAGTTAAAAATAGAAAATATTGTGGATAAAGGACCAATTGACAGTTACTAGCTCTTTCTATGTTTTTACAATGAATCTGAAGTCGTCTATACTACAATTTAACCGGAATGTCAGTATTAACCGCTCAGTCCCTAGTAGACGGTAGACCAATTTGAGACTTACGCAAATTGAAACAATTTGCATAAGACAAACAAGAACTGAACGAATTACAATTCAAAGTTTAAGACTTTCACAGAGAAGCTCTATATGGAACATACAATAGCTATACATGTATGATAAATTTTTGCATTGAATGGATTATGTGGACAAGGTAAACAGCAAAAAAGTATTTCACACAGGTAGATCCCCTCTCCCTCTCTCTGATGTTCATGTATTTCTGTATGGTAAGAAATACAACTAAAACAATTTTCAAAATAATTTTGAGAATTAACTCTTAATAATCTTGGAACATATTCTTTTATCAAATTTCATGCTGGTTAACAGCATTTCAAAATATTCTTATTCTCATGAAAATCGTGATTTATTGTGTAACCCTTCACCCACGAGAAAATAAACTTGTACCCGTCAATGTTTACAGAATTCTTTACAAGGTACAAATATCAACAAGGACCCATCAACAAATAGTTAGAACTAACATCTCACGATTATCAATCGTAAAAGTCAAGAAAAGGGCTATTTGACATGAGACTAAAGTGTCGGGGAAATGTCTTCAAAAGTGTCGGGGAAATGTCTTCAAAAGTGTCGGGGAACTGTCTTGTCGTGGAACTGTCTTGAAACCGTTTTTTTTTTTTTTTGTTTAATTCCGCCCGTTAATCTACTGAAAATCTTCACGTGAAACAAAGTTTATGTCATACACTTAATTTTATCATGCATAGAATAATATTTCTGTAAGTGATGTTCGCCCCGTAATAGACGTATTTCAATAGCGCGCAATACTCAACACGTTGAAAAGTCATGCACAACATCGTCATTTTCGTCATCAGTGGGCGAAAAGTTACTTTTATCCTCATCATCAGAAACTTAATAAGTTTCTTTAAAAATTTGTTCGTACATGTACGGTCTTACCGGCCCAGAATCGTCTATTTCTTCGTCTTCAATATCGCTCAGTTCACTATCGTAAACAACGTCCATACTGAAACAAGCTCTCCTATGACGTCACAAATCAAGGGACGCAACAATAAGTAAGGGAGATAAGCGATGCAATAAAAATTAATAAGCAGAAATATGAATTGAAAAAAAGTACTTTTACTTATTTTTTTTCTGATTACAACATTACCAGGTTACCATTTGATAAGTGTAGATTTGAAAATTAACCATATCTGAAACTTGTTGATTTGCCCTTTAAAAATGGGGTTGTTTGGTATAGGGTTAAATCTTCACATTTAATAGATAAAATTAGGAGCTTGGATGGACAGTGTGGATAAGACTGCACAGAACATCCAGCCTACTCATAGGTCTAGTCTGTCCACTTTTGAATGAGATACTTTAGCCAAAAAGGCCTTCACTTGGAATATTTAGGTCATTTCTAATGATTACCTTAACCCATTACCAAACAACAAAAATTTACAGTTGGTCCAACTCGAAGACATTTGCTGAAGACTAATAAAATGTTACTCAAATAATGAGATGTTTCTTTGAAAGGGTAAGAGCCCTTGTAGGAAAGAAAAAAGGCCGATGATATTTACCCGACAGTCGTGTACACACTGAAGAAATTTCATACTGCGAGTCCGACTGTCGTGTACTCAATGAAGGAAAACTCGTTGGGTGCCCGACGGTCGTGCACGGACTGATGAAATTTCGTCTTGGGGGCACGATTACGTGCCCGCAATTTCCGATTTCTTCATTGAGTACACGACGCGGTCGTGTACGCACTGAAGAACTGGAGTCTTACGTACACGTGTAAATGGGTTGGGCCAAAACGCAGACTTTTACGTGAATCGGCACGGCGTAGACAGTCTCATTGGAGCACACGGCAATAGTCATTTATACAGCGTGTTACAGAACAAATGCATGCACAAGCGTAGCTGGCATCCTTTTTATACGTCCGAAGGCTCGTATTACCTCATACTGTACACCCGGTCGTCCGTCCGTCCGTTTGGAATTTCTTGTGTGCGCAACTCCTCCTACAGTTTCCATCGGAATTAGATCTATTTGAAATTTGCCACAATGGTATTCAGTCGTTTCGGCACCAAGTCATTTCTACACCCAGTCAGTTCGAAACTTTTTGGTCAATTCGACCCACAATTTTTTTTAGCAACAAATTGTAGATAAAAAGTATTACTAATTCATTTGAGTAGGCCTACATGTATTCAAAGAGTTATCTAGATAGGGGTATCCCAAAAAAGTATTTAAAGCAGATACAATTGAAATTCAGCTACATATACTATATGTGCTGTGGGAAATAACTAGTTAAATTTGCAGTGACAAGAATATGTTAATAGTTGTTTTGTGTGTGTTTGTTTTTGGAGTTTAATGAATAACTTGGAGTTTCACCAGCGGTCGAAACGACCTAAAAGTGTCAAAATTATCGGGTGTCGAAATGACTCATTCACCACAGTGAATCTTTATGATGTCTAGTTGTGCATGTGACTCTCAAAATTCGGGTCGCTGTTTGCGTTCTAAAATTATCTGCACTTGATTTCTGAAATGGCCAACTTAAATAACTGCTAACGGACGGACGGACGACCGGACGACCGGGTGTATAACATAATACGACCCTTCGGGCATGACACCCTGTATAAATGACTATTGCTCCACTGAGACGGTTTACGCCGTGCTGGTTCACATAGCAGTCTGCGTTTTGGTCCAATCCATTAATACGTGTACGTAAGACTCCAGTTCTTCAGTGCGTACACGACCACATCGTGTACTGAATGAAGAAATCGGAAATAGCGGGCACGTCATCGTGCCCCCAAGACGAAATTTCATCAGTCCGTGCACGACCGTCGGGCACCCAACGAGTTTTCCTTCATTGAGTACACGACAGTCGGGCACCCAAGAAGTTTTCCTTCATTGAGTACACGACAGTCGTACTCGCAATATGAATTTTCTTCAGTGCGTACACGACGGTCGGGTAAATAGTCACTTTCAAGAAAAAATGCTTACCAGCATTTTCTTCATTCCCCACAGTTTTCAAAGGTTTCCTCTCCAGGGCTATTATTACACAGGATGGTGTTTCAGGGCTATCATAACATGGTGGGATTGTTTATTTCAAAATGTTATTTAAAACAGTATAATTACATCCATGTTTTAAAAGATAATAGAATGACCTAAACTGATATAAATATTTTCTGACTAGATTGTTGGAAAATCTAAACAAGAGGACCATGATGGTCCTATATTGCTCACCTGAGTACTAAGCAGTAAAGGTCTAAAATAAAGATAAATACCAAATATCGAGGTTCAAGGCCAAATGATAATGAAACAAGAGCAGCAAATTGTCACAAGATATGCCCGTCTCACTGCCAGTTGTCAAGGAGGTATAATAATTGCAAAAGGCAGGTAATGCAACAAACATGTTTACCAAGTCTCAAGTCAATTTGACTTGAGACTTCAAAGTTCCGTTCCGGACAAGCAAGAAATACCGTAAAAATGAAGATCGGAGTGGAATTACTCAAAATCCATGCTAGGTAGAGTTATTGTTCATGTGCACTGTACTCGGGCCTAAAAAAAAAATACCTGTGTTTCGGGTTTCCCGACCCTACCTAGAAAAATGCTGCCGACCCTAAACTTTTTTTTCCACTACGATCGAAAAAAAAAAAAATTGTTAGGTGCGATCTTGGTACATCTCGGTACTTTTTGGCTGTTGCAATTTCATTCCCTGTCACTCGTCTGCATCGAAATATACCAACACCTGTTGTATGTCCCGTAGCCGTCCAAAAGAGTTGATACGAAAATCGATAACAAACTAGGTTTTGTCTAGTTACATACCAAACATGCGTACACGCCATAAAATGCCAATCAATCTAACGTCAACTTTGCCATGCCCCATCTGCAAACTCGGGAATCACGCACGAAATTTAGTGCTCTCATTTCATGGCCTTCACTATCTATAGAACAGTTCATGAACATGTATTAAGGAACTGAAAAACATCGTGTGCACCAAACTCAACTAAAATGTTAACTGTCACGAGAAGGAACTGTTCTGAACAGCATAAATGACCAGTTCTAAGTCAACTGTCTTCAGTTTCTGAAGCGCAATGAAGGAGACAGATAAAAGTCAAGGCGGCCATTGGCCCTTTCTTTACAGTAGCTCTACAATACCTGAATAGCTAAAATTAAGACCTTTTGGTGCCTTCTATCAGTTTGTAACATGCACCTTTGAGGACAGATTAGGAATTTTTCAAAAACTTATCTCATAAAGTATCTGAAAATATTGAGTGTCTTTATAAAAAGGTTGTACTCTCAGTAGCAGCGAGTGTTCTGGAAAAATTGTTCAGTCATAAGTGACAGAACGAAATAGGTCACGAAATTCTCTGATCTAAATATAGATCAGAATCTTGTCACATTATTCCAGTATGGTTACGTGACTTTTTGGCATCTACACTATGTCACATGTTGGGAACTTTTCAGGATTAAACTTGAACTTTAAACGGAGAATTTAAATTGGGCACGTATCGAGTTTAAAATGGTAATAAGAAATTTGTCACTAAAACTGATCTTTCCTTTAGAAACATGCATACTGTCTGCTTTTGTTGCATTTCGTAAATTAACAGTGGTTACTCCGTTATTTACATTCAAACAAGCAGTTGACACAAAATGGTGACGTCATTCACTTTATAGTTCGCAAGGAAAGTGGGATATCATTTCGGGTTCAAAAACAGGTACTGCTCCAAAACTGGTCGGTCTACAAATCCATATGTATTTAGCGTCGGCCGAACAGACTGCCAGTTTTGCATTAAAGAAAAAAACTGACATAGTTCTCGTTGTATAACCAATATGATATGCGATAGCCACCCGGTGAGGTAGCCAATTTACAAAAATTGAAAAATTAGGAATTGAAAAAAAATCTAGGCAAGGGTCTTTATCTGATATCGCAACATTTAGGCAAATTAAGGGGTATAAAAGCCGATAAGATTGTATCACACTGTATTATTTCAAGCGTCCCTTCCCTGGGACTAAAACTTGCCTCCTGCTGTCAACAACTACAAGAGAGTAGCGAAAGTGCAGCATTTTCATATGACCAGTGACTCCGGGTTTTGACGCTTGGAAAGTTGAAATGAACGTTTTTGACGCTCAAAATTATCTTTCTTAGAGTCAATCTGGTGCATGTGATTATCGGCTAAAGCTCTATATGAAATAGTCTAGCTCACGTGCATACGGCAGAATAATGGGCATAAATAAACACATTCAGTAACAAATGTGAAAAACGCACGCTGCTCTGTTTATCACAGCTCGTGAACCTGGCGAGTCAGTTATGAAAACGTGATATAGATGTTGGTCCACTTATCTGGCGTAAAGTGATAGGTTTGAATGTTACCTGCTACCATAATTGACAAATTCAAGACAAATTATGAGGTAATACTCCTCAAAAATTAATTGGCATTCATAAAAGAGCGCTGGAAAAAAAACGTGAAAACCAATGACACAACAAAGGCCATTTTGGCATCGTCCGATCAGAGACACTTAAAACTCTCTCTACATCTTTAATAATTAATTTAAACAGTGAATTTACACAAATTTCTGTATAAAACAATAATAAGTGGAAGCTAAAATCTCTATTTTTGAAATCTTGACATGGTCCATGTATAAAAAAAAAACAAAAAAAAATGGAAAAAAATTTTTTTTCCTGACCGACCCTACCTACTGCATCTAGGACTGAAACCCGAAACACAGATATTTTTTTTTAGGCCTCGGTAATATTGCAACAAACATGCATACCAAGTTTGAAGTCGTTCTGACTTGAGAGGACAAAGTTGTATTCCGGACATGCACTAAATGCTGTAAAAATGACATTCAAAGGGAAATAACTCAAAGACAGCACGAGGTAGAGTTACAATTCTTGTGCACTGCACTTCCAAATATTGCAACAAATAAGCATACCAAATTTCAAGTCATTCCTACTTAAGATGACAAAGTTTTGCTCCGGACAAGCAAGAAATGCAATAAAAATGAAGGTCAAAGGGGGAATAACTCAAAATTCATACTAGGAAGAGTTATGGTTCTTGTGCACTGCACTCCGTAATTTTCAACAATCATGCATACCAAATTTGAAGATGTTAAGGCTGCAGATGACAAATTTATATTCCAGACAAGCAGAAAATGCTGTAAAAATGATGATCAAAGGGAAATAACTCATAGACAGTACGAGGTGGAGTTATGGTTCTTTCACACTGCACTCCGTATTATTGCAACAAACACAAATGCCAAGTTTCAAGTCAATTGGACTGGAGATGACAAAGTTATGCTCCGGACAAAGAACTATTCTAAAGAACTTTCTAATTCAAGGGCAAATAACTCCAGTCGTTCCGGTCCGATTAGACCCATAATGGAACTCATCCCAGATCTTACAGTCATATCTATTTTGACAAAGTTTGGTGCTGATTGGTTGATATTTGTAGATGCTAGAGTGTAAACGAAGTCAAATATAGCAATATTTCTAATTCAAGGGCAAATAACTCCAGTTGTTCTGGTCCAATTAGACCCATAATCGGTCTCATCCGAGATCTTATGGTCATATATATTTTGACCAAGTTTGGTGCCGATTGGTTGACAATTGTAGATGCTAGAGTGTAAACAAAGTCAAATATAACAATTTTTCTAATTCAAGGGCAAATAACTCCAGTCGTTCTGATCAGATTACACCCATAATCAAACTCATCCAAGATCCTATGGTCATTTATATTTTGACCAAGTTTAGTACTTACTGGTTAAAAATTGTAGATGCTAGAGTGTAAACAAATGCAAATATAGCAATTTTTCTAATTCAAAGATAAATAACTCCAGTTGTTCCGGTCCGATTAGACCCATAGTCGAACTCATCCGAGATCTTATGGTCATATATATTTTGACCAAGTTTGGTGCTGATTGGTTGATATTTGTAGATGCTAGAGTGTAAACAAAACAAGAAGATTTTTAAAGATTTTCTTCTTTATCTCTATGTGAAATCCAAGAACCCACAACATAGGGCCAATTTCCATACTATGGCCAAAATTTGAAGTACTTTGGTGAAGGGCCACTAGATGATTCTACATGCCAAATATGAAAGCTCTAGCCCTTACGGTTTGGGACAAGGAGATTTTTAAAGATTTCCTTCTTTATCTCTATGTGAAATCCGAGAACCCACAACTTGGGGCCAAATTCCACACTAGGGCCATAATTTGAAGTATTTTGGTAAAGGGCCACTAGATGATGCTACATGCCACATATGAAAGCTCTAGCCCTTACAGTTTGGGACAAGGAGATTTTTAAAGATTTCCTTCTTTATCTCTATGTGAAATCCAAGAACCCACAACATAGGGCCAAATTCGACACTAGGGCCATAATTTGAAGTATTTTGGTAAAGGGCCACTAGATGATGCTACATGCCACATATGAAAGCTCTAGCCCTTACAGTTTGGGACAAGGAGATTTTTAAAGATTTCCTTCTTTATCTCTATGTGAAATCCGAGAACCAACAGCATAGGGCCAATTTCCATACTAGGGCCATAATTTGAAGTATTTTGGTAAAGGGCCACTAGATGATGCTACATGCCAAATATGAAAGCTCTAGCCCTTACAGTTTGGGACAAGAAGATTTTTAAAGTTTTTTCTTTCGGTTGCCATGGCAACCAGAGTTCTTCATGGAATTCAAATCTTTGAAGTATTCTGAAAGTGAATCACCTAAGGATCATTTCTGTGAAGTTTCATTGAAATCTGATTGGCGGTTTAGGAGGAGGAGATTTTTTTGTAATTGTGAACGGACGGACAGACGGACGACGGACATTGACCGATCACAATAGCTCACCTTGAGGTGAGCTAAAAAGCAAACTAGTGCATAGTTTCTTATAATTTGAATGTGTTATGGTACATATTGTTTACAACAAATTGGAATTTCTTATTTCCCTGTTTGCAAGGGTTTCATTTTAAAGAATGAGGCATCAGCAAGAGAGATAATTTTATCACATAATCTCCCTTGATTTTAGTGTAATATACAGATTATATTCTTTTTTATCTTAAACAATGTTTGAGTTAAGATTTTGTGACATCAGGGGAACATTACCTTAAATCATTTGTTAAAATCTGTGTGTACTTGCCCATTACTACCAAAAACAATGTCCTACATGATTTCCAAGAACAGGCAATTCTCTGAAGCTATTTTAATTCCATATACTAGTATATGCTTCTGCCAAAAGAACGAGTCGGTCTCATTCATGAATGTGTAAGTTTCTATTAAAAATGTAACAATGATTCAAACAACTCTTGAGATAAGTATACAGTTATGTGACCAAAAAGTATCTGTATGTGAAAATAAATGCATGCTTATTAACATTTTTTACTGGACTCGTTTAATAAAATCCAAATTTATATGAAATGTCTGACCCTATATACCTGTAAGGCTTGGTAACTTTGAGCAGAATTTTGACTGGATTCTTTTGATAGTATTTCTACTCAGGTCACAAACCTCCACTTCTGTATGTTTCAACATGAGGTAAGTAGCATCTGGTACTTGATTGAGTTCACATGCTGACAAATCTACAAATTCATAAAATAAGAAGTATTGCTTGTTATAAATCCTGGCAACTTATCACTTTTTAAAAGCAAGGACAGCACATGGCACAAAGAAGAAACAATTTAAGGCAAGGAGATTGTTTGCTTTATACCACAATTATGCTGAAATATGTACAAATAAAATCTAGTATAAATCATGGTTGTTTAAACCCCTGTCACACCAGGGCGGCGATCCCATGGCGTCCAAGAAAAAATGCAGAACGTAGAGGTGCGCACAGTATGATCGCAAGCATTGCCACAGCAACGCAGTGGCATCACGAGTAGATGTGTTAGGATCGTCTCAGACGCCGAGGGATATCACACACTTTGAGCATGCACAAAACAAACGCCGTCGCTCTGCATTCTGGTAAGAGCATAGCGGGATCACCAGAAGGTCGTCTTAGCGGCGCAGTAAGATCTCCCACAACGCCACAGGAGCTCCGCCGGCAAGCACTGTGGGTCGCAGTGCAGACGCAAAGGTTGTCGGTGGCGCTTGCCTGGAGATTGTGCCACGTGGTCTGAGATGTCACTGCGTCTCTACTTTGCTTATACGGCGCGTCAGTGGCTCATCAACGGCGCTGACACAGAGTGTTATTTATTTTACTGGGCTCTTAAAACGACTCCTCTGAGCTGCAACGGCGATCACTGCGCTTGTAAGGCGCTTCTACTGCGTCCATCAGTCTTTGTCTGTCAAAAACGAACATGTAGTAGACGAAGTATGCAAAAAACCATTCAATTCACCATGGCTGGTGTATGCTAGCAAGCTGGACTAAAAATGGTTGATGAGGTAACAGTGGTTGACTTGCTTCTGTTTGAGAGGGTTAGGGTTTATGTCCTGCTTTTTGCCCCTTTCTTTTTCCGAGCATAGTTTTATTCTCCATTGACTTTTCGAGACCACAGCAAAAAAAACAATTGATGAATAATGTGTATACATACAATTCGTTTTCAGAGATAGTTCAAACAATTGTCAAGAATATGCCGTTCGCGTAGCGTGAGTGCCTTGAGAACGCCGTGAAAGCCCAGTGCACCCAGTATGAGCACCGTGAAAGTGCAGAGCACGCAGTGGAAGCGCTGTGAGAGTGCAGAGAATCGCCAAAAAGAAAACTGTAGGACCACGATAACGCCCCATAGGAGCTCCGTAGCAATGCCTTGGTCATGGTGAGAATGCCGTGACATCTCTGTCTTCGCTACAAATATCCAATTTTTCCTGCAATCTCATGGCACTCTGGGAAATTAAACAACCAATGCAGTGGAAACGTCTTATAGTGTGACAGGGGCTTTAAGTTGGTAATGTATGTGTTGTAGGTGAATAATTTAAGCCATATGAGCAAAGTACTGGATGTACAGAGAGCCACATAAATGAAACAGGCACTTGCAGTACAGGGCAAGTCACTGATTGTTTATTATGCGTGGGTCCTTTATTACACCCCGAGATCCTTATTTATCATTAATACAGTTGGGCCATTGTTAGAAAGTTCTATAAGGTAGAAAATCTTTCCCTGAATGGCGTTATCTTGAGTCTCTGCCTTGCACAATATTGATATCAAGGATTCGTCTTTTGAGATACATACCATAGAAATCCAGAGATCAAGTTCAAAATGAGAACCCAAAATAATCTGGTTGACAATTCTTCATGAAAGCAACATCATGGCATGTGAGGATACAATAACTTGATCTGTCAAAATAAGGCTTAATTATGAATTTGTCCAAATTGAATAAACTTAGAATGTAAGTCTGTGAAACAAAAAACTTTCTTTGTACACTTTCCTGTTCAACTCACCAAGTTTTTTAGTTTCTTTGGCTTCTTCTAGCCTTCGTGCGACTCTAGCAATTTCTTGTGCCATTTCGACCCCGAAGATTTCGTACCATCGATAGTATCGTCCCATAGATAAATCGTACCTATATTAATCGGAATGTATTTGTATTCTACAAATTACTGTACAAGGCGCTGAAAGGGTTGATGCAGTGAGAGAAGCCAGATAGCATCATTTTGAACAGCTTGATCCAAGTTATTCGGAAAGAAAAATGCATTCAGCATTCTGTTAGTAACAGGCGGTTCGAACGAAAATGACCAGATGAGTGATGAAAATTTTGTGAAGAGTAAAGGAAATCCTCATCATGATCTGCATTCATCTCGGTCATAAATTTCTAGCAGCAAGGGTCTACATGAGGGAACGGGTTAACTTTTTTCACACTTCAAGTTGCTTTTGCTAGTGGAATAGATCAAGATCAGATTGTACAAGTCGCGGAATCTGATCTTGGATCATAACAGGTTGATATGTAGTAAGACGCGTGATCAAAAAATAGCATAGACAACGCAATGATCTTTCTTTAATTGAATGAAAATGAGTATTTAGATCTATACCGGGTCGGCAGATGATGTAGGGATGAAAAATTCTTTAAAACCATATTTTTCAAATATTCAAAAGCACGTACACGAGGCTGTTTGTGAGGCACAAATCATTTCAAAGGTCATCGACTCGGAAAGAGAATAAAGATCTGTATTCAAAGCGTAGATCTATATGAAAGTAGTTTCCCATATAATGTCATTCAAAAAGTCTTTGCTCAGATAAGTTTAAGCGCAGGAAGGTTTTGCAATATGGGCGACTTTCTTAAACTGAAAGTAAATCAAACAAACATGCCAAGGAAGTAGTAATCAGTAGACCGAAGTATTGTGATTTCAAATAAACCTCTGTCACCAACTCGAAAACTCACGACATCGGACCATGTAGATCCAAGATCAGTGTGCACTTTTTTTTTTGTAATCTGGCCTTGGTTTGCATTATTCGCAAAATCGTATTTAGTCTGGCTATGCAACCTCAGGGTTAAGAGTTATCTTTACGATCGAACATGCAGTATCAAGGGAGGGTAATTTTCTGAAATAAATGCAAACTATTAGAATTTGTCACGCTTTCGCAAAAGGGGGCTTAATGCATCTCCATGATGCATTATACCTAAAAAGACATCACATAATTAGGGATCCATGAAATTCATTTTGTGTAATATTCAACTGGCCAAATTCCGGGGTAGAATGGTCCTTGGACAAGCAGAAAATTGACCAACACAATTTTTGATCCATGTCAGCCTGCACGGATTGCGTAGGCTGACATGCATCGATACTTTTTGCAGACGCATTAACTCTTTCACCGCCATTGTCACCTTGAACAGCTTTTGCGGATGGCTTAAATCAAGATCAGACTGCACAAAGCATACAGTCTTAACTTGGATCTTCGCTACCTGATACCTATCTTTGACCAAATTCAGCTTCAAAAGCAATGAAAATAATTATACGTTAGACCCTGAAAAGTATCAAATCCATTTATTCTGCAGCGAAAGAGGTAAGCCCCCTTTTTACAGAGCATGGTCATTTTGATTAGACTGCCCATGAACATACAGAATGCTGGGAATGTGTCATTATCTCTCGCTTATAGCAGCTTACAGCCTCCCTGGCTTAACCCTTTGGCTGCTTAGCGCAACTCAAGGCGCATATGCGGCCAGTGTGGATCAAGATCAGACTGCACAAAACGTGCAGTCTGATCTTGGATCTACACAGTCCGATAATGAGATATTTTTCCTCCAAAAAAAAAAACTTTTAAAACTACAGTATTTGGGGTCTTTTACTATTGGCTGGTTTTATTTAATTTACATGTATTTAGCAGGTTAGGATTAAAATACTGTACTCCTTCACAAATTATTGAGAAACGACTTTGAAAATTTCGTTTTAAAGTATAGATGATCAACATTTATTAATCATCGAAGTTTAATACACAAAAGTTGTGGCAAAAGGATAACTTACATTAACTCTAATGGACGATGTTTTATCTCCAAGCAGATCACTATTAGATACATTGGGACAAAAGGAGATATTGCTTTCCTTTGCCACATATTTTCACTTCATGACATTTGTTTATCATAGCTCGCGTGCTGATAATCCCGATTTTACATGTATTCAAATTTGTCCAAGGTAAAACTGTTTCGGGGGTAGCGACTTATCCCCTTACAAAACAGGCCTCATGTTTTAACCCTTAGAAGGCTGAATTAATGAAATTGAAATTGAAATTAATTGAAATTCAGTAAGTCAAAACAGCCCATATATTGGTATTTCCAGGTTGTTTGGACCTGTAACAAAGTAGTGGACAGAGTAAATCCAAGATCAGACTGCACGTTCTGTGCAGTCTGATCTTGATCTACACTGTCCACAAAGGCAACTCAAGTTGGTTCCAGCGTTTTAAGGGTTAGCGATACAGAGGAAGAAAGTGTTTGAAAACAGTGTGGAAGAAAGGAAAAAAATGCTGGTAACCAGCATTTTCTCGTTCGGCCTGAATATTTTCTACCCTTTCAAAGACGATGCCATCATTTGAGCTTTACATAATTTGTCGACTGCAAAAGCTCTCTATTTGAAAAGGTCTGAAATTTTGTCGTATGGAAAAGATTTTAAAAACCAGTTGTCCAGATGACTGAGGGTATTTTGAATTTCAAAATCAAAAGGTCTTCATGTTGTGGGTAGTCACATGAAATCTATTCACGTGGCAATTCATTTTTATACCCCAATCATTGTTGTGTTTTGTGTGAAGAAAACATATCTCCATTTTTTTTTTGTCATGGATATCTCACGCAACACTCGCTGTGAAATAAGCGACCTATCATTTATTCGAATTATGAACAAATTTGTGTCAGTTATTCAGTTTCTGGTTCGTAAAATTGACAACAGGGTCATCGTTTTCTTGTTATCTTGACTGAAATCTGGAACTCGTTGAGGTAGCTATTTGGTTAAAAGTTTAATGAATTCATGATCATAGTAATCATCAAGTCGCGTTGTTAACCCGCTGTTCGTCGATTCTCTCTTGCTGGTGTACTTTAAAAGGCTACATGGTTGTTGAAAATGGCCTCTACAGTGCAAGATAAAATCGCTGGGAAATGTAATGGCGAAATGTGCGATACTGTATCAGAGGAGACTAATCTTACGCCTGATCATGATGTCGAGGGTTCGTTACAAGGCAAACCCGAGCTGGTTGTGTATAAAGTATCCGATTCTACGGCCCCACATCTAGCAGCCGTGTTCGGATTGCAGGTAAAGCTGTTACTTCTTTTTGTGTATTGTAAGATTGTTTATTTGCGCGTATGTCGGTATGAAATGCGTAATTATGTGCAGGGTGTGTAACTTGGGCCATCATCGGTTACTCACGGTACTTTGTTTCGCTCTTTGCCAAACGAACTAATCTTAGAATAGTCTAAAATTAAAAGCACCGCAGACGACATGATGAATGCGGCACAAACAATGAGATCTGCATGTGAACGGGTCTAAAACATTGTCGAAAAAACAGAAAATGCTGAGTACCAGCATTTGCTTCTTTTCCCATAATGTTTCCAAAAGCTTTTAATATTCCATAAGACAGTTAAAATACAGGATTGATTGGTGAAAGGTAAAGTTACACTAAATCTTCTGGCTGACAAAGTCTCGTTTCCATGAATAATTACTGAAGCATTCATTATTCCATTATGACATTTTGCAAATGAAATCACTCACAGGTTACAAGTCACACATGCGAAAGGATTTCCCTGGTCAAAATTTAGTCTCAAAAAACAAAAGATCCCCATCTATATCGTCATGGCGAAAAGCCATATTGAAGACGTTTTGAACCGAAATATGAGTATTGGTTGATTTTAATTATCATTATTTTTATCACCATCATCATCTTCATCATAATCATGCTCGGACATTCTTATTATTAATATTGTTAGTATTATTATTATGCCAACGTATTTTCATGTTTAAATTATTACAACTAGTCTACAATTTGGTTTTAGCAAGTGCTTCTCAGCATAAGTTCAACGATAACCGTTCCACTGATAGTAGCAGGCCAGATATGTGCCGGTGACCATGACCTTGCCAAATCACAAATTTTGTCCACTTTTCTGTTTATATGCGGCATAACTACAATCCTACAGACAACATTGGGTGTAAGGTAAAGTATATGTGCATGATATTTTAACCCTTTACCAAACAATCCCTTGTTTTAACGGTCCTGAAGAAGATGCCTTTTGAAAACACTGTGGAAAAAGGAGAAATTGCTGGTAACCAGCAATTTCTCTTTTTCTCACAATGTTTTCTACCCTTCCAAAAGCAAATTTCACTTTTCGAGTCACATAGATCTTTGTATTAATGTCTGCACATGCTTTCAATTTGGACTAGTCTAAAATTTTGTCATTTGGTAAAGAGTTAAATGATATTCCTAGTTCAATCAATCCCGAGTTTTAACGATACTGAAGGCTTTTGAAAACAAAGCAGGAAAAGGAGAAAATACTGGTGACCAGCATTTTCTACTTTTCCCACAACCCCATTAAAAGAAAATTGAGCAACATTTAATTTGACGTCTGCAAATACTTTGAATTTTGACCAGTCCAATATTTTTGATTTGGTAGAGTTAAATCTTTCAGGGCAGCATATACAATCTCGACGTCTTCCGACGGCTGAAAGTACAACTCGCTGAATATCGAAGAGCTTTTGATCTTAAAAGTGCGACTAAACAGGCACATTGTTCAGTAGGCCTGTTATCTTGATGATGATCTGCTGTCCGCAAAAGCCAATGTTTTCGCCTTTGGTGCTACAAGGGTTTACCCAATAGATCTGGCTCATGCAAAAAAGTCGCAGATGACAACTTTGAGAAAATCTTGTGAAATACTTCAAAGTGACACGGGTCAAGGTTTATAATTCATGAAGTTACATGTACTTGAAACCTTGTTAACAAAAAGATAAACTGATCTTTGCAAGATGCAAGGCTCTTTTTTCCATAACGTTTTTTAAAAAAAGGTGTTCTGAAAGACGAAAATAAAAGGTTTTTGCAGATGGCAATACATAACGGTAGATTAACCCTTAATACACAATCCTGAGTTTTAATGACGCTGAGAGAGAGTAATTTTGAAAACATTACGGGAAAAGGAGAAAATGCTGATAATCAGCATTATCAACTTTTCCCACTATGTTTTCTACTGTTCAGTCGTCAAATTTCGCCATTTGAGCCACATTTAATGTTTTGTCTGCAAGTGATATGGATTCTGACAAGTCCAAAATTTGGTCGTTTGGTATTTAAAGAACAGGGCATAATCTGCTTGGAAGATACTCTACTATCATTAAGATTGACTGAATGTTTTTTACGCAGCTTTTAACAGTAATGCAGTCATATCACGACGTTTCATTTATTTATGTTCGTCTAAAGTATCAACACCCGGTGTTAGACTTTGCTCTTCAGTGCCTCATCAAAGGACACTCTCATGCGACATTTTTCACTAAAATACTGGAAGAAATGGTGTGTTCGCACTATTTTATCGTCTTAAGTCGAAATATCTGAGTACCCATCTTCCTCCACAGGTCTTGACTAACCTCGACTTATAGATCTACAGTGAAAACGTCTGGTAGCTGATGATTATTGATTTACATATCGTCGTCAAGTTCCTGCCGATTGTTTTAGCTGATTGACACGTTGTATAATTACAACCTTTGTGCACATTGTTTCGCAGACTGGATTATTTTAAATTCAAAGCGGACCCTGCATCTGTCTACATGAAACAGATGACGATGCTGCAATTTCGAAGATTCGTTTCCTTTCACATCGAAATGGTTTTGTTACAGGTTGCCAATAATACAAGGAGGATGCCATAAATTCATACCCGCCATTGTGGCTTTGATGTCACTTCCGGTATGGAGATGCCCTGATAAGACGAGGCTTGATGCGTCTGCAAATTCGACAAATGGACTCAGTACCGATGAAATATCAGAAGTATGGCAGACTCGAATGAGAGAGGTAAAATTTCAGACTTTGAACTCCTCAATTCTGACCTTTCAATGAAAATGTTTGGTCGAATTATAGAACGGCTTTGACAACTGTCACGACAAAATCTTCCCGTTTTCTTTTTGCTTTTCGTGGGAATGATTTAACTAGAAAAGTCGAAATGTCCTATTTCTAGTTTTCTAGTTTCCATAAGGTCGGAGTGTCGATGGCGAGAACAGGATTCCGTACAAAATGCTTTGCTGGTTTATGTGCATTTTACTAATTCTCTTTTGACAGATCCAAGGTGGAATAATGACGTCAGCTCTTGTACAAATTTTCATTGGTTGTACTGGTATCCTTGGATTCGTCATTCATTTTGTTGGCCCGCTTACGATTCTTCCAACAATTACGCTTGTGGGATTATCTCTCATCGACGTGGCTCTACGTTTTTGTGAAAAGCACTGGGGAATCTCATTTTTGTATGTATTGTTAATTGCTAAGACAATATTTTGAACTACATTTGCAACAGACAACTTCGAGCAGACTTAGATCTATACCCTTTTCTTAACGTGCATGATTAAAAAAAGGTTGTTACAAAAGGAATTTGTCCCTTTGTTAAAAGTTTTTTCGATAGTGGTTTGAGTCATGTTTATGATATGAGCCATGCTCTGTGCAAAGGGGGCTTAATGCATCTGCGAAAAGTATCGGCCAAGGTCATCCTGCGCAGTTCGCGCAGGCTGACATGGGCCGAAATTTTTCGCTATTGGAAAAATTTCTGTGTCCAAGAACCAATCTACCTCATGATTAAGTCAGTTGTTAAAAGTTAGTAGCTATTAAGGATCCATAGATATGTGATGGCTTGACTGGTACAATGCATCACGGTGATGCATTAAGCCCCCTTTTGCCAGAACATGGCACATATGTATATCCTCAATTGTCCTTTAATATATGTATATCCTTACTTGTCCTTTTATAGTATGTTCAGGGTAAGATTGCACTAAGAACTTCGGAGGACATCGATCAACGCACGACTGGTGATAGTTGGACCAACTATGTCTCACTGTTCTCAAAGATAGTCCAATTAAACCATGAAATAACAAGCTAAATCTTTCCTTTTGACTAACTTGGTTCGTTTCATGTATAAACCCTTTACTACACATTCCCGAGTTTTAACGACCCTGAGAAAGACAGCATATGAAAAGCATTGTGGGAAAAGGTGAAAATGCTGGTAGCCAGCATTTTCTCCTTTTTCCACATTGTTTTGTAACCTTTCAGTGACAGTTATAATCTTCTGAACCTTGTTTGATTTGTCGTCTGAAAATGATTTGATTTTGGCTGGTCGAAAACTCTGTCCTTTAGTAAAGAGTCAAAGATTTCTTTTGTAGGACAATAGTGTTAGTATTGGTATTTTCGTTATACGTAAGTGAAGTAAGAGTGCCACTTCCAGCGTGTGATAAGCAACGTAAATGTCATGTGATTAGATACCCAATATTTAAACTTTTACCGGTAAGTATGAATCTATCGCTGTATTACACACACATTCAGCCTTGTTTAACCCTTATTCTGCTAAATAAATTAAATCAAACTTTCAAGCGAAAGTACAGACTCAAATAATGTACCTCAAACTTACTTTTTTTAATCGGACAGTGTAGATCCACGATCAGACAGCACGTTCTGTGCAGTCTGATCTTGATCTACACTGTCCGCAAGTCAGTGAGTCACGCTTAGCATCCTAAGGGTTAAGTGCCCAGTCCCCTGCATTTATTGACAAGCACCAACAGTTCAAGATCTAGGTTTGAGCATAAAAATGTCAGTGTTTGACAGCTTGCTGCTAAAAGGGCTCACAGTTGTTTATTCCTCTTTGTGGTTGGCTATAAAAGCTGTATAGATAAACATGCTATCGTGTTCAGGCATAAATAAGAGAAATTCAAGGAAATTTCTTTTTTTTTTTTCAAGTGTCGTTTTTCATACATTAGAATCTTGGCTTTTCCCAGCGGGAAGCGCAATTCATCATCGAAGCATTTAGACCTACATATGGCCCATGGTCTGAAAATAGAGGATTCAATGCATCTACGTGATACACCATACTAAGCGAGACATCATATAATTATGGATCCATACAATCCATTTTTTCTAATAACCGGCAGAATCATGAGGTAGAGTGATCCTTTGACATGCAGACAATTTTCAAATAGCGAAGAATTTGGGCACATGTCAGGCTGTGCGGACTGCGCAGGCTGACATAGGTCGATACTTTTTGCCGATGCATTAAACCCCCTTTTAACAGAGCATGGCTCTTATCTGTTTTGGCAGAGCTGATTTAGACTCTGATCAAATCTTTTCATTGCTTGAAGCAATTCACTTTAACACGACGCAGACAAAGAAAAAGCAGCCAATTTCTTTTCAGTTTCTTTTTGGTTTTCCCTTTCTTGAATTTCATCCAAAATGAACTTTATATTCTCTCTCGCCACCTTTCTTTGTCTTATTTTATACGATTTTTTTTTTAAATCTTCTTAAAAAAAAGAAAAAAAAAAAAAATACATAGATCTATGTACCATTTTGATTTTTAAATATCTTAGGGAACAATCGATTCGAAAAAGGTAGATTTTGAGATCAAATCCCATTTCACTCATAAGCCTAATAAAATAATGATGTTTAAACCAACATAAACTACATGTAACACTTTCGAAGAACAAATTAAGTAAGCCTTATACTTGTTTCCACAGGTCATTTTGGCTGTGGCAATCTCATGGTCTGTTTGCTGGATACTAACGGTGACTGGCTGTCTGAGTAGAGACCCAAGCACACGTGAATACTTTACAAGGACCGATGCTCGATTAGGGGCCTTGTATACCGCTAGTTGGTTTTACTTTCCTTATCCAGGTATATCAGCTTGCTTTTCCAAAGGGCTTAGAGTTCGTTGCATAATTATCATAGTGAATATGTTAATACTCCCCCGCCCATTCCAGGCATTTGAAAACATCGACAAAAATTGAGAAATTACTTTAAAGTAGCAATTCATCAGCTGTCACAAAGTTTTTTGGATTCTTCATCAGACAAGGTACATGTACATCGTTTACAAATTTATAAATGCTCACCAGAAACTAAACTAACAAAAGTGTATTTGACAAAATTTTAAGGCGCTTGAAAGCCATTATTTATACTGATGTTTCATTACTTGATACTTCTTAACCGACGATCTCGGTGTCGAAGTCACTTTTTGTATACAGTATAGATGAGAACCAGACTGCAATATAGGCCTACAGTCTGATCATGATTTCAAACTCCGATATTTTTTTTTGAGATCTATTAACAAAAGACATTAAGACTTCCCTTATTAAAATGCCCATGTCATAAGATATCCAAATATACTCAGTTCCATAAATAAGTGTGCAGTTAATTTTCTTTTATTTCTCGTCGCATGTTTTACTGAAGACCAACAAATTTAGTATCATACTTTAGTTCAGAGTCTGTAGAAAATGCCAGGCTAATCAGATTTTGACTAACAGAAAGTTTAAGTTAGGTTTTTGCAGTTTAAATGAAGGTGGTACTAAAATCGAAGTTGCAAAAGTACTCAAAGATAAAGGTAACATTAAAGTTAGGTTTTTCTTAAATTTCTTGTAATTTTCCAATCAATATCTTGTATGGCCACCTCTGCTGTCGATACTGGCAATTATTCGACGTCGCATAGACCTTACATAACGTAAAATCATTGCATCAGGAACGTTATTCCATTCCTGAACGAGAGCGGTGGCCAAGTCCATGAGATTGTTGATGTTTCGTCGTGATCGAACCTTTCTTCCTAAGTAATCCCAGACATGTTCTATTGGATTCATATTCGGCGATAAAGCTGGCCAAGGAAGAACGTCAACATTGTTTCTGTTCAGAAACTGCTGACTGATTCGTGCCACATGAGGACGTGCGTTGTCGTGCATAAGTATAGCAAGCCCTTGTCGTTGCAAAAATAGAACGTGCTCAGTGCTTGGCCACCGCTCTCGTTCAGGAATGGAATAACATTCCTGATGCAATGATTTTACGTTACGTAAGGTCTATGCGACGTCGAATAATTGCCTGTATCGACAGCAGAGGTGGCCATACAAGATATTGATTGAAAAATTACAAGAAATTTAAGAAAAACCTAACTTTAATGTTACCTTTATCTTTGAGTACTTTTGCAACTTCGATTTTAGTACCACCTTCATTTAAACTGCAAAAACCTAATTTAAACTTTCTGTTAGTCAAAATCTGATTAGCCTGGCATTTTCTACAGACTCTGAACTAAAGTATGATACCAAATCTTCAGTAAAACATGCGACGAGAAATAAAAGAAAATTAAGTGCACACTTATTTATGGAACTGAGTATAGTTGAAGACATTTTTTCTCTCTTTTTAATCAAGCAATTTCTATCGCCATAGGTCAATGGGGCACACCAACAGTCAGTCTCTCTAGTTTTATGGCAATGTTAACAGCAACCATTGCTTCAACAATAGAGTCCATCGGTGATTACTACGCATGCGCAAGAATGTGTGGAGAAGGTCCACCTCCGGTCCATGCTGTAAATAGGGGTATTGCTATCGAAGGAATTGGGAGTGTCATTTCCGGCGCCTTAGGGTCTGGAGGGGCAACTACGTCATATAGCCAGAATGTCGGGGCTATTGGATTTACTAAGGTTTAAAAGTTTAGAATAATCGCTAACGACTGAATGCTATTCAATCGTTTGATTTCTTTTATCTAAAAGTCTCTGTTTATCTAGAGGAATATATGAATATTTCGATCAATTTATTATTTAAAATATTCTCTGTTTTTTCATGTAAAAAAAACGATTAAAAACTATCACCCGCTTTCCACTCCGAATAGGATTTATATGCTTTGAGAATCGTTTATAGAAAGTAATATAGAGTCCCTGAATGAAACTGCGATGTGATACAATACCTTTCATGCTTTTATTTTTACAAATGTCAATGCACGAAAAAAAAAGTGTGAAAATACAAAGTAATTTTAAATGTTCCTCAGATGACTATATGCAACAAAAATTAAAAGAAGCAGAGTTCTAAAACAAAGAGAATTTTGGAGAAAAATGTGCATTTCCTATTTCATCCCCTATAAGACGACAATGATTTTAAAAATAAAAAAAATGTTTTGAGCCACAAATTGTGTAAACATAAAGCATGTAGCATTTCTTAATAGTATTTTGTTAGATTCATTACGGTACCTGTTGTCTGCTGATGGCATGCAACAATGAGAACTGAAATTATCTTATCAGGTTGCAAGTAGACGAGCTTTTCAAGCAGCTGGACTTATTTTCGTACTGTGTGGACTATGCGGAAAATTTGGCGCTTTACTGACTTTGATACCTGACCCCGTTCTTGGCGGTATTTTATTGGTCAGCTTTGGAATGGTGACGTCTGTCGGATTGTCCAACCTACAGTTTGTTTCACTACAATCCACGAGAAATCTTATCATAGTCGGCTGCTCACTTTTAATGGGATTGATGATATCGCAGTATATCGCAAAAAATCCAGACTGGATACAAACCGGTAAGATATCAGCCGGCTAAGAAAAGTCAGTCAGCCTGTATTTGCGTGTGTTCGAATTAGACCTTACACACGGCTACGAGTATCTATTATTTCAATCATACCAATATCATGAAAACAGCTTACATATCCATGTCTTTCACGAGTTTAAGCATTACTAGGTTCGGGCTCTGTTCTTGCCGAAGATTACTTCAGTGTGATCAACTCTACCAGCTCAATTTGAACCAGAAAAGATTTTAATTGGATGATACAGAAAACATTGTAGGAAAAGGAGAGATTGGTTGTAACTCATGCCCTTTTTCGGGTTTTCCGACAATGTATTCCAGGTGGCACATAGAAGAAGAATATTTATTGATAATTTGTATTGTATGGTAAATGCACATGGGCTGATTGCACCATTTTCTATTTTCCTGTGAAATGTAATTTTATCAGACAAGTGATCAATGTGGTATTATTCTTTTGAGGCTATATGTTATGAAAAGTGTAAGGGGCAGAATGAGTTTTTTTTTCCATGAAAACAGACTAAAATGTGACAATCTAATCACTCTACAAAATATGTGGACAGACCAGTCAGAAACCTAAAACAAATTTATCTTGTTATAAATATTTCAAGGAAATGGAAATGATATTTCTCAACGGCATAGAACGGATTGTGGAAAAATATGTGCACATTTCCCCCACATTGTTTTCAAAAGCTACAGCTGGCAGCTATGACGTAAAACATTATGAGCTATTTGTTAAAAAAAAAACCCTGAGTGTATCGTAGATCCTTACAAAACTCATATCTGTACATTGAATAGGAAATACTGAGGTGGATCAAGTGCTGACAGTGCTGTTAAGTACATCAATGTTTGTCGGCGGGCTTATCGGCTTTGTCCTAGATAATACTGTATCTGGTGAGTGCGTGTGTTTTGATCTAAACCTTTTAGGCTATACGAGAAAAAAAATGCAGTCTGACCGAGGCTCAAAAGAGGAAGCTTTCACAGAAGTGTACTAGTCCTGAACTTCCATACCTCTCTTTTCATGCAAGGCGTCCTAAAAAGTTAAGATGGAAACTGCGCGGATAATTGAATAGAATGATGAATTCCTGAAGCATCAACGTCTTTGTGGCCCCACTTAAGGTACCAATTGTTGTAGGGAGATAAAAACATGCACCAAGTCCAGGACTCGATCTGAGGATCTTTGTGATAACAGTCTACTTGCTATGCTTTCCGGCCGCCTACATTCCCTCCGACTTTGCCATACACCTTTCTCAATCGGAAAATCATCTTCAATTTTTTTGATTAAAGGGAAACCTCTATCAGAGATATGGTAAATAAAATGCTAATAACATGCGCCTTGAACCTTTTACACCCCATGTGGATACATTATTGATAACCAGAACTTTTGGATTACAGTCGGGTTGAGGACTATTTCAACTAGTTTTGATTTATTGCAAGTAGTGTGGTAATGTAACCATGTGATTCCATCCGACTGCTTATGAATATCCTTTACTAGCTAATTATGCTCAAAGTCTCAGAATATTACCATTCTGTAACATGTTGACAAATGTTGGCAATGCTTTCTTTTGCACTCAAAGGGTTAAATCCTTTCATATCTGCAATTTTTAAATTACAGCGTTATTGCTTTACTGGCTCGTGCAGTAACAGGTAAACGAATTAAACCAAATTTACTCGATTTATAGGTACAGCAAAAGAACGAGGAATCAAGGCCTGGCGCAAACAGCTCGTACCTGACCATGATGTGGCACACGATGCATCCGAGCAGAGTGAAATTTACGATATTCCAATGGTTACACAATGGTTGAAAAGGAAAAAGTGGGCGGCTTACATTCCATTTCTGCCAACATTCCATACAAAAAGTTGTCGTCTTCATTGCTGTTCTTGTAAAAGTTCAGACGAGTATTAACCAACGATTTCCCCTTTTTCTTTAACTGTAGTGGAAAACCTATACCTAGCAAAAATGTGGAAACAGCAAGTATTTGTTCAATTGAATTGACGCGACTACTTTTCAAAGAGACAGAAAGTATCGGTTTTTGGCAATGCACTGCCAAAACTGGTAAATAAAACGGCAGGCCCTCGATTAATCATAAGCTTGCCTTTAAATAACAGTTCAAGAAACCGAGGATATGATAAATGATTTCATGCCAGGCGCAGGCGATGGGAAAACACTCCAGTAATGTTTTTTTTATATCCAACTGTACTTGGGTTGACAAAATTTAGATCTAGGTGTCATATGCGTTTATGTCTTACCTCTTGCTACCAAGAAACTTTCGGAATATAGCTATCAAATGACACTACCTGCAGGCTTCTAAAAGCTTTGGAATGGAGAAACCTAGAACCTAGACCTACATGAGAGAAGAAACTCTTTAAATCAGTTATACGAAATAATCACCCTTGCATGTGCATCGTTTCATCGTGTATACGCCTGATTGGCTGACAGTGAACAACCAGGAAATACTAATCAAGGTAGGATCAAACCCAAAGTATGCCAGCCACTAACTGAAGCTCAATACCGAAACACTTTCTGGGATATACTTTTACGACAAGAACAACAACAATGATGGATAACTTTACTTTAGTACAAAACGTATTAAGAGAGTAACCACCATCTAACCAACCATATGTTCAAAGTAGCCAGCAGCACTCCAACAGAAATATGAGGGCTGCAAGAGTCAAACGACCGACCAACATAGCAGAAACACACAGTGTTGTTCAAATGTATACCAATCCATTATCGGTCACATTTCAGCATCTCAAATACTGTCGATAGTCTATTGATTTGATAGAATTTACACGAAATTTTCCGCCATACGAACTCCCACACACTGATATTCACGGTGTTAGGCATGAGAAACTGCAACCTGTGTGAAATAGTTCTCTGCATGGGCAGCAAAAACTGTAGACAAGCTTAGGGCAATTTACGCTGAACATTTTAGGAGAAATAGCCCGCGCTGTTGCTGAAAGAGAACCTCTTGACATGCAAGGAAGACTCTGGATCGAGTTCACTGATCTGACTGAATCATGTTTCAGAAAGTAATTTGTACAACCGCAACTGTCACGCTGATTGAAATCAGCTGAAAGACCTTCATGGAAACATCCTTTGAAACTGCATTACTGTTTGGTTGTGATAATCTAAATTACAATGAAAGCCTTGAGCAGTGGTTTTATTATCCAACTCTACCACACAACAAAATCTTTAAATTATCCATTTTGAAAGCATTTTCACTCGACAAATTCCATGTTGCTAAAATAACGCGACTTGTCTTTAAAATGTAAGGAAAATCGTGAAAGAATATATGCTGGCTACCAGCAGCTCCTCCTCTTAAAAACGTTTTCAAACGCTTTCTCCGCTTGCTTGTAAAAACGGTGGTTTTGTAAAGGGTTAAAAATAGGAAGGTCCGAGTAGGCCTACTACCCCATACTAACCTTGGGTTTATCTTATATGGCTTGCAACACGCAAAAAGGGACAGTCGGACATTTGCGTAAAGTGTCGTCTTTGATGAGCCTGCGCAGTCTGCACAGGCTAATCCGAAACGACACTTTCCGTTTTTATGTAATTTTCTGTTTTGCACAAGTCTACTGTAGCACAAAATCTAATGTAGTGGTAAAGTGTCTGTCAGCTGAATTGTCTGAATGGTGAAAAACCGCATGTTTTCTGTCGTACTTGAGACAGCGTTGGACCCTTTAAGCATAATGTTTCCAAATTATTATTAACTTCACCTTTTCACGAGGATGTTTGTACAGTCGTCTGCCGCAAATTTGTTTCAGGAGGTAACGAGTTAACCCTTTAAAAGACGATAAAATTTTAGCCTTGTCCAAATTGAAAGCAATTGTCGACGACTATTACAATATAGCACAAACGGTACAATTTTTCTTCGATAGGGTGGAAAACAGTGTGGGAAAACGAGAAAATGCGGGTTACCAGCATTTTCTCCCTTTTCCACAATGTTCTCAAAAGGCTTCTTTCCCAGGGTCGTTAAAAGTAGGCATTGTGCGGTAAATGGTTGATGAAGAGAAATCCAATATCTGTAACGTTAAGAGACAAGATATGAGATGCAAAAGGAATTCCTATATTCTAGATATCCATAATATTATCTCTTCCCTGATTTCGTTTCCATGGTAACGTTTCGCGAATATTAGGTTGACAATATAGTAACGGAAAAATGAATAAGCACCTTGAATGGAGGCCATATGGAATAATGGAAGGTATGATTTTCTTTTACAGTTTAGTTCAACACACTCGTTTTCCTTGTTTCCTTTTGATTTAAGCTCAAATTGTAAAAGATAATTTATCAGTTAAACATCATAAACACAAAAGCAAAGATATTCGTGGCATTAATTTTGGAATTAGAATTATGGAAAATAATCTGAATTCTTTATATAATTTTCTAACCCAGTCTCTGAAAGTAGGTCAGAAAAACCTAGAATATCACACTATAATGGTAAATAATTTAGGAATTCAACTACCACACTAAGATTAGTAATACTTACTATTGCGGGTTTCAAACAATACAAATCGATAAAATGATTTATCCAACAAAATTTTCTTACGGAAATCACAAGACCAAAATTTCCTGGGAAAAAAAAATCACTCATTGGTCGACAGATAGCAATATTCATACAAAAATAGAAAAGGTGTTCAACTTTTTTTTTTAAGTTGCAGAAATAACCGAGTTAAACTTGTAGATTACCAACTTCAAAAGTATGTATACAACATACTAATACTACTGCTTTTTTCAGGACCAGGAAACGCAAGCAGGGATATAACATCGCGATACCGAAGGTGTTTCCAAGAAAATGCTATTTACAGACAAAACTTGGATAGATCGCTTGAGCATTTCTATAAACAGATGTGTGACAACATTAAACGTGTGGAGAGAATTGAACGTGAAAACTATCGTAAACTTGACTTACAGATTTCTAATACATCGTCAGCATTAACACGCCATAGTTTAAAAAGCAATTACAGCACTTGTCACTTTCCATCGAAGTTGACACCAGAGTGTATACTAAACCAAAAAGTCGCCGTTTCTCTGAATAAGTGTGAATGTGAACAAAAATGTTCTAAACTCTTGAGCCATAAAGAGACTTTCCACCGTAGAACACAGCAACGATGCCCAGAAATAAACTCGCATAGAAGTAAACCGAGTATAACTGCTTCATCTGGAAACTCCAAGGAGCCAATACAGGATATCAGGCAGTGTTCAGGAAACACTGAACATAAGGTGTCGTCAGATAAGTCAGACGCCTCGCCAAATGCTAAGATTGAAAACACGTTGACATGTTTTACGTTATCCAGCACCAGACGCCATGTTTCCGCAGAACGATGGAAGCGACAAAAAGAGAGACATTTGCCTATGTGTGGTATCAGTGGATGTTTCAGCAGTCCTACCAGGCAATACTTATCACGTGATGTCTTCGAACGTTTACACCAACCCAAAGTCACTCTACCAAGACAGGATAAGGGTCAAGATAGTAGTCGTAACAAATGTACATTAGCGAGTAATTCATATAATTTTGAAGAACTGTCACAGTGTCGATATCTCAGATTCAATCATCAGAACGTTTAGAAATTGAGCCTGAGGGCAATTGTGATACCTTCTCATTTCCCCAGTAAGCGCTACAAACAAAATTAGTTGCTTTTTTTTGGATGATGTTGATCAGAGAGCACCGTGCATAAACTTTACGACATACAGTCTGATCAGATATCTACAATGTCCTCAACTTTTTTGTCGAAAGATTCGCAAAATAATAGTAACAATATCCTTCAACCGTTTAAGATCTTGGACTAAAGATTTAGTCTAGACCTATAGCGCTGCTGAGGTTGAAACAAAGAAGATGAACTTTAAGGATTTAATATTTTTGACTGTATCACTTCGAGACTATCAAGGGCAACACAGGATGTTTACTTAGACTGAATATCGGAACCAGACTGCGCCGAAGTAGCATTTTATACTTGAGCAAAGCTCTGGCAAAAGGGACTTAATGCATCTCGATGATTTATGGCACCAATCAAGCCATCACATAATTAAGGATTCACTTTTTTTTTTAAACAACCGACCTAATCTTGAGGAAGACTTGTCCTTGGACATACAGAAAATTGGCCAATAGCGAAAAGATTCGGCCCAGGTTAGCCTGCGCAGGCTGACCTGGGTCGATAGTTTTCGCAGATGCATCAAGCCCCCTTTTCACAGAGCATGGCTTACTTGTTTTCCAGGCCCTTAATTGTCCAACAAGATATATCCCATGCGTTATTGCATTCTACAGTCAGGACACCATCGAGGAACCTGAACGTTATCCTATATGGCGTGCAACACGCGAAAAAGGGCATTCGGATATTTGCGTAAAGTGTCTATTGTAGCACAAAATCTAATGTAGTCGTAAAGTGCCGTTCCTGAATAGCCTGCGCAGGCTAATCCGAGACGACACTTAACGTAAATATCCGAATGCCCATTTTCGCGTGTTGCAAGCCATATATCAGCCATGCTCTAGCAGGCGGGAGCTTTATTGCATCTTCAAAAAGTATCGACCAAGGTCCACCTGCGCAGTTCGCACGGGCTGACCCGAGTCGAAAAATACTACTGCTGGTCATTTATTCTACATGTCCAAGGACCACTTTGCTTGAGGATTCGGCCGGTTGCTAGAACTATGGATTTTATGGATCCATAAAAATGTGATGACTTGCCCGGTATAATGCACCACGAAGATGTATGAAACCATTTTTTTTTGCCGGAGCATGGCTCATATACATGTGAGCCGTACTCCGGCAAAAGGGGGCTTAATGCATCTCCGTGATGCATGATACCAATCAAGCAATCACATACTTATGGATCCACAGTAGCCACTTTTTTTAACAAATAACTTAATCATAAGGTAGAATGGGCCTTGAACATACAGAAAATTGACAAATAGCGAAAAGTTTCGGCCCAGGTCAGCCTGCGCAGTACGCGCAGGCTGATCCGAGTCGATACTTTTCTCAGATGTATTAAGCCCCCTTTTCACAGAGCATGGCTCATGTCCTTTTCGTAGCGTGTGATTAAGAAGGCTTCATAAGTCCATCCATCCTGTCTTTTTCTCGGCGCAGAATCTTCCGGCGTCCTCGTCTTCCATCGAACGACGGCTCATACATCATTTGAATGAAATCTGGCAATATTAGAAAAAGGTTTGGTCGAGAAAAACAACAACAACAAACAACAACAGTAATGAAACACGCCAGTCTTTTATAGATTGTGATACAAAGAAGATATTTTAAAGAGGTCAAGAGAAAGACCGTTCGTGTTGAATTTAAGCAACCTGCCTCGCAAGAAGAAAACTTCCAAAGACTCCAAGATTCGTTCATGCCAAATATCTTATTGTTCCGACAATCAAGCTTTGAGAAATTCGTAACGGCTTAGGCCTATACATAGAAAAATGGCTACGTCATGAGCACCTTTTCAACAAATAGGATACTATCAAAAAACCCGAGTAGTAAGCTGTAATACTCTGTGGTGCTGTAAAATAAATCTGATAAGGACCTAGGCAAAAAAAAAGTTTCTTGGGTACTGGTCATACAGCATATTTACAAATACCAAAAAGTTTCGACCCATATCAGCCTTCGCGGACTACGCTGGCTTACCTGGGTCGATACTTTTTGCAGATGTATTTTGTCCCTCTATCCGCAGTGTGTGACTATTTTTTATTTTTTTTAAACAGAAAACAATGTTGAAAAAAAGAAGTTGCCCATATCGAAATTTTTCACAAGATTTCATACAAAGGTGTATTCGTATGCTACTGTTTACGAGTTGAACCTTCTGACACGTTGTACAAGTAGGATCGTAGGCTCTTTAGCTATAGCATGTTTGATTATGTGATAAAGTATTCTATTCGAAATGGAGAATTTTTCTATCACTGCTAACACTCAAGTAGCTTATAGTGAGAAGCCATGATCAGACTGCACGTTGCTAACCATAGCAAACAAAAGGTAGAAACACGAAAACAAATTTACAAACTGAATTTGAGCTGAAACTTTCATTTACCCTAACAACTTTTTGTCAATAGGCTATAAATACATAAAGAAAATATAATCATGACAAATAAAAGAAAAGAATAGAAGCAAAGGTATCTAACACAAATATATAAATGTAACATATAAATTGATTTGCATTGTTTCTGTTTCACACGCACCGTCCTGATTATTTACAAATACCAATAAACTGTACAACACTAACTGGAACTACAACTGTCAAGGTATTGGTATAAAAGTGGCTTATTCAAATGCTGGATTTGTGGGCAAAAACCCTTTACCACACAATCATGAGGAAGTGAAGGCTTTTGAAAACAATGTGGGGGGAAAAGGAGAAATTGCTGGTAACCAGCATTTTCTCCTTCTCCCCTTAATCTTTTCTGTTCTTTGAAAGACTGATCTGATCATCTGCATCACATTTAATTTGTTGTCAGTGGATGCTTTCTAATTAGACAAGTCGAAAATTTCGTCGGCTGGGAAAAGGCTAAGCCCATCAACTCCTCAAGATGAATTGTATCTTGCAGCAGAATACTTTTTGAAACATTGCATATAGCAAGACTGGAAAATTGTCTGTAAACAGCAATTTCTCTTTTTATTGTATTGGATAAAGAGTGTTGTATTAGTTTTCTACTGCAAATTAATTTCACCAGATAAAGACTTCATTAGTATAAAATTCTAGATAAGTATAAAAATATAAACATAAAGCATACTTTCTTAAAAAAAAAAAAAAAAAAAAAAAAAAAAAAAAAAAAAAAAAAAAAAAAAACCTGCTTTAACGAAAAGCAAATTAAAGTAGCATTGTCATAAACAAACAATTATAGACAGACAGTTACATTTTTAGACAACAAGAAGGCAATATGGCCTTGTATCTCTCCACTGGCTTATTTAAAAAAGGAGTCTCAATTGCTGTAGTCGGAGATCAACTAGAAAGTTGTAACCCATCACAGAATCATTCTTAGAAATGCAGATACAACTGGTGCTATTGTTTTGAAGGAGAAAAAAAAAATACAAAGACTGACTTTTTGCCATGACATTAGCTTGCTGGCCTTTGGCCAGTGCAGCTAACAAGTGCATTGATAGTGAAAATATGAGGTAAAGTGTGGCCTGCCACATCTAAAATTTGTAAGTACAATTATTTTAAGAATATGAACACTATGTTTAGAGGAAATAAAGAAATGCTATGTCTCATGCATTTCTTGTTATTTCCCCATTAAGGAAGGGATGGAGGTGCCATAGACAAATTTGTGATAAATGGCACTTTACCCTTTACCACATAATCCCCGCTTATAACAAAACCTGGGGAAGAAGGCTTTTGAAAATATTTCGAAGAAGGATTTATTTCTATTGGAGTTCAATGCCATTTTAACAGCTTTGGTTATATCACGGCAGTTAGTGCACCTATGCATGTGTTTCCTGGCTTTCTCGCACTAGTATTGACACAACTTTCTTTCCAAGCCACTGACTACTTTTCTGACATGCATTAGAGGTGAGTGGCAAAAAATTGTCGGAAAGAAAGGTTTGCCTTGACAGGGTATCAAACTCAAAACCACCAGGTCAAGGGTCAGATACGCTAGCCACTGAGCTAACCGACTGGGCAGTGGGAAAAAGAGAAACTGCTGGTAACTCTCTTCCGATTATGTTTTCACGGTTAACATGCTTTTCCACTTCACTTTTTCTGATAGCATCCTTTAGACATGTAAATCTATAACTAACTTGCAAAAGGAACATTTTGAAAACATGGCTGCAAAGGAAATCTAGCATTATATAATCATTTTTTTCTTTTCCGACAATTTTTTTTCTTAAATTTGTATTGCTCTATCAAACCTTGATTTATTTTGGCTCTACTTATCTCATCAAGATGTTTTCAAAGCTGCGAGCTGTTTAGAAAGTTATGAGCAACTGTTGAATGCTAAATAGCACCTTTCATTATATCTATCACAAGACATACAAATATCTGACCAGCTATTATACCATTATTAACCCTTAGAGTGCAAAACACCCTAAAAGACATTTTACGTCCACATTAAGGCACAAATGATCGCAATTTCAAGGTGGCATTTAGTCAGAATGTCTCAGCAAATCTGACAGTGTATATTAAAGATCAGACTTCATGTTTAATGCAGTGATCATGATTTACACTGGCTGCACAGTAGTAAAAAAAGGTGTTTTAAGGGTAGAAGATCTTGGGGGTGAAAGAAAAAGAAGTGTTCCTTTTGTATACAATATTTTGTGATCACTGATTTCCTCTATCCCTACCATGTAGAGATAATGAAAGTAATAAAAAAAAAATGCTAACATCACACTTGGTTATATGTATCTATGGGGATACTTCAAGAAAATGTATACACAACAATAAAATTCTGTATTTCTCCAAAGAGGAGAATTTTATCAGAAGATCTTATATATGTACGCTTTTCAAAACGTATTTCCTATGACACATACAAAGATGAGTATTGAAAAGAAAAATACTAGAAAGTAATATCACTTTCTATTGCAAAGACCTTTAATTTTTAAAATCCACAAATACTATACAACAAGTTTTCAATTTGTATTCACTGAACAAAAAAAAGACCAGTTTTCACAGTCAACAAACAAGTTCTGTAAGTGTGAACCTTTTTATTTCATTATAGTCACATGAACCTTGAATAAACTTTTAACTGAAATAGCTCCAAACCTCAGTTTCAGAGATTTTGAATTGTCGTGTGTTTAGTAATAGAAATAATTTCCCTGTCAATTATAAAAAAGCTACAACAACGATTGACTCTCCTTTACTTACTTGGGGAAAGTGTAATACATGTATAATCAATTAATCAATTATAAATGTCAAATCACTTCCTTTGCTGGTTGCTTGTATTGGCCATAGAAAATTTGACGAATGCAATACTGTTGGTTTGGTTTTCACATTGTTTTCAAGAGTATTTTAATTATGTTACAATAGAAAGTGTGCCTGTCCATGCATTCCTGAAGATTCTTTGACCAGTACTCCACATAATAATCTTTTAAAGCCACTTCCTGCATTTTATAAGATCATAGACTAACTCTAGCATAAACAGACTTCAAACTCTGTATGACGGTGTCATGGTGTATAAAAAAGGCAAAAAGCAAATATACATGTATGTACACATTACATTAACATTTCTGCTTTCAGGCTGTTTTTGTCATGTTGTAGACTAACTAGCAATTTCTTCTACAGTCTCGACGTTTTCAAATGTATTTGATCCTGTTGACTATCAATATTCTGTAGATATTTTTTTAAAAAGTCATCTACTATACATCAGTTTCTGGGGGTAATTGGCAAACTAATTATTTTAGACACTATTTTGGGAAATACATGCACCAATTTTTACATGTACAACTAAACTAAAGGAGAAATATTTGGAGGAAAGAAAAACTTTTATGTGTGATAACTATGGAAAAACACAAAGGAAGAGAAACTATTGCTCAAATTGAATTTGTATTGTAGTGGCTAAGATGTACAACATATCCTTGCAGTTTCAGTATGGAATTAAGTAAAAAACAGGTGATTTTGAAATCCTTTTGATTCCAGTTGGTATAATGAAAAAGAACATGAAAGATACCAAAATGTAAAATAAATAACTGTTTTAAGTAAAAGTGAGTATTCATTTTTTGCATTGACCTATTGTGAGTATTGTCTTTTTGTAATATTACAAAGAAAGATTTTTCATGAAGAAGAGACAAAAAGAGAGTGAGAAAAAAAATGCTTTGACATGATCACAGATCTGTTTACAGCTTTGTCACAAAGTTATCTGTCCCTGCTACATGGTACTTATTTTCCACAAGTTTATGTTTGAAGTTAGGTTCAGAGTCACCATAGCTGTCATACATTCTGTTTTGATAAGCATAGTAAGGCATGGGAATGCTGGATGCACTTTTTTCTACATCGTCACTGTAACTTTCGATGGAACTAGATCCTGTCTCTATATCTGTCCCACTTCCATCCCCTTGATCTTTTGCAAAATTGAGGAAAATCTGGAAAAATAGATAGAATTTTGTACCACAAAGATGATGACAGGGTTTATAAAAAAGCCCATGTAAAAGTGTTGAAATTGGATTACCTGGTTTTTTTTTTACTTCCTGACATAAGATAGCTCTGAAAACAAACTTGAGAAATAAAAATAATCAGCAGGATTTCAGGATTAATAAATGTGTACATGTATATATTATGGTAACATTAGCAAAAGAAGACACCGCTCAATATGAGGATTTTTTCCTGCTCAATATGAGGGATTTTTTTTTTTTGAAACATTGTGGAAAAAGAAGAAATGCACATTACCTCAATGTTTTCTACAAATTTAAAGAAATATCTCATCATTTAAGCCACATTTAATTTGTTGTCTGCAAATACTTTCAATTTGGACAAGCCTTACATTTGTTGTTTGCCTAAGAATTTTTTATTTTATTAATTTTCCTTAAGAGACAACAAAACTATGGACATATATATTAGAAAGTATTTGCAGAAGGCAAATTAAATGTGCCTAAATTAAAGTATTTGTCCTTGGAAGGATGGAAAAACACTGTAGGAAAGAGAGAAAAAGCTGGTTACCAGCAATTTCTCCTTTTCCCTCAGTATTTTCAAAAGCTTTCTTCTTCAGGGTGTTAAAATCACAAGATTGTGTGATATAGGGCTAAAGTGAAATACATGTACATACTGTATCAAGGGTGGTCTGTGAAACTGTGTAATACACAATACTGTATCTGTGTTTCTCTGCCTCTAGCACACCGAAAATATCTGATACATTTGTAGAATGTTTTGGGATGTCCAACTGTACAATTCTCTGATGCTGGTCCTAAAGCATGAAGAGCGTAAAAACATTAATGAGCCATGCTCTGTGAAAAGGGAGCTTAATGCGTCTGCGAAAAGTATCGACCCAGGTCAGCCTGCGCATTCCGCGCAGGCTGACCTGGGCCGAAACTTTTCGCTATTTGTCAAGTTTCTGTATATCCAAGGACCAGTCTACCTTGTGATTAAGTCGGTTGTTTAAAAAAGTGGCTATTATGGATCCATAACTATGTGATGGCTTGCTTGGTATAATGCATCACGGAGATGCATGAAGCCCCCTTTTGCCAGAGCATGGCTCATTTAAAATAGTACAAAAATATTCTTATAAAACGTTAATTTGTATATATTGTATATGCTAGCTCAAACAAGTTACACAATGGAGAATACTTTTAAGAAAAGAAAATAAGTTTTGAAAGATTTGGAAAAGAGGAACAAATGTTCTTGCAACTATTGACTTATTCATCTTAAAGTTGATACAATTTCAAGTTCATCATGCTCAATTAAATGACTTTAAGTTTTCTTTTCCAAAAAACTAATCGTGAAGTTGTATTCTCATGCTTCCCTGTTACTTTAGCATGTAAACTGAGAAAACTAGATGTTTGTATTCGTTGGAAAGAGAATTCCCCTCATCCCAAAAGGACCTCTGAATCCCTGTTTTGACTGACCTTGGAGAATGGTATGTGAAACCTCAGCTCTGATTGTTCTCACATCAAGGTAGACATGTATTTCACAAAAAAAAAAAAAAGACAGCCAGACAGACAGATAGATTGACAACAGACAATTCTAATGAAAGCAATAAGTTTTCCCAAATTATAATAGAAGGAGACATCATGTTTCAGGACACAAATGATATGATAACTCACTCTTATTGTAGCCCCAGGAAAATGCTTCTGTACCAGTTCTTGTATAGTCTGCCTGACTGTAGACAAACCATCAACATTCAGAGTTACTGTATAGCCATCACCAAACCTGAAAGAAACAAGTAACATACTTATTCTTTGGATTCAGTTGAGATGAAAATGATTTACGCTTGTAATTCAGATATCAATACATTGCCATAAAATGGATTCATCTGGAATCAAAATAAGTGTAAACCTATAAGTAATACACTTTCAAAATAATTGAGTAAACAGATGAAAGCTTACCAATACAGTAACCCTGGTATTGAGTCAGCAGTAGGTTGCTTTATTTTCCAATTCAACAATGAACCAAGTGTCATATCAAAATCAAATATTAAAGATGTTGAATGTGGTGGGCATAATTAATAAAATTGCAACAAAAAAAAAAAAGGCTTTCAACTTCATGTAACTTTAAAGATTCCATATGTTGTTCTGGTTAAAATCTGTTAAAGGAAAAGCTGGGCTGTCATCAGATTTGGAACAATAGAATGTGTACAGCCATAGAAGGCCAAAGGCACCCCTTAACCCTTTACCACATTACAAATTTTCAGACTTGTCCATATTGGAGGAATTTCACAGACCGCAATTCAAATGTTTTTTCAAAATATATAGTATTTGTTCTTGAATAGGTAGAAAACATTTAGGGAAAAGGAGAAAGTGCTGGTTACCAGCATTTTCTCTTTTTCCCTGAATGTTTTCAAAAGGCTTTTTTCCCAGGTTTGTCGAAACTCAGGATTGTGTGGTACAGGGCTAAGAGGTAGAAGCACTATTAGCTGGAAAACATAAGGGGAAGCCACTCTTACAAGTATATGTGGACCTTCCAGGGGAAAAAATTTAATTCAAGGTGTCTCTACAAGGGATGGTAATAGATTGTGAGACTTCTGAATGTGAATCTCAAAATTCAAATCTCAAAATCTCAATTGAAAAAATGAAAACAGGAAAGAAAAAGAAGGAAAGAACAAAGATTTGACGAATCCAATGAATCGGTCCTGCCATGGCTTCAACTGCAGCAAAAAGGTTTTGAAAAGAAGGATTCACTTTCCTAAATTGTTTGATAGAATTAAAATTCACTTACTTGTTTTTGAGATGTTGAGAGCTACCTAAACATTTAAACTCTCCATTCACCATGATAGCAATCCTATCACAGAGTATGTCACATTCTTCAAGACTGAAACAGAAATACATTCAATTACTTAAACCTAAGTAAGGCTGTTAGGCTTGACTCAATGCACAGATATGCTTACTGCCATGGTGAGATTTTTCAATGAGAAGAGCTTTGAAATTGAAAAAGTTTGGTTTTTACCCCTGGCTTGAAATTCTTATGTTATTTATTTGGTAGTTTAACATTTTACCATACGGAAAAATTTTAGATTTGCCCAAATTAAGAGCATTTGCAGATGACAAATTAAGTGCTGCTCCAATGATGGGGATTTATCTCTGAAAAAATAGAAAACATTGTGGAAATAGGAAAAAATGCTGGTTACCAGCATTTTCTCCTTTTACCATGTTTTCAAAAGCTTTCTTCCACAGGGTTGTTAAAACTCAGGATTGTGTGGTAAAGTGTTAAGGGTTAATATTGGAATTATTTTACCCTTCTATTGACAGTGGATAGCTTCTATTTCCCAAGAGTAAATGAATCCTAAATCAGGTCTACTAGAAAAAACACAAAAAAATACAATTTTGCAGGTAGTGGAGATAATTTTCATGACACATTAAACAATCAAAGTACCTGTGAGATGTTAGGACAATGGCTTGCCCATTTTTCTTAGCATTCAATAGACAGTCCCAGACCAGTCTCTTAGCTTTAGGATCCATTCCTGTGGTAGGCTCATCCTAGATGATGAAAGATAATGGAATTCAATTCTCAATATCAGACTAAACAACAATTAAGTAAAAATCAAGAGGAAGCTTTAAAACACAGTTACCATGTTTGCAAACATAATTTGTTTAAAGATGCATTTACAAGGAATGGTGAATCTTTGCTTGTAAGAATGGTGTTTACTGCTGTATTCAAGTCACGTTCAATGACATTTCTCTTTTTCATGCCTGTCCAGGCTGGTGCTCTGCAATATCTTGCCCAAGGATGCCAATAATGCTGTTATAACTATGTAACCAAAGAACTAACCAATTTCTGAACAGACTATCTTCAGGCCTTCCAAAAAGTGTTAAAATTTTACAATGGACAAGCAATTGAAATATTAGAAAAAAAAAATTCAGAGACAGTTTGGAAAACACTGTGAAAACTAGATGTTTTACCTATTACATGAAATACGTCCTGTTCCCACAATAGTTTTAACCCTTTACCACATAATCACAACTTTTAACGACACTGCAGAAGAGGGCTTTTGAAAACATTGTGGGAAAAGGAGAAAATGCTGGTAACCAGCATTTTCTCCTTTTCCCACAATGTTTTCTACCTCATCAAAGGCAAAAGTCATGTGTTGAGCTACCTTTAATTTATCGTCTGCAAACACTTTCAATTTGATCGAGTTAAGACTTTGTTGTTTGGTAAAGAGTTAAATGGTGTCAACTGCAGTTTTTGTATAGTTATGATTTCAAGATTGTTTTTACTGGCATTGCATAAGTGGCTTAGCAAAAACTAATACACTAACGCAACAAACACAAACTCACCAGAAGAACAATGGGAGGGTCCCCTAATAAAGCAATAGCCAGAGATAATTTCCTCTTCATACCACCACTACAAGACTTTACAGTCTTGTCTTTGAAATTGTGCAAGCTTAGTTTGTCCATCACATCATGGATTGCCTGAAAAAAACAAACCAGAAACTGTCAATGTATTAATACTTGATATGTTATTTCTTTGAAAAAAAAAAAAAACACATAGAAGTAGAACTATACATGTCATTAAGATACATTTGGTAAGTTTCATGAAATTCCAATGAAACCACAAAAGATGACAACAGCAGTTGCTTCTTTTCTATAATACTTTCCATTTTATTTCAGGAGATATTTTCTTTTCCAAAGGGTCTCACATATCATTTACTCTTGTTTTCGGTATGCCTCAAACTAAGGAATGTGACAACAGTACACCCCTTTTTCAAATAGTTAAAAGCAAAAACAATTTTCCTCATTTCTTACAACATTATCCATCCTTTAAAGACAAATCCTATGATTAAACCACAGTTAAGTTAATTTGCAATTGCTTTCAGAATGAATAAACCTCAGATTTTGGCCTAATTAAAGGATCATGATTAAGTCACTGTCAGCTGACTTACATCCTTATGTTGTTCAACTGGAATACCCTTAATTCTACAATGGAAAGCAAGCATTTCTTCAACACTGAGGAAGGAGTCAAGTGCATCCTCTTGTGGACAGTATCCAATGGTCTTTCCAAATGTTGAGGCATTCTTTACACTGAAAAAGAAAAATCATTTTACTCTTCTACCCATGCAAGTAGCATTTCTTGGAAATGCAATTTGTAGATGTTTTGACAAATGAAAGAATTACTTCAAACAAGCATTTACTCCACCTGTTAAAATGTTTCCTTTGAAATTCATTTATATTACGGTAAGTTATTCTTACTCTTTTTCCCTAAATGTACTCAAAATAACAGTCCAACAATTCATGTCTGGGATAAACAACAAAATATCTGCATGAACAATAGGGCAAAATCTAGAAGCCATTGTTAATTTCTGAGTAATAACCAAGATTTTTTTTTTTTGAAAAAAAGTTGTATATCTATGCCTCTTTTGCTCTTTAAAAACGATCTAAACCAAATATTACAAGTACTCAAAACTTATGTTGAAATGGTGAATAAAAATTTCTTTGCTAGAAATAATAGTTTTTAAATTGTTTGTTGATGATATAAAAAGTAACAGTGGAAAAAGAGCATTTGCTTGTAACTGATTAACACAATTAACCATTGTAGTTCTGATTTTGGAATTAGCTGCTTATGCAGACAGAGTTGACCAACAGCAGACTGTAGAGAACATGCAGTCTGATCTGTGATCTAGACTCTTTGCTTGTTTGCAAGATATTCTGACAAAAACAGATTTGAAATTGCAACGTATGTTTCAAGGGTTAAAAATTGGGTATTAAGTTATGGTTTAAATGTTTTCCCTTTAAGTTATATATATTTTAGAATTGTAGTCTAAACATAACCTGTAAGTCAATGGTTGAAATACATGGTTCCCCCCATTTTTTTGTGTGCATATTTATAGTTTTCATACATGTAACCTAAGGTTGTTATTTTTCACATTTGAACAAGAAAACATCTATACAAAAGAAAAAGATGGTATACCTGTTGCCAAGCAGCCAAGCCTCTCCACGGGTCGCCTCAATGGTTCCAGTCAAAATCTTAAAAGTTGTTGATTTTCCAGCACCATTCACACCAAGTAATCCAAAACACTGGAAGTTAAATTGGAACCAATTGATCCTTTAGCAGACAACAAAATTTTAGACTTGCCAAGGTTGAATGTTTTTTCAGACGACAAATTAAATGTGGCTCAAATAATTGGACTTGTCCTTGAATGGGTCAAAAACATTTTGGGAATGGGGGAAAAAGCTGGATACCTGTATTTTCTTCATTTCCAACAAAGTTTCCAAAAGTAAAATATAGAATCGGTAAAAGGTTAAAACAAGATACCAGTATCCAAGTTACAAGTTATAGCCCATATTATAATCATGTTAGTATCAAGCACCACTGTGCATCTGAACATACTGGTGCAAGTCATCTTTTCATCCACAGAATGACATTTTCCAATTTCTACATAAATCCACCCATTTACTGTGGAACATTATTAAGCTTAAAGTTAATATATCCCACACATTCTGGCATATTATGACTAGGAAAATTCTTTTTAAATATGCTTGTTATTCATGAATGAAGAACACCAGTTACAAGGTTTTATACATGAATACATGTAAAAAGATATTGATAAAAGGAGAAATTAGTCATTGGAGACAACATTTCCTTTTGTCATCCTCTTTCCAAAGTGGATAGCTCCAAGACAAAAGCAGAATGCCATATGCTGGTACCAACCCTCAACTGCACTTCCTTTTTCAGGGAAAATTCCAAGTTGAAAAAGGAACATAAGTGTGTCGAAATGTTTCAGGGCTACCTGTCCTTCTTGGATGGCATCCTCTGTTGATCCCCAAAGCTTGATGTAAATATCTTCAGTTATGACAGAGATTTGACAAAATATCAGTGTTTGCGTGATAGTGACAGAAACGACAGCAGGGCTAAAACAGAACATGTACCTCAACATTTTCTTTGAAAATAGCTAAGTTCAAATATTGTCTGTGGTAAGTTATGTACTGACAAAGAATTTAATCAGTTTTTACCTGTCCACCTGGAACACCAAATGTGAGTCCTGATACTGCATATACATCTCTGGTTGGGTATATCTGTAATTAAAAAAAAAAGTTTTTCATTCACCTAAACAGCCCTATTTATTTGAAATGGACACTTTCAGTCATTCAGAAAAGAACAAATTACATGCAGCTCATTTTCAATGTTGATCTAGCACAATTAAGTTACATAGTTGGCTGACAGCTGAGATGATCAATCAACCTATATGTTTAACCCCTTGCCACAACCTTCCTGAGAAAGAAAAAAACTTTTAAAAACATTGTGGACAGAGAAGAAAATGCTGGTAACCAGCATTTTCTCCTTTTCCCACAATGTCTTCTACCTAATGCAAGATCAATTTCATGTTTCGAGTAACATAAATTTGTTGTTTGCAAATGCTCTTCATTTAGACAAGTCTAACATTTTGTTAATTTGATGACGAGTTAATGATAAAACCAAAGGCCCTTGTTTGTTCTTTACACAACTTTGCGCCTTATAACCTAACATATTACACAAGGACAACTGTATTACTTGCTAAACACAACCCCTAGTCATTTGTCACATTTTTTTTTCTACATATTTCAAAACTGGATGGAAATATTGTTACGTTCATAGTATATGCTGTAATTTATTTTTGACCTGGTACATAGAACAGAGCAAATAGAAAATATTTGAGAAAGATAAATTTTTAACTTTGCAGTAAGTTAATTTTTTCTCTTCCCGCCATGAAATGGAAATTTTGATACTGCAGTGAATGTATTGAACAAATCTGATTGGTTGTACTATGTTAGAAGTTTGCTGTCATTTCCAAATCTGATAGCTAAGTTTCATTGACCAATCAGATTCTTTTAATATATTCCATTTTATGGTTGTATGAGATAAATTTCAATCTCCTCCAAAGTTAAGAATCTTTATAACTCTCTTCACCCTTTCCTGCACTGTCCTGACTGTTTAACGACCTTGAGAAAGACGTCTTTTGAAAACATTGTGGGAAAAGGAGAAAATGCCTGTAATCAGCATATTCTCCCCCCCCCTCATTTTCTACTCTATCAAAGACAACACCTGCAATTTAAACCACATTAAATCTGTCGTCTGCATATGCTTTCAATTTTTGCAAATCTAAAACTTTGTCGTCTGGTAAAGGGATAATATCTATCCCTTTGTTCTGTTCTATACACTAGGTTAACGGCTTATATATAAAACGTTGTCAATACCTTATGAAGATCTCTAACAACGAGGATGTCCTCTCTACATCTTCCTTCCTGAATACGTCTCTTCTCTGTCATTACATCCACATCTTCGTATACCTCATTAGAGTAGGCAGATTTAGAATTAGCACTGAGAAAAAATATGCATATGTAGATGATATAAAATTTAGCCCCTAAAATATGCAAAAATGCAAATAATTATATCATAACAATGTATAAAAGATAAGCTTCATTACTTATTCAGATATGAATCCTTATCACATAATCCCAACTTTCAACGGCCCTGAAGAAAGTTCTTGAAAACATCCTGGGGAAAGGAGAAAATGCTGGTAACCAGCATTTTCTCCTTTTGCCCCCCCCAGTTTTCTACCTTTTCAAAGGCAAAGTTCATTGTTTAATCCACATTTCTTTTGTAGTCTGCAAATGGTTTCGATTTGGATTAGTCTAAAATTTTGTCATGTTGTAAAGGATTAAGCTGAAGTATGTAAGGTTACCAATAGGTACTAGATTCTCTTTCAGAATCAGGTTCCTGTATGGCCCATTGGTTAAGCCATTGGATAAGTACATTTGAGGCACTAGGTTCAATCTTCACTTGATTTTTGGGGGTGTGTCAACAGGCAAGACACTTTACAGCCCAAGCCTAGTACTGGTACTTGTAATACCATTAAAACACATGATTATTATATGCCAAAACATAACTTAAATAAGTGTACAGCAGTGTAAAACACCATAAAACCAACCAGCCTACATCTTTCTATATTTAAAAGATCACAAAGTAGATTATTCCTTCCACTTATAACTTGCATCACAAGCCACAAAAGGCAAAGTATGTGAGCATTTTACCAAATAATCTTTTGTTTCAACAACCCCGAGGAAGAAAACTTTAGAAACATTGTGGAAATGGAAGAAAATGCTCTTAACTAGCATTTGTTTTCCTATGAAATGATGTTTTCTACCCTTTTGAATTCTTATTAATTAAGCCACACTCAATATGTCTTGTGAAGATGCTATCTATATAGATGAGTACAAAATCATATCTTCTGGTAGAGTTTAGGGAACAGAAGGCTTTTTTTTCAGTAGAAAAAATTTCATCTTCTGCCACAATATTCCCAACCAAGAGATCTACCTTAAAACAAAAAGACTTGTAAAACATAATAATGCTTCAAGAATGAGCCATGCTCTGTGAAAAGGGGGTTTTATGCATGGGGGGAGGGTGGAAAAGTATCAAACCATGTCAGCCTGCACAGGCCGGGCAGGCCGCCATGTGTCAAACCTTTCTGATATTTGGAAATTTTTTACATTTTTAAGAACCATTCTACCTCTAGATTCAGTAAATTGTTGGAAAAATAGATTTTATCAATCCAAAATTATGTAATGTCTTGCTTGGTATCATGCATCACAGAGATGTTTTAAACCCCCTTTTGCCAGAGTGAAGCTCAAATGTATTTGTAATTATGGGTGTCAAATAAGATATACCTTGTGCATGAGTTACATCTAATCTCAAGTAAGACAGCAATGATGAAAAACAACAGTCCTTCTGCCCCAAGTACAATCAAGTTCCAAGCTATCATATCAAAGGAGAATGGGCTCACATACACATCTGTGTTGAATTTGGCAAAAATTGTAGTCTTTATTTCATTGGCTATAAGGTCCAATAAGCCACCAGCCAGTGCATATTGCGGGAAAATCAGCAAAACTTTCTTGGCAATGTCTACATTATCTCCAAATTCCTGAAAATATATTTAGCCTTTTACAGTACAGAAGTTTTTTAGACCAATCTAATTATGCTACTAATAACACAAAAACAAACTTTTATAAGCAAAAGAAACAAGAGGCCCATGAAGGCCAGAATTGCTATATTGGCTGTCACTGACTAATTTATCTTAATGGGAAGAAAAGTGTTAATCATAAACTTTCCTATGAATTCATTATGTCTTAGCCATGATTCAAAGATTCTCTTCTGTTAAGAGTTCAAACAGTCAACCTTTATGTCCTTTTAGGATTTCATGTACATAAAAGTATTGATAAAAGACCTTAAAGACACCTCCCCTACCTCCCCTTTTTAGCAAAGTTGGGGGAAAAAGAGTAAAAGTTAAAACTAAAAGTTAAATTTTCCCGACAAATTTTAGGAAATTTTAGTAATTTTTACCCCATCCCTCAAAAAAAATTAAGAAATAAATAAAAAAGATAAAAAAGGTGGTACTTGTGTGGTAATGGAATGAATATGAATGTCACCCAAAAATTAAGAGAAATGTTATTCGTACTTACAGTTCCACTGGTGTCATCATAGAAGACAATGACAAATATAATGGACACACTAGCAATCCCGATAAAGTTGAACAAACAGAACATAGAGAAGAAAGCTGAGGCAACACTCTTAAACAGCTTCACCATGCAGTATGTAAATGGTATAGTGGACCAACTGAAAAGAGAAATCGTACTGTACCTTCTACTCGAGACATGCTCTACCAGAAGGAGGTTTAATGCATCTCTGTGATGCATCATACCATGCAAATCATCACATAATTATGCACCCATAAATTTCATTTTGTCTAACTGAAGTAAAATGGTCTTTGGACATTCAGATACATGTAATTTACCAAAAGCAACAAGTTTTGACCCAGATCAGCCTGCATGGACTGTGAAGGCTGAAATGGGTCAATACTTTTTGCAGATGCATTAAACTCCTTTTCGCAGACTACGGCTGAAATTTTTATTTTTTTTTTTTTGATTATATAACAAGAGCGGCAAATTGTCGCAAGATACGCCCGTCCCACCGCCAGTTGTCAAGGGGGTATAATAATCGTAAAGGGCAGGTAATGCAACAAACATGTTTACCAAGTCTCAAGTCAATTTGACTTGAGGTGACAAAGTTCCGTTCCAGACAAGCAAGAAATACTGTAAAAATGAAGATCAAAGTGGAATTACTCGAAATCCGCACTAGGTAGAGTTATTGTTCTTGTGCACTGTACTCTGTAATATTGCAACAAACATGCATACCAAGTTTCAAGTCAATCGGATCGGAGATGACAAAATTATGCTCAAGACAAGCAGAAAATGCTGTAAAAATGACGATCAAAGGGAAATAACTCAAAGACAGCACGAGGTAGAGTTATGGTTCTTTTGCACTGCAATCCGTATTATTGCAACTAACACACATGCCAAGTTTCAAGTCAATCGGACTGGAGATGACAAAGTTATGCTCCGGACAAGCAGAAAATGCTGTAAAAATGACGATCAAAGGGAAATAACTCAAAGACAGCACAAGGTAGAGTTATGGTTCTTTCGCACTGCAATCCGTATTATTGCAACAAACACACATGCTAAGTTTCAAGTCAATCAGACTGGAGATGACAAAGTTATGCTCCGGACAAGCAGAAAATGCTGTAAAAATGACGATCAAAGGGAAATAACTCAAAGACAGCAGGAGGTAGAGTTATGGTTCTTTCGTACTGCACTCCGTATTATTGCAACAAACACACATGCCAAGTTTCAAGTCAATCGGACAGGAGATGACAAAGTTATGCTCTAGACAAAAACTGGATGCCGCCTGCCAACCCACGCACCCGCCCGCCCTCCATGGGTGATCCCATAATAGGTCCTGTCTTCGACGGGCGTATAATAACTCAAAAATTAAGCAAGCATGAGTTATGATTCATTTGCACTGCACTCCCCCTTAATGAGATCTATCCACCCATGAAGTTTCATAACCGTAGCTAGCATAGTTTTGGAGATATGCTTTGGACAAAATTCAAGTATGAATATAAACAAAGGGAAATAACTCAAAAATTAAGTAAGCAAGAGTTATGATTCCTGTGCACTGCACTCCCCCTTGATAAGATCTATCCACCCATGAAGTTTCATAACCTTAGCTAGTATAGTCTTGGAGTTATGCTCCGGACTAATTCAAGTATGAAAAACAACAAAGGGCAAAAATTAAGGAAGCAAGAGTTATGATTCCTGTGCACTGCACTCCCCCTTGATGAGATCTATCCACCCATGAAGTTTCATAACCGTAGCTAGTATAGTTTTGGAGATATGCTCAGGACAAAATTCAAGTATGAAAAACAACAAAGGGCAATAACTCAAAAATTAAGCAAGCGAGAGTTATGATTCCTGTGCACTACACTCCGCCTTGATGAGATCTATCTACCCATGAAATTTCATAACCGTAGCTAGCATAGTTTTGGAGATATGCTCCGGACAAAGAATGGGGACGCCGCCCACCCGTCCGCCACGGGTGATCCCATAATACGTCCCGTCTTCGACGGGCGTATAAAAACTGTGAATGTCTACTTAACCTTTTACTAACCCTTTACCAGGAGATAAATTTTAGGCATTTCCATACTAAAAGCATTTACAGACAACAATTTAAATGTGACTCATGCAGGGGTTGAGATTTTGTCTGTTTCAGAAAGGGTAAAAAACCTTGTGGGAGAAAGATAAAATGATGGTTACCAAATTCATCATTAAATCATTCATGTTTTGTTTAGCCTGATCTTGATCTACATTGGTCACACCTGTAAACAGCATTTTAAAGGTTAACCACTGACCCACAGAAGAGCCTGGGAACAGATCATATTACCTTTTATATACCTTGGAAAATTTGTGAAAAGATTAACTCTTTTACAAAACAATCCCAATTCTGAACGACCCTGAGGAAGGGAGCTTTTCAGAACATTGTGGGAAAAAATGCTTTGTATCAGACAAATTTGTATGAGACAAATCTTATGTTTTGAGAAACATTTAATTTGTTGCCTGAAAAAGCTTTCAATTTGGATAAAGCTAAGATTTTGTTGTCTGGTGAAGAGTTAAAGAAATTGTTATATATTAATGTAATCCTCCTATAAAACAAGCTAAATTGTGTGAAAAAATGATAAAAGGAATTAAGAGAGGAAATTCTTGAAAAAGAGGAAGATACATTAAATAAGGTTGATGGCAAACGGTTCAGTTTATCCACCTTATTTGCAATGGATGACTTTTAAAGCATCTATGTAAATGACAATTATCCATGTGAATGAAGTTTTAACGACATACGAGGGTTGTTCGACATGTAATGTGTATTGTACGATATTTCAAAAGCATTCGACTCAAATAGTGAAATGAACATTACATCCCTTCAAAGTATTCTCCGCGGTTTGAAATACATAATTTCAATCTCTGAATCCATTTCTGAAATGCGTCACGGTACGTTGATTTAGGTAGACCTCTGAGGCACTGACTGATGGCTGAGCCAAGGGCTTGTCGGGACTTGTAACAACGACCAGATAAGAACTTTTTAAGTTTTGGAAAAAGGAAAAAGTCGCATGGGGCTAGATCTGGAGAGTATGGTGGGTGTGGCAAGACGGTAACCTTCTCCGACTTCAAAAATTGCTTCACAAGCTCAGATGTATGTGATGGAGCATTATCATGAAGTAGACGAACATGCCTAAATCCTGACACAGGGCGTCGTTTAAGATAATATTTCTTGACCTTTTTTAGTATAACATCTCGGTAATACCGACCTGTAACACTTTTGCCTTTCAGCACCGGAATTTGTACGGCTAATTCATCACATGAGAAGAATATGCAATAAAGAACCTTCTTTGTGCTTATGCTTCTTTTGGCAACTACAGGCCTTCTACCTTGTTTAGTTAGCCATATTTTGTTTCCAATTTTTCTTACTGGTCCGAAATAGTGAACCCATGTTTCGTCACCAGTAACAATGTTTGCAAATTGTCTTTGATTGAATTTGGGAAACATTTTGAGCAATTGCTTAGCGGTTTGTACTCGTACCCGTTTTTGGTCATCTGTCAATATATGCGGTATCCATCTGGCAGAAATCTTTCGTACTTTCAAAATACGCTTCAAAATGAAATGCACCCGCGATAGCGATATGCCAACAGTGTTGGCAATATCACGAATCGTGTATCTGCCATCACTTTCAGTTATTTCCCTGACTTTTGAGACATTTGCCTTGCCTGTTACAGTCACAGGTCGGCCAGATTTTGCTGCATCTTTGACGGACTCTGTGCCAGCCAGAAACTTCTTTCTCCACCTACGAACTGTCTCATAAGATACCTTATCAGACACATAAACTTCCCCCAATTCATTAAAAATCTGCATTACTGAATGACCGAGTTTTGTGCGAACTTTTATATAAACTCTAATTTCTTTAATATTCTTAATCCGTTTCCCAACCATTTTTACAACAGTGGTCAATGACTAGCTCTACTGAAATGACTAAAAGTTTAAAACTATGTGGAGCTGAAGGCTCGTGTTTATACCATTGGAAAGGTATTGAATAGAGCTATTAAAGCGTATCATCATCCACGAAATCGTGCAAAGCGTTATCGCGCTGTGGTACAATACACATTACATATCGAACAGCCCTCGTATATGATAAATGTTCATGTGCATCTTACTGCGCATGTATTTCTGTTGTGGATATTTAAGCAAAAGTGCACCTATGTATTTTTTGCACATAATGGTAATACTATTGGTGCATTGAAACAAGTAGCACTTTCTTTGGGTAGTATTGGTGAAGAGAAAAGAATGGATCTGTGAACTGTCACCATGAAATAATTAAAATGTTGCCGACACGGAGTTACACACCAAACAATGAAACAAAGGCAGGAAATTTAAAGCTGTGGAAATATAGCTGTTTCCACTTTGAAAATTATTGTTGGAAAAGGAGAAATAGTTCCTATAAAGCAATTTCTCCTTTTCCCACTATGTCTGCTGAGCTTTTATCCTATTTTTTTCCTTGAAAAAATAACTTCCACAGTGACCTTCAACCTTGTTTTCTGACGAAATAAGCATGGATAGGTGCCATTTTTATTTTTTCTTATTGTTTAGAATTATAAATACTATCAGTGTGGAAAGTTTAAGAAAAATTTGTCCGTTAGAATGTATGTATTTATTACAGATTAACCCTTAATTCGGTCAAATTATCTCCCTTCTTAACTCAATGGTCTATATATAACATGCATATTTGTACATTTACCATGCTCAAAACCAGGCTTTTGTATATTTTTTGTGCAAAAATAAACAAATTTTCATTAAAATGATGTAAATTTGTATATTTTTCCTGTAATTTTCCTGTTTAACTTACTATTAAAGAAAGACACTTTAAATCCAATTTAAGCTGAATTTTGGTACTGTATATACCTTTTTCAAAGGCAAATTTCTCAGAAACGAGCACGGTTACCCACATTTTTCTTTACTGTAATCTCCTAGAAACATGATGAGCTTTGTATGTGCAAAGTTTAAAAAAAAACTGTCCATTCGAAAAATTTGTGATATACATCGTTAATGCATAATATGCATATTATGAGCACATGCTGGTATAAGAACAGGTTCATTGCAATTTCACCTTTTGCCAGTATAATTTCAAGTGTGGTTTGCTGAAAGATAAAAAAAAAGTCCTCTGTAGATAGTAAAGTGTCTAGGGACAACAAACACATACCCATATAGCAAAAGCAGAGCTACAGTTGCTGTAGCATTTTCCCTGTTCCAGAAGGATTCATGCTGAAATATGGCCATTATACCAAAAGTGCAGGCAACAGCTATTATCAACACAAGCTGAAAGAAAAAAAATATATATATACGAGCCATGCTCTGTGAAAAGGGAGCTTAATGCATCTTCGTGATTCATGGTACCAAGCAAGCCATCAAATACTTATGGATCCATAATAGCCACCTTTTTTTAACAACGTACTTAATCCTGAGGTAGACTGGTCCTATGATATACAGGAAATTGACCAATAGTGAAAAGTTTCAGCCCCAGTCAGCCTGCGCAGGCTGACAATGGTTGATATTTTCGCAGATGTATTTAGCCCTCTTTCACAGAGCATGGCTCATATATATTTGATTAACTATCACCAGACAACAAAAAAAAGCCTTTGCACTTGACAATTTTTATAAGAAAGTGAAAGAATTTGAGCAATGCTCTGACAAAAGGGTGTTTAAGGCATCTCCATGCTTCATTATTCTTAGGAAGTCATCACGTAATAATGGTTCCTTAAAATCCATTTTGTCTTGCAACTGGCTTAATCCTGAGGTAAAATGGTCCTTGGATATGCAAAAATTGACACAAGTCAGCCTGTGCAGACTGACCTTCATTGATACTTTTTGCAGATGCATTAAACCCCCTTTTTACAAAGCATGACTCACTTGTATATAATGAAGGAATAAGGTTTCATGTATGTTGATCATTCATATTTGCTTGTCAAGATATTACCTCAACTTCTTTGCAAACTAGTTTAGGAATGCTTTCAAAGTCCTCTTCTCCATAAACATATCTGTTTATCTCTTTACCACACAACAAAATTTTGAACTGGACCAAATTGAGAGCCTTTGCAGACAACAAATAAAATGTTGCTAACAGGACAATTTCTATCTTTGATAGGGTAGAAAACATAGTAGGAAAATGAGAAAATGCTGGTTGCCAGCATTTTCTCCTTTTCCCAAAATGCTTTCAAAAGCCTTCCCTCTCATGGTCTTTAAAGTTGTGATTGTGTGGTAAAGGGTTACCTAATGATAAAGACAGTGTAAAGGTTTACTATACATACCACATCCCAGAGTATTGCAGCTAACCAGTACATGACTGGACCAACCCCACTGATAGACTGTATATGTTTGTCTTTGTTTAAATTCTCCATCACAACATACATCATAACACCCACTGGGAAAAATGTGTAGGCTAACAGAATCGTCAGGGCAATACCGGCATCTGCTGCATGCTGCAATCTGAAATAAACAGTTTCTTTTTAAAACTAGAGCTATCACTAAACATGATCAATACCCCCCACCAGCTCCTTGTCACAAAACAGGTCTTTGTCACAGAAAGCAGAATGGTTTAGTACAAAAGCAAGAGTTGAAAAAAGTTCAAGGGGAGATAATTCTGCAACAAATTGCACAAGGGTCATGAAAATTGCACATGCACAACTTCATATATATAAGAATACTGTGTGGAAATTTGAGTTCAGTACTTGAAAAACTGTCAGGGTATTTTGCCAGACAAATTTGTATCTACGGACGGACGGACGGACAGACAGCCATGGCGATTCTAGTATACCCCCCTCCACTTCGTTGTGGGGGGTATAAGTTTGATAGAATGATTTCAAATTCTAGGTAAAATTTTGATAAATTCATAGATAGAAATGCAATAGAGTAATTATAGATTAAAAAAAAACAAAACAGTAACTTAACCTTTTTCTAAACAATAACAGGTCTTTATGACCCTCAAGAAGAAGGCCTTTGAAGATATTTTGGGAAAAGATGAAAATGCTGATAATAAGCATTTTCTCTTTTTTCCAAAAAGTTTTCTACTCTTTCAAAGACAAATCTCATCAACTGGGCAACATTTATCATCTGCAAATACTGTCTATAAGGAAGAGTCTAAAGTTTTGTTGTTTGGTAAAGGGCTGGTCAGAGGCTTCTCAACAATCTGAAAGCCAATGCATAACATGCATCAAGTTTAGCACATTCATACAATTTTATGAAATTGATTACATTTTCTGTATTACAACAAGAATAATTTGCATCATATGTCTAATGTTTACTCACTAGTGCTTAAGAAGCCAAACCCTGTAGTGTTCGAGAATAATGCTAAGGAAAAAGGGCTACCTATGGAAAGAGAAAATACTTAAACTTTGAAATGAAAATCTTTTTCAATATCAGCACTTACATTTCTTTATCCATGCAAATTGGAGAAAACAGATATTATGGAAATACATTCTAGTAACTGAAAACAATCCATTGGTCAACAAACAGATTACTTACAAAGTGTTCTCATCCAGTTGCTCTTTACTGAAGAGGTAGGGATGTGTGTATGCTGATATACCTGGAATAAGTAAAATTGTTTGATTAAATGTAACTTCTTACCACACATGCAGAATTTAGATCAAATGAAACAAATAAGAAACATTTGAAAAGGATGACTGTTGTTAATGACATGGAAAGATTTTAGGGAGAGAAGCAACTGTTTGTGAAAACTGTTGCCTTCTTTCCATCATTGTTTTCAAACATTATCCACAGCAGGAAAATAAAAGTATGTACTTGTCTTGATATGATTAATCAGTTATATATACCTAACCTGCAAAGAATCAAATTCACAAATGGAAAAAAAATAACACTGTCAACTTATTAAAGTTTAGTAGCAGGAAAAGAATTTTCCATATGACAAAATTATTTGAGCAATGCTCAGTGAAAAACGTGCCTATTGTATCTGCAAAAATTATTCACCAGTGTCAGACTGTGCAGTCCACACAAGCTGACAGAGGTCTAAACCTTTTGCTATTTGTATATTTTCTGCTTGTCAAAAGACAATTCCACTGCCAAATCTGTTCAATTGCTAGACTGAACTGATATTATGGATTAAATCATGTGATGTTAATTAGTATAATGCATCAGACAAAATAATGCATTAAACCCTCCATTTGCCAGAGCATGGCTTATATCACATGAAACATATACAAACCTTTTTGAGAGTCAATAAAATACAAGCTTTTGTGTACACAGTTAGAGGTACCATTGTTCACTTGCATCTAGTTTAAGTGATATAACTTCCATGTTATTATGCATAACAGTATACATTAAATCATGGCAACAACAAAACAAATCCATACCAAATTCAGCTGCTGAACCATGTGTCTCATTCACCAGAGCTCTCAATAAACCATTACTGTAGGCATTCAGGAAGGATGGGAGAGCATGATGCCCTTTGTTATTGAACCAGATCTTGGCCTTTAGCTTGTCTTTGTCATCTTTCTCAAATGACCAACCACCATACCTATAATATAGATGTAGATTTCATAAATTGCAGGGGTACGTCATCCCCTGCAGACCATATACATGTATTTTTGTCTAGACACAGTTGTTTTTGAAGACACTGTGGCTGAAGAAAAAATTGCTGTTAAAGAGCAGTTAACGTCTTTGCCAAGATCACATAAGAATTCAAAGACATGAGTATAATTATGTAAACTATCTTTGTAACTTATTTCTCCTTTTGCCATGATGTTATAAACACAAGCACAGCAGGCTGGTGTTAATGCTTAGTTGCAGTTACTTTTCAGTCAAAATTGTAAGCCCAAAAGGGGCATCAAAAACATTTCTGGCTTACCTGCCCTTGCTGTATGGCATTTCTACTTGATAGTTAACCACTTGTTTGAAGCAAATATTCTCTGTTAAAATGACAGAAATATCAGAGAAACTATCAAAGTTTTCCTAGGAAAATGAAGCAAATGACAGGGCAATGAAAATACCCCTGGTTTTCTTTGAAAATGCCAAGCTAAAATGACTTAGTGCATGAAGCAAAGATTATCTGCCTGCGTAATATGAGTTAACTCTTTACCAGACAAAAATCTCTAAACTAGTGCAAATTGAAAGCATTTGCAGATGACAAAATAATGTGATTAAAAAATTGAAATTTGTTTTGGGAAGGATAGAAAGGACTGTGGGACAACCTTGAGAAATGAGGCCTTTGTAAACATTATTGGTTACCGGCATTTCTCATTTTCCAACATTGATTTTTAAAGATTTCTTTCTAAGGGTTGTTAAAAGTCTGATTGTGTGGTAGTTTGTTTCTTAGATATTTCCAAATTGAAAGTATAAGCAGATGACAAATCAGATTTCGCTGAAATGTTGTTACTTGTCTATTAAATGGTAGAAAACTTAGAGAAAAAAAGGAGAAAGTGCTGGTTACCAGCAGTTTCTCTTTTCCCATATTGTTTTCAAAAGCCTTATTTCGCAAGGTTGTTAAAAGTTTGGATTGTGTTGTAAAGGGTTAAGTAAAAACCACTGTGCCATCAGAAAAGCAAACAGTATAATTATTCTAAATTCTCTACCTCTTTTCTACATAATCATGGAAACTGTCTATCAAGTATTTATCAACATCTCTGTTTTCTAGATCCTGTAGAATATCTGTAGTTGTGGTAACAAGACTCCTGGGCGGAGTGAGTGATCCTGTACAGCTAAAGTCATAATCATTACAGGTACAGGACCTGTTGCCAACTGGCATACCCATCAGACCAGAATATTCTGGCTGTTCTTGAATACATTCATACTGATCCCTAGTAAAAGACAAAAATCAGAATAAGTTGTCATTATATTCTTATGAAAATCCCTACTAAATACTTATTAATCGGAATAGGTAATATAATATAAATAAATTTGATACATTTAAAATATGAAAAGCATTGTAGTAAATGGAGAAATAATAGTTTCAATTCATTAGCCACTTTTGTGACAATATCTTTTAACTCTTTACTGCACAATACCAAGTTCTTATGACCCTGACAGGAAAGACTCTTGAAATCACTGTGGGAAAAGGTTAAATAGCTGGTAACCAGCATTTTCTCCTTTTCCCAAAATGTTTTCTCCCATTTCAAAGACAGAAATCATCTTTAGAGCATTCAAATTCTGGCTACATGTTCTGTTATTTGCTAATTGAATGTAATGGATGTGGTCAGTCTTTAGAAAATGCCTTGCAACTTGCATTTGAATTGACTGTCCAGGTATCATAAAATAAAGAAAAGAGTGCGAAGATATGTGGGCACATTTTGCATGGTCAGATCTTTATCTACACAGTCTGGAGAAGCAACTTCTTATATCCTCAGTATTCAAAGGATTAAACAAAACTATATTCATGTGGAATACTAGTCAAAAAGGCCATATGATAAAGAATAATTAAAATCAAAGTAAGACATAAAACATAAGGAAAGTAACAAGATAGAAATATCATGGTGTCACTGATGGACGTGGAATTGTGTTTACCCCTTAGGTGTGAATCCTAGCATACAAGATGTACCAATACCAGGACTGTGCTCAAAACTGTCTATAACAGAACTAAACAGAGGTTCAACTTCGCTTCTTCTGTAAAAAAAAAATACATAAAGATTTTTTCAATTTTATCACAAAAGAATATGATAAAACTAGGGTACAAAATTCTTTGAAAGACCTTGACAATTTGTAAAATAATTCATTTGGAATAATTTCACAGTTTGTGTAACATTTTGTAAGAGTTCATCAACATAAAAGCCAGCAATGAATGAGGCGAGGCTTCTAAAACTCTTTGAATTCACTGCTTAACCCTATGTTAACTCTTACAGCACTGAATAATCCCTACAATGGATTGACTGATTGGTTGGTGATTAACTCAGTTTTTAACATTATTTCATTTATATCACAGGGGCCAGTGCACCTAACCATGTTTTCCTGGAATTTTGTTAACCAGTTCTCCGCAAAATATTCTTTCCAAGCCACTGGCTGCTTTCCCACAAAATCAACATCGAAACAATGGTCAGCGGTGAGAGAGGAATGAATCCTGTTGCAATGACTATCATCAATCCTTGGAAAGAAAGCTGGGGATGGAATCAGCAACCACCTGTTCTCAAGTCCTGTACGCTACCGACTGAGCTACTGGGGCTCGGCAAGTTATCCCAATAAAGACCCTTAGAAGAGCAATTACAAGATTGCTCTTGTCCAAAATGTCTTAAGACAGCGGAAAAAGTAGATCAAAGATCAGACTGCAAGTTTTGCAGTGTGATCTTGATCTAGGCTGTCCATAAAGGCAACTAAAGTAATAACAGGCAATTTAAGGTTAAAAGAGACCAAGCAATCTTGATTCATTATCTTCTGAAACATAGCTGCTGCAGAGGATAACAGAAACAAAGGTGTAATAAGTAATTGACCTAAATTACAGTTTAAAACATGAATACAATGTAAAAACATTGACAAAACAAAAAAATTCTTGTTGAAAGATATTTCGCAGAAAGATTGTTTTTAAAATTGCTTTTCATGGCTGATTCTTCTTGTTTCTACGATGTTTTACATTGACATGTAAAAAAACTAAATTTGCCAATTCAAATACCTCTCTCTTTTTTTCATATGACTTTCGACAATGTTTTCTAGCTTAAGACTGGGGAACAAAACCCTCATCATCCGAGCTTCATTTCATTTTGATCTCTGCAAATGCTTTCAATTGAGATAGGTCTTAGATTTTGTTGTTTGGGTATGAGTTAGGTTGCAATCTTAAGTGTAATTCTAGTACATTAGGCCTTTAACTTACTTGTAGAATACATAAGAATCAGGACCATACGTAGCTGGAGTGAGAAGAATACTTGGAGCCTCAATTCCTTTAGGTTTGATGTAGTAAAATCCAGATGCGACAAGGAAAAGTATCAGTGGAAGAATGAGGACAGAGATGAAAACACGCCAATTTCTTCGATAGTGATTGAAGCGTTTTGTCAGAAGGGCACCAAACTGCTGGAATTTGAGACTGGCACCACCAACACGATGCACTTTACCACTGTATTCAATTTTTATATCTGTAGTAAATATACAAAACTATGCTTATTTAGGCAGATTAACTATTAAAGTGCCTTTCCAAGGACACTTAGTTCCCTTTGCTGCAAGTGTAAACCCAGACCAAACTGCACAAAAAATGTGTTTCAATCTTTGACCTATGCTATCTACTTGTCTCAGATAATCTGGACAAGAGCAATCTTGAACTTAATATTATTTGGGTTTTATTTCTACAATGAAAACATGAAATTTATTCCACAATCTAAGGTTAAGAAAATACATTTAACAACTTTTAAAAATGCCTTTACAGGTGCAGAAATTTTTTACATTGATATTTTCTCAGTACACATTTTTTCTGTCTTGTTTCAATTCTTAAGGTCTACATTTATGTATATGTAAAAGAATAACTTCTTTTTTCATTTATTGCTTTGGATCAGTATTCCAAATTCTGAACAGGAGATCTAACTAAAATGAACAAGAGTGTTCAATGATTCTCCTTAATGCTCAGATGGCTAAATACATGAAATGGGCATTTTTCAGTCAGTGAAAATGAATTTAAATATTTCATCGCTGGTTTGGTCAGAGTATTAAAAACATGTTATTAAGTATATCAAAGATCCAAATGTATATTCTGCACTGTCTCATCTTGATCTATGCTGTCCCCAAAGCATAATGGCAAAAATTGCAGCTGCATGTAACAAGTTCTTTTCCCTCCACAATATTTCAATCCTTAGTCTGCTAATCATAACTAAATGTAGTCTAGATCAGAATATGTAGAACATGCATTCTTATCTTTGATCTTCATGCATTCTTATCTTCCATCTTCACTATCAGATTTTTCCCGCAAAAGGAACATTGAAATCAAAATGCTTTGATTCTTACTATTGGCTGAAAATTTTCTACTAATTCATATAGCATTTTAGGGGTAAAAGAAATATAATTTTGAGGCAAAAAAAAAAAAAAAAAATTGTGGGTGGTTCTGGCAAAAAGAAATATTAAATGTATCTCTGTGACGCATTATACCGAGAAAGTCATCATATAATTATTGATCAAAAAAACTCATTTTGCTTAACAAATGACTGAATCATGAGGTAGAATAGCCCTTTGACATGAAGAAAATAAACTAATAACAAAAAAGTTTGCCTTAGAAGACTGTGCAGGCTGACCTGGGAGGATATTTTTTGCAGATACATTACACCCCATTTTCACAGAGCATGGCTCAAATATTTGTATGGTAAAGAGTTATGACAAAGACCTGACTTGTTATATTTGTTTACCTTCATCTTCAATATTTTGTTTCCATTCCTTGTTAGATTGGGACTCAGCTTTAGCATCAATATTCTTCACAATAGCTGGGGTGACTTCTTGACCTACATCTGCAGTCTTGCACACTTTTAAGAACACCTGAGAAAGTCAAAGCATAGCAAATAAAGGGTATTTTAGTCATGCCTATAAGATAAAAATCTTTCTGAGTTTCAGTGGATTGTATTCTGAAACGTTTTAGGGGGTTAACTTTATACATTCTCGTCTAAAAGATTTAATAAAACCTGATTAAGATACTGTTCTACTCTGTGACGAAAAGAATGATCACTGGATGTTGGAATAACCTATTTTAAGGTTATCCTAATGTGGATTCCTGTAACATCGCCTATCATCGCCCAAAGACGTAAGGCTAAGATTCAGGTAATCCATAATCGATCGTCCGATAGATGCTGGTCCCCGCATTGATTACAGATTACCAAAGTCTTAGCCAAATCCGTATGATGAAAGGCGATGTTACATGAATCCCATTAAGGTGCCCTATCCTTACATCATAGCAATTAGGGGACAAGTTCATGTGTTTTTAAGTTAGCAATTATAGCTATAGGAAAGATTTAATGTGCTTGGGCAGGGCAATATTCACAAACCACTGCAGGGTCAGTATTCACAAACCATTCTAATGAATATCATTCTAAATCACAAGACTTGCAAGCTAACTGGTAGAATTTTTAGCTTCAGCAGCCTTTCCTTACACAGAAAATGGCCGTATTTCTCTTCTGTTGCAATTATATCAACACTTAACCGTTTACCAGACGACAAAATCATAGACTTATCCAAAATGAAAAGCGCTAGCAGACGACAATTGTGACCCAGATCATGGGATTTGTTTGTGATAAAGTAGAAAACATTGTGAAAAAAGGAGAAAATTCTGGTTACCAGCATTTTCTCCTTTTCCCACATTGTTTCAAAAGTCCTCTTTCTCAGGATCGTTAAAACTTGGGATTGTGTGGTAAAAGGTTAAGTCTTTACCAAACAAGCTCCTGTTTCTGTGACTCTAAAAAGGAAAGCATTTGAAAAATTGTGGAAAAAGGAGAAAATGCTGATAACCAGAATTTTCTACTTTTCCCACAAGTTTTTCTAACTTTTCAGATATTCCTCACAACATAGAGAAACATTTAATTTGTTGTCTGCAAATGCTTTGAACCTGAACATAGCTAAAATTTTGTGAGTTGGTAAGGGGTTAACAAGGTAATCATTGAGATATGCAATCCTGAACATTTTGAAAGGCCTTTAGTATTAGATTGGCATGTTCTGATACTTTTTGATAAAAGCAACAAAACATTTGTGATTCTTGCATGCTTCAAGGGCCATCAATATCAGTTTTAATTGTCATAAGTGTTCCTTCATAAATGACAAAGATTTTGAAAATTAATGACACTGGCTCTCAAAATACTAATGGCAAGAAAAGTTGCTTTTGTGGACTGCATAAATCAAGAAAATGTACAGTCTGTTCATTGATCTGCAATGTCTAGTATCTTGAAATGTATTCTAGTCAAACTAGTTCGTTTGTTTGTATTGGAGTTTAACACCATTTTAACAGCTTTGGTCATATCATGGCAGTCAGTGACGCACCAATGTGTTTCCTGGCTTTCTCACACCAGTACTTACACAACTTTCTTTCCAAAGCCACTGACTACTTTTCTCACCTGCATCAGAGGTGAGAGGCGAAAAATTGCCTGAAAGAAAGTTTGCCGCAACCGGGTATCGAAACTGCAACTGCCAGGTCACAAGTCAGATACGCCAACCACTGAGCTACCCAGCCGGGCTAGTCAACCTAGACTTGAAATCACTTGGTCTATGGCCTGAAAACATATTTTAACCCTTCACAACAGAATCCCTTGTATCAATGACCCTGATGAAAAGATTGTTGGAAAAGGAGAAAATGTATGTAACCAGCATTTTCTCTTTATCCACAATGTCCTACTCTATTAACAACAAGCTCCATCACTAGTGTCACTTTTGATTTGTCATCTGCAAATGCTTTGAATTTGGATGCGTCTAAAATTTGTAATTTGGTAAAATTTTTTGATACCTCTTCAAGAGTTGGATTTGACACCCCGTAGCTGTCAATCTTCAGTTCTTCTCTATTGATTTCAAGGTCATTCAGCAAGTTGTAGAAATGCTCAGAGTTTGTACTGGGCAAGACAAATGTCATTTCATTTCCAACAGTCTGCTGAAGCCTGGTCATTGGTACCCACCTCTGTAGCCTTGACAAAATGGTACTTGTGTCATAGTCTATAACAAAACCAATTGAACATGTTGCATTCTGACAAGGCAAATATTTTGTTATTATTTACCAAGGCATTAACCCTAGAGTGCCATGGGTTGTTCAATATGTAATGTGTATTGTACGATATCTCAAAAGCATTCGACTCAAATAGTGAAATGAACATTACATCCCTTCAAAGTATTCTCCGCGGTTTGAAATACGTAATTTCAATCTCTGAATCCACTTCTGAAATGCGTCACGGTACGCTGATTTAGGTAGACCTCTGAGGCACTGACTGATGGCTGAGCCAAGGGCTTGTCGGGACTTGTAACGATGACCAGATAAGAACTTTTTAAGTTTTGGAAAAAGGAAAAAGTCGCATGGGGCTAGATCTGGAGAGTATGGTGGGTGTGGCAAGACCTTAACCTTCTCCGACTTCAAAAATTGCTTCACAAGCTCAGATGTATGTGATGGAGCATTATCATGAAGTAGACGAACATGCCTAAATCCTGACACAGGGCGTCGTTTAAGATAATATTTCTTGACCTTTTTTAGTATAACATCTCGGTAATACCGACCTGTAATACTTTTGCCCTTCGGCACCGGAATTTGTACGGCTATACCATCACACGAGAAGAATATGCAATAAAGAACCTTCTTTGTGCTTATGCTTTTTTTGGCAACTACAGGCCTTCTACCGTGTTTAGTTAGCCATATTTTGTTTCCAATTTTTCTTACTGGTTCGAAATAGTGAACCCATGTTTCGTCACCAGTAACAATGTTTGCAAATTGTCTTTGATTGAATTTGGGAAACATTTTCAGCAATTGCTTAGCGGTTTGTATTCATACCCGTTTTTGGTCATCTGTCAATATATGCGGTATCCATCTGGCAGAAATCTTTCGTACTTTCAAAATAGGCTTCAAAATGAAATGCACCCGCGATAGCAATATGCCAACAATGTTGGCAATATCACGAATCATGTATCTGCCATCACTTTCAGTTATTTCCCTGACTTTTGAGACATTTGCCTTGCCTGTTACAGTCACAGGTTGGCCAGATTTTGCTGCATCTTTGAAGGACTCTGTGCCAGTCAGAAATTTCTTTCTCCACCTACGAACTGTCTCATAAGATACCTTATTAGACCCATAAACTTCCCCCAATTCAGTAAAAATCTGCATTACCGAATGACCGAGTTTTGTGCGAACTTTTATTAAGCTCTAATTTCTTTAATATTCTTAATCCGTTTCCCAACCATTTTTACAACAGTGGCCAATGACTAGCTCTATTGAAATGACTATAAGTTTAAAGCTATGTGGAGCTGAAGGCTCGTGTTTATACCGTAGGAAAGGTATTGAATAGAGCTATTCAAGCGTATCATCATCCATGAAATTGAGCAAAGCGTTATCGCGCTGTGGTACAATACACATTACATATAGAACAGCCCTCGTAAACCAAACAGATGTTTCCATTCTATAAAAAAGACCAAAATAATTGAAATATGAAGGCTACCAGCATGTCTAACAATAGCAGACGGAGTAGATCAAAGATGAGACTGCATAATTTGTACCATCTGATCTTGATCTACATTGGCTCCAAAGACAACAATTACTGTAGGTGTGACAGGCTCATTGAGGATTAATGTTTTTTTATGTTGGAAAACATATCATAACATAACCTCATCTGGTCTTTAGCCATCATAGCAAAGTTCTAAAACATTTATTCAAAAATATACATCTACCAATATTTTGTCCTTTCCCAGAATGTTTTCAAAAGCCATCTTGTTCACAGTTGTGAAAATGCAGGATGGTTTGGTAATGCCTCTATTCCACACTGACCACGAATCCCATGAATCAGCACAAACTGATAAATTTTAGCATTTGTAGCTGAATCGTTATCAGTTCGTGAAGTTCTTAACTGAATCGTATCATATTCGTAGTCAGTTCTTGCAATTCTTGAGCAATCAGGAATTCGTGACAAAAGTTTTGAGCAGTTCAAAATTTTGGCCATGAACTCCCGAATCCAAAAAATCGTAGTTAATTCGCAACAAATTCGTGGTGAATTCTTAGGCATCGTAATCGATTCAGTGACATTCGTAGGAATTCTGAACTCATTCAAGGATTTGTGAATTTGTAGCTTGACCACGAATCAGCTACGTATCTGTCACAAATCTCACAAATACGTGTACATGGCAAATCAGGTATGAAGCAAGGAAGAACTATATACAAATTCATTATAGTACATGAATCTGCTATTAACCAATTACAATTCAGCTACGATTGCCGGAGAGTGGGTATCAACATTGATTTCCTGTCATTAGCTGCTGACGATTGTGCCATAACAACACGAAATCCACGAATCCGCAAAATGCCAAGAAAACCTGCAGGCAAGGGCAAGGGGAGAGGGAAGACAAGCAATGGAACCAGGGAAGAGGGAGAAGATGGCAGCTTCCTCACAGTAAGTGCACCGCCACCTGCACATGATCCAGCTCCAGAGGTGGAGAAAAATGTGGCAGATTCAGAAGCACAGTCAATGACTGCTGATTCACTAGCTGAGATATTGGTAATGAGGAACTAGCAACTTTTTCCTAGTCTAAGAATAAGAAGGCCAGGGTCTTGTTCAATCTGACAAAAGAATGAGCAAGAGGATGTGGCCCTCTTCCTTGGGAGGAATGACTTTATATACAACAAGACAGACAAACCACACCTCTGTGTCTAAAAAGAAAAAAGCAAGGGAAGATCTAGCCCAGGAGATGGGGAAGGAGGTGATGGCTCTGATTATATTTTTTCAGAGCATCCGTACTTTGACGGGGAAACTCAGAAGAAGAAGAGTGGGCAGGCAGATGTTGAGATGACAGACCGCCAAAAGTGGATATGGACCATATTCCAGTTCCTGATGCCCCACATCGGACAAGTCACCCAGCACACAATCCAGAGCTTCCAGAGTGGCCCTATCACCAGTCAGGGTGAGAAGACCCAGGAAGAGGAGCCTGGGCAAGGGCAGGTCTCATGTGGGTGTCCCTCCTCTGGATGACTGGGCTAATCCTATTGAGTAGCTCGTCAAACATGTGGGGTGGCATTCTCATGTAGTTGGCAAAAGCATTCTCATCTTCCACCCTCAGCATCTGCATCAGTCTGTTGTAGTGACTATATTCTAGTGTTCTAGCTGGTATCATCCACAGTCAAACCCACCACCTGGGGGCTCTTCCTCTTTTTTGAAGCAGTCTCCTTCTAGCTATCAGGAGCTGGAGTTGATATTCTAGCTCCAGGGTCAATACTACAGCTGCTCTATGTCGAACATTCATTTTCTAACTGATGCCCAAACAGGGTTGAGGGCCTTTTTATACCTGTCTTGAGAGAAAATCCCATGGATTGTCAAGAAAGAGTCACTAAGTCATTTTCATCGTACCGGATTCGTACATGCATTCGGCGTATTCCTAACTGATTCTTAACTGATTCGTGCAGTATTTCCCAATAGATTTTTGTAAATCTTAGTGAATTCTTGACAATATTCGTGCAATTCCAGGCGAATCCAGTCGAATCCCACAAATATTCGTAACACTATCTGACCTGTATTGTAACTGAATTGTAGAATGTCATGAACTGGGCCAGAAAATTTACAGAATTTCACCTAAATCCTAAAATTTATCAATTCATGGCGATTCATGGGATTCGTGCTCGGTGTGGAAAAGGGACATAAATAGGTATCTCTAAGAATGCCTAACAAACCAAACATACATTGATTATCAAGAAGTAAGACCCTAACAGAAGCAGTTTCGAGATAGCAATTGTCCAGAATATCTCAACAAAAAGGACAATGAAGATGAAAGATCTACACTGGCAGCAAAGACAAATCTAGTAGTAAATGGCACTTTGAGGGTTATAACATTTTCAGCATATTTACCTTGTGTGCCTGGTTCCTTGATCACTGTCAGTCTGTGACCTTGGGTTAGATGCTGTTTTAAGAAAATTGGGGAGCCGTTACAAAGGAGTTTTCCCTCATGCATAATGGCTATGGTATCTCCTAGAACATCTGCTTCATCCAAATGGTGGGTTGACAGAAGTATGGCTGCTTCTATAATTATAAAAAATTATCAGTATAAAGATTTTTTTGTCCAACAGAGATATTTTATCATGGTTTGCATGTGGTACTATTTTTTTTTTTTTTTTGGGGGGGGGGGGGGGGGTTATAACATACAATACAAATGTGCTATAACTTAGTTGTTTTTCATGTTAACCTAAAGTAACAGTTTTGTGAATGTTTATCAGCAAAATATAAGATATGGAAAGAATAACGACTATCTTTATTGTAAGCAATGTTTTCAGATGTCATATCCCATACAAATTGCATCAAATGATCATTGTTTGAAGGAAAATGCTTTCAGAAAGATTATCAGATAAAATTGATAAAGTGTGGATGAGCTATGACAGTTTTGCAATCAATGAAAGTTACATTGGAATTAGAAAATGTAAAATGATGACAAGAGGGCCATGATGGCCCTTTATCGCTCCACTGGTTAATAAGTCAAAACACTACAAGCCAAACATTACAATACTTGGCCAGATGGTTTCGAACTAGAAGACATACAAAATCTTTTCTGTAAAGTCCTACGAGAAAATTATGACCCCAGGGCAAAGCCATTTTTGACCTCAGGGCTATAATTATTTGAATTCTGGTGGAGGTCCATAAGATAAAGCCCCATTCCAAATGATACAGGTCTAGAATGTGTGGTTATAAACAAGAAGATTTTCAAAGTTTCCTCAATAAAAGACCCTGTAAAATATGAGACCCCTGAGACAGGGCTAAATTTAGTAGCCCTAGGTCTTATTGCTAGTAACAAGAACATTTCCAAAGTTTTCACTATATAAGCCCATGTAAAACTTGTGACCCCCGGGGCGTGGCCAACCTTGATCCCAGGGCTGTAATTTGGGCCCTCTTGGTAGAGGCCTACTAGATAAAGCTGCATGCAAAATTTGGTAGCCCTAGGCCTTATGGCTAGGTATGAGAAGATTTTTGAAGTTTTCCCAATATAAGCCCTTGTAAAACTTGTGACCCCCGGGGCAGGGTCAAATTTGACCCAAGGCCTATAATTTGAAGAAACTTGGTAGAGGCCCACTAGATAAAGCTACATGCCAAATTTGGTAGCCCTAGGCCCTATGGCTAGGTACAAGAAGATTTTTAAAGTTTTCCCTATATTATGCTTATAAAACTTGTGACCCCTGGGGTGGGGTCAAATTTGACCCAAGGGCTATAATTTGAAGAAACTTAGTAGAGGTCTACTAGATAAAGCTACATGCCAAATACGGTAGCCCTAGGCCTTATGGTTTCAGACAAAAAGATTTTCAAAGATTTTCAATATTTTTCAGTTTTGTTGCCGTGGCAACCAGAGTTTTTCAAGGAATCAAATCCTTTCAAGAAATACAGAAGAGGACCATGGCAGGATCATTTCTGTGAAGTTTCATCAAAATTGGATGAGTAGTTTCAGAGAAGATGTTTGAAATAAAAGTTAACGCACGGACGCACGACATACACTGGGCCATGACATAAGCCCGCTGGCCTTCGGCCAGTGGAGCTAATAAAAACTAAAACCCCAGCATCTAATTAATAAATTGAAAATAAATTTTTACATTTTCACTTGATTTAGCATTTCCAAAGGAAGTAGAGAAACTAAAAAGAGTCTCCAAAGGAAAGCAAAGTAGTAATTAGGATGAAATGGAAAATACTGAGAGGAAGTTTTAGAAGCCATAACAAATACTGTTTTTTTTCTAATACTGATTTTCTTTATTTTCTGTATTACACAAAGAAAATGTGAGTATTTTCAGCCAACAAATTAAATGTAGCTCAAATGATTGAATGCCTTTAGAAATGGTAAAAATATTGTGGCAAAAGGAGAAAATGCTGATAACCGGTATTTGCTCCATTATCCGCAATCTTTATAGAACCTTCTTCCTAACTCTGGGTTGTGTAACCAAGGAATCTGTTACTGAATCTTTAGCAAACAATTCTGTGTTTTCACGACCCTGAGTAAGAGGCCATTTGAAAACATTGTAGGAAAAGGAGAAAAAGCTGGTAACCTGCATAAATGCTGGTAACCAGCCTTTTCTCCTTTTTCCACAGGGTTCTCCATCCTGTCAAAAAACTTAAGTTCATTTGTTCCACTTTCAACTGTGTTGTTTGCATATGCTTTCAATTTGGAATGGTCTAAAATTCATTGTTTGGGAAAAGGTTAAATCATCACCACACAGTTCCACTTTTTAGCCCCTTACCACATGACAAAATTTCAGACAAGTCAAAACTGAAAGCATTTGCAGACAACAAATTCAGTGTAGCTCAACAGACTATTTTTGTCTTTGAAATCATGGAAAACACTGTTTTGTTAGTGTCAATAAATCATAAAACAGAATTGTGTAACCACTTTAACATGTCACTACTTTGTTTCCGTGACAATGTTTGTTTTCCAAATTTGTTTCATTCTAAATACAGTTCAACTGTTTATGTTTGTATAATGAACTTATCTTGTTGCTATGTCCAGGTTGTAGAGGTAAAATACCTAGATACATGATCCCAAAGTAAATGTCCTATAAAATCATAAAAAATTATTGGACATCTATAAATCGTTTATGTAAAAGGATGGAATATTCATTGAGTGAGAAGTTAAAGCTGTTTTGCTATAAACCAGCAATACACACTGACATTCTACTCTCTGGCATGTTGACAGTAACTTTTAACATTTTCCTAACAGCCCTGTTTTTTTACCAAAATAAAGAAGAGGGCTTTTGAAAACATTTGGGGAAAAAGAGACATGATGGTTACCAGCATTTTCTCCTTTTATCACAATGTTTTCTGTCGTTCCCAAAACAAATTTCAATTTTTCAGGTGAATTTATTTTGCTGTCTGCCAACGCTTTTAGTTAGGACCAGTCTAAAATTTTGTTATTTGGTAAAGAGTTAAAGCAAAATTCACTGTCTTCTGAAAATGCTTTTATAATGTGCCTGTTTAAAATTTTGTTGTTTGGTTAAGAGTTAAGGTGCTTTTGCAGACAGTATAGATCAAGATTAGACTGTACATAATATGAAGACTAAACTTACATCTACAATGATATTTTGATGTAATAATAATTAGAAATTTTTTATTGACAGTATGTTTCAATTTCTTTACTATAGCATCCAAAGAAACAAAAAAAAAAGTACGACATCTTGTAACTTCAGTTGTATCTACAAGATGCACTTTCATTTGAATTTTTTACTTGTCTTCCTGAAAAAACATATCATGAGCATAACAGAAAACTAAATATAAATCATAGGTACAAAGACAGCAAGCACATCTGAGGAAAAAGGCTTAACTCTTTACAAGATGAAAAAATATTAGAGTAGTCCAGTCTGAAAGCATTTGCAGACAACAAATTCATTGCAGCTGAAATGTTGGAGTTTCTATATGAAAGTTTAGAAAACATTTAGGAAAAAGGAATAAATGCTGGCAACCAGCAATTTCTCCTTTTCCAATAATGTTTTCAAAGGCATTTGTCCTATGGTCTAATAAAACTCAGGCTTGTTTGGTAAAGGATGAGCAGACAAACAGCTGAAAGGAAATAGATATTCTCTGTCTGTGGAAAACTATATTTCAAGATATAGGCTGTTTTGATCAGAATTTCTCAACATATGAGATAGTATAGATCAAAGATCAGACTGCATGGTCTGTACTGTCTAATCATGATATACACAGTTTACCACAGGAACTAAAACTAACTCTATATAATCTTTAGAGGCTTAGTAGTGGCCAATAGTAAACAATGTGGGTGATGAAATGCATTTGAACTTAAATCATACAATTTAAAAGCATGTAAATCAGTGAGATCATGGCAATCTGTTATTGTACAGTTGATCCAAGTTGATCCAAGTTTAGTTGCTGGCAGAAAACTGAAATTCAAAACCAGGTAAAAAGTAAAAAAAAGATAGAGTGACCTATTAAGTTATGATCTACTTTTAAATTCATATTTCTGGCAGCGACTAACACTTGGACTGACCGTACAATACCAGCTTGTCACCTTCGTAATAATTTCCATAATTTTAAATGGTATGATATTAGAATGATAAGAATTATTAGAATAATTAGAATGCATTTTAACACCTGCTCTGTTTACATCTAGCTCATAATGGGCCTTTCAGTCATTATTTACAAAAGTTGAATATTTAACTGTGCAGTATAACTACATGATGTAAGTCTTTTTTCTAAGCAAGACAAGACAAAGCAAGCAATTCAAAGTGCACACAAAAGCATAAATCTATGTAATCTATGTTTAATTACATGAGTGCTAATACAAGATCTTTTTTCTCTCTTAAGTTTTACATTGAAGCAGAAATGCTTTTTTTTTGGGGGGGTGGGGCTACACATAAACCCTTTACCACACAAAATTAAAATTTGTTGTTAGCACCCAAGTAAAAGTCACTTTTTTACTTGGTATTTCATCAGTATTTAAGTACTATAATGGTGACAATATGCTTTTCCAGTCCTTAAAGTGGAAACATGAAGGCAATAGAAAAATGTTCAAATTTTACATAAAATGTTATTTTCTTTCTCTTTGATACTTGGACACAGAATTCAAATTTTGTACCAGGTAATAGGATAAGAACTGTATGAAATGAAAGGAATGTACTAAACTCTAACCAACATCTAAATAACAACAATAAAATGGTTATAAACGGGGTGACTCTTTAACAATACCTTTATTTTCTTTGGCTGAAAAGTGAAAATATAAAAATCAAGGCTAGGTGAAAAAGAAATTTCAACGAGCACTACAACTAAAGGAACTTCATTTGGTCATATCGTGAGAATAAAAATTATGATCTAATATCCCCAACAAAGGAGGTTTAGTATTATTTAAACAAAACCAAGAGCACTGCATGTGGGTGCAAATACTTGGCTGCAATTGCTTGATTTTCAGTGAAAATTCAAAGTAAAAAAAGGGGCATAACTGTGTCAAAAATACTATGATGATTATCTGCCCTTGTTGTATAGTTTCCCCTTTAGATAGTGAACAACTTATCACTGCATAGGCTAATTTTAGATTTCCAGGATTTAAAGAAAATGGATAGGAAAGAGCAGCAAGTAAATGAAAGAAAACTCTTTTATTCATTTACCTTTAAAGATTTTGAGAAATCTATCTTTTCTTTTATTCAATGAATTTATCAGAACTGCAAATTGTAAATCAGCTGCAGGTTTCTTTAAGCTTGGGATTGATTGGTAAAAAGAGAAAACAAATTTGAAGCAGAAGATTCAAAAAATGTCTCAATGAAAACAGACAATAAAAAGAAAACTTGAGGGTGAAATACAAGAATACATGTGAAAACAGAATGTCAAAGAAAACTATTAATTTTTGACAAGCAATTTTTGTTTTGGCCACCATGTTTTTAAAGGTAGTCTGCAGCAAGATGAACTAAAGACATCTGCATGAGGTAATGAGTTGAAAAATGTACTGGTGATAAAACCAAAATGTAACACCAACAATCATTTTCTAAAACACCACAAATACTAGCTATCCTACAGGACCACTCCATACCTCAACAGAAAAAGCTGAAATAAAAGAAAAAGGTCAGCATTAATTTTCTCACCAAGTTTCCTCTTAATAATGAGATTCCAAATAGCCCTTCTTCCGCTGGGATCAACACCACTTGTTGGTTCATCTAAAATCACAGCTCTGGAGCCACCGACAAAAGCAAGAGCTACACAGAGTCTTCGCTGCATGCCACCTGATAACTCTTTGACTCGAGCATGGCGGAAATACCATAGGTCAACATCCTTCAGTAATCTGTAATAAATCAATGAACCAGAACTTGTCCTTACAGTGCTTACTGTATGAGACAGAGGAAGGGCTCCAATGGAGGGTATTAACTTTTAAACCCTTTCCCAAACAACAAACTTTAAACTCTTCCAAATTCGAAACATCTGCAGATGACATACTTGAAATTAGCACAATTGAGCTTAAGTTCTCTGATAGGGTAGAAAACATTGTGGGAAAAGGAGCAGCATTTGCTTCTTTTCCCACAATCTTTTCAAAAGATTTTTCCCTCAGGGTCGTTGTTTGGTAATAGTTAAACCATTATAGCACAAGTTAGTGGGAAATCTACCCTAATCAAGATCAACACAGAGAAATCTTTAAAGGGTATAAAAGATTTTTTAATGAAATGAAAGAGGAAAAAAAAAGAACAGGAAGTGAGAAGGGGAGAAATTGCTTGTTACAAGTAATTACTCCTTTTCTCCTTATGTTTTCATATGCAGTTCTCTACTTGTATGTATGAATGGAGAAATAGAGCAATACCTTTAACTCTTTACCGAATGACAAAATTTTAGACACGTCCAAATTCAAAGCATTAGCAGACGACAAAATAAAGATTGAAAAATTGAGGTTTGTTTTGGGAAGGGTAGAAAAGACTGTGGGAAAAGAAGAAAATGCTGGTTACCAGCATTTTCTTCTTTTCCCACAATATTTTCAAAAGGCTTTTTTCTCAGGGTCATTAAAGTCGGGATTGTGTGATAAAGAGTTAATGAATGACAGGGGAAGTCCCATCCGAGATACCTACTCTTTAATCTCATTTCTGTAGCTCTGTTCAGGATATGTAGACTTCATTGAGGCATAAAACTCCATGTGCTCCTTTACTGTCATACTAGAAAATTATTAGGAAAAAATGATTTATAAATTGTAATAAATTCTTTTTCTTCTTGACAACATGTTGTTTTGTCACCAATAAAACATGTTAATACTCATATGATTGGTTTGAAAAATCAAATAAACCAATCAAATTGTTTAGTACATTCAGTTTTAGCATTGTGGATTAACAAGTAACAAAACTAAAACAGCAGTAGAGCTGTTGTTTGGAACAGGAAAGAGGTGTGGAATTTTTAATTAGTCAGATAACTGTTAAAAAATCTATCAAATCTTCACCACATGAAATTAAAGACATGTCCAAATTGAAGGCATCTGCAGATGACCAATTCAGTATCACTCAAATGATGGGAAATGGTGGAAATTGTCTTAAGAAAGTAAGGAAAGCATTGCGAGAAAAGGAGAAAATGCTCGTAACCAGCATTTTCTCTTTTCCAAAACTGTTTTCTTCTTCAGGGTCATTATAACTCGGCACTGTCTGGTAAAGGGATAAAAGAACAACAGTAAGTATGCTTTTTGTGATAAATGCAAAAGACTTTAATGAATGAGGAAGTTTCCGATGTCTGGACAATTAATTTCTTAAGCAATAAGACTTTAGCTAGATACTAACTACTCAAACAAAGCATTGTGTTGTGGGCACACTCCAACACTCTCTCTCATTTTATGCTGTGGTCTGTTAAAGATTCTCACTTCACCAGATGATGGTTCTAACACACCAATCAACATATTCCTGATGAAAAAGATAAAAGTACATGTATCAGAACTTAAATAAACTATGAACAAAAAAACTTTCACAATCAAATATAAAAATCATTGCACTCTACTCATACAAGTAAATTATACTTTTTGAGTCATTCTCAACTTCTGAAAATATGGTTATGGTTTGCCACAATTCTTGCAAAAAATGTGTTGTGAGACAAAAAATGTTATCTGTGGTGGAAAATGAGATAACTCTTTACTATACAACCATGTGTTTTAGCTCTAGGGAAAAAGGCACTAAGTGCAGGGTTATAGTATTTTCTCCATTTCCCATAATGTTTTCCTACCTTTCATAGACTGATTCCATTTCTTGAACTGCATTGGAGTAGTCACCTTCAAATGTGGTAAAATCTCATTTCTTCCACAAATTACATTTGAACAAGATAAGAAAAACAAAATATGCCAGATACTAACTTTTAAATTCATTATCAGATACTAAAGCAAGAGCACCCCATGTGGGTGCCAACGCTTGGCTTCAGTTGCTTTTAGTAAAATTTCTTAGTCAAAAACAGGGCAAAACTGTTTCAAAATATTTTGATATCTAACTGCCCCTGTTGTATTTGTTTCCCTTTTGATAGTTAACAAATAGTTCAAGTTTAAAGTAAATATCTTTAGTTATGACAGAGATCTTTTAAAATGTCAGAGTTTTTGCACCACAATGACGACAAAGACAATGACCATGACGCAGACAATGCCAAGGCTACGACAATAATTCAGATTTTCTTTAAAAATAGCCCCGCTAAACTGTATGTTTGAAAAATGATTTTTGAGCAGTATGGCACAAAGGCATTACTACTGCATATGAAGCACTAGTACATGTATCTCAACCCATTACTGTACATGATATATTTTGATAAACCAAACACCTTTTTAGAGAAGCAAAGGTGAAGCAGTTGATACAATGCAAACAATCTTTCTTGAAGGACTTTTTTTAAAAAAAAGAAAAAAAAACAAAACTTTGTGGCAAAAGGGACTATTGCATATTACTTTAAATTCCTTCTTTCTCACAATGTTTTGAAACAGTAGCCTTTGGAGTCAAGAACAGTATTTGTAAGGCAACTGGATCAATTTAGAATCTTACATTGTGGTTGTTTTAGCTGCACCATTATGACCCAGTAATGCAGTCACATGGCCGGCATGTATGTCCAGAGAGAGGTTGTCCACTGCTCTCCTTCCAGAAAATGTCTTAGACAAACCTCTCACTGATATAACAACCGGGCAGTCTGTGCTCACTTCCTCAGAAAATATATCTGAAAAGAACAAATCATGGTGAAAATGTGTAACCCTTTCCTATACAATCCTGTGTTTTAATGACATGGACTAAAAAAGCTTTTTGAAAACATTGTGGGGAAAAGGAGAAAATGCTGGTGACCAGCATTTTCTCCCTTTCCAACAATGTTTTTTAGCATATCAAAGACAGATCTCATTATCTGAACCACATTCTTTTTGCTCTCTGCAGATGCTTTCAGTGTGAACAAATCCAACTTTTTCTCAGGCGAGTAAAAATTCAATCTAAAGGATAAATATAAAAATCATTCAGCTTACTTTCAGAAAAACCAACACTGTTGCAAAAGGAAGATTGCTCAAAATGACCAATTTTTTCCTCTTGTATTTATGCTTTCAATAGTGGCTACCGACATGATACATAAATTTACCTGTAGGTAATAGTATAGTAGTGTCTTACTAATTCTAAGAATGCCAATGATAATAAAAGGGTAACAAAGAAGTTCCATATACACAATACACAAATACTTACTACGATTATTCCTGTTTGACTGTGAGGTCTTACTTCCACAGCCCCAATAGGATGGTGACACAGGGAAATACCAGGGCTGTGAAATTCCAAATTTACCTGAAGAGAAAAAACAAGAGCAATACTTGGCTGTAGTTGCTTCTAGTGAAAATTCTAGGTCAAAAAAGGGGCATTCCTGTGCTAAAAAATACACTACAGGAGTATAACTGTATCAAAAATACATTTTGATGGTTACCTGCTCCTTTATCATAGGTTAACAGCTAGTCCATGTTTGAAGTAACTTTCTTCAGTTATGATAGAAATATATTCAACAAAAATATTAAAGAGGCGTGCATGTAACTGGACAAGAGATGTAGTAAAAGAATTGCTTTATTCAGTTAACTTAAACATGGTGTAAAATAGTGCAAGTATCTTATATCCAAATATCCAATTCAGTAGAAATGTCGAAACTGATATCACAGTTAAGGAAAACAAGAGGACCATGATGGTCCTATATCGCTCACCTGAGTACTAAGCAGTAAAGGTCTACAAAGGAAAAATGCCATATATGGAGGTTCAAGGCCAAATGATAGTGAAACAAGCAATTTCGTTGAAATGATATTCCCCTGCCAAAAAAGACCTTTTTTGATACAAACATATTAGAGGTATTGTGTGTTGCATGAACATGTGGCCTTTTTGTTAATGGTCCATGATAAAATTACACATTAAGCCCCCTTTTTCCATGGCACAGCATTTCATTAAATAAAAAATATATAAGCGGTCCATATGAGATCATACATTAAGTCCCCTTTTACCATAACATGGCATTTCATTAAATGAAAACAAATGATGAAAATATACATCAAGCCCCCTTTTTTCATGACACGTCATTATATATAAAAGAAAATTGTATCAACAGACTATCCTAAGGAAGACATGCATGAAGTTTCATAAATGTTCGTCAAGGACTTCAGAAGATATTTGTCCAGGCGGATGAATGAGTGAACTAACTGTTATTGGTCCATAATGAAATTATACATTTAGCCCCCTTTTTTCATGACATGGCATTTCATGAAATAAAATCAAGTAACTATTGTCTGTGGCTTAATAAAGATGCAGTTTAATTGCATTTTGTCCGGTAGTGAAAGAGATATTGGTCCATAATGAAAGTATTTGTAAAGCCCCCTTTTTCCATGACATGACATTTAATGAACAAAAGCGGCAAATTGTCGCAAGATACGCCCGTCCCACCGCAGTTGTCAAGGGGGGATAATAATCGTAAAGGGCAGGTACAGGAAAATAGTAGTGCAGCAGAAATCATGTAAGTGATTGAAATAGGCATGAATGTCTCCTCTAATATTAAGGAAACATGCATATAAAGTTTCAGATCATTCCAACATGAAAAGACAAAGTTATATTGTAGAGAAGCATAAAAAGCTGTAAAAAAAAATAATGAAAAGGGAATAATTCCAAAAGGGCATTAGGTAAGGGGTACGGCTCCAGTGCATTGCACTTTTCGTAACTGCAACAAACATATTTACCAAGTCTCAAGTCAATTTGACTTGAGGTGACAAAGTTCCGTTCCAGACAAGGAAGAAATACTGTAAAAATGAAGATCAAAGTGGAATTACTCAAAATCCGCGCCTGGTAGAGTTATTGTTCTTGTGCACTTTACTCAGTAATATTGCAACAAACATGCATACCAAGTTTGAAGTCGTTCTGACTCGAGATGACAAAGTTATATTCCGGACAAGCACTAAATGCTGTAAAAATGACGATCAAAGGGAAATAACTCAAAGACAGCACGAGGTAGAGTTACAATTCTTGCACAATGCACTTCCAAATATTGCAACAAATAAGCATACCATGTTTCAAATCATTCCTACTTAAGATGACAAAGTTATGCTCCGGACAAGCAAGAAATGCTATAAATATGAAGGGGGAATAACTCAAAATTCGTGCTAGGAAGAGTTATGGTTCTTGTGCACAGCACTCTGTAATTTTTCAATAATCATGCATACCAAATTTGAAGATGTTCAGACTAAAGATGACAAAGTTGTATTCTGGACAAGCAGAAAATGCTGTAAAAATGACGATCAAAGGGAAATAACTCAAAGACAGCACGAGGCAGAGTTATGGTTCCTTTGCACAGCACTCAGTATTATTGCAACACACACAAATGCCAAGTTTCAAGTCAATCGGACTGGAGATGACAAAGTTAAGCTCTGGACAAAGAACTGGACTGTAAAAATGAAGATCAAAGTGGAATTACTCAAAATCCGCACCAGGTTGAGTTATTGTTCTTGTGCACTGAACTCCGTTATATTGCAACAAACATGCATACCAAGTTTGAAGTCGTTTTGGCTTGAGATGACAAAGTTATATTCTGGACAAGCACTAAATGCTGTAAAAATGATGATCAAAGGGAAATAACCAGGGTTCAATCTAGAACTTTGTCAGAATGGGCCAGTGGCCCATCAATATTTTAAAAAGGGACCACCAGTATTTTGAGATGGGCCAGCACTTTTTAACAACCAAATAACCAGGATCTTGGCATTTCAAAAGCTCAATTATTACTGACTTACCATATAAAGGAAGTAAATCCAGATAATTTACTGCTTAATTGTGTATGGGGATAGTGATTGAGTTGTTAAGAGGTCAAATTATGTAACAACACTAAAAATCATTTGTTTTAAATGATTGCTGTATTATACAAGTAACTGGCAAATGGTGCAGATCCAAGATCAGACATGCTTATTCTGTACAATTTTTTTGCATCGTCGTAACGAAGCCAGTGAAATTGAGGCTTTTGTAGCCACTCAGTTTGAAATTTTTTTGCATACGATTTCCCAGCTTTTGCATCAGCTGATTGTTTTTCACCATTAGTTTCACCCGATTGCTGCATTTTCGCTTGTTTGGCGGAATTTCCGCCAGAAAAGAAATCACCGATTCGTTTCATTCGCATACCTCGGGTAATGGGAGCCATCAAATCCGATGTAGGTACGGAATCGGCCGAGTTGTGACGAGTGCGATTCGTTTCTGTGTTTGCGTTGCCGACATGTTTTCAAAAGCTGGTTTCCATCGCGCTCGTTCATGTGCCGTGAATATGTGAATATCCGAATACCAGTAACGCTCTCTGTGTTGCTGCGACGCTTTGCATCGAAATTTCAATACTGCGGAAAGCGTCTTCTAACACTGACTCGCTAAAAACTATACTAAAAAAAAGTTAATGGCGGCGCACAACGGAATCGGAAAAGCGCCGATGCATTGGATTTTGCGCCGATCCGGCGCACTGGAGTTTCAAAAATGGGCCAAGGACTTTCAAATCGCGCCATTGGCGCAAAAACGCAGCCTAGATTGAACCCTGAATAACTCAAACACAGCATGAGTTAGAGTTACAATTCTTACACACTGCGCTTCCAAATATTGCAACAAATAAGTATACCATATTTCAATTCATTCCTACTAAAGATGACAAAGTTATGCTCCGGACAAACAAAAATTCTATAAAAATGAAGGTCTAAGGGGGAATAACTCAAAATTCATGCTAGGAAGAGTTATGGTTCTTGTGCACAGCACTCTGTAATTTTTCAACTATCATGCATACCAAATTTGAAGATGTTCAGACTAAAAATGACAAAGTTGTATTCCGGACAAGCAGAAAATGCTGTAAAAATGATAATCAAGGGAAATAACTCAAAGACAGCACAAGGTAGAGTTATGGTTCTTTTGCACTGCACTCCGTATTATTGCAACAAACACAAATGACAAGTATCAAGTCAGTCGTACTAGAGATGACAAAGTTATGCTCCGGACAAGCAGAAAATGATGATCAAAGGGAAATAACTGAGACAGCATGAGGTAGAGTTATGATTCTTTCGCACTGCACTCCGTATTATTGCAACAAACTCAAATGCCAAGTTTCAAGTCAATCGGACTGGAGATGACAAAGTTATGCTCCGGACAAAGAACTATTCTAAAGAACTTTCTAATTCAAGGGCAAATAACTCCAATCATTCTGGTCCGATTAGACCCATAATCGAACTCATCCCAGATCTTATGGTCATAAGTATTTTGACCAAGTTTGATGCTGACTGGTTAAACATTGTAGATCCTAGAGTGTAAACAAAGTCAAATATAGCAATTTTTCTAATTCATGGGCAAATAACTCCAGTTGTTCTGGTCTGATTAGACCCATAATCTAACTCATCCGAGATCTTATGGTCATATATATTTTGACCAAGTTTGGTGCTGATTGGTTAAAAATTGTAGATGCTAGAGTGTAAACAAAAAAATGTGAATGGACAGACAGACGCACGGACGGTGAGTGATCACAATAGCTCATCCTGAGCACTTCATGCTCAGATGAGCTAAAAAGCACATACTGTCAAAATATCAATGGTTTGGACCAAGTGGGTGGAGTAAGAAAAAACTTAAACACACCCTCTTTGGTTCTTACTTCAATGAACTTCAAAGTTAGTAATAGGCATGTACACCTCTAGCGGCAATCACTTCCCTACACCTATTCTTAAAACTGCGAATAAGCCTCCGCAACTCTGCTCTTGGAATTTGCCGCCATTCCTCCGCAAGCATGTTCGCAAGTTCACCACCTGTTTCCAGTCTGCAACCCTGGCGCGAAATCCTCTGCTGTAGCATGTCCCAAGTATGTTCTATAGGGTTGAGGTCCAGTGACCTCGCAGGCCAGTCCATACGTTCAATACCCTGCTCCTCAAGATAACGCTGCACAACTCTGCCTCGGTGGGGCCTTGCATTATCGTCCATTAGAACGAAGTTCTGTCCAACTGCCCTTGCATATGCACACACAAAAGGATGAAGAATTTCATCTCTATAACGTGCAGCGGTGAGTGGCCCATCCCGAATCACATTAAGGTCTGTGCGGCTGTCATATGATATGCCGGCCCATACCAGTACTGAGGCTCCGCTGAACCTGTCATGCTCAGCTACACAGCAATCTTGGAAACGTTCATTCCTTTACCTCCAAACTCTTAAGCGGCCATCGTGAAAATCCAGCATGAATTTAGATTCGTCCGTGAATAGTATGGAGTGTAACGGCTGATGTCCAATTCTGACATGCTAAAGAGCAAACTCTAGCCGACATCGGCAATGGTGTGCAGTCAAAGGAGGCTGCACTACAAGTCTTCTGGCACACAACTTTGCAGCATGAAGTCTGTTTCTCACTGTCTGAACAGAAACTCGTATCCCATGTGTACGTTCAAAGTCCCCATGAAGCGTAACGGCAGAGTCAAAACGGCGGCATCTTGCAGCTAAGGATAACTGGCGGTCTTGGGCTTCGGTAGTTATGCGAAGACGGCCTTGACCTGGCCTGCATTGCACACCCCCGTGTGTTAAGGTACAGCTGCCACAACCTATCGATGATGCTGTGACTAACGTTAAGCTGAGCCGCCACGTTACGGTGAGTTTGTCTGGCAAGCAATTGTCCGAAAGCATGTTGCCTCTCATTAATGTTTAGATGTCATCTTACAGGCATTTTAAATCTCCTTACTGCTTTTAACAAGTAGCACTGGATGAGTGAGTGATTTTGAAGAAATGGCATTTGACATGGACTACTCAAGCAGACCTGAACACATCTCACTTAACTTACTCAAATCACCAAACCGGGCAATTACAGCACCTACATGCATTAAATTCCCTCTATAGCGTTCAATTCCCCATCTTTTAGATGTGTGGATTTCAAAACCTGTTCTACAGTGCTAAATTTATCATAAATACACATATAATCCACCAACAGCAAGAAAAAAACATATTTTTGCACTTCCTAATTACATGCCCCTTTAACATTTTTGTCGAGTATATTATGAAAAGTAAAAAAAATTCAATATTCCAGTCAAAAAAGGGGCATAACTGTGTCAAAAATACTTTGATGCTTACCTGCCTTGTTGTATAGGATCCCCTTTCAGTAGTTCACAACTAGTCCGAGTTCGAAGTAAACATCTTCAGTAATACCAGAGATATTATTAATGTCAAAATTTTTGTATGATGCAGACAACAATGGGGCAATGATAACACCTTGATGATGGTTTCTTTGAAAACTGCCGAGGTAAAAACGTGTTCTACTAGTGAAAATGTATTTAAGAATAAAAAGCTGCCAGTGGTTTGGGGAAGAGTCCTCTGCAAAAATGTAGAAACATGTAGTATACATGGAAAAATTTATTTGGTGCAGAGACAGAAAAGAAATATGATTGTAAAATAAGTTAACAGAAAATTCTTACCAGGTTTGACATTCCTGATGTACCAACCAAGTATCAGATATATACCTCCGTCAATGACCATCATAATACACGCCCAATGGAAGGAGAAGTTATCATCATGGAGTGGGCTCTCAGCCACATTACTCCATTGTACACCAATCTGCTGTTCCTCAAATCGGGCAATAAAATGGGCTCCAAAACTGAAAGCTGTTGTAGAGGATAAGCACTGAAATATATAGACAGGAATATGAAATCTACACCTCTTAAAGATAAAATACATAAAGTTTAAAAGAGCATAACATGAATTTACTACTTCCGAAATAATCCTTTGTTTTAACCAACCTCGAGAGGAGGGTTTATAAAACAATGTGGGAATCAGAGAAAATGTGGTTAACCAGCATTTTCTCCTTTATCAATGATGCTTTCTTCAGTCTAACAGACAAATCTGACTGTTTGAGCAACATTTGGTTTGTCATCTGCAAATTCTTTCAATTAGGATAAGTCTGAAATTTGGTTGTGTGGTAAAGACTTATGTTGTTTTAGGGACAATGTAGACAGCGGTCAGAAAACACAAAATGTGCTGAATGATCCTGAATCTAAATTATCCACAACGAGATGTTTTTGGCTCAAAGCATTGTATTTAGGTTCGTGTTTCTTGTCAGACCAAAAAAGTCCATTTTGTTTCTGTAGTTTTTTTAAGTGTTCAAATATCAAAGTACATTCCTAGAGAGGTAAAACAGAGCCATCTAAGTCCATATCCACCTTAAGTTCTAAGTTAAGTTCTAATATTATTTCAAAGACTTAGATAACATGTATATTGACTGAGATGTTCCATCTAAGCCAATCGTATGGCTGGTCTTAGACTTTAGAATGAAACAAAATTTAAGACAGCTAAATGAAGATAGACCTTGAATACATTAATAAGTGATCAATAAATAGTAACCGCTTTGAATACCATATAAATGAAGTGTACACTGATGCTGCAAAATCTTAACCGTTTTCTCCATGGTTCACAAAATATGAAACTGTGTTGATTCTACATCTGGCCACACATTCTCTGTACATCCTGCACTATGTGTGTATAAAAAGCTAAAACTGTGCTAGACAACCACAGAATGAACCTATAGGTCCATAGAATTAATAAGCTAGTTTCAGAAATGAAAATTGCAGTATTCCCACTTAATTTGTCAAGGATTAAATGCTATCTTCACTCAGTACCTCCTGAAAAAAATTTTATAGATGACAATTTTGAAGACTGCTTAAAAAAATGAGGTTAACAAACATGAATTACAGTATAATAATGTACAAATACAATGTGAAAGCATTGTGACAACAGTAAAAAATATTCAATACAGTTCTGCAGCAAGACAAAAAACCTTTAAGAATGCGGTAGTGTTTTGAAGACAAGAAAAGATTGTAACTTACAGCAAGGAATTTCTGCCAGAACTCCATCTCCACTTCCAGACTGATCAGTATCACATAAGGCAGGTAACTCACCAAGTAAACAATCAGTGAGGACAGGATAGCAAGGGCTGTCCTTGTGAAAAATGCACTAATGAAGTAACTGAAAATTAAACAAATACTGTTACAAATCAGTTTGCGAACAAATTTCACCCAAAGAGCTTGATATCAACAATATTTGTATCATTCTTTTTCAAAAAGTGAAGAAGTTTGTTCCCTTATTTAGCAAACTAAAGGCTGAAAATTTGTTTAAAAAATTACACAATCTTGACTTCTCCTTCAAGTTTCTGCCCCTGTGCAGTTTATGAAACATTTGGCAGGTTCATAAGGTATCAGATGGCATAAATCATAATTAATTCATGGCTTAAATCATAATTCTTGGTATTGAGAGAAAAACAATCTAGTATCAATCGTTCCATTCAACTGGGTGTACTGAGATGCATGAATGGCTTTGACTCTTTACCAAATGACAAAATTTTGGACTTGATAAAGTTGAAAACATTTGCAAACAACAAAGCAAATGTGGCACAAATGATGATTTCTGTCTTTGATATGGCACAAAACATTGTGGCAAGTGGAGAAAACGCTAGTTTCCAGCATTTTCTCCTTTTCCCACAATGTTTTCAAAAGCCTTCTCTGTCAGGGTCTTTAACACTCAGGGTCATTTGTACAGACTTAAAAACATTGTTTCAAATTTCCATTCATTTGTCTCTATGGCCCTCTTTACAGTAGTATCATATCAAATTTTCTTTGTTCAACAACTTTGTCTCTCATGTTGTATAGGCCTAATTAATCTTACAAAGGAAAAGTTTAGCCATTACATAAGAAACACATTTTTGGGGGTCTATGAGTAGACAGACTTTGAAAATACATGTATTGTGGCGAAAGGGGTCATTGCTTGTTACAAGCAATAGCCACTCTTCCCACATTGTTTTGCATATTGTTCCAAGAAGTAATTTTCTGACCTTACAAACATTTTTAATTTGTACCCATTTTTACTTTAGGTTTGTATATGAATTTCTAAACTTACAATAGGTAAATGGATTGAAGTTTTGTAAATGTGCGTGATGCTAATTTTTTTTGTGTCTGACAGGTTAAATTTCTACTTACCACAACATTACAGCTGAGAAAATGAAATCCACAAAGAATAAGAAGATCAGCAACAGGTTGCTATGTGTGAAGACATCCCAGTATTTCAAAATAACAGCAGTGATGAATGCAATTGCACTAGAAATAAGCATAGTACTAAGGAACCATGCCCACCAATTCAAACTTCCAATAAGTCCCATTGCTTTCAAAGTCTGAAAAATAAATAAAAAGGAACAATTTGGTTATGATGAATATCTAGTAAAAAACAGGATTTGAGTTTGATTCAAACTGTTTTAGTCTGATCTAACTTGAGGGCAATTTGTGCTATTCCAATAGTGTTTTAGTCGTATCATGGCATAGTTGCACTTATGTATCTTTTCAAGTTAATCTTCAGGGACTAGACTAGGGCAACTGTCTTCCCATTGCATCATTACATACAAGATTTCAACATAATCTTAACAGTTTATAAAATAATACTGTGTTTTACATGTATGTGGAAGAAGGCTCTTGAAAACATTGTAGAAAAAGGAGAAAATGCTGGTTACCAGCATTTTCTCCTTTTCCCACAAAGTTTTCTACCCTTTCAAAGACATATCCCAACATTTCAGATTGACATAATTTGTGATATGCAGAGCTTTGAATATACACAAAACTGAAACTGTCAATTGGTAAAGAGCTAAAACTTCCCTCCCAAAAAACTCACTTCCTCCTGTCCATTTTCTCTGTCATAAACGAGGTTATAGACAGCCACAGAAATACCAGCCAGCCAAGCTATCGTCATCAGGATTGGAAGTAGGTAAGCAGCAAAGGCATTGACAAACCTGTTAAAAAAAATAAAAGATCACAGTATAATTATACTAGAACTTGTTTTTCTACAAAAAAACAGAGTCTCCCCCCTTTTCGGTGTCATCAGGATTGATATGTCATCAAGGCAATTTCTAACTGAAATAATGGTAATTTTTAGAGCAAACAATGTACATGTAGTTGACACAAAAGGCTGTACAGCCACAGAAGATGGTTAGGGGTTTGAAATTCCAGATATCAGAAGTAGTGGGATTGTAATGTATAAAAAGGGAAAACAAAGGCACAGATCATGCTAGACGGGTATCTCTAACGGTTTTCGAGTTATAGAGCGGAGACGAAATTGTACGTAAAAATGAGTGAGGAAAATAATCAAGGGAAATAACTCAAAAAATATACAAACCAGAGTTATGTTTCTTGTGCATGACACATCGTGTCATTGTAGTTCAGAAATGTATGAAGTTTCATCAAAATATCTCAAACGGTTTTCAAGTTATAGGGCGGCCACTTAATTGTATGGAAAACGATCAAAGGGAAATAACTAAAAAAAACACAAGCCAGAGTTATGCGTCTTGTGCATGACACATCATCTCATTGTGCTTTACAAATGTATGAACGCTTTATTAAGATATATCTAACGGTTTTTGAGTTATAGAGCGGACACGAAATTGTACGTAAAATGAGTAAGGAAAACAATGAAAAGGAAATAACTCGAAAAATATACAAGCCAGAGTTATGGTTCTTGTGCATGACACTTCATCTCATAGTTCTTTACAAATGTGTGAAGTTTTATCAAAATATCTTAAAAGGTTTTTGAGTTATGCAGCGGAGACGATTTGTGACGGACGGACAGACAGACAGACGCACGGGGAAAAACAATATGTCTCCTGACCCTGACAAGGGGGAGACATAATACCATTAAAGAATAAACTGAAATTTTTATCTGTACATTCATGTAATTTATGACAAATTTACTCCATAATTATGGTTTCAATAGAAAATCTTTTCTATAAAGTCTATTGAAAAATATACACAGAAAATTGAGACTTGGCTCTAAATGAGCAATTCCTCCATGTGGCATGTTCCACACTTGAGGGAGACAGTTGTGTAGGTATAGGGCTTTGGCTTCTCCCATAAGAGGTTCCAGGTTCAAAACCACAGACTATTCGTATCATGGTGTAAGTCCTTGTTAAGTTTCCAGGAAGCAGTCATAAAGAATTAACAATATGAGACATGCTCTGTGAAAAGGGGTTTAATGAATCTGTGAATGGCGAGCATAATAGGTGATCAGGGAAGCAAGTGCAACCAAGACCAGACTTTATCTTGCAGAGCTTGGTCTATGTTCTGCAAAAAGTGTGTCAATGGTAGCATATTCAGATTTTCCATGTCATAATACAGGGTGTCCAAAAAGAAAGTTTACAATTTTAATGTCTATTTATCATATCTTAAGGTTCTGCTAGATCAACTAAAACTTGCACATATATGGACAATAGACATAAGTTTTTTTCTGTATCAGTTATAAGATTTTTACTGCTTTACTTTTCAGAAAAATGTCAATTTACTAAAATGACCATATTTTTTCCATGATGTCAATTTAGGAAGTTTATGACGTTCTCAAGATGTCTGCCCATTTGAATCTTGCCTTTCCGCACTCGCTCTTTAAAACTTTTGATTACCTTGCAACAAGTGTCCACACTGATCTTACTTACTTTTCTCTTGATGTTTCAAAGAAGCATAAACGTGTCTGTTGGTTTTGGTTTGTACACTAATGACTTCAGATAGCCCGAGAACAGAAATCACAAGAATTGAGATCTGGGCTGCTGGCAGGCTGTGTGAACAAGATGTCTGTTTGTAAAACAGTCATGCCCCCCTACTGCCACATTGATACAGGAAGTGGCACAGGTCATAAACTGATATCAAAAGAATTGATTGGGGGTCATCTTTTTGATTTATAGCCCACTTCAGTTGTTAAATGTGATAATCTGTCAACAGTTCGCATAATTATACACACCGCCGTGTGTATACATACAAGATTGTAAACAATCGCCGATACACAGAGTGGGTTATCGATTTTCTTTCCGGCACGCGCGTTCGACTTCCGCTTTTTCCCAGTCAACTTCGATGCTTACTACATCACCAATAATACACGAATAAAATGTTGGAGCCACAAGTTGAGTCACATATGATGATTTTTGAGACACTTTAATTTTTTTTGAGCAAATGGCTCAAGTGGCGAACGGCAGCGCAGGCCCTGAATCATCTGGTGGTCACTGTGACCTTGACCTTTCACGGATATACCTTAAAATCAATACGGATCATTTACACTCCAAGATGAATATCTGTACAGAATTTGAAGAACCTATGTTAATTCTGTGTCTAGGTATCATCTGGACAAGGTTAGGTCTAAATATCATTAAGTTGAAGGCCACTGTGACCTTAACCTTTGATGGATTAATCTCAAAATCAATAGGGATCATCTACATTCCGAGACAAATGTCTATGCCAAATTTGACGAACCTACGTCAATTCTGTGTCTAGTTATCATCCGGACAAGGTTTGGTCTATATCAGGCTGCCCAGTGCATTTTGGTGCAAAATATATATTTTTGGCCTAAAAATATAGGAAATTAATGTAAAAAATATAGGAGTAAAATAGGAAATTATCGGCTTACAAAGGACTTCTATTAACATTAAAATGTACAATTAATTTGAAAGGCAATAGACTAAAAGCAATGTAGCAAGTCCAAATTTTACCAAAGTCTGATGAATTTTCCCTGGCCTCCACCTCCCTTTACAGCCAGCCCTTTAAATCACGATCTCTATCATTACAACATAGATATCTCATTTAATGTATTTTTTTTTTTATTTCTTTTATTGCTTTACGTCAGCAAATAAATGTGTTTGACCAGCACAAGTCATTTAAATTACTGACTAGAATAATATAATACTCAAGTTGACTAGACCATTTGCTTTGTGAAGATCTTGAGAAAGCAAAACACCGTTTTTCAATGAACATCAAAGGATAAGATAAGACTAACTGGATCCTTCCTTCAATGCAGATAACACTTATTAAAGCTATAGCTATAGATATTCAGTGCATTGACATTAGTTTCAACACAATTCATGTAACTACTGTAAATCAATGCACTTCATCAGCAGCATTTTGAAAAAAATAGGAGTTTTGATGAAAAATATAGGATATGGGCACCAAATATAGGAATATATAGGAAGCTCAGAAAAAATAGGAAAAAATAGGAAAAATAGGAACACTGGGCAGACTGCTATATATCAACATGTTGACGGTCACTGTGACCTTGACCTTTGACTGATTGACCTCAAAATCAATAGGGATCATCTGCACTCCGAGACGCATGTCTGTGCCAAATTTGACGAACCTAGGTCAATTCTGTGTCTTGTTATCATCCGGACAAGGTTTGGTCTATATATCAACACGTTGACGGTCACTGTGACCTTGACCTTTAACCAATTGACCTCAAAATCAATAGGGATCATCTACACTCCAAGACGCATGTCTGTGCCAAATTTGACAAACCTAGGTCAATTCTGTGTCTAGTTATCATCCGGACAAGGTTTGGTCTATATACCAACATGTTAACGGTCACTGTGACCTTGACCTTTGACCGATTGATCTCAAAATCAATAGGGATCATTTACACTCTGAGACGCATGTCTGTGCCAAATTTGACAAACCTAGGTCAACTCTGTGTCTAGTTATCATCCGGACAAGGTTTGGTCTATATATCAACATGTTGACGGTCACTGTGACCTTGACCTTTGACCAATTGACCTCAAAATCAATAGGGATCATCTAAACTCCAAGACCCATGTCTGTGCCAAATTTGACGAACCTAGGTCAACTCTGTGTCTAGTTATCATCCGGACAAGGTAAGGTCTACCGACCGACCGACCGACGGACTGATGGACCTACGGACCGACATTAGCAAAGCAATATACCCCCACTTCGTTGAAGGGGGGCATAATAATGTCTGGTTCATGCAAGATGGGGCAACTTCGCACACTGCAAATCAGGTATTGGATGCAATATATGAATAGTGTGGTGATAGAGTCATTTCCAGGAAATATCCAGAGGTGAAGCACTGTCATGTAACATGGCCCACCCACGCCCTGGATTCTTGTGATTTCCTTCTCTGTGGCTATCTGAAGTTGTTTGTGTACAAACCAAAGCCAATGGACACATCTTTACTCCACAGAAACTATAAGAGAGTAGCGAGGAAGATCAGTGTGGACACTTGATGTAATCAACAGTTTTAAAGAGCGAGTGTGAGAAGGCAAGCTTCAAAAGAGCAGACATCTTAAGAACGCCATAAACTACTGAATCGACGTTATAGACAAAATATGGTCAATTTAGTAAATTGACATTTTTCTGAAAAGTAAAGGAATAAAAATCTTTCAACTGATACAGAAAAAAAACTCATGTCTATTGTCCATATGTGTGCAAGTTTTCGTTTATCTAGTTCAACATAAAGATATAATAAATATTCACTAAAACTGTTAACTTTCTTTTTGGACACCCTAGATGTACTTGTTCACCTCCTGTCACACACTGCATTATGATCTTGCCCTTGAACAAGAGACTAAGTCATCTTTCTAAGTTTGTATGAAATAATTAAATAAAACCACAAAAATGAGGGCATTTCTGTCAAAACAAATTAAACCTTAAATAGTTAATACCAAACAATCTTGACTTTTGACTACCTTACAGAAGAGTAATGTCTTTAAAAGGGTAAAAAACATTGTGGAAAATGCAGAAAAGTTTCTGCTTTTCCAACAATGTTTTCTTCTCTTCAAAAAACAAATTTCAATTTCTGAGTCACATTCATTTTGTTGTCTGAAAATGCTCTCCATACAGACAGGTATAAAATTTTGTTGTCTGGTATAAAAAGAGTTAAGTTTGAGCACTTACATGTCTTCCTTATGACATGGAAATGGGAACTGCTTGGTGCTCACTAAAGGTAGGTCTGTAACTTTGCCCAGGTGAGCCGATATTATAGCACTATCAAGCATCTGTTGTAGCTGTATGAAACCTCGTATGTATCTCAAATCAGCTGACAGACTGTCTTCTGGTTTTGGTCGCCACATTCGCTCCTTCAGTCTGTATGTGTGTTGAACATTATCAATATCCATGCGGATTCTGTACTTTATGTGTTTTGGAAGGCTTGACTGAGTTTGACGCTTTTTCCTTCCCGTAGTAACAGTTGTATCAAAGTCAAAAACCAGACCTGTATTTAAGGAAAAATTCATACTTAAACAAAATCTCTTTACACAGTGCAGTAAAAGTTCACTAATAATCTAAAGACCTTCCAATGCATTTAGTGTTATCCCTTCAAGCTCAAAATGAACCCAAACCACATCTGCAGTGAAGTAAGACAATACTACTAGATGCAGTATCAAGTTTGTCTCTGTCAAAAGTGTCTAAGCAAGCAAACAATATAAGCTCAAATATTAGACTGCATGTTTTGTGTGATCTGATCATGATCTGCACTGGCAGTAAAGGCAACAAAAGTAACAAAGGGCACTACTTTATCTTGATTATCCTTATTTTACTTTACATTTTCCACAATTGATAGTCATTGGTTGCCAGCTTGTTCCAGATGATGATGAAGGATTATCATAAGTTAAAAGAAAATTCAAATTGTAGGCCTAAAGCTTTGCTGATCAATCCAGTGGATCTACAACTAGAGTAAGAAAGCTTTTTGAAAACATTGCAGAAAGAGCCTGTACTTTTTCTTCTGTTTCTGATGACGATTTTTCAGTTCCAAAGGTTTAAGCATCATTATAAAAAACTATCATCACCACCTTTTATATGGAAATTTCTAAAATTGTGTCATGTGGTACAGAAACATATATGCAACAAGTATTGTGAATCTAACATAAAACCCTACCAGCCATTAAATTGTTTGACCCATGCAATCTGGCTGCTTCTTCATTCATAGCTTGTTCTGTTTCAAACCCCACAAATCTGTCTAAGTCAATACAGTCCACATAGTCTGCTACAAACTGTGCAATAGAGCTTAGTCCTTTAACCAGGTCTGCATCAGTACCATTCAAAGTGTAGACTAAGTCTTTTATTTCTTCCGCGCTCATTCCAGCCACATCTGTGATCACAGCACCCACAAGTTTAGAATCAAGGATTTCCTGATCAAAATATATGAAAGATGAAAATAATTCACAGCATACCTATGGTGAAAAATCACAGAATGCCGAGTAATGAAGAAAGGTATGGTAGAACAGGCCCGTCTGAAGGAAATTTTATTTGGTCCGGCCATTTAGGCCAGCGACGAAGTCGCGAAGCCATGCTAGGGGGGTCCGGGGGCATGCTCCCCCAGGAAAATTTTGAAAATAAGACGCTCTCTGGTGCATTCTGACGCATTTTTTTTAGGGTTTTTTACGCACTTTTTTCTAGCTGCAAATTTTCTACAATGACCGAAATACTGTTGAAAAGGACATAAAGCATCAAAACATCATAATCACTTTTGATGTTTTCTGATCTCTCGAAAAAATTTGCTTCAGATCTTACAGTCGTGTACTCTTAAAGGAAATCTTTGGCATCATGAGTACCCACACTGTAATAACGATTGAGAGCAAAATGTGTTTTTCATGTCTTGGTGGTTAAGCAAATATTTTTTCTTGTGGTGTCACCCATTAAATCTGTCAAACAAGTATACGATAACGAATCGAAGCTTTATTTGCCTCTCTGTACATGTGTACAAACAGGACAAAGTAAGTGTTGCAAATCATACAATCCAACATGTCACATATATAGGATCTGACATGAGTGGGCTTTTGAGATAAGATTTTATTAAACGAATCAAGGGAAATGTTATTACGCGAGCCTTTGGCGAGCTTAATAACATTTTTCCTTGACGAGTTTAATAAAATTTTATCTCAAACATCAAGAATGTCAGATTCTTTTTATCACATAACGACATTTCACAAGATATAGATTAAATGATGTAAAAACATTCATAAATGCACCCGCGGTAATATCCATAAGACCCATTCACTTCTATGTAATACGTACAAAATGACGTCAAAAATGACGTCACACAAATGTGATATCAAACGTGTATGAGATAAGAAAATTCGTAATGGGTATATTACACTGAAAACAAGGGAGGTTATGTGATAAATGTTTCTTTGAAAACCTTTAAATTCGCAAATTGCAACATCAAGACAGACAAACCCCAAAACAGGGTAATGGCGCTTTTAAACAGTAAGAGACTACAGGTATTTGATTAAATGAAGGTACAGTTCCTCATTGGTTTAAAATGGAGAACTGTACCTTCATTTAATCGAGTACTAGTAGCGTATACAAATTTTGTATCACTATCTTTCAGAATCGGTAAGTCTTTTAGAATACATTTACACCAGCAGCTGTTTCTCTCCTTATTTTTGGATAAATGATGAAACAAAAACAAATGCTACAAGATACATGATTAATCAGCAGAAACAACTACTTGTGAATTATTTCTGTAAAAAGTACTCATTCTTCCTAGGCATTACTTAGGCTGTGGAAATACATTTTATTTGCATCTCATATTTCTGCTGAGAACACCAGATTATTGATACTTGTAAGAAACACCTTTTAAACTGCATTTTAGTCATACTGCTTTTTTTCTTTTCTTTTTTTTTTTATTTTCGGCTGAAAATTTGGTCCAGCCATTTTTCATTTTTGGCTGAAAATTTGGTCCGGCCATGGCCAGACCGCTTCCGACGGCCTTGTAGAATGCATTTAATCCTTTGAGTGCCACATAAACCCAACAGGCAATTTTAGTCTAAAAATAAGACCAAATAGCTATAATGTTAAGGCAGCTTTGTGCAGAACATATGGGCAAAGTGAGTCATGTAGATGTAAAGACAAATCCCATGATTCCCATCATATGAACCCCGTATACTTCATCTTCTGCAAAAGCATTCGATTTTGAAAAGTCTAAAATTTATTTGTGTGGTAAAAGTTTAAAATAAAATCTCATAACATAAGTTTATAATGTAGCATTTAGCCAACTTTCAGTGCAGCATAAAATTATATCTGTATGCTATATAGATGATGCCTTGGAAAGATAACTAATTGAGCTAAAATCTACATGGCACAATTCTTACCAATCGCGTACATTTCTTTAAGATCTGTATCAAAATTAAGTCACTTGAATTTTCTAAATTTAGAAACTGACATTAAAGAGCTTAACCCTTTACACACCTTCACAACTAACATTGGCTTTTCAGCCAATGGAAATCAAAATCAGTGTGCATAAAATGTCTGCTTTGCTGAGACACTGTAACTAAAGAAGCCAAGACATTGCAATTATTTGAGTCTTATTTGCACACTAAAAACATTTGTTGGGAAGAAGATCTATGAAAACATTTTGGGAAAAAGAGAAAATGCTGGTAACAAAAATTGTTTTCTTCCCTCCATTTCCCTAAATGTTTTCGTCCCTTCAAGAGGCAATTTTCAGTTCTTGATTCATGTTTACTTTGTTGCCTGTGAGTGCTTTTAATTTGGGCAAATCCAAAATTTTTAAGAGTTAAGGTTTAGTACCATTATCATAATACCTAATAAGCATACCCTTCTCAAAACAAAGGAAGCTATGCTTACCTGTAAAGAAGTTCCTTTTTCTCCTGTCACTTCCTCAAAAACAGATGATCCCCTGGCCCAGTCCCTGGCTTGATCTACAACATCTTGTATCATGATGAAGGTTGAGTTCATCTAAAGTGAACAAAGGTCATTTCTAAGTCACTCAAGCACAATGGTAGTTTAACTCTTTACCAAACAACAAAATTTTAGACTGGTCCAAATTGAAAGCATTTGCAAACAACAAAATAAAAGTGACTGAAAACTTCAAAATTGTTTTGGGAAGGGTAGAAAACATTGTGGGAAAAGGAGAAAATGCTGGTTACCAGCATTTTCTCCTTTTCCCACAATGTTTTCAAAAGGCTTCTTTCTCAGGGTCATTAAAAGTCGCGATTGTGTGGTAAAGGGTTAAAGCTTTTACAAACAATCCCCTGTTTTAACAAATCTACCTTTTGAAAATGCTGTGGGATAATTGATTGATTGCATTACACCAATTTCAACATTGTATCAGTTTTACTGCAGCGGCCAGTGTACCCATCCATGCTCTCCTGGATTTCTTTTTACCAGTACTTCTCATGATATTCTTCCCAAGCCATGGGCCACTTTCCCAAATAACTATTGTCAAAACAACAATCACCAGTGAGGGAGAAATAAATCCTGTCACAATGATTATCATCTATCCTCAGAAGTAATAGGCTAAGCTGGGGATTCAGCCTAGCAAGCCCCTGTTCTCAAATCCAGTACACTGTACACTACCGACTGCACTACCAGGACTTAGCATTGTGGGATAAGGCAAAGGGTAAGGAGAAACTTTACATTTTTGAAGAAAGAGTTAACATTTTCCTTACTTCTTTGATAACTGTATCTATAGAACCAGTGTTCGGCGCATACAGAATCTTTCCTCTCAGTAAAGGTTTAAGGTATGTCCAGATCACAGGCCCACTTTCTGACTGCATTATTTCCTTGTACATATCCTGGCAGTACTCCCCTGTAAAACAAAATAAAATAATTACACTTGTCTAGCTTCTATCTTTACAGAGAAGACTTCATATCTCTTTTAGTACATAAAAACAAGAAAATTTTGAGATACAAATTCTTAGTTCATGCAAAATTGTTGACTCTTTCTGTGACACTGGCAAATACAAGGACTTTTGCTGACTGCACAGATCAAGTTTAGATTACACAGAATGTGCACTCTGATCTTGGATCTATACTGTTCGCTTGTTCAGTAAAGCCAGTAAGGTTAAAATTTTCTGAGACTCAGTGGATTATTTATCCAGCTGTCAAAAGCGGTCAAGTTTATATTAGCATATTACCTCTTACGAATGATTTCTGGTACTGCAGCGGATCATTTTTGAAAACACTACGGCAAAAGAATTTTTTTTCTAGAAAACACGTATTTTGAAAGTGCTCTACAGCAAATTAGTTTCAGAATGTTTTGAATAAATTCTTACAAAAATATTTTAAAAGTGGTCTGGTGCAAGATGTGTCAAGCTATGTAAAGGAGCTAACAAATCACATGAAATCAGTCTTGAACGTAAGACTCAATAGGCATGTATTACCTGGAAGAGTATTCATTTCTGCTATCTGTTCTTCAGTGAGTTCAACACCAGATTTCACAGAGGATCCAAGACCAAATTCATCACCTAGATTGTCTATCTCTCTTCCACATAAAACTGACGTAAGGGAACTCATGGACTGGGATGCACCTAAATTAACAAAAAAATTTCTTTATAAAACTTGGTATATCAAGAACAACCTTTTGTGCTTGGGTCTATTCAGTAGATCAAGATCAGACTTGAACAAATCTTTATGTCATTTTTTTCTATCTAAATTATTGACTATATTGCCATTTTCTGGTCTAAAACATCCTGGAACATGCATTTCTTGCATCTCTACCCTGGAGAGAACGTTTTCTTTTCAAAAACAAAAACCTTGACCCTGAAGAATTTTGACAGTGACAAAACCACTTCACAACTGTATTTATTCACAAATGACTGGAAACCTATTGATTCACTCAAGTCAATCCCAAATCCATTGTGTTCAAGTCATTGTATAACCCCTGTTTGAAGAAGTTATCATTAACCACCTTTTAAGTCTTGTATGGCACCCATCAATTATTTGCAATTTGTTGACCAGCTGCAGCAAGAATTAAAAATGTCAAAGTCAAGCTCTCTGATAATTGATCATTACAGAAGAGACAAAGATAAGAAACAAGATTAATATGATATGAAAAGCAAGCTCAGAGAAACTTATCTGCCATCAATCTTGCCTAAATGACTTATTTTTCTAAACTATCACTAGAGGCCCTGTTCTGACCCTAGTTAAACCTCTGAGCAACATTTTTGTCAACTTCTTAGTTGTGGTGAGATTGTATCGCAATCAAAACCTTTGTAAGACAAAGACAAACACTTTACCAAAGTATTCCATATTTTAACGACCCATAGAAAGCAGAGTTTTGAAAACATTGTGGAAAACAGAGAAAATGCTGGTAATCACTTTCCATGACAAAAGTCAGCAACAGAGCCAAGTATAATTTGTTGTCTGCAAAATGTTTTCAATTTGGACCAGTCTAAAACTTTGTTGTCTGGTCAAGAGTTAATCACAACTGCCACAATGTTATTAAAGGTCTGCTGCAAGATGTAAAGTGAAGACATATAAAAACAAAAATGAATCTGTACCATAGATATTGGATACACACCAACTTGAGCCGCAGTAAGACTTGCAACAGCATTAGGTATCTGTGCTGTGTACTCATCTGCTCTCTCAATCAAAGTTCTGAGGTCATCCTGTGCTTGCTGAACCGATTCCAAAGACTCCTTTGTATCCTCAATGGAGATGTTCTGGGTGGATAACTGGCTGTAAAAACTGTTCTCTACATACTGAAATTATAGGTTGTTCTGGATTACAGGAAAAGATCGCAAGCTATATGCTCGACATGATTCAGAATAAGTTCTTTTCACTGTAACCATAAACATGCTTTATGATCACTGGTGAAACTAATGTTAACACTTGACCTATAAAACAAACCAAAGTTCCAATGCTTCTGAAAAGAAAGACATTTGAAAACACTATCGGAAAAAAAGAAAATGCTGGTAACCACAACATTTTCTCCCCTTTCAGAAACAAATATATGGACCATTATTTGAGCCATACTTAAATTGTCTGTCACCTGCAAATGCTTAAAAATTGGACAAGTCTAAAATTTTGCTGTTCTGTACAGTTAACTTCTGTCTGCTTGTTAGATAATTTACACTATTAGAATATAATAGCAATATCATTCCTGTTTATCCTCTGATTGTTGGCATGTTGTAAAGCATAATAGTAAGCTTCCCTTGTAAAGGTGTTGTGAAACAATGTAAACAAATGCCAATGAAAAAATCTTAATTGTTCCACTTTTTTGGATGGTCTTTAGTGCTCCTTTCAGCAATATTTTGGGTATATTACAGCAACATAATCGTTCAAATTTCCGAAGGTTTTGGTAAATTAAACAAAATATTTAACAAAGTAAATCCAACATAAGGTTGCATTATGTGCAGTCTGATTTTGAATCTAAACTGTCCATAAAACCGCCATAAATTTTCCTCAGCAATTTAAGCTTTTACCATTAAAATTATATCCTGTGGTTTTGAAACCATCAGGAAGAGTACTTTTGAAAACACCATAAGAAAAGGAGAAATGCTAATTTACATCATTTTCATCTTTTTTCCACCATGTTTTCTACCCTTCCCAGTACAAATTGCACCATTTAAACCTAATTTTCCAGTTGTCTTCACAAAACTTTTGTTTTCTGTTTAAAAGTTAACTCTTTACCACAGAGTTCCAAGTTTTAGTGACCCTGAGGTAGAAGGCTTTAAATATATCATGGAAATAAGAGCAACAGACGAGTGTACTAAGGCTAGGCTACAGTTGCTTGATTTTCAGTGCAAATCCTATGGCAAAAAGAAGACATGACTGTGTCAAATATCCTGCCCTTGTGCTATTAATTCCCCTTCTGATAGTTTACAATTTCTCCAAAGTAATGAGTAAGTTTGAAGTAGTTGTCTTCTGTTATAACAGAGATATTATCAAATTCAAAGTTTTTGCACGGCAACAACGAAGACGACAACACCAGGGCTACGACAATAACTTAACATTTTCTCCAAAAACAGCCGAGCTAAAAAAGGAGAAAACGCTGGTAACCAGCATTATCTCCTTTTCACACAATGATTTTCTGCCATTTCACCAAAACATCCCATCATCTGAGTCACATTTAATTTGTTGTCTGCAACTGTTTTCAATTTGGACATTAATAAACTTCTGTTGTCTGGTAAAAAGTTCAGGGTCCCATTACCTCTTCCATTAGATCCCCAACATTGACCAGAACAATGACTTCTTCTAGTATTTTTGAGACTGTGTCACTGTCTAGAGCACAAAACTGTTCACTGATATAGTCTACATCTGTTGTTGCATTGTCAGACATTTCAATAAGTTTGGCCAACTGTGTACTGTTACACACCCAGTCTGTGACATTCACTTGAGAGGCATCTAGTAACTGGAAATGATATAAACATTTGTTTAAGTTTGTTTCTCATATCAAAGTGAGAAGTACAAGATTAATTTTGATGCTCAAACTTTCATTTAAATACTTTATAAACATACAGATTATAGGTGTAATGTTGTCACAGGTATGAAATGATACTACAAAATAGTGAAAAGATACCTTTTCTTACATGGTCGGGTAATGTAAAAACTACATTAGTTTTTAGAGGTAGTAAGATTGGTTTCTTTAGATTCACATATTCTTGACTCCAATCAAATAGAAAGAGGGAAGCAAAATGTAAGAATACCTTAGCAAAGTATCAAAACTTAAATCATAGGTATAAGCCTTTACAAAACAATCCCATGCTTAAATGACCATAAAGAGAATGGCATTTGAAACATTGCAAAAAAAGGAGAAAAAAGGCTGGTTACAAACATTTACTCCTTTGCCAACAATATTCTCTACCCTTCAGAGGATAAATTATATACATGTAATTTGAACCACAATGAATCTGTCAGCTACATGTCAGTTCTAAAATCTTGTTTCCTGATGAAAGGTTTAAATCTGATAAAATGTTTTGTTCTGTTCTTTCTGTTCTCTGTAACCCTTTAACAGACAACAAAATTTTAGCCTTGTCCAAATTCCAAGCATTTGCAGATGACAATTTCAATGTGGTTCAAATGGTGCAATTTTTCTCTGATACAGCAGAAAATATTGTGGGAAAAGGAGAAAATGCTGGTCACTAGCATTTTCTCCTTTTCCCACAATGTTTTCAAAAGGCTTCTCTCCTAGGGTCGTTAAAGTCGGCATTGTGCGGTAAAGGGTTAAACACTCCTGCTACAGATTTCAAGTTGAGTTTAAAGGTAAAACTTACTGTTTTAAAACTGATACTTCCATCAGTTATGGCCTCAGCAACTTCTGCGGGCAATCCAAGTACATCCTTCATGTATTTTGTAAGTTCATCTGAGTCTTTTACAAGATCTGATATTTTTACTGTAGAATAGATAAATGGAACATGATGCTTTCAATCAGTGACTAATTCTACTGTATCTGCTTAATATTTTTAAAGTTCAATTACAGAGAAATTAATAATTCTGGAGGGAAAACCAAGATAATACAACTTTTAAGAAATGTGAGAGAACAAGGAAATAAAGACAGTCAAAAACCATTGAAACCAATACACCACTTAATGATTGAGGCGACAATCTTATTTTGGATCAACCCAAACTGGAACAGATCTACATAGTAGTTAATGAAGCAAAATACATTTCAAGAGCGATAAGGCTAAATTTTGTTTGAAAAAGGAGCTTGTTATAAGCAATTTGTGCTTTTCCTACCATGGTTTAATAATTAATGTCTGTTTACACACACTGAAGTATGGTATTGGTCCACACTCTAAATTTCCTTCTCTATTAATTTTGTGGCTCAACCTTTTCCCACAAAATACATTTTAGACTTGAAAATTCAAAACATCTGCAGATGACAAATTCAAAATTGGTACAAATGAGCTTACCAAAATGAGCATCCTAATATAAAATTTTATGTTCCCATGTAGGAAAGAAAACACTGTGAACAACGGAGAAAATGCTGGTATAAAAAACAGCATAAGAAAAAGGAAAAAGAAATAGCCATGTAACCATTTCTATCTTTTCCTACAATATTCTCAAAAATTTTCTTCAGGATTATCAAAAATTGCTATTTTTAGGTAAACGGTAAAGGTCCATATGATAGCTGAATATGAACTTACATAGTTCTGGTCACTTTGTATAGGTTTTACATAGACAAGAAAAATTCTGTATCTAAAGAATGAGATTTTATGGAAAAAGAGAAGAAAAAAATCACCATCTTGGACAAACAAATTCCTCAATGATTTAAATGCAAAGAGTCCCTCTGTTACGACACGCATTTCAGTCACAATCTCAGAAGAACTTTCTCCATCTATATCAGCAAAATTACCGATCACTGCATCAAGACTGTGGAGAAAAAAAAGTAGATTAAACTGACAAAACTGATTCCCCAAGACTGACCTAAAGATAATTTTTGCAAGCAAGAAATAAACAAGACTTGCACGATAGAAGCCTGTTTGACAATTTGCATCCTAATGTGAGTTTTACTTGGAAGTCCTTACAAGAAAAACTAATCTTCATATCTCACACCATTTTGCAAAAGGTTAAGCAAAACTCATAGAGGTATCTTTACACTTCAAAGGGAGTTTAATTTAAAACTAAGAAAACTAGAGTTACTGTTCTTTTCCTCTGCACTCAACCCACTATGCAGCTGCCAAAAATTATTTGATTATCTACTAAAGTATTGGAACCAAACAAACCATTTCTTTTAACTTGAAGAGGAGGTAATTTCCTAACAGAGAGCCAGTGTTATGATCACTTTGCTTTGCACATAGCCCTATTGGCCAAAATGCACGACAGGTACTAGTAAACATAATGACAACTGTCAAAAGTAAGATTAGAAGTCCATTATAAGCTACTGCTGCTTTTTCCAGCACTGTTTTTAAAATCTGCCTGCAGCATATTGCTTTCAAAACTATATCTGTATGCTAATAACTAATTATTAATATGTGCTATGCCTACCTTGCGTATAAGTCATCAGGACCATTATCTACTAAGATACGCTGCAAGGTATCAAGTAGTTCATTATCAAACTGTAAGTTTGTAATGTCAATGTCCTGTAGATTTCCAATGATACTGCCTAATTCTGATATTCCCTGTATATTACTGACAAGCTCGGCAAGATCCCTCGTCAACACTTCATAGAATTCCTGGCTGTCCACAGGTAAACCTTGTAACTAGAAAAAAAATCAGAAAACAATTGAGCCATGCTCTGTGAAAACAGGGTTTAATATATCTGCAAAAAGCATTAACCCATGTCAGCTTGCGCATACTGCGCAGGCTGACATGGGTGCAATCCTTTTGCTATTGGTCAATTTTTTGCATGTTACAGGACCATGATTCAGTTGTTTGTTAGACAAATAGGATTTTGTGAATCCATGATGATGTGGTATCTTGCTTGGCATAATGCATCAGAGATACATTAAACCCCCTGTAACCAGAGCTCTGCTCAATAACAGAATGACACAAACAAAGATTAAACTTTAGAGTCGGTTACAATATGGGATATTCTAGACCTAGCAATAATCAATAATCTATTGACTTTTGAAAAGAAAAGTCGAAACAGGTTTAGTTAAGGGCATAGGTACATGTATTCATTCATTGTCATCTTCGCCAAGTTTTGTCTGATGGGGCTGGCCTTTAGAGCTTTTAGTTGGTTAATTTTTGTTTATCTATTGTTGCCACCGGTTGCTCTTATGAGGTAAGCACCCAATAGACTCTCAGTTTTGTTATGGGGGATAGTGCAGGATACAGAACAAAAGCCATCTTAAGTCAGGTCTGGTTCTTTAAAGTAACAATTAAGGCCAAATGTAAACAAAGCGGGTGTTTAAATGCATTTGAATTTATACCATACCATTTAAAAGTATGAAAATTATTGTGAAGATGACAATCTGTCATTGCATGGTCGATCCAAGTGTTAGCCGCTCACAGAGAAATTAATTTCAAAACTAGGTTAAAACCTGCCAGGTATCTGTGTTTTTTCTTTACTATTTGCCTGATTTTAAAATTCTTTTTTCTGCCAGCGACTAACATATGGCCCGGCCACACGATAACAGACTGTCATCTCCACAATATTTTCTATACTTTTAAATGGTATGATTTAAATTTAAATGTTTTATGACATCTGCTTTGATATTTTGGCCTTTACTGGGCCTTTAACACGCTCAGTGTATAGCATCATCACATGGGACCTAGGATTAACGTTTCATCCCAAAGATTTTTTAGTAATTTTAGGTAGCTAGCCATGGGGATTGAACCAACACCCTCAAGTGGCTCAAGATTTGACATTCACAAGTCTAATGGTCTATCACCTGAGCTACTGGGGCTGGTCAAAATTGTTTTTAGAAATTAAAGCATCTGAACATAAAGGACCAACAGTCAGAAGTCTTCTAAATAACTTGCACAATAATGGATAGACCTGTAATCTCCTTATATAATTTGCAGCAGATAACTTACTTAGATCCTCATAAAATAAAGTTAAATAACATCAATTAACTCTTTACCCAACAACAAGATTTTTGTTCAAATTGAAAGCATATGCAGCCAACAAAACAATTGTGGCTCAAAACCTGAAATCTGGTGCAAGAGACAAAAGTTGACTGTTGTAAGTAACAAATTAGTTTGCTACTTTAAAAGATTGTGTTTACCTCATCTAAAGTTGAGCCCAAGCTTGCTAGGCTACCTACAGTCTGTAAAGCCACTTCTCTGTCGTCTCCACAAAGAGCCTCCTTGAGATTTACAAAGTTAGAGTCCAGCTCAATAGCATCTTCTAATCTTGTTGAGTTACAGATATAATCCAGGATCTCTTCATCTGTCTTATTTGCCTATGAACAACAAGTTCCCAAGTTAACAACAAAATTCAAGTTCTAGTTAGTATTTTAGAAATGAATACTGCATTCGTCAAGTTTTTGTAAGCATGTTAAACCAACCCATTACCAGATGACAAAATCTTTGATTCATTCATACTGAAAGCATTGTAGACAACAATTTACATTTGGCTCAAATGATGGTATATGTCACTGAAAGGATTGAAAACAATGTGGAAAAAGGAGATAATGCTTGTTCCCCACATTGTTTACTAAAGTCTTCTTCCTCAGGGTTGTTAAAACACAGCATTGTCTGGCAAAGAGTTAAGTTTGCAGCTATGTTGTGAAATGGTAAGGAAATTCATTGTTTGAATCTAAAAAAGAATTTCATAAAGGTTTCAGAGGTACCTTTAACTAAAACAAGAAATACGTAACTTTTCCATATTGCTCACCTAAAGGAATTAAATAAATACAGTTTTTTAACCAAAGGGCAAAATCTTAACCTCACTGATTATTGCAGACACACAATTAAAGCTACATACTTAAAAGTTTTGTTAAAATCTTAAAAGAAAACTTTGTCTATTGTTTGTTAAACTTAAGAACATAGATATTTCTTACAAAGTCTTGACTGAATGTTGAGTTTACAAATGTCCTCAGTACATCCGGGGCAATGTTGTAGTTATTCTCAAACAGCATAAGTTGACTGGTTACATTCGACTGAAGAGCATCCCTTACAGCATCAATATCTACAATATTTATTTACTTCTACAGAATTAACTACATAGAATTTTTCTACAAAATTTATAAACAATATATCTTAAATACCATGACATATAGAATTCAACTCTTCACTTATTAAAATCTTTGCTCAAGATTAAAGGAAGTCAAAAGAAACAACATGGTGATACCTGTTACTATATTGATTGTGTATAAACATAGCCAAATAATGTAGAAATTGCTTTGGCTCAATTTTTTAAAGATTCTTATAAAGATGATTGTTAACATTGCATATATGTTCAGGAAAAAGTTAAGGAAAATAGAAAACAATTGTCTCACTATTTTGTTGGTCTCTGTAGAGAGTCACAATCTCATCCAAAATTTCTAGAGTCTGGTTTGATTCTACGATTGTAAAGATGAATTGTTGAAACTGGTCATCTCTTAGAATATTCACGATCTGGCTCCCTTGTGCAAACAACCTATTTTATATGGATATTACATAATGAATTCTTTACTAAACAGTAAAATTTTTAGACATCTGTTTAACCCTTTACCAGATGACAAAATTTTAGCCTTGTCCAAATTGGGCGCATTTGCAGACAACAATTTCAGTGTGGCTCAGACGGTGCAATCTTTCTTTGATAGGGTAAAAAACATTTAGGGAAAAGGAGAAAATGCTGGTTACCAGCATTTTCTCCTTTTCCCACAATGTTTTCAAAAAGCTTCTTTCCCAGTGTCGTAAAAAGTCGGCATTGTGTGGTAAAGAGTTAAGAACATTTGCAAATGACATTTACAACAGCTCATGTACCTGTAACTTGAGTTTGTCTTTGAAAATATGGAAAACACTACATCAAAGGAATGTTGAAAAGAATATTTTCAAAGGCACTCAAATGCCATTACATGTAGTATCATTCACTTAAAATTTTTTTCCTGAGTGGAACAAGATCAGCATGCATTTATGTTAAAACCCTTTACCACACAATCCCAAGTTTTAACAACCCTAATGAAGACGGTTTATGAAAAAAATGAGTGAAAAGGAGAGAATGCTGTTAACCAGCATTTTCTATTTTTCAAGCAATACTTTCAAACCTTTCAGAGATAAATACCACCAATTTAACCACAATGAAAGTGCTTTCAATTTTGACGAGACTATAACTTAGTCATTTAGTAAAGAGGTAAGTTGTATCTTCTACTATATTTCACATTTAACTTTTAGCTTTATAGTATCCATCTTGAATCAAAATGTAGATCATACACAATGCATTCTCTTGTTGTTTGTGTTAATTGAGCAGGACATGAATGACTGAATGGTGTTAACCCTGCTCTCAACACTATTTTGGTCACATCACAGCAACAGCTCAAAAGTGTCTCGCCAAAGGACTTTCCATGAAAAATCCAGTGCTTCGAGTAAGGCTCGAACCCAAGGCCTCCAGGTTACCTGTCCTACAATCTTTTAGTCTTAACTCTTAATGTATTATGTGACAATCTTTTGGACCTCTCTAAACCCAAAGCACTTGCATACAACAAATTAAATCTGGCTGAAATTCTGAAATTTGTCAACGAAAAGGTTGAAAATATTGTGGGAAAAGGAGAAAATGCAGGTGACTTGTGAAATCTTTTCAAAAGGATTATCAACATATAATAAATTGAGTTTGTAACTTCTTACTGGCTAAACCATTTGGTGTAGCCAATCAGGAGTTGTGTTACATTCAAATTTGAAAAATCTTGGAGTATTAGACAAAGGATATTCCTAAGAATGATTGATGAATACCTGCCCAGATGGCTCACCTTGACATGTCGACTAAGAGATCTTCTACCCTAGACCAGGCATCATTAACACATTCCATAGTTTTACTACTCTCATTGACAAGACCTCCTATCATGTCTATAGATGAAGTGGATAAGTCAGTGTAGTTAACATATAGAGCTGCAAGTCCCTCACATGTAAACTCTACAGCTGACATGTCATATTTGCCCATATATACTTCAGCCAACTGTAGAAGAAAAAAAAGCATTGTAACCCATACAGCAAGGCTCATATTAAAAGAGCACATTTTTTACATATTGTAAATACCATCAACTGACATCAAACCCTTATAAATACAGCATATCTGCACTGCTACATATACACATATACCATTTGTTAATTAATTGATAAGTGGTTTCAGTTTTCAATACTGTTAGCACTTTGATCCTACAAGTTACATGTCAACCCCAGTAACTCTGCACTTTGTAAAAGCAGTTGTTCTTTTTCCCTATGTTTCAAAATAGAACTGCAACAGTGACATAAAAAGTTATATTTACCAAACATGCACGTAAACCATCCTCTAGAAATGACACATGCAAGTTACAGATTGTATTCTTTCAATAAATCTGTTTGTATCTCACATTAAAAAACTGACTGACTTACAAATTGCAGTTTTTCTGGAATCTCCTTCTCTTTCATTTTCATTACAAGAATGCTGACATTTTTAGAATCTGGATCACACAAGACGTCACCCAAATCTGCAATGTACCAATACACAGAACATTAGTATTTTACATGTTTTTATAGTGAATTGCAAATCTATATACCTTTGCATATTCTATTTTATTAGATCAATCAAAATCTCAGAATACCACTTTGGTCTTAAATAGATCTCCAACAATCTTAAGTGACATGTAGCGTGTCCATTTATGGGATCTAGGGGCTATTCTGGGACTTTCACCCAATTTGAAAAAAGACAATTTTTTATGCTAAATAGTAGACATGCAACCCTGACAAAAAAATAAGAGAGAAATAGGGCATCCACTTGTATTAAAAAATTTCTCCTTTTCAAGCAATAGTTTCTATTCAATTTGAAAACATAATTTTCCTTTCTTTAAAACAGCTTTTCTTCCATTGATTTGCAATAGTTTTCTCCAAGACCCCTATAAATGATGTTCACATTACCTGTTTGTAACTGTCGATTTGTACAATACAAATGTTTTTTTTAATTTTTAATGAAGGCCACCAGCCAAAAATACAGAGCCTTACTCATGTTTGCATTATCTGTAATATCCTCTTCATAAATCTTCGGTTTAGGAGGAATAAAGAATATCAGCAATCCTTTTTGGTCACAGCATTTCAATTCAACTTACTGCTTACTTACTTTTTACCCACCATTACCATTAAACAAATAATATATAGATTAGTTTAGAAATCTTACAGAAATAGAAACAAAATGTGCATTCACTAATATTTGGAGGTATATCCTTAACTTTTTACCAAAAGACACAATTTTCGGTCTGGCTGAGTTCAAGACATTTGCAGATGAAAAATTAAATTTGACTCAAAAATTGAATTTTGTGCTGGGAAGGGTAGAAAACATTGTGGGAAAAGGAGAAAATACTGTTTACCAGCATTTCCTCCTTTTCCAACAATGTTTTCATAAGGCTTCTTACTCATGGTTGTTAAAAGTCTGGATTGTGTGGTAAAGGGTTAAACCTTTCTAAGTCTGACTGGCTAAGTGACATTATTTTGACATTAGTTCTTTAATACCTATCTATCAGCTCTTTTCTTGTTCTTGCACACAATGCAACTTTTGACTGAGCTTCAAAGAGAATTGTACAGTCTATTCTTGCTGAATATTGTGTTTGACACTCAGATCAAGTAGAACCCTTGAAATTGAAATGTCCTGGTTTTTGTAACCCCATTCAACTTATTAAACCATCACAGAGCTTAAAAACATACTGGTAAATTTGATTATGGTTTTATAGCTTATTTATTTCTTATTGTAATGCACAATACTTTTAAGTAAGCTACCAGTAAGTATGTAGAGTGTAGGGTTAAAAACATACCATTTTGTATTGCAAAGTAGACCCTTGACACTTCCAGTGACAAAAAGACTGTTTGTAAGTATTCATCTAAGGCACTTTGGTAGGGGCCAGTTCCAGCTATGTAAGCTGTAGTTTGATTGCATGCCAAAGCAATACTGCAAACAAAAACAACAACTCATCACATCGATAGTTTTGGAATTTAGAACTAGAACAATAGTCAAGCAAGTAGGAATATTATATAAGAATGGTTTGGAATCATGAACACTTGTTTCATAGACAAATTAACAGACTTAGATTAAGAAATGCAGTATCAACCATTAACTCTTTACCAAACAACAAAATTTTGGTCTGGACCAAATCGTGAGTACGACAAATTAAATGATGCTAAAATGATGATTACTGTCTTTGATAAGGCAGAAAATATTGTGGGAAAAGAAGAAAATGCTGGTAACCAGCATTTTCTCCTTTTCCCACAATATTTTCAAAAGCCTTTTTCATCAGGGTTGTTAAAAGTTGGGATTGTGTGGTAAAGAGTTAAAGCACCTTTCATGGCTACAGTTGCCTTAGCGACCAGTGTAGTTCACGATCAGACTACACAACACATGTAATCTGATATTTGACCTACACTATCTACTTTGCCAAGACATTCTGGACAAGAATACCTTGAAACTGAAATTAATTGGGTCTTATTTCTGGACTCAAAATGTTTGTTGAGTTTATTTAGCGCTCTAAGAGTTAACCATTAGAATTCAAAGACACAGAGCCCATTTCATACATTCATTAGGCTTTATGTAGCCTGGGCCCTGGCTGTAATAATTTCTTAATTACTCTGTTCTCTTAATCGCGGTCTGCTATAGATCTTTGGCAGAGCTTATCTGTTTATTGCTTCAGTGATTAATACCGCCTGGGGATATTCGAGGGTCTTCCCATGATCATGCATTGTGCAGATAATCTAATTATAGACTTGTTTATTGTGTGATGTCACAATGTTTAAAATGATGGATTTACACATTTTTTAGACCAATTCAAATACAGCGGTGATGATTTCATAAACAAGTGACTTTCCCGAACCGGTTTGTGCAATCAATAATACATCATTTTTAAACTATCTTCCAAAGCCATATGTGAATAACGCGTTCGAAATTTTGTCGTCAATATTTTCAAAGATAGCTCACAAACAGGAAGTATTCAAACCAAGGATATTGGAATTTCAGTATCAATTCTTAGTCATTTATGTTGGAAAACCAATTGCAGCAACATCTACTTTACTCAACTGTTGGATGGAATAAAGTAGATGTCACTGCGATCAGTTTTTGAATGTCCCCAGGCCATCATTTTTAACAATGTAACATTCGAATGATAGAAAATAATGGACTGGAACCCAGGCTAGGCTTATGTAGTAATTTACATTTACATGTATCTAGGTAAAAAGAATCTAAATCTAGCCCGTAACTCCTTGACATTCTTTGAATCATTACATCCTGCAGTGGACTTTGCCACATCAGCAGACCACTTTCAAAAACACTGAGGCAAAAGCAGAAACAGTTCTATATTGGCAAATGTTATAAAGTTTTGTCATCTGGTAATGAGTTAATCCTGTCTTTCAATCAATCAACACCACTTGAACTGGATTTTCCATTTGGTATCTTTCACTTACCTATAATAGGATTGGTCGATCGAAATCAGGGCATCTGTGATAGGTTTGAGATATTCTTCCAGGTTAAATGGTTGACTATTATCAGTTGACATCAGCTGACTTAAGATGGTAGCTGTGTAATTGGCAAGAGCCTCTATAGTCATGGGTGCATTCACTGTGCTGTTCTGTGACACTAAGTCCGTAACATACTGGCTTAGCTGAAATTACAAAAGCAAAACTCTAAAGCATTTACCAAAACATCTTCATCAATTTCTAAATATTTACTCCTACCCATACTATCCCAATTTCCTAAGTTTTAATAACTCTAGAAAATAAAGCCTTGAAAATATTGTGGGAAAAAGAGAAAATGCTCGTAACCTGCAATTTCTCCTTTTTCCCTCACAATGTTTACTACACTTTCAAAGACAAATGCAATCATTTGAGACAAATCTAATTTGCTGTCTGCAAATGCTCCCAATTTGAAAAAGGTGAAAAAAATATGAGCCATGCTCGCTGAAAAGGGGGCTTAATGCATCTGCGAAAAGTATCGACCCAGGTCAACCCGTGTAGTCAGCGCAGGCTGACCTGGGCCAAAACTTTTCGCTATTGGTCAATTTTCTGTTTGTCAAAGGACCTGTCTACCTCATGATGAAGTCGGTTATTTAAGAAAGTAGCTCTTGTGGATCCATAATTATGTGATGATTTGGACTGGTATCATGTATAACGGAGATGCATTAAGCCCCCTTTTGCCACAGCGTGGCTCATATCTATTTTTATCAAGCTTTTAAACATTTATCAAATAATTCCAAGTTTTAATGACCCTTGAAAGAAAGGGCTTTTCAACAAATTCTAGAAAAAGAAAAATTGCTGGTAATGGCTAACAAGTATTTCAGCCTTTTTCCAAAATAATTTCCACCCTTTCTAAGACGAGTCCCAAATGCTTTATGTGATTGAAATTTTGTGGTGAAATCTGATGAAACTGAGAAGGTTCCATACCTCACTTGTAATTTCAGCCACATTAATACTTCGGAAGACTCCATTCAAATTCTGTGATTTGGATGCTTCACACAGATCTTTTTGTAGCTGGGTTACATCCAGGCCTTCAGGGAAAGTAAAAGTTGCTGCAAACTTGGCTGGATCACAAACAGTTGTCTCCCAATCTCCACTCAATACTAACATCCAAAACTGTAATACAAAGCCACACAAAAATGATAGAGAGTGATAAAGATATGAGATTAAGATTATTCTTTTTTAACAAAGAATCATCTCTTCCTTCATAAAATTTGATCAAAAGATAAGGAGAAATATCTACTTCAAACTGTATGTACAAGTATTTCTAAAAAAGAGGGCCATGATGGCCCTGAAGTCGCTCACCTGAGCCTTTTGATCAAACATGACCCATTTCCAATCTCTTCAGAGATATTAAGACAAACACTCTGACAAGCACTCATTAGTATTGGGCCTACAAATAGAGTGCACATAGGCTTTTTCTAGAATTTGTCTCAGCGGCCTACTTGACATGTAGAAATTACCCAGACATACATTCCAACAAACTTTCATGAGTATTTGAGAGGAAATGTGGCCTGTAGGGTGTATAAAAGGTTTTTCCGAGATTTGACCTAGTGACCTAGTTTTTTATCCAACATGACCCACATTCATACTAGTCTAAGATATCATCAAGACAAACATTCAAAGCAAATTTCAAGATTATTGGACTAAAAATGTGGCCTCTAGAGCGTACACACGGTTTTTCAAGGATGAAACTTGGTGACCTAGTTTTTATTCCATGTGACCCATTTTCAAACTCATGCAAGATATCATCAAGACAAACATTTCAACAAAAGTTTAAAGAATATTGGGACTGTAATTATAGTACAAAAGGTTTTTCTGAGATTTGACCTTGTGACCTAGTTTTTTTAATCCAACATGACTCATTTTCATACTAGTCTAAGAAATTATCAAGACAAACATTCTGACCGAATTTCAAGATTATTGGACTGAAAATGTGGCCTCTAGAGCTTACATAAGGTTTTTCTACGATTTGACCTGGTGACCTAGTTTTTGACTTGACATGACCCATTTTCAAACTCATTCAAGCTATCATCATGACAAACATTCTGACCAACTTTAAAGAGCATTGGATTGAAAATATGGCTTCTGGGGCATACACAAGGTTTTTCAAAGATTTGACCTAGTGACCTAGTTTTTGACCCCATATGGCCGACTTTCAAACTCGTCCGAGATATTATCAAGACAAACATTCTGACCAAATTTCAAGAGTATTGGACAGAAAATGTGGCTTCTGGACCATACAGAAGGTTCTTTTAAGATGTGACCTAGTGACCTAGTTTTTGACCCAACATGGCCGGTTTTCGAATTTGTTAGAGATATCATCAAGACAAACATTCTGACCAACTTTCAAGAGTTTTGGACTGAAAATGTGGCCTCTAGAGCGTACACAAGGTTTTTCTAAGATTTGACCTTGTGATCTAGTTTTTGACCCGACATGGTCCGTTTTCCAACTCGTCTCAGATAACATCAAGACAAACATTCTGACCATCTTTCAAGAGTTTTGGACTGAAAATGTGGCCTCTAGAGCGTACACAAGGTTTTTCTAAGATTTGACCTGGTGAACTAGTTTTTGACCCAACATGGCCCATTTTCAAACTCGTATGAGAAATCATCAAGACAAACATTCTGACCAACTTTCAGGAGTATTGGACTGAAAATATGGCCTCTAGAGCATACACAAGGTTTTTCTAAGATTTGACCTGGTGACCTACCGTAGTTTTTGACCCGACATAGCCCATTTTCAAACTCGTCTGAGATATCATCAAGACAAACATTCTGACCAAGTTTCACAAGTATTGGACTGAAAATATGGCCTCTAGAGCGTACACAAGTTTTTTTTTTAAGATTTGACCTGGTGACCTAGTTTTTGACCCAACATGGCCCATTTCCAAACTCGTCCGAGATATCATCAAGACAAACATTCTGACCAACTTTCAGGAGTATTGGACAGAAAATGTGGCCTCTAGAGCATACACAAGGTTTTTCTAAGATTTGACCTAGTGACCTAGTTTTTGACCCCACATGACCCATTTTCAAACTCGTCCGAGATATCATCAAGACAAACATTCTGACCAAGTTTCACAAGTATCGGACTGAAAATGTGGCCTCTTGAGTGTACACAAGGTAAAAGTTGACGACGGACGCCTGACACAGCACGATCACAATAGCTCACCATAAGCACTTCGTGCTCAGGTGAGCTAAAAAAATTCAAGCATTCTTCAATTCATAGAAAGTACAGCATAAATTTGTGTTAAAATGTACACAAAATTTCAAAACAAACTTGAAATAAAACTTTGAGTGAAGTTTTTTTAATTTTGTTTATACAAATTTAAAGTGTTCAGCATTACTTGTTCTGGATCGAGTGTGGCTAACATCATGGTTTGGTATGAATCTACACTGAATATTTCCTGAATATATTGGGCCATCAACGTGGAATTGGGCAGCAGAGCTGTTATCGGCATGTTCCAGTCATTTTCTAAAATACAGAACAGATATACCAGTAATCACTAGTAGATGTTAATCCTTACCCCTTTTCCTCACAATGCCGACTTTTAACGAACCAGAGGAAAAAGCCCTTTTTGAAAACATTATGGGAAAAGAAGAAAATGCTGGTAACCAGCATTTTCTTCTTTTCCCACAATGTTTTCTACCTATCAAAAAAAAATTTGCATCATTTGAGTGACACTGAAATTGTTGTCTGCAATTACTTTCAGTTAGAATGGATCTAAAACTTTTTCGTGTGGAAAAGGGTTATATAAACACACAATTCTGAGTTTTAACAACGTTACTAAAAAAGACCTTTGAAAACATTGTGGAGAAAGAGAAAATGCTGGTAACCAGCATTTCACCTTTCCCCACAATGTTTTCCACCCTTCCCAAAAATTTTCAAATTTTGAGTAATATATTTTTTGTCTTCTACAAATGCTTTCAATTAGGACTCGAACATGTGTATTTGCAAACTTAAAAAAATACAACTATTTTAAGGTTAGTTTTGCACGAACATCTCATAAAATAGTGGACAGCGTAGACCTTTGAGACGACATTATGTTGAGTCTGAACTTCATCTATACTGTCTACAAAAACAGCCTTACAAATAAGTGCTTTTATTCTTTACTGGAAAATAAAATTTGAAATTTATACAAACCAAATACGAATTTGACTCAGCTTTAAAATGGTAGTAAACTTGTGGAAATAGAGAATAAAATGCTGGGTATAAGCAATGTTTCTAATAGCCTTCCTCCTCAGTGTCATTAAAACACTGGATTGTTTTGTAAAGGGTAAAAAGTTAACCTTATAGAGAACCTTTTTTTTTTCATTTTGGCTTTAAGCAAATTAGAGATTGGTATCCTACAGGTTACATAAATAATTGTTCACTTACCTTCAAACAGCTCAATGATATACATGACAACAGAGCTGATTCCTGATGCATCCAATGCCTGGTCTCCTGTTAGTGGAGTAAGACTGTTGGATAATGCAGCATATCTGGAAAATCCAATATAATCTTAGATGAATACAGAAAACTATGTCATACATCTGATTACTTAGTTCAATCTACTGTAACCCTTTCTCATATAATCCCATGTTTTGATGACCTTCAGAAAGGAGTCTTTCAGAATTATTGTTAGAAGAAGGAGGGAATGATAAAAACCAAGGAAATGAAAATATATTTTTTAATGATTTGGAAAATATTGTGAAAAAATGAGCTATTGCCTGACACAAGCAACTGCTCTTTTTCCCAAATTTTTAAAAAAAAAAGTCCATGCAGGGGCTGTACTTTAATCTATAAAAGAGCATGTAGAAATTAACATCCAAATTAATTTCTAATAAACTAAAACAATATCAACTAGAGCTGTCACTGAATGTGACTTAATATCCCCGCCAGTTCTTTGACAGAAACAGGCAATTTAACAAAAAATTTTCTAAGTTCAAGGGGAGATTACTTTTGAATCATAGGGAGTAGATGATTGAAAACTGCGTCTTGCACAACTTCAGTATACGATCAATGTATCAACAAACTTTCAATACAATAGCAGCAAAACTGTAGGAGGAGTTCGCGACACAAAATTACAAGTATTTTGTACACAGACGGACACACGGACGGACGATTCGGGGGTATAATCAAGTACATACTTAATTGGTCTCAAAAATAATATGAATAAAAGGGATACTCACAAAGCTGGACTGGATGCCATTTCAGACAACATTTTAAGTATAGAATCCATATCTAACATCTCTGACAATATCGGGTCAATAGGGGGTGGGGAGGTTGTTATATTTGTCAACAGGTTCATCACTGTAGTTAGTTTTACAGTCATCATATCCCAATCATAGGTCAGGTCTGTGTTAGACATGTTCCAGATGTTCATCAACTGTAAAATTGGATTTCAAAAAGAAGCTTTTAATCATAGATTACTAAATAACTGACATTGGCTTTCACTGAATAGTTATATTTTACTCCCCTTTAATACCATATCTAAGAAAAAAAAAGTGAACTACCAGAGTTCAAATCAAGAGCACTTGTAGATGACATATGTGTAATAGTGATTAACTCAAATCATAATCATTTTAGGAAATGACATCTTGAAGGCAGAAATAATCACTTCCCATGCAAAATAGTTAACTCTTAACCAAACTATACTAAATCTGAGGGAGAAGGCATTTGAAAAGGGAAAGGAAGGAATGCAGCAACACTAAATTTCAATATGGATAAGTCTCGAATTGCATCATCTGGTAGAGTTAACTCTTGACCAGATAACAAAATTTTGAACTCAACCAAAGTTGCAAAGGACAAATTAATTGTAGCTCAAAATAGGACTTGTGTCTTTGATAGGGTAGAAAACATTATAGGAAAAAGGAGAAAATGCTGGTTACCAGCATTTTCTCCTTCTCCCACAATGTTTTCAAAAGCTTTCTTCGTCAGAGTCGTTTAAAATTGGGAATGTGTGGTAAAGAGTTAAATACATTCTTTCTACCTTTTCCTCCATCATCTCATAATCAACTTGATCCTGGAGACTTGTTACAAGTGTCTCTGTGTCCATGACAACACAGAGAATATTTTGTATATCGGTGGCAACAGTAGACATACTGTTTTCAATCTGGATGTAAACTGCCAAGGAGTTGTTTTCACAAAACTTCATCATTATTTCTGGATCCATCGCTAATGCCATCACCTGAAAATCATTAAAAACAGTAAAAATGTATGAGCAGAGCTCCAGGAAAAAGAGGTTTCATTCATCTTCGTAATGCAATATACAAAGCCAGTTGTGGCACAATATGGATCAATTTTGTCCAGAATTTTGTAGATGCATTGACCCACCTTTTCATGGAACATGACTATCATCACAAATCTAACAATCAAACATAACAACTAAATCTTGTAATTTAGCAATACACCTTCAACTACAGAATCAACATTTACCATGGTAAACTCATTTTCTTAACTATCACAATTACTGAATTTGCAATCTTTCAATGTTGTAGGCCACAAATTAGTGTTACTTTTTACAACACAATCCTATGTTATAACAACCCTGATGAAAAGGCTTTTGAAAAACATAGTGGGAAAAGAAGAAAGTGCTGGAAACCAGCAATTTCTCATTTGTCCACAATGTTTTCTACCATTTCAAGTCTGAATTAATCATTTGAACTACATTTGATTTCTTGTCTGCAAATTCTTCCACTTTGAATGAGTCTGGAAACCAGCATTTTCTCCTTATCCTATTATGTTTTCTACACTTTCAAAGACAGATAAATCATTTATGTCACATTAAATTTGTCATCTACAAATGCTTTCACATTAGACATATCTAATTTTTTTGTCATCTAGTGAAGTGTTCAGATGTTAATTTAACTGGCCAAATATTTTGGCCTTTCTTTGATATGCATTTCCTATGAGGATGTGAACTATCAATTCCGATAAATCATTAGAAGATAATAAGAAAACACTGCTGATGATTATGAACCACTCCAAAGAAATTTACCTTGTCTTCATCAATATTTTCTTTCAGTGTGGTTGTTTTTAGGGCAGTATTAAGGGATGCTATGGATTTCATCATCAACACTAGATCTGGAGCTCCACGAGTCAATGTTTCAATTGTAATATTCTCTAGAAAAACAAGAATAAATGCACATAAAAACACAGGAAAAAACTACAAGAGCAATGCATGCAGGTGCCAATGCTCAGCTGCGATTGCTTGATTTTCAGTGATATTTCTTAGTTAAACAAGAGGATCGTGATGGTCCTATATCACTCACCTGAGTTTTAGTCCTTAAAGATTTACAACTAATGCAATCCATAAACATATTCAATTAAACATGTAAATATCTTTTTGGAAAAGGGAGTCTAAGTGTCTCACTAAAATAGGGATCTATGTATCTCAGGGGTCTAATTGTCACCCAAATTTTAAGGGGTCTAAATGGTCAGGGATCTAAGTGTCTGACATCTGTAGGTTCTATGTCCATGGAAAAATCAAGCGAACTTTTCGCTATAAATTTCTTAAGAATATAATATTTTCTTACTAGGTAAATGATTTTAAAAATACCATCGTTTATTGCATCTCTGTACATAGTTTCTAAATATAAAGATGGGGAAAACCAGGATTTGAAAAACAGACTGCCAACTAACAATTTGCAATAACGTCTACACCATGCTGGGCTGATATCTGAGCCATTTCCAAAGCCTACATGGGCTATGCCTGTCCAGTAGGAGATGCTACATATCAAATATCAAAGCTCTAGGCCTTGTAGTTTCTGACAAGATTTTTAACTCTTTACCAAATGACAAAAATCTTAGACTGGTCCAAATTGAAAGCATTTGCAGATGACAAAACAAATGTGACTCAAAAATTGAAACTTGACTTTAAAAGAGCAGAAAACATTGTGGGAAAAAGAGAAAATGCTGGTTACCAGCATTTTCTCCTTTTCCCACAGTGTTTCAGCATTTTCTCCTTTTCCCACAGTGTTTTCAGAAGGCTTCTTTCCTGGGGTCGTTAAAACTAGGGATTGTTTGGTAAAGGGTTCAATCGATATACCTTTATGTCCTACTTTTTGACCCCCGGGTGGGGCCAATTTTGACCCCAGGGGCATTGTTTGAACAAACTTGGTAGAAGTCCACTAGGAGATGCTACATACCAAATATCAGAGCTCTAGGCCTTCTGGTTTCAGACAAGAACATTTTTAAAGTTTTGCTCGGTATATGTTTATGTCCTACTTTGTGACCCCTGAGGCAGGGCAAGTTTTGACCCGAGGGGCATCATTTGAACAAACTTGGTAGAAGTCCACAAGGAGAAGCCACAAACCAAATATCAAAGCTCTAGGCCTTTTAGTTTCAGACAAAAAAACATTTTTAAAGTTTGCTCTATATACAATTTGGCCCAAAATTGTGACCCCTGGAGTTAATGGGTTAATTCAATTTTTTTAACAACTTTGGTAGAGCTTCACTCAAGAAACATGCCTTTCAAGTTTCAGCATGATTGGTTTAGGAGGAGAAGATGTTTAAAGGAATTGTGGACAGACCGACGCCGGACAACGACGAATCACAATATCTCACCTAGCAATTCATGCTCAGGTGAGCTAACAAATAACCATTGTCTGTGGCTTGTGATAAACAACATAAAGATGAAGTTTCATAACATTTTGTCCTGTAGTAAAAGAGATATTAATCCATAATGAAAATATATGTGAAGCCCCCTTTTTCCATGACACGACATTTAATAAAAAAAGCTAAAATAATGATATTGGTGGACTATCATAAGGAACACATGTATAAATTTTCATAAATATTCGTCAAGGATTTTGAGTTGAAGATATATTGATCCTTTACAGAAATATACATGAAGCCCCTTTTTCCTATGGCACATATTTGATATAAAAAAATAATAAAAAAAAAAAATCGGCAGACATCATAAGGAACACCTGTATGAATTTCTATTAGTTTTTGACAAGGATTTTAGAAGATATCTGTCCAGAAAGATGGACAAACAGATGGTCATTGGTCCATGATGAAATTAAACATTTAGCCCCCTTTTTTCATGACATGGCATTTCATGAAATAAAAACAATTAACTATTGTCTGTGGCTTGTGATAAACAATATAAAGATGAAGTTTCATGACATTTTGTCCTGTAGTTAGAGATATTGGTCCACAATGAAAATGTATGTCAAGCCCCCTTTTTCCATGACACTGCAATAAAAAAATCAAGGGTATATAGCTGTGGTGTTGCATGGTCAATCTGGGTAAAACTTGTTGTCCTGCATTTCCTAATGGTGGTTGATAGATGTTACAAGTTCAATGTAAAAACTCTGTATAGTTTTCAAGATAAGACTCAAAACAAAGTTCACTATATATACCTTAATGTCCTACCTTGTGACCCCTCGGGGCAGGGCTGATTTTGACCCCAGGGGCATCATTTGAACAAACTTGGTAGAAGTTCACCAGGAGATGATCCATATAAATTATCAAAACTCTAGGCCTTCTGGTTTCAGACAAGAAGATTTTTAAAGACGTTGTAAATTTCCCCCTTTTTGTTGCCATGGCAACCAGAGTTAATGGGTTAATTCAATTCTTTTAACAACTTTGGTAGACCTTCACCCAAGGAACATGCCTGCCAAGTTTCAACATGATTGGCCCACCGGTTTAGGAGAAGAAGATATTTAAAGGAATTGTGGACAGACGGACAGACAGACAGATGGACGCCGGACAACGACTGATCACAATACCTCACCTTAGCACTTCGTGCTCAGGTGAGCTAAAAAAGGGGCATAACTGTGTCAAAAACACTTAAATAGTTATCTGTTGTATGGTTTCCCTTTTTGATAGTTAACAACTTCACTGAGTTTGATGTAAATATTTTCAGTAACACAGGAGATATTACAAAATATCAAACTTTTTACACAATGATGACAAAGACGACACCAAGGCTACGACAATACCTCAACGTATCAACTGATCCCTATCTTCAGCCTAACAGAAATCAAAATTTAATTTTACAAAATTTAATGAGATGAATCTCGGGTCCTTTAGTGGTTAATTAGCTTCAAATATCAATTAACCTTTTACCAAACAATCCTCTCTTTTAACAACCTTTGGGGAAAGGCATTTGAAAACCATGTGGAAAAGGAGAAAATGCTAGTAACCAGGATTTTCTCCTTTCTCTAGAATGCTTTGTACTTGTTAAAGGACAAATTTCATAAATTGAGCTTAGTTAAATTTGTCATCTACAAATGCTTATAAATGAACAAGTATAACATTTTTGTCGTGTTCTATAGATATAATCATTGTTTGACATTTCTTGCTGCTGACACCTTTTTCCCCTTGTATTTTTGAAAATACACAAAAATTGTTTCAGGAGGTGATATGTAAACCAAGAGCTGATATACAAGAAAGGAAAACATAGATTTAACCCTTTACTGAACAATCCAGGGTTTTCGAGACCCTTAGGTAGAGACTTTTGAAAACATTGTGGGAAAAGGAGAAAATGCTGGTGACCAGCATTTTCTCCTTTTCCCACATTGTTTTCTACTCTGTAAAAAGACAAAGGTTCATTTGTGCCATTTTCGAATTCGTTGTCTGCAGACACTTTACATTTAGAAATTTAAATTTGTTGTTTGGTAAAGGGTTAATGGCTAATGTGTAAGCTTTCTTACCTGAAATCTCTTCCAGACGATTAATCATGAGATCAAGCCCTAAATCCACAGTCAGTCCTACCCTAAACATGTCTGTATCATTGATCATCTCTAGGCCTGATGTGGTGGTGAGACTCCTGTAATATAAAAATCATAGATATCAAAGCTAAAAGTCCTGCATTATCTTATATGCTCAACGCTGACAGCAATTTTGTTTTTCTCTCTTGCACATGGCTGCAAAAATATTCTTAAAACAAATTCGTTCTAATTTCAATTTGTTTTTGAGAGGATAGAAAACAAAGATAAACTTATGGTTGTATGTACATAAAAGTTGGTATTGCGAAAATAGCACAGTCCAGAATAAATATAGTGTGTTCTATGGAGATGCTTAAGATAAATTCAGGACCATGTGAATAAAAAAATCAGACTCCACACTAAGTGTAGTGTAACCTTGAACTATTGATGTCCATTACTTTGACAATCCCTCTATTAAACAGGCTCAATTAGCGAAATCAGAGATTTTGTTACTGACTTACATTGCCACTTCCATACGTTGACTTGAAATAACACAATCCTATGTTTTTATGACCCTTAGAGAGGCACATCTAAGCATTCAAGCCATACTTGTCTTCTGTAAAGACCTTCAATATGGGAAAGTCAAAACCTAAATCTTTTTTAGCCTCATAAAAGTTAAAAGTAAAGCCTGATACTCATACATACTGAATCCAATCTGTATTATCAGCATAAAAGCCCATGATACTTTCAAAAGCTCTATCCCAGACACTGCTGTTCAGAAATCTTGGTAGGTCATACGCTTCAGGGTCTGATATCAAGTTTTCCAAATGAGACATGAGTGATTCAGACCGTTCCATTAAATCTGTGACGTTCACTGTTTCATTATATTCTATGAGATTGTCCCACTGAAAGAAAGTTTGAGATATGTATTTTCCAGTTTTCAGTTACTTTAAATGATTACCATTTGCATTAGATGGCTTTAAACACACTTGTAAATTCTTTACCAGACGATACATATTTTAGACTTGTCCATATCAAGACGCCAAGAAGATGTAGTTCAAATTGTAAAATTTAACTGTAAAAGGTTGAGAAACATGGTTGTAAGAGGAGAAAATACTAGTTACTTGCATTTTCTACTCTTTCACATTGTTTTCAAAAACCCTTTTCATCAGGGTTGTTAAAACACAGGATTGTGTGGTAAAGTGTTAAAAGTGAAAAATCAACATGAATTAAAATTTAACTCATATTACCCTAAATGCATCAAATATATCAAACAGAAATTTTCATTGCATAACAGAAAGCTTCACAAAAGTAATATTCAGGTTGATTTTGTCCAGAAGGTCCTAGCAAAGTGGAAAGTGTACATGTAGATCAAAGATCAGGGTGTATGTTTTGTGCAGTCAGATCTTGATCTAAAGTGGCAGCAAAGACTACAGAAGTAGTGAAAGGTGCTTTAACTCTGCAGCTGCTAAAGAAGTTAAACAAAACTTCCAAGCTGACAGCAAAACCCAAATAATGTTATTTCAGTTATTTTTTTGGGGAAAATATCTCCTTATCAGACAGTGTAGACCCAAGATCAGACTGCACATTCTGTGCAATCTGATCTTGATCTACACTGTCTGCAAAAGGTCTTCCAGTTGGGCTTAGCAACCTAGTGGTTATCTCTATAAAAAACAACAAAATTCTAGACTGATCCAAATGAAAAGCATTTGCAGAAGACAAATGTGGCTCATTATGACAGGATTTGTCTCTGAAAGGGCAGAAAACTTTGTGGGTAAAGGAGAAAGTGCTGATGACTAGAATTTTCTCCTTTTTCCACAATGTTTTCAAAAGGCTTCTTCCTAAGGGTTGTTTGTTAAAGGGTTAAGAATACTCTTTTTCAGGAAGTCAGTATAACCTTAACTCACCACACTAGAAATTTCTTCCCTGTTTGTGAAATTTGCATATTCCTCCTCTAGTGCTGTCATGTTGATAGTGCAGAATTTATGAAAGAATGCTGTGAAGTTGAAAGAACTTGCAGGTGGAACAGTCATCAAATCATCTGGATTTGCTTCACACAGTTTGTCAACACCCTCAAAGATAAGTTCTGTTACTCTTGAAAGCTGTTGCAAAGGAAAAGGTAAATGTTCATTTTGAAATATCCTTACTGATTATAACAGTGCTATATTTCTTTGAAATATTTCTGAAAAACATAACTGAATTCTTCACTTTCTATAACCAGATAAAACTCCTTTAAGTTGTTGAAACCACACGCTCCTGTGTGCAATTAGCCTGATGGCAAAGGCTAATGAAAATAATATGGAAGAAGGAGAAAATGATTGTAACCAGCATTTTCTTCTTTTCCCACAATCTTTTCCACCCTTTGAAAGACCAACTTCATCATTTCAGCAATGTTTTTTATGTGGTCTGCAGAAATTCTTCATTTGGTCAAATCCAAAATTTTGTTGTCCTGCAAAGAGTTATCAATGCATTCATAGGTCAATAACTGTTTGAAACTTCAAAATACATCCAAATGAGGAAGAGACTTTGATATTGTGAATAAAACCTACCTTCAAGTTATCCATGTAAGAAGTGTAGATAAATGTTTCCATCACTTCTGGTAACTCTTGCATCAGCTCCCATACTGTATACATCTCGGGATAGTCTGTCAGGCCCATACTGGAGGCATTCACCAAGTCTATATGGTAAAATACACAAAACATACACTTACTTTTAACTCTTTACTGGACCACTTTATTTCAGACTCGTCCAAACTGAAAGCATTTTATAGACAACAAATAATATGCAGGTCAAATGATGAACTTTGTCTTTAAAGGGACAGAAAACTGTGAAGAAAAAGGAGAAAATGCTCGGTACCATTTTCTCCTTTTCCAACAATGCTTTCTAATTTCTTCTTCTTTAGGGTCATTACAATATGGTATTGTTTGGTAACGAGGTTAACCCTTTGCCAAATGATATGTTTTAAAAAACCTGAGGAAGAAAAACTTTTGAAAACATTTTGAGAAAAGGAGAACATGCCAGTTACAATTTGTCTGCTCCTTTCTCTACAGTGGTTCATACTATTTCAAAGAAATTCCATATCAATATACATGTAGACTAACTAAGGTAAATACTTTCAAACTGGGTGAGTCTGAAATCTTATCACCTAGCACAGAGTTATGACATCAAACACACCTTTTTTGGTCTTTGCAGACAGTATAAATTACAGACATACTTTATCCACTCATATTTTGTGTATTAAATCTTAATTCATTCTGATTTTTCCTACCTTACAAGAATGTTCTCAAAGTTGTTTGATACTAGATTGTTTCAAAGAGGCAAAATAAAACTATTCAATAGAATTAAGCCTTTACAAAACAATCCCTTGTTTTAACATCCCAGATGAGGCAAGACTTTTTAAAACATTATGGGAAAAGGAAAAAAAAAAAAATGCTGGTTACCACTATTTACTCCATTTCCCACTATATTTTTTACTCTTTCAAAGAGAAAGTCCATCATATGAGCATTTAATCCCTTTCCAACATAATATTTTCAAAAGCCTTTTTTATGATTGTTAAAACTTTGAATTTCTTGGTGAAGGATTCAAAAGCCTCCTTGGGATAAGGATGGTACTACAAATTAGACTCTACCTTTTCCCTCTAGAACCATCTTCTCAAAGAGCATGGTGTATAATTCAGACACTCGAAGAATACCATTTATTCCTCCTAATTGGTTCAGAGAACTCAGGGCAGCAGCTGTGGATTGCTGTTGGGCGATCAATAATGCACTGAAATACATAATGTCATGAAAACAACACTGGTAATAAATTGAATGGTCTTTACTATGCTTTTAACATCCAACAGCCCTCTTGTTAATGTGTGTCTGGTTTTTCAATAGTACTCGCCCTGGGTATGAAGTATTTTGTTGAAGGACACTCTCACCAAAGTTCGATTTGGTTTTTTCAGGGGCTTGTATGGCTTAGTGCACATGGTGAAGATGTAAGATATATAACTTGGGTTACTCAAATGAAAAGGACTCTTTTCAATCAATAGAGAACCTCTCAACATCTGAGAAGGCTTTTGTTGAAATAAAGTTGACTTGACAGGGCTGGTTGTAGTATACTTAATCAATAGAAGCTTTTTCAACCTTTTTTTATAACAATTTGAAATTTCACAATAAGCTTTGCACTTGTCAAAACTATTGCTCCTTTTCTTGCAACTCTTTGTACATAATTTAAAAATATATGAGTTATGCTGTGTGAAAAGGGAGTTTAATGCATATGCAAAAAATCTGACACATTCAGCACAGCTAGGCTGACATGGGTTGATACTTTTCGCTAATGGTCAATTTTCAGCATATCAAAGGACATTCTACCTCATGATTCAGTTGATTGTTAGACAAAATGGATTTTACGTATCCATAGTTATGTGATGACTTGCTTGCTATACTACATCACGGAGATGTATTAAACCCCTTTTTCCCACAGCACTTCTTCATAATTAAAGATTTGTTTATACTTCTTGTGATTTGAACTTTGGTGAAACATTATGCTGTACAGCAATGGGTCAAATGATTACTAAAGGAAAATCTATACATACTCAAGCCAGTTTGTATCATTGGCATAAAATCCTGTAATAGTTTCAAAAGCTTTTTCCCATACACTGGTATTCAAGAACTGCGGAAGGTCAAGTGCTGTTGTGTCTGACATCAAATCATTCAAATGTGACATGATTGCATCGTAACGCTCCATAATGTCTGTCACATTCACTGTTCTATTGTACTCCATCACATTGTCCCACTGAAATTTATGTACAATTTTAGAAATTTGATCCCACTGGTTACCTATTTCAGTAAATACAAAAATGAATAGATAAGTTTCTCTACTCTGAGTTTTAATGGGGTGCTTTAGAGTCTGAACCCCCAAAAAACTGCACAAAAATAGCATCTGGTTGAAGAATTGTTTTGTTTGATATTTGTAAGATGTTCAAACCCTTAAATTGCAAATATGTTGGGGATTTTTTTGATAATTGAAAATATCTCAGTTGTTTTCTAGCAATCTAATCAACTAATTAACTCTTTACCATACAATCCCATGTTTTAACAACCCATTACGAGAGGGCTTTTGAAAACATTGTGGGGAAAGGCGAAAATGCTGGTAGCCAGCAATGTTTTTCCCACAACGTTTCCTACCCTTTCAGAGAATTTTATCTCATTAGTATCAATTTTTAAATTTTTCGTCTGCAGCTGTTTGAATTTGAAAGAGTTAAGACTTGTCTTTTGGAAAATGGTTAACCACATATGTATTAATTTGCATTAGCTGCAAAAAAATATTCAGTGACACTATAAAGCATCAAAAGTTCATTGGAAGACAGAGTGCTCATATCTACTTATGTAGAACAATTCTACTTTTTAATATCAATAAGTACAAGGTTTGCAACATCAAATATGACAGACCTTGACTTATATATCAGAAACCAGTTTGATAAATTACTGCCAAGTCAAATACTCCTTGGTAGTTATTCCATGATAGTAAAACTTACCACACTCGAAATTTCTTCCCGATTTGTGAAGTTTGCATATTCCTCCTCTAGTGCTGTCATGTTGATAGAGCAGAATTTATGAAAGAATGCAGTGAAGTTAAAAGAACTTGCAGGGGGTACAGTCATCAAATCATCTGGATTTGCTTCACATAGTTTTTCAATACCTTCAGAAGCAAGTTCTGTGACTCTGGTCAGCTGATTGAGAGATACAAAATCAATATCTTATATTCACTTCACACATTATCTCCTGTGAAAAATTTGCAGCATGCATCTTTCAAAGCCTACATGAATTTTGATAAATAGATCTATGTGAAAAATCATGGCAAAAGGAGAAATTGCTAGCTGAAAGCAATTTTGGCCTTTGCCACAATGTTTTCATCTGCTGCCACAGGAAAAAAAAATCGTCAAAGGGTGACCAGATTTATAAAGGTATATCTAATAATTATGTGGTATATGACATGAAAAATGAATGCGAGTCCCATGCTTATTTCTGTCCAGATTGGCACATTTGCTGATCCTTCATGGCTTACTTTTGCAATGGTGCATGCAGCAAGCCTTTATTGTCCTATGGCTGCAGTCATTTCACTATCGTTGGTCTGTAATTTTCAGATCTCAGAAGATCTACGCATCACACTGAGGAGTTACTAATGATAAAATAAATTGTTGATACCAAAACTGCTATATTCACTTGTAGCAATAGCCCTTTACCACAGAATCCCCAGTTTTAACAACCCTGAGGAAAAAGCTTTGTGTAAACATTGTGAGAAAAGGAGAAAAAGCTGGTAATCAGCATTTTCTCCTTTTCCCACAATGTTATCCATGCTTTCAAAGACAACTTTGACCCTTTGATCTAGATTTGAATTTGTCGTCTGCAAATGCTGTGGGTTTAGAGGAGTCCGAAATATTGTGTGGTAAAGTGTTAAAGAAAATTATGATCTATAACAGTAAATAAAGTTGTTACAGAAAATTTGAGCCAATACAACTATGAATTTCTAGAATCATAAAAAAGAGTCTTTCACCTTTTGGTTATCCATGTAAGATGTATATATAAACGTTTCCATCACTTGTGGTAAGTAATCCATCAATTCCCATACTGTATACATTTCTGGATAATCTGTTAGGCCTAAACCAGGGGCAGTCAGTAAATCTGTAATTGTAACAAAAACACTGACATGTATTGTCCTGTGTATTAACCCTTTACAACATAATTCCAAGTTTTAACAACCCTGATGAAGAAGGCTTTTGAAAGCATAGTGAAAAAAGGAGAAAATGCTGATTACCAGCATTTTCTCCTTTTCCCACAATGTTTTCTAACTTTCTAAAAATATAACCCATCGTCTGCAAATGCTTTCAAATTGGACTAGTCTATAATTTTGTCATCTGGTAAAGGATTAACCAATTGTACCCTGAATGATTGAAAATGAACCTGTTCAATGTGAAAAAATAGCTTTTATACTACAATGTCAAGACTGTTTTTGCCAGAGTATGTTACAAAGTAGCATACTGTGTAGGTCAAAGATAAGACTGCACAATTTTGTGCAGTCTGATCTCGATCTACACAGTCCAAAAGAAACTTAAGTTGTCCCTTGTTCCTCACAAGGTCAACACAACCTCCTGAAACAAATGATCAGCAGAGAACTATGTAAGTATACCAGCAGAATATGGGTCATCAACATAACTAATGGTTTTGTGCATGAAAACATGTGAAAACATTGTGGAAAAGGGAGAAATTGAGCATTATTCCTAAAAGCAGGGAAGACAAATGTTTGTTATGATGTAAACTATAGAGATGTTGCATTGTTACTAACATGCACTGTCTTATACCATGACTTTGTCATTCCTGAAAGAATATCTATTTTACAAACAAAAAAGAACTTTTTTTTTTTAACCATAATATGTTAAGGCTTTTTTGTTTTACTTGATGCTTTTCTATCGTACATCACATTCATTATGTCAATTTACCTCTGCATTGGAAAACTTTCACAGATATGGCGGCCTAAGAAGTAACTTTATGTTACAAATAACAGCTCCTCTACCAACCATAAACATGCATTCACAAATGAAGCTGCATTGGTGGTTAATGTACATGTAGTTCAAGATCAGACTGCAGAGAACATGCACTGTACATACAGACATCCTGGGTAAAACATTAAAATATTTAAACATATTTGTTCTGTTGATTTGGTTCTCTAAGGATTAATTCTTTACCACTGAACAACATTTTTGACTTGTCCAAATTAAGGGCATTTTCAGACAATAAAAAAAAAGTGCCTCAAAAATTGGAATTTTTTCATGAAGGGAAGAAAATATTGTGGGCAAATAAGAAAATGCTGGATACTAGCACTTTCTCCTTTTCTCGCAATGTTTTCCAAAGTCTTTCTTTCTCAGGGTCTTTTGAACTCAGGATTGTTTGGTAAAGGGTAAAGAATGAATTTACCTTTTCCCTCCACAACCATCTTATCTATAAGTGCCATATATAATTCTGCCACTCTCAGAAGACCACCAATGCCTCCTATTTCATTCAAAGTATTCAGAGCAGCGCTTGTGGACTGTTGTTGGGCAGCCAGAAGTGAGCTGAAAGAAAAACAGAAAACTATAGCTCTTGCATAAAGTTATGTAATATGCTGCCTATTCTATGACTGAGCTGAAAAATGTTCAAATAAGATATGTAATGGGAACAAAAATGTCCTTAACAGTTAAAAGATTTACTGTATAATTCTTGAATTTTGAAAAGCACCAGTAGATGGAAATACTGGTATGAGAAATTATTTGCTCCTTCTCCAAGCCAAAGTGTTATAATTATACCCTTTTAAACACCTTGCAGCAGGCTGGTCATGTATAATATGTATTATCAATATAAAGTATAGTTTAATACACAAACACATGTGAAAACACTATGGTAAAAAGGAGAAACTGCTCTTTAAAGACCACCTCTCCTTACACCATATTCTAAATAGAGCTCTGCTGAAAGATTGAACATGTCATCTGTGGGCTGTTGTATTCAACTCTTTACCAGAGACAATTCTAGTCCAACTTGAAAGCATTTGCACACAACAAATCAAATATGGCTCAATGGATAGTATTTCTCTTTGAAAGGACCAGCATTTTCTCCTTTTCCCACAATGTTTTCAAATGCCTTCTTCCTTTGGGGTGTTTAAACACATAGTTGCATAGCAAACGGTTCTATACAAGGATGAATTCTTCAAGTCAGCAAAACTTACTCAGTCAATGATGTATTGTCAACCAAGAATTCGGACACATATTCCAAAGCTGATGTCCAAAGTGTTTCATTCATAAAGTGGGGGAGTTGGTAGGTGTCCCCTTTAGATGTCATATTTGTGATGTCCTCCATTAAGGACTGAATTCTTTCTGTAAGGGCTGTCATATTCACCTCTCTGGTTGTGTTTAAATATAGATTGTCATACTGAAAGACAAAGGTTATAACACATGTAGACATGGATTAAACCTGTTACTGCCTAAACTATCAGAACAAGTGACTTCTTAACTCTTGGCTAGACAACAAAATTTGGAACTTATCCATTTCAAATTAAATGTGTACCAAACACTGAAATGTGTCTTGGCTTAGGTAAAAACCTTTGTGGGAAAATGGGAGAAATAGCTAGTTACCAGTGTTTTCTCCTTTTTGAAAATGCCTTCAAAGGGTTTTTTCCTCAGGGTCATTTAAACAAAAGATTGTGTGATACTGCCTGTAGGATATTGTTTGTTTTGCAGGATACAACTTTTGAAAATATCATGGCAAAAGAAAGCACAGCTTGCCATTTCTCATTTTGCTACAATGTAGTTCTATGTCATACAACATATCATCTACAATTTACGATAATATTTTCAAAACACTCACCTACAATCTTGATTCAGAGAGTAATGAATAGCAGGAATGACATACATATTTAGAAAAGCAAAACCTTTTTTGCAAAGTAAATTGCATTGCAAAAATATTGTTGGAAAACAAGCAACTGTTTTTGACAGCCTGGTTGTGTTCTTTTTCACCTTTTTTCAAAAAGCCAATATAGAGGGAACAGAAACCTGTATTTGTTTGGCACTTATTTAGTGCTGTGTTCACTCATCATGACATAGACTCTTTTAAGCCCTAAAGCCCGTCTCACAACTTAAGTAGCCTTTGCTGCCAGTTAAGATCGAAGTCAGACTGCACAAAACATGCAGGTTGATCTTTAACCTACATTGTCCACTTTCGTGAGACATTCTGGACAAAAGAAACCTTGAAATTGTATTTATTTGAGTCTTATTTCTAGACTGAAAGTGTCTATTAGGTTTATTCAGCACCCTTCGGATTAAGGGTCTACAGTTGTTACAGCAAATAAAAAAGAAAAAGGTTGAAAATTGGCAGGTAAGAAGTTTCTGCACTATACTTCACACGGCACTCTCACCAAGCCCCTGACTACTTTCCTACACATACAAAGTCTATGCAATGCCTTGCCATTTCGAAAGGAGTGAAATTTGTCATAATCAGTTTCATCATTCTTCAGAAAATGTTTTAACAGAACAGGAATTCCAACTAGCTACCATTAGATTAGAAGCCTTGAGGCTGTGCAATGAATATATATGGCTTGGCTCCTGAAGAGGAGTTAGAGTTTGTATTTCTGCAGCCATAGCTTGAAATCTTACCGTATCTGTTATATTTTGGTACAAGATAAATCTCCTGTACTCTTCCTCAAAGCTAGTCATATTTATAGAACAGAAGTGATTGAAAAAAGCTGTAAAATTGAAGGAGCTTTTTGGTGGAACTGTCATGAGATCATCCGGATTAGCCTCGCATAGCTTTTCCACACCTTCACTGACTAGGGTGGTGACCCTTGATATCTGTATATAGAAATGATCAGAAAAGTATACAAGTGGAATGCTTTTAAATCCAAAGATCAATATCATCTTAAATCTTTGCTTAATCCTTTACCACACAACCCTAAGTTTTAATGACCCCCATACACAAGGTATTTGAAAACAATTTGGGAAAAGGAGAAAATGCTGGTAACCAGCATTTTCTCCTTTTCCCACAATGGTTTCTACCCCATCAGAGAACTATAAAGCTCATATTTTTAATTTGGAAGCGTCAACCATTTGTTAGTTGGGAAAGGGTTAAACCTTTATTGTGGGTACATATTACAAATGTTTCATCAAAATTAGTACCGACAACTTTTGGTGAAGAGTTTATGTTTTTAGGATATGAATATACCTACTTATCTTCAGGTCTGGTTGATAGCAAAAATAAAAAGTAGTTCAAAGACGCTATCAAGAAGAGATATGATGTAATTTTACATATAAAGAAAGAAAAAAACAATATATTTAACCCTTTTGGTGCCAAATACATGAATGAGAGATTTCATCCAGGAAGAAATATCAAGGAATCAATTCATTTTCAATTTCAAAACTGCATTAATCTTACAGTCTCACGAAATATACATCTAGATCCATGACTTTAATGAGTATGCTCTACAGTCTAATTTTGATATACACTTCGTTGATTATTGGTTCCATTTCAACAGTATTTCATTTTTCAAGGTAGCCATTGCAACTATACTGTCTTTTTTACACTTCTTTGCAAGTCCTATCTACAATACTCTTTCCAGGCCACTGTTGGTTACCCCATGTACAAAGTTGAGACAGCGTTCAGTAGTGAAAGGGAAATGAATTTATTCACAATGACTATTATCAATCTGTGGGAAGAATGTCAACTAAGCCAGGGGTGGAACACAAACCTGGTTTACTAGCATGGTTTTTGAGCAGCATGAACCACTCTCTTACAAAAAATACAAATTCAAATCAATGTGAATTCCTTGTCAGAGTAAAATTTTAAGGAATCATGGAATATTCAGGAAAATATGAAATAATTTCAAATACCATTCTCTCCACATCAATTTTTCATTGCCAAAATGTTTTCAACAAATGGTAATGGTAATTTTGTGTAAATGAAGTTCAGCTCAATCAACTATTTCTACAATGAAGTGATGACTCAAATTGCTACATACAAATACCTTGGTATTATCAACAACAGAGGTATACATAAAGGTTTCCATAACATGAGGTCCTTGCTCAAGAAGTTCCCAAACTTTTTTCATCTCTGGATAATCTTTGAAACCTGCATCTGGGTCTAGCAGAAACCCTGTAGTTGGGAAAAAAAAGTATTTTCAGAAGCTTGACTGTAATATGTCCTTTTACCAAACAATCCCCAGTTGATGATTTTAAGGGAAAAGCCTTTTGAAAGCATTGTGAGAAAAGAAGAAAATGTTGATAACAAGCATTTTTGTCTTTTTCCACAATGTTCTGGATTCTTCTGAAGACAAAGCTACATCTAACTTGTGGTCCGAAAATGCTTTTAATTTGGAGCAATCAAAATTTTATCCTCCAGTACAATATAACCTCAGAACCTCTAATAAATCCACACCTCAACCATACAGGTAAGATTTATTCCTTGAAATACATAACATGCAGTCAGTATGCAAAGATTTAATAGTTCTGTGACAGCTATGCCTCATGTTTCCTTAAACTCTTTACCTGAAGACAAATCTTTAGACTTGCTCAAATCAGGTGCAGCTGCAGATGACAAATTAAATGTGTTAAAATAGTATATTTCTCTTCAGAAGGTTAGAAAACATAGTGGAAACATTAGAAAATACTGGTTGCCAGCATTTCTAATGCTGGCAACCAGTATTTTCTAATGTTTCCACAAAAAACTGTTTTTCAGAGGGTCATAAAAACACTGCATGATATGATGTGCAGATTACTACAAAGTCCTACTCTATAATGCACTAACCTTCCACATCCTTCAGCATGTGCTCAAGTACAATGGTATACATGTCCATTATGTGTAGTATATAATTCATTCCACCATCAGAGAAGACTAAACTCATATATAAGGCTGTTAACTGTTGTTGGCTTGCAGCAATCGACCTATAATAGAGTAACAGATTTTTGTTGTAAAACTGTACATATGAAGAATTTCTAAGTAGTATACCTTTTCATATTAATAACAATTCACAATCAGTTTTTACATTTCTGTTGTTTGATTATGGTATACACAGGCTGCAAAGCAATGACCAGACCTTTTCTCTCATGCAACCCAGATATGTGTGTCAACATAGTTGTTATTTGACTTGATGGTTTTTTTGTGTGTGTCTTGCTATTTTTTCATCTTTATCATATTCTAAATGAAAACACCTTAGTAACAACCTTTCAAATATCTTCTGGAAGCAAACACTAAAACAACAACAAAACCAGCAGATATAAAATAATGGTTGACAAGTAGATAGGGCGCAAATATTTGCAGTTATTCAGAAATATAAATCATGTTAGAAACAAGAACAACAGCAAAATGTTTTTATACATACCCCAAAACATTTTCAGTACTAGTATTAACAGATGAAATGTTTGCTATAAATATCTCAAACTCCCCAACTACATCATCTACCCACTCTAAAAGCTCTGTACTTCCAATGGTTATGTTTGGTGGATTCGTTATCAACTGTTCCATCAGTTGTGAGGTCATGTTTGATGAAGCCTGAACTATAGCTATATCTATATACAGATCATTGGCTGTTAAATTTTCTTTCCCTAAGAATTCGATCTGTAAATACAAAATAATAATTAACCCTTTATCACACAATCTCGAGTTTTACAGACTATGAGAAAGAAGCCTTTCAAAAACATTGTGGGTTAAGGACAAAAGGCTGATACTCAGCATTTTCTTCTTTTCCCGCAATGTTTTCTACCCTTTCAATGCCAAATTCCATCAATTGAGCTACATTTAATTTGTCTTCTGCAAATGCTTTCAATTTGGACAAATCTACATATTTGTCTTTATGTATTGAGCTGAAAGTTTTCTCCTGTATCTGACAATTTTGGGAAAAAAATTGTAAACTATAGGGATAATCCATGGAAACTTTATCTGCATATAAAAGCATAGTAATTTGAAAACCTATCAATCTTTTCTTTAAGCCTTTTAGCACATAACAACATGCAGACTCATCAAAACTTAAAGCATATGCAGACTCAAAAATTATAATTTGTTGTGGAAGGGTAGAAAACATTGTCGGGAAAGGAGAAAATGCTGGTAACCAGCGCTGTCTGCTTTACCCACACTGTTTTCAACAATTTCAAAGATAATTTTAACCATATTTGTGGTCTGCAAGTGGTATGAATTTGGTAAAGTCCAAAGTTTTGCTGTTAGGTAAAGAGATAAATAGCATTTACTGATTTTCTTTCAATGTTTTCTATCTGTTCAAGAATAAATTTCACCACCAGATGAGCCACATCTGATATTTTATCTGCAAATCTAAGATTACATCATCTTGGACAGAGCTAATCTTTAGTATGCTTAGTAGACTTACCAAAAATTTTCTGCCTGGAATTAAGCCCCAAATAATTGCAATTTCAAGGTAGCTCTTGTCAAGAATCTCCCAGCAAAAATGAGTGCAGATTAAAGATCAGACTGTATATTTTATGCAGTTTGATCTTGATGTACACTGGCTGGCAAGGCAATGTTAACCCTTTCCCAAACAATCCTTTGTTTTCAGGACCCTGAAGAAGAGGCCTTCAGAAAACATTGTGGGAAAAGGAGAAAATGCTGGTAATCAGCATTTTCTCCTTTTTCTATCATGTTTTTTATCCTGTTAAAGAACCTGAGTTCATTTATACCACTTTCAGGTTTGTTGCCTGGAAATGCTCTCAAATTGGAAGAGTCCAAAATTTTATCATCTTGTAAAGAGTTAAGAAACCAACTTACACTGTCCATCAGAGCTTCCAATCCATCCAGCCCCAAGTAGAGTTCCTCCATCAGCTTTGATCCATTAAGGTTCAAACCACACACAAGGGTCTGAAGCTCCTTAGTTGTCATGGTTACATCTGCTGGTATCTCAACAGAGGTGAGAGTGTCCTTGGTGTCATTGCAAATATCTAACAGCTCACCCAAAGACTCCAGAGATTTCTAGAATTCAACAAGAAAGTAAATATATATACAGCATATGCTTGATAATAAAGCATACAATAGTTTTGTTCTGTTATACATCAGAAAATCAATGAATCGAGGATAATCAACTGTTGGTGTGTGATATTAAAAATCTGTCACTAGAATGGGGTGTGATGCGGTTGAAAAGTGAGTCCGAAGGACGAGTTTTTTAACCTTATCAAACCCCATTCCAGAGATTTTTAATATCACACGTACACCACCAGTTGATTATTCTATCTATTATATTCCTAATTCTCCCTTTGTTTGCTAATAATTATCAGGAACGGTAGGTATACATGTATAGGACTTTTCTTTACAAACACATAATCCATTTTTGGCAGAAGCAGCTGACGGAACAGATGACGTAACGCTTGAGGGTATGTTACGTCATCCAGCTGTCCATTTGAAGGCATACCTTGTTGTGCACCTTTACAACTTAAAACCAGCCATATGAAATTAGAAGAAGAAACAGTTAACCCTTTCCCATGTGACAATTTTAAGACTTTCCCAAATTAAAAACATCTCCATATGACAAATACTAAACTGGTACAAAAGATCTTAGCTTTTCTGATAGGATAGAAAACATGGAAAAAGGAGAAAATGCTGGTTGGTAGAATTTTCTCGTTTTTCCATATTTTCCAAGCGCTCTCTCCCACAAAAGCTATCTTCTCTTGAAATGTTTTCAAAAGATTTCTCCAACAAGGTCGTTAACTCATGGTCGTTTGGAAAAACCATACTGAAAATCTTTTCACTGTGCTATTGTTTGCTAAAGATGTTTGAAGTAGAGACAGAAACATTAGACTGTGAGCATTATAGGAAAAAAAGTAGTTCCGGTAAACATTCTAAAACTATATCATCACTAGTGATGATACCATATCATCACTAGTGATGTTATTCACTGTGAAAAACTGAAAAAATAATACACTGAGAAATCCCAGTAATTCACTAATAGGAATATATTAAAATTTACTTATCCCTTTACCACACAATCCCGACTTTTAACAACCCTCAAGAAGAAGCCGTAAGAAAACACTGTGGGAAAAGAAGAAAATGCTGGTAACCAGCATTTTCTCCTTTTCTCACAGTATTTTCTATTCTTCCAAAAACAAAATTTCAAATTTTAAGTCACATCTATTTTGTGGTCTGCAAATGCTTTCAATTCGGACATGTCCGAAGTCTTGTTGTTTGGTAAAGATTTAATGTTTCACCAAACAATAAAAATATTTCAAAGATCTGACCTGGGTCTGTATTCACCAACCATTTCCAGGAACATTCTTAGTCTTATTCTTAGCAGTTTTCTAAACTTGGAAGAAACAGAACTTTTGATTGGCTACACCAAATGGCCCTGATATGTACTACATCTACTTCAGCTGCTTTTATAGACACTGAAGATCAAGATCAGCTTGTACAAGGTATGCTATGACAGCATTTGAAAATACTTTGAGCAATGGGGTTAGTGCAATGCTTTGAATCTTATCATAATGCATGTAGATACTATTTTTCACTTCAAATGTCCATCTTTTGTTTCATGTGAAGCAGTAGTGTTAGGTCTGAAAACAATCTGTATTGTAACATCCAAATAAACTTAATAGGTATCTTACGTAAAAAGAGAGTACATGTATAGGTCTTACCGTGTCCATAGTTTCTAAAATTTTCATTATGTTCACTCGCATAATCTTGACAAATTCTGAGGATCTGACCATTACATCAAATATTTTATCCATTTCTGCTGAGTTTACATATGCCCTCAGATCCACCACTGTCCGAGCTGAAAATGAGAGTAAAAGTGTCTTTATGATCTTTACAATCATGTTTTATAGAATTATATATGAAGATCACTCTATATTGTGATTCCGTAATTGTTTCCCAACTTATTAAGATAAATTTGAAATCAAAATAATCTTTTTGCCCATGCAAGTACAAAATTTTATTATTTGGTAAAGGGCTAAGCAAAAACAAATGAACACATTTCAAACAAAATACCAGAATGTACACAAGAAGGAACATACCTGTGAAGTATTCCAGCTGTTTATTTAAGAAGACATTAATATGGTGGTTCATGTATGTTTGGGTAGCAATGCTGGTCATCAGCTCCTCCATCATTGGATCATTCTGTTGGTACAGCAGTTCCACAAGTCTGTACATTGCCTGTATTGACCTGTGACCAAAATACAACCAGGTAAACTGTGTATTCATTGACTATATGGTGTTTCAGTTATATTGCTGCAGCCGTTACACCTATCCATGTTTTCCTTGAGTTTCTGTTGCCAGTACTTCCACACAATATTCTTCCCACATAACCATTGCCAATACAATGATCACTGGTGAGACAGGAATGAACCCAATCATCAATCCTCAGAGAGAAATTGGCAGAGATACGGATATGAACCACTGACCCTATTTTATCAAATTCTCTGGGCTAAAAACTGCCCTACCAGGGCCCTACCAGGGCTTGGCTTAAAATGTATGTAATTCCTAAAGTGCCCATCACAGCTTTAGCTTCTACTGAAGGTAGTGTAGATCAACTTGCAAGGAATGTGCCTGCACAGTATTCATTCCCCTGTTTTGGGAATGGGTCCAACACCATGCAACACCAATAAAATGTTGTCGAAACTGGGAATTTTCATGATAAACAGTTTCAAAGTAGCGATTATTTATAATGGATACTTTCAGTCATTTTAACTAAAAGCATCACGCATCAGAAATTCAAAACAATGAAAACAAATTAATTTCTCCTTAGACAAAAATGTCTGTTTCTCATGTTGTTAAAGGTGTCAATAGTACTGTATTCAGGGGATTTAAGAGTTGATCCATAAATTTCGTTGATGACCACTGTTCTACATTGGAACCTGGACTTGATAGAATGTTGGATTTAATATCCATTTCATTTTAGGGTGAGCTAATTGTTGCATCATTATGCTTTTATTTTCATCTTTGCTTTGACTGGACTTGTCAGTCTTCTTAAGGCAAAACCCTGTAGGGAGTTCAGAACCCGTCGGTTTGATTTATTTTTTTCCATATTAATTTCAGTTATGGTTCATTTCGTAGTTTGATTGCTACAGAAAAAATTTTCCGCGAATACACATGGTGATAAGAAAACCAACAAATCACAATTTTTTGGCTATACAAAAACATATACAGTGCACCTGCACTGTATTTGACGATAGCTATGGAGACTCTTGAAACACATACACTGGACACCGGCCTCTATCTGATAAAGGCCTAAACTTGGTTATCGAACACTAAGAGCAGTTAAGAAAATAAATTGATGACAGGCATCACAGGTTTTTTTTTTTTGTTGATTAGTACTTTGGGAAACTCCCTCTTCTTGACCAATGAAATCATTGATATTTATGTTATGTATTCCGAACAATTTGCCTGAGGGAAATCCATAATACAAATTTCAATCCATCACAGTCACTTTGAAATCCGATACCCAGGCCTTGCTTTGGAATGGGTCCATAATGCAGTGAGAAACACAATTCGTTTTGAGAATTTTCATGTGCAATTTCGTAAAAAAATGGTAACTTTTCCAAGTTGGGAACGGGTCCATTTTACAGACCCCAATCAAAGAAGGAAAAAAGGCAGCTGTTAATTTTCAATTCTTTACCACACAATCCCAAGTTTTAATGACCCTGGTGAAGAGGACTTTTGAAAACATCTTGTGAAAAGGAGAAATTGCTTGCAACAAGCAATTTCTACTTCCCTCACAACATTTTCTACCCAATCTGCAAACTTCAGCTAACTTGCACCAATTCTAAATTTTCCGTCTGCTGATGTTTCCAATTCAAAAGAGTCCAAAATATATAATTTTCTCTCTATTTAAGGAAAACTACTATTTATTATTCATATATTTGGAGATTATTACTTACTAAATCCTTGCAAATTCTATACTAAAGAGTAAATACCAACAACAGAATAACTGCCGAGATAAAACTTAAAGACAAATTAAAGTGTTAAGTATAAATTTGGGATAAGCTCATGTTAATCCATCCATGTGACTTAAATTTCTATTTTAAATCTAGCACAATGAACTCCACAAAGAAGACTATAACACCACATGAGAGGTTCATTCACAGCTGTAAAATTACCTGGTTATATTCCAATCATAGGTTTCTATAATGCACTGAATGGTGTGTTAGAAAAGAATAAACCAAACTGCAAATAAAGAATAATGGTAACAGATATCAAAATCGAAATGGATAAGGACGAGTACATGTACTCTAGTTTTACATACCAGTTAACATCATATTCAGGCATGTTCCATATGTTATTTGCTAAATCAGTAAATGAACCATTCACAGCTTCCAGATTTAAAGCATCCCACATGAAACTCTGTTCATCAGATACTGTGTCCTCCATTAGAGTGATGAATTCTTCAACAGTGCTCACAACATCTGTCCAGTTTAGGTAAATGGGCTCCAAAGTTGTGTTAGAACTTAGTTTGTCAAGCTTTAGAAAAAGAAATATAGACAGAGATTATGCTTATTTTAAAGTGCCTCGTTTCAATTATTACATCTTCAATATCTAGTCTTCTGAGTAAATGGAAAATTTAGGACACTACAAAATACTTAAAAACTTTATACAGGCTATTACAAAACTTTGTACAAACTACACAAAGGACAAAAAATTTAAGGAAGGAAAATTATTTTTCAACAACAGTGTGAAAAACTAGAGCTGTCACTGAATGTGACTTGATACCCCCGCCAGCGCTTTGACAGAAACAGGCAATTACTAGTATTGTGTACACAGACAGACACACGGACAGACACACGGACGGACAGACAGGCTGATTCCAGTATACCCCCGAAAACATTCATTTTGCGGGGGTATAAAAACTGGAGAAAGGATATTCATTTGCAAGAAGTAACTCCTTCATTCCTGGTGATGTTTTCAAAAGCTGTCCACTAGTTCAACTTGTCCAATTTAATGGCTTACAACATATTTGGCAGTGAAGGCTCAGGATTAAGCACTAAAATTTCCATGATATAATCAATTTTCTGATGCCATTGTCTTACAAAATATGTAATCATGTGTCACTGTTGAAAATTAATCATTTGTCACTATTAAATAGGGTTGACTATTGAGGCCAAAATCTATTGCGATAGTATTGACATTGGAAAAAATACTATTGCAATAGTATTGATATTGCCTGTTACTATTGCAGTACTATTGCAATACTATTGGATGAATTGCAAGAGATGAATTTCACCAAATTACATCTTGAAACCATGTTTTAGACTAATACTTTCTCCAAGTAGTTTAAATTCTACTTGAGTATAGCTTTGAATAGCAATAAAGGTGAAAATAGAGTTAAATGCAAGATGCTCAATAAATTTCAATGACAATTTTTTCTAAACGCAGATGGCTCACAAACAATTTAACATACCTAATTACTCTGAACTTTTGAAGAAGTCAACTTTTAAGTCTGATTGATATACAACAGCATGCAAAGCACAAAATGCTGACAAATGCTGGTGGTTCATAAACACACCAAATAAAAAGTAATTATAAAGCAACTTTAACCTTTTAAAGAAATCACCTTTTAAATGTGAGCCCTTAAGGTTTTTTTGAGTTGATAGAATTTATCTAATTTTACCCATAATTGGCCAATATATTCAGACAGAAAAAAAAATTTTCTTTTGTTTAGTCTCCAAATCTTTAAGAAATTATCATTCTGAAAAAAAAAAGGGGGTGGCCGAAATAATAGGTTTTACCTTGTTGTATGTGTATCCAAAAAGTGTGTAACTTTAAGATATTTGTATAAATTTACTGCTTATAGTCATTAAAAAGCTGAAAAGACGATCTGAAGTGACTCTGATTGGACAATGTCAAAGAGACATTTTGTTGTGTCATGGGTTTCCGTGTTTTTTACTCCGATCAGTTTTTCATGTCTGTTAATTTCTGGCTAGGTATTTCCACATGATTTGACAAAAAGATTATCAATTAGGGTAACAAGTAACTTCAAAACCTGTCATTTTTCACAAAAAAAGCGTATAATGGCTTTTTTTGTCCATGCATTTTCTTACGCGAAGTCTCGGGTGTAACCAGAATTTGTTACGTGAATTTCAATTCTGTAACGTGATTTACGCAATAATTTGCGCGAGTGGGAACACTGTTAAACAATATCTTACCTTTTTTAGCCCGAGAAAGGAGTAGCTTTCTAATAGTAGTCATAGTACAGAAATGGATGGTATAGATCCAAGATCAGACAGCATGTTCTGTTTAGTCTGATGTCTATCTACACCATCCGCCAACTTTGAAAATCGCCATCTTGCCATCAGCAGAGTAAATCAGAACGACCATGATGTTGATCTATATTAAAAGCCATCTGTCTACAAGATGCCTATCGGCCTGTACGTGGGTACACAAATATTTGCAGTAAAATTTGGATAAGGGGTATGACGTAACACGCAAATCATTCGAAGCGACTGAGTTGTAACACACCTGTTTAATTTACACACTTAAACTGGTCTGCTCGAAGAAACTTATATCTGGCTGCAGGTCGACCTCCAATCAATTCAAAGTGACCATGCAATAAGCCTATTTCATGCACGATTTACATGTACACCAGCTGATAAAGCCTTTTTGCATTTAGTAATATAACTGTTTCAAGAACACGTCAGTCGTGTCACGTTTGTGTAGTCAGCATAAAAAAGTGCGGCTGTTTTCTAAAAATTAATCTAATTCCTTGCAGCCGAAATAAAAGGAATGCATTCGAAATGGATTACTGATAAATAAAGAAAAGAAAGAACAAGGTTTAGTATTCATTTTTCGTAGTAGATTTATTGCTTATGGAGGGACAACACGCATGGTTATGGTTTTGGTGGCCTGTGTAGATTAAATTTAGACTGTAGGCAGACTGTTTGGTCTGATCTTTGATCTAAATCCACACTTCTCGCTTTGGTGAGAAGTTTTTAACAAAAACACCCTTAGTGTTGCAATTATTTTGGTCTAATTTCAGGACTTAAAATTACCGCTGAGTTAATCAGCTCTCGAAGGATTCGTTTTCGTAACGATGAACATTGCTATGCAGAAATGAATATTATGCAGCCCATCATTATTGAAAACATATTCCAAAAAATTACCCGTCAAATATTTTGGGAAATTAACTTTACGGAATGTCCGAATATTTAGGAAAACTTGCTTTTGGAAGTGTTCAGAGAAAGAATTAAAAAATAAATTATTTTTGTAAATAATTAAACGTGTCCGAACTTTCAGGGCGTCCGAATACATTAGCGAATTGCAGTATTTTCTCTCTCTTTCTTGTCAGTGAAACTATCGATATTTGAGGTAACTATCGGCGATAGTTATTGATTTTCAACATAACAATCGATGCAGTAGCATCGACACGCTCACCATCGCGATCCATCGATAGTCCGATGTATCGTTACACCCCTACTGTTAAATATTCAAAAAGGACAAAATTATTTTGATGGACATATTTAATCTCTTAAAAAAAAATAAACATAATAAAACTACCTCCAAAATTAGCTGTTGTAAATTGTCATCATTTTCCATGAATTCCTCTCCAATAAGAGTCCAGTTCAGAGCACAGAGTTCTTCTTTAAACTTTGTCACATTGTCAATGTTTGGAAGTTGAAGTAACTGGTTTATGTTTATAGTGTTACATAGATCCATATAATCTGCTGCCAACAAAATGTTCATTGTCTGCAATAAGTAAATAAGTGCATTTTCAGCAGAAATTCATTTAATAACAACATTGTATTCATGAAGCATGTCAAAAAAAAGGAAAGAAATAAGCAGTTTCAATTTTCTTTCTGGATAAAGTCTACTGGCCCAAAATTGAAGAAAGAGTGCTCTATATTTCAGTCAGAAAGCCAATTCCCTACAATTTCCCACAAAATATTGCTTGTTGTAGACCAAAATGAACATTTTACCAGACAAAAAACCGATGAACTTGACCAAATTTAAAGGAACTGCAGCACACAACAAATGAAATGTGGCTCATATAAAAGATTTGCCTTTGAAGCCTTTTTTCTAAATGTTGTTTAAACACTAATTGTTTGGTAAAAGGTTTGGACTGCACATTCAGTGCAGTTATTCCCATTGTCCACAGTAAATGTACCACGTACCTTTACTTGTCTCAGGCATCCAATTAACTCTTGATTTGCTGAACAAATTAAATGAATGCCTCAAGCCAGAAGTAAAAAGAGCATATATTTCAATTTCAAATCTACTTTCACAATATAAAACTCACTACATGTATTTCAGACAGTGTAGATTCAAGACCAGACGGCATGTTTTGTGCAGCCATATCTTGATCTAAATTGTCTGCAAAAGGTCTAGATGTCAAGCTAGTCTAGGGGTTAAAGAGATGATTATTTCATCACCAAATGCATGAAATTATTGTTTTTTAGAAGCTTAAGATATTATTTAACAGCAAATGTAGAGACTTTGTGGGTAAAGTTTAGAATCAGGTAGCAGACTGTAGATTTAACATCAATGGACATCTTCTTTGTAAACTGATCAGCAACTTAGCTATCCACAAAAGCAGCTAAGCTGCTGAATTGTTTAACCTTTCACCAAACAACATAATATTAGACTTGTCCAAACTGAAAGCAGATGCAGATTACAAATATAATGTTGCTGAAAAGATGGCTTTTGTCTTTGACAAGATAGAAAACATTCAGGGAAGAGGAAAAAATGCTGGTTACTCCTTTTCCCGTACTGTTTTCAAAATTGTTCTTCATCAGGGTCGTTGAAACACAGGACTGTGTTGTATAGGGTTACTTATGTATTTCTCATTCGCTTGAACTTTTTTCAACCTGGATTTCCTCCATCAAAGCTAAACTTTATTTCATCTTTCAAAAATGAATTTTATGTGCAAGTACTAGTACTGTAAAATGAACAAAACAAATGTTTCAGATACAATGTTCTCAAATAAACCAGATAGTAATTAAAAGATTTTTTAAAGCCAAAAATAACAGATACTTACATTGTAGATATTTGAAATAGCATACTGCACACCATCTAGTAATTCTGGTACAGTTGATGCTGACTGTGACAGGAAATCTCCAAGTGTAGGTGATATGTCCTTTATGTACAGGGTAGCATTAAATCCAGAAACTGTAAATACAATTTGACATTAATTTTGAAAAAATCTTCTTCAGTAAATCAACAAAATTCAAGCTTTGCATCTGACTGACTCTTTCCAAACTAAACAAATATGTTAAGACTTTTTTTTTAAAGTACAAAATTATGTGCATGTACAAAAAACATTTAGCTTAATGATTCATAAAAATACAAAGAAAGGATGGATTATCTTGAAAAAACATTACTGCCATTGTACTAGTTGAGTTCTCACATGTGACACTTAAGTCCTAGCCAAACAATCCCCAGTTTTTACGTCACTTAAATAAAAGGCCTTTGAAAATTTTTGTGGAGAACAAATTGCTGGTTACCAGCTTATTTCTCATCTCCAACAATATTTTCTGCCCTTTCAAAGACATTTCATCATTCTGAGCCACAGTTAGTTGGCATCTGCAAATGTTTTTAATTGGGAAAAGTCTAAAACAATGTCTAAAACAATTTGGTCTAGAGCCAAATACTTGCCTCTTGAATCAGCTAGATATCTATTGATGACTTTATGGTAGGCCACAACAACATAGACATAATGTTTCACTTGATTCCAGGTATCCATGTCACCCATCTGTCTGTCCAAGTTTTCTAAACTGCCGATAATGATTTCTTTGTAGCTACAAACAGTAAGTGATATACAAATAAAAAAAAAAGAGTTATGATTTTTTTCAATATTCTAGCCAGGCTAGAGCCTTATGTATTAGATTCTATCTCTGGTTGGTTGCCTTGAATAATATCTAAGGAACCGAAATTCATAATGGAAATATAGTTCTTTGTATGGGAATGCATTCAAAAGAAAATAATTTCATAATTTTGTTATATTCATTTGTAGTGTTTGGTAAATTTAAGGGTTTGTAGTGACTGATTCCTATTTTCAAACCTAAAAGCAGAGATTTGATCGTGTAAATGAACCTTTTTGATACCTACTACTGGTAAATACAATCCAATCTCTCCCTTCAAAATATACAAATATTGTAACCGTAAGAATATTTATGGTAAGTTTCTCTCTGTGTATTTAGGCCTTTAGCACACAACCCGGACTTTCAACCACCTTAAGAAAGAAGCATATTGAAAGCATTATAGGAAAAGGAGAAAAATGCTGGTGACCAGCATTTTTCTCCTTTTCCTACAAAATTTTCCTCCCTTTCAATAGCAAATGTCAGTTTTTGAGTCATACTTAATTTGTTGTCTGCACATGCTCTAAAATTTGCACCAGTCTAATTTTTTTCGTATGGTAAAGAGTTAAAATTATGGATCAAAGATCATGATGTAAACCTCCATCAAAAGCACCTAAAGTTTCTCTTGCCATTCTTAGGAAGAAGGTCAAAATCAGGGCCAATATTTACTAACCACTCTAAATAGCTTTCATAGTGTAATTCAAGATTTAAAAAATAATGCAATTTTTAGTTGGGTAAACAATTTGACTTAGCCAAGCAGAAATAGTTTAACTCTTGATAAAAAGTAAAAATTTTGGACTCAACCAAATTGAAAGCATTTGCAGACAACATATTAAATGTAGCTCAAAAGATGATTTTTTGTCTTTGATAAGGTAGAAAATATTGTGAGAAAAGGAGAAAATGCTGGTTATAAGCATTTTCTCCTTATAAAAAAAAACTAGAGCTGTCACTGAATGTGACTTAATACCCCCGCCAGCGCTTTGACAGAAACAGGCAATTACTAGTATTTTGTACACAGACGGACACACGGACAGACAGGCTGATTCCAGTATACCCCCGAAAACATTCGTTTTGCGGGGGTATAAATATTTTCAAAAGCCCTCTTCTTCAGGGTCATTAAAACTCAGGATTGTGTGGTAAGGGGACGAGTTTAAAATTTAGAAAATTCTCCAGAATAAGACTACGACTACGGTATTACTTAGACTGGTTTAGCAGTTAGTAGCATATCCAGCATATCCCTCCCCACCAAAATAAAAACCAAAACAAAACAAACCCTAAATACCTTGTAATAGTTTCTCCAACTCCCATGTTCATAACATATTCCAGTATCCTCTCAAGAGTTCTGCCCATGTTTTCAATCCCTAGGTCCACACTAGTCCACAAATCAATGTAGCGCATCACTTCACCATTGGTTACTAAACTGAGATGATAGTCCAGATCATCAATCATTTGTGACCAGTTTATTCCGTTAGAATATCCATTCATATAAACATCCTCTATCTAGAATATGGAAAGAAAAGAATCAGCGTGAAATCTGTCAGAGTGGTCACCTGTATTAAGTAACCAGCCTGTTTTAAGAGGGCTGCATTTCATTTTCTAAATGTGAAAAATTACCTGGATTAACTCGTTACAAGACAGCAAAATTTTCAATTCGTCCAAATTGAAAGCATTTTCAGACAACAAATTTAACATGGCTCAAGCAATGGGATTTTTCTGTGAAGGGTAGAAAACAATGTGGTAAAATAAGAAAATACTGATTACCAACTTTTTCTATAATGTTATCAAAGCCTTCTTCCTCAATGTCATTAAAACTCAGGACAATGTAGGTGTTAAAGGGTTGAGTAATTAACTATCTTTAGCAAGCTGTTTCAATTTTCCAGCACTTGCTTCCTTAACACTCTACAAAACAAAATTTGAGACAAATTCAATTTGAAAGCCTTTCCAGAATGTTTACTAAATGTGTCTGAAATGGAAGGGCATACAAACATGGTGGAAAAAGGAGAAAAATGCTGGTTTACCAGCATTTTCTCCTTTTCCCGTAATGTTTTCAACAGCTTTCTTCTCCTGGTTTGTTAGATCATGTTATGGTGTGGTATAGGGTCAATACAGATTTGACTGTGCATATAGGAATTACCACAGACTATTTGAAACAATACCTGGCAATTTCTTACCTTTGACCAAACTGAAAAAATACCTCTTTTAATCCCCTTACTTTTAATCCTGGCTACTTTTTGACAGCAATGTCAGAAAATAAGCAATGTTTAGTAACAAGTAGTTACTCTTATTCCAAAATGTTTATTTTCATATCTTCATTAAGTCTCTACCAAACGACAAATTTGTCCAAATTGAAACCTATAGCAGATGACAAAGTGAATAAGACTCAAAATTAAAATTTGTTTTTGGATAGGGGAAAACATAGTGGGCAAAGGCTGGTTACTAGCATTTTCTCCTTTCCTACTACGTTTTCAAAAGCCTTTTTTCTGAGCATCAGTAAAACTCGAGATTGTGGTATAGGGTCAATCAAAAACTCTTTCCCTTTTGTGACCTTTGTAAGGGTTTTCAGCATGTCTGAAAATAACCTTCACAGTATAGGACCAAAAGTTTCCAGCTGTAGCCTCTGTCCTTGAGACAAGTCAAATAAGTAAAATAACATGGGTTTTAACATTCATGACTTTGGACAGAAAAAAAATCTGAGTTATCTATGCTATGGGTTTGTTGAATGAAGGGATAAGCAATCAAACAGCTATATTCACTTACCTCCTTTAACAATGAAAGAGGGTTGAGCTCAACAAAAATGGTATCCATGAAGCTGGTCCAGTTAGTGTTACAGATCAAACTTTCAATGTTGTCTAATGGTACGTCTGAGGACACATTCAAGTCTGCCCAGTTGACATCACAGACCACGTCCACCACTGCAGTAATGTTCTCCATGTTTTCTAGCTCAAACACCTGTCATTACAGAATCATATATACATAATATACAGTTAAACTTGTAATAACTCTTTACCAAACAACAAAATTTTAGACTAGTCCAAATTGAAAGCATTTGCAGACAACAAAATAAATGTGTCTCAAAAATTGAATTTGTTTTGGGAAGGGTAGAAAACATTGTGGGAAAAGGAGAAAATGCTGATTACCAGCATTTTCTCCTTTTCCCCACAATGTTTTCAAAAGCCTCCATCCCCAGGTCATTAAAAGTTGGAATTATGTGGTAAAGGGATATGCAAGTAGCTAGAGGATAAAAGAAAAGTGCTTTGCTGAAAGCAGCTGCATGCTTGATACTGGTAAAGGTTTTCTTATTGCTCATGTTTGAGGGAAATCTTAAGTCTCTAGTCTATTGAACATCATTTTAAAAATATAGTGGCAACAGCAGAAATTGCTAACTGTGGGCAGATTTTTCTCTTATGACCAACTGTTCCTTTTGCATTTTTTTTTTGCACTACTACTGATGTATTTCATCTGAATTTTACTTGATTGTACAAATTAGACAAAAAACGTTTTCATAGTCTGCAGCAAATTTTGTTTCAAGAAGTGAAAAGTTATTTCAGTTATGAATAAAAATATTATGGACATCCTGAAATGTTTACACCCAAAAGCTCTAATATAGTACAATATTCATGTCTACGACAGTAGGATCATACGTCCCAGTTTGAAATCATAACGTTGTAAAAAAATAAATGAGCTAAATATTCTGGATTGTTTACAAAAGAATTTATCACGTAAGGATTTTCAAATGAGGTTCATACCTTTGAAAAGAGGTTTGTGTTTTTCATAAAGCCCTCTATTACTTCAGGAAGATACTTTATGTGTGCTGCAAATGTATATAGTGTGCTGTCTGGACCAGTGAAGGCTGAAAATAATCATACAAAGTGTCAAATCCTGACTTTTTCTTTGAGGGAGAAAGTTTTTGAAAACTGTGGAAAAAAGGGGAGTGTTGTAATGATCTTTTTCTCACAATCTTTTATACCCTTTGAAAGACGAATTTTATGTTTTGGTTAATACTTAAGTTGTTGTCTTCAAAGTCTACAATCTTGTTGTTCAAACTGTAGGCATTTGGAGAAGAGATATAAATTTTAACCATTTCACCTGTACAAGTCCCTCCACCCCCCAACACCAACATTTTCATGTTTTATGTTGATTCTTTCCTTCAAAATGCTTTGTTTGAGACAGTTGTAGTATCAACTTATCATTATCGCCTGAAACAAATTTGAAGCAGTCAACTTTGAAGACAACTTTGAAGTAATGCTTATAAAATATAGACAATGTAACATAAATACAATGGAAACATAGTGAAAAAGGTAGAAATTGCTTGATGTGAGCATGTGAGCAGTTTCCCTTTTTGCAATGTTTGCAAAAGTTGTCTGTTGCAAAATGAACAAACATCGTCAGCTAGAGATGATAAGCTAAATTTGTAGTAATGTGAAGATGATGTCAGTAAAGAATGTGGAAAATAGAATACACAACATACGTCCAACAATTCCCATGAATTTTCTCAAAGAAGCCATTAAAGCGTCAGCCATTAAAAACACATTGTCAACAGATTTCCATAGTGTTGTTTTCTCCAAAGTCCTGAAACTTGCTTCTAGCTGCGTGAGCACACTGAAAATAACACACACAAAAATACATTGCAGTATGTACCAGATCTAGTAACTCTTTACCAAACAACAAAATTTAACTCATCCTAACTGAGCACATTAGCAGAAGACAAAATAAATGTGACTCAAATGGATGGAACCTGTCTTTCACAGGGTGGAAAAAGTAGGAAAAAAGAGATAATGCTGCTTTCCAGCATTTCTTCTCTTTTCACAACATTTTCTAAAGCCTTTAACCCAAGGGTCGTTAACCCTTATCCTGCTAAATAAAAGAAATGAAACATTCAAGTCGGTAGTAAAAACCCAAATGTTCCTATTTCAAAGGTATCTTTGGAGGAAAGATATCTCTTTATTGAGTAGTGTAGACCTAGGATCAGACTGCATGTCCTGTGCAGTCTGATCTTGACCTATGCTGTCTGCAAAAGGACAGCAAGTTGCACTTAGCAGCCTATAGGTTAAAACAAGGGGCTGTTTAGTGAAGAGATAATCATACTCCAATTTTACCTTTCAGAATACTGCATACTTAGCAATAAAACTTATGTTAATTATAAAAGAATGTCTCATCCTTCAGGAGAAGGCTTCTGTAGGAAAAGAAGAAAACGCTGGTAACCAGCATTTTCTCCTTTTCCTCCAATTTGTCTTTTCTTTCAAAGACACTTTCCATCATTTGCATACTATTTGTCAGCTGCAACTACTTTCAATATGGACAGGTAAAAAATTATGCTGTTTCGTAAAGAGTAAAACAATCTCTTTCAAAATACAGTGGAACCCCGCTATAACGCTGTTGTCGGGAGCCATGATTTACAACAGCGTTATATCCGGGGTGAAGTATATAACGCTGAACCCCCCCGGGCTTCCCCTGCAAGTTTTAATTTTTGTGCCATCAAATTCGCCAACTCATAAAAATTGGGGCCAGTAGGAGCCAACTGAGGTAGCCACATAGTACATTAGACACTTCAATTTATTGGCCCATGTTAAAGCTACTAAATCCATTGCTCAGTTGTACATGCTTACTTCTGTTCCTTTTTCCCCAAGGGTTATCAAGGTTGTAAGCTGCAGGGACATAGAAGTTGTATTTGAACAGAAATACAGCGCTGTAATTCTATAACTGCCAATCTGTTAGAATTCCTTGAGTTTTAATGAAATTAAAGAGGCAATTTGAAATTGTATGGTAAAAGGTTAATATATCATTTCTTTTTATCTGAAAAAATACTACAGGTTATATTTGTTAAAAGGTCCTTTTATTCTGGTCTTTTCTCTCTGTATGAGTGTCCTATACCTTCTCTGATACTTGTTCCAGTGCTATCACTGTAAGACAAAGTGGCCTACAAAGTGCAACCCCCCCCCTCCCCGCCATCATTCAGCATTTTCATGTCATAAAATCACCCGAGTTTCTTCCTCATTATTAGACAGGTATTTTAGCACTCACTTATAGTTTTATAAATACATTTGTGTAAATTTATTGTTTGAAGTCATTATCAAAGCTATAAAGACAGTCTGAAGAGCTTCTGATTGGACAACGTCAAACTGACATGTTGTGTCATGAGTTTTCACGTTTTTTCAACGATCCATTTTTCATGTCGATTAATTTACAGAAAAGTTTTTCCGCATTATTTGATATAAAATTTTTGTTACGGCTTGCAACTAACTTCAAAATCTGTCATTTTTACGCTAGATAAGCAGATCGATAACATCACGTTTTTCATTAATGACATCGTTAAATACACACAATAAAATGCTAGCCAGTGAGAGGACGCTGAGCAGGTAAGGCATAATCAAGGCGTGGCTTTAGAAATCATGGGCGGTGACTAAATCTTGTGTCTGATGTCTGATTGGTTCGCAGTAGATAGTGTGTGGAAAATTCTGTGGGCTCAACGGGGCGTGGCGAAATCGATATTTGATTGATTAGCATTGCGTGGTGTGTATGCAAGTATGGTGTGCAATTAGACATAACCGTTAATGAATGCTAGCTTGATTAGGTGTGATAAACAGTAACGCGGGCTTGCTTTACACTTGATACATACAGTTTATGTCAGAGTTAAGATCTTTTAATGATTGTTTATAGACATTTGCTTGTCGCCAGTACATTCGCCAGTGCTTCATTTTTGGTGCCAATTTTACTTAATTTTCGCATTTGGCGCCACTGGCGATCGACAGCGGTAGCCCTGCCCCCCCCCCGGCGATCCATCAGCCGACCATTGCAAGAACTATGGCATCAAATCAATTAATTGCTGTTATTCACCAATATATTCGGACGAATAAAATAGTAAAGTTATTATGGAAATCAACATTTTGAACGAGTCAAGGTAGCCAAAATAATAAGTTTTAATTTGGGGACTGTGTCTTGCAAATTCATACATGTTAGCGGTGGAGCTAGACCTAGTTCAAATACCTAAACATAGACATGCATATTTACGTTGAAGCATTTATTTATCAAGCATTTTACAATTCAATTTTTTTTAAACGATTCCCAATTAGTTCTATTACCAAAACTGGTCATTCAAACATCGGTACAGGTACTTAAAGAACTTCGTTTACCTTTAGGACCATGTTTATTAGAAATTATTCAGCCGCTGTTCAGCTGAATTACAGCCTTGTTCATTCAGAAATCAAATAAAACGTTATCATGTTGGAATGCAGACAGTGCCGCCGCCCTGTTTTTCAATCATACTGACGATTGCATAACAAACCCAAATCGACTATGACTAACGCAATCTTTTTTAATAATCAGAGATAAGACCCGACGTACATGAAAGTCAAAATGAAAAACGTGCGCCGGGTCTATAAATTAGAGTATGGTGGAGGGATCTAAACAGTTTGTAATATAGATTCTGCGTGGAAGGGTTGTCAGTCTTGAAATAAATGGATCTTAAATATGTTCTTACCTTGTTTAGGCATAACAGAAGTAGCTTTCTACGAAAACGCTTTGGGTCATAGTTCAGCTGCGGATGGTACAGATCCAAGATCAGACTGCACATTCTTTGAAGTCTGATGTCTATCTACACCAGCCGCAAGACTTTAACCCTTTACCACACTTTCAAGACCCTAAGAAAGACAGCTTTTGAAAAGCATGTGGAAAAGAGGAGAAAATTCTGGAAATCAGCATTTTCTTTCACCACATTGTTTCTACCCTACGATGAACGGATTTCAAATTTGGCGCACTGTTTTTTTTTCGTCTGCAAATGCTCTGAATTCGGACATGTCTAAAATTTTGTAGTTTGGTAAAGACTAAAGAGTTAAAAATCGTCATCCTGCCATGAGCAGTGAATGATTAAATATGACCATAAACATTTAACTTTCCATCTGTTAATTTAACACCAGTCATGTATCCACAAAATTAATGTTTGCAGTAAAGTTTGCATTAGGGGTATGACGTAACACGCCAATAATTCAAAGCGAGAGAGTTGTATTGTAAGCATTTGTCGTACACACTTACAACTGTTTCGCCCGAAAGAATATACACCTGGTTATGGGCTGACCTCCAATCAAAACAAACGATATAAGCCAATATCTCGCTAGCTTATAATGATCTGATACAGCCTTTTTGCGTATCGTAATGAAAATTGCTAGAACACCCCAGTCGTGTCACATGTACATTGTGTAGTCGGCAGAAAAAAAAAAATTGATTGGGCCATTTTCCGAGAATTTTGTCGTGACCGAAATAAAAAAAAAATGCATACACTAACTTGAAGCATAAGACTTGAAGCATAAGTTAAATGGATTAATTACCGATGAATAAGAGAAACAAGGTTTTGTATTCAACAATGCTTTATTTTTGTAATTATGGGGACAACACAGGGCTTCAACCATTTCCCTCTTATGGACTGACTATTCATGCTTCTGCTGAAGATTCCTTTCGAAAAAGTTGTGAAAAATGGCGAAACTGCTGACAGAACATCCAAAAGCTGCAAAAGAATTAACCCTTACTCATCTTTCAGGGCTACAGTTGCTGTTGCGGCCTCTGTAGATCAAGATCAGACTGCAGACTACATGTCTTGTCTGATCTCTGATCGTAAACTTCTCAGTCCGCTGTGAAGAGGCATTTGTCACAAAAAAAAAAAAACTATTTCATTTTTTGTGTGTAAAAATATATTTTCAGTATTTAGTATTCTTGAATATTTTGACTCTCTGGAGTTAGGACTAGACATAGAATATTTTTGACAATAATTTAACGTGTCCGAACATTAAGTGTGTCCAAATACATGGGCGAATTACAGTACATCCGACATTGCTATTAACGGTCCACATACAGAAGTTTATTGATGTTAAGTCTGCCTAATGTGAGATAGTGTATTTTATGTGAAGACAATTATGGACTGAGGTCCTTTTGTATTCAACTGTGCGTGTATTTGTCAAACAAAGCAATTGGGCACAGCCGTAGGTGGTAGAAGTAATTAACAAGGTAAAGATGTGAAAAATTGTCACATTATGTGCACGGTATCAGTTTTACACCAGTATTAGGTCTATAGGTAGTTATGTTTTTACACTGAGGACTCGCATCAGCAGGTCAGTGGATTCGGATCAGATTCGAAAATGGTCAACCCCCCCGAAATTTTGGGAACCATAGGACACCCGCGTTATAATAGGGTCAGAGAAGTTCGTTTTAATGGGGTTCCACTGTACACAGTTTCACTACAATGCATACTCACTTAGATTTAACATATTCTTCACCCAAACCCATCCACATTTCTCTCCAGTCCTTGTCATATACCATCTGATAATCTGGAACTACTTTCATCAGAGTTGCGTCCCATTCACTTGTCATATTTGTCAACATATATGAAACTTCAATCACCATTTTGGTCATTCGCTCGTTCATTTTATCCATAGTCATGTTGTCTCGTAGAGGAATTTTACCTTCCAACATGTTTTCCATTTCTACCATCATTTCCTCCATCTGAAAAAAACAATTCAATTGATGTTTATACCTTAACCCTACGACACAGAAAAATTTTAGACCTGTCCAGATGCAGAGCATATGCAGATGCCGAATTAAATTTGGTTAAAATTGTGGAAGTTGCCTTTGATAGGGCAGAAAATATTGTGGGAGAAGGCAAAAATGCTAGTTACCAGCATTTTCTCCTTTTTCCACAATGTTCTTAAAAGTCTTCTTTCTCAAGGTCGTTAAAAGTTGGCATTGTGTGGTAGGAAATTAATCCAATGACAAAATTTAAAGTTATCAAAATTGAAAACATTTCTTCAGATAAGAAACTAAAAGTGGCTCAAATGACGGGATTGTCTGTTTAGGGATAGAAAACTGGGGGAAATAGAGAAAATGCTGGTAATCAGTATTCTCTTCTTTGTCCATGTTTTCTACCACTCCAAGATCAAATTTCAACTTTTTAGTCACTTTTATTCTAATGTCTGCAAATGCTTTGAATTTGGACAAGTATAAAATTTAGTAATTTGGTAAAGAGTTGAAGAAAACATTTTTTTTTTTCAAAGTTAACTCATTAGTATCTGAACAAACTTTTTTTTGTGTGTGTATGACAAACTTTTTAAGAAGAGACATATCTTGGAACATCTCTTTCATGAACCTGTGACTCTACACACCTCCTATGGCACTTGTATTTCCCATACCATTCTCTTTTACATACACATGATACCTTTCTATCAATTTGGTATATTCTACAGCAAAAACAGTGTTAACAAATTACTGAAAGTACACTACCTTGCCCTTTAATTCGTTGTACTTCTCAGTTGACATTGATTTGTCAACAGTATCTGTCACTGTCACACTGCAAACAGAGTCCTTTGTTTCGGCCAACATGTCAGTAGATAGATATACAAATACATCATCCACTGCCTCAGTGCAGACTGCCTGTACACTTGTTGTACCATTGTAAATATTCTGAAATCCAAGGGTACAAAAAAATCTTACACCTGTCCATTTTAAAACTGCTTGCTGACAACAAATTAAATGTGACTCAAATGCTGGGATTTTTCTCAGAAATGGTGAAGATTAGTGTGAGAAAAGATGAAAATAATGGTTCTCACACTGTTTTTAAAAGTCCTTTTCCTTAGGGTTGTTAATACACTTGATTGTTCGGCAAAAGATCAGTTTTTAATTTTATAATGTTTACCAATGGCAATGCTGAAAAAGCCATCTCCATAATTTCACTAATAAGCTGCAAATAAAGTTATATATCATTTGATAACTGTGAAACAAAGAGAGCCTAGGAATGATATTACAAAGAGTTACATCCCCTCCATATTTACCTACTAAATCTACTGCTTTACTCTTTTGAGAAAGTTTGCTTGTTGATGCCTTTCTTCAATTCTGAATGGAAATCTTTTTTTGATAAGAGCTAAAATTGACAATTTGTCTTCTATGACTTAATAAACACTGGACTTAAATTTAATTCAATGAAACGTTATTTGACCAAACAAAACTGACCTGTATGATCTTGTTCTGGAATGGAAGCTAAAGCAACTAAAGTTAGGTTCAGCATTTTAACAAAAACAAGTATTTGAAACTGAGGTATTTACAGGTTTACATCTGAAAGGAAAACACTGGGAGAAAGAGTTTTTTTTTTCCACACATTTTTCATAAGTGGAAAACTGCATTTGGGACAGTACGGCAATGGATTAGGGACTTGTGGTAAAAAGATTACTGAATATCAGGGAAAATCCTTCTATGCAATTACATACATTTTAACTCTTTACCAAACAACAAATGTTGCACATGACTGAATTGAAATCATTTCCAGCAGGCAAGTGATATGTGGTTCCATAGATGAAAAGTGTGTCTGAAAGGATAGAAAACATTCTGGGCAATGGAGAAAATGCATTTTCTCCTTTTCTCACTATGTTGTAAAAAACTTTTGCCCCTGGGTCATTACAACTCTGGATTGTGTGGTAAAGATTTAATATTTTTCTTGTACCCTGATATTTTCCACACTCATTATTTCTTCCAAAAACTCTCCAGTTTTCTCTGATCCAAGAGAACTCAGTGTCACCATGGCATCTCCCATACCACTACTAGCTTCAATAGAGTATCTCAAGCTGCTGTCCATTTCTGTAAAATCATTATAAAATTTGGTCTTAAAAGCCTTGAATAAATTAGCCATGGTCTGTAAAAAAAAAAAAGAGGTTAAATGCATTTGCAAAAAATAATGACCCAGGTCAGTCTGCACAGGCAGACCAGCATAGAAACCTTTTGCAATCGGTCAATTTTCTGTGTATCAAAGGACAGTTTACCTCAAAATTCAGTCTATTGTTTGACAAAATAGATTTTACAGATCCGTAATTATATGACTTAACTAGTTTATTGCATCCCAGAGATGCATCAGATCCCCTTTTGCTAGAGTATGGCTCAATGAAATGGACTTCCTCAAACAGGAAAAGACCAAAGCAATACAGTTTTTTTTTTTTCAGAATCCTGTAATTAATTTTGCAAAAAAGCTGAAACTGTACATCTAAGATAAGACTACACATTCTGTGCAGTCTGACCTTGATCAACAAGAGCCCAAAAGGTAGTCTGACCTACAGTGTCAAGGAACAAATTTTCGCTACTAGGAAAGGGTCAAAAGCACAAAGAAGTATCTGTCTTTATGACTTATTTTTCTATATTGCATCTCCTAATTTGAACACAGATGTAGAAAAAAACAAGCAATTTCGTTGAAATGATATCCCCCGCCAAAAAAGACCTTTTCAAAAATTTACGCGACCACGTAACTCAAAATTGCTCCCAGTCAGCCATTTTGCATCGAATCAAAAAAAGAAAAAAATTATATCGGTGGAATAGGTTATTGTACACGTGTATAAAGTTCCACGAAATTCCGTCCAATGGTATTGGACCTATTGTCCCAGACAGACACATAGATGGACAGACGGGCCAACGGAAGGATGGATGGACAGACAACACTAAAACTATATCCCTCCGCCTTTGGCTGGGGATAATAAATGATAAAAATATACACATTTAGATCAAGTATGAATCCCCCTTGCAACTGTTTACTGACAGCATCCTATGCAAACAAAGCAAGAGCATCACATGAGGGTGCAAATGCTTAGCTGCAGTTGCTTTTACAAATAAATTGATTTGCAGTGAAACTACTAAGTAAAAAAGGGGCATAACTGTGTCAATTATATTTTGATGGTTACTTGCCTCTATTGTACGGGTTTCCTTTTTGATAGTTAACATCTAGTCCAAGTTTGAAGTAAATATCTTCAGTAATGACAAAGATATAAAATGTCAAAATTTTGCTTAACAACGACACGGACAATGAAACAACTATGGCAATACCTCAATGTTTTCTTCGAATGCTGTTGAGCTAAAAATTATTCAACATATTCAGCTGATAGAAAGGACTGAAACATCACATTTGAATTACTATTTTTGCATCACAAAATACTTGACTGTGTGTATACCTTAGAACAGCAGGCATATTCTTTGTAGACTGATCTGAATCTATGGCAGTCACGTAACCACAAGAAGTCTAACCTTGCATTTCATGCATCAATTCATTAACACTGTACAAATAATTTATTGGTTAAGCTGATCAGGAGTTCTATCTGATTGTTTTACCTTCAAAAAAGTCCATCATCATATCCATCATGTCCATCAACCCAAACCCAATAATCATCATAGTATCTGTAGCGTTATCCCCCATGATCATTCTCATTGCCATATCTGTTCCCTGCTGTGACATCCTGTACATCCAGATACACAAACATTGTACTAGGTACATTACATAAACAATTACAATCATTATTGTCTTTACCCTTGGCACATAATTAGAAGTTCTAACAACCCTGAGGAAAGGGCCTTTTGAAAACATTTCGGAAGAAGGAGAAAATGCTGATAACCAGCATTCCTGTAATGTTATTTTACCATTTCAAAGACAAATGTCATCTTTTGAGCCACACTGAATCTGTGTTCTATAAATTTGGACCAAGTCTAAAAGTTTGTCATCAGGTATAGAGTTAAATCAGGTTAAATGAACTTTGCAGCTTGGAAAATGATGTATCTGTAGAATTATTCCCAAAATTATTTACATTACCACACCGGGTCCTGCTCTGACATCGTTTAAATATCAAAAACAGATAATTTTTTTTTTTTTTGGGGGGGGGGGGGGGGTTTGACTGGTTACAGCAATTATTATTACTCACCCGGTAAGAACAGCATCTGCAGAAACCATCTCATTACTGACTAACATATCAATGTACATTGACAGATCAGGGATACTGCTAAATATCATACCAATGGTGCTGTTGTCTTCAATCAAGATGTCTGTCTCATTTAACAATGGCAGTAATTCCATAACAACAACTGACCAATCAGTGTTGGGATCTGTGATAGGTTAAGAAATCATGATCAAATGGCAATGTGATAAATTGTTCGTAACAGAAAAGAGTTGTGCAAGAGTCATGAATTTATCCCTTTACCATACAACCTTAAGCTTTAACGACCTTAAGAGACAAAAGGAAACATGGTAGGAAAAGGAGAAAATGCTAGTAACCAGCATTTTCCTCTTTTCCACAATGTTTTCGGCCATATCAAAGACATAAAGCATCATTTAAGTAACATTTGCTTTGTGTTATGCAAATGCTTCCAATTTGGTTGAGTCCAAAATAAGTCCTATGGTACAGAATTAAGCATTGTGTTTGTTTTTCCTAATCTGTGTCACACCCTAATGATTATTTTGTTACAAAATATCAATTTTTAAAAAAAAAAAACTATAATGGTATAAAAAATCTAGTTTTAATGCAGCTAACCCAGTACAGCACAACCCTGACTTTTAATGACTCTGAGGAAGAAGCCTTTTGAAAACATTGTTGGAAAATGAGAAAAGGCTGATTACAAGCATTTTCTCTTTTTTGAACAATGTTTTCTATGCTTTCAGACAAATCCCATCACTTGAGCCACATTTAAATTGTCGTCTGCTAATACTTTCAATTTAGGCAAGTCAAAAATCTTATTTGGTAAAGAGTTAACATCTGTATAAGTAATGATGAATCTCACCTGAAAATGACTGCAATAATGTGTTCCCTGCTTCCAAGAAGTCATTTATGGTATTGACCATTTGAGCATCATCACTCACTGTTAGTAACATAGGCTTGATGATCTCATACAGAGCTTCAAGACTGAAAATCAGTGGAAAGATAAAAATCAGTTAAAAATAATTTAACTCAAGATCTACTCTTAGAATACTTTGGACTTGTCTTTTCAAACGATACAGATCCAAGAGATCAAGTTCAGATATCACAGAGCATTAAGTCTGATCTTTGACATGCATGATCCAGTAGAATGCGAGATAGTCTAGACAGAACAGCCTTGAATTGTAACACCCGGCCCTTATTGTACTATCCAATTGATCTAGAAGACAAACTTATAACCCTTTACCAAACAATCTCGTGTTACAATGACCAAAAGAAAAAGACTTTTGAAAACATTGTGGGAAAAAGAGAAAATGCTGGTATCCAGCATTTTCTCTTATTCCCAAAATGTTTTCGAGCCATATGTTGATTGGGCAAACTTTAATTTGTCACCTACCAATGCCATCCATTGGCACAAGTCTAAAATTTTGTCGTTTGTCAGACAGTAAACACAATAGAAAATATCCAAGTGTTTTAGGAAAATGAGTGGTTGCTTGTTATACCCAACAAAAATTGAGAGTGGTTAAACCTTATGGTACCAAGAGCAGTGATCTGATAATGTGAGAGGTATTCTGGTAAGTAAAACTTGAAATCAGAATATCTTGACCATTTTTGCTTAGTATACTCATTTTGCATGCTCATACTGTCGCTCATGGGGTTACACAAATAAATCTGACCATATTCACCTCTGAAAGTCAATATCTTCCATGCTTGTTAAGATAGGCATCAATTTTGCAAGATCTCTAAACGCTGTTGGTGCCAGTGAAAGAAAGGTGAAATCTGTGAACACTGAAGCTAGACTAGATCTGCCCTGTAACAGCTCTACCATGTTGGCCAAATCTTCCATTAAAACAGCATAGTCAAAAGCCCCCATCACATTTGCAAAATCTTCAGCCTGCAAGAAATTTTAACCCTTAGAGTGCCAAATAAGCCCAACGAAAATTTTGAGTCTAGAAATAAGACCCAAATAATTCTACTTTCAAGATAAATGTTGTCCAGAATATCTAAGCAAAATGGACAGTGTAAATCAAAGATCAGGTTGCATGTTTTGTGCAGTCTGATCTTGGTCTACACTGGCTGCAAAGGCAATTATAGTCGCGAAATGTGCTTCATGGGTTAATCATTGTTTCAGTTTCACATGTACCCTTTACCAAACAATCTAGTATTTTGATGAACCTGAGAGAAAAGGCTTTTGGAAAAAATTGTGGGAAAAAGGAGAAAATGTTGGTAACCAACATTTTCTCTTTTTCCCAAAATGTTTTCCTTCACATAAGAGAAGTTCAGCTCATTTGTTCAAATTTTCCATTTTTTGTCGGTAGATGTTTTGAACTTGGGAGTGTCTGAAATTTCTTGTTTGGGAAATGGTTAAAAGCATTACCATTAAAACTTCTTTTAGACACAGCTGACCTAGTGAAAAAAAAAACTTACATAATTATGACTTTTTATTTTGTCTTGCAACAGACCAGTTTTGATAACACCATGTTAAAAGACCAAATTGGTCATATAAGGCAATTCATTATTTTACCAAAGCCAAATTTCTTCAAAAAGATAAAATTAAATATTCTGTGCCTGATCTATGCTATCTGTAATTAAACTTGTACATGCCATTCTAAATGTAAACATGGGGGAGTGGGGGTGAGGGAGGAGTTGAAAAAAAGAAAAATTGTTTTATAGATTAATTAAATCAGTTTTTACCCTATACTTTGTCACAACAGGCTGACACAAGCCATGGTTAAAATAGGGACATTATCATTGTATACATACCAATCTTATAATATTTGGAATATCCAACATTCTGACAAGATCATTGGTAATGTTTGAGATTAAAGTATTATTAATTCCACATAAACTCTGTGAAATCTGGTCAATATCCACTTCCCTTGGGAACAGTAGGTACTTCTTCAGCCTTTCAGGGTCACATATTGTTCCATTAAAATCCACTGTTCCTATGTTGCCTATGAGCTGTGAAAACAATGGAAGAAAATATCAAAAATATTGGATAAACCTTTGAATAATGGAATAAAAATCATATCAACTAAGGGACAAGCATGATAAATACTGCATACATCAAAAGAATATGATATAATTAATTATTGATGTCAATTGATCATCTTACGGCTGGACCAAAGACAACCAATGAGTTGAGGTTCTGTTTTAGCAATACAACAACAAAAAAGGCTAATCAAAATAAGTCTTAAACAAGCAAACTTTCTTGATAAAAGATAGAAAAGAATTCAAACTTCAAAATAAAAGATATAGTCTATTTTTTATTTTGAAGTTTGAATTCTTTTTATCAATACCAAATCTCAAAATGTAAAACTACACATCACTTGAAATAATGACACTTTATTGCTTTGCAGAAATTTTAAGTTTGGACAGGAAAAAATCCTCGAATTATTGGTAGGTTTTAAAATGACTTAAATACCTCTATAATATTGAGGCTGGAATGCAACAAATCCTCTGCAGCAGAGCGTGACATCACTTTGTATTTATCAGTAAGCAACATTACCACCATGTTTGGATCAGAGAACATATTGCGTAATATCAAACGTTTGTCTGTAAAAATAATATAGCTGGGAATATCATAATTCTAATACATGTACTTAGGAAAGTTTTTGAAAACATTGTGGGAAAAGGAGAAAATGCTGGTAACCAGCATTTTCTCCTTTTCCCACAATGTTTTCTAACCTTTGAGAAATAAATCTCATCATTTGAGCAACATTTAATATTTCATCTTCAACTGCTGTGAATGTGGAAATGTGTAGAACTTTTTCATCTGGGAAAGAGTTAAAGATTTCAGTAGTATTGCTTTATCTTCAACAGACTAAGAAGATAGTCTGTAGAGCTATTAAAAGATGATCCCATGCCTAATTGATACTAACTATTGGCAAATGATAATTTCATCAAACTGAAAATGGGGAAATAGGTAACAATTGACCTACTACTCAATTTGCCATGTTATCTTGACTGAATGAATTTTGTACATCAGATTCCCATAGTGAGTACTTATCTTAACTCTGTAAAATGATATTGCAGTCTAGTCAAAAACTAGGTTAAGAGAAGCAGAGAAAAAAACAGGAGAAACAGTTTGCTTGTACAGTATGCAAAGCATTTGGAGAAAAAGGAACTGTTGCTACCTCCTTTTACCTCCATGTTTTCAAGTCTTGTTACCCAGAGATATAAAGGTTGCATTTGTATGATTATGGATCGAATGAATAATTTGACTTAAATTTTAATGTGCCGCCAACACTGTACACAGAGAACCATTTCCTTACCTAACTCATCTAAATCAGTTCTATTTGTGATGTCTCGAGCAATCTGGAGAACTTTCTGCACTGTTGGTAGCGCTTTGACAGCACTGATTGTTGTGTTCTTTGTTAATATTGGACTAATGTCAGCTATCATGGCTTGGAATCTGAAAAAAACAAAAACAGCTTTTATTTTTTCATTTTGTTTGCCAACAATTTCATCTTTCACCAAATAAGACAAAATTTAAGATTGGTCCACACTGAAAACATTTGCAGATTACAAATCAGATATGGGTCAAATGTTAGGATGTGTCTCTAAAAAGGGACAAAAATATTTTTGGAAAAGGAGAAAATGCAGGCTTCCAGCATTTTCTCCTTTTCCCACAAAGTTTTCAAAAGCCGTGTTGCTCAGGGTCATTAAAAGAATCAGAATTGTATGGTAAAAGGTTAATGGTTTATGGGGGTAACATTTAATTTTACATCATTACCGAAATTCCTTGTATATTCTTTAGATTGCTAAATAACCTATTTTAAATTGCTAAATAACCCTTTACTAGATGACAAAATTTTAGACTTGTCCAACTTGACTAAGAGCATTTGCAAAAAAAAAGATTAGAAACAGTTCAAATTACAGGATTTGTCCTCCACAGGGTAGAAAAAATTGTGGGAAAAGGAGGCAATGTATGTGACTGGCATTTTCTCCCTTCCCATGATGTTTTCAAAAGCTTTCGGAATCTCTCTCTGGGTCATTAAAACTTTTGATTGTGTGCTACTGGGATAGATAGATAGATTGCACAATTTTGTTCTACAGGTAAACTCAAACATAAATTTCAAGATTTTTCAGGTCAGGTCACAAAACATCAGGCAGGTAAGAATAAAGATCAGACTCCATGTTTTACAGGGTCTGATGTTGATATGCACTATCTGCAACAACATAGAGATATATGTACCTTCACAAGTACCAAAAGATACATTTTGTATTATAAAGAAAGCTTTTGATAGAAATATTTGACACTCAATTTCACATATTCAATGAACCTTCTTCTGTAATATAATGAAAAGGAATACACTTGTGCATGACTTCTTTACGAACTTGATATTAATCCTATTTGCTTTTCAACATGGACACCGAAATATGTTTTGAAAGGATTGCACCAGCGATGCAATCTCTCCTTTGACAACACATAAACTGCATGTAAATACTTGTGCATTCCAACCATCATTTTTACTTCATGTGTTTATGCAGTTTCATATCAGACCATTCCTGATGGAGAGTGAAATATCTTGGCAATAACAGTATTTAACCCAAGTTCTAAGAGCCTTCAGAAGGAAGGCCTTTAAAAACAGTGTGAAACAAGGAGAAACTACTGGTAACTAAATTTGTTCCCTTGTCCACAATGTTTTCTACCCTTTAATAACAGAAATCATCTTTTGAGCTAAGTCTAGTTTGTACTCTGCAAATGCTTTCAATTTAGTGAAGTATGATAATAAACATTTCTGAATTTCTAGTTTATACTTGGTTGCATTTTAAGCAGTCAAAAGAGGTTGAGTAATACAAATTTAGCACTTAACCCTTTACCACACAATCCCGATTTTTAAAAACCCTGATAAAGAAGACTTTTGAAAACATTGTGGGAAAAGGAGAAAATGCTGGTAACCAGCATTTTTTCAATCTTTCCCAAAACAAATTTCAGTATTTGAGTCACATTTATTTTGTTGTCTGAAAATGCTTTCAATTTGGACCAGTCCAAAATTTTGTCGTGTGGTAAAGAGTTGAAGTCTTAAAGTATACATATGATAAAAAAAAGTCTGCATAAATTTGGGTTTGGTTTTCACTAAATGTAATAATATACCACAGATTTACTGTCATAACACTTTGCATACAGAAAAAATGGCACTGTCCAATTTTTGCATTACAAGTTCATGGTCAAATGCATGTAGGACCTTTTTATATATCTACTGTATTTATGACAAACTATGACATGCAAAAGAAATGGATATCCTTTTGGAAAATTTATGCTTGTGTCTTGTAATAAAGCAATACATAACCCTTTAATCTTCACCAAACAACAAAATTTGAGTCTTGTCCAAATTGGAAGCATTTGATGACTAATCAAGTGCAAAAACTATTGCACAATACATTGCTTTTTTGCTTTCAAGAGTATCAAATGTATCCATTTCCACTCTTACTTTGGATTGAATACTAGCTCAAAAGAACTACAATTACTAGTGCTATTTTTTTCAACCTGCACATATCAGATGAATGATTTTTTTAAACCAAATTTAGCTGCTGAATCACAATTGCAGTTTGAGACTTCAACAAATATTGAAAATATCTGAAAACATTCTGGCAGAGGAAACATCTTTTAGGAAATTCAAAATTTCTTGGGGTAGAATAAAAGTCAAAATAAGCCAATGCTCCTTTCCCATAAAAGCTTGCTACTGCATGGGTAGAAAACATTGTGGGAAAGGGAAAAAAGTCTGGTTATTTTCTTCTTTTTCTAAAATGTTTCAAAAGCCTTCCTCTTCAAGTTTGTTAAAACTCTGTGCAGTAATGGGTTTATTCATTTCAATTCCAGACGGCTTTAGAAAATGTTGTGCAAACAGGAGAAAATGCTGGTTACCAGCATTGTCTCCTTTTCTCACAATGTTTTCTACCTTTTTATAGACAGAAATTATCATTTAACTTGTTACAAAATGACAACATTTTAGACTGGTCCAAACTGAAAGCATAAGCAGAAGACAAATGTGGCCCAAATGAGGCAAATTGTCTTTAATAGGGTAGAAAACATTGTGCAAAAAAGGAGAAAATGCTGGTTACCATCATTTTCTCCTTTTCCCTTAATGTTTTCAAAAGTCTTCTTTCTCAAGGTCATTAAAACTCGAGATTGTGTGATAAAGGGTTATTATCTGCACATGCTTCCAATTTGGTCGAGCCCAAAATTTTGACGTTTGGTTAAGCAAAATGAGTATTTTGATCCACTATTTTATTCATCCTTTCATAGACAAAATCCCACCATCTAAGTCACATTTTCTTGTCATCTGAAAATACTTGCAGTCCAAAAATTGTTTTATAGTAAATGGTTAATCTGCAAAGATGTAAGATCATGTAGTATGATTCTGTAAGAATTTGTACAAAGGAAATCCTAGTTTGATTTCTGTGGGCAGCACTGGTCATGGGAGTTTTACGTGTGCTGGTGAAGCCCTGGAAACACATGTAGAAGTTAGCTAGCATCATATGACTGAAATACTGTTGAAAAAACCACTTTAACAAATCAACATAGGACAGTTTAAAGTTACCTCTGTTGACTGGATAGATCTTCAGCAATGGCCTGTGGTTTTTTGCAGTTGTTATCAAGGGAACATACAGATGACTGGAGAAATGGAACCAGGTCATCACCGGGCAATGCTCTTTCAGGGTAGGAACCTAAAATACAAAGAAGGCTTAAAACTTATAATGCTCCCTCCAACCCAACCCAATCCTTCCACTTCAACAAAAATGAAGCAGCAGAAAATTCTACGTATAAGTGCCTTTACTACACTTCATACAGATTTCATGACATTCAGGGAAAAAAAATAGAGTAGGAAAAAAATAATTTGTAGTAAAAGGAGAATATGATGCTAATCAGCACTTTTTTTCTGCAACACCATTTCTCTCTTTCTGGGGAAAAATACTTTTGAGCAGTACTCTTTTATTGATGTCTGGCACTACTACATCAATTGTAAATTATTTTTAATAGCATCACCATTTTTGAATTGCAGAATACCCGAGTCCGTATTCATAAACCAAATCTTTTGAACATTCATAGTCTTATTCTCAAGAGTTTTCTACATTTGAAAGTGACACAACTTCTCATTGGCTAAACCAAATGCTTTAGCCAATCACAAGTCATGTTACTTTCTACATATAGTACTAGACTCAGAATGAAATCAAGTATGGTACCTGAATATGGACCTGGACTATACTACTTTCCTAAATAATGAATCAAAGTGATGTGCATGATCCTTTTGCAATCTGCTCAAAGAATTTACAACACAAGTATCACACACAACTGCGACCTTTAACCTGCAAAATGGGTGGAGCTGTGGTACATAGTTAAAACACATGACTACCAATCTGGCAGAAACAAGTTCAATATACTGAATGCCATTTTCTAGTGTAAAATATGGTCCGACAAATCACCGAAATACTGAAATACCACCAAAACACCGAAATACCTGTATTATTTATTGTTGGGTTCAAATAACTGACAAAAGTATGCAGGATTTTTTTCTTTCTTTTCTTTTTCAGAAAACATACTTAATCAAAGTATTAATCATTATTGCGAAGAGTGAAGCTGTTAGTATACACTGATCACTGATTTACGTTGAGAACAATCACTGAAACACTCACGTGCCTGACCTGTTACAAACCGAAATACCCGATCTCGATGACGACAATCTAGACCTAAGATCTATCAATATGAAATTATCACTTATATTTCTTTTGAATGATAAACACACACAAAAGACAGCGCTAATCCACTTCATTTGCAAAATAAGTACACAGTGAGACCCAAATCAGACATTACATGATGTAAGTCTCTGATCTGACAAACACACAAGGCATGTTCTGTTCTCTTCTCTTCTGTTAAAGTGAAGCGATCATAAATGTTCGGCTAACATATTCAAATTTGTTTGACATGTTGGTTTGTCCTTGTTATTTTTAAAGTAATATGGTTATTATTTATAATCTTATCGGCGAAATTGTAATTGTCTTATCAATTTACGCCTGGTGCTGTGCTAACTAAACATTCAAAATGGCTGCCGGTTTTCTAATTTGGTGATGTTTTATCTCATATTTTCCAACTTAAAATTGGAAAGCTAATTTTTCTAGCATACTTATAGATAAAGATCAGACACATCTATCTTGTACAAAAGCAACTGAAGTGAGATTGCGTAGGTATAATCCCTGAATTGACCAATTTTAGTACGTGGTAGGCTATTCCGGTGCACATTCTTCACGGCAGGCCTCAATAACATGTTGCTATTTTGACATTGGGTTTAATACTAACCCTCCTTCATAAATTAAATTACAATTTGGTCAAAAACCACAACTTCAGTCAGGGCTTTATCCAGGCATTTTGGGAAAAGGCCCCTGGCCAAATTGGGAAAAAAATCATTGACAAATGTCAAAATTGGGAAAATAAAATCGACAAAACATATAAAGTTAGGAACACATTTAACCTTACAATAAACTTAATAAGGAATTTAATGTACTACTGAATCAATGCTGCTTCATTTTTTTCAAACTTCTTTCCTTTCGGATGGATGTGCGGTCTTTTGTCTTTTACACTAGTTGCAGTGGTCTTAGCTGTAAGACTCGCCCCCCCCCCCCTCCTATGTTAAGTAGGGTTTTTAAATTCTCTTACAAAGATATCTGTTTTTTCTGGTGAATGAACATAGGAATTATTTGCTGTTTTATATTCTGTATTGCGTGTATGCATGTCAGCTGATGAAAGTCATCATCAAGGCTAAATAGGTCAGATTGAAGAGCCTTTGATCGGTTGAGGTCTTTTTGACACAAGTTTTCTTGTTTTTTCCATGATGATTAATCTTTTAAAATAACTTTTTGTTGTCTTGACATATATGGAAAGATTGATAAATTGTCATTTTTTGTGGTAGACCCAACACGGTATTGAAAAAAAAAAAAATGTTAAAATTAAATGTGGAGAGGAAACTTCACACTAGGTTTTTGCGTCATACGAGTTTGGGTATATGTATCAATAGTCCCACAGCCATACTGATACTGGCTATTTAATTAACATCGTGATTTTATGACCCATAACTGATGACTTTTTTGTCCTAGTATGAATTTCCTTGTTTTTGATAGAGAGTATCTATTTCGGCCGAGGACAAGTTATGTTCACCTTTTATACGGCCCATTCCTAAGACAAAGACGAAGCACAACCGCTCCAAATTTCAGAGGGGAAAAAAATCTTGGTCTAGATAAGGACAGATATTTTCAGAACTTTGTCCTGGATCAGGGTTATCAATTTAGGAGCTGGATTTCTTTATTCTTGCCTCACAAAATATCGCTTCGCTGCAAAACACGAGGCAGTTGCCGAGAAGTGAACAGTTGTCTCTATTTTTTTGTACGAGTACACCAAAAATACGGCGGAAAAAGTGTGCCCAGTCTAAAATTTGATAAATTAGAATGGTTTACAGCCAGAAAATCGATTGAACATATACGGACGCATACTATAGTTCATTCGCCCCCGAATAGTTTTGCACCTAAAATACGACGATTGTTGATTTCCTGCTAGTACTGTGGTCAATGCCCGCATGCGATGAATTTTGGCAAGTAATTTACTTAAAAATGAGTCAAAACGCTCTAACGAGGAAAAACCCTGGCTGGTACATCAGATGATTTTCTAGCATCTAATTGGGAAAAAAAACTTACGGAATTGGGAAAAAAATACACTTTTTTTTCAACTGGAATGGGGCCGAAATTCGACCCCGCAAGAAAGAAAGAAAATCCCCTGTCAGTTATCGTAATAACTAAAAAAATACGGGTATTTCACTGTTTTGGTGGTATTTCGGTATTTCGCTGATTCGTCGGACCCTATAAAATACAGGGAATCCAAGCATCGTCCAAACTGCCCATATGAAGATAAATATGTTTATATTATCTGTATATTATAAGCAGACTATGTTTTGGTACCCAGTGATATGAGATAAACTTAGCTGAGAAGCAAGGCTAAAAAATGGCACCAGATTACCAGTAGATCTAGACCTAATACATGTATGCAAAAGAAAAATTAAATATTGAATTTCCAACAGATATCGCCAAATCATCTAAAATCGCAACATATGGAAGTTCACGGCTACATTGTATTTTGTTTTTCTTGTAAGTCATGTGATACTGTATCGAAATCAAGGCTGATGATGCGATACCTTTTATTAATATTAATACTGTCTGCTAAAATTCCAGCAAATGAGGTTTAGATGAGCAAATCATCAAAGTTTAAAAACTCATTTTCAGATCACATCATTCCATGATGCAAAAACCCCTTGCCATACAAACTACAAATTATTTCAAGACAAAACCATCTGTGAAAAAAAAATAAAATCACTTCCACAAGGATTTGCTGTTAATAGCTGTCACAAGAACGTGTCAGCAAGAGATGTTTAGGGTCAGTCTATTTCTAAAGTGGTGGTTTATTCTCACAATCTGCGAATATTCCTGCATAACGCAATGGCTGCTCTGTGTCGGATGTGTTATGCTAACCAACATATTTTTGTGAATATTCTGAAATAAATGGACCTGTCTTGTAATTTGAAGCGTAAAAAGGCAAGTGGAATTTCATTTTTATCCCTATAGAGTAAAGGCATGCATTACCGACCCCCTTCTATTATCGACCCTTTGCTTTTGATCCATTATTTACAATCTTATTGGTTGTTAACATGAAATGACACAAAGATAAAATCATAAGGTCTTTCTCTGCGTCACAAGATATCATCCTTCTGAAAAATCAAGCGTTGTTTTTAGTGGTCACAAAATTTTCATCCAGAATTATCAGTGCAAATAGGGGAGTACCTGTAAAGTGTTCACCATCAATTCGATTTCAAAATACATTTAAGTCATTGTTTATGCATAATTTTTCATTTTAAAGGACATAAGATTATTTTTATTGGCTAAAATGGGCATATAAGTTCACAACAAAAATTTGGAGAGGGGGTCAATAAAACGAGACAATCATTGGAGTATTTCTATCATCGACCCCTTTTTCAGTACATTTGCTTGTTGTCATAAAAGTGCTTAATATTCCTAATATAAAATATAGTGGGTTTGTAGAGCATGACTGATATTTACAATGGACTAAAACTATATGGAATGGTTTTGTGGTAAAATCGTTGTCGTCTCTATTTCATTTTATTATCCACAAATTACGTACATGGTACATCCGAGTCTCATCGTGACGCAGACTCTGTCAATTTCGAAGAGGAGTCCAAGGTCTGCTGGATGTGCCTTAAATCCTCCGGGTAAAAGTCTGAGTGGGTAACATGTGAGTCCTGTCAATCTAGATGGTATATAGAATGCAGACAGGCTCGAATTCATTTTTTGGGATGAAGAGGGTTGGAAGAATATACACTTTTGTTTGTCCCAATTGCAAGTAGACGGTGCAACAATGGGTAGAACAGGTGCGCGTTTTCTTATAAATAGAATACTAGTAAACATAAACCATGCTTGCACCGACTTTTTTTCTGTAGAAACAACAACTAACGTTCGACGTAATCATTCCATATTCGTTTTTCATTGAGAACTTTTGTTTTTCCCGAATTGGTAAAGAAGGGTAGCATAAGTCACATTCCGAACCCTCGGAAATTGTTTTATTTTTAAACAAACTACTGTTGTTTTATGTTTATTTGTGGTATTATGCAAACTAAGTTAATTTAAAAAATGCAAGGCTGATTTTATTGTAAAAAGTCCAATGGGGTTGGTAATTGCAGAATGGGTCGATAATAGATACACTCCCTCATCTTTTTCTCGTGCCATTATAAACGTTGCTACACTCTCCTGAACCATGCCGTGTCGATATTATCATACACCAGAAAATGGTCAACTGAGTGAAGTAGTCATACTGTATGATGGCGGAATCTACCACCGTCCACGCACTTACTGCCCTAAAGGGGCAATAAAAGGTGCTTGGCCAGGGTCCAAAAAATCCACTCGTATTTACGAGTACGAAATGGATGAGGACGAGTGAAATGTCACTCATACTTGCCCAGCATGACGAGTTGAGAATAGGAGATAGCAAAACAAGTTTTTCAGATGAATATTTAACTTACACGAGACAAAACGGCCATTCAATTATTGAATAAGCGAATTAAGGGTATTCAGGAAATCAAATTTTGAAACAGAACATAAAACGTGCTGGTCCCCGCCCCAAATAAAGACCGGTTTCAAGTCAGCCTAATGATATAACACGGGACCTTTCATTGCAAACAAAAATCTCATAATATGCTTGGGATGTACCTAATTCAATCTGACCGACTTTGCTAATTATTAAAACGAATGATATTAACATTAATATATAAATACTTTCCCGAAACCAGTTTGAAAAACTGTGTTGTTTTGGCTTTATTAATTTCTGTAAATTGACCGGATAACTGGTACCGGTTTTTAAAACCCGGTATTTAAGGTTCGTTGTAACGTTTCCGTTTCGTCTGAAAAAAAAAAAAAAAACGTCAAGAGTCCAATATTGGAAGGGTTTTTCTCGGTGGACGAGTGAGGATCAAAGCAGGGCAAGTGTTTTTTCAAAGTCACTTGTCCTACAGGACGAGTGCCTTTTCTGGAAATTTTTGGACCCTGTTGGCTCTAATTTAAGTTAGCAAACACCGAAGCTTAACATCGCGATTGTCAGTGTGTCAAGGGTCTATACTGTAATAAATAAAGCATAAATATGACAAAAGTTGAACTAGGGCTCAGCCTCATAAAGCTTTGACAGATGGCATGAACTTCAAATTGTTCAAAGCGCAGCCAAACCCTTCAATGAAAAAAAAAAACTATCCCCCCCCCACACACACACGAGTACACAAAACGCGCGCGTCCCAATTTTCGCCCGGTCTTTTTATCATGAGAAAGTTTCGAACCTCAGACAATTCAAACAGTTTGTTATTTTTACCATCCAATCTTTTTTCATCTACAAGTAGGGCGCATAAAAATCGTGCACTTTTCTGTATTATTAAAGTGAAATAATGTACAAGAAGACGAAAAATCGATCGCTTTTTACATCAATTTTCGATCAGAATTCAGTATCGCGATTTTTATATATTCTCCTTTGTAGAGAGTATAACTGTTACTCGGCTTGAAATCGCGCAAGCATCTGAATGGGAGCCCAGTAATTACAAAAGTTTATTCTGTGGTTCTGGATCAAAAATATGTCTAAACGTTTATCCTGCAATCCTGTAAGACCATAAACGATGAAATTGCTTGGCTTTAATTTGTTTCTCCGCGTGCTAACCCATATTACTGCGCGATTATAATTCTGTTTGGTGGATTCTGAACAAAGGCTTGATATCGGAACACTAAGAACATTATGTAAGGATTTCACTACGAAAAAAAAAAATCGTTAAAAAAAGATAGACGGCGTAAGAGATACTGGAATATTAAATTTCTTTTGTGGCTTATTATGAAGTAATAGATTTATAATGAAAAGTAACCTTGTCAGCAATTGCTGCTTTTTGCGCACCGTTATTCATTTTGTTGAATGGTATTAGATGGCGCTCATTTAACTATCAAATTTCAAAATAGAACAAGAAAGTGATCATTTTAAATTACATTTATTTGCCATGGTATTCATCAAAGCCCCTTGGTATCGATTAACGGCAGCAAAACTTGTAAATAGTGGTTTCATAAATGTACGAGCAAATATGGTAGCACGGACCCGCAGAATAAACATGTGCATATTTTTGACCAATCGCGAATTACCACCTATTCGTTCTTTATCAGTAACAAGAAGTAGGTCAAAAGCCAGCGCATTCAGCTACGCCAAAACAAAAAAAAAAAAATGGTAAAGAAGAGTAGCAGCCGAAACTCGTAATATAAATGTCCCCGATCCTTTTTTCGCAACTGTTGTAACGATGGTGATAGTTGGGAGTACGTGTAGGCTACTGCTCTTGAACTGATCATATAACTGCATTCGTAAGTATGGGATGATAAAACTGAGGTTATAATCTCAGAAAATAACCAAAATCAATGATGACGATATTAATCATTGGATGAAGTCATTGATAGCAAAACCGAGTTTTCTGTAAGTGTACATCAAGATCAGACTGCACAAATGAAGAGGGACTCTAAATGCCAATTCATTTCAAGGAATCATATTGTTCGAACAATGTGGAAAATCATGATTACTGCGGTAAAACTTGAAACAAGTTGGCACGTTTACCTTGTAATAAGACTAATTTCGGTTTTCAGCAATGTGAATAATCAGAAACTTAGTTGCAGTAACGGTGGTCGTATTCACCATCTACTCAAAATTATATTCTTGGTTTACATCTGACGAATTTTACACGTCGAAGTAACCCAATTTCTGATAGGCCAGACTAAATGGTTTTGCCAAATGGTTTAGCTAATCAGAAAATGAGTTACCTTCTTAATTTCGGGTAAGGCTAAGAATGCAAGTTAGAATGGTTCGTTATTACGGTTCCAGGGAGGAAGTTTTATATAATGGTCAACCCAACCATCAACACATGTAATCTAATTTTCACGTTACTAGTTTTCTTGAAGTACTTACACGTTTCTAGATATTTCGGTGGGATGCCCGTCCGTAAGAACCCTACGAGAACGAAGATCAGGACTGGCCATAGTATTTCCAACAACAGAATTGCCTGAAAATAAATAATAATGGAAATGATACCCATGCAGATCCCCACTTGTAAGGCCTAGCATCAAAACATATTTAAATTACTTTGAATCTATACCACACGAAAAAAGTTTGGAGTTGACCATGTAGGAGGAGTTTGCAGGCGACAAATAACACATAGCCCAACCATTAGGCTTTCTTGTAGGAAGGGTACATTTAAACATAATGAGAAAAGGAGAAATAGTTGACTACCAGCATCTTCTCCTATGCACTACGACTTTTTCAATAATTCTCTTCCGTAGGACTGTGTAACGATAGAATCCTGTGGTAAAGGTTTAAACCATTTTTAGTCAGCTGCATTTATAAATGAGTCGTGCTCTGTGAATAGGGGGCTTGATTCATATGCAAAAAAGTAACAACCCAGATCGTCCTGCGCAGTCCACGCAGGCTGACCTGGACCGAAACTTTTTGCTATCAGTCAATTTTGTGCATGTCAAAGGACCAGTCTACCAAAGGATTGAGTCAGTTGTTGAACAAAATGGATTTTATGGATCTATAACTATGTGATGACTTACCTGGTATCATGCATTACAGGGATGCATTAATTTCCTTGTTGCAATGGCTCAATTGTAGCCGCCGACTTTTTCATGCCAACCCTAATCAGAAGGATTGATTCTGTTTATATTTTCTCAACCTCTTTCGACGAAAACAAAACAAAACAATCCATAAAACTCGGACAGATTTTTTCTTTTTCTTTTTTTCATTTAGGCTTGACTGAACAAGCGGACAATGTAGATCTAATATCAGACTGCACAATCTGTGCAGCTTGGACTAGTAGACTGAAACATTGTTGAAAACGACGCTTAACACTAAATCGCTGATACAGTTGTCTTGATGACTTTTTTTGTGGCAATAACAGTTAGACAAGTAGAACAGGGGTAGCTATAAAATTATACCAAATGTAGTAAAGGTATATACCTGTTCTACTTGTGTGAAAAACAGCACGAATTCATGGTTTTAAGCTGACCTTGGCCATGACCTTCGCGAGATACATAGAGGATATTTGTTTTTTTCGGTGAAAGATCGAAATTTATTTCATCGAGTGAACACCATCGGTAATATTTTCACGCCACTCGTGAAAATATTACCGATGGTGTTCACTCGATGAAATACATTTCGATCTTTCACCGAAAAAAACAAATATTCTATTTATTTCATGCTTTTAACCCTTTCTGGGAGGAGCTTTATCAAAATCCAGTACAGTTCTTTTCCGTTATTCCCCCGTAGCGTACCCCTCCCGCATGCTGTAGCAACGCATTACAATATTACGTCAAGCACGAGAAATGTAAGGTAAATGACGTCATATTTCCATCTGGTTGTGAGGCACGCGCATTTTTACCTAGGCAACAAGAACATGAAAATCGGTATTTTCACTGGTCGTACCCGTGTAATATCGAAAAATCTTTTCACTGCTATTTCTCGATATCCTACCGGAAAGCATGAAATAAAGACTAATAAATCTTTTCAGCCATAAACCAGTTCTGAATGCGATGACTTTTAAGTATAGGGTGTCTCTTCACTAAGATATAAGCGTGCCAGGGTCCGTATTCACCAACCCAGCATTCTTAAACACATTCTTAGTCTTTCGATACATTCTTAGTCTTTGTATCTGAGACTTTCTAAATTTAAAAGTAACACAACTTCTGATGTCTAAACCATTGGGTTTAGCAATACAGAAGTTGGGTTACTTTCAGATTTAGAAAATTCTGGAGAATAAGACTAAACTGTTTTTTAGAATGGTTGTTGAATACGGACCCAAGGTATCGTTATCAAGGCAGATATGTGGAATTTTGTCCGATCCCACCCTTTCCAGTAAATCTACGCCTAAACCTATAGAACTTGTTACGAGACAATTTTCGAGCCACTGGAAAGTGGTGCTTTTAATTCTAAAAGTATAATGACCTTGACAAACTCTAAGTTGAGAATTTCTAGATGATTTTAACTCAGTAGAATTAGTACCAATGCACTTGACTTCGTCAACTATATGCATGACTTCAACTCTTTAACAGAAAACAAATTATACTCTCAACTGATGAAATTTGAATTTGCCCTTAAAAACAGGACAAATAACATTGTATGAATAAGAATAAATGCCAATGAACAACATTTTGTCTTTCACCATGAGTAGTTATATATTTACCCTATCTGGCTAATTTTTTAATTTTTTGCTAATTTTTTAATTTTTTGACTAAATTTTTTATAAAATAAGCCAATTTGCCCATACGATTTTCTATGAAAATCTATTTCCTCATAATTCTAAAGAAAATAAATTTCATCATCAACGCATCGATTTATCCACTAACCAACGCATCAACTAATGGGCCCCATGTGTCAACGCAGGATAAGTCCATGCATGAGGGACCATCTAATTACTATATCCATTTTACCTTAAATTCAAAAATTACTTACTCATGTGTAGACATGAGGCATTTATCACATATACATAGATGCCCACAACTAAATGCTAAACCTAATATAGCATTTTTACATATGCAACATTCGTCCTCTGAAAATATTTTTTGTTTTTTATTATTATTTTCTTTTATCTGTGAATAACCTAACGTTAAACCATTTCCTTTAGTAAGAAGTTCAAATCCATACCAACTATAATCACAAAAATCTATATAACCACAACTTTTACCTTTTTTATTAAATAACTCTATATACTCTTTAATATCATCATAATGAGGGTGAATATCGTTTCTAAATGTTGTCATAGGATATATCGCATAATTAGTTGGAACCGGTTCTCTATCTTTATCTTCCATTATTTCAAACAAAGCATCTTTATAATCACCAATAAAATTATTACTTCTACAAAATGGTATTTCAATGATAGTATACATATTGTTACCTTTATAGCGATTAGGGTTTTCATTAAAAAGGCATTGGTCTGGCCAAACCATAAAAATAGTTGTGGTAAAATCAGATTCAACCAACTTTTGTTTACTATGTAAGTAATAATTGTATGGTATTAATTTCTTTAATATAACAATTGGGTCAAACATTTGTGATTTTAGTAAATTATCATTTAAAGTTATATATAATTTTTTATCTTTAACATACAATTTTGTCAAATAATGTTTATTTTTAATATGTTCTTTTAGGTTTTGTATAATTTTATAATCTATTTTATTTAGCACACCCATCTTGAAATATTTATTTATAATTCCATAGAAAAAATTCAAAAAATTTTATCCATTTCCTATATCACAATAAAGCAACATAGGAAATGTTAATTATCTAACATTTGATAAAAGATGACCTCCTTTCTTAATTTATTTATAATTTTTTTGAATTTCTAAAATTTTAAATTATAAAAAAGTAAGTATGTATAACTTACATGCAAATGAAGTTTTTTATGATGTGGTTGATATAATGCCACCTAAAATAAAAGTGTTAAATAGATTTACGTCTGAAGAATTACAAAACTTAGAAGATCATATTGAAAATAAATATAACGAAACACCTGTTTGTAATCATCAAGAAAGAAATGTATATATCCCTAGGATGTGTGGTAATGATTATGTTGAAACTTTACTAAATGCAAAAGCGATTATATATTATTGTTTTAGTAAAAAAATATACGAATATGGTAAAGGTGATTCAATCATGCAAGTTGGACTTTATAACAATACATCGCTGACAAAAAGAAGAGTAGGTATATTTTGGTGTAGTGTTGAAGATGATAATGAAGATTATTTACATAGATATTATAATTTAATACGAAATATGTCTGACGAGGATGCATTAACTCCTGAAGGATTAAATGTGGATGAAGAAGATTTTCATAAACTATCTCCATTTATTCAATTTAGAGAAATAATTCCTACAGAAAGTCAGTATGATTTTGAATTTGTGCCCGCAGAAGATGAAAGGAATCGACATATGGCTTTATCTAATGAAATTTCGCAAATAGTAATATCTTGTCTAAAAGGGTCAAATGGTTCAAAAACTTTTTATTTAGAATCTTGCGTTATATGTAGCGAAGATAAACCTAATGTATTATATTGCAATTGTGGTCATATACCAATATGTGAAAAATGTAATAAACATGCGACTGATAAATGTCCTATATGTAGAACAGAATCTTATATTAAAAGAATTTTGTAAAATATTTAAAATGAAGTTCATAAAATTATTTTCAAAGAAAAAAGATAAACCTATTAATAATGATATTATTAAAAAACAAATAATTAAACTAGATAGACGTATACAAGAATTAGAATTAATTATTTCTGGATTAATGGATATTTTAAGTGATATGAAGAAGTCTAAATAAATATATAATATATTTTTTATAATATATTATATATATTTACAAGTCTAATTCTATCAAAATAGATATATAAGCGTGTGTTACATTACGAGTATCTGTTCTCGAAATAAAGTTTACGATGTCACATTGTTTTACCTCCAACGCCTTCGGAAAAACCGTACAGCTACAAGTTTCATCCGCTTCTTTTTTAATAATAGAGTAATCAAGCGGCTCCGCTCCGTTTATTATTATACCAACATCTATCTCTTCTCCCTGTGCATTAGCATTATCTTTAACAACCGTTAAACTTCCTCTTATGATTCTACCTGGAGCACTCATACAATAACCCCCTAAACCATGCTTTCTACCTGAATTACCATTACCAAATGAAAACTCATAATTACCAGACCCTAATGGCCCGTTTTCTTCAGCCCACACGGTTATAATAGGTTTAGGGCCTATGAGAGAAGGAAGAGATACTTTTCTATCCACGTAGGATTTTGTCGCTAAATCTCTCTCTTCTACCGGGGTTGCCGCGTTTTTTATAGAAAAACCTTGAAGGTCTATGTCAGTCACCGCCATGAAACTCCCATCCGGATTTTTTATAATAGCTCCACCATTATCAACATAATTTTTATTGACAGCAGAGTCACGGGATACAGGATTTGGCAACCCATTAATCGAGTTACCATTCATATCTATTCCACCATCTATTGAATAGGAACCATCTTGTTTTCTCGTTAAAGCTTTTTCACCCGCGGTAGCTGCCTCAATAGCGGTATCCACGTAAAACTTATTAGAGGCTTGGTCGTGTCTCGTGGGGATTCCGAGATTGTTAATTACTCGCCCTCCCATTGAGATTGCATCATCTGCCTCATACCACCTTCCGTCTTTATAAACGAAGGCTCTATCAACATTATCCACATAATTTTTAGTAGCAGCTTCACCCGGTTCTGTTGGGTCCTTAATATTTCTTATCGGATTAAAACCCATATTTAAATATCCAGTAACGTGGTATCCACCGTTTTCATTCAACAACCCTGAGTTGGCGTCAACATAATCCTTAGTTGCAACATCATGAGAATTTACTGGATTACTAACCCTCGTTAATGTATTACCATTCATGTTTATAGAACCAGTAACAACAGTTGTTCCATCTTTGCGTAAAAAATTATTATTTATGTAAGCGAGTGACACACCATCACCGCTTGTTTTATCATCTTCCATTCTTCCAAATTTATCAACAGGCATTTTTTTATATAGTACTAAAAAAGTTTATTTAAAACATTTTGAAACTGATTACCTCTAGATAACTCTTTTAGAATGTACAAACATAAATGACCACAAAATACTTGCCCAGCTTGTTGTAATTGGTCAGTATTGTATTGTATTGGACTTTTTAAATAATCTCGAATTTCAATGGGTGGTTGTATGCCATAACTTTTAATTTTAGTTTTACCATTTTTATACCAAGCGACCCAATGTGTACCAGGTCCACCACTTTTATCAAAGTTTACTATACCACATTCTTTTTTACTCGGTTTTCTCGGTAATGTATCTGGTAAAAAAACTCCTCTAAAATAAGGAATCTTTAATCTTTTTACGGCACCCTCTAATTCGAAATTGTTCAACGGTTTATTCGGTAAAATTACATTTTCAATCGAAATATTTAACATTTTTTTAATAGTTAAATATTTCTAATATCTTTATTGTCAACCCATGAATTAAATTCATCAGGATAACCTTTCCACTTTACAAGAGATTTCTTTTTTCCTTTTTTAATAACCTTTTCTATCCTATACAGCTCTTGACTGGTTTTCTGCAGTTCAGGTTCATAAAAGGTACCTTGTATTTCTTCTCCATTAAAATCTTTAATTTTATATGTTATAGGTGATGTAAATTTTACTTCAGAAACTGTAAAAACCTCCTCAGTCCATCTTGTTGTATAACCTTTTTCAAAAGTCTTTTTCTTTTTAGTTATCCTTACTTTATCTCCAACGGAAAAATTAGGATTAGAGTCTCTTATTTCTAAATGTTCGGGGTAAAGATTTCTCCAAACTCTCGTTTCATTTTCTTTTTTACTAGCGTCTACCGGAGTCATCTTAATAGATGAATGCCTCATGTTATTATATTTTTTAACCAAATCCGGTAGCACATTGATGTAAACGTTTGTAGAGTTAGCGGAAAAATACTTCCACATTTTTTCTTTCATTGTTCTAATCCATCTCTCAACCACACTAGATTTTTCCTCATTTTCGGTAGAATATAATTCAACCAAGTCTTTTACATCTTTGTTATAAAACTCTTTACCCTTATCCACCCACATTTTTTCGGGTTTTCTCTCCTTAAAAATACTTTTTAATGCTATAGCAACAGATTTTCCCGTTTTGTCTTTTAATGGCACCAGATATCCATATTTAGAAAAGATATCAATGACAGCGAGAAGGTATTTAACACCACGATTAAACTTAGAAAATGTTTGCATGTCTACTAAATCCGCTGCCCATATCCTATCTATACCGTTTACTCTAACTCTCCTTTTCTTAAAATTTCTTTTTACGGGTTTATGTAATTCTTCCGCTAAATTTTTTTTTTTACTCCCATTCCAAATTTCATTTTCGTTCCAATGAGTCTACTTACCAAACCTCTTTCCATTTTTTCTCTAATACTAGGATTGTAAATCCCTTCTAACTCCGTTAACATATTCTTATCACACACTGCGTTTCTTGTAGCAGTATCATTGTGTTGAAGATAGCAAACATCATGATTATAAGCGGCTTTATCAACACGGTTTATAGGTTTACTCCATTCCTTCGGTGTTAAATCTGGATTGAGTCTTTTATTTAGTTTGGTACCTGGTCCTGTAAAGTTGTGCCCTGGTAGATGCATTTCAACGGGTAAATTATTTATAAATTTATTTAATATACTACTCCCGGTAGTTTTTTTTTTATAAATTGTGATTTAGTTATTCCACAAATAACACATTTACCCTGCATCATATTTCTTCCATTTTTAGAAACAGAATATTTTATATTATTCGTATCTGTATGTTTTTTACATTTAACGCAATACATCTTATTTTATATATAAAAAATAAAAGTATTTAAATAAAAATGGATATTATAAACTTATCATGGAATGAAGTAGTATCAAAGAGATTTAATCACTCCCTTTTACCGAGAAGTATTAGGGGTTTAATTATAGGAAAATCAGGATGTGGTAAAACTACTTTATTGTTAAACCTTTTACTCAGACCAGATTGGCTTGACTACAACGATTTGAGTGTTTTTGGAAAAAGTCTTTTTCAACCGGAATACCGAATACTAAAAAAGGCTTTTGAAGAGAAACTACCAAAAGAATATATCTTAAGGTTGTTTAACATACGTGATGAGATACAAGAAACAAACATTCCACCAACAGCTTTAGTTGAAGAATGGGTTAAAACGATTAAAAACAAATCGGATATAAATTGCAACTTCTTTGAAAATGCTAGTGATGTACCTGACCCGAGAGAGTTAAACTCAGGAAATAAAAATTTAATGATTTTCGATGATTTACTTTTAGAAAAGCAAAATAAATGTGAGTGTTACTACATTCGAGGAAGGCATAGTAATGTTGACTGCTTTTACCTCTCACAGAATTATTTTAGACTACCTAGACAAACTATTAGAGAAAACGCTAATTTTATTTGTCTTTTCCGACAAGACCTAAAAAACCTTAATCATATTTATAGCGACCACATAGGTGAAGATATGTCTAAGGATGAGTTTAGAAAGTTTTGTCAAAAGGCGTGGGAAAGACCACATGGTTTTGCTATCATTGACTTAACCAGTAAAAAACATGATTGAAAGTATAGAAACGGTTTTGATAATTTTTACATGCCTAAATCGATATAAAAAATATTTAAATATTATAAAATGGAAAAACTTTTAGAACAAATTGTAAAAAATACGAGCAGCAAAACATCATTTCAAATCATAGTAAGCGACAACAAAACACGTTTTAGAACGAGGTTTAATCCTCCAATTCGACTGGAAAAGGATAAAGTATATGAAATAGCTCTGGTAAACCTTGAAACTTACTACTCTTTTCCAAACATTGATAAAACGAACGACACATTCGTTTATTCTCCAGACAATGGCACCACATGGATTAAAATAAAAATACCTGAAGGAAGTTATGACTTTTCTAGCATTAATGACTTCATTCAACAGGAAATGAGAAAAAATGGTCATTACGATGAAGTTAATGAAGAGTATCCTATTAACATTTCTGCAAACACCAATACTCTAAAGTCTATTATTACCTTAGAAGATGGTTATCAAGTAGATTTTAATCAACCAAGCTCCATTGCCAAAGTATTAGGATTTACTCGCGCTAAATATACGCAAGGATTTCACGAGTCAGAGAATGTAGTAAACATTCTTAGAATAAATAGTTTGCTCGTTAACATAGATATTATCTCAGGAAGTTACGTTAATGGTTCAACAAAAAATACTATTTACTCCTTTTTCCCGGATGTTGCACCTGGATATAAGATAATTGAGTCACCAGTTAATTTAGTATACTTACCAATAACGTTAAATGAAATACATGACCTAAATGTAAATATTACTGACCAAGATGGTAATTTACTAAATCTTAGAGGTGAAAATTTAACGATTAGGTTTCATATTAGAGAAGCTAGATGAGCTAAATAAAAAAATATTTGTATATAAAATGACGAGTTACACTAATGTTAAAGTAAATATATCTGAAGGACAAAAGCAAAAGCTTCAATATGCTGTTAAAGCTGGTTGCCCAGTAAGTATTCGTTTAGGTCATGAAGATTTACATGGTAATGATGTTTTAGCAATTACCAATTCACAAGCAAAGAAAATGGCTAAAGCCTATGAGGATGGTGTGGGTATAACTATTAAAATGACTGCGAGACAACTTAAACATAACATGAAAATAGAAGGGGGTTTTCTCGGAATGTTAGCCGGGTTGGCTGCTAGAGCTTTACCGATGCTTGCAAAAACCGTTTTACCAGCTTTAGGTGTTGGTGCTCTTTCTGGATTAGCTCAAACAGGTGTTCAAAAAGCTATGGGGTCAGGTCTTTACCTTAAAAAAGGAGGATGCGTTTGTCAAGTTGAAACTGATGGAAGTGGATTATACTTAAAACCATACAAAGGTAAAGGATTAGCTTCCGTTGGTGATGGGTTGTATTTAAAGCAAGGAGGAAAAATGTATGATGGAAAAGGACTTTTACTTGGACCTAATAGTCCATTTGCTAATATCCCTATCCTAGGAGCTATATTATAAATATTATTTACAATAAATAAAAATGGATATACATAAATTTGGTATAAAACCTAATATTACTACCCAACATAAAACTATATTTTGGAAACCTCATTTACATGGAGTAAAATATCCTCCCTTAAAGCAAGATTCTCTAAAATGGAAAATATATTCACAAGTAACTATCAAGATTCCTCCTCATGATGGTATGAGAGTTCCGCTAGGATTTGGTTATATAACTACACAAGGAGTTGTAGTGATATCTATTAGTAATAAATGGAAATATGGTTTAACCATTTTTAATGGTGCACATCTTGATAATGACGTTAATGATATCTTAGTCTACATTTATAATTTCTCACAAAAACCAATCGAAATACCTGAGGGAGAGTTATTCTGCTATCTAAAATATTTAGCATAAAAAAAATTATTATATTAATAAAATGTCAGATACAAATCAGGAACACCCTAATAAAATATATCCTATATTACCTAAAGAACGAGGTACCGCAAGCGCCCCGCCTATTGAAATGGAAGCAATGGATAATGGTCATTCTTATAGGCTTCAAAAAATATCGGAAGTACAAAATTTTCTCAAGAAGGAAATAAATGAAAGGGAAAGATTGAATAAAAAATATGCTAGAATGGCTAAAGTAGTTGATAATGTTGAAGGAGGATTGGTTATTGTTTCATTAGCATTGGGAGGAGCAGGTGTTATTTTGCTTTCAACTGTTGCAGCGGCACCCATTGCTGTAGGTTTGGAAGCTGCTGCTGGTGTAATAGGTCTTTCTTCATTGGTTAGTAAAATATTTGTTAGGAAAACTACTACTAAAGCTGAAAAGCATTTAAAAATTCAAACTCTTGCTGCTGCTAAGCTTAATACTATAGATAATCATGTATCAAAAGCTTTAATGGATAATCATATATCTGATGATGAGTTTAAGTTGATAATGGATGAAATGGGTAAATATGAAGAAATGAAAAGTGAAATTAGAAGTAAGTTTAAAAAGAAGATGACAACAGAAGATAAGGAAAGTTTGATTGAGAAAGGGAGGCAAGAAGCGAGGGATTCCTTTCGGAGGCTCGTTGAAAACAAACATAGTGGAGAACTTTCGTATTAAGTTTCCTAAATTTAGGTGTAAGTGTATGTGTGAAATTGATAACACGTAAAATCTATGATAAAATCTATGATAAAATCTATGATAAAATCTACGTTAAAAAAATATGTTGCTAATTAAAAATGTCATTTCTAAAAATAACTGACCCTGCAAAAAGAGACTTAATTGTAAAAGAGTATCTCGAAACGAGAAAGAAGATTCGGGATAATCTACTAGCAGAGAGAACGGGGGAGAAAGAATTGCAAACCGATTTGTCAAAGTTTTTTAAACCTATAACGGAAACGCAAAAAGCTACAACAAAGGAGATTACAGAGGGACTTAAACCTATTAAAGAAGGTGTAGAAAAATTACCAGAAGCTATTACTTTTCCAGCATTTCCATCTATCACAGCTTATGATAAACCAGAATCAATGACAGATGAAGACGCTGAACTGCTTAGGCAGGCTATAAAAGATTTGAGAACAGCAGAAACAGAAGCAGGAGTAGAAGAATATCCAGTTTTTGTTGGACCACTCGCGAAGAAGTACCTAAGAAAGTTTGCTACTAAGTCTGAAGCTGATACAACGTATGGGTTATATGACAAAAACGGTAAATTTTATATTGGCAACACACCAGTTGGCATTTTCGACGATGATATTGTAGCTGGTAATAATTATTATGAAGGCACACCTGGTTTATGGGAATTACTCGTGTCTAAAATGCCAGACAAAAATATTTATAATGATGAGGATTATGAAAATTATAAGGAGATAATGATAAACACCAATACCCTCTATCGTAATAATGACCCAAAAACTAATTCTCCAAAAAGTGGTAAATCATATAAATGGAAAAACATGCTTTCCAACTTTTGGTATAATATGAGATTATCCGGAAAAGGAATTGTTATCCCATCTGACCCTAACGCATTAATAGAAAGACTAGACCTGTTGATGGCAAGTAAAGAAGCAGGTAATACAGGTGTAAGAAACGAATTAGTAAGCATTTGTGACGAATTAAAAAGACAAGGTGTTTTAAATTCACACGCTTATAAAAATTTAATGTCTATACTATAAAAAAGATGATAATCACTAAGAAACACGGATTTAAAAAAAGGTATTCATACGGTGGTGCCGGAATCTTTGATAGTATTGCTAACTTTTTAGCGAGGCTTTTTACTAGTAGTACAGCTAAACAAATTGCGTCTTCTGCCCTTGATGTAGGAAAGAGTGTAGCTAAGGAAGGAGCAAAGAAAGCTTTAGAGGTTGGAAAAAGTGCGGCTGTAGAAGCAGGAAAAAAATTAGTTACAAAAGCTTTAACACCAAAATCGAAGCAAATTTTACAAAAATATAATGATACTCCTAAAACGCAAAACATTAGCACATTAATAGATGGAAGTGCCATTGCTATTCAAGACTTAGTTAAAAGATTAAACAGTGGAGCGGGTATTAAAACAGTATGAATAAGTTAAGAAAATTATATTCATTATATAAAAAGAATGTTAAATTTTAATCGTGTAGATTATGAAAAATATAATACTGCTACTATTGAAATAGTAGGCGCTTCTTTAAACATACAAGATTGTGAAATCCTCGAAATTAATAAAACGAAATATGGTTATAAAAAAGCTGTTGTGAAGTTATCTCCTGAAAAGGTAATCAAGATGAAAGAGATTGAGGAAAAGGTGAATAAATATTTAAAAAATTGGGGTATACCTGAAATAACACTTGTATACGGTAATAGAGTTTATCCTAAAACTAATCTGGATACCGCAAAAAGCATTAAACTTCGAGGTGTGTTTGTTAATGATAATAATAAGTCTTTTCCCCAGCTTTGGTTTGAACAATTATAATTTTTATCTCATTTAAAAATTATAATCGCTATTATAAAATGGACATTTTAAAAATCACCGAACCAATTTTAAAAGATGATAGTATTGCTGAGTATGAACACCATGAGTATGAACCAATCACTGGCACCAATCTCAACACCCCAGGAACAGAAATTAGGATTAACATTGAGACTCAAGATATTTTTACTCATCCTAGTGAAAGTTATTTACTTATTATAGGCGAATTAGTAAGAAGTGATACTGGAGCAGTTTATGATGCTAACACTAATATTTCTTTAACAAACAATGGTCTCATGTATCTTTTTAAAAATATTAAGTATCAACTTTCGGGTATGGAGATTGAATCTGTATTGAATCCTGGTCAGGCTACTACAATGCTTGGTTTGTTAAAATATCCGGATGATTTCTCTAAATCACAAGGGTTAAATCAATTGTGGTATAAAGATACAGCAGCTAACGCGGGTGCCGGAAACACTGGTTTTATTGTAAGAAGAAATTATATTATTAATGACCCTCTTCCAAGAGGTACCTTTAGCTTCAGAGTTCCATTAAAACATATATTTGGTTTTTGTGATGATTATGATAAGATATTGTATGGAATGAAGCAAACTCTCACATTAACGAGAAATGAAGATAATGATGCGGTCTTTCGAGATGGTGCTGCTCCTGCTGATGGTAGAATTAATTTACTTAGAGTATCTTGGTTTATGCCACACGTGCTACCTGCAGATGAAGAGAAAATGCAACTTTATAAAATTATCGAGAAAAAAGAAAAAATACCGGTTGGATATAGAATGAGACAGTGTGACTCTATTGCGGTTCCCGAGTCAACATCATTTACCTGGAGACTTGCTGTCAAATCATCACCTGAAGTGCCACGTTTTATCATTGTTGGTTTTCAAACTGGTAAAAACGGTGACCAACAACAAAATCCAGCCATATTTGACCATAGAAACGTTAAAAACATTTATGTTACGTTAAATTCTACTAGATATCCCGCTGTTGATTATAATCTCAGTTTTACCGCAAACCAATTTAGTAGAGTGTATGGTGACGCTTCTCTATTTAGGTCTAAGTTTTATAACATGAATGAAATGGTGTCAAACCCTAACATTACTCCCTCAGATTATAAAACCCTTTATCCCTTGTTTTTGTTTGATGTTTCCAAACAGAGTGAGAGATTAAAATACTCTGTCACTGATATCCAAATCAAAACATATTTTACTGAAAATGTGCTTGCGAATACAGAGGCATATGCTGTTATTATTAGTGATAGGTTAATTAACTTCCAGTCTGATGGAAATAAAATGAGTGTAGTGTATTAAGATTTTTTTCCTATATAAAAAATGATAAAGGTTATAGATTTAAAAAAAATTCTTAAAGAAAATAATATAAATTTTTACTCATACTGGGATAAAAAACGTTTAGTTGAGTTAGTGAAAGAACATGGATTGTTTCCGAGTGAATCACCTAAAAAAGAAAAAAGCAAAGACTCTAAGTTTGATAGATTACATACTATTATGAAAAATCCTAAGAAAGTTAGTTTAGAGGATGTTGAAACTGGAGAAATAAAAACCTTTCCATCAATTTATAAGGCAGGTCAATTTATAGACCGCAGTCCACAAACGATTGAGAATTGGAATGGAAGGGTTTGGAAAGATAAATATAGGATTAACATCTATTAATTTTCCAAACTTGCCAACCTACTTTGTTTATTGTTTTTTTATTTAAATCTGGTTTGATACCATTACAAACAAGTTTTTTAATTATCTCATATTTAGGTATATGTTTTATTCCTCTTTCATAATGTTTTCTAGGTACCAATCTTTCACATAATTCTACTAATTCAGATTTAGTATATCTTTTCATAAATTCTTCTTCATCGCACATTTTATATATATATATTAATAAGATTAATATATATATAATTTCATATTTTTTGATGATAGGTTAAGAAAATTACATTTACTTTATAAAATGAGTTGGCTTAGTAGGATATCAAATATTGCTCAAAGAGCTGTATCAAATGTTGGGAGGGCCGTAACGAATGTTATACCTCAATCAATCCAACGTAGAATCAATAATTTCACTAATTGGTTAACTGGTAATGTGGAAGAAGAACAACTACCACAAGTTTTTGATGAAATTGTTCAGAATGTTAGACAAAATTACCCTCCAAGACAACCGTTTGAGATTAGAGCTTCTCAATCCGCATTTAGAGAGTATGCTAGTCAATATGTTATAGAGGGTAGAGAAAATTATAACCCACAAAGATTTTTCACAGAAACGTGGACGCCTCTTATAAATACTCTTCGAAATAATTTACAAACAAAGGTAAAACTTGTACTTAGGTGTAAATTAAGGTTAATGACAGATATTGACATGGGCCCCGTGGAACGTGCTTTTCATAGTAGTCAACATTTAAATTTAAACAGGGGAGAAATAGAGGATTTATTGAATACAATGATAGATGAAGTTTTAGAAAATTTAGCTAAGTTCCAAAGAGAAGGTAGTGGTTGGACTTTTGAAAGTATAGTGCGGTTAGAACTACATACAGCTACTTATGTTCCTTTAAGAGCTAATGGTTGGTTACCTTTGCCAAAATGGATTGCTAACAAAAAAGCAGTTATCAATATGAAAAATAAAGATGACAAATGCTTTTTATGGTGTGTTTTAAGAGGTTTAAATCCAAAAGAGCATAATGCAGAGATAGTTGACAAGGCTTTACAAAAGAAGGAAAGTAGTTTAAACATGGAGGGAATAGAGAGTCCTGTTTCGTTTAAGGGTATCGATAAGTTTGAAAAACAAAATCCTGAAATTAGTGTAAACGTATATGGATATAAGGAATATATTTATCCTCTTAGGATTACAAAATGTGAAAAAAGTAAACATGTTGACCTTCTTTTTATTAAAAATGAGGAAAACATGCACTACGCTCTCATAAAAAAATTTAATAGTTTAGTGAGAAAACAAGTAAGTGGTAATGGTGGTATAGAATATTGCAAACAATGTATGAATCACTTTGGTAGTATAGAACTTTTGGAAAAACATAAAAAATACTGTAACGAACACGAACCTATTACTTTAGAAATGCCAAAACCAGATACCTGGTTAGCTTTTGAAAACCATTCTAGAAAACTTGAGGTTCCCTTTGTTGTATACGCTGATTTTGAAAGTGTTTTGGAACCAATACACACATGCCAACCAAACCCAGAAAAAAGTTATACTATACAACATCAAAAGCATGTACCTTGTAGTTTTTACTATATTATAAAATGTTTTGACGATGCTGTGTGTGCTCCTATAAAAAGAAGTTATGTTGGAGAAAATGCTGAGGAAGTTTTTATAAACTGGTTGAAAGATGATATACGGGAAATTCATCAACAATATCACCAAAACCTAAAACCTATTGAAATTACGAGAGAGGAAGAAATAAAACATAATCACCAAACACACTGTTGGATTTGTGGTGGAAAGTTTAATCATGCTAATTATAGAGTAAGAGACCATTGTCATTTTACGGGTAAATATAGAGGTGCCGCACACAATGAATGCAATCTAAAGGCTAAAAATCCTAACTTCACACCTGTATACCTTCATAATCTTAGTGGATATGACGCTCATCTTTTTATTAAATGTCTTGGCAAATCTGAAGGGAAGATTGATTGTATTCCAAATAATGAAGAGAAATATATTAGTTTTAGTAAAGATATTTGGGTTGGAAAAAATATAAACCATAAAATTAGATTTCTTGATAGCTTTAAGTTTATGAGTTCTAGTTTAGATAAGCTTTCGAGTAACTTAGAAGAAAGCCAATTAAAAATTTTATCGAGATATTTCACTAAGAATCTCCTACCATTAGTTAGGAGAAAAGGAGTCTTTCCTTATGAGTACCTAGATTCATTTGATAAACTTAAAGAAGAGAAATTACCACCTAAAGAAGCATTTTACTCAAGTTTAAACAAAGAAGGAATTAGTGATGAAGATTATGCTCATGCGCAAAAGGTTTGGAAAACTTTTAACATGAAAACGTTGAAGGATTACTTAGAACTTTACAATAAAATAGATGTATTGCTTTTAGCGGATGTTTTCGAAAACTTTAGAGATGTTTGTCGTGAAAACTATAATTTAGACCCTAGTTGGTATTATACAGCTCCTGGTTTAGCTTGGGATGCAGCATTAAAAATAACGAGAGTAAACCTAGAGCTTTTATCTAATCCTGATATGCTTTTAATGGTTGAAAAGGGTATCAGAGGTGGTGTTAGTATGTGTAGTAAAAGATATGCAAAAGCAAATAATGAGGATATGGGTGAATTATATGACTCTAGTAAACCATCAAAATATTTATTATATATAGATGCAAACAGTCTTTACCCTTGGGCAATGAGTCACCCTCTTCCTACTCATGGTTTTAAATGGATGACAAATAAAGAATTAGAAATTTGGCAAAAAATCCCATGTATATTAGAAGTAGATTTAGAATATCCTAAAGAATTACACGATTTACACAATGACTTTCCTTTAGCGCCTGAACGTTTAAAAATAGAAAAAGTAGAAAAACTTATTCCAAACTTAAATAATAAAGAAAATTACATTATTCATCATGAAACTTTAAAAACATGCGTTGATTTAGGTTTAAAAATTACTAAAATACATCGAGGAATTAAGTTTGAGGAAAGCCCGTGGCTTAAATCATATATTGATACAAACATTGAACTAAGAAAAGCGGCTAAAAATAATTTCGAAAAAGATTTTTTTCAATTAATGAATAATTCAGTCTTTGGTAAGACTATGGAAAACTTGAGAAATAGAGTAACGATAGAACTGGTTTCTAGTGAAGAGCGTTATAAAAAATTAGTAGCAAAACCAAACTATAACCACACAACAATATTCGATGAAAACCTAACAGCGGTACACATGAAAAACACTAAGTTAAAATATAATAAACCTATTTACTCAGGATTAGGCATCTTAGATGTTAGTAAAACGCATATGCAAAAAACTTATTATAATTACTTTAAAGCTAAGTATGGTGAAAAGGTTAGAATGTGTTATACTGATACAGATAGTTTCATCCTTGAGATAGAAACTGAAAATTTATATAAGGATATGGAGAAAGATGTGTTTGAAATGTTTGATACAAGCAATTATCCTAAAGACCATTTCTTAAAAAATGATTGTAATGCTAGAGTAGTTGGAATGTTTAAAGATGAGTTAGGTGGTAAAATTATGACTGAGTTTGTTGGTCTAGGAGCAAAAATGTATGCTTATAAAACTTTAGATGGTAAGGAAGATAAAAGATGTAAAGGTGTTAAAAAAGCGGTTATCAAGAAAGAAATAAACTTTAATAATTATAAAGAGTGTTTACTTACAGAAAAGGACCAGTATAGAAAGATGACTGTTTTAAGAAGTAGGGGTCATAATATGTATACTGAAGAGTTAAACAAAAAAGCGTTAGGGTCAAGTGATGATAAAAGGTTTGTTTTGAAAGACAAGATTGATACTTTAGCTTGGGGGCATTATAAAATATAATTTAATTTTACGGATTAAATTATATTTATAAAAAAAACTTTCTTAATTTAAAAACAAAATATTTTTAATTACCTTATTTTTTAGATCATGTATATCTTCTACATATGTTACATTATTTTTTTTTATTTCTTTAATGCGTGGAGGATATCTTATTGATTCTTGTTTTTCAAACTTATCAAAAGTATGTGTCACATAGTTGTATATTAATTGGTTTTTAGTTAATTTCTTATCTAATTTAATTCCTAAAAATACATTAACTTCGTTTCTTAAATCTTTTTTAGAAGTATTTTTTCTCATATGAATTTGAGAAAGAATTTGCAGTTTGATATCTCCATATTGATTGATTTTAGGATCTATAGAATCTAAAATACTATTTGCATAATTAGCTAAAAGTATAGCAAATCTCGCTAATGATTCTTTATCTGAAATTAAGTTTTTAAATTTATCTTTAGCTATATCCATATTTAACAAATTTTCTTCCATGTTATCTATAGACTTGATTAAACTTTTATTTTTATCTAAGTTTAACTCTTTTAAAAACTCTTTTAACGGTTCCATTTTGAATTAATTTATAACTTAAAATTTTAGAAATTCAAAAAATTTTTTTTTCATTTTTGAATTTAAGGTAAAATGGATATAGTAATTAGATGGTCCCTCATGCATGGACTTATCCTGCGTTGACACATGGGGCCCATTAGTTGATGCGTTGGTTAGTGGATAAATCGATGCGTTGATGATGAAATTTATTTTCTTTAGAATTATGAGGAAATAGATTTTCATAGAAAATCGTATGGGCAAATTGGCTTATTTTATAAAAAATTTAGTCAAAAAATTAAAAAATTAGCAAAAAATTAAAAAATTAGCCAGATAGGGTAAATATATAACTACTACCATGTTTTCAACAGGACTCCCTCTTACGATGATTAAGCACTTGGTCATTTGGTAACAAATACGAGAAATGTGGATTGTTAAGGATATCATAACTCATACAAGTTGCTTGATAGACGTCTGTTCTTCCGGCAACAGCACATACATGTAAGTTACGGTGACCCTTGCACCTATCGATCTGTTCCTAGAATTTCTTAATTAGGCTAACTAGTGCTTCAACAAAACACTCAAATGAGACCCAGTTCGTTTTCAGTGGGAAAAAAAAAAACTAGTATAATGGTTTCACGCCTGCAAAATGATGCCAAACAGCCGTTTGTATTAACTTTCTGAAGATTTTGTTTTTACATTTTCCCGTAACGTCTCTACAGCCATCTACACTGTATGAATTACAGTAACGTTACATAAAGGTATTAGCCAAAGTACGCATAATGATGTTCAACACTGGACATTTTATCTCCACACCTAATCTGTTTACCTTTTACTTGTTTGAACAAAGTATTAAAGCAACTACAAATACTAAACCCAAAGCGTCAATCAAGATACATCCAGAGAAAAATCAACTTATGTAAGCCCCTTATCTCAGGAAAATATTCGTTTTTAAACCATGATAGTGTGCAAGCGCTTAAAGCTTAATTGGAACAAAAGATGATATTGTGATGGGGACCTATGTACCGCGTTCTGCATCTATAATTATTGTAATAATGAATTTACTGTACGAAGCTCTGGTAGCAGGATGCTAGTAACTTAGCAAGCTCCCATAGAACAGGATGCGACTTTGGAAATAGCCACACCGGAACACGGGTAAGAGTAAATAATCCCTTATGAATCGGTCACGTCTCTGTTTGAATGGGTTGTCAACATGACAGAGATGAAACGCGAGCGAGGTCGACATGTTTACTTTAACCTTTATCGAGTGAAAAAAAATGATTTGTTCAATTTGAAAGCGCTTACAGACGACAAATTAAATGTGGCTGAAATGGTGAAATTTACCTGTTACTTGGAAGAACACATGGTTGGGAAAAAGAGAAAGGCTACCAGCGTTTTCTGCTTTTCCCACAATGTTTTCAAAGCCTGTTTGTTTAAGGACGTCAAAATGCGGGACTATTCGATGGTTAAGGGTTGAAGGTAAACCTGTTCTGAAAGTCATAGAAGTAGAACGGGTGTTTCGCAATCGTCATAGCTGGACAGACACGCCCACCCTCACCCAAAAAAGGTTCCAAAGCTCCGACTGAGTGATTGGAGTTACATGCCAAGGGGAGCAAACATCATCAGTACTGTTTGGGACCAAATTTCCCAACGCAATCAGTCAGTTTCTCTCTCTCTCCCTCTCTTTAGTATTCACATCTCGTATATACTAGAGACTTCCCATGATTTTGCTCTGTTACAGGTTTTTATAACATACACATACTACGAGTATAATGCATTTTTAATGCCTCTGAGTGGACAGGTTTTTGAAAACATTATTGATAAGAAACAATTACTTGTTACATGTTTCAACTCCTGCGACGTGTTCTATAATCATTGGAAAGAAACCTCTGTCTAGGTTTGCTGGTTTGCTTCATGTGCCTTAGTTGAGTTTTCAATTATGTAGACTAAATACCACGAAATTCCATCCCCACTAATGCTCTGGTGGGATGTTGAATCCGGGTAATTAAATGTCGGGCAATTCATGCAAGGTTTGGTTCGTAATACTGTTACAATAAACGAGCAAACATTAAAATCAATCAAAATCGCTGCAATCGTGAACGCAATTTTATCTTTTCTCAATAAATGATCCAGCTTTGTTGTATTCCTACATACATAAAGGCAATACATTGTCCGGTCTGGGAGTTGATATTCGTATTTGCTCATGGTCAAAATCAGATCGGGCCTGGGAAAACATTTCCATCGTTTGCTAGCTTTTTTTCAGCAAATACTTTAGAATCACGAGAATGCAAAATAGAATTCTGTAGAATCTAGCCCTAGGTTAAGTAAAGCCTGACATCAGTGCGTGTGTCAAAGACGAAATGTTAATTAAGAAAGTAGTTGAAGAAGTACATCATAGATCCTAGCTACTCTCGATTAAACGGTATATTTGAAGAATAAACCATCTTTTGTCAAAATTTCTCAACAAGTGTTTGCCTTAACCCTTTACAAGGCGACAAAATTTTAGACTCCATCAAATTAAAAGCATTTGCAAACAAAAAATTAAACAGGATGGCTACAGTAATGGTAAGTGGGTCCTTAAAGGGTAGAAAACATTGTTGATAAAGGAGAATATGCTGGTTACCAGCATTAGCTTCTTTTTCCACACTGTTTCTCCTCAAGGTCGTTAAAAACCGAGATTGTTTTGGTAAAGCATTAAGTATTACATTACGTTTCAAGTCACGAACCGACTTATAAAAGGTGTGTTCGTGGGAATTCGTTCAACGTACAAATATCTACGTACTTATTATTTTTTTTCAATTTTCCTTTCGCAAAGAGGTTCGAGTTTCAAGTTAACTCATTACCGCGCAATCCCCAGTTTTAACGACCTTAACAAAGAAAGCTTTTGAAAACATAGTGGGAAAGGAGAAAATGCTGGTTACCAGCATTTTCTCCTTTTCCCACTATGTTTTTTACCCCATCAAAAAACAAATTCCATCATTTGAACCGCAGTTAAATTTTCGTCTGCAAATGCTTTAAACTTGGACCAGTCTGTTTTGTCGTTTGGTAAAGGGTTAAGTGTGAGGAAGTCGCTAAAAAAATAATGACATCGAAGCCAATGTGTGTCAAATCTGAATTTAATGACAAAGAACACTTCTAGTTGCTTATTGATAGAAGAAAATTTAAACCCTATACGCCCAGACGAAAATAAAATATGAATTCTTCAAAACTGACAGGATTTGCAGACGACATATCAATTACGCTTCAATGATGGAACACGTCTTTGAAATGGTAGAAAACATTCGGAAAAAGGAGAAAGTCTTGGTTACCAGCTTTGTCTTCCTGTTTTCTTCCACAATTTTTTCAAATGTGTTTTTCGTAAGGTTCGTTAAAACTCGGGACTGTTTAGTAAAGGGTTGAGATGATTACATCTACACTTCCTTCACAGTAGAATTTAATCTATGTATGATGAATAGAAAAACACCCACGATGTTATAGTATCAAGGGTAAGGTTGACCTATTTGATATATTTAACTTATATTTAACGAAAGTTCATTTCGTCCCGATAAAACACAACCAAAACTACTACAGACACTTAACCATTGAGAAGCAATGCGTGACTCATTGCAATTTTGAGGACAATGTAGATCAAAATCAGACTGCGCAGCACGTACTGTCTGATCTTGGATTTACGAAGTTCAATATGGACAGATTTTTCTAGTGAAAAGAAGTTCGAAATCTCAATTTGGTTTGGACTTAAACAATTGCTTAGAAAATGCCACTTCTTCTTATTTAGCAGTTTAATTAAGGCTTGAGTTTGAAATGCTTTACTGTCTCAGCGCAGAATTAATGAGCCGTGCTCTGGCAAAAGGGGGCTTAATGCATCTCTGTTATACTTGATACCTGCCAAAGTCATAACATAATTATGGATCCATAGGAGCCACTTTTTTCAATAACCGACTTAATCATAGGGTAGATTGGTCCTTTGACAAACAGAAAATTGACTAGTAGGGAAAAGTTTCGGCCCAGGTCAGCCTGCGCGGACTGCGCAGGCTGGTCTGGGTCGATACTTTTCGCAGATGTATGAAGCCCCCTTTTCACAGAGCATGGCTCAAATAAAAGAGAAACTCAACCTCTTTCGACGGCTGAAAATACAATCAATCCACTGAAACTGAGACAGACTTGGAGATAAAAGTTTTATCTTATAGATCCGGGATCTGACGGTACATTCTGCGTTGTCTTTGACCACGTTCTATCGACCTTTCTTAACCGTTAGGCTGCTAAACGCGACTCACAGACCTTTTTCGGACAGTGTAGATCAAGATTGGAGTGCACAGAACGTGCAGCCTGATCTTTGATCTGCACTGTCCGATAAGGTAACATTCCCCCCACAGATAACTTTGAAATAATATTTAGATTATTATTACCGATTTGAAAGTTTCAATTACTTTCTTTAGCAGGTTAAGAGTTAAAAAGTTCCAAATCTACTTATTTGATTTCACTGAGACGTGGTAATCAGCATTTTCTCCTTTCCCCACAATGCTTTCAACCTTACAATAAAAAAATCCCATTGTATGAGCCACGTGTAGTTTATTGTGTTCGAATGCTTTCCATGTGGATGAGTCTAACTTATGTGGTCTGTCAAAGAGATTAACGAAATGAACACACTTACCGGGTGACGTTTTCGGATGACATAGTTCTTCCAAAACAAACTGCCCAGCTGTCGCAGGGTCCTCATGCTTCGGATCAGTTCTTTTTTACTTGTCGCGTGTGTTACTGGATACCTGGAAAGGGGAAAAAAAAAGGGATAAAATTCATTAGAAAAAAAAAATTATTTACATTCGAAATTACAACCCTTTAGTTGTTGAAGACAACATTGTTTGCCCTAGCGGATAGCATCGATTTCTACCTAAGAAGACCTGTGGATCTAACTAGCTTCTTTCGCATTTTCCTACAATTAATCCTGTCTATTCAATGAAAGACCCCATTCTTTAAGCCACAGTTAATTTGTCGTATGTGGATGGTTTGAAGATGGGCGACTCTAAAATTTTGCCGTCTGGTATAGAGTGAACACCAATAACACAACAGCTTAAGTAGTATAATGAGACATATTGAAACGATATGTCTTGATTGTATGGACACGACAGAAAACGTCTTGATTGTATGGACACGACAGAAAACGTCTTGATTGTATGGACACGACAGAAAACGTCTTGATTGTATGGACACGACAGAAAACGTCTTGATTGTATGGACACGACAGAAAACGTCTTGATTGTATGGACACGACAGAAAACGTCTTGATTGTATGGACACGACAGAAAACGTCTTGATTGTATGGACACGACAGAAAACGTCTTGATTGTATGGACACGACAGAAAACGTCTTGATTGTATGGACACGACAGAAAACGTCTGGGAAAAGGAGTACATGTAAATGCTTGTAACGAGCATTTTCCTGTTTTTTTTTATATATATACATAATTTATTATATGAGCCATGCTCTGTGAAAAGTGGGCTTAATGCGTCTGCGAAAAGTATCGACCAATGTCAGCCTGCGCAGTCCGCGCACAGGCTGACACGAGTCGAAACTTTTTGCTATTTGTAAATTATCTGCACGTCAAAGGACCATTTTACCCCGAGATCAAGATGATTACTAGACCAAATGGATTTTATGGATCAATAATTATGTGATGACTTGCTCGGTATAGTGCATCGCGGAGACGCATTTAGTCCCCTTTTCACAGAGCACTGCTCATATATCTTTTACAGAGGTCTGCCGTAGGTACGCAAAAAAAAAAAATGTATTTAGACTGCGATGGGTTAGGTACATACCGCACAATATTTATTCTAATCCACTTTAGTTTAAAAAAAACAACAAGTGCATTGTATAAGAAAAATAAAGAATTAATACCAAATTTAATCCCAATGTAACACACTAAAACAACTTTCACTCCCTTTAAAGTTTCACACGAGGCTATATAATGTTATCAAGGTCAGTATATTGTGCACGTTAACCCATTACCTCACAATCCCTAATTTTAACGACGCTGACAGAGAAGACTTTTGAAAACACTGTGAGAAAAGGAGAAAATGCTGATAACCAGCATTTTCTCCTTTTCCCACATTGTTTTCAATCCTATTACATACAGAACTCATCATTTGACCTACAATTAATTTGTCGTCTGCAAAATCTTTCATTTTGGACGAGTTTAAAATTTTGTTGTTTGGTAAAGAGCTAACTCATTACCTCCTGAACCGAATGTGCAGCAGACGACTCTAAAAGCGCCCTGGTTTAAAGGGGATAATCAAAATAAATTAGGCTACCATTACCAACTGCCTGTCAAGAAATTGTGGGAAAATGAGAAATTGTTCATGGAGGGGAATTTAAACCTTTTTCCCAACAGTGTTTTAAATAGCGGTTTGCTGCAAAAAAAAAAAGTTGCAAAAATAGTATGAGTCAGTTACTTACTTAACGCTATACCAAACAATTCCCAATTTTAACGACCCTGAGGAATATGACATTTTGAAAACACTTTGGGTAAAATAGAAAAGGCTGGTGACCAGCATTTTCTCCTTTAGCCAAAATGTTTTCTGTTCTTTTCAAGACAAATTTAAAGGTCTGATTAACATTTAATCCCGAGGATGCTATGTGCGACTCACTGACCTTTTGCAGACAGTGTAGATTAAGATCAGATTGCACAGAACGTGCAGTCTGATCTTGGATCTACACTATCTGGTAAGAAGATGTTTTTTCCTAAAAAAAAAAAATACCCTTTGAAATAGCAAAATCTGGGCTCCTACTATCGGCTCGAAAGTTTCATTTCACTTTCTTAGTAGTACAAGGATTAAGTGATGGGTTGATTATATGGTGTTTAACGCCGATTTCAACATTATATCAGTAATATCGCGGCGGCCAGTGCGCCTATCCAGCGTTTTCCTGAAGATTCCTTAACCACTGCTCCGCACAATACTCTTTTCAAGCCACTGGCTGCTTTCCCACATAATCACCGTCGAAACAATGGATAGCGGTGAGAGAGGAATGAACCCTGTTGCATTGACTATCATCAGTCCTCGGAAAGAAATAGGTCGAACCGGGGATCGAACTTGTAAGCGAGCCCCTGTTCTCAAGTCCAGTATGCTACCGACAGCACTACCGGGCTTGCCACATCGGTTAATTGGTCATGAGAAAATGATTTTAACCCTTAGGTTGCCAAGCGCGACTCACTGACCTTTTGCGGACAGTGTAGATCAAGATCAGACTGCACAGAACGTGCAGTCTGATCTTGATCTGCACTGTCCGATAAGGAGATATTATTCCCCAAAACTTTGAGATAGCAATATTTGGGCTTTTATTATCGAATTGAAAATTTCATTTTAGTTATCTAGCAGGATAAGGGTTGATGTACACACGTCTATTATTTGGTCGTCTGGTATAGAGTAAAAGCGATTAGTTAGGATCGACACTTAACAAACTTAGTAATTGTTTCCTGAATTCTTACAGAAATCACGACATGAAAGAGTACTGCGCCAACTAGCACCACGCCTGTCTGCACCTCGGCTCTAAATCTGCCTGTAAGCGGTGTCAAGTACGAAACTATGAGAGGTCACGACGAGGGTTTGATTTTAAAAAACAGATTCATTTATTAAGAGGAAACACTTTTTGGGGGTGGGAAGCTGGTGTCAATATGCTTTTTCCTTTCCTACCAATTTACATTATATTGAACTTTTTTGCTCGAACCCAGTAGCTCAGAGGTTTACATACATGTACATGCCGTCAAAAACCTAGATTTGCTGGTTTGATTCCAGCTCCGTCAAATTCTTTCCGAGGATCATTGATAATCATTGGAGGATAGGATCCATTCTTCTGTAACTGCTGAATATTTCAACGATGATTATGGAATATAGCCTGAATTTGGTATGACTGAAAAAACCTTTAAGTAATCGTTCTTTCATGAATTAAGTCTTTACAAAACAATCCCACGTTTTAGTGATCCTGCAAGAAAAATGCTTTAGAAAACATTGCTAGAAAAGGAGAAATTACTGGTTAAGATAATTTCAAACAATTGAGCAACATTTGAATTCACGTCTGTAAAATAAATTCAATTCGGACCAGTCTGAAACTTTGTATACTCAACCTTATTATTCAAATACATACATATGCATAACTATAGAATTAGATCCATCGTAAAATTCAGATTAACACTTAGGGTGCTAAGTGCGACTCACTGACCTTTTTCGGACAGTGTTGATCAAGATCAGACTGCACAGAACGTGCAGTCTGATCTTGAATCTACACTGTCCGATAAGGAGATATCTTTCCCCCCAAAAATACCCTTGAAATAGCAAAATATAGGTTTTAACTATCGGCTTGAAAGTTTTATTCACGTATTTAGCAGGATAAAATCAATAAGGAGATGTAAAGAAAGAAAAAGCAAAATCATCATCTTTACGCAGTTTCCTTTGAACAGTGATAAAAATTTTAATTTCCTCTCACTCCATATCCTGCTAGCTAAAAGAAATGAAACTTTCAAGCCGGTAGTAAAAATCCAAATATTACTCATTGAAAGGTATTTTTGGAAGAAATATATCTCCCTATCGGACAGTGTAGATCCAAGAACAGACTGCACGTTCTGTGCAGTCTGATCTTGATCTACGCTGTCCGCAAAAGGTCAGTGAGTCTCGCTTAGCAGCCTAAGGGTTAATACACAATCCTTAGTTTTAACGACCTCGAGGAGGATGCCTTTTGAAAACATCGTGGGAAAAGGAGAAAATGCTGGTAACCAGCATTTTCTCCTTTTCCCATAATGTTTTCTTTCCTATCAAGAAGAAATTTCATCATTTGAGCCAAGTTTTCAATGTCGTCTGCAATTGCTGTCAATTTGGACATGTACATTTCTTTTTCGTATGGTAGACAGTTAATCCAACACCATTACGTAAATCTTATTTTAAAAAATGGGGTGAAATGGGGAGATAACTCTTTCTCTCCCCCATACTGTTGAAACAAAAGTTTTCCTTTCTTTCAAACGTTTGATTTTGATGTAACAGGTACCAGTGTTCGGTGATCTGAAATTCGTCTGTATGGTAAAAGGTTTAGCGTTACTAAGCAGCCGAAACATATGTACCATGCTCAGTGAAAAGAAGGATTGACGTATCGCCGTGAAACATTATATTAAGTAAAATCATCACAAAACTGGGGGTCCATTAATTCCTTTTCACCTAACATCCGATTGCATGATGAGGTAGACTAGTTCTTTGACATGTAGAAAAATCTACAAATAACACACACAAAAAAAGTCTCGAACCATGTCAGCCTGCGCGAACTGCGCAGGCTGACATGGGTCGATATTTTTTTGCAGATACATGGGTCGATACTTTTACGCCCCTTTTTTCACAGAGCATGGCTCATTATTCATTATAATAAGATTTGGATAAGCTGATAACATAAACAAAAGGGTGGTCGAGACTTTATCTATGTCTGCTTCCCCCTATCTTTCTGGTATGTACATGTAGACGTTCATGAATGTCTGTCAAATGGTAATCAGCCTTCATTAAACGATAAATTTTAACGACCCTGAGGAAAAACCTCTTGGAAACATTGTGAAAAAAAGGAGAAAATGCTGACAACCAGTATTTTTCCCTTTTCAAAAGTGCTCTCTACCCTACTTTAAGTAAATTTCATCATTTAACCCTTTATCAAGTTAATTCCGAGGTTCAACGACCCTGGCATTTGAAATGTTGTTGAGAAAGAAGAAAATGTCGGTAAGCAGCATTTTCTTCTCTTCGCACAATGTTTCTGCCCTTTCAAGAAGAAATCCATCTTTTGAGCACTATTTTATCTGTCGTCTTCATATGCTTTCAATTCGGACATGTCCAAAAATTTGTCGTATGGTAAAGGGTTAAGCCGCATTAGATTTGTCGTCTGCAAATCTTTTCAAGTTGGACAAGTGTTACCTTTTGTTGTCAGGAGTTAGATAGTTCCAACCACTGAGGCTGAAATTTTGGCTTTGTAATATTTCACAGGAAAAACCAAAATGATTCATCCCATGTAAACGTGTTTTAGTTATTCACTATTTGAAACTGTTTCAATCATTTAGACGGATAAACAAAAAAAAAAAACAACTCATCGTCATTCTGATCAGGATCTGCTTACTAAGATACCAAATAAACAGCCAAAGCTTTATTATGTCGAGTTAAAACTTTATCAGACGAATCGGATACCATTTGCAGACGAAAAATTACATGTGGTTCAAATGACTGGATTAGTCCTCCAAAGGGTAGGAAAGACTGTGGGTTATTTTTTAATCATATCGCAGCCGCCAGTGCACCTATGCTCCTTTACCGGAGCTTCTTTTACCATTACTTTGCAAAAACCAAGCCACTTGTTTCTTTCCCAAGATAACCGTCGTGGAAACAATGATAAGCACCAAAGCATATTCTTACAGTTCATGATTGAGAAAAATACCTCTTTTCCTGCGGTGAATACCAAACATTCCGTTTTGCGGGGTTTGATAATGGCGTATATTTTTGCCACTGTTTGCGTTAAAAGACAACAGGCACGGATGATGATGATGATGATGATGATGATGAATGGACTAAAAACAATCGTTTTTCCATTATTTATCATAATTCAAAAGAGTTCTTAACCCTTCAACTTCAACCAATCAATGCATTTTTAGTAGGGTACATATTACGATCATCCTGCACTAATATCCTGCCTGATCTTCGGTCTTCACTTTGTGATATTGTGTTATTTGTTTTCAGTTTTATTAGTCATGTGCATTGAACTTCATGACATTTTTGCCATTAATTTACTGTAAAATCGGGAGGATATGTGTAATCCTTTTGCAAGATAACGACCCCAGGAAATACGGCTTTTGAAAACACTGGAAAAAGAAGTTGATGGTAACCAGCATTTTCTCACTTTTCCTGCAATGTTTTCTACTCTTTCAAGGGTAAATCCTACCGTTTGACTCACATTTGATATGTCATCTGCAAATGCTTTCAGTTTGGATAAATGTGTAAGATTTTGTCGTTTGTACCGAGTCAGAGTTTAGCTCCAAGCTCATGGCCTGTTGACTTTTGATGGGGTCAACGGAGGGGTAAGCTAACATGGACTGCACTTTTTCAGCTTACAGCTGACTGCTGAACTCAGTCGGTAACGTACAGGCCTTGAAACCTAGGGATCCCTGATTCAATTCCCACCTTCGCCGATTTCCTTTCGAGGACTGATGAAATATTATATTGCAAGGTACTGGTAAAAGAAACTCCGGAAAACCATGGATAGGTGCACTGGCCTCTCTTTCATAAATGATTAAGTTTTGAAAGCGTCGTTAAACAAACAAGCAAACAAACAAACATACATTCAGCCCGCAACAATCATTCAGATGGCTATTCTACTTTTTAGATTGGTTTGAAAGTTTTTTTTGGAGGGGGAACTACCTTTATAGTTTGTACCATATCATGGCAACAGTAGCTGAGTCATTCATGTCTTTTCTTGGTTTAGCAATGAGCTCTGCACTGCCTGTCTCAAAACCACTGGATCACGTGACCAGTGTCGCTAGTACATGATGCCCTAGAGGCTTCTTAAGACGAGCGCGTGAAATGGGACCAGAAGCTTCGACCACTAATAATTCTAAATAAAAAAAAAAATCCAAACTATCCTTATGATTGGCAATGGCTAGTTTTATAATTTAGAAATAAAAACTACAAGAATCTTTAGAATGGTTCTTGAAGAGAAATCCTGATCTACGCCGACTCCTATTCAGTCAGTTAGCTAGGCGCGAAGGCCACAATATATTTGGTCCTTGCTACGAACTAAGGATGCCCGTTTCAGTTATATTGCAAAAAGCAAGTCAATGATCCCAGATATTGTTATCTTTAATCTTAAAATCCTAAACATCATAGTTTAGATTGCCCACGGAAATTGACTGAGACATGTAATTATGCAAATTAAGAAATACAGAAATACAAAACTGCTCGACCTTTGAGTCTAAAAACCTAGAGGCAATTCTTTATAAACAGCTGGTATTCTGCTCAAAGTTGCCTGCATTCAATAGTAAACGTGCTGAAGGTCAAATTTACACTGAAGCTGGGTGCTAATAAATGAAATAAACAAATTTCATCAGTAGCAAAGACAGACGTTGCGATTCCAAAGTTATTTTTGCCAGAACATTTCACAAAATATTGGACAGCTTATAAAATCAGACAACTTTTAGTGCAGTCTGATCTTAATCTGCACTATCCATATAAGTGCATTTAATTTGTCTTTGGGGCCTAAGTTTTTCAGTTACCCTGGGTCCGTAATGACCCATCATTCTTAAAAATAGTCTAATTCTGAATTTAGAAAGTAACACAACTTCTGATTGGCTGAACCATTTGGTTTAGCCACTCAGAAGTTGTGTTACTTTCAAATTTAGAACATTCTTAAGGATATTAATATGGACCCAGGTGGCGATATCGTTATGGAGTTTAATTAGTTTGTCTCCAAACGGTGAGACCTCAGCATCCATATCTGATCTGGAAAAAGCCGAGTGCTTGAATAACTTTTTCCCCTCTATATCATTTGTAATTGAAGAACTCGCCTCTCTCCCTCTTTTCACTTTACTCTTGAAATTGAATTAGTCGTTTGCAAATGCTTTCAATTTAGATAAATGTTAAGTCGTTTGGAAAGAGTTTGTGTAACCAAAGCCCCACAGGGCGGATGAATAGATTCGACAATGATTATTTTCTATTTAATGTTTATAAAACAGTATTTATCTTTAAACAGCATCAAAGTATAAATACGGTCGAAACAGGTCGGGCAAAAGTGTGATTGTACTATGTCCAACTTGACGTATCCGGTTATCTTCTTTACGTAAATAAAATCTTTTGGAAAAATGAAAACTTAGTGAGTATACAATGTATTTCGAACATCAATATCAATTCGAAAACATCTGAAACTTCGAAACATTTGTTTGAGTAGACATGCCTCGGAAAAAAAATGTGTTCGGCCTTGTACAATTTCCGAGGAAAAATTCATTCCCAAATATATTGGCTAGATGCCTCTTGTAAGTATAGCCCGAGAACCCCTAAATGCATATTTTCTCGGATAATTTACATTTTTGCTTTGAAAACCGAAGTCCCTTTTCCGTACACTGGGTACAAAACTGTCAACGAAAGGTTGTAAATGGTCACATTTCTCATATTTCTATTGTAATCGTCGTTCAGCCTGTATCAGCCATTCGCACCCGCCTCATATTAACTCAAAACACGATATAGAACAGAACAGAATATAAGGATATATCATAAGGGTATCAAACCAATAGCTAATTTATATCTATTCACCCTTAAAGCTTTCAATAGATATCAGAGACTTCTTGCAATCTTATAAAATATTCGTTTGGGCCTTTTTTTTTTTTAGACCGTTTGGCAACCCAACTTTCAAATTGACGAACAATTTTGGTCGAGGATCAGACTTCAAGATCTGTGCAGTCTGGATATGTTATAAACTAACCACAAGAGCAACATTTCCCTCATCAGCATGTTCATCTTCGCTAGCCAAGGGTGACGAGCACTACGTTCCTCTGTTCATAGAATGGAGCAACGTAGTGCTCGTCACTCTTGGCTGTCGAAGATGCAGCAAGCTATATACATTTAGAGGTAAGACCCAAGTTGATTGTCTTTAAAACACTAGTGATTTGCAGTGACCCAGTCAGTGTATGATTCTGAATCATTCGGGTGGATCTATTCGGCCACGAAAAGTCAATGGTCATACACCATCACACAAAGGATTTCTGTACTGATACAGTATAGTAAAAAGTCTATTTCACCGATCAACATTAAATTTATTACTCGCTAGAAACTTTAAAACCTGCCTCAAAAGTGTTTATGAGACTGAAACCTACCTGTATTGACCCTTTTCCGTACATTTTGAACTTCATTAAAATGATACAGTGAGGCTGACAAAAAGAATTTATTATATGGCCTGCAATATGCGAAAAGGGGCTTTCGGACATTTGCGTAAAGTGTCGTCTCGGATCAGCCTGCACAGTCCGCGCAGGCTGATACAAGACGGCACTTTACGTCAACATTAGATTTTGTCCTACAGTAGACTTTCGTGAAACGAAAAATCACACACGATCGGAAAGTGTCGTCTCGGATCAGTTGATCCGAGCCGACGCTTTACGCAAATTCCGGATGCCCCTTTTCGCGCGTTGCAGACCATATAAACTTCAAAAACCCTGCACTACTTCATCTCGAGTTTTAACGACCCTGAGGCAGAAACCGTTTGAAAACATTGTGGGAAAAGGAGAAAATGATGGTAACCAGCATTTTCTCCAATTTCTTTGAACAGTGATGAAAATTTTAAACATCCTTTCGACCTTTAGTACACAATCCCGAGTTTTAATGACATTGAAGAGGAAGCCTTTTAAAAAACATGTTTGGAAAAGGAGAAAATGCTGGTAATCAGCATTTCCTCCATTTCCCACAGCGTTTCCTACCATCTCAAAGACAAATTTCACATGGCTAACTTTACCATGCAAATCAAACCCGATAACTGCTATTTGACCGCTATGTAAGCCAATTAAATTATAAGAGTTTGATCCCTTTGGGCCGTGAAATCGATCACATACGGATTGGTATATTGACTGGCGATCTCTGCAAACCCTTTGCACTAATAACCTGAATATCGCGCCTCGAGTGCAAAGGGTTTCAATTTATTGGAAAACAACTCTGCGGGATATATCTGGGGTTGTAAATTACTGGGGTACCAAAACTTATAGAATTCATTTTCCTTTCAGGTCTTACAATTTGACCTATCCCAAATTTTACCGAAAGAAAGCGTTTGAAAACTTATGGTCAACGATAGAAATGCTGGTGACCAGCATTTGCTCTTTTTCCAACAATGTCTTCACGCCTTAACTGATACAAATTCCATAATTTGAGCCATATTTATCTTGTTGTCTACAATTGCTTTTAAATTGGGGAAGTCAGACATTGCCAGTTCCTGAAGAGTTTGAAAAAAATTAACCCCGCAGGACAAGTTTCTTATGATGGCACAAAAGCCGGGGTGGGGGGGGGGGGGAAAGAGGGAAAGGGACGAACGCTTGAAATATAACAGTATGTACATACATATATTTATCACATCTTTGGAATTCAATCCCTGATTTTTTTATCATTATATTAAATTCAATCTCTGATTTTTTTCATAGTTTTATGAACAAAAATGGTACAATAGTAAAATACTTCGGTTGGATACATGTCTGAAAAGCTACCCACTACCCACAAAGCTAGGGATAGTACGAAGAAGTTTCTCTTATTACAATGTTTTTGAAAACATTAATCTCTAACCTGCAGCACAGAGCTACTGCATTCTCAGCAGACAGCATTTTATTGTAATGGTTTTGTATGGCATCGTCACAAATGTATATTAGGCTGGGTAAAGTGTGGTGGTAGATGAGACCACACGGGTATCGTCTGATCTATCATGAACAACACAACCGAATACAAATTTTACTTATTAACATTTATGTTCGACAGGTCAATTCTGTTTTACATAATTTCGTCACTTTTTGAGAACAAGTCAGTGGTTTTGTGAGCACACGGTTCTTGACTGCCAAATAAATCGAATTTTCCCGTCAATAATATAAAACTTTTTACAATATGGAGAACTTTTTGACTTCACCAAATCAAAAGCAATTTCAGACAGTGAATTAAATATAGCTCAAACGATATTCTTGACTTTGAAAGAGTAGAAAACATTATGGGAAAAGAAGAAACTGCTGTTTAACATTGTGGGAAAAGGAAACAATGCTGGCTACTGGCACTTTCTCCTTTTCTCACAATGTTTTTAAAAGTCTTTATTTCAGGACCGTTAAAACTCGGGAGTGTGTGGTACGGTTTAAATCGACACTCCCAAAACGCCGAATTTTCTGCTAATTTCCGTCACCTGTTGATATTGCAATGACAAGGATTTTTTTTTTTTTAACCAAAAGAATTTCGACATATAGAATCGATTCGACCGGAGATCAGACTGCTTGTTTTGTACAGTTTGTTATTGATCTATTGACTGCGTTTTTGGTGCAGTTTATTATTGACCACTTTCTCTGATCAATAGTGCAACAATCTCAATCTTCTTAAAAATAAATTAAAAAAAAAAAAAAAAAAAAATGCAATTTAAAAAAAATCTATAGCAACATAATCAATCTTTAAAAAAAAAAAAAAATAATAATAAAATCATTAATAACAAAAAAACTGGGAGAATAACAGTTTTTACAAATATCTTAAAAAGTTTTAACAGATGCAAATAATATACACGTACATGTATAAAAATGATAAATATATTATAACAATGGACAATGTGTGAAAACAGGACCCAAGTTCAACAAAACAATAGACAAGGTTGTCATGTCATCTGTTTTTATCTTCCCTTTATCCGCTGCACAATCCTTTCATTGAGTCTTAAAATTTCACTTAACTCGATACAGCATTTTTTATACAAAAATTAACGATAGTGCCGTTTTTAAACTAAAATGGACGCAAGTTCCCGTTGTAACAAATGTAAACGAATACTTTGATCGTAATCACAACAAAACAGATAACACTTCAAGACGTTATAGATTTTTTTGTATAAATGTTTTTTTAAAGTTATTTAGCGTCAAAAAGGACGCAAGAGCAAATTTCTTAAACCTTTCTATAGATATAAGAAGGAGAATGGGTCAGTGACTTTAAATCAGAATGGACGCAACTTCCCATTTTGCTACAGTAATCAAAATTATATTGAAGTGAAGTAGAGATATTGAAGAATACTTCAAGACGTTATAGATTTTAATCATTTTAGACTTAAAACGTGTTTTAGTCGATCAAAATTTTTTCCCTTCTGAAATCCTATATGACAGGCCGTTATCGGAAATCGTTTGGGACCAGATTATCGATAAATTCCAAGGGGAGTAATTCTTGCTCGAACTGCAGGATAAAGTTGGGGATGCATTTGAAATTTAAATTGTCGTCTGCACCTTTGCAATTTTGAGAAGTCTACATTTCTGCCGTGTTGTTAAAAGTTAAAATTCTAATCTCGTTTAAGCGATTCACTTGGGACCCTGTGTGGCTTAGTAGTAAAGTGTAGGACTCGAAATCTGGAGGCCTCGGGTTGGATTCGCACTCGAAGTACCGGGGTTTTCGTGGGTGTGTCTCCGTGCAAAACACTTTTGAGCCAAAATCTAGTACGGGTGAAACAGAGGACATCTACGGTATTACACGAAAAAGCTGTCGCTTTCATATGACTGAAAAAATGCTGAAAGCGGCGAAAAATACCAGTCAATCAATCAATCAATCAATTAATTGGTTAATCCGAATTTTAACGACCCCGAAAAAGAAGGTCATTGAGAACAAAAAAAAAGGAGAAAGGAGAAACTACTGGTTACCTGTTTTTTCTTCTTAATCACAAATTATTCTACCTGTATATGGACAAACTCATTTTTTTTCTAAAGCATAATTTAATTTGCCGTCTGTAAGTGTTTTGAATTTGTCTAGAATTGAGTCGTTTGGGAAAGAGGCAAGGTTTGATACCTTCTTATGTGTGAAAGTTTTGCGGCAAAAGCTTTAAATGTTCATTACGAGCAATTACTAGTTCTTCCTTTTGCCAGAATGATTTCAAAACTAGTTGGTCGCAAGACGAAAATATAAAAAAAGTGGTTTAAAAAATGACATAGAATTTAAAATAAAATACATGTGAACCATGCTCTGTGAAAAGGGGGCTTAATGCATCTGCGAAAAGTATCGACCCAGGTCAGCCAGCGCAGTCCGCGCAGGCTGACCTGAACCGATACTTTTCGCTATTGGTCAATTTTCTGTATGCCCAAGGACCACTTTATTTCATGATTAAGTTGGTTGTTTAAAATAGTGGATATTATGGATCATTAAGTACATGTATGTGATGGCTTGCTTGGTACCATGGATCATGGAGATGCACAAAGCCCCTTTCTGTCAGACCATGGCTCATGTATTTGTGAGCAATGCTCTGTGGGGTTTAGTGCATATGCAAAACGTATCGACTGAGGTCAGCCTGCATAGTTTTCGCAAGCTGATCCTTGTCGAAACTTCTCGATTTTTGTCCGTTTTCTGCATGTCCAAGGACATTCTACCTCAGAATTCAACCGGTTGTAAGACAATTTAATCGGTTGTAAGACAAAATGGATCAAAGTTTATGAATCCATAATAATGTGATGTCTTGCCTTGTATAATGCATCACACAGATGCATTAAACCCCCTTTTGCCACAGCATTGCTCATGTACATGTATGCAAGATGCACAAAAATGTTTAATTACTGACCGTTTTATGAAAGTAAGTCCATGACATGAAGCAACAAGTGTCACCTTTCACACGGTTTTGTAACTATAATCCGAGCCCAATAAACACAAACAAATGGTTTCACAGATATATCAACCCAGTTTATCTTAGCGCCCTTTTATCCAGTTTAATCCCTTGATATGACCAGCATGCAATCTCATCCAAAATATAATATACACTGTTCATATTTATGAGAAACAGTTAGCACATGTATATATGTATTGCACTTTTTACCACAAGCTGAAAAACACTTGCTCAAGCATTTGCAGACGACATATTAGAAGCAGACAAAAGCAAAGTATTTGTCTTCTCTAGGGTAGAAAACATTGTGTGAAAAGGAGAAGATGCTGGTTGCCTGCATCTTTCCCTTTTTTTTCACTTTTTTTTTTTCGAAAGCGTTTTTTTTTTTTCAGGGTCTTTAAAACACGGGATAGCATGGTAAAAGGTTTGGCCTTAACCGGTATCACATCTTACCTAACAGAACAGAACAGATATTTTTTAGACGAGTAAAAATATACATAGTCAAAGTCTTATGATGTATACAACAAAGCTTTTTCCAATCTCTCTCTCTCTCTTTCTCTCTTCTCTCTCTCTCTCTCTCTCTCTCTCTCTCTCTCTCTCTCTCTCTCTCTCTCTCTGTAAAACAAGTTTCTCCCGCTGATTCACCGAGCCCTGTAGTTCAGACGATAAAGTATCAAGCATGGAATCCAGGGATTGGGAATTCGAATCCAATATCGACTGAGCTCCTTTCGATGATACATAATAGTCACTACGACAGAAATCACTAGTCTTTTAACGCTCGCATTGTTTCGGCGATGCTTATGTGAAAAAGCAGCCAGTCGCTTTAAAAGAATGTTTTTCCAAGTAAAGGAACGAGAAGCAAATCGGACAGTGGCACTGGGTGCAGCAACATAACAGAAACAATGTTAAGAATGGCGTAAAACCCTACCGCCAAGTCAGCCATACATATCTACTGGTAGTTCCTTGCTTTTGTATTTGACGTATTAGTTACAGTGTACTTAGTAATTTTTCAATTCATTTCTTAGATGCTGGAACTATGAGACCAAATACTTCTTTGAATAACCCCAAGCTAAAGATACAATCTCGGCAACATTGTGACAAATGGATGAAATGTAGTTCAAGTAACAATTTGGATGCTGGTGTTAAACGTTTTTTTTTTTAACATTACCTTAGAAATATCACTAGGCCCAGTATGGCCTGACATTCAGGCCCTGTATTTTAGTGATTCTAATAAACAAGGTACACAACTATACATCCTAGGTGACCCAGTTTCGATTCATTCTGTAATCGCCCCTGGGTTATTTCGCTGGCGTTTTCTCGTTCTCATGAATTATTCATGAAACATTTTGGTTGGTGATCTCACTTTTTCTTTGAGAAAATTTAAACTATTTTTATCACAAATACGCCGTCATTTCTATTTTTTACTTGTCGATATCCAATCACATCATTCGTTGCAAATTAGGCTTAGCGATACTTTAAATATGGCGGGGCCCATCAACGCCACGATCGAGAGGCGTTTAAAAGAGATTTTCGAAGTAACACCGAAAGATTGTCAGTTAAAATCACACACAAAGACCGATAGTGTCGTCCCTGTATATCTCACAGGAGACAAGCATGCCGACGGCCGCCATATTTGTTGACAACCTCGGGATTTTTCCAGGGTTATTTTTAGTAACGGAAGAAATTAAATTATCCTCTCTACAAGAGAGTATCATTATGTTATCGATCTTTCGATTGGCTATTAGGTTACTTCCCGAGCATATGAATATTCAAAAGAAACGACGATTTGCTAGTCAATTTTTCCAGGGGTGATGCATGGAGAGTAGCGTAATGCTTCAAACCTGGGTTCCGAGGATGACAACTATAATGAAACTACAGAATTACGTGTTTTTATTTGCCCTTTAGCTTAAATACAGGTTAAACCAGACATCCAGAACATTATATTAGTGTATTTGATTTGCAGTTTTATTTTGTTATTTTTTTTTCTTACTGAAAATGTTCTACTTAAGGTAGTAGACCCGTAACACTTCTAGTGCAACATGGAATAAAATTTCTTGATAGTTGATAAATACGGATTTATACAGATTTAATACTTTTGCACATTTTTAACAGACCAGAAATTCCTTTGATGTCTATCTTGAAATCATTTGTTGGTATTTTTGTTATTTTCCAGAAAAGGGAGGTAATTATTATCTCCCTTTGTAATGAGAATATAGTGGTTTTAGATTTATAAATGATAATTCTAAGAAGGGGAAAAAGGAAAAAGTGGCTCGGTTAAAGTAGTACAATAATACTCATTTTTGATCATAGCAAATTTTGTAGGATAATATTATAGTGGAAATAGCTGTTTTCTATTACGGGTCCACTACCTTAACGGACTGATACTAGTATAGGCTCAGCACATCTATCTATTGGTTCCTCCTTTATCAGCACTTCGTACAACACCGGTGAGAGGGATGAACCTTTCCGCGATGATGTCATGTCTTACAAATGACTGTCCAACCTTAAATTTTAACTACTAGTTGTATACACGTTCTGTGCAGTCTGATCTTGATCTACAATGGCCACAAAAGCGCACAGAATTCCGCTTAGCAGCATATGGTTCAAAAAGGATGTACATGAGATGTACAAGGTCTAACATGCGAAACTGATGCTTATCATATTTCAAGGCCAAAGTCTGATATAAGTTACTGTATTTGATTTCAAATCAACATCATAGACAAAGCGATGTGAAACTCGGACGCATTAGTGATTCATTGTATGGTTAATCAAACAATGATATCAATTTATATTATGTCGGAATTTCGCTTTGAACAATGTCACCCCTCCACAGAAATATATATTATGGTCTGCAACATGCGAAAACGGGCTTTCGGACATTTGCCTAAAGTGTCGTCTCGGATCAGCCAGCGCAGTCTTCGCAGGCTAATTCGAGACGACACTTTACGTCAACATTAGATTTTGTCCTACAGCAGACTTGTGTAAAACAGAAAATCACACACGATCGGGAAGTGTCGTCTCGGATAAGCATGCGCTGATCCGGGACGACACTTTACGATCATGTCCGAATGCCCCTTTTCGCGTGTTGCAGCCCATATGGTATCTTTCAGCGTCCTTTCATTTCAGTTTTTGTGGCATTTGTCGAAGACAATGCCACTATGAGTTCAATAATGAATGTTCAATATTGAATTTTGAAGACCACGTATCGTATTTTGTGCAAAACCGAAGGAAATAAACCCAATTAAACTTAATTTTTCTCAGAAAAAATGAGTTTTTCGATAGCACTCAGATATATAATTGATAATGGCGTGTTGAAATAAACTGCATTTGGCCATCGATCGTGGAAATACTTCTTTTTTATTGAAAATAGCTTCACCCCCTCATAGCCTTCTGTTGGCGCAGTGATATAAACACAATTTGTCTACTGACCGCTTTGGTTCCGGGCTTGTTCGTCCCTGGGCTTGTTTGTCCCATGATTGCACGCTACTCCATTCGATTGTGCATAAATATTTACAGGGCGAAAAATGTATTGTAATGCTGGGAATTAGATCCTGACGGCCAAAGATATCTGAAAATCATAGTTTTCAGGTATAAATTTAATTTAATTCGATATATTTACATGGTTTCTCTCTCTACCCATCATGCATCCTACCGTCAAGGGACGTTACTCCCGATTCCTCCCGAATGATGGAAGGGAGACCACCATTACACAAATAATACAAACTTTGGCACCAGTTCTCTCTCTTTAACCAAAACGATGTATTGATTTGCTTAGGTTGATTTTCAAGATAATATTTGTTTAATAATTTTTCTCTTTGTTTTTTTCAAATTATTGATTCCGCACAATGGCTTCCTTGACAAATGCCACATCAGCGTTTTGAACGCTTTGATTTTAACTACAGTAAGATTCGAGTTTCATCGGAATACCATTAGCTCCATACTATCGAATTCGCTTACAATAAAAAAATGCAAGAACCAGCGACCCTTTTTCTCAAGTTCTGTTCGTTACCGACTGCGCTACCGGGGCTCAGCGACCCTCATTAAGAAGACTTTTTAAAACACCGTGTGAACAGAAAAACTAGAGGCGCTTGAGCGCCTGTATCGCTCCACAGGCCTGATATTTCTATAATGGCGAAAGGAAGTTTTTAACAATTATCATTCAATCCTGCATTTTAGCTCACTGAAGAAACAATTTGGTAGACAACCACCATAGGAACTTACCTGCAAAACAACAATGAAATCCAATGAATAGTTTTAGAGAAGAAATTTTTCAAAGATTTTACTTTATACCATAAAAGGAAAATGAGTCTTCCATAAAAGCCATGTTTTTTGACAGATCATTTTTTTTTAAGGAATTCTGTAAACCTGTATCTAAGGAACATTCCTGCAAAATAATAATGCTATCCGAATAGCGGTTTGGGAGGAGAAGATTTTTAAAGGTTTTTTACTTTGGTTGCCATGGCAACCAGAATTCTTCATGGAACACAATTATTTGAAGGAATTTGAAAGAGGACCACCAAAGGAACATTCCTGTAAAATTTGGTAAAAATCCAGTCAATAGTTTCTGAGGAGAAGTTTTTTAAAGAAAAAGTTTACGGACGCACGCACGGACGAACGGACGAACGAACGAACGAACGGACGGACGGACGGACGGACGGACGCACGACGGACACAACGCCATGACAATAGCTCGCTGGCCTTCGGCCAGTGGAGCTAAAAAATTACAGAATTTTTTCCCTTTCCCACATTGTTTTTAACCTCACATAGACTGTCTTTGAACCACATTTCATTTCCCGTCTGCAAATGCTTTGTATTTGGACAAGGCTAAAATTTTGTTATCAGAGTCCGTAAGCATCAACCATTCTTAAAATATTCTTTATCTTATTCTCAAGAATTTTCTAGATTAGAGAGAAACACAACTTCTGATTGGCTAAACCAAATACGTTAGCCGATCAGAAGGTGTGTTACTTTCAAATCCAGAAACTTATCCAGCATGAGACCGAGAATGGTTGCAGAATACAGACCCGGGTCAAGAGGATTGTTTTCCATTTGTTACACAGACGAGGGAAGGAAAGGGCAAGATAAAGAGTGCACACACCGCCCTTTTTATCTGAATGGTCTCGTAAATATATTACATAATATTGAGGACTGCCTGTGCAATAACATGATAAAATTTAATACAGCTGATAATTATTACGTCAGCGGGGTCAAGAGCTATATTTAAATTGTTTGACAGCTCCAAAAATACCATGACACGCTAATAAAAATGTCTTAGATAATACTTTACAGTTTTCTGAATCCACGAAGATGAATTGAGAATTTTCAGCGAAAAGACTAAACCGTAATATTGTGACTTTAAGAGTAAACAGCTGTTAAAGACGGACATAAGCAATCGAATCGAACAGTACATGTTCATAATCACAGTACTCTGATCTACCAAGGTCCGTAGACCTATTCACCAACCATTCTTTGTTTCATTCATTATCTTGTTGTAGATTTAGAAAGTAGCGCATCTACGGATTGGCTAAACCATACGGCTAAGCCAATCAGAAGCAGCGCTAATTTTAAGTTTAGACAATCTTTTAGAATAAAACTGAACATGTTCTTCAAAATTGGTTGGCGAATACGGATCCTGTTCTTAAGAGAGCAAATGGTCCCGCTTAGCAGCTCGGACAAAGGTTGAATTAAAACATAGTTATTCGAATTTGAATAACATCAAGAACTAAGATCGAATTATCGGTGACCATGGATGATCAAAGTGTTTAACTCCATATCAAACTATTTCTTAGACTTGGAGGGAGTAAGCTTTTAAAGGGAGCTAGAGCTCTTTTCAGACTTATATTCTCACCAAACTAAAAAAAAATGTATCAAGTAAGGCGACGGGTTGCAAATCAACGCTAAAGAAGAATGAAGAGAAAAGAGAGAAAACATTTTTCAGTGGCATTTCCATAATGGGCTACGTTGCATCCTATGATATTTTCATATTTTGCACCAGAGTTTTGCATCGACTTGTGGGAATGTCACCTGATCAATAACACATGTCGATGACAAGGATTCGTATAAAAATCAGTATGATGCCGTCATATTTGATGTCATTAGAATTTAAGGAGTTACCAAACGACTATCCCATTATTTGAATGCGGAAAATTGCAGCTTTCTTTAATGAATGTAACTGCAGTCTACAGTTTATACCATTACAAAGAAAAACAGAAGTTTATCTTGTATTTATTGGCGCCTTACACTAAAGTTTGATCTACAGAATAAAAACTAAATATGTCTAGTATCCTTTAAAGATCACCGTGAAAAAAAGGAGAAAACTACAGGTAAGCCTTTCATAGCCTAATCCCATCATTTGAGCCACATTTAATTAGCCGTCTGCAAATGATCTCTAAATGGACGAGTCTACAGCTTTGCTTTTCGTTAAGACCTTAAAGATGTATAATAATTGTGGTTTTATGAAGTCGTTTCGGCTTTATTACAGTGTGTTGAATTCGAGTTATACTCTGTGAAAATGTGTTTTGATAATGCATCTGCTAAAAGTATCAACCAGTAACAGTTTGAGCATTCGGCGCAGGCTAACCTAGGTCGAATTTTGTTAAGGATAAATTTTCTGCTTGAAAGAGGACCATTTTACCTCGTGATTCAGGTTTTTTTGGTCGAATGGATCCGTATTAGGCGACGACCTGCTTGTGGTCTTGCATTACGAAGTTGCATTAAACCCTTTTTCCCAGAGCGTCGCTCATATATTTGCCTTTTTGGGAAATGAACGCATAAAACTGCAACGATGTCTATTGCCAATAGTGGACCAAAATCAGATGGCACCGACAGAAAATTTTATATTTGTCTGCACACAAGATATAGATCTACAAGATGTCCTTACATTTTGAGCAATGCTCTGGCAAGGCGGGGTTGAATGCACTTGCAAAAAGTATCGACCAAGGTCAGACTGCGCAGTCCGCGCAGGCTGACCTGAGTCAAAACATTTAGTTTTCGATTAATTTTTTGCATTTCCAAGGACCATGCTACCGCAGTATTAAGTCGGTTTCTAGACAAAAATGCGTTTTATGAATCCATAATCATGTGATGACTTGCATCGTATAATGCATCACGGAGTTGCAGTAAGCCCCCTATTGTCAGAGCATGACTCATATGTATATTGTTATAGCTAGAAATACGGTAAGTGTTCAAAGCTTGAATAAAGAGTAGCAGTAGTAGTAGTAGTAGTAGTTATTTCGACATTTTTTTCTCGGTTGAAATATTAGATTGACTAGGTAAAAACCGGACATGCGTCCTCCTTGCATGACATGGTTCAATTTCGTTTGACCAGACATTCCAGAGATCTCCCGGAGGGCATCCATTTAGGACGAACCACATTCCTGTAATTAAGGCCGGTGTTTTGAGGTTGTTTCAAAACAACGATATTTATCAGATGAACCATTTTGTTCTACCCTTAACTCTTTACCGAATGACACAATTTTAGGCTAGATCAGGTTGAAAGTATTTGCAGACGAAAAATAAACGTGACTGAAAAATTGAACTTCAATTTGGGAAGGGTAGAAAACATTGTGGGGAAAGGAGAAAATGCTGGTTACCAGCATTTTCTCCTTTCCTCACATTGTTTTTAAAAGGCTTCTTTCTGAGGGTCATTAAAAGTCGGGATTTTGTGATAAAGGGTTAAGGCCTTATAGCGACCTATTGTAAACAATTCTGTGTACTAAATAAACGTAAATTTTATTCTTACCATTTAAAGATACATTCTTACAGCTGGAGATAAAAAGCTTTGTTTAATCTTGAAAGCGTGTAGAATGGCTTCGCTGTGTAAACATAGATAATTAACTAATATATACGATATTAGGTATAGAATTTCATGGTAATTGTCCTCATTTAAAACCGGAAAAGAAAACAGCGATGCTTTGAAAGGCCTCCAAAACATGAAATGCATTTTCTGTTCGTCTTAATCTGTGCAACCTTGCAGCTGTCAGGGGCAATATTTGGCATGAAGATACAAGAATGATTACAGTTTCGTAAAATTAGGATGCAATGGATTAAAAACTGGCTTAAAACGAGTATAGATGTTTCTTTAAAGTTATGGCCATTGTAAGTCTGACGATCTGTTAAAGTACGGTTGGTCGAAGTTGGAGTCGCTCGCAGAACAATTAACATCGAAACCAGAATAAATATTGGCAATATTATTTCTAGTTTTAATAATCATTCAACGGCTTTAATGTATTTATAAAGTTCAAAGGTATGCTGGAAAATGTGGGTAAAAAGGGACGAGGTCCTGAACCAGTTACTTTTGGTTTAACAATTTGATATTCATTTTGATAAAAATCATTACCCCTGTGGCGACTTACTGACCTTTTCAACTGTTTACTGTTGTTTCTGAAAGGGTAGAAAACATTGTGGAGAAAGGAGAAAATGCTGGATACCGGCATTTTCTCCTTTTTCCATAATGTTTTCTAAATGCTCTTCTTTCGGGCTCGTTAAGACACGGGTTTATTGTGGTAAAGGCTAAGGTCTGGCCCCTACGACAGCCAAACATATATATAATTGAGCCACGCTCTGGCAAAAGGGGGCTTCATGCATCTCCGTGGTACATGATACCAGCCCAAGTCATCACATAATTATGGACCCATAAGAGCCACTTTATTAAATGGTCGACTTAATCATGAGGTAGAATGGTCCTTTGACAAACAGAAAATTGACAGATAGCGAAAAGTTTCGGCCCAGGTCAGCCTGCGCAGACTGCGCAGGCTGACCTGAGTCGATGCTTTTCGCAGATGCATTAAGCCCCCTTTTCACAGAGCACGGCTCATATATAATACACAAATGATCATATAGGGTACGTTACGTTTGCCCAGGGCAGTTATGGGTAAAATTTTGTGAGGAAGCGTTTTTAATAGGTAACTTGATGAAAATATGCGCCAGTTCCTATGGTTTAACCATCTACTTAACAAACCTTTGTTATAAAGACCCCAATAAAACGTTTGAAAACGTTGTGGGCGAGAAAAAGAGAAAAGTCTGATTACCAGCCCTTTGTCCTGTTCCGACAACGGTGTCTGTCCTTGCAAAGCCAAATTCCTCATTTGAGCAACTTTATACACGTATTTGTCATCATCAGATGCTTTCAAGATATATTTTCGTCTGTAAAATTTTGACTTCTGGTAGGGCTTAACGCTATCAGTTCACAGTAGACATTGTGTATAAAACATCGTCTGGAACATTTTGTTACAATTTCCGTTATCTGAATTCTTACCAAGATTAGCCGCATTTTAATTCGCACAGGTAAACTGTTATCAGTTTTTGTCTCCTCTCTCACCAAACATGAATCCGTTTATAGAGATAAAAGCAACGCTAATCCGTCTTGAAAGACAATTATGTTGTATAGAAATGAAACAATGTTCCTTCGATAGATACTTTAAGCGATCGAGTTTTGCTGTAGAGGAGGGCACCGTCCCCCCCTCTCTCTCTCTCTCTCTCTGGCAATAACTGCTGAGCTGTATACTATTCCTAATGACAATGTCGTTCCGATAATATTTCGAAATGACCGTGACTTCATTCGAATAATGGAATGTTCGAAAAACCGACAGTTCATTGTTATTGCTTTGTAATCGAATTTGAGTACAACAACTTTATCTTCGTCGTACCCTTTTCAACCGAAATTACATGCACTTTATTTACAATCTCATTAAACCTTCGGAAAACCCGCATTAAAAATTTATACACCTCGAAATTGGGAGCATAGGCAGGCGACGATCCAACATTGATACCACTGATCTTACGTTCACTGGTAAGGTAGACAACTTTGTGAGAAAAGAAATAAATGACACAGTTACTGCATTCATTTTCTCCTTTTCTCGCGATGATTTCGGAAGGTTTGTTCTGAAGACTCGTTTAAACGGGTGGCTTTTATGTAAAGTGTTTTAAGTACGCAATTGTTTGCCACAGTCCAGAATGTTACCTGGGGCTTTTACCACGTTCTTTTCAAAGGGAGATTGTTAATTTGTATTATAAAATTAGCGGTCATAGCGAAAATGCACTATGCACTGGTCTTTGTTCATTTTCACTCTGAGACAAAGGAATTAACCCATTTACTGCTCAGCGAGACTCGTGATACTTTTTAGGACAATGTAGATCCAAAATCAGACTACACGGAACTTGCGGTTTGCTCTTGGATCTACACTGTTCGATTTATCGAGAAGTATTTCAAGCGTAAACTTCTTCGAATGTCATATTTAGGTTTAAGCTGATTTTCAAACTTATTGTTTAAACAAACTAAATAAACATTTCCATTCAACAGCAAAACACCCAATTAAACAATGCCTTCGAGTGCACTCAAAGCATAGACAATAATAAATAATAATAAATAAATAATGAAGAACGAGACGGTAACTATATGTACTGAGAGGCCCCTATGGAGCGCATAAGTCTCTAACGTTATTTGTAACCTGCTTATTAATTTTTCAATCTTTCTAGTAACAACATAATCAAGTGTCGGAAATTTTGGTGTTATTGTGTAGATCGATCAATTTGTATTTCTCAGCTGCAGTTCTTTTGTATTTGTTAACTCTTTACCGGAGAAATCTGACTTTTAAAGACCCTGGGAAAAAAAAAAACTTTTGTAAACATTGCGGGAAAAGGAGAAAATGCTAGTAACCAGTATTTTCTGCTTTTTCCACAATGTTTTCTACCCTTCCCAATACAAATTTCATTTTTTGAGTCTGTCGTCTGCACATCCTAATATTTTGCCGTTTGGAAAGTTTTTGAATCACAGGAGAGAAAAAAGAGCAGTGAATTCGTATTTTTTTCTCCAAGATAAAAGGCAATAATGAAATTTAAAGCAATAAAACTTACGTACCTTTTTCCGCTTTAAAGTAATCCGATAGTTGAAGTCCGAGAGCACCAAAGGGAATAAAAAAGCTACAGGTTAAGCCGTGCTACTTTAGCACACTTTCTGATCCTTCTATACGTTTATTTAACGGGTCCACTGATGCGAAAACAAGTGGCTGAACCCTCCGGATTGATTTCGAAACAGGACAAATTTTGAAATAGTTGGGAACGAATGTGGGCGTTTTAAATCAACCACCTTTCTCACATTTGAATGATTAATCTCATTTTTTTTTATTAAAAGGTCGCAGTCGCCGTTCCCCTGCTTATTGGTTTTACAGGAAATGTTTTACACGTATTTAGTTTGGGTGTACAATAGTTTCAACTGAATATATAAGAAACGTCTTTCTCTCTTTCGACCCAGTCATGTTTTATTTGTTATCTTGTGATAAATAATACCATGGCGAATTAATTTGATAAAAAAAAAGATAACTGATTTACATGCGCTCTATTATAACATTCATTTTTATACCATCCGCATGTAAATAAATTTAGTGAACAACTTTTGCAAATTTGCAAAGTCCAACTAACCCCTTACAAAATAATCCCGAGTTTAAACGACCCTGAAACAGAAGACCCGTGAAAAAAAAGTGGGGAAAGGCAAAAATGCTGGTAACTAGCATTTTCTCCATTTCCCACAATGTTTTCTATCCTACCAAAGACAGAAATCGTCATGTGAGTTACATTTGACATGTTTTCTGCAAATGCTTTCAGTTTGGTCAAGTGCAAAATTTTGTTGCTTGGTAAAGAGTCAAGACATAAATACTAATGTTAACCCCATGTAGGAGACAATTTTTGTTTGCACCGTGGGAGAAGGAGATCTTAGCAACGGCTCCCTTACCAACGACTTTGACCGATTTATTTTTTATTTTCCGGTTTCTTTCTAATGCTACTCGTTTGACGCAGTTCATCTCATTTTTTCGTTGTACAAAATTAAGAAAAACATATGTGTCAACAGATTTAAAAAAAAAAAAAGAGTTTTCGTAAAGAGAAATTGAATTGAGATGGATGGCAAGAAAGAATATCGCCTGTTTTGTGCAGCTATATCAATAAATTGTCGGATTGCATGTCATTTATCTCGACAGATAAAATGTGTGGACTTAATGCAGCTTGAAGACAGCTAGACAAACTCTGGAGGTTTCACATTATTTGGCTACAGTGAATTTAAAAATGAAAAAAAAAAAACAAATGTGTGAGAATCCGAAGGCAAAACGGTATAGTATACGTGTCAAGATCACAAATATATGTGCTAATCAATAATCACGTTTATTTGCAGGACATTTTTATGACATATATCAATATGCCACTTCATATTTTACCAAACAACACAGACTTTTAGTGACTCTGAGGAAAAAACCTATTGAAAACATTGTGGAAAAATGACAAAATGCTTGTAACCAATATTTTCTCCTATTTCCTACTCTTTCAAAGACAGCTCCAATCATTCTAACAAAATACAATTTGTCATCCACAGAAGCTTTAAACATTGTAAAGGTTTAAACTGCTATTACATGTAAAATGGACATCTCTGGCAAATAGTCAAATTATAGCAATTTCAAAGCTGTTTTCTTCAGGAAAAGTCTCACTGTATCGAAGAGTGTAGATCAAAGATCAAACTTCAGCTTTCATGCATCCTGATCTTGACCTACATTGTCCGCCAAACCGCACTGGCTTGCATAGGGAATAAATAAAATGGACATGCATTAGACAATGTTTCAATTGTAAAGCACTCGTAGTCAAAATATTTTACAAAAAAATCTGACAATGCAAATCCCAAAAACAACAACAGTAACAACAACAACATAATAACAAAAACGACGACGACGAAAATGACGACGAAAACAACGACCACAAACCAGTAGTCATGTCTACATAGTCTGCAAAAGCAATTAAATGCTTTGTGTTTAGATTAATTATATATAGAAAAAGTGGTGTCCGTGGTTGTGATGTAGAGCGTCGGCCTCCTAACTATAAGTCCCAAGTGCGATACCCGGGAGCGGGCATGAAAATGGGATTTTTCATTGGCCATACATTGGGCGCGAGTACTAATGTAGTTTCCAGGAAGCAGAATCTGAAGAGATTAGTATAAGTTGCAATAACCAGTTTCTCCATTGGTTTAAAATAAATATCGATAAACTAATGTGAAAAAGAAGGCTGTTCTTGGACCTTATTTTGATTTCACAAATCATTCTTAACTTATTTGTAATTTCGAGTTTAAAACCTAGCCATCCGATTAGTTGAGACGAAGACTGGTCCTTTGACATACAGAAAAATGACCAATAGCAAAAAGGTTTGACCCATGTCAGCCTGCCCGGACTGCGCAGGCTGACATGGGTCGATACTTTTTTTAGATGCACTAAATCCAATTTTCACAGAGTATGGCTTATGTTTACCGTTGGTTTCCCATTTACATAACATTGTAAGGCGTATGCAAATTGGGTTTTAGATCTTTTGCATTTTCTCACCCTTCTCTCTTCACGCATGACTTACTCGAAATTTGTTTACTAAGCATTTGATGGGAAACATAATATAAATTCACTACCCTTTCTCTTACTTGTAATAACGGATCCATAAAATCCATTCTATCTACCAACATGCATAAAACTTACAAATAGCAAAAAGTTTCGACCCAAGTCAGCCTGTGCGCACTGCACAGGCTGACATGGGTCAATACTTTTTTTGAAGATGCATTTAACCACTTTCCAAAGAGCATCCAAGTACCATACATATGTCCGTTTTGCTCGTTTCTATGCTGTATTTTGTATTGCAAGGGTGAACTGCCAAGTAGTTCAAGTTCTACAATAAATGCTGCGTTATGTTCTACAGTATTCTTTATGGGTTTTATTTGTTTGCTGTTTCACGCCCTTTTCAATATTATTTCTGTGTTGTCGCGGTCATTGCCCATAGCTTTCCCGGATTTTCTTTTACGAGTGATTCTCACAACGTTCCTTTCAAGCCACTCACGGGTTTCTGTGCTACACAAACAAGGCCGAAACAATGTTCCATGGCGAGAGAAAGTGGAATGAATCTTGTCGTAAGGTCTATCATTAATCCTCGGAAAGAATAAGGCCAAGCTGAGAATCGAGCAAGCGGCCCCTGAGTTTCAATCTATGTGGGTTTCCGACTAATTAAGCTACCCGGATCGGCCTTGTAGATGTGCGCACATGGTCCTTAATTCAACGTACGGTCATCTCTGTTGCAACTAGTTTTTAACCTCCAAGCAATGACAATTCGTTTAAACCATCCTTAACTCTTTACATAATATAGACTCGTCCAAACTGAAAACACTTACTGATGAAAAAATAAAAGCGGATTAATTAATGTGATTCTCCTTTTAAAGGGTAGAAACCATTGCGGGAAAAGGAGAAAATGCTGGTTACCAGGATAACCAGCATTTTTTCTTTTTTCCTCAGTTTTTCAAAATGTTCTTCTTCAGGGTTGCCAAAACTCAGTATTATTTGGTAAAGGATTAATCCATTGATCACGGACAGCCACTGACCATGAACCATCTTGGTGTATACCTTTATATAAAGCTCTATGTCATGACCTCTTGTACCCGATGTCGTAACTGTCGATATCGATCTCTATTTCCTGTGTCTGTGTTACCAAATCATACAGCTGTCGAAATTGTTTCATGACATGTACACTTAGAATATGCCAGTTTTGCAATTATGACAAACATTCTTGGTTTTGAAACATTTCGAAGTTTATGCGAGTAGCGAATCAAAACGAGTAGGTATCATTATTTCAGTTACCTTTTCCCATAAAATGTTTGAGGATTTCCTTACCTGAGAACACTTTTTTTTTCAAAACTATAACGAAATATGTTTTATACCTTGATAATAATACGTTTTTTTTCCCCCTTTTCTAATCTCTTATAAGTCAGAAATGTGCAAACAAGCCACAAACCCTTCGAGCGCTTATCGGTATCCTAAGCCTTCTTTTTTGCGGACGCTATTAACCTTTTGCAGTATATTAAATATACTTTTTCCATCAAGACTGAGACAGACAAAATATTGCAATTCTAGTATGAACCATGGTCTGTGAAAAGGGGGCTTAATGCAGACTTGCCGCGCAGGCTGACCCGAGTCGAAACTCTTTGCTAATGGTCAATTTCTTCGTGTCAAAGGACCAGTCTACCTCACGAGTCAGCCATTTGTTAGACAAAAGGATTTCATGGATCTATAATACTGTGATGATCTGTTTAGTATAAAGCATCGCGGAAATGCTTTAAACTCCCTTTTCACAGTGCTTGGCTCGTATAGTTTTATTTTATCATTATTTTTTTTTAGAATATATCACAAACTAGCTAACACGGCAGATCAAAGACCAGACTGCAGTTTTTGTTCAGTCTGATCTTTATCATCACTGTCCGCAAGAAGCAGTCTGATCTAATCTTCATTAATCACAATAACAGATAAGTTGTGCTCTTAAGTTTAACCAATGATCAGACTGTACATAACGTCTTGTCTGGGCCTGTATACACCAACCATTCTTAAGAATCTTCTTAGTCTTATTCTGAAGAATTCCTATAATATGAAAATACCGCAACTTTTGATTCGCTAAACCAAATGGTTTAGCCAAACACAAGTTTTGTGACATTTTCTGACCACTAGAAATAACTCTTATTAAGCAAGACTAAAATCTATTTTACTGGATGAAAACATTCCACATATTCGACACTTTGAAGTTTTACTGAATATAACAGAACAAATATTAAAGGAGACTGGCAAATGCTCTCTCTCTCTTTCTCTCTCTTATCCGCCAATGTAATTCTCCCTCTCTGTCATCCTACCTGAGGTTTTGCCAGACCCAAGCATCACTTCGTTAGTAATACTACCTTGTAAATTAATATTTCTCACTAGAAGATCACAGTTTTCCCCAGAAATAATGAAAGACTCTTTAGCCTGGTCATACAGTGTATTGAATTTTTATACGGTTATCTGTTTTTATCTCATTCACGTAAACTAGCAGTTGTACATGTAGCTTCTATTGATCATTTTAACCTTTTACCTCACTTAAAACACATTTGATTAATCCCGATTCGAAACAGATAAGCTCATAAACCCTTTTACACTGAAATAAGTTTACAGGAGATGCTTTTAAAGCAACCTGGTGAATTAAAGCAGGGAGAAGTTTGGTCTGCTGTAAGGTAGAGGACGTTAAACACTCAACAAACAATGAAGGGATCAACTGATTGGTCTTAAATGCGTGTGATAAAGCTGAGATCAGACAACATGCCCATTCCTGTTGATCTTTGTCTATCCTCTCCATCGAAGGAAACCTAAAATTTCGATACCTAGAGAATAGGCTGAATGTTGCTTAAATGATCTATCTCGTCTAATGTTGTCTTCAAGGAGAACGTCATACACTGACGTCATACTCTGACGTTAACGTCCTACGTTTCGAGAACGACCTCTGACTTTGATCTGTAGTAACTAGTAGATCCTATTTTTTTTTGTGTTTTATTTGATCCATCGACGTGTTTTCGTATTGAAGGACCGCGGTCTGTGAACATTGTACATATCTACGCATTGCTCTAACCATCACTAAATACAAGTTTATCGAAAATAAAAGAAAAGAAAATGACTGTTTTTCTACACAAAAGTCACATTATTGACAAAGGAAAAATCATAGCCACACGTGTCTTTATCTTTGTCTTTGAGAGAGAGAGAGAGAGAGAGAGACAGAGAGAGAGAGAGAGAGAGAGAGAGAGAGAGCCCGGTTGCAATCCGACGCCGCCCGCAGATGCGGTCAATGACAACTTGATATTGACAACTTTGTGGCAAATGAAGGTTGCTTTGAATGAGCAATTTCTCTATTTGTCACGACGTTTTCTTGACAGCTGCTCTACGAAAGCTTTATTCATGCCAGAGGTTAGTTTCCTTTTCCTGGGAAGCACTGAAATGCGAGTGGATCTAGTCCAAAAACTTGCATATGGGTTAATCGGTTAGTTTGACAATTTAATCCGGACTTGACATTTCAAAATAATAAGACAAAAATATACTAGAAGTACAATTTAGTTGCATTAACTTGACTGTAGTTCATTTATTGATTTCAGCTGTCAGCTTTAACACCTTTACGTATCGTTTTCATGCCACTACCTTGACAACTTTCGAAGAAAGGACCAGTCCTAGCAGCTCAGGTAATAGGCCACGAGACTTGTGCGCGGGGAACTCTGGTGACTTGAGCGTGTGGGTTCGAGCCCACAGCTGGCCAACTAAATATACTAATAGTCTTTCGGATGAGACATAAAAACTGAGGTCCCACGTGACAGTGCTATACACAGAGCACGTAACAAAAACAGGCGTAACCTAGGATGGCTTTCGAACCTGTGTCTTGCACTTTTACCCGTGCAATAATTAACAGTCTCATGGGAACATCGCCTATATGGGCAACCACTGGCCGCTATAAATAAACCAAAAATCAATCAATCAACTTTTGAAAACGCTGAATAGAAAGGAACAGCAGCTGCTGCTATAGCATGCAAACTATCTCTTTCTCCCGCCATCCACATAGAATTTATTTTCAAACTATTAAGGTCTACGGCCCCTAATTCATCGGTAAACATCGACGTTTTCGTCCAGGCTATTCGGCCAATCTCGGTAGCTTCCGTCTTTTAATATGGGCATAGACTCACTAACTCATCGGTAAATAGCGTGTAACATCGACGTTTTCGTAAAGGCTATTCGGCCAATCTCGGCAGCTTCCGTCTTTTGATATGAGAATTGGGGGCCGTAGACATTAATACGATTTCTTCAAATACTTCTCATTTCCGTCAGTTGCAGTAAGTAGTAGTATGAGGTGACAGTATTAGTTGTACGGTCAGGTGGCAGGGGACTTGGAAACTTGTTCACGGCTGTGGTGAATCATGTCGCCCAGAGTCGAAGGCTGTGTTGATAGTGTAGTCATGTATACGGGGCTCCCGAAAGGGAAACTGCTTTTACGTTGGTTTTGCCAGTGTACATGATATATATGTTCGGGGCATATTATCCAATCAGATCACGAGAAATTTCTTTGCAGTATAATTATAATTGATATCAAGGTAATGGGTAAGCTGTCCAGGTGTTTCATATTTTTTTTTTTTACTTTTCCATCACTCAAGCAGTTCTGTTGCACCTCGTCCATAGTTTTGTAGCATCTCTGATGTCTAAAGGATCCTTTAACCCTCAGACTGCAATGCGTGACTAACTGACCTTTTGCAGACAGTGTAGATCAAGATCAGACTGCACAGAACGTGCAGTCTGATCTTGGATCTACACTGTCTGATAAGGAGATATTTTTCTAAGAAAAAAAAAAAAAAAAAAGGTGTGAAATAGCATTATTCGGGTTTTTACTATTGGCTTGAAAGTTTACTTTAACTTATTTAGCAGGATGGGAGTTAGCTTGTTACCAAACGACATCATTTATAGAATTGTCAAAATTGAAAAAAAATTGCAAGCGACAAATAAAATGTAGCGGAAATGATAGGATATGTCTTAGAAAGAGTAGAAAATATTGTGGAAAAGAAGAAAATGCTGGTTGCTTTTCCCACAGTATTTGGATTATACTTCCTTCTAGGTTCGTCGAAACTCGGTATTGTATTGCAAAGGATTAAAGCAAGTCATCTGTCTCGTATAGAGTAGACTAATCAAGGGTCTGCCGCGAAAGCTGTCGCTATTTGTGCTTCTAGAAATATTTACTTTGATATTCTAGCTAATGTATCAACATTTCTATTCATATTTCTTTATAAACACTGGGAGTCGTTTTGCGCTGTGTTTGCAAACACATCCACCTTTTTAAGACACGTTTAACTCTATCATGACGAAATGAATAAATTGCACTTTCTCAAAGGATTAAAAAGCCTATAGTTCTGGTGCGAGATCAAGAGTTCAGTCATAATTCAGACTAAAGCAGTGGACAGTGTAGATCAGAGATCAGACTGCAGTTTCTGTGCAGTCTGATCCTGGTCTACACTGTCCACAAAAGCTTCTGGTGTCGTCTATGGTATGGAAAGAGTTAAATCTTATCTGGTAATCCTGTGATAAACTGGACCAAGTTCCATGCTCAGCTTGATTCGAGAAAGGAACTTGTCTTTTTATTTACCCTTTAACACACAACCCCGAGTTTTGACAACCCTGAGGGAAAAAGGCTTTTGAAATCATTGTGGAGAAAGGAGAAAATGCTTTTTACCAGCATTTATCATTTTCTCACAATGTTTTCTTTCCTTTAAAAAAAAAAAACTGTTTTAAATCACTCTTACGTTTCCGTCCACAAATGCTTTCAATTTGAACAAGGCCAAAATTTTGACGTCTGGCAAAGTGCTAATCCTTAACCTGCTAAATAAATTCGATGAAACTTTCAAGTCGATAGTAATAAACCCAAATATTGCTATTTCAAAGTTATTTTTAGGGGGGAAATATCTCCTTGTCGGACAGTGTAGATTAAGATCAGACTGCACATTCTGTGCAGTCTGATCTTGATCTACACTGTCGGCAAAAGGTCAATAAGTCTCGCTTAGCGGCCTAAGGGTTAAAACGTGTTCAGTAGCCAGTAGATTTGATATACCATTTACCTTGGTTAACATATACCATAAATCATCCGAGTTCACTTTACTTTTTCCCAGAGGAAAACTTTAGACTCTTCGAAACTCAAGCATTTGTAGACGACAAAATCAATACAAAACTAGCCGATGGTTTCCAGAAGGGTAGACACTGCTGCACATGGGAAAATGAGAAATTGCTTATTACAAAATCCTCCGTTTCTCATAAAAGTTTCAAACGACTCTTTACCAAGCAATCCCGAGTTATAATGACCATAAAGAAGAAGGCGTTTAAAAACTTTGCGAAAAAAAAAAGAGAAAATACATGTAGGCCCTACAGGTGACTAGCATTTTGTCCTTTTCCGACAATGTTTTCAACCCAATCCAAGGAAAATCTCAACATTTGAGTCACATACAGTTTGTCGTCTGCAAATGCTTTCAATTTGGACCTTTCTAAGATTTTGTCGTTTGATAAAGAATTAAGGAGGTTTTTCTTTTTTAAGGCTGAACAAAGAGAAAAAGAACGTCGCACGCAACTCACTGGGGTGTAACGCTGTACTATAAGGTCAAGTTCAATGCCGTTTAAATATAGAAGTTTGTTGTAATTTGAACTTGATTTTTCGCCAAACAGCAAACCTGTATCTCTTTCACGAACGATGATTGGTCTCGTGTTTTTTTTCCGACCCTGAAGAAGGAGGCATTAAAAAACATGGTGAGAAAAGAAGAACAACATCGCCTTACTTTTCCACAAAGTTTTCTACCGTCTCCAAAACGAATTCCTTAGCGTAAGCCACATTTTACCCTTAGGATAGGCCTACTAAGCGTGACTCAGGGACTTTTTGTGGACAGTATAGATCAAGATCAGACTGCACAGAACGTGCAGTCTGATCTTGGATCTACACTGTCCTATAAGGAAATATTTTTCCTCCTAAATTAACTTTGAAATAGCAACATTTGGGTTTTTACTATCCACATGAAGGTATCATAATTAGCCCGCAACACGCGAAAAGGGGCATTCGGACATTTGCGTAAAATGTCGTCTCGGATCAGTCTGCGCACTCCGCGCAGGCTAATCCGAAACGACACTTTCCGTTTTTTATGTGATTTTCTGTTTTGCGCAAGTCTACTGTAGCACAAAATCTAATGTAGTCGTAAAGTGCTGTCTCGGATTAGCCTGCGCGGACTGCGCAGGCTAATCCGAGACAACACTTTACGCAAATGTCCGAATGCCCCTTTTCGCGTGTTGCAAGCCAATAACTTATTCAGCAGGATAAAGGTTAGCTGATAGTAAGACAACACCTTCAATGTGGACAAGCCTAAAATTTTTGCCGTCTGGTAATTGTGAAATACACGGTGTTGGGGATTTTATACAACCTTATGCATACGATTGACCCCATTTTCCACAGATTTCAAGTTCTATTTTTTTATATATAGGAAAAAGCGCATGATGTTGTATACGACTGGCCCTGGAGAGCCAGATTCCCCAACTCCTCATAATGAGACCCCGGACGTTTTGCTCTAAGGCTAACTCCAGAGCCATACTTCCGCTTCAGAGCCATACTACCCTTTACGTCACTGTTTGGCAGGCCCATTCTAGAGTCGTACTTCCACTTCTGAGCCAATATCTCTCTGACAGTTTTGCTACAGAATGACACCCCAGCTCCCCATGGGCAGGCTCATACTAGATTCATAATCCTGGGTTAGATTCATATTTTTCCACGAGACTCTCTCTCTTGAGGAAGACTACCCCTGGTGGGCGGTCTCATCCTAGTGTTATAGTTTCCCAAATGGTGCCGTACTTACGACTTTCGTACATACACGGAGTCTCATTATGGAAGAATTCCAACACCAGCAAATGCAGCTTAATTTGTGCTTCGCACTCAGGGCTTAACTAAGGTTAAACATATACATGTATAAGGGATTGATTTACTTTCTGCGTTCCTAATTTCACAATGTAAGGCAATATCGCAGATTAAAAATTTCTATAGCTCTATATAGCTACAGCTGTGACGCTATTGTGAAGACTTGCGAAACTGTGACAAAAATGTAAGTGATCGGCTTTCTGGGAAAAAGGGGTTACTGCATCTTCAAAAAACATCATACCAAGCAGGTCGTCGCATAATTTGAATCGATCTTGTCTAACAACCAGCATGAGGTAAAATGGTCCTTTGATATGTCGAGAATTTTTCAATACCAAAATGTGTCGACACCATCAGCAACAAATCGCGTTGTCTGATGACTTACCGTAATTCTAAAAAAGGTCCAAAAATTGCGATTTATCTATTTTCCACTGCTTTGTAACTAGTTCTTTACATTGATTTCTTTTATTTATAGAGCTCAAATTTTGTTACCCATGAAGCCTGCAATAGGATGACTCTTACACTGCTAAGTGCGCCTCAATGACCTTTTTGCGGACACGTAGACCAAGATCAGACTGCACAGAACGTGCAGTCTAATCTTGGATCTACACTGTCCGATAAGGATGTACTTTCCTCCTGATAATAAGTTTGAAATAGCAATATTGGGTTTTTTTATTATCGGCTTGAAAGTTTCATTTCACTTATTTAGCAGCTTAACCCTTTCCCAAACAATCCCTGGTTTTTACGGGTCAGGAATAGAAGCCTTTTGAAAACATTGTGGGAAAAGGAGAAAATGCTGGTAACCAGCATTTTCTCCTTTTCCCACAATGTTTTCTACCCTATCATATAGAAAAATCATCTTTTTAGCAACTGTTAATTTGTCATCTGCAAAATGCTTTCAATTTGGTCTGGTCCAAAATTTGCCGTTTGGGAAAGGGTTAAGGGTTAAGTCTAACGGACATCTACTGCAAGCTTGTTTAAGAAGTGTAACATGTTACATCTTTCTGTAATTGTCATCTCCTGTTTATCATTATTTTGTTTATTGAATACTAAGAATGTTTGGAGGGCCTGAAGAGAAGCTTTTTCGAAAATTTGTAGAGACCACCACCATCACCACCACCACCAACAACAACAACAACAGCAGCAGCAGCAACAACAACAACAAACCCCCCTTCATTCTTCGATTTTTCTGTTTCTCTAGAGAGACAGAGACAGAGAGAGAGACAGAGAGAGAGACAGAGAGAGAGAACGTTTCTCGTTTTCAAAAAGTTTTAAAAAAAAGAACGCTGAAAATTGGTGTTTTCGGAAAATGGTCGACAGCAACACCACAGCCGCCGACGACGACGACTTTGAGATTGAAAACAACTACAGCAACAAATGCAGGCAAATTTACCTTCTTTTATACAGATCTCATTTTTCTGTGATGTTAACTGGAATTTTGTATAAACGATTGATTGATTGTATTATGTTTTCAACATTATCTCGGCGGTCAGTGCATCTATCCATTCTTTCCTGGAAATTATTTGACCATTGCTTCGCAAAATATTCAAGGCTTCCCAAGCCACTGGCTGCTTACCCACATAACCATCGTAGAAACAATGATCAACGATGAGAGAGAAATGAATCTTGTCTCAATGACTATCATCATTCCTCGGAAAGAAATTGGCCGAGCTAGGTATTCGAACACGCTATATATATACTCCCTGTTCTCAAGTGCTGTACGTTAATGACTGCGCTACTGGGGATATGCCTTTTAATCATTGATAAAGGATTTCAACAGAGAACGTGTAAGCTTAATGCTGAGAAATTAGGAAAAAAAATTCGTCTACAGGTTTATATTTCATATATATTTTATAGATTTCATATGTCCAAAGTTACTTATGATGTAAACTTTTCTCTCTTTATTTCTGCGCAAATTTTGGCGTATGGAATGCAATTATTTTCATGTTTTGTCTCTGGTGAAATGATGTTTTGAGCTGATAAGCTACATTCAGGATGTCGAGTTTTGTACGAGACCTTTATCAAGTACTGCTTTGTATACAAAGTGTTTCCGAAGCCTGAGATAAACGGTTTATTTTTGTTAGTTTTTAATTCTTGGGCGGCTAACCGCGACTCACTGACCTTTTGCGGGCAATGTAGATCAAGATCAGACTGCACAGAACGTGCAGTCTGATCTTGGATCTACACTGTCCGATAAGGAGACATCTGTCTCCAAAAAATACCTTTGAAACAGTGAAATTTGGGTTTTTACCATCGGCTTGAAAGTTTAATTTCACTTACTTCATAGGACAAGGTCTAACAGGCTCAGCCTTCCCCTAAACGAGACGATTATAATGACATTATCTTTGGTATTTTGAAACTTGATGCCGACCTTGAGTTATAAAGCAATAAGGAATAGTATGGTTATGCTGTTTCTTATTGCTTTTTAATGCCATACTTCATTGCTGACATGTATTAGATTTTCAGCACGAAATGGTGACCTATAGCTTTATCACTCATGGTCCGTGTTCTGACAAAAAGGGCTTTATTACTATACTGCAAAGAAATTTCTAGTGATCTGATTGGATAATATGCCCCGAACGTATATATCATGTACACTGGCAAAACCAACGTAAAAGCAGTTTCCCTTTCGGGAGCCCCGTACATGACTGCACTTTCAACACAAAATCCAGAATAGCGGCGTTGATCAAGATTAACATTAAGATTATGCACCAAACTGCACGTTTTACCAAGGTTTCGGCTCGGGGCGACATGATTCACCACAGCCGTGAACAAGTTTTCAAGTCCCCTGCGACCTGACCGTACAACTAATAATGTATCTCTGTGATGCATTATTATAAGCAAGTCATTATATAATTGTTGATCCATAAAATCCTTTTAGTCTAACAATCGACCGTATCTGAAGGTAGAATGGTCCCTCTCCAAGCAGAAAATCTACAAATATCAAAACCTTTCGACTCATGTCAGCCTGCGCGGACTGACCAGACGACAAAATTTTAGACTCATCCAAATTGAAAACATCTGCAGACGACAATTTAAAGTGAAGGAATTCGTCTTCGAAATGGATGAAGGCATTGTGGAAAATGTGAAATTTCACCTTTTGCTGGAAGGTTTTCATGTTTATCACCACTTCATTTATTAATCCTTTCCAAAACAATCTCGAGTTATAGGACCCTAAAGTAGACGGCTTTTGAAAATGTTGTGAAAAAGGAGAAAATGCTGTTTACCGGCATTTTCGTCTTTTCGAACAATGTTTTCAAGTACCTTCTCCCTTTAGGTTGTCAAAACACGGAATTGCCTATCGACCAGCATTTTCACCTTTTTCCACAATGTTTTCAAATACCTTCTTCTTCATCCTTCACACGATCACGAGTTTTTACGACTCTGATGAAAAACGCTTATGAAAACATCGTTGGAAAGGGGAAAACACTGGTGACCAGCAATTTCTCTTGTTCCCAAAATGTTCTCTGCCTTTTCTGATACAAATCCCATCATTTGACTATTATCTGATTTGTCATTTGCAAATGCTATGAAGTTGGACCACTCTAGTTTTTTTTTTCGTTTGGTAAAGAGTTAAAGTCGTCAGAACACGAAATTGTTCAATAATTAGATGCAGTTATTTCACATTTTACCTTTGCATTTCAAAATTGCTGCAAATTGAAAAAAAAAAAAGCATCGCCTGCTTGAGATAAAAACATATCACAAAAACCTGACTTTATACGCTGATTGACGTATAAGGATACAATAAGATCAAACTAGATAGAAGAAATTTTTTTTTTTATGTATAATATTATCTTGCAGTTCAAGTCAGGTTTAGAAATTGCGCCAAAGAAACTACGATGAAAGAAAAAAAAAAGGGTCATTTACATATTAACTGCTTTACTTAAGCTATACAACTGAATCGAGTGGAAAACGAGGCTGACAATTTTTTTTTTCGAAAGGAGATGGTGGAAAAAAGTACATGGGAAAAGCTCAATTCATCGTGGATATTAATCTTTTACAACGCGTATGGACACGTTGCAAAGTTTTCATGATCATGATTACTACTGATTAACTGATTAGCTGAAATATGGGATTTGTATTTCAAAGGGTAGAAAACATCGTGGGGAAAGGAGAAAATGCTGGTTACCAGCATTTTCTTCTTTTCACACAATGTTTTCAAAATCTTTTTCTGTCAGGATCGTTTTTGGGTTAACCGGCTGAATCCAATTTGATAAACATATACGCGTAGGCCTACAGCGAGTAATCGTATATCAAAATACTGTTTTGCTTTTTCTAAATTTATTTTGCATGAGAAGAATCACCGTATCGGACAGTGTGGATAAAATATCAGACTTTATTATATACCTGTAAGTTTTCCGGGTTAAATACATGCGTCGCACGCGGATAAAATCACGCACGACGGAAAAAAAATACGTATCTACACTCAGTGGAATACGGTTCCAAATATGGTATGAGACGTCATAATGACGTAACTCACGCGCGGTATACGTATGTATTCATTTGCAAAGTTCATTGGTCAAAATCTTACGCTGTAAGATTCATCCGCCATTCATTAAAACGAAGTAACTGGCTACTACAACATTAATTGTATTTTTGTTACCGTTTTCGAATAAAATGTCAATAATTTGCAACATTTTGTCGTTGAAAAGGTGTAGGTATATAATTAAAGGAATATTATGCTGTAGTGACTTTCCTGGTGCTTGTATTTACTTCTTGCTGCGTAAGAAAATTTTGGCATTTCGCTCGACCTTCCGTCTCGTGCGATAACAAATTTTCTCACGCTGCTCGAAGTAAATACAAGCACCAGGAAAGTCACTACAGCATAATATTCCGTATGTATTTTCTGTGCAGTCTGATCTTAATCTACACTGTATGCTACAGCGTACAGAGTCGCGCATTTCGACATACATGTATTTACATTCAGAAGAAAAGACTAAGATCTCACAATATCGACTTTGCTCGGACTTCTCAGTAAATGCCAGATAGTTTATTTCCATGATCAGAGAGACAGACAAACCGGTCTGTGCTGTCTGATCTTATAAATATGGCCTGCAACACGCGAGAAGGGACATTCGGACATTTGCGTAAAGTGTTGTCTCAGATCAGCCTGCGCACTTCGCGCTGACTAATCCAAAACGATACATTCCGTTTCTATGTAATTTTTTTGTGCGAGTCTACTATGGGACAAAATCTAATGTAGTCGTAAAGTGCGATCTCAGATTAGCCCACGCGGACTGCGCAGGCTGATCTGAGACGACACATCACGCAAATGTCCGAATGCCCCTTTTCGCGTGTTGCAAGTCATTATCTACGAAGGCGTTGCAAAGCGGCAACGCATTTGATACGTCGAATGGTTTCCAGTTTCTTTTTATTGTCTTTGAACTTTAAGTAATATCCATTATCGTAATGGAAATTCGATACACTTACGTCATATTTTTTAATTAAGAATACATCTTAGCTTAATTCCATTTTTGACTCGGAGTGAATCCATGTTCATAAACTGATTTATTTATCCATCATTACCCCCCCCCCCCCTTTTTTTTTTCCCAATGGAACTTGGGGAAGGGTAGACTGGAATTATGTTGTCCGTTTTTCCGTTCGTCCGTGGCCAGATTTTTGTGCCCTTTTCTTTTCTTGCAGTTTTCAGCTAATTTTGCTGATTTTTTCTTTTTTGATGGAAGCATTCCTAACATGAAAACCTGTGCATGTGAAATTTTCATTATGACTTGTCGACTAAATTATAGGAGTTACGGTCCTTTAATGTGGTTTCCTGGGCCCGTATTAATCAACCATTTTAAGAATTCTTAGTATGATTCCCTATAATTTTCTAAATTTGAAAGTAACACAACTTCCGATTGGCTAAGCCAAACGGCTTAGCCAATCAGAAGTTGTGTTACTTTTGAGCGGTTTACTTTTTAACAAATGTTAGTGGATTTGTATAGCATATTATTCAATTTATCAATAGACTAAGAATGTTCTTAAGAATAGCTGGTGGATAGGAACCGTGATCGGCTTGTTACAGATCTCGTTTATTCCTTTACTTCTTCATTTATTTTTGGAAGGAGAGACATCTTTAAATTCATTAAAGTTGTGTCTGTGTGTTGGGGGAGGGGGGGGGGGCAGAATATTTTAGATCCATAACGCCACAACACCGGGCGGGTCACCAGGCTATTATTTATTACAATTTGCTTTTGCGTCTCATTCGCTGCTTGGTTATAACCATACCTACGAATGCGCCAGAGGGATTTTTTTTGGATATGATGAACGCGTCTTAAAGTCCTAGTAGCGACCAAAAGAACTCGATGCGGCTGTAAAACTGCATTTACGTGTAAAGCATGAAATAATTGTGAAGATGACAATCTGTCATAGTACGGTCGGTACAAGTGGTAGTCGCTGGCAGAAAAATGGATGTTTAAATTCGGGTACAAAAGAATACAAAAGGTATAGCGACTTGGCATCTTTTTGGACCGACCGCACAATATCAGATTGTCATCTTCATCTTTGAATACAAAAATTCCTATATCTTTAACCCCTAGGCTACTAACAGCGACTTACGGACCTTTTGCAGACAGTGTAGATCAAGATCAGACTGCACAGATCTACTCTGTCTTATAAGGAGATATTCATCTCCGAGAAAATAACTTTGAAATAGCAATATTTGGATTTTTACTATCGACTTGAAAGTGCTAGTTTACTTATTTAGCGGCTAAAATGGTATGATTTTAATCTAAATACATTTTAACAACAGCAGTGTTTACTTTTAGCCGCTACTGCGCCTTTAATTGAATTAAAGTAGATTGAAAACACTCAAAGGAAGAGATTTTTTGAACCAGAATATGAATATTTTTCTCGCTATATATTCTGTATTATCATTTCCAAAATCTGTGCAAAGCAGATAGGTAAAAATCGCTTTTGTACGGTGATAGCTACACAGTTTGAAATCGGTGGATAGGGTTAGACGATCGGTCAAGAAGTAGGCTGCGTTTGGCTTTAATTAGTATGTAAAAAATTGTTATGAAAAGTCAATATTTGTTGTTCTTGAAATGTAGACCTTTAACTCTTTACCATACAACAAAATTTAGGACTTAACCATGTTGAGGGCATTTTCAGACGGCTAGTTAAAAGTGGCTACAATGATGGACTTTGTCTTTGATAAGATAGAAAACCATGTGGTAGAAGGAGAAAATGGTACTTGCATTTTCTCCTTTTCCCGCAATGTTTTTAAATGGATTTTTTCTCAGGGCCGTTCAAACACGAATTGTGTAGTAAAGGGCCGGGGGTAAAAAGAGAATATTAACGATGAGGCTTACTATGTGGTAATTTCTTTGGGTACTTATATAAAACAGAGGCGGGCATTAACCCCTATCCTGCTAAATAAATAGCATAAGACTTTCAAGCCGATAGTAAAAACCAACATTTTGCTATTTCAAAGGTTTTCTTTTGGGGTGGGGTGGGGGGGGGGGAAGAAAGATATCTCCTTATCGGACAGTGTAGATTCAAGATCAGACTGCACGTTCTGTGCAGACTGATCTTGATCTACACTGTCCGCAAAAGGTCATTTAATTGCGCTTAGCAGCCTATGGGTTAATGGGCTTTTCTGGTCAAGATTTATAATTTATACATGTACATACGTCGTTTGAACCGTTACCAAACAATCCCGAATTTTACCGAACCAGGGAAAACCACATTTTCAAAACAATGTGTGAAAAGGGGAACATTTTGCCATTTTCTCCTTTTCTCACAATGCTTTAATCTCTTTTATCAACAAAGTCCAACGTTTGAGCCAAATTTGTAATTTACAATGTGCTTTTAATCTGAACAGGTCTAAAAATTTTTGTTTGATAAGAAATTACAAACCTTGATTTAATATGGGTTGGGGGTTGAGGGTGGCGCCGTGACTTTAAACAGTAATGTTTTAGTAAGAATTAATTAACTACTAACTAAAAAGAAAAGAATCGCTGTGAAAGAAGCTGACGTTCAATCATCAATTATTTTCTTGGGGAAAATTCAATTGTCTGAACTCATTACAAGTTGACATTAATTGCTGCAGTTGATTTGAAAAACACCTATATACCTGGGATATCCTAATCCTGGGCAATTGTTCTTTTTCCACTATGTTTTCAAATTTGCCAGCTACAAGAAGAAAAACAAGTCGTCCAAAACTTCATCAGTTTTCAGTTCTCAGCTCTGCACAGTTCTGTCCAAGTTTTCTTGACACTCATTATAGACGACAGGATTCATTTCTTTCTCATCGCAAACATCGTTTAGACATTGTTTAAGTTAAAAAGCAATCAGTGGCTGGAAAAGAGTAATGCTGGTACAAGATAGTTTAGAAAAGCATGGATAGGTGCACTGACCGTTGCGATATAACTGGAGTCATGAATGTCTAAAATGGCATTAAACAACTAACAAACAAGTTTGATCGTCAAGACGTAAAACCCTTTATACATACTAATCATTCAAATATTTGATTATGAAGCTTCCAATGACGTGTAAATATTAGTTGACATCTTTCACGAAAATGTTTACTTATCAGTACAACCATTTACTTCATGAGTAATTCTGATACAATCGTCGCGGAAAAAAAAAATGTCGGTATAGCAAAATTTATTTGAATGCGAATTACATCGCTTTCAACATGACTTCAGTGATATCACAGCGGCAACAACTCGCATCTTAAATTTTCGCGGGTTTTTAGGCCAGACTTCTGCAGTGCCTTGCCTATAGGTACTCCCACATGACTAGCACCGCAAATGAGGATCGGGGTAGAATTCCATGGTAACCGTTATTTTCCCTACCTTCCCACAATGTTTCTACTAGCTTAAAGATGAACTTCATCATTTGAGCCATATTTCATTTGTCATCTGCATATGGTATCAATTAAGATAAGCCGAGGATTTTTTTTTTTTGTAAAAAAAAGTACTGAACCTTTGAGGAACCCAGGTATCACAAACTACCCAACGATCAAGGCAAATCAATTAAAACAACAAAACAGCTTACTAGCCCAGACATTACTTCAACCCAACTCCAGTTGCTAGTTTCAGTCATACAATATTTTACAAAGTGCACTCTTCCACCCACCAATCCAACCACCGACCGATCTAACTGATTCATCGACCCATTTCTTCCAACAACCCATGAATGAATATTTCTCTTCTTATTTAACCCTCCCGTTATCACTATCATCAGTTGTCGAAAAAAAGTTTGCCCGAGCTTGGATTCGATTCGCAAAACTTCTGCTTCATATTTATCAATCAATCTAATTTAAAAGTAACGAACTTTCTGACTGGTTAAACCATTTGGCTAAACCAATTGGTTTAGCCAATCAGAAACTACGTAACTTTCCAAATCCATAATGAGACCAAAAAGGCAATATAGAATGCTTGATGGATACGGCGCCTGGTTTACTAAACCTATGCGTTATCGACTGAGCAACCGGGTTCGGACCAGTAGAAGCAGTTGATATTGTTCCGTGGACAGACCATAAATAGGTTGCGTATTTAATGCTAGATAAAGATTATTTATATTATGTGGTATCTCACACCGACAGTTTCCCATGGTTATCTTGAGCTACATTAACATGGTTCAAAAACTGTATCATCGTCACTTCTTATGAAACCGCACAAAGTATACGTCTTGATCCACCTTGGGATAAAAAAAATTGAATTGCTAAATACCTCACCCTTAGTCATTATCTCTTCAACTCTTTCAACATCATAGAGCGAAACAAGGGCTTTTGGGAACGGCATAGATCAAGATCAGACTGCACAGAACATGAAGCTTTGGTACGTATTCACCAACCATCTTTAAGAATATTCTTTGTCTCCAATGATTATAGATTAAGCAAGTAACACAACTTTTCATTGGCTAGCCAATTAGAAATTGTATTAATTTCAAATTAAGAAAATATTTGAGAGTAGAAATGTTATTAATCCTTCAGCTGCTAAGCGCGACTCACTGACCTTATGCGGACAGTGTAGATCAAGATCAGACTGCACAGAATGTGCAGTCTGATCTTTGATCTACCCTGTCCGATACGGACATACTTTCCCCCCAAAATCACCTTTGAAATAGCGAAATTTTGGTGTTAATTATAGGCTCAAATGTTCCATATCACTTATTTAGCAGGATAAGGGTTAAGTATGATTGGAGAAATGAAATGCTTACCCTGAACTTTAAGGTCGACACCGTCTCTTTGTTCAGTCAAGCCTATAAAATAAAATCTTTGAGTTTAGATATTTTTCACTAAAAGCATACAATTAATTTATTTTTCAAGGGATTTCGAGGCCTAGGAGAATGTTTACTATAAGGAAAAAATTCGGTAAAATGACCATTTGTGAGCGTGAAATAAAGCATTTTCAAACTAACTGGTTAACTGGTTTTACATGAGTGGTATACTGATTGAATGATTATATGTTGTATAACGCTGTTTTCAACATCATTTCAGTTATATCGCGGTGGCCAGTGCACCTATCCATGCTTTCTTGGAGTTTCTGTTACCAGTACTCTGCACAATATTCTTTTCAAGCCACTGGCTGCTTTCCCACATAATCATCGTCGAAACGGTCGGCGGTGAGAGAGGAACGAATCCTGTCTCAATGACAATCCTCGGAAAGAAATTGGCCGAGCCGGGGATCGAACCCACGACCCCCTGTTCTCAAGTCCTGAACGCTATCTATTGAGCTACTGGGGTTCGGCCCATCCGTGGTAGAAGATCATGAAAAGATTAATATAGTCGACCGAAAGGAATGAATGTTTTATGATTCTTTTGTTTATCTATTGGCCAAAAAGCAGCTAACATGCTTCAAATGCCACAGACAAAATGATTTATTAAAAATAAAATACTACAGCTGTCAATAGTGCTAATCTGAAATGTATATGAGGTAAAATACATTGTTGTTTTACTATAGATAGCTTTGTGCAGATAACTATTCTTGTGTATGCATACATAGCATCAGTTTTGTTTCAATTTTACACAAAAATCGTGTCATACCACACACACCAAGTCTTCTTACATTAAACTAGAGCTGTCACTGAATGTAACTTAATACCGCCAGCGCTTTGACAGAAACAGGCAATTTAACAAAAAAATTTCTAAGTTCAAGGGGAGATTACCCTTGAATCATAGGGAGTAGATGATTGAAAACTGCGTCTTGCACATCTTCAGTATACGATCAATGTATCAACAAACTTTCAATACAATAGCAGCAAAACTGTAGGAGTTCGCGACACAAAATTACTAGTATTTTGTTCACAGACGGACACACGGACGGACGGACAGACAGGTTGATTCCAGTATACCCCCGAAAACATTCGTTTTGCGGGGGTATAATAAATGTAAAACGGCATAAAAAGACTACAAAGATTGCACTGTTCTTCGCAATCCACGTTTCGATTTATTGAAGAACACCCCTGCAACAAAGGGAGATAACACTAATAGCTTTAAAACAGATTGAAACTATGAGGGTTACTGCTCTTACTACCACAAGAAAAAAAAAAACACTGTTTTACCCTTTTATCCAACAATCCCGTCTTTTAGCGGCCTCTAGAAAATGGGCTTTTGAAAACATTAATGGAAAAAGAGAAAATGCTGGTTTCTCTTTTTCCAACAGTGCTTTCTATCCTTTCAAAGAAATCTTAACATTTTAGCCACGTTTATTTCTCGTCTGTAAATGATTTCTAGTTCAACCAGACTCAATTGTTTTCCATCTAGTATAAAGTTGAATTCGACATTTTACATTCCTGAAATGACTATAAGAGACATTTTTTTCTGATTTACCTTGAGATGATCCCTGAATACAAAAGGTGTCACTAGTGTTTGCATTAACCAGTCTTACCTTGCTGAAAGTGTTCCACAACAGTATGATAGCTCTGACACAGTTATTTATTCAGAAGATGCTGAATGCTCGAACCTTGGTGGAGAAGGTAGAGAACTCAGGGGCTATCCCAGCAGTGATAAAACTGCTGCAATGGCTCAAAACAAAACAAGGAATGAATGGCAATTTTTTGCCGTAAAGTGTAATCCTTCCACGCCATTCCATCCCCTCCCAAATACATCTACCGCCTCGACACAAGGCTCGTGCACTCAAGTAAATTTGCAAAGTTTGGAGGATTTCCCCAATACATCCAGTCAAAAATATGTTGATAACTTAGGTGCAGAGCAAGTGAGTCACAGGCATATCATATCGATCATCAGGAACAAAATACGTCTTTACCCACGTACCGGTACTCAAATGCACTGAAAGCAGATAATAATCATTCATATAATACAAACAGGCTGTACCAAAATGGGCATACTGAAAACCAAACACACGGGTTTCATGATGAAACAAGAAAGGTACACGAGTACCAATAGTATAGGTTAGGCCGCGACCATTCCGGCAAATTAATGCGGTGTAACTTTCGCACTAAACCTCGTCCTAAAGGACGAGAGCATCATTATACAAGATCAAACACTAAGCGGGAGTATATACCATCACAAATATTTGAAGACCAAGCAAACCCGCACAGTGTATACACAGTGCAGAAAGCACAAAGTCTTGAGTCACATGTACAAGGTGCCTTGAACCAGGCTGATTATTACGGTAGTTCGTCGAGGAATAATACCCAGGAATACACACAAAAGAACAAAAAAAAAAAAATACTCTGAAAAGAGGGGGCAGTATTTACCGACTCATACGCAAGAGCCGGGTTGGAATCTCGTTGACTTTGTTCGAAAGCGCACTTGCCGTTTTTTCTTGGGTGGATTCATACCCTCTATTATAGAGGGGATGATTGCACAATATGTTAATCAGAGAGGTCCTAGGGTTACCAAGGTTACAACATTACGGTACAGAACAAAACCGGTAGTAATTTTTTTAAACGTTGAAAACGATGCAAATGCGCAGCTTGTGTGTGAGCCTTTCTTTTGGCCAGATGGTGTTGTCTGTAGGCCATAGGTCTCTCAGGCAAAGTATAATGCACGTGATTTCAAATTGCGACGTGACGTCAATGCACCAGTGCACAACGATCTTTTGATCGATGATGTAGATTTTAGTCATGAGTACTATCCCGAAGATTACAATCATTATGACCATTATGAACAGTGACTTTTTACATAGTAGCCTTTATACATGGAACGTGACGGGTTTTGTGACAAATGGGGTTTACCTATGCGACTGTTTAGAAAAATATGACACAGACTTTCTTATATTTCTGAACATTGGTTACATGAGAAGGATTTACATATCATAGATACTCAGTTGTTCATATGCTTCATATGTTATTTCGGATAAGGATTTAGTAACATTCGGATCTGGACGGATAGATAAAGGGGGCGTTGCTATCTTGTGGAAAAAAATCTTTTGATCACAGTGTAAATCGGCTTCCCTTTATCAACGACAGAATTCTTGGTATCCAAATAGAATTGTCGCCCGAAAATCTCTTGTATTTATTTTAAGTATACCCCCTTCCAAAAATAATTCTTCTGCTACGTTTGAGGAATATCTAGATTCGCTTAAAAACGTAGATTACGAATATAGCTGGAAAGCCAAAATTATCATAATGGAAGATTTTAACTGTCACACCAATAGTAACAAAGTCAAAAACACACTAGATACACGCAATAAAGTTTTCAACTCGTTTTTGCGCCAAAACGGACTGTGCACGGTTACCTCCCTTGATTTATGTAGCAGAGCACACTTGTCCTTTAACGACGTTCGCGACAGTTTCCATTTTCACGCTTCGTGTAACTATCACGCTCACCTTTTACTCGAAAAACGGTGAGCACCTAACACAATTGATCCTGCTACACTTGTCAATGTCTGCAGAATGGATAAACCAAGAACTAAAACGGGTCGTTTCATGTCAGCAAAATGAAGAAAAAAGTATTTGAAACAAGCCAAATAATTATATGTGAGGCAAGAAACCAAAATTACGCTTTCAAAAGATCGGACTGAAAGTCAAAGTGAATCACCTAACTACGTCACCTAACAACGGAAAGATGGACACATATGCTACTACTAACGCTCTATCTGGCAGACATATCGTCGAGCTAAAACATCCTTTCAGATGCAGATGCTTTGAGTTTGGTCTAGTCCAAAATTATGTCACTTGGTAAAGACTTGCAGAAAACGAGGGGTTGTACATAACTCTTTCTCCCTTACCAGGTTGTCCCTTAGCTTGATGAGTCTGCAGCAGACAACATTAGAAAACAAAAGGAGAAATTGCTTCTAACGATTAATTTCTCTTTTTCGCACAATGATTCCTGACCCATCAAAGAACTGTGACACATGAATACCAAGTTTTGGTTTAGCGTCTGCAAACACGTCAAATTTAGAAGAGTCTGAAATTAGTCGTTTGGAAATGGGTTAAATGCTAACATCAGTATCACATTTATATGCTATGAATTGGTTTATTATGACCAACAAACTTGATTCTTATAAATATTGTTGTACTATTAAAAAAACTGAGATAACTTACTTCACATAATGTCTTTGTCTTTGACAAACCCTACATTTACTCATTAGTTAGTGTCCCACCCACAAACTTAAAATGTATTTTCTTAAAAAATAAGGCTGGTGACCTATTTGTTTTAAGCCTGATTCTTTTAGTTTAGTACCTGAAAATTATTTATAGAAAAAATAAGAAAAATCTGAATGTTAGAACATTTAAGAAAATAACTTTAAAAGATACTCTTTGATTTTTTTGTTTTTTTCCAAAATAAAGGTGTTTTAGCCATAAGTTAAGGGTTTTTTTTTTTAAAATATTGATACTCAGTATACTCTAAATTATTTTTTTCGTTAAATTTGATGTTTCACCTATACAATGACATAAAATGTGCTTATAATTGTTGTCATTTAAAAAAAATGTACATAGACTTAGTTTTCATAGGTGAAATTTCATCCTGAACTGCCGCAATGCAGGGTGTACTAAAAGAAATATTCATAGAATTTTCCCAAAGCTGGTGACCCCCTCTTTTTATCTCCTATTTTTGTAGATCAGATAATAAACTATCACCAAACAAAGTTTCATGAAATTCTGAATGTTTTCAAAAAATGGTGAAACGGTAGCGATCGTCTTTAAATCAAACTACGGCCGGAGTCTTGTTGATAATATAATTTTGAACTCTAGAGAGGCTCATTACATCATTTCCTGCAGCATTGAAGACGATGACTCTCTGGTTTATTCGAACCATCGTGCTATTCAATGTTCGCTTATCATTCCTACATTTGGTCAAAATACACAGGTCGAAACTGGCAAGAAAAGTATAAACTGGTCAAAATCTTCTCTTGAGCAGAGAGAAAAGTACAGACAGTCCCTCGATAATGCCTTAATATTAGAAGCATTGTTACAACACAGAATGCAGACGACAAATGGTATAGATTTTGTACATACGGCATCGGTTAACGCTCTGTGTAATACCGGTAATTTGTGTATACCTGCAATACCCTATAAAACTTTCTTAAAAACTGCACTGGTGCAGTGAATTGACGACATTAAATAAAGGTATGAAATCTATCAGACTTGAATGGCTACATTCAGGATCATCTCGTGATAGTCCGCTTTCCACAAAACTGAAATCTTCAAAATACATATTTCGTAATACTCATACTTGCATAAGCTTTACGACGATATCGATCGTAGTGCAGAAATTGACCGGGAACAATTTTGGCGTTTGGTTAATTTAAAGCGGAAATCCGGTAACACATTCCCTGGCTCAGAGATTATATTTAATGGCGAGGGATGCCGAGACAAGGACTCAATAATTAAAGGTTGGAGCAATTACTTTAGGCACTTATACGCATTGGATGAGAACCCGGCATATGACACTACCTTTAGGACACATGTAGATAATGAGTTAGATAGATTATTTTCATCTAGTAATAAATGTAATTCAAATTTATCATGCAAAATCTCTATAGATCAAGTTCATTCTGCCCTCCAGTCAACCAATAGGAACAAAGCCCCGGGTGCAGACAACATATGCTACGAACACTTATTACTTGGGGGTACTTTAATTTGCAAGGTGTTGGTGAAACTTTTTTCCGCTATGCTAGAATTGTCTTATATTCCTCCGGAGATGAAAAGGGGCATAACAATTACTTTGTTAAAGGAGGAAACAAAAACAGGAAAGATCCTAACAATTATAGAGCAATTACTCTGACTTCATGTATTTTAAAAATCTTTGAGAAAATCTTATTGGAGAGAATGCAGGCGACTGTATCTCTTCGACCGCATCATTTACAGGGAGGGTTTCAAAAAGGTCTAGGGTGTTTGATGTCTTCATTTTGTTTACGAGAATGTATTTATTTTGCCAAAGAAAATGGTAGCAGACTGTATGTTTGCTATCTGGATTGTACGCAAGCTTTTGATAGAGTTTGGATTAATGGCTTATTTAAAAAAATATCAACCTATGGCTTAGATACGGTGGCACAAAAGTGACATGGAAGATATATTTTATACTACGTGCGCACGCAGTAGCTAATACGTGCGCACGTAATAACTAATACGTGCGCACGCAGTAGTATTACGTGCGCACGCAGTAGCTAATACGTGCGCACGTAATAACTAATACGTGTGCACGTAATACTATTGCGTGCGCACGTATTAGCTAATACGTGCGCACGTAATAGTTATTACGTGCGCACGTATTAGCTACTGCGTGCGCACGTAGTATAAAATATATCTTCCATGTCACTTTTGTGCCACCGTACTTAGACAATAAAACACTCTAATGCTTGTTTAACCTTTACTCTGGGCTATATAGTTTAGTCCGCCACAAATCTTGCACTGCTATTGATATGTTTCCTATTCTACAAAGTTCCCGTCAAGGGCGTATAACCAGTCCATTTCTCTATTTGATTTACATTGATAGCTTGATTAGGCTATTAGAATCTTCCGGTTATGGCCTTTGTATCGCTGGAGTTGATGCAAGCTTGCTTAGTGTAGCAGATGGTATGATTTTTGTCTCATCAAAAAAAAAGTTTGCAGAAAATGATGAACATGTGTTACGAATACTCTTGCAAATGGAGGTATTTATACAATCCAAGTAAATGCGCGGTCACCGTTTTTAACGAATCAAGAAGTGTAAATGCAAATCGTTCGTGGTTTTTAGGCAACAGTTTAATTTCAGAGGTAGAAAATTATAATCATTTGGGAATAATATGTAATAAGTATATTAACAATTCAGTAAACATAGATGAATCATGTCGGAAACTGAAAAGTAATTTATTCGGCCTTATGAATGTCGGAATACACGATAATGGTCTTCTTCCATCTACGTCTATGAAAATATACGTCAGTAGTCCTTCCTTGAGCCCTCTATGGCTGCGAGCTTTGGTCTTCGCCAGCCACGTGTCATATTTCACAATTTGAGAATGCTCACAGATTTTGTATTAAATATATCCAGGATCTTCCTGTATACACAAGAACAGATATTTGTTTAAGTATGGTTGGGGCTTATCCGGTCGAGTTTGAAATAGATGATAGAAAACTGCTTTTCCTCGGTCAGCTCTGCCGTGTGTTTACAGGACATTGTTGCAAACAGCTGTTTAATTACCGTCTTATCACATTTTACAAATATAAATTCTCTATTCAGCAAGGATATGTTTCTGATACAGTCGGTATTTTAAAAAAAGTATAATATTGAGTATTACTTCACAGAATACATGTCTAATACATCGTTCCCTACAAAATCACAATGGAAGAGTATAGTTCGAAAAGACATTAATGCCAGGTCAAATAAAAACTGGCTAACCAGGATTCAACTCGATAGACAATTAAACAGTTTTTTGTTCATTAAGCCACAGCTCCTCTATAATCACCCATTTTCAATAAGAAGATCCATTTCCACAATAAACATGTCCTCATATACCAAATGCCAGATTATTTAAGCGTTTAATAGTTTTTTCCAATAAACAATGATGAGTTACGAAAATTGAATTCAATTTTTGGGGGTCTGTGCAGTTTCCTGCAAGAAAACTGGGCTTATAGACCTAAAATTTAAACTTTCGTTACTGTCGCCGACGTACTTTCTCATTGTTAACAAACTATTATTTTGCAAAAAAGAGTAAGATATTAACTGAAATGGGGCTTTTTTAAAAAGATAAATATCATGCTTCCATGAATATTTGACAATACTGAATATTTATTCACTTTCTTATCTACACTGTCTCATTGAAGTGTCGTCGGAATTTCCATTTTTTGAAAAACCTTCGTGATCATTCATCTCTGCACAGTATTTCGCCTATCACGGTTTTCAATCTCTTTTTGTAACGTGACCAGTAAACATTAGGCACATCTTTGACGAACGAAATCAAAATGATAAGAAATAAACGCTTGTAAAACATACTATAACATTTATAACGCACTAGCCTTTCTAAAAAAAGTAAATCAGCAAACTTTCGTTACCATCCGTTTTGATATGAAATATACATATAGTTCGTGAGGCAAGTATTATGTAGTAGTTTTATAAAACATATTTTAACAAATGCCCCCAATGAAAAAATTGAGACCCTACAACGAATGACCAGGCAAAAAAACTAATTGAAGCGACGTCATTAAAACCTTCGTTACCAAATTTGAAAACTGAATATTTGTGATAAAGTAGCTTTACGTTGACATACGGCATCGTGAGTATCGGTTAACTCGTGGTTGTGAAAACAATAAAACATCGAGAGAATAGAAATTTAAATGATTTAGAAGGCATAGTCGACTAAAAATCATGTTATATTTTGGCAGTCCCATGTAATATGATCAATAATTTTCAATGTCACCATTGTTGGCTATTAAGGTTTTTAGAGCCAGGAAAGCGTAGACTATCTATGCAACACTCTCCAATACAATATTAATGTCCTTTTGGTATCCGTACACAAGTATAATGAATGAAACTTTCGTGACCATGTGGTAACGAAGGTTTCACTTTTCCTCATTGTGGTAAAAGTCAGGATAACTTGTTTTGATAGCAAAGATTGCTTACGTTCATGTTTGAAGAGGACAAGCAACATCTATCTAGTATCCATACTTATCATAGTATCCATACTTACGATATAAAAAAAATCATATACATTTATATATACTTTCTTTTAAGATCTACTTTATTTAGGATCTGAGAAAAAAATATGCATTTTCTGAAAGTGGACATTAAAGGAACAGAGGAAAAACTGAAAGCATTGTAGATACCAAAGAAAATGACAAGACAGATGATGAAAATAAATATGAAAGAAATAGATTGAATAAAGTCTAAGCAATACCTACATAACCAATAAAACAAAAAAAGAATAGGTCTCACATGGCTAGATGTGAATGCTCCTGTGAGTAGAGCTGTGAAACCACACACAATATTTGTCTTGGTATCGGGTTGTAATTGGAATAAGATCATTTTCCAAATTAACAGCTTTACCCTTTTAGTTCGACCATATTTAGACGTCTCATGTTCTAGGTATTAACCGTTGTGTCTTAGAGTAATGAAAACCAATTCCATCTTATACAGTGTTGTACGTTGCTATGTATAATTAACGAATACTCATAGCAACAAATCAACAGAAACTCATAAACCTGATTTTAACAGGATTAGATAGAGTAAACATTTTGAAAGGTGGGATTTTCTTAGATAACTCGATTCAATCACTGCCTTAAATAGATCTGATGAAGCACAGAGGATCTCGTGACTAGCACATTGACCTGGTCTGATCGTGCCGTAGCTTCACAGATAATTGGGAATTGTAACAGGGTTTTGGTTTCATATAGATCTACAGTACTGTTAAAATTTAGGGTAACTGGACAATAAAAATGACAGTTTGGAAATAAACTATGAGGAAGGCCACTGCTAACGGGCAGGTTAAAATGGCGTCGATTGGTCTTGTTTTCTAAAGCAAAAAAGACTTGGGGCAAAAGTACAGTTCCGTACCAGTGAGTTTATCGAATCGGTAAATGCACTGGTAGAAATGGTGAAGCTATCGAACTATAATCCACCTTTATTTCTCGATAAACCACCGTAGAGCATGAAATAATTTTTCATAAGCTTTGTCAATCATCTGAGATTTGAGGTTTCACAAGTATAGATGTATATAGATCTATGTACAAGTAACTGTACAGGTATTTGTACAGTCTCCACTGTGAAGCTGACAGTGGCTTTTAAAAGATCACATGCAGTGGAAATTTGTAAGGTCTTGAACCCTTGTTGGATTTTGAAAACATTTCACAAATACATGTTTACCTTTATAAGACTACATGTTAAGTGGAGACTCCAGGTAACAGTCAGGGTAACAGTGAGGTTTTAAGAGTCACATGTACGGTAATTGTTTTTTTTTTTACGCGGAAAGAAAACATAAACAGCACTGCACGAATACCCACATTTTACGTTTACAATGTAGGAATGACCCAACTCCGAGAACAGCTCATAGAAAAAAGTAGACACGTTCAAAACATAGAAAAAGACTTAATATTGCAATTTTAGGGGAACATTACTCATATCAAACCTTAGAAATGTCAGAGAAAACAGGCCATAGATCTAAATAAATATTCTGTGTTGTCTGTTATGAATCTACATTGTTTGCGAAGCACCTAAAATAGAACTGGGCACTCCAAAGGTATCGTATGAAGAAAGCAAAGCCAGTTTGTACTTTTCTCGACCGATCAATTGCAACCTAATCCATATATCCTAAACATCTTAAACCTTAGAGTGCTGAGTTAACAAAATAATTCCTTTCAATTGGGAAATACAGCCAAAATATTGCTATTTTAAAGTTGTTTCGGTCACAATACGTAATAAAGTAGCGGACAGTGTAGATGCAAGATCAGACTGCAAATTCTGTGCAGTCTGTTCTTGATCTACACCGTCCGCAAAAGCAACTTAATCCGGGTCCATTGCAGTTAAATATAAATAAATTTGTATCGTGGCAAGCAAACTTAATTCAATAAATTAGTGCCCCGAAAAATGACCAAATGACGCGAGGACGATGACTTTACGAGAACATTATGGGAATGGATTGTAATTGATCGTAATGTAGTTTCCAGATTGCGGCCTTGGGTGTCCAACGGTTTGGTGCATTGATAAATAGGGGAAAAGTCACTGACCTTTGAATGTACTTTTTCTGACAGTGCGTGGACTTATAGCTGATTTATTTCCAATCACAATGTATGATCGATGGCCTTCACGTACAACAACAAAATGGAATCCTGAGCAAAGAACTTTTTTTCTAGATAATTATTCATTTATGTTTTACTAAATGACAGCCAATGGCCATAAGCTTTCATTTGGTAGTAAATTTATTCCTCAAGAGTAACAGGTTGTTTATTGACATTGTAGAAAGTACAATAATGATTGCTTTTTAAAATCACGATGACTTTAGAGGCGTTCATTGGAGCAAAACATGTTTATGTCTTTGTCCATAAACGGATATTGCTTGAAGAACGTGTTTCCGCACGTGTCCAAAAGGACATATCCTCTAAATCTAGCAGAAATAGTAAAAGTACACAAAGGGGTATTAACAACGTCATACACGTACTCATGTAAGGCAGAAACACGAGGTATATTACGTTTTTCTTTTTCAGACTTTGAGTGAAGAGGTACAGAAAAATTACTGGCATTGAGATGCAGTGTATTTTATGCTTTAAAGACTAGTCCACTGTGAATGGGTGTAAAGCATGATGGTCTGCAAAATGTGCTTTTGTCAAACCGAAGCACACGTGTATTGTGTAGTCTCATGCACTCAATTAGTTGACGGAAACATTGAAATTCATACATGTAAGTTGGTTGAACAAGGGTCATAAGAAGCACTTTTTTAAAAAAAAGTATTTTAACTCTTGTTCTTTTAAGACAGGTCATCTGTCTGACGTTTGATTTCAGCCGACCAGATGACGAGTACATGGAATTCACCTAAAAAGCCCTTTACAAATTTAGTTGCATTTGCAGCTAGAGTATATTATATAAATCAGACTGCACTAAACGTGCAGGTTGTTCTTTGATCTATACTGGTCGCTCTATAAAGATATCCTGAACAAAAGCAACCTAGATATGGCACATGTTTGGGTCTCTTGTTTTTTCGACCGAAATGTCAGTTGGGTTTATTCGGCGCTCAGGCTAGGGTAAATAGTTGGAACGGTAATCGACTGCGACACCAATTATGGATTAAAGCTGGCCATATATTGGAAAGTATACCACGTTCGCCCCCTTCGTGAAACTGTTTGAAAAAGCAAGCAAGCGAGCGAGCGAACGAACGAACCCCTACTGCCTCAGCAGTGTTTCTCAGTGATCTCATTGCATTGCCTAGCAACTCGTAAACAGTGCTTGCACGATGCCAGTTGTCACACAACTTGGTCGATGCACAGCCTACATTTCATGTACTATCTTCCGAGTTGCCACCGAAAGGAACAAATGAAACTTGCCCTTTAAAAAAAGTGGCCTTTAACTCTCTACCAACATTCGGCTAATCAAGTCCCTCGGCTGTATCACGTAGCTTACAATTCTTGAAATCGTTAGGCTCCTCTTAAAGAAAACACGTGGGTAACAGTTTTCTATCGAAATCTTTCTAAGCATAATTCCGTTGACAAGTAATTTGTACATTAAATTTTTAACGTGGTTTATCGATTTCGTTGGAAGTTTACACCGACTGATTGACAGATGTGAATAACTTTACCGTGGATGCTGGTGACTTTGCTAATCGATAAACATGGTCGGCGCCATGTCACGGGTAGGCACCTTCATATTCGGAGCCAATGGCTCTGACGAGAAAATGTTGTGTTGGTCTTCCGTTTCGGAAAATATCGGCTGAAAAACAACCAAAAAAACAGGTAAGCTTGTCATCATTTGTAATCATGTGTTCTTATGTCTTTGAAATTCCAAAAAAGGAGAATGTCATGCAATACTCTGGTCTTTCAACTTGTTTTCTACACTACGGAAAGTTGTAACAAGTGTACGATGTTGTCTGAATCATTTGTGGCGTGGGTTGCTATTATTGCCATTAAATTGGCAAATAAGAGAGGGTCTTGCTGTCCTAAAAGCGTGAATTAATGTCTTGAAATGTTACATTCACTGCAGGTAAAGAACTGAAAAGAAATGGCACAAAAAAGGATAAAAATAAAGAAGGGGTCCGATCATGTGGACCAGCTCTGAAAAGGTAAGTCGGCACCAATTGATGAGGGCTTCCTTTCAAAAATTTAGTTTTCTGTAAAAAGTACTTAGAAGGTAGGCTTTGTTTCACCGTTAATACCTTTCGTTCCAAAATGTAGTACATTTGTTGGATGGAATATGACCGAATTTATGAAAATACAAAGGATTGGTATTGTCACGATTGAAAAATACTGTCTAAATTTTGAAAATACTTTTGTGTAGCTTTTGATTAAAAGAATGGTCTATACATATGGTATTTGTCATGCTTTCGTCGGAAGTGCAGCCCACACGTAAGCAAAAATAATGAAAAATATTTTGCATTTTCGGAAGGCTATTTGGTACGGTGGCACAAAAGTGACATGGAAGATATATTTTATACTACGTGCGCACGCAGTAGTATTACGTGCGCACG